>OZ017742.1:264604938-269404938 GCA_963969285.1 Odontomyia ornata
ATCCTTTGTCGAAATCTGATCCCCACCCATTCACCACTCTCTATTGAGTTTGCTATTACATCTTCTCGTTGTTTGAGGAATTCCTAATCTTACCTCTTTAATTTTTAATAGCTGATTTATCGAGTATGGAAGCCAGCCTCAATGTCGGGAATTGGTATTCCTTCTTCAGGAACCTCTGCATTGAAGAGTGTGTTGATAAGCTCTATATGTTTCTTTCGTCCTTAATTTCGCAATCCACTCCTGTATTTCCAGCAAGAAGGCCTAAAGATGTTTTTGGTTAACCCATGTTTCTGTTGCAATTAACGCAAAATATACTGCCCACCTTATTCAGTGGTCTTTCAATTGACCTCGCTTGGTTCAAAAAACGTCGAGCCATGGCCAAGAAAATTGCCGTCTCTGTATTTTACGCATATGTTAACTACATTGAAATTTCATTAATTTCGAGTCAAACTCGTGCGTTCTGATCGTTATACGTATAATCTTTAAGAAGCTCTCATCATGTCCCTGATCATTTCAGTCTGGATGGCCGTGACATCGTCTATGCAAGATTCTTGTGAATTCTTCGCTTTTTATTTTTTTCCTTACTGCTTTTTTTACAAACCCCTTGCAGGTTGAGCTCCTCTTACAAAATCTCGACAACAGTACCAGTGCAGGCCCTGATGGCATTCCACATTTTCTACGAAAATCTTTATCTTCATTACTTTTTTTTATTTCAAATCTTTTTTACAGAATAAATTCTAATTACAAAATAGATAGACAGAAAGTTATCTCAAAAGAAAGCTACAATTCAACGCAAAATAAACATTATTATAAAAGATGTGAACGAAAGATAATTAAACAAATTTAAATAACTTAACGCAATAATATTAAAAATTAAGAATACTATGCAGCTTGGACTTGATCACTGCGAACCTCTCCAAAGGAGGACTAAGCTGAAGGTATTCATGGTGACGGGCGAGTCGAACCAATGGAAATGAAAATGAATATCTGCCCGCACGAAAGGAAGCGAGTAAAATCGATTAGATCTAGTTATAGATGGAGGTCGTATGCAAATTGCGTTTTAAATATCAGATGATAAAAAGCCCCGAGTAAGCTTAAAGAGCAAACATTGGTCAAGGTATTGTCGCCTCATCTCCAAGGAAGGGATGCCAAGGTAGATAACACGTTCCCCATATGGACGGTAGGATAGTTTGTATTTATAGAAAAGCGAGCGAGTAAATTTTTTCTGTACGGATTCAACGGGATTCGAAAGGTATGTATGAGGGGGAGACCATATTTGACATGCTTATTCTAGAAAAGAGCGAACGAGTGAGATAAATAGACGGACACATGTTTAAGTGTTAAAAGAAATGTGGGAACAGCGCAGAACAAAGCCCGCGATTCAAGCTGCTCCAGATGTCATATGGGCGATGTGTCAGTCGAATTTGAGATGTTGGTCAAACGTCACACCATGATCCTTAAAATAGTTAACTGGTAAATATACAGACCCACTAATCGAATAGTCAAAGCTTAAGGTATTTAGTTGATTGGAAAAACACATATGATTACATTTAGGAACGTTGAGAGCAAGACGTCCAATGCATTAATGTCATTTTGGAGTATCAAGCAGTCATTCATCGAGTGAATGATCCTGAAGATTTTAAGATCGTCGGCATAGAGGAGACAGTTGAAAATAAAAACACTAGGAAAGTCATTGATGAAAATAGGAGAGGGCTTAGTATAGATCCCTGTGGCACGCGTGGGCGAAGGGGGCAGAAGAGCACCGATTTCAAATTACCGCGCGAGAACGGTTATGGATAAAGGAACTGATCCAGGTATGGAGGAGACTGGATATTCTTTATTGACCAAGTTTGTTTATTAAAGTTTTGGGGTCAATGCTGTCGAACGCTTTGGCGTAATCGGTATAAATCACGCCAACTTGACAATTGGAATCTAGAGCGAAAGTTATGAAATTGGAAAACTCTAGTAGGTTAGTGCTGGTTGAACGACCTATTATGAACCCATGCTGCTTAACGGAGAGACTTTTATGGAAAGCACCGTAAATTCTGGATTGGACAATGCTCTCTAAAATTTTCCCAAAGGATGAGAGGAGAAATATTGGCCGATAATTCGAGGCGCAATTGCGGTTGCCGGATTTATGGATGGGGAAAATATTAACACATTTCCATGCATCTGGGAAAATACCAGTCGAAAGACTCAAATTAAAAATCAAGAATAGAGGAAAAGTCAAAAAAGAGCATAGCCATTTGATGAAGAAGTTAGGAACGCCATCAGGTCCCATAGATCCGCTTGCATCTATCGAGGCGATGATATCCTCCACTCCTACAGAATTGGTAGAAGCCAAAATCAAAGTGAGCTGGACTGCAGGAATTTATGAAAAAAGGCGAAGAGGATCTGAAATTGGATGAAAAAAGGTCGGCAAAGAAATCGCAATTGTTTTGATCATAAGAGGCTGTTTTATTAAGCAATGATACTGAATTAGGAAGAGTCTTGGAAAATTAAAGTAAATGAACATATTACCAGAAAATTTAGGGTTATAGGAGCAGAAAGAGGCTTCAGTGGACTGGTAATAGGCAAGTAAGGCTTAAGAAATAGCTTTTTTGGCATCAGCTCCAGGAAGTTTGCACCTTAAAAGACTATATTGGATCCCGATCGAAGGTAGATTTCATGGGCTTTGTCTTTTACACGCAATACTTGTGCAACCTCAGCATTGAACCAAGCTGGATGCTTATGACTTGGTGTACGAGTCAAATGCGTGAACTGAGAAATAATGTTGAACAGCATAGAGGAGAAAGATTGTACAGCAAGGTCGGGATTAATTGGATCCAAAAGAGAAACTCAATCAATGTTCACAAGCATTGATGCTATTCTTTCGTAGTTTGCTTTAAAAAAAAGTTAAAACGACGAGGGTTTGTTTTTCATTGCAAACGTATTGAATGCAGGTTAATTGTATAATAGGCGATCCCTATCTTGTCTAAAGGCTGCACGAAGAGGGAGAATTTTTTCATCCCTAAAGTCATTTGTGTTCCCTGTCTTGTCTGAAGACTGCATGAAGAGGTTGAATTTCTTCATCCCTAAAGTCATTTTAATTTCAGTTTATCCTGTGGGGTTTTACCCTCTCAATGGCAAATTGCTCATAATTTTCCTATCTCCAAATCCAGTAACCGTAATATCATCTCAAACTATGCTCCTATTTCCTTTCTTTCCTGCTTTGGTGAAATCCTTGAAAAGGTAGTTTTTTATGTGCTGTACCCGCTTAACATCCCATTTTTAGCAGATTAAAAGCATGGTTTTGTCTGAGGCAAATCTACCCTTAGAAACTTACTTCTTTTATCCATCATATTGCTGCTGCCCTCGATCAGCAACAAGTTGACATTAGATTTAAGGATATCTCTCTGGCTTCTTTCCTATGTCTTCAATCCTCAATGTGTAGTCTTTTTTAACTCTTGCTTCTTTTCAGAAGAATGAAGTTTAATCTCTACATCGCTCTGATTATTAAGAAAGCCTCCCGCTTAACTGGGTTTATTTTGCGATTCACTTCTTCATTCCAACATATTACCTGCTGTATTTGTTCTTACTTCTCACTGGTACATAGCAATTTGGAATACTGATCCCAAATTTGGAGTCCGTATCATAGGAAGGACGTCGATGCTCTTAAGTGAGTTCAACGCACACGGTCTCTATTCTTCGAATTCAACCTTTCTTACTCCCTTGATGATGACCGTTCACATATTTTCAACCTTCCTACCCTCGAGTCCAGACGAGATTTCCTTTCATCATAGTCTTTTACCTCAAATCGCATGCAGGCAAATTATTACATTCAACCCTGCTCGCCCTAATAGATCCTCGCTTCAATTTCATGTTCCGTATGCATGTACTAACACCTTCTTCCACTCTCCCTTACTACGCTTACCTCGTATTCACAACCAGTGAAGTCTCTTCAGAAGTTTTATGAAAAATCAAGTTTATAAATACTTCTATAATTCTTAGTTTTTGATGCCATCGAATTTGATCTTATTTCTTTAATTTCTTCCATATTTTCAATTTGTATATTTTGAATTCATCTATTTAATTGACTTGTAATTGGACTACTAGTCTGTACGTCGATTTTGAAATAAATAAATACATAATTATCCTGTAATTTTGTGGCTCTAAGAAAACTGTGTTGTCTTTACCGCCTGTTTTCTGGAAAAAAACAAATAAGTTCCTTTACCTCTACTGTTTTCCAAAAAAGAAATATTTTCAAAATTATATCCCAAAACCGAACAGGCAGGCAGCTCTGTCTAGAAAATGTAATTATTCACACCATAGCTGTACGGTAACAAACCTAGCTCCATGTCTAACGACAACTGATAACAACTCCTCAACAGTTCTTCAAATGAATTCGTTAACGTGAAATCAAATCTCACAATCATTCCGACACAATGATGTCGAAATGGACATCGCTGACGAATCAACTTAAAGAAACGGATATAACACCAAGCACTAACAATAACAACAACAATAATAACATTCCACGTTTTCGAGCACGTCGTGCATCGGCCGGTGATAGTTCCGCGTTACGGAAGATCTCTTCCGAGAAATTCGACACTTATCGTCGTCTTCAAAGTCCAGATCGTGCTTCATCCTTCGACAAATCGACGGGATTAGCAAGTGTCCGTGAAGTGCCGGAATCGGAAGATGTGATGGCAGTTGGGGGGTATAGTGTGTCGGCTAACAGTACTCCAACGCGTTCAAATTCTCGATATAGTGATGGTAGCAGTTTGCGTAGCAGTACGAGTGGATGTAGCAGTGGTAGTTCAACAAGTGTTCATAATGGCACAAGAAGGTATACATCGCAAGGACATCGTCTTACATCCGGACGTGAATTGAGCGCGAAACAGAAAAGGATTCGTTTTCGTAGCAATACAATATGTGTCGATGAAATGCAGAAAGTGGTGAATGAGCGTAAGAGGTAAGTCGAACAAATGGATAATTGAATTATTTTGGGAATTTAAAAAGGTTTAGAAGGATATTCACTGCAAATGTTACGTGATGATTTCTTATTTAATAAAGGAATAGCACTTGAAGCAATGGCAAACTTAATTGAATTCAGCTACAGGGAACTATTGGAAGTAACAAAATTCAATAGAGATTCATGCTGATTTTTTGATCCCTTTTTTAATTCCTTATTACGATTTCTTGTCATTATGGAACCAAATTAAATTGCCGCCCTCTACTTGTTACAAAGCAACGTAATGTCCTTCCAATCCATTTCACTTGTTACCTTCCTTAAACATATTTGCACATTTTATCCTAATTTCTCTCCTTCTCTATTCCATGCAGTCCTTGGACATCTACTTAAAAAAACCAATTTCCTTTCAATAGCAACAATAACGACTTTATCTTTCATCCAACTTGAATCAATGCCTCTTCAGTTTTCAATATGAAAAACGTTACTAACTGGTACAAGCTCACAAAAAGTCTATTGAAATAAACTGACAGGGAGAAGGATAAAAACCGCACAAGAGTTTTTTTCGTCCTGCGTCCAAGTCAATATTTATTCCCTATAGTCATGAAAATCCACATTTCATACAAAAAGGTTATTCGCCTTTATTTGTACGCAAAGTTGCCAAGGATACATCGCATTTATCTTCGCCAATGACATTTTCATTCTGGGATGATGAATATCCATTTAAGAGGTTCATCTTCCTTTTTTTCTCCTTGCGGATGTCACGAAAGAAATGAAACACTTGAAAGCCGCCATTTATTGGACCTGCTTTGTATTGCGGTGAAAACCAAAAAGTTGTGAATAATTTATATGGAATGAAGTCCTTTTCGGGAGACGATTTGGTCAATTTGATTTTTTCTTTGGAAATCTACAAGAATTAGATTTGGTTGCAATTGATGATGAGCAATAAGGATATTTTGTGATTTTGAAGTATTTAGCATTTGATTTGATAAAAAGCTATTATGATTTTGGAATGAAACTGAATTAATAAGAAGAATTCAGAAAGTTCGAGAAGAAATTAAATTACCAATCAGGAGCTTTCGATTATAATGCAAAGCAGATATGATTTGTGCTAGGAAATTTTTCTTTCATTTCTTCAAGTAATGATTTAAACTTCTTCTTTGAACTTTACAGCAAATTGAGAAATTGAAAAGAAAATAGTTTTCTTCTTCAGGGGCTTTTTCTTCAAATCCTTGGAAAAGAAAATATTGTTAACAATACAAATAACTTACTATAATCGGTATCTATCTCTCCGTACATGCGTCGTCGGCTTCTGGATGGGAACAACCCTTTAAGAACCTGACGACGAGCCCGGAGGGGTCCGGAAAATCGACATGACGGAGTAAACAGTTACAGCCAGAAAGTTAACAGCGCATTGGGAACGGTAGCAACAACGATTAAAACGGTAATGAATACAATCACAGTAAAGACGGACGAAAAACTCAGAATGACGTACAGCTTGTTCAAACAGGAATTCCTGTGGGACTTGGTCGCATCGAAAAAACGATGCAAACGCTAGACCGCCCTTACAAAGAAGGGTAGAGAAACCTGCAGCACGTGCTAGATGTTTGCACGGTAGAAGAAAGTATAAAGAACATGAGAATTCCATAATTACTCCTGCGATCGTAGCAAGGGTCTTAAGTCCCATAATAATAACGAACTATCTTGAGGTCTACAAAGCGATCTTAGCGGAAACAAGTTGGGTAAACAGACCTACGCTGATGTCAGAAGGGTTTTGTAATCAATTTACAAAATGCAGTCACCAGATCGAGTCAAATCAAGAAACATGTCAAAGACGATTTTATTGGAGAAAATATGAATTTCCAAGATCATGCTATTATTAACAATGTTGAACGAATTTCAACTTCTGAGGTTTTTGGTATTGTTATACTCATAAATATCTCCCTTGATAATTATTTCAGATGTCCATCCGCGACGGAGGAAACACATTTTCATGTATTTCCCTTCTGTGCCCCCACTGTAGCAAAAACTGTCAGTTTAACAACTGTTTTGAAATGCTCCCATGAAAACTTTCATTTCATACTCATATCGGCTACGTTTGATGAATTTTTTTTTTTTCAGAGGCCACTCTCCTGTACTGTTATCATCGATTAATGGCCAATTTTTTCGAATCCTAGAATGGTTACAATGCCCTTTTGCTAGGAGCTCTCTCCCACCTCCTTGACTTGTTTCACTTATGAGCATTAATTGTAGGTACTCATCTTCAGTCATTAAATTGAATCAAGTTTTTAAATTGAATCAAGTGTTCAAAGCATGCACGTTAAACGTTGAAGTTGGGAAAAAGTAACTCAAAATTATTCAATCTTCGCATTTAAAACAGCCACTATTTTGTTTTACGATTGCTGATACCTCTAGCTGAACCGATTCTCAAAGATATACATGACACCTTTCATTCCTGAAATTTTCATCTAAATCCTAGCAAAACTGTAGTGTCTGAGTCGGTAAAAAGCGCATGTTGTTCCATGGCCATATGTTGCCATAGTAATAAATGCAGCGCATATTGTTCCATAGTAATACAGGAAAATTCAAACCGCTATAACTTCGCTAAATATGATTAAATCTTTATGAAACTTTCAGGATAGATCAATCTTACAAGTAGACATCTAAAAACTGAATTTCATTGAATTTAAGGGCACCGCTGAGATTTTATTCAAGAAAACATAAAATCGATAAATCATACTATTACTAACAAAATTGAGTGAATTGCGACTTCTTACGTATTTTTTGTTGTTGTACTCACTAAGGCCTACATTCCTGATTTTTTTCAGATTTTTCGGATCACAGGTGTCCAATCGCGAGGGGGGGGGACACAAATTTTTCGTGTATTTCCCCTCCTTGTGCGCCCCTCGAAGCAAATTTTGCCAAACTAAGACCTGTTTTGAAAAGTTCTCATCAAGACCTTTCATTTGATACCCATATCGGCTACCTTCAATGAAATTTTTTTTTCGGGGGGTCACTCCCCTACATGGGGAGACCCCCCTTAAATACCTTATAAAATTTTTTAGTAGTTGAAATTTAAAGAAATCACCACTTTACACCTACGCACAAAATTTGATGCTTCTAGCTTAAGTAGTTTCCGAGAAAAACTGCTGTGACACACGGACGGACGGACGGACGGACGGACGGACAGACGGACAGACGGACAGACTGGTCGCGAAACTAGTAGGGTTTTGTAAAATTATTTTACAAAACCCTAAAAAAGAAGCTTTTAGTCTCACCGTCGCAAATATGGCTGAAGTACTCTACTCGAAAATGGAAGCCGATATCCTCTCCCAAGAATGCAGGTCATAAAGTATAGTTGTTGCCCAGCGACATCAAGAAGGAAGGCTAATCCAAAACGCGGGAGACTTGCTAAAAAGAATAAAATCTGCACGCAACTCGCCAAAAATCAGCAAAGGTATAAAGAATTGGCTCTTTGAAGTGAAATAGCTGTTAGATGGCATAGGGCATTGCCGGAGGAGCTGGTTTAAGACCGACGAGGAACAAAAGGCAGGAAAGAGGAGAAGGCCATAGAAACGCTGAGAGTAAAATCTAAAGAGAACGCGCAGATAGCTCCATCAAACACCAATAAGCAAATGGCGTCTAGCCCAATCAAAGGAGATTGGGATAGAAGGTGGAAGGAGGAGGCACTTGGTAGGAGTGGAACACTAGACCCGGGGTTTCAGAAGGTGCTGACATATGCAGCGAAGAAAGCCGCAAAGAAAGGTGCCAGAAAATAAAGCTCGTATGAACACCCATCATAAAAAAGACCAGATGCGAAACAGGAGAGAAAATGGTACGACTAGGACCCCGACAAAACCCCAAGATGGTCGATCCTGCGCAGAAGCGTTACGGGATATCAGGGAAAATGTAAGACCCAAAGATAACAACACTGCCATTAAAGCAGTACAAACAACCGGCCGGGTCACATACTAGTCATATTCGGAACAAACGCTGACAATAAAGCAGCGTTCTACAATGCAGTAAAGAAGGTTCTCTGCAAAAGCGTAACTATAGCCTTGCTTGAGCCGATAGCAACAATCGCAATAAGAAACACAGACTATATGCAGGACCTGGCTGAGGTAGAAGAGGCCATCAGAAGGAGGCTCCCTAGCGTGGGCGGGATCAAAACAAGGCAGACACAGAAAACCATAAGGGATTGCCATCAATGATTTGACCGAAAAGGATGGCGAACAATTTTTAATAAGGGCGAAGGAAGAATAGGGTGGGCGTCTGCAGTATACAGTGAATAGCAGTATTTCTTCAATTTTTCAAATGCTTTGGCTATAGTTACACACAAAAATATGCAAAGGATCCGGTAGGAGATCCCTATGTTACAAATGCAGTGAAATGGGACACAAAAGATTAGAGTATACAAAAGAAGCACACTGTATTCTTTGCAAGTATGCTGCTCAGAGTACAGATCTTGGGCACGTATTTGGATCAGAGTTTTCCAGGAAACCCTGGCCAAGGCGAAATCACAACTGAGATGATCAGTCTTCTGCATGTAAGCAAACTGATATAATCTTTCCAAGCCAAGATAAATACTTTGGAGGGTACTGTCTCGAACTCAGACGGCAAGGTGGTCATTGGGAGAGACCGTATGATGAGTATACCTTTAACAGATCTGCGGGGTACAATAATCTTAGAAATGGCAGCCAAGATGTTGCTTGTCATGCAAAACACTGGAAATTTAGCGGCTTTCCACCGTATTGGCTGTGAAGGAACCATACCTGACGTGACATTTGCCTTGGAGTCCTTAGTATGGAGGATACACAACTGGAGAGTATCAGAGGACTACTCAGCTAGTAATCATTTGTACATTTTGCTTGAGATCCGCGACGTGGTCTATCGACGTCCATGCTATCGACCTTCTACGATCGAGTGGAACATTGTAAGGACAATCTTCAAGAGGTTCTTCGGAGTATTTACGGTAGATGCTTCACTGCAGGGTGATTCACAGGGGGACAGAAGAACTGGCAGCTCAAGACGTGGAGATCGCAACTTTGAGCATTGTCAGGACTGTTTGCAGCACTTCTATGCCCTGTCAAAAATCCTGAGACGAGAAGTCTCCAGTTTGCTGGCGGTCGACTGAAATTACAAGCTTCAACGTGAGGCTCAACAGGTACGTAGCCGTGACAAGGCGTAAAACTGAGTGGCAGCATATAAGTTGACGCGGAAATGCCTTCAAAGATTGATTAACAACAGCAAGGATCGCTGCTGGCAGGATCTAGTGGACAATGTCAACAGGGATCTTTGGAGCCTTGGCTGCAAGCTAGTTATGCGGAGGTTTTGTGCCCAACGAAGCCGGAACAATGAGCGAAACTGTGCGGATACTCTTCCCAGCCATCCCATCTGTGTTGACGCTGTCCACAGTGAACCAGCAATCAAGTGCCTACTCTTTACGTCGCCGGAACTGGAAGAGGCAGTCCTATCATTGAAATCAAGGAAGGCTCCAGATGGTGTTCTAGCTAAGGTATTGCAATTTTTCCATCACCATTGCTCTGACTTACTGCTCAGCACATTCAACGCTTGCTTGCCAGACAGAGTTTTCGCAGAACGATGGAAGATAGCGAGGCTCAGACATATCAGCAGGAATAAGAACAATACCATATCACTTTCTGCATACCGTCCCTTATGCGTGCTAGACATGGCTGTGAAAATGCTAGATAAACTCATCAAGAGAAGATTCACTGACCTGGTTCGGGCTATTGGTGACTTGTCTCTTCGGTAGTACGGCTTCAGAGTAGGACGCTCCACCATTGATGCGATTGCAGAGGTGGTGCGGGCAGCGCGTCAATGGTGATGAGTGAGAGACTGGATAACTGCTCGTGGGCTCAGTCGAGCACTGGAGAAAACCGAAAAGGTCACCTTGACAAAATAGAGAATCCCTGGAGTAAGGATGATCAGTATTGGAGACATACGAATCGGCTACTGATCGGCTCAAAGATGACTTTCTTTGAGCAAATCAGGGCAACGGCTGAGAAGGCTGGTTCAGGCGTATTGGCTCCAAGTCGACTTATGTCTAAAAAACGACAAACCAACCCATCAAGAAGGTGCGTCTTGATGAATGCTGTGGGTTCAGTCCGAACTATACAGAGCATAAATATGGTGCGAGGCTCTCAGTATGGTGGTGGACCGAAAACGCTTGGCACAGGTACAGAGAAGAGAGGCACTGAGGATTGCATCTCTGATTGTCCCTAACTCACCGGTGAGACTTACTGCAGGCATTAAACCTGTTCCCCTCCTTGCTAGAGAGTGTCGCACTATTTAACGGAGTCGGACCGAGGACGCAAGGGAGACAGTTGTCCGCAGCGAAGGGCAACAGCGCTCCCTTAACGATTGACAGCAGTCTTGGGTGGATTGCACGAAGGGAAGGTGGACCGTGCAGCTTATACCAGATCTAACAAAGTGGCTAAATTTAGGGCATGGCAAGACTGACTTCTATCTAACACGCGGTGATGCATGGGTTGATTGGCAAGTGGAACCATGGGGAACATTATGTTCGGGCAGTCCTAAAAGATAAAAGGGACTCACAGCAGCTGGAGAGATTAGGGCTAAGGGATCCCGTGCCTGGCGATTCCTATTCCTTCCTCAACTCTCGCCAGAGGAAGGATCTCCCAGCTTGAAGGTGCCTCATGGCCCGAAGAAGTATATCAAACGATCCCAGTTTAGGATCTCTCTACTGGGTAGTCTAGTCACATGCAAGCCCGATATAACAAAAATAAAACACACGGAAGAAGCACAAAAAATTATTTAAACAACAAATATTTAAAAACTGACAAAAGAAAAAGAGGAAAAAATAAAAACATGAATATGGAGGCAGAAATAAAAGAAATCAATAACAGCGCCAATGTATATACTCATATAGTTTCCTACGAAGATGCTACTAAGCACGAGAAACTCCCTAGTCGGGCAACGCCTAAAAAGATGAACGAGAAACGCACCTATTTGAACATCACTCATATCAAATTCTCACTTATATTAACTTCTCATAATTTATTAGGACCTATACTAATAAAACTATACTCATAAAAAAAACACACTAACCACGAATCAGGCGAAACATGCATTTAAATAGTCAATTATTTTGCTTGTTGATATCCGCAGGCCAAGTGTCTCTTTACTTTTTGAAAAGCTATCAGGCGCGTTTCGACTCCTTTGAGTCATCTTCAGTATCTAAAGGATATATGGAAGAAAATGACTTTATATACAAGTAGGTGTAGGATGGGTTAAGCAGATAGATGCTAAATTGGGACACGTAGAGAGATATTAGGTTTTCGTCTTTTTGTTCGTTGGATGCCAGTTTGTTCTGGTTCGTGTCGGTTCCGTTTTTTGTTGGAGGGTGCGGTCTAGTGCTGAGAAAATTGCATCAGAATAGTAAATAAGTTGTTCGTTGATAATGCTACCATCTATGTTTCTATATTTATATTTTTCAAGTCTTTCTAGGATGTCAAGTCTTGGTCCTTTGGTTTGTTCATGTAATAATGTCATAAATTTTGTAAAAGCGTCAGGCTCGTGTGCGTAGTTTCGTAGGTGTGTCGTAATTGGAGTCTGCCTTGTTATGTTAAAAAAGATCGTAAGTGCTCCTTGTATCTAGTCGTTAGTTTTTGTGTGGTCCTTCCTATGTATACCACGTTACAATTTATATATGCCGCTGTTCTGGTACTTGTATATTGATTTATCATTCGGCTTGGATTTCAGTTTGTTTTCAATGTTGTTATTAGTTTTGAATGTAGTTTGTATTTCTTAAGGAAGTTTGATAGTTTGTATGTATCTTTGCTTACGTATGTTAGCGAAATCTATTGTCGGTCATCCGTGTGCATATCGGTTGGTTGGCTTTCCTGTTTTTGTTTGTACCGTGTAATGAGATTGTCAATGTCATGTTGTTTACATCCGTTATTACTTGCTATATTGTAAATGTTTAGTTCGTTGGAACAGTTAGTGGGAGTCATAGGAATGCAGTGGATCCTCTACACCATTGATCTTTATGCTGCTAGTTTATGTTGTGTGGGGTGGTTAGATGTTACGTGTATAGTATTATCAGCTGTGGTTAGTTTTCCGTATATTTTGTAGTCTAATCATGTCTGTTCCATGTGCCATGGCTAGGTCCATATAGTTTAGTTGTCCGTTTGTTTCTTTTTCCATAGTAGAATCTATATTTGTGTGTATTTCATTCACATACAACAAGATTAACTACTTGCTAAATGAATGAAATATATAGTACCTAAATATATTGATAGGGAAAAAGAAACAAACGGACAACTCAACTATATGGACCCAGCCGTGACACGGGAACAAACATGATTAGCCTACAAAATATATGGAAGACGTATTGGTAGACCACTGATTGAAGGTACGCAAGATAGATGAGATAGTCAACCGCGTGGGTCATGTCTTACATGAAACTTTGGGCATGAAAAAAATGTCGGCACATTGGGTGCCGTGTTTGCAAACTCCGCGCAACAAACGCAACAGTGAGACCACTTTAGAACAGTGTTTGATGCTGTTGAAGTGCAATTCAAAGGAGTTTTTGGATTGTTTTGTGACCTTTGACAAAACATGGCTCCGCTGGTACACACCAGAGGCCAAGGAGCAGTCAAAATAGTGGACTTCTCCCGGCAAACGTGCTGTTTAGAAGGTGAAGCCCACCTTATCGGCTAGAAAGGTGATGGCCACCGTTTGCTGGAATTCATAAACTGTGACCTGCATCGACTACTTGGTGAAGAGCAAAACGATCACAAGGTTCTACTATGCCAAATTATTGGGCCGATTTGACGCCGAACTGCAGAAAAAAGACCCCATTTGGCGAAGGAAACAGCGCTCTTCCACCATAATAACGCACCGGCTCACATCTCCCCCATCACCATGGCTAATTTGGTCGAATTGGGGTACGAACTGCTACCCCATCCACCATATTCTCTAAATTTGGGCCCGTGCGAATCCATTTTGTTTCCAAACTTTGATAATTTATTCGGTGGGCAGAAATATGAGTCAAATGAGGAGGTAATCGCCGTCACGGAGGTCTACTTTGGAAGTCTCGAGAAAACGTATTTTTGAGACGAGTTGAAGAAGTTGGAGCGTCGCTGGATGAAGTGTATTAGACTCAGAGGAGATTATGTTGAGAAATAAATTGCCACTTTTCCGAAATTTTCGTTTTTTTTTGTAGGCTAAGTACTTATCGGACTGCCTTTGTATGGGTGGAAAATATATGCTCTTGTAGATGCTAAAATATTTTGTATGTTGAATTTATAAATTTACCGTATGAGACAACCTGAAGATAGTCCATATGCAGTCAGTAACGAGCCGTTTGATGTAGTAGATCGCTTGGTGAGATGTGTGCCAGGACCTGGAAGGAACATCGCCATAGATAACTTTTTCAAGAGCTACAAAGTTTCTAAAATCTTGCTCCAGAACCTCAAATTGATTGCTGGCAACACACTAAGATCAAACAAGCTGTGCTTTCTACTCCAACCTTAGACTAAACGTCAAGAAAAAACTTCTCTATTTGAATTTTAGAAAGAATTACAATTGTTTCTTATGTATCAAGACCGCAGCAGTGCGTAAATATAACATTATAACGAGGTAGATCTAAAAGGCGGTAAATAAATCATATTTTATGGCTTGACAAAAGCAGTGTTGATGTCATCGATGAATTAGCTAGAACTTATGATGTTTCCCGTAACAGTAAACGCTGGCCTCTAAAAATCGTTTCCTTAATGCTAAGCCATGCTGGCATAAATTCCTTCCTTCCATTAAGTATCACACAAACAATGACATTGAGAAGAAAAAAACCAACCACACAAAGGATTTCATCAAATGTTTGGAACTTTCGTTGCTTTAAGACCATATTAGGAAAACGTAAGACAATCCGCATATGCCACGGGATATAAAAAGACATGTGCATGAAATTTCGAATGAAGAAGTCTCACGACCAGCATCGAAGCAAACGGGAAGATCACAGAGATGTTGATTCTGTCCAGGGAACAAAGACGGGAAGACTGCGAATGGTTGATCAAGCTGTAATACTCCTATATGACAGGAACATGTGAAACTGTTGTTCCGATATTTTTTGATCAAAGAAAAGCATTAAATAAAACAAAGCTCATGATGCAATCGAGGAAAAATACCTCAAGCACAACATCACACTTGGCGAATACAGTATCGAGATGTTAGCGAATTTGTGTATCTAGACGCCAAAATAACGAGAACCAGGACTGAAAGAGATGAAATACGCCGAAGAATGCAGCTCGAAAATAAAATATTTTTCTTAGGTTTGTAATCTTGAAAATCAGCTGCATATACAGGAAAACAAAGCTCCAAGTATACAAATCTGTGATAAAACCTGTGTTATTCTATAGGTGCGAAATACGGACCCTAACCCAAGCATCCGCCAATATATTGAACGCCTTTGAACGACGGGTCCTGAAAAAAGTTAGAGTGGCGACGACGACGAGAGTGGACGTGCTGACGGAGAGTTAATTATAGCATATGATTATCATAACATAACAAAGTGGAGGATAGAGTCATAGTGCTGACGGAAAGTGAGGCAAAGAAAGAAAAATTGAATGCCGTGCATCAGTGGAGACAGAAAAAAAAGCATAATAGTGAAAGTGAATATGGCATGAAACCGTGAGAAGGAAAAAGAGGGGACTTGAGAGGACGACAAGTGAGAGGTGTGAGAACCCAGTAGAATGCATGCATTCCAACTGTATATTTCTGGGTGAACTTTTTCTTGCCCAACTGGCATATTTTAATGATCAAAATAGTACAACCAGAGACAAACGACGTTGACTTATTATTACTTGTTAATTCAATATTTGTTAGGAATACTTAAAAACCCAAACTTTCCAGGTCATTTTGATTTCTTTATCACTTTGGTGCCTAACCTTTGGTATTTCCACTAAGGGATGGACGAAAAGCATCGGCAAATCGCACTCTTGATTGAGCAAGTCAATCAGGCAAATGTGATCCAAAAGCAATTGGAGGAGGTCCTGACTGAGCTCCAACATCAACAACTCAGAGTAACCCAAAACGAGTTGAAAGAGCAACGTCAGAAGGATGACGAGCTCATGGCTAAAATCTGGGTTCATAGTTTAGATTCATCAAGATTACAATGATCAGGATATAGTGGACTTAAACGAAAATTTGCAAGATTTTCCGGCTCTGCCACCTCCAAAACCGACCGTTTCATTCCCGAATCGGCAACCAAAAAACCCTCACAAGTTTTCCTCCCCACACCATCGACATCGGTCTCAACTCCCAAACAGAGTGAGCCACAAAAACACTTGTATGCTCTCGATGAGACACGCCGTAAAACAATCCCCATTATCCACTATGAACCCGAAAAATGGACAAAGCTTGCTGCGCTTATGAAGCAGTCAAGTATAAAGTATGACTCTGCCAAAAACATATATCTGGGCATCCAGATTATACCCCAATCCTCCACGGATCACAAAAAAATAACCAAGTTGTTAACTGAGCAAAAATGACAGTATCACACGATAAAAAATTACATTTTATAATTCGCAGTCTTCACGGAATATCGGCGGAGGATATTAAAGAAGATCTTAAGCAGCAACGCTTCCACCCTATTAACGTTTTCTATGTAAAACTTCAATTCGGCTCCTCTAAACTGGTAACAGTCCTGACAATAGCAGAAATTGAAATCTACAACGTCAGCTCATTTGCCAAGTCAAATCAATGAAACCACGTAGCAGGTACGCTATTTGTCATAGCTGCCAACGATTTGGCCACTCATCGAGCAACTACCACGCTCAAGCTCCCTGTATAAAATGCGATGGCCTTCATCACTTTACACACTACAAAAAGCGGATTATCGAAAAACCGAAATGCATCAATTGTGGAGGTGAACATCCTGCAAACTATGAGGGGTGTCCCAAAAACCCGAAAATTTTCAGGAGAATTTTCGCGCAAATTGCCGCTCAAAACAAGCCAAAACCCAGTGAGAACTCCCCAAAATCAAACACCAATAGAATCCTTACAACTCCTTTTCACCCACAGACCACATTAACTCCACCAAATATGGAGCAATTTTTCATGAAACTACAGTCATAGATGCAACTGATGATGCAAAAAATGATGGCCACAATAGTGCAGGGCTTCTTTGTGCCACAAAACCTATCTAAAAACATCCAATGACTTTCCCCATAGGTCACATTCCCATACTCACGTGGAATGCAAACTCCCTGCAACAAAGAACTGGTGAGCTTAGGCAGTTTATAGTTGACCATAAATTTGACATTATTATCATCCAGGAAACCTTTTTAAAGCTGGGAATCTGTTTCCGCTTCCCTAATTATTATCTATACAAAAATGATAGACTGACAGGAAGGGGAGGTGGAACGGCCATTCTTGTGAGAAGCAATGCGAATCACTACCTGATTGAAACCCCACAACTACAACGCATAGAGGCGACAGTAATTAAAATAAAAACGAGCTCGTTTGAATTTGCAGGCATGTCACCGTGAAACCACCCTCGAAGTGAGACTTTCTATCAAGATCTAAGCTCTTTCTTCGAGCTAGAAGGTCCACTCTTTGTGATAGGTGATTTCAACGCCTCCCATAATTCCTGGGGTGCTGTGAGAAGCACTCGAGCTGGGGCTGAGCTCAACAGATTCACCATAGCCAAAGACGGAAGAATTCATATGCCAAGTGAACAAATGTACTATGGCCGAGCTTCTGGTAATATCCTAGACTTTGGAGTCTCACGAGATTTTCACCATAATATCCGTACAACAGTATTCGATAATCTCTCTTCCGATCGTAGCACAGGAAATCTTCATCGATGAGCCTTTAGAAGTAAAGAGTAGTACAAATTGGCAAGCTTTCACGGGTATTCTGGCCTCAGAAAGCCTCCCCCAGCTATTAAATTCAGCCAGTGATGTCGATGAAAGCATAGACTAACTTACCAGAAAAATCCTACTTAACAAGGAAAATAATACAGCCCAAACTCCGGTAAGGGAACACAACCCCTATGAACTTCCTCAAAATATTATGCTCCTGATAAGGAAGAGGAATCAACCGCAGAGGCAAGCTTGGATCACGGGTAATCCTAGGTTGAAAACCAAAGCCAACCGGTTAGCCAACAAAATACGTGTTCAGATTCACGCAACACCATTTGTGAAGGATTTTCGCAAAATTTCGAACCTGGTGGGTTAGGCTAAAAAACAAATTAAATATCCCCCTATTTACGGACCAAGTGTCCTCAAAAACGGCAGCACAGGAAAAGCTGAAGCCTTTGCAGCCACTCTTGAACTGCGATTCGATGAGAATAATTCCTCTGAGGAGACCCCTGAATCTGAAGATGAAATTGAGTCCTCTGTGCAAAAAGATTGCTAGCTTCCCAGACCACATGCACTAACAAAATTCGTCCACTAGACTTACCGGAATTAAAAAAACATGATAAGCATGCTAAAAAACGGAAAGCCTCAGGCCCTTATTCTTTGACGAACACCAAGCTGAAATGGCTTCCAGATAAAATACTGCAAGCCCTGACGGACAACATCAACACTTTCTTTCGCCTACGTCAATCACGCAAGTCGTGGAAAACGGCAATCATAATCGTCATCCCGAAACCAGATAAGGATCTTACTTTCGCACGAAATATGCGACCAAAAAGTCTACTGTCTTCTCTCTCTCTAAGCTCATAGAGAAGGCACAACAATGAAATCATACCAAATGAACAATATGGCATTCGAGCTGGACACTTCACTGAACTCCAGCTAACAAGCGTGGTTCAACGTGGCAAAAGCCTTTGAAAAAGTCTGGCATGCAGGGCTGGTCTTTAAAATGCATGAATATTCCATTCCACTACCTTTGATAAAAATTATCAACTCTTACCTGCAGGGCCAATCTTTTCGAGTAAAAATTGATTACATACTATCCAATATACGACCGATTCAAGCTGGAGTTTCACAAGGATCACCACTCTTCACATTACTGTATACCCTATACACGGCAGACCTTCCACGTCTGACTAACAGCGTTCAAATTTCCCTAAATACTGACGATACTTGCATATATTACACCTCGCGACAAGCAGTAGCCATATTTTTAAGTCTGCAATGATCCACCAAAATTATTCTGCGATACTTTCAAAGTTGGAAGATAAAAATTAACGCTGACAAGACACAGGCCATTTTAATCACAAAAATGCGACGACAACAACCTCTTGAACTATAAATCGACTCAAACTCAGTACCTTGGAATAGCACAGCAAAATACCTAGGACTAAAATTTGATAATAGCCTTTGGACTGCCACCATACGTGACAAGAGACAACATTGTTTAGGTACGAGGGGTGTTCAAAAAATATCGCGAATTTCGTTTTTTTTTTCAAAAATTATTTATTTATTCATGAATATCTATTTTGTCCCCTTCAAAGTAATCCCCATGAGATATTATACACTTGTGCCAACGGTTTTCCCAATCTTCGAAGCACTTCAAAAAATCATTTTTTTTAATCTTGTTCAGCTCCTCCTTCGATGCCGTCTTTATCTCGTCAACCGTAGCGTAACGTCGTCCTTTCATGGGCCTCTTCAGTTTAGGAAACAAGAAAAAGTCACAGGGGGCCAGATCTGGGGAATACGGTGGCTGCGGCATCATTAGTGTGTTGTTTTTGGCCAAAAAGTCACGCACAAGCAACGATGTGTGAGCAGGGGCGTTATCGTGGTGCAAAAGCCAATTTTTGTTCTCCCACAAATCCGGGCGTTTCTGGCGAATTGCTTTGCGCAAATTGCGCATAACTTGCAGGTAATATTCCTTGTTGACCGTTCTTCCCTGTGGCAAGAACTCATGATGCACCACGCCCCTGCAATCGAAGAAAACTGTCAGCAAAACTTTCACATTTTACCAAACTTGGCGCGCTTTTTTTGGTCTTGGTTCATGCGGCAGCTTCCACTGAGATGATTGAGCTTTGGTTTCCATGTCATAACCATAAACCCACGATTCGTCACCAGTTATGACCCTCTGGAGCAAATTTGGTTCGTCGCGGACAGAGTTTAACATCTCATTAGCAATGTTCATGCGTTGCTGTTTTTGGTCGCAATTGAGCAATTTTGGTACGAATTTCGCGGCGACCCGTCTCATGCCCAAATCGTTGATAAAAATCGAATGGCACGAGCCAATCGATATGTTTATGTCCTCAGCAACTTCTCTAACGGTGATTCGACGATTGGCCAATACCATTTTCTCCACTTCATTAATTTTTTCGTCTGTTGTTGAAGTGCTCGGGCGTCCGGCACGCTCTTCGTCGTTCACATCTTCTCGGCCTTCTAAAAACATTTTGTACCACCGATAAACGTTGCTTCGGTCCAAGGTAGCTTTTCCGTATGCCACAGTCAACATTCGGAATCACTTAATTTCGTTTTTCACACAAAATTTGATACACGTTCTTTGATCCATTTTTTTGAATAAGAAAAATCGAAGACGATTGAAAACACGTGCAAGTAAAGCAGCTATCACCAATTAAGTGAACATTCAAAATGGCCGAGCTTGTCGGCATAAGTGACAGACATGAGTACCAACATAATGCCACAAAAAAATCGAAATTCGAATATACGTAGTCCGCGAAAATTCAAAATTCGATTCGATACTTTTTGAACACACCTCGTATGTGATCCTCTTTGCACCCCATCTTAAGATCGGGAAAACTGAACGTGAAAAACAAAACAAGCTCCTCATTAACAAACAAGTTATAAGACCCTCTCTTCTCTAAGGCTGCATAGCCTTCTGTCAGACCTCAAAAGCCAACAAAGAACTGCTTCAATCCCTGCAAAACAAGGCCCTTAGGAGAATCTTTAGAACCCCCTGATACATTAGGAACATTGACATTTATAACGACTTCAAACTATACACTTTTAACAAATATATACAAGACCGCGCACTAAAACGGTTGGACAGGATAGATGAACACCCTAATAGTACCCTGAATCCCCAAGGCCAACCAATAACGAGTAGAGGCTCATTTATCCTCGCCTCAGGTCAATAACATTGTAATATATGTTAGCACTGACAGAAATTAATTGTACTGTTTGCTGTAGCCCATTGGGTACAAAGATACCCACAGATACAAATGAAGCAAAAGTGCTAAATCGCACTAGCTCCACGTAACCCCACACCTCAAGGACGAGTCCTGAGGCGAATAGTCGGAGCGAACCTAGACGGGGACCAATGGTGAATTCGATGCAACCATGAGCTGTATGGAACTTTTGAAGAGCCTGAGGTCTCAACGATTGTCAGACTGTGGAAGCTGCAATGGGCTGGACACATGACTCGAATGGACGAACAACAGATACCCATAAAGGTATTCGTTGAGAGAACTGAAGGCCTGAGACCAATGGGGATACCGAGGAAACGCTGGTCTGACTCGTTCGACGAAGGCAGTTCATCGCTGTTCGGATTTTGAAATTGGAGGACACGGTCAATGGACCGAGACAGTTGGAGGCGCTATTTGCAGGAATGGAAGGCCCGAGAGGGGCTGTAGTACTACGAAGAAGAAAAGCTTTATCTTAGTTTGATTAACGTAAAGAGCTGGTTGTACTGTTTTCATAAAATCAAATATGCGCAATTTTTTAAAAATAAATAAAAATGATATCTCGCATAACAAGAAAACCTTTAGATACATAATAGTGGTATATTTTTTGTGCTTTTTTTTCAATAGTTTACCTATAGAAAGAGCAAAAAAACTATAGTCGAGCACATGCTACTTAACACATGCAAAGAATGAACACAATATTTTATGGCGTAAATTTAACTTCACGTTGTATTATTAAAGAATTTTTTTTGATGTTGAATGTTGAAGGCTATTTTTTTAATTGAAAACTTGTTTTATTCAAAATTAAATTATTTGCAGTTCATAAGGGTGTAAAAACTATGCTGAAATTTAATCAAAATACGTTCATGTAACAGGTGAAATTGTTAGGGAAAAATTCAGGACATATAGAGACCCATCCATGGCTTTTGTGTCAATGTTGTAAATGTACTGAAGAAGACCACAACTAGAACTTGAAATACGTATTTATAGCGTAAAATAATAAGTATTCCGTCGTTTATTAATTCACAGGCGTGAAAAACATCTACAAAGAAGAGTTTGGTTCACTTATTTTTGTTTTGATTTTCACAGCAAAAGTACATAATTGTTATTCACTAGAGCTTATCAGATTGTGCTAATTCCAAACATAAAGAATTCTGTACGGAAGGGATCTACAAGTATTCTCTTTAGCTACACAAAGCTAGTAAACAACAATTCCATGAAGACGCATAGCGATGATCCCTGAATGAATAATATTTTATACGTGGGTCTAATAGACTAAATGAAATGTACGCCATCGTTCTAAGAACCCAATTCCTCTTAAATTCAGGTTGCGAAATTGAAATGAATACTTTAAATTCCGCTGTAAACTAGGCCAAGGGATTTAATGTTAAAGATAAGGACAATGTAGCATTTATGTTATTTGACCTAGTTTTCATAACGATATAACTTCTTAATACAACAAACGTAAAATGAAACCTTTTTCTTTGTGATTAATCTCATAAACATTTTTCCAAGCAAAAGTTGAATGTTACAGGCACAAATGCTCATAACTATTCCCAATGTCCTGTTTCCTCAGTCCATTTTACAACTAAGTAAGCCTTTATAACCCCATCCTCAAGTAGTTTATAGGTGCTAGTTGGCAGTCGAGCGTGTTTGTCCCGGATACAAATTTTCCCATTCATTTTGTAATATACATGCCATGTGACAACACTGTTAGGACATAGTAATATAATGTTGTTTACTTGTGAGTCCCAAAAGGCTTTCAACCAAAGATTCTCGAAGCTTATGTAGAATTTACTTGGCTAGCACTATTGCATGAGAAGTGTAGTAGAAGCATTAAAGTTTCATATGCTCTTTCATATCCTGCTGCTGTTATTTGGCATTCAGACGAGGAAATATCTCGAGTTCATTTTTGCTTTTGTAAATAGATAAAAGATTGCACTTTGTTGCCTGGTTTACTTTGTTACCACCAAATAGTTGTGGAGTGTTCAGTATTGAATTTGTATTGATATTCTTGACTTTAAGTCCTTAAGATAGAAACTTTTGACTGAATCTGTTTCATCAAGCATGCCAACTTCAATACCCGGAGCAGTAGAGAAAGATGAATCACATTCTTCAGAAATTAAGGAACTCTTCAGCGTTTGATCTCCGGAATTTCGAGATGATGAGGAGTTTCGCCTTTCTTATTCATTTTCTTTGTAATTTTCACTATGTTGACGTACTATCAGGAATCTGTTTCTAACCTTGAATCAGTGGTAAGTAGCTATGATTTGCTATGTTTAGTCTACAGTCAATAGAATCAGCTCCGGAAAGACATAGTTAACGCTTTTAATTTATTCGTCAACTTAAACTAGGAAATAATGGTATTCATGGAAAATATTGATGAAAACGGTTTGAGAGTATAATACTCGTATTTCTAAACGTACAACTTTTTATGATCGCCGTTTTTCTCGAAATTCCTTGAAAATAGTCGTCAGGAGAGTAATTGAAGTTTATTTACGCTTATACTCTTGAATATCAGATCAAGAAGTTCGAAAGAGTGAATCAAGTAGAAGCCAATGGCTTTTTCAAAAGGACGTTTATCATTTTATATTTTCAGACGTAAGTTTTATTGCCTCTAGTTAAAAATAAAGTCATTAAACTTTACTACTAACATAAATCTATGTGGAACGTAAATTTTTTGAGTCAATTGGTAAGACTATGCAATTTAGATTCTACAGTTTGCGAATTTGTCAATATATTATTATCTTGCTGATTCAATACATATTTGGTAATATTTTCAGACAACTTACCAATGCCCCGCCATCGCTAATTCACTTTTTCACCTGCCGCGGCTTAGGTAGCATTATACACTTTTTTACAAAACACACAAAAGCACTGCGCAAACTTACTCGTATGACGATTACGGAAAACTTTCAGGCAATTTACAATTAATATGAAATTCAATTTGAAGATCTAATCAGAAATTAATTCAAACACAAAACACTCAAATCCATCTACAGGTCGTCTGTGACGTTTGCAATCAGTTCACACCACACCAAAATGCACGTAATGAGAGCAACAGAGCACAATTATCGCATTCCCATAGTGTAGTGATCACATTAGGCTAGCGAAGATGCATACCATACTCGTATGAACTGGAATTAGGTGAGAAGGGTAAATTTCAACTAGAAATCCTCTAAAGGGTAGGTGGCTTAGCTGACGATTTGTAGATTTCAATATTCTGGGTGGTGAATATAATTTAAGTTGTAGAAAAGGTGAATTTATGCATATGATTTATACGACATGTCATACGTAACTGGGGTGTAACATTTTTATACTGAAAAATGTAATGACATATTGAAAATGTCAAAAAATAACCTAGCAGTAAACAAGGATTTAAAAGGATGGTAATCAAGCTGTTTCTAAATTGGGGAAACATTTGTCAAGCTTATAGGATCACGAAAAAAAGATTGAAAGATGGTCAATACATGGCAGGGTAGCCGAAGGGAATTTTTCTAATCAAATAATACTTCTTGTATTAGAAATATCCAGTCCGCGTGGCTTAGTGGTTAGATCACTAAGCCTGTAAGCCGAAGGTCTCTGGTTCAAGTTTCGTTGGCGTCAACGAGATTTAGTTCGAGTGGTTCTTCGGACAGACTATAAGCCTGTTCAGTTATGATACGTGCTGGTTTAAAATCATACATTCGGTCATGACAATGAGATACTGTAACTATCTCTAAGCGAAGGCCCGAAAGGGGCTGTAGTGCTACAAATGCTACTGTTTGGGAAATTATGTTCGTAAAGCATAGAAGATAACGACATCAAACGGAACTAAGTCATACGCTTGAAGCACACAAAAGGAACTGACACCGACAAGAGACTATCATCAAAAGTATTCAAGGGTCGCATTTCACAAACTTTGTCAGCTTGTGTGATGAGGTACATCCAAAAGCAACGCATTTTTGAGATCTCACAACCAACCCCTAAACTTGTAAAGACTTTCTAAAGAAAAAACCATGAAAAGTAATATTAAATCTAACAATACATTGAATTAAAAAATACGAAAATATTTCGAAAAAAATACTGTGGGAGATTACTTCATCCTTTAGCTTTGAATATTTCAACAAAAATATCTCGATTTTTTTCATATTTTATCCCTTACCTTACAATCTTGGCATGAACATATAAAAACAGAGCTGTGGGATGCGAGTGAGATAAGGATGAATAAAGTAATTTCATCCAATATTTATGGCATAGCTCTGATTTTGGCCTTCACCTCCAGTAGTCGTCGCCTTGAATTGTGGCGGTTCAGGGACCTCGTTTCCCAGTCAGGAACCCCCCCACCAAGGAGCTGCTGTCAGCATCTATTGAATCTTCCTTCTTCCTACTATTTCCTCGGTTTTCCACCTGGATGTTTCCTTTGCATTCTACCATTCAAAATTCATCTGGTGAGCCTGTGCTCCACCACTCTCTACGCATGCCCTGCTTATTGCAGTTTGCGTAGCTTTGCACTTGCGGATACAGGTTGATCCTCAAAAAAATTATACAACTCGCCGTTCGAATAAAGTATCTACTCTGCTTCATGCTTTACTGGAATATACATCCTCCTAAGCACTTTGCGTTCAAATACGTAAAGCGCCTTTTCAAGAACACATGTGAGAGTCTAGGTTTCATTTTTTCGCACCTTCGCCTCCTGCAAAAGGCGTCTACAAGTGTCTCCAGTATCGAAACCCAAGCAGCGATTAACGTCTTCGTTGAACGGGTTCGAGCAGTGTTTCCTCAGTTTCCTTACCGGTATCCGCCCTTCAGTTCTCCCAACGAATACCGTTCAGAGTATCTATTGTTCGTTCATCCAATTCACGTGGCCAACTCATTACAACTTCCGCAGTTTTGCAATCGTTGAGACAAACGCATCGCCAAAAATTTCATATAGCTCATTGTATTTAATTCGCCATTGGTCACCTTCTACATTCGCTTCAAATGTTCGTCTCAAGACCCGTCTTTCGGAAACGTTCAATATGTTGCGGATGCTTAATTTAGGGCCCATGCTTCACATGCATAGCATAACACAGGTCTTATCATAGATTTGTATACTTGGAGCTTTGTTTTCCTGTGTATGCAACTGGTCTTCAAGATCGTCAAAACTGAATAAAATATTTTATTTGCATGCTGTACTATTCGGCATATTTTGTCTCTTTCATTGCCGGTTCTCGATATTTGGATGCCTAAATATACAAATTTGCCCACATTTTCGATATCGTATTCGCCAAGCGCGATATTTTGTGTATTTAAGGTATTTTCCCCCGAGCTATAATTTAGTCTCATTGATTTGTAGCCCTACTGATTAAACTTCGCTGTCGAGTTTCAGAAAAAGTTCTTTGGCGGTTGTTCATGACATCTGCATAGGCTACCACTTGGCTTGACTTATATAATAACGTGCCTCTTGTATAGACAAGAAGCTTTCTTATGACATATTAAAGAAACAAACTGAATAGCCATGGGGCCGGCCCATCTCCCTGCTTTTTTTTTGTGGTAGGGAGCTGAATGCCATTTATGCACAAAGTGTGGGACTCCCATGCTTGCAAGAAAGCGGCTGGACTACCCACTAAACACTTCCCCTGTCAACCTGAGAACCCAGCCTGGAACCGTTTGGCACATTACTTCGGGCCAAGTCTCATTTTGTTACGCCGTGAAGCGCCTTCAAGCTGGGGGATCCCTTTCCTAGCGGGAGGGGAGAGGGGAAGAGGAAGTGCCAGAAACGCGATCCCTCAGCGCCAGTGCCCTGGCTGCTGAGAGTCCCTTTTATATTTTAGGACTGCCCGAGCATAATGTGCCACCTGGTTCCATATGTCAACCGATTCGCTCATCACCGCAACTTTATTATCCGGGGTGAGCTCTCCCGTCTCCCTGTAGAGTTTCCTTCGCAGCCTGACCCATTTTGTACACGCGAAAAATGTGTGGCAGGCATTGCCCTTCCCTTCTGGGCAAAACCAACAATCGGGAGACCGTTTCTTATCAATCTTGTGCAGGTAAGACTGAAAACACCAATTCCCGCTCAAAAGCTGGGTCAGATATAAGTCAGTCTCACCATGCCTTCGATTTAGCCACGGTCTCTCATCTGCGATGAGGCGCGCAGTCCGCTTTCCCTTCGTGCAACTGACCCAAGATTGCTGCCCATCGTTAAGCGAGCGCTGTCTCTCCTCGCGGATAACCGTCTCCCTCGCATCCTCGAGGGCGACAGGTATCACGCCTGCAATGACTTTCACCGCCGAATCAGAGACGATCAGATACGAAGATGTAATCCTCTTTTCGGTAAACTTCTTACTGAGAGCGCCGCCCCATACCTCTGCTCCGTACAGTAGCACTTACCCTACAGCACTCATCAAGAGGCGTCTTCTTGATGGACTGGGCCCCTTTACGTTGGCCATAAGTCGACTCAGAGCTGATACTCCCATAGCAGCCTTCTCAGCCGTTGCCCTGATTTGCTCAGAGAAACTCATCTTCGACTCAATCAGTAGCCCCAGGTACTTCACCGCTGGTTTCGATTTGATTCGTATGTCTCCAATACTGATCATCCTTACTCTAGGGATTTTCTTTTTTGTCAAGATGATTGGTTTTGGTTGGTTTTCTTCAGTGCCAAACTGAGCCCGCCAGCAGTCGTCGCGTCTCTCACTCGGCGCATTAGCATATCTAGCTTAAGTTGCGCTTGTTCAACGGTGTGTCCCGCAACCAGAGGCACAACATCATCCGCATAGCCGATCAAGAGCAACTCATCTGGCATCTCCAGTCTCAGTAGCCCGTCGTAAGGCACGATCCACAGGTCTGGACCAAGGGTAGATCCCTGGGCAACACCCGATGTAATTTCCATCCTTCGATGGCCCTGTGTCGTGTCGTAGAGCAGGCTTCAGTCCATAAGGTAGTCCCTCAAAAGCCGCATTAGATATTCTGGAACTTAAAAAAGGTTTCCCAGCGTATCCAAAATATCCACCCATCTAGCGGAATTGAAGGCGTTCCTGATGTCGAGTGTTATCAACAGATCATTCCGTCGCTTGGTGGGACTTTGTGCCTCTGCTTTTTCGACCGCGCTCGCTACTTCTGCAATCACATCAATGGTAGAACGTCCTGCTCTAAAGCCGTACTGCCGAGGAGATAGGTCCCCAGCAGCACGAATGGCGTCAGTGAGTCTTACCTTGATGAGCTTTTCTAGCACTTTCCCAGCCGTGTCTAGCATGCATAGCGGGTGGTATAAAGACGGCATTTCTCTTCCCCTTACTGATCAACTCAAGCCTTTCCACCCTCCATCGTACCGGGCAAGCGTTGAATGTGCTGAACATCAAGTTAGGACCATGGTGAAAGACAAGCGGGAACACTATCTGGACGTGGATTCCTCCTCACTTTCAGTGAAAGGACTGCACCTTCCAGTTCCTGCTGTGTGAAGAGTGGACACCACTGGTGTTTTACCATGGATAGCGTCAACACGGATGAGATGGGCGGGGAAGGGCACCCGCACTATCTCGTCCATCTTTCCCACATCATGTCTACAAGGTTTCCGTATGGCACCAAGCTTCTGCGTAACTAGATTGTAGCCAAGGTTGCACGGATCCTTGTTCACATTGTCAACTAGATCTTGCCATCAGCAAGCCTTTCTGGTGTTAATTAACTTGCGGAGGCATTTCCTGGCCGACTTTAATGCTGCTATCTGTTTGCATACGTCGCTCCGTGCCCGTTGAGTCTCACGCCAAAGTTCGCTTTTCAGCGATTTCAGTCAACCACCAATACACTTGGGACTTGCCGTACCGGGGCTTCTGATGGGGCGTAGAATCATTGCAGGCAATCGTGATGATGCTCATAGTTGAGCTTACCACACCTTGAGCTACCAGTTCTTCTATCCTCTGCGAATCTCCTTGCAGCGGAGAACCTGCTGCGAGCACCTCGATGAACCTCTCGATGTCCATCCTTCCGATGTTCCGATGTTCCATCGTAGAAGGTTGAGAGTATGGGCGTCGGGAGATAACATCACTGATCTCAAGCAGAATGCACTGATGATCACTGGCTGAGTAGTCCTCTAATACTTTCCAATTGTGTATCCTCCGTACTAGGGACTCCGAAGCGAATGTCACGTCCAGTATGGTTTCTTCACAGCCAATACGACGGAAAGTCGGTGTAGTTCAAGTGTTCAATGAGCGCCATCCTGACCGCCATCTCTAGGACTCGTTTTTCCCGCGGATCTGTTTAAGGGTTGCCCCGTTCGATTGTTTTAGCGTTGAAGTCCCCCCCAACGAGCACGTTGCCGTCTGCGTTCAAGACCATGCCCTCCAAAGCATTAAGCTTGGCCTTGAAAATATGGTATCGATTCGTTCAGCGTTAGGTACATACTAAAACAGGCGGTCGCTGAGCACCAAACCCACAAGAATCCACCCTCCCGCTTTATAAACTATGTTATGCGGACGAGTTTAGATGGTTCACCAAAGTCAAGCATTACTTTGTGCAGAACATTTTGGTCAACACTGTTGTATGCTTGTGCACATTAATAATATATTTCCAGTGATTTTCGAGAACTAGTTTTACTGAAAATATCTGGACAATTGTAGACCGGCTACTTCGAAAACTGCCTTGGTACTATCCAATGATATTTTTTAAATAGAGCTTCAGCCTTTCACTTTATATTATGTACTCAACAGAGCAATCTCTTGTAATTTTTGCAGTCTAGCCTGTCTCCTTTTGGATGTAAGGGATGTATCATGCTTTTGCACCAGTCATCTGGTAGCTGCTACTCTGTCCATATCCTATATATTAATCGATGAAGGATGTTCTGCAGGTGTGCTTGGAGCAGTTTTATCAGTATTCCATCAATTCCAAGAGCTTTGTTCATGTTAAGACCACAAATGACTGTCTGTGCCTTTTCTACTTTTAATAGCGTTGCCAAGATATCTTCTTCAGCCCCTAGAATACTCAAAGTTCCGGTGGTTTTAAAGTTTCTTGTAGGAGTTTTTAGAAAGATCGCTTCCATTTGTTTTTTATATCGATGGGGCCGCCTTATATTCTCCCTTGTACGTCTTTGCAGAGGCTTTTGCGTAGTGTATAGTATATCCTCCTTGAAATTTTTTAATTAAGGCGTACATTAATTTGGCTTCCTCATTTCTTTTGTTGGCATAGTAGTTTTGCTTGTTGACGTAGGATGATGTATTGTCCCTTTTTTGCCTGAGTCGGTGTTTGAACATCCAGTTTGTGTACATGATTTCTTTTGCTAACCGCATCTTGACACTCTTCGTCGAATCAGCCTTTCCGATTATTTTTTGGTCAATATCCTAAGACATTTTTGGCTGTATCCAAGATCGCATCTCTGACCATTTTGCACATCATTTGGATATCGTTGCTATTTCCTTTTCCCCGTAGGACTGCTTACAGTGTGTCTTCTAGTGACTACATATATGTGAACTTCACCAAATTGCCATTTAACTTAGGTAGATCGTACTTTTCAGGGTATTGTAAAATCATTTTACAATACCCTACTAAAATCGCATCCTGTCTGTTCGTCTGTCCGTCTGTCCGTCCGTGTGTCACACCCCTTTTTCTCGCAAACTACATAAGCTAGAAACATAAGATTTTGTACGTAGGTGTAAAGTGATGCCCTCTTCAAAGTTTCGCCACAAAAAAAATTTTATATGGTGTTCAAGGGGGGTCTCCCATATAGGGGAGCGGCCCCCGAAAAAAAGTTTCATTGAATGTAGGTAATATGGGTATCAAACGAAAGGTCTTGATGACAACTTTTCAAAAAAGGTCTTAAAATAACAAATTTTGCGTTGAGGGGTGCAGGGGAAAAGGAAATGTACGAAAATTTTGTGTCCCCCCTCTCGCGATTGGACAAAAAGTCACAGATGTGTAACTTTAGGAGTACAAGGACAATACCTTAGAAGTCGTAATTCAATCAACTTTGTTAATAATAGTACATTTTATAAATTTTACGTTTTTGCCTATATAATTAAAATGGGACCCTTAAATTTCCTGAAAACTATAATTTACGTTTTTTGAAAGCAATTGTATGTGTCCCGAAAATTTTACAAAAATCGAACAATAAACAGCTAAGTTATGGCCGATTCAATATTTAACAATTACAACAGCATTAACACGTGATACTAGGTAGATACACGTTTGCAACGGACCTAGCCAATATAAATATGTAGGAATTTTGATAAAAATTTAAGAAATGGTTTATAATATTGATGTGTTATCATGACCAACCAAATGGCGGCGAATATAAAAATATAATAACCATAATAATTCTTCGAACTCAATTTATGGAATCTGTATATTAGGCAAGTTTTGATATGCAGAGTATATTGATTGATTTACTAATCGTTTTACAATACCCTTCTGGCAGGAGCACTCTCCTGCTTCTTCAACTTGTTTATCATTGACTTTGATTTTTTATTGATATTTGGGGTTGTGGCTTCGGAAATGAACTTTCGATAAGTAATGGTCCGATCCACAGTGTGCGCGACCATACAAAAGTGTGTCGAAATTGCTGGTGGCAACAGCTTTTTCTATGTAAACGTCGTTTTTTGAATGTGAATGTCTTTTGTTAATGACACGGTGTGGGAAGCAGGTCGATGAGGATTCTGCCCAATGCAAAGTCAATGCGTGTACGCATTAATAGGAGGGCGATTATTCCTCTATGAGCCAACTGCTGATTTTGATATCATGTGAAGGCTGTCTATCCATGGTATTGTTTAAAGTTCTTTAGAAATCATCTTTGGGAGCTTCTTTGCTTTTTCCAGTACGAACATAGCGTTTGAACAATCAGATCTTAAAGAATCTCATCTTGATGCGCATAGTACACATTCATTCATTTACAGCCTTGAAGTCAGTGACAATTTGTTTGAGCATATTGCCTAACTACTTGTCTTTTGTGAAGATATTGTGTGTTTGCATATCATTGACATCGTTATCAAGCAGATGAGTTTCTTGCACTGCCAGTATATTGACCATATATTTTCTCATCTAGTTCAGCAGTGGTTATCGTATGTTCCATGTTCCGAAAGAGTATTTTGTTTTTCGATGCATGTAATATTACTGTTTATCCGACCCGGTCCGGGGCTGTAATCAATTGCATCTAAACCCAGATATGGAGAAGCTTTTCATATACGCTTGGCAAAGGTATAGAAGCACTAAGGATTGCATCTTCATATTGGACCGCCTCTGATTCGGCGGTGAGAGTTATTGGAGGCGTGATACCGGTCCCCATCTTGCCAGAGAGTGCCACGCTATTTATTTACGTCGAAGCGTGGACGCGAAGGAGACGGTTTCCTGCAAGGAAAGACAGTACTCACTTGACGAATTGCAGCAGCTTTGATCTGAGACCGTGGCTAAATTGAAGGCATGGTGAGACTGACTTCTATCAGACCCAGCTTTTGAGTGGGCACGTTTGTTTTCAGTCTTACCTGCACAAGGTTGGTAAGCTACGGTCTCCTGACTATCGATTTTGCCCAGGTGAGGAAGACAATACCTGCCATATATGTTTTGCTTGCAAAAAATGTGACAGGCAATGACAGGACCTCTAAAGGGAGACGGGAGAGCTCTCTCTGCATAGTCTAATCGGGGAGATGCTAGGATCAGTTGACAAATGGAGCAAGATGGTACGCTAAAAGATAAAAGGGACTCACAGCAGCCGGCTAAATCGGGGCTGTGGGGATCACTTGTCTGGCAACTCCTCTTCTCCCCTCCCCTTTCACCAAAGGAGAGATCCCTTAGCTTAGAGGTGCCCATAGTGACCTGGCTAGAAGTAATGTGTCAAACGGCTCTCAGATTGACAGGGGAGGTGTTTAGTGGATAGTCCAGACACTCGCGAGCATGTGAGCCCCACCCTCAGTGCGTAAATAGCGGACACTTCCCAACCACAAAAAAAAGCTCACAAGCATGATGATTAGGAGACTCGCCACATAAGTGGGGTCAGCAATCTTGACAAAGAAAAAGGGACAGTGATAGAGTAACACTAACTAATAGTGAAAAGTGATTAATGTGGTAAGCGTTTGGGAGCTTGAAAGGTGAATGCGATTTTGTGCCGGTTAATAAGAGCTTTCTTGGACGCTAGCACTCTTTGGGGAGTGCGATTCCCACATATTCGAGGCAGTGGAGGTTTCTGTAAGGTTCCTCCGTAGACTTCGACCTGGCAACAAGCTCTGGACTACGAATAGAATTTTGAATTGGAACTGACGTTTTGGGACGACGAATATGATATATTGGACTCAGTTGCATAGCATTGTACCACCGAGGTGACACTTTCGCGTGAATGACTCCAATCTATATAGAATAACGTCTCTATCCTGGTTAAACCTTGGCAGGCTCCCGATGAGCACAGGCCTGGCTCTAGCTACCTGTTCCCATTAAGGCTGGTGCCAATCCTCACATGGCACCCCTGTTCTGCAAAGATAACCAGCGGGCCCAATAGATATTGAATCTCTAAACTCTTCAGAAGCAACAAAAATGACTGAAATATTAAAGCCTTTATTAGACACTAAAAACTCAAAAAATGAAGATAAATGGACATCTGAACGAAAACGCTCAGAGGTCATGAATCAGCCAGATATGATCACGGAGTTCAGGCTAGTGAAAATTGCGCACTTTAGAACACCCTATAAGAGGAGAGTACATAATGAGCTATCCTGAGGTAGAAAAATGAAGTGCTACAGGAAAAATAGAGTAAGAAGACCAATTAAGTACCATTTTGTGGTATTGCTGATATCGCTAAATATGTGACTGAAGCATTTTATCTAGAAACCGAAGCAGAGAACCTCTCCCCAGATAAAAGGTTGGAAAATTCAATAGCCGTTTAATGCCATCAGGAAGAGAGGCTAATCTGAATAGTGGGAAGCATTCTAAACTGATTCAAATCTAAAAAGCTTTCCCAAAGGTGTCAGCCATGGGCTATTGGAGCTAGATCAGGTCCTAGATTGAATCGGACATAACCAACGGAGCTGATTGAAAGCTAAAGAAGAGCTGACGACTGTCTACTAGTGCAGCGCAGATAGCTAGTCCAATAGAAGGAAACCTTGAAAAAAGGAAAAAGAGGTTCATAATAGACATGAAGCATGCCCCGCAAAAGGAGGTACCTGATGCGAGGCAGAAGAGAAACAGCCAAGACGAGGACCCCGGCGGCGGGTCATATTTGCCAAACCCAAGGATTGCCGACCCTACGCAGATGTGGTAGTGGTTTAAGGGGAGATGTAAGACCTGAAGATACCAAAAGTGTGACTAACCCAGTCTGGCCACATAATGGCCGAACTTTAAGCAGAAGTCAACAATATAGAATAATTTTGTGATGCGGTCAAAAACGCTCTCGGTAAAAGAGCAAGTCGCTCAGTCAAAATTAGGAAATCAATTGCTTCACGGGCTTGGTTGAGGTAGAGGAGGCCATCAATAGGGGGAATCGTATGGCCATCATTGAACTGACCAAGAAGGATACCAAACAACTTTTGAGTAAGGCAAAAGTAAGAACAGGGTGAGTCATAGGCAGGATACGGCAAAAAGCAGTACTTCTCGACTGCCTTAAGTACCTTGGTTGTGGTCATACTACACAGGAATGCAAGGAACCTGAAAGCTGTTCCCTACACTACAAATACAGTGAAATGGGACATAAAAGAAAAGAGTGTACGAGGGAGGCACACCGTATCCCTTACATGGACTGATTTGCGGGGAAAACGAGTCTTAGAGATGGTGGCCAAGATAGGGCTACTCGTGTTATATATCAGCATTATGCCGAACCCCCACTGTATTGACTGTGAAAGAATCTTACGCAACCTAGCATGCGCCTGGAAGTCTCTGACACAGAGAGTATAACATTGAAGAGTATTAGAAGACTACTCAGCTAGTGATCATCAGTATTTTCTACTTGAGATCCATGGTGCTGTCTCTCAGCCACATGCAGTGATCAATGTAAATGGAACTGAGTCTCGCTGTCTTACCATGTTGAAATTTAGTTTATAGTTAATACAATATATTAAAAATGAATTCCTCTAAGCTAGTTGATCTATTAAAGAATTAGTTAATGAGGTCTTATTATAAATTTAGAGTATTAATGGAGCATCAAATTTGTGTGATTTATATCTAATAAAAAAAGAATGATATTATTTGATATCATATTTGCAGAAGTCAATCAGTTAAGACTGTCACTGCTGGCCTCGGGCGTTATTGTCTTAGGACGCTGATACTCAAGCCGACGCCATTAGTACGCAGTTATATTAATGAATCAATCACTTAAAAATCCTTCTGCTGGCTTCGGGCGCAGTATCTTGGGACGCTTATTCTCAGGCTGATGCCTTGAGTTTGCAGTTATATTGACAAATCAATCAATTGTAAGTTAAGCTGTTTGCCTCGGGCATAACTGCGTTGGGGCGCTAATACTCGGGTAGGCACCTTGAGTCTGCAGTCAAACGTATCCTCATTCGCTTATTCCGGGCTAAGTGCATTAGCTTGGGTGTACGCCTTGAGCTAGTGAAGGAAGAAATACTTCTCGATTTTCCTACTTGTATAAATTATTTACAGCATAGCTATGCTGACTTTATTACTTTCCAACTAATATTATGAAAACAATTAAAATAAATCCATGATCAGACTTCATATTTTTAACCACCATCTCTCTGTGACTGTCGCAACCACAAATCATACATGCCGCATACATGTAATTAATTTGTTCCACTGTTATTGACGCGGTACGGTTAATAGCGAAAACTTGTGTGCATATGTTTTAATACCTAATATGAGTATGGATACACACCCACTTCTAACAATGCATGATACAATCGCCGCGCCCATATATGGATTACAATTTACAGCTTTTCACATATGCTGCCGTTCATAATACACTGATAAAAACGAGGGACGCGGACCGAGTCATATTTGTACTGGGGCTCCTGTAACACTAGCACAGGAGAAGTAATCGTCCTGCCAAAGAAGAGAATCACCAGAGAAAGAACGATCAGTACCGGGTATGCACTGGTTGAATCGAACCAATCAGTGAAGTACCTGGGGTTGCTCATCAACACGAAGATGCGTTTCTCTGAGCAAATCAGGGCAGCGGCTGATAAAGCTGCTTCAAGCGTATCAGCTCTGAGTCGATTTAAAGCCAACATAGAGGGACCCAATCCATCAAAAAGATGACTTTTCCTGAGTACTCCAAAGTATGTGCTATTAGATGGAGCAGGAATATTGAGTAATGCTGGCATATGTACAATGACTGGGAGCACTGAGGATTCCATATTCATATCTGACAGTCTCTGATTAGGCAGCGCTAGGCATCGCAGGTGTAATAAACATTGCCTCCCTTGTTAGAAAGCGTCGTACTATCTATCTACGTCGAAACGAGGACACGAGGGAGAAAATTGCCTGCGAGGAGAAACAAAGTTCACTCAATAGTATGTAACAGTCCTGCGTGAACAGTCTTGCTTGCACGAAATTGGTAAGTTGCGGTCACCCGACTATATATTTTGCGCAGGAATAGAAGAAAATGTCTGCCGCACCTTTTTTGCATGGAAAAGCTGAGACAAGCTAGGCCAGGATCTCCACAAAGAAACAGGAGAGCTCTCCCCGGATAGTGTAATTGGGGAGACGCCCACATCAATTGATAAATGAAATCATGTAAGGCATTATGTTCGGGCAGTCCTGAAAGATAAATAGGACTCACAGCAGCCGGTGACGTCGAAGTTAAGGGATCAAATTCCTCTTAATATCTCCTCTCTCGCTAGAAGAGGGATCCTCAGCTTAAAGGAGCTTCACGGCTTAGCCCGAAGTAATGTGCCAAACGGTTGTAGACAAGGTTGTTACGGGTAGGTTGACAAGACTGGTGTTTGGTGGATAGTCTAGACATCTTGCATGCTTGGGGGCCATATATTCAGGGCTTGAACAGCCTTCGCTTCCCAAACACAATAAAAAAATTGGACGAAAGTCACAGTGACTATGTAGAAGTGAGAATGGGAACATTGCGCACCTTGGCATTATACTAGGTATAGCTTCCAACCACTGTGCGGCTCATTATCAAGGAGTAAACCTAGAAGAACAATAAATTAGTTAGGTTTGAGTATGCTTCAACGAGAAGGGCTTTGTATTCTACCTATTCAGTGCTGTGAATTATTTTTCATCACTAATAAATAAGCCAAAAAAGCTTTTTAGTATGACTTCACAGTGAAATCGATATTATTCTTGTTGTAATGCAGATCTTCTACAATTTTTTTTATAATTATCTACGTATTCCGCTAAACATGCCGTATTTTTGCTCCAGAAGGAAATTTTTGGTCTACTGGACTTGCAAGCTCCTCGTATGCTTTGTGATGTGTTGTTGTCAGAGATTATTTAAGCCACCAGTCGAGTACCGAAATAAACATATTCATCGCACTCAGTATATATTTTGACTGGACTTGAACTTTCTTTCTGAAAAAGATGGAATACCAGCAGAACTGCACTAGAGTAAAGGTCCTCCTCTAAATAACCTTCTGCATCGGCTAATATGCGGAATATGATCAGAAGAGCAATGACCAGAAGACTGGCGGAAAAGTATAATAAGTCCTGTACACAAAAAAGGAGACAAGCTTAGGTACGAAAATTAAAGAGGCATTCCTCGACTGCGCACGTCTTATTAAGTGCTCCCCAAAATCATAGAAAGAAAATTAAAGCCGTACTATGAAAATTTGTTATTATGGGAGAGTATCAGGGAGGCTTTTGAAGTGGACAGTCTACAATAGACCAAATATTCCCAGTAAACCAGGCGCTTGAAAAGTGCTGGGAATATAACATCAATGTACAACAAATCTTTGTAAACTTCAAGCAGGCATATGATAGTGTCGACAGAAATGCACTGTACAAAATAAAGCTTGATTTTAGCGTCCCAACAAAACTAATCAGCATGATCAAGGTGACGATGCTAAACACAGAGTCCCAGGTCAAGGTAAACGGAGAACTAACGGGCAGCTTTATAATGGAATCAGGCTTAAAACAAAGGAATCGACTTGCCTCAATGCTCTTGAATATTCCGCTGGAACATGTCATTAGGAAAAAATCAGCTGAAACCTCGGGTACACTAATGTTCAAGTCCACACAATTGGTAGCGTTTGCTGATGACGTCAATTTTATGGCACGTTCAATCTTAGATGCCAAAGGACCATTTCTGGGCCTAGAATCTGAAGCAAACCAAATTGTCCTACGTGTTAATGAAACTGAAACTCAATACCTGAATCAAACGAAGAAGAAAATTGCAGTTCGACAAAATCTGACAGTGGGCGGTTACAACCTTGAAAGTGTGGATAATTTCATGCCAAAAAGGACGAGATTAAATGCCGTAAATAAAGCCTATTATTCCCTAGTTCCCATTCTAAGGTCCAGAGTTATGCACTGGCCAAATAAGCTTCGCATTTACAAAACACGGATCAAGCCTGTGTTGTTATATGGAAATAAAACATGGACCCTAACGAGCGAATCCAAAAAGGCAGTGGACGTATGTGAACACAAGGTGTTCTGAAAAATCTACGTTCCAGTGAAACAAGTAAAAGAGTAGAGACTAAGTTACAACAATCAGTTGTATGAATTATTTGACGATCCACCTGTTTTCTCTTACGTAAAGTTACGCAAATTGCACTGGGCGGGTCATCTAGAAAGAAAACCGGCAACCTTAAAGAACATTAACGGGTAGAGCGGGAAGACTAATGACTCGATGGGAAGACGCAGTAGAAGCTGACAGGAGATCCTTGTTGGGAGTAAGCAGCTAGCGGACATCCTGGAGGCTAAGGCCCAGCTTAGGCTGTCGCGCCATAGATGACGATGATGACAATGAACTTTCTTATAGGTTTTGACAATACTCATAGATTTGCTCGAGAACCGTATATTCACTTCATTGGGTTCATTTAGTCTAAAGGAAGAATGGATTTTGTTGTTAAGTAACGGCTCAAAATGGAAAATTTTAGTAGAGTGAGTTAGCACTTACAAAGTTCATTCGATTTTCATCAATTGAAGGTTTCATTCGCAATAAATTGGCAATAAACAAGCTCATTTTTATTTCAGAGCTTCCCAAAAGAAACGCGTTGATTAACTTGATTCGCAAATCTTTGTAGCCTGAACTTAAATCCGTTTTAATTTACTTAACTATTTAGCTCACACAATAGAAAAATCCTGGGCTTAGCAATTATCATCAAATTTGAAAAGTTAAATTTGAAAAAAAAATCCTTGGGGTTCCCTCTGTATTTGAAAAAATCTGTTACTGCTACGCTAAAGCTTACCGTTTCATCCAGGAAACATATCTAAACTTTTCAACACTAAAATAACTTTCTTGAAAACATGGCGCTTTTTAGAGTACAAGTAAAGTTGTTCTAACGTTAAGTCATTGCATAAATTAAGCTTAAGCTTAATGTGTACTAGCTATAAAACTTGAAAGTAAGGAAAAGCGCTTTACCATAAACCATAAAAGCTTCACAGAAAACTTAAGTTTTTCCGCGGCAAGCCAATGGTTTTTCTCCCAACTTGTGACTACCAAGTTTCCTGAGCTTTTTTGGCAATTTTCTATGCAAACAAGGACATGCGCAAATAATACAATCCACCATGCCGGCAAAAACAGAATGTTATTGACAGTAAAAACAAACCCCCATATAGTATTTGGGGAATTGCTAATGGGTGGCCCCAACAAACCCACGAGGAATCCATCTGATGCACTCGAGACCATCCACACACGATTTGGCGTGCAGAATACCATGCTACCAGACTTTTGGCAACTCAAATCAGTTTCCTCGCGCGTTTCTTGCGAGTAGGTCAGGTTCCGTTAAATTGGCAGCATTAGGTCGTTTACTTCCGCTCTATCGGTATTGACACCTATATTGAAGATTCTTCGGCTAAGGTGGATTCATGTAATTTTAGATACAGCGGCCTTGTATCTGAACATTCTTACACTTACCACGCAGCATCGTACCGAGTGTGTATAGTGGCAAAATTGTGTCAGTCAGTGGTTCATTCATAAATCACGTCCCCAAGTACTGAGTATTTTTTGGCACATGCTAAAAATGTACATGCGATTGGGGTGAGATCGCCACCAACAAAGTAATGTTGCACTTTGGTCTGGGGGCCCTTGAATGCATGCACTCCCAATCGGTGGTTGCGGATGATGGAGAGGAATGTATTCTGCGAAAATAGCATGTTGTAGAGAATAAAGGACGATGCACGATAGTGTGGTGTGTTGGCAAAAATGGTTTCAACGTTTTGGCCAGTCATTCGCGTTTCGAACGAAAATCGAGCAACCCAACAACGTGGGCTTGTTTGTTGATGAATTATTACGTGAATTGTTTGAATTTTCCGTTTCGATTTCGGGAAAGCCCTCCAACTAGGCAAAATTAGGTCGACGACCGCCCGCAAATATAAACAAAATTTACATTGAGTAAACTCCACGAGCTCATATTTATGCAGCCAAAAAGCTCGAAAGCGGATCTTAGTCGGTCTTTCGGAATAAAGTGAACAATTTTCGCCTTTCCTTTTTCAATCTTCAACTCAGTGTTGTGGAAAAGAAAAGCTTGTTGAGAGAGTGAATATGATTGAATTTCCCGCAAAACATTTTCAAGATAGTGTGGAGCATTGCTGTCTGTAATTATCGGTTGTTGCTAGTGATTAGATAAAGATACAACACGAGTCTTGTAGTGTTTTCGTTGCGTCCTTGTGCCACTCTCGTGAAATTAAACGGCGTTTGGAAATAATTATCAAAAAATTATTGTAATATTTTTCTATAAATAATGTACACGCTTATGTATCCGAAAAGCATGTTGTGTTTAAATTTAAAATTGGCTGCATTTTTTCGTACATATCGTGATGAATCAGTTCGTGATAGGAGTCAGAGTGTGTGTACTACATCGACTAGGACACCACCTCCCAATAAGGATATAGGTGCGTTACGTGTACTGCAAAGGCGAGCGTCTAGCGTTATGTAAGTGATTGGTGTTGTAGTTCAGTGTAATGAATATCATACGTTTGATTAGCATTATTTTGATTAGTTAGGTATCGTTTACAAATTAAGAAGTTACCACATATTTATTATTTGTGCTTGCACTTACATGAAGAATATTAACACATTATTGTACGCCCTGAAATTCTCAGTTTAAAGGTAGTTGTACAATTATTCAGTTTAGTATAAACAAAATAAGACATCAAGTCTTGGAATCAATGCCATTATGGAGTAAATCTGGAAGAATTTAAGGCTTTCTCAGAAAAATTGTTGTACATTGTTTCCTACATGATATGCCCTTAATTAAATTCAAATTTGATCTAGAAAAGCAGTTACTTTTGTGACAAACTTTTTGTTGTTAAGGAAGTAAAGCAGCCGCAAAAGTGAACTAGTCAAACTTTAAAGTTTTCATCGTTTGCAACATTAAGTGAAAATGCTTGGAATTTTCATTGACTCAACCATCATGAAACTTCAGTAAATTGAAAATTTGTTCTTTGGATGGATAGTTCTATACAAAGCACTAGAAAATTTAGCAAGTTAACTATTTCCATCACTTCTCTAAATAGAAAAGCATTAACTTGTGGTGAAAAGTTTTCAAACTTTCTCAAAGTCAATTAAATACATACTTAGAGTATCTCTTTTTCTTCAATGACGAAGTGATTCGATTCGGTAAATATATATTTTCAAAGAGAAAAGTGGATTACATTATTCGAAATTGTTTTTACATTATCCATGGTAACATGCTTAATGTTAAGAATCAACATAAATTACCATGTTATATGAATTTTTGAAGGATTCAATATTTGATCGGGTTTCCTAAGTGTGATCAGATCCTAATATTTTGGATATACGAGTATTCACAGTAAAAGTACACGGGACTAAGTGCGTACTAACCTCAATTTCGTGTTAATATGCGAACCAAAATTAAAATTGGCACACTATCATTTTTAGTCTTGAGCAATTTTTTCTAAAAGTTTTTCACAGCAAATGTATGGATACGTTCTTTAATTTTGCTTTTAGGAAAATTCATTTCAATGAAGGGACAAAAAAGCACACTAAAAACAATACTATCTGTGTATCATGACTTCCCTTCGGTGGAGCCCAAAGTGAAGCAAAGACGTATAAGAAAAAAATTTGACCCAGTTCTTTTCCATGTCAAAATTAGGAAGAAACTTGTCAGGTATTTCTAAGGTAAGGTGCGACTGCCAGCCACACGGATCAAGAGTGGTTGGAACCACAATTATAATATAATATTTATTATTATTATTTATAGCATTACATTGGCGCAATCATTTATAACATGAGGGCTGCCTTTTCGTGATTCCTAGCTAGATAAAACTAGGTTGTGTTATATTGCATTTTCAGGATACTCACCTTATGTCAAACAAGCAGTTTTATATACCGATAGCATCAAACGGGCTCATCAAGACCGTTTGAAGCGTTTCGAGGAATTCAACGGACGAACGAAATTGTCCAAAGAAGGAATCAAAGTTTTTAGTGGATTCTGGTTGGACCGAATCAACAATCTCAACCTATAACAATCTTTCCCTCATTAATAAATCCCCAAGACTAGGAACAAACTTTGGGTAACAGTGCATCTTGGAGTGATTCACTGAACTTGTCCCACTCGCTCCTTATGCCCAGGGAAGTCTCAACCGAAAAAAAGACATAATGGCCGCTTACGCAAAAGTAGCCGAATTGATGGCATAAATGGTCCCGCTGTTCTCCAGCGCCCCCAGTCCATCGATAGTGCAAGACCTTCAAACATTTATAGGTTGCAGCAAACAAGTTTGGCAGTTTCTAGACACCCAAGAATGCGTAGTCTTCATGCAGATATTTCCAGCTCGACTCTGGAGCGACGCATACCAATGTATCTCCTCTAACTTCCCCGCTAGCATATAAGCCGCGGAGGAGCTACTCTCAAGGGTTTATCTGCCGAGAGAAACTTACCAGGAACTGGTAAATAGTTTATTCACAGCAAAGCAAACCCCAACAGAATCACTCCTCACTTACACATCACATTTGAGGCAGATACTTAGGCGCTGTCAAGAAGCAGCCGTACAATCCTACTCAAACACATCATGTAAGTTCGCCAATGAGCAGATGGAAGAATTTACCAAAAGTGATTTTAACAGAGGAGTCACCAACCCATTCCTTTGCCAATATCTGCTAACACAGGAAACCAAAACCTGTGAGAACCTAATAGCAAAAGGCCTGAACATGGAAAAGCTGCAACAGGAAGCATCACTCACGCAACTCCACCCTCAGCAGCCTTACCACCAGTCAACACACCAGTTTACTGGCACGACTTCATTAAACCCCATTTTCCAACCACTGGTAGGTCAGAACAGCTCAAGAGTCCCAACACAAGGAGTGCCAATTAACACACTCTTAAGTAACTTTTATATACCACACTCATAACTCGTAAATCGTGGTGGTCAGCAGCACCAGACGGCCCTCATGCCCAATATTACACCACATCTACAACTCTTAAACCCTGATGGTAAGCAGCATCAAATAGTCCCCCTGTCCAATACCAACACCCAAAGCAAAACATCCAACCTAATTAAAAGAGTGCAGTTACTGCAACAAAAGGGTAGACACCCACTCTGGGTGTCTCGATCGCAAAAAACCTCCATTTTGCGCTGCCTGCAAAGAGTATGGACAAGACCAGAGAGACTGCAAGACTAAACTCCCACCAAAACCCCCATACAACACATCTGATAGTCCCAGGGTCTACCACATCCAAATAATGTGCGAGTTCTGCAGCAGAAGATCGTACACGGTAGACGATTGCTTTCAGAAAAACTGATAGGAATCAAGAATTCAAGGAAACGGGGGGTCAGTTGAGCCAACAATCCACGGCTCGACAATTATAGGCATTAAAGAGGGAACTTGCAAGAGGATGCCAGTTCAAGGCAAACCTCAACATAAACTAAAACTTATTAAATAACAAACAACTAAGTCCAACTTCATAACAGGCGTTTTATCGCTAGATATAAACAAAAACATACAGACTCAATTCATGATCGCAACGGGTGCGGAAATAAGCCTAATCAAAAATGAGGCATTAAAGAGCGACTGCCAAATCAATGAACACAAGGCTTTTGGGTAACGATTTCCTATACCACAACTGTAACCTTGAGGGCCCCAGGACAATGCCCTAAACTAGGCAAGCCTGTAGGAACTCGCAATTCCACTGGAAGCCCAAGTAGGGGGAGTTCAGCAACAACGGAACATGATTGAGACTTCGAAAGCCACTCAGCGAAATTATTCTCATGGTATTGCAGTTCAAGAGTGTCTGCAAAAGCTTCAGCTTTTCCTGCGCTGTCGTATTTAAGGTCATTTGGTCCGTAAATGGGAGGAATATTTAGTTTGTGTTTTAACCTAAAATATTTTGAGAGGCGCCAAAAGTTATTATCACCAGGTTTGAGGCTTTGCGAAAATCCTTCCCAAATGGTGTTGCGAAATTCGTGAACCTGATCGCGTATTTTGTTAGTTAACTGGTTGGCTTTGGTTTTTAACCTAAGATCACTCGTGTTCCTAGCTCATCCCTGTAGTTGATTTCTTTTCCCTATCAGGAGCCTATTATCTTGAGGAAGTTCATAGGAGTTGTGTTCCCTTACTGGAGTTTGGCCTGTATTATTTTCCTTGGTAAGTAGGATTTTTCTGGTAAGTTGTTCTATGCTTTCATCGACATCACTGGTTGAATTTAACAGCTTGATGAGGCTTTCTGAGACCAGAGTATTCCTAAAAGCTTGCCAATTTGTAATATTCTTTACCTTATAGAGGTTCATCAATGCATATTTCCCTTATTAAAAGTGCAACGGTTTGCGGCCAGAAGAGAGATCATCGAGTACCCTTGTATGGATGGTAGGGTGAATATCGCGTGAGATTCCAAAGTCTAGGATGTTACCAGAAGCTCGGTCGTAGTGCGTTGGTTCACATGGCAAATGTAGTTTTCCGTCTTTGGCTGCGATGAATCTGTTGAGCTCAGCCCCAGCTCGATTGCTTCTCACAGCAATCCAGGAATTATGACAGGCGTTGAAATCACCTATCACTAAGAGTGAGCTCAAAGAGGGAGCTTAGATCTTGATAGAAAGTCTCACTCTGAGGAGGGTTGTACAGTGAGAGGACTACAAATTCCAACTAATTTGTTTTTATTTTGAATACTGTCGCCTCTACGTGTTGTAGTTGTGGGGTTTCAATTAGGTATTGATTCACATTTCTTTCAGTCTATCATTTCTGTATAGATAATAGTTGGGGAAACGGAGACAGTTTCCTGGCTTCAAAAAGGTTTCCTTGATGAAAATAATATCAAATTTATGGTTATCTATCAACTGCCTAAACTCACCAGTCCTTTGTTGCAGAGAGTTTACATTCCACCTGGGTATGGAAATGTGATTCATGGGGGAAGTCATTGGATGTTTTTAGATAGGTTTGTGGCGCCAAAAAGCCTTGCACTATTGTGGGCATAATTTTTGCATCATCAGTTGCACCTGTTACTGCATTTTGACGAAAAATTGCTCAATATTTGGCTGGGAAGGTATTGTAGGGGTTCTGTTGGTGTTTGGTTTTGGGGAGTTCCCGCTGGGTTGTTGGTTGTTTTGAGCGACAATTCGCGTAAAAGTTTCCCTGAAATTTTCCGGGTTTTTGGGATATCTTCGTAGTTGGCGGGATATTCTCCTCTACAATTGATGCATTTGGGCTTTTTGGTGATTTGCTTTATGCAGTGTGTAAAGTGATGAAGGCCATCGTGGTTGTTGCTCCATGAGTGGCTAAATTGTTGGCAGTTATGATACATAGCTGGCCCGTACGTGGTTTCGTTGATTTGACTTTGCAGATGAGATAGCAGATAGATCGGACGTTGTAAATTTCAGTTTCTGCTTTCGGCAAAATGACTTATACCACTTTAGAGGAGCTGGATTGAAGTTTTGCATAGAAAACTTCAATGGGATGGAAGTCTTGCTGCTGAAGATCTTCTTTGATTTCCTCCACCGATAGTCCGTAAAGACTGCGAATTATCACTTTTTTTTTTTTAAGTGCATGTGATACTGCCATTTTCGCTCAGTTAATAACTTAGTTATTTTTCTGTGACCCCTGGAGGATTGAGGTATAATCTGGATGCTGAGATATACGCGTTTGGCAGAATCGTTATATTAGACTGCTTCATAAGCGCAGGAGGATAATGGGGACAGTTTTAGGGCATGTCATATCGAGAACATTCGACTGTTTTTTGTGGTTCACTCTGTTTGGGAGGTAAGATCGATGACGACGGTGTGGGGAGAAAAAATTGTAAGAGTATTTTGATTGCCATTCCTGGGAATTAGGGTTTTGGAGATGTCAGAGCCGGAAAATCTTGCAAATTTTCATTTGAATCCACCATATCCTGATCAGACTCTGTAGCTTCTTCCGAAGACGATTCAGTTCTGAGGGATGGTGAGCCTATGGCTTTCCTCTTTCTGGAGGATTTAGATCTTGGTGAATCTAAACTATGCACCAAGAGCTTAGCCATGAGCTCGTCATCCTTCTGACGTTGCTCTTTCAACTCACTTTGAGTCTCTTTGGGCTGTAGATGTGTTTGTCTCAGCTCAGTGAGAACTTCATCCAGTTGTTTTTCGATCGTATTTGCCTGATTGACTTGCTCAATCAAGAGCGTGATTGTTTGATCCTTTTCATCCATCTCTTAGTGATCTTGGTGCACATAGATTGGGCGCCAAAGTGACGAAAAACCCGATATAGTGTGGGCAATTTGAGTTTTTAAGTATTCCTAACAAATACTGAAATAATTATTCAATGTCGTTTATCACTAGTTGTGCTATTTTGAAAATTAAAATATCACAGTTGAGCCGAAAAATACCCACCCAGAAATAAATGGTTGAAACGCATCTGCTTTTCCAGGCTCTCACACTTTCCACTTGTCGTCTTCTTAGGTCCTGTCTTCTTGTTTCTTACAGTTTCGCTCCACATTTACTTTCCCTATTAAGGTTTTTGTGTCCGCACTGATACCCAGCATTCACTTTCTTTCTTTGTCTAATTTCACTTCTCGAATTCCCTTTCCGTCAGCACTATCACTCTATCCTCCGCTTCCACAAGACTTCTATGAATTCACTCTCCCTATCTATCTATATATAGTAGACATTCGGTTATTCGGTCTTCACTTATCTGACATGCCCAGTAATCAGGCACTTAGTGAGTATGTATTTGTGTTTTTTGGTAATTTCACTAAGCTCGGTAATCCGTGCCAATTCTTTGTCAGTGAAGTTACAAATCTGTTTTTGCGTGCATCGAATACTCCTAATTTTTTGTGTTTTGTACATATGTGGGTTGTGCTGTTATGTTCGCGTCGTGTGATGGAAATGGCAAGAAAAAAGTAAACATGAAACATCATGTTTAACGGAAAAATGAAAATTCAGGTAAAGCTAGCTGGTGAATATAGTCTAGGTCGTGCGCTGATTTATAACATAAAAAAATCTTGAAAATATCGATCAATAGAGCTGATTCTGGAACGAGCTTACGACAAACTCTGAAGGAACAACCCCTCACGGAAGATATTATTCGGCAAAAAGGTATAACTTTTCATGAAAAAATATTCAAAAATATAAATTTCAAGGCAAGTGATGGACGGTTTCAAAAATTTAAATTAAAGTACGGAATATGTTTACTAACTGTCACTGAAGAAAAATTGTTTAGTGACAAGGCAGCTGTCATTTCATTTGTTGAGAAGTTTAAGAAAAAAGTAGATGGTCTTCACTTAAATCCACATGAAATCTATAATGCTGGCGGGAATAGCCTATATTGGCGAGTCTTACTTAACAAACCGTATGTCTATAGAATAGAAATAGAGGCTCTAGGCAGAAAAATATAAAGTCACGATTATGCCCTGTGCAAATGCTAGCGTCACTCATAAACTGAGGCTGCTGATGAATGGGAAAGCAAAAAATCCCAGGAGCGTTCCAAAATGTTAATCTTCCATTTGTGTCTACAAATCAAAACAAGGCATGAGTATCAAAAGAGATATTCAAAGACTGGTTTCATAATGATTTTATGCTTGAGGCTTGTACGTTTTGGAAAAGTAACAATCTTCCACCTGATGCTAGATAATGCCCGTCCATATGGAGCAAACGATGAGTTATTTTCAAGGGATGGACATATTCAAACACTCTTTTCGTTACCTAATTGCACACAATTGTTTCAACATATAGATCAGAATTGCACACAATTGTTTCAACATATAGATCAGAATTTAATACAGATGATAAAATATTTTAGCAAAAAAACTCAAGAGGTGGGACTTATAAACAATAGGAATAGGAGGGGACCTAAAATGGAACCTCGAGGAACACCAGAAGACGGATAAAATGGAATAGAGGTAGTTCCACAGTAACTAACACAACGTATACGAGAAGACAAGTAGAAATCCATCCATGATCACAGGGCCAGCAACCCAAAAAGCTTTTTAGTTTGTGACGGAGTAGCTGATGGTTGACCGTGAATAACGCCTTGGAGAAGTCAGTGAAGATGATATCAACCAGCGATCGATAAGCCGTGTTGTGCCTTCGACGAGATAGGGGTCATTGAAACTATAAGCCTGTTATGTACCAGTTGCTCAAATAATTTCGGCAAATAGGAGATTAAGGAAAAAGGACGATAATTGGACACAGAAGAAGTATCACCATTCGTATGAACAGGAAAAATGTTTACTCTGTTCCAACACGTAGAGCAAGTACCAGTCCTTAAACTGAGGAACGTCATCACTGAGCTCTCCAATCTACTAAAGTAGTTTTTCATTGTAGTTTTTATTTCTTTTTTACTACAACACGCAGATTACAAAAACGACTCTGGATTCTTCAGTACCAAAACGCTTGAAACGTCCGTGTGCCTTACTTTCACCGTTCAAGGCACAAAATACTTGCTTAGTTAGCCATCGTTTCTGCTTTACTTTACGAAGAACTTGTAAAGGTGTGAAATGTTTGATCTGCTCATAAATTACAAAACTTACTGAGAGCTTCCTCACCCTCCAAGTTATCAAAAAACTTCATCCAATCCACCAAGTTCAGTTTGGAGCCTAGAGCTTCATAGTTTGCTTTGAAGAAGTTAAATTTTTGAGAAGGAGCAAAAGTACGATGTGTCAAATGTGCAACTGAGAGATCGAGCGATAGTGGCGGAAGATAACTATCAATGCGGACAAGACAATTCAATGTTAGGGAAACATATAGACAGTGAAGCGGAAGGTTAGAAAGAACAAGTTCAAGTACCCAATCATTAGCATTAGATATATTACTAGATTGCGTCAGTGAACGGAGTGATAGAAACGAGGTTGATGAAACAGAGAAAAGAGGGTTTTTCGTCCATTGCACTATTTCCAAATTAAAATCACTGCATATTAGAATTAAAAATTGTGGATGATAGAAGAAAACATAAGAGGAAAACTCGTTAAAGAATATGTCGTACACATACAAAGGAAATTTACTAGTTATGTAGACAAAGAAAACTAATAAAGATGTATATTATTACAATAGAAAGGAAGATCTTGACAATTACATAATCCATAACACAGGAAAAACAAAAATCAGCACAAAGAGAGCTACGTATTGTATTACTAACACGTACAAAGACCCCACCGTAATATTCTTTATTTGCAGTGGCCAAATCCCGGTCACAACGGTTAATATAAAAATCAAGGGAAATTTCCGAGTTTAAGATGTTACTATTCAAGCAGGTTTCTGTAAGACAGAAATGCGTCTTCACTAAGCTGCAACGATAAAAAGAACTTTTCAAGCTTGGTCCTTAACCCTCTTACATTTTGATAATATACTGAAACATTAGAAGTTAAAGTACAGTCATGAAATCTTATACTGGTTCATCGATCACGGTCTTCACGGTGCACGAAAGGACTTTCTTGTTCTTGAGCTGAATAGTTTAACAAGTACTCCAGGCGGGCAAGCTTTAGGACTCAAAATACTATCACAAGTTGGAAGCACTATAAGCTTGAAAGAAGCTACCACTCTGTGCTCCAGATTATCATTTGTCAATTTGTGGCAACTAATAACTTTAACAGCTGTACTAAATTTTTTGCAAACGTAATTTTTTAAGGTAGTCCGCGATTCTATGGCAGCTTAGGCGCGAAATAAAAATTTCGTTTGAAGTGGATACGATGTCAAGAGGTGGGACTTCGTCATCTAAATACAGAGTAGCCACAGCCGATATGTCAACACCAGATGAGGGTGGAAGACTCGTTGAAGGTTTATTTTTGGTTTAAGGGAATGCTCACCTTTCACAATGATGGAACTGGAGCAGGCAATTCTATCCATGAAAGCAAGGAAGGCACCGGGACCAGATGGTGTTCCTGCTGAGGTTTTGCAGCTTGTCTACAAGCTTTGTCCTGACCTGTTGCTCAGTATGTTCAACGCTTGCCTTTACGAAGGTGTATTTCTGGAACGCTGGAAAGTGGCGAGGCTCGTACTGATCAGCAAAGGGAAGGGAAATTCCGAGTTGGCGTCTGCATACCGCCCGTTATGTATGCTAGACACGGCTGGGAAAGTGCTCGAGAAACTCATCAAAGGAAGACTCACTGACGCGGTCCGTTCTGCCGGGGACCTATCTTCACGGCAGTATGGTTTTAGAGCAGGTCGCTCCACTATTGACGCGATAGCGGAAATAGTGAGCGCGGTCCAAGGAGCGGAGGCTCACTGCCAGTCAAAAAAAAGGGTTGTGTTGCTCGTGACGCTTGACGTCAGAAACGCCTTCAATTCCGCTAGATGGGCGGATATTCTGGAAGCACTGGAAAACTCTTTTCAAGTTCCAGAATATCTGATGCGGATTTTGAAGAACTACCTGACAGACCGGAGCCTGCTCTATGAGACGAAGGAGGGTCGGCGGAGGATGGAAGTTACATCGGGTGTTGCACAAGGCTCCATCCTTGGCCCAGACCTGTGGAACATCACGTACGACGGGCTACTGAGAATCGAGCTGCCGGATGAGTCGCGCTTGCAGACGATGTCGCGGCGCTATTTGCGGGACGCACTGTTGAACAAGCGCAACTCAGACTGGGTATGCTAATGCGCCGAGTGAGGGACTGGATTACTGCTCGCGGGTTCAGCCTAGCTTTGGAGAAAACCGAAGTAGTCATCTTGACAAAAAAGAGAATCCCTAGAGTAAGGATGATCAACATTGGGGAAGTACTCGTTGAGACTAAACTAGCAGTGAAGTACCTGGGCATTTTGATCGACTCGAAGATGCGTTTCTTCGAGCAATTCAGGGCAATAGCTGACAAGGCTGCAGCGAGTGTTTCGGCTCTCAGCCGGCTAATGGCCAACAAAGGGGGTCCCACCTCATCAAGAAGGAGACTTCTGATGAGTGCAGTACAATCTGTGCTGTTGTACGGATCGGAGATATGGTGTGAGGCTCTCAACAAGGGGCTGCATCGAAGGCGCTTGGCACAGGTGCAGCGACGGGGAGCGCTGCGGATTGCACCTGCATATCGGACTGTCTCGGAGTCGGCAGTGCTGGTCATCGCAGGAGTGATACCCATTGCCCTCCTTGCCAAGGAGCGCCGCAGAATCTACCTGCGGAGGAAGGAATGCGACAGAAATGCTGTCCCCCACGAAGAACGAGAACGCTCACTCAGTGATTGGCAACAGTCCTGGGTGAGCGATACAAAAGGTAGGTGGACCGCACGCCTTATTGGTGACCTGAGGCCGTGGCTCAATCGAAGGCATGGTGAGACTGACTTCTATCTAACTCAGCTACTGAGTGGACATGGATACTTTCGGTCTTACCTGCACAAGATTGGTAAGTCACGGTCTCCTGACTGCATATTCTGTGCTGGAGAGCTCGATGATGCCTACCACACATTTTTTGTATGTAAGAGGTGGGAAAGGCAGCACGGTGACCTCATTGAAGAAATAGGAGATCTCTCTCCGGATGAACTCACTGAAGAGATGCTCACATCCGTTGACAAATGGAACTGTGTGGCACATTACGCTCGGGCAGTCCTTAAGGTAAAAAGGAAAATATATGAGCGCCTGGAGGCGTCCAGGGCGGAGGGGTCTCTTTTCTAGAAATGCCTCTCCCTTCCCCTCCTTCCGTTGGAAAACGGATCCCTGTAGCCCGGTGGCGCCTAAACGCGTAGAGAAATGAGGCTTAGCCCAAAGTAATGTGTCAAACGGTTCCAGGCTAGGTTCTCAGATTGACAGGGGAGGTGTTTAGTGGGTAGTCCAAGGGTATCCTCCATGGGAGTCCCACACTGCCAGACTCGGCGGGCGTAAATGCCTTCACCTCCCTACCACAAAAAAAAGGGATCGCCTCCCGAATGATTGATGGTGGGAGCTGTCACATGTCATAGGTGATTCATTACCAGCCATGTGTTGAGTTGCTGCTGAAGCCACGGGAGAATTTGAACACGATGAAGTAGTCATAGAACCAGCAGCATGATTCGAGGTTTTAAGAGCCGATAACTTTGCTAGCGATTTACTTGAGTTAGAATGTAAAGTTTTTGTACAGACGTATTTAAACCGCTAATATATTCCTGCTGTGCTGTCGGTGTAAGTAATTGCGTCTGGTTATTTACATCAAAGATATTCACTGAAGCCAGAGTTTTGGGTGACGCGTCCCCCGTAAATCTCAGCAAGGTCTCAAATTCTAGGCATGCACTCGAGCACTTAGTTTGAAGCGGTTTAATTTCTTCCGGTAGTGATCTAATTATTTTTTCAACTAATCACAGGCTATAAACATATGCTGACAAAGAAAATTTCCTACGGGAAACGCAGTACCAATACTCCCCGTTACCAGCCTAATTAATCAAGTCGGCTGCAGGACCATTTAGGTTAACACAAGTCAAATGGTATGAAAGCTCGCAAAATCCAAGGCAAAGTACCATAGGGTTTTTATTGCTTGGATCAATGCATTCAACGGCACTGCACGATATAATGGAAATTTCTAGTGTACAATTTACAATGATTTTTAATTATTGACTTCAATTTATTTTTAGTTATTGTCTTTATTTGATTATAACTATCTGCATGTTTAATTTTTAATGATTTAATTCAGTTAATTATTACATTTCAAATTAATTAATTAATACTATTTTTCACAAATTCGCGAAAACTCAAATTTCAGTCTTAACGTCTAGTAAGGTTAAACTATATTTCAAGTTTTAATGATATGTTTAGTGCACTGATCCTCAGATGAATAAGAACTGGATGGGCTAAGCTCATATAAAATGCATGAGAGAGCATGCGACCGGTTTCTGCTCTCTTCCAAGCGATCTGTCTGTCATTTCCTCCCCGTCTGCTTCTTGCTGGTCACTTTCTTGTTCCAAAAGCTGACTAGATGCGTACTGTCTGTCAAGTTGACTGATGCAAATTGGGCGCCAAATCGGCCAATTTGCAAGTTTCGTCGCGAATTTTATCCGATATTAAAACTGTGGAAAGTGTTCGCGATCTAAATTCGTTCCAAGGGTTTAAAAATTTGATTGTGGTTTGTGATTCAAGTAACTTTAACGTGTGACACTGTGAAATTACTTTACTATTTCAAAGTGAAATGTGTAGTGCCTTCTTGTAAAAATTATAGCCGAAAAGGATATGTAGATGCTTCCTTTTGCATGGTTTCCTCATAATGGTGAAGTTTTTTCAAATAGAAAACAAATTTTTAGGATAGCATGAAAACTTGTTTACATTGAGCAGCAGCCATGTTTGCTTGTGCGATTTGGCTCTCTCTAACGGTGTAGACAAGAGTGTAGCAGTAGGAAAAGTGGTTGCAGGGGTTGTTGCGACCACATTGTTTCGTGGTTGTCCACTTCAGTATTATTTAATTACTCAATGCACTGATCGGAATGCCCAGACAAAATTTTAGTATAATGGCTGGTGAGGTGACTGATGTGGCAGCTCCTGAGGAGTATATCGGTCACTTCGTACGAAACTGCGAGATAATGGCTTTGTTACTATCGAGTTTATCAAAGGTTGACTTGGGGGAACTGGTTATGTTGGCTAGGTTGTTTTCAATTAAGGGTCGAATTGATAGCTGTTGTAAAAAGATTGGATATAGATGTAGGTAATTCTCCAACCAAACTAACGAAATATATTAAATGCTGTAATAGTTATAGGTACTACACTGATAAAGTCCGAGCGTCACGATGAAGTGGAAATTTAAGTATTTTTTTTAAGACATAGAGAACCATTGAAAACGATAAGAGTAAAAAATTACATAATTACTTGAATAAAATGATCTTTGAAATCTGATTCATGACCTTTGCTGGCAACGCTGAATGTTTCTCAACACTATAAATAGATGCTTAGTGGTGATACTTCACGAGATGACAAAAAGTCCGCCCCACAAAGCCGTAGTAAACAGCTGGCAGCCGTCGCCGAAAACCCTCTAGCCAACCGGGGATTTTTTATGAGCAAACAGACTATCCTCAAAGCTCAAATTTAATGTGCGAATATGGTTACTACTCGCTCATCTTTCCATATAGTATATTTCTCCATAAGTAACTCTTATAATCTATAGAAATGTTAAGCTTTTAAGCAAAGCTATGCAATGTATGCTTTGAAGTTAATTTTTCCATAGAGGTTTCAGGTAGGTAAATAAAAAAATGTCCATCAGATATATATAAATAGGATATCAAATGCAGGACCTTCATGCGCCAATTTAATTTTTAGAAGCTTTATCCTCAATATGATAGTATGGAAGGGAAGAAAACAAACATTCCATTCCTCTCCTTGCGTTTGGATATCTGCAACCCGAAAAATCAGAATGAATATCATAGTTAATAGTCACTCATTTTTATTGATAATAATATGATTTGTGAATTTTGGGTCTTCCCGATAAAATCAGTAGGGTGCTCTAAACTTCAATCAAATTTAATATAATTTTTATGAGTCCTTCTTAAATCCCCTTGAAATTCATTGTTAATAGTCTTCTCGTTGTGTGGTGATCACGGGTTTTAGCATTTTGACGAAAGCCATCAGTTCATTATTGGACATATTGATTAGTAAATTAAAAATTGATTTCCTCTAGTTAGTGTCAGCCAGTTCTTAGAATCTAATAGTTCAATAAATAATTTAAATCATTAACATGGATTTGCAATCTTCCGTCTAACCCTATCAATCATTCTTCACTCTCTTTCTATTCCTAATTTTCTTTGCTGCTTGCACGTTTTTCATTTCACATGCACGAAAGCTTATCATCTATGTCACGTAAGCCGCACATACATATATCCTTCAACCAAGCACGTATTCATGGATTGTGTAAGGTAATGACACGAGACTTGAGCTTATCCTTTCCTCAGCATAATGCCATACATAATGACTGTGTCATGTGATATCGTTGAAAAAAAGGTAAATATAGTGGATGCAATCCACATGTGACGAGTTAACAGGAAAGGTGATGGGGTTTTCACTCATTATTGTGTGAAATGTTTATTTTAAGAAACTTGATACCATTTTTAGACTAGAATATTTTTGAATGAAAGGAGTGGTATTCAGAAAAGATTAAAGAGTTAAAAATAACTTTTTTGCAGCTTGGATATCGTATCCGTGTAGGTAAATGAAAATTAAGGAATATTTTTAACATTTAAAAATTATTTTTGAAGTAGGTTGAGCATACTGGACTTCATTTATTTATATAGATGAAAAGTCAAAACAAGAAAAGAAAGCTAATTTCAAAAACTATTAAGCTTTCCGCAGTTTATTGTTAATTTTGCTGTTTAAAAAAAACAAGACTTGTACGTTTGTAGATTATATTAAGATGCATAAAATTTGAAGGTTTTACGTTGAGGTTTAAAATACCGGAAAACAAGCAACTTCCCCAAAGTATTATTTTGTACTCCGTTCAAACAAGGTTTTGATCAGTGCGGTGTAACTTCGCTGCTATTTCATTTAATTATTCAAGCCTTTTCCTCTTACCTTGAGAGGTTTTGTTTAACATGTCAGCGTGATTTGCTTTAGAAACCAATTAACGCTTTGTTTTCAATGCATCGATTATAACAAAAAATTTACCTGAAAAATGATTCTCTTTTGAAAACTTGCAACAAATGATATAGCATGAACTACTACTATCCAAACGCTTTGGGCACTTAAGGATTTTAAAGATATGACAGATTTAAGACAAATAATCCTTCATTAATTTGTAAGTTATCAAAATGCTCTCCGTTGTTTTCAATAACGGCATTGCAAATTTTCTCGGCAACTCCGTCGTAGCCAGTACCAAGAAAAGAGCGGGGATCCCCTTGTTTCATTCATTAAATTGAATCAAGTGTCCAAAGCATGCACCTTAAACGTTGAAGTTGGGAAAAAATAACTCAAAATTATTCAATCTTTGCATTTAAAACAGCCACTATTTTGTTTTACGATTACTGTTACCACTAGCTGAACCGATTCTCAAAGATATTCATGACACCTATCATTCCTGAAATTTTCATGCAAATCCTAGCAAAACTGTAGTGTCGGAGTCGGTAAAAAGCGCATGTTGTTCCATAGCCATATGTTGCCATAGTAATAAATGCAGCGCATATTGTTCCATAGTAATACAGGAAAATTCAAACCGCTATAACATCGCTAATTATGATTCAATCCTTATATAACTTTCAGGATAGATCAATCTTATAAAAATACATCCACGTACTGAATTTCATTGAATTTAAGGGTACCGTTAAGATTTTATTCAAGAAAACATAAAATCGATAAATCATACTATTACCAACAAAGTTGAGTGAATTGCGACTTCTCACGTATTTGTTGTTGTTGTACTCACCAAGGCCTACATTCATGATTTTTTTCAGATTTTTCGGATCACATGTGTCCAATCGCGAGGGGGGGGGGACACAAATTTTTCGTGTATTTCCCCTCCCTGTGCGCCCCCCGAAGCAAATTTTGCCAAATTAAGACCTGTTTTGAAAAGTTCTCATCAAGACCTTCCATTTGATACCCATATCGGCTACCTTCAATGAAATTTTTTTTTCGGAGGGTCACTCTCCTATATGGGGAGACCCCCCTTAATTACCTTATAAAATTTTTTTGTAGTTGAACTTTGAAGAGATCACCACTTTACACCTACACACAAAATTTGATGCTTCTAGCTTAAGTAGTTTCCGAGAAAAACTGCTGTGACACACGGACGGACGAACGGACGGACGGACAGACGGACAGACGGACAGACTGGTCGCGAAACTAGTAGGGTTTTGTAAAATTATTTTACAAAATCCTAAAAAGGACTGGAAGTGATATTCAAGATAAGAGACCGCACACAATATTCGAAGGTGGGACACATGCTGGAAAGCAAGAATTTGGAGTGGCCTACGGAGAACAAATCACATTTTATTGATTTTAAGCCATTCAGTGAATGGTTGTGTACGTTCCATATAGAAGCAAAATTCTTCAAAATTTGGCTCAAAAGTGTACACGTTCCAACCGAAAAAAAGGATGAAGAAACGAAGGAAACGTTCTACAATCACCTAGAAAACCAGAAACCTTGCTTACAAACGAAATAAAAATAATTCTGGGTAATTTCAACGCTAAAGTGGGCAATGAGCTATATCATCGGGGAACGACTGGAGGATGTAACCTCCACGATTAAACAAATGACAACCGCCAGCACCTGATTGACTTTACATATAGCAGAAATCTGGTCATACGTTCGACTTGCTTCCCACATTGGCGCATTCATAAAATGACATGGGCGTCAGCGGTCGGCAACATACAAAAAAAATTCACCATGTTCGGATTCAACAACGTTGGGCCTCGAGCATTCTTGATGTCCGTACATACCGAGGAGCCAATTGTAACTCGGAGCATTATATGATCAAATTAATTTTTCAATGTCGTATGCCAAAGGTGTATTCGGCGAAGAACAGCTCAATACAGGAATTTGATATCAAAAGCCTCCAAACAGTGTCTGGGGCAAAACATTTCATGGAGGCCCTCCAAAATCAGCTAGCTCCCATCCTATCAGACAATTCGCTGAAAACGAACAATGGGTGGAACTGAAAGCGGCAATTAAGACCGTAGCAGAACAGAGGATCGGACATCAAGCCTAGTGCAAGAGAAATTATTGATTCGATGATGAGTGCCAGAATGCGTCTGACAAAAGAATCATGTGTACGAACAATATTCAGATAGGAAAACCAGGTCGAAGAGAGAACAATATCAAAATGGTAGCAAAAAATATAATTAGAGTTAAGAAAACAAAATACTATTACGACCAATTGAGAAGCATCGATGTTAGTCTATTGAGCAACAAGACAAGGCAAGCCGGCAAAGTAATCAAAAGCTGTTTCAGGTTATCAACGCGACACCTCGCTTTGCCGTGATGACATCAGCAACATCATTGATGATGTAAATAAGATTAAGGAAAGATTGGCATCATATTTCAAGAACCTTGTGAATCCTCTGCACAGCTCCAGAACATCGGGACCTATATATATTCCCGGAGGACTTCCATGGGCCCCATCAACTCTAGTGAAGTTTGTTCAAGCATCAAAGCCCAAAAGAATAATAATGTGCCGGACATCGATGAGATTCCAGTAGAGCTCGTCAAATGTGGTGGCAGTGGTGTTTAAAAAGCCATCCACAAAGTCATTACGCAACAAGAACATATGCCGAAGGAGTGGAGCCAATCAATTAAATTCTCTATCCACAAAAAATGTGACAAGCTACAGTACGAAAACTATAGAGACATATCACGACTTTGTATAGGGTACACAAATCTTAGAAAATAAAATTGGATCATACGCCCACAGTATTATTGGGGAGTATCAAGGTGATGTTAGAGCAGGCAGATCGACAAAAGATCCTTTGCAGGTACTTGAGAAATGCTGGGAGTTCAACATAGATGTACACCAAATTTTTGTTGACTTTAAGCGAACATATGATAGAATTGATCGTAACGTACTCTACCAAATATTGCTTTGCTTTGGAATCCCAGCCAAATTACTCCGTCGTACCAAAATGCCAATGACGTCTACAACCTCCCGAGTCTATATCAATAGCAAACTCACCGATGCCTTCGACACAAATATCGGGCTAAAGCAAGGAGATGAGCTGACCCCATTGATATTGAATTTGATTCTGGAATATGTCATCAGAAAGCTACCTGTCGATACAAGAGGCACGTTGTTGTTCAAGTCGAGCCAAGTGGTAGCCTACGCAGACGACATCAATATCTTGTCACGGTCATTAACAACAGCCAAACAGATTTTCCTAAAACTCGACACCGAAACAAAACTAGTAAAGCTATAAATCATTGAGAATATAGCAAAGCTCGTGACGCAGTCAAGGAAAAGTACTTCAAATACACAAAATATCACACTTGGCAAATACAGTATCGAAAATGTGGGCAAATTTGTGTATCTAGGTGCCAAAATAACAAGAACTGCTAACGAAAGAGATAAGATACACCGAAGAATACATCCCTCAAATAAAATGTTTTTCTCAGTTTTGTCGCTTTTGAAGACCAACTGCATACACAAGAAAACAAAGTTTCAAGTATAGAAATTTGTGCTAAGACACAGAAAAGAGTGTGAAACATGGACCCTAATCCGAATATCCCTAAACATATTGAACGCCTTTGAGCGACGGGTCCTGAGGCGAATAATCGACGCGAAGCTAAACTGTATGGATTTTTTGACAAGCTTGAGGTCTCAACGATTGTTAGACTGCGTAAGCTGCAATGGGCTGGTCCACGTGAATCGTATGCTTGAACAACGGACACCCAAAAGGTATTCGTTGGGAGAAATGAGGGCCGGCGATCACTGCGGAAGCCAAGGAAACGCTAGTCTGACTCGGTCGACGAAGACAGTTCATCGTTCTTCGAATTTCAAAATTGGAGGACGTGGTCAATGGACCGAGACAGTTGGAGGTGATTGTTGCAGGAAGCGAAGGCCCGAGAGGGGCTGTAGTGCTACAACGAAGAAGAGGAAGAAATTGTTGGCTTTCTATGTATGGATTTATTGAAATACCCTCCTGTTAGCTGTTTTCAATCACCCTTCAAAAACATCCACAGTTGATTTGAATTGGCCAGAGTAATGTTTTTTGCTGTTTTGTCCTCCGCCAACTGGAACAAACGACTTAAAATTTCGATTCATTGATCCAAAAAACTTTATTCCATTGGTCTTCTCACTAGTTTTTGTACTTCCTAGCCCAGCTCAGTGTATTTTATTCATGTGTAACGGTCAGTTTTACGTTTATCACTGCAAAACATTCTCAAAGACCAGCTGCAATAAGGCACATTTTGATGGTAGTTTTGGAGACTGGTTTTCCTCGGTTCCTGTTAACCTCAGCAGTGATCTGGGGGGCTGCAAGATGGTGATTGTATTTGGAACTAACTCAAATGAAAACATTTTCTTGATATGCCCATGATCCTAGGGCTCTCATTTCTTTTTTGGTCAGCATTCGCTCCAGCTTCCCGTTCCCTGACTAAAGTGCAGGGAACTCTGTTACTCAAAAATATTAGTTTCTTTGCGATTGCGTGCTCACAATAGCATTCTTTGTATAGAGTGCATATTCCACTGCGTTGTAGAATTAAAAACAAATTTTTACAATTACAATTTTTCTCACTTTTAAAAATTTATTTACTGGACTGCGTGAATATTTACAATTACGTTTAGTTTAATCTTACTTTAACGGACCATATTTCTTATCTAAAGTAACTTAAGAATATGATAAAAATATTTTGTTTCAACTTGATAGCTAACATTTGATTAATGGTGTCCAGATGAAGATGCATCATTCCATGGTGATGTCCCTGCAAGCATATCATTAGTTTTTCCTGCTAGTAGTTGGGACAGAATTAGCTGGTTGGCAGTGGGGAAGTGTGAGAAAATGCTGTATAAGGACTGATTTTTTGTATGAGGAGGGCTGTGTGAGACTAATTTTTGAAGTATGTATTAATCAAGCAATTCGCCCCGTGAACTACTTGATAAATCAGCCAATACAGCCGCAAAATTCAACTGCAACGCGTAAATGGCCGGTAGTATTATGCCACAAACATTCATCATAAGCCGGGGAACGATACCCAGTAGATATCGGTCATCCCTACACTATTCCGTTCAGGTGGCACGTGTTGGATGACAGATATCTGCTGCTTAATCACCACTTGACGTCGCAGTGTGGTGAATAAGCTCTGCCACTGAACCACCACTTGACGTCGGGTGTGTGTGGGTTGGATACCGGACGGCGCCGCAATTACCGCTTGAATAGTGATTCTAGCTAAATGATATCTCGTACTTTCTGTCATTTTGACTTTTGATAAACGGTATTGAACCCATTTCAATTTAGACAAAAAATAGCTAATGAAATAGACTCATTTTTCAACATAGTGAAGAGTGTCATAAGATTCTTAACTTTGTAACAATTGAAAGTTCTTCTTGCCATTAAGAAAGGGGAAATATGTATACAAGTGGACATAACGAAGCCTTGATAGTGTCAGGCTTAGTGAGTAGTAGTAGTTAATGCAAAGTTTAACAATTTTCGTTACAAATAAAAAAATTATGACATTAAAACATAAAATGAATGTAATTTCGATGGAAAAATGAGCTAGCCATCGGGCTGTAGCTTCTTCTTTCTTTATAGATACAGGGGCTCTTGTTGGGTAGAGTGGCCTTGCACAATGGCTTTTTATTTATATTAAATTTTTAAAATGATTCGGTCATACAAAATTTAAATAAAAATCTAAAACATTTTATTTTATATTTGCAGGAAAGGTTCATGTAAATTTTTAATATGAGTTTTTCATGTGAATTTAAAGTAACTGGCTACGTCTACAATGGATGTCTCACTTCTATTTGGAGGTCACAAGTGTTCGGAGTAAAGACGCAATCATCTCGCGTTCTGCGCGCGTTTATCGAGCGTCGGCATGGGAATAACGGCCTCGATACCGCCGAAGCGTTATATTTCTAACGTACAATTCGTGAATGCGAAAATTTTTTGTAGTGGGCGCTTGGGCTGGGGAAAAAGAACTCGCCCCACGACAATGCAACGCTAGCCTGCAAGCGCGTCACGCGTCCTCAGGCATGGCCTATTTCGGCGAGCATTAATATTTTCGCTCGCTGAGGCAGCAGGCCATCGCTGCAGTTCTTTCCGGTAATGGGCATGAAAAACGGTATAGGTGCTTCCTATCATGGTGTTGTAATGGGTAATTTTTTCAACTTATTGTGGATGAAGTGCCTCGAGTGTAGAGATCTCCGAAGGTTGAAGTGCTGTCACAGGAATCGTCTCTCGGTCTTGTGGGGCTTCTCTATGAGTGACAGATCACCCGAGAAAGTGAATCCGTACACGAGAATTGGGCGGATAAGAGTCATATAGACTAATGATTTTATTGATATTGAGTATGGGAAATTGAAAGTAGCTTTTGAAATAACCGACTGTACCGGACTTTTGGAGGAGCTCATGGAGTTGCCAAGATAGATAACTTGTTCGTTTATAGGTGAGATTGTGAAATCTTGTGCACTGGCACATATATCTTTTGTGAAGCGTATTTTGCTCTGAGTAGTTATGCATTCGCATTTAAGGAAATTGAAGAGGAGCTGCCAGTTACAGAGGAAAATGTCAATTACAATAAGTCAAGGTACATAGGTGTTGCGGCTCGTCTATTACCATTGTGGTGACTTGCTGCCCAGCACATTCAACGCTTGCCTACGGGACGGGGTTTTCCCGGTACGATGGAAGGTGCCGAGGCTCGTGCTGATCTGCAAGGGGAAGGGAAATCCCGAATCGCCGTCTGCATACCGCCCGTTATGCATGCTAGACACGGCTGGGAAAGTGCTAGAGAAACTCATCGAGGAAGACTCACTGACGCGATTTGTGCTGCTGGTGACCTATCTTCTCGGCAGTACGGCTTTAGAGCAGGACTTCTACCATTGATGCGATTGCAGAGGTGGTGAACGCGGTCCAAAAGACAGAGGCATATAGTCGTACCAAGCGACGGATCGTCCTGTCGGTGACACTCGACGTCAGGAATGCCTTCAACTCCGCTAAACGGGTGGATATTCGCGAAAACTCTTTTCAAGTTCCAGAATATCTAATGCGGCTTTTGAGGGACTACCTAAAGGACCGAAGCCTGCTCTACGACACGACACAGGGCCAACGAAGGATGGAAATTACATCGGGTGTTGCCCAGGGATCTATCCTTGGTCCGAACCTGTGGAACGTGTCTTACGACGGACTACTGAGACTTGAGATGCCAGATGAGTCGCGCTTGGTTGGCTATGCGGATGATGTTGCGGCACAGTTGAACAGGTGCAATTTAGGCAAGGTATGCTAATGCGCCGGGTGTGGGACTGGATGACTGCTCGCGGGCTCGGTTTAGCACTGGAGAAAACCGATGTGGACATCTTGACAAAAAAGAGAATCTCTAGAGTCAGGATGATCAGTATTGGCGACTTACGAATCGAATCGAAGCCAGCGGTGAAGTACCTGGGGCGACTGATCGACTCAAAGGTGAGTTTCTCTGAGCAAATCAGGCCAACGGCTGAGAAGGCTTCTTCGGGAATATCGGCTCTGAGTCGACCTATGGCCAACGTAGGGGGATCCAGCCCATCAAGAAGACACCTCCTGTAGAGTGCTGTAGGGTCAATGCTACTGTACGGAGCAGAAGTATGGGACGACGCTCTCAGCAAGGAGGTATACAGAAAACGTTTGGCACACGTACAGAGAAGAGAAGCACTGAGAATTGCATCTTCGTATCCAACAGTCTCTGACTCGGCGGTGAGAGTTATTGCTGGCGTGATACCTGTCGCCCTCCTTGCTAGAGAGCGCCGCGCTATTTACCTGCGCCGAAGCGAGGATGCAAAGGAGATGGTTGTTCACGAGGAGAGACAGCGCTCGCTCAACGATTGCCAGCAGTCTTGGGTGAATTGCACGAAGGGAAGGTGGACTGCGTGCCTCATCCCGGATGTGACACCGTGGCTAAATCGAAGGCATGGTGAGACTGACTTCTATCTGACCCAGCTTTTGAGCGGGCATGGGTGTTTTCAGTCTTACCTGCACAAGATCGGTAAGTCACGGTCCCCCAATCGTCGGTTTTGCCCAGGAGAGGCGGATAATGCCTGTCACACATTTTTTAAGTGTAAAAAATGGGTCAGGCTGCGAAGGGAACTCTACAGGGAGACGGGAGAGCTCACCTTGGATAATATAGTTGCGGTGATGCTCGAATCGGTTGACAAATGGAACCAGGTGGCACATGTTGCTCGGGCAGTCCTAAAATATAAAAGGGACTCTGAGCAGCCGGGGGCGCCGGGGCTGGGGGATCGCTCTTCTGGCATTTCCTCTTCCCCTCTCCCCTCCCGCTAGGAAAGAGACTTCCCAGCTTGAAGGTGCCCACGGCGTAAAAAAACGAGACCTGGCCCGAAGTAATGTGTCAAACGGTTCCAGCCTGGGTTCTCAGAATGACAGGGGAGGTGTTTAGTGGGTAGTCCAGTCGCGCATGGGAGTTCCACGCTCTTCACCTCCCTCCCACAAAAAAAAGGTACATATAAAGCCGTGATTGGATAAAGGGAAGTTTCGGGAAGGTGCAAATAAGTTGATGTCATATGCATATTGGAGTAATTTGCGGGAGGCACGTGGAAGGTGAGTATGATATGTAGAAAAGAGAATTTTGGATAAAACAGATGCTTGAGGGATGCCTGCATCGTTTGCAAAAGGCAGGGAAAAGTTATCATTTACATTTACTTGTGAGGCGCGGTTGAAAAGGAAGTTATGTAATATTTTGCAAAGATGGAGGTGAAATTTATGGGTTTCAGCTAACTTGTATAAGAGTCTTTGTTGCCAGACAGAATCAAATGCTTGCTGAATTACGAGCAGTACAGCAACCATAGCCGTTTTCGTCCTGGTGTTGTCAGCAATGCTGGACATTAGGATAAGAGAGGATATGCCACAGAAAATTTCTGTCAGTCAGTGAACTGAAAAGGAGGAATGATGTCCTTGACTGAGAGTTGTTTATCAATAAACTCTTTGAAAATAATCTCGAAAATTTTTCCAGTCGTTAAAAGGAGTTATACAGGGCGGTCACTTCTTGGAAGGAGGGTGTTAAATTGAAGCTTGAGTTTCAGGTGCCCCGAATTCCTTTATTTTGTCCTTCGCTGAGCACTCGGAGTTCAACAAGGAAAGTGTAAGTAATTATTTGAATTTGCTTTTTATATACTGTTAGTTTATATCAAATTAATATTTTTGCTTTTCGTTTTATGAATTATATTTAACGGATTTTGCCTGCATAAATTTTGAAGGGGGGTTAAAATTTGTTAATTTTACTTGGAGAATTCTTTCTTTTTTTGTGTGAATTAAATGAACGGCCATGTCTTGCTAAAAACCATATTTTTCATTTCTTGAAATGACCTCCTCCTTTCCCGTCCTTTCTTTTCGTGTTAGTGTTTTTATGTAAGTTAGCTCAGCACGAGCAGAGGGTGTCCCACGACACGACTGAACGTTAGTGGGCCTCAGTATGCCACCCCGGGCTGCACACCCGTCTGCTAGAACATAATGTCTGCAAGTGTGGTGACTTCCGCGGTCGCAACAAGGAGGCTTTCTTTTTTTTTGAGAGTAGGCCCTATGTTTGCTCTCTTCCATGTGACTGAGAATTCCGCATTTAGGAGACAGTGGTTGCACAGCCTTGAACTAAAGGGAGAGAGAGTGCCAGTATATCTTTTGAGCAAGATTTTCGGAATTTCATCTAATCCGCAATATTTTCTGTTGAGTATGGAAAAAATAAGGGATTCATTTCGGGAGGGTATTGTTAAAAACTACATTGCTTTGGGGAGAATAGGCAAGAGAGTTTAAAGAAGGTAGGAGAACAAGTCAAAAGAATGCATTTTATCTGAGGCATGAAATGGTTGCCGGTATAAATTCGAGATGTAAGGGTTTACTAAGTTTTCAGAAAAGGGTTCAGAGAGGTTTTTTCTAGTGGAGTATGCACAAGCAAAGTGTGTGGCAAGACAATAGACTTTCTCCATTGGGGATTATTTTATTGTAGGAACCGCGAAGAGCTACATGAAGACTTCCCTAGGCTCAGGCAAGCTTTCCGGAGTTCTTGGAAATTTTCTCAGTTTACCAAGTTTCCAGAAAAGAGATCAAAAAGGTTCTTTATAATGGAGTGTGCAGCAGCAAAGTGTGCGGCAAGACAATTGGCACTCTCCGCTGGGGATTGGTTTCGTCATAAGAATTGTGGAGAGAGCTACATGAAGACTTTCCTAGGCTTGGACAGACTTTCCGGAGTTTCTGAACCATTTTTTCAGTTTTACCGCAAGATACTGACGTATGAGCGAATTGATCTCTAAATGGATCTTTGCACTCAGGGCGTGAATTTAGTTTTTTAAGAAAATCAAACCTCGCATCATATTGGTACTTTAAAAGGCGCTTTCTGAAGGATTTTTTAGGCTGTATGTCGCATATGACTTCTGGTGTAAGAGAAATCATTTTTTTATCCAATTTTTCGCTTCAGAATACACAATTTGGCATACTCTTGGATTAACTCAGCGTATTTGTCGACTATGACGTCAAAAGAGGCGTTAAAAATATAAAGTTTGTTAGGGAAAGTGAGACAGGTGAAAGAAAAGCTTTGAAAGTCGTTTGACTGCTGCCAGTCGACTTTGCTGAATTTGGGCAGGTAAATATGATTTGGGCGAATCGCACGTACTAGGGATTCAATAGATAGAAGGATGGCGTCATGATCACTGATCCCAGAAGCCGTTTCTAAATAAGAAAGGATGTTAGTGTTTTTTTTTGGCATTTCAGCTCGTAATATAAATATCAAGGTAAGAGCTCATAGAGTTTCTATGGAAAGGAGGTAGGATAGGGCTGCGAATGGTTGATCTTGAAAATATGGGTTCATTCTGGAGCAAATTGAAAAGATTGATTCCATTTGCATTGGTGGTGACATCTAGGAAGTGTGGGTGCCTGGCATTGACGTGGCCGCAAGAGTGACATGGAGTTTTTTATGTGAAATTGTAGTCCTCAAAAATGACACCCACTGTTGTAGATCAGTGATGTCTAGTTCATGGTTTGGGCTGTGAATGGCTGCAACAAAAAAAAAACAGGTTTTACGTTTCGCAGTAGATGATGGCATTCTCAATAGTAGTGGGAGGGGCAGGTAGAAATAATTGAAAAGAGTTCACGGAATCGTGAAGGATAATACCCGTGCAACCACTTTGGGAGTCAGGACGGTCTGATCGGTGCAAGTGGAAATTTTTGACAAGGGAGAGTGAAAGGGTGCACGTTTTATTTCAGACAAGAAAAAATATATTTAGCCGGTGTTGGAACAGAAAAGATTGGAGTTCATACCGCTTTCTACTACTAATAATTGAATTTATGTTCAACTGGATTAACTTAAATTCCATCGGGACCAGAAAGAAGCTGAAGGAGTAGAAGTCGTTTATGGTCTTCGTTTCGTACCCGATTCAGCTCCTTTGATTTTGTGGCTCGAATAAGGAGCCTTAACCCAAAGAGGCTATTGACTTCCTTCTGTATAAAACTAGGAGGTGCAGTGGATGGTTGATTATAAATATCGTGTTTATTGATGTTAAAATAGAAATACTAAAAAATTAATCCAACAAGAAATTAGAAACGAAAATAAGTTAAAATTGAAGGTGGTTCCAAACTTTTGGACGCTGGACATGATAGCAAATATTATATTTAGACTGAGGAATCATTTTTTAATTATCATGCTTTAGCTCATATTTATTTGTTGTTCAAAAAATTATTTTTCCAAAGAGTGATTGGAAACAACTTTAAAATTCATTCAACGATGACAAGAAAATTTGCTTAATATTTTCTTTACGCAATTTCCTGGCCAATTTCATTCAACTTTTCTGGAAATATTCGTTTGCTCAGAATACCAATTAAATGTCCATTGAACCTTTCTATGGAAGTTCTCAAAAAATAGGACACAACTCTATAGAAACTATACCTTTCTCAATATTACTGCCAATCCTTCCGTATTTCATGTTTTCCACTAACCATCTAAAATGCAACTTTCCCATAACCAAACAACCTAATTTATAACCTTATCACGTTCGCTTTAGGCTGAATGATTTTCTTCATTTTCCACCTACATTTTCGTATTTTCATTCACCATGCCAACCATGCAGCCCGTATCCGTCCTTTACACATCGATACAGATAGAAAATCGTTGGTGGCGCCTAAAGTGAGGGTTAATTAATAGTACATTTAAATTCTAAAGGTCACCGTTACAGCAAATAAAGCCAAATAAGCAGAAAATTTAATGCTTCTTGTTACAACTTTAAGCTAATCGATTTGTCTCAGGTGTGTATACAAACGCGCGAACATTATCTTGCATGCATACACACACTTACTTATGTTTAATTCATTGACGATAACGACGCTCGATAAGAATTCCTGCGAAAGACAAAACATACTAATTGGACTTTTTAAACTTTCCTTGACTTTGTTGCAAAAAGTGAGGAAGTTGATAAAAAATTTAAATTATGCACGCAATTGAGTGTAGGATGAAATCAATTTGTTTGCTCCTTCGCTTTATTTTCTGTTTGTTTTTCAAGGGAAATCGATGGTAATTTTATTTGATGTGATCTTTATCAATGGGAGATATTTTCGTTACATTTCATATTACTCGTGAGAGCGTTTTTGCTAAAACGACTAAAGGAAATTGAGATAATTTTCTCAAGTGATTCGCATGAAATTTGTAACAGTGTCTTTGCGGCTCTTAGGGGGGAAAGGATATTAAAATAGAAAATGATTTGGAGAAATGATGCTCATGCATTTATGTTAGCTACTCGGTTTTGTTTTTGCATATGCTATCAAGGCTCAAAATTAATTGGTTTGCATTTTATATTTGTTGAACGAATGAAATTTACATATTTGAAGACACCTCAAAAGGAAAAATTAGGAAATTGTAAATGTTGGTGAGAGAGTAATATACTTGTAATTCAAATATTTTTCCTTTATTTAAAATTCGCTTGGGAGACTTTTCCCAGAGATATAGTTAAGGGTGTTTTTCAGAGGTGGAGAACTTAAAAATGGCAGCAATATTTCCAGCAACAGGCAATGTGAAGGTTATCGGTTGTTTTGACGTTAGTTCTATTCGGTAATTCATCAAGAATAGACTCACGCTGCAGCAACTTTTTTGAATTGTGAAATTTATTTTGAAAAACAGGGTTCAATTCGAGAAATACATCTGGCGTTACGTGAGTTTTATGGTGCTCACAATCGTCCATCTGAGCACTTGACTCGAGAACGTGCAAACAGTTGTCGAAACTCCATTACATCCTTTTAAGCAAAGCCACCGTTTATTGTGCTTTATAACCCGGTGGGATAATTGGTCCATATGTCTACAAAACTAATAATGGTCACAATGATAGCGTCAACGGTGAGCGGTACAGAGACTACTACTAACTAACTTCCTGGTGCCTCAATTCGAAAGTATTAATGTTGCTGACATGTGGTTTCAGCAGGATGACGCCACATGCCATATAGCGCTTCATACCAATAATTTACTGAAAGACTGATTTAACAAATGATTTATTTTACGAACGGCCTTGTTAACTGGGAATATGTGAAGTCAAATGTCTATCCCAATAAACCAGAAACAATTGACTACTTTGTAGCCAACAGTTTTGTTTTTGAAGAATGATTACTAAAAATAAAGTCGCCACAAAAAGTGGACGGCATTGTTGTGTAACTATTTTTTGATCTACATGTCCCAAGTTTTTTTCTATCTGGAGGTTGGAATTGAAGTTGAGGGCTGTGGGCAAGTCAGTTGTAAAAAAAAATTTCAAATCTAATGGAAGGCTGCTTACTCTTCTCCTGGAAATGATGTGGTCCGGCATGCGATCCAAGGGTAATATTTTAAAAACTACCTGCGTAAAATGAGCTTCTCATTTGCTTTTAGCATTGTATGTAGAAATCGGTAACTTACTCCTGCGACATATATAAGGCAAAAACAAGTTGAAGTAGCAGAAGAGTGCTCCTGCCAGAAAGGTTTTGTAAAACAATTAATAATTCAAACAATATATTCTGCATATCAAAACTTGACTAATATACAGATTCCATAAATTGAGTTCGGAATAAAATTATTTTCTTAAGTTCGCCACCACTTTTTTTCGACTGTTTTGATGCCGTCGCTTGATTAGTCATGATAACACATCAGTATTACAAACCATTTCTAAAAGTTTTATCAAAATTCCTACATATTTGTAGTATCTAGGTCCGTTGCAATATATTTTTTTTGTGGTAGGGAGGTGAAGGCATTTACGCCCGCCGAGTCTGGCAGTGTGGGACTCCCATGGAGGATACCCTTGGACTACCCACTAAGCACCTCCCCTGTCAATCTGAGAACCTAGCCTGGAACCGTTTGACACATTACTTCGGGCCAGGTCTCGTTTTGTTACGCCGTGGGGCGCCTTCAAGCTGGGGAGTCCCTTTCCTAGCGGGAGGGGAGAGGGGAAGAGGAAATGCCAGAAGAGCGATCCCCCAGCCCCAGCGCCTCCGGCTGCTGTGAGTCCCTTTTATATTTTAGGACTGCCCGAGCATAATGTGCCACCTGGTTCCATTTGTCAACTGATTCGAGCATCACCGCAACTATATTATCCGGGGTGAGCTCTCCCGTCTCCCTGTAGAGTTCCCTTCGCAGCCTGACCCATTTTTTACACTTAAAAAATGTGTGACAGGCATTATCCGCCTCTCCTGGGCAAAACCGACGATTGGGGGACCGTGACTTACCGATCTTGTGCAGGTAAGACTGAAAACACCCATGCCCGCTCAAAAGCTGGGTCAGATAGAAGTCAGTCTCACCATGCCTTCGATTTAGCCACGGTCTCACATCCGGGATGAGGCGCGCAGTCCACCCTCCCTTCGTGCAATTCCCCCAAGACTGCTGCCAATCGTTGAGCGCGCGTTGTCTCTCCTCGCGGAAAACCATCTCCCTCGCATCCTCGTTTCGGCGCAGGTAAATAGCGCGGCGCTCTCTAGCAAGGAGGGCGACAGGTATCACGCCTGCAATCACTCTCACCGCTGAGTCGGAGACTGTTGGATACGAAGATGCAATTCTCAGTGCTCCTCTTCTCTGTACCTGTGCCAATCGTTTTCGGTATACCTCCTTGCTGAGAGCGTCGCCCCATACCTCTGCTCCGTACAGTAGCACTAACCCTACAGTAGTCATCAAGAGGCGTCTTCTTGATGAGCTGGGTCCCCCTACGTTGGCCATAAGTCAACTCAGGGCCGATATTCCCGAAGCAGCCTTCTCAGCCGTTGCCCTTATTTGCTCAGAGAAACTCATCTTCGAGTCGATCAGTAGCCCAAGGTACTGCACCGCTGGCTTTGATTCGATTTGTATGTCTCCAATACTTATCATCGCTACTCTAGGGATTCTCTTTTTTGTCAAGATGACCACTTCGGTTTTCTCCAGTGGTAAACTGTGCCCGCGAGCAGTCATCCAGTCCCTCACTCGGCGCATTAGCATACCTAGCCTAAGTTGCGCTTGTACAACGGTGCGTCCGGCGACCAGAGCCATAACATCATCCGCATAGCCGACCAAGCGCGACTCATCTGGCATCTCAAGTCTCAGTAGCCCGTCGTAAGACACGTTCCACAGATCCGGACCAAGGATAGATCCCTGGGCAACACCCGATGTAATTTCCATCCTTCGTTGGCCCTGTGTCGTGTCGTAGAGCAGGCTTCGGTCCTTTAGGTAGTCCCTCAAAAGCCGCATTAGATATATTGGAACTTGAAAAGAGTTTTCCAGCGTGTCCAGAATATCCACCCATCTAGCGGAGTTGAAGGCATTCCTGACGTCAAGTGTCACCAACAGGACGATCCGTCGCTTGGTGCGACTATATGCCTCTGCCTTTTGGACCACGTTCACCACCTCTGCAATCGCATCAATGGTAGAACGTCCTGCTCTAAAGCCGTACTGTCGAGGAGATAGGTCCCCAGCAGTACGAATCGCGTCAGTGAGTCTTCCCTTGATGAGTTTCTCTACCACTTTCCCAGCCGTGTCTAGCATGCATAACGGGCGGTATGCAGACGGCGATTCGGGATTTCCCTTCTCCTTGCTGATCAGCACGAGCCTTGCCACCTTCCATCGTACCGGGAAAACCCCGTCCCGTAGGCAAGCGTTGAATGTGCTGAGCAGCAAGTCAGGACAATGGTAATAGACGAGCCGCAATACCTCAGCTGGAACACCATCTGGACCTGGAGCCTTCCTCGCTTTCAATGAGAGGACTGCCTCCTCCAGTTCCAGTTGTGTGAAGAGTGGGCACTCTACTGCTGTTTCACCATGGACAGCGTCAACACGGACGGGATGGGCGGGGAAGAGTCCCCACACTATCGCGTCCATCTTTTCCGCGTCATGTATACAAGGCTTCCGTAGGGCACCAAGTTTCCCCATGACCAGCTTGTAGCCAAGGCCCCACGGATCCTTGTTCACATTGTCCACTAGGTCTTGCCAGCAGCGAGCCTTGCTACTGTTGATCAGTTTGCGAAGGCATTTCCTGGCCGACTTATATGCTGCCACCTGGGTGCATGCCTCGTCACGGTTCCGCGCCCATTGAGCCTCACGCCGAAGCTTGTGACAACCTCCTCCGCTTTTCAGCGATTTCAGTAGACCACCAGTACACTGGGGGCTTGCCGTGCCGGGGTCTTCGACGGGGCATAGAAGCGCAGCAAGCAGTCGTGATTATGCTCATCGTAGAGTTCACCACGTCTTGAGCTGCCAGTTCTTCCGTCCCCTCCGGAGCTCCCTGCAGCGGCTCTACAGCTGTGAGAACCTTGACGAACCCCTTGACGTCCATTCTTCCAATGTTCCATCCAGTTGTAGAAGGCCGAGAGCACGGACGTCGGGAGATAGCATCACTTATCTCAAGCAGAATGCACTGATGATCACTGGCTGAGTAGTCCTCTAATACTTTCCTGTATCCTCCGTACTAAGGACTCCGAGGCGAATGTCACGTCCGGTATGGTTCCCTCACAGCCAATACGGCAGAAAGTCGGCGTATTTCCGGAGTTTAGTACGACGAGGGCCATCCTGGGTGCCATTTCCAGGATTCGTTTTCCCCGCGGATCCGTCTGAGGCATGCCCCATTCGATTGCTTTAGCATTGAAGTCGCCCCCAACGAGCACTTTACCCTCTGCGTTCGAGACAGCGCCCTCGTGAGTATTAAGCTTGGCTTGGAAAGATGATATCGACTCGTTAGGCGTTAGGTACACACTAAAGAAGGTGATCCCTGAGCACCGAACCCACACGAAACCATCCCCCCGCCCACAACTCTCCGCTTGAAAGTCACTGTTCCGAACCCAGGTAGCGGCAGTACCAGTTTCATCAGAGTACCATAATGCAGTACTTTTATTATGGTGTTGCTCACTCAGCAGCAAGAAGTCGGCTTTCCTGTCCCTCGCAAACTGCTCAAGCAGATTTTGGGCGGTTGAACTGCGGTGTAGGTTTAGCTGCAGGATGCGGGTCATCGAAGCTCTGATTTTGTCTTGGCTAGGGCTTTCTGGAACACCCGGCATTTTCCTGATCCTAAGACATGTCCAAAATCAAGTTTTGGATCAGCATCCTTGCAAAGGATACAGTGTGCCTCCTTCGTACACGTACACGAAGAAAAAACGTGTTTCTCCTTAATTTCTCTTGTTAATGTTGTTGTAATTGTTAAATATTCAATTGGCTGTAACTTAGCTGTTTATTGTTCAATTATTGTAAAATGTTGAGGATGCATACAATTGCTACCAAAAAACTTAAATTGTAGCTTTTTGGAAATTTAAGGGTCCCATTTTGATTTTATGGGCAAAAATGTAAAATTTATAATATGTACTATCATTAACAAAGTTGATCGAATTTCGACTTCTGAGGTATTCGTTTCCCTTGTACTCTTTAAGTCTCACCTCTGTGATTTTTTTCAGATTTTCCGGGTCAAAGGTGTCTAATCACGAGGGGAGGAGGACACACAATTTGCGTACATTTCCCCTTCCCCTGCATGCCTTAAAGCAAAATTTGTCATTTGAAGACCTGCTCTGAGAAGTTCTCATCAAGACCTTTTATTGGATACCCATATTGCGTACATGCGCTGAAATTTTTTTTTCAGGGGCCACTCGCCTTTATGGGGAGGCCCCCCTTAAACACCTTATAGATTTCTTTTTGTTGCAAAGTTTTGAAGAGGACGTCACTTTGCATCTACGTACAATGTTTCTAGTTTATGTAGTTTATGAGAAAAAGTAGTGTGACACACGGACAGACGGACAGACAGGACGCGAGTTTACTAAGGTTTTGTGAAATGATTTTATAAAACCTTAAAAAGATTGACAAAGGCCACTTTTCTATAGTCTTGGCTATACTGTATGTAAGGAATAATTTGTCAAAGATGTCCACTCCACCTTCTGTCATATTATAATCGGAAATAATTTCTGGTTTTCCACTTTCCGGACCAATAATTTTAGTGTCATAGACATAAATATAACTGCCTTATTATTCTTGATTGTGCAGGACATAAGGGTTTGATCTTTGAGGTAACTAAACGTGGAAGTATCTACTTGTTTGATTTATCGGGCCCAACTTCTAGAGGAACAACGCCTTTATTTTTCCTCACTGTTCTTAGAATTGTGATATTTTTTGAAAGTAGATATGACGGTGGTCTAAAAGTACCCGACCCGACAAAAAAAACAGTAAAAAACCTGCGAAAATGTTTTTTATTTTTCAACACATTCTCCTTTCAGCGCGGTACACTATCCCCAACGATGTTCAATAGCTTCGATACCCGCTTGATAGTAGGAACCGTCAAGCTCGTCAAAAAAGCTATTAACCGCAGACTCTACCTCTTCATTGTTGGCAAATCTTTTGCCGCCGAGCCACTTTTTTCAAATTCTGAAACAAAATAATACGAGGGAGCCAGATCTGAGGAAGCAATTCAAACTTCAACTCATTGACTTTATCCATCGCAATGACACACGTGTGGACTGATGCGTTGTCGTGATGGAACAACACTATCTTTTTCGTCAGATTGGGCCGTTTTTTCTTGATTTCATCACTCAAACGCTGCAATAAGGCTGCATAATATGCGCCGTTGATTGTTTTTCCTTTTTCGAGATAATTAATAAATAATATTCCGCGCGCATCCCAGAAAATAGATGCCATGACCTTGCCAGCTGACTGAACTGTCTTTGCTTTCTTTGGAGCCGGTTTTCCCTTTTCAGTCCACTGCCTTGGCTGCTCATTGGTCTCAGATGTAAAATGATGGACCCATGTTTTGTCCATGGTTATGAATCGACGCATAAAATCGGCTTTATTGCTGTGAAACATTGTCAAACACTCTATGGAAACATCCTCACGTTGCTGTTTGTGCTGCATTGTGAGCAAACGCGGCACCCATCTTGCGCACAGCTTTCTCATGTCCACATTTTCAGTTAAAATGCGATGCACAGCACTTTTTGAAATGCCTGCCATGTCTGCTATCTCACACACGTTTAATCTACGGTCATCTAATACCATTTAGTGGATTTCCTTCACATTTTTTGACGTAGTGACCTCACTCGGTCGACCACTGCGGTGTTCATCTTTGCAGCTCGTACGACCTCGGTTAAACTCAGTTACCCAGTATTTGACCGTTGTAAACACAGGAGCAGAATTCTCCAGAGTAGAATCCAGCTCGGCTTGGATATCGCTTGGACCTTGACCTTTCAAATGAAAGTATTGTATCACATAACGATGCCCGATTTTCTCCATATTTACAAATTCACTAAAAGCGTTCACTTTGGGTGTCTGTAAAAAATAATAATAAACGTGCCGTTATGAATTTTTCATATTAAGTTGTTGAAAAGTAGTACTGTCAATTGCAGATATTGTTTTTTAAAAATACTTGTATTCATAAGTCAGGTCGGGTACTTTTGGGACTATTCTCGTATGTGCCAGAGTACACAGTAAGATTCCTGTTGGTATTGATTATGTCCGCAACAAGATAATTTAAGTCTTTTTCAGGAGAGTCGGAAACATAGACATCTAAATTTAAACGTTCACGTTTACCATTGCGTGCAATATAAAACGTCATCGAAATGGGTGCAACATTTCATCAATTGTAACAAACTTGCTCACACTGTAGGATTTTCTAAAATTTTGGACAAAACTATCAAAAATATATCTTACGCGATTAAGTTTATCAAGTTTTCTTCTTTCCTGCCGAGTTATGCAATCATCAAACTGAAGGCACCTCAAAATATGCGAAGTAAGAATCGCTCTCAGTAGAGCCCTTCCTGTACCATCTTTTGCCCATAATTCCTCGACATTTACTATTCTGTTCTTTTTCAGGTCGGTTTTGATATGGAAGCATAAAGCAACCAATAGTCTTTTCCCGGTAATATCTGTCCAGTCACGGGGCCTTGCATATGTAGTGCATAGATTTTGTATTTTATCATGTGTGTGCTTCAAGATTTTATCGATTGTATTTACCATTCGAGGTGTGACAATTAAGTAATGAGACTGATTTTATTGCCGCACTTGTGGTAAATCTACGACTTTGAAATTCCCTTCCCCTTCCTCGGCATTTTTCTCTTCTCCGTTGATATATTTCCCATCGCTCTAGCTTGTTTAGTTCGCCTGCTGTGTCGTGTTGAGTAGACGTGTGTTGATGGTACTCGTCACGAAAATGGAGAAACGAAATCAAGAGCAACGCGTCGAGATAAAATTATGCGCCAGATTGGGCGAAACATCTTCGGAAACGTACGCTAAAATTGCAAAAGTGCATGCTGATAGTGCTCTCAGTCGTGCTCAGGCGTTTCGATGGCATAAAGAATTTAAGGAGGGGAGTAAAAGCGTGGAAAATGAGGCGCGGAGTGGGAGACCAATCAAGGTGTGGACTGGCGCGAATGCGCAGCGTGTGCGCGCCCTAATCCGTGAAGATCAGCGTTTAACAGTTCGAATGTTGGCCTCGGAACTGGGTATGAACCATGAAAAAGTCAGACAAATTTTAACCGACGATTTTGGGATGAAAAAAGTGTGCGCCAAGATGCTTCCAAAGAACGTTTCTGAGGAGCAAAAGCAGCATCGAATGACCTTCGCAGAAGACTGTTTGAAACAAGTGGAAAACGATCCCACGCTGCTTGATCGAGTTATTGAAGGCGATGAGAGCTGGTTTTTCCAATACGACCCGGAAACTAGACGCCAAAGCTCCGCACGCTTCCCACCCAAAAAAGCTTGCATGAGCAAGTCAAAGGTGAAAACGATGATTATTGCCGTTTTTGATAGCCGTGGAATCGTCTACAAAGAATTTGTTCCATCGAGGCAAACCGTTAATCAAGACTAATATCGCCAAGTACTCGAAAGATTGCGAAAACGAGTCAACAAGGTGCACCCAGACATCGTTTGTAACTGTATCCTGTATTAAGACAACGCACCGTGCCACACCGCCCTCAGCGTATCCCAGGATTTGGCCTCTAAAGGGATCGCCATGTTGCAACAGCCGCCTTTTTTGCCCGGTATGTCACCCAGTGACTTTTTTTTTGTTCCGTAGAACAAAATCGGTGGTCAAAGGAACCCATTTCGAGTCGATTACGGACATTCAGGCGGCCGTGACGAGGGTACTCGTGGACATCCCAGTCGAAGCGTTCCAGAAATGTTAGGAAGCATGGAAAAAGCGCTGGAATCGTTGTATAGTTGCTCAAGGAAACTACTTTGATAGGGATGGCAGAGTTGTAGAATAATTTTTAAATATACGGTTTTCATGGAATTAGTCTCATTACTTAATTGTCAAATAGTTTTTAATAGCGTCGACTGGAGGTTCCGAATCTATCACGTTGCTTCGTCCTCCAGGTAGAATTTTCCCTTTGTTCTACTCCCTTATTTTTGATGACTTAAAAACAACAAGTCAAATTGACCAAGCAGCTGTAACAGATACTAATAGGCTGATATTGACAAGCTTATTAACCAGTGCAAACATAGAAATCCCATTGGTACCACCAACTGGAAAAGCAAATTTCTCGTACACTCCCTTCGTTTAAAAGAGCAAGTAAAAATTTGATTAGCTATCACTTTGGAAGTCAAACACTCTTTAAGGAAAATATTTTGTTCCTTAAATACATCCAATGTGAGCCCTTACAAACGTTTACATGAAAATACGAATATATTTAACACTTTAGATGCTCCAAAAATAATAAATTCCGTTTTCTCTCTGAACTACTATTGTGAATTTAAGCGTTTCACTTTGGATTATTTCAAAGATATCTATCAGGAGTCTCATCTATCATTGTACTGAATCTCGTTCAGGTCAAAATTTTATTCTTGACGGAACAAAAATGTTCAATTTTCATTGAAAATGGCTTAAAAATAAAGTCGTAAATATTCGACTTTTGATCTATCATCGGATTTTGATAAATATTTTTATTTCAATCATGTGTTATTTAAAATTTCATTAAAATACGTTGAAAATAATGGCTGCTACGGAGCGATAAAAATCCGGGAAAATCGCATATTTGAGTGGTCGCGACTTTGAAACTTACACATGCATGATCACCAAAATAACAGGATCATTAGATATGATCACCTTCTTAGTGTTAAGTTTCATGCAAATTGAATCAAATCGTGACTTTCAGAAGCATTTCAAATTTCAACTAGCCGCTATTTTTATTTTTGAGTCCCAACTTCTAGTTTTTTTTTTATGGTTCTCCAGATACTTATAATATTTATGGATTTGCAAAAAGGTATTCGTTGCGAGAACTGAAAGATGGAGGCCAGTGGCGAAACCGAGGAAACGCTGGTCTGACTTGGTCGGTGAATACAGTTCATCACTGCTCGGATTTCGTAATTGGAAGACGCGGTCGATGGACCGAGACAGTTGGAGGAAAGCGCAGACCCGAGAGGGGCTAAAATAGTACGAAGAAGAAATTCAGACATTCGATAGTGTTCTCCGTTGTTGGCTGCTGGTCAGGGTGCTAGTTTGGAGATGAGCTCGGTCGTAGTTCGGACCATTAGTAGACCTGTCACTCAAATATATTTTTCAGATACCGTCGTTTTGCCTGATTTACAACCCGTTCAAAATTCTTCATAGCATTCCATATTACTCCAGTAATCCTGTGTGCACTTATTCAAAACAAAAAAAGCTTTCAACAAACAAAACCCGATTTCGTCGCATGCCCGGTTTCCGCACCGTCACAGTGCCCGTACATAATTCACTCTACTTCAACCAAAAATAAACAACGCTTATAAAATGATGCAAACACAACTAAGAGGCACCACAAACCTGACTCAAATGCAAAAAATTTATCAGTAAATCTCTTTTTGAGAAGCTTGGCGTCTTAAAGCGATACTTCCACTTCGCTTGAACTCCTCCTTAAAATAGTGACTCTACTGGAGGAAAATAGGTTTGATTTAGCAATCCATGTTAAAATGATTTTGTGAAAAAAATTTTAATTGGTACATGTCTGTCCATCCATCCATCAATGCCTAGCAGCAAGTTTACGCAGGAGCTGGAAAAGCTAAAAGTATTAAATCTTGTGCGCAGCTCAGGAGTTTTCAGCTAACGTTAGTTTGATAGTCAAAAAATTTCAAATGTTTTTAAGAAGATTTCCCCATATAAAGATATGATCGTTGTAGATTGGTATTTCACCAAGAAAGTGGAGTAGGATATTAAATGAAAGGTGTAATGATTTTTTGCACGTTCTTGTACGTTTCAAGATTTCCTGGAGGAAATCTGACCCAACCTCTCATCAGTTATAGACGTGAAGTCTTGGAATGTATCAACCGATTTCACCCAACAAGACAACAAGTCCGGACACCCTTAGTCTACTCCAAGGTGCCTGCTGGCAGGCTAGCTAGTTCAGAGAATAATTTCGGTCGCAGGTCTTCCGCGAGCAGACTAATTCCGAATACATGTTTATCAGCCACCGGTTCAAATGCCCGATTTATAAGCACGTTCAGATATTCTTTCTAGCCAACTTTACTTTACGTTTCTTTATTTCGATTTGTCTCTTTCGTTTCTGTTGCATGACAAAAATTTTCTAAATTAGTCTACGTTTTTCAGTAACCTCAAACTGGACCAATTCCGAATCAGGTTCTGGGTGCTGCAATTCGCATCAGAACAGAAAACCACCACAAAATCTGCACCAAGAAGTTTATGACTGCCGCTATCGACGGTCTATCGCTCTTACTTTGCAACCGTACTATAATTATTCCATCTCTCCTCTTCCGCAGGCTTCATTTGACTCACGACACCTCTTCCTCTGCAGGCCGCAAGCGCAAAAAGTCCTCACGATGCTTCCCATCTAAAATATATTGCCTACTGGATCCTTACTTTGATGGATGCTTACAATCAATCATAAGTGCCAGTTCACACTTATTTTGCACATCAAACTAAACACCAAACTTCAATACGAGGTGGCTATTCCGTGGCTTGTTCCTTGGGTTTTCGCAGCAAACTACATCATTTACAGTAGTAAAGCCGGAATGCACCGAATCCAAACAACTGTAATTCAAAGAAAAATGGTCCATCGCTCAAAAAAAAAAAAACTCTACAGCTGATGAATTCCAGGTTATATTAAGCTAGATCATAGTCTGCACGATTTCATGCCAACTAAATGGTATGTAGGATACCAAAATTGACAAGCACCTGCAGTGTCTTACAAGTAGACCACACGAATCACATATTCTCACCAGAACGATAGTGCGTCATAATTGCAATGCCAACCGTGGCAATGTGAACAACATTTCTGTGGCACTCATGTACATGTTAATTCTCTATTCTTCAATATTTGTATCGGCGCCCTGCTTTTGGCGCAGAAAAAAATCTTGCAAGCAAATCACCAACAATTTTCGCGATGACACATGATAGTAACAGAAAAACTTGCTCCAAGTCTTTCACGTCGTGGTTATTGCCATCTACCCACGTTTGTTGGGTGATTGGGAAATGTGTACGTTTTCAGGGTTTTGTTCTAAAATACAAAACCCTATTGCAATCACGACCGGTGTCCGTCCGTCCGTCTGTATGTCACAGCACTTTTTCTCCGAAACTATAGAGGCTACAGCCATGAAACTTTGTGGAAAGGTCAGAAGTGGCGACTTCTTGAAAGTTCAAGGGTGGAAAAATTTTTCAAAGGATTTAAGGGGGGGTCTCCCCATATAGGGAGGTGACCCCTCAAAAAAAATGTTCACCATTGGTAGTCGAGTAGGGTGTCATTAGAAAGGTCTCAATGAGATCTTTTCAAAACAAGTCTTAAAATTGCCTTATGAGTACCGAGGGGGGCAGGGGAAGGGGGAATGTACGAACTTTTCGCGTACCCCCCCTCGCGATTGGACACCTTACATCCGAAAAATCTGAAAAAAATCATGAATGTAGCCTTTAATGAGTACAACAACAACAAATACATGATAAATCGTAATTCACTCAACTTTGTTAGTAATGGTGTGATTTATCGATTTGATATTTTCTTGAATAAAATCCAAACGGTACCCTTAAATTCAATTAAATTTAGCAAACAGGTGACCATATATTAATTGATCTTATCTGAAAGTTTCATAAAGATCGAATAGTATTTAATGAAGTTATAGCGATTTGAATTTTCCTGTATTACTATGGAACCATGTTCCCTGTATTAGTATGGAAACATACGAGTATGGCTATGGAACCATATGCGCTTTTTACCGACTTAGATACTACAGCTTTGCTAGGATTTGCATGAAAATTTCAGGAATGATAGGTATCATGAAGATGAGTACATGCAATTGAAACAAATCGACGAGGCAGGAGAGAGCTCCTAGCAAAAGGGCTTTGTAACCATTCTAGGATTCGAAAAAATAGGCCATGAATCGATGATTACAGTACAGAGGAGTGGCCCCTGAAAAAAAAATTCATGAAAGGTAGCCGATATGAGTATCAACTGAAAGTTCTCTATGAGAGCTTTTCAAAACAGTTCTTAAACTGACAGTTTTTGCTTCAGTGGGGGCACAGGGGGGAAATACATGAAAAATGTGTTTCCTCCCTCGCGAATGGACACCCTTGATCTAAAAAATCTGAAAAAATTATCAAGGGAGATATTTATGGGTATAATTTTAACAAATACCTCAGAAGTCAAAATTCTTTCAACTTTGTTAATAATAGTATGATCCTCGAACATGACATGTTTCTTGATTTTATTCGTTGCTGGTTACTGTATTTTGTAAGTTGAGTACAAAACCCTTCTGACATGAGTATAGGTCTTTCTACCCAACTTGTTTTTTTACAAGAAAAGTCAACTTGTGACTCGATAACGACTGCTTCTTTGACCACTCCCGATCGACAACGTTTGGTAGTGCTGTCAACATTCTATTGATGCGGAATTGTACACGCCTATGAGGAATTCCTGTGGCGCAAAATAAATTTCAAATTTGAACATTATTTCGGACGATATAAATTATTTCTGCGATACATTTCCACACAAATTGAATGTTCAGTTACATACAAATTATCAAACTTTTTCAGAAATAAAAACTGAAAATCGCATTCAAAACTAACAAAAGTATTAGGAACAAACTGATACCAAAACTGAATGACACATCTAAGAGAATACGAAACGCACTTGCAAACCTATAGACACGAGTCTGACGCTATGATCAACTTAATTCCATTGTGACATCCTAGAAAGATTTGAAATATATGTTGTAAACAAAGATAGACATTATCAACGCACAACTTATTACAAAATCGATGCATTTTTCTCAGTCCTAGACCACATCCTTTTACAAAAACAGAGGCGAGACAAATGAGAACATACGGGAAAGCAACAACAAAAAAGACAAAAACATAATAACCCTTTACCGGACCTAACGTGAAAAACTACCTGCTTAACCCACCATATACGAGTACCTTTATAAGATAACTTCCTTCTACGCACCCGTTAGACGCTGAAAATGACTCAAGTGAGTCGAAACAGATCGGCTGAGAAAATAGAGCAAGGCCCAAAGGCTTTTCAAGATAAAAAGATTATATGTTACACTAAATAAATGTTAAATTGTATCGCGGAAGGGAAGACGGAGAGAATTGCGTTTAACATGAATTTGGCCAGCACACCTAGGCATGTAGCATAAAATAAATTTATATGAATTTTTTGACAACTTCCCATAGATTTCTGTTGACGCTAATGTACGTAAGAGCTTGTATGACGCATACTTGATTTTTGTGTAAACTTACTAACATTTTTTTCTCAGTGATCTTTAAGAAAAGACATAATAAAATAATCCGTTTATACAACGGCAAACTGAACATCAAAACTGTATTTTTGACACAAATCATGGATGAAACAGCACCTTCTTTTTCACCACATACGGCCGTGTCTCCTTCAATTTTTTGTGGAAGTGGTTCAATCAGTCACTGTAGCATTGTTCAGTGATCGTTCTTCCTCTTTAAAAAAAATCCATGAAGATAACGCTGTTCGCATCCCAGAAATCATTGCCATGATCTTTCCGGCGGATGGGACCGTCTTTGCTTTCTTTGGAGCAAATTCACCGGGAGAAATTCATTATTTTGACTATTGTTTGGTTTGTGGTGTATAATGATGAATCCAGGTTTCATCAATCGTGACAACTCGATGCAAAAACTCCTTCAGATCTCGGTAAAATTTCTCCAAACACTGCTTCAACGTTAACAGCCGCATCCGCTTGTTGTCTCCCGTAGCAATCGCAGTGCCAAAAATTATTTCATCGCCAACTTATCATGTAAAATATTCATTACCATTCTGGTTGACACACCTACGGCCTCTGCTACTTCGCGTACTTTCATTCGTGGATCAGCGAGAATCATGTCGTAGACTTCTTGAATGATTTCCTCGGTAACCAAGTCTGTCGGGCGTCCTGGTTGCTCTTCATAAAAATGGATGTTTGCCCACGTTTAAATTTGTTGAACCAATATCTAACTGTGGTCATAGATGGCTAAGTGTCCCTATAAACAGCTTCCAACTTTGCTTTTATCTCCTAGCATTTTTCCATCCAAAAAAAGCGAATTACCAAAAGATACTGCTCTTTTTCCATTTTAGTGTAAATCACGAAACACATCTTTCTCGAATGGCTGCCAAATCCAAACCAATCTATCAATCAGTCTGAAATTTTCTTTGCCGTCGTTTTATAGATAGCAGCACGCAATGGTAATACCAACTTCCCTCAGAAACGTCCTTTGTCGTCAAGCACGGGAACATATTGAATCGGCCTCTTAACGCTTTGAATAAAAAACATATGTACTAGGAACAGACTGTAGACCTGTTTGGCATTAATTGCATTGCTTAATATAGCTGATCTAATTAATTATTATCTTATGGGCTCAAATAATACCACCAGCTAAACAAAAAAATATATTACACAACAATTATTACAAAATTCTCCTGTAGCGACAAATTTCCAACCAACTTAAAATTTTATAGCTTTAGAACTCCAGCCACTCATGCTGATAATCATTTCGTGCATTTATTTGCTAAATTAATTTTAATCTAAGCCAAGCCTAATTTTATTGCATATAAAATGTTTTCAAAACAGTACATTGCAAGATAAGCTCTTAACTAAGCACGTCCTTAGACGTACACAGTCATATATTGATTTACTCCAACCAAATCATTTAGGACAATGTATTGCGGCGCGGAGATTTCTTGCTCATTCAAAGGATATTTATTTCAGTTACAACTTTTAAACTCAAAATTATCTCACATGAAACTTAACTACTCAAACACCAGGGGAAATAACTTTTAGAACTTGGCAAATAGTAGTGTCCGTACCAAGTCCTTGCCCTCTCCTTTCGTCATTCCTATCATCCTTTATATGTCTGATTCGTGACGAAATCTGATTCCAACCAAACACAAACTATGCAAAAGTCGATGAAGAAGTTTGACAAACAAAAGGGTTTTATTGCCTCATCCCCCACTCTCTCCTTTTGCGTTTTCACTACCCATAGGGAGCATTCCTATCTCAATGGGGGTTTGATAAATTACACCTCGACAGCTTAACATTTGGTATTTTTGGTTTGAAATGGCGCGAAATATTTCGGGTTGAAATTGATTAAAGTCGAGTTGGAAACAGGAATAATAAATATAAAAGGAGCTTAAAAGGTCTAACAGTCGCTGTCGGTATGATTCAAGCTAAGTAGGGTTAACTTAGGCGCTTTCTCCCTGAAAAATTAGACAAAAGAAGGTCAATTTAGAACTTTTATGATACGTATAGACGTGTGTACGCTCTATTCGGTGAATGAAAGGCAATTTTAAGGACTTATTTATAATTGAAATGTCTTGTGATGGACGAAAAGCTCATAACGGGTTGATGTCTGGATTAATTTATAAAGGTTAATGAATGAAAGGCGTAGGAAATTGGGTAGCTTAATAATATTTAACCGACATCCATAGGAACGTCGGTGTGCAGTTTTAAGAATAATTATTAATTTATGTGATCTTTAATTCTGGAAATTACATCGGAAACGAAATGTATTTTTAAAAAAATTTAATAATCGAATCTAAATCCTGGAAAAGCGTAATCAAAAAGTTTACGATTCCTTTCATTCCACAAATCAATTTTTAGACAACAAAACTTTCCATATTATGTTGATTTGCATATTCTCTGGTCTTTCACATGATTCTCTATCAGCATTTTTTAAAAGACTATTCAGAACTCATTTGATTCAAGAAATATCCTATTGGGCTTTTAGAATCTTTTTGGGTCTCAGCTGTTGTCGTTTATACGTGTTGTTGTCATCGAAATGATTAGATTCCTTTCAGTCTTTACATGGTTCAAAGTGTAGAAGGATGACACTTTGGCCTTCAAGGATCAAGGATACTGAGCGTGAATGAAAAAGAAAAAAAAAATTTAAATTTCTAAAGATGACAATGTCAGCCGTTGAACCTTCTTAAGTGCTTAAGATTTGTTTTCTCATATCCTTTTTGGTGAATTTTTATTCTACGTATAAAAAGATAATGCTTGCATGCAATACAGCACAGTAAAGTACAATAGAGAAAAAAAAATACAAGGACAGCTTAGATAACAAGAAATAGTTGTCCTTTTCCTACGTGTTTGGAAAGATAGCAGATGAGAGGTGTGAATTTTTGGGTATTGTAATGGTCATGGCTAAAGGAGATGGAACACTTAAGAAGGATTCAAAGAAGTTTAAATGGATTTTGGGCGTTCTGGTGTGTTGGATCCTGAAAATGATTTTACACTTGGGCTTTCTCAATTGACGTTGGATGTGGAAAAATTTATGAACCATAGATTTTGAAGTTGGAAGTTGTATTAATATTGTTCTGCTGCTAGAGACATCTTGAGGATGATTTTCATAGACCTGGAATACGAGCATTAATTCACTTATTGACAACACATTAAAAAATATATATGCAAGTTAAATTATTTTATTCAATTATTTATTTCTTTACCGACCAAGTTATAGAATTAATTTTTTGTTTTCAAACATTATAAAGTACATACTATATATAAATATCAAAATTTACAAATATGCAACATTTTTTCATTCACATTCTAGAAAAAGAATCAAACGATTAAGAGTAGAGATTTGAAAGATTTGGAAAGCTTCCATTGGCCCCATCATGAAGTTTCTTCTACCATCAAAACCCAAAAGAATAATAAAGCGTCGGGTATGCATGAGATTCTAGTGGAACTCATCAAATATGGTAGCAGTGGTGTTTATAAAGCTATTCACAAAGTCATCCAGTGGAGCCAATCAATTATATTCCCTATCCGCAAGAAGGAGACAGGCTGCAGATGGAAAACTATAGAGGCATATTTTTACCTTGTACGGCGTACAAAATGTTTTGAAAGATCTTAAAAAATAGAACTGGATCATACCCCAACAGTATTATTGGGGGAAATCAAGGGGGTATTAGAGCAGGTAAATCGACGATTGACCAACTATACACTGTCAACCCGGCACTTGAACAAGCTGAGAGTTCAACTTAGACGTACACCAAATTGTCGTTGACTTCAAGCATGCATATGACAGTATTGATCGTTACTGCACTGGCATCCCAGCCAAGTTAGACAACCTTGCAAGTCCGCCTTTGACACAATAAACATATGCCATCAAATAGTTCAAGTGAATTTTGAATAAAGATTCTAAAAGGAAATTTATCTGTTTTCAAGGACTATAATCGTAACTGGCGCAGTCGTTTCAGATAGTAGAATCTACCTTAGTGCTCGACGGCTTATCGACTCTCTACGGGAATTTTATTATCGGTTATATGTGAAGGATTATTAATATATGGTTAATCTCGAGGGAACATCGGGAATTAAGTGCATTCGAGTGTAAGTCGAATAAATATTGGGTGTACAACTTAATAACCGGAATTTGACGCTAGATGTCCGTACTAACAAATATCGTGAAAGCTCGAACTGTATATTGTATGTATGTCATTTTGAAGGTACATTTGACAGCTATCAAAATCAGTCAACAAAACAATTTTATCTTAGCTAAACTTTAATTGGATAATTTCATCCTTTTTGGCATTTTGGCATCAAAGACAAAGAACGCGCAGGACAGCCAAATAAGTTTGAAGACGAAGAATTGGAGACGCTACTCGAAGAGGATTCGTGTCAAACGCAAGACAAACTTGCCAAATCGTTGGGAGCGACTCAGCAAGCCATTTCGAAACGGTTGAAAGCCGACGGATACATTCAGAAGCAAAATAATTGAGTTCCCTATAAGTTGAAGCCGAGAGACGTTGTACGGCGCTTCTGTATGTCTGAAATGCTGCTTGAGCGCCATAAAAAGAAATCATTTTTGCATCGGATCGTGACTGAGGATGAAAAATGGATTCATTATGACAATCCCGAGCACAAAAAGTCATACGTAAAGCCCGGCCAGCCAGCCAAATCAACGGCGAAGCCAAATATCCATGGTTTCAAGGTTATGCTGTGTATTTGGTGGGATCAGAAGGGGCTATTATATTATGAATTCTTGAAATCGGTGAAATGTTATAAATGAAATGGCAGAATCGCAATGAAACGTTTTTCTATTGTATTGAATTTCGCTTCTAGGGTTGAAAAAACAATTAATGTTTTAGCTTCCAATAATCTTAACACAAACCTACGCAAGCGGAGAATTACTCCGCAGAGAACATGGCGAGGACAGTATGTCCACTACGCCGCAATTTCTATATCGGCAAAAATGACTTTGCGGAGGGAAGACCTATAATAAGAGCGCCTTGACAATTCAATCACAAATCTTAATTTTATTCAATCACACTTCTGTATTTATACACTTTTCTTTCACTTAACCTATGTCTTACACAGCTAATTTGTTTTCTGTTCATTTTTTACAAGTATAAGCATAAATTCATTATTTGACACAATTCTACCTATGCTTTCCATTAAATCGATTTTATTGCCTCATGAACAAAAACTCACATGTCTCGATATTACCAATATGTCAACATATGCATTTATTTTCTTCTATGGATAAATATCCATAGTCCATACATTATGCATGCATATGCATGGTCGCTAACCTCTTGATGAGTAATACAATTAGCGTGCATTGAGTGTGGTCAGGGAATACCTCCACACGTGATGGGTTATGATTTTATTGCAACGTGATACTCGACATTCAGAAAGAGTGTAGAAGAAATAAAAGTAATTGCATTGTATGATTATGCAGCTGGTATGTTTACATGTAGCCATGCGATAGGATTGATATTTCATTGTTTTTTTTTGTGTGCTTAGGTTGAAGTTTTGTTGGTAAACAAATGAATTTTGTAGGTAAGCAAATGAATTGATTGATGTACAATTGAAGGTGTGTATATATGTTTGCTTATGGTATGAACGTATGAATGTTATTACGATTGTTGTTTTTGTTCATGATATATGAATTGAATCTACTATTATAGTAAGTGAATGAATGTGTACATTTGTTTGCTCAAGATGTGTACGTACAAATATTATTATGATTGTTGTGTTTTGATATGTGGATTCGACTTATTACACCACCACTCTGCTTGATGAGTCTTATATATTGATTTTTTAATTCATATACTGAGACGAATCATAAAATAATTACCTTATACTTTACCTGGTGTGGGCGGTTTTTGTTTCTTACAATTAATAAAAATTTATTTGTGTTCTCTTTTTTTTGTTTTTTGTTTTAGCTAATACAATTTAACATTATTTTTATGTACATTTTTATGTTTTCCATCTAAGTCTATTAAAATGTTACTTTCTTTTATGTCTATTACTTGATAAGGACCTTTGCACGGTTTTTGATGTTTCTTTCTGTTTCCAGTAAAATCATATCTCCTATTTTGACTTCCAAAGGATTTATATGCCTTGACTTATTTATCCGTTTTAGTTCAACTTGTTCTATTAATTCTCGTGCTTTCAGGAGTGATGATTTCAATCTAATTTTTAATTCATTTACGTAGTTATCAAAATAATAAATTTTTGTATCATTTTCGAGAATATCGTTAGGAAGGGAAGGAAGTTTTCCGAAGATAAGTTTATAAGGAGAATTTCCTGTGTCGACATGTGGAGTAGTATTATACGCAAAAGTGTAATACGGTATCCATTTGTCCCATTCATAATCATCGGTGAAAGAATACATTTATTCATTCAGTACACGAACGATGATTACGCTCAATCGGTCCTAAAGTCTCGTGATGATATGGAGTTGAAAAAACTTGCTCAATTTTTAACAATTTACATATTTCTGCTAAAAGTTTGTTCGTAAATTCCGTACCTTAGTCTGTTTTTAGCTTACTAAATTTTCCATATCTTAAAATAAATTCGTTAACTTTACCTGATGCTACTGTTTGTGCTTCTTTATTTTCTAAGGGAAGTGCTACCACGAATTTTGTTAGCTTACGTTGTAATGTTAATATATATCTCTAACCGTTTGAGATACGAAGTGGACCTACGGTATCTACTTCGATTGTCTGAAAACTTGTGGATGGTGTGTCTGTCTTCAACATCTTTTCAGATGTGTGTTAACATGACTTTTAACCATTTCGTTCATGTTCTTCCAACAGAATTTTCGTTTAAGCTTGAGTAACGTTTTTCTTACTCCAAAATGTCCTCCATGAGGTGTATCGTGATAATCTTCTATCAACCTCTTTTGTTCTTTTTCATCGGTTGGTGGCTCGTAAATTAATATTTTTAAATTTGTACATGTACTTCCGTGTTGCAATCTATTAAAAATTCTTTTAAATTCATTCTTATCGATGAATTTAAATATCTCATCGGTAGTAGATAATGAGAGATCACTGATTTTTTCCTTCTTAGCAAATATCAATAGCTTTTCTAACGTCGAAACGAATTCCAAATTAGAATTATCGCTATTGCTCTCGTTATTGTACTCGTATATGGTACCATTAGTGTTATCTGTTGATAGCTTAGTATTGGCAGAAACGTGTTTCTTGCCAGATTTATCGCTATAACACACTTCAATATATTTATTTGTACATTCTATTTTAACATTCGTATTGTGCAACATAGTAAATTTCAACTTTGGTATACTAGTGATGTCAGACAAACTAGTGCAATCCCAACAATAGAGTCGATCAGGTTCTATTTTGGTGTTGGTGCATTTGTTGTTGACTTCATTTTTCTACTTATCATTCTTTGCCATGCCCCTGGTTACTACTTACAACTTTCGTTTGACACTTTCATCAGTGTCTGGAGGAATCATTGCTTTTAACATGTCTGAATCTAATTCGATTCTAGATAAGGCGTCTGTATTGGTATTCATGCTGCCCTTTTTATAGACTATCATAAAGTCGTAATCAGCTAGGTCTGCAAGGATCCTTGTTAATTTTGAAAAAGGGTTTTTATGATTAAAAAGTGAAACAAGTGGCCTATGGTCAGTAACCACTGTGAATTTTCGACCGTAAAGGTAAGGTTTAAAAAAATTTATGGCCCAATGGATAGGTAGTGACTCTTTCTCTATGGTAGGTTTGTTGATATCATGCTTTGCTAATGATTTATTAGCGTAAGATATTGGAAGGTCAGAACTGGTTTCACCTTGCGACAGAACTGCGCCCAATGCATAATTAGATGCGTCTGTAGTTAATTTGAATGGTTTATCGAAATCTGGGTATTGCAGAATGGTTGGTTCAATGAATTTTGCTTTTAAAGTTTCATAGGCTTTCTGACATTCTTCTGTCCAATTGAATGTAACATTTTTCTTTAAGAGAAAATTTAAACATTTGGCTGTTTCAGCAAAATTTTTGTATGAAGCGTCGGTAGTAATTGCAAAAAGCTACGAATCTACGAGCTTCATCTGCGTTTTTTGGCACTGGATAATTTTTGATTGTTTCGTACATTGATGGCTCAGTTTTGACACCTTCACTAGTGATCAAATGTCCTAGGTACACTACTTCCGATCTTAAAAATTGACACTTTGATGGATTTAATTTTAGATTATATTTACGTAATCTATTCAATACCTTGCGAAGATTGTCATTGTGGTGTTTTATGCTGCAACCAAATACTATTATGTCGTCTACATAAAGAAAAGCCTCATGACTCAAACCACTAAGTGCAATAGTTAACATCCGTTGGAAACTATTGGAGGAAATTTTCAAACCAAAAGATAATCTTGTAAATTGTTAATGACAATCGTTTGTTGAAAATGCTGTTAATGGTCTAGAGTCTTTTTCAAGTTCGATTTGTTGAAAAGAACTGGTCATATCTAGAGTGGAAAAATAGTTAGCCCTTCCAAACCTTATCCAAAACGACTTCAAGTCTTGTTAGAGGAAATTTATCGTTAACAATTTTATCATTGAGTTTTCGGAAATTGACTACCAATCGCCATTTCCATTCTCCACTATTCGCCTTCTTTGGGACTACCAAAAGTGGTGGATTGTAGGGACTAACAGATGGTTCGATGATATCGTTAGATTGTAGGTCTATTACTTGCTGCTTAATTTCGTCGTTTTGGGCTTGTGGTAATCTATAATTTTTAATATAAACTGGGCTTGAGTCGATTGTTTGCAAACGTTGTTTATAAAAATTATTCATAGTCAATTTTTCTCCTTCTAGATGGAACACATCTTGGAATTCATCAATTATTTTCAACAAACTGTTCATCGATGACTTATCCAAATTACCTTTATTTATTGTTTCTAGCAGTATTTTAAGACGTTTTTCGTTGGACATATGATTCGCTTGTATCTGTATAGATAGAAAATCATAATTTTCCAAAGGTTCAACTTGTGCCTTGAATTCTGTTATGACAACGTCGTTGTCTGTGGTGTTCAAAATTTTCACATGTTGGATTCCTTTTGCTGGTATGATAGAATTTCCAATGAAAATACCCTTTTGAATTTAAGAATTCAACAGAATGCAGTCTTCGTCCAGCGTCAAGTTTACTGGGACAATTGCTTCTGTTCTAGCGGATACGTTTATTTGATAACTGTTGGGTCTTTTTGTACTCATGGGTAAGACATCTTCATCATCCTTGATATTAAACAAGATGGTGTATGTTTCATAGTCAATTTTACACATATATTTGACTAATATGATTCTTCCTATGATACCATCCGTGGTTCTTGGGAGGTTCTCGGTTACGATATGAAATTAGCTAGTTAATATGTTTTTCCCTATCTGTAAATCTAAATCTAGAGTTCCTTATGAGCTAGTAACCTCTTTGGTTATACCGGAAAGTTTTATTTTACTATCCAATCTTATTTCATACTCTACTTCATTATATGCATTATTATTGCAAATGGATATATCTGCTCCTGTGTCTATCAGGAATTTTAATTTAGTGCCTGCATTATGGCAGTAGATTTCTTTAAAATTTGTGGAGGTGTTAGTTATTCTGTATATTTTGAGTTCTACACCGGGAGGTTGTCTCGCATATCCTCGCCGGTTTCCTGCAAGTTTCCCTGGTTAGATACAATGTTTACGAACCTTCTATTGTTTTGGTTCTGGTTGTTCCTTTTTTTGTTTATACCTGTTGTTGTTATTTCCCCTATAGTTGTCATTATTCCTGTAGTATGAATTTCTACCACCGTCATGGTTTTAACGATTATCATTATTGTTCTTATTGTCTTGATTGTTTCTATAGGTATTGTTACTTCTATTTCTATCGTTATTGTATCTGTTGTTATTGTCATTGTTTCTGTTATTGTTATTATATCTGCTGTTTTTGTTATCGTCTCTGTTGTTATTTTTTCTTTTCTTCTTGTTATAATTGTCAACATACATCACAGAGGCTGTTTGGGGTTCTGAGTTCTCTAATTCTAGGGCCAAATAGACAGCTTCTCCAAAATTTTTGGGTCTAGCAGCGAAAACCATGCTCCTTAATTGGTCGTTCAGACTTTTTTTTTGAATATCGTTAGAGCATAGCTATCGTTGATGTTGGTTATTAATTTCTTTTCAGTAGCTGATGCTTCTTTTCCAAGCTCCTGAATTTGAAGTTGATTTAATTCGCAAATCAAAGATGTAATTTTATTTTTATAAGCTGTAACACTGGATTTCTTCTGTGTCGTGTTACTAAGTTGTGCATGTAAATAAGGGATTGTTTTGTTACTTTTGAATTTTGATAGTAGAAAACTTTTGACTGTTGCTAAATTATCTATATCGCTACTATTGATAGAACGTTTTACGAACGCCGGTTAGAGATAATGTAGAGTCGAGTAGTTCTATAATTTTTAGGAATGATTCCAACTCTTTATATTTCCCTTCGGAAGTTGGGATAATTTTAATCGCAGCCTCAAGAGAAAACTCGGCCATTGTAAATTTTTCTTCCAGAATAGGTAAACTTTCCTCTAGTTCTTCTTGGATACTAGTATCGATTTGAATGTCTTCTTTGGTGTATCCTTGTCTTCCTAACTGTAGCCAAAGTTCTCCTTCAAGTATGGCTGCTTCGGCTTTTAACTTAAGTTTTAAGTCTAAAACTTCCGAATTGCTCTCTGAAAGGTCGTTTAATAGAACTTTAAATTCTTCCTTTTGATTTTTATGTAAATGCAACTGCTCTTGTAATGTTGCGAAGGTATATAAATTCTTTGGGCTTTTAATTAGATTTTTAAAATTTTTTTCGTTGTCGTTCACGATATTCTTCAACTTGTCCATGAAAATTGAACTGAAAACATTATATTGCTGTTTATACAAAAATTCCGAATATTTATTGAAATTACAAGATTTTAAACATTATAGTAGCTTTTTTTGAATATTAGTAGTTTTATTAACACGTTTGATTACATATTTCTTATTGCACCTATCATATGCGTAAAATATAACTAATCCTATGATGAAGATTGACGATGTAGTGATCGACTGTCGATATTCGTCGATGATTCCATTGTTTGTGGTCGAGCATTTGTTGCCCATCGTAAAAACGAAGGTGGTTTCAATGCGAACAGCTGCAGTTGTAATATCTTTTTTGATTCTCCGTGAGCTATCCTTATTACCCTGTGTAGCTCCGCTCGTGCTTGTTTTAGCTTCGTCTTCTGGCCTCCTCTTTTCCTTCAACGAGTAGGAATTTTAGGTAAGTCCTCCGTTTTCTTCTTGAACTGACTTATTTTCTCGGGTAAGTTCCCGCTCCGATTTTTGTCGGGTTATATTTTGGTATCCCGCTGCAGTCTTGTATGTTAGGAGAATACTCCTCCGTTGATTTAGTTTGCAGCAGCTCCTCAGCTAATAAAAATAGCTTATCGAAGCGTTGATTTATCTCCACGTCAATATCTAGAATATCTTCGTCTTCCGAGTCCTCTCCAAATAATTCTTTGAATTTTTCCTTAAGTTTAGCAGGATAGGAATTTCGCAGTTTCGCAATTTCCCAGTTTCACAGAATCGCCATGAAATGTTATAAATCAAATGGCAGAATCGTCATGAAATGATTCACTATCATATTGAATCTCGCTTCTAGGGTTGAAAAAACAATTAAGATTTTAGCTTCCAATAATCTTCACCCAATCCTACGCAAGCGGAGAATCGCTCCGCAGAGAACATGGCGAGGACATTATGTCCACTACGCCGCAATTTCTATATCCTCAAAAATAACTTTGCGGAGAGAAGACCTGTAATAAAAACGCCTTGACAATCCAATCACAATTCTTCATTTTATTCAATCACACATCTGTATTTATACACTTTTCTTTCACTTAACCTATGTCTTACACAGCTAATTTGTTTTCTGTTCCTTTTTTACAAGTGTAAGCATAAATTCGTTATTTGACACAATTCTACCTATGCTTTCCATTAAATCGATTTTATTGCCTCATGAACACAAACTCACATGTCTCGATATTACCAATATTTCAACATATGCATTTATTTCCTTCTCTGGATAAATATCCATAGTCCATACATTATGCATGCACTCGTATGTCAATAACCCATGCTCGTACGTATCACTTGGGTATGGTCGCTAACCTCTTGATGAGTAATACAATTAGCGTGCATTGAGTGTGGTCAGGGAATACCTCCACACGAGATGGGTTATGATTTTATTGCAACGTGATACTCGACATTCAGAATCAGTGTAGAAGAAATAAAAGTAATTGCATTGTAAGATTATGCAACTGGTATGTTTACATGTAGCCATGTGATAGGATTGATATTTCATGGTTGTCTTTTTGTGTTCTTAGGTTGGACTTTTGTTGGTAAACAAATGAATTTTGTTAATAAGCAAATGAATTGATTGATGTACAACTGAAGGTGTGTGTTTGCTTATGATATGAACGTATGAATGTTATTACGATTGTTGTTTTTGTTCATGTTATGTGAATTGAATCTACTATTATAGTAAGTGAATGAATGTGTACATATGTTTGCTCAAGATGTGTACGTAGAAATGTTATTATGATTGTTGTGTTTTGATATGTGAAATAGACCTATTACATCGGGCCAGATAATCACAGGTGACCTGTACCGAACACAATTAATACGTTTGAAGCGTACCATCATCGTGAAACGCCCGGAATATGCGACCACACACGAGGCTATAATTTTTCATCATGACAACGCTCGGTCGCATGTTGCAAGACCCGTGAAAAACTATATGGAAAATAGTGGATGAGAAGTTTTGGCCCACCCGCCTTATACTCCGGACCTTACTCCGTCTGACTTTCATTTATTTCGCTCGATGCAAAACGCCCTCACCGGAATACGCTTCGCTTCAGAGCAAGACATCTGAAATTGGATAGATTCGTTTTACGCCGCCAAGCCGGCGCAATTTTTTTGGGAATGAATTCACAAATTGCCTGAAATCGAATAAAATATATTGTAAGATTTTTCCACAATAAAGCATCAAATTTTGCTAAAAAAAAATTCCGGTTATTAAGTAGTTAACTATTAATAAGGAAGTTCAGGATATAGTCACGTCCATATAGAGTTATGATGGAGTTGATATTGATCAAGATAAGAAGAAGCCCATCCATAGGAATGTGGCTGAATGGAAAATTATTTTGAGGAATTTGGAAAATCTACGAGGGCGGTGATCATGATTTCTTTTAGCTCGATACACTTGATCCAGCAATGCTCTAACTCCTTTAGCCCATCTGAGAAATGCTTTTTCTCGAGGTCTGCAAATTGAGCCACCTTAGGGGCGATGATCTCCTCACCCGAATCAAATTTCTGCCTGGCGAGTGACTTCTTCAAATTTGGTACCCAAAAAATTCGCGGGATGGGAACTTTGCAGTCCAATCTGATCAATTTGGCCGTGGCGGCAGCAGAGGAGTCAGCCGGTGCGTTGCCTTTTTTTTTAATACCTTGGGCATTTAAAAATTTATTAGTGAAAATTGAAGAAAAAAATCATTATGTTCGCTTATAACAAGCACTAGAAACAACATACTATTTATTACTCGCAGAATAAAAGTAGTACAAATTGTAGTTAAACTTTACTCGCTCTGATTGCTACAAGCTCTAGTTATACCGTGCACCCGCTGCAAATTGAAATGCTCGAATATATAAAATCAACAGCTAGAAAATGTAGCTTAGCTAATTGAATCTCGCTCAACGGAAACTGTTAAACCTGATCCTGGATTCACTTCTCTTCTATACTCATTTATACATCATCTCGCCATCGCTCAGTTTTAGATAAAGTTTTCTATTCAAGTACATTTCACATTCAACCAATCCAAGGCACATATACACGTAATACATGCATCCCTATTCAAGCCTTGGGTTCAATCCTTAGACAAACTCGCTCAACGCTCAAAGACTTCCTTTCGTAAGTTTGACTAAATAATTTACCCTTTCCGGATCGTGGAACAAAATTTAACACATTGTCATCGTTGCCCGTTATCGTCATAGAATCTCCAACAGCATTTCATGTTGTCCCAATGACAAGCTGTATCCAAAATTCCGCTTTGAATATCCTTTAATAGAATCGAACCGGAAACCAAATAGGAAATGAGGAAAGAGGGGGGAGAGAGAAGTTGTGATGGTTTCCAGAGAAGTAAAGCAGAATTCAAATATAAATGAAGCAGTGCTGAAAAGGGTAGACTGAACTGTAATAGAATCGTGTATAAAATGCGAGGTTTAAGAAGATTGTTATCGACACGACTATTATGTTGTAAGGATACGAAAATGCAGTGTGAAGCCAATTGATAGCAATACTTGTTCATAATTGAAAGAAATCGTTTTTTTTTTAGAGGAAAAGCTGAAGGAAATACATTTAAGAAAGGTCGATAAAATGAATTCTATCATAATTCATTGGAAAGGATATCAGATATGAGGGTGTTAGGATGTTAACACGATTTTAAGGGCTCTAACGACTTTTGGCTGAAATGACCCTACATGAAATGTTATTTGAATTTTCGTTATCTTGAAAATATTTTTTTGAGATCCCACTCACCAAAGCTTTATCGGGCCGTAAAATTCAATTTGAACTTAAATACCTTTGCATTTATAGAAATATTATGGCAATCAATAGCGCCTTAACCAATTCCAGTGAAGTTTACGTTCTAATGTTGCACATTTTGGTGATGCTTCTTGTATACGTTTATCACGGTTTAACCAAATTTTGAACTCTAGAACCAAAACTTGCTATATTAGATGTTTTATTGAGTCTTTCAATGTCCGTAGGTTATATTTTTTGTATTTTACTTGATTAAAGCCAGCAAGAAGACAATGGTCAGCTAATAGCATCTAAATTATATCTGATTAATAGTTCTTAAATTTTTTCTGATTTTCAAATTTTTTTCTCGCCACTATGCTCGTAGCACCAACTTGGAGCAATATCTATGCCTCCTCCTTTGACCATGGTTTTGGAAACTACTAGAAAGTGGTATTTGAGCACAAACCAGTTTTGCTGCGGCAATCACAAACGGAGGTTAGGTGGGAACCCGTCTCTTGCATTCAAGGGGTTGAAGGCGGCCGTTCGTGACGGAGGTATTTTTTTTGTGGTTGGGAAGTTGTACTGTTTAAACATCGTCCATCTCCTTTGTTCGAGATTTCTGGAAGGTAATCTAAACCAAGCTCTCATTGGCCATAGACGTGTAGTTTTGGATTGTGCCAACGAAGTGTACCCATCAGGTCAACAAGTCTAGACACCCTTAGTCTACTTCAAGGTACGAGTAGCTGCTAGCAGGCTAGCTAGTTTGGAGAGTAATTTCGGTCGCAGGTCTTTCACGAGCAAGCTAAGTCCGACTGCAATCCTCTCAGCCACCGAATCAAATTCCCGATCAAAACGCGTCAAAACGGCTTCCATAAAAAAACGATTCTACTCTACGTTAATCTATTTCCATCTCCTTCGGAACGTACGTACAATCTAAAAGAGTGAAACAGGAGACCTCATCAATCAAAACCCGCGGATTACGACTATTCAATAACGGGGTGCAAGAAATAAACTACTCGAATGCAAACCTGAATCAATCTACTCGAACTGAAAATGCAAGACCAAACTATAGCACCACCTACCAAACCGATCAGTCGTGGATTTTTAAAGCCCTATCCCCTCGGCGGCGTATTTACTTTCCGGCTTCTTTTCCTCCTGAAAAAAAACGACTAGCTAGCGAAGAAAAATTTTATTTCTGGTTAGCGATTCATTGTAACCCTATTAAAATCGGTACCTCTGTCCGTCCGTCTGTATGTCACAGCAGTTTTTTTTACGAAACTATAAAAGCTACAGCCATGAAACTTTTCGGAACACTCGGATGTTACGACTTCTAGAAACTTTTGGGGTTAAAAAAAAATTTTCAAAGAGTTTCAAGAGAGTCCCCATATAGAGGAGTGACCCTCAAACAAATATTTTCAGGTGAAAGGTCTCAATGAGATTTTAACAAAACAGGTTCAAAAATTACTTTTCCAGGAGAAGAGAAATGCAGAAATGGAGAAGAGAAATGCAGAAATGGAGAAGAGAAATGCAGAAATGCCCCCTCACAATTGGAAACCTTTCATCCAAAAAATCTGAAATAAATCATGAGAATAGACCATTATGGACACTACAGCAACAAAAACGTCAGAAGTCGAAATTCACTCAACTTTGCTAATAATAGTATGATTAGTCAATCTTACACTTTCTTGAATATAAACGTAAGGGCACCCTCAAATTCATGTGTAAATGTCAATTTACGAGTTTAATCACTACTGAAAATTTCAGAAAGATCGAATCGTATTTATCAGAGTTAGGGGGGTTTAAATTTTCCTGTATTAAAATAGCAACTATATATGGATATGGGACAATATGTACTCCTAATCAACAAAGACACTACGGGTTTGCTAGGATTCGCATGAAAGTTTCAGGAATTATATAAATGATGAATATCTATGAGAATTTGTTCAATGGGTGACATCCGAAATTGTCAAGCGAAACGGCAGCCGTTTTAAATGAAAATATTGCACAAAATTGTGTTATTTATCGCGGACTTCAACATTTAAGGTAAATGCTATTAACACTCAATTGAAACCAGATGGCAATCCACAGATCCAAATCGACCATGTTCTGATCCAACAACGCTAGGGCTCGAGCATACTTGACGTCAGTACATACCGAGGAGCCAAATCTAACTCAGATCTTTACTTGATCAAATTATCCTATCGATGTCGTATGCCAAAGGCATATTTGGCCAAACCCAGTCCTCTACAATAATTTGACATTGAAAGGCTCCAAACGGCGTCTGTGGCAAAAAAATTCACGCAGACCCTCGACAACCAGCTGGCTTCCATCTTATCAGATGCATCGCTGAAAACAAGCAACAAGCTCTAGATGGAAGTAAAAGCGTCTATTAATACCGTGGAAGAACACACCATCGAACAGTAAGCCTAACGCATCATGGTATCCTGATGAAACTGGTACTGCCGCCATCTGGGTTTGAAAAAGTGGTTTCCAGGCGGAGAGCTGTAGACGTGGGGATGATTTCGTGTGGGTTCGCTGCTCAGGGACCACCTTCTTTAGTGTGTACCTGATGCCGAACGAATCGATATCATCTTTCCAAGCCAGGCTGAATGCTTCGGAGAGCGCTGTCTCGAACGCAGAGGGCAACGTACTCGTTAGAGGAGACTTCAATGTGAACGCAATCGAATGTGACATGCCTCAAACGGGTCCGCGGAGAAAACGAATCCTGGAAATGGCGGCGAGGATGGCCCTCGTCGTACTAAACACCAGAAATACGCTGATTTTCCTCCGTATCGGCTGTGAAGGAACCATACCGGACGTGACATTCACCTCGGAGTCTTTCGTACGGAGGGTACACAACTGGAAAGTATGAGAAGACTACTCAGCCAGTGATCATCAGTGCATTCTGCCTCAGATAAGCGATGTTGTCTCCCGACTTCCATGCTCTCGGCTTTCTACAACTGGATGGAACATTGGAAGGATGGACGTCGCGAGGTTCGTCGAGGCTTGCAATGCTTCTATGCCCCGTTGATAACCCCGGCGCGGCAAGGCCCCAGTGTATTGGTGGTCAACTGAAATCGCTGACAAACGAAGGGAGTGTCACAAGCTTCGGCATGAGGCCCAACGGGCGCGGAACCGTGACGAGGCAAGTAACCGCGCAGCAGCATATAAGTTGGCCAGGAAATGCCTTCGCAAATTGATCAACAACAGCAAGGCTCGCTGCTGAAAAGATCTAGTGGACAATGTGAACAAAGATCCGTGGGGCCTTGGCTACAAACTAGTTATGCGGAAGCTTGGTGCCCTACGGAAACCTTGCATACATGATGCGAAAAAGATGGACGAGATCGTGCAGGGACTCTATCTCGCCCATCACGTCCATATTGACGCTGTCCATGGTGAAACAGCAGTCGAGTGTCCACTCTTCACACAGCCGGAACTGGAAGAGACAGTCTTTTTGTTGAAAGTGAGGAAGGCTCCAGGTCCAGATGGTGTTCCACTTGAGATGTTGCGCTTGTCTATCACCATTGTCCTGACCTCCTGCCCAGCACATTCAACGCTTGCTTACGGGACGGGTTTTTTCCGGTACGATGGGAGGTTGCGAGGCTCGTGCTGATCAGCAAGGGCATGGGAAATCCGGAATCGCCGTCTGGATACCACCCGTTATGCATGCTTGACACGGCTGAGAAAGTGCTAAAGAAACTTATCAATGGCAGACTCACGCGATTCATGCTACTGAGGACATATCTCCACGGCAGTACGGCTTTAGAGCAGGCCGTTCTACCATTGATGCGATTGCAGAGGTGGTGAATGTGGTCCAAAAGGCAAAGGCATATAGTCGCACGAAGTGACGGATCATCCTGTTGGTGACACTCGACGTCAGGAATGCCTTCAACTCCGCCGGATGGGTGGATATTCTCGATACGCTGGAAAACCCTATTCAACTTCCAGAATATCGAATGCGGCTTTTGAACAACTACCTAAAGGACCGAAGCCTGCTTTACGACACGACACAGGGCCAACGAAGGATGAAAATTACACCCAGTGTTGCCCAGGGATCTATCTTTGGTCCGGACCAGTGGAACGTGTCTTACGACAGGCTACTGAGAGTGGAGATGCCAGATGGGTCGCGCTTGATTGCCTATGTGGGTGATGTTGCGGCTCTGGTTGCTGGACGCACAGTTGAACAGGCGCAACTTAGACTAGGTATGCTAATGCGCCGAGTATGGGACTGGATGACTGCTCGCGGGTTCAGTTTAGCACTGGAGAAAATTGAAGTGGTCATCTTGACAAAAAAGAGAATCCCTAGGGTAAGGATTATCAGTATTGGAGACATACTGATGGAATCAAAGCCATCGGTGAAGTACCCGGGGCTACTGATCGACTCGAAGATGAGTTTCTCTGAGTAAATCAGGGCAACGGCTGAGAAGGCTGCTTCAGGAGTATCGGCTCTGAGTCGACTTATGGCCAATGTAGGGGGACCTAGCCCATCAAGAAGACGCCTCTTGATGTGTGCTGTAGGGTCAGTACAACTGTACGGAGCAGAGGTATGGGGCGACGCTCTCCGTAAGGATGTTTACCGAAAACGCCTGGCACAGGTACAGAAAAGAGGAGCGCTGAGGATTGCAATTTCGTACCCGACAGTCTCTGATTCAGCGCTGAAAGTTATTGCAGGCGTGATACCTGTCGGCCTCCTTGCTAAAAGGCGCCGCTCTATTTATCTGCATCGAAACGAGGATGCAAGGGAGATGGTTGTCGTGAAGAGAGACAGCTCTCACCCAACGATTGGCCGCAGTCTTGGGTGAACTTCACGAAGGGAGGTAGACTGCACGCCTGATCCCTGATGTGAGACCGTGGCTAAATCGAAGGCATGGTGAGACTGACTTCCACCTGACCCAGCTTTTGGGTGGGCATGGGTGTTTTCAGTCTTACCTCACGGTCCCTCGATTGTCGGTATTGCCAAAGAGAGAAGGACAATGCATGCCGCACATTTTTTGCGTGCATAAAATGGGGCAGACTGCGGAGAAACCTCTACAGGGAGATGGGAGAGCTCACTCTGGATAATATAGTCGTGGTGATGCTCGAATCGATTGACAAATGGAAACAGGGGGCACATTATGTTCACGTAGTTCTAAACGATAAAAGGGACTCACAGCAGCCGGGGGTGTTGGGGCTGGGGGATCGCTTTTCTGGCACTTCTTCTTCCCCTCTCGTCTCTCGCTAGAAGAACGATTCCCCAGCTTGAAGGCATCTCAGGCGTAACAAAACGAGACCTGGCCCGAAGTAATGTGTCGAATTGTTCCAGGCTAGGTCGTCAGGTTGACAGGGGAGGTGTTTAGTGGGTAGTCCGGTCACCTTCTTGCGAACATGGGAGTCACATACTCTGTGCGTAAATAGGCACTCACCTCCCTACTACAAAAAAAGCCCAACGCAAAAGAAATGATTGGTTCGATGATGAGTGCCAGAATGCGTTAGACATCAGGAATCAGGCGGGTTACACAAATAGTAGACCGTATGTATACTGGCGTGAACTAGGAGCTCGATATGATGGCTATCCCATTCACACTATCAAGGCTCCAGGGAGATATATTAATGCATGACAATTACCCGCTACTATTGTCCTTTTCAAACTAGATTTACAAAGACGAAGGTTTATTTCATAAGATTAATTTTATTTGTCCTTTTATTGTCTTACAGGTTTAACTGAATTTACATTTACCCTACAAACAAGCTAATTTACTACATTTTTACTTATAGAATTTGCTGTCGCCTGATGTCCGTATTGCTTGGAATTGGCCTTACATATCTCGGGAACCCGTAATTATGAAATTGAATGGGGCACCTTTGGCTTCCACTCTGATTTGGAGTTCCTTAATGTCAGCCGGACTTGTCGCGTGAGGGAATCAAGAGGATGAGCTAATGGATTGGGGCGGCCACACGGCGTGAACGCCAAAAGGCCGGTTGAGGTTCATGGCTCAAGCCAACACCTCATCCCTTACCATCTGGATAGCACCACACAATGCTTAGCCTAAAACGCGAATGCCACGTAACTAAACGTACTTCGCAGAATTATTGAGTAAGCGGGTAGCAGAACGCACCCCAATAAATTCAAAACACAAGCACTGAACTGCTAGTACTCAGTAGGGGTAGAATACCAGTTCTGGACCACTTTTTTCATACAAATTTCAAATGTGGTCTAGGGTGTGTGTCTTGGATGTCCGTATGTTCCGTTTCATTTCGTTCCCATTTAGAGTGGCATAAGTGGTTGCCTGGGATAGTAAGGTGCGAGTCCGCGATAGATGCGGGTTTCTTGGGTGGTTACCGGGGAGGATGTGTGTTTTGGATGTCCGTATGTTCCGTTTCATTTCGTTCCTATTTAGAGCAGTATAAGTGGGTGCCTGGGATACAAAGGTGCTAGTCCGAGGTAGGTGTGGATGTCATGGATGGTTGTGGGGAGGATATGTGTCTAGGGTATGTAGGTGTATGTATCAGATTAGTGTAGGTATAGGCGGATACTAGGGATGAGAAGGTGCGGGTTTAAGGTAAGTAAGAGATCAGTGTCTTGGTTGAGTAGGTAAGCGTTCCGGGTTTTAGTAGCCTCTAGCGGTTAGTAGAACTAGTATTGATGGTTGTGTTCTAGAATAGACACATGTCTTTAGATGACGGATGCGCTTTCTTAGCCTAAGTAGCCTCTAATGGTAAATGGTGAAACTAGGCATATTGATTATAGTCTAGGATAGGCCCATATTTTCAATCAATAGATTAGAGCTCTAGATTTCTCAGCGGGCATTTATATTGGGTTAATATACAAGTTTGAAATTAATGCGAGCTAGCCTTTGACGCTTTTAGCGATAGATAATTATACTATTCATGGTTGTTATTTCTCTATAGCGGAACGATTTCTCATACATTCGTTGCTTATAGTCTTTGCATGGTTTCGTTATTCATCTTTGGTGGAAGTGTTTCTCGGGTCTTAAACGCTCCTAGTGGTTGATAGTTTTTTATCCATGGTCGTTTTAATGTATATGTTAGGAGGTCCATGTCTAGAGTTGATACCTTGAAGTATTAGGGTTGCTGATCAATTATCAAAGCTCTGTAGATAGGAGGCGCTCTGGGCGGTTGTTCGCTGGTTGAAGGGCTTGAGATCCTTTCGCGTCTGTCACTTATTAAAGGCGTTTGGGGCGAGCGATTAACTTGATCACGTTAGGCGTGCTGGACTTTTTTATGATGCGAGTGGCTGCGTGGTGACGGCGGGCGTTTGTATAGACGGATGGCTGCGATACTGATGGATGATGGACGTGCCCGTCAGCGCGTATTCTAAGCCGTGGGAATTTACTTCAGGGGCGCTCGGTTAAGGAACGCGTTGCAACGATTGGTGTCTTTGGCTGCGTGTGGAAATTGCCGATTCGCTTGATCATGTTAGCCGTGCCGGAAGTTTTTATGATGCGAGTAGTTGTGTGGGATGGAGGGCGCTGCTATAGACGGGTGGCTTTGCATTGTGGATGGGTGACGGGCTTGCCTTTCGACGGGTGCTCTAAAGCATGAGAATTTACTTAGTGGGTGCTTGCTTAAGGTACGTTTTGCTCCTCGTTTGATGTATGTGGTTAAAAATTGACGGTATTGTAGATGTGATGCGCGTTGCTTGTTGGAGGAAGTAATTTGAGGTGTATGTTTCCACCGAGCCGTAGAAATTTGTCTCGCGAGTGTTTGGTTAAGTTTCCGCATTGCTCATCAAAGGGTGCCTGTCTTTAAGTATGGACGGCCTTGTCGGCGATTCGGAATGATTTACGTCGATTTTTGGAGAATCGTGATTGTGGTGTAGATTCGCTCGGCGGCGAGTTCTGTTAAGCATGGAAATTGACCTCGGGGGATGCGTGGCATGTGCAAGTGATTTTGCTTGTTAAGAGTAGTGTTTCGTTCGCATAGACTTCCCTGTCGGCGCGAGTTTTGGGGCATCGGAATCTACAGCGTGGAAGAGAAGTGGCATGGCATACATTGCATTACAATATGGTTTTGCTTGATGGAGGCGGTTTTTCTTGTTTTGTTGGCCGTGGGCAGCGGGTAACGTGATGCGCGGCATTGAGACGTGTTTTCATAAATGTCCATTCACAGATGCGCCTGTTCTAGTTTGCTGATTATTATTTACATTGATCGTTTTCAGTTTCTTTTTGCTCGGATACGTCGTTTCTTTGTTTTGTGACTCAGTGCTACTGTATATTATTGCTTTTATCGGTTTCATGTTAATAGTACTTTAAGAATCGTCAACAATGTATTTAATTCGGTTAGACTACTATGTTGATTGTTCAAATCTATGGATGTAGTGAAAGAGATCTTAATGTTTGTTGTAATGCGTTCTTGATATTAAGTATAGTATTAAATTTCAGTTTGCTTGTAGCAGCATTTTGTTTGTCTTCATCATCATCGCTTATTTCTTAAAGCACTTTCTATACTTCATTCTCTGATTTTACTATTATGTAGAAGTATGGCACTATATTCATTCATTTTTTTTTCTTTACTATAGGATGCTCATTGGGTTTGTTCAAAAATTCTAATAATTTCTTCCAAGACGAGTTAATTTTTCAAATTAATGATCTTGTAGTGCATGAGATGGTGATAATTTTGTTAGTACATCATATGATTTGTCCCTTTTGATAAGTGCTTGGGTCTATTTTTTAGATCACTATGTTGACATGTATGTTTTGGGTATCTGTTCCCAATTTCAGATTATTTATGGATGTTGTCTAGGAAAGATATTACGGTTTATGGCTTCTGGAATGCTACTTTTTTATGATGGATGTAGAAATCATCGTGGTGGTCCTAATGAGTAGGAATATAGACGCATTTTCATTGATAAATTTTGGGTACGTACTGAAAGGAAGAACGTAATATAGAAAAAAGTGAATGCGGTAGGTCATTGACATTAGGGGTTTGTTGGTATTATGGTATTATTCTTTGTTTATGCTCATAATGCATGGAAAAATATTTTTTAGTCATGCTAGCATTATAGGCATGCACTAGATTGATATAAATTTTTATATTTACTCTGAATTAGGTGCTGTTATTGTGGGTCTGTATTATTTAGTTTAAGTAGTTTCATGAGTGTCAGTATAATATAGAGTAAAACTATTATTTTATGCTTGTCTCATATTCTCTAGCCATATTTTCATTTAGGACTTGTTGATGTTTTGAGTATGATAATTTTTAATTTGTTATCTCCTTAGGAAAATGATGCATGCTTGGATGATGCCGTTAAGTTGATACTTTTCGGATGCATATTATCGCTTTTAATGCCTATATGATTGCATGAGAATTTACAAACCTCATACTTTGTGTGCTTGTATTAAGCGTAAGGCCACTTCTGCTATATTCATATACATTTTCAATATTTGTGTATTAAGTAAAATACGTATTTCCTACATTTTAAATATACTGGATTTATCATCATAGGGATTGTCGGGTATGCTCATTGACATATTCAAGTATTATTTTCACATACTCGTAAGTAAAATATATTCTTGTTGAGTTTTTTCTTATCAGAATTTTTTTCTGCTGGATGCTTGGTTGATTTTTTTTAGGTTTGAAAAGATCTAATTAGTTTTCAACATAAAGGGTATGTTTTGGGTTGGCGCACTGCTACTAAAGATCACTTAGGCTAATGTTTATGTAAGAAAGTTCGGTATAGATAACGATGTGTGGAAGCATATGAGTTTATGGTAGGCTATTTTTAGATCGATCTCATCGTATCTTGTATAGACAAGTAGCATATGTTATAAAGTGTTCTTGATAAGGATGGTCACGAGTCATTGTAGGATGTTAAGATATGATCATTACTTTCAGGAGGTGTTTGTCTGCTGGTAATTTGATGAACAGATGTATACTTGAGTTGAATGAACTAATGAGGGGTTTTTTTTGTCTCTCATTAGATATTTTTGAATGGTAGAATTGAGTGTTTGATACTTGAGAGTTTCGGATATGCTAGGAATGTTTAGGTTTTTTTTGGTTCATTGTTTGAGGTATTTGTTTACTTGAGCAGTGTTAGATTAGTTGTTAAAATAAAAAGATTGTGTTTCTTTCTAATAGAAATAATTTATTGAGTAATGCTATTTTTTGTTATATATATAAATAAATTTTCATACAATTTACAGGACATCTAATATATGGGTTGATATATTTATGAATTCTATAGCATATTGAAGGTTTATTCAGCTGCACTATTTCTGCTTTAGGACCATACAAATGTATAGTAAGTCCTCTCACGTCTTTTTTTAATGTTTATTATACAATTTATATAGCAATTCAATATCCTCAGCATATAATTGTAGCTTATGTCCCCTTCACTCTAGTGCAAACTGTTGATGTTTCAATTCGAATTTCGTTTTGGTTGCATTTTATGAGAATAGTATGTTCCTTGATGAATTACTGGTGAGGATTTCCCGATACATTCTAATAGCGCTGGCCACCAGTTGGCTTTAATTTTGTTTGGACTATTTATACTACCCGATGCTATGAATTATTACTTTGTCGTATGTATGCGAGACTGCAGGAGTATGTACTGTTTTATTAGTTTAAAAATATTTCTTGTCTCTTGATCGTATGAATGACGTATGCATGTATCAGTGCCTGATGTCGTATTAGAGTTGGACCATTCACATATTTGGTAGTGTATTCCATGTTTATTAGATACTTTCTCGCCCATATTACCATATTTAAGCATATAATTCTCGATTCGTATTCGGTGTTCAGGAAAAATATCACGGTACACTTCCATGAAGTATAGGATAACCATTGTAATAGATCTTATCGCGGTGAAAGTGTATTGACCTCTGTTTTCCTAGTTTTCTTGACGTCGTTTACGTTGGTTTGCTGAATTTTAAAAACCTCATAATAATCCGTAGAATTATATGTAGTCTAGTGATAGAAAAAACGACGTGCTGCCTTTAAGTTAACATACATTCATGTCCTAGTTTGTACAGTGCAGCTAAGATGAGGGTCTGTTTCTCAATATTAAATTTCAGTATTTTATAGACTCAAGAGATTATATTTGATTTCAAAGCCTTTCACAATAGTTTGTAGTTTACCATGTCTCAATTTCCAATTTCCTTATGAATAATTCCTTTAAGTGAAGTAAAACATTGTTTATAGGGTTTTTAGTATTTTATTTCATCACATGGAAAATTAGATCGTTACATAGTACTGGTATTTCATAAAAAAGCCTAAAGTAGTTTATATTTACAAATGATGTTTGAGTTGGAGTGAAGAAGTCGTTGATATCCAGTTTAAGTACGCTTTTTTCTCTGCATCTTGCACAATATTGGTCATAGTATTCCTTCACAGAATCGGTAAGCAAATTGTTGTATTGCATGACAATGTTGAAAAAATCCATCAAGATGAAAAGCGTGAAGAGCTCGGGATGTTTAAGTATTAGTCTTTCTCCTCCAATAGGTATGTAGAAGAGTTCAAGAAGTCCAAGCTGATTTGCAGGGAACTCATCTACTCTATCCTTGAGATCAATGAGGTATTGGCGAAGTGAAGTCCATTGACTGTTATCTAACTCCAACTGATTTTGTCCACTGCATCGGAAGATTATTTTCGCTTGAAATGTCAGCGGGTCAAATCTAAGTATTACTTTGCTTTTGTGGAAGCCTTCATCAAGATAGTATGTATAGTTCAGCAAGAGGTTTTTCTCATAGATTCGCTGTTTCTCTCGATTCTTTTTTAGTTTCTTCTCTTTCTTGTTCACTTTTCTGGCTGAAGTAGCCTTATCAGTCTGGCTGGCCTTTTCATGCTTCTGACTGACTGACGAAGTTACTGGATCTGCTCCGTTCATTTTAAATGACTGCTTCTAGTAGTAAAACTGAAGATGTATATTTTGTTACCCCAGCATATATGTTCACTTCTCTGCATTTACGGATGGAGTGGGGGGCAAGTTCAATGTGTGTTGATAATTCTATTGCATAAGTAAACATGTTTAGCCCTTGAATGCTGTAATGTTGCTTACTCTCATGATTTGAATTCAAAGATAAGAAAGTGCTATGGAGTTAAGGTTTGAACCACCAAGCTAACAGGAGTAGGAGTCAGTAACAGGAAATGACACTTTGCTCCGTATTTCCTTTAGAATTTTCAGGAGTACTGCTGGGCTACAATAGATTGCTTCTAGGCTAATTAGCTGTCTTTTTATCTGTTAAACTATCTATTTAGCTGTCACTTTTGCTGATGAGCTGTCTATCTTATGTGTAATACTGTCTTTTAAGCCGATTCCCTGTCTGTTTAGCTGATATGCTATCCTCTTGAGCTGTCTATTTAGCTGTCACTTTTGCTGATGAGCTGCCTATTATTTGTATAATGCTGTCTATGCAGCTGTCTATTTAGCTGATGCCCTGTCTGTTTAGTTGTTATGCTGTTCTGCTGAGCTAACCGTTTAGCTGATAAACCCGTCTATTTAGCTGGTAAGTGGTCTATGTAGCTTTCTTTTTAGCTGATGCCCTGTCTGCTTAGTTGATATGCTATCTCTTTAGCTGTCTGTATAGCTATCTTTAGTTAACAAGTTGAGCGTTTGACCTTACGTGCTATCTGTCACTCGGTAAATTCATTTGATTGTTGGTAATTATCTATCCATAAAAAAATTCTTACTTTCCATACAGTTGCAGTCAGCTTTTTTTTTTTACATTTACTTTAAATGTCATATGCTCATCACGATTTACGTTAGGCCTATTGGTTACCAAGACTGCATGTTGATCATCTTCCAAGTTATTCGTAGGCATACATGGGTCAGACAAGAATCTTCACGTCTATGTTGCAAGAATCTTCACGTCTATGTTGCTCTTCTGATGAACAAATCTTGATTAGGAGCAAGCCATTGTTTTTTGCTCGAGAGTTAATTGATCTTATTTCACATTGATGCATTCTTCATAAGAATGAGTCAAGTCACCATTCTTTTTTATCTGCGTCAGTTTTTCTCTTAAGCTCTGTCTATCTAATCTATGGGATCCTCTTTCTACAGCAATTCGATTTCAGTTCTCTAGGTTTTCATGTCTTCATAGGATTTACGGCCTATGGGACCCTTATTGCCCACTATAATGTTCCATTGCATTAAAATTATGTTGCTACACTTATGCACTCATCCAATATGCCCAAAAATCATATGATCCCATGGATCAGCCATTTGAATCATTTTGTAAAGCACAAACTTGTTGAATAAATCTCTACTTCATGCAAACCATTGCTAGGGCCTTAACATGAATTAGTTCAGCCTGTTGCTTAGTCGATGTATTAAGGGTTTATAGTGGAACTTATTAAGTATATTGAATCATCTTGGCGTTCTCATGTATGATCAACCCTTTTGGATTATGCGGGATATGCTATGACTGGAACGATTTTTTCCCTATCATTTAACAATTGAGTAAAATTTTGATACCTCCAACTGACTAAAAATCTGTCATTGATCCATTTTCAGTAGATGTTTGAATGGTTTGGAAGACTTGAGGCTGCATCATTATTCACAACCTGTGAAATGATTAAATATCATGGACAAATGTGTCTACATATGTACATTATAATAGCTATCAAATGTCTATGTATTAGTATCATATGATCGACTGGTCTCTTTATCATGCAAAGAGGGTTATCCACAATCACCGATCAGTTGAGCCGTCTGATACGATCATGAGTTGCCTGTTCAGCAGTTGAACTTTGGTCAACTTCACACCAATATGTTTTCTCTTTCGCACCTGCTAACCCAATTTCCTGACGAACTCAAGGTAGCCTTCTCTTTCACACCTACAACTCGAGTTGATTGGTGAGCAGAAGGTGGTGAAGGGCCTTACAGGGCTTCTACCCAGCCTGCCCCGTGGCATGCATGCATGATGATCCTCGCAGAGATGCAGAATAACCTTCTACCCAGCTTACCTCATTGCCATGCAGGCATCAATGACCGGTCATCATGCGTTATGACGCGTCATAATGCATGATGATGGGTCATTATGCCTGCATGGCAATGATGTAAGCTGGGTAGAAGGTTATTCTGCATCTCTGCGAGGATCATCATGCATGCATGCCACGGGGCAGGCTGGGTAGAAGCCCTGTAAGGCCCTTCACCACCTTCTGCTCACCAATCAACTCGAGTTGTAGGTGTGAAAGAGAAGGCTACCTTGAGTTCGTCAGGAAATTGGGTTAGCAGGTGCGAAAGAGAAAACATATTGGTGTGAAGTTGACCAAAGTTCAACTGCTGAACAGGCAACTCATGATCGTATCAGACGGCTCAACTGATCGGTGATTGTGGATAACCCTCTTTGCATGATAAAGAGACCAGTCGATCATATGATACTAATACATAGACATTTGATAGCTATTATAATGTACATATGTAGACACATTTGTCCATGATATTTAATCATTTCACAGGTTGTGAATAATGATGCAGCCTCAAGTCTTCCAAACCATTCAAACATCTACTGAAAATGGATCAATGACAGATTTTTAGTCAGTTGGAGGTATCAAAATTTTACTCAATTGTTAAATGATAGGGAAAAAATCGTTCCAGTCATAGCATATCCCGCATAATCCAAAAGGGTTGATCATACATGAGAACGCCAAGATGATTCAATATACTTAATAAGTTCCACTATAAACCCTTAATACATCGACTAAGCAACAGGCTGAACTAATTCATGTTAAGGCCCTAGCAATGGTTTGCATGAAGTAGAGATTTATTCAACAAGTTTGTGCTTTACAAAATGATTCAAATGGCTGATCCATGGGATCATATGATTTTTGGGCATATTGGATGAGTGCATAAGTGTAGCAACATAATTTTAATGCAATGGAACATTATAGTGGGCAATAAGGGTCCCATAGGCCGTAAATCCTATGAAGACATGAAAACCTAGAGAACTGAAATCGAATTGCTGTAGAAAGAGGATCCCATAGATTAGATAGACAGAGCTTAAGAGAAAAACTGACGCAGATAAAAAAGAATGGTGACTTGACTCATTCTTATGAAGAATGCATCAATGTGAAATAAGATCAATTAACTCTCGAGCAAAAAACAATGGCTTGCTCCTAATCAAGATTTGTTCATCAGAAGAGCAACATAGACGTGAAGATTCTTGCAACATAGACGTGAAGATTCTTGTCTGACCCATGTATGCCTACGAATAACTTGGAAGATGATCAACATGCAGTCTTGGTAACCAATAGGCCTAACGTAAATCGTGATGAGCATATGACATTTAAAGTAAATGTAAAAAAAAAAAGCTGACTGCAACTGTATGGAAAGTAAGAATTTTTTTATGGATAGATAATTACCAACAATCAAATGAATTTACCGAGTGACAGATAGCACGTAAGGTCAAACGCTCAACTTGTTAACTAAAGATAGCTATACAGACAGCTAAAGAGATAGCATATCAACTAAGCAGACAGGGCATCAGCTAAAAAGAAAGCTACATAGACCACTTACCAGCTAAATAGACGGGTTTATCAGCTAAACGGTTAGCTCAGCAGAACAGCATAACAACTAAACAGACAGGGCATCAGCTAAATAGACAGCTGCATAGACAGCATTATACAAATAATAGGCAGCTCATCAGCAAAAGTGACAGCTAAATAGACAGCTCAAGAGGATAGCATATCAGCTAAACAGACAGGGAATCGGCTTAAAAGACAGTATTACACATAAGATAGACAGCTCATCAGCAAAAGTGACAGCTAAATAGATAGTTTAACAGATAAAAAGACAGCTAATTAGCCTAGAAGCAATCTATTGTAGCCCAGCAGTACTCCTGAAAATTCTAAAGGAAATACGGAGCAAAGTGTCATTTCCTGTTACTGACTCCTACTCCTGTTAGCTTGGTGGTTCAAACCTTAACTCCATAGCACTTTCTTATCTTTGAATTCAAATCATGAGAGTAAGCAACATTACAGCATTCAAGGGCTAAACATGTTTACTTATGCAATAGAATTATCAACACACATTGAACTTGCCCCCCACTCCATCCGTAAATGCAGAGAAGTGAACATATATGCTGGGGTAACAAAATATACATCTTCAGTTTTACTACTAGAAGCAGTCATTTAAAATGAACGGAGCAGATCCAGTAACTTCGTCAGTCAGTCAGAAGCATGAAAAGGCCAGCCAGACTGATAAGGCTACTTCAGCCAGAAAAGTGAACAAGAAAGAGAAGAAACTAAAAAAGAATCGAGAGAAACAGCGAATCTATGAGAAAAACCTCTTGCTGAACTATACATACTATCTTGATGAAGGCTTCCACAAAAGCAAAGTAATACTTAGATTTGACCCGCTGACATTTCAAGCGAAAATAATCTTCCGATGCAGTGGACAAAATCAGTTGGAGTTAGATAACAGTCAATGGACTTCACTTCGCCAATACCTCATTGATCTCAAGGATAGAGTAGATGAGTTCCCTGCAAATCAGCTTGGACTTCTTGAACTCTTCTACATACCTATTGGAGGAGAAAGACTAATACTTAAACATCCCGAGCTCTTCACGCTTTTCATCTTGATGGATTTTTTCAACATTGTCATGCAATACAACAATTTGCTTACCGATTCTGTGAAGGAATACTATGACCAATATTGTGCAAGATGCAGAGAAAAAAGCGTACTTAAACTGGATATCAACGACTTCTTCACTCCAACTCAAACATCATTTGTAAATATAAACTACTTTAGGCTTTTTTATGAAATACCAGTACTATGTAACGATCTAATTTTCCATGTGATGAAATAAAATACTAAAAACCCTATAAACAATGTTTTACTTCACTTAAAGGAATTATTCATAAGGAAATTGGAAATTGAGACATGGTAAACTACAAACTATTGTGAAAGGCTTTGAAATCAAATATAATCTCTTGAGTCTATAAAATACTGAAATTTAATATTGAGAAACAGACCCTCATCTTAGCTGCACTGTACAAACTAGGACATGAATGTATGTTAACTTAAAGGCAGCACGTCGTTTTTTCTATCACTAGACTACATATAATTCTACGGATTATTATGAGGTTTTTAAAATTCAGCAAACCAACGTAAACGACGTCAAGAAAACTAGGAAAACAGAGGTCAATACACTTTCACCGCGATAAGATCTATTACAATGGTTATCCTATACTTCATGGAAGTGTACCGTGATATTTTTCCTGAACACCGAATACGAATCGAGAATTATATGCTTAAATATGGTAATATGGGCGAGAAAGTATCTAATAAACATGGAATACACTACCAAATATGTGAATGGTCCAACTCTAATACGACATCAGGCACTGATACATGCATACGTCATTCATACGATCAAGAGACAAGAAATATTTTTAAACTAATAAAACAGTACATACTCCTGCAGTCTCGCATACATACGACAAAGTAATAATTCATAGCATCGGGTAGTATAAATAGTCCAAACAAAATTAAAGCCAACTGGTGGCCAGCGCTATTAGAATGTATCGGGAAATCCTCACCAGTAATTCATCAAGGAACATACTATTCTCATAAAATGCAACCAAAACGAAATTCGAATTGAAACATCAACAGTTTGCACTAGAGTGAAGGGGACATAAGCTACAATTATATGCTGAGGATATTGAATTGCTATATAAATTGTATAATAAACATTAAAAAAAGACGTGAGAGGACTTACTATACATTTGTATGGTCCTAAAGCAGAAATAGTGCAGCTGAATAAACCTTCAATATGCTATAGAATTCATAAATATATCAACCCATATATTAGATGTCCTGTAAATTGTATGAAAATTTATTTATATATATAACAAAAAATAGCATTACTCAATAAATTATTTCTATTAGAAAGAAACACAATCTTTTTATTTTAACAACTAATCTAACACTGCTCAAGTAAACAAATACCTCAAACAATGAACCAAAAAAAACCTAAACATTCCTAGCATATCCGAAACTCTCAAGTATCAAACACTCAATTCTACCATTCAAAAATATCTAATGAGAGACAAAAAAAACCCCTCATTAGTTCATTCAACTCAAGTATACATCTGTTCATCAAATTACCAGCAGACAAACACCTCCTGAAAGTAATGATCATATCTTAACATCCTACAATGACTCGTGACCATCCTTATCAAGAACACTTTATAACATATGCTACTTGTCTATACAAGATACGATGAGATCGATCTAAAAATAGCCTACCATAAACTCATATGCTTCCACACATCGTTATCTATACCGAACTTTCTTACATAAACATTAGCCTAAGTGATCTTTAGTAGCAGTGCGCCAACCCAAAACATACCCTTTATGTTGAAAACTAATTAGATCTTTTCAAACCTAAAAAGAATCAACCAAGCATCCAGCAGAAAAAAATTCTGATAAGAAAAAACTCAACAAGAATATATTTTACTTACGAGTATGTGAAAATAATACTTGAATATGTCAATGAGCATACCCGACAATCCCTATGATGATAAATCCAGTATATTTAAAATGTAGGAAATACGTATTTTACTTAATACACAAATATTGAAAATGTATATGAATATAGCAGAAGTGGCCTTACGCTTAATACAAGCACACAAAGTATGAGGTTTGTAAATTCTCATGCAATCATATAGGCATTAAAAGCGATAATATGCATCCGAAAAGTATCAACTTAACGGCATCATCCAAGCATGCATCATTTTCCTAAGGAGATAACAAATTAAAAATTATCATACTCAAAACATCAACAAGTCCTAAATGAAAATATGGCTAGAGAAATTCGGAAATGTCAAAAAATCATACATACTGTGTAGAATATGAGACAAGCATAAAATAATAGTTTTACTCTATATTATACTGACACTCATGAAACTACTTAAACTAAATAATACAGACCCACAATAACAGCACCTAATTCAGAGTAAATATAAAAATTTATATCAATCTAGTGCATGCCTATAATGCTAGCATGACTAAAAAATATTTTTCCATGCATTATGAGCATAAACAAAGAATAATACCATAATACCAACAAACCCCTAATGTCAATGACCTACCGCATTCACTTTTTTCTATATTACGTTCTTCCTTTCAGTACGTACCCAAAATTTATCAATGAAAATGCGTCTATATTCCTACTCATTAGGACCACCACGATGATTTCTACATCCATCATAAAAAAGTAGCATTCCAGAAGCCATAAACCGTAATATCTTTCCTAGACAACATCCATAAATAATCTGAAATTGGGAACAGATACCCAAAACATACATGTCAACATAGTGATCTAAAAAATAGACCCAAGCACTTATCAAAAGGGACAAATCATATGATGTACTAACAAAATTATCACCATCTCATGCACTACAAGATCATTAATTTGAAAAATTAACTCGTCTTGGAAGAAATTATTAGAATTTTTGAACAAACCCAATGAGCATCCTATAGTAAAGAAAAAAAAATGAATGAATATAGTGCCATACTTCTACATAATAGTAAAATCAGAGAATGAAGTATAGAAAGTGCTTTAAGAAATAAGCGATGATGATGAAGACAAACAAAATGCTGCTACAAGCAAACTGAAATTTAATACTATACTTAATATCAAGAACGCATTACAACAAACATTAAGATCTCTTTCACTACATCCATAGATTTGAACAATCAACATAGTAGTCTAACCGAATTAAATACATTGTTGACGATTCTTAAAGTACTATTAACATGAAACCGATAAAAGCAATAATATACAGTAGCACTGAGTCACAAAACAAAGAAACGACGTATCCGAGCAAAAAGAAACTGAAAACGATCAATGTAAATAATAATCAGCAAACTAGAACAGGCGCATCTGTGAATGGACATTTATGAAAACACGTCTCAATGCCGCGCATCACGTTACCCGCTGCCCACGGCCAACAAAACAAGAAAAACCGCCTCCATCAAGCAAAACCATATTGTAATGCAATGTATGCCATGCCACTTCTCTTCCACGCTGTAGATTCCGATGCCCCAAAACTCGCGCCGACAGGGAAGTCTATGCGAACGAAACACTACTCTTAACAAGCAAAATCACTTGCACATGCCACGCATCCCCCGAGGTCAATTTCCATGCTTAACAGAACTCGCCGCCGAGCGAATCTACACCACAATCACGATTCTCCAAAAATCGACGTAAATCATTCCGAATCGCCGACAAGGCCGTCCATACTTAAAGACAGGCACCCTTTGATGAGCAATGCGGAAACTTAACCAAACACTCGCGAGACAAATTTCTACGGCTCGGTGGAAACATACACCTCAAATTACTTCCTCCAACAAGCAACGCGCATCACATCTACAATACCGTCAATTTTTAACCACATACATCAAACGAGGAGCAAAACGTACCTTAAGCAAGCACCCACTAAGTAAATTCTCATGCTTTAGAGCACCCGTCGAAAGGCAAGCCCGTCACCCATCCACAATGCAAAGCCACCCGTCTATAGCAGCGCCCTCCATCCCACACAACTACTCGCATCATAAAAACTTCCGGCACGGCTAACATGATCAAGCGAATCGGCAATTTCCACACGCAGCCAAAGACACCAATCGTTGCAACGCGTTCCTTAACCGAGCGCCCCTGAAGTAAATTCCCACGGCTTAGAATACGCGCTGACGGGCACGTCCATCATCCATCAGTATCGCAGCCATCCGTCTATACAAACGCCCGCCGTCACCACGCAGCCACTCGCATCATAAAAAAGTCCAGCACGCCTAACGTGATCAAGTTAATCGCTCGCCCCAAACGCCTTTAATAAGTGACAGACGCGAAAGGATCTCAAGCCCTTCAACCAGCGAACAACCGCCCAGAGCGCCTCCTATCTACAGAGCTTTGATAATTGATCAGCAACCCTAATACTTCAAGGTATCAACTCTAGACATGGACCTCCTAACATATACATTAAAACGACCATGGATAAAAAACTATCAACCACTAGGAGCGTTTAAGACCCGAGAAACACTTCCACCAAAGATGAATAACGAAACCATGCAAAGACTATAAGCAACGAATGTATGAGAAATCGTTCCGCTATAGAGAAATAACAACCATGAATAGTATAATTATCTATCGCTAAAAGCGTCAAAGGCTAGCTCGCATTAATTTCAAACTTGTATATTAACCCAATATAAATGCCCGCTGAGAAATCTAGAGCTCTAATCTATTGATTGAAAATATGGGCCTATCCTAGACTATAATCAATATGCCTAGTTTCACCATTTACCATTAGAGGCTACTTAGGCTAAGAAAGCGCATCCGTCATCTAAAGACATGTGTCTATTCTAGAACACAACCATCAATACTAGTTCTACTAACCGCTAGAGGCTACTAAAACCCGGAACGCTTACCTACTCAACCAAGACACTGATCTCTTACTTACCTTAAACCCGCACCTTCTCATCCCTAGTATCCGCCTATACCTACACTAATCTGATACATACACCTACATACCCTAGACACATATCCTCCCCACAACCATCCATGACATCCACACCTACCTCGGACTAGCACCTTTGTATCCCAGGCACCCACTTATACTGCTCTAAATAGGAACGAAATGAAACGGAACATACGGACATCCAAAACACACATCCTCCCCGGTAACCACCCAAGAAACCCGCATCTATCGCGGACTCGCACCTTACTATCCCAGGCAACCACTTATGCCACTCTAAATGGGAACGAAATGAAACGGAACATACGGACATCCAAGACACACACCCTAGACCACATTTGAAATTTGTATGAAAAAAGTGGTCCAGAACTGGTATTCTACCCCTACTGTACTCCATAAAGTGCTTATATTCGGTCGCAGAGTGAGCGGGAGCTCTTCCTCCTCGTCTCGCCACGTTAGGGTATAAACTGAGAAAGCCAACAAACGATATTCTCCTAGGGGAAATAGACTCGTGGCAGAGCGAGGAGAACTTTTGAGCTAATTGCAACTTTCCCCTCTCAGTAGTTTTCACCTCGCTCGCTCGCGAGCTGCTTTCTTTTCTTTTTTCATCTTCTTCCACTACCCATACTGTTCGGTATTGATGCTTTTGGCTGGCGACGACATAAGGCAGCACGTTAGCGCATTCACAACAGGTGTACAAGGAATACGTAGGTAGGGAAACGAGGGCGAAAAGAGAACTATATGAAAATCTCAGGAGAGTAGCGAATAAGATTATAACTGAGAAAAGAAAATACTATGACCACCAATTGAAAAGTATAGATGTAAGTCTAGCGAGCAGCAACACAAGACAAGCATACAAAGTAGTGAAAAGCCTAAAAAGTGATTATCAGCCCAAAACCACCCTCTGTCGTGATATGAGAAATATCATCGCTGATGAAACCAAGATTAAGGGAAGATGGGCAGAGCCTCCTTAATCCTCCGCATAGCTCCAGAACGTCGGGGCCTATAAATGCCGGAGAGCTTCCATTGACCCCACCAACTCTAGGTGACGTTTGTTCTACCATCAAAGCCCAAAAGAATAATAAAGCGCCAGGTATCGATGAGATTCCAGTGAAGCTTATCAAACATGGTGGCAGTGGTGTTCATAAAGCTATTCACAAAGTTATCCAGCATATTTGGCAACAAGAACATATGCCGAAAGAGTGGAGCCAATCAATAGGGAATAGGGAATACCCTATCCTCAAAAAGGAGACAAGCTATAGTGCGAAAATTATAGAGGCATATCACTTTTTGTATGGCGTACAAAATATTTTAAAAGATCTTAGAAAATAAAATCGGATCAAACGCCAACAGTATTATTGGGGAGTATCAAGGTGGTTTTAGAGCAGGTAAATCAACGATTGAACAACTGTTCACTGTCAAGCAGGTACTTGAACATGCTGTTCAATATAGACGTACACCAAATTTTCGTTGAATTCAAGCAAGCATACGACAGTGTTGATCGTAACGTACTGTACCGAATAATGCGTGGCTTTTGCATCCCAGCCAAGTTAGTCCTTTTTAGCAAAATGGCAATGATGTGGATTATCTTCCATGTCCGCATAAATAACCAACTCATTGATGCCTTCGACACAAATATTAGACTAAAGTAGGAAGATGGGCAGGCCCCATTGCTATTCAATTTGGCTCTAGAGTACGTCATTAGAAAGCTACCTGTCGATACACGAGATACATTACGATACAAGTGGAGTCAAGTAGTAGCCTATATGGACGATATCAACATTTTTTTGTGGTCATTAACATCCGCTAAAGAACTCTTCATGAAACTCGACAGCGAAGTAAAAATACTAGGACTACAATCAATGAGAATGAAACAAAGCTCATGACGCAGTCGAGAAAAAATACCCCAAATACACAAAATATCACACTAAGCAAATATAGTGTCGAAAATGTGAGTAAATTTTTGTATCTAGGCGCTAATGTAACGAGAACCGGTAATGAAAGAGACGAAATACGCCGAAGAATACAGCTCGCAAATAATATATTTTATTCAGTTTTGACGACCTTGAAGACCAGCTGCATACACAGGAAAACAAAGCCCCAAGTATACAAATCTGTAGTAAGACCTATGTTATGCTAGGGGTGTGAAACATAGACCCTAGCCAAGCATACGCACGTATATTGAACGCCTATTAGCGGCGGGTCCAGGGGCGAATAATCGGAGCGAAGCGAAACGCGGACTGATGGCGAATTCAATACAACCATGAGCTGTATGAAATTTTTGACAAATCGGAATATCTAAACGATTGTAAGCCTGTGGAAGCTGCAATGGGCTCGACACGTGAATCGTATGGACGAATAACGGATACCCAAAAAAATATTCGTTGGGAAAACTGAATGGCGGAGACCAGTGGGGAAACCGAAGAAACGTTGGTCTGTCTCGGTCGACGAAGACGGTTATCGCTGCTCGGATTTCCAAATTGGAGGACGCAGTCAATGGATCGGGACTATTTGAGGCGCTATTTGCAGGAAACGAAGGCCCAAGAGGGGCGGTAGTGCTACGAAGAAGAAGAGCTCGCAAAACGACAACAACGAAATGAAATTAAAAAACTAAATTCAAAGACATGCAGCAAACTTCATTATACTGGTAAACTTTGTAAGTAAATTAAATTTTTTTGCCAAATTGCCCTTTCCAGTACCTGGAGAGGCTTGTCACTTGGCCTTCTCACCTAATTACCATTTTAATTACAATCAAAAGGACTCCAAATCAGCGTCAATTTAAGACAGCACCAATTGTCTTTCTAGATTAACTGTTCGGAGAAGACTTTAAAAAATTAAAGGAATAAAGTGCATGTCCTATAGTATTTTAGGCATGAAACGTACTTCAAATTATTTTTGTTGTAAAAGAAGCAATCTGGCTACCAAAATGCTAAACAAACCATTAGCCTATTCTGATTTTAGGCAAAAACCTCAATCAACTAAAGGAGCAAACAGAAAATCTATAAAAATTACAATTTAGGATGCACTACAATTTGTTGAATCTGACAGGTTTTTTACTGAACAGCATAAACGAATGTCGATGCTGTGTGATATTCTAGAAGAATTGAAAGCTCTGCTCCTCAAACTGTCTAGAAAAACAAAGAGTCTAAATCATTCCTTTACATTACCCTGAAAGATTTTGAATGACTTTCCTGTTTTGTGTACAGGCAACTAAACAACCTTAATCGGAAAAGCCATTCTTTCCCATGTTCCTTATACTGTTCCGGTATTTACCCTCAGTCCAATACATTCTTATCTTCCGTTTCATCAAAAACGCTTGTCCAATCAAGAAAATTGATCTCATTTGAGTTAATCGTTTCTAGTCGAGTAAATGCGTTTTATTTATTCAACCCGCACAGCTCAGGTAAACAATCAACCAAAGAGCAAGGTGTAAACCTCTTCCATGCTAGCGTCAATAATAATCCACTAAATTGCGAACATGACCAATGGCAACCAAGGTGGCTTATATTACTCCTTAAGAAATGTTTACTGAAACGGCTGTTCTCCCGCTATGCACGGGCATTCACATGTGCGTATTTTAAGGCTCGTAGGCGATTTAATTTTATTAGGAGGTCCTTGTTGAACGCCGAGCCTGACATGCAGATAGTAGGATGGGAAGATATCATGTGATGTTTCTCAAATTTCATGAACACTTCATTCCATTCTCGGTCTGTGAGGGTAGAGAGGATTTCAAATGAAATTGCAGGTAGATGATGATCTATTTAAACTTATGTACGTGGTTGGAAGCATTATAATTTTCCACTTGAAAACAAGTCATCACTTTGATGCTAAGAAATAAAACATGTCTCCAACAATATGTCCACTAAACTCGTAATATTTTACGAAGTTCTGTAAAACACATCAAAATCTTTTCTGGAGCACCTATATTTTGAAAATTCAGCTTTCAGCAGTTTTATTTTTCGCCAAAGTAACACAGGAAAGCTTCAATTTTATTCTTCATCCTGCAGGATGAATTGCTTCTTCTTCCTTCAAGCATACATACTCGCTATACGTGCAAAGTCAGCCCCAACAGCTACAGAACAAACATCATTGTAGAAAATCATTGAGTTATTCAGAGCTGGTGGCAAAACTGTGCTAAAGGTATGAAGTAATAAAATATCTTTCATCGCTCGTTGAATAAATTTCAACGGGGGTAGTTTTAGTATACTGGTGAATGCGGGCTGAAAAGACTTGGAACAGCTTACAACGAAATTGTGAAAACTTGGGAACGTGCTTGTTGTTAGCTTTTCATAGAACACCAGCGTCGAATGATAACCTCGATAGATACTATGTTTGCTTTCACATTGTTGGAAGAAATGCTACGGTACATACTTACATATATCTACGCGGTACAGTTTGTGTGAATTGAAAAGCGCTAGGGTTGCTGGTGTGTTGTTGTGAGTATTATAAAATGATACATATTTTTCAACGACTACGGCGACGTTGATTAAATGATAATTTACAACATTTGTCTTAAATGTGAATATGTCAAATGGAGGAAATATAATTAGAAGAATTATTCACTATAAACGGTGAAGGCAATGATATAGTTGGAAAACTTCTGATTATCTACAGCTGTGTTTGGATGCTTATTTGGACCCAGTCCATCATTTTCTATCATTGGTTAAGAAAGAAGACATATGAGGACCTTAGAATGGTGAAATTTATACTTCGTAGCATTTTCACCACTATTAAAGGCTGTCAAAGAATTATCTGTTCTTGAGAACATAAAAATCATCTAAATCTTCTTTTGTGTTTATTACGCCTATACTTAAAGACGGCGCTGTATGATTTATGAATAATTACGGACCTATTTAAATCATGTCGTGATTTTCCAAAATCTTGAAAAGGGTCATGTATGTACGATGGACTTCTTAGTTGAGTTTTGCCGTTTTGTTCTCAATTGCAGCATGGTGTCTTTTCGAAGCATTCAACGACTAGCAACTTGTTGGATTTTTCTAACTTTATTGCCAGGTCATTTGATTTTCATCGCAAGCTGGTGTTATTTTCCCAGACTTTAGCGAGGCGCTTGGTAGGTCGCACATTAAATGTTTTGTGCTAATCTGACAGGTTATGATTTTCCCGACTCTAGTGTATCTTAGATTTATTCCTTTTCATCACATCGTTCATGCTCAGTATCCCTCTAGAATGCTGTGTCATCACCATTTTTTAGATCCTCCGGTCTTCCGAAAGGCAACATCTTAGGCCCCATCTTATTCATCATATTTATTAATGATCTTCCACATCGATTTCAGTCGAACTCACTTCTTTCCGAGGGTGACTTAAAATAGTAAAGGTGTTTCGACATACAATTTGATTACAGATCTTTGCGAGATGACTTCATTTTCTTAAGTAATTGGTGTGAGTTTAATAATCTTTTTTTGGGAGGTGAATGCTATTTTGCCATCCGGACTACTCACAGTATGCATCATCTATCATTCAAAAAACCCAACCTGAAACCTTTACACACATTACCTCGGGCTAGGCCATGTTTTTTACGCTTAGGGGCGCCATTAAGTTGCAAGAACTCCTTCTCTAGGATTACAGGATATCAAGAAAATAGGCTCTTCCACTCACAACTTTTTTTAATTATCACTACTGCCCGAGCCTAATGCGCCACGCAGTTCCATTTGTCAACTGATATAAGCATCTTTCCAACTACAGTCTACGGGGTATTGAGCCTTTTTTTCACTAGATAGTGTTCGCTGTCATATATCGGCCAATACTAATCAGATTGAGTCAAATTGACATTCGTTTGAAAGGTGACATTCCAATCTATAATTTTCATACCGAACGTTTTGTATTTCGTCATTCGTGTCAAAAGTTGTATTCATTTATATATGAGTGAAATTTCTGAAAAAAATCGTTATATTTTACAATATCACTTCGATCAACGTGAGAGTGCATCGCAGACTCATGAAAAAATTTGTGGTGTCTACGGTCAAGATACTTTATCAGAGCCACAGCCAGGAGATGATTCGCTCGCTTTCGTTCAGGAAATTTTTATGTCAAAGATGCACCTCACTCAGGTCGACCAATCACTGAAAAATTTGATGAAACCTTACTAAAAATTGAAGAAGACTGACACATAAGCAGTCATAACTTTGCTAAAGAACTGAATATCCATCACCGAACAGTTTTAAACCATTTGCGTAAGGCTGGATACATAAAGAATTTTGACGTTTGGGTGCCGCATGAATAACACAAAAAAATTTGATCCCATTCCCATTTGCGAAATACTAATAAAACGCAACGAAATCGAGCTATTTTTTAAGTTAATCATTACGGCCGATGACAAATGGGTAAGATACGAGAAGATTGTTCGAAAAAGATCATGATCAAAAAAGGTGAATCATCACAAACGACTTCAAAGCCAATATTGACACCAAATAAAGTAACGCTGTGTGTATGGTAGGATTGGAAGGGATTTGTTTATCTTGAGGTGCTAGAACTTGGCCAAACACTCAATTTGGCTCTGTACTGGCAGCAATTGACCAGATTGCAACAAGTAATTTAAAAAAAAAAAACCGGCCAGAATTGATCAATAGAAAGAGCGTTGTCTTGTATCATGACAATGCCAGACCACACACATCTTTGATGGCCCGGTAAAAATTGAGAGAGCTTGGCTGGGAAGTTTTGATGTATCCACCGTATAGTCCAGACCTTGCACCATCAAACTACCATTTGTTTCGGTCTCTGTAAAACTTCCTTAATGAAAAGAAAAGGGGCTGTGAAAATCACTTGGCCAGGTTTTTCGCCGATAAACCACAGAAGTTCTACATAGATGGAATAATGGCTCTACCATTTCATAGATAATGAAGGACAATATATACTTAAATCAAATCAATTTCAAATAAAAGAAATATTCAATCGAAAAATAACAAAAAAATGCTCAATACTTTATATCCAATATATAATTTTCTTTATTAGAAAGTATGCGGTACAGAGGCCTTATAACATGCTAGGTGTTCTGACATAGTCATTTCAGCATTATTTGAACATTACTTAAAACTATGTGTACTATCGTATTTTCAATGCAAATATTGTTGTTAGCTAGAGAAACTTAACTATGTACTTATAACTAGTTAAAATATATGAGGCTAGGTTATGGCCAAAGAGATACGTGGTATTAACTGCTGGTTTCCAGTTCGCGAGGACACGAATTAGCGGATTCGTCAAGTCATATGCTTTCGCGATTAAATTATCACGGCGCGATGCAGCGAGTTTATAAATTGGACTAACGCTAGCAAGGCTGTGTAGTTTTTCAGAAGAATAGTAAAACGGTTTATTAAGTAGCATTTTCAGGTATCTATTTGTATTTTGCGTGATTTGAAACTTTGTTACTAAATATTAAGCACATTGGATCCATGTAGGTGAGCCATATAGGATGATTGGTTGGATTGCCATTTTGACGATGACTTTTTTTCTGGTGCTGAGAAGCGAATTACAATTAAGAAGGGGGTATAGCCATAGCACGGCCTTAAACGCTTTGGAGCTAATATGCTCAATATGACTTCTTAAGGTTAGATAATTGAGATTCTCACTCCAAGGAATTGTATGGCCTATAAAATTAATTGGTCACTTGGGTAGGTGAACAGGCTTACGCTTCTTAGTGAAGAAAATTGACTTTGTTTTTGCAACATTAATTTTAATTTTCCATCTATGTTCTAACCCCGTTTCAAGCTTATCATAAATGGAATTTGGGTCTACGTCTATGCTGTATATGCAAATGTTGTTTGCGAAAGCTGCTAAGGCAGTTGGATAAGGAAGGGAAGTCAGACGTATAGATGTTATATAGTGATGGGCCTAAGCAGGAGCCTTGTGGAACATTGGCAGTAATACTTTTCACTGGTGAAGTTCTTTCCCCCTGCTTTGGCCTGGAACTTCCTGCCAGTTAAAAATGATTATATAAGTTTCAACAAGTATGGGGGTGTATTATATTTTTGAAGTTTATAGACAAAAGCATCATACCAGACTGTATCGAAGGTTTTTTCTATATCCAGCGTGACCAAACCTACAGACAATTTATTGTATATCGCTACTTTGACATCCTTCAAAACACGGAAAAGCTGAAGCTCTGTTGAATATATTTTACTGAGCTGGAATTCCAAAATAGGTAAGACATTATTTTTAGCCATTAAATTGCTTTATACTCTAAACCAGGCAGCAGGCTAATAGGCCTGTAATTGTTGGGAACGTGCGGATCTCTTTCAAGCTTCAAGATAGGTATAACTTCCAGATGAATGGAAAGAGAGAGAACCTGAAGCAAGCGTTCAATAGGAGGCATATAAAGACGATTTGGGTAAATTTCTAAGAACCACATTTAGCAGGCCATCGATACCTAGAGTTTTTCCGTTTTTAGCTTTTTTCAGTAGACCTATTCTCTCTCGTTTTTTATAATGCACCAGGAGGTAAAGATGTTTGGTTAGATGACTGTTCCAAGATTTAGTCGCCATAATTTCTACTAGATTGTTGTAGAACCTATAGGAAATATTATGGAACTCATTAAATTTATCTGCAAGCACATCTGCTTTTCTTTGATCAGAATAAATATGCTCCTCGTTATTATTTATTATCGAATGTGGTAAAGTATCATACACTTTCGTTTAAAAATTCTATTTAAAAACCAGAATTTCCGCGAGTTGTAGTCCGGATTTATTAGTATGTTGTTCCATCGGAGACTCCGGAGCTCCTTAATTTTGTTCCTAATTGCTATAGTTAGGCTTCTTACACGTGTCTTAAGAGACGAAGAACTTTTCATAGTTTTGGGACACTATCCTGAATCGCTTGCCAGATAGTGCTGGCGAATTCTTCAATTTGTTCTCCACACACTGAGGAAGTGTTGAGCGATTCTTTGGTTCTATATGTTAAACTCACTCTATTATTATTAAATTTGCGGAATTCTGGCCATATCCCTTTTTTATAATAGTGGTATTTTTTGGAACATTACAATTAACTCTCGTCGTTTTTAAAGAAAATATTGCTGGTAATGAGAAGACGAAAGAGCTTGCAAAACACATAACGGAGAGAGCTCTAATAAACTGCTCTCAAATGTTGCTAAATGGAAAATTTTGTGCAATACTTTCGTCTCATTCCTTTTTCTTTGTGTATTCCTTAAAGCTTACCTTACCTTACTACTGGTTACCTCAATGCAGAAATTAATGTTGATTATTGGTTAACTTTAAGAATGCTTACTCCAATTTTTGGTGGTAATAATCGTCCCACCTGACAGGCTATGCGCGCTATAATGGATAAGTTCAATTCAAAATTCTCATTGTTGGACATTCCGGTGCCAAAAAGGGGTCTTACCACTCAAAGCGGAAGAAATATCGCAGCCGTAAGTGCATCAATTCAAAATGAGCCAAATCAGTCGGTTTCACGTCGTTCTCAAGAATTGGGCATTGCTCAAATGACTCTGTGGTGTATTTTGACAAAAAATCTTGGCTTACATGGGAACAAGATCAAATTGACTCAACAACTGAAGGCACTTGATCATTCGAAATGCCGAAACTTCTCCAATTGGGATCTGGCAAAGCTTGAAGAAAATGATGAATTTCATCGGAAAATTTTCTTCAGCGATGAAGGTCGTTTCTGGCTCAATGGCTTTGTTAATAAGCAAAATATGCATTATTGGTTAGCAACAAACCCACATGTGCTTCTTGAGATACTGTTGCATGTGTGCAAATTCCTGGTTGGTGCAGTTTTCATGCCGGAGGTGTGATTGAGCCGTATTTTTTCGTGGATGAAAACGATCGTCATATTACCATCAATGGAGAGCGCTATCGTGTTATATTGGAGGATTATTTGGGGCCGAAATTGGATGAAATTGACGGCAACGATATATAGTTTCAACAAGAAGGTGGAATTAGCCACACAGCATGCCTTACAATCGATTCACTGAAAGGAAAATTTGGTGAACGTGTTATCTCGTGAAATGGTCCGGGCGAATGGTCGCCTCGTTCATGCGATCTAATGCCATTGGATTTCTTTTTATGGAGCTGTATCAAGTCACTGGTCTGCACCAACAAGCCAGCAACATTAGACAAGCTCAAAGACATCATCCAAGATGAAATTGCAAACGTTCTGGTCAAAATGTGTACCAGATTGGTGCAAAATTGATTGCAAAGAATCGACCGCTATAAACGGGCTCGTGGTAGTCATATGACCAAAATCGAATTTCGTTCATAAAATGTAATACTTGCACTAAATTCACAATAAATATGAGATCAATATTTCAAATATTTCAGTGTTTTATTAATAGATAAAATTGTGATGTCCTTAATGGAGAACTCTTTATGCATTGCAACCTTAAATTAAATGAGTGCTTTTTTTCAAAATTTATGGATTTTTTAGGCAAAAATTGTTACAAACATATTAATCAAGGCGTGATCCATCGCTGGCGACTAATTTTTCCCATATTTCTGGCAATTGTTGGAGCAATGTCTGAAGAATACGGCAGGTGTTGTAGGATTTTCCATTTCAGTGTTTTTAAGTAGGTCTTAACCGATTTTGCAACATATTCCCGAGGGTTGTCTTGCAGCAAAATTACTTTTTCGTGCCTTTCTTCAAATTCCGGATGTTTTTGTTTCAGTGCATGGCTCAAACGTACAATATGAGTTGAGTCCGATAGAGCTTCCCGGTTTTCGTTTTATTTGGCTTGAGTGGCCGGACAGAACCCATGACTTTTTGCCCTTGGAATTGTCAAAGTGAATCAACTTTTCATCGCCAGTCACAATCCGATGCAGAAAACCCATTTTTCAGATGTTACGTGCTCGCCGTAAGCTTTCACTGAAATTCGATGACCTTCGGCCACTCTTTTCTTCATATTAAAGTAATGAAGAAAAACTCCCCGCAAAAACACTATATCTGGTACGAAATTCAAAGTGTTGGAGACAATATTTAGTACTGTTGCTTACATTGCAACCATATCACGCAAGGTGTCAAAGACGAACATTGACGAAAGATTTTGACGGGATGACATTAAACTGGAATATTGATTCAAATAGACGTGGCGATCTCTTGTGTCAAACGCTCAATATTAATTCAAGTACCAAATTTAGATATACTCGGGTGCGTACGGTATTTGAGGCCATGCATAAATGTGACTATAACCGCCAATTTTTTTTTTTTATTTTTTTTCCTTTTCAGATAAGAAATGGCGGACTACAACATCACTCAAGAAATGAAGAGACATGCTGTCATCGTCGCTATATGTGCGAACCATACAGATTTAGAGATCTCTAATTTTCTTAATTGTGTCCGTTCAGTCGTGCATAAGGTTCGCCATGAATTGGAAGCATCAGGAGGCAATACAGAATCGGTTGCAAAACGCAAAAAGCATGAACAACGTTCTGACACTGTCCGATCTGCAGAATTTTTAGAGCATGTCAAAGCGATCATAGACGGGGACCCTTCAAAATCAATGAGGGTCCTTGCGAGTGCGCTTCATGTTTCTGAGCGCCTTATTTGTAGAGTTTAAGTCTTACGTGATGCGCAGAGGACAGTTCATGTCAGAACGAACACGGAAACAGAGATTTCTCCAATCAAAACGTCTTTTAAACAAAATCAAACAGCCAGAGGAGCCCAAAATGTTATGGTTTTTTCCCGACGAAAAAAATTTTGACCAAGATCAAAAGACCAACCGCAGAAATGACAGATGGCTATGTTCAAATCCTACGCAGGTCCCTGTTGTTATGCACACAAAATTACCAGCCGCTGTTATGGCTCTAGGTGTTGTCAGCAACGAAGGACATGTTATGCCACCACACTTTTTTACTCAAGGACTTCGAGCGAACTCTGCTGCATTCATGGAGGTTTTGGAGACGGTAGTGAAACCCTGGATAGACAATGTAAGCGGAGGCAGACCATACTTTTTTCAACAAGACTCTGCCCCTTCACATAAAGCGATGGCGACACAAGATTGGATGGCCGAAAATTTTCATGACCACATAACACCGAACCTATGGCCGCCTAGCTCCCCAGACCTTAATCCCTTGGATTATTACGTATGGGGCGTAGTTGAACATGAGACCAATAAGCGTTCTCATAGTACCACTTCTTCGCTGAAGACTGCTATTAATGCCGTTATGGTCAATATAAAAAAGGAACATTTGATTCGTATATTGCTGCTAATGGCAATTTTATTGAATAACTTTAAAGCCATATATTAATTTAACGTTGTATAAAAAATTCCTGAAATTTTATTAAATTTTGTTAAAAATACAAGCTAATTAATTTTACTCTCAAGTAGTCCTCAAATACCGTACGTACCCTATATATATATATATATATATATATATATATATATATATATATATATATATATATATATATATATATATATGTAGATATATATATATATATATATATATATATATATACTCATATATATATATATATATATATATATATATATATATATATATATATATATATATATATACTCATATATATATATATATATATATATATATATATATATATATATATATATATGATATAATTGAGAGGAAATGTATTGAATAAATATCACAGCTAAGTCCCTTATCCAAATTCACCAAGCGGAAACAGAATGGTGGGCATTTTAGATGAACAATCGTTATTTCTGTTCGCCCCAAAGCATAGCTCTGATTTAGACGAAATTTGGTACAAAGGTTCATTAAAGTGTCTTATGAAGTTCACAATAAAAAATCCAATTCGAACTATCTAAAACAAAATGGCAGCCGTCGAAAAGCTTGCAGATTTTTTTAAACCTACCAACCGATGTTATGAAATTCGACAGTTTCGAAAAACTATAAGTGTCTAGAGAGTATAGTAAGAAAATTAAATGTCAAATAAAAAAAATGGCGGCTAATTGAAGTTCGAAATTATAAAGGCTTCTAAAAATCACAAATTTAAAGCGACTTTCATGAAAATAACAGAATATTTAGACAAAATTATATCCATCCTTAGTATTAAACCTTACTTAGGAAATAATTATGTTTAAATCTTCTGGTATTTTGAAGACCGTCCATGTGCATGTTTCAAAATGGCAGTACTTCAAATATGCGGCCTTTTGTGACCTTCTAGCGAATTTTTGTGGCCCTCTAGCGAATGTCGATGAAATTTGGGATTATGGATAATCAAATTAAATTCTTGTATTCTGCGAACAAAATTTTAAAATCAGTTGAAAACTGAAAATATCGAAAATTTAAAACTTAATGCCTTTAGCGGCTATTTTCAATAAAGTAATCCGTGTGAACCTGTGGCTTAGGGCACACTCCACTTGCATAGCAGCTCTCAAATACAAACCTCGGCATCGAGTTTGAGCTTCTTATGCTGGTATCTGACTATCAGCCCACTCATCTGTAATGGGTACTAATTGAAAAATTATGTAATGATCACATGGTTGAGCGTGATATTGACCATATCATCTCGAATTTCGTTACGGTCATGGAATGAGACACCCTAACAATAAGTCTCAACGCCAAGGCTCGAATGTCGACTATTGTGCGATTGATTATTAATATTGATGATTATTATTTTCAATAAAAATTGAATAGATTAAAACAAGATTCGGTACATTATTTGATAAAAATTTGAGACAGATGTACTTTAAAATGATCCAAAATGAGATGCATGAAACCAACATGACGGCTCCAAAGGTCATACGAGTAAATGCGCAATTCGCTATTTTAGTAGCAACTGAAATGTTGAATATTTTTCATGGAAGCATTTGAAATGGCTTAAATTGGAAATATTTATAAAACAGGACATGACTTTCATAGTGGCGGTTATTATTTGGTTTTAAAAATAAAGCTACTTACGAGTGATTTGCCTTTCTGGCTGGTGGTGCCAAAGGGATATATTAATTGAATGTGAAAGCAAATTCGTCATTTTGAATAGAACTTAAATCAATCGCCTAATGTTCGTGCAGCTCTTGTGTAGTGTTTGCTTAGTTATACAAGTTTGTAAAGGACTGCAGCGATGGTCTGCTGCCTTGACAGAGGAAACTGTAGATACCCGCCGAGAATGCCCTTGTCTGGGGATGCGTAAATGCGCTGGCAGACTAGCATTTCGGTGTCCGGGTTCATTCCCCCAGCACAAGGACCCACTACAAAAGAATTTCGCATTCACGAATTCTTGGGTCTCAAAAGAAAGGCGACCGAAGTCGCAAAATTGTAGGCAACTACAAAGAGGGGAAATGACTTGTTCAGAGAACAAGTTGAACAAGTAAAAACGGACGACTTAGGGTAACCTCCTCGTTACCCGACGAGGCTCATGGCCCACAAATAAGAGTGGGACACCCGGGTGGTGATGGTGCCCCCTCGTACTCGCCCAACCGGATCAATATCCATATATGTTGTAGTGGCCAGGTATTTCCCTTCTGATTGGAAAACTCATACAACATTACTTGTATGAGCCTTCCCAACAGAGAAGAAATACCCCGGTGACCAATTTATGTCATAGAGTTATGCAATCGGATCACATAAACCTATGTCATAAAAAGGCACCTTGCTCGGGGCCACTCAACCCGCGATAGTACCTGAAACAAAAAGTTTGTTATGTGCCGGCGGCTGGCTTATATCTGGTGGTGAGAGCCTTCCACCGTACCGGGCCCTTTACCCGGTCAGAACCGCAGGGAAGGAAAGACCGATTTTAGTTAAAGTTGTAGTAGTAGCAGTAGAATTAAGTATTTTTTTATTTTAAATTAATTAAAATAAAATTTATTAATTAAGTTAATTAATTATTTAATATAAATTTACAGTTTCAAAGAAACATAATAAATCATTTACTTTAGTAGGTTTGTCAAAAAAGGCTACGTTAGCTTTTTGGCCAAGGAGCTAGCATGGGTAGAGCAACAAGAGATAACTTCGGTATTATGGTTGTTTTTAAATCTTTTTTTTTCTTTCGAATAGATTTGATTTTGATATTTTTCTTGTTAGGAATGTTCTTTTCTTTATACATGAAATACTAAAAATGACGAAAAAAAATGAAAATCGTGCTCTTCTAATAAACAACAGCCTATCTGTCTGAAGTCTATATCATTAAAAGACCAGTAGAATATTAAATATATTCCGTTGTAAAACGCAAAGAAACATTGTGTTGTTTATGTTTTAATTTCCTATTTTCCTGATTAGAACTCTTTTCCTGATTAGTAGGGTGTGATCGATCGGCAGTATATTTTTTGATTAGTTTTTTCATTTTATTTCAAAAAAGAAAATCCTCACGTTTTTGGGACTTTGCTGAATATCACCAAAAAACCCAAAGTTCAACCTAATGCGTGTCTGGGTCACGGTCCATGTGTTACGATTTATGTGGTTTGGTTACATTTTATAAATTATCTTATACATCTGATATATTCCCGTAAAGATGTAAAACTTTTTTTCTCTTACTTCCTGCTTTCATGCGGTTTACTATCACTTCTGCGTTTGTAGCTTTGTGTTTTATATTTTTTGTTGTTTTTTTATTATAAGTTAAATTGTCTGTTCATTCCACAAATTAGATCAAGTTCAGAAAGGAGGCACTTGCAAATAATTTTTTCTGGAAATTTTTACTTTTAATGTCACTGGGCGCTTTTGGGTGCGCTACACATTTCAAGACGCGACGGGACACCGTTTTCCAGGAGGTCCGACACTTGTGAAATATGAATTGGAAATAATTGCTGGCGAAAAACTTCCGCGGAACTAAACTCTGAACACGTTTTCTTGTGGTGGAAATTCTCGGACTTGTAATTTGTGTGGAGCAAGAGCAAAACCACTCGCGCGAATTCGTCAGAGGTCCTCAATTCACTTCAAATTGCTACGGAAAGTCAAAATCGACTGACTTCTACAAGTCGCAAAAAAATTAAAATTTGTTTGACTGTTCTTTGTCGTGAGGTCAAATAGATTCGCAAAGGTATCAACTGTACTCAGTAAGCGGAAAGTAATCCAAACCGAATACGAAATAAAAGTCTTAGGAGCACTGATAAAGACATGCAATTAAGATTCTACAACTAATAGTAACTTATCCACTTTCTAAGGATGTCCTACAGCAAGCAAAATCGAATTAACAGCGATCACACCTCACTCAGCGTTGAAAGCGCGACTATGACTACGATGCATTCCTTCGTGTCTCCAGTTACATCAAGGCGACTTGAATTTGAACAGCTTGAAGTGCTGCCTACTCGATCGCTTCCACTTCGATATTCCTGTCTTAATCGCAGCAACCACAGTACAGCACTCCTAATGGGCAGAGTCCATCGTCACCTGGACAATAATTGTATCAACCTGAATTGAAATAAGAAGTAATCACATTATGCTCATCATCATTTCACTTATTGGTTTTCTATACTTTTGCCTGACTAATGAAAAAATTAAGGTTGGAACGGAGATGAAAAAACGGTCTGAATTTTTAACTTTGGCTGATGAGTATGCAATTCTGCATTCACCAATGAGCCAGAGAACTCCACGGCCAATTTTCCTCTCGCGATGGCGCTGCTAGTAGCGAACCTTGAAAAAATAATCGGCTAGGATTTGACTGAAAACAGTACTCAACCTCACCAGCGCTCGGCACTGAATCTTGGCTGCTTTTTGGGATGGTTTCGTTCTCTTCTCAAGACGCCCTAAGACATAAGTTCTTCGTTGTCAATTTACACTGACTTTTGGCTGCTTTCGTTCCAGCGCCACCTCTCCTTGCGCTACGCCCACCGCTCTATCACGCTAGCACACGACACTTTTTCCGTAATCACTCTTCCGACAACGCCGACAACTTTTCAGTCATACACTCTGTAACGCGAGCGAAAAAAGCTGATGCAAAAAATTTCCTCGCACACTGGTTTTCGCATTTTACCTCTCATACGGAAGAAGCCAGGTTAAGGAAATCAAGATCGAGGCAACATTCGTCGGCAACCAACTGACATCCTATCACTTTCACCAAACTCGTAAATACATTGAGGAACATCAAAACGTGTCAGCTTTTGCGCCGCTGTAAATGTACACCACCGCGCTCCTATCTTTTCGATGCAAGCCTCAAATTAGTTTGCATACGATATTTTTTTATTTAGATGTGTGGGTGCGCACGATTAATGAGTATAAATTCAAATTATGGACAAATAAACCGAATTGCTTCTTGGTGGTAGTCTATGTTTTTAACTAATATTATTATCATACGGTTTGATTGATAAATTTGAATTCATTTTCAACGTAAAGAAACAATAGTGAATAATGCGTAATAATATATCGCAGTTTTTCTTTGATATCACGTTGATTTGAAACGAAATTGGTATGCGAGGTGTTTGTTAGTTCTTGATTATTTTAAAGAAGACATTAGATATGTAGAAAAAAAAATTCTAAACTGAATAATCAATAATGTCTACTCGTCGCCGCCTATAGCAATGGGCGTTTAATCGAACTGTCTGCACTTTTCTAGTAAGAATTTCAATTTTCTTGATCACCATGCTGTAGGGGTGAAGGAGATAGGAAAGTTTTAGAGCAGTTTAATAGGTTAACTGCTCGATGACTACACTTGCATACTTTAATGCATTAAAGAATTTTATCGATTCTTGCACAAACACTTTCCTGCCTACTAAATTTTTGCCAGTTTCATCCGCATGTTCTTACACACTTTGTTATTTTTAATATTCTCAATTAATTTAATTTCTTTAATACACATTTAAATGTAAGCTTATATGCATTTGCTCATCGGGAATTTAAATTCAGTTTTCATATCAAACGTGAAAACATGTTTTAACATTTGAAAACCACAAAACTCATCATCGGGGAAAGATTTTAACCAATTTCCCTATATAACATAATTAAAACATTTCACTCACATTTGAAAATTGGCTTGGGAGCCGTTAAATAACATTCTAGCATGCCAACGAAATTTTCGGCTTGTTAAAAGCTTTGTGGGCATGCATGAATGTTAAATGCGTATTTCAGTATTATCAACCAGAATAGTTTTACTCATTAAAACGACAGTAGTGGTGATGTATTATAAATTGGATATAAGTGGTATTTTAGTGGTATGATAACTGGCGAGACTGTGTATTTAAAACTGTATGAAATGGTAGAATTAAAGATCGAGTAACATAGATATATATATATATATATATATATATATATATATATATATATATATATATATATATATACATATAAAAAGAAGTGTACATTTTTATTGTCATTCATATATATATATATATATATATATATATATATATATATATATATATATATATACACATATAAAAAGAAGTGTACATTTTTATTGTCATTCAATAACTCGAGAACGGCTCAACCGATTGCCATAAAGTTGAGAGGGAAGATGCAGGAAGGAGTGATGATTTGTAGTTGATTCAAAAATTGGTTTAGTCATTCTCGAGTTATGATTTTTTCGCTCTTTGTAAAACAACAACAAATACACGTAAAATCGCAAAATTGCTAATATATGTATCGAAAACGGTGCGTCTGAGGGAAAAAATAAGGTCACTTTTCCCCCCACACCCCATGCACACAATTTGTGATCGATTGGATATGGTCCCAGCCCCCAACATCTGAAAAAAAAAGTTTAAAATTCGGTCCGACCTAACGAAAAAAATCTATCCAAACTAATCCACAAACTCATTTGATTGACAGCATAGAAATGTCAAACAGATGAACCTGGCAAAATGCACATGTTTGCCAATCACTTTCTTTCACTCTTGGGTTCTGATATAATCGGTCATACGTTCGCTGATTTCCAATTGGAATTTTATTACAAGTGATTTTTTTTGGAGTTTCATAAATATTGGTAAATATTAACAAAATAAAAAGTGATTTTAAGTGTGTTCAATCCTTAATTCATATTGAATTGATTTAGAAAAAAACGCCACCAACAAGACGATAAACTATAGGTCGACGTACGCGTAATTCTACCTATAGAGTTAATCCAAGGAGAGCGAAAAGTAGAGGAACACTCACAACAAAATCAAGTACACCAAATACGAAACGCACTTCGTCATAGATCAGCAGATCCAAATTCATGAAATCCAGCATCGAGACGAACGACACGACTTTCTCGTCGTGCTGTGCAAGAGATGGAATATGCTGCTTGCACTTACAATAGCGAAAATGATTATAGTGAACATGCCAATATTGGTGGAATGACGGTGAGATGTCCACATTGTGATGCAGCCAAATTTCAAGGTGAAACGCCTGGCATGTGTTCTGCTAATGGCAAAGTGAGACTGCCAGCATTTGAATCTCCCCCCGATCTACTTCATTCATTCATTTATGGAACGTCGCAAACGTCTAAGCTTTTTTTGTCTCACATCCAAGAATACAATGCGGCATTTCAAACGACTTCTTTTGGTGCGACGAAAATTGTAAGAGACAATTTCATGCCGACGTTTAAGGTGATTACTTCATGTGGAATATCATATGAAAAATGCAATCTGGGCAGCAATTTTTTTATGGGTTCAAGAATTCTGACCCAGAATCTAATTACATTCCACAAATATTACAGATTCAAGGGCAGATTTATCATCGAAGTAGATCATTGATGCCATATCCTGATACTGATCATCAATTCTTGCAAATCGATTTTATCGAAAATGCAAATTGTGAATTGGAACGGCGTTGTACAATTGCTGCGCGTGCAAGGCGACAGATCGTTTCTGAACCTCAAACATTCTTACATCAGCTCAATGAATTAATTCGATTGTTTAAAACCGCTCTCGATCGTATGCCATCTGATGATCACAGAACCGTTATCAGGGCTGACAAAACGCCGTTTGGAGAGCATGCGAGACGATTCAATGCACCAACAATTGATGAAGTGGCCATTGTTATTGTTGGAGACCAGTTTCAATCCCGCGATATTGTGCTACATCGAAGAAATGAAGAATGACGGCATGTTTCAGAGCTTCACCGCAGCTATGATGCATTATAATATCCAGTATTGAACTGAAAAGGCTATCATATCAATATACGAATGATAGATCCACGAACCGGTAAAATATATATGAATTCAATTTAATATGTATTTATTTCAAAACAAGAAGACATGATTTTAATTTTTTGATAATGTATTCATCATAGGTCGTGAGGTAGAAAAAAAGCTAGTGGGATAAATTATTATTCGTGTGGATTCGAGATTCGCCCACAAGAAGACAACTTTATTATGCGGTGTGGCAAACTTTTCCACCAATACACTGTTGACATGTATGCGAAAATTGAAGCAGAATGCCTTAATTATCATCGATTCAATCAAGCCAAATTGTGATCGAAAGAATACATACACTTGCAAGATGTAAGAGTGAATGATGGTAATGTTAATGATATCGGACATTTAACAATATTACCATCGACAGATGTTGACAGTCCGCGCCACATGCACAAATATACGCAAGATGCAATGTCATACGTTCGCAAATATGGCCGTCCCGGCCTATTCATAACATTCACATGCAATCCACAGTGGGCTGACATAAAAAACTATTTATTTGATGATCAGAACCCAACAGATCGAAACGATATAACAGTACGTGTATTCCGACAGAAAGTAAAAGCACTGATGGATTTGATTATCAAATTGCGAATTTTCGGAGAAGTGCGTTGCTAGATGTATTCGATTGAATGGCAAAAGAGAGGGCTGCCGCTCGCGCACATCTTGATATGGCTGGTTCGTAAAATATCAGCCAATCAAATTGATAATATTATATCAGCTGAAATTCCAGATGAAATCAGCGATCCAGAATTATTGAAGTCGTCGCGACAAATATGATCCATGGCCCTTGTGGTCAATTAATATGAATTCACCATGCATGATCGATAGAAAATGTACAAAACGGTATCCAAGAGCATTCACTTCGAATACAATTACAGGTGACGACAGATATTCGTTGTATCGACTTCGGTCACTGGAGGATAATGAGCATACAACAACAATTAAAATATGCAATCAAGACATTAAAGTTGATAATCGTTGGATTGTGCCTTATTTTCGACTATTTTCAAGAGTATTTCAGGCTCCATAAATGTTGAGTACTGTAATTCTGTGAAGTCGATTAAATACATTTGCAAATATGTGAATAAAGGCAGTAGTATGGCTGTTTTTGGAGTAGCTGGTGACAATAGCAATGATGAAATCGCTCAATATCAAATGGGGGGCTACATTAGCACTAATAAAACTCTTTGGAGAATTCATTCATTTCCAATTCATGAGCGATATCCTGCTGTTGTTTATTTGGCTATTCATCTTAAAAATAGCCAGCGTGTGTATTTTACCGATGCAAATGTACAGGAGAGAGCAGTACAGCCACCAGCAACAACATTAACTGCATTCTTTCAATTGTGTAAAAGCGAGGAATTTGCTAGAACGTTACTGTATTTAGATGTAACGCATTATTTCACTTGGACTACAAAGACATGGCAACAACGTTAACAAGAAACACCTGTTGATGGCCATCCGGGTATTTTTTGCAGATACTATGGGAAGATTGTACACAGTTGATCCAAACAATGCAGAATGTTATTATTTGCGGTTGTTGTTAGTAAATGTTGTTGGACCACGTTCATTTCAACATTTGCGAAAATCAAATGGTCATTTATGTGTGACGTATCGTGAGCAGTTAGGTTTACTTGAAAATGATGCGCATTAGGATTCAACGCTTCATGATGCATCGATTGCCTCTTCTCCACATCAAATACGTATGTTATATGCCATAATCATATCAACATGTTTTCCATCAAATTCACTTGAATTGTGGAATAAATATAAAGATTTTATGGCAGAAGAATATTTGATTGAAATGCGTCATCATACAAGAAACGCTTATTTGCTGATTTCATTGGAAATGTATAATAAGGCATTGATACCGATTGACGATATGTGCCTGACGATAGCAAATAAACCATTAGGGCAATTAGGTTCGTCATCAATCGTCCAATGCATGATTTATTTGATCGAGAACTGCAACGTGAACAACAGTATGATCCCAATGGATTGCAAACATTTGTGAATTTGAATGTTTCCAAATTAAATGACCACCTAAAACATGTCTATGATACCATCATGCAAGTTGTACAAAATGGAGTCAGTGGATTATATTTTTTGGATGCGCCTGGTGGTACGGGAAAAACATTTGTCATATCATTGATTTTGGCAGCCAAATTGCATTGGCACTTGCTTCGCTGGGAATCGCTGCTACTCTATTGGTGGTTCGAGTCGATAATACAAATGGATTGATTACATTGCTGAACAATTTTTGTTCTCCAATCAACAGAAGAGTTGATTGAAAGTGTGTTTCCAAAGATTGTTCAAAATTACAGGAATAACAATTGGTTGAGAGAACGCGCAATACTGGCACCAAAAAAATGTACACGTTAATGCAATCAATCATCAGATTCAAGAAAAATTTCCAGGTGCTGTGACATCATATAAACCTGTTGATAGCACAATGAATGCAGATGATGCAGTGAATTATCCAATTGAATTTTTGAATACATTAGAACCACCTGGTATGCCACCGCATTGTTAGAATTTAAAGGTTGGCTCATCAATTATTTTACTGCGGAGTTTAAATGCACCAAAACTGGGCAATCGCACAAGATTGGCAGTAAAAAAATTGATGCCGAATTTAATTGAAGCCACAATATTGACCGGAACAACAAAAGGTGAAATTGTGCTCATACCACGTATTCCACTGATTGCAACAGACATGCAATTGGAATTTTAGCGTTTGCAACTCCCAGTGCATTTTACCATGTCCATCAATAAGGCGCAAGGACAAACTCTTCAAATATGCGGAGTACATTTGGAGGAGCCGTGCTTTTCACATGGACCGCTATATGCGGCCTGCTCAAGAGTTGGAACTCCAAATCGTTTGTTTGTGCTTGCTTCAAATAGGCAAACGAAAAATATCGTATATCCAAATTTTTTGGATTGATATTAATAATTCTGAAATACACTGCATTCATTTCATAAAAAAATTTAGAATATTTCATTTCTTTTTTTTGGTTGGTTGCAACGAAGTGCATTGGGGTCTGCTAGTATTGTATTATATTTAATCATTAATTTATACAGTGGCTCACAGCTTATTTGATGCAGTAACATTTTCAAAGCTAAAAGCACTATAACTTCTGTATTAGAAAAGGTATTGAAAAAATTTAAACTGCAATAAATTAAATAAAAGCCCTTTTTTAAAAATAACAATTTAATTTGTTTCAACAATTGATTCTTAAATAACTAAATGACAAAAACAAAATTAAAGGCAAAATTTTATGTCACAGCTTAATTGATGCAGTCCACGTTTTCCTTAAATTTATCCATGTAGAGGATTTCCAGTTCAACACTAATATTTCGTATGGTTTCCTTTTTGGCTCAAGACAGCTTTGAGTCTATTTGGAACAGATTCAACCAGCTTTCCTGTCATTTCTGGCGTTATTTTACTCCATTCTTCTAAAAGAGCTTTCTTTAAATCAATTTTGTTGTAAATTGCGTGGTTACGAATTTTTTTCTCCAGAAAAGCCCATAAATTCTCAATTACATTTAAGTCGGGTGACTGTGCCGGGGGAGCCATCAAATGAGGACAATTCCAAATAAGCCAAGATTGCACGATTTCTGACTTATGTTTAGGGTCATTATCTTGGTGGAATCTGGATTCACGCCGGATTCCGAGTTCGTCAGCACTTTGCAGGAGATTTTCCTTTAGGATATTACTGTACATGATCTTGTCCATGTTTCCTTCAATAAAGGCTAGCTTCCCAACTCCGGCTGCTGACATACAGGCCCAAACCATTACGCTGCCACCGCCGTGCTTAACAGTCTCATGTAAATTTGCTTTTTTGAGCTCTGTATTTGTCTTTCTCCAAACGTACGCCATTCCATCTGAGCCAAATATGTTGAATTTGGACTCGTCAGCGAAAATCACGGTTTTCCAAAAGTCCAAATCCTTTGAAATATGCTCCGTAGCAAAGTTCAGGCGGCTTTGTCGATTTTTGATACTGATGAACGGCTTCTTTCGTGCAACTCGGCCATTAAAATTATGCTTTCTTAGCACACGACGTATGGTTTCAGTATTGCATTCTTTACCAATTCCAGTAAACACTTCGTTCGCCAATTTAGGAGCTGATAACTTAGGGTTTTGCATTATTTTCCGGACGATCCACCGTTCATCAGACTCATTCAAAATTTTATTTGGTGCATTTCTACCCTTGTTTTCCAACCTTTTTTCATTGGTAAACCTTTCAATTATATGCTGAACTGTTGATGAACTTAAATTGACAACTTCGCTGATTTTGCGATGAGATTCACCATTTCTAAAATGATGAATGACTAATTCCCGCTGTTCAAGTGTTGTCCTACGGCCCATTTTAAATATTACACAATTTATCCACTTTTAAACTATCAAGGTCAAATAACTTTTTTAAAAATAAAATAAGAAACGCACTAAGTACAATATATCCAAAAAAACATCCGGTGAAAATCGTGAACTTTTAATGCTAGGATACAAAGAACTAACTGCATCAAATAAGCTGTGAGCTATCCTATGCAAATGATTTTGCTTCATTACTGCTAACGGGACATTTGAAACATTTTTTCTTACTTTCTTTTGTGCTTCGAATTTCAGTTATACTAACTGTAAAATCTGCATCAAAATATTTGTAAATTTTTATTTATCTGCATAAGGACAACAGTTTGTTTAATATTTATTGAAGTGCATCAAATAAGCTGTGAGCCACTGTATGTAAGAATTTTCAAGTGAAAGTCTGAGATGAATCCATTCATATTCATAGTTTTTTACCTTTACAAACTCATCAAGTAGCCTAATTTTGCACGCCAGCATTGAAAAAAATTTAAAATTATGAGAGAACGTTCTCTGAAAGTAAGCTAAAACCCTTTGTCAGCATAAGCGCCCAAGAGATTTATTTTGTATATATATATATATATATATATATATATATATATATATATATATATATATATATAATATAATATATATATATATATATATATATATATATATATATATATATATATATATATATATATATATATATATTGCAACTAAGTCGCATTTTTTCATCCTATATATGTCTTCTCATTTTCTTCAACAGATATTTCATAGCAAAAGACTGTCAACCTTGTAACCTGTACAATAAAGTTTCGTTAGGCTCATTTTATTTCAGACAAAGTCACAATACGTTTAATTTACGGACAATATATATACTTTCATTTTAGCAACAATCAACTCATTCATCCTGAAACTATGAAGTGTTGGAAACGTTGTAATTTATTCCACTGTAAATTAAGAACTTTTCTTTTATAGAACTCTGAAAAGTTTGTGAACCTTATTTAGATTCCACTTGAAAGGTTAAGGTCACGAAAGGTTACAAGGCAATTTCGAAATTTGATTCATAATCGTCGAAAGAAAAGGATACAAGAGGCTCTTAAGTTTTTGATAAAGTAGCCTGTTGTAATATAGCAAGGAGTCTATTTTTCATTTGTTTCTTAGAACTAAAGTTCAGGGATGAAATTGGAAATCTATTTCCTTTGCGGCAATACAAATAGATGTTCTGAAAATTTATAATGCTTTATAATTTAGGAAATAACCGATGTCGTGCTCTGAAACTTGCTTTATTGCAAGACAAAAAGTCAATTGTTACTACTTTCATTAAGTTTTATTTTTAAGCTTCTTGAAGACTTCTTAGAACTTAAGTACATTGTCACCTAATGGAGTTTTAGTTAGATCAGTCAGCATAAAATAATTCCTAACTCTTACAAACCTTGTGAGACTCACCCACCTGAAGTACATATTGCTATCACAGTGTAGGCATCAAAATCAATCTAGATTACTCGAGCAAAAACGCAGCAAACAGAAAATGATATTGACACAACTTTCTTCCTTAACTTTCCAGATCCGAAAAATAGAAAAAAAGACGTTTTGTAATCATAACTCAAATTACTCTTTTCCCATTCGTCATGAAAAAAGAAACTTTTATTGCTTGTCAACATGCTTCGAAATATCTTTTTGTAAATCTCATCATCAAAGCTTGCCTGAAACTCAAACATTTCTCCGCATTTACTTTAATCTGATTTATGTAAATAAATTCGAAATCGGCTAACGCAAAAACTTGATTAAACATGATTTGGGATTATTTGAATTTGATCCTTCTCAAGAAAAGTTTCGAAAAACTTTTGGGCACAGCTTGCCTCAGATATAGCTATGTATGTACATTTAAACGTGCACGCACATAATTTCCCAGGATATTCTCTCTTCTAGAACCATTGAACCTTCTACTCCGGAAGGTTAATAGATAGAAAGGATTATGATGTTAAAAAACGGGACAATTTAATCAATTTACTTTGCAACAGCAAATGTAAATTCATATCTCAATACGAAAGAATTTGAAATTTCATTTGACAGTTATTTAACGACTTTTTTCAAGTTTATAGAATACTTGGAATTTCATCTGTTCCGTTTAACTGAATGCTTATTTGTCGATGCTTTAATGCATTAAAGTTGTCTGAGTAATCAAATTTATTGTTTTATGCGTTCAATGTCATGAAAATGCTATCAGACGGTCGATTGAGTTATCTATAGCAAATTGCATGTGATTAAGATTAGATCGCGCTATCTTTAGATCCAATTGCAATCGTACATGCATGAAAACGTGAATAGAAGGCAGAGAACAAATTTCGAAGGCTGTCGGCATGAATGGCTGGGACAAAACGTTGGCAATTCAATGTGCCTGAAACAGCACGTTTCAAACAATGCTAACATGGCATATGCAGACTTTCCACAAAATTTCAAGGGTTAGGAGACAACGTAGAATGAAACTATACACACGCAAATAAAATTTCAGTATTGAATACCAAATTAAAATGATGTTAAGTTCATTTTCTTTAAAACTTTTGTAAAACGTTCAAAGGGTTATTGAGAAGAGATTTTTCCCTAGATAGTCTGATCTAGAAGATGCTTGCATTGATTGGCTTTATGTGCGGGCAGTCTTAAATGATTAGAAGGGCTCACAGCAGCCGGATAACTTTTCTAGCAATCCCTCTTCCTTCCTCTCCTCCCGCTAGAATGGGGAGCGCTCAACTTCAAGGCACCTTACGACGTAAGCCTGGAGCAAAGAGGTTCATACAGGAGACGCCAAGCTTTCGATTCCTTTGAAAAGAGTTGAAGCCGCTTAATAAAGGGTGGTCCAACCATAATGCCCGATATCAATTTTGCGTCAAGTTTTTTGCTCAACTCAATTTGACATTTCTTTGTTTCAGTGTTTGGCAAATTCAACCATGGAGAGGTACCCAACTTAATTTGACATTTCTTTGTTTCAGTATTTGGCAAATTCAACCATGCAGAGCTACACAGTTGAGCAGCGCGTTAAGGTTGTTGAAGCCTTTAACGAAAATGGGCGTTCAAATCAAAATTAATTTCGTGCCCTTCGTGATTTTTTTGGTCAGCATAATCGACCAACAGTGCCCACAATCAGGAGAATTGTGGGCGAGTTTCAGCAAACCGGGCCTGTAGAAATGTGAAAGCACCTGTGCGTGCCCGCCCAGCTCGTTCTGCGGAAAACATTGCTGTTGCTCGCGATAGAGCCGTCAACCTCGACTCGTCGTCGTGCCCAACAATTGAACATCTCACGAACATCACAGATGCGAATTTTGAATAAAGATTTGAACTCACACGCTCGCAAGGTTTAATTGACTCAAGAACTGAAGCCTACTGACCATTTCAAGCGTCAGCAATACGCCGAATGATATTTGAACAGAAAGAAGGGAATGGTGACTTTACAAAGAAAAACATCTTCATCGATGAGGCACTTTTCACCTCAGTAGATTCGTTAACAAGCAGAATCGCCGCATTTGGGCAAATGAAAATCCACGAGTGATTGTTGAAAAGACGATGCATCCACAAAGAGTGACTGGTTGGTACGGTTTATGGGCTGGTGGCGTCATCGGGCCGTACTTCTTCGCAAATGTGGACGGCCAAGTAGTTACCGTGAATGGTGTTTGCTATTGTGAGATGATAACGGACTTATTGTGGCCAGAAGTTGAGGTTATGGACCTGGACAATATGTGGTTCCAACAGGATGGTGTGACTTGCCACACAGCCAACGAAACAATGGCCCTTTTGCGCGAGAAATTCAATGGCCGTCTTATCTCACGTTGTGGCGATGTTAATTGTCCGCCATGATCATGTGATTTGACACCGTTGGACTTCTTTCTCTGGGGATATTTAAAAAAAAAAGTGTACGTCAATAAGCCAAGAACAATTCAAGAGCAAAAGGATAGATAATTCAGCACATTAACGACATTGAACCTCAATTATGTCTCAGAGTCATTGAAAATGTAGACCATCGGATAAAAGTATGCCATCGTAGCCATGACGAGCATTTGGGCAAAATTTTATTTTCCACATAATTGTCATATATCCTTTTATTACAATAAAAAAGTATTACTATAATTTTCTCAAAACTTTTTGTTTTATTTGCAATTAACATCGTGCGTTTTGGTTGGACCACCCTTTACAATCAAACTTTCCATATACGTACACATTCATTTTCGATTGCTTTTGTTATTTTCAGCTGATGCTTTTTTAAGGGATGCGTAAAATTTTTTAGTTGTCGAAATCAATTTCGAAATGCAAATTCAAGCCATTTATTAGCACGTTTAAATGTCATAGTAATTTATTACTTCTTATTTTATATACAAGGTATCGTTCTCTATCCGCAACCTCCGCCCTTTTCAACAAATGTCAACAAAATCATGCTTAGCGCCATATTTTCAAAAGTATTTGATCCATAAAAACTGCGTGGAGACATCTCCTTTCGAAGCGGAAGTATCAGCTGGCGTGGAGCTGTCAGTTGCCATATCCTTGGTCAAATACGAATTTCACATTGAAAAATTTAAAAATTTTAAATGAAAAACTTATTAAGCGAAAATAAACGCGAGTGAATTACAAAGTGCAGTGTCAATTTTTTTTTCTTCTTTGCTGAAAAACAAAAGAAATGACGTGCAGTATTTCGCTTTGCTCAGGTGAGTAAAGTGTAACCAAACATAAAATGATGAAAAGCTCCATCAATTTATGTGAATCTTTTTGCGGACTCATCAAAATTTTCCAGTTTTAAAACCCAATAAGGATCCAGCAAATCGCAGCAGCTACAGGCCCATATCTTTGATCAGCGTTCCTATCAAGATGATCAATAGCAGATCAAAATCGACCGTTTTATCGAAAATAACAATGCCCTGTCTTCGAACTGCTATGTTTATTGGGAAAATAAGTCAACTGCTTCTTGCTTCAATGCATTAATGTTAAAGCTTGTGACGGACAAAGGCTCGAAATTCAAAATGGTCACCATCCGTGACATATCAAACGCGTAGGAAAATACTGATTTAAACACGCTGAAGCTCATTTTTATGAATACTGGCATTATTACACTATATATTAACTGGGTTATCAACCTCTTTAGAAGGAGAATCTTGGTACTCACTAATCAAAGGATGTTGATCACAACCTCTCTACCACAGGGTGGCGTTATTAGTCTCCCTCTTTTTATATATACACCAAAAGCTTACACAGCTTGGCTGATGATAATACTACCATCCTACAATATGCTTATGACTTCTTTATATATCTGAAAGCAAGAAAATCGTTGAGACCGTGGAGACCCTGCAAATGAAGATCAATGACTTCTGAGGGTGTAACTCAATTGGCTTAAAAATTAACTCGGGCAAAAGATGTCATTATTTTCTGTAAACACAAGCTCACACAACGCACCTTAAAAATCTGTGGTACGGATATCGCTTGGCAATATAGCATCCAATGCCTGGGTAGTACGATAAGTAGATCCGGGTCCCTTATAGAACAGAGTGATGCTATTGTCAGTAAGCATTGCCAGCAAAATCTGATTAGAAAGTTGTGTAAACCCATAAACGACTTCTAACCTAACATCGTTCTTAACCTCTACAAAATGCATACAAACTGAAACTTGAATATTGCATCACCACCTTTGTTAACGCTCCCAATTATTTTTTGGACCACATTGATTCTATTAAAGCCAAAGTCCCCAAGCTGTGTCTAGGACTCCTACATAGCACTTCCAACGCACATGCTTTCGAAAGCTAATGACCAAAGACAGAGCCGAACTGCTAACCGCTAGAGAAAGTAGTAAGTGTTTGTACAACAGCTTCCACAGCGTCGTATTCGAGACTTTATGATAAGCCGATCAGCCTGCAACTACCCATCTGTATACGAGGATCATTCAACAAGTACTTAGCCTACAGAAGAAAAACAAAAATTTTGGAAAGAGGCCAATTTATTTTTCCACATAATCTCCTTCAAGCTCGATTCACTTGGCCCAGCAATGCTCTAACTTTTTCAACCTGTCCAAAAAATACATTTTCTCGAGGGCTGCTAAATAGGCATTCGTGGCGGCGATTACCTCCTCATTCGACCCAAATCTATTCCCGACGAGTGACTTTTTCAGATTTGGAGACAAAAAATAGTCACAGGGGGCCAAATCTGGAGAGTGTGGTGGATGGGGCAGCAATTCGTAGCGCAATTCGACCAATTTGGCCATGGCGACGGCGGAGGCGCGTTGTTGTGATAGAACAGCACGTTTTTCTTCGCCAAGCGGGGCCGCGTTTTCTTCAATTCGACGTCAAATCGGCCCAAAAAGTCTGCATAGTAGCGCCCCGTGATTGTTTTACTCTTCTCGAGGTAATCGATCTAGATCACATCTTGTGAATCTCAGAAAACGGTAGCCATCACCTTTCCAGCCGATCGAACAGTCTTCGCCTTCTTTGGAGCACGTTCATCGGGTGAAGTCCACTGTTTCGACTGTTCCTTGGTCCCTGGTGTGTACCAGTGAATCCATGTTTTGTCAACGGTCACGAAACGACGTAAGAACTTCGCCGGATTGCGCCTAAACAGCACCAAATTTGTCGCCGATGTGGTCTCACGGTTGCGCTTATTTTCCGGTAAGAGCAAACGCGACACCCATTGCGCCGACAGCTTTCTCATGCCCAGTTCTTCCTGTAGAATATGATGCACCATTCCTTCTGCGATGCCCATAGTCTCAGCTATCTCGCGAACCTTCAATCGACGGTCTGCCAACACGAGATCGTGGATTTTTTTAACGTTTTCCTCCGTAGCAGCCGATTTGGGGCACCTGGGCGTAGCTCATCAAAAACCGACGTGCTGCTACGAACAAACTCGTTGAACCAATTCTTGACGGTCGCCTCGAAGGAAAAGAGTTACCGTACACAGCATCTAAGTGACCTTTGATTTCGCTGCGCGTTTTCCCTTCCAAAAACAAGAATCTAATCACTGACCGATATTGTTCTTTTTCCATTTTTGAACAACCGACCGACACGCTCGCTTCCAAAGGCTATCAAAACAGAACTAATGAAGGGAATCGACTGAAACTTTGAGAGTAGGCTACTAAAAGAATGTACTGTACGATGGTAAAACTCTTTTGTAGTAGCAGCGCCATCGGGCAATGAAGCTAAGCACTTGTTGAATGACCCTCGTACCACAAACTCAGGACTAGCTTTAATAAACTTGTCTCTTCAGTGATAATCACTAGATCATGAAATCTCAAGGCAACGCTTGAAGCCAGTAACCCGGTATACAATGCTCATACAACCCTAACGGGAGAAGTATTGAATCCAAAATCTAGCAGCTATGAAATGGTCGTACTAGGGACTCTCATCTCGTCTATGTGACAGACAGGGCTAAAAATATATTGGGAGCAGGGGGTGCCTTTGTCAGTGTCACAAAAAATGAGGCAAGCATATTCAGTCATGCAGAATACGTCTCGGCCTTGAATGGAGAACGGTACACAATCCTAGCAGCACTCAAATACTCGTGTACAGTGGAAACAACACCTACCACCATACATATTTTCTCTGACTCTCAAACTAGATTTCTTAACTATGAGCACAACAGAATTCACAAAAGGATTGTCAGCGATAGCTGGCTAGAAATCAGTCAATATCTTAACACGAATTTCAACTTGCCCTCTATCTCTGGGCAGAAATGAATTGAAACAGTAGCAGAAACGGATCACTACGCTAAAAAAGGTATCAAAAGGGGCACCATTTAACATACACTCCGTGAAAAGGATGGTATTGTGGACATGATCGCTACAGAAGAGCTCACCATTAAAGGGAGCGGAAAACCATTGTTTCATGTCCTCCCCATCAGCAATGCTACGATCAAATCAACCAATAATATTCTGACCAACAAGGGAATGTGTGTAGCTTTTGCGATGGCGTAGATGACTTAGGGAGGAGTTTGGACCCAACAATAAATTTAATGGACTTGATAATGTAGGAGATATGTTGGTTAAAAATAATCTTAATTCAATTTTGTGAATTTTTTGCCCATATCGATACCAAAACCAAGATTTGAACCAGCTTACGATAAAGCCTCGGTCCCCGGCGAGCTCAGGTCTTGCTACAAAATTCATTTTACTTTGGCTCCCTATCCTCTTGATGGTGGAGTGCTCATAAAGATTACTGTTGCCCATACTGCCTTTTTGGAAGTGAAATTTAGCCTCTGCATTAAAAACCTTTCACCTTAAATATCGCATACCGCATTACAAGTCTGTTGCACCATATTACGTACATCCTGTACAACTTTTTGCGATAATTTCTGCAAAGTACTCGAGGAGGTTTCTGCAAGGTACGCCACAGGGTTGATACACAGAGGATGCTCACCTAGCCTGGCCTCGCCTTAATTTTTGTAAAATGATTGGTCTAGACCTGAAATCGGATGCCAAGTAGGCTGTTTATTTTATCATATCGGCACTTGCCGAATAGCTTATTTAGTACTTTTAATTGTTTTTACTGCACTCAAAAAAAGGTTACACTGGCTCTCACTCCCCCTGTCATACTAATAAGTATAATCGTGTGCCCACTACGGGCTTTGAAACCATTTAGCCTCCTCTGACAGGGGGACATATCAAACTCATTAGCCAGTGCTTTATTCTTGCCCAGGCCATCTTCAGACCGGTTTTCTCGGCAGTCGTCACGGAATTTAAAAAAACCGCATCTATTGTGACATTAGTGATTTTATTTTAGCGTCATTTGCTTTTGATTGCGTGAAAATGCATGATTTTGTGTCGAACAATCGTCATTTGCGTGAAGTGTTGATTTCGTTTGGCGGCTGAAGCGTATCGAAAGCTTCAAAAAGTTTACGGATATGCTGTTCTAAGTAAAACAACGTACCTTGATTGGTTACGTTGCCTCAAAGATGTTGATTTTGACGACTGTCCACATGACGGCAGGCCAAAAACCTTCGAAGACGCTAAATTGCAGGTATTGCTCGATGAAAATTTGTCCCAAAGGTAAGAAAAGCTTGTGTAGTAATCGAGCAGTCCGCCTAGGCAAACTGCTTGAAGGACCTTTGCGAAGAAAACACCATCTCATAAAAATAACAACGCAATAAGTACGGAACAATTTGATACGCCACTTATTTACATTGTTATTTCTAACTCACACTAAACCCCGCCACTACCACTGCTACCATTATCAATAAGAAGTTTTTCCAAAGAAACAATCAGATAAAACCTCAAATAAAAATATTGATAATGGAAGCCCCCTTAGCGACACAATCTACCGAAGCAATTGTTAGATTGTGTCGACGAGAATTTCCCGTTATCGCCATGAAGAGGCTCGTCCAGACAAGCGGAATAAATTTGAAGCGGGACTTGTATTTGGAAGGTCGAGCGGAATAACTATCGCATTAGTGCATGGAGTAGAATCATTAGCTCGAAAATCAGGGGATTAAGTTCTTGACTTGTAAGCAAAACGTTTCGCAAACGAAGATGCTGATGGGGTAGCTCAAGTTTTTTTCGAGCGGAAAGTCTCGATAGGATTCCATAAAAAGTGGTGCAAGAAAAGAGCGAATCCAAGAATCGACAAGAGTACGCAAAGCGAAGATACATTACGAGAACCCTTTGAATATGAATTTGATTAGAAGTGTTGTATGTAGTCAGTTTCGTGGTACGATAACACTCTGTTCAGTGCGTAAACATCTAATGTACGAGTATATTAATTTCAAATTGAGGAAAATATTGGATATTCTAAAGAGTATTGAGCCTTCTTTGTCATTTTTCGATTGATTATTTCTTTTATTTCAAATGGATTTTATTCAAGTACATATTGTCCATTATTATCTATGACCTTTTGCAATTTTTTGGGTAGAGCCATTATTCCATCTGGGTAGAACGTCTGTAGTTTATCGGCAAAAAACTTGGCCAAGTGATTTCCACAGTCACTTTTTGAAGTGAATTTCTTTTCATTAAGGAAGTTTTCAAGAGACAGAAGCAAATGGTAGTCTGATGGTGCAAGATCTAGACTACACGGTAGATGCATCAAAACTTCTCAGCCAAGCTCTGTCAATTTTTGCCGGGTCATCAAAGATGGGTGTGGTCTGACATTGTCATTATGGAAGACAACGCCCTTTCTATTGATCAATTCTGGCCGGTTTTTAGGTCTTTGTCAAAAATTTATTTACAAAGACCTAATAGTTTCGTGACCTGCCTGTCCGTCCATCCGTCCGTCTGTCCGGCTGTCCATCTGTCCGTCTGTTTGTGCGTCACAGCTTATTTGCTCAGAAACTGTAGAAGCTAGAATGCTCAAACTTTGTGAAAAGGTCGGAAGTGATGGTCTCTCAAAAGTTAAGGTCTTAACAAAAAGTTACAATTTTTTTAAGGGGCATCCCCTCTAATACCGAATTAGTCCTTAAAAAATTTTTTCAATCAAAGGTGGTCGAATGGGGTATCAAATCTGAAATAAAAAAATCATTTTATGAACTAGGGGGTCCAGGGGTAGGCAAAATGTACTGAAAATTGCTTGTTGCAATCTGGTTAATTGCTGACAGTACAGAGCCAAATTGAGTGTTTGGCCAGGTTCTAACACCTCATGATAAACAATTCCCTTCCAATCCCACCATACACACAGCATAACCTTATTTGGTGTCAATCCTGGCTTTGAAGTCGTTTGTGATGATTCACCTTTTTTTGGCCATGATCTTTTTCAAACAACATTCTCGTAACTTACCCATTTTTCATCGCCCGTAATAATTTGCTTCAAATATTGCTCGATTTCGTTGCGTTTTATTAACATTTCGCAAATGGAAATTCGGTCGATCAAATTTTTTTGTGTTAATTCATGCGGCACCCAAACGTCGAGCTTCTTTGTTTATCCAGCCTTTCGCAAATGTTTCAAAACTTTTTGGTGATGGATATCCAGTTCCTTAGCAATGTCATGGCTGTTTATGTGTCGGTCTTCTTCAATTTTAGGTAAAATTTTTTCTAAGATTTCAAAGACTTTTTCAGTGACTAGTTGAGCTGAGCGATTTGCATCTTTCAAATCAAAATTTCCAGAATGAAAGCGAGCGAACCATCTCTTAGCTGTGACTTTTGATAAAGTATCTTGACCGTAGACACCATAATTTTTTTTCACGAGCCTGCGATGCATTCTCACCTTGATCGTAGTGATATTGTAAAATATAACGATTTTTTTCCAGAAATTCCACTCATTTTTAAATAAATACAACTTTCGACACGAATGACGAAATACAAAACTGTCCATATGAAAATTATAGACTGGAATGTTACCTTTCAAACGCATGTCAGTTTGACTCAATCTGATTGGTATTGCCCGATATATGACAACAAATATCATCTTGTGAAAAAAAGGCTCAATACTCTTTAGAATATCCAATATATTTTAATTTGTGCTGTGAACATTCAAATGAGAGAGTTAGCTGGTGATATGTAAAGTGCTTGCGAGATATTCGGTGGCAGCTATTGCATAGTAGAGTGCATTGCAACTTGGAAGTGCATAACGGTTTGCAGCTGGTTTTGTTTGGGATTTTGTGCCATGACAACGAAACCATCAGCTGTTGAGATATTTGTATCAATCCATAGAATAATCGATACTTTTAAGTTCAGTTGTGTCAGTGCAAAAATGCAGAAAGCCAGCAAAAAAATAAAAAAGGTTGATTCAGAGTGCAATTTGCTTTAAATTCTTAAAAGTGAACTATCTCAAATTTATTTTAATATTCGAGTGATCGTGAAGAATTCATGCGCTGATAAAGTTATACAGTAAAACCGGCTGTCTTGAATTTTTATGGTAGCGCTAAGACTGAATATCATAAAGCCGGGCTGAACTGGCGGCGAGATGCTTAGCTGGAAAAATTCGGTCAAGAACTGTTCGTCATCGTTTCGCCTTACAACTAATTATGTGCACAACGTTATATATATCGATAGTTTTATGTTGCAAGTGAATACAACATCCATCTAGCTGTACTGATTTGTAATCTATTAGAATTAATATATCGTATCTGTGAGAACAGCCTGACATAAATTTCAATGCGTTCTGCCGGATTGTCACTCAGTGTAATATTACAGCAATTTGAATTAGCACCGTTGGCTGGCCCTTACCATCGGGTGAAATCACCCGTTTTATTTTGTCGTTACAAGTGCTCTTGCAGGGTGGACTGGCCTTCCGCTTGGGTTTCCCATTTATGTTAAAGCGTTATGTGATTCCATCATATAAGACTTTAATATAAATCTGGTGTTCATATTGTTTGTATGAGTTTTTGATTTAAACGGAAAATATACAGCCACGTCTACGATGGATCTTGATCCGGGTGGGGGCCGGTCGAAAGGGGGCACCGCTTCCACCTGGATGCCCCACTCTTATTTGGGGGTCGTAAGTAAAAAATGGTAAAGACGAGATCCTCTCGAGTCTCGCGCGCATTCACCAGGCTCAGTATATTGTTTTGTTTGAGCAGTCCATCCCTTCAGTAGGTTACCTTGGCCTCAACAGCGTCAAACTGAGTAATTCGATCGTTGAATTTGTGAATGCGAAATTTTTTCCTAGTGGGCCCTTATGCTGGGGGAAAAGAACCCGCCCATGAAAACATCACACCAGCATAAACTTGCAATGGATAGAGACCTAGATCCTTAATGGGAAATTTAGGGGCAAGAGCTAATTTGATTTGACTATGAGTTATCCAGATCCCATAGGTAATATGGTTAGTATCGACCTTATGTTCTCTGAAAACAATCTTACATATCAAACACAAAAATAAAGCAAATATTAACTGGTCTATTGTTCCTCCGGGTAATATATTCTTTCTCTCTTGGTACTTCTAAATTTCTGACGTGTATCGTCGCAAATCCTTCAACACCACAAAAATCTATTAGTAGAAAAAAATTTAAATTTAAAGTGAAAATGTTCAGAATATCTAATGTAGTCAAAATATTCTATAGAAAGTTTTCCAAAGCAAAAGTCCTTTTTGTTGCTGTTAATCAAAATCATCCCTTCAATGTCCATTCAACATTGAAAGAGTTGTCAACCGTCAAACCTTAAGATATCATCCACTCTAGAAAAGACATTAAAATACGAGCAACTCTTTCTCCTAGTTATTCAAACTGAACCCTCGATACCTTTTAAGGACATATGGTGACGTTAATTTGCATATCTACCTGTTAGAAAAGGTCCTTTTCCCTTTTTGTTAGGTATTCTTGAAAAAGTTTTATAATCTTGAGACATGGGATTGTCACTTCGCTGATGTGCTTTAACTCTGCGGTTAAATGTTATAAAGGACACGTTGTGCATAGCGATGGATTTTCGAAAGAGAAAACTTGATTTCATGTTTGCTGTGCACAAACGATTTTCAGAACTTTTTGTTGAGGGAAAATTAAAATCCTTTCAGATGATAATAAAAGTCGTCTGGTAATTCTACTAACGTTTCTAAGAGTCAAAAAAAGCAGTTGCGCATCAAAATGCATTTGGGATATGGGTAAAATCTATGTTTTAGATTTAAGTATTCTTTTTGGTTTTTTTTTTAATTTTTTTTTTGGCGAGCGAAAAACAATTTATCATATACATTTTGAAGATATTTACAACAAGGCAAATGGAAAACGTTCTCGATATGATTCAATTTTAATGCAATAGAAAGTTCCATTTGGATGAAAATGGAGATATCGCGTCTTGGGAATATATCAAAATGTTAATGTCGTTATTTTGAATTCAAAATGAAGAGCTTGTGTAGATTTTAGAATGTGTGGAGGTGGATGAAAATTCTGTAATAGATCTGGTAGAGGGATTCAAGTTGAGTTTATATTCAAATGTATGTAATTGCTTTTCACTAGGGTGATTGAGATGAAACGTATTTCTATACTTACTGACAGAAATGAAAAAAAAACTTGTAATCAAAATAGTTTACATATACGTTCTTTAAATTACTTTGAAGGAAATTTGCGATTTAAATAACGGAAAAGTTTTCAAGGCAGCAAAAAGTAGTTCTTTCTGCATCTGACAGCAGCATATTAATGGCGAGCTTTCAGTTCTACTATCAATGTAACGGTTTTCCCTAGTAAATAACTAATTTCACATAATAAAAATTCCATACAGTTCACAGTATTGTTTCTATATTCTTTAGGTATATGCGATATTTTTTAATATTCTTAACTGATTGAGACTGCAAACTTTTAAGCAATTCGTGTCTATTTTTGGTAGTCATTCAGTGGCTTATATTAAAGAAGGGATTACTTTTCTAAAGACAATGGAAGAAGGGTTTTTTTGTGGTTGGGAGAGTAAAGGCTATTTGCGCCTTGAGTGAGAGGCTCCCAGACGTACAAAACGTCTGGAATACTCACCAAACACACCTCTCGTGTCAACCTGAAAACCTAGTCTAGAACCGCTTGATACATTGCTTCAGACTAAGCCTCGTTTTGCTATGACGTGGGGCGCCTTCAAGTTGGGTGTCTCTTCTCTAACGGGAGGAAGAGGGATTGCTAGAAAGGAAATTTAAAGGACCCAGCGTCCCCGGCTGCTCTGAGTTATTTTTATCATTTAGGCCTGCCTGAACATAATGTGCCACATAGTTCTATTTGTCAACCGATCTAAGCATCTTCCCGATCAGACTATCCTGGTTAAGCTCCCGCAACACTTCCGAGTAGGATAGCCCATACTCGAGTTTCACGAGCAGTACCTACCACCGGGGTCTTCGGCGTGGTTCTTATCTCTTTGGCTTCAAATCAGTTACTATTTTTCACAAAGCATCTATGAGAACCATATTTTCTGGGACATTCTACAGGCAATTTTTTCGTAGTTTTCTTGGCAGCCTTTGTTCGTACTGTCAGAAGCTCCTGATATAACATTTTGTGCCCAGACGAGTCACGCTTGATCAGCTATATACGGATGATGTTGCGGCTCTGGTCACTGGACGCACCGTTGAACAAGCGCATCTTTGACTAGGTATGCTAATGCGCTGAGCGAGGGACTGGAAGACTACTCGCGATTTCAGTTTAGCACTGGAGAAAACGAAAATGGTCATCTTGACAAAAAAGAGAATACCTAGAGTAAGTATTATCAGTATTGGAGACATACTAATCGATCGAAGCTAGCGGTGAAGTACCTAGGGCTACTGATCGACTCGGAGATGAGTTTCTCTGAGCAAATCAGGGCAATGGCTGAGAAGACTGCTTCGGGAGCATCGGCTTCGAGTCGACTTATGGCCAACGAAGGAGGATCGTCAAGAAGATGCCTTTTAATGAATACTAACAGGAACATAGGACGACTCTCTCAGCAAAGAGGTATGTTGAAAACGCTTGGCACAGGTACAGAGAAGAGGAGCACTGAGGACTGCATCCTCAAATCTGACAGTCTCTGATTTGGCAGTGAGGGTTATTGCAGGCGTGAAACTTGTTGCCCTCCTTGCTAGAGGGTGTCGCGCTATTTACCTACATCAAAATGAGGGCAAGGGAGACCGTTATCCGTGTGGAGAGGCAGCGCTCACTCAACGATTGGCAGCAGTTTTTGTGAATTGCACGAAAGGAAGGTGGACTGCGCGCCTCATCCCCGATGTGCGACCGTGGCTAAATTGAAGACATGGTGAGGCTGAATTCTACCTACCACAGCTTTGTAGCATGCATGAGTGTTTTCAGTCTTACCTGCACAAGGTTAGTAAGTCACAGACCGCTGATAGTCGGTTTTGCCCAGGAGAGGAAGACAGTGCCTGCCACATATGTTTTGGGTACAAAAATGGGACAGGCTATAACGGGACCCCTGCAGGGAGACAAGAGAGCTCACCTCGGATAGTTTGGTCGTGGTGATGCTGGAATCGGTTAACAAATAAAACCATGTAGCTCATTGTGTTTGGGCAGTTCTGAAAGATAAAAGAAACTCACGGCAGCCGGGGAAGTTCAAACTGGAGGATTTCTTGCCTTGCGATTCCTCTTTACTTCTAGCATCCCGCTAGATGAGGGATCCCACAGCTTGAAGGCACCCCATGGTGGAATAAGACGAAATCTGGCCCGAAGTAATGTGTCAAACGGTTTCAGCGTGGATTGTCGGGTTGACAGTGGAGGTGTTCAGTGGAAAGTTTAGTCGCTTGCGAGCATGGGAGTCTCACACTCCGTGCCCAAATAATATTCACCTCCCAAACACAAAAAAACAATATTTCGTGCCCACCCGATGCCTCTTCTTTCCTCCTTTTATCTTGGTGTCTTTCGATGGGACTAAAAGCCTGGATATCTTCAGTAGACTTAGCCCTCAGCTTTTCAATAGCCTTTTGTCCTTCTTCTACTCTTCTTCAGTGTTTAACTAGCTGCGCCAGTAATGCCCGATACGTTCTGGGAGCTCCATTGGCTCCAGGAGCCCTTTCGTAAGTCTTTACGAATGTCTTTCTGCAAGTCAGATTCAAATTTAATTCACTTCAGAATACTTCTCGCTTTGTGGATTAGCTTTTCTTCTAGATAGTCTTCAACGGTTGTTGCACTTTTCAACTTTCACTTTGGAGAGGAATTTTCATCTACGATCTGTGGATACAGGGCCATATCATTTGGGTTCATTTTTGGAGCAGCTACCTCCAGTTGTATTATTAGTCACCTTTTTGGTCCCAAGTGCAAGCCCTGATTGGGATAGGTCCTCATAGTCAAACCAGCACTAATCGGTAGTCCCTTTCAACCGAATCTACATCACTAAATCAACGGTGCGATCTTAGACCGTGCTTCAAGACCTGAAAAGGTTTGGCGAGGACAGAAATGGTAAAGTAGTTGGTTGGAGTCATTCACGTGCAAGTGTCAACTCAGTGGTACCGTGCTGTACGACTCAGTCCAAAATATCATATCCATCAATCTAAAGCTTTAGTTCCAATTCAATATCCTATTCGTAGTCAAGGGATCAATTCCAGGTTAGAATCCGCGCAAGAACCTTATGGAAACATCTGCCTAATTTGGTGCATGCAGGTGGCAGTCCCTAAAGAGTGCTAGCTATGCCACTTCAAGGAACCAACCTCTCAAAATCCACCCTCCCAATGTTCAACCCGATCGTGAAAATTCGAGAGCATGGGCGTTAATGGACAGCATTGCGGATCTCAAGTAAAATGTATTTATGACCCTTGGCTGAGTAGGCCTCTAGTACTCTCCAATTCTGCGCCTTCTGTGCTCGGAACTCCAAGGCGAGTGTCACGCCAAATATGGTTCCTTCATAGCCCATTCAGCGGAAAGTCGGTATATCGCCGGTATTCAACACGACGTTCTCAGTCCTGGCCGATAGCTTAAGGAGTCGTTTTCTCAACGGATCAGTTTCAGGTATGCTCCGTTCGATTGTTTTAGCGTTGATGTCTCGCCCAACGAGTATTTGGTCATTGGACAGATGATATCAATTTGTTCAACGTTAGGGTACATACTGAAGAATAAAGTCCGTAAACACCGGACCCACATGAAACCATTCCTTTGTCCATAGCCTTTCATTAAAGAAATCAGCACAGTTTCTAGACCAAATGGCGACAGTACCAGTTTCGTGAGGGTACCATGATTGTCATTGGCTTTCATGTCCCCTACATGCTCCTCAAAGTAGTTTTGTGCAGTTTTATTGCGTTGTAGGTTTACCTGCAGGATGCGGGTCATACACGTTTTGTTTTACCTCCTAAGACGTGCTTTCAATCGAATTTTGAATCAGTCTACTTAGAAATAATGCATTGTGCCTCCCTTGCACATTCTTCTCTATTAAATACCACATTTGTAGTGTAGAGAGCTTCTATCGCGTTCATTGCATTCCTGTGCGGTATGACCACAGCTAATTCACTTAAAGCATTGAAGTGGTTCTGTTCTTTGCCGTACCGTGCGTATATCTTATTCGTACTTTTCCCTCACTCAGAAGTTATTTGATGTCCTTTTCAGTCAGGCCAATGATGGCTATACGCAGTCCCCTATTGTTTTCTGGTGTCAGCTTCGCTTTGACCCTACTCCATCTCGGCCAAATCCTCGAAACAGTCAACGTTCCTGATTTCGACCGTCGCCATCGGCTCAAGTAAGGCTGCAGATGATCTTTTGCCAAGAACTTTCTTGACTGCATCGCAGAATTCTTCCTTATTATTAACTTCTGCGCTAAACTCGAACAGTCTGTATCCAACCGAGTGGGTTGCACTGCTTTAATAACGCTTTTGGTGTCCAGCGACTTTACACCTCCCCTGGTTGCCCGCAACATTTCTATGTAGGATTGCCCATCCTTGGGTTTTTCTACCAGTACCTGCCACCAAGGTCTCCGTCGTGACTTTTTCTCTTCTGCCTCGCATCAGATACTTCTTCTTGTTGGGCATCTACGAGGACTTTATTTTTTAGGACATTTTGTAGGCGTTTTTGCTCTTAACAGTCCTGCTTGAAGCGCCAGATTTAACGTTTCATGCCGGTCGGTGGCTTCTTCTTTCTTTCCGTTATCTCAATATCCTTCCTCTCAACATCTGCACTTTCTCAGTAGACTTAGCTCTCAGCACTTCTTTAGCCTTATGCTGTTCTTTGGCCTTCCGCTCTTATTCATCCATCAACAAGCTTCGCTGGTATTGCCCGGTACATTCTAGGAGCTTCTTTAGCTCCAGGAGACCGTTCCTTACACCTTTGCTAGTGTTTTTCTGCGAGCGGGATTCAAACTTAATTCACTTCAGAATGCTTCTCGCTTTGCGAACTAGTCTTTCTACCTGATAGCGCTCAATGTTTATCGTGCCTTCTCTTTAGAGAGAGATACTCAGCTTCGGTTTCTGGATAAATTGTTCAACTACATTGTCGGCAATGTCAGCAAATACATGCAACGGCACTTTGTTGGTCTGCTTACTCTTTTGTTTTTTATATCGCGATTCGTTTTTTGACTTTAGGGTCGTTGATTACGCGCTTTTCTCTTATAGGGCATTCTGGAGTGATCTATTTACTTATAACTAGCTTTCGTTTCTTAAATTCATAAAACAAAGGCTAATGATTTTTTTCAAGAGATTATGAAACGATTTGAAAGAGATGAAATATTCCACTCATCTTTCACGAACTATTTAACAAGATCCTCGCACAACATTTTTCTCATGAATAATTTGGCAATTTCTTTCTTCTTTAACCATTACTAGGAAAAATGTTCATCCTCTTCTTTACTCATACTTCAATGAAAAACATAACAGATGTCCACAAGGTCCTTACAAGAAACACAATTTTAGTCTCTAAATATCGAAGCAATACATTAATAAAAATGAAACGCAGAAGAAGAAACCTCAAGAAAAGGATACTTACGTCCTCTGACAATTTGCTATCGTTATTGTTATTACTATCGTCTATTCAATTTCAGCTTATTTTGATTCAATTTTTTCTCTTTTCTTTTATAGCTCTTCAGCTACCGAATTAATATCACGCAGAGGAGTATTCTCAAGACGACATTATGGATCTGTTGACCAGGTGAGTTTTTCAACTGTGAAAAAGAAAAATCGGTCAATTTGATTACATAACGTTTGAAGCTAGAGAAAATCTAGAGATCTTAAGAAATGTCTTTGCATGTTAAAGACTGGAAACAATTCAATGAGTGGGCAAATAAAATGCTCGGAAAGAACTTCGTGTAGGGACATTTATCGTATCGTTGAAATTGATATGGCATGGATTGTAAGTGACATTGGACAATTTTAAGATGAATTGGAATAATTCTTCGAGTACGTTGGAAAATGATTTGTAATGGTTTGTGATAAATAAGAAAAGGACATAATCGTAGGTTGTTATTTAACTTTGCAAATTTCAGAAAAATAAATTTTTTCAAATGTTTCAGATCATTTAGGTCTTGATTGAATAACGACTATTATGTCATATTTTCGAAACTAGCAAAACGCAAATCCTTCCGCGAAAAAATATTCATTATTTGATTGAATATAATACCTTCATAATTGTTAATCAAATAGCGATAAAAATTGACATCTCTGCATATTTCGCTACTCAATTAGAATTAGACTTTCTAATTTATTATTCGGTAGAATAATTGGTGACTAAGTTGTTTCCCACTAATTTGTTTGGTCTTTATTAATAACAGTGTGTTATCGATTTTTTATGACTTTTAATGGCTTATCAAGGAGTAGTGAAATCTGTGGCGTTCGCGATACGGGAGAAGTATTCTTGATAAATATATAAACGATAGCTGCTAGGTTTTTTTGGATGAGTACTTCCGTTGATAAGGATCAAATATGCAACATAGGAGTAGTATCGATTACCATGATAAGTTTGTGGTTGAGGTATGGAATGTAGAAGAATAAAATCAATTGCAATGCAATTTATTCATCGTAATCTGAAACAAATTGCACTCTGAGTACCAGTTGACTTTATACAAGTAGCTTTTTAAACGAAAGAGTGACCAAGCGGAACTATCCTTCTATCTGAAAGAATTTTTAAGCAAGTCTATGATATGCAGGTATAAATAGCGAATTAACTCGAAAAATTCTTCATTGACAGGTGCATTGAATACTCTGTTTAAAATATCCATTTACTTGACGCAGCCGCCACTTTACCGCTGTATTGCTGATATTATTTTATTTTCAGAAGGCCCGATGAAAATTTTTGAAAATTTAAGCGACCATAAATTCGACAATTCCGATTCGATATTTTTAAAACTAATAAAATATCACAACCTTCCATTAGATTACCTTAATACCAAAATCTGCGCCGTAGACGGTCCCAAGCCCGGTTGAGAAAGGAGGAAGGATCCTCTTGTTTCCGCACCGTCAGCTTCCATGATTCCTCATTCCACGAGCAAATGGTAGTAAATGGTCTCGCAGTCACACATTAGGTTTACTGGTTCCCCACTGATGGGACCCGAAATGCCGATAAATGCAAATAACTGCAGCTCTGCTAATAAATCGTACTTACACGTCCTTTGTGGTGATGTAAGTGGGTGAAGGCGAGTCTTCCGCACCTAATAACAGAATTGAAAGTAACGAACATGCCGCCGGAATGGAGGTTGGGCAATGGGCCAGCTCCTAGCCCCTGGAATACCCTAAATTGTTTCCGAATCTGGAACAGAACTTAGGAATGCATTAGATATACGGTAACGAACTTGCAACCGAAATAAGGGCTATGACATTAGATCCTAGAACGTTAGATTACTGAACTATCCTGGCGCTGTTGAGGAGCTTTTACAACAGGCCAATCAATACAAATTAAACATGCTGGTAATCCATGAAACGAACTGGACTGGAAGTGATATCCAAGATATGCAGTCGCAGACAATATTCTAAAGTGGGATGCCTGCTGGAATGCGATAATTCGGAGTGGCCTTTATTGAGGGTAGAGAGTTCAAATCGCACGTTATTGATTTTAAGGCAGTTAATGAAGGGTTGTGGGCGAACTGTATAAAAGCAAAATTCTTCAAAATTTTGCTGAATATATACACGACCTGACGAATAAAAAGGACAAAGAAACGTACGAAAAGTTTTACAATCACCTGACGATACTAGTCGACTCATTGCCTACAAACGACACAAAAATAATTCTGGTTGATTTCAACGCTAAGGTTCGCAATGAGCTATTTCATCAGGGAACGACTGGAAGATAGAGCCTACACGCTGGAACAAATGACAACGGCCAGTGCCTGATTGACTTTGCATGTAGCAGAAATCTAGTCATACGTTTGACCTGCTTCCTTCATCTCCGCCTACATAAAATGACCCAGGTATCACCAGGTGGCAACACATAAAACCAGCTCGAACATGTTCTGATCCAACACCGTTGGGCCTGGAGCATAGTTGACATTTATACATACCGCGGAGCCAATTGTAGCACAGACCATTACTTGATAAAATTAACCTATCGATGTCGTATGTCAAAGGCATATTCAGCGAAAACCAGCCCTCTACAAAAATTTGGCATCCAAAGAATTCAAACGGCGTCTGTGGTAAAAAAAGTTCTCGAAGACCCTCGACAACCAGCTGGCTCCCATCTTATCAGATACATAGCTGCAAACAAGTAAAGAGCTATGGGTGGCAGTGAAAGCAGCTATTAAGACCGTGGCAGAGCAGACAATTGGACAACAACCCCGGACAACCATGAATCCATACCTGAGCAACGTGATGCAAGAAAATTGCTGCACACTGACTACATCAGCTTCCTGCGGAAGAATACTTTCTACTGCAGGAAACACTTTGACAGAAAAGTGCTCATTGCTAAGCAAACTACTAGCAAACTGCATTTGACTTTGGAATGGCTTTCAATGTTGACAGCACATTTAAACAAATTACCACCGACTTCAAGCCCGTTAACGAAAGGCTTTGCGCGATTCCTATGAAGACTAAATACTTTAACGTCTGGCTGGTCAATTCTCACGTGCTCACAAAAAACAAGAGAGAGACAATCAAGGACGAATTGTACAGCACTCTGGAACGCGCTGTCGATGATGCATTACCACTAAGCGACATTGAAATTGTTCTGGATGATTTCAATGCAAATACCGGCCGTGAAACGGTGCATAGAGGAACAACCGGAGGACATAGCCTCCATTCAGAGATCAGCGGCAACGGGCAACGTCTGATAAACTTCGCTACCAATAAAGGCTTCACAGAAGGCTCCACAGGCATTCCGCATCGACACATCCATAAGAGGACTTGAGCATCCCTAGACGGTCACATTAAGCAGACCTACCATGTTTTCATACAAAAATTAGCCACCACCAGCATTTTTGACATCCACTCGTTTCGCAGTGCTGTCTGCGATTCTCACCCCCCACCTTACTAGCGCAAAGTTCCGATATCGCACCTCCAAGAGCTATAAACAAGGAGAATCACCTACTCCAAGGTACCAGATACACAAACTAAATGATAGCACAGTATCGTCCACATACATGTGAGCGCTGGAAAATCACATCAACATATCCCTGTAGTCGGGAGAATGTAATGATGACATGAAAACCAGGTGGAAGACAGAAAGAAATCCGAGAACAGAAGCAGCCGACGAGGTCTTGGGGTACCAGCCAAAGAAAAGTAGGAAAGACTGGTACGACGAGGAATGCAAGGAAGCGATTAAAATAAGTTGAAGTAGCTGGAGAGTGCTCCTGCTAGAAGGATTTTGTAAAACAATTAGTCAATCAAACAATATATTCTGCACATCAAAACTTGACTAATATACAGATTCCATAAATTGAGTTCAAAAAATTGTTATGGTTATTATGTTTTTGAATTCGCCGTCATTTTGTTTTAAGTGTTTTGATCCCGTCACTTAATTAGTCATGATAACACATCAGTGTTACAAACCATTTCTAAAATTTTTACCAAAATTCCTACATATTTGTTGGGTCTAGGTCCGTTGCAAATGTGTATATCCCTAATATCGCGTGTTAACGTTATTGTAATTGTTAAATATTCAATTGGCTGTAACTTAGCTGTTTATTGTTCAATTATTGTGAAATTTACAGAATACATACAATTGCTTTCAAATTAAATTGGAGCTTTTGGGAATTTTAAGGGTTCGATTTTGATTTAATAGGCAAAAATGTAAAATTTATAAAATGTACTATTATTAACAAAGTTGATCGAATTTCGACTTGTGAGGTATTTGGTGCCCTTTATCTCTTGAAGTCTCACCTCTGTGATTTTTTCAGAATTTTCGGGTCAAAAGTGTCCAATCACGAGGGGGAGACACCAAATTTTCGTACATTTCCCCTTACTCTGCACTCCACAAAGCAAAACTGGTCATTCTAAAACGTGTTTTCAAAAGTTCTCGGCAAGACCTTTGATTTGATACCCATACATGCGATGACTTTTTTTCAAGGGTCACTCCCCTATATGGGGAGGCTCCACCTTATAAATTTCTTTTTGTGGTTAAACTTTGAAGAAGGCGTCACTTTGCATATATCTACAAAATCGTATGTTTCTTGCTTATGTAGTTTGCGAGAAAAAGTGGTGTGACACACAGACGGAGGGACGGGCAGACAGGACGCGATTTTATTAGGGTTTTGTAAAATGATTTTACGAAACCCTAAATATGAACCAGGGCAAAAAGAATACATCCAACGACCAACTCGGGCCATAGAAGAGCAATGTATGTAAAACCCTTCCCCGTCAAGCTTAAAAAAAGGTGCCGAAGGAAGAAACGACTGACCACCAACACCCAGATTCCACTGATGAACGATAACATCACCCTACAAGAAGTCAGATTTGGTATGCCTCTATCAATTAACTAAGAGACGGTTTCAATCCACAAAACAAGTCTTTGCAGAAGTGCACCAAGAGCAATCATAGTTGAACTAGTCGACATTGAAAAAAAGATGCCTGCAATATTTCCAGAAGCTGTTCACAGTGTCCCCCAGAATGACTGAAGCAGTGAACATTCCAGAGGCCTGCAAGAGGTTCCGGTCTCACCACTAACTAGCGACAAAGTATGGGCAGCAGTATGGGACCCCAGAAAAAATAAGGCTCCTAGAATAGATGGAATACTAGCAGAACTGCTCTAGAGCGGGGGTCCCAATCTAAATTACCTTCTGCGTCAACTGTGATATACAGAATATGGTCAGAGGAACAGTCACCAAAGAACTGGTGAAAAACTCTAATATGTCCTGTATACAAAAACAGGGACAAGTTAACGTGTGAAAACTATGGAGGCATAGCTCTACTGTTGAAGTGCTCTCCAAAATCAAAGAAAGAAAATTAAAGCCGTACTGTGAGTATTATTGGAGAGCATTAGGGAGGCTTTCAAAGTGAACGGTCTACAATAAAGTATTCCTAGTAAAACAGGTGTTACAAAAATTGCTGGGAATATAATGCCGATGTGCACCAACTCTTGTAGGTTTCAAGCAAGCATACGACAGTGTCGACAAAAGTGCGCTGTACAAAATAATGCTTGACTTTAGCGTCCCAACAAAACCAGTCCGCAATGTCAAGGTTATGATGCTAAGCACAGTCTCAGGTCAAGATAAACAGTTAACTAACGGACCGCTTCATAACCAAATCAGGCTTAAAACAAGGGGATGGGCTTGCCCAATGCTTTTTAATATTGCGCTGGAACACGTCATCAAAAAGACATCAATTGAAACCTTGGGTATACTAATGTTCAAGTCCACACAATTCGTAGCACATACTGATGATGTCAATATTGTAGCACTTTCGATCTTAGATGCCAAAAGATCATTTCAGAGCCAAGAATTAGAAGCAAACTGAATTTGCCTACGAGTTGATGAAACTGAAACTAAATTAAATACTCTAACGAGGAAGAAAACTCCAGTTCGACAAACCTGATCATCAGTGACTACAACCTTGAAAGTGTGGATAACTTTATCCACCTTGCAGTCAACCCGAATAGAAGAGGCACCAAAAAAGACGAAATTGGACGCCGTATAAATGTCGCAAATAAATTCAGCAACATTTCTGTCACTGTCCGCTTGTTTGTTTGTCTTGTTCGTTCACTTCTTGAATATTGTGCTGTCATCTAGTCTCCTTGCTGATCCTACCTCCATTCATTCTTGGAGCCGGCAAAGGTTCACTCGGTCTTTGTTCTACAAGTTTAATTTACCCTACCAATCAGCATCGTTTAACATTCCCCTGTCTTTCTACCCTGAAGTCTCGTAGAGTTTTCTTAGAACAGTGTTTTTGGTATCAAATCTGCCCCCATCACTTTGCTTTAAATTTACAAACGGAACTGCTTAACCGGCAGGAAGTATACTCTTCTCGGAATAAAAATATTTTTGGTGTGCCACTTGTTCGCACTTATCTCTATTTTCACTCTTCTTTTTTGCGTATGATAAGAAACCACGATTCACTTGAGCTTTGTCCTTTTTCCTCTTCTTATTTCCGTTTCAAAGCTAGATTAAAAAATGTAGTCAAAAATATACAATTCATAATTACTGTGTTCTGTTTTTTCTTTTCAAACTGTTATCATTTGCTTTAACTCATTGCTTTCCAATTTTTAATTTGTTATTGGACTTTGCCTCCGTTTAATGGTTAATAAATAAATAAATCTATTCCAATTCTTATGTACAGACTTGTGCACAGGAAAAATAAGCTCTGCATCTACAAAACACTAGTCAAACCTGTGCTGCTATATGCAAGTGAAACATAGACCCTGACGAGTGAATCGGAAAAAGCAGTGGACAAATTTGAACGCAAAGTACTCCAAAAAATCGACGGCCCAGTAAAACAGAAACAGGGTGGAGACTGCGTTAGAATGATGAGTTTTATAAACTATTTGCATGTCTACCTGTTTCTTCTTGCGTAAAGTTACGTAAATTGCAATGAGCGGGTCATGTAGAAAGCATGGAAGAAAAGCGTCTACCCAAAATAATATTAATGGGTAGACCACAAGGTAGACGTCCAGCGGGAAGACTGAGGACATGATTGGAAGACACGATAGAAGCTGACAGCAGATCCTTATGGGAAGTGATCAATTGGCGGACAAGGTCGCAGCACCGTGATGATTGGAGGAGATTAAGCCTGAACATCGAGGCCTAGCTTCGACTTTCGCGCCATAGATGATGATAAAATAAATTTAATAAAGTTATGAAGCATTTTCTCTGCTATGCTGGATAAATTATATGGAGTAAAAACCTTCTAAACAAGAGCACCAGCAACTTTGAGAGCAAACTTACTACCAATACTACAGTAGCGATAAAATTACAGCTTTTTTGTCACAGTAACACATTCGAAGAGTCAAAGGTCAGGCGTGGACAGCAGATTCCTGTAACGCCACATTTGCAGTCTCAGTATACCCATCGTTAGGATTGAACGGCTATGACTTGCAGGGATTTTTGCCTACAGTTACAGACTTTTAGATACTATTTCAAACAAGCTTCAATATAAATATTTCGACTCTCACCACTTTGGTAGTTTCATAAATTCTTCGATAAGATATATAGTGTTTTTAATCCGTCTCAGTCTTTCTTTATATACCAGAATATGTACGAAGACACTTTCTTTCGAAAACTCGTAACATATACCTTCTACTGGCACTCTGATGATACCACACCTGACATCCACATGTCAAAACTGGTGTAACCAGAGCGTTATAATAGATAATTTTGACCTTCTGATCATTGTTTTTGTAATGAAAGAGTCATTGAAAGAACATGAATACGGGAGATGCCAATTAAGTAATGAAACTGATTCCGTGAAAACCGTATATTTGAAAATTATTCTACAACTCTGCCATCCCCTTCGAAGTGGTCTCCTTGGGCAGCTATACAACGATTCCAGCGCGTTTTCCATAGTTCGTAACATTTTTGGAACGCTTCAACTGGGATGTTCATGAGTACCCTCGTCACGGCCGCCTGGATGTCCGTAATCGACTCGAAATGGCTTCCCTTGACCACCGACTTTGCTCCAGGGAACAAAAAAAGTCACTGGGTGACATATCGGGCGAGTAAGGTGGCTATTGCAACATGGCGATCCCTTTAGAGGCCAAATACTGGGACACGCTGTGGGCTCCTCAGAAAGGTTCTTTGGAACCATCTTCGCGCACGACTTTATTCATCCCAAAATCGTCGGTTAAAATTGATCTGACTGTTCCACGATTCATACCCAGTTCCGAGGCCAACATTCGAATTGTTAAACATTCGCATGCGCTTCAGTCTGCACCTCGACTGGTCTCCCGCTCTGCGCCTCGTCTTTCACGCTCCTCCTTAAACTCTTTATGCCATCGAAACACCTGGGCACGACTAAGAGCACTATCACCATGCACTTTTACAATTTCAGCGTACGTTTCCGAAGCTGTTTCGCCCAATCTGGTGCAAAATTTTATCGCGACGCGTTGCTCTTGATTTCGTTTCTCTATTTTCTTGACGAGCACCACCAACACGTCTTCTCAACATGACACAGCAGGCAAACTAAGCAAGCTAGAGCGATGGTAAATATATCAGTGAAGAGGAGAAGGATGCCGGGGAAGGGAAAAGGAATTTCAAGGTTGCAGGCTTGCCATAAACGCGGTAATAAAACCAGTCTCATTACTTAATTGTCACACCTCGTACATACTGATCGGGCTAAAAACCTTGGTATCGAACTCAGGATTCATCTGAAACCCATTCTGAGCCATCGTTATCACCAGTAATGTGGAAATCTTTCAAATAATGTTTAAGGTATTGACTGACCAACCGCAACGTTGTCCGGAACAAAATTGTTTCGCATTTTTACATTCACTTTCATTTGCCAATTGCCCGTAAAGAGCTGTACATCGTTGAACATTTTCTGAAGGTTCCTTTGAACGACCGATATCTTTCGGTCTGCCATATTAATTATCAGGTCATCAGTAAAAGGCACTTATAATTGCGGTGACGATACGTTAAAATCAAAACCATTCAATATATTGCAAATAAATATGAAAAGAAGTAAAAGCGCGCTGGCAATTCCTTCCTGTACACCATTCACGACCTTAGAATAACCCTCGTCGTCAGATTTTCATCAGTTGTAAGAAACGGTTTTCATACAATATTTAATACATCATGGCAACAAGTCTTTTAGGAAACTTCTCCTGAAAGATCTCAGCAATAAGTCTGTAATACCATCACATAACATATTCTCTATTATTAAGGATCTAAAAAATACCTAAGCTTACTTTCGTTATCGTTTGGTCTCCGTTCCAGACATTTGCGTATGGTCGAAGGTAAGTCAACTCAGAGTTGATACTCCAGAAGCAGCCTTCTCAGCGATTGCCCTGATTTACTCAGGGGAACTCATCTTCAAGTCGATCAGTACCTTCAGATACTTCACCGCTGGCTTCGATTCGATTAGCATGTCTCCAATACTGATCAGCCTTACTCTAGGGATTCTCCTTTTGGTCAAGATGACCACTTCGGTTTTCTCCAGTGCTAAACGGAACCCTAGTTTCTACTCGTCGCATTAGCATTCCTAGCCTAAGTTGCGCTTGTTTAACGATGCGTCTAGCGACCAGACCCGCAACATCATCCGCATAGCTGATCAAGCGCGACTCATCTGGCATCTCCCAGTCTCAGTAGCCCGTTACAAGACACGCTTCACAGGTCTGGGCCATGGATAGATCTCTGGGCAACACCCAATGCACCTTCTATCCTTCGTTGGCCCTATATCAAGTCGTAAAGCAGGCTTCAGTCTTTTAGGTACTTCGTCAAAAGCCGCATTTAATATTCTGGAACTTGAAAAGGCCTGTCCAGTAGGGTATCATCGCTGATGAAACCAAGATTAGGGAAAGATGGGCATCATATTTCAAGAACCTCTTTAATCCACAGCACAGACCCAGAACATCGGAGCCTACAGATGTCTGCGGAGAGCTTCCATTGGGCCTACCAACTCTGGATGAAGTTTGTTCCATCATCAAAGCCCAAAAGAATCATAAAGTGTCGGGCATTGATGAGGTTCTAGTGAAGCTCATCAAATATGGTGGCACTAGTGCTCATCAAGCTATTCGTAAAGTCATCCAGCACATTTGGCAACAAGAACATATGCCGAAAGAGTAGAGCCAATCAATTATATTCCCTATCCACAAAAAAGGTATCAAGCTACAGTGCAAAAAATATAGTAGTGATATGCCTCACTACTTTGTAAGGCGTACAAAATTTTTTCAAAGATCTTAGATAATTAAATCGGAGCATAGGCCAACAGTATTATTGGGGAGTATGAAGCTGGTTTCAGAGCAGGTAGATCAACGATAGACTAATGTTCACAGTCAAGCAGGTACTTGAAAAATGCTGGGATTTCAACATGGATGTACACCAAATTTTCGTTGATATTAAGCAAGCATACGACAGTATTGATCGTAATATATTGTACCAAATAATGCTTTGCTTTGGCGTCCCAGCCAAATATGTCCGTCTTACCAAAATGACAATGATGCCGACGACCTCCCAAGTCCGCATCAATAACCAACTCACCGATGCCTTTGACGCAAATATCGGACTAAAGCAGGGAGATGGACTGGCTCCATTGCTATTCAATTTGGCTCTCGAGTACGTCATAAGGAAGCTACCTGTCGATATGCGAGGTACATTACAATTTGTCGAGCCAAGTAGTCGCATATGCGGACGACATCAACATTTTGTCACGGTCATTAACAACTGCCAAAGAACTTTTCCTGAAACTCGACCGCGAAGCAAAACTAGAAGGGCTACAAATCAATGAAAAAAAAAACAAAGCTCATGATGCAGTGGAGGAAAAATACCTCAAGTACACAAAATATCACATTTGGCGAATAAAGCATCAAAAATGTGAGCGAATTTGTGTATTTGGGCGCTAAAATAACGAAAACGGGCGATGAAAGAGACGAAATACGCCAAAAAATACAACTCCCAAATAAAATTTTTTGTTAAGCTTTGACGATCTTGAAGACCAGTTGCATACACAGAAAATAAAGTTCTAAGGATACAAATCTGTGATAAGGCCTGTGTTATGCCATGGGTGTGAAACATGGACCCTAATCCAAGCATCCGCAAATATATTGAACGCCTTTGAGCGACGGGTCCTGGGGCGAATAATTGGAGCGAAGCTAGACGGGGACCAATGGCGAATTCGATACAACCTCGAGCTGTATGAGATTTTTGACGAGCCGGAGGTCTCAACGATTTTAAGACTTCCGAAGCTGCAATGGGCTGGCCACATGAATCGTATAGACGAACAACGGATACCCAAAAACGTATTCGTTGGGAGAACTGAAGGAACTGAGGAAACGTTGGTCTGACTCGGTTGACGAAGATAGTTCATCGCTGTCCGGATTTCAAAATTGGCGGACGCGGTCAACGGATCGAGACGGTTGGAGGCGCTATTTGCAGGAAGCGAAGGCTCGAGAGGAGCTGTAGTGCTAAGAAGAAGAAGTAGTGGGGTTGAAGGCGTTCCTAACACCAAGTGTCCCAATAGGAAGATCTGTCGCTTGTTGCGGCTATATCCCTCTGGCTTTCGGACCCGGCTCACTATCTCTGCAATCACATCAATGGTAGAACGTCCTGCTCTAAAGGAATACTGCCGAGGTGATAGCTCCCCAGCAGTATGAATCGTGTCAGGGAGTCTTCCCTTGATGAGTTTCTCTAGCACTTTTCCAGCAGTGTCTAGCATGCGTATCGGGCTGTGTACAGACGGCGATCCGAGATTTCCCTTCCCCTTGCTGATCAGCACGAGCCTCGCCACCTTCCATTGTACCGGGGAAAACCCCGTCCCGCAGCCAAGTATTGAATGTGCTGAGCAGCAAGTCATAACAATGGTGATAGACAAGTTGCAACACCTCAGCTGGAACACCGTCTGGACCTGAATCCCTACTCGTTTTCAGTGATACGACTGCCTCTTTCAGGCCCGGCTGTGTGAAGCGTGGACAGTAGACTGCTGTTTCACCATAGACAGCGTCAACATGGACGAGAGATGCGGGGAAGAGCACCCTTACTATATCGTCCATCTTTTCCGCTCACACATCCAAGGCTTTTGTAGGGCACCAAGCTTCCGCATAACTAGCTTGTAGCCAAGGCCCAACAGATCCTTGTTCGCATTGTTTACTAGATCTTGCCAGCAGCGAGCCTTGCTATTGTTAATCAGTTTGCGAAGGCATTTCCTGGCCGACTTATATGCTGCTACCCTGTTTCCCGTAGGTTCCCCTAAAGGTGCAACAGTAGCTTCAGCATAATTCAAGTGATTTCAACCCCTTCCAGGGGTAAACATATGGGCCATCTACTTCCTTGCTTCGACAAATAGACAATATCCAGTCGGGAATGAATTTAACGTAATTGCAAGTTTTATCCGTTTTTTTTTTCATTTCCTTCGGTAAATGTTCCTTGAGTTTTGCGGTAGTTTCAAATAATGAAAAATTGGAGATTATCACCCATATTTTTTATTTTATGGTTTTAACATTGACCTCTAGATAATAACCATGAAGATTTAAAAAAAAATAAATTATCAAACTGCATGCGATGTGAAGGCTGTTGAATTTGCATAGTAAATAAAATAAATCGAGAATCGGTTTCATCTGCATATTCAATTGCTTTCATCAAACTGAAGAAATAACCTGTTTTTAGAGTTTTTTAAAATAATTTGACAAAAAGCGACTAAGACCACGGCTTGTCTGTCCGTCTTTCCATCGGCCTGTCCGTCTATGCGTCATAGAAAACGTGATGGTCTTTTCAAAAGTGTTATAGACAAAATTTTTTAGAGGGCTTAAAAGGGGGTCTCCCCATATATGTAACTAATCCTCAAATTTTTAAAAAATTGAGTCGAGGCCTTTTCAAAACAGGCTTTAAAATTTTGAACAGGGGGGAGGGAAACGTGAAAAATTGTATGTATTTCTCTCGATTATACACCTTCCATTTTGAAAAGTCACGGATTTAGGTGTTTATGAGTACAATGCCTACAAAATCTCAAGAGTCTAAATTTGATCTACCTTGCTAATAATAATACAATGCAATTTATGAATTTTACATCTTTTTCCCTATGAAACCTAAATCTCTTTGCAACAAGTGCATGTATTACGAAAATTTCACAACGATCCAGCTATAAACAGGACGTGATACTGTAGAGATACGTGCATCAAAGGGACCTAGAACGACCTGAGCCTTATTGTTGATATTCAGAAGACCTTGTTTGATGTACAAAACTCTTCTGGCAGGAGCATTTTCCAACTATTTGAACCATTTTCATTCTCTCTCTCTCTGCAGCCTACTGTACTATACTTAATTAATTATAATTGTTAAAATTCAATTAAAATCGCTAAATTAAAATACACAACGACATTGCCAATGTCATTCAATCAACGCCAATGTAGAGTTTATTTAATACGAGTATTATGCTAGCTTCAATATTTTCATTTTCTCCTTCCAGGTCCTTTCCTGTCCACCTCCATCACTATTAATAATAAAATGAAAAATTCATAACCACTTAAAGCACAATTTAATTGAAAAAGTTAAGTATTGAATTGTTGTCTCTCTAATCTTCCATTGTATCTCCGACGAAAACTGAGTGACTGTCCTGTAAATTGCTAGGACGTGATTTTGTGGGTTTGTCGAGGACTATGGGCAGATCCATTGGGTGGTGAATGACTTGCGACAGAGAAATGAGCTGGATATCCTGGCGGCCTTACTTTGACGACATTAATCATTATCTATCTTGTAGCGACTTTTGCGGAAGATTAAGAGACCAAGATTATTTTCGAGATTGCCTACAAACGAGCAAAAGGGACACAAGATTCATTGAAAGTAATTTTTATCAGGGACATCAAAAAAGGTGCTATTGTTCATTTCTTATTCTTGAGTTAAATTGCTATTGCTATTGACATAGTGGGTTGAGTCATTAGTCATTGCTACTATGGGATAAATTGGGGAAAAGCCGTAGGCATCCTCAAAAGACTTTCAAACGCTACATAAATTAACTCCTTCCTTGTTTTACTGACAAGGAATAAACATTAAATTGAAGTGTAAAAGCTCAGTAGGATCTTAATGAATATGTCAAAAGCTTCATAAATGCTGAATTTTCCAATAAACCAACAAGTCCTTGATATCATCCTACCTACCACTTTCAGCCCACTAAAATCCACTAACTAAAGAGGTTCGTTATTGAGTTCTTATTATTATCAGGCAGCCGTAGTGTTTAGCACCTTCTTTTATGGCTTTGGATGAAATCATTCGTAGTTTATTGCTAATAAAATTCCAAGCGAAAGGATTAAGACCATTCATATCCTGCTCATATATATGCTGGTGTACTGCACTATCGCAGTATGTGTGAAAAGTAGACAAGTCAGGGGTTTTATCATTATTGCCAGTTTACATGTACATCCTAGCGTATAATCTCACATTATTGGCTAACTGGGGAAGTTATTGGAAAGTGTTTTTGACGACTTTAATCAGTTTAAAGTTTATTGGAAGGAATTTATTGAAAATCGATTTGTATAGCTTACGCGCATTCTTTTTGAATGATTTTGATGTGATTGTAATGAAAATTCGAAGACATTCTATTAGGGTCGGAATTTGTTACAGCTGTTTTATGTACATGGCAGGCATTTCGATGAAGATGTGTGACCTAGATGTGCAGGACATAAATTTACGTTACTGTTTAATAAAATCTACCAAGATCAGATTTGCTTTTCAGTAAGTTGACGAAATCAATATTGTATTCGTTAAAATTTTTTTTTTGGTTTGAGATGATCCTATTTAATTTTAAATTTAATTTACTTGAAAGATGAAACATTTTACCAGGAGCCTTATTAAATTTTCTGAGCTTACTTTTTCTTTCCTCAACTAATCAAAATCTTTGAAGGCACATTCTCAGTGCTTGTAGATATGAAGAATGGAAATATGTATATAATAGGGGTACCGGTTAACTCGTGCGGTTTTCTAACAGATGGCGTAACTTGATTTTTATTCGAGTGATTCAACTTTCCAAATATGTGTTGGAAAGCTACTGTCATATAGTTTCAGAATGAGTATGTGTCATTTAGCGGAAGCGTAAACAACAATGTTTTTTTCTTGCTCTGAAAATGTCGAATTTTGTGCCAAATAAGGTCTTTTTGTGGGGAGTACTTCATCATTGAAGAAAAAGGCTGGCGAAAGTCATCGTATTTTGGTGGAAGTGTATGTTGTGCATGCTCTAGCTGAGCGTAGGTGCCTGAAGTGGTTTGCACGGTTTAAAAGTGGCAATTTTCACTTGGAGGACGATGAACAACCCGGACAGCCAAAAAAGTTTGAAGATCACGAATTGGAGACATTGCTCGACCAGAATCCATTCCAAACTAGCAATATCACTTGGCGTCCATTTCCGATCGTTTAAAAGCAATTTTTCACAATAAAGCTTCAAGTTTTGAAAAAACCCGCACGAATTAACCGGTACCCCTATTATATATATATATATTTATATATATATATATATATATATATATATATATATATATATATATATATATATATATATATATATATATATATATATATATATATAACAGTATTATAAGATGTTTAAAATTACTCGATCTAGCCCTGGAATCCATAACCACCTAAGTTGGAAAGTAAGATTCTTAAAAATTTTAAAGGGGAAGGTTTATGTGTCTGCTTAAAAAATAGTAAAAAAAATTTATCTGTTAGTGTTTCATTTTATTATCAATTATTTTAGGTTTTCATAAAATAGTAAAAAAATAGTTATTTCCCATTAAAAATAAAAATAATTTGACACAAGTTATTAGGAGCATGCATGAAAACTGATTTAAGTGGTTTTGCCCACAGTGAACATTTCTTTGAATTTAGTTATAATTTTTTGCCTTATTAACTATAAAAATACTCTAATACACTTAAACAAAATTATAAATGATCCTTATCTAGCTTAAGCAGCGATGTCATCATCTGTTTGCATTAAGTCGAGGCCGATGTCTCTGGCATCAGCATCTGCTTTCAAATTTTCGTAAAAATTATGAAAACATTCTGGTATTAAAGTAAGTAATGACATGATACCTCGTTTCTTTTCCACACATATTGGCACTGTTTTTTTTTGTGAATGACTTTAATGCAATTATTTGTCCCCTTCAAAGCCAAAGTCAAAAGCGCTTTATTTAATACAAATCGTTATAAATTTTTAAAAGAACATAAAGCAAATTCCAAACAATAAAACTATAAAAAACTTAATGGCCCGAATGGCTCTCTAAATTTATACGTTATCAGTTAAACACATTTAATGAAACAAATACACTTGCAAATTTAAATTAATTAAGATTATTTCATATTTTCTGATTCAATTGGAAAAAGGAGAAAAAACCAACCAGCATTATTCAAAAATTACTTATATTACTAACACAACAATGAACTTATATCCTATACCTAATATGTTACACCCTAATTCTAAATAAGTTCAATCAAAAAAAACAAAAAAACAAAAAAAAACGTTACCTTATATTGAAACCTATACCTAAATTATAATACAAATAAACAACACTAGATGTAGCAATAATGAGATGAATCTAAAAAACTAAGTAACGAGAAAAAGCACAAAAACAGAAAATAAACACGAATAATTTAGACATTATCATTCAGCCACCAATACCTAGATTGCTCCATCTCAGCTCGACCAGCCCCAACGAATCTAGCAAATGAGTATCTCCATTGGAATTGTTGGTCTCGTGAACTCAGATTCGGAGGATATTTTATCTTCTTATCGGTGGCCCGTCGGTATACGTGATATATGATTGGGACGCCGTCAGAATCAAAAACATATCGATTCATGTCCAAATACACGAATGCTTCTTGAGGAACGAGGCCAGTAGTGAGGCAAGTCACAATATACCCGTCTGTAGGGTGGAACGGCTGTGAAATCCAAGGGTTTTCACTCACAGTTACAGATCTTGCGATATGATTCCGAAGAAGTTTCAATATGAAGATATCGACTCTTGTCACTTGAGCGGTTTGATAAATTTTTCCATTCGATATATAGTGCTTCCAATCCGTCTCAGGCTTTCTGTACAAACCAGTACATGCACGAAGACATTTCCTTTCGAAAACTCTTAATCTTTCCATTGTACTAGCACTCTGGTTGTACCAGATCTGGCATCGTATGTCAAATCTAGACTAACCAGGGTCTTGTAACAAATAACTTTGACTTTTTGATCAATGTATCTGGAATGAAAGAGTTGCCGAAGGGCCATGACTACTTTTAGTGCCTTACTGAGCATGATTTTGACATGTTCAGTGTAATACAGATACTGATCGAGATGAACACCGAGGTATCGAACACAGGATTTATGTGGAACTCGTTCTGAACTACCCTCACCAGCCATAATGTGGAAATCCTTCCAATTACGTTTCAGGTCTTGACTGACCCCCTGCAGCGTTGTCCGAAACAAAATTGTTTCGCATTTCTGCGAATTGATTTTCATTCGCCAATTGTCAGTGTAGAGCTGCACATCATTAAACATTTTTTGAAGATTGCTCTGAACTATTGTAGCTTTTCGGTCTGCCGTATAGATGATCAGATCATCAGCAAATGCGCGTTGGCGAGACATTAAAATCAAAGCTGTGCAATAGCTTGCGAATAAATATTGAGAAAAGCAGGGGCACAGTAACTGTTCCCTGCTGTAGACCATTCAAGACCTTGAATTCGCGCATTGTTGTCAGATTTCCATCAGTTACAACAAAGCAGAGATAACGAAGAGGTTATCCCCACCTGGCAGTGAAATTTTGATGACGGACACTTCAAGAAATTCAAAGTTTTTGAATTCGACTTTTTCAATATTTTGGAAACAATAGGGTCTTCTAACCAATATCCCGGTGCCACCTCCTCCATCACCTATTACCCTATCGTTTCTTACCAATGCAAAATCTTTGAATTCCATGGAATGCCATGAATTGAGGTGGGTTTCAGTGAGAAGTATGATGTCAGGCTTTTGCTTAAAAACAAATTCAAGGAGATAATCACGTCGATGTATAGCAACGATAGAGTTGACGTTGATCGATATGAGGCGAAGCCTATCCATGGGAATATGACTGGATGACAAGTTATTATTAGGCATTTGAAAGACCTAAACGCTGAAAAGCAAAGTTAATTTTTGAATCTTGTTTGTCGATTCTCTCCGATAAAGAATTGTTGCTGGTAAATTTTGAGAAGCAGCTCATTCTTGCCACTTACATTATTTACATTATTTCCAGCATTTTCTGCTGGTCCTCTAGCGGCGAGTGCAAATGATTCGCCGGGCTTGACGAAGTTGGAAGGTATGATATTATGGTGTACTTGTGTTTGCTTTGGAGCAAATTTAACTTTTGCATCTTGATATCGGGAGCATCCTCGATATGATGCTGGGTGACCAAAAACACCGCAGTTAACGCAGTTTAATTTTTCTTTAGGCTCCGTCTGAGCCAATTTGCACTCACCGGGAGCATGAACGTCTTTGCATTTAACGCAACGATAGTGCATGGCACAATTGGCAGCCGAATGTCCAAATCTTTGACACCGGTAACACTGGTTGACTTCTCTTTTCTGGAGGCGTTCCCACCTCACCACTCTGAAATTTAAGTACCTTATTTGTTGAAGGGCACTTGGACTGCTCTTATTTGCAATTTGTACCAGGTAAAGTGGTAAATTTTTCCTTTCTATGGTCGACCTTCTTGTCGCAAAGGCTTTGACTGAAACAAAATCAATATCGGGTGCAGCCTCCTTGAGCACCTGAAGAAGATCGACCGTATCCTCTCCGCTGTCCAAACCCTTCAACAAGAAGGTCTGATTCTTTTAACTTTTTGGGGTATAGGTGAAGTGTGGAACCTCCCCAGAAATCAGCGCATCTTTGGCTGACTTGAAATCAACCAGTGATTTCGTCTTTATAGTTAATTTTTCGGCATTAACTCTTTTGATTTCGAAATTGGCCAGTTTATTTTCGGCTGCCAATAGCCGAACCATATCTTTCCCGGTTTGTCCGAACACGTTGATTAGCGGAATTTTTTCTGTCTTGTTGGAAGCTTTTTCAGAGAAACCAGCAGAACTGCGGGCTGGTTTTTTCTCCTTATTTTTGTTCTTTAAATATTGAATGAAATTAACGTCATTATCTTGATTAAAATTACCTCTGATGTTTTCTTCGATTTCCATATCTTCGGTTAATCCCTCCAGCGCTGCAAAATAATGTTGGCTCTCGTTGGTGCCACCAGCACTTAGAACTTCCTCTGGATTTACTTGCTTTGCACTTTTCTTCGGCTTTGTTACCTGTTGCCATTGATTTTGTGGCTGCGTCTTTTGAGGCTTCATCCCTTTCTTGAAGAGATCCTTGAGAGACTGTATCTCTTGCCTTAGTTCATGATTTTCTTTCTGCAATTTGGCCATTTGTTGATTGTCCACTATTATTCGCAGGTTGCACCCTCCATCTACGGAGTTTTCTTCGTTGTGTTTTCTTTTAGTGATTGTCGCCAGTTTCGTATTCGTCGTTTCCCCAGGTTGTCTCAACGGTGGGAAGCCGTCGGGCTCCTCCATACCAGCGGCGAAATTTTCTTTGTGAATTTGTTTTTCGTTACCAATCGAAGTAAAAATATTCGATAGAAATTTCCTGAGTCGATTACTTCGACAATATAAGATTTTTTCCGATAAAAATTAACTTCGGACTAACGTTTTTAAAAAAATTAATTTAATTTTTGAAAACTTTTGACAGGAGCAATTTAAAAGACCTATTTGTCCCCTTGTTCTGTTTCTTTTGAAAATTTTTGTTCCTGAAAAGCAGACGCGTTTCGACTCCTTTGAGTCATCTTCAGTGCCTAAAGGACGTGATTCAAGATCTTTATTTGGTGATTTTTCATTTCATTCATATACAATTCATCAATAGCTTAACCTAACAATATACATGCAAGTTGTGTCTTGGGGTTTTTGGAGCTCAATAATAATTTACTTTAATTACATTATAATATTAATTTTTTGGTAAAAGAAAACTTTAAAATATGGACTCTCACAACATTATCATACATTAGTAGATTATAAAATAAGCTTGTCAAAATCATCTGCTCTAACAATTAGTTTTAAAATTTTAAAATTGATTTTGTTAAAATTAAGTACATTATTTCCTCAAGGCTATAAAATATATTTATTCAAGTTATAACTAGTAATTACATGTCAAAAATTAATGAAATTTTACATGTCATTGGATTGAAATCTTTTACAAGTCCTTTGAATTTAATTGCTACTGAGATGTCCGCCAGTAGTAGCGGTGTGCGATGAAGCCTCCTCTAATGGTGTAAAGAATCATCTCCGAGATGTTACAATCGGTGAGCTGCAACACGTCTATAATGAACCTGTTTAGACGACACCAAGTTCCACGGGCGCCTATTATCAGGGACAAGATTCTAAGAGACTTGTCGCCAGGAAACGCTCCTTTGACTGCCTCGATGAAGGCTATTCCAGAATATTTCAGCTGTTTGGTATTAAAGTTATGCGCAAGAGGGGCAGGGCCCTCCCAGTTCATGCCAACGTCGGATATTATTATTTCGTTGGTGTTCTTGAGAATTATATCTGGCTTGAGGTTGTAACCTTCAGAGGTTCTGATGATCGGCTCTAGTTTCGTGGACCATCCGTTCTTTTTGGCTGCTTTAGCAAGGCATGACACAAGTTGGTTATGGCAATTTATTCTGGTAGCATGGGTGACTAGGCAATTCTACAGAATATGGCTAATGGATTCCGTTTTCTGGCATCCTGCTCTGCAGTTTCTTAATTGCTTGGATGTTGTCGGTATGGACTTGCATGGGAGCAAGTTCAGGCGTAAGTTTACTGCCTTAACGTAGTGGGATGCTGACCAAAAACGTGGTGGTAACCATTTGTTACAAGCCTTGTGGTTCGCTGCATGGTGTAATCCATTTCCGGAGAATGAGGATTCGAGCTGCACTTGCTGTTTTTTTTTGCAAGAATTCTCTATTTAAGGCCGTGTTGAACTTCATTCCCCATCCTAGGTCTAGATCCAATCGTGATTTCAGAGTGCGAATTTGTTTTTCACTATTGGAGTTATTGTGGGGGCGAATTCCAAGTCATCCACTTTTGATGGGTGCATGTATAATCATATTGTGGCAATGTAGAGGAAGATGTAAAGATTTTTCGACTTTTTTTCGGTCGACTTCGAGTAGTATGCGCTTGTTAGTGTTGATGGAAGCCGCCATTGGAATGATTTGCGGGATGAGGTGGTTCTTGATTGCTATGAAACGTTGATGTGGTTTGAGTGGTGCTTTTACGAGACGACTTATAAGTTAGTCCAAGGTGTTGAGGACGTCTTTCGTGATACCCGAGTGCGTGTAACGTTTGCCAAAGTACTTAAAACAGTCTCCTGGTTTCAGCTGTTTTAAGGGGTCATTCTTCACCTTGAAAGATGGTGTTGAAGGGAAGAAGATTTCCTTCTTGGCAAGAAGTCTCTCCGCTGTGATCGAGAAAGATTTTTTGCCGTTTATTTCCCGTCCAATTCTGTCGAACAAGGATTCGGCTGGTTTGAGATATTGTCGTACTTCGCTTACTGAGTCACCCATAAGGATAAAATCGTCTGCATAAGCCATAACAGAACTGTGTCGGGGAAAGCCCGCTAAGGTCTTCGATTAGCTTGTCGAGGATGGTGTTAAATAGTGCTGGTGAAGTGGGTCCTCTTGTTTTAGTCCTCGGTTGATATTTACTTGCCAGATTTTCCTTTTGCCGCAAGTTATTTCGGGGGTAGCACCTGTTAAGTTAGATCTTATTAACTGAATCGTATTTTGGTCGATTCCTGTTTGTTTCATAGTGCTTATGATGGAGGAGTGAGGCACTCCTCCCGCCTTGTGCTCCTTGGCTCGTATGATTCCCACTTACGCAAGCTTTTCTGCAAACGATTTTATCGGCTCCATTCCTGTCTCCTGGTACAGCACCTCGTTGGGGTAAGCCCGAATGGTTTTTCGCTCCACTAATCTTATCTTGCCCCATTTTGTTTTCGGAGCTCGAATCCATATCATCACCGCATATGTGATGATCGGACGAATCAAGGTTTTATAGGCCAAAACCTTGACTCGCTGGCTCGCTGTCAAATGTTTCCTGAAAAGAGGTAAAAGAAGATGGTACGCATAAGTCACTTTTTTCAAATTATTATCAACGTGAGTAGTAAAGGGAGCTTTCCTGTCGAAAACTACCCCCAAGTACTTCGTCTGCCTAGAACAGTGCACCATCTGCCCATTCAACTTAACCCTAGAGTCACAGATGCCCTTTACACGATGACCGAAGTTTTTATAGGGGTCCTTGAACACAATTAATTCACTTTTCTTAGCATTTAACTTGATTCCCAATTCCCGATAATATACACTAAAAGATTCCAAATATCTTTAGACGCATCCTAGCAAAGCGCAAATTGTGCTCAGATGACCGCACTAACAAGTCGTCAGCGAAGAGGTTTACCTGGATTCTGAGCTTGTATTCATCTCTTACGCCCGGGACGTCAGACGTGAATATGTTGAAAATAAATGGGCCTAATATAGACCTCTGTGGAATCCCCGAGTTAATACTAAATAGGTCTGAACTAGCTCCACCAGCCACCGCTAAGGCAGTTCGTCCCCTCATGAAGCTGCCGAAAATTTTCACAATATGGGCCGGAAAGCCAAGAGTTATCATTTTTTAGAGAAGCCTATTGATCCATACAGAGTCAAAGGCTTTCTCCACGTCCATCAGGCAAGCTACAACAAGCTTATTGTTGTGCGTGCTTCTCGTGATATTGGCTTGGAACACGGTCATAGCATCCACCGTGGAGTCAGATTTTTTCAAGCCAAATTGTCTTTCCGGCACCATTTTTGCACCGGCAGAGAATTGTAGGATGCCTTCAATTATTACCCTTTCAAGAAGCTTAGCAATGTTTTAATGCAACGAAATTGGACGAGTATTGACCACGTAAGCACTGCCCGACTTCTTGGGTATTGCGAATATTTTTGCACATTTCCATTGCCGAGGGAAGTAGCAAATGCTAATGCAGTTATTTAGAATGATCGCGAGGAGGACAAAGAAAACTTGGGGAAGCCTTTATAATTAGAGATCCCATCAGCCTCTGCTGATTTTTTGGAATTTCGCTCCAGTGCCAACAAAGTGAGCCTCACAGGGCTGACAAACAGACTCAGACCATTAGGTGCATCAGAAGGATTTGAAATAGAGAACCGAGTCAAGAACAATTGATCATTGTCCCTGTCGAAATTCGTTGTGGTGCTGCTCACTAACGAAGTAGCGGAAGATTCCTCACTTGTTTTCTCTTCTTGAAGAACTTTCGCAAAAAGTTTTGCGATAGAGTCAGCGATGGCTTTGTCATCCATGAGCATGGATCCATCATAAGTGAGGACCCCGATCTAAGTTCCCACCATTGGGGTGGTGGTGTCGGTTTGTATGAGAGGGACCCCCGATTAATGCTGGTGTGCTTTTGAGCATTTGCCCCGGCAAAGGCTTGTGCGAACCCTCACATGGCCCTCTGCTCTGCAAAGATAACCAAAGGACCAAAAAAGCGATTGCACATACGAAAAGAGATAGTGGCTCCGAGGGGGACCCAATCAAACTGGTGTAATTTCAACTACAAAACCTAAGAATATATAAAAAAAAAAGTAAATAAAAATATCAACAACGACGAAGCAACTAGCATCAGCAGCCCCGATGTTAATACCACATTGGCAAAGTTACCAATGACGACAGAAACGGCGTCAAAAACAATGACAGTAAAGCTCGACAAAAAACGGTGATTAGTGGACAACATTGACCAGATTGAGAGTCTCGCGGCGTCCATACGGAGCAAGAAAATGATGGAAACGCTAGGATGCCTCTAAAAAGGAAGAGCAGAAAATTTTGCTGGACGCGCCAGATATTCGGTCGTAGGGAGAAAACATAAAGAATATCGAGAATTGGATGGTTACTGGTGCGACCCCTTCCAAAGCCATCAAAGCGAGGGTCATAAGTCCCAAAATAATAACGAACCATCCTGAAGTCCATAAAGTTATCACGGAAGGAAAAGAAACACGTGACTTGTCAAATAATCGCCATTTCGCGATTGCAACGCCCCCGTCAAAAATTTGGCTGAAGTACTGTACTTGAAAATGAAAGCCAATAACTTCTCCCGAGCAAGGAGGTTGCAACAAACTATTGCCGCAAAGTGACGTCAAAAAGAAAAGCTTATCCGAAAAGCGAGAGACGTTCTAAAAAGAATAAAATCAGCATGCAATTTGCAAAAATTCGCAAAGGTGTAAACTAGAGGAACTCCTCGATCGAAGAGGGCATTACCGGGGGAGCTGGCTGAAGTCCAAAGAGGACCAGCAGCCGGAAAAGAGCAGAAGGTAAATGAAGCGCTGAGGGCTAATATTAAAGGGCACACACAGATATCTTTATCAAATATCAATAAAAGGCGTCTAGCCCAATCGAAGGTGACCGGGAAAAAAATGATGGATGAGGCACATGACGGGCTTGGAACGCCAGATCAGGGGTTCAAGATAATGCTAGCAAAAAGAATGGAGAAAGCCGCAAAGAAACTCCTTCAAAAGGTGCCCGAAAATAAAGTTCGCAAATGATGTTAAGAGTAAAGTAAAAAGCAGCCACATAGAATGTTATAAGCATATTTTTTTAGAAAACAACCCTACTCAATTTAAAGTTCCGTCTCTATCCAAAATTTGTACAGAACAAATTACAGCGCATCAGACAGTTGAAATCATACAACAATCATCTCAGAAATAAATAGGTCATCCTGAAAATCTCCAGATTTTTAAATTTAAAAAAAAAGACAACATGTTCATTCTGAAAATCTCCAGATTGTTAAATTCGAAACAAAAGACAACATGTCAGTCTCACATCATTTTATTTTTCTATTTTTCATTCTACTGCAAATATGTCAGTGGTCCATTTGGTTGAACATTTTTGAGCCACTTTAAAAAAACAACGAGAATCCCAGAAAAATAAAATCAGCCAACCAACGGCATAAACGCAACTATCACATCATTTGGGATTGTATTCTGGTACAAGCATGGGGCTCAGTCACGTCATGTTATTCTGAAAATTCATATGTGAACATTGCGGTTGCTACTCAACTAGACAATTGTCAAGCAGACAAAAAAATGTGGAAGGAAAGGATTGTTCCGTTTTGGAATTGTTTTCAGTTTCACTAGAATTGTTCCAATGGTGGTAGCGGCAGCGATGTCGAGAAGAGAGAGAAGTTGAGAGTTGTACGCTTAACAAAGAGGTCATTTGCCAGAAAACTAGAAACAATATTTCTTTGAAAGTCGTAAAGACAAGAGACTATTTCCATTCAATTCGTTCTTTTTTGTGCTTTTGACGTTTTTCAACTGGAATAATGTGGATCTTGTCTGTAGATTGGACGATTTGAAATAACATATGGATTAGTTGGTAGAGTTTTTTTTTCTATAAGGAAATGATTGCAATTATTTAATTTGTAATATGTTTGAGTGAGTAGTGGTGAGTAGATACTAAGTGGAAATATGTATATGTATCAAGCTGGGCTGGTTCTAAATACAGGTACATACAGATCTTTTGCATGAGAGTGGAAAAAAATTAAAAAGCCAAAATTGAACACCACAAACTTAAAACTAAATTGATTCAAGCATCCTTCAACGGGCCATTGCTAAATTATTTGCTTTGATTAATTTTATTATTTATTAATAGAGTGGAATGCAGCTTTGAATGCTGATAAAATATCGGAATAAAATTAAAAAAATGTTAGACAATTCGAATTGTATAGAGAAAAGTCATCCAAACGATCATCTTTCCAACAGAAAAATTAATACTTTCATGTCATGGTCTCCCCAATTTTATAAAAATTAAAATAATTAAGTACATCAAAATACCAACTTTCTATCATATAAACCGATCCAACCCGCATGCAAAATTGAAAATCATTTTACGCATAGCATGAAAAATTATATGAGTTGCTTTGGTTATGTGTAACTCACGTTTACATACTCGTTCATATATCAATCACGTTTCACAGGTTTATTTTCGTTCGTGAGGAGAATGTTTCCTGAAGCCTGTTCAGGATGGAAATCAATAGAAGAGTTATGTTAGAAAAGATTTAAAATTTCCCCGATTTTTCTCCGTTCTACCATTTCTATACTGGCGAGCATATGCATACGAGTATATTACCTGTAAATATATCATTCCATTTTTTCCTACATTCATAAATTCAATGGTAGCAGTTTATTTGAGCTTTGGCAGGAATTTCCGTGAAATACGAGACGATCAGGCGTTTGAAATGCTCCTCAACGTTTTCAATCGTCGTAATCATCGTCATCATTCGTCGTCGTCTTCAACTTTTCCTCTGATATTACGATGGGAAATCTGGCAAAGAAAAGCGAGCAATTTTTCGAGGAATTACAGCGTATGGAATGAAAATCATAAGAAAATAAGAGAAATGAGCAAGAGCTTAAAAGAAGAAAATTCCTTAGTGTAAGTTCGTGTTATTGTTGGTCGGGAAAAGTGGAAAAATTCCAATCAGTTTCACATAAAAAATTCTCTGTAAGCATGACATTTGCAATTGAGTCACAAAGTGGGGGTTAATCTGTTTTGAAATGTTCATTTTTCCGGTAGATTTAGTTCAAGGAATTCAAAGAGATAGTTAGTGAATATGAAGCAGAAGGATAAAACTTTTTAAAAGGACATTTCAATGGCATATGTTTGGTAAAATAAGAGTATATAAGTTGATAAAAATTTTACAAGTCGTATCGATTCGAAATTTGTGGGAAGTAATTGCAAATTTTTAGTGAAATTCACGCATAATTTGGAAGGTAAATAATTTCACGAAGGAGGCTATCAAAGATATAGGGCTAGTGCTACTACTGCTCTTGAAAGGCTGCCCTCCCCACTCCTTTATCGGTTGATAACTTCATTATAACTTTGTTATGTTCCAGATACATGGCTCAGTAGTACAACCTATCCATTAAAGCCTTCAATCAATTGAGCCAGACCAGTGGGTGATAGTCCGTAGTTATATGGAAATGAGTCAGAATTTCTCTATAACCCAGGAATCCTTTTTAAGTGCTATGACAATATGACCCTCTCTGTGGAATGTAGAGCACTGCTCCAATTACAATGTCTGAGATACCTGTCTGTACGGTAAACTAAAGGTTAAAATTTGAGCAGGAGCGTTAAACTAAAAATATCGATAAAAGTGTAAAGCAATACCAATCTATGAAGAAGCGCGGGTGCGACCAGAACTACCGTTCGCTCCAGGATCTCCAGACAAAAAGATACCGACGCGTCGACTTCTATTTGACTGCTTGGTGTTTTGATCAAGTACATACAAGCACGGTCTGATATGTACTAAGCCTACAAAAGAAAAACGATAATTTTGGAATAGTAGCCATTTATTACTCAACATAATCTCCTCTTAGCTCGATGTACTTGCGACGCCATTCAAGTGGACCTTATCGATAGCCGATGTATGTTCTCCAATCATCCGAGCCGACTCCATCGAACACTACGGCCTCCTCATCGACATGAAAGGGAGACGACTCATTGAGCGCGCAAGACTCAAAATAATTACAGCGCCCATAGAAAAACAGCCGCCCAAAATGGACTCACTATCGATGGATATCAGTGACTAGCTTCGGTCCCTGTTGTTTGACTACGGCAACTTCTCAGACGACAGCCAACAACCGTACACCAGGTGTACGACCACGCATCACATTCAAACCAAGGAGCCGCCAGTCAACGCCAAGGAACGAAGACTCTCCCCGACAAGCTGGCCGCCACAAAAGCCGAATTCGACGAACTCACTAAACATGGAATTTGCCGTCCATCAAAAAGCGCATGGAGCAGCTCCTTGCACATGGTGAAATAGAGACTACTGTACGCTCAACGCCAGCACAATCTCTGACCGCTATCCAATTGTATTCCTCCAAGACTGCACCGCAGCCCTTCACAGAATGTCAGTCTTCCCCGTGATTGGCTTGCAAAAGGCATATCATCAAATTCCCGTGTAACCCAGCTACATTTCGAAGACTGCTATCATCACACTGTTCGGATTGTACGAATTTATGTACATGACGTTCCGACTGTGCAACGCAGGCCAAACGTTCCAGCGCTTCATGCACGAGGTGCTGCGAGGCTTGAACAGCGTATTTGTATATCTCGACGACATTCTGATCTTCTCGCCCAACCAACAGCCACATCTGGAGCACGCGAAGGAAGCGTTGGACTGACTAGACAGATTCGGTCTAATCATCAACACCCCTAAGTGTGAATTCGGAAAATTGGAAGTCAAGTTCCTGGGATGCGCCATCACCAAGCACAGATTGAAACCCTTGCCCGAAAAAACGGAGGGAATTTCCACAACACGGGAGCCGAAGACCGTACATCAGCTGAATTCCTTCTTGGGGATGGTCAACTTCTCCCGCCGCTTCCTCGCACATGCAGTTCAATACCAGCGTGCTCTACTGCAGCTGATCACGAGAAACCGCAAATGCGACCAAAAGCCTCTCAATTGGACGGACGAGGCAATAGCCGCATTTGAGCAGTCCAAGTCAGACTTAGGGAAAGCCCGACCCTGGCTCATCCGGACTCCAACGCCATATGGTCTCTTTGCGCCGATGCCTCAGACAACGGCATCGGAGCCGTACTACAGCAATCGAGGGGAGGAACCGCAACACCGCTGAGATTCTTCTCCAGGCAGCTAACAGACGCCCAACGAAAGTACAGCACGTACGATTGGGAACTGTAAGCTATATACGAGGCAATTTGACACTTCCGACATATGGTCGAGGGCAGAGTTTTCACTGACCACAAGCCCTTGCAATTTGCACTCCAGCAGCGCTATGGAAAAGCATTGCCGAGGCAACAATGCCAGCTGGACTTCATATCGCAATTCACCAAGGACATCCGACACATACCAGGCTGAGAGAACGCCATCGCTGACTACCTTTCAAGGGTAAATATTATTAAATATATTGACTTTAACGCATCTCAGAAGGATAATCCCGAGCTTCAAGCACTATTAAGCAGCCAAGACTAGCCGCTCGAATGTAGACAACAGAAGTTGTCCGACTCCTCCGTAACCCTTCATTGCATCACCATTCAGGAGATGATACGACCATTCCGCGGCAATTTCCAGCAAAATTCATGCAGAACATCCATGGCCTCTCTCTTCCAGGCACTCGCGTGACCAGGAAGATGATCACCGACCGCTACTTCTGGCCCTCGATGAATTCCGACATCAACAAGTGCGTCCGAGCCTGCCTGCCGTGCTAGCGCAACAAAATCACTCGACACACTAAGTTACCATTGCAAAGAAACAGCCTACTTGATGCGAGGTTCGAGCACATCAACATCGATCTTACCGGACCACTCCCGCCGAGTGAAGGATTCCGATACTGCCTCACCATCGTGGATAGGTTCTCCCATTGGCCCGAGGCGATACCAATTGAGACGATCACGGCCACAGCAGTCGCAGAGGCGCTAATCAACATATGGATCAGCCGTTTTGGAATCCTTGCACGCATCACGACCGACCTCGGTAGACAGTTCGAGAGCCGGGTATTTAAGGAGCTAACTAGACTACTCTGAGTCATGCACTTGCGGAAGACGCCCTACATTCCGGCTTCCAATGGCATAGTGGAACGGTGGCATCGCACGGTCAAAACCGCGATCCGCTGCCACGACTCACCTCAATGGACCAAAGCGCTACGGATTGTACTGCTAGGACTGCGATCGACGATGAAGGAGGACATCGAATTAACGCCAGCCGATATGGTCTACAGCACGACGCTTCGACTACCTGGAGAATTTTTCAACATCTCACAGGCTGGCGTGAATGACTCCAACTTCCTAACGGATCTCCGCACAAAGGACATCTTCATAAACAAGGACCTGCCAAACAGCACGAAACGACAAGGTTAAGGCCCCACTCACACCGCCTTATGATGGCCCGTACCCGGTATTAACACGGAAAAATAAATACTATAAGGTTGACGTGAGTAGACGACCAACTGCCACATCCATCGACAAGCTGAAACCCGCATTTTTCACACCTGACGAGCAGCCCACCGGTTGGCATGTACTAACAACATGCTTAGGGCGAGAGATCCGCATGCCAGTGCGATTCGCAGCCTAGTTTCATCATATCGTGGCTCCGCCACTGCAGGAAGAGTACTGTAGCGGACCAGCCACAGACCACGCAAACGACATTGTTGCCGACATATCGCACAATGATCGCATCAACAGCCAGCATGCATGCTTGTGCGCCGTGAATATAGCAGAGCAACACAGCCAGCATACATGCTTGTGCGCCACGGGGTATGCAAGCTCGAATAACAATTCAGATACAAGCAATGCAAGGCCATGAACCATGCACCCGCGGATTTCTGCAACATACGCGATACGATAAGAGGAATGCACTTGCGGACAAACCGGGAAAGATATGGTTCGGCTATTGGCAGCCGAAAATAAACTGGCCAATTTTGAAATCAAAAGAGTTAATGCCGAAAAATTAACTATAAGGACAAAATCACTGGTTGATTTCAAGTCAGCCAAAGATGCGCTGATTTCTGGGGAGGTTCCACACTTCACCTATACCCCAAAAAGTGAAAAGAATCAGACCTTCTTGTTGAAGGGTTTGGACAGCGGAGAGGATACGGTCGATCTTCTTCAGGTGCTCAAGGAGGCTGCACCAGATATTGATTTTGCTTCAGTCAAAGCCTTTGCGACAAGAAGGTCGACCATAGAAAGGCAGAATTTGCCACTTTACCTGGTACAAATTGCAAATAAGAGCAGTCCAAGTGCCCTTCAACAAATAAGGTATTTAAATTTCAGAGTGGTGAGGTGAAAACGCCTCCAGAAAAGAGAAGTCAACCAGTGTTACCGGTGTCAAAGATTTGGACATTCGGCTGCCAATTGTGCCATGCACTATCGTTGCGTTAAATGCAAAGACGTTCATGCTCCCGGTGAGTGCAAATTGGCTCAGACGGAGCCTAAAGAAAAATTATACTGCGTTAACTGCGGTGTTTTTGGTCACCCAGCATCATATCGAGGATGCTCCCGATATCAAGATGCAAAAGTTAAATTTGCTCCAAAGCAAACACAAGTACACCGTAATATCATACCTTCCAACTTCGTCAAGCCCGGAGTATCATTTGCACTCGCCGCTAGAGGACCAGCAGAAAATGCTGGAAATAATGTAAATAATGTAAGTGGCAATAATGAGCTGCTTCTCAAAATTTACCAGCAACTTAATTCTTTATCGGAGAGAATCGACAAACAAGATTAAAAAATTAACTTTGCTTTTCAGCGTTTAGGTCTTTCAAATGCCTAATAATAACTTGTCATCCAGTCATATTCCCATGGATAGGCTTCGCCTCATATCGATCAACGTCAACTCTATCGTTGCTATACATCGACGTGATTATCTCCTTGAATTTGTTGTTAAGCAAAAGCCTGACATCATACTTCTCACTGAAACCCACCTCAATTCATGGCATTCCATGGAATTCAAAGATTTTGCATTCGTAAGAAACGATAGGGTAATAGGTGATGGGGGAGGTGGCACCGGGATATTGGTTAGAAGACCCTATTGTTTCCAAAATATTGAAAAAGTCGAATTCAAAAACTTTGAATTTCTTGAAGTGTCCGTCATCAAAATTTCACTGCCAGGTGGGGATAACTTCTTCGTTATCTCTGCCTATGCAACTGGTCAAAATGTTTTCAAGTTCAAGGAGGAACTCAATTCCTTGTTTGAAATACTCGAATTGAACAGGCTGCATAATTATTATATTTTTGCTGGTGACCTGAATGCCAAGCATACATCATGGCTAAACGCCACCAATAATCCAAGAGGTGTATTCCTGAAATCATGGATAACAGAGAACCAAATTGAATACCTATATGGGTCGGAGTTCCCAACATACCCTAGGACAAATTCATATTTGGACCTCTGCATTGCTGACGCAAGACTTGAATTCAGCTTTAATAGTCCTCAACGGAAACTGCAGGTGCTTCCTTACGATAGCGACCATAACGCAATCGTAATGGAAATCAATCATCAAAGGGATGATTTCTTCCTCATTCCAGTTCAACATGAAAACCATCGGTTGAATTTCAAAAAAACAGACTGGGGAAAGTTTCAAAAGAAGTTTAATCGGGAGTACCAGAAGCAATGTTCTCTTTCTGATGATGGCAACGCTTGCTCAATGGTTCTTAATAACAGAAATCTAACTGACGATGAAATAGACCTCTATTTGTCGAAGTTAGAGAAGCTGACGTTGGAAACTATTGAGAAAGTAGTTCCTAAGATTAAACATCGAAACAATATGGAAGGATATGAAACACCAACCATCGCAAGGTTGAAAAGATTGAAAAGCCTTCTTCTCACACACGTCAACAATATTTATCGACGATTTTTGGACTACAACCATCCCTCGTTGGCTTTGTTGAAATTACACCTGAAGAATGTCCGGAACTTAATCCGTTCATACTTCAGGAGTGAGGTCAGCAATCAATGGGCGGAAAAACTGAGGGGTATTAGCCCACAGGACCCAGATGGCGTTTTCGCGAAAGTGAATAGCTAATTCCGCAGGAAGTCTCGAGTGAAGGTATCGAATCTTGAAGTCACTAGTGATGAGATAAATCTTCTCGGTAGAGCTGGTATCGAAATTGATAGTACGACTCCGGATAGAAATGGAAACAGGATTATATGTGATGGATTGCAGAAACTTGCCCTGATTGGAACACATTTGGAATTGGTTCATCTGCCAAACCCAGAGAGAAGGAATGAAATATTTTCGGAGGTCGTTGAAGCAAAAGTTTCCGACTTCAAATCAAGCCTGAACGGCCAATCAATTCTTCATTTCGATGAATCATTCACATCTGACCTCATACCGAGCTTGAATCTTATTGATTATTTTGTCAGCTATGAAGACTTGTGTTTCATATTTCGCAGAATAAACAACATTTGCCTGAGGTTGCTATTAGGAATTATTGCATATTGTTCAACAACATGTTGAACAATTCATATTTCCCAAATGAGTGGAAAAAGGCTAAGGTATTTTCGATCTTGAAGAAAGGAAAAGAATCTTCATGCCCTAAAAGCTATCGCCCAATCAGCTTGCTGCCTAACATCAGCAAGGTGTTTGAAGTGATGCTCAACAGAGCATTAAACGCCCACATTGAGAAATATGAGTTGATGCCGAATTGCCAATTTGGTTTTCGTGCCAGGCATTCGACCATACATGCAATAACGAAAGTAACCTCAGACATCTGTTGGAAACTAAACAACAAAGAATGTGTTGGAGCATGTCTCATTGATATGGAGAAAGCCTTCGATACGGTGTGGTTAGATGGACTAGTTTTCAAACTTCTTCAGGACAGGTTCCCCAGACACCTTGTCGCCATGATGTGTAATATGTTATACGGGAAATCGTTTGTTGTAACTGATGGAAATCTGACAACAATGCGCGAATTCAAGGTCTTGAATGGTCTACAGCAGGGAACAGTTACTGCGCCCCTGCTTTTCTCAATATTCATTCGCACGGAGATGCTTGACCACCGACGGCGAAGCAACAGATATGCGTCAGCATGTTTGATTCATATATGCCGGCGGCGGAGTGGTTCGCTCTCTGACTCGTCATAAAATCGTCGCCTCGACTTGCCGACACAATTATCATTGTTCTTGAAAACTTTATAACATAAATTTATTTATAGGATAAAGCCGACCTTTTCACTCATCCTACGTATCCTATAGATTATTCTGCAATTGGAATTACGTCAGGACATCGTCTGAGAAGTAATCTTGTCATTCGTTAACGTTCGAATAGACTTCTTAGTTTGAGTTTCCACAAGACACAGTTAAGAAAACTTTTACATATTTTGGAATTTTCAATAAAAAATTCTTGTTTTCCAACCATCCTAGCGCCTGTCTTTATTTGATGAATACTAGAAACTTCAGTTGAATTGGTAAACCTTTCTAAGAAAATACATTCTATTTTTAGATATATCTATCTATCTATTATGAATCTCAGATTTCCTAGAACATTTGACAATATCCGCTAAATTTTAATTAAGCCTAATATTCCTTGAGGAATGTGCTGACAGTCCTTTTTCCTACTTATTTCCCTCACCTTTTTAATTAACATAATTTCATCGTTTAAATGTTCAACTTCCTTTTCACTTCCTCTACCACAAAAAGGTGTACGACTTGCAAACTACATCTCATTGCTGAAAATTAAGCTTACACGAGATATCCCGTTTCCCATTCTCTTGCAATTATTTAAGCAGGAAATCATGCTTAAATAGTGGTTGGTAACGAGACACTCTTTCTCTATCCTCTCTCTCTCCCTCTCTCTGCAGGTATTCTTGGGTAAAACAATGCTCGAAATGGAGTCCCAAAACTTCACCTGTTGTTTTCTGCAGAAGTATACAATGCTGTTAGAAGACATATCTCAAAAATTGATCAGAAACGTTCGGATTTCTGGAAATCTTTTCAGAAGAGATTCTCATTATACGATGCTGGCTAGCATACTTAATTTGATCGGATTAAATGTTTAGATGTGAAATTTAAGTGTGACAATTATCACATTGTGGTGTGAATTGAAAGATGCGAGAAAGGCTTTAGGATTAAGATTTTCTTGCGAAGGTATCTTTTTAAGACGAAGATTAATTGTTGGCATAAATAAATGAATGGTAAAATGAAGATTGGAAAGTGGGGTTTGAGAGATATTATTTTCTTTAATAATTAATATTCGGAATATGTGGTAATGAGGTGCCTAATTAAGTTTTTTATCTTGCTGATTGCCAGTTATGTGATGGTAATAATTAAGTTATGTATTAAATATTCTTCGTAAAAGGATTATTCAAATTGAAGACTTTATTTAAAGCCACGCAACGTCTTAATTTTTGATTACTAGGTTTGCGCATTTAAATATTATATTTAAATGAATACTTTTATAATTGGTTGTATAAAAAGATCAACATTTAACCAAGTGATGCTTTTTGTAAGTTGCTTATAATCATGACCAAAATATATGAAAAAAAAATAAGCTGGTAAAACCTTTAACTAGTGTCAATGTCCTTAAACTTGGTAGTGCGCACTCGTTTTAGGTTTTTCCTTCCTTTCTGGCAACATAAGTATCTTTGGTAGATGTAAGCACAAACGTCCAATTTATTATATGTCTTAGGTTCTCATGATTTAATGCCAGTCTATGGTACGTATATGGCAAAAGAAAAGAAAAGCTTCTACCTCTCCTTCGGCGTTAAATCAATATTTACGCCAGCAAATTCATTGAATTCCTTTGATGCAGGCATAATTTTCCTATTATTTGATTCCATTTGAATGCAAAATAAAGTGGTTTATTTGTATCAAGAAATAACATAAAGGAACAAAAATAAAACCTGCATCGTCATTAGCACATTCACAAAAGTAACTTGTATTTCCAAAGAATAACATGGGAATATATCATGTGTTGATGTCAGTAATTATAATTGAATTCAAAATGAGCTTTGAAAAAGAAATCCAATTATCTTAGACCATATGTAAGTGCTTCCATCCACTTCATTTCTATTCTTTCTGTCAGCTTCATTTTGTCTATTCTTGAGTTGCATGAAAAACTGACAGTTACAAAAAATGCTACTTGCGTATGAAGAGAGACTGAGCAAAAGGATTTTCTTCTTGTTTCATACGATAGCCAAAAAGCGATTAGCAGTCTAAATTTTTTTGGGTAGCTAAACATTGAATCTCTGAATGAAATATGATTAATATATGAATGAAATAATGCCATAAAAACTTTTTCCTGTACCAATGCACAAAAGTAATTAATATCCACAAGAAAAATCTAAACTCAATCCGTAATCCCTCTAGGCTCACTCGATACATCAAACAAATGCATTAGAAATTGAATCTGTCCTTTTCACATTGCACCAGTTCATGCGACAAAATCAACTATTTTCCGAAAAGAGGAAAAGTCAAACGTGTAGCCTGCAACAATCTGTTTCGATTTTAGTATCCTTGATTAAGTGCAGATACCAAAGAGCGTTTCTTCAAATGCAAAAAGCGTTGTTACATTTCAAGCTTCAGACACGTATCGCAACGTTCAATGGAGCCTTATAGAGATTGCTTTTACGGTCCTTATCCTCCTATTCGTCATTCTCCTCGTCTATGCAAGGATAATAATATATTCCTGAAACGATAAATGCACTGCAGCTTTTTCGAGATCGCAACTGAACTCTGGGAATGTGCTTTGGTAGGCAATATGGTGATGAGGTGAAAATGTCCCTCCACGAGTGCAGTCTAATGGGATTTCATATGAGAAAATGATGAAACAAAAAGTGGTTGTTTCTATGCCGATGATGGTTGGCGGGAATATGTGTACAGAGAAATCTAATGTGAAAGCTCACTCTATACGGTAAATGTTGGTTTTCGTGAAAACAATGTGACTCTAGCGGTTGACTAATTTCATATCCTTGATATGGTGCATAATGCATCATCCCATGGAATAGAGTTCATTTTATAATGAGATGTGTCATTATATCCTCTCGCCATTGTCCTAGTGCTCATAATGGTGCATAATGAATAGCACACGCTCCGCAAATGGGTGGCATATGATGGCAAATTTTAAGTAACCGATTGCTTGACACGTTTTTGGAAAAGTTTGTGAAATGGACAAATGTAATTATAGATACAAATTGGACAGATGAATAAAAATGAACTTTTAGTGAATGAAGAAGAGACATGTTAATACTGAGAATTAGGTGGTGAAAATGTAATTTTATCACACAAGCAGATTTGGTTGCTCTATTCCCAAAGATAACATGGATGCTAAGAAAATAAATTTTTTAAAGAATATATTAAAAGCAACATACGTGTAAAAAAAGAGCAGAAAATCACTTCTTAAGGTACTGGTATTTCAGAAGAAATAAAAAACTAGTAAAAAAATAAGGGACCCGAATTCAAACTGCCGTAAATTTCATAGAAGCGGTGCCATATCACTTTTCCCAGTTTCATTCACGGTGGTATAGTGTTTTGATTTCATTATATTGGAACGGGGAAATTGATTTGGCATCGCTTCTATGCAATTCATTTCACTCTTTTTACGGCACTTTGGAGTCGATTTTCATTTATTTCCTAGATTTTATTTTTATTTCACTCTTTTCAAATGCAAATTCTTTCATTCAAATTCTTTTAAAATTCAGTTTCTTGACTAGATAGTACCATGATCCCTTTCAGCGCCAATGAAAATTATGCTATCAAATTTATACAGTATACGAGTAGAAAACTAACGCATGAATTTCATATGAATGTATATTAAAATCTAATTTCCGATTGGAATACACTATATCTAAATGCTAATATCCGTTCCGAAAAACTATATTCCAAGAAATTGTCCACCATTAAAAAACGGAATTTTTTTGTACCACTGGTAAACGTTTTTTCTATTACTATTCGATTGTTGTGTCCCTCCAATAGAACGTTCCAAATTTACGGATGCACTAAAAAGCAACAAAAACAAAAAAATTTTTGAATGCAACAAAGAACTAACTTTGCTATTGAGTAAGAAAGGAATTAAATATATTTATTAATATTTTTTTTACAAATATGAATTCCTAAGTTAGAGGTTCTGAATATAATTTACTTCAACCTTAAGTTTACTCGTACGGGGAATACTCTTGGAGGCTAGAATTGTTTGGGGAACGCCACCCCCACGGACCCGAGGTTATGAAGTTCGCCGTGAGGCACCTCTTGAGAGGAATCGTAGCGACCCAGGCTAAATCTGGTCTACGCTTTGGACAACAAACTGGAATGCAAGCTTTAAGCTAGCGGAAATGATGTTTTGGCCTTAGTGCTTTGCTCGGTAGCGCCGGGGTGACACTCTTGCATGAACGGCTCCAATTCAACTATCATACCGTCTCCGTCCCAATAAACCTTGGTAGGCCTCGTTCGAAGTTCGCACCATTGGGTAGGTAGTGTAGGTTCAGTCGGAACGGACTCCCGATTAGCGCTGGTCTAGCTCTGAGCACTTGTCCCCACGAGGACTTTAGCCAACCCTCCCTGCTCTGCAAAGATAACCATGGGACCAAAAAGGCGACCACACACATGAACGGAGATAGCAGCTCCGAGGAGCTGGAGCAATTACAACTAAAAACGCTAAAAACAGATCAAACAAATCAAAAAGTAAGTAAAAATACCAATAACGATGACGGCTGTAGCCACGATCTTTAGCACATCGGAAGCGGTACTAACTACGACAAAAACAATGATGAATACGATGACAGTAAAGACGGATTAAAATGGAGATTAGTGGACAGCCTCGGCCAGACTGAGATTCATGTGGCATTTGGGCGCCGTAAACGCACGATACAAAGGCCAAAAGGTCCTAAAAAGGAAGAGCGCGGCATTCTGCAGGACGCGTTAGATGTTCGAGTGGTAGGAGAAAATATAAAAAACATCGAGAATTCGATGGTTGCTGTTGTGATCACTACCAAAGCGAACAAAGCAATGGTCTTAAATCCCGAAATAATAACAAACCATCCTGGAGTTCACTAAGCTATCACGGTAGAAAAAGAAAGGCGTGGCCAGACAAATAAAGCACCGTGGTGTGATTTTACCGCCACCATCGAAAATGTGGCTGAAGTACTGCACTCGAAAATGGAAGCCGATAACTTCTCCCAAGGAATGATGTTGCAAAGTACAATTGCCGACGACACAACGAAGAAAGACTAATCCAAAAAGCGGAAGAAGTTCTAAAGAGAATAAAATCAGCATGTGGCTCGACAAAAATCAGATAAGGGGTAAAGAATGGGCTCCTTGAACCAAAGGAGCTCCTAAACTACAAAGGGTATTACCAGAAGAGCTTGTTGAAGGCCAGAGAGAACCAGAAGGCCAAAGAAGAGTAGAAGGCAAACAAGTGCTGAGGGCTAAGAATACAGAGCATGCGCAGGTAGAAGAATAGCGGCTAACCGAATTGAAGGAAAGAAGAGGCACTTGGTGGGCGTGGAATGCGGGGTCAGGGGTTCTAGGCAGTACTGACAAAAGAATATGAAGTTCACATGGGCTCCAAGTAAAAAGAAAGGCCAGCTGCCAAATAGGAAGGGGGAAAGCCCCGATAAAGATCCCGAAAGCAGGCACAGCTCGTAAAACCCAAAGATTGTTGATCCTACGTAGAAGCGCGGTGACATATCAGGGGAAATGCAAAGCCCAAAGACACCAACACTGCTATTAAAGCATTACGACCAACGCGGTTGGGCCACATACTGGTCGAATCCGGAGCAGAGGCTGACAATATAGAAGTATTCTGCAACTCAGGAAAGAAAGTCCTCAGCGAAAATGCACCTATAGCCTCGCTTGAGCCAATGGCAATGATCGTAGTCAGAGACATTGACTGCGTCATGGGCCTGGCTGAGGTAGAAGAGCCCATCAAAAGGGAGTTCCCTAGCGTGAACAGGATTAAAGCAAGCCTGACACCAGAAAACCATAGGGGACAATGCATGGCGATCAATCACCGTACCAAAAAGAACGCCGAACTTTTTCTGAATAAGGGCAAAGTATGAATAGAATGAGTTGTCCGCACGATATCCTCCCAAGGCTTAAAATGCCTTGGCTATGGTCACACGCCACAAGTATATAACGGACCCGTTAGGAGTTCCCTATATTAAAAATGTGGTAAAATGGGACAAAAAAACCAGATTGGACAAAGGAGGCACACTTTAGCCTTTGCTAGGACGTTGATCCATGACCGGATATTGGGTCCCTCTCGAATCAAGAAAAGGTCGAGTTTTTTAGGAAACACAAGCCAAGGCAAAATCAGAACTACGATTATCCGTATCCGCAGCTCAACTGCCCAAAACTTGCTTTGGGATTTCGCGAGGGACATAAAAGCCAACTTTTTGCTGCTGAGTGAGCAACACCATGATAAAAGTTCTGCATCAGGGTATCCCGACGAAACTGGTGCTGGCGTTATCTGGTTTCAGAACGGTGATTTCCAGGGGTAGGACTGTGGATGGGGGGATGGTTTTGTGTGTGTTCCATGCTCAGGGACCACCTTCTAGTGTGCACCTAACACCGAACGTGTACTTAACGCCGAACGAACCGATGTTAAAGCCAAGCTCAATGCTTTGGAGGACCCTGTCTCGAATGCAGATGGTGACATGCTCGTATGGGGAAATTTCGACACTCGTCATACTGAGCACCGGGAATACGTTGACTCTTCGCCGTATTGGCTATGAAAGAACCATACTGGACGTGAAATTTTCCTCAGAATCCTGAGTAGGGAGGATATACAATTGGAGAGTGTTAGAGGCCTATTCTGTCAGTGATCATCAGTGCTTTCTGCTTGAGATCCGTGATGTTGTCTCCCTACGTCAGTGCTCTCGAACCTCTACAAATGGGTGGAACATCAGAGAGATAGACGTCGAGACATTCGTCGAGGTGGTCACGACAGGTACTCCGCTGCAGAGTGATTAGCAGGGACAGAAGAACTGGCAGCTCTTGACGTAGTGAAACCAACTATGAACATCGTCATTACTGCGGGCAGTGCTTCTATATCACATTAAAAACTTCGGCACAACAAGCCTCCAGTATACTCGTGATCGACCAAAGCTGCTGGAAAGCGAAGGGAGTGTCTCAAGCTTCGGCGTGAGGCTGAACGAGCGTGGAACCACGATGAGGCAGGCAATCGGGTAGCAGCATATAAGCCGGCCAATAAATGCCTTCGCAAACTGATTAACAACAGCAAGGCTGCTGCTGACAAGATCTAGTGGACAATGTGAGCAACGATCCGTGGGGCCTTGCTAGTTATGCGGAAGCTTGATGCCAACGGACGCCTTGCATACATGAAACGAAAAAGATGGACGAGATAGTGAGGGCACTCTTCCCGCGCATGTCGTCCGTATTGACGCTACCTGGCGTGAGACAACATTCGAGTGCTCATTTTTCATACAGCCGGAACTGGAAGAAGCAGTCCTATCATTGAAAGCGAGGAATGCTCCAGGTACAGATAGTGTTCAAGCTGAGGTGTTGCAGCTTGTCTATCACCATTATCCTGACTTGCTGCTCAGCACATTCAATGCTTGCCTACAGGATTGAATTTTCTGGATACGATGGAAAGTGGCGCGGCTCGTGCTGATAAGTAAAGGGAAGAGAAATCCCAGATCAACATCTGCATACCGCCCGTTATGCATGATAGACACGGCTGGAAAAGTGCTAAAGAGACTCATCAAGGGAAACCCACTGGCATAGTTTGGCAGTACGGCTTTCTAGCAGGACGCTCCACCATCGATGAGATTATAAAGGTGATAAGCGCAGTCCAAAAGGCAGAGGCCCATAGCCGCACCAAGCGACAAAATGTTCACACTTGATGCCTTCAACTCCACTAGATGGGTGGATATTCTGGAGCACTCTTTTCAAGTTCCAAAATATCTGGTGCGGCTTTTGAGGGCTTGTTTGAAAAGCAGAAGCCTACTTTTGACACGTCACAGGGCTGACGAAGGATGAAAGTTGCATCGAGTGTTGCCCAGAGATCTACCCCTGCTCCAGACCTGTGGAACATTTCTTACAATGGGCTACTGAGACTGGAGATGCCTGATGAGCTGCGTTTGGTCGGCTATGCGGCTTTCATTGCTGGATGCACCGTTGAGTATGCGCAACTTAGGCTAAGTGTACTAATGCACTGACTGGGAGACTGGATAACTGTTCGTGGGTTTAGTTTGGCACTGGGGAAAACGGAAGTGGTAATGTTGACAAAAAAGAGAATCCGTAGAGTAAGGATGATCAGTATTGGAAACATAGTAATTGAATTGAAGCCAGAAGTGAAGTACCTGGAGCTACTGATCCACTCAAAGATGAGTTTCTCTGAGCAAATCAGGGCAACGGCTGAAAAGGCTGCTTTGGGCTTATCAGCGCTGAGTCAACTTATAGCCAACGCATGGGAGCTCAATATATCAAAAAGATGTCTCTTAATGAGTGATGTAGGGTCAATGCTACTGTATGGAGCAGAAATATGTGGCGACGCCTTCAGTAAGGAGATGTACCGAAAATTCTTGTCGCTCGTACACAGAAGAGGAGCACTGCATCTTCATATCCGACAGTCTCTAATTTGGCGGTGAGAGCACCGTCGTCGAAGTGAGGACGTAAGGGAGACGGTTGTTTGTGAGTAGAGACAGCACTCACTCAAAGATTGGCAGCAGTTTTGAACTGCACGAAGGGAAAGTGGACTGCACGGTTCATCCAGGACCTGAGACTTTGGCTAAATCGAAGGCATGGTGACGCTGACTTCTATCTGACCCAGCTTTTGTGCGGACATGGGTCTTCTCAGTCTTACCTACACAAGATTGGTAAGTCATTGTACCCCGATTCGCCCAGGAGAGGAACACGATGCCTGTCACATCTTTTTTGCGTGCGGAAAATGAGACAGGCTGCAACGGGACCCCTACAAGCAGAAGCCTAAAGTAATGTGTCAAATGGTTCCAGGCAAACAGGGAGGATGTTTAGTAGGTAATCCAAGCATGGGAGCCCTACACTCAATGCATAAATAGTATTCACCTCCCAACTACAAAAAAAAATTAATCTTTCATCTCCCATATAGAAGAAAGCCTTATTTTCCCTAACTTTCAATACGGCAATCATTCAAAACACCCAACTGAACACCGCCTTGGTATCCTAAAAACAAACATAGCCATGAACATGGCAAAAATTGTCCCACCACTGCACTATTGCACTGCACTATTGAGAGATGAAATTAACTTACACCTTTCTCCTTCCACCCAAATGAAAATTTATTAGTTCTGCTCATCCACTATAAAACCATCGATCCCACTAAGATCAAAATCCTCCGCTAATTTTCACTAACCCGCCCCATTTCTATGACTTAGCCTTCTGGTGCGATCTGTAATCAGCTCAAATGAAAATTAGTTTCGGTGAACATAATTTTAACTACGCCAATTGAGCCGATCATCAGAGGGGTGACATTTCAAGAAATCGATCCAAATCAATGGAAAATTGTTCAAAACTCAGATGGTTTCACTTGTCCTATACACGCCAGCATGAGCTCTAATCAGATAAAAATTTAGGTTATGTGTACTTACAAACATACAAGCTTAATACACCTTAAAAGACATTTTTTAGCTATGAATACAAAATGAACCCATTACTGTGTCAAATCCCAAATTTAATATACAAGGTGCGTTTCAAAATAAACGAGACTGAGCTAAAATAGAAACGACAGGAGCTATGTTCTGATAAATTCGAGTTTATTTATTCAAAATAGTCTCCTCCGGCCTCGATACACTGTTTTGCGCGATGCAAAAGCTTTTCGAAAGAGTGTTTCAAGGCATTGACCGGAATGTCCTTCAGGATACCAATACAAGCCTTTTGGATGCCCTCTACGGACGCAAAGCGTTTTCCTTTCATGGCCAAATGCAATTTACCAAATAGGTAAAAGTCACAGAAAGCCATATCAGGCAAATATGGTGAGTGATTGATGGTTGAAATGCGATTTCAAGTCAAAATATCAGTCACAAGAGTGGATTTTTATGACAAAAGTCTTGCTTATTTTGGAATGCTCCTTGGCTTGTGCGGAACAAGACTTGCACAGACTTTTCGTATAACAAAATGATCGGTTTAAATGCGATGAATCGATGTTATGGAGGTATTCAACTCTGATTCCATGAATTTCAATAAGTACTTTGGCTCATTTTTGATAAATTCACGCACAATTTCGATGGAGTTTTCGGTGATCACTGATTTTGGGCGGCCTGTATGTTCATCGTCATTTATGTCCTCACGACCATCTCTGAAACGTGTAAGCCACTCATGAACTCTAACACGAGATAGACAATCATCGCCATAAACTTTTTCCATCAATTCAAATGTTTCGGTAAACATTTTACAGATTTTACAACAAAATTTGATATTAGCTCTTTGTTAGAAACTCATTTTTGTACCGATGACACAAACATACTGTCACTTTAGATGCAATAACTTCACTTCCACAGATCCGAATGCCACCAAACTTTCACTGGAAGTCAGGAGGGATTTAACTTTCCAACGCATTCACAGATGCCGTCACCAAAAAAATTTTTATGACAAAAGCCTCGTTTATTTTGGAACGCACCTAGTATTTTTATCCTCTATGCTTCTGCATTTCGACTATTGGGCCTTCAAGCTTAACATAGGTTTAAGAAAATTCAAGGTAAAATACGGGGGATCAAATTATCATGAGTGGTGAATTCAACGCGAGAGCAACAGAATGGTGTATGCCTCAAATCAAATTCAGAAGAAAGAAACTATGGGAAATGGCAGCCAGGACCAGCCTTGTAGATGTTAACGTTAGGAAAACCCCAAACTTAAAAGATTGAAATAGAAGGGAGGTATTCCTAACGTGACATTTGTCTTCAAGTGATTAGTACAGATGATTCACATATGGAAAGTATTTGAAGGCAACTCAGCAATACATTGCCTTTGGGATCGGCAAAAAATCAACTCAGCAAACAGACCAATCTTCTATTACTGGGCCAAATACCAATGAAACGAATGTACTCGTAAGGTGTTCAATTGAAGTCTCTGCAAAGGATGAACTGCTGCCTTGAGTTGCTTTGAATAATGGAAGAGTTGTAGCTGAAGGCTTTGTAAACTCTACAATGGGAATGATTATGTCTACCTACACGTCTTCTATGGCTTGATGATGACTGTGACACAATAAGACTACGGTTGACTATTGGTTCAGGTAAATTTAAAAAACAAACAGACCAAATAGACTTCATACTCTTACCCAGTGATTGGAAAACTAGGACGAAGCGCGCAATCAAGCATAACTCATTAATCCAAGCAATGATCAATATTGGCAAGAGCTTTTAAAATATATGTAATCCTTGAGTCCTAGGAAAGAAGCACCAAGTGGAGCGCGGTACTTATACGAATCAACAGAATCAGACAGAATGGATTAAATTTTGCATAGGCCCATTCCACCTCACCATCTTCGTATAAAACCCATTTGCAATGAAGAAAGTTTGAACTGTCCACTCTTCACAGCTAAAGATTTTGAAGAACCCTGTATTCGAGTTGAATTTGACTTTACCTTTGAGTAGATGTTCACGCAAAAAATGGTGCCGAATGTCTGTATGTTTCGTTCGTGGATGATGACACGTTGTACCTGCCAAGTGTATAGCTCCTTTTTTGTCACAGTTGATAGTACAATCGATATCTTCCTTAAAAATTTTCCGATGCAAATGCTGAATCCACAAAGCTTCCTGTGTAGACGCCAAGCCATGTATTTTGCTTCGGTCATCGACAACGCAATAGTGGGTTGCTTTTTGGAGTTTCAAGAGATGGTTCCATTCATGAGAAGAAATACATATCCTGTGACTGAACGACAATCTTTCGGATCAATGGCATGATTCAAGCCGCAGAAACCACTAAGTCGATATTTCCATTCCGTTGATAAGATAACTTTAGGTCAACTGTCCCCTTAAAGTATCTCAGATTCGAGTTAAAATTACTAACACTATTCACTGCATACTGAATGTCTGGGCGGGACCCTTGCGATGCGAACAAAATGCTATTCACAGCTTCGTGATACGGTTTTTTTTTCGCCATTTCCTTCCATTTTGCATCATTCTGTGGACATAAAACGGAAGTTAATTTGTGACTTACGTCCACTGGAGTTAAAATTAGGCTACCATCCTCCATTTCACATTTCTTCACGATACCATGGATATACTGACTTTGATCAATCGATATTATACCGGACTTTTGATCACGTACAGTTCGCATACCAAGGATGTGTTTTGCAGCTCCAAAATTCTTCATTTAGACTGTATTTTTAGATAATTTTTTAGAACAATTTTAAGTATGATCACGTCATCAACATATACGGCAAAATATGAGTTCATCTGCCTTGTATGAAATAATAAATTCAAGTATCAACTTTTGTATGCTGGAAACCAAAATTCTTCAGGGCAAAACTCAACTTCTGGTTTCGATCCCTGGTCGCCTGCTTTAACCATAAAGTAATTTTTTAAGACAACAGACTCTTTTAGATCCATCATCAAAGCATTTGAGCTGCTTTATGTATATTCCTTCACACAGATCACCGTTGAGAAATGGCGTAACTTCGTCCATTTTGTCAATCGTCAAACCGATTCTTGCAGCCATGGCAAGAAATTTGGCTCATATTCCACAACTGGCGAAAACGTTTCTCCGTAGTCGATGCCCGTTTTCTAAGAACACCTCTTTAAAACAAGCCTTGCCTAAAACCGTACAGCATCCAGTTCTCCCGTGTATTTTGTCTTAAAAATCCATCGGTTGTTTGCGCTTTTTGTTTCTTTGGCAATTCCACAAGCGTCCAGATTCCGTTTTCTACCAAAGAATTGTACTCTTCGTTCATGGCTTTAGTAGTCTCTTTCTGCACTCTTTAGTGCCTCTTTGACTGTGACAGGATCATCAAAGCTCATCATGACCAAGAACGTCGTAGGCTCCATAAGTCTCGGAGATTGTTGCTTGGTGACAGCTTCTTCACGTAATTGTCACTGCACAAATATTCTTCTAAAAATATATAAAATTGACTGTGACCAACACTATCATCCGTTGTCTCATGTTGTTCATTTTCGATAAAATCAACATCGTGACTTAGGATTGTTTTGTTATCTTTGGGATTGAATAGACGATATGCTTTTTCTGATGCTTTGTAGCCAAGCATAATGCACGGAAGTGATTTGGGATCTAGCTTCATTCTTATTGTTTTTGATACATGCACTATCGTCTTGCATCCAAAGGTCGTTAGATGACGAACATCTGGTTTTCATCCAGACCAAATTTCCTCTGGAGTTTTCTTTGAATCCTTGATTGGCAAGCAATTGACCAAGTACGTAGCAGTCTTAATTGCCTCTATCCAGAACGTTGTTGGTAGACGGTGTCAATTAGCATGCATAGCACCTTTTTTACAAGAGTCCTATTCTTCCTTTTGGATTTACTATTCTATTCTGGCGTGTATACCGTAGTCATCTGATAAACTAATATATTATGCCGCGTTTGCGCAAGAAATCACTGAACGTTATGTTCATATATTCACCACTGTTATCTAATCTGAGCATCTTCTTACCAGCATGATTTTCTGCTACAGCCTTAAACTCTTCAAATTTCCGAAGAACTTGAGACTTACGCTTGATCAAGTATGGGAATGTTTTCCCAACAAAACCTCCTGCATTGGCCTGCACATATCTGTATGGCTTAATTGCAAAATCTGTTCTCCTACTTTGACTATCAACAAACGGCTTACAAGTTTGCTTCACCTATAAATGGACTTTATAGTTACATTTTTCTTTCTTCGGAAATTTGACGTTATTAACTATGTCGTCTTCATTCAATCTGAAGAGTTTAGTTTGAGCAAAATGTCCAAATCTCCTATGCCATGTATAAGTATCATCCAGTGATTTTGTCAATAATAACGTTTCGTTTGTGCAGACTCTTAGCTTGTAAATGGTATGGCACAAAATAGCTTGTGCTATAATATCACCTTATCCAGTGACTGTTTGGCAACCAGTGGTAGTGAAATTTGTGGACTTTTCTGTTTTCATTGATTGGGTAGCTGATACAAGTTTCCTACATAATTCTGGAGTATATAGAACGTTATTCATAGTAGCGTCCACTGTTTTCATTTGGTGTCTTACATCTAGAAGAAGATTCACATTGCTGACGTTTTTGACGTCCAGCGTACACTAGTTAGCCACTGTTAACATATTTCGTTGATGACGTTCTTAAATTATGCATCCAGTCATTATGATTCGTCGTATGCACACTTGCTCCGGAATCAATAAACCAGTCATCCGATGTGTTAGGTGACGTTCACTTTGGACACTGTTTTGCTATATGTCTACACTGATTGCATTCGAAGCATTTAACGTTTTTATTTTTCAATGCAAGCTTGCCATGTCCATAGTGATTAGCACGGTGCTTCTTCGTAAATAATGCATTCGATGTACTTTGATCGCTAAGTACTTGTGTCAAACTATGACCGATATCCTACACGAGTTTGGTTTAAACAAAGTCTTACGAAATTGTCTGGCCACTGTTTTCAATTGCCATTACCATCGGCATATATTCCTCGCCTAGACCTACCAGAATTAGAATCCCAGTCTATTCATCGTCGACAGCCATTCCTATGCCTCTTAATTTGTGCACAGACATTAATATTGTGCCGATGAATTGTTCAATGAATGAGCGATTTTCCAGCATAGTGTTGATAATTGCAGGTAGCAAACGAACCTATCGTATCAATCCAATGTCGTCAAATGCTGTTTTAAGCTTCTGCTAAATTTCTTTAGCCGTACTTGCAGATTGAATGTGGCTATAATTAACCGGCTCCACTATTAGAGTTAGCTTGGTCTTCGTGTGTATCTTTCTTACCGCAGCCTTTGGCGGATCCTTCTCCGAGTTCGTACAGTTAATGTAGCTCCACAAACCATGAAACTCGAGAATCACTTCTGCTGAAATTTTCCAGCTTTCATAGTTTTCACAACCTCTCAAGCGTTCTATACACCCAATCTGCGATAGAATATTCTGTGCCGACATCGAAAATTTTCAGCTTACACTCCACGCGTGTTCCAAATTTGTAACTACTCGTAATTGCAATATGACAAAAATTTCAAAGGTTTCGAAAAATATTATTGCACCGAATTGGAGAGCTGAAGACGATCTGGACGAAAAACCTCAATTTAAACCAAATCGTGGGTATCTATATATTGGCTTGAATTCGATACAACCATGAGCTGTATAAAATTTTTTGACAAGCCGGAGGTCTCGACGGTTGTAAGACTGCGAAAGCTGCTATGGGCTGGCCACATGAATCGTATGGACGAACAACGGATACCCAAGAAAGTATTCGTTGGGACAACTAAAGGCCGGAGACCGGTGAGGAAACCGAGGAAACGCTGGTCTGACTCGGCCGACGAAGACACTTCAACACTGTTTGAATTTTAAAATTGGAGGACGTGGTCAATGGACCGAGATAGTTGGAGGCCCTATTTGCAGGAAGCGAAGGCCCAAAAGGGAAGTATGTACTTCTAGCGGCCGACACTAGCTTGAATCGAGTAAACAGGGAATTTCAACTTCATGTTGTGAGTTAAAACTCACTGAGAGAAAAAGTTTTAGCAAAACCACCTAAGTTAACTTAAGTAAATTACTTTTATTTAAACTATGATAATTCAAACAAAACTAAAGACAAGTTAAACTAGATCAAACTAAGCAAAATCAAAAAGAAAATCGTGTAAATTATACAAAAGAAATCTGACAATATCGAAAATCTCAACACAATTCTAATACAAAAATTACATAGTTGCATTCCCAATAATATTCCTGAGCTCATAACGCCAACTGAACGAAGTAAATAATGCTCCTTAATTGCATGCTATGAATATTCAAACAGCTTCATTACTGCATTCTTAAAAATGAGTCCTAGAAGCAATCGACAATATTTCAAAACTCAACAATCTCCACAACAACGTCAACAACACTTTAACCCACTCTCAGTGTGTTCACATCCTTATCCACTCAATAAAGCATAAAAGGAATTGCGTGTGGTATATTCTACAACTTCTATCCATACAATTATTACTCGGTACATTTTCCTCGATAGGACACTTCGTCCTTTCGCCTTCGTGGAAAGTGCATTGTTATGTGAGTTCAACTCCTACAGTTTCATGGCATCCATATTCAACCGGTAGGATATCCTAACAAACAACGCTATCATACAGCGTTCACTGCGACTTGGAGCAGAATATTTGAAGCAAGAAACGAGTGGAGCAGAATATTCGACGCAAGAAACGAAAGATGCTTGAGTACGACATGTGAATTAATGGATTTTGAATGAGTTCACAAAACACCCATAGCGTGGTCATACATTTGCAACGAAAAGTGGAACTAGCAGAAAAAGAAACATTTCATGTTTACACAGCAGGAACGTATAGGTAGGTCATTTGATGGAGCAAAAAGAACGGTAGGTCGCTTAAAAGCATGGTCTGCAACAGTAGTTGGTCATTTCTACCATTGTGTTGTTTAGAGAAAGGATTAAAGAAACTTGTCGGAATTACCCTGACATTAAATGTTGGAAAACTTATTTAGGTTAATTTGATTTCCTGCAGGGACGCAACACATTGTTTAGATTTAAAGCTGCCCCTTATAAATGGCGGAAATTTTTAACTGGAAATTATATAACGTAATATTCCTCAAGGATAAAATGATCATTATTCATGTGGTGATGTGTCAGGAATTAGAATCAGGAAAGCAACAAAATGAAAATTAAACTGTAATTAAGACAACAGATGGTATGAATGATAATTATAGTACTCCTGCGAAAATGGAAGGATAACATTTTGACGAGAAGAAAACACAAGGAACCTAGTGTACTTGAGCTTCTGTATGAATTGTTTTCGAAGCATCCAAGGAATATATTTTGGATCCTCTTAATGATAATGGTTTGCGTTCAGTAATTGAAATATTTGGTTGGGTGGTTTCCTTTCATTTAGAGAAACTTTATTTGAATTTAATAAGCAAACTAAGTTATGTTTGAATGGTTTGTTGCAATTGGATGGAAGTACAAGTAGTAAGTGAATTTAAAAATTCAAAGCATAGTCAGAATTTATGGAAACAAAGTGAGAGTGGCATTATAAAATGAAAATATATGTGTTTTAAATTTAATTAGCTTGTTTAGATATGAGTTTATGGTGAAATTTCTAGGTATCAAGTTCATGCAGGACACACATGGCAATGGTCTGGTATAAGTGTCAACGAGCTGTATGAAAACCGAGCACAACTGACTAGCTTCGTTTAGCACTAGTGTATGCATGATTGTCTACTAGCCCTATGCGGGATCAAATAGGCTGAGTTCTTGTGGCACCATGCGTACTCTACTCTAGAACACATCCTGATCAATTTTTTGCTATAACCTATAGCGTAATAGTAAGCCGGGCCTTGACGTCCAGAATTAATATTCTCCAATCATCATGGTTCTGCGACCTCATTCGCCAGCTGATCACTCCCAGCAAGGATATACTGTCAGCTTTTATCATGTCTGCTCATTGAGCCCTCGGTCTTCCCGCTGGACCCTGTGCTGTACCTTTTAATGTGCTTTTGGGTAGTCAGATTTCTTCCATTCTTTCTGCATGCCCCCCCCATTGCAATTTGCGTAGCTTCACGTAAGCGGCAAATAATTCATACAATTCATCGTTGCAACGCAGTCTCGACTCTGTTAACTCTGCAACGCTGTCTCAACTGTGTTAACTGGGCCCTAGATTTATCAAATATTGCTTTTGTCTTTTCGGATTCACTCATCAGGGTCCATGTTTCACTTCGATCCAACAGCATAGGTTTGACTAGTGATTTGTAAAAACTGAGCTTATTTTGCTTGAGCACAACTCTGAATCCTACTGTAGAATGGCAAGTAAGGAGTGATAGGTTTTATTTGAAGCGTCCAATCTCTTCCTTTTCAACGCCTGTGCTATTCAAGCTCGTCGTATATGGCCGGGTTTCATTAAATTGCAGTTTGCTGCCTCGTTTGAATCATAAATTTAGTTTTAATTTCATTAACTCGTAGGCCAATTCGGTTTGCTTCTGCTTTTAGGCTCAGAAATACTCGTTTGTCATCTGAAATTGAACGTGCCATAATATTGAGATCAACAGCATAAGCCACCAATTTTCAAGTAGACTTGCACATTAGTGTACCCCAGGTTTCAGCTGATGTTTTCCCGTTGACGTGTTTCAACGTAATATTAAAGGGTATTGGAGTAAGTCCATCTCCTTGTTTTAAGCCTGATTCTATTATGTATCTGCCCGTTAGTTAACCGTTTACCTCAATTTTCATTGTCCTTTAATTAATATTTATTAATAATGAAACTATGGTTTGCTAAGATGGAGTTTGAATTCAAATATTAATATTAAGCCGAAATGCGACTTTAACCTTCTCTGAAGGAAACCGTTGCATTGGAAGAGAAAGGAAAAAGCACCTAAGCCGTCAACAATAAAGATACAATATTATAGTAGCTGAAGTGAACCACTCATCTCTCCCTAAATTTAGAAAACTTGACAGATGTAGTTAACTATAATTTCTAATTTTACAACAAGTCAAGTAGGCAGAAGAGTGTTTTGACCAGAAAGGCTTTTTAGCTATCCAAGGGTTCGAAAAAACTTTTTTTTCTGTACATTTTGCCTTTCCCTGGGCCGCCTGATGCACACAAGACTTTTTTGTTTCACAGTATAAGGGTTCTAATCAAGACGTTTCATTTTCTCCACTCGAATACATTTGATAATACAAGTTTTAAAAGATCACTTCTGTATCAAGGAGATCTTGTCAAAAAATTTTGCAATGTTCGATGACCTAAACTTTTGGGAGACCACCACATCTGACAATTGCACAAACTTTAAAGGTATATAGCTTCAATAGTGTTTGCGGAAACTTGCTGTGACGAACACATGACTGGTAAGCCTTTGTAATTTTTTTTTTTAACGTAACCCTAACCAAGAAAGCAGTTTCAGTGTGGTGATCGAATTCTCCAGGAGCCACTTTTTCCGATCACCTCGAGTTGTCCATACTACTCTTATGAACTTCACCTGAAGCATTCTAATTGTTTGTTCGCCTGTAAGTTCATCTAGGCGTCCTTTATGTGGGTATTCATTGAATGTTTTCTGCAAAAAATTACACGATTGACGTTACATCTAATCTTATCTTAATTTTCTAACTGTCATAAAAGCACAGAAGAATTGCAAAAGTTTGAGAGCTTTTCAATTCATTCGATAAACTGTAGTAATCTTCAGGAAAATGTAAATGTCCATAAAGGACTGCAGCAATGGTCTGCGGTTGGTGTTCGACGGAATTGGCCTTGTCTGAGGACGCGTGAATGCGCTGGTAAGCTAGCATTGTGGTGTCGCGGGGTGGGTTCATTTCCCATCACAAGAGCCAGATACAAATAAATATTGCATTCACGAATCAAAAGATCAAATGACTCGGTTCGATAGTGCCGAGGTAACCTACTGAAGGGATGGAATGGTAAAGCAAAACGACAGACTGAGCTAGGTGAATGTGGGCGAGACGTGCGAGGATCTCGTCTTTACTATTAATTACTTACGATCTCCAAACAAGAGTGGGGCATCCAGCTGAAAGCGGTGCTCCCTCGCACCCCCTCACCCGAATCAAGATCCATAGTAGACGTAGCGTATATTTTCCATTTAAATGAAAAACATATGCAAACATAATTCGCCTAAGTTTTCCCCATAAATGAAAAATATGAACGTTTCAGATTTATGTTAAAGTTTTATATCATGGAATCACATAATAATTTAACATAAATAGGAAACTCAAGCGGAAGACCACTTTACCCTGTAAGAGCACCTGCAACGACTAAGAAAAAGGGGTGAGGTCACCCGAAGACTAGCTCATGTGTGGAGGGGCCAGCCAACGTGGTGGGTCCCGTACCCGGTCAGCGTTCCATAATGTAAAGACCAAGGTTTACATTGTTACTATTCCCACATTATTTTCTTTTTAACATATGTCAGAGAATTTAAATTAAATTTCAATTAAAAAAGGACAATATAAATGTTGCTTTCAGATATATTTAAATTAAATCTATATTTTAAATTGGAAGGCTCTATGAGGCTATTTCCTTTGAAGGTATCTAGTTGAAGAATCAATGCAAAAATTATTTTATTTTCTATGTAATCGCGACTGGGATTTTTACTGAAGAAAAAAAACCACAAATTCAGCCTTAACTAGATTAAAAATTTAAATTTTTGTAAACACCACTACATTATTTTGTTTTTAGTATATAATTCATATTGTTCCGATTGATTATCTATTTTGCACAAAACAACCGCTCATATTAATCAAATCAATAATTTGCTAAATCACAAAACAAAACCATGAAAACTAAACCAAACTTTCACATATGTTTTTTGTCGAAATCTAGGTTGGCACATTTTCATTTTGAAAAAATCAATGTTTCCATTTTCATGTTTTCCTTTTTTGGTTATCACCTCACCTCTCACAAGTTATTCATTTTTAACTTTCATCAAAATTTCAATTTTCTCCAACTTTCTTGAAACGTTTCTTAAAATTATGCATTTAGCACTTATGTTTGTTGCATTCAGAGTAAACTTTTTTCCCTTTACTCAAAGACTTCGCATGCTGATCTAAATCAAAGGTTCTTTAAGGCGTCAATCACCAATTGATAGATATGTATATTCTCCTTTTTTTTCTCATTACATTAACGCGACGATTCTCATCAGGTCTGTCAGACTTGGTTAGTTTTATGGGTGGGTATTTCACATTGGAATTACAACACTTAATTCACTTTATATCTACTATATTGCACAATTCAACTCAGTTCATTCTTTATATCTTTTTGTCATTACTATTCACAATTCACAACTAGCCAGCGCGACCTTCAGGCTGAATTTTTCATATTCTGTCACAATCTGCGCGAGATAGTTTCACAAAAAAACCGTCAACTTCGATATTATATTGCAAATATCTGATGATTCTTGCATTTGCGACTTATTTTACATCCACACTTTTAACTCAATTTCACATGTTCACTCCTGAATTACAACGTAATATCGCTAAAATTCAATCAAACCCACCACACTGTAATGCGAAAGCTATCCTGCTCGTTGTATAATGCGAGTCCTGCTTTCCTCTACGAGCCTCTTCATGGCAGCAACGGCAGATTCTCATTGCAACAATGTAGCAATTGCTTCCGTAGATTTTCGCAATGGGTTGCCATGATTGATTTTTTTATTGCTAATGGTAACGGTGGTAGTGGCGGGGCGCATTGTGAGTTAGTAATAACAATGTTAATAAGCTGCATATCAAATTGCTCCGCGCTTATCGCGTTGTTATTTTTATGAGATGGTATTTTGTTTGCAAAGGTTTTTAAAAATGCTTTCCTACCTTTTTTTGAAGCTATGCCTCTTATAGGACGTTTTGGTGGGTGGAGTCAACGCAAAAAAGCAACATAAGAAAACGACGGAAAAAATGACATAAAAAATCTAGTATTGTCATCACAATTTCCGAGAAGTTCAGAAAAGGTGTCATTCCAAAAATATCGAAGTAGAAAAAAATTAAAATGATCTTAAATGAACGTGACCCCTTAAAATGGTACCATATGAAAATTTTTGCTGATATATTTTAATATAATTTAATTTTGTTAAAAAAGAGAGGAGGCAGGTGATGGAAAAGAATACGAAAAAGGTTAGGGATAGGTTTTATTCTCAGCTTGAAAACGATTGACCTGGGAATGTATGTAATCCATATTGTGTCAGTTTTAACATCTTTGCCTAATCACCAAACTAGACATTAATAAATGCGTCAGATAAGTCGAGGTGATTACGTTGCTTTTATTATTTTGATCTTCGATAATCGATGCTGCACTTTTAAACACTGGTCAACAAGCCTTATGAAAAACAATCTTCAAAAAGCAGCAACGAAAATTATGTTTTGTCGTTGGGACGTAAGACATTTACACCAGTAGTGCGGGGCTCCCATTAGCGCAATGCCTTTGGACTTCCCTCGAAACTCCTCCCCTATCAATCTGAAAACCTAGCTTGGAGCAGTTTGACCCATTACTTCAGGCTAGGCTTCATTTTCCTGCAATAGTTGGAATCCTTTTTCCACGGAAGCAGATAAATAGAGGGAGATTTTGAGAAAAAAGAGGTGGATCCCTTTATATTGGCTACTAGTTGACTGAAAGCCGAGAAACCCGCTGCAGCTTTTTCAGCCATTGTTCTGATTTGTTTGAAAATATGCATCTTTGAGTCGACCAAAACTCTCAGGTAGTTTGAACAAGTACCTCCCAATACTGATCACCCATTCTTTGGAGATTCTCTTCTTTATGAGAATGGCAACTTTGGTAGAAACGGCTTGAATTATTTTCAACAATAGCAATAAAAACTTGGAAATTCTATACAATGCTAGAACTTGTCTTTTAAGTCTAGTTTCATTGATTCTAGTGCATAATAGGGTAAAAGAAGAAATCTCGATGTTTGAAGTAAGCGATAGCGAGTGACATTGCTAGGAGCGAAAGTCGATCCGCATGCAAGCAGTATGTGGGAAAACTTTAAAAGGATTTATGTAAAGTAATTTTAATGCACTGTATGTGATTGATAAATCAAGAAATCCTTCTTCATTGTAGCTCTCCAGCCCCTCTCTGGCCTTCGCTTCCTGAAAATAGCTCCTCCAACTGTCTTGGTCCGTTGGCTGCAACCTCCGATTTCGAATCCGAGCAGCGATGAACTATCTTAGTCGATCGAGTCAGACCAACATTTCCTCGGTTTTCTCACTGATCTCTGCTCTTCAGTTCTCCCAACGAATACGCTTTTGGGTATCCGTTGTTCGTCCATACGATTCATGTGGCCAGTTTATTGCAGCTTTCGCAGTCTTAATCGTTGGGACCTCCGGCTGGTCAAAAATTTCATACAGCTCATGGTTGTATCAAACTCGCCATTAGTGTTCGTCTAGCTCCACTCCAGTCATTCGTCTCAGGACCCGACGCTCAAAGGCGTTCAATGTATTTGCGGATGCTTGGGTTAGGGTCCATGTTTCACACCCATAGCACAACACAGGTCTTATCACATATTTGTATACTTGGAGCTTTGTTGTCCTGTGTAAATCAAGAATTTAATAAAATATATTTTATTTCCATTAAAGTAGCACTCTTTCACTTTTGTGGAAAGTTAAATTATAGACTGCACGCCTAGAACGTGTAGCAATGTAATGAAATAATCATTGACCCTTCATCAGGTAAAGAGGAAGGTAGATAATAAATACAGAAGAACTTCAAGGACTCCAATTATAGTATAGACATGCAATTACACAAAACTAGGCAAATTAAACAAAACTAAAGAAAGTCCAAGCTAGATAGATTACTTCAAAGAAAGAAAAAATTCTAATGACTATAGACTGAAAAAAAGACGTTATATACAATCACCAAATAGCACAAGAAAAACAGTAAATACTAAAAAGTAAATACATGAGAGAAAATTAATCATCATAGTAAAATTCAAGAACATTTCGTTGCAATCGCGTTTTATGTTCATATAAAGTGGAAGGTAGAGCATCAAGGCCAAGAATGTTGTGATTCAGAGGCAAACGTACAAATGGTGAATTAAGAAAAGTTTCCGTACGTGCAAATGACACACTGAAGATCGACTGACACGCTCAAAAGTAAAGACTGAGATGTTATCACGCAAAGTAGGCGGCAACAGACTGTGATAAAGATTGTAAAGCAGGCATTCATCCAGGAAGGACTTGCGAGATCCTATGGACAACAAGTGTAGTAGTGATAGACGTTCACTATAGGAAACATATGGTATACGAAATTTGAAGATCTTGATCTTGTAAATCTACCCTGTACTGACTAAAGAGCATTAATTCAGTAACGCTGGTAAGGACACCATACTTGAGCACAGTACTCTAATTGACTATGAACCTGTGAGAGAAGTAAACAGCAACAAGAGGAAATGTTGGTGAAGCCTTTAGAAGTTCTTAAAAAACCAGCCATTCTTAATGCCTTCAAAACAATAAAGGAGATGTTGCAATCAAAGCGAAATTTATCTTCAAAAAAACGCCAAGATCCTTGTGAGTACAAACAACCCCAAGAGGAATACCGCTGATTGAATAAGCAAATGAAATGAGGATTTTTTACGGAAAGAGGACTGTTACCCTACCCCCGAAGGCGCTCCGATCGAGGGTTCTGCGGGCCCCGGTATTGCTCGCCAGAGGCGGGCGTGGGCGCCACTCGCTTAAACCTTAAACCCTTACATTTACCACCAAGCGAGCGGACGGTTTGTCGGAAACATTTCACCGTCGCACGTAAACTGGGAATTTCCAACGCACAAATTGAAACTACACCAGAAACTGACCGCCAAAGGCATCTCACCGACACAACCTATCCACGAAAGCAATTTTCACTAAGCTAGGAGGCAGGAAAAATTACGAGAGGGTGTCCCAAAAATTTATAGGGGACCACCTGGAACCAATATTGCTCACTATTCAGTGTTACTCGCGAGCCAAGCTCATAACACCAACCAAATCTAAAATTTTCCCGAAGTTCACCAAAATTCACACAAATTTTATACTTTCACGTAATTCACCAAAAATTTAAGCTTCAAATTTAAATAGGAAAATGTATTTGAACTTTTAACAATAAAAGAAATTGTGTAATTTACTTACTAAATAAGACCCTACGCACGTATGGGGGCCTACGGTAATTCCGCTGTCGATCAAAAATTCTTCCTCGCCGACTGCGGTAATTTTGCCACCACTTCTAGCTACTTGGCGGCTACCACCGATTCGAAACGTCTTTTTTTTTGTGGATCTGAGCCCGCAAACTAGCTTGCCGCCACCAACTTTAATCCTGCTGTTGCCATCGCTGAGAACGCAACCCCTTTTCAATATTTTTCGAGATTACCTTTTTTTGCTTGCGATGTCACCAATGGTCGTTCTGCTAAAGAGGGAGATTTCATTGTTCCCGGGTCTCTCGTCGATTCGTCTCAAACGAGAACCCGTTAAGTTCTTTTCAGGGGAAATGAACTTTGTTCTAGCTGTGCGCAATCTGCTTCCGGCACTCAAACTGTTGTGATATTGAGCAATTGATATATAAATTTCCCTTCATCTAGTACATTCGTGAACGTTTAGTTATTTAACTGTCGAAGATTTATTTTAAAGCAACAACGAAAAACTGGTGGCATGTTCCATCACAGGCTGTTATATTCGTACGTTTGTCATACGTGAATGAGTTTGATCGGTGAGTAGAACGAGTGTATTTGTTCCTTGAATTCGTATTGATCCTAGCATCATTGCTAGTTGCAGTTGCTGTAGTTATCGTCAATTTTGCATCTTCGTGTGCAGGGCGTTCGCTCGGTTTATGCCCCTATCAGTTTTTTTTTCATCGATTGTAACTACTCCAACCCCTTGCATGCTTCACGGCATATACAGGTGATTTGTCGTTCTGTTGGCGGATCCGATACTTGGTAGATATCCAGCAAACTGCCACCACCACAATATCCCATATCCCATGGATTTATCTTGCAGACTTACACACTAGTTACAAACATCCGGTTGATTACTTTAAGTTAACCAGTGTTTTTTTTTTAATTCGAAAAACTAGCTGAATTTTTCTTTTTCACAATAATTCCTTACTTAAAACCTTGGCTCGCGGTGACTAATCTATCCTGGTGCTCAAGATAATTTCTTCATTTTCTTACGGTTTTGCGTAAATAGTATACGCGAGATTTTCCTCCAGGTGGTCGGGTGAGAAACAAGGGTCACTTGTAACAGAACATAAGGAAACACTTGTCAATATTCAAGGGAGGGGAATTAGTAGTAGTAGTAGCAATTATAGAACTACCTGGAGGCCCAAGCAGTCGTCGATGGAATGTATAACGCTAGAGATTTTTAAATCATCAGCATAGACAAGTGACAAAGAGTTAAATTAAGAAGGAAGATCATTTATAAATGCTAAAAATAATAAAGGACCTAGTATTGAACCTTGGAGAACACCAGAATAATGCAGTCGTCGATGGAATGTATAACGCTAGAGATTTTTAAATCATCAGCATAGACAAGTGACAAAGAGTTAAATAAAGAAGGAAGATCATTTATAAATAGTAAAAATAATAAGGGACTTAGAATTGAACACGGCAGAACACCAGAATAATGACAGTATGAGGAAAACTTGCAAGGTCTATACGTAACCACACACTTACGATCACAGAAGTAGACGAGTAACCAGTGGAGAAGAGACGAGTTAACATTTAAGGCCTTAAGCTTTTTCATAAGAGTCGAAAGCTTTTGAGAAGTCGGTGTAAATGACATCTACTTGGCACTTGTTACCTAAAGCAGAGGACACAGTGTGAGAGAAGGAAAGAAGATTAGAAAGAGTGAATCTACCTTTGGTAAAACTATGTTTTCAAAGGCTAGATGAGAAAGTAGAAGGGATTATAACTTGTTATGAACTATTCGTTCGAAAATCTTGTTAAAAGCAGAAAAAAAGATTATTGGGCGATAGTTCGAGATGGAAGCTTTTTTACCAGATTTATGAATAGGAAAAACAACCGAATCCTTCCAGAGAGAAGGAAAAGTACCAAACGCTAGACTGTTGCTAAACGAAATAGGTAACGGGACACATAAAGACGAGGAGAGAGCCTTAGCAAAGAGATTTGGGATACCATCAAGTTATATCTATCTGATTAGGAAGCAGGTCCACTTCAGTTGGCAATATACGAGTAGGAAAAGGAAGTGGCTTCTGAAAGTTGTGTGTTACACTCGGCATAGGAAGAAGGAGTTGGCTTAGCATAAAACGTAGAAAAATATTGAGCGAACAGTTCGCAAATCTCTCCATTATTTGATGTTTCGATACCATCAAGTATATAGAGCCAGGCAAGGTATTGAGATTTCTTAGCGACTTAATTTACGCCCAAAATAGTCTCGTCTGGTTACGATGAATTGAACCTTTAATATAATTAAGATATTCTATTCACTAATATATAAAGCACCGGTTAAGATTGCATAGTAAAGCAAAAAGCGAATGATTTACACTCACCTACACAGCTACAAATTTATAAGCGTAAAGCTCTTCATTCTCTCCTTAATTTGCAGGGTTTTGCAAAATAATTTTATCAAACTGTACTAAAATTGCGTCCTGTCTGTCCGTCCGTCCGTGGGTCACAGCAATTTTCCTCGCAAACTACTTAAGCTAGAAACATCAAATTTTGTATGCAGGTGTAAAGCGATGCCCTCTTTAAAGTTCAACTACAAAAAAAATTAACATGGTTTACTCCCCATATTTGGGAGTGGCTCCTGAAAAACAAGTCATCAAAGGTAGTCGATATGGGTATCAAATGAAAAGTCTTGATGAGAGCTTTTCAAAAATTGTCTTAAACTGACGTTTTTTGCTCGAGAAGCGCACAGTTAGAGGAAATACATGCAAAATCGAATTATATACACGGGAGCTACAGCTATTTTAAATTTCTACAATCACAACAGCAATAACACATGATATTGGTATTTTATGGACTTTCCATCAAATCAGACACTGCAGCTTTGAATTGATCTTCTTAAAATTTTCAAATAAAATAAATATTTTTGGGACTTCATGGTTTGTGTAATTTTTGTAATTTTGCAACAAAGTGGGGACCGTTGAAAATAAAGAAACGATGGGTTTTCTTTTAAATGTGCACATCTCTTTGACATGTTTCTTAAAGTTGGATACAAAACCCTTCTAACATGAGCGTAGGTCTGTCTACCCAGCTTAATAAGGTTTTCTTTCGTCCAACACTTCTAACCGTACAAAAAAGATGATGTTTGGGATTTTTGAGCTGGTTATAAATTTTTTTCAAAAGTAAGCTCTTGTAACTTTTTTCTGAATTTTTCAAATGAATACAGTTAGAAATAAAAGATACATCTAACTCTAGCATCTCCCATTATTTATTTTACCTACTATACAGTTGCAATTAGCTTTCCACATTTTGTGGAACTATTATAGTTAACCCAGCAAATTACCACTTTCTCAACGAAGTCTCTAATTAGTCTGCATTGTACTGTTCCCAGAATTTCTTAGCTACTCTCTTCGCTCTATCATCCTAGTCTCTAATAGTACTCACCCCTACACAATGTTTGCATACATGTTCACTTACAAATTTGCTTACTTATGCTTTTAACGATACTACGGAAGTTATTTCTGCACTGCATAATCTGTTCTCTGTATAGTTTGTTAAGAAGTTCTTCATCGTCACATATGGTCTTCTAAAATTTATCAGTACTTAGCATAGTGTAAGATAATCATATACGAATATGAAACTCATGTGTCTTAAGCGAACAAACTCTAACTCCAATTTCCGTTTTCTTACAGCTTCCGCAGTCTGAATTGGATGGTTATGATCCAAACTGTCGTAGATTTCGCCTTGAAAATGGCGAATCGTTAGCGGAAAAGGATGAGGTAAGTTTTGCGTCCACAGTATGCAAAGTAACAAATATTGCGAATTTTCAATGTATCTAAAATATACACCCTTCATTGTGTGCGATCTGAAATTTTCATTGTTTGAAAATTACTAAAGTTTGCATGTAAATAGTTTTTAAGTATGTTACATAAAATCCAATTATAATATTCAGGATAAGAACTTGGGACGCCGCCATGAGCGTTATTTAAGCTTCATTCCAAATTTATCTATGGAAGAATATTCTCGAAAAAAACCCAAATCAAATGCCATCCACACAAGACAAAGCGTATTCAATTTCCTTATCATCAAACAACAGCAACTTCCGCTTACGAGTATTGATTTTCCTTATTTACCATTCTAAGGAAATCTTTTCAAGATTTTTTCATTTGTATAATAAAATATTTCAGTTTTGAACATTTCACCTGAAAAATTTAAAAACATCAAAAACACTAGTGCGCAATTTTTTCAACATAAAGATTTACTATGCTAAAATAGTTTTCAGATGGGAACTATGATTTTTCACGGAAAACTTTTGGATACCATTGTTGGGATTATGTGAAAGTAATAACAGTGAACGTAGAGAGAAAGTTTGAAGGTGGGAGAGAAAAGTTTAACCTAATTTTTCATTGAACCCTTGAAAATTTATCAAGGAAAATTTTAAGTTTCAGGAATGGTAAACTCTTTTTTCATTTGTATCTTTTGTTTTAGAGATGCTTTCAAAAATATTAAATCTTGCCATTGAATGTTTTTAACAGGAAACGTAAGGTGTTTTTCACTGTAATTAAAATAATATTTTTGCGCTTGCATTTAATTTGGGATAATGCCGAGAGGTTGAATGTAGAAGTATATAGGATTACGGTTCCGTACATCCAAATGCAAAAACGGAACCCTTCTAGGATCAATCGTGTGTGTCTGTCCGTCTATGACATCCGATTTGCATCGAGCCTACAGCATCGATTAAGTTCAAATTTGGTGCACATATGAATTTCTGTGACCCAAATACGCAGGAAAAAATTAGATAACAAGTTGAAATAGCAGAAGGGTGCTCCTGCCAGAAGGGTTTTGTAAAACAATTAGTTAATCAAACAATATACTGTGCATATTAAAACTTGACTACTATACAGATTCCATAAATTGAGTTCGAAAAATTATTATGCTTATTCTGTTTTTAAATTTTCCGCCATTTTGTTTCAAGTGTTTTGACCCCATCACTTAGTTAGTCATGATGACGCACCAATATTATGAACCATTTCTAAAATTTTATCAAAATTCCTACATATTTGTAGTGTCTAGGTCCGTTTCAAATGGTATCTCCCTAGTATCACGTGTTAATGCTGTTGTAATTGTTAAATATTCAATCGGTTGTAACTTAGCTGTTTATTGTTCAATTATTGTGAAATTTTCGGAACTCATACAATTGCTTCTTAAAAACTTAAATTGTAGATTTTGGGAAATTTAAAGGTCCCATCTTGATTTAATAGGCAAAAATGTAAAATTTATAAAATGTACTATTATTAACAAAGTTGATCGAATTTCGACTTCTGAGGTATTTGTCGCCCTTGTACTCTTAAAGTCACACCTCTGTGATTTTTTTCAGATTTTTTCCCCTTCCCCTCAAAGCAAAACTTGTTAGTTTAAGACCTGTTCTCATTAAGACCTTTCATTTGATACCCATATTGCCTACATGCGATGAAAACCTTTTTTTCGGGGGCAACTCCCCTATATGGGGAGACCCCTCTTAAAGACCTCATAAATTTCTTTTCGTGGTGAAACTTTGAAGAGGGCGTCACTTCGCACCTACCCACAAAATCTTATGTTTCTAGCTTATGTTGTTTGCGAGCTTATGTAGTTTGCGAGGAAAAGTGGTGACACACGGACAAACGGACAGACAGGACGCGATTTTAGTAGGGTATTGTAAAATGATTTTACAATACCATAAAAAAAACAGGGGATCGCGAAGAAATAGCACTAAAACAGCGGCGATATCAACTACAAGCTACCAGATTCATTCAGTAATGCGAAAATTACCGATAGCCATCTGAAATCCAACTATGTACGAGTATAATTGGAGATCCCAAATTACGCAAGCATATTAACTAGCTAGAATTATTGATATGTGAGTATTCCCCTAATTGTTTGACCAGAAGTTCGTTATCTCTGGTAATGATGACCCAGAAGTTCGCTGTATCCGATAATGATGACCCAGATGTTCGTTATATTTAATAATGGTGACTCAGAGGTTCATTTTAGCCAATCATGATGGCCCGATTGTTCAAACATTACGTTCACTATATACGAATGTTTGTTATAGTCGAGTTCGTTATAACCAGGAGTATTTCTAAGGAATATAATGAGAATTAGATGGGACATGTTATGTTGGCTCGTTACATGCGACAGTTCGCATAAACCGCTCCGTTATATATGTATAAGGAACGAATCTGCAGTGGAACAAATCAGTACTGGTTTTTGAATTTTCCGTTTAGGTAATATTTCTAAGTTAGTACACCGATGTTTTGGGAAAAGCCACCTTTGGGTAGTTTTAGGAACTCTTGTCCAAAGAACCAAATAAACTTGACAAGTTCCTCGGAAGACGGTATCGGCGGGGTTTGCTTTAGAGTTTGCATGTCGCTGTGGGATGATTCTAGTAAGACATCAAATATCAGAGACCCGGTTTGAAATCTAGGTTTTCAAATGAGGCATATGGTACGATAGCCAGTGTAGCACTATCTTTGAGTCTGCCCATAATACTTGATCGAAAATTAGTCCTGGGATATTTCCTTGGATTTCAACAAATATTGTAATTTTGCAAGAGAACTGCCGCGCAAAATTCTGAGCAAGATAATGAACAGCTGAGTCACATGGGCGCTACTTTAAATGTGTACGCTAACACCTGCACAGTTTTGGGCCCACGCAATTTATAGCTAGAGCGTAAATACAGCAACCAAATGACCAGCAGAATGCGTCAGTAAATCCATGGATATCGGTTTCTTCTTCTTCTTCATAGCACTACAGACTCTCCCGGACCTTTTCTTCCTGCAACAAGCGCTTCTAACTGTCTTAATTCATTGAAAGTGTCCTCCAATTTCGAAACCCAAGTTGCAATGAACTATCTATGTCGACAGAGTCAGGCCAGCGTTTCCTCGGTTTTCCCACTGGTCTTCGCCTTTCTGTTCACCCAGCGAATACCGTTTTTGGTATCCTCTCTCGAACCTCATCCTCTTGCAACAAGCGCTTCTAACTGTATCGGCTCACTGAACGCGTCCTGCGCTTTTGCAACACGAGTAGCGATGAGCTGTGTTTGTCGACCGAGTCAGACCAGCGTTTCCTCGGTTTCTATACTGGTCTCCACCCTTCTGTTTTCCCAACGAATACCGTTTTTGGTATCTTTTGTTCGCCCATACAATTCACATGGCCAGCCCGTTGCAGTTTCTGCAGTTTTACAATTGTTTAGACCTCCGGCTCGTCAAAAACTTTATACAGCTCATGGTTGTATCGAACCCATATTGAACCCAATTGGTGCCTGTTTAATTTCGCTCCAATTACCTATCTGCCTTACGATTTGTTGCTTAAAAAGCGTTCAATATATTTACAAATGCTTAGGTTAGGGTCCATGTTTTACACCCATAACATAACACAGGTCTTATCTTTGTTAAGCTCCCAGCCTTTCCCAAGTACCTGCTTGACTGTAAACGGTTGGTTTATCGTTGACCTGCCTACTTTAAAGCCAAGTTGATACTGCCAAATTATACTGTTTGCATATGATCTAATTTTTCCTAAGATCTTTGAAAATATTTTGTACGCCGTGCAAAGTATTGATAACCCTCTAACATTTTCGAACTGTAGTTTGTCACCTTTTTTTGTGGATAGGGAAAATTATTGATTGGCTCCACTCGTTCGGCATATGTTCTTGTTGCTAAATGTGCTGAATGACTTTATGGATGGCTTTCTGAACAATACTGCCACCATATTTAATAAGCTCCACCGGAATCTCACCAATGTCGGGTGCTTTACTATTCTTTTGGGCCTTGATGGTGGAACAAAATTTTGTGGATAGGGAAAATTAATGATTGGCTCCACTCGTTCGGCATATGTTCTTGTTGCCAAATGTGCTGAATGACTTTATGGATGGCTTTCTGAACACTACTGCCACCATATTTAATAAGCTCCACCGGAATCTCACCAATGTCCGGTGCTTTACTATTCTTTTGGGCCTTGATGGTGGAACAAAATTTATCCAGAGTCGATGTGGCCAATAGAAGCTCTCCGGATAATCTATAGGTTCCGATTTTCTGGAGCTGTGCGGAAGATTTACGAGGTATAAACTTACTCTTGATAACAATAAAGAAAAGAATGTTCCGGTCGTTGAAGTGGGAAGCAGGAAGCAGGAAGAGGAAAGCAGCATAGGTTCTGATCAAGGGAATAGTGAAAATTGGCAAGTTTATCTGCAGGATATGGTAGAAAGCAGTCCTTAAGTGCTTCAAGTGCTTTACCTATAGCCACACTTTACAGATTTATAAAGCGTGCCAACAGAAGCTCCCTTTGGTGCAATGTCAATAGAATGGGTCACAAACGTAAAGAATGCATTCTCCAAAAGTACGAAGGCCTCAATTTCGATGCCCGTAATCATGTCCTAGAGAAGGGAAAATGCTGGACCGTTCCGGAAGATCTAATAAAAACGGTACTGCATTGAGTCATGTTCTACAAGTGAATTTACATCAAACATAAAAACGCGAGATTTGCTCAAACTGTATGCAAGGGACATGGAGCTTAACCTACTGCTGTATGGTACGCTGATAAATTTGTTGTTGCTAGCGTTTTCTACTACTTTTGAGCGCAGAAACATGGAAGAAGAGATAGTTTTAAGTAAGTTCGACAAGGAACCACAATCTTTAGAGTATATTTAACGCCAAATTAAATAATATCTCGAACACAGAGAGCCACGTTCTTATTGAGAGACACTTCAATACTAAAGTTATTCAGCGGGGCATAACTCAAACAGAAGAGTCAGGGAAGCAGGTCCTAGAAATAGTGCCTGGATTAGAATTTATTGTGCTCCATACTGATGACACGCCAATCTTCCATCGTTGAGGCTATGAAGAAAGCATCCCTAACTTGACAAGGTGCACAATTTTAGGTACTACTCAGCCAGTGATATTCATAATGATCCGTGATGATGTCTCCCAACGTCTCTATACTCAACCTTCCTGTATTGGATAGAATACTAGGAGGACTAGTATTGGGAGGTTTTTCAATGTACCTACGGCCGGCACTATACTGCTGAGAAAACGCCGGAGAATGCAAGACTGGCAGCTGAATGTGATAGAATCAACTATCATTATATCGGCTGGCAGAACTTCTACGCCCCCGGAATGGCGAGCCTCCAGTGCATTGAAATAGTTGAATAGCTGTGGGCGTGTTAACAGTTCTAACACGAAACTCAACGAATGTGATATTGGGATTAAGTACGCACCCAAACAGCAGCATATATTGAGCAGGTAACGGCTTTGCAGACCAATCAAAGTCAGCAAGGCTGGCAAAATCTAGCGGATGATGTAAACAGGAATCTATGGAGCCTTGACTACAAACTAGAGCAGTCATGCGGAAGCTAATACAAGGATCATTTGAACAGTTTCCGGTCTTACCGCGAAAATGTCATGGTAAATTCAAGTTTTCTTTCCAACCAATACATATGTATGCCATAAAAATTTCAAGTCATCCCGATCAGTACAAAACACATGGTACCCTTCCAAAGTTGACAAATGACGTTTGTTAAGAACAATGGATAAAATCGAGTATCGCGCGGTGATAAAGTACTTTAATTTAAAAGGAAAAAACACTCGGAAAGTGAAAAAAGAGTTGAACTCCATGTATAGTGAATCTCCGCCCTCAATTACAACTGTGAAACATTGGATGGCCGAGTTCATACGCGGTCGCCCAAGCTTTTTGGCGATGAACCTTCTGGACGTCCAAAAACTGTTTCAACGGAAGATATCGTCAGTTTAGTGCACACAATCTTGATGGAAGATCGCTGATTAATCATTAAAGTAATCGCTGAGGCTTGTGGGATATCAACTGGATGGGTGCATAAGATTTTACATGATGGGTGCCACGTTTGTTGACGATTGACAAAAAGGGCGTACGGATGGACATATCGCATGAGACTCTTCAGCTATCGCAAAATAATCCTACCGAGTTTTTGCGCCAATTAATGATTGTCGAACAAACCTGGATCCATCAACATAATCTGGAGACTAAACAGCAGTCAATGCAGTGGATTGTGGCGAAAGAACCAGCTCCAAGAAAGGCGAAAGTCGTTTTGTCTACCGGAAGAAGTGCACGCTGTTTCCCCTAAATATCTCGTCCATGTTGATGCTATCTACAATGTAAAAATAGTAGAATATTTACTTTCTACACGCATGAAATTAGAAGACGTCACCCTGTCAATAAAAACAAGGACAGTTTTACAATCATATACTACCCTAGCTCAATTTGGCAGCTTGTCCATAATCTTAGTTTTAACTTGCTGTTCAGAATGTGCAACACTTCTGTGCGGGATAGGCAGATCCGTATTGGACGTGAACTAAAATGACGAAAAAGCAGGTGCTTTTGTCAGGAGACTAGTAGGTGAGTGGGAACGAAAATATTACTCGTGAAATAAAAAGGAACTGAGTTGAAGCACTGAAAACTTACCTTCAAAAATTTCATCCAGAAACTAGGAACATTGTTTCAAATGAAATGAATTCAACGGCAACAAAAAACGGACTTTGAATTTGGAACATAGAATATGGCCTCATTTTATATTACTGGTGTGCTATAAGAGCTTTTTCGAAAAGCATTTCGCTATAAAATCTGCATCCTTGCATCGCTGGAAAGAAAATGGTTTAGACATGCGGCCAGTAATCATAGATCGCAGACAGTCTTCCTGAGTGGAAAAATTATGCCAGAAAAGAGTTTGAAGTATCATTTGCCACCGACAAAATACAATATATAAACAGCGAGTTATTGACTTTAAGCTGAGCAATGAAAGATTGTGTACGATTTGTACAAAAATGAATTTCCTCCGTACATGGCTTATCAACTGACATACTTCAACCGACAAAAAAGACGATATCATTAAAAATGAATTTTACAAAATCCTAGAAAAACCTTCAGCGACCTACCATTTAATACATCATAATACTACCTGGAGACTTCAGCTTCAGTTGGGAATGAAATGATCCAAAGAGGAATGAAGAGAGGTTAAAGTTTGCAAAGCTACCCAAATGAAAATGGCCAGTAGCTCATATGCTTCGCTACAAGTAAAAACTCAATTATAAGCTCAACGTGCTTCCTATTTCGTCATAACAATGATGTGAGTATCGCCCGACCTCTACGTAGGGTAGTAGTTAGAAAGCTCGCGGCATAAGCCAAAGGTCCCTGGTTCGAATCCAGTTGGTGACAACGAGACTTGTATCGAGTAATTCTTCGGGCGGACTATAAGCCTGTGCAGTTATGATAGGTGGTGCTTCAAATTCAGAACGTATCATAGCTGGGTGGACAGACGCACGATTTAAGCATGGTACTGATCATATAATCTTTCCCGAGTGCCAATATATACTCGTACGATCAAGATAATAAGATAATATAACTGTCTGTATTACAGCACGTAGTACTAAAGCAAGAAAGCAAGCAAACACGTACTTTAAGACGACCAAATGTATCGAAAAAAGCTTAAAATTTCGATTCGAGAAGACACACAAGGAGGCTCAAGTGTATTAAAAATTTGGTAAAAAGAAAATGTAAAATATAAATAAGTAGCACAACCTGTACGATTATTGCAAAGATAACTTATTGGTTGGATATATTTATTTGATTTATTTGACAAGCGTACGAAATCCAAGTAGTAGCAGTGGCGCTCAACTGCGGTGATTTCAGGAGAATCTGTTTGTCCAGCTAGGTCAAAATCGAACGAAAAATTCGTGAATGCAAATAAATACAAAAGGGAAACCTACTAAATATAGTATAAATCAACTCATATTTATTGCTTACCATGCATAAACCCTGTTCTTTTACTAGGCAGGGATCTCAAGCAATGAGCAAATCGTTTTACTGTGATTAAGTGATTAAACACGGTTTTCTTACACACCCTTTAAAATTAAGTTTTTACTTTGCTGATTGACTTTAAAGCTAGTTGAGGCTGCCCTTTAGATTACCCTTTATCGCCTTTATCCATTTTTGCTCGATTCACATGATTAAGTCGGCTTTTGTGTGTACTACATGGTTATATAATTTTCAGTGCTTAGCCCCAGCACGTGGATTCCGAGAAAATGAAAAATCTGTTTTGAATACTCGTAAGATGTTCGCTTTGACGACATTAAGCAGAACTTTCCTAGTCCTGACTTTCTCTTCGGTTTCTCCCACTCGAAAAATCCTTATCATAAACTTACAAGTAGGATATGTAAACTTTGCGTGTTCATTCAAATGCATTGCCGTTTTAAGAAATAATTTATTGTAGTCGATTGTTTCGTTAAAATCCAAAGAAAAACCTAACCTCCCTCTACCTGGCCTAACTTAAGGTCTACCTGCTTAACCCACCCTACACCCAAAGTCATTTCCGTCCACACATCTTTAGACACTGAAGATGACTCAAAGTATTCGAAACGCATCTGTTCACTCAAAAAAGCAAGATCCGACGGCTTTTCAAAAAACAAGTTCATTTGTAGCTGGGTGTGCAGTTTACGAGTAGTTCGCCTTTTTTGTGACCTATTTTCACTTTTACCAGTCTCACGAATCCTTTGGCTTATTTTACGGCTATCAATCGCTATCGATTTTTGTGTAATGGTTGTGCCCTTAAGACTAAAATTTCTAAGGCTTGCAATGTCCAGTTTGTCTTCTCTCTGATGCTGTTCAATTGGGTAGATAACCTTCGCTCTCTCATTCCGTGACTCAAATGCGAGCCTTCAATACTCGTATATCTTAGCTGCTGTAGCTAACTCATTTGCAGAAGAATCGAAGAATTCATTACTCTTGCTAGCGATAAATAAAAAAATTAACTGTTGGTCATTGGAAGGCAAATAATTGCAAGGGTCTCCCGAGTAAGCTTTTTCAAGTCTCATTAATATTTTTGATGACATATTAGAACAATTTTTCTTTTTGCAATTCATTCTCACGCAATAAATGGAAGTTATTTTCCAAGAATGTTTAAACATTTCACACTTAAACATTCCTTCATCCCTTCCGTCCTCTTATGAAACGTCGACCTTTCCATTTCTCCTCTCTGAAATGATTTACTTGTTCACCATTAAGACGTCCGGAAAAGTTATTGCTATGTCACTTGTTTTCCCACCCGATTCTTTTTTGTCTGTTTCACATCTTCCTTCTTAAAAAAATATGTCAACAAGTGCTTCATTTTTTCCTCCATTTTATAAACTACATTCTCAGGAACCCGAAAAGCAATAAAATGGAAAAAAAATATTCTCTGCTCCTTTTCATCATTGCCATCATCAGCAGCAGTAGCCTCGAATAAAAAAATTCTACAAGTGAATTTCTTGTCAGCTTTGTGATAATGATGATGATATGGCTTGGATCCTTGGCGGAATTCATCTTCGTAGTAGAATCTCTGTATTGTTGTTTGTCAGCATTGTCCCTTTTTATTTATCTTTTGGGAGTTGAAACTTCGGGGCACATAAGAAAAAAAAAGTAGAATTTATGCTTTCATAGAAATGCTTGGAGTTAGTCCTGTTTGAAGTTGTCAACAATATGAAACCAATTTAGCTGGGAATCGAAGCGTAACACCATAGCATAGCAGATGAGTGAACGTAATCGACACATTGGAAACGAAAAGGTCAATCGCTTTGAAACGAGGCTTTTCCGTTTCTGAGTTTTGGGTGGAAAGAGGAAGTTCAAGTGGAGTTTGCTATAGTAGGATGAATTTATATTCCTTTATTCGTTATTTTGTAGAGTTCATTTGGAAATTCAAATGAACAATTTCAAAGTGCAGATTTTTTGCAACTGTGTTCACAACCATACAATAATAACTGGAGTCAGATTAAGGTTGGTTTCAATCAATGCAAAATTTGGTGGAAACACCTTTTTTGTACACTGAGTGCGCTAACAGTGGGAGGATGTGCAACTGACAGATTTTTAATGTATTTATAATTCATTTAGTTTTTTTTTAAATAAAGCTTTAATGATTTTTGCATTTTTAAAATGAGAGTATGAATATTTATTTTATGCGAGGAAACTGACATTCTTTTTCAGGCAGCAGATGAATGAAACAGTCATGGGGACTTGTAAAATATATTAATACAACCCTATAAATTTTGCGACGTATCTGTCCGTCTGTACGTTCGGGAACTACGAGCATAATAGCTACAGTTATGAAATTTTGAACATTGATCAAAACCGGTGACCTCTCTAAAATTTCGGCATAAGAATAATTTATAAGATTTTTAAGAGGAGTCTCATCCTACATCGAAGCTCTCCTTTAAAAATTTTTTTTTACCAAAGATAGTTGACAAGGGTATTAAATCAAGGGCCTTAATGATAACTTTAAAGATCAAAAGAGCAGAAACGGTGTTTAGGGGAGCGGGAAAGTTCAAAATGTGTGCGACTCTAGTTCGGGATTAAGGTGGTACTAGCTGTCACTGCTTATGAGTTGTTACGACTTGTACGAGATGTGTTCAAAAAATTATCGCGAATTTTGTTTTTTTTTTTTCAAAAATTATTTATTTATTCATGAACATCTATTTTGTCCCCTTCAAAGTAATCCCCATGAGATATTATACACTTGTGCCAACGGTTTTATCAATCTTCGAAGCACTTCAAAAAATCATTTTTTTTTAATCTTGTTCAGCTCCTCCTTCGATGCCGTCTTTATCTCGTCAAGCGTAGCGTAACGTCGTCCTTTCATGGACCTCTTCAGTTTAGGAAACAAGAAAAAGTCACAGGGGGCCAGAGCTGTGGCTGCAGCATCATTAGTGTGTTGTTTTTGGCCAAAAAGTCGCACACAAGCAACGATGTGTGAGCAGGGGCGTTATCGTGGTGCAAAAGCCAATTTTTGTTCTCCCACAAATCCGGGCGTTTCTGGCGGATTGCTTCGCGCAAATTGCGCATAACTTGCAGGTAATATTCCTTATTGACCGTTCCTCCCTGTGGCAAGAACTCATGATGCACCAAGCCCCTGCAATCGAAGAAAACTGTCAGCAAAACTTTCACATTCGACCGAACTTGGCGCGCTTTTTTCGGTCTTGGTTCATGCGGCAGCTTCCATTGAGATGATTGAGCTTTGGTTTTCACGTCATAACCATAAACCCACGATTCGTCACCAGTTATGACCCTCTGGAGCAAATTTGGTTCGTCGCGGACAGAGTTTAACATCTCATTAGCAATGTTCATGCGTTGCTGTTCTTGGTCGCAATTGAGCAATTTTGGTACGAATTTCGCGGCGACCCGTCTCATGCCCAAATCGTTGATAAAAATCGAATGGCACGAGCCAATCGATATGTTTAGGTCCTCAACAACTTCTCTAACGGTGATTCGACGATTGGCCAATACCATTTTCTCCACTTCATTAATTTTTTCGTCTGTTGTTGAAGTGCTCGGGCGTCCGGCACGCTCTTCGTCGTTCACATCTTCTCGGCCTTCTAAAAACATTTTGTACCACCGATAAACGTTGCTTCGGTCCAAGGTAGCTTCTCCGTATGCCACAGTCAACATTCGGAATGCATCCGCGCACTTAATTTCGTTTTTCACACAAAATTTGATACACGTTCTTTGATCCATTTTTTTGAATAAGTAAAAATCGAAGACGATTGAAAACACGTGCAAGTAAAGCAGCTATCACCAATTAAGTGAACATTCAAAATAGCCGAGCTTGTCGGCATAAGTGACAGACATGAGTACCAACATAACGCTACAAAAAAATCGAAATTCGAATATACGTAACCCGCGAAAAATTCAAAATTCGCGATACTTTTTGAACACACCTCGTATTTGATGTTGGCGCTTGGTTTAAGTTAGCTATTGCTGCGTCAGAACATGAAAAAATCGAGTTCCTCTCTGATTTCATTCAGATTCTTCACTGTTGAAACAACCTACATTATAATTGATCTAGCTTCACGTTCCGGTTTTGTCTTATGCCGCTTCAGATAGAAATTCAGATCGTGATCATCACAATATTCGAACACTGTGCAAAACGAATTTGTATCTATTTCAAAGATATCATACAACTTAACTACTCGGGGGTGATCTAAAGCTTTGTATACATTGTATTCTCTCAATGCATGTTATCTTCCTTTAGTCCTGATTCATCTGATGCATTTTACGCACTACATACCGTTGTTCTTTCAAGTTGAACGGTTTGTGAACTTCCACAAAACCTCCCTTGCCGAGTAGCATTAGCAGCAAATATCGATCATTCAGCATAAGGTGATTGTTGAATCGTGACTGATCTTCGTTCAATATTCGCGTCAATTCCCTAATATGCAAATTGCGTTCACACTGTAGCTTCTCCATCTCGAATTGCTAATCAGCGTCTTTTTTCAGCGCATTCTGTTTTAACTATGATATTTCAACACATTCCGGCGGTGGATGCGGAGTGCGGGATAACCATAGGTATTTCAATGTAACAGCGGCCTTCAACAGAAGAGTGGAGAATTCATACAGATGTGGGAGCGGTAGAAAAAGAGGTCTTGAATACCAAAATAAGCCCTACAGAGTAAACACCAGCCGATGCAATCATCCTGAACTGCTCGGAAGAAGAGCGGCTTTACCGTAAACCGGAATCGATTGTGAAATGCTTCGTTTCTATCTGCGATAAAACTGCGCCCTCGCAAGGCGATCCAAAATAAAGCTTTAGAGTTGAAGGAGCTCTTAGCTCAAATAGGCCATTACAGGCGCAGGTGGATCGATCCAGAGGAAGAGCAAATTATCAAGCATTCTGGAGGCGCGGGGGTCTTCCCAACGCGTAACACAGCAAAAAGTTGGCTTGCAACCCAATTAATGGGGATCGGAGAAAATGGCGAAGGCACAAGGAGGAGCCAACAAAGGTTCATGTTCGATTGGAGGCGGGTTTCTAGGTGGTACTATCTAGAGCAGCTCAAATAGTACCAAAAATTAAGTAAGCCTAAACATTTAGAAAACGAAAAATCCTCGGATGTGGCTCAAAAGAAGAAAAATAGGAAGCGGCGCAAAGCTATTGAATAGGCAATACTGGTCAAAGCCACCAACGGTGGACCGTATGCGGATCTTCTGCGAGAGATTAAGGGAGCGGTAAAACTGGAAGAAATACAAACTGCCATAAAAACCGTACAGGTGACTCGTTGAGTGGACGTATTGGAGGAGTTTGGATCAGAAACCACTGACAAAGATGCATAATGCGATGCACTTACTTGAACCTAGAGCTACTATTAAAATATGTGATTTTGACTATGTTACGGATTTAGCTGAGATTGAAAGAAGCCTTAAAGCGGTATTTTCCTAGCTTGCGCGACGCAAGAGTTAGGCTGACTAAACCAAATAGTAGGGTTTGGCGCATCGTAATTATCGACACCTCTCAAAAATATCCCGAACAAAAGACTGAAAATCAGACTTCTTTGGGTTGTTTGTAGGATAAGACGAAGAACAAACCATCTTTGTTGCTACAGGTACCTCACATACGAGCTCCGTGCTTTGTAATCATCTGCACTTCAAGGGGCTACCTCTGGGCTATAACTGCGACAAAACAGGGTATAAAAAGAAAGAGTGCATAGAAAAGACACGCTACTACAAGGCCAGATGATTTGAAACACCAGTCAAATACAGGCAGATGCCGAATTTTTAAGGAAGCCGTAACAAGATCCAAATCACTTCTGCAATGAGTCGTACTCCGCAAATTAATCTACATCGGTGCATGCTCACTCAAAGTCCATTCAAGCAGTTTGCGAGAGACAGTGAAGCTGACTTGCTACTACTCAGCAAGCAAGACCACAGCCGAAGCTCCCCATTATGGTATCCTGATGAATCTGGACCGCCGCTATCTGGCTGCAAACAGTGCTGATTTACTAGTAGAAAGCTATGGACATAAAGATGGTTTCGTATGGGTTCGGTGTTCAAAGACTTCATTCTTTAGTATGTGTCTATCGCAGAGCGAACCGATATCATCTTCCCAGGCCACAATTAATGCTTTGGAGGACGCCGTCTCGAATGCAGATGGCCATGTACTTATTGGCGGAGACTTAAATGAAGCATGTCTGAAATTGATCCGCGGGGAACACAAGTTCTGGATATGGTAGCAAGAACAGGACTCGCCGTGCTGATCATCAGTGTTATGCTAGCTTTCCACCATATAGAATGAGAAGAAACCTCACCCGACGGGACATTCACCTTGGAGAATTTAGCATGGCTGGTTCACAATTGGAAAGTATTAGGCAAGTACTCACCCAGTGATCATCAGTACATTCTACTTGAGAAGGAGCCATACCCGCCTCAGAGTCTGGTAGTAATCAAGTTGTCCACATAGACAAACTGCTCGAGAGACCTTCACGAAAAAGAGCACGAGGAGCCTAAATGTCCAGGTTGGTTACTGCAATTTTAGTCCATTTGGTACTGTTCAATAAAAGTGTAAAACTCGCAAACAATGCCATCACTACAAAGTGAACAACAACAATAACTAGTGATTGATATAGAATGACTGTTTATAAAGAAAATTAATAAAAACTGATACAATGATGCCGTTTTCACACATTAACTAGAAGCTATCATATTTGATTCTTTATAATCGTCTGCACTGCTTGGAATCATTCAAAAAAAAACATTGAAATAGTATGCAAGCAAGCCCCTCATTTACCATATGCCTATAACATCCACTATTGGCGCTCACTTATCATATTAAGCATCTTCCCAAGAAGTGTGGTGGAAGCTAATTTACCTAAGTTCTTGCACTACATTGCATAAATACTAGTGCCCATAATTTTATTGCTGTTATATTTATAGGATAAATAAATATCCAATGAGTGGTTCGAACCTCTTAAGAAACAATTATATTCATAAAATCCTAAAATACTCGTATTTGCTGTATTTAAAACCATTCATAAATACGTCATCAATTGGAGAACTACATTATAAAAACATTCCATTGACTGATGAGTCATAATAAACGATAAATCACAAAATATTTCCACCAGGGAAGGAAAAAATTTCAATAGAAATTGAAAATAATCTGTTCCGGCAAAAGACTGGAAGGGGATTCTGGTTGACGACGAAATGTGGAGTTGCTGTGAGGACGCGAACGGTGACTGTTCGATGGAATATTGGGAAGAAACGGAAAGAAAAAGACGGAAAAGTGGAAGAAAAAGAACGATATTTTATGGGAAGAAAGGTTTCCATGCAAATTTTAAATAAGTTTTTCATTTGATTCATGATTGCTAATCGAGTGATGACGGTCGTTGTGTTGGACGAATTTAGTTGCTAGTCAAATCGGCTGTGAAACGGAATCGTGCAACGTAGAAACCGTTCGAAAAGTAAAATTTTCGTATGAAAAGCAAATCCCAAGTGTTTCCATTCAACCCCAAACTACCGTGGAAAAGTTAAATTTCCTTTCAATCACCGTTTCAAGATCGAACATATTTTAGTGATCCCAAGTGTGAGTGCAATTTTGAGATCTCAACATTGCTGACCCTGAACGCGATATCGGATGTGAGTTGGTTAAGGAGTTGCATAACCCAACGGTATCAAAAAGAGCCCATGACATGGTGTTTTCCCTACAATTTCTATCTGAACATCTACAATCAAACGGAAGAGTAAAGTGTGGGATTAAGTGATTTGAAAGCAGAGCATATGCTGACCCCTTTAAATGGTTGCTTTTAGCAAATAAACAATTATTGATGAAATTGCGGGCTTAGGATCAAAAAGGGAGATAAACGGACAAGTTCAGCGAGGGTTGTGAAAAGTAATTAGATAATCCGAATTCCTTTACGAATTCAAGTAACATTGCACTGGGTAGAAATGACTGGAATGCAATAGGACTTCCAAGTGCAGCAGCAGAGTGGATTAGAAAGTACGCTAATTTGTACGACATAATTGGAATTATAAAGGCTTTTGGGCGTTGTATTATTGTATCGATGACATTTACCCTCCAACCACAAAAAAAAACTGCTTCGATAACAATGCTTTGCGCAAGGAAGAATTTTCGGACAGATCTTTGCAGTGTCAGTATTTTTCGGCGTACTTGATAGTGTTTGAATTAGGTTATATTTATTTAAATATTGAAAATTATTCAAATTGGTGTGGAGAAAGTTTTTTTTTGTTACAAGTGAATATAACATCCCTCTAGCTGTGCCAATTTATTATCCAATAGAATCAATGCATCATATCGGGCGAAAAATTATCAGTTTTATAAAGTTTCAGGCTCTTCAGGATTTTTATAAATTTGCATGGAATGGATTATTAACTGCCTAAAGCTTATTTATTTTTCAAATATCTTTGTTGAATTTATTATAGTTATTTATTTTTGGAATATGCTTTTACTTTAATTGTCGAAAAGAGTGGAGCCAATCAATTATATTTTCTATCCACAAAAAAGGTGACAAAACTGTGAAAACTATAGAGACATATCACTACTTTGTACAGCGTACAAAATATTTTCAAAAATATTAGAAGATAAGATCGGGCGAAATGTATTATTGAGGTGTATCCAGATGGTTTTAGAGCAGGTAGATCAATGACAGACCAATTCTTCACTATCAAGTAAGTACTAGAAAAATGCTGGCAGCTCAACATAGGCGTACACCAAATTTTTGTTGACTTTAAGCAGGCATACGACAGTATTTATCGTAACGTACTGCACCAAATAATGCCTTGCTTTTGCATCCCAGCCAAATTAGTCCATCTTACCGAAATGACAACGATGTCGACGACCTCCCAAGTCCGCATCAGTAACCAACTCATCGATGCCTTTGACATAAATATCAGACTAAGGCAGTGAGATGGGCTGGCCCCATTGCTATTCAATTTGGCTCTGATATACGTCATAAGGAAGCTACTTGTTAATGTACGAGGTACATTACTATATAAGTAGGCGGATGACATCGACATTTTGTCACGGTCATTAACAACTGCCAGAAAACTTTTCCTGAAACTCAACAGCGTAGCAAAACTGTCAGGACTACAAATCAATGAAAATAAAACAAAGTTCATGACGCAGTTGGGGAAAAGTACCTCAAATACTCAATATATCATACTTGAGGAATACAATATCGAAAACTTTCAAGAAATTGTGTATTTATGTGCTGAAATAACGAGAATTAGTAATGAAAGAGACGAAATACGCCGAAGAACACAGCTCGCAAATAAAATATTTTCTTTCAGTTTTGACGATCTTGAAGACCAGCTACATACACAGGAAAAAAAAGCTCCAAGTATGCAAATCTGTGATATGACCTGTATTTTGCGATGGATATGAAACGCGGACCCTAACTCAAGCATCCGCAAATATATTGAAAGCCTTTGAGTGACGGGCCCTGAGGCAAATAATCAAAGCGAAGCTAGACGCGGACCAATGGTGAATTCAATACAACCATGAGCTTTATGAAATTTTTGATGAGCTTGAGGTATCAACAATTGTAAGACTGCGGAAGCTGCAATGAGCTGGCCACATAAATCGTATGGATGAACAACGAATACACAAAAAGGTATTCGTTGGGAGAATTAAAGGCCGGAGATCAGTATGGAAACCGAAGAAATGCTGGTCAGACTCGGTTGATGAAGACAGTTCATCGCTGCTCGGATTTCGAAATCGGAGGACGCGGTATCTAGAATAAAAATTGTCTAGCTAAACAACAATACTCAGTCTTTCCACAATGAATTCGAACGGGTATGGGACCCGCTACGTTGGCTGGCCCCTCCACTCATGAGCTAGCCAGCGTATAAGCTCTTCTTCTTCTCTCTGTTGCAGGGGCTCTTATTGGGATGATTGGTCTTCCACACCCGAAACGGACCGTAACCATTCTCGGCAAAGATGAAATTGCCTTACGTCTCGTGTGCGATTAACCCTTATCCCGTTGGGTTTATTACCTAGGCTTTGACGCCTATGGAGTGAAGCGCCTTTACGTTTTTCCCTGACTCTGGTCGCCCAAGTGATTTGTAAACGTGAAATTATATAGTGGGATCTTGCACTAGCGGATAGAACCCATCCCATAGCTCCACAACGCTAGCTACCAGCATGCTTTCGCGTCGCCAGACAAGGCCAGTTCCAACGCAGCACTAATTTTTCGCTCGCTGGGGCTGCAGAACACCACTGCAGTTCTTTACGGATATATTAACACCCATGTAAACACTACAGTCTCTAGCAAGAAGGGTACACAGAGAGTATTAGAAGACTACTAAGCCAATGATTATCAGTACATTGGAGTACTCTTTGACACTAAGCTGCATTATGGGCAACATATAGCCCAGGTAGTTTGCAAAGCCTCTCGAATGTCAGGTTTTATACTAAAATCCACCAAAGGCTTCAAAAATATTACTTCCTTTATTTATTTATTCTTCTCATTAGTTAGAAGTTTACTGGAATATTGCTCGCAAATTTGGAGTCCTCATCAACTTAGTCTATATAGTACTGTGAAAGCTGTTCAACATAGGTTTACCCGCTCTCTTCTCTTTAAATTTCACATCCCGTATTCCCCTTATAATGATCGTCTTTCCCTCTTGCGCATGCCTTCTTTAGTCTCGCGTCGTGCATTTCTTAATGAATGTTTGCTATTTAAACTGAACCACAAACTCTTGCCTATGAATATCTGTAATGAGATATCCACCTATATTACACAGCGCTCAAGTAGATCGCCGCTTATTTTTAACGTTCCTTTTACCCGAGCCAATGTGTCTTATTTTTCGCCATTGTTACGTTTGCCGCGTAAACACAACTCTTTTCGTCTTGGTCCCATACCTCAATCTTTTGCACTGCATAAAAATAAACTTAGACAATTCATTCTCTTTATAGTTTTGTAGATTACCTTGCACGTACTTTCTAGTTTTAACTTTCTTGCTATGTAACCTAATTTTTCTTGCTTTCTTTGGATATGTGTTGTTATTCCTTTTACAACTTCTTTTTTTTTTCTATGTTATAATTAGATTTTTCTAATCTGTATATAGAATTCTGCAAATTAATAAATGCATTCTGCTTGAGATCTGTAGTGCTGTCTTCCAACGCCCATGCTCTTGACCTTCCATGACTGGATATGTAACATTGGGAAGATGGACGTCAAGAGGTTCGTCGAGGTGCTCACGGCAGATGAGCCGTCGCTGGAAGATTCGAAGGGGGCTGAAGAGCTAGCAACTCAAGCCGTGGTAAAATAAACGGTGAGCATCATCACATCTACTTGCAGTGCTTCTGCGCCCCATTAGAGATCCTGCTATGGTTAGCCGCCTATGTACTGGTGGTCAACTAAAATTGCTGAAAAATGAAGGGAGTGTCACAAGTTTCAACTAAGGCTCAATGGGCGCGGAGCAAAGACAGTGCATGTAACCAGTTAGCAGCATATAAGTCAGCCAGGAGATTCCTTCACAAAATTATTAATAACAGTAAGGCTCGTTCCTGGCAAGATCCAGTCGGCAATGTAAACAGAGACACGTGGAGCCTTGACTACAAGCTGATTATGCGGAAGCTTGGTGCCATATGCAAGCCCTGCATATATGAAGCAGAAAAAATGGACGAGATAGCGCAGACATTTTTCTCCACCCATCCCGTTCATGTTGACACTGTTCAACACAAAATAGCAGTCGAACGCCCACTCTTCACGTGGCTGAAACTAGGAGAGGCAGTTCTATCACTGAAACCAAGGAAGGCTCCTGGTCGAGTAAGCGTCCCACGTGAGGTGTTGCAGCTCGTCTTTCACCATTTTTCTGACTTACTACTCAGCAGATTCACTACTTGAATGTGGGAAGAAGTTTTCCCGAAACTTTGGAAGGTAGCGAGGCTCACACTGATCAATAAGGGAAAGCATGCTTCCCGGTTGCCATCTGCATACCGCCCGTTATGTATGCTGGACACGGCTGGAAAAGTGCCAGAGAAATTCATCAAGACAAAGCTCACTGACGCAATTCGTGCTGCGAGGGACCAATCAACTCGACATTATGGCATTAAGGCAGGACGCTTTATCATTAATGCAATAGCAAAGGTGGTGAGCGCGGTCCAAAACGCATAGGTACATAGGCGAACCAAGTGACGAGTGGTTCTGTTGGTGACACTTGATGTTCGTAACGCCTTTAACTTCGCTAGATGGGTAGATGTTTTGGATACACTGGAAACCCCTTTTCAAGTTCCAGAATATCTTATGCGGCTTTTGAAGGACTACCTGAAGGACCGAAGCCTACTTTACGATACGACGCAGGACCAATGAAAGATGGAAGTTACATCGGGTGTTGCTCAAGTATCTAACCTTGGTCCAGATCTGTAGAACATATCGTACAATGCGCTTCAGAGACTAGAGCTGCCGGATGAGCCGCGCCTGATCGGCTATCCGGATGGTGTAGTGGCACTAGTTGCTGGACATACCGTTGAACAGATGCAATTTAGACTAGTTATGCTAATGCGCCCGGTAAGAGACTGGATGACCACTCAAAGTCTCAATCTAGCACTGGAGAAAACCGAAGTGGTTATCCTGACAAAGGAGAGAATCCCCAGAGTAAGGACGATCGGTAATGAGGAAGTACTGGTTGAATCAAAACCATGACTAAATTACCTGGGATAACCTATGGACTTGAAGATGACTTTCTCTAAACAAATCAATGCAACGGCTGATAGAGCTACTTCAGGCATATCGGTTCTGATTCGACGGATGGGCTACGTAGGGAGTCCCAACCCATCAAGAAAGCGACTTTTGATGAGGTCCGTAGAGTCGGTGCTACTGTATAGAGCAAAAGTATGGGGCGGCACTCTCAGCAAAAAGCTGTACCGAAAATGCTTGTCATAGGTACAAAGAAGAGGAGGACGGAGGATCGCATCATCATATCCACCAGTCTTTTATTACGTGGTCCTCATCATCGCAGAAGTGATACTTATCGTACTATCCACCTGCATTGAAACGAAGGCACGTGGTAGATAGTTGCCCGCGTTGAGAGACAACTCTAACTCAATGAGTGGCAGCATTCCTGGATAAACAGTACGAAGGGAAAATGAACTACGCACCTCATCACTGATTTAAGATCGTGGCTAAATCGAACGCACGGTGAGACTGATTTCTAGCTGACCGAGCACTTGAGTGGGCATGGGTGGTTTCAGTCTTACTTGCACAAGATTGGTAAGTCGCGGTCCCGTAACTGAAGGTTTTGCACAGGAGAAGAAGACGATGCCTACCACACACTTTTTGCATGCAATAGATGGAATAGTCTACGCCTGGGTCTCTACAAGAAAACAGGAGAGCTCTCCTTGAATAGTCTAATTGGAGAGTTATTTGTATCGGTTAACAAATGGAACTATGTAGCAGATAATGCTCAGGCAGTCCTAAAAGATAAAAAAGACTCACAGCAGCCGGGGACATCAGAGTTAGGGGATCACTTTTCTAGGGATCCGTCTTTCACTCCCGCTCCCACTGGGGGAAATCCCTCACTTGATGGCGCCCTACGGCGTAGCAAAATGAGGAATAGTCCGAAGTAATGCGTCAAACAGTTCCAGGCTAAATTTTCATGTTGACAGGGAAGGTGTTTAGTGGATACTCTAGACATCTTGACCATCTGGGGGCTCCACACTCAGAACGAAAGTAGCCTTTACCTCCCAACGACAAAAAAAACTCTTAAACCACTGGCATTGGGACTTAGAAAATGACTCACCTTTGTGTTCAAACCTATAGCAAGGGAGATGGTTCCATCTGAGCTCAGTTCTCTGGTATTAAATTTTCAATGTTTACTCGCACTGCATTTGAGGCTGGTAACATTCCACCTTGACAACAACCTCTTCTTCCATTGCTAGATAGAATATCAACAAAATTGATTTATAGAGGTTCACTGATGTCTTCTTGAGCAATGAGCTGAAGCCACGACTTGCTTCAGGGAAGAAAATAGCTTCAGCTGAGAGCTTGGTAGACTCTGCAGTATCTATCGCATTTCTCTAAAAATATTCATTGCCTCAGTGTCAACCATGACACAGCAATGCTCGAAGGAACTTGTTGAAAAAAAGAGTGAGTTCCATAAATTTTAAAATATTGCCCAGCGTTCAGCCGAGATGAAGAGTACAATTTAAGTGGATCACTCAGATTAGCCAAAGAGAAGCTCTGTAAAATGATTACTGCGAGCAAATCTTGGAGCTCGAAAAGAATACGAATAGCAGTCCACGGGGCATGATGTATGTGTTATTCATAGGAAGTCTTGTATTCTCCAGATAGACAAAATAGACCAAAACGTGCGGACATACATCCCGGCTCATCTACTTTGCGTTGACACTGTCTGCAATGAAGAACGGTTTGACTGCCAACTGCTGACAACAAAAGAGCTTGAAGATGAGACCGGATGGTATCCGATCCAAGGTTATTAAATTGATGTTTTATCTTTACTCTAGCTTACTGATTTATCCACTCAACGCCTGCCTTTAAGGAGGCATTTTCTCAGTATGCTGAAAAATAGCAAAGAGCATATTGATTAGCAAAAAGAAGGGAGATCTCAAGCAAGTGTCGGCATACATCCTGCTATGCAAGCTAGCCACTGCGGGGGATTCGCTTGGTTTGCCTAAAAACATAATTGCTGAGTAGGCTGTGTGCATTACTAGCTTCAACTATAGCTCAGAATCAAGAACGCAGATGAGGGGAAAAGGCTTCTTTCTACTGTACAACTTGGAAAACCGATCATCTTAGCGTTGCACTCAAGCATGTTTGACAAATTAACTCCAAGTTGTACCTTAAAAATTTTTCGAAGATATTTTCTAGGTTGCACTTAGATTTTAAATTCTCAAAGAGCAGTTATAATTTCCTTAAACATGCCTTTAAAAATATTGTTCAGTCTCTTAAACTTGTTTCCGAATAGTTCAATTTGAAGCAATTGACAAGGGTGTAAACTTGCTCAAATGGCTACTACATCGTATTAAAGAAATGTTTATTTTCGCTTTCATTCATCAAAAAATAAATAAATTTGGCACCAAATTACGATTAGAATATAATTACATCTCTTATCATTGTCGACAAAGTATGTTGTATGGATCCTCACAGGAGACATTAAAGCCTAAATTTACATCCATGCATGTAAATCTCAGGTTTTGATATTTATTATGACATATCCATTTAAAAAAAACTCCATTCGGATGCCTAGAAATTAAAATAACCAAATTTTAATGTGTATGGTCTACATGCTTCCCAATAATTTTTTTTTTGCGAAAATGTTCAATAGATTCCCAAGAAAGTATCTAAAAACAGTCGAGAAAATCTGAGAATCCTTGAATTATGAAAATACCCACTGGAATAGAATTATATCATTATTACCCATCGCTATGTAAATAATCCACCAAGGACTTACTCATAAAAGTATCGTCTTTCATCAAATACTACAATCTTCCTCAAAATCCTCCTCAAATATACATACATACTTACTTTAACTTGAAATCCTGCCAACAACACACCCATGAAAATCTATTGCAAATATAGAATAACATGAAAAAAAATCAATCGCCGTCAATAGATAGCAGAAAAGGATATCTCCCTGAAGAATATTTTGCAACTCAACTTCGCCATCAAAAGTTTGTAGAGATAGTTGCGAAAAAGACGAGCGAAGACGACAACATCACCGTGCTGTAGCAGCATCAAACGCTGTCATAAGATATCCTGTCGTAATCGTCCACTAACTGAAATTCTCGATCCACTTGGTTGTCACAACAATAGCCCTTATAAGTATTTATGAGGAATTTATCCTTTAGTCGATGACGACGATGATGATGGGTGATGGCTAGACGTGTACATGTATATATCATTAATGTTACGACAATTTTCTTGCGCTTTTCGTTTTCCACTGCAGGGAAACTTCAAAGTCTCACTGATCATTGCAAAAGTTTAAGCGTTATAAAAATCTGAGAGCGAATCAAAATTTAAGTAGTATTTATCACTTCAAGGAGTTTTTCATGAGCCATGATTAGATTTTCTTTTCAACTTTTCAATGGCTCCTTTGAGTGGTGTGGGGTATTTTTTGAGCTTGAGGAATCATAAATTATGAGTGAGCGATAAAAAGATGAATGGATGGATTAGATGTGTATTCATTAGCCGTAATGGGTTGCAGAATATTTCACTGCGGTAAGTGCTTAAACGATGTGAGTGGATAATGGGAACAAATTCAAAGAAGAAGCTTTTCTTCTCATATCGCTACTACGTAATGCCGTGGAAACGTGGTCAACGTCACACGTAAAAAATTGTATTAGTATGAAATGGTAAGAGGTTCATTATGAACTGATTATAGATTTAATAAAATACGCTTAATGATCTGGGAGCATAAAAATCCTTAAAGCTTCTCACAAAACGCAATAACCCGAAACAATCTAATTAGGATTATAAATTTTGGTAATAAGGCGCGATTATCTAGGGAATTTTCATAGCTTTGCAAGAAAAATCTAAAATTTAAATTGCTTCCAAAAATATACACGTAGAAGCAGATTCCTAGAAAGATGGCGCCAATTAAAAATGCTGCTTACCTAAAGTCTATCACAGCATCACTTCAGACAAAAAGTTTTTTTAAGCAAATTACTGCCTAGAAACTTTACCAACGTAGGACGAATCCCAGAAGGAGTCTTTAAGCTCGATGTAGCGAAATTAAGTTCATTTCTTAATAGATTTTCAATTTATCTTGTAAAGATGAAATCTTTACGCCTGAATGACACAAGGTTTTCAATATTAACAATAAGGAGGCAAAAGTTGTGCTTGAGGATCCATAAAGGAGTAGCTCAAAAACGTTTCGTGATATTCTATTTATATATATATATATATATATATATATATATATATATATATATATATATATATATATATATATATCTATATATATATATATATATATATATATATATATATATAGTTTTCTTTATTAGAATGTATGCGGTACATAGGCCTTATAATATAGTAGGTGTTCTGACAAAGTGATTTCACCATCGTTAAAAACTATGTGTAGTATCGTTGAGATTTAGGTAGCAAACTATGGGATAAGCTACTTTTGACTGCTTAAACCTTGGTTCGTTACACTAGATGCCCCATTCTATGGACCTAACTCGCTCTTTAGAGAAAGGAAATGTATTCCAGCTCATTGCTGTGTCACACCAAAGACAGGCTATTCAAATGCACAAGCACATTTGGCCACCCCCTTTTAAGCATTGTTGGTGAAATTGCCTACAGCCATACTATAATGGTAGTCCGCGTAGTGGTTAGAGTTCTCGCTACATAAACCAAAGGTTCCTGGTTCGAATCCTGTTGGTGACACTAAGATTTATTTCAAGTGATTCTTCAGACGGACTATAAACCCATTCAGTTATGATACTGGTTTAATGTTAGAACGTTTCGCAGCTGGGTGGACGGTTCAATGGCCAAAGCGTGGTAGTGACTTCATCACATTCACAAGTGCCGATATATTCTATCAAGATAATGAAATATTCTAACTGTCTCTAAGTGAATGCCATAAAGGGGATGTAGTGCTGAGGCTACAACACAGAAGTATATGTACTGTGCAAATGTATACGCAGAGGATATAACTCTGTAATCAGTCCAGCCAAAAATTGTTCCAATTTAAGTTAAGTAGAAATTTTAGTTTTTCTGTTGCATCACGAATTTGCGAAGCCTACGACTACCATAGACTTGCTAAGATTTGGCCTACATAGCGTTCATTCACCAGTTGATCCGGTGAATGACATTAATTTGGGATACTTATAACAGATTCCAGGCTCAAGAATAAAAACTCTGAGTCTTTTTTTCACTAGTCTGTCGAATTTTCCATCGCTTTCGTACACTTTGTACCCTAAAATCCAGAAAACTCTTGGCAAATTGTGACTCTCAATAGAGAGTAGTTTATTCAGATACTCATGGATAACTTCTATATGTTATTTTTGCCTGAAAAAAAACTCCGCTGTAGAGGACTCCCAGCCCAAGTGAGAAAGGAGGAGGGATCCTTTTGTTTCCCCCATCCTCAGCTTCCATAATTTCTCTTTCTAAGTCCCACGGCGAAATGGTAGTAAATGGTATCGCGGTCACATATTGGGTTTACTGGTTCCCCAGCGATGTGAAATTAGACGCCAAGAAATGCTGATGACTGCAAATACACCTGCAGCTCTACTACTAAATCCTATTCACACGTCCTTTTTAGTGTCGTATCTGGGTGAAGGCAAGTCTTCTATACCTGATAACGGAATTGAAACTTATAAGCATTCTGCCGGAATGAAGGTTGGGTGGAGGGTGAGCTCCCCTTCTCTGGAACACCCTACATTATTTCGAAACCTGCAACAGAGCCTTGGGATGGATTAGATCTACGGAAACGAGCTCGCAACCGAAAAAATGACAATGGTATTGGATCCTGAAATGTCAGATCACTGAACAATCAGCGCTGGTAAAGACTTTTTACAACAGGCTATATAAATTAAATATACTGGAAGTTATATATAAATTAAATATACTGGCAATTATATATAAATTAAATATACTGGCAATTTGGGAAACCAACTGGACTGGAAATGATATTCAAAATATGAAACCACACACTACATTTAAAAGTGGGAAACATGCCGGAAAGTGAGAACTTAGACTAGCATTTATTGTAGGTAGGGAGTAAATCTTTCACGTTATTGTTTCGAAGGTAGTCAACCAACGATTGTGTGCATGCCCATATAAAAGCAAAATTCTTCAAAATCTGGCTGATAAACATACAGTCCCCGACCGAAGAAAAGGACAAAGAAACGAAGGACATGCTCCATAATCACCTGGAAAGACTAACCGACACATTGTCTACAAACGGCACAAAAATAATCCTGGATGATTTCAACGCTAATGTTGGCAATCAGCTTTCTCATCGGGAAGGACTGGAGGATACAGCCTTCACGATGAAACGATGAACAAAAGCCAACGCCTGATTGCATGTAAACAAAATCTAGTCATACATTCGACTTGCTTGTCCTATCGATGAATACATAAAAAGACCTGGTTATCAACGGGTGGCAATACACAAAACCAGATCTACCACGTTCTGATTCAAAAAGAAGGTTGAACCTCGAGCTTACTTGATGGCCGTACATACCGAGAAGCCAATCGTAACTCGGATTATTACATGATCAAATTAACTTATCAATATCGTATGTCATAGGCGTATTCGGCAAGGACCAGCCCTGTACAGAAATTTAACATAGAAAGGCTCCAAACGGCGAATGTAGCCCAAAAATTTCACGGAGACCCTCGATAACCAGCTAGCTATCAGATACATGACTGAAAACAAGCAACGAGCTACGGGTGGAAATGAAAGCGGCAATTCAGACGATTGGACATCAATCCCAGCTCAAAAGGTGATGATGCATGCGAGGATGCGTTAGATAAGAAAAATCAGACGTACAAAGAATATTTAGGTAATAAAACGATGATGAGAGAACATGATGAAAATCTAAGAACAGTAGCGATAAAGATCATGGAAATTAAAAAAAGAAAATATTATGATGACCAATTGAGAAGCATTGATGTAAGTGTAGCGAGCAACGACACAAGACAAGCATACAAAGAAGTGAAAAGTCTGAAACGAGGTTACCATTCCAAGACCACACTCTGCCGTGATAAGATCGGCAACATCATCGCCGGTGAAAACGGGATTAAGGAAAGATGGACACCGTATCTTAAGAACCTCCTTAATTCTCCGCACAACTCCAGATCAACGGAGCCTATTAATATTCCCGGAAAGCTTCCATTGACCCCACCAATTGTGGAATGAAGTTTGTTTCACCATCAAAGCCCAAAAGAATAATAAAGCCCGGGCATCGATGAGATTCAAATGGAGCTCATCAAATGTGGTGGCAGCAGTGTTCGTAAAGCTATTTACAAAGTCATCCAGCACATTTGGCAACAAGAACATGTACCGAAAGAGTGGAACCAATCAATTATATTCCCAATCCACAAAAAAGATGACAAGCTACAGTGCGAAAATTATAAGAGGCGTATCACTACTTTGTACGGCGTACGAAATATTTTCAAAGATCTTAGAAAATAAAATCGGATCATACGCCAACAGTATTATTGGAGATGATTGTTCCACCATCAAAGCGGAAATAAAATAAAGCGCCGGACATCGATGAGATTTCAGCGATGTTCAGAAAGCAATTCATAAAGTTATACAGCACATTTGGCATCAAGAACATATACCGAACGGGTGGAGCCAATAAATTATATTCCCTATCCAAAAGAAAACCTGGCAAGCTACAGTGTGAAAACTTTAGACGCATATCACTATTTTGTACGGCGTACAGAATATTTTCAAAGATCTTAGAAATAAAGACAGATCATACGCTATCAGTATTATTTGGGAGAGTCAAGCTTGCTTTAGAGCAGATACTCGTAGACCGACGATAGAGCAATTGTTTACAATCAAGTAAGTACTCGAGAAATGCTGAGAGTTCAACATAGACGTGCACCTAATTTTCGTTTACTTTAAAGAAGCATATGACATTATTTATTGTAGTGTGCTATACCTAATAAAGCTTTGCTTTTGTATCCCAGAGAAATTGGTCCATCATACCAAAATGACACTGACGTCGACAATCTGCCAAGTCCGCAACAAAAACCAACTCGCCAACGTCTATGATACAAACATCGAACTGAAGCAGATAGATGGGCTGGCCCCATTGCTATTCAATTTGGTTCTGGAATACGTCATAAGAATGCTACCTTTCGATACAAGTGGTGCGTTATTATACAAGTCGTGCCTACTCGTAGCCTATGCGGGTGACATCAATATTATGTCACGGTCGTTAATATTCGCCAAAGAACTTTGCTTAAAAGTTGGCAGAGTAGCGAAATTAGTAAGACTACAAATCAATGACAATAAAACAAAGCTCATGACGCAGTCAAGAAATAATACCCCAAATACGCGTAATATAATATCATACTTGGCGAATACATTATCAAAAATGTGAGCGAATTTGTATATTTTTAGGCACCATAATAACGAGGACCGTTAATGAAAGAGACGAAATACGCTGAGGAATACAGCTCGCAAATAAAATTTTTATTCAATTGCATACTCAGGAAAACAAAGCTCGAAGTATAAAATTCTGTGATAAAAATGTTCTGTGCTATGGGTGTGAAATATGCACCCTAACCCAAACATATATACTCCTTCGAGGGACGGGTACTGCGGTGAATAATCAAAGCAAAGCTAGACGGGGACCAATGGCAAATTCGCTACAACCATGAGCAGTATGAAACTTTTGACGATCCAGAGGTTCCAACGATTGTAAGACTGCGGAAGCTGCAACCGGCTAGCCATGTGAGTCGTATGGATTTACAACGGATACTCAAAAAGGTATTCGTTGGGAGAACTGACAAAGACAACTTATCGCTGCTTGGGTTTCGAAACTGAAGGACGTGGCCAATGGACCGAGACAGTTGGAGGCGCTTGTTGCAGGAAGTGAAGGCCAGAGAGGAGCTGTAGTGCTACGAAGAAGAAGAAGAATCTGGAAAAAGCAAAAATTGTCGCATCATTATCAGTGCAGAAATTAGGAATTAGGTTTCTTTCCTTTCAAATTCTTGTCTATGAGCCATGATGCCACGTCTAGTATGGTAAGTACTTTTACTTGAAACGCAGGCCATCGCACCTATTGTAGTTGGATTAATTTTTGAATATCTCAGTGTGTGGAAAGTATTCTACTTGAGCTCCTTCGTTGCTCCTAGGGCCATCTACGTAGGAAGCCACACCTACCCTATCTAGTAGTGACTTTGACTTAGACTAGCTGACCAGGATTAGAAGACGGAACTTGCTGTTAATACTGCCTCAGGGATATAATCCAGCAATAACTTAAGATGCTGTAGTGATCACCTGAAAATTAAGATTTTAGAGCCTGTTCCTTTCTGAATATTTCAAAGGCAGAGAAGCTTAATAGGGTATTTAATACCTTACTTGGTGTTATGCTGAATATCTGAGTAATTCCCAAACACACCATGCTTTGCAGCTTAAACAATCATATCATCGCCTAAGAGTGCTCTGCTTTGTACTACCAGAATTTATATATATAAAAAAATCATGGCCTTGGGCATTTTAGCATTGCCTGAAGGAATAAAAAGCTGGCTTAGCCTTTGTAAGGAAATGCTTTTTTTATATTAATCATGTTTTTATGATAAATTTAAGATACTGATTGTAGCTGAATGATAACATAGTCCAGTTGAAGTAGAATACCCCTGGAGAGAACCAAAATGGTTTTATTATAAAACAATAACCCATTGTTTGAATACCACTTTTGCCATTTGAAGAACCATTCGAACTAAATCTCGTTGACGCCAACGAGACTTGAACCAGAGATCTTCGGCTTACGGGCTTAGTGCTCTAACCACTAAGCCATGCGGACATGCTTTCCTAGCCCAAATGAAATAGACTAGATCAATATGCTATAGTACAACGACACTTTCTTGATAACATATTTTCTCTAGCTGGGCTTCAAGACATTGTTTATTATTGTGAAGAACGGTCTACACTTGCGTACGTTGCAGACCCAGCGAATAAGCCCTAACCTTATGAGCTCTTGTTATTCCATACAATGAGCATTAATATCTATAATCAAAGAGCCCTTGAATGTTGATAAATACTCTTAGCATATATTTTTTCCTTTCACTAGCTCCCAAATCTTTAACACGAGGGGGTGAAGGGCAACCAGACAGGATTTTTCCATCCTTGTGGTTGAAAGGTGAAGGCTTTTTATGTCCTGAGTGTGGGGCTCTTAGAAGCACATGACGTCTAAATTACTCACTAAAGACCTCTCTTGTCAACATGAGGAACCGTCTGGAACCGTTTGACACATTATTTTGGGCTCAGCCTCATTTCGCAAAGCCGTGGAGCGCCTTCAAGTCTGGGGAACCCTGCTCTAGCGGTAGGGAAGAGAGAAAGAGAAAAATTGATCTCAAACCCCAGACTCTTGACTGCGGTGAGCTCCTTTTATCTTTTGGAACTGCCCAAACATAAGATGCCACATGGTTCCATTTATCAACCAATACAAGCATCGTTCCGGTCGAACTATCCAAAGGGAGCTCTTCTGTTTTCTTTAAGAAATCCCGATACCGCTTGTCCTATCTTTTGCTTGCAAAATGCGTAGTAGGCATTGTTTTCCTCTCCTACGCTAAACCTACAGTCGGAAGACCGTGACTTTCCAATCTTAGGTAAGTAAGACTGAAAGCACTCATGCTGGTTCAAGAGCTGGCTCAGATAGAAGTCAGTCTCACCATGCGTTCGATTGAACGCGGTGTCGTATTAGGGATGAAATGAGCAATGCATCTTTTTGTCGTGCTGTTCACCTAGAAGTGCTGCCAATCATTAAGTGAGCATTGTATCTCTTCGTGAGAACCTGTCTCTCTCTTACCTTCGTTTCGACGCAGATAGATAGTGCGGCCCTCTTCACCAAAGAAGGCGATAGGTATCATGCCTGCAATGACCAGCACTACCAAATCAGAGACTGTTGGATATGAACATGCAATCCTCAGTGCTCCTCTTCTCTATACGTTTTTGGTACAGCTCCTTGCTAGGAGCGTAACCAAATATTTCGGCTTTATACAGTAGCACCTATTCTACAGACCTCATCAAAAACCACCTTCTTGATAGGTTGAGTCTTTCTGCGTTGGCCATAAGTCGACCTAGGGCCGATACGCCCGAACCAGCTTTATCAGTCGTTGCCCTCATCTTTGAGGCGATCAGTTACACCATGTACTTAACGGATGGTTTCAATTCAACCAGTGCTTCCTCAATACTGATCCTCGTAACTCTAAGGATTTTTTTCTTTATCAGGCTGACCACTTTGGTCTTTTCCTGTGCTAGAGTGAACCCAAGAGCAGTGATTTAGTCTCTCATTTGACACATTAGCATACCTAACCTAAGTTATGTCTCTTTGATGGTGTGTCCAGCAACTAGTAATACAACATCATCCACATAGCTGATCAGTCGCGACTCTGTTGGCAGCTCTAGTTGCAGTCGCTCGTCGAATGATATGTTCCATAAGTCTGAACAAAGGGTACATCCTTGAGCAACGCTCGATGTAACTTCCATCTTGCGCCGTCCCTTCATGGCTTTGATCCTTCAGTTAGTCCCTTTAGAAGCCGCATAAGATATTCTGGAGCTTGAGAAGGAGTTTCAGTGTACCCAGAATATTCACCTATCTAACAGAGTTGAAGGCGTTTCAGACGTCAAGTGCCACCAACAGAACCACCCATCGCTTGATACGGCTATATGCTGTCGCCTTTTTGATCGCCCATTTCACCTCTGCAATCGCATCAATGGTGAAGCATCCTGTTCCAAGGGCATACCTCCTAAGTCCTCCCTTGATAAGTTTCTCTAGCACTTTCCCACCCGTATCTAGCATGTACAACAGTCGTTATTCCCTTAATAATTGCACAGTCCGATAATTATCGCACAATACGACAAACAGGGGGTTTTTTCTCAGTATCACATGTCTTATTTGTCGGTCTGCAAGCTTTCCTATACCTTCAGCAAAAGTCTGGTAAAACTGGCACGATCAAAAGTTTTAGGCTCAAATGAGTCAATTTCCTCAGGCTGCGTACTATAACTAACTCTAACTGTTTGCCAGATTGATAAACTAGCACTACGTTTGATGTAGACCAAGTGGTCGCTACGTAAGCTGAAAGTCTCTGGTTTGAGTACCCTTGGTGAGAATGACATTTGTCGAGTGGTTCTTCAGAAGTCTATTCATTAATGATACGTACTGGTGCCAAATCAGGACGTATCGTAGCTGGGTGGACGGACACATGGCCAAAGCATGGTACTGATTATATTGTATCACCTTCTTGAGTGCCGATACATATGATCAAGATAATTAGATACTCTAACTGCCTCTAAGCAAAGGCACACAAGAGGCTGTATTGTTCAAACAAAAACAAAACTTGATTTTAAAATCTTCCTCAAGCATCAAATAAACCAACAGTATTTCAGCTTGGTTATGGTCTATTGTATGTCGCACCTCCTTAATGTAATCACCTGATTTACCATGCAATAAATTTTCCCCTCAGATTTTCTTCCTCACAGTAGCATGAGCAGTTTATAAGTTTGTTTTTATTAGAATTTGGTACAGTTTTGCAGTCGCTTTTATTCTCAGGGTCGCCTCAAAAATGTTTGTATAAAGGACAATTTTGAGCCTGTCATTTCCCTTTTTTTTGTCTCTTTCCACAGCCACCCTTCAGAAGACTCAGTGAACCTCGGCAATACATACCTGCAAAGAATCTTATTTTGGCGAATTAGGTTGCAAAACCACGACAAGTTGAGGCAAATGATCATAAAGGCGAACGCGCAACTTGCGATTGCGCCATAGATAATGATGATACAGCACCTTTCTAATTGATTTTGGAGACTTTTACTGTTCGTGATCACAACACAGAACTCCTGGCTTTTTGAATCCTCAACACAGAGTACAAATGGCCTTGAAACAGTGGTTTAGAGTTACATTAAATTTGTCAGTACCGCTTCTAGCTTTGAATAGCTTGTGCTTCTTTGGCGTGGATAGATTGATATCTACCACTTCTTATCTCTTGGACTTGGCAAAACCGGGCTTAAAGAATATATTTGAAATTTTTTGGCATCTGAGTTCAAGAGATATTCATTTTGAAGATCGCAGGTGCTTCTGCACCGCAATAGGTGGTATACATCGGCGTTGCAACCCAACACTACGCCAGCTTTAAAAGATTCCGTAGAAGCTACAAGTTCCTGCAGTATTCCCCTGGATGGTAGCAGGTCTTTTCTTCATACGACGTTGGGAGGTGAAGGCTATTTACGCACTGAGTGTGGAAATACTTAGGTTTGTGAATTATTTCAACTAAAATATATGCATTTTCGTAGAGATGGCCAAATTGGCCTGAAGACAGTCTATTACAGTAGATGGTAGAAACTCCAGCACTTGCTCTTTACTGAATATTCGGAAGGTGGCTTTGAGCCTCCAAGAGAGCAGATGAGGACGTTATCTTACGGCTGACTTCAAAATATTGGCACTGAGTTAACTTTTCATGACCATCAGGACAATTATCTAACTAATGATCTATGCACTATCACTTAAATTACAGGATCTGTATCCCACACCACTTTTACTAAGAGAATTAAGGACTTCCAATCAATGAATGCTTTGAGTCAGCAACAGAAGTAATTTCATTTCACAAACCTTAAACAATTTCAGCATCTTCTTGGTACAGATCCAAATATTTTGCTGCTTAGAACTCTTCGGGTTACCTTGAAATCTTCCTTGAGCTTATTTAGACAAAAAACATACTTCGTACTGTTTCACAATATCGAACTATGGTCTAACCCTTAAGTGGTTTGAACACAATTTTCCATTCATAATAGATTGTTATTTTTTTTTTTGGTGACATTTGATCAGATTTCCTTTTCATAGGTCGTCATCATTTCTCTTTTCAGTTTTCCTGTGCTTCAGTGCATGAATCACTTTATTTTTGTGAGTTATCAAAAATTTACGAAACTCTGGCTACATCTGGTTCAAAATAGTCTGCCTGATATGTACCGATTCTCCATTCTCGGTGATTTCAAGCGTCCCTCTGATTCCTTATTAGAAGCTCAATACTAATTATTTAAATAAGCAAAGAGTTATATCTATCCTCAAGGATCTTAGTGCCATAGCTTTATTGAAGATATTATACGTCACTTTCAAGAAAGCTCATGCAGTGAGTGTAATCAACGTTTTTGCCAACTTTTAAGAGAGAATTTTATTCTCTCGTAAAATTAGTTCACAGAACCTTGAAACAATGGCTTCCTTTTCTCCCTTGCATTTGTGTTATGGTAATATCGTAGCATCAATAATTTTATCTTTTCAAAACGGTATTTTCCCCGTAAAAGAAGTCATTTTAGTTTGAAGTCCCATGCAGCTGAGCCTCTAAATTTGTGATCACATCAAAGCTACCTTTTTGTAGGATAAACGCTATTTCTGCTGAAACTTACCAACCTTATCATCTTAGGTAATAAGTATAGTAGTCTGTGTGGTCTAGTGGTTAGAGAATGAACGCATAAGCCGAAAGTCCCAGGCTCAAATCTCGTTGGGAGCAACGTTATTTAGTTCAGGAGATTTTTCGGACAGACTATGAGTGTTCATTCAGTGGTGATATGTACTGATTTAATCAGATCATATCATAGCTGAGCAGGCGCACAGAAGCATGGTACTGACCAAACCAACTTCCGAAAAAAAAATCAATACGGTCATGAAAATTAGATACTCTAACTATCTCTAAGCGAAGGCCCGAGAGGGGCTGTAGTGCTACAGGGAAGAAGAATAAGTATTTCATTTTGTCTCACGATTGAAGCAGGCATCACTGTCTTAGCCATCTCCCTTGCTTCAAACTAAAGGATATAACTGCTTCACTCTAAGATATAGACTTTTCTGACATGAAGATATACACTACCAATATTCAAGTATTGCTATGCATGTGGCTTATATACCATGAGCAAACCAAAGAACTGGGATGCACATTGAAAACTGATTTTTCTTTGCAAGGATGTGAAAGCTGTTTACGCGTGGAGTATGGGACTCCCAATTGCGCACTGCTTTTGTACTACCCACTAAATACTTCAATCTGTGAACGTACCTTGGAATCAGTTCACACATTACTTCAGGCAAGGCCTCGTTTTCTGATACCGTGAAGCACCTTTGAGTTGCAAGAGTCTTCTTTCCAGCGAAAAGGGAGGAAGGATAAGAGATTGTTGGAAAAGAGATCCCCCAACCCAGTGCCCTTTTTATCTATGGCGAATGTAAAGGCACTCAGCCCAGCAATGAAGTGGCGTTTGACGATTGCTGTAGAGTCCGTGCTACGTAGAGAGCCGAAATATGTGACAACTCCGTATCAAAAACGTTTGGCGCAGGTACAGAGAAGAGGAGCACTGAGGATTGCATCTTCGTATTTGACAGCCTCTGATACGGTAGTTAGTCATCGGAGACGTAATATCCATCGGTCTCCTTGCTAGAGAGCTCCGTACTACTTATCCGAATCGAAAACATGCCCACCACAGTTGCCCACGAGGAGAGACAACGCTCGCTGAATGATTGGCAAAAGTCCTAGGTGAACAGGCACGAAGGGAAAATAGACTGCGCTCCTCACCCTAGATCTGAGACCGTAGCTCAATCGAATGAACGGTGAGACGGTCCTCTGATTGTGGATTTTGCACAGAAGAGGAGGGCAACACCTGCTGCATATTTTTTTCACACAAGAGGTGCACCTTTTTTAGGCTTTCCTCGGGTAGTTTGATCTGAGTGATTTTTGGACCGATCGACAAATGGAACCATGTTGTGCACTATCTTCGGGCAGCTCTAAAAGGTTCACAGCAGCTGGGGACGTCGAGGTTGGGGTATCACTTTTCTAGCAATCTCTCTTCCTCTCTATCCTTTCTATAGAGGAAGGATACTGCAACTTGAAGGCTTCTCACAGCATAAGAAAACGAGGCTTCACCCTAAGAAATGTATCAAACGGTTCCAAGTTAGCTTCTTAAGTTGACAGGGGAGGTATTTGTTTGGTAATCCAGATGTCTTGTGCATTTTGAACCCCACACTAAGGGCGCAAACACAAAAAATATTCCGTGGTGGCGGGATAACTTCGACATTGCTTCAAATTTTTTTTTTGTATGATAGATATTATCTACATTAATTACTCACTTTAATGACACCTGTCATTCAAAAACCTCTTCAAGTTTACTTCTCATATTTATATATTTCTTCCAGGGATACATCCCACCAAAACCGAATTCAAACTCATTCATCCAAAATTATTCCCATTATCTTTCACGTCAAGTATATTCAAGCCAACATCGTCTAAAGAACTTACAAATTTTGCTTGCATCATCATAACGACAGCGGCAATTACACTTACTTACTAGCACAAGTACTCCTGACAAGCATCCTTGAAGGTCGTCTTAGTTCGACTACTTGTCATAGTGATGAAGAAGAACGCAAGATATAGGGCAGGTGGAGAGCAGATATTGTTATCCATCCTCAGCACTTTGCAGAGCATGTGAAATACTGGGGTCGAGGATGCCCAAGTGTCTGACACTTTAGTTCATTGAGAAATTTGTCGGTAGGTGGTAAAAACTCAATTGTATATTTAAGTATGTTTGTGTGATACTAACAATAAGTTCGATGACGTAATGGAGTAAGGAACATGGTTTCCTTCATTCACCTGGAAATCTTTTCGCCGCGTAAGGATGAGCTTAACACGAAGAAATAAGCATACCATAACGACATTGAAACTTATTAAAATTGAATATACAAGGCATTATTTGGGGCGTGAAGAAATCGAAATGAGAGAATGAGAGAGAGAAAAGGATGTCCTGAATTGATTTCGTTTGGAAGGGAAATCAATTATTGCTGTTGTCAGAAGGTGCTGAGCAACGGCGAATAACAAGAATAAGTAAAAAGGAAGGGAGGAAATTCGATGTCAAGAAAGTTTAATTGAAATGAAGAATGTTAATCGTTTTCTTAATAGCGTGGTCGTTGAGTGTCAGAAACACTTGTCCATTTTTTCTGCATTGAGCTATTACTGAAATGTTAAAGGTTAACTTTTTACTGAGAAATTTATAAATTCAGCTAGTTTTTATGAAAAATTTAATTGAAAAAATGAGCAAGGCTAATAGTGTTAAAGCATTAACACTATTAGCCTCATTTTCTCAAAAGGGGTTTCTCTGAAGAAAAGTTAGGTTGATGCAAGTTTTTGTGTGACGAAAAGGAAATATGAGAACAATTTCCAGAAATAAAATAGTGGAAAAACATGTTTTGACGTTACACTTTTAAAACATAAACCCTTCGTTTGTCTAGTCCTTCAGTTTCTAATCGAAGACTGATTTGAATCTGCACCGAGGGTGTTTGTTCATATCTTTTCTCAAGTAATCTAATAATTTATGAAAAAAATTACTAAGAAGTTTTTATTGCAACATTGCTTACCATCTTACATTTCTCGAATAACGCAGGAATTCGAGACACTTATAAATTGATTATAAAAGCAGTAAGTTTTTGCAGAAATGATAGATCGCTCCCAAGTTTCTTACCGGAACACTATGATAAAATGCTCCCACAGAGCCATACGTAAGCACAAGTCAGGAAGATCTGGTAATGCCGTATATAAATAAGAACATTAAGCGGTCTAGAAGTTTCGGAAAGTACCCGAGTTGAAGTCAGTTTAGGCATGCCTAAACGGGCATGAGAGCTTTATGTAAAAACTGTGGGGCTTGCCTACATCAGGCATGCTTTATTCGGGCCTAATGGGGCACGCCTAAGTTAGGCATGCCTAATGCGAGCACATAATTGAACCAAATGACGGGTAGTTCTGCTGGTGACGCTTGATTTTTGAAACGCTTTCAACTCCGCTAGTTAAGTGGATATTCGTGATACGCTGAAAACATGTTCCAAAATATCTTATACGGCTTTTGAAGGACTACCTGAAGGACCAAAGCCGACAATGCAAAGCTGACGAAAAATTAAAGGATCTTTCCTTGTTCCAGACTTGCAGAACATATCGTAGGATAGGCTACTGAGACTACAGCTACCCGATAAGTCACGTATGATCACCTACATGGATGATGTTGTGGCTCTAGTAGCTGGAGGACCCGTCGAACAAGCGGAACTAAGATTAGGTACGCTAATATGCCGGGCGAGAGACTGGATGACTGCTCGCGGTTCAGCCCAGCACTGGAGAAGACTGAAGTGGTTATCCTAACTAAGAAGAGAATTTCCAGGGCAAGGACGATCTGTACTGGAGAGATACTGGATGAGTCAGAGCCATCAGTAAAGTACCTGTGGTTGCTGATTAACTCGAAGCTAAGTTTCTTTGAGCAAATCAGGGCAGCGGCTCATAAGGCTGCTTCAGGTGTATGTGCTCTGATGCGACTTATGGGCATTGTAGGAGAGGCCCAGCCTATCAAGAAAGCGACTTTTTATAAGTATCGTAGAGGCTAGCAGAAAAATGGGGCGGGCAAGGAGCTGTACCGAAAACCCTTAGCACTCGTACAAAGAAAAGGAGCCCTGACAACTACACCCTCATACCCGACGGTCTCTGATTCAGCTCTTCTAGTCATCTTTGCAAAAACGCAATGTTATATCTACATGTGTTGTAGTAAAGACACTAGAGAGACAGTAGCCTACGAGGGAATAAATGCCCACTCAATAATTGGCAAGAATCCTGAGTGAACACCATGAGAAGAAAATAAACTGTGTGCCTTTTCCCTAATTTGAGACTATGGCTCAATCGAATGCACGATAAGACTGATTTCTTCCTAATCCCGCTCTTGGGTGAGCATCGATATTTTCAGTCTTATTTGCACAAGATTGTTTAGTTGCGGTCTTTGGACTGTAGGTTTTGGGTAGAAAAAGAAGACAGTACCTGCCTCACATTTTTTATGCAAAATGTGGACCAAGCTGCACCAGGATCTCTACAAGATAAGAGGAGAGCACTCCTCGGGTATTCTTGTCGGAAGGTAAATTGGCGTTAGGGCCTTATACGTAAACATTGGGGCTTGGCTTAATTAGGCATGCTAATGCGAGCCTAATGGAGCACGCCTCATGCAGGCCGAATTAGGCACGCATTACCTAAGCCATTCAGAAAATTTCGTGTAACATGAAGAGCGAAAAAAATGTTCAAATGTAAATTTATCAATTGAAAGTGGAATTATGACTTTTCGTCATTTTTGCTTCTTATTTTACTTTAGCACTACAGCCCCTTTCGGGCCTTTGCTTAAAAAAAATTAGAGTAATTTCATTTTCTTGATCGAATTTATCGGCAACTCGGGAAGATGATATGGTCAGTATAACGCTTTGGCCGTGTGTCCGTCCACCCAGCTGCGATACCTTCTGATTTTAAACCAGAACGTATCATAACTGAACGGGCTTATAGTACATCCGAAGAATTACGAACTAAATCTCGTTGTCGCAAACCAGACTCAAACCAGGGACCTTCGGCTCATGGGATGGGTGCTCTAATCACTGCACCACCAGCTTAGGCATGCCTAATGGAGCCCTAATGTGGCACGCCTAAGTCAAACATGCCTAATGGCGGCTTAATGGAGGCCTAATTAGGCATGCCTCAACTTTTTCAATTCAGGGTTTGTTCAGAAAAACCCATCAGGCTCTAGTGCTAAACGGAATGCATCATCCTATCAATTCCTTAAAGACAAGTCTTTAAGCACTGATGAGGCTTTATGCATTTAGTGGGGTTTCGTGCTAAATTAAGTTTGAATTGAAGCATTGATCAGTATAGCTTTTCACTTAAAATTGTCACCATTTTTATGGCTTTCATGTGATAAAGACTAGGCCAGGTTCATGCCCTGGAGCTTGATTTGCTTGGAATTTCAATCTTTTTCACGACCTTTAATTTAGAACCTGGCTATATCTGACCCATATGTTGCTTGCTTGTATAGATTCCCAAAGCTTAGACCTTAACAAGCTATCAGCTTAACCTTCATAAGAATCAGCTTCAAAGTGCCTCAAAGCTGGCCCTGAATTTGCGTTTAACGAGTTGCTGATGCAAACCGCAAGCACTTTCTGCACCAACTCTCTGCAATTTTCCAATGAAATGATACCCTCACTTTTGCTTTGGTTTATGACTGCCCTTTCCATTTCATTAGACTCCAAAGTTGATGAGAGAAGAATCTTGCGGTTTTTTTACCTTTAAAGTTAGCTGGATTGCTTCGATGACTTCTGACAATTTTGAGCTGCTAACCTTGCTGAGATCGGTGTTACAGTAAGGGCCCTTGTTATTTGTTTGATCCAATAGAGGGCATTTTTCCCTTATCAAACACTGTCTCGGAGGGAGTGAGGAGACTCTTAAATTTTTTCAGAACCCAATAAGCTGTCTCCAAAATTCCATAAGCAAGAACCGAGCTGATTTTTATGGACCAGGTGTTAAACGCTGAAATGATTTATGGTACTAACATAACTGTGGATGTCTGACTCAGCTTAGAAGCTGTTTTTTCATAAATCATGCACAATTTATTCGAACATTTTTCTCTCCGAATGGTTCTGCTCAAACTGGGGGAAGATAAATATTTCCAGATGTACATGCAGTAGACTTAAAAGCCACTTCTTCGGTATCGCTGACAATGTTACAAGCAAAGTGCCAGTTGCTGGTAGACCAGGTTTTCTACTCGTAGCAACTTCTCTCCTTATCAACAGTGAAGCAAGCTTTCCATTCATCTACTCTTTGCCTTAAAATTTCTACGAATTTTTACTTCAGACTAGACTGAATTGACAAACCTTTCTTTTGTCTGTTAAGTTTTGTTTTGTTTAGCATCAAACATATGACTAAGGAACAGAACTTCCAAGGCCGCATCCGTATCCAACTCATCGATGCCTTTAACACACATATTGAACTAAAGCAGGGAGACCGGCTGGTCCTATTGCTATTCAATTTGGCTCTGGAATATGTCAAAAAAGCTACCTGTCGATACAAGATGTGCATTATTATACAGGTTGTGCCAAATGGTAGCCTATGCGGATGACATCAACATTTTGTCACGATCACTAAATACAGTTCAAAAATGTTTGCCAGAACTTGACAGCGAAGCAAAACTAGTAAAGCTAAAAATCAATGAGATTAAAACAAAGCTCGTAACGCAGTCGGGAAAAAATACCTCAAACATCCATAATATCACACTTGGCGAATACAGTATCAAAAATGTGGACGGATCTTTGTATCTGGGTGCCAAAATAACGGGAATCGGGAAGCTCACAAATAAAATATTTTATTCAGTTTTGACGATCTTAAGGACTAGCCACATGCATAGGAAAACAAAGTTCCAAGTATACAAATCTGTGATAAGACCTGTGCTATGCTAAAGATGTAAAACACGGACCCTAACCCAAGTAAAGTTTTGAGGCGAATAGTTGGAGAGAAGTTAGACCGGGGCCAATGATGAATTAGATACAATCATAAGCTGTATGAAATATTTGACAAGCCGGAGGTCCCAACGATTGTAAGACTGTGGGAGCCGCAATGGGTTGGCAACGTAAATCGTACGGAAAAACAATAGATACTCAATAAGGTATTCGTTCGTAGAACAGAAGGTCGAAGACCAGTGGGAAAACCGAAGAAACGCTAGTCTGATTCGATCAACGAAGATCATCGCTGCTTTAATTTTGAAATTGAATGGGCTGAGACAGTTGGAGGCGCTCTTTACAGGAAGTAACGGCCAGGAAGGGGTATAGTGCTACGAAGAAGAAGAAGAAGGCACCAAATGATGGGAAAGCCAGCGAACCCCAAAAACGAATTTACAGCGAATGTCTGCAAAGACAACGCATGCTCGGATAGGGGAAACGAAAACCGTAGTGTCATCCTTAACGTTGATAACGTCGGCCTGAAAATTGGGGACAGACTACAAACTGACAAATAAATGGTAGTGCAGGGTCCAGCCAGACATAGCAACAACTAAACCTTTCAAGCCTTTACTAGACATTAAAGATTCACACACATATCAGCCTGATATAATTGTAGCGCGTAATGAACCACCCCAAAGTCGAAAAAGCAAAGAGTGAGGAAACTATCAAAATGCCGTTGTGCAAAATTGCTAACATCACCGGAATTGCAACTAAAGCATTGTATCTAGAAACCAAAGCAGAAAACGCCTCTTGCAAGGTTGAGAAATTTAATGGTCGTGGGACGTTATCAGGAAAAAAGGTTGACCCGAAAAGTAGGAAGAATTCTGGAGAACCTGTATTTGACTCGCAATAAAACATTCGCAAAGGTGTAAGAAACGGGCTCCTTGAGCTATTTGAGCTCCTAGACCGAATCAGCTACTACCAGTGGAGCCAGTTGAGGGCTAAGAAAGGGCAAAAAGTGGAAGAAGAAGATAAAAAAAGGCATGACGAATACATCGGCAGCAAGCACTGCCCGCGAAACCCAAGGACGGCCGATCTTACGCAGATGTATTGTGAGATACCAGGGGAGGTGTATAGGCTAAAGATACCAAAATATCCATTAAAGTAGTGTGACCAACCCAGTCTGCCCACACATTGGTCTAATTCGGAGCAGAGGCCACTAATAAAAGAGCATTATGCGATGCGATCAAGAAGGCTCTTGGCGAAAAGGTACCTGTAGCCTCACTCAAGCTGATAGCAACGATCGTAGTCATGGACGTCGACTAATTTACGGACTTAGCCATGGTAGAGTAGGCCATCAAAAGGAAGCTCCCTAACGTAAGCAGGGTCAAAACAAGTCGGACACCAGAAAATAATAGGAGGCAACGTATAGCCATCATCGACCTGACCGAGAAGGACACCAAGTAACTTCTGAGAAAGTATAAAGTAAAAATAGGGATAGTCGACTTTAGGATACGGTAAAGAACAGTAGCTTTCCACTACCTCAAGTGCCTTGGTTGTAATCATACCGCATAGGTATGGAAAGGACCCGATAGGAGTTCCCTATGCTCCATATGTGATGAAATAAAACATGAAATAAAGAAATGCACGAGAGAAACGCATTGTATGCTTGGCAATAATACTGATCTGTCCAACACGTCTTAGGATCAAGATTCTTGGGTGTTCTGGGAACCCGCAGCCAGCGAAATTTTGATGACTAAAGGCCCAAAACTTGCTTGAGCAGTTTGCGTGGGAGATAAAAGTCGAATGTTTGCTGCTGAGCAAGCAACGCCATGAACTCGTCATCATGGTACTCTGAAAAAAGTTGTATCACCGCCACCTGGGTTCGGAACAGTGCTGATTTTCTTGTGGAAGGATGATTTCATGTTGGTTCGGTGGTCAAAGGCTATATTTTTAATGTATACCTAACACCGGACGGAGGACACTATCTTGAATGTAGGTGACCACGTACTCGTTTGGGGAGAATTGAATGCTAAAGCGATCGAATGGAGCATGCCTCAAACTGAGCGGGGAAAATGAGTCCTAGAGATTGCGGCCAAGATAGGACTCGTCATGCTGAACACCGGCGATATACCAAATTTCTGCCATGTGGACTGTTGAGAAATAATACCCGACGTGATATTTGCCTTAGAATTCCTAGGAGGGGGAGTACATAATTGGAAAGTATTAGAGGACTACTCAGCTAGTGATCATCAGTACATTTTGCTTGAGATCAATGATTCTGTCTCCTAACGCCCATGCTCTTGACTTTTCACGATTGGGTGGAACATCGGAACGATGGACGTCGAGAGGTTCGTCAAGGTGCTCATGACAGGTACGCTGTAACTGGACGATCCGCAGGAGACTGAAGAGCTTGTAGCTCAAGAGACGATGAACTCAACTTTGAGCATCATTCCGATTCATTGCAGCACTTTTATGCCCCGTCATAGACACCAGTACGGCAAGCAAATTCCACAAACTTTGTCGTGAAACTCAACGGGCATGGAACGGCAATGACGTATGCATCTGATAAGCAGTATATAAGCTGGCCAGAAAATGTCTTCGCAAAATGATTAACAGCAGTAAGGCATGCTGCTGGCAAGATCTAGTAGGCAATGTAAACAGGCGTCTACGGAGCCTTAGCTACAAGCTAATTATGTGGGAGGCTGGTGTTCTACGTACGCCCTGTAACCATGAAGCAGAAAAGATGGACGAGATAGCGCAGGCACTTTTCCTTACCCATCCCGTCCGTGTTACGCTAGAACTGGAAGAAGCATCATTGAAAACCAGGAAAGCTCCAGGTCGAAACGACGTCCCAGCTAAGGTGTTGGAACTCGTCTATCGCCATTATCCTGACTTGCTGCAAAGTATATTCAACGACTTTCTGCAGGGAGGGGTCTTTCTGCACCGTTGGAAGGTAGCAAATGTCGTATTGATCAGCTATAGGAAGGGAGTCCCGGGTCATTGTCTGCATACTGCCCATCATGCATGCTAGTCATGGCTAGGAAAATATATAAAGTACAAAAAATTATACCTTTACCTCTGCATGTAGCTGTGAGTGTCATAAGAGTACAAAACTACCACTTAAAGTATTGGAACGATGTGGAAAAATTATGAGAAAAGGATTTTCTATTTATATTCTCTAGGTTGCTTAGCACTATCGGTATTAGAATTTTTACTAGCTGCTCTCATATGCACAAGTGTAAAAACAATTGAAGTTAATGCTTTTGAAGTGTTTAGTAATTTATCTTTGATTATGCGGATGAGTTTAGCTTGGATGCTAAAATCAAGCATTAGTTTGTACAGGACAAGTGTATGAATACTTTTGTATGCTTTCTAGAAGTCAACAAAGAGTTAGTGTACATATGTTGGTAACTCTCCACTACGCCAAGCTTCATAGAAAAATTTCCACATAAAAAAACCAAAACAAACCGCGTGGCTAAATACCAAAGAAAAGCTTCCGCAAGCCCAGTCACATAAAAATCGAAGCAAATCTTTGGCTACATAAAAACATTATGTAAACAAAAGCGTCCAACAGCAATCCAACATACGAAAAAGAGAAATAAAGCAAAGTAATATAAGTACCGCATGGAAAAAAATAAAAACACAAAAAAAATAAAAACACACTCGAATAAGTTTCATAACAGCTTGTGGGGATCAATAGTCTAGTAATTGGTGGAAATGCTGACATGGACTTAGTAACTAGGTTATGGAATTGAGTATGAAGTTATGGATTGAGGATAATGTGGATTCAGAGGAAAGTGACTGTTGAACTATATGAAGTTATGGATTGCGGAAAATGCGGATTCTTTGGAAAGTTTAGCATCGCTGTTGAACCCTATGAAGTTGTAGATTGAAGGAAATGCGGATTCAACGGAAAATTTTAGCATAACTTTTGGACCCTATAGAATTACCGATCAAGGTTTCCGCAGCGTCTGCTGATTTCACCTACATAAACCATTGATCGTGGAAAAGCAAGTGTTCAGTGTCACTAGGTGTAAGCCGAGGACACAGACCAAGGCATACTTTCAGTGTCATTGGGCATCAAGTCGAGAACACATGCCAAAACAGTTTTGCAGTCGCAAACTTTTAGCGTCATTGGGCATCAAGCAGAGGACACAGGCCAGAATAATGTTGCAGTTACAAACTTTCAGTGTCATTGGGTATCAAGCCAAGGGCACAGGCCAGGACAGTCGGAGTATTCAGTGTCACTAGGCTTATGTCAAGGATGTGGACCAAGGAGTGTCATTGGGCGTTAACTGAGGGCACGAGCCAAAGCAAATGTTCAGTGTCATTAGGCGTAAGCCAAGGTTATGGGCCAAGCAACTTTCAGTGTCATTAGGCATCAAGCCGAGGACACAGGCCAGAACAGTCGCAGTGTCTAGCGTCATTGAGCATCACGCCGAGGACACAGGCTCGAATCATCACAGTGTTTAGTGTCATTGGACATCACGCCGAGGACACAGGTTAGAACAGTCGCAGTGTTTAGTGTAATTGGGCATCATACCAAGGATAAAGGCCAGGACAGTCGCAGTGTTTAGTGTCATTGGGCATCAAGCCAAGGAGACAGGCCAGGAGAGTTGCAGCGTGTAGTGTCATTGGGCATTGCGCCAAAGACATAGGCCAGAACAGTCACAGACGTTATTCAAATGACGTATGCCGAGGACGCTGACCAAGGAGTTTCATTGGGCATCACGCTGAGGACACAGCCCACGACTACCACAGTGTGTAGTGTCGTTGGGCATCACGCCGAGGACACAGGCCAAGATAGTCGCAGTGTTCAGTGTCACTAGGCGTACGCCGAAGACTTGGCCCAAGGTCAAAAGCGCTTCGTTTAATATTAATCGTTATAAGTTTTTTTAAGAATAAAAGAAATTCCAAAATTGTAAGCATTGAAAACTAAAGCAACTTGTGAATGTACGACAAAATTGACGATTAAATAAAATTAATCCTTCAGATTAACTTTTGGCTTTGTTGATCTAGTTTGGAATGGAAAAAAAAAGTAGAGACAAGTGTCATGCAGGAAGATTTCTCCCCGGGAGCCTTGATGGTGTACATAGGATACACATCAAGTTAAGCTCCCAGTTCATGCCAGTATACATAGGGTATACACTCATCGACATCATATTCCCGGCACTTTTCGAGCACCAGGTCACCAGAATATCTGCTTAGTCGTAGACCGTCCGCTTCGAAAACCACCTTGATGTTCTCCGTTGATATTTTCATAATAGGGCTTCAGGTTTCCTTCAATCAAAAGTGTATGTAGTGACCAATAAGCCCACAAGGTGTCATTTATTATCTCACTTTTTAATAAATAAAATCATTCAGGTACTTTTAAGGTCCCAAGCAAAGATGCTGTGGTAAATACTGTTGGTAAGTTAAAGCTTGGACTATTAACTAAACAATATTTTTTATTTAGATCAAAAATTATTCTTAAAACGTAATTTTGTTACTGTTTGTATATTTTCAGGTATTTGGATCCCCCAGCACACCAATATTAGAAAATCCTGAACATCAAACACGATGGTACTTTAAATACTTTCTTGGCAAATGTAAGTACATAATCTTATAGTACATACATGAAATAAATAAAGTCAATCGCAAACTTTGTCAAAATTCTTTCACACTTCGGTCACTACGCACATTTTTTTTACTTTAAAATTTTCCCCAAAAAAAAAACAATTTTTCATCAATACATTTTAACAATATCTATCTAATATTATGTTCAGTTTTCCATCAAATCGCGTACTACATATCAATAGCCTCAAGGAAAAAAATTTCCGTCATTCAACACTGCCACAGACAACCAGCTGTTAGTTGCGTATGTTGTGATTAATATTCGTCTACCATCCTAAAAAGGAAAATGGACTTAAATTCACTGCAATAGCCAACGATAAAAATAAATTTTACAAACACAGATGGTGCCTAGATCCTTCTGGTTTTGCTACATAAATTTCCTTCCCATTCTTGCCCACTGAAGCGTTGGGGTGGCAAAATACATAGAAGAAAGTCGAGAGTTGTTTAAAGCTTACAAAAGAATACTTACAAAGTTTTCAGTGACCAATAGAGCGTAATATTCTGTAATAAATTTTGTTTTAAACAACGTTTCATTAATATCGCACAGTAATATTACGTTACATTGGTTTGAAAAAAGAACGTTCTGGACCATCAATCATCAATATAATATAAAACGTACATTCTTCCTCTCTCTCTCTCTCTTTTATTTTTTAAGTATTCTTTTTTATTATCTTATCCACTCACAATACTCGCACATATTAATTTTGTTTATCGACATATCAGCCTAACGAAATCTCTTCATCTCAATTGCAGTGCATCAAAATTACGTAGGACTGGATTCGGAGAAAAATCCTTACTTTCTATCGATCGTCTCACAGGATTCAGCTAATAAATCCACACCTTTATATCGGGCGATACTATTTAGAAAACAGGTAAGTAGTTTGCAGACATACTCATACCCTTATATATTCATCCACGAATCCAGAACATCTTATCCTTGCTATCTGTGTCAACGACAATCTAACTCGCTTCCTTCAAAGCAGATCCACATAAAACCCACTATGCATTCAAACACAAGATGATTCTCCTTAAGGCTGAATTGATTGCATCCTATTGTTCTCAAGGTAATGACAGGCTGAATTTTTAATGCTGATCCACCTTTGCCAGCATCTTTGTCTTCAAAGCTCAGCTACATAGCTAAAATGCTATCATGACGTACGCACTTTTAAATGTTTCTCCTCTTTCTTCCAACTCCTTGTTAAAAGTATGGAAGAATGATTGGTGCAAAAAAGGAAGAAAAGGAAATGGTAGCAAAACCTCTAAGCTTTTTCATTATTCCTCCTGATAAAGCACTTGTAAGTAAGGCTCTGACCTTTTAGAAATTTCCCATTTCCAGATTTACGATCGAATAAGGCAAGTTAAGGATGGAAAAAAAAGGAGAAATGGTTGGAGCTGTATTCTTTGCGTATACTCATATTGAGGGTGATTGTTATACACAATCGAATTCAAGGATTCATAGTATTTATCGATCGATTTGCAGATTTGAGACAGCTTTAAAACTATTCAGGGTGAAAATAAATTTTCGTCTTTACACCTGGTAACATTTGAACGTTGTATGCCTTACAGCACAATGATGATGAAAATTTAATGGGAATATGTCCGAGTAGTGTGATTACAATTAATCACAATTGTTTGGAATATGTATGAAACTATGTTACATGGTAATGGTTAATTAGTTGTGTGCCCTTGAGGTAGGAATCATGGGAACTATTGCGGAAATGATATTATTTATAGTTCAGGGAATGTCAAGATAAACATTCATCAATTAGAGAGTATGGTTGATTGCTTCAGGATAACTTGAAAAGGATCATCACATTAAACACATGTTATCAGTAATTTAAATTATCTTTCTCTCAAACTAAAGCTAATTTCTTTTACAATTTCTCAAATTTATTTGAAAAGAAGGAGGTCTTCGAAGTGGGGCATCATCGAAGGTTTGGCAAAGTTATCTCAGATATTATTCTTAAGGGTTTTTTTGCCATGTGGAGGAGATTCATCAATAAATTTAAAAGCAGAAACTTATTATAAAGCTGTGTTCTGTAAAGTATACTTAAGGTTTCCTCAGGGGAAAATGTACGAGTAAAATCAAACAAAACAAACATATTATTTATTTAGTCCGCATATCAGAAGTAAATGCGTTGTTGATGATGATCTGAAAGGTGATATTTGAAAATAAGTCAAGGTAACAAGAGTGGTCCTGTCATAAGAGTTTTGTAAATAAATTAGTAAAACAAAGAATGTCTTACAAATAGCAACTTCACTAACATGTAGCATAGAATCTTTTACTAATCTGTGGTTATCGTTTATTTAAACTTGCCGCCACATTGTTTGCGTATTACTGACCCTATTCTTTGAGCACTTACAATAAACATAATCATTGCAAGGCAATTCTGAAAGTTTGCTAAAAATTTTAACATATATGTAGTGCTTAGGCCAATTAGAAACGCCGATCTGCCCAGTGTCCCATATTGTTGTTGTAATTATAACATTTTGAATCGGCTGCAACATTGTTGTTTACAATTAGATTACTATGAGCTTTTCAGGATACTTGTAACTCTTACTAGAATCACTGTTTATGCATTTTTGACAAATTTAAAGGTCTCCACTCGATTTAACAGACAAAAATTTAAAATTTACGAAACATACTATTACTAACAAAATTTTCCAAATTTGACTTCGGAGGTATTTGTTGCCCTTGTACTTATAAAGCCCAATATTTATAAATCAGATTTTTGCGCTCAAAGGTGACCAATCGCAAGAAGGGACATACATTTTTCATATATTTTGACTCCCCCGGCTATCCTCAACATGGTTAACGCTCTTTAGATACCTGACCATGAAAGTTCTTGCCAAGATCTTTTATTTAATATACAGGGTTATTCATTTCGTGGTAGGAAAGTCTAACCCTGCCATTTGACATTTGTCAGGATTAAATGTCATCCAAAGCGTGTTTTTTTAGTTGAAGGTTTGCCATTTAGAAATCCGGATCGTTTAGCAATCGAAGAACGCATTAAAATTATTAAATTTTATTATAAAAATGGTGATTCTGCTGTATCAACATTTAGGGCAGCTTTGTGAGCCGATAACGGTCGACATAATCGACTTACACAGCAAACAATTTCGAACACAGTGAGAAAATTTGAAGAGACTGGATCGGTTATTGATATTGCAAGGCCTGTGCATCATTGCAATATTTGTTCTGCTGAAAATATCGCTGTCGTTGCTCAAAGTGTGGAGGAAGACCCGAATTTTTCAATTCCTCGACCTGCTTAACATCTGGGCTTGTCTTACGGCACATTGTGTTGGATTTTGCATTTGGATTTGCATCTTCATCCGTACAAAATCCAACTCACTCAAGAAATTAAGCCTTAAGACCATACACAGCGCAGAATGTATGTGAATTGGGTGATTGAACAACAAGCCATTGATAACGATTTTTCGAACAAAATTTTCTTTGGTGATGAGGCTCATTTTTCGCTCAGTGGTTACGTAAATAAACAGAATTGCCGCATATGGGGCTCTCAAAATCCTCAGGTGATCGCAGAAAGGCCTTTGCATCCGGAAAAAGTGACCGTTTGGTGTGCATTATGGTCTGGTGGTGTTATTGTTCCGTATTTTTTGAAAACTATCAAGGAAGAGCCATTACAGCCAACTCTGACCGCTATGGACGGGGGTTAACCGATTATTTTTGGAGAAAAATTGAAGGTTATGATCTAGAAAACATGTGGTTCGAACAGGACGGAGCCACAAGCCACACAACATTGGCTAATCGAGCACTTTTGCAAGAGAAATTTCCAGGACGCGTAATTTCGAGATTGAGTGATGTCAATTGGTGGTCCGCAAGATCCTGCGACCTAACACCTTTGGATTTCTTTTTAAGGGGCTATGGGAAAGATCGTCTTTAAGTGAACAATCCTCAGAATCTTGAGCAATTGAAAACCAATATTCGTGAAGTTATGGCCGAGATATTGCCGGAAATGTGGCGAAAAGTCATTGAAAATTACCTCAAAAGGATTGAGGCCTGTAAGAGGTCCCGTGGAAAATATTTGAAGGGTGCTGTGTTTCACGTATAATGGAAAGGTGAAATCTTCATATTGAATAAAAAATTTTGTTTTAATCTGGATATTTTATTTGTTTTCTTTAACTTTACTTTCCCAAGCGTAAAATGGATAACCCTAATACATGTCAGCTTTCTTTGGTAAAACCCCCTTAAACACCTTTAAAAAAATTAGATATTTGGACTTTGGAGAAGCTGCCACGTTTGATTTGTCTACGTACAAAAATTCAGAACTATAGCTGTTACATTTTCCAAAAATCTCGCTGTGATCCGCAGATAGAGAGACAGACAGAGAGGTCAGGTCACGTAACTAATATGGTGTTCTAAAGATATTGTTGCGCATAATAGGTCCGCAGCCCCTAATTCCTGAAAGTAAACATTGTCTTCTTAAATTTTACATACACTTACGGGTTTTCAACTATAACTTCTATTTTCTTTAATCGTATTGAAATCACGCACATCAACACAACTTTTATCACGAGTCTACTAAATGACCAACTTCACGGTCCCGCGACTTTGTCCGCCAGTTGTTTACTCCCAACAAGGATCTGCTGTCAGCTTCTATCGTGTCTTTCCATCGAGTCCTCAGTTTTCGCGCTAGACGTCTGCCTTGTACTCTACCAATTAATGTTCTTTTGGGTAGCCGGTTATCTTCCAATCTTTCTATATAGCCCACCCATCGTAATTTCCTTAACTTTATGCAGGAGGAAACAGGTGTATCGTCAAATAGTTCATACAAGATGATTTAGTATGGTCCCTCTCAATTAAACGGTAACTTTAAAGGCCTGCCCTTTAGGTGTCTTAGAATATGCAGCAACACCAACTCGCCTTGCTGAATTTGCCTTAAAATTATCTCTGGTCTTCATGCGGTCAACTGCCGCCTCGAGATGTTTCCCCACTGCTCAGGGCATTTGGTTTAACGGGTGTTTCAGGTTATTTGTGTATTCTGAGGTACTCAGGTAGTGTTCCAAGCTTAATATCAGACGGCAGATGGATCGTTTTCCAAAAATTAAGTAAGTGGCCGTTTACTGAAGTAATCAGCTACAACAAGTGTATAGCGATTCCCCCATTCAGATTCAGGGAAGGATTTTGCGATGCCGCCGGCAATTCTTTCGAATGTTATGCCTACGTGATAGGCTTAAGCTTTTGAGTTTTTATCGGATGTGCGAATTTTGCATCTACGACACCAGTCCTCTACGTCTTCTCGAGCGTGAAGCCTGAAAAATCTTTCTCCTAACTCCGCTAGGGCTTTGTTTACACCCAATGACTTTTTGTGCATTCCCTCAATCACGTCCTGGAGTTGGCTTTAAGAAAGAACAATTTGCATTGTATGGGAGCTACTATCCATTTTTTCCAATTTTCGCTTGAGTACGCCACAATTCTCTTCGGAGGAGTTCCACTGAACCCAATAGGTTCTCAAGATAGCTCGTTTTGCCGACACGTTCTTTCATTCAGGCTATCTTGTTTTTTTTTTACCATACCAGTAGTAGCAAAACATCCTCGTCAACTAGCTGAGCGTCTCAAATTTCCTCCAGTAACCATCTTTTGTCACACTCAGTCATTGTAGCCCATATTTCCACACTTAATTCCCTTTCTTCAACTCACCGGCAGTATTTGCAATTAACTGAACATGGACGGTAGAATAAAGTGTCAAAATGTTTATGTATTCCACCTTTTTGATGGACTATTTCATAGTTGTAAAACTGCAGTCATGTAGTTCTTTAGGGTTTTAAAGCTAAGCAGTAACCTCAGCGACGTGCAGTCCATTCGAAAAAAAAATTTCGTCCATATAGATACTTGTGAAATTGCTTGATGGCTTCTATGAGTATTATGGCTAATAATTCTTTCCTGGTCATGCAATAAATCTTTCTATTCTTTCAAACAACTCAGATAGTACGAAAGGGCTTTTCTATCGCAATCGACCTGCTGAAAAAGCACGACTCCAACCCCACTTTTTCTCGCATCAGTGTCAACTACGAATGTTTTTCGCGGTTCAAGATACGCGAGCACGGGCAATTTACATGGATTTTTCTTCAACATTTCAAAGATTGCCTGGCGTTGTTGATTCCTGATGTGGAGACGATTCATTTCAGTTAGCTGATGAGGTCATTCGACTAATTTGCCAAAGTCTTTGAAGAATCTTCAATAATAGGTCACTGAACGTAGAAAACATCATAATTATCAGTTATCGCTTGGTGCTAGCTAGCTAGCTTTTTGCAGGATTTATTTTTCAGGATCTGTTTTTACAATTTCTGCTTATGCAATGTGTTCTAGATATGTTAACTCAGCCGCAAAAAGGATGCACTTATCGGGACTAAGTCTCAGTTTTGCCTGTCATCTTGAGAATGACTCATCCGAATTCCTATTCTTCTACTTCTTCGTAGAACTACAGCCCCTCTCGGACCTTCGCTTCCTACAAATAGCACCTCCAACTGTTTTGGTCCATTGACCGCGTTCTTCAATTTCGAAATTCGAGCAGCAATGGACTGTCTTCATCGACAGAGTCAGACCAGCATTTGCTTGGTTTCCCCACTGGTCTCCGACCTTCGGTTCTCCCAACGAATACCTATGATGCTCCTCAAATATTTTCCTTCTAACGATGATGTAATCTAAGAATACCAAGCAGGTTTTGCAGCTTCCCCCTCTAAGGACATATTTCATCAGGCGTTCGAATGTTACTGGAGTATCGCAAAGCCCAAGCGGTATTACCACAAATTGCCATAGCCTGTTACCAACTAATAATGCGGGTTTCTCTCGGTTCTTTTTATCGATTTCTACCTGACAGTATCCACTCTTAAGGTCAAGCGTAGAAACCCGATTCGAGTCAGCTTAAGTGTTCATGATATTGTGAACACGTGGAAGCGGGTAAATATGTTTTTTGTGACATCGATAAGCTGCCTATGCTTGACACAAAAGCGAAAGTTCTATCCTTTTTCTTTAGTAGAACGATCGCTGAGGCTCAAACCAATGTTTTTCCATATACAAAATCAATTCGCTTACTTCTCCTAGCTTGGGTAAAGGAAGTCATCTTGGTGCTTGTCAAATGGACTTGACTTACTATATGTCTATTTTGTGAGTCACAATACTTGTTTATCCTGGATCATCTTGACCCTTAGACACAATAGCGCAATAGTTTGTAACTAAGTAGAATGCTTGCTTAAAAAGCTTGGGAGATAAATGGGTTGGTTTGAGTTTCGCTGACACCTACTTGAGAACTTTGTCTGTCGGTTGTTTCCTATTTAGGTGTTGCCTCCTTTCATTTTCCAAAGATGTTACGATAAAGACAACCTGGCAGCGTCTAATTTCATCCGCAGCTTTGATGTTTGTGATGAAATCTAGAGTATTAAATACTCTTTCCAGCGTTAGGGTCAGTGGTTTCTAAAATCACCATCAAGTTTGGCCTCTACAATGTTCTCAGAAGACTTCGGTACATCAATGTCGGTACTTGCTACCACGTTCATCTTCGAAATTTTCACATTAGGATCTTCCAACATACCTCGATATTTAGCCATCTCAATACTTGTCAACCTAAGTACAACGTAAAACCATCCAGTCACAAGAAGTCCATTCTTAAAATGCTCTCTGGGTAGAGTATAGCTCTTGTTGCTCCAGTATTAATAGTTAAGTTCAGCTTTTCCCGTCAACTTGTCCCGGAAGACATAGTTTCACCTCTGTATGAGTGTAGCTCTTGTTGCTCCAGTATTAATAGTTAGGTTCAGCTTTTCCCGTCAACTTGTCCCAGAAGACATCGTTTCAGCTCTGTATGATGTAGTCTAGACACAGTGATAGTGATACTTTGGACGTTGGGCTTTCTAGCCGTTTACATTAGAAAATTCTTGGTTTCTTCCACTGTTTTCAGTCAAGTTGAACATGCTCTCGCTCACCGTAATTCCAACATCAGAACGCACAATTTAAGGGCAGCTCTTGCTTTGCACTTCTGCTTTCGTATCTAAATCCTTTGGTCATATAGACTTAGTTCTAGGCGCTCATGCTGCATAATAGCTGCCTTTTTTGATAATCTCATTGCCAATACCCTTCTTCAATGCAGTTGCAACATTTAGGCACACCAACAACCTGCCTGTTTTGATCGATATCGACGCATTTACACCTATAGCCTTCTGTCATTTTTGTCGGGGTCGGACAATGTTGCCAATGACGCAAATGTGCCCTTCATCATTCGCTTTTAAGCTGATTGAACAGCTTGTGGAATTTCCCGGTCATACAATGCGGAAATGGGGGCTTCCGTGGTCGCATCGTCTCGGTGTTCCGGGTTATAAATTAGGAAGCCAGCAATGCTAGCCATTCAATGTCCTAAGCTAACTGCTGTAAAGATCTAGCTGGTTGTCTCCATAACGCATATCCAGCGCATTTATATTAGCTGCGGAGTATGAATGTGACTCAATGGTTATGATTCGAAGAATCTCTGCAGCCGGGCCTCTTGAAGCAAGAATTAATGCTGTTTCCTCTCTTGCTCATTCCAGTGGTAAGTCTTAGCAGTGGCTTTAAACTGCATTTTGTAGATACTTCAAACCATTTGTCGTTCGAATCTTGATGTCTTTACACTCCTAGATGAACTATTGTCAGTGATCACAATTGAATCTTGTGCATTCGTTATCTTTGTCTGTCCTAAGTCCATCTTTAACTTTTCAACTTCTTGGTTCATCCTGGAACTTTTTCTTTGATTCTTTTTTTGACTTTGCTAACTTTTTTCTCGAAGCACTTCATTTGTTCTTTTAACTTTTCATGAAGACTACCTAGGTCTGCCTTTAATTCCGCTTTCAATTCGACGCCATTGATTGCTCGTCCATCTTCTGATTTATTGCTCTCCCAACTTCACTTGGTCAATTGACTCTTGATCCAGTTTCGTCGATTCTTCTTCCAACTTTGTCGGTTATTCAGCCAGCCTTTCTAGTACTCGTGCATTGATTTATTTTCGTTGAGTACCACTACATAAATGCGAATCTGATGACGTCATCAGTGTCATCAGTGTGATTATTATCACATATTATTGTTGCAATAAGAATAATCTTGGAAAACAACAGGGAAGAGTAAATTCCAATAGTTGACTTGACCGATGAACATACCTTAAAAATTTCGAAACCAAGGAAAAATAAGAATAGGATGGGTGATCTGCAAGATCCAGCAAAGAACAATCTCACTCTGTGCTTCAAGTACCTTGGTTATGGCCATACTTCACTAGAGAGGGCCCGAAAAGGAGCCCCGTGTATTAGAATTGTGGAAACCCAGGTCACAAAAGAAAAGAGTACATAGCATAGGCATTCCGTATCCTCTAAAATCGAACAATCATAAACATGTCCTGTGAATTAGGATGTGTTGGGTCTTTGAAAAAGACCTTAGTGGTACTGTAATGAGCCGCAACCTGCAGGTGAAGCTACATTGTAGCATAAATATGCAAAACCTGATACTGCTCAGATCACAGCACCAGAGCAAATAATCATCTGAATGGTATACGATCGATTCTGATACTGCCGCCATCTGGGTTCGAAGCAGTACTCATTTCTGAATGCTAGACCATGGACGAAGAGACGGTTTGCTGCGGTTTGGGTGTATTGGAACAACATTCTTTTGCATGTACATAAAGCCAAACGAATTGATACCATCATTTTAAGCCAAACACAATGTTTTGAAAAGCACTGTCTTGAACACAGAAGACCACATAGTAGTGGAGGCAGAGCTTAATGCTAGGGTCGCTGAACAGATTCGAGAGGGAAATGAGTCCTAGAAATTTCGGCTAGGACAGGACTTGTTGTGCTGAATACTGGCAATATGCCCGCTTTTTGTCGCTGGGGTTGTGGAAGAACCATACTCGATCTGACATTCGCCTCGGAGTTTCTATTACCTCGGGTACACAATTGGAGAGTACTAGAGAAATTCTTGGCCATTTCTGATCATTTGGTTTGAAATACTTAACGGTGCCACCCAGTGCCCATGCCCTTAATTTTCAACCTGTGGACGAAATATTAGGAGGGTGGAAGTTGAGAGGTTCGTCGGGCAGCCAACCACTGCTGAGAGATTCCCTGGGTAGTGGAGTAGTGACAGCTGACGATATTGAGCTCAACTATGATTATGATCGTGACTGATTGCAATTTTTCTACACCCCGTCGGAGAGTTCGCCACAGCAAGCGGCCGGTATATTAGTGGTCAACCGAAATAGTTGAGTAGCGAGGCGATGATCATAAGCTCGAGCAAGAGACAACGGGCGTGAAATCAAGAAGAGGTACGCTGCTGATAAGTAACATACAAGTTGGCTCGGAAATGCCTACACAGTCTGATCAAAACCAGCAAGCCTCACTGGTGGTAAGATCTGGAGAGTGAGGTGAACAGCAATCTATAGGGCTTTGATTACAAGCTAGTTATGCAGGAACTCGGTACCTTATAGACCCTTTACTCACAATAAGTAGAAAAGATGAACCAAACAGTGGCGATTCTTTTCCTTTTACGTCCTGTCCATGTTGAGGCCTCGCAGACAAAATGCATCCTTCATGCGCATGAAATTGGAGTACGCAGTTATATCCATGAAAAGAACAGGGTGCTAGGAACTGAGGCGCTGAAGCTGGTTTATTATTTTTGTTCTTGTAATAATCAGCAAGAGGAAGGGAGAATCTGAGCCGCCATCAGCAAACCGTTGCTGGGAAATTCTCCATGTTCTAAAGGAGTGACAGCTGAAGATATTTCGAGCTAAATCATGAGTCTAATCGCCACAGATTGCAATTCTTCTCCACCCTGTCGTGAAATCGCTGGGTGGCGAAGCGTGCATCACAAACTCTAGCGAGAGACTCAACGGTCACGAAATCAGAAAAAGGCATGCTGTTAGTAAATGGCATACAAGTTCGTCCGCAAACGCCTTCACATACTAATCAATAGCAGTAAGACTTGCGCTGGCAAAATCTGGTGGATGAGACGAATAGGAATATATGGGGCATTGGTTACAAGCTAGTCATGCAGAAGCTTGGTGCCTTACTTTCGTTAAGAAAAAAAGATGGACCAGAGAGTGTTGATTCTTTTTTTTTACTTACCGTCCATGCTGAGACCTCCAAAACAAAGCACAAGCTCAATGCCCGCCCTTTGTGTGCCTAGAAATAGAAAACGTAGTCATGCCAAGAAGTCACGGAAGGCTGCAGGACAAGATGATGCTCCAGTTAAGACGCTTAAAATGGTCTATTATCTTTGTTCTCGTGATCACCAGCAAGGGGAAGAGGAAATCCGGATTGCCATGTGCAGATATTCTTTTATGTATACTAAGCACGTACGAAAAACGCCTGGCACAGATACATAGATGAGGAGCACTAAGAATTACATCTGCATATTGAATAATTTCCAAATCGGTGGTACTATCTAAATGCGTAGAAATAAAAAGGGTGGTGCACATAAAAAGACAATGCAGACTCAGCTTTTGGTGACAATCTTGGGTGAGCGACACGAGAGAAAAATGAACTGCACGCCTCATTCCTGATGATGCCATGTCTCAATCGAAGGCATGATAAGACTGACTTTTATATGACCCAGCTCTTGAACAAGCACAAATCTTTCCCGTCTTACCTGCACAAGATTGGTAAGTCATGATCACTTGACTACATATTCTTCATGGGAGAGGAGAGTGGGGTCTGCTATACATTTTTTGTGTGGGCTGCACAGATACCTTTTAAGCAAAATAGGAGTCCTGTCTCCAGATACGTTAATCGGAGAGATGGCTTGTGATTCTGGGAGCTCAACACTTAGAGCGTAAATGACATGTAAATCTCCACAACTCTAGGTAAAATCTCTACCATAAAAAAGATTGAATCTAAGCATCGAGCACTGATCCTCTCTTATTATCACTCAGAGGTTCGTTGTTTGTTTTTCTGACATTGATGCAGTCCCACAGAATCACAATGAAATGTAAAAATGTAACTAAATTGCACATAGAATATTTACCTACCTGACAAATTAACTAACGGAGCAACGCATTAGGAATTTTGGCATACTTTTTATTCTTTAGCTACAGCAACTACCAATTCCTAGATAAGACTGAGCTTTTACTTACCATTTCTCAACCTACGTTGCTTGTTTATAAGACCACAAGATGCTTTATGGACATCTTGAACCAACCTCCTTTATACGAGTATTACGTCTAAATCAATTGATATGTAGTGGGAATTTCCACATTTGCATTATCTTTTGGGCAAATAGTAAGTAAGAAGTACTCTAGTGCAATAGGAAACAAGTTGGGTACGCAGACCTATGCTCATGTCAGAAGGGTTTTGAACTCAACTTACAAAATGCAGTAACCAGCAACGAATAAAATCATGAAACATGTCAAAGACGATTTTATTGGAGAAAATGTGAAATTGGAGGATGATACTATTATTAACAAAGTTGAAAGAATTTTGACTTCTGAGGTATTTGTTATAGTTATACCGATAAATATCTCCTTTGATAATTTTTTCAGATTTTTTAGAAAACGGGTGTCCATTCGCGAAGGAAACACATTTTTCATGTATTTCCCCCCCTATGCCCCCACTGAAGCAAAAACTGTCAGTTTAAGAACTGTTTTGAAAAGCTCTCATAGAGAACTTTCAATTGATACTCATATCGGCTACCTTTCATGAAATTTTTTTTCAGGGGCCACTCTTCTGTACTGTAATCATCGATTCATGGCCTATTTTTTCGAATCCTAAAATGGTTACAAAGCCCTTTAGCTAGGAGCTCTCTCCTGCCTCTTTGACTTGTTTCAATTGTTTGTACTCATCTTCATGATATCTATCACTCCTGAAATTTTCATGCAAATTCTAGCAAAGCTGTAGTAGCTAAGTCGGTAAAAAGCGCATATGGCTCCATAGCCATATGTTTCCATAGTAATACAGGGCATATTGCTCCAGAGTAATACAGGAAAATTTAAATAGTTATACCGATAAATATCTCCTTTGATAATTTTTTCAGATTTTTTAGAAAACGGGTGTCCATTCGCGAAGGAAACACATTTTTCATGTATTTCCCCCTCTATGCCCCCACTGAAGCAAAAACTGTCAGTTTAAGAACTGTTTTGAAAAGCTCTCATAGAGAACTTTCAATTGATACTCATATCGGCTACCTTTCATGAAATTTTTTTTCAGGGGCCACTCTTCTGTACTGTAATCATCGATTCATGGCCTATTTTTTCGAATCCTAAAATGGTTACAAAGCCCTTTAGCTAGGAGCTCTCTCCTGCCTCTTTGACTTGTTTCAATTGTTTGTACTCATCTTCATGATATCTATCACTCCTGAAATTTTCATGCAAATTCTAGCAAAGCTGTAGTAGCTAAGTCGGTAAAAAGCGCATATGGCTCCATAGCCATATGTTTCCATAGTAATACAGGGCATATTGCTCCAGAGTAATACAGGAAAATTTAAATCGCTTTAACTTCGGTAAATACTATTCGATCTTTATGAAACTTTCAGAAAAGATCAATCTTATAAATAGTCATCTCTTTGCTAAATTTTATTGAGTTTAAAGGTACCGTTTAGATTTTATTCAGGAAAACACAAAATCGATAAATCATACTATTAGTAACAAAGTTGAGTGAATTTCGACTTCTCATGTATTTGTTGTTGTTGTACTCATGAAGGCCTACATTCACGATTTTTTTCAGATTTTTCAGATGGAAGGTGTCCAATCGCGAGGGGGGGGTACGCGAAAAGTTCGTACATTTCCCCTTCCCCTGCCCCCCTCGGTACTTATAAGGCAATTTTAAAACTTGTTTGGAAAAGATCTCATTGAAACCTTTCCAACGACACCCTACTCGACTACCAATGGTGAAAAAATTTTTTTGAGGGGTCACCTCCCTATATGGGGAGATCCCCCTTAAACGCCTTTGAAAAATTTTTCCATCCTTGAACTTTCAAGAGGTCACCACTTCTCATGTCAGAAGGGTTTTGTACTCAACTTACAAAATGCAGTAACCAGTAACGAATAAAATCAAGAAACATGTCATGTTCGAGGATCATACTATTATTAGCAAAGTTGAAAGAATTTTGACTTCTGAGGTATTTGTTATAGTTATACCCACAAATATCTCCCTTAATAATGTTTTCAGATTTTTTAAGATCACGGGTGTCCATTCGCATGGGAGGAAACACATTTTTCACGTATTGCCCCCCCTGTGCCCCCACTGAAGCAAAAACTGTCAGTTTAAGAACTGTTTTGAAAAGCTCTCATAGAGAACTTTCAGTTGATACTCATATCGGCTACATTTCATGAAATTTTTTTCAAGCGCCATTCCTCTGTACTGTAATCATCGATTCATGGCCTGTTTTTTCGAATCTTAGAATGGTTACAAAGCCCTTTTGCTAGGAGCTCTCTCCTGCCTTTTCGACTTGTTTCAATTGTATGTACTCATCTTCATGATACCTATCATTCCTGAAATTTTCATGCAAATCCTAGAAAGCTGTAGTGTCTAAGTCGGTAAAAAGCGCATATGGCTCCATAGCCATATGTTTCAATAGTAATACAGGGCATATTGTTCCACAGTAATGCAGGAAAATTCAAATCGCTATAACTTCGTTAAATACTATTCGATCTTTATGAAACTTTCAGAAAAGATCAATCTTATGAAGTCATCTGTGTGCTACATTTTATTGAATTTAAGGGTACCGTCTAGATTTTATTCAAGAAAACATAAAATCAATTATTAATATACTATACTATTACTAACAAAGTTGAGTGAATTTCGACTTCTCATGTATTTGTTGTTGTTGTACTCACAAAGGCCTACATCCATGATTTTTTTTCAGATTTTTCGGATGGAAGGTGTCCAATCGCGAGGGGGGGGGGTACACGAAAAGTTCGTACATTTCTCCTTCCCCTGCCCCCCTCGGTACTCATAAGGCAATTTTAAGACTTGTTTTGAAAAGATCTCGTTGAGACCTTTCCAATGACACCCTACTCGACTACCAATGGTGAAAATTTGTTTTTGAAGGGCCACCTCCCATATGGGGAGACCCCACCCTTGAACTTTCAAGAAGTCACCACTTCTGACCTTTTCACAAAGTTTCATGGCTGTAGCTTCTATAGTTTCGGAGAAAAAGTGCTGTGACATACAGACGGACGGACAGACGGACACAGGTCGTGATTGCAATAGGGTTTTGTATTTTAATACAAAACCCTAAAAATGAATTCATAACAAAGAATTTCATTGACTTTACAAGTACGATTAGGATTTTATTGAGCATAATATAAAATTGATAAATTATACTATCAGCAAAGTTGAGTTAATTTCGACAGCTAAAGTATTCGTTGCTCTAGTATATATAAGTATCTACTCTTGTGATTTTTTCAGATTTTAAGGTCTACAAAAGTTCAATTTTGAGGCGGGGAGGACACACTTTTCAACTTCACTTGACAAAAATGCAGTTTTAAGACTTGGTATGAAAAGATCTTACCAAGACCTTTCATTTAATATCCCACCCCTTGAAATCCCTTAATTTTTTTGCACTGAAATTTTCTGGAGAACACCACTTTCGAGCTTTCCACAAAGTTCTGTGATTTCAACAATCTTAGTTCTTGAGGAAAGTAGCTTTGACAGATGGACAGACGATTAATTAGTCACCAATTTTAAAAGCGTATTATAACATTTTTTTAATTTTATCAAAACCAGAAGTTTTTTATTTTTTAGGGTCACTAAGGTGTACCTGATTAATAAAAAGAGGTTCTTTTTAGGCTTTTCCTCCTTTATTCCAAGCTGGGTTTGGAAAAGTCCACCCATTAAAAGCTTTGTTGCGGCAGACCTCTAATGCTGCTTGGTCTCAGTAATCCTGTCACTGAGTATCTGTAGTCCTTTGAATTTGTTATAGTTACCGCCGACATATTTTGCTGATTTGGTACTTATTGATTTTACCTTGCTTTTAGTAGCCTTAGACAAGTATATTTTTACAAAACCCTATTAGTTTCACAACCAGGATGTCTGCCCGTTCGTCTATTTATCCGTGCGTCACAGCAGCTTTTCTCAAAACTAACACCTGCTACAGTTATAAAACTTTGATCGTAGCTCAAAAGCATAAAAAATTTTAAAATTATTCAGAGGAAATATGGAAGTGACCCCTTAAAAAAAATTTTACCAAATGTAGCCGACATACATATCAAATGAAAGGTCTTAACGAGAACTTTGAGGATCAAGTATCTAAAGAGTAGTAATCGTGTTGAATGGAATGGGAGGAATATCAAAATATGTGAAAATTTTAAAAGTAAAAATGGAATCGAATCCATTTTTCATTAACTCCCTAAACCATTGATTTTGCAATGACTTCAGCCCACGCTATACCAGATTTAAAAGGGAACCTTCATACAGGGTATATGGTTAACCACAACTTGATGGAGATGATTAATTCAAAGATTAACACGACTGAAAAAATAAGCCTAGTGCTTGTTTAGTCCACATAAAGTAGCACATATTTTGGAAGATTATATAGAGTATATATTAGGTATCAAAAATACAGCAATAAATGGGCTGAGAGCCTACAAAAGTGACGTAACATGCGTATGTGTGCTCAAAAGAAAATTAACTTCACTATGAGGAAAATACTGTTTTTTTCCCTTTAAAATGTTAAGTTTTTAGGTTATTTTTTAGATTTTTTTGAATTTTTATGCGTGTGCTAATTTTTTTTCTCTTGAAAATAATTGATCGATGAATGAATCTCTTGAGAATTTCACATAAATAGCCAAGCATCTGACCCTAATGTTACAAAGCCCAAGGTGATCACTGCATTATGGATTCACGCTGTCACCAACCCTCACAACTACTGACAACTGAATAATTGCTCAGTTGTGTATTCTAGATTCAGATTATTAAGATAAGTAAAATTCAACGTACCCAATCGTATTTGTAATAATTGTCATTCGTTTCAAGATCATAAGAAAATCAATTGTGAGTACACTTAACTTCAACAATGTGGACGCCACCGATTCGCGATTATGCTTAGCATCTCGGACATCACCATCAACACTTATTTGCTCCGCGTAACACTGCACTTTCTTATGCTTTACCGATAACGAGAGTCTTACAAGAAATCCATACATTACTGAAAATTCCGATTCAAAATCCAACAAGAAGTATTAAGTCGACTTGAAAAACGCGGAAAATGGGAGACCTGTCAAGTTTTCACCGGTGGCGTCTACTCACAACTTGTAACTTACCCCGAATGGACGAATCAGTGCCAAAATACTGCCTAAGTGATCATATTAGACAATGAGAGTAATTCACCATTAAATCCAATAAGAAGAGTTTGTGACTTTGCTGAATATAGTAAAGGGGGTGAAATTCGTTTTTCTCACCTTAACGAAAATGTTAGCAATCATTGATAAGAATAATTGTTGTTTATTTTCTCTGAACATAGGCATTCAAATAACCTAATGCTAAACTACAGAAACTTAAAAATTCAATTGGATTTCAACTTCCCTGTTGATATAATTCACTTTTATATCCTATTTCTGTACTACTTAAACTCTCGACGACTTTTTATAATATAAATCAAAAGTTTCTTGCAGATTCCTCAAGAATAACTGCTTCTAGGAGTAAACCATTACTCTCGCATTTCTACGCTTGACTTCTTTTCATTAGCTCATTTATAGTTAATTAACTCAAACGTTTCAACCCTAAAGAATTGTGTTAATAAAATATTTTTATTAGCTGTCTTAAAAGCTTTACGAGGATATAAAGCATCTTGAATGAATTTACAACTGTTACATCTACGTCAGCAGAATGATTTTTCATTGCTGATTACAATGAAAGAATTAGTCCTTAAAAAATAATGAATGGGAAAATTTTGGTAGCAAGTTAATATGGAAGTAGCAAAAAAAGAGAAAAAATTTGAAAAAATCTTAAAAATTACCTTTGGGGATTTTTGAGTGCTTTTTAATTGGAAAAGTACTTGAATGGTTAAGTCAGATTCCATAAACCCATATGGTTCCATTTTGGTGGTTACATTATGGCGAAGTTTAAATCACAATTCTAGGAAAACTGGCTCTAAATTTTAATAAAGAGGAGAAATGAAGGGTTTTCTATTATTGTGAGTTTGGTTGTAGGAGAGCTGCAAATCAAGAAGTGAAACAGGCCGAAAACAGGCTATACGGAGATTTTTAAGAAAAAGATTATACTATTTTGGCCAGGAAGAGTGGCAAATCAATATCGTAAGCTTAAACCCAATTCCGGATCGAATGAGAAAATAAACGAATGTTATGTGTTATGTTCATTTTAGAAAGCCCAAGGAACTCATAAAATTACAGCATCATCTTTGTATTGAGTGTATCCATTGAAAACCGAAATTTGTATGTGAAAATAATCCTTTTTTAAATTAATTTATAAATTTACGTGTTATTTAAAATATTTTCTATCGCTTGGGATTTTTTTCCCACCTTTCTGGTAGCGAATGAAGCCTTCGTCCTTTTAGGCCAAGAACGAATCAAGCTAATTTTTGAAACGTTTTTTAGAAGTAAAGCGTATTCCGATCGAAATAAATGGTAGTCGGGTGGCGCCAAGTCTGGTGAATATGGCAGGTGAAGTAAAACTTCCCAGCCAGGTAGTTTTTGATCGGTACAGCAACGTGTCAAGCATTGTCCTGATTGAATATTCGATGTTCCTGGTTGGCCATGCTTCACATACGATTGCTTACGCTTCATGTTATCAGGATATATCTATATTTCATCGCCAGTAATAATTCGATGCAGAACAATTTTTTGTAGCCTTCGAGGCCAATTTCAGACTTTCAAAATCGCCTTTCGACATATCTTGGCTTCAATTCATGTGACAACCAATTCCCTACCTTCTGGATGAACTTTAATATATGGAAATGGTTGCCTGTGTCACGCCTAGTGCTTTTGCGAGCTCATCTTGCATTTGGCACGAGTCTTCACGGAGGAGGGTCTCTAATTCTTCTCTTCAAATTTTTATTTCTCTTGACCAGGGTGTTCTTTATCCTTGATGTCGAAATCGCCACTTTCGAAGCATTTAAAAAACTCAAAACACTGTGTCCTAGATAGAGCATCGTCGCCATAAACATCCGCCACATTTTCTTGGCAAAAAAACTATCTCAACAATCTCTGTAAAAGTTCGGTTTTCAATGTACGAGTATACGAGTACACCCAATACATCAAAATTTGTTTGAATACAAACAATCAGAGAGACAAACCAAAAATATAGAAAAAGTATTAAGTACTTTCACATGAAAAAATATCCTCCAGAGACATGGATACCAATTTATAAGACACTTTGAGAGACTCTGCTCCTCTGTATTCCTCAAGTGCACACTGGTGCAAAAGATGTAAGGTGGCCAAAATGCCACAGAAGCCGTGCATCGTAAAGAAGAGCCAACCAGTTGCTATATCAGACATTGTCTTGGGGATCATTAGAAGAAGATGACAGGCTTGTCTTGTTCGATGTCAAAGCGGTGTTTCTTAGCTTACCGGTCAAGGAAGCTCTCATCATGCTCGAGGAATAGTTACTCTCACAAAAAACAGGTGAAGATTGGAAGGCGAAAACAAGGATGTATTCAAAACTGGCAAGAGTTTGCATGAATGAGAGCTATTTCACCTTCAGGCAGGAATTTTTTAAGCAAACGAGAAGTGCTCCCATGGAAAACCCTCTGTCCCCATTTTTGAATAAGATTTTCATATCACACTTAGAAGGGAAGCTACAACAAGAAGGAAAACTGCCGCAACGATGGGTAAGGTATGTCGACGACGTATTTACAGTCATCAAGCAGGAACAGATTCAACAAACACTCACTAATATAAATTCCATCCACAAAAACATAAGCTTCACGCATGAGACCGAATTTAATGGGCGACTCCCTTTTCTAGACTTGATGGTGTGTAGAATATCAAATGGGCTAGAGTTTGAAATAAAATATACTGCAAACATACTGACACCAGGCACATTATACCATTTCCATCAAATCATTGCCAGTAGTGAAAATGGGCAACATTTAACTGGTTGATCAACAGAATGCTGACACTTTCTTTAAACATCAAATACCGAAAAAAAGAAATGGAAAACATTTATGAGCTAGCTGAATGAAATGGATATCCGAAGAACCAGGTCACACAACTCATGGAAAAGCGAATGAAACAGGACATCAATAGAACTTTTTCAACACTGACTCCAATAGTAGATAAAAGAAGACGACTGGTGGTGGCCTACAATATACAATAAAATGAGGAGCGCTCTGAAAAAAACTAGGCATTGATCTGGTCGATACAAGTAGAGCAACAAGACTGCAGAACCTACTAGGGTTAACAAAGGACCCTGTGCACAAAATGGAGGGAAGTGGAATTTACCGAATATCCTGTAGAGATTCAGACGGTAGCTACATAGGATATACAAGGAGATCGATAGGCGTTAGGTTTGTGCAACATATACACGAAATAGCAAATAAAAAGAAAAAGAAGGAAAATTCAATTTCAGAACCGAAGTAGTGTAGCATATGGTACGAGAAAACCAAGAAGGTACAGCGGAGTCCGTAACAGTAATCAACACGATCACGAACACCTGGAAGTTAGACATGGCGGAGTCCCTAGAAATGTATAAATCTAGGGGTCAGGAACTTTGAAACTGTGCTCCAGGTAATGGAAACACGTGGCTATTTAAACTCATGAGCTCATGAAATAAATATACTTTTAATGAATAGGCCTTTGGTTTTGCTTTGAAAAAACGTTTGTGTATATAAAGATAGGTTTTAAGGCGTTAGAAATTAGTACGGAAGAAGTTTCCAAGTAGAAAATGAAACAATTGTACATCGAAATACAAATATAGTGGAAATAAAGAGAAACAAAATTTTTTCAACATACGATGTGTGACAATTAATCAATGAAACTGATTTTACTGCCGCGTTTGTGGTAAGCCTGCGACCTTAAAGTTCTCTTTTCCTTCCCCGGCATCTTTCTCCTCTCCATTTATATATTTACCATTGCTCTAGCTTGTTTATTTCACCTGCTGTGTCGTGTTGAGTAGACGTGTGTTGGTGGTGCTCGTCACGAAAATGAAGAAACAAAATCAAGAGCAACGCGTCGCGATAAAATTTTGCGCCACTTCGGGCGAAACAGCTTCGGAAATGTACGCTAAAATTGTAAAAGTGCATGGTGATAGTGCTCTTAGTCATGCCCAGGTGTCACAATGGTTGTCTCTGCACGGAGTTTTCCTTTAGGCCCTGGTGGGGTTTTCTCAAACAGAAAAACGATGGGCCCAAAGAATTCCTGAGTAGAGAAACATAATGTGACTTTCCATATTATAAGGGGGGTGAAATCGAAAAAAAAATTAAAAGTTTCTGCTTAACATAATTCTTTAACATTTCCTCATATTTTTCTTAGAAAATTCAGTTTCTTGGTTCATATCTAAAAACAACATAATGTTTGTATGGATTGTGTCCAGTGAAATTCAATGATACTTAAGAATTCCTGAACTAGGCATACCTAAATAAATTCCTATGAGGCCCATATTTGACATGACGCTTAACTTCCCCATTAGGCTCACGTTAGTCACGCCTCTAATTTAGGCAGTCTGTACTATTTCGACATTCAGCAATAATTCTTGTTAGACATTGATTTCTAGTCGGGAGTGAAACGAGTTGATTTTTAAAGAGCACATATTAGAACCTTCAAAATTTATAACCAGGAATAACACATGGATCAATAATTTTAATCCTGGACAGAACAACAATTCTCTGACCTGAGAAAAACGTCCTCGCCAAAACTGAAAAAAAAATATGTGCAGAAGGCAATGGTGTATTTTTTTGCGATGAAAAAGGCATTTAAAAATGCGATGCCTGAAAAAACACGCCGCTATTATTAGCCCTACTATGCAGGCCAAACCTGTAGGTTGCGGACAGCTATCGAAAATGGAAAGCAGGACAAAATTGGGGCTAGAACGCCGTTGCTTAAAGACAACACACTGGCACACAAAGCTGAATTTGCAGTTTGCTGCAATGCAAGAAGCAGGTTTTTATTTGCTCAATCAACCACAATATTCTTCAAATCTGGCTTTCAACGACTTCTATCTTTTTTCCTAAATTTAAGGGAAGCTCAGAGGTCATAAATTTTAAGACTATTGAGTAGATATATCCTTTAAAGAGGCATTTTGGGAAGATCAGGATACATTGAGTAACTGAGCCGGATAGTTTGATACAGGAACCTTCAAATTAATGAAAATAATCAAAGCTTTATAGGAGCTGCTACTGGATCAAAACCATGAAAAATTCATTGAACAAAAGGACGTTTCATAAGCAGGTATGTTTGTCTAAATATGCATTATATACATATAACTTATTGCGTTAGCTCTCTACTTTTGGAAAAGCGTTATTGTATGCCGATTAGTTACTAATTCAAGTCGATTGCAGTAAGTGGCTTAGGCTGATAGTTGAGCTTTTTATGAAAATATGATGCAATTGAATTCGGTTACCTTTTGTCACTGAAAAGACATCAGCGATGCTCTTGAAATGTAGGTAAGAGACTTTGCATTTGCAAGCATTTTGAAGTGTCAAAAAAACTCTTTGCACATGGGATGGTTGCATCGTATATATTAATGGGATTGAAGAGATTGATTAAATACCATTAGAAAATTTTATGACAATTCATTTGCAGATGTATACTTTCTCATGTACTAGCGTTTGTTGAGAATGCCATGCGTGCTGTGGGCAGAACATTTATCATTCAGTATCATCGAGCTGTGTTTTTTATAAACATGCATACTATATACATATTCCAATGAGTTATACACTCTTCACTGACACCATCCATATGGGAATGAGGTATGCATTCTGAGTAGAAATCAGTTTAGGTGTGCCTAAATGGGCATTAGGGCCTTATGTGGAAACATTGGCGCTTGCCTAAATTAGGCATAGCTAATAAGGGTTTAATGGGGCCTTAATGTGGCATACCTAATGCGGACCTAATTAGGCATGCCTGGCTTAATTAATTTTTGATATTTTGCATTTTAGTTTGATGTAGAGAACGAAAAAATTTCGAAATGTAAACGTTGCAATTGGAAGTAAGATTAGGAATTTTTCACTTTTTGCCAGTTTAAACATCCTTAATGGGGCCCTAATGTGGTAGGCCTAAGTTCTTCTTCTTCTTCTTTGTAGCGCTCCAGCTAATTTCGGGCTGATTTGTAGCCCTACAAGTTTTGCTTCGCTGTCGAGTTTCAGGAAAAGTTCTTTAGCGGTTGTTAATGACCATCATAAAATGTTGATGTCATCTACATAGGCTGCTACTTGGCTTGACTTGTATAGTAACGTTACTCTTGTATCGACAGCTAGCTTTCTAATGACACACCTAATATGTACCTAATGGGGCCTGATTAGGCATGCCTAAACTTATTCTGTGTACGGTTTCTTTTGGGAAACCCAATTAGGCGCAAATGCCAAACGTAACGCATTACTTCATCAATTCCTAAACAGAATATCTGTAGGCACTGGTGGGGCTTTCCGCATTAGGGCTTTATGGGGTTTTCCTAAACAATCTCTGAACAGAAAAATTTTTAGTGGTAGAAACCGAAACAACACCAAAATTTCTTGTTGTGAACTTACCATTTTACGGGCATCCTTTGAAAATGATGATTTTAAGACAGTTTTGTGATAGTTTTATGAACCGTTTAAATGGATCGTCCATGTATTGCATGAAAGAATCGTTACGAAAAACCGTTTGTCCACTTAGAGATTTGAAACGCCCCTGAAAAATGGATCATTATCAATTCGTTGAGGAAGGATATGGCTCGCTGGGCTACAATTTTCATCACTTTGCAAAAAAACTTCCAATTAGGCAATGATGTGGTTTCAAACAGTTCCAAATTCAGGCAGTGATGGAACTTGCCTAAACAGTTCCTAATTTAGGCGGTGATAGAGATTGCCCAAATAGTTTCTAATATAAGCACTGAAAAGGCTTGTCTAAAAAATTTTTAAACAGAAAGTTTTTGTTGCGTAAAAGCGAGACAAAACATATTTTATTGGCAATAACATAGAATTATAATGCGAAAGACGAGAGTTCGTAAATTTTTTCAAGCTAAGATTTGATCTGGAGTTTCTAACTCTTTCTCAGGCTAGGCATACATAACGCGAGTCTGATGCGGCCCTTAAGCGGTTAGTCTAAGTTAGGTATGCCTAATGCGGGCTTAACGAGCTCTGACGCGGCATACTTAAATTAGGCACTGCCTCATGCAGACTCAAGGGGGCCCAGTGTTGCATTGGTAAATTACTACAATTAGTAATTAGTTGCGAGCGAACACATAAAACATGCTCGGATATATTCCCGCTTCATAACTGCAATAGTAGCGAGCAAACAAAACCTATTTACTCGCACTTCGCCAATGAAAATTAGCCATGGAAACACATGCGCAAGTAAATAAGCGAGCAGTTAAGTGAACGAGAAAGTTCATCCCGCAACGATATTTACATCATGAACGAACGGGGTGCTTCGAAGTGAGGTAAGCGGAGAGAAAAACCGAAAGTTCCGACATAAACACTCTTTCGCCAATATTCCCAGTTTCACTATTTCACCACGAGCGATCGTGGGAAAGCCGAAAGTTCTGGCTAAAACACTCCTTCGCTCAATGTCCCCAGTTTCGCTATTTCACCTCAGGAGATAGTGAGAAAGCCGAAAGCTTAAGTTGAAAGCACTCTTTCGAAGTCGAAAGCTTAAGCGGAAAACACTCTTTCGCTCAATTTCCCCAGTTTCGCAAATTCACCAGTCGAGCAAGCGAGACGTAGCGGGGAGGAAAAACGTTCGTGGAACGAAAGCGCACGTGTTTGACTACTAAGCGAATTTTAAGAGAATTTAGGTTGAAAGAATAGTACTTAAACTTCTTGAGCGAGGTGGGAAAATCAGTTGGAAGCCGAATGTGCAACAACGCGCATCTAAGGGGAGCAATTACAAAACCTATGCTACGAAACGGCACGAGCTGAGGCGGTTAGCCCGTTTAGCCGTCACACCAACGGAGCGGGCCTTCTTTCGCCGCCAAGCACGGGAAGTAAGCCGAGGGATTCGTCGGGAGATCGCGACCTGTCATCGCACTGCGGCAAGTTCTCATCCTCCAACCACGGACGACATTGCAGCGCCCGCCGACAATCAACTTAGAGTAAACAAAAATAAACAAAGAAGAAAATAAAGAAAAAACAATAAAATAACACTTGCGTATCTATTCCAAGGAAGTTTATTCAGGCTCTTTACAGGTGCGTAGGTGAGTGTAGGTACAATCAGTATCGCGGGGCTCCCCGGAAGAGGCCGGCAGGACCCCCGATAGGGAAAATATAACACCAGTATGGCAGAACTAACTTAAAGAAAAATCAAATCAATTATTGTGTAAATTAGGAATTGTTTAGGCAAGCCTCATCACTGCCTAAATTAGAAACTGTTTAGGCAAGCTCCATTAGTCCCTAATTAAAGCCTAATACGGAATCCGCATGAGGCCCTAATGCCCATTTAGGCATGCCTAATTAAGGCCTAATAACTGCCTTAATTCAATTTTTACTGGAGTTTCAGCTCATAAAGTAAAACCATAGTTGAGGTGCACAAATGAGGCGCGGATCCCAAACTTTAAAGCAGCACTAGTATTCACAGTATGTCAAATCGAAAAGCTACAATCGAGAAGATGCTTGGACCGGTTGACAGGTGAAATCATCTCGCACATTTTGTTCGGGTAGTCTTGATAGTTTAAAAAGGGATACTTGAATATCCGAGAGCATTGTAATGGAGGGGTCCTCTTACTAGCAATCCTTTCTTTTTCTTTCTTATGTTTAGATTTCCGTAACCGGAGAGTACTTAGAAAAGTACCTAACGTGTTAAACGTTTCCAGGGTAGGCTCTCTGGTTGACAGAGAGTATTAAGTGGGTAGCACAGACACCTTGTGCATCTAAAAATCTCTTGACTAGGGGTATTTACGTTTCTTTTTGAAAAACAAATGGTTGGAGGTCCTACTTAATTTTGCTTCATTTCTTTCTACCGATGGAAGCAAGAGACAATAACAAATATTAGGGCTTTTTCTGATAAATACTGGCAGATCAAAGCATATTTTTAATAGTGACATTATTGTTAATGGCTTTTTTGAAAATCTGAGGCCAAAAGAGAGATTTTGCGGCATTTGCCGCGTAAACAAGTGTTTTTATTTCATAAAATATAATTTCCTTAATGATGTTTTAATAAGCGATAAATGTTTATAGAGGATAAACAAGTGGACTCGATGCTGATAAATAATAGCCGAAGATTTCCTTAACAAAATAAAGATTTTAAGGATCAACTTATATGACTTCGTCATTATTGTCTGGTTGTGAATGTCTATGGTAGTAAAATGGTGGCAGCGAATACGTTCAAAATTAGTACATTTCTTAAGTTACGTGACTCCAATTTTTCCTTGGGATCTCTTTTTTTTCGCTAGATTTGTACAGATTAGCTGAAGTTAACGCTGTTTCCCGATAGCTGGTATCTTCACTTGCTGATTAGCAATGCGGTTTGTAGTGATGTGGGATATTATGTTTAGCCGACTTTGAGAATGATGGCTTGAAGTAGCAACGACGTGCTGTAAAATGTTCTATTAGACTTGAAAAATCTGTGACTGAACCACACAACGCTGGTCTGACTTGGTTGACGAAGGCAGTTCATCGCTGCTCAGATTTCGAAATTGCAGGATGCGGTCAATGAACCTAGACAGATGGAGGCGCTGGTTGCAGGAAGCGAAGGCACTTGAGGGGCTGTAGTGTTCCAAGGAAGAAGAAGAGTTAGATCAATTGTATCCAATTACATAAGACTGAAATAGATAGTTGTTAATTTGATGATATTGCCTTCGATGAAACATTAATCTGAGTTGAAAAATGACAGTTAGTATCCATCACTTAATAGATGGACAAGTTTATCACGCATAACACTTCAGCATTATTATTCTAGGATTTCTAGTCCTTAAGATAAAATTGGGGGTTGTTTTTTGCAAATTTAGGGTAGGAAAGACGCCTTTAAACTACTGAACAGTTAAGGGCTGGTCAGTGAAGTATAGCCCAAGGTATAACAATTTGATTAAAGTGCAATACCTAAAAAAGTAGTAACCTGAAAGCCACGGTTAAGTGACCAGCTTTTATTTTTGGATGAGGCAAGAAATACAGCCTGTACAAAATAGTAGTCTACTCGTAAAAGAGGTAATGGTACTATGGAGATTTGGTTAGTGCCAATGTTTGTCTGTTTGATTTTTTTTTCTCATTCAGCTCATGCGATTTCTACAAACAACGTGACCATTCTTAAAAACAAGATTATCAGTCCAAAATTAGCCTGATTCTTTGCCTATTTTGTAAAAGAATCTCATAGTATATATATAAGAGATTGCGCGAAATAAATCCTAAATTCTTCTTATATACTTCCTTGCTTGATTAGAAGCGAAATACATATAATATCCGATGTATGAAACAAAACGCCTGAATGGCTTCAATAAGCACTAAGTAGCTATTCACTCTATGCTTAGAAAGTGTTTAAAAGCTTCATATTATTTTGTAAATGCTGAGTAGTACTTTTCATCATGTCTGCGTATAATTCAATGAATAGAAAATCCACTTATAATTATTCCTGCTAAAACTGTATTTATTTTCATTACACTGAGTAAAATACATTAATTCTACTTTAACTTGCCAGTAAAACGTCACTACCGTCTCAAGAAAATCCTTTTACCCTTACATATTTCCGTTTCATTCACAACTTCCTGTTCAACCAAGCATACTACACACAATCCACAATACAAAAGAATTTATACATCGATTCCCTCCAGTAGCGTTGTCGAAAAACGATTCTTAACAGGTGACAATGACAAATGCTTTAGGATTCGATTGCTCCCCCGATTGTACTTGAGAGAACATTGCAACTTTCACTTCCTTCAGACAATCAATTTATAAACGTCCTTTTACAGTTTGACTTATTGCCCTATTTATGACTTCAAGCGATTTGTTCACAGGAGAACATACAGAGTTGTTAGGGTCGAATGTCTACGTGATCACAAGACAAGAAGAATACATCATCGGACAATTTGAAGCTAGATGAAGACAATATAAGGTAACGGATGCGGATGTCGTAATAATTGGAGAAAATGTTAATTAAACGTGAAAATGTTTAAAGAAGAAGTATGGATTGAGATGAAGGAAATAGCAATAAAAGCTTGTACTTGTTAGATAATTTTGGATGCTTATTATGTTTGGATTCATGTCTGTGGTAAATGTTTGACTTAAGTTAACATATTGTTACATGTACAAATAATTACATGTACAAATAATTCTGCGAGCTACTGTCGCAATTGTTTTCATCATCATTAAGAACGTCAACAAATGAATTTACTCGAACCCACGAGTAAATTCAACAAGCATAATCAACATCTGCAAGCGACGTCACTCCATTCATTAATTTGCTCGAACCTACCAGGTACCTCTCGGTAGAACGTTCGCGAATATGCGAGAAATGGGTGAATACTTAGAGACCCTATATAAAGGCGAGCTGAATGAATGGGGGAATCATTCATTCGACCGCGAGAAGAACTGCGATTGTGTGTGGGAAGCGATATTCTTCGAGTAGTAGAAAAGTGTGTTTCGTAATAGTGAAGTAATTTAGAAGACAATTGCGATAATAAATTTATGGACAAGTGTTAGATTTTATTTTAAGAGTGACAATTAAAATTAGTGAAAGTGTTAACTGATTATTGTGCATTTTATTTAATTAAATAAACACTTTTAACTTAAATTAAAAGACATTGCGTTTTCACTTTCCCGGAACATTAAAATTATTGGCCGCGAACCAATAACACGCGATAATGGTGTCAAAAGTGGGATAGAAAATTTTGGAAGTGAAAACGATTAAACATTTTTGAAGTGCACAATTGTGGAAGTTAACGTGGAAAAATAGCCGAAACAATAAAAATGCCAGGAAATTTAAATCTAAAAATTAATCAATTGAGCATATCGGAGCTCAAAGAGGAGTTGGAACAACGAAATCTGGCTACACAACGTACAAAGGCCATACTGATTGCACGCTTGCGTGATGCGATCGAGTCGGAAGGTGCGTATCTAGATTCGGGTGAGCGTACAGATGCAGAAAATGGCGCAGAAGGTGGTGAAGCAGAAACAAAAAAACCAAAGGAACCAGAAAACGCGCTGATGCAAATGTTAATGCTGATGCAGCAGGAGCAGCGACAACAGTCATCCAATTTAACTGCGAAGCTCAATGAACAGTCGTCCAATTTAACCACGAAGCTAGATGAGCAATCAGCGAAGTTAAATGAACAATTAGCGAAGCTTAATGAACAATCAGTGAAGCTGGATCAACAAGCGATCGAAATCAAGGCAGACATCGCTAAGAAGCTGGAAAAACAGTCAACCAAAATAAAAGCGGAGCTCAGTAGTCTCAACAGCCAAATTTAATGCGTCGAGGAGAAGGTATACCAGGTCGAGGAGAGAATCAACCTTGAGATCAGCCAGGTAAACCATGAGATGGAAAAAGTGAAAAAGGACTTGGAAGCAGCGAAGGCAGTAATAACCGCCTCACCAGCCCCAATTATAACCGCAGCGCAAAGCTCATCTAGAAATGTGCAAGCACCAATATTCGATGGGCAAACGTTCTGGAGTATTTACAAAATCCAGTTTGAAGCCGCCGCTAGGATAAATCACTGGAATGAGCAGGAACGAGCAACTGCGTTAATTCTGGCTCTAAGAGGCCCAGCTGCCGAGCTTTTGCAGACTATCCCCGTTGAGCTGCATTCAAACCCGGCTGCTATAATGAATGCGCTGGACATGCGTTATGGAGACGATCATCTGAAGCAGATTTACCGGGCGCAGCTACGGCATCGGATGCAGAAGCCTGGCGAAACCTTGCAGCAGCTAGCACAAGACATTGAGCGATTGGCACTTTTGGCTTACCCAGCGTACGACCCAGAACATCGAGATGACGTAGCAGCAGAAGCATTCATCAGCGCCTTGAAGGACAAGGAATTGCAACAAGCCGTGCGGTTAGCTCAAAAGCAAACAGTCAAGGAAGCATTGGCTTATAGTTTAAATTTTGAGGCAGCCAAAAATGTGACCCGCACCACTGTCCGGGTTCGCGAGGTAGTGACAGATAAATCCAGGTGTGAGCGCGTGGGAAATGAGCGAGAGCTGCAGGTGAATGGTGCGCCTAGATGCTGGAATTGCGGGGAAAAAGGGCACCTGCAAAGAGACTGCAAGAAGGGGAGAAGACCGAGCTATTGTCCAGGGTGGTGGAGATCCAGACCGTGTCAGGAGCCTAGAATGGAGGCCCATCAAACTGCAAGGGCCAACTTCGTGGGGCGAACGTTGGCCACGAGTATCGACATCCCCAGCACCGTGCCAAGGCAACATCGTGGAGAAGCAGACAGATGCCTTCCTGGTCAAGTTGATGAAGAACAATGCACCCTAACAAACGACACTGGTGCAACCCGATCGACGATCCGACCAGACCTAGTGAGGCCCCAACTGCTCCACAAGGGCAGAGTTCATGGAATTGCTGACGCCCTATCTCGTCATCCATGTCCAGCTAACTGCAAACATTGCCAACGGATTGAGGAAAAGGAGCCGCCCGTTGATCTGCGAGTGATAACGGCCGAATTCGATGAAGTTTGGTCATCGGAGGAGATTCGAAATGCCCAGTTAGCCGATGAAGATATCGGACCATTGCTCGTATGGAAGGAGACGACTGGGCGACCGGAGTGGAAGGACGTTTCGATGCATGGCGCAACCCTGAAAAGCTATTGGGCACAATGGAACTCCCTACAGGTGGAGGGTGGCGTACTCAAGCGGAAATGGGAAACGGCGGATGGCAGCTCCTATAGGATGCAAACTATACTACCCAAAAGCCGAATCCACGATGTGGTTAAGGAAATGCATGAAGGATCCTCGGGAGGCCATCTTGGTGTTAACAAAACCTTAGCGAAATTGCGGGAAAGATTCTACTGGCTCCACGCTCGAGAAGACGTAGAGGACTGGTGTCGCAGATGCACAATTTGCACTTCCGTCAAAGGCCCAAAGCGACGACTGAGAGGACAAATGCAAACCTATAACGTAGGCGTGCCATTCGAAAGGATTGCTGTTGACATCGCTGGACCCTTTCCTGAATCTGAATGGGGAAATCGATACACGCTGGTTGTAGCTGATTATTTCAGCAAGTGGCCCGAGGTCTACCCCATTCCCAACCAGGAAGCAACTACTGTAGCCGAACAGCTAGTGTTAAATTGGGTCAGCAGGTACGGCGTGCCTTGTGAACTACATTCGGATCAAGGCCGAAACTTTGAGTCACTAGTTTTTAGCGAAATGTGCGAGCAGCTGGGAATACGGAAAACGAGGACAACACCGCTGCATCCCCAATCCGATGGAATGGTCGAACGTTTCAACGGCACGCTCAATAAACACCTTGCCAAGATGGTTGACGAGAACCAAAGGGACTGGGACCGACATATCCCACTATTTTTGATGGCGTACAGAGCTGCCGAACATGCATCGACGGGCCAAGCCCCAGCCAAAGTCATTTTTGGAAAGACTATTCGTCTGCCAGCCGATATAAAGTTCGGAACACCCCCTGAGGAACCCCAAACGGTCTCGGAGTACGCAAGTGATCTAAGACAACGGTTGAACCAGATACATCGGACAGTGCGGAAACACCTCGAATCGGCTACTGACCGCATGAAGACCAGGTATGATCTAAAGGCTAATTCTACTGGCTTCCAGCAAGATGACTTGGTGTGGCTTTACAACCCGCAACGGCGAAAGGGTAGGTCTCCAAAGTTGCAGCATAATTGGGAGGGACCATACCGAGTTACAAAGCGAATCAACGACGTCGTATACCGAATACAGGAACATCGTAAGCCGAGAGCTAAAATGAAAATCGTGCATCTGGACCGTCTTGCCCCATATTACACCCAGGGAGAATTGACTACAAATAGCGACACATCTTTTCGGGGCGAAAAGAACTGAGATGGGGGCAGTGTTACATGTACAAATAATTACATGTACAAATAATTCTGCGAGCTACTGTCGCAATTGTTTTCATCATCATTAAGAACGTCAACAAATGAATTTACTCGAACCCACGAGTAAATTCAACAAGCATAATCAACATCTGCAAGCGACGTCACTCCATTCATTAATTTGCTCGAACCTACCAGGTACCTCTCGGTAGAACGTTCGCGAATATGCGAGAAATGGGTGAATACTTAGAGACCCTATATAAAGGCGAGCTGAATGAATGGGGGAATCATTCATTCGACCGCGAGAAGAACTGCGATTGTGTGTGGGAAGCGATATTCTTCGAGTAGTAGAAAAGTGTGTTTCGTAATAGTGAAGTAATTTAGAAGACAATTGCGATAATAAATTTATGGACAAGTGTTAGATTTTATTTTAAGAGTGACAATTAAAATTAGTGAAAGTGTTAACTGATTATTGTGCATTTTATTTAATTAAATAAACACTTTTAACTTAAATTAAAAGACATTGCGTTTTCACTTTCCCGGAACATTAAAATTATTGGCCGCGAACCAATAACACGCGACAATATATAGTTAACACGTACATACCTTAGTAACAATTTTTAATTTCGAGAAATAAATTAGTTAAAAAATGAACAAAACGCAAGATCCAAAATAATAATTATGAATTCAATCTCGTTTAAATTTTTTCATTTGCTACCTGTGGAACACTTTTCTACTGTCTGCTCAACTGTCCAATTTTACAATTCAACGGTAGTCCTGTCAGCAATCTTTTAAAGTATAAATTTGATTGTGCATTTAAAAATCATTGCCAATTCATTAATTCATGAATATTAAAAACCAACACTATTCAGGTAAACAAACAGAAAATTCACATTTTTAGATCAACCCCTTTTAAATCCTATCCTTCAACGCTTTGTCCTGCCAATCCCATAACCTGATTTCATTCAACAATAACCAACAAGCGAACGAAATGGTTGAACGATCCAGCAAATATACATTCCAGTTTATAAATTCATCATCCCTTCGCTTATTCATTCATTCATTCTTCAACTGAAGTCATTCACATTTTGCACCCTTGATTTATCCGTTTTCTCTTTTTTCACTCTGTGCATATTTTTCGTTACAGGGAGCACAAAAAATAGCATTGCCATATAATCCGCATCAAAAATTAACAGTTAAACAAATCCTTGGACATTTTCCCGGCATGGATGCATCAACGAAAAATCCCAAAGAACTTTTTTCGGCTGACATTCAAAAGGATTTACTTTTGCTGGAGGAACAAGAAGGATCAGTTAATTTTAAATTTGGTGTCGTTTATATGAAAGCTGGTCAAGTTTGTGACGATGAAATGCTGAGCAATGGTGAGTTGTGTATAAGTAGTTAACGTTCATAAATTGACGTGGATTAAAGTTGGTTTTAAGTTGATGGAAGGGAGATTTTTTTTGTATTTGACTTAGCATTTACTCGTTCTTGTCTTTTGTTAGGAATTTGCATTTTTGTTCAACTTGTCATTAACGTACGAAGCGGCAATTAACCGCTTAATGCACACCTCCGTGACATATACGGGCAACGTTTACCAGCAGAATTGTACAGCTCCGTGAACGCCACGGTCACTGTTATTTTATATGTCTCAAAATATTACAGCTCCGTATGGGTATAGAAATATAATTTTCCAAATATTTTAAGTCCGTATTTGTCACGTTGGATGGTAGATTATTGCCATTCTCGAAATTTGCGTTTCCTTATGCTAAGACTAGAGCCAGATGTTTATGACTCACATTATCATTCTAAAAGTTATCTTTTTCATGTGCGGACGCGTAGTATCTGCAGTCGTATTTGAAAATCCAAGGCATTTTGCTAGAATAAGTTTTACGCTAGTATAACAGTATAATATATTTTATTTCAGGTAAGATTTTTTTTATTGTTGAATATTTAGAAATTTATTTAGGAAAATTTGTTCAGCCAAATGTCTGACCAAGAAGATTCTGAATTTGAGTTTGCCAATTTATCAGAAAGCGGAAGTGACGATAGCGATGCAGAATCGGATTCGGAGGAAAGCGAGAATGATGACCAATCAAATGATATCTGGCGACAGATAAATACAGATATCTTGGATTCAGCACCACCACGTTTCCAGTTTATTGGTGTCCCAGGTTGTACATTCAATGCAGATAATTTTGCAGTCTTGGATTATTTCCAATTATTTTTTGATAATGAATTGATAAACTTATTGGTCACCGAATCTAATCGCTATGCAGAACAACAACCACGAAGATCGTCTGATATTTTATTGCCTATAAAAACAGAGGAAATGCAAATATTTTTATGTATAAATATAATTCAAGGAATACTAAAAAAGCCAGAAGAAAGAATGTACTGGACAACTAAAGACATTTTTGCTACTCCAATATTTCCAAAACTAATGTCTTTACGTCGATATTTATACATAAAACGAAATTTACATTTTTCTGATAATGAATCATATGACTGTCGTATTCATCCGAATCCTAAACTAAACAAAATTTGGCCTATTTATGAAGCTCTAAATAGAAAATTTAGTACATTTTATATACCTGAACGAGAAATAAGTGTAGATGAAAGTTTGTTATTGTACAAAGGACGATTGGGTTGGATCCAGTACATTCCTCTCAAACGATCTCGTTTTGGGATAAAAATCTACATGCTCTGCGAATCTAAAACAGGGTATTTGTATTCGTTTATTATTTATACTGGAAAAGGAACTATAATATCCCAAAAATATAAAGACATGCCTATGACTTCACAGGTCGTATTGTCGTTAGCAGATTCTCTACTAGATATGGGATATTGTGTAACGACCGACAATTATTACACGTCCCCACAACTAGCAGATTTCCTTGTATCCAAAAAGACTGATTTATATGGTACTCTGAAAAGATTTACCACGACAACTTGTGACTAAAAAAACTAAAAAAGGAGAATCTATAGCATTCCAAAGAAAAAAAGTCATGGTAATGAAGTGGCATGACAAGAAAGAAATTTGTCTCTTGTCGACAATTCATAATCCCGAAAATGTCCTAACTGCGAAAAAAGATAAAGAAGGAAATCCCATAAAGAAACCTAAATTAGTTGTGGACTACAATAACACCATGGGAGGCGTCGATAGATTAGATCAACACTTACATGACTATCAACTAACTAAAAAACGGGGGAAAAAATATTATAAAAAATTATGGACGGTTGAAAACTAATGTAACTTAATTGTACTAAAATTTTATTGTGGGTGCATTAATTTCTATTTGTAAATGAACAACCGTTACCTAGGGCTATTAACTCAAAAAATTATTGAAAGCAAGCAAGCAAGAAAACCTAAATCATGGAATAATTTACGCTTGCATACATGCCAAGCTTTAGCATTGTCGTGGGGCAGACGTCTCTCAGTCGAATAATTGCCAGCATAACGCCATACAAGGAACGCGACTCTTGTTAAATACGCATTCAGTCTGTATTACTGTAGGGGTCAGAGCTGTGCAGTGGTACTTTCAGCAAGAAGTTGTACCGAATACGCTCAGCGCTTCTGCAGGGACGTGAAGGACTCTACATTTCTTCTGCATATGAAATTGTTCCTGAGCAGGCGGTGCCAATGATTGCAGTGGTGGTGCCCACCGCCAAGGCCACCGCAATATCTACTTCCATAGGAATGAAGTTGTCAGTGTGACTATTACTCACAATGAAAACCTGAACGATTGGCAAAAATCCTGGTGAACGTAAAGAAAGCAAGATGAACCGCTCAGCAATGGCTCAACGAATTTGTTTCTGACGTAACCATGCACAAAATCGGACATGGGATTCAGTGGAGTTTTACATGCGTAAGATTGAGAAGTCCTGAATTGCTGCTCAGCACAATAACGCTTACTTACGGAACGGGATCTTCACGGTACGATGGAAGGTGGAGAGGTCCGTGCTGATCAGCACGGGGGAAGGGAAATCCTGGATCGCTCTCTGCATACCGCCAGTTAAACATGCTGGACACGGCTGAAAAAATGCTAGAGAAACTCATCAAGGGAAGACTTACCGACGCGATTTGTACTGCTGGGGACCTATCTTCTCGGCAAGACTGCTTTAGAGCAGAACGTTCTACCATTGATCTGATTGCAGAGATGGTGAGCGTAGTTCAAAAAGCAGAGGCGCATAGCCGCTCAAAACGACAGATCGTTCTGTTGATGGCACGACGTTAAAAATGCCTGCAACTTCCCTAGATGGGTGGATATTCTGGATACGCTGGAAACCCCTTCTCAATTCCAGGATATCTGATGCGGCTTTTGAGAGACTACCTGAAGGATTAAAGCCTGCTCTACGACACGACATCGGGTGTAGCCCAGAGACCTATCCTTAATCCAGACCTGTGGAACGTGTCTTGCAACGGGCTAATAAGACTAGAGATACCAGATGAGCTGTGCTTGATCGGCTACGGGGACGATGTTGCGATTCTAGTCGCTGGACGCACCGTTGAACAAGCCCAATTTAGACTACGTATGATAATGCACCGAGTGAAAGACTGGATGACTGCTCATAGGTTCAGTTTAGCAATGGAGAAAACCGAAGTGGTCACCCTGACAAAAAAAAGAATCTCTAGGTTAAGGATGATCAGTACTGAAGAGATACTAATCGAATCGAAGCCAGCGGTGAAGTGCCTGTGGCTACTGATCAACTAAAAGATGAGTTTCTCTGAGCAAATGTGGGCAACGGTTGAGAAGGCTACTTCGGGAGTATCGGCTCTGAGTCGACTTATGGCCAACGTAGGGGGACCCAACGCATCAAGAAGTCACCTCTTAATGAGTGCTGTAGGGGCAGTGCTACTGTACGGGCAGAAATATGGGGCGACGCTCTCAGTAAAGGGGTACACCAAAAACACTTGGCATAGGTACAGATAAAAATAGCACTGAGGATTGCATCTTCACATCCAACAGTCTCAGATTTGATGGTGGGAGTTATTGCAGGCGTGACAGCTGTTGCCCGCCCTGCTAGAGAGCACCCCGCTATTTACCTGTGTTGAAACGAGAAAACAAGGGAGACGTTTGCCCTCGAGGAGAGACAGCGCTCATTCAGCGATTGACTGCATGCCTCATCTTGGATCTGAGACAGTGGCTAAATCGAAGGTATGGTGAGACTGGCTTCTATCTGACCCAACGTTTTAGCGGCAATGGGTTTTTTGGTCTTACCTGCACAAAATATCTAAGTCACGGTCGCTCGGTTGTCGGTTTTATGTAGGAGAGGAAGACGATACCTGCCACAAATTTTTTTGAATGCAAGAAAATAGGACAGGCTGTCACACAACTTTTACAGGGAAACGGGAGAGCTCACCCCGGTTGGTAAGGGCGCAGTGATGCTTGAATTGGTTGACAAATGGAACCATGTGGCACATTATGTTCGGGCAGTACTAAAAGATAAAAAGGACTCACAGTAGCCGGGGATGATGGGGCTGGGGGATCGCTTGTCTGGCAATTCCTTTTCCTCTCTCTCCTTCTACTAGAGGACGGGTCCCCCAGCTTAAAGACGCCCCAGGGCGTAACGCAACGAGACCTGGCCCAAAATAATATCTCAAACGGTTCCAGGCCAGGTTATTAGATGACAAGGGAGGCGTTTATTGGATAGTTCAGTCGCTTGCAAGCATGATTGTCCGACAAATGGCATTCGCCTTCCAACCATAAAAAAAGATGGAGGTCGTGGTTTTCTGGCTGCATTTTTTTTAGCAGGAAAGAAGACGACGCCAAGTCCATATTTTCTTTGCACTAAAAATGAAAAAGCTTTATGATGTAGTGCATAAAAAAACTCTTTTTGCATTTTCTAATCGGAGCGATGATGAGATCAATTAACATATATAATCATATCGCACATTACTCTTAAACACTCCTGACGGTGAAAAAAATTAATTTGATCGCCAGGAGGCATCAATAGTGGAAAAGTTTTTAGCTATTCTCTATCTTCTAGCATAACCTGCTAAACAAATTATTCGAAATGGTTGATTGTCAATGTGAATTTTACCAGTAAACCTTGGCATGTAGTGCAAGTTTTGTAACTACTGCAGCACATATACTTCTACGGAGAAGAATAATGAAACTTGCTTTATTGCATCAATTTTACCGTTTCTAAGATACTTAGCTTTGCCACTCTTACTCCTTTCTCATAATAGATATCAAGCATTCTAATCGACACAAATGCCCATTTTTGGCGGTGTTACTTATCCAATGGATTATCTACTCAGCATCTCTTCATATGTGACAAAGATTTTAGATTAGCCTGCCAAAAAATAAAATTCAATCAATTCCATCGTTCTTCTAGCCTGTACTGTATACTCTCTCCAGAGTTCAGTTATATAGTGGTATCAAAAATCTATACCCTATCAAAAAAGGAACAAGTTTACCCTTTAAAGACTAAAATTGTTATTTAATGTTAAGTTAACATATAGTGTTAGAACGTAAATACCACCCCGTTAGCTGGACAAGAAAATAGAGCCATGATAGTCGGAATGATGGATTGTTTCTTCTTCCTCCTACTATCTGCAACCCCAGTCATTCCAGAGGATCTTTAACGCATCTCATGCACCAATCTAGCAAAGGGATGATGCAACAGATCGACTGGGTATAGATGTTTGGTCTTCCGTATGTGTGTTTTGCACAGGAGAGGTAAATAACGCCTACTACACAGCTCATGCATGTGAAAGGTAGGACAAGTAGTGCCATGATCTGAGAGATCTTCCTGGGAACTATTATCGAAAAGATGTCTTCATCAGCTGCCAAATAAAGCCGCTCGGCACATTATGCTTGGGTAATCCAAACAATAAAAAAAAACCGAGCGCCAGAGGTGACCAAAGGTGGAACGGTCTCTTTTCTAGCAATTCCTTCTTCCCGGCTAGAGAAGAGATGCCTATAACTTAAAAGTGCTTCTAGGTATTGAAAAATGAAGCGTTGCCTGAATTAATGAGAGAAGGTGTTTAAAAGTTACTCAAGAAGCATTAATTACTTGAGAGTCCCAAAATTAGGGTGTAAATAGCCATCACATTCCTACCACACCAGCAGTGTATGGTCAGGACTGATTTTCTAGTGTGAAGGGACTGGCTATCTAATTTCAGTAGTTCTTAAGTACAACCGATGTCGAATACTCTCAACATTTGTTTGGCTGATACACAGAATACAAGATTGATCTTCAAATGTCTCGACGTTTTGTTTAGGAAACTGCATTTGACAGCAAGCCTTGAGGAAGAGTATAATCAAAAAGAGACTATATAGCCGCTTGGCTATCAGTGGAAATGCAAATATATACTCCAAATATCTGATGGCAAAGACTGATTGGCCATCAACACTTACTCTTGAAAATCATTACAGTGATCTGGTAAACGAAGTGATAGATTCAAATTGAAGTAAGTATAGTCTGATTGGCCACCTTTTTCATACATGGCCACCAGACTGCGGCGAGGTATACTAAAGTAGGTTCTCTGTAATTGGTGGAGATTGAAGAAACAATGCAAGTTGCTACATTACTTTTTTGGCTCTTTTGTAGCTACACAGACCACGGAGTACCTTATAAACCCTATCCACTATGTTTTCTTTTCATAGAAGCTTTGAACTTTAATTTATTCCCAGGTATTTTGCACTATGTATGAGTCCAATAGGACTTCCATCAAGCTTTGATAGCCAAAAGCTCAATACTATATATCTTCATAAAGAACTATAGCTCCCCTTTATTCGGATTGGCACTTAAACCACTCTTTCAGCACTATCGCGACAGAATGAATAGGGAACTATTTAGTCTTTTTCAGAGTATCAGGACAAATTTCCCTGATATAGCGATATTAATGTCATCCGCATTTATCTGTTCAGATTTCTATAATAGCTGCATGTCATACCTTCCTAACTTTCTTTCTAAAAATGCCTCTTATCAGCAAGTGGGAATGCTCGTAAACTTATCTTGTGGCAGAGAGGTGAAGGCCGTTTATGCCCTGAGTGTAGAAGTCACAATATGGAAAGACTTCTAGATTACCCACGAAACACTTTCTATATTAACCTAGGAACTAGCGTGGGACAGTTCAACACTTAACTTTGGGCATGGCCTCGTTTTGCTACTGCTTAAGACACCACCAAGCTCACGAAATCTCCCACCAAGCTCACGAAATCAACCCTTCATGCCTCTGGCTGTGCAACTAAACTCTTTTTATCGTGAAGAGCTGCCCAAAAGTTATGCCCTAGCTCAATTTACCAATCAAATTGAGTACCTCTCCGATGAAACTATCATGAGAGAACACTCCTATGTCGCTGAAGTGGTCCTTGCGCTGCTTACCCTATTTTTCGCATACAAAAGTGTGTTGCAGATGTTACACATCTATTTGGTACAGAATATGCAGTCAAGAGTCACAATGCCTTCAATTTAGCCATGGTCTCAGGCCAAGGGTGTAGCTCGTCGCCCATGTTCCTTTCATGTCAGTTATTTAGAATTACTGCCAGTTGCTGAGTGTACGTAAGATTTTGAGACCAGTTCGGGTATGTGAATTGCCGAAGCAAGTCTTTCGCGTGGTATACACTCATTTCTTTTCCTGACAAATCATTGTGAAGATAAAGTCCAGGTCCCACAACTACAATATGTGTATTCAGCTCTTCAAGAAGCGCCGATCCAACTTCAGATTCTAGTGGCCAGCTGCGTCCCTTTGGTGGAAGTTGTGATGGAATACTTGATCTCCTTCTCTAAACTCAGATGGTTGAGACCTCAAATTCTACTGCGCTTCATTTGCGCGTCCTGCGTTTCCTATGTCCTGCCAGATTTGTGGGCGGACCGTGCCTTATCTTTCATCGGGCTCCGGGGCAACGACGGGGTCTTCCAAACATTTTAATTGCCTCAGTAGCTTGCACAGTTTGCCGTGACACATCAAATGCTATCCAAAAGTGGCAAAGCAAGGGGAGACGCCCATGACAGACTGATAAGAAGATTGCAGTGCGCAAGTGATTGCGGACAATCTGCGATCCCAATCTTTCTGGGTTGGGTGAACATAGGAACAAATTGCAGCTAAAAGGGTGCAATTTAGCCGTTCATATGCATTAGATTGAGGAGAGTATTGTTCAAACAAGCTCTAAAACTGCCGAGATCGGAACTGGACTCCGTTGTTCCAATATACGTTTTCTGGTACACCAAACATATGGAACACTTGACTTTCATAATTTTCAAGTAAGGTGGAGTCGTGAATTTCCACCACCCCAAACTTAGACAACTGGTCTAGAACGATGATAGCCATGACGTAAATCTATATACAAACGCGAGAATACACGCTCCAGAATGCTAAGTTGGCTCATCGGAGGTCAAAGGAGCTGATTTGGAGCTTAAATACTTTTGTAAGTTTCATAGGCCAAAAGAATTCCTTCTTAAGGCGCCGAAGCGCCCGGCCATAGCCGCCATGAGCACTAAGAGGGTGGTCGTGTGCGCAGAGAATCAGAATGTGAGTCATCTCCTCCGGCACTCAGAGCCTCCAAGACACTTCTTCTTATAACGAGTTACCAGTTGCATATAAATTTCGCCGATATATGTAGCCATCGACCACCTTCGAATCAGGTAACTATGTTGATCGAGTCACGATGATTTACACTAACTCTTTGTCGTTGGCTGAATTGAAGAGTGGACTATCCAAGCCTATCTCGATACGACCAACATCATCCAGTGTTCAACTGCCTTTGGCAAAAACATCTGCGAAAGATTATCGGGCACGATGTTTTGGGTTCCTTTGTGTTTCCTTGTAGCTTAAGAGCCCATCGGGTCAGGCATCTGTGTAGGTCGGCTTGGTTCATCAATCATTGTAACGAAGTGTGATTAGTGATTACCTTGAACGGATGGCCTTCTACGTATGCTCGGAACATATTGACAGCCATCACCGCTGCCAGAAATTTCTGCACGGGCACGGTGTAGTTCCTCTAAACCGAGTTCAGTTTAGTCGACACGGAGGCAATAGGAGCTTCATTCCCGTCTTTGGTTAGTTGCGCATGCACAGCACAAACTTCATTTTGACTTGCGTCACAATGAATGGAGATGGGTTTTTCAAAATCTGGGCTCAGCAACACTAAAGCAGACATCAAAGCTTGCTTGGGCTCCTGGAATGCTTTTTGGCTGAGCTCGGACTAGATGACCCCACCTTTCCTGAACATGTCCGACAGAGGCACTGACATTGTCATATAGTTCCAAACGAGCCTGTCGTTTCAACCGCATACACCCAAGAATCGTCATAACTCCTTAACAGTTTTCGGCAAGGGGAACCCATCAATGACCCAAGTCTTATATGGATCGGTACCATGCCCCATGCCCTAGATACCGGATTTGGGTCATGACAAATTTACTTGTCTGAATATTTATTGTGAATCCCGCCTTGCTAGTATGCAGGACTACTTCCTGTAGCAGTAGAAGAAGTTAGTCGGACGCTTCTGTGATGAGCAGGAGATCATAGAAGTACACGAACACTTGGTGTTTCATTGAGGTGAGATGACTTTGGCTATCAGCCTGGTCATCGTCTGTGGTGCGCTGCACAGGCCAAAGAGCATAGTGACGAATTGGTACAGAAGTCGTCCAAGTGCTGTGAAAGTGCTTTTATCCCTTGACCACATATCAACTAGAATTTGTCAGAAGGCATCCTTCAAGTCGCGACTTGTAATGTTCCCGGCATCCAAACAAAGACGAACCTTACTAACCTTTACTACCAAAGTTACTGAGGAGAACCAAGCGCTGTGCGATTCCCATGTAACCCCGCCACTCTTGCATCTTGTTCAACTCTGCGTACATTAGCTTTTCCATGGCGGATGAGATGGCGTAGTGTCTCTGCTTTATTGGCTTTCTAGCACCAACTTCAATAATATGTGAGACCAGAGTAGTGCAAACAAGGCCTTGTGTAGTATAAGATGGAAAAGTGGTGACGTATGCTTCCAGGCATTGTTGGTGGTTGTGAGTTAACTCGTGTCTGTCCAGCTTAGAACTATGTTCGTGGATATGGGTGGTGTTGAGACATGAATTCTGGAATAAATCAGCGGCTAAACTAAATTGCAGGAAGAAATCGTTGCCGAGGTACACGTTCTGGATCAATGAGGGAACTATGTAAAATGAGTGTGTTTTGAGCCGTCAGCTGCGCTTACGGCAGAGCACCAAAGTTTTAATAGGGTCGGATGTTGATGAAGTACCTTCAAGCCGAGGCACGAGGCAAGGCAGCTAATACGGATACCCGTGTCGATTAATGCGACACTGATTTCACCCAACACTTTGATTGGTGCATATGATCTAGTGCCATTGGAGGAAACCTCCGTGTGTTACTCATGAACAGAGTTTGACGGCAGGTGCGCGCTCTCTTACTGAAGTTCCTCTAACGACAAATTAACCAATTGGCTCTAAGCCGTCGAGAAGTGAACTCTTCTGACGCAAAGATCAATTCACGGGCTGCGAAAAAATTCACGCTTACGATTTTTATGACGTGACAACAGGGCACATTCGGTCGGCTATCTCGGCTTTCGAGACCTGGCAAATGTGTCCTGTTGTCACGTCATAGAAATCGTAAACGTGAAATTTTTTGTTATGTGTCCTTACGCTGGCGAAGAAAACCCGGCCCACAACACCACAACGCTAGTTGCCAACACGCTTACGCTTCACCAGGCAAGGCCATTTCCAGCTGAGCGCTAACTCACTGAGGAAGCAGTCCACCGCTGCAGACTTATAACATCCATTATAAATCATTACAAAGTTCACGAAAATGCTTTTTGACCAACTTGTATTCAACTCGCTTCGTACATGCCTTTCATGAAGCCTGTGGCCACTAAGCCACTCACCGAAGCCTGTGACATTCACTTCGCTGCTCAACAATTTCAGATGACCACCAGTACACTGGAGGGTTGCCATGATAAATTATCCAATGGAGCATGGGAGACCTGCAAAAAAAGGGATAGTACTCATAGCTGTGTTTACTCCATCCATAGCTGCTAGTTGCTAGCGTCGGTTCCCATGACGTGAGCATGGCAACAAATTTCTTCCCTGTCCAGAGTTTCACCCGAGACAGAGAGGCTAAGTATATGTTCACAGAGAAGAACCGTCGTTGGTCTCAAGCACTATATACTGATGATCACTGGCCGAGCAGTACTCTAGAGCTCTCCAGTTGTGCACCCTTAGTACTAAAGACTCCAAAGCGAGCGTCATATCTAAAATGATTCCAACTCAGCCCAAGCTGTAGAAGGTAGGGTTGTTGCTAGTTTTTAAAACAACATGCCAACCTGTGACTTCCATATCCAGGACTCAGTTTCTTCTAGGATCTGATAGAGGCATGTCTCATTCATTGGCTTTTGCATTGAACATGAACATGCCCGTCTGCGTCTAAGATAGCATTTTCCAGAGCGTTGAGTTTGTTCTGAACGGATAGTAATTCATTCAGCGTAAGATATACACTAAAAGGTGTTGTTCCCCTATAGTGGACCTATGTAAGCCCATCCTCCGTCCTGTGACCCTGAACATGCAAAGAAATTCTATCTCGCATCCAGAGGTGGCAGTACCAGATTTATCAGGGTACGATGCTGATGAACTCCTATCATTATGCTGCTCTTTGAGCAACAACAAGTCAGCTTTCATATTATTCATGAACTGCTCCAGTAGGTTTTCGTCCACATTTCTCCAGTGCAAATTTATCTTTAAGATACGGATCTGCTTTGGTCTTGGCTAGGGCCTCCTTTAATGCCCGACACTTTGCTGTCCCTAGGACGTGCTTAAGTTCATTCACAATAAGGCCAGCGCCTTTACAGAAAATGCAATGTGTCTTCCCCATGTATAATTTCATTTTCTGCCCCGCTTTACCACAAAAAGTAAGCTCCTATCAAGCCCCTTGCATCCTTTTGTGGCACGGCTATAACCAAGGTATTTAAAGCAGCTTAGAGGTACTGCTCTTCGCCGTATGCTGCAGATAAGCTAGCTAGTTCTAATTTTGGTCTTGCTTAGCATTTCTTCTACTTCTTTTCAGATGGTTTCGCAATGCCCCGTAGCATTTTCTTTCATGAGCCTTAATTTAACTCTAGTTAAGGTTGGGTATGAAGGTTAAGTTGAAGAATAACATGTTTTAACTCCCTTGTGAGCATCGTATATAATTGTACATACTAGAATCAAAAATAAGCTAGCCCTACTAATCATAACCATAAACGACGTATTATGTTAAAAAATATTCTCATATAAAAATTCAAATCGAGCAACATCAAACTACTCCTCTACATTGTCCTTTTATCTGCTTTAATTGCAGCCTTATTTAGCATTTTCTGTATATATAACAACACCAAACGTTTAAATGAGGCTAATGTATCTTTATTTTAATTCTACAGAAATGGCGAGCGAAGCATTTGAAGAATTCCTTAATATTCTTGGAGAGAAAATACGACTGAAAGGTTGGGAACGGTTTCGTGGTGGCTTAGATGTTAAGGGTAAGTGAAATATGGAAGAATAATGGTATAAGCTAACTATTATTACAGCATTTATTTCTATTTATGTTTTCTGTTTGTCTAATAATATTATCTGTTTCTTGTCTTCCAGGTGATATGACAGGGAAATATTCAATTTACACTTTATACGAAGGACATGAAATAATGTTCCATGTGTCAACGCTGTTGCCTTTTTCCAGAGATAATAAACAACAGGTAAAAAAATATTTAGTTGTCTTATTTACCCACGTTTTCTTGATGTGTCTCTCCGTCGTCCATTTTTACAACGTATATTGTAGAAATGAAAATAACACTTAGTCATTTCCTTGGGCGTCAAACTATCCAGAATAGTTAATTAAGTTTTGTAGCCAGTCCCTGTACAATTTATTTCTTGAATGTTTTGTGTTTTAATATCACAGTTTGTAGTTAGGGAATAGCATAGTTTGTAGTTAGGGAATTTCAACATCTAACATAATTTGATATCATTAACATCCAGGACATTTTCACGTAATTATGATTTCACACTAACTAGTGTCATTAATTGCGCTTCCTACATGTCGTAAGCATTACCTTAGTCTAACCTACGTTAATGGTCAGTAATTAGTAACATAAATTTTGTTTCTAGCAACCCAGGTGTGGTTTCTAGGGGGTCTCATGTTATTAATTATTAGGATATTAAGATAATTATAGGTAGGATATGACGAGGCCATAAGAAATATATCAAAATTTTGGAAGGAGTATTGAAAATTTCCATTACTTTGAAGTGGACATAGTAGTCATTAATTGGAAAATATAGTCATTTACATTAAATGTTTAATTGTGTCACGAAAAAACGATTTTTCGTTAGGAAGCATTCAAAAATGAGCAAAGAGCCCTGATAAAGTTTACAACAGACATCAATTAAGTAAGGTTTTTAAGGAGTCAAAAAGCTTCCTTACTGCCAAAAGGAGTCAGGAAATTCTTCTATTGATCGAAAATCAAATTTGAATTGCTTCGCTTTGTCTTAGCAAGCCTTGAAGGCTTTTCATATTAAAATTAAATAGGCTCTAGATTGAGATTCTCTCGAGACGTTTCCCGCAAATAATAAAAATTGCTGGAAACGAACATTTGTTCATCTTTAATTGAATCATAAAATAAAGTGTTCGAAAATTAATAATAAAGTTTATAAGTCAAACACAGCAAATGAGTGTTAGAAACTAAAGTATGCCTACCAAAATATTATTAAAACACAAAATTAACATTGGATTCAATCCCAGCAATTTATTTTTGTTCAAGTTTTATCTTCAGAGGAATAAATGGAGTATGGAACCATATAATAATGCCAGGTTCTCGATACAGGTTGAGTCTGAATAATATTTTACAAGTTTTGCGATAGAGGATTAGATAAATCACTGAAAGACGATAGATAAAAATAAAGGACTTTGGGTGAAATCTAGTTTGCACATTCAAATATGAAGTAAATAAATTGAATGATATGAACAAGCTCTACTACTACTACAATCAGTACTTGAAAACTCTAAGGAAATGTCTGGCTTCCAGTCATTTACATCTAGACGTTGTGCAAAAACTGAGGAAAGGTTAAAACGAAGAGGATTGAGGATAGATCCCCGTGGTATCCAAAAATCTTTTTGAGAATTTTATTTAGATAACGACAATTTGATTGCCTGAGTTTAATCAAGACTCTAGTCTATCCAAAATGAAAGAGAAAGCATAACGAGGGAAGAGCAAAGGAGAATGAAAATTTCAAAAACGAAACTTCTAAAACAGACAATTGATTTATTTAGACTGTAAAATGTTTTACTGATTTTGTGGATTGTGAATGTGACAGAGATCAACAGATTATGCTTATTGTCAAAGTTACCCATTAGTGAAGCTTTGACCCAACTGAAAAAAAAACAACAACAAACAGTTCAGAGAGACGAATGCTGGCAGAACAGCGAATAAAAATGAAAAGAGCAATTGAAAAATTTAGAGTTAGTAAATTGCAGGCAAAAAATCGAACAAAATCACAAAAGAGGATATAACATTATTTTTTTGTGGTAATGAGATGAAGACTATTTACGCCCTGAGCGTGGGGCTCCCAGACATGCACGGTGTCTGGACCTAGTATGGATCCGGTTGACACATGACCTTGAGTTGGGCTACGCTGTGAGGCACTATCAAGTTGAAAGAAGCCTACTTCTAGTGGAAGCAAAGGGAGGTGGAAAAATTTCTTGAACTCAGACGCCCCGGCTGCTCAAGCAAGCACTTTTCATCAATTAGAACTACCTGAATATACGGTTCCATTTGTCAACTGATTGCAGCATCTCCCCGATAAGGCCATCCAGATAGAGCTCTCCTGTTCTTAATAGAGATCCCCGCGCTATTCGTCCTAACTTTTGCACACAGAAAAAGTGTGGCAAGCATCGCCTAACTTTTCTACCCAAATCCTACAGTTAGGAGACCTTAACTTACCAACCCTGTTAGAGGAAGACTGAATACATCCATGCCCACTTAAGAGCTGTGTTAGATAGAAATCAGTCACACCATATCCGCAATGGAGCTGTAGTCTAAACCTCCTCAAATGCTTCAATGGTGGAGTGATCTTTTCAAAGCTATATTGCTGGTTAGGTAGGTCCTCAACAGTATGGATTCCATTAGTGTGTCTTCTCCTGATGAGTTTTTGGAGCACTTTTCCATTAATGTCTGGCATAAATAACGGACGGTATGGACACGGTGGTTCCAGATTTCTTTCCTCCTTGCTAATCGGTACGAACCTTGCTACTTTCTAAAGTTCCGGGAAGAATTCTTCGCGCAAGCAAGCACTGAGGTTACTGAGAAGCAAATCAGGACAAAGATTCCAAACAAGTTGCAACACCTAAGCTAGGATGCGATCTGGTCCCGGAACATTTATTGTTTTCATGAACAGGAGTTTTTCTTCCAGTTGCAGCCACGTGAAGAGTGGGCACTCGACTGTTATTTTGCCAAGGATAGCGCTACCATGGTTCCGATAGGCAGGGAAAAGAGCCCGCTCTATATCGTCTATCTTTTCAGCTTCATGTTAGCATGACGTACATAAAGCGCAAAGCTTCCACATAAATAGTTTGTAGCCAAAGGCCCCTGGATCTCTGTTCACGCCGTCTATCATACCTTGCCAGCTGCAAGTTGTAGCTGCTTGCTAAGATATTCTCTGGCTGACGTATTTGCTGCATATCCGTTGCATGCCTCGTCGCATTTTCGTGCAAATTAAATAGTTTTCTTCGTTTTTCAGCAATCTCATTTGACCCCTAGTATACTGAACACTTGCAAAGATGAGGTCTCCGGCCGGGTATGGAAGAGCTAAAAATAGACGTGATTAAGCTAATAGTTTAGTTTACCACACCTTAAACTATAAGCGCTTCACTTTCATGCGAATCTTTTAGTAGCGACGTACCTACCATGAGCACCTGGCTGAAGCTCTCGACGTCCAGACTATCAATATTCCACCCGATCCTGAAAGTTCAGGCGCATGGGCGTTGGGAGAAAGCATCACAGATCTCAAGAAGTATGTTCTGACAATCGCTGGCTGAGCAGTCCTCTAGCAGTCTCCTTCAAGGCAAATATGTCACGTATGATTTCTTAATAGCCTCAACGGGGAAAAGTAAGCGTGGCATATTCACGCTGTTCAGCACAATGAGCTTTGTCTTAGCCTTCCTCTCTAGAATTTGTTTTTCCCGTGGATTTGCTTAAGGTATGCCCCATTCAATAGCTCTAGCATTAAAGTCTCTCTCAACGTTTTCGTGATCCTTTACGTTGTGGACTGTATTCTTCGCAGCATCAATCTTGGCTTGAAAAGATCGGTTCATTTGGCTTTGATTATATACTAAAGAACGTAGCCCAGGTGGCGGCAATGCCAATTTCATCAGGGTTCCATGCTGACGAGCTTTTGCCGTGATGTTGCTCACCGAGCAGCACAAAGACGGCTTTCATGTCCCTTACAAACTGCTCAAGCAGATTTTGGGCAGTACCACAGAATATGGACCATTGTAGAACCACTTTGACCTTAGCAAGTGTTTCTGGGAACCCGACATTTTTCTGATCTGTAGAACTGTTTTGGACTGCCTAGTCTGGGATCAGCATCCTTGCGCTCTTTTCTTTTAAGCCCCATTTCACTCTATTAATATCATAGGCAACTCCTGTAGAGCTCCCTGTGTAGTATGACCAAAACCAAGGTGCTTAAAGTAGTCAAGATGTATTACTCTGCACTGTACCCTACAGATCACCGAATCATTCTTATTTTGCTCTTAAACAGAAGTTGTTTGGCTTTCTTCTCCGTCATGTCAATGATTGCTATACGTTGTTTTCGTGAGTCAGCCTAATTTCTAATCTACTTACACTAGGGAGCTCGCTAGTCATGGCCTTCTCTACCTAGGCCAAGTTTTCCGTGATGGAGTCATGTCCGATGAATGCTATAGGCTCGAACAAGTCTGCAATTGCTCTTTCGTCCAGATCCTTATTGACCGCATTACAGAATGCTTCTTTATTTTTGGCCTCTACTTCAAATTCGACCAGTATATATAATACCAATAATTCATCAAACTAAAGTTCAAATCTGAAACTTGCCGTTGAGATTTATTGTTAGGGTATCTCATTCTATGACCGTAACGGAATTCGAGGTGATATGGTTAATATAATGCTCAACCATGTGATTATTACCTAATTTTTCAATTATTACCCGTCACAGCTGGTTTGGCTGATAGTTCGACAGCAGCATCAGAAACTCAAACTCGATGCTGCCACCGAGGCTTGAGCTTGGGAGCTGCTGCGCTTGCGGAGTGTGCCCTAATCCACTGCTCCACATGGGTTAGTGTTACTGTTTTAATACCGGCACCTTTTAACTTTATACCTCCCCTGATCTTGCGCAAAACATCTGCATAAGATCCGCCATCCTTGGATCTCATGAACTTTGCTAACCTTACGTGGCTTCTTATTATAAGCTGTGCATCAGATATCTTTTTCTGATGGGCTTTTCGGGGAACTTTATATTCTAGAGTCTTTGGAAGAATGTTTTTGACAGTTTTTTTGGCTGCCTTTGTTTGCACTGTGCGAAAACATCTTCAATTAAACGAAAAAACTGGCTGAGAAGCTTTTCAAGTCAAACTGACTGAAACAACTACCACCAAATACTTGATAAAACCAGCAATTTAGAAAAAAATATAAAAGAATTAACTCAGAAAGTAAAACAGCGAAAAAAGACAATACGGTTACAACTCTGGAAGGGGCATCGACCACTTTTGAGAATTTCAAAGAAAACCAGATTGGGAAATAGAGTTTGGAGAAGAGCTAGAAATACAGACGGTCATGTGTTATTTCAAGAAGCTCATCAAACTACGAATAAGACCCGCAATTGAATATCTAAATTTTGCAATGAGGTTTTATCGTACCAAAGGGTTCTACTATAAACACGTTTAACATGCACACTCTACGTTACTTGGCATCATCAGTAACATTTACTGACTTTGAAACTTACTTTTACTGAGTGTAGATCAAGCTACTCTAGTTATTAAAAAAATCGTCTAACCGAGGTTAGCCGACACGTAAGCGTGGGATGAATATGAAAGAAAAAACCCTATGTTTCTTTCTTCTAATTGAATCGCAAGGGAAAGAAGAGAGTACACAAGGTGTCAAACGTAATGATGTTGAAGGTGCTCAAGGTGGACCACCCAGCTCTACTTAAATTATGAAAATGTGACGGGTGTGACTTACTTTACGATATTACCTTTAAGAACTTTTATATATAAATATATATTGTAAGCAGTTTTGCCGAGGTGATCAGGTTTTCACATCAGAAACTAGCACAGCTAATCGCCTTCTACCAGTTCAACTGCTGATTTGAAGTGGACTTCCCGCTGTCTGTCTGTTTGTCCGTGAGTTCATTTTTCAACGTATCTGCCCGTCCATCCATCTGCAGATTCATTACTTCATGCAGTCAGAAAATCGATGGTAGGAGATGAAAGCTATTGATAATTTAAGTTTGGGACTCCTTGGCGTATGACGTTTCTGGACTACCCACTAAATACCTCTCTAGTCGAGCTAAAAACTTAGCATTGAATTATTTGAGATTACTTTAAGCTAGAGCTTTTTCTATCCCTCAAAACATTGTCAATCTGCACACATCTCTTATCAAGCAGGAAGAGATAGGGGTAGGTGAATCGCTATGTAAAGGATCCTTCTGTCCTCCACGCTAGGGTCATCAGCCCATTTGACATGGAAAAAGAACAGTACAGAATGTATCTACTATTCTCAGGCTCAGCGATACAAGAATCAATTCCATCGAATGTAACTACGGTACTGCTCCTTTATCAGCATAAACCAATAAGTCCACTTAGTGCTACCAAAATCAGTTCGGAAGTGTCAAATTGCAAAGCCTTGAGTTCCAATTAAAAAGTATACTTCCTGCCATCATCTTTTGACTAAATTTTAATATGTTGAAGGATTTGGTTACTATATAGAATTGAGCCAAATCTTTTTAGAATCATATCTCATTCAGATTAATGTCTTCTGTTTTATCAAACAAAAAATTATTAATAATGATACGATAGTGATCTGTTTTAATTGTAACGTGATATCCTGATTTAAATTTGATTAATAGGATCCGATGATGTCACCAGCATGTGAACCACACTTAGTGGATCTAGGTGAATATATTAGAACTAGATCTACTGAACTAGGTGGCAATCAGAAGACTTTGCAATATGCTTACGATGGCATTCCTAGTACCACTAAGCTCACTTCAAACTAAGAAATAGAATTTGATACTCCTGAAGAGAACAGCAACAAAATTTTACAACCGCTACATAATTGAAAAAGCATTTATAGTTAAATTGATTGCACAATTAGTTATTGTTTATAAGGGTCCATTGCTGGAAAAGGCATAGCTAGCCCTATGTTCCGCATATAAGATGTTATTTTTTACAGATGGTCTATCCAGTTGCTTACAGAAGCCAAGAAAAATCGTTAACTCTTAGTCGTTGAATATAACAACACTTGTGAGTACCTCCAACCCTACTATTTGAGGTGCCTTTGAATCAGGCTCAGGCAATCCACAAGAAAGTACGCATACTATCCACTTCCTTGCCACGATAAGTGATATCGGTTCGAATGCCAATTCGTTTAGTGTACTGGCACATAAATTTTTGGACCGCTAACGACACCAGCTCTTCCTCCTTCCCCTCCCACTAGAGAAGGGATCCCCTAACTTGAAGGCAGCCACGGCGTAGCAAAATTAGACTTAACTCGAAGTAATGTGTCAAATGATTTCAGGCTAGGTTCTCAGGTTGACAAAGGAGGTATTTAGTGGGTAGCCTAGACGTCTTGTGCATCTGGGAGCGTTCACCTCACAACCACAAAAAATAACGATATCACTAGGGTTTTTAAGTGGTTCCTATCCTTCCCAAGGAGTTGTTTGGCTCTCGTTTCTTTAAGGGTAAGGCATAAAAGCACTGCTTATCATAAGAATGGCTGATGGCATTCCTGTCATCTCAAACTATGTCTATCTCTTCCTAGATAGTATAATTTTATGCCCTTTTCATCGTTGCTGGTGGCAGTTCAATTGTGACCACTCTTGCTGCATTTTCATCAGCCAGCTCATCCCTGCATTAATTTCTCTCTGCACCCCTGTGTCCAAAGACGTATATTAGTTTTTCTGCCTTTCAGTTAGCTGCAATTTGGAGAGCCTTCTTTCAACCCCGCACTAGATATGAAGCTATCAAGATTATCGGTAGATAATCATTTGTTCTACTTCTCTTTCTTGACCTTTAGAGTTTCTACTACTTGCAAGATGCTATTGAAATCGAATTTCTTTGTCCGTCCATCCGTCTGTATGTTACAGTAGTTTTTCTCCAAAACTATAGTAACTACAGACACTAAGCTTGGTAGGTAGATAAAAAGTGATCACCTCTTGAAAATTTGGTTGCCAAAATTTTTTTCAAAGGCTTTTTAGGAAGGAGGTCAGCTCATATCAGACAGGGGCCCTTAGAAACTTTTTGACCAAAGATAGTCTAGAAGAGTGTCAAATGTAAGGCCTTAATGAGAGCTTTTAAAAACAGATCTTCTAAAAGTACTACCAACTTTGTAGGACTCAAGGGTATATAAATGTACGAATAATGTGTATTCCCTCCTTGCGCTTGGATACATTATGATCCGAAAAATTTGAAAAAAAAACCATGGAGATAAGTCGTTATGAGTTCAATAACCCATACATGCTTTAGCAGTCGAAATTTTGGGTAGTACTACTATAAGGTCTTTGGTTTGGTCTCATAAAAATTGAATCATATTTATGAAAATAATAAAGTTTTCCTACAAAATGGGCCTTGTAGCGATTCAGACACTACATTTTTGATTCAATCTTCTCAACATTTTCAAATAAGATGTAATGCATAAATATACTTTAGATCCCATTCAGACAATGATATTCGTTGCATATTGACAAAATGACGGCCGGTAGAAATGGAGTAGCATGATTTTTCTTTTAAAACAAATATTTAATGGTTTCTTTGTATCTATTGTGCATATCATATGTTGAGTACAAAACCATTTTGACAGGAGGATAGCTTTATTTACTCAACGTGCTTTAGCTTGGATATAGAACTTTTCTCTTTAATGAAATTTGGTGAAAAATTTTTTTGAAACTGTCAGATTTTTGTCAAATTTCATTTCAGTCTACAAACTGGGCTTATGGATATCTTTATAGGATAGGGAGGACGTATTAAGTTTGACACTAAGCTCATATCCAGCTACATTTTTATTACTGTGGGCGGAAAATGATGAACGTAACCCGGAGACGCAAAAACGAAGATACTCGTATTTGCAACTATGGTGTTAGAAAACTACTTTGTCTAGAAAACAAGTACCAGAATTTCGAATCGATCGATGATTCATTCTGATAAGTAGGTAATGAAGAATTCGGATGATAGCCTCAATCAGAGAGCAATCCCGTCTCTGGCATCATCAAGAGCCGTATTCAAGAATACGATATTTTAGTGGTACTTAGAATCCGGCGCGTCCGAGATTCACATTAATCTGTTGATTTTCTATAAACTATCAAAATCGTGAATTCGCATCCCACATAGTTTATTAGTAAGGATGCTTACTGCGTCAGCTGAAGGTCCTTGGTTCGAGCCCCGGTGGTGAAATCGAGTTTTGTTTCTAATGTTGCTTTGGACGGACTATATGCCCGTTCACTTATAACACGTACTGGCTTAAAATCAGAACATATCCCAGCTGGGTGGACAAATACACGGCCAAAGCATATCACCTTCTGGAGTGCCGATAAATTCGATCAAGATAATGAGATACTCCAAATGTCTCTTAGCAAAGTCCCAAAAGGGTCTGTGGTGCTTAAGCAAATAAAATTGAAACCGTGATTGGAAAAAAAGTGCACCATGATACCTAATTGAGCTATGAAACTTGTTTGCTTATCATTTGATTCTGTCTTTAAGTTTATGATTAGTATTACCCCATCAGGCAAGTATGGACTTTAAGAGCCCAAACTTTATAGTGCAAGATAAAAATTTTGTATCACTATTCATATTTATGCATTAAACTAGCATCAAATAGATTTTGGAACATTCTACTTTTAAATTATGATGAATATTTCTAAGACCTAATTTACGTTTCATTTTTTTATTTTACAGGTAGAACGGAAACGACACATCGGAAACGATATTGTGAATATAGTATTTATAGATGGTGAACCAGATAATTGCATTCCTATCGATTTTGATCCGAATTGCATCAAAAGCCAATTTACTCGTATCCTTTTTTCAAATCCAAAATTTATTTCGATTTTTTAAGCAATCTCAATAGCAGTATAACCTATTTAAGGAAGTAAGTGATTAATATTTGAAAGTGTATTCAAAACTTGTAATTACTACTACAGTCATCAGGCAAAGACGGAATGAAGTAGAAAATTTATGGCTCGAAAATAAGGTATACTATAAAGACTACAGCAAGCAAAGTGTTATTGTTTGTGGCATTGAAATTCTAAGAGTCATTATGTTGAGAAGGAGAGAAAGTAAAATATATCCAACATCACAATAAAAGGAGACAATCCTACAATTTTCTTCTAATTACAAAGCTGACTTACTGAGCCAGCACCTTTCAATTAATGCAGCCCTTTACATTTTCTCCCTTTGCTGTCCTTTTTTCAACCCTTCGTTATTCATTTCAAAGCATTGAAACGGTGAAAGCCGCACCCTGCTAAATAGCGTAAAAGCAATATCTACGTTAGTTTCACTAAGAGCATTTGGTCAGAAAAAGGAAAAGCATGTACAACCTTATTCACTTTCTACTTACAAAATTTTCAAAATTCACTTGTACTCTTTGTCTGATATCCTTTTAACCTATTGCTAAGTGACCAGCGTGCTTGTATAGTACACTGCACCAAGCTAGTACAACCAGAAGAACTGAAGTAAAACTTTCCGAGGATAATTTTGTTGGCATCACGAATACAAAATAAAGAAGACCGGAAATGACTATCACTTTATTCAGTTCTTCCGTTTGAAATGCAGCGCAAAATAAAGACAAAATTAATTTATCTGCTCTCAGTAAGTCTGCGGTACTATGGCAAGATGAGAACACTGTCTTTACTTGAAGGAGTAATTAAAACGAGATAAAAAAAAGAAACAATGTTCAAGAAAATTCGAAAGTATAGATACAAAGTGAAGAGTTTTGCTAGTAAGTGTAAACTCATTTACAACATCATCAAATAATCAGACTTACATCATCTTCCAAACGGCAGATTGTGTTTCTCTCATAAACAAATTTAATAAAATAAATTTTGCAAGCTTAAATTATTTCAGCTTTAATGAAATATAAAATTTATCCTTAACGCATCAACCTAATAGATATCTTTGCTGTGGTTTCGAAAAGCAATGGCTCTTATCGCTTAGCTATTTTCTGTGATGAGACTGTACCTCCTTTTGGACCAACTCTACCAAATCCACCTGAATTTTCGGTAAGTAAATAAACGTAATCGTATTAAGGATTCAGTGAAAGTTACATATTACGCATTGCCTCTAGAGCTCTTCATTTTAATTATGCATAGGACATGCTTGAGATTGGTTAGTCAATTGTAATTGGTTTACGTCCTCTTAATCAGTATTAGAATGTTGACCGAAAATCTAAGGATACGTGGTGAAAGTAACGATAAAATGGGTATCTTTTTGTATACTGGGTGATGATTTTAGACTACACTGCACCATTTAATGAATAACTTAGTTGTTTTTCAAAAAAACATTTCCGAAAAATTTTTCGTTGAAATTTAATTTTTCAAAAAGGAAACCTATCAACGAAAAATATTTAAGGGTTCATTAAATATCTTAGTAATAATTATAATCCCACATCTCATGCAAAAGCATTCTACTAATTTCAATTATCACTGTATTTTCTTGCCACGTATTCGGTAAATTCGTCTTATCGAATTCAATCCAATACACTTTATTCAATAGCCCGCCGGGCGTCATTACATTACATCTTGATTAACAAGGAATTCCAGACGGTTTCTTAAGGAACAACTAAGGTATCATATGTAGCTACACATATATGTTATAATACATAAATCTACCTTCTAACCGATGTTAACCTACAAAACCTTGTTATTGATTTCAGCAAATATAGAACTGTGGGGGATATATGGAATTTGACGTATGGAAATCTATTAAGATTGAATTCATTCATGAGAGTGAAACAGGATTAAATAGTTGTAGCGACAAGTCATTTGGAAATTAATTGGAGTTCAAGTAGAAATATCGCACATTAAATTGCTAGCATAAGCTGCGAACTCAATTAGTGATAAATTTAGTCAGAATAGATATGAATGTTATACAAGTATTTACAGCAAAGCAGTATATACATATACAAGGTCCACCATTCGACGAAAAAAGACATCATTTTGAAATTGAAGTTAGTTTGATAAAAAAGACCAAAAAATATTCGTCTATTAGAAATTTAGCGAAACTTGATCAATACATAATTAATTATAAATTACTCAAACCAGAACCTAAGTGACCAAAGTCAAAAGCGCTTTATTAAATACTTCTTCTTCTTCTTTTTATTAGCACTAAAGACCCTCTCGGGCCTTCGCTACCTACCAACAGCGCCTCCAACTATCTCGCTCCATTGACCGCGTCCTCCAATTCCGAAATCCGAGCAGCGATGAACTGGCTTCGTCGACGAAGTCAGACCAGCGTTTCCTCGGTTTTCCCACTGGCCTTTATTCAATACTAATCGTTATAAATTTTAGAAGAAAATAAAGCAGATTCCAAATAATAAAAATACGAAAACTTAGTGGCCCAAATGGCTCTCTAAATTTATACATTATCAATTAAACATATTTGGTCGAAAAGACCATAGCAAATTGAAATTAATTGAGATTATTTCACATTTTACGATTCAATTGAAAAACGGAGAAAAAAACAACCAACACTATTCTAAAATTATACATAATTTTAACACAACAGTGAACTTTCAATCAAAAACGTTATCTTTTATATATTCCTAAACTAAGTGTTTAACCTTATCTCTTAAACTAATATAATAAACATAACATATACCTAACCTATCCCTAATTTTTAACACAAATAAACAACAACACTAAATATAGCAATAATGAGCTGAAAGTCAAAAACAAAGTAACGAAAAGGGTAAAAACTGAAAATAAACACGAATAATTTAGATATTGTCATTCAGTCACCAATACCTAGATTGCTCCGTCTCGGCTCGACCAGCTTCAACGAATCTAGCAAATGAGTATCTCCATTGGAGTTGTTAGTCTCATGAACTCAAATTCGGAGGATATTTTATCTTCTTATCGGTGGACCGTCTATATATGTGATATATGATTGGGACGTCGTCAGAATCAAAAACATATTGATTTATGTCCAAATGCTTCTGGGGGAATGAAGCCAGTAGCAATATACCTATAAGTAGGGTGGAACGGCTGTGAAATCCAAAGGTTTTCACTCTCAGTAACAAATCTTGCGATACGATTCCAAAGGAGTTTGTAGTTATCGAACAGTCACACAAAGAAACTGCTCAAAAACCTTCCTATCTCCTATTTAAAAATTTAATGGCAGATTTATAAAAATACATAATACTAGTTTGTAAAATAGTTTTCTTTCTTATTATTATTAAATGTTATTTTTTATTAATTTTCCTTTTTAAGTAAATTTAAACTTTTCCCTTTAATTATATTCTTCAAGATATTTAACTTTTATTACTAATTAGAGTTTTTTAAATTTTTCTTTACTTAATCAATTTTCCTTAAAGAACATTTTTAAATATGCCAATTAAAATTTAGGATATGGGAACACTGATTTAGTGCAGCCTAACGGTGTATTACGTCACGGAATGCAAGCGAGCCCGGCTGAGCTAACAGCTGATGCGATTTAGCGGTACACGGGAAGAGAAAAGAAGAAAGACAAGTTTTGCGACGGATCGTGGAGTTTGACTTGGATCGTGCCATGGGGAACACAGAAAAACAACGGCGTGATTGACTTGGCTGTGTTTTAAAGTCAGGAAGAGGAGTAAAACGAGATCAAATTAGACTCCAAAACCGCTTAAAGTTTATAAAACGTACATCAAGGGGAGTACGCCATGAGAATGTGTTGGAACCGGTGACTCCATTTGCGAGGTGTATCTGGGCGGCTTTCATTATTAATTTCAGTTCACTTTTCTCCATTGAATTTTTGCCAAAATTGCGGAGATTGTTCGTTCGGTGCCATTGCGCGAGGATTTGACCTTGAAATTGTGAAGATATAAAATGCAAAGTGTTGTGCTCCCAGTGCTACTTCGACCTACTCCCACCGTTTTCGGTTAATCGCGTCTCTAATTGAATTTGCGTGAAGCAGAGACTGGGGCAACGACTTCGGCTGGTGAGGATTTTGCGGAACTTGTTGGCCACAATATTCCAGATAGCATTATTAGTGTTTTCTAAAGTGAAATAAATGTTTCCTGACACGTTGCCAAGCAAAAGTGTAATCCGCCAGTTTAGTTGAAGTGATGTGCTAACGAGAAGAGTGCCGATGAAAAGGGAAAATGATTCTCTGAGATGCATGGTCAATTTTCAAGTCGATCAATTAAATGCAGTTCATTCATGCCCGGAATTGAATTTGCCTCTATCATCCCTTCATGTTACTGTAAATGGAATTGTTTTGAGTGCATCGGAATAAGGAGTGAGGAGTCGCACAAAACTCCGCGGTTGCCCTAAAATTCAACCAACTCAAGTCGTTGCAAATCGCAATCGGGCCCCAGAAGTTAACACAAAATTCAATTTTCAAGAGTCGTTGTCCACCTCCCAATCATGAGAGCGTGATTCAATTATAGGAGTCGTTCTCAGTTTTTAGTAGAGTTTTTGGCTGTTTAAAAATATTTGTGTTTTCGAAATTGTCCAGTGTGATCGTGGAAAATAAATTGATCGTTAAACTGCTGCAAGAAGGAGAACCTTGAATCGCGCCACCAAACAACTTTATGTGTCTCCACTTGGCCTACAATAAAGAATTGCATTCGACGTCTCATCTCAACGCACAAAAACTTATGTATGGATAGCTTTCAACCGAGAGCTAAGAGTGAGCTTGAACAATATTGCTCCTGGTTATATTCCGGCACGATGGAAACGAAACGGGCAACGTAGTAATTGAGGGAATCATATTTGCAACATGTATCTGACCTAGATTTTTCAGCAACAGCTCGTATCTAGTTCACGCTCACAGATTGACTTTTCACTCAATTTATTTGCATTTGGAGCGAATCGTGCGTGCAACGAGAAAAAAATCTCCGATATGAATAACACTTTACGAGTTGAACAGCAATTTCCCAAAGGATGACGTAATTCGCTGCTGTATATCCTCTCACTGGGAATATATACCTTTGGACTAGAAGAGTGGAAAGCAAATTATAAGCAAACAGATTTCTGTGCAATCATTTATTGGATTGATTTATTAATTACTAATTGAAGAGGAATTCGAAATCATCCCCCTACGAAAATTATGGGCATAAATAAAGTGCATACGAAGTCAGCAGTTTAATAGCACCGTGTTGCTAAGAAATATAAGGTCGTGAGCTATTCCGAGGTCCTTTTTGATAGGCAACTTTATTAACATCAACTTTCGATTTACGTGATAAGTATTTCAACGTAATTAAAACATTTGCGTTTATAAACATTGTGGTGATTGGTCATGTAAACCGATTAATTGGATATTAAAATCAATTGCAATGGCAACGCAATCTAACTTTCATGCATATCTGTGTAAAGGAGAATGAATTGCAAAATTTAATGAGTCCATGTAGGCTAAGAGCCAGCGGCTGCCAAACATCATACGTTAAACTTAAAGTATAAAAGCTAAATGGTGCATTTTTGGCGCTCCGACAAATTGGTTTGAGTGGAATGGTGGTGCTTGTGAAGAGTAATCAATCTCCAGATACCATTCGTAACCTATCATGTCACTGAGACCAACATATCGGTTATTTAATTAGTAAACGAGGATGTTAAGCAATGTCAGGATTGAGTAGACGATTGTTGTTCGAGCAGATTCTTTTGCATCGGGAGATCGACCACTTTACTCCGGCTAATCGCAGTCCCGTTGTCAATTCGTCATCTTCAATGCGAAAGAATAGTTCTCTGAAGCGGCGATCATTGTTCAAGAAAGATTTGACGTTAATAAAGTTTTTTGCATCGGAAGTGGTTAAAGGAGTTGACGAGCTGTATTGTCGGCATGGTGGACGTGGTTTTGATTTCACCGCAGCCAATTATTCGCATCCATTATGCAAATGCAAGGAAGACTACATGGGTGAAAGATGCGAAGGGACAAGTTTTTCAATGGTTTGTCCACTGCAAGAGGTATTATTGCCAAATTAATTTCTAACGTCTTTCTTAAAAATAACTTGCATGATAGCGAATATTTTTTTCTGTCCCTAAAAAAACAAATCTTCAAATGGTACTAATATTTTTTTGTTGTGCTCATAAAACAAGATCTCAAACATGAATTCGGGTTTTATTGAATCTAGCTCGAAAAACCGGTTAAAATTTCCAGTAAGCTAGAATATTTGATTATTGAAATTCGTTCTTTGAATATAATGATAATACATTCAGGAACGTTTTTCTTTCTGGCCAAAAAGCATTTTCTAATCTGATAGGGTTATGTTTTCAGCACTTAATCTTCATCACATACATATTTGTGAATGAAAAAATATTTATTTGTGATTTTTTTATTTGCCTAATAATGTTTTCAAAGCAGAGGCTTATCTTTAATTAATTTAATTTAAAAATAGAGTTTCAAGATGATTTCAATACCAAACCATCTCACTCTTTCAATATTATTTATTTAACAGTCAAAAGAAATACTCTATCTCTAATTCGATTTACTACAAAACGAAACGAAAACTGAGTTCATTTCATTAAATCTGAAGCAAAAATTTATATTTCAGCGCGGGGTAATATATGTTACATTTCTTTTTCTTCGATTGAAGAATTATTATTTTGTACGTATAAATTATTATAAAGTAAACTTTTTATACTGGAAAAAATGAATAAAATGAATTGTCAAACCTTACCCGACGGTCTTTTCATTTCTCTCGACCTAACCGGGTATAGGACCCACATCGATGGCAGGCTCTTCCACTAACATGGGCTAGCCATCGGGCGCGCTCCTCCGTTTCATTGTTTAACAGGGGCTCTTGCCGGGTAGACTAGCCTTCCGCTCGCGTGCCCTTTTATGATATAGGGTTATGTTCTTTTATTGCATAACGCTATAGCATAAAACAGTTACGTTTGTATTTCTCATTAGAGATAAAGAGTCATACAAAGTACTTTTGTATGAGTTTTTCGCTCAAATGGGAAATACACGGCCAGTACATGCACGAAGACATTTCCTTTCGAAAACTCTTAATCTTTTCAGAGTACTAGCACTCTGATTGTACTAGATCTGACATCCAGATGTCAATGCTGGTCTAACCAGGGTCATGTAACTGATAATTTTAACCTTTTGATCAATGTATTGGAATGAAAGAGTAGTCAAAGGGCCTTGACTACTTTTTGTGCTTTACTGAGTATGATTTTGACACGTTCAGTATAGTACAGATGCTGATCGAGATGAACACTAAGGTATTTAACACAAGATTTATGCGGAACCCGTTCTGAACTACCCTCACCAGCTATAATGTGGAAATCCTTCCAGTTACGTTTCAGGTCTTGAAAAAATTGTTTCACACTTCTGCGCATTGATTTTTATTCACCAATCATCGGTGCAGATGGCTCTGAACTACTGTAGCTTTTTGGTCTGCCATTTGGATGATCAGATCATCAGCAAACGCTACCAATCAAAGCCGTTCAATAGCTTGCGTATGAATATTGAGAAGAGTAGAGGCGCAGGAAGTGTTCCCTGCTGTAGACCATTCAAGTCCTTGAAGTCACGCATTGTCATCAGATTTTCATCAGTAACAACAAAGGATTCTCATATAACATATTGTACATCATGGTGACAAAGTTTCTGGGGAACCTGTCCTGAAGGAGTTTGAAAATTACTCCATCTAACCACAACCGTATCGAAGGCTTTCTCCATATCGATGAAACACGCTCCAATACATTCTCTGTTGATTAGTTTCCAACAGATGTTTGAGGTTACTTTCGTTATCGCCTGGCACGAAAACCAAATTGGCAATCTGGCATCAACTCATATTTCTCTATGGAGCATTTAATGCTTTGTTAAGTATCACTTCAAACACTTTGCTGATATTAGGCAGCAAGCTGATTGGGCGATCGCTTTTAAGGCGCGAAGCTTATTTTCCTTTCTTCAAGATCGGAAATACCTTAGCTTTTTTCCACTCATTTGGGAAACATGAATTGCTCAGCATGTTGTGGAACAATATGCAATAATTTTTAATAGCAAACTTAAGCAAATGTCGGAGAACTATGTTTGGAATACCGTCAATCCCACATGATTTCTTGTTGTTTATCCTGCCAAACGTGAAACACAAGTCTTCATAGCTGACAAAATAACCCATAAGATTCAAGCTCGGTATGAGGCCAGATGTTAATGTTTCGTTGAAATGAAGAATTGATTGGCCGATCAGGCTTAATTTGAAGTCCGAAACTTATGCTTCAACGACCTCTGAAAATATTTGATTCTCTCTCAGGGTTTTGTAGATGAACCAATTCAAAATGTGTTCCAATCAGGGCAAGCTTCTACAATCCATCACATATAATCCTGTTTCCATTTCTATCCGCAGTCGTACTATCAATTTCGATACCAGCCCTATCGCGAAGATTTATCTCATCACTAATGACTTCAAGATTCGATACCTTCACTCGAGAATTCGTACGGAATAAGATATTCACTTTCATGTAAACGCCATTTGAGTCCTGTGGGATAATACCCCTCAATTTCGCCGTCCATTGATTGCTGACCTCACTCCTGAAGTATGAACGGATTAAATCCGGACATTCTTCAGCTGTAATTTCAACAAAGCCATGTCTGTAGTTCAAAAATCGTCGATAAATACGATTAGCTCGTATGAGAAGACGGCTTTTCAATCTTTATAACATTGCGATGGTTGGTGTTTCATATCTTTCCATATTGTTTTGATGTTTAATCTTGGGAACTACTTTCTCCATCGTTTCAACGTCAGCTTCTCTATCTTCGACAAATAGAGATCTATTTCATCGTTAGTTAGATTCCTGTCATTAGGAACCATTAAGCAAGCGTTGCCATCATCAGAAAAACGACATTGCTTCTGGTAATCCCGATTAAACTTCTTTTGAAACTTTTCCCAACCCGTTTTTTAGGGTTTTGTACTAAAATACAAAACCCTATTGCAATCACGAATTGTGTCCGTCTGTCCGTCCGTCCGTCCGTCCGTCCGTCTGTATGTCACAGCACTTTTTCTCCAAAACTATAGAGGCTACAGCCATGCAACTTTGTGGAAAGGTCAGAAGTGGTGACTTCTTGAAAGTTCAAGAGTGGAAAAATTTTTCAAAGGGGTTTAAAGGGGTCTCCCCATATAGGGAGGTGACCCTTAAAAAAAAAAATTTCACCATTGGTAGTCGAGTAGGGTGTCATTAGAAAGGTCTCAATGAGATCTTTTCAAAACAAGTCTTAAAATTGCCTTATGAGTACCGAGGGGGGCAGGGGAAGGGGAAATGTACGAACTTTTCGCGTACCCCCCCTCGCGATTGGACACCTTCCATCCGAAAAATCTGAAAAAAATCATAAATGTAGGTCTTTATGAGTACAATAACAACAAATACATGAGAAGTCAAAATTAACTCAACTTTGTTAGTAATAGTATGATTTATCGATTTTATGTTTTCTTGAATAAAATCTAAACGGTACCCTTAAATTCAATAAAATTTAGCAAACCGATGACTATTTATAAGATATATTTTTTCTGAAAGTTTCATAAAGATCGAACAGTATTTAATGAAGTTATAGCGATTTGAATTTTCCTGTATTACTATGGAACAATTTGCCCTGTATTACTATGGAAACATATGGCTATGGAGCCATATGCGCTTTTTACCGACTTAGGCACTATAGCTTTGCTAGGATTTGCATAAAAATTTCAGGAATGGTAGGTATCATGAAGATGAGTACATACAATTGAAACAAGTCGAAGAAGCTGGAGAGAGCTCCTAGCAAAAGGGCTTTGTAACCATTCTAGGATTCGAAAAAATAGGCCATGAATCGATGATTACCGTACAGAGGAGTGGCCCCTGAAAAAAATTTCATGAAAGGTAGCCGAATCAAATGAAAGTTCTCTATGAGAGCTTTTCAAAACAGTTCTTAAACTGACAGTTTTTGCTTCAGTGGAGGCACAGGGGGATACATGAGAAATGTGCTTCCTCCCTCGCGAATGGACACCCGTGATCTAACAAATCTGAAAAAATTATCAAGCGAGATATTTATGGGTATAACTTTAACAAATACCTCAGAAGTCAAAATTCTTTCAACTTTGTTAATAATATTATGATCCTCGAGCATGACGTATTTCTTGATTTTATTCGTTTCTGGTTACAACATTTTGTAAGTTGAGTACAAAACCCTTCTGACATGAGCATAGGTCTGTCTACTCAACTTGTTTGAAATTTAACGTATGATTTTCATGTTGAACTGGAATGAGGAAGAGATAATCGCTTTGATTATTGATTTCCATCACGATTGCGTTATGGTCGCTATCGTAAGGAAGCACCTGCAGTTTCCGTTGAGTTGAATTCAAGTCTTGCGTCAGCAATGCAGAGGGTCAAATATGAATTTGCCGTAGTGTATGTTGGGAACTCTGACCCGTTTAGATTGCACCTGTATTCAATTTGGTTCTCTGTTATCCACGGTTTCAGGAATACAGCTCTTGGATTATTGTTCGCGTTCAACCATGAAGTATGTTTGGCATTCAGGTCGCCGGCAAAAATATAATAATCATGCAGCCTGTTCAATTTGAGTTTTTCAAACAAGGAATTGAGCTCCTCCTTGAACTTGAGAACATTTCGACTAGTAGCATAGGCAGAAATAACGAAAAGGTTATCCCCAACTAGCAGTGAAATTTTGATAATGGACGCTTCAAGAAATTCGAAGTTTTTAAACTAAATTTTTTCAATATTTTGGAAACAATAGGGTCTTCTAACCAATATCCCTTTGCCACCTCCTCAATCACTGTTTACCCTATCATTTTTTATGAATGCAAAATCTTTGAATGCCATGGAGTGCCATGAATTGAGGTGGGTTTCAGTGAGAAGTATGATGTCAGGCTGTTGCCTAACAATAAATTCAAGAAAATAGTCACGTCGATATTGAGTAACAATAGAGTTGACGTTGATTGATATGAGATGAAGCCTATCCATGGGAATGTGACTGGATGACTAGTTATTTTGAGGCATTTGAAAGACCTAAACGCTGAAATCTTGTTTATCGATTGTCTCCAATAAAGAATTAAGTTGCTAGTAAATTTTGAGAAGCAGGCAATTATTGCCACTTACATTATTTACATGATTTGCAGCAAGTTCTACTGGTCCTCTAGTGGCGAGTGCAAATGATACTCCGAGCTTGACGAAGTTGAAGGTATGACACTACGGTGTACTTGTGTTTGCTTTGGAGAAAATTTTACGTTTGCTACTTGATATCGGGACTATCTTCGATATGATGCTGGATGACCAAAACACCGCAGTAAATGCAGTATAATTTTTCTTTAGGCTCCGTCTATGCTGATTTGCACTCCCCGGAAGCATGAATGTCTTTGGATTTGACACACCGATAGCATAGCGTTGTTGGTAGCCGAATGACCAAATCTTTGACATCGGTAACACTGGTTGACTTCTCTTTTCTGGAGATGTTCTCGCCTCACCACTCTGAAATTCAAGTACCTTATTTATTGAAGGTGCTTGGACTGCTCTTATTTGTAATTTGTACCAGGTAAAGTGGTAAGTTCTTCTTTTCTACGGTCAACCTTCTTGTCACAAATCCTTTAACTGAAATAAATTCAAGTTCTGGTGCAGCTTCTTTGAGCATCTGAAGAATATCGACCGTGTCCTCTCCGCAGTCCAAACACTTCAAGAAAAAGGTCTGATTTTTTCACTTTTCGGGTATAGGTGAAGTGTGGAATCTCCCCAAAATTCAGCGCATCTTTGATTGACTTGAAGTCAACCAATGATTTTGTTCTAATAGATAATTTTTCAGCTTTGGCTCTTTTGATCTCGAAATTGGTTAGTTTATTTTCGGCTGCCAGTAGCCGAACCATATCTTTTCCGCTTTGTCCGAATACGTTGGTTGGTGGAACTTTTTCTGCCTTTTGGGAAGCTTTTTTCAGAGGAACCAGCAGCTTCCTCTCCTTATTTTTAATTTTAAAAATACTGAATAAAATTTAAATCATTATCTTCATAAGAATTACCTTCGATGTTTTCTTTAACTTTCATTTCTTTGATTAATCCCTTCATCGCTGCAAAATAGTTTTGACTCTTGTTAGTGAAACCAGCACCTAGAACTTCTTCTGGAATTGCTTGTTTTGCACTTTTCTTCGCCTTTGTTACCTGTTGCACTTGACTTTGTTGCTGCGTCTTTTGAGGCTTCATCTCTTTCTTGAATAGATCTTCGAGGGACTGTATCTCTAGCCTTAGTTCATAATTTTTTTTTTTTGCAGTTTGATTATTTGTTGATGGTCTGCTATTATTTGAAGCTTGCATCCGCCATCTGCGGAGTTTTCTTCGTTATGTATTCTCTTGTTGATTATCGCCAGTTTCGTATTCGTCGTTTCCCCAGGGTGCCCCAACGGTGGGGACCCGTCGAGCTGCTCCACACCAGCGGTCCTGAAGTTTTCTTGGGTTCTTTGCTTTTCTTTAAAAACCGAAGTAAAGTAATATTCGAGAGAAATTTCCTGAGTCGATTGCTTGACAATATAAGCTTTTGCCGATAAAAATTAACTTTGGGCTGACGAATTTTCGAATACGTTTGCCAGGAGCGCTTTAAAACCCGTCTATATGCAAAGATTGCTACGATCTCCATTGAATTTATTCAAAAAAACTCCCTTTCTGAATAATTGGAAATTCAAACAGCCTACATCGAATATGTTCACCTACTGCAAGTATACAGTCTGGACCGAATATATACACACGCTATAATGTTTATAAATATAAATTGCCCAATTTAGATCATGAGTTTCTCCTTGAAGTATTTATTCATAATACTATTAACATAAGCAGGGTATAGTATGTTATAGAATGAAAACAGTCCAAAATTGTCTGGATGGCTAAAGAGGGAGTCCAATTTGTTTGTGCCCATTAGCCATTAAGAATATCGTAATTCGCTTATCTAAGATGTATATGTATTTCGTTAATCTTATTTCGTAACTTCTTTTTCCAGAATATTTCAATGCTTCGTGACTTCTTACTAGTAAAATTAATAAATGGTGAAAAGGCAACGTTCCAAACGCCAACATTTTCAAGGAAAAGAGAACGTACGTTAGAAATGCTCATTAAGGATCTTTATGAAGAATACGTTCATGATAGTAAACTAGTAAGTAGTAGCACATTTTAGTTTAAATTTCTTATGATTTTTTATTAATTTAAAATAATTAGGTTTTCAATGAAAACCCAACTTGAAACTATAGTGTGAAATTGTGCCATCAAACTCTAACTTTTTATTTTTAAATCCAGAACATGCTCAATCGACGCGCATTCTCCGAAGTTTTATATGATGCACCGCGAACGTCGAAACTAAAAGAGGATGCTAGACAAATTGAATTTGTCCGAATAGGCCAAGCTTTGAAACTCGAAGCTATTGTTCGTGGTGACGCACCGACCAGTTTAGCATCAGCGAGTCCTTGTACAATATTTAAAAGACCCCCTTGGGAGCCACAATGTTTTTATCCCACATTCCAACATAGAGGAACATTAGCGGGTGATTCTTTTGGTAATAACAAATTGTTTATAGCAACCGATGATGGAACATTCTTAGTTAGAGGTTTGTACTCAACTTTATTACAATAGAATTATTTGTGGTACTAATAGTTTTCACTTGTATTATTCCAGAGGATCAATCACATCAATTAGTATTTGATAAAACATTTTTCATTAAACAACTATGCGTGATTGAGGATCACGGATTACTTTTAATACGTGGTGGATCAGCGACAAATCGTGATGGTCATAGATTGCATGTATTTCGATTACGTGAATTCAGTGAGGATTCAATTAAAGTTCGTAGTCGGGTAGACGTTAAGGAGCGCCGAATAGATCGAACGAGAGGATGTCATTTGCTCACTACGTCGAATGTTAGTGGAGGACATTTACGAGTAGCTGTAGCAGTTGGAAAGAAAATTTTACTATTTCAATGGAAGCACACAGCAGCGTGGGCTTCATGGTGTCCTGAAAACGATACAGAGACTGTTGACGGTTTCATGTTCTTCAAGGAGGTTTCATTGCACGATGTGCCAAGTATTATTACGATGCTGGAAGGACCAACCAACACGAATAATGGTGGATTGATGTGTATTGGTTTTAAGTAAGTATTTAATTATTTATATATTTGTAATATTTATTTTTGGAGAAATTTTCCTGTAAAGTATGGATAGGATAGGAGTGATTTTGAAATCTATTCGGTAGTATAACCAATCGCTGGTATTTTTTTACTGAATGGTGATAAGCAAAGATGTTTTTAATCGGTTGATTTGGAAAAACGTATCTAGCATAAAGAAAATACAATAAAATAATACTTGGCAATCACCCAAGCAGCATAATTGAAAAAGAAACTAATAATTGGCTTGAACTTGCTTGCTTTCCGATATCAGATTTGATCGTTTACATTCAGACTGGCTCTAGTACATTGTAATACAAGCGTAAATTCTCTGCATCCTTTTCTGTTCCCATCTAACAGAATGTTGTCGAAGATTAACGAATACGCTGAATCTATTGACGTGACCTGGTACCATTTCTCGCTATTATTTTTGGAAAGCAGTGTTTGCAATTCTCATGTTCCATAGCTTCTGAACTTTATTATGTCTTGCTAACTAACAATTCCGCAAATAACATTCTACTTCTTTGACTCAGATCAGGTCACTGAAACTTCTTAATTAAATCAATTAGTTGCACCACTATTGTTTAGTGGAAACATTCAGCTCAGCATAACTTACAGAATTGACATGCTGCAGCATGTATTGGGTGTGTGCAACAGTATTTTCAGTTTTTCAATACCGATTTTGTGAAAACTGTAAATTATAAACCCACAATCCCATTTCGGCAAATGATTACATTTTGGGAACTCTATTATCGTCATTATATAAAGAATTCACTGTTGAATTTTTAAATAAAGGTAGTAAGGCAAACCTGGAAGCTAATAAATTACATATGAGGCATTGTTTAATTTACAAGTTTTATCCTGGATACCGCGCTGCGAAGATACATGGTAATATTATCAAAATTTATGGAGGATAATTTTAATAAAACCCTCGCAGAGAAATGCTTGACCGGAGTATTCTTGTAGGCTAAAATTTTTTGTCTGAGTGCTACTTCCCTTGTCCGATAAAAATAAAGGTTTCATTAAGAATTCTCCAGGATTATACGGAAAAATGACCCTAATTGATACATGGACTACGATTCGAGTGGCGAAATGAAATTAACGGTTTAGCCTGATGGAAATGACATTTTGGATCTAGCCGCTTTGCATGGTAGCGCCGTGGTGACACTTGTACGTGAACGGCTCCAATTCAACTATCATACCGTCTCCGTCTCGGTAAAAGCCTGGCAGGCCTCGGAGAACGCTCAAAGTTTACACCATTGAGTTGGTGATGTAGGTTAAGTTGAGATGGACTCCCGATTAATGCTGGTCTGGCTCTGAACACCTGTACCTATAAGGGCTTGTATCAACCCTCGCATGCCCTCTCTGGTTCGCAAAGATAACCATGGAACCAAAAAGGCGACTACAGATACGAACGGAGATTCACTGTCCAAAAAACAACAACAATAACAACAGCATCAATGACAACCACGCTAATGACTACAGCAAAGACGACGTAGACACCGAAGACAAGAACAGTAACAGTAATGCTAAGATAACAAAGATGAAGGAAAAATGCACCAGTGGACGGAAAGCACAGGACAACCTTGTTCAACTGAAAATTCTGGTGGTATTAGAGTGCAGCAAAAAAATGATTCAAACGCCAGTGTTTTTGCTGCAAGGGAAGCGAACAATAGGGCAGACCAGCTCAGAAACACTAAAGAGGGACCTGAGGGGATCGTGAACATCAAAGCCGATCCCACGAATACTGAGGCCAAGCTCATACTGGTTCATGATGTTGCTCTCATTGCCACGGAAGCGACTTAGACTGCAAGTGCGACTACTCTTTACCGACCCGAACACGATCGGTTCATACAGTAGGCAATAAAGGACCTGAAAGAAATAAAAGATAGCTGCAGTGTCCAAAAGGGCATTAACAAGAACTTCATACTCGGCATCTTAGAGCTAGCGCAGCAATTACAGAGGATTGGACGCTACAGACAGCAATGGTTGAGGGCGAAAAAAGAGCACAAGGCACTTGGCAGAGTGCTAGTCATACTAACTTACATTATCAGCAAAAAGGTAGCTTGTAGCCCAACCCATGGGGATACAGAGAAGAGGGGGAAGAATAAAGTGAACAAGGACAAGGAGCACACCACGTTAAACAAAGGGTTCGAGTAATCTAATTCAAGGGAGCCAAAAAAACAAAGCGGATAACTGCGGACCACTGAAGATCAGCAGCCTCCGCGGGAAGCAAAATATGGAGGAACACCCAGACTAACCCTAGATAAGGACAAACAACGGTGCAAACTCCTAAGGCAGCAGGCTTTGCTGATCAAACATATCAATGGTAGGTCTTACGTGTATGTTCTGCGAGAGGTAAAAAGAGTAGTTAAGGTGAGTTCGGTACAAACTACCAATAGAGCAGTGATGTCCACATGGTCTGGCGGTCTTCTGGTGGAATTTAGGCCAGGGGCAACGAACCTGGACTCTTTTTGTGATGCAATCAAAAACGCCCTTCGAAGAAGAGCTACCGTAGCCTCACTCGAGCCAATGATAGCTCTCGATATCAACAAATCGACATAGGTCAAGACCCCAAATAAGACTTACCAAAGCAGACAACAGGGGGCAATATATGACCATAGTTCAGCTTCCTGGAAAGAAGGCACAAAAAATGGTTAGCAAGGGCAAAATAATGAATTGGCTCGGTTATCTGCAGAATACAGTGACGATTAGTACCTCTTCATTGTAGTTTTGAGCACGCACCAGTTGTATTGCGAGTATCCTGAACGGGGGGTGAACGGTGCTGATTGGTACATGGCACCAGTTGTGCTGCGGGTATCTTGAATAGAGATAAACTGGGACCCCATCCAATAGGCGAGGGGCATCGATTGGCACATTTTCAGCTATTGGTGATCGTGTAGTCAGGCCTCATATTGGCAATGGACCCACGTGAACCACGTCCTTTCTGTATGCTATTTCATTTAATAAGCAAGCATTAGTGCAGATATATTGTAGAACAACAGATACCAACGATACAAGCATTAGTGCAGGTATATTGTAGAAACAAATGATACTAGCGGCGCTGGGCCCAAATTCCTTCTGGTGGTTGGTTGAACCAAGTTATTGAACTTTTTACATGAAAAATTTTAGAACGTCTATAGTGGTTTCGATGTCCATGAAGGACTTGCACCGGTGTTGTACTGCCTCCGTTAACCAAGTGTCGATGCTCACTGAAAGTGATTTGATCCAGGGACGCATACATGCACTAGCAGGCTAGCTTCTGGGGTGTCGTGTGGCGGGTTCTTTCCCTTGACACGAAGTTCTACTACAAATGATTTCCCGCATACTCAAAAAGGTGCAGATCCGACAAAAGGTTATATCGTCTTAGTACTTATCATTCTTATTCCCCTGTGCACTGTCAGAAAGTGACCTCATTCTTGACGAGAAAATCATGCTGGACGATAAGAAGTGAAGCATCCTGTTGGGATTGGTCCCCTAGCTTTCCTCCCAACTGGATCTAGGATCTTGACGGCTGAGTTCGCATGCAAGCACTCTCAATGCTGGCAAGAGTCCATACAAAAAAGAAAAGAACTACAACCCAATGGTTGGGTTAAAGGAGTTTCCTTGCCATCGCTGCTGATCCCTTGCCCAGTGTTTTCAATTAGCAAAAGAAAAAGACCAATTTTTTTATGTTTTAACAATCCATGTATTTTTTGTGACTTAATATCTTGCACATTGAACATTGAGAATGATTAATAATAGAAAAAAATAATTGAAACTAGCAGTGGCACAAAAAATTGATGAGCTTGATGTTCTTCTACGGCAATTATTTAGTACGTTATATTAAAAAAAAATCTACTAGTATCTCGAATGAACACCATTATATGAGATACATGATATAACTATTATTTCCAATTATTCTAGTTATTTCTAATCTTCAAGTTCTATGGTCACACCACACAAGTATGCAAAGGACCCGATAAGAGCTCCCATGTTAAAACGGCGGTGAAATGGGACATAAAAGAAAAGAGTACACAAAAGGGGCACACTGTATTCTTTGCAAGGATGCTGATTTAAGACCGCTTCTTGGGCACGTCTTAGGATCAGGGAAATGTCGGGTTTTCTAGGAAGCCCTAACCAAGGCAAAATCAAAACTTCGATGACCCGCATCCTGGAATTAAACCTACACGGCAGTAAAACTGCCTAAAACTTGCTTGAGCAGTTTGCGAGGGACATGAAAGCCGACTTAATACTGCTGAGTGAGCAACAACATGATAAAAGTTCTGCATCATGATATCCTGATGAGACCGGTACTAACGCCATCTGGATTCAGAACAGTGGTTTACAGGTGGAGACCTGTTGATAGGGGATAGTTTCGAGTAGATTTGGTGCTCAGGGACCACCTTCTTTATTGTGTACCTAACAACGCACGAACCGATATCATCTTTCCAAGCCAAGCTTAATGCTTTGGAGGGCACTGTCTTGAACGCAGACGGCAAAGTGCTCGTTTGGGTAGACTTCGGACTAAACACCCAAAATATGCCGACTTTCCACCATTTTGGCTGCGAAGGAACCATATAGGACGTGAGATTCGCCTCGGAGTCCTTAGTATGGAGGATACACAATTGGAGAGTATTAGAGGACTATTCAGCCAGTGATCATCAGTGCATTTTGCGTGAAATCAGTGATGCTATCTCGCGATGTCCGTGGTCTCAGCTTTCTACAATTGAGTGGACCATCGGAAGGATGGACGTCAAAAGGTCGAGGTGCTCACAACAAGTGCTTCGCTGCAGGGTGATTCGCAGGGGACGCAAGAGCTGGCAGCTCAAGACGTGGTGAACTCAACTATGAGCATCATTACAACTGCTGGCAATGCTTCTATGCCCCGTTGAAAACCCCAACACGGTAAGCCCCGAGTATACTACGGGTCTAATCAAATAGCTGAAAAGCGAAGGGTGTGTCACAAGCTTTGGCATGAATTCAAACGAGCATGGAACCGTGATGAGGTATGCCACCGGGTATCAGCATATAAGTTGGCCAGGAAATACCTTCGCAATTTGCTGGCAAGATCCAGTGGACAATGTGAACAAAAATCCGTGAGGCCTTGGCTTCAAGCTAATTAGGCGGAAGCTTGGTGCGGAAAAGATGGACAATCAACTGTGGGCACTCTTTCCCACCCATCCCGTTCGTATTGACGCTGCCCACGGTAAAACAGGAATCGAGTGTTCACACTGGAAGAGGCAGTCCTTTCACTGAAAACAGGGAAGGCTCCAGGTTCAGATGGTGTTCTATTTGAGATATTGCAACTTGTCTATCACCATTGTGCTGACTTGCTGCTCAGCACATTCAACGCTTGCCTACGGGACGGGGTTTTCCCGGAACGATGGAAGGTCGCGAGATTCGTTCTGACCGCCAAGGGGAAAGGAAATCCTGGTTTGACGTCTGCATATCGCCAGTTATGCATGCTAGACACCGCTGGTGAAGTGCAAGAGAAACTCATCAAGAGAAGACACACTGATGCGATTCGTGCTGCTAGAACCCTATGTCATCAGCAGTACAGCTTTAGAGTAGGACGTTCCACCATTGATGAGATTGCAAAGATGGTAAGCGCGGTCCAAAAGGCAAAGATATATAGCCACATCAAGTGACGGATTGCCCTGTTGGTGACACTCGACCTTGGGAATGCTTTCAACTCCGCTAGATGGGTGGATATTCTGGATACGCTGGAAAACCCTTTTCAAGTTCTAGAGTATCTAATGTGGCTTCTGAGGGACTACCTGAAGGAACAAAGCCTGCTTCCCGACACAACACAGAGCAAACGAAGGATGGAAGTTACAGGTCAAGACCTGTGGACGTGTATTACGACGGGCTTCTGAGACTGGAGATGCCAGATGAGTCGTGCTTGATCAGCTATGTGGATGATTTGGAACGCTGAACAAGCGTAACTTAGGCTAGGTATGCTAATGCGCCGAGTGAGAGACTGAATGACTGCTCACGGATTCAGTTTAGCACTGGAGAAAACCAAAGGGGTCATCTTGACAAAAACGAAAATCCCTAAAAAAAGATTGATCAGTATTGGAGACATACTAATCGAATCAAAGCTAGCGATGAAGATCTGGGGCTACTGATTGACTCAAAGATGAGTTCCTCTGAGCAAATCAGGGCAATGGCTGAGAAGGCTGCTTCGACTCTGAGTCGACTTATGGCCAAAGTAGGGGACCCAAACCATCAAGAAGACGCCTCTAGATGATTGCAGTAGTGTCAGTGCTACTGTACGGAGCAGAGGTGTGGGGTGATACTCCCAGTATTGAGGTATACCAAAAACGCTTGGCACAGGTATAGAAAAGAGGAGCACTGAGGATCGTACCTTCGTTTCCAACAGTCTCTGATTCGGAGGTGAGAGTTATTGCACGCGTGATACCAATTACCCTCCTTGCTAGAGAACTTCATGCTATTTACCTGCTTCGAAACGAAGACGCGAGGGAGATGGTCGGCCATAAGAAGAGACAGCGATCACTCAACGATTGGCAGCAGTCTTGGGTGAATTGCAAGAAGAGAAAGTGGACTGCGCGCCTCATCCTAGATGTGGGACCCTGGCTAAATCGAAGGCATGGTGAGACTGACTTCTATCTGACCCAGCTTTTGATTGGGCATGGGTGTTTTTAGTCTTACCTGCACATGATTGATAAAGCACAATCCCCCGATTGTCGGTTTTGCCCAGGAGTGGAAGAGGATACCTGCTACAAAGTTTTTGCGTGCACAAAATAGGACAGGCTGTAATGGTACCTCTACAGAGAGACGAGAAAGCTAACCCCGGATAGTATAGTCATAGTGATGCTCGAATTGGTTGACAAATGGAACCAGGTGGCACATTATGTTCGGACAGTCCTAAAAGATAAAACGACCTCACAGAAGCCGGGAACGTCGGAGCTAGAGGATCGCTTGCCTGGCAATGTTGGTACATTTTGCCTTCCCCTGTAGCTCCTGATGCATAGATTCTAAAAGTTCTAATCAAGGCCTTTCATTTGATACCCCACTCGACTACTTTTTAAAGGTTGCTTCGTTATAAGGGGGAATACCCCTTAAAAAATTTTGAAATATATATCTATAACTTTTAAGAGACCAACACTTCTGACCTTTTCACAAAGTTTGCACTTTCTAGCTACTATAGTTTCTGGGGAACGGACGGACAGATGGACAGACAGATCGCGAATTAAGTAGGTCTTTGTAAAAAAAATTTTTACAAAAAGCGATCTGAAAACAATTAATATTTTTGGTGGGGAGAGTCCATAATGAGATTACTTTGAACGTTTTTTAAGCATACTTTTAACCTATATGTTTGGTAAATTATTCATTTTGCTCAAATATGTGTGACGGATGTAGGACAAGAAATATATTAACTGAAAGGCTACTTCAAGGCATCAAAGTGTGACTGTAGTTACTAAAATGAAGCTTAAAATTTCAACATCAATTCATGTCATCAGAAAAGTTGTTTTGAACCCTAGGATGGTTACAAAACCCTTCTCACAGGAACACGCTTGTGCCTACTCAACTTGTTTACCTCAAAGATCATTATGTTTTCCTACTTAAAAGTGGATATGCCCTAAAAATAGATGTATGGAGGCTGTCACGCTATTTAATTGGTTCGAAATGGTTTTATTTCTAATTTTCTCACTATTATTTTAGATATAGTGAATGAAAAAGATATGGCTCAGTTATAGCCACTCCATTCATTTTTTTAAAAATAGGACATAATTAAGAAGAATTGTGACGTTTTGATGATTTTTTTTAGTAATTTCCACATCCTCTCTCATGATCATCATCTATGGCCCAACAATCTAAGCTTGGCCTTGACATCCAGGATGAAACCTCCTTAATCATCATGATTCTGCGACCTCGTCCGCCAGTTGATTACTCCCAGCAAAGATCTGCAGTCAGCTTCTATCGTGTCTTCCCAATGAATTCTCGGTCATTCTGCAGGAGGTCTGGCTTGTGCTCTACCCTGTAATGTTCTTTTGAGTAGCCAATTTTCTTCCATCTTTTCTACATGGCTCACCCATCGCAATTTGCGTAACTCGTAGAATAGTTCATATGACTCATTGTTGTAATGTAGCCTCAACTCTGTTCTCCGTTTCACTGAGCTGTAGATTTACCGGAGCATTTGGTCCTCAAATATGTCCACTGCCTTTTCGGATCTGCTTGTCAGCATTCATGTTTCACTTCCATATAACAGAAAAAGTTTGACTAGTGATTTATAAATACGAACCTTAGAATAATATGTACGGAGTAATCGGCAAAGTAAACGAAGTTATCCAGACTTTAAAGGTTATAGTCTCCTGTGGTCAGGTTTTGTCGGACTGGAGTGTTTTACGTCGTTTGAATCATCAATTTAGATGTAGTTTCATTAACTCGCAGGCCAATTTGGTTCACTCCAGATTCTAGGTGAAAAAATACTACTGAAATTGAACGTGCCATAATATGGACGTCAGCAGCATTTCTACCAATTGTTTGTCATTGCACATTAATCTACCAGAGGTTTCAGCTGATGTCTTCCTGATTGTGGTACGTGTTCCAGATGCATTGGGGCAAGCCCGTCCCCTAGTTTTAATCCTGATTCCATTTGGAAGCTGTCCGTTAGTTCACCGTTTACCTTGACCTTATTCTCTGTATTTAGCATCGTGACTTAGGCCATGCGGACTGATTTTATTCGAACGCAAAATTCAAACATTATTTTGTACAGGGCATTTCTGTCAACACTTCCGACTTAAAGTCCACAAAGATTTGGTGCATGTCGATGTTATATTCCCAGCACTTTTTGAGCCCCTGCTTAATAGAGAATATTTGGTCTATTGTAGACGATCCACTTCGAAAGCCTCCCTAATACTCTTCTAACATATTTTCATAATACGGCTTTAATTCCCTTTCAATGATTTTGCAGAGCACTTTATATGACGTACATAGTAAAGTAATACATTTTTGATGTTCACACCTTCGCTTTCCGTTCGTTTCTCATTTAAATTTTATTTATTTAAAATATACAATACTTAGTTCAAATGTCTATATGTTTATCGATATTCATAAATTTTTCATTATTTCAGGCATCATTTTGAAATAGTTTGTGACCAAACAGGGTCAGCAACAAAACTACATGAAGTGGAAACTTCCAAAAGAAATCAAGCTCAATTGATCACGGCAGTTGAGTTGTGTGATGGGCAAGAAACGGAGCTTCTACTTTGTTACAACCGTATGTCTCAAAAAATGTTCTAACGTATATCCTTAATTCATTTGACTGTTCATTTTCAGATACCTGCCATTTTCAAAAAATCAACGATGAAGTCAACACCAGTGAATTTGACTTCCATTGGAATACATCACCCACATCAATAGTTTGTGCATTTCCCTATATCATTGCATTTACTGCTGATACCATGGAAATTCGATTATTAGTCAACGGAAACCTTGTGTATACTGCGGTTATGCCTGAGCTCCAGCTGATCACATCTAAAAGGGATATTTATTTTGTAACGACAGCACCGGAATTTATATCGAAAGATTTAAATATTAAAGGATTAAGCCAAGAAAACGCCAATGATAGGAAATCAATATCAGACCCACTTTCAAATGAAGAAGTTTTGAAAATTAGGCACAAAATCAGCAACGCACAGGAGCAAGAGCAAAACTCTCAAGTTAACTCAGCTCCATTACCTATTAACCAGGAAAATGATCTTCAATGTCTTCTCACCATTCCAAATAGACACGAAGGAATACCATCAATTCAACGAGCCAGATCCTTACAGAAACCCAAAACAATAAGTGACGAACAACGGAGACATATCTCGAAGAGTAATTCTTGCGGTGATTCCTATTCCAACGACAAAGACTACTCCACAGAGCCTGGAGTTCCACCGAACACACCAAAAGTGAATTCCAAAAGTGACTCGCCTGTATCGCCTACAAAACGAACACCTTCCAGATATCGAAACCCTTTCGTCACGCAAACGGATACAGGCTACTCATCGTCACCTGACCGAGTGAAGCCACTCCGTATTTATCGCATCCCACTGGCCAACTTAACTGGTGCTCATTCCCATTTTCATGCTCACACTGCAAGTACTACGACAAAGAATACCAGCAAAATTCAGAATATCAAAATCGAAGAGGATCATTCCGAAGTTGATGATAGTTTAGCGGACAATAAGGACGATTCAGATAAACTCATACTTAGCGACGCTCTCGACAATATCACGTGTAACTATTGTGCTAGTCTGTCATTGTTTTCGTAAGTTTCATGTCTCTTTATTTAATCTTCTTTTTCGTTGATTTATTATAAGAATGAAAAGTGCTACTTGTTCAATGAACAGAAAATCTATAGTAGTGTAAATAAATTAAGTAATGACCTGGCCCTTTTATATTATTTATTGAAAATCCTTAAAATTATTCATTAGTTTGTAAATTTTTCAATGACAGCTAAATTCTCGATGCAGGCATCCAAATCAAGCATAAAAAGATCTAAACACAAATTTGTAGTATATTAATGGATAATCAGCTGACGACTAACAATTTTGAATGTTTCATCAAGTTAGTCAACCCATCCTTTTCTCATTTCTTGGATCATACAGCTGATATTGTTGACTGATTCATACCAGAAAACGATAGAAAAATATTGTATCATAAACTTGTATTTTTGAAATCCCAGCAAACGGCAACCAAAATATCAAAAATTGATTTTACATGAAATTAGAAACAATGTCTAAATTTAAACAGGGCTAGAATTGACCCATATTTGTGAATAATGAAAATTGTATTATTTTATAAATAAAAATGCAAGAAATAAATTTTACTCTTAAACCAAATTTGCAGTAAAACAAATCTGCAAATTAAATTGTGAGGCTAAAACCCGAATATTGTAAACAAAATGGAAACACACTAAACATTTTAAACATGTACTTATTTAAGGTAAAAGAAAATTGAAATACAAAAAGAAACAAAGTTAATCATAAAATATGAAAAAAATTAACTATTGAAAGAAAAACAAAACAAGCAAACAATAATCTCTATGTGAAATTTGCAAGTTAAAAATTTTATTGAAGAGTTTTACATACATGTTGCATGAATCGAATATTTATTGGATAATGGTGTAATGCGGATTATTTGAAAGAAGCAAAATATTAAAAACAAAATAAATTTGAAAGGTATTTTATGATAGTAAATTGTGGATATTGTGGGGAACATGAAGAGGATCGAAATATAAAAAAAAACTCAAAACGTACCTGTTTTGTTTTACTTGTAGGCAAAATAAATATTTTTGCATTTTTCTTCTTTCTTTTTATACAAATTTTTCAGTCATCAAATAAAAAATTATTCTTTCATGAATGAATCACTCATATCAGAAGTACCTTGCAAAATAATGGTAATTAATGCTAATAAATATAACACACATCCTCACTCTATCACAGTGCACGAATAAAATGAAGAATTTGACATATCACATGAGATTTCATACAAAATAGCATGGAATACTCGATCCATAAGTCGAGACGCAATTAGCAAAGACATTTTCTTTAAAATTCATCCCGGACGTTAATAGTCGGATCCGGAAATGAAAATTGATAGCCTTGAAAGAAGCATTGACTTGAACCTAAATTTCGACGAAATGGACACATTCCGAAACCATCTATGTTTGGTTTGAACCTCCGAGTCTCAGCAAAATACTCAATAGATGATTCTGTTTTAAATCGAAATTTTAATTTCTTAGCCAAGTTCATTACGATCAAATTGGTGTGTGTAGATGCTAAATTCAGTGCAATTGCATAAGTGCAGTGCCCAATTAGCCCTTAAGTTAATCGGGTGTTATTTGTTATGTTGGGGGTGTGTTTAACGCTTGCTGCAATTTGAATATGTCATTTTTGACGTAAATTTATTTAGTTTGCCAAGGATATGTGAAATCGATTCGAATTATCTATTTTTCGTGTCATAGTTTAGTGAAAATACAGAAGCATTGAAAGAATTATTATTTAATAACTTTTGAGAGGTGATTGAATTTGACTAAGCAAAGAAGTGAGTGGAATTTTTCGAACTTGAAATACGCCTTCATCAACTTGAAATTAATGCAAACATTTGGTTCAGTTTTGTAACTCTTTATAAATGATTGTATAATGTCAGAATAAATCAAACTGACTTATTCTCGTGTCGTTGGTGCCGGTAGTAATCATTTGTCAAAGAACAACTAATTTTAATTTCAAATGTTACGTACGGAACTTCGAATGAAATTATTATGAATGTGCTACAATTGAAATATTTTGACAAAATTTTGAACAAATTAACCTAACTATGAAATTATATTAACAAAATATTCGAAAATATGAAATACATTAAATTAACCTTATTAAATTAAAATGAAATTTAAGATAACGCTTACGGTGGAAGGAAAATTATCATACATTAACAAAATATAACTCATAGGAAACAGGGTTATTCAAAAAGTCTGTATCCTGGAGGCTGAAGTTGGCTTTGCCTTTAAAGTTACAAGAGTCAAATAATTTGCTTTCGATTTTGGGATGAATATGTTTATAGATTCCATTGGGGCTTGAAGGTATTCGTTGAGAAAAGCTGCAGAGGCGCAGTAACCGTTCCCTGCTGTAGACCGTTTGTTGTGATCGAGTAGTCCCCTAAGCAAACTGCTTGAACCCCGGCATAACACCGTTCCGAAATTTCAATTACAGATTTGAAAAATTTAATTAATCAAAGTTAAATTTTTGTAAATTATAAAATTTAGAAAAAAAAATTTTAATTTTTTTATCATAAATATAAATTGATATTGGTTTTTGTAAACACTAAACTTAATTTTCCTTTGCATTAATATTCTTTATAATAATAACTAAACTTTTCAATATATTATTATTTTTTTTATTAACTTTATTAAGCAAATCTGCAAATTGAAATTTCTGACATGAGAGCACTGATTCAGTGCATACCATCCATGTATTGCATTGCCGAATGCAATCTAACTTGGCTGAGCTAGAGGCTCGTCTCAATTTTATCGGTGCGGCATAGAGATCATGCTGAGATATGCTTGGGCGGATCGGCAAGTCTGCTTTTGATCGTCACCGCGAACACGTCGGTAGAACCGCGCCGGCATGCGTTATATAAGCTGAATAGTACTAGAAACAGAATCTTTAAGATGGTTTAGTGTATGAATCGAAAATTGAAGTGTTATAGATGCGATTGAAAAAGTGCTGTGAGACGGAAGGTGTGGTGAAGAAGAGGAAGAGATAAATCTTTTGGATACAACAGAGTTAGTCAATATTAACAGTGAAAAAAGTGAATAAGAGTTTAATTACAACGAGACATTTATTTGTGCAATATGCGCTTAGAGGTGTGATGACTCTGACTCGTGGAAAGCAGACGAAGGGAGAAAATCGCCGATTTCTTCGCAGAAGTGGGCGCAGTTCCGGCCAAAGTGCATTAAAATCGCATAACTCCGATTAAAGTCATCAATTTTGTTGCAATTGCTGCAACCACTCGCACTTTTCAATAAGCCAACTCAGCAAGTCACAGCGCTGGGAAAACGGAAAGTCGACAAAACTCGTACTCAGTAGGCTAGCGAGAAGCGAAAAATTATCTTCGATTGCGGTAGCGAGTCCGCAAGCATTTAGCACGGCATTTTGAGTGGCTAAGTGGATTCAAAGATACCAGTAATATATAAACCGGTCGCTGATTTGGACTTTTAGCCACGATACGTGTTCACAAGCTTGCTGATAAACTGTGCATAGCGAAGTGCGGAGCGAGTGTGCCTACGTGATAATCTCGTGACTGCTTGATTTAATAAATTTATTATTGTTGTACTTGGCTTCGCCGTACGGCACCGACTGCGAACAAAACGTTCAAACATTACAATTGTTGCGGTCTTGGCTAGATTGAAGTAAGTGGAACTTGTCACTATACCGTGTCGGTCCTCCCCAATCGATACAACGGATCGCGAAGCTGGTAGCTCAAAATCAAAGCCCTACACGGAACCACTTGTTGATGTAGTTGACACAAAGCAGCTTGTCTCGATATCATATATGATTAAGGAAGTTAATTTTTATACAATGCAAAAGTGTGATTAGAATTTTCCTCCCCATTTCAATTAAGTGCAAATAATTTGTTTAACTTCATTTCATTCACTACGGCAAGGCCTCAGCGCAAAATATAATATATTTTTGTATTTAATTACCATTTAAAAACCACGTTGAGACTAACGGAATTAATTTTTTCCTCTAACTCCAGTCTTGGATATAGGATTTATTTGTAGATATTGGCTCAATCAAGTGTGATAATGGCAAGGCAAATTTTGCATGGTAGGATGGGCAAGCATACGCTCCAATTAAATAGAGATAATAGATCTCCTCCTGCAAAATGTTGACGTGGCTCAATGGGTTGAGGCATTGTTCTAATATCTTTCAGTGAGGTCTTCAGCTCAGTCCCTGGTGGCGGCGCGGCGATAATTTTAGTGCAGCCAGTTTTCTTGCAGACTGTTGATGTTCAGGTCAATGTATTCTGTAAGATGACATTGAACTTTGACATCAGCTGGGCTGAAATAGTGGTTGTGACGTGTGTCTTCATATGCTTGGCATTGGTAGTAAAAAAGGAACGTACGAAAGTCAGCTGGGGAAATGAAGGAAAAACACGGGATGTGTCGGCACTGGGACTGGAAGCAACACCAATGTAAGTGTAAAATGCCTTCCAGTAGACATTTGCATTTGTAGTAGTCTGCCTATATTTGGCCATCTGGCGTGAGCTGCCAGCTTACTTCGGCAGAATACAAATGTTTATACGGCGTAATCTATTCTTTGTTTCACGTGAAAACACTCCGCTTGTGCAGCACCTCCCGAGTTAAAATCTTGATCGCGTTATCGAGTTTAAGCTTCTGATGCTGCTGTCGGGCTATCAACCCACCCACCGTTATGGGTACTAATTGAAAAATCAGATAGTAAGCACATAATTGCGGTTAACTTATACTGACAGCTAGCTTGAGGAAGTAAACAAATTCCTATTCTTTTAACTTTGAACATCAATAAGACATGAACGGACGTATGAACTGAAACGAAATTCACTTCATAAGAAACGCTTACCGTGGAGTATCTGGATTTCGAAATTTAAATTCATCTTGAAACCGTACAAAACCTCGAATTTTCGTCGGCACTTCCACATTTCTCCATTTACCGCCATATAAACTAACTAACAAAGTCAGCCTACATGTGGTCATGTATGTGGAAGTAGGGCTTTCTGGTATATGGTTGTTAAGCTGTAGTAAGGCTTTGGCTAGAAGCTGTTCGAAAAAGTCTAGTTGGGACGTTAGCTTTATTTGGATTTGAGAATTTAGACGGAACAGTGAAAAAGTATAGAGTCATTAACGGGATATTAGTTCTTCAGAAAGCTAAATTATTCATTAGTAATTTGAACAGATTTTCTTGTATTTTTTACGATGGTGCTGCAGTTAACATACTGAATAATAGAGTAATCAAAAACGCATGGTTTAATTCAAGTGAGACCGAGAGTCGTGATTAATTTTTTTTTTTAATGTGGTCTTCAGGCTCAGAATAAGACAGACCAATTGTGTTAAAAGTTAACTATTGAAAACACAAGTGAATAAAAATTGTATAAAACGTACGCAAAAAATGACTAATTGGTGACTTATTATAGTAAATACACATACTTGTGGCGAGGGTGAAATAAAAAAAATGAATTTGAGCGTTGTATAGAACTGCGTATCTCAATTGAATATAATATTTGTTTTGCTTGACCAAATCAGGTGCCATCTGTTGTTGCTCACTCCCTAGACGGTGGAGAATTTCTTTTTAAATTTTAATTTTTATGGTCATTAAAATCGCGACACAATCTGAACTCTCTATCATTGTGGCACCTGATTGCATTAGAATGAATAAAACTTTGCTCGAAATGACCTTTGAAATAATTGATGCAGGAAGTTATCATTTTGTGAAGCTCCCCGTAGACTAGCTTAGTGGTATACAAATATTATTTGGTTCATTAAATTTTTATGTACAAACGAGTGGCTGCAAAGTTTAATACTTGTATAAAAACTTCTTCTTCTTTTCGTTGGCGAGGGCTCCCCAGCAAAATCAAAGTAGGTAAATATTGTTGATTTTCTTCTGTATTATTTATTTTCTATATATATATATATATATATATATATATATATATATATATATATATATATATATATATATATAAAGGGTGATTCATAACAAGTGTACACATGTGAATGGGCCTTACCTGTTATTTATCACCAACTTCAGGTCCATATATTGACAGATTATAATAGTTTGGTCTAACCATGGTGTCATACACATCAGTTGAACGTTTTATTATTGTTAAAACTTTTACAAAAATAATGAATCACCAGTGCAAACAACCAGAACAAGTTTGCAAATCGAATAATTTCACGAAATGGACCCATAAATTGGCCGACGAGATCGTGTGATTTGACTCCTTGTGACTTCTTCCTTTGGAGATTTCTGAAGTATCGTGTTTACGCTAATGCTCCTCAGACTACTGAAGCATTAAAAAACAATATTCGAGCCAACACATGCCAAATAACGCCGGAAATGTGCGAAAATGTCATCGAAAATTACAATCATCGTTTGATAGTCTGTAAAGCAGCACGAGGTGCACATATGACCAAAGTAATGTTTCATATTTAATTGTAAGGGACCAAATTTACATATTACATAAACATTACAGCTCAATCTTCACAAAAACTGTGTTTTTTGTTGACAAAAATGTGTACACTTGTTATAAATCACCCTTTATATATATATATATATATATATATATATATATATATATATATATATATATATATATATGTATATATATATATATATATATATAAATATATATAGGGTGCGTACGGTATTTGAGGACAACTTGAGAGTAAAATTAATGAGCTTGTATTTATAACAAAATTTAATGAAATTTCAGGAATTTTTTATACAACGTTAAATTAATATATGGCTATAAAGTTATTCAATAAAATCGCCATTAGCAGCAATAACTTCGTCGACCCGGGTCCGGAAACGATTACATGCCCGAATCAAATGCTCCTTGTTCATATTGACCATAATGGCATTAATAGCAGTCTTCAGCGAAGAAGTGGTATTATGAGGACGCTTATTGGTCTCACGCTCAACTACGCCCCATACGTAATCATCCAAAGGATTAAGGTCTGGGGAGCTAGGTGGCCATAGGTTCGGTGTTATGTGGTCATGAAAATTTTCGGCCATCCAACCTTGTGTCACCATCGCTTTATGTGAAGGAGCAGAGTCTTGTTGAAAAATGTATGGTCTGCTTCCGCTTACATTGTCTATCTAGGGTTTCACTACCGTCTCCAAAACCTCGATGTATGCAGCAGAGTTCACTCAAAGTCCTTGAGTAAAAAAGTGTGGTAGCATAACATGTCCTTCGTTGCTGACAACACCTAAACCATAACAGTGGCTAGAAATTTTGTGTGCATAATAACAGGAAATTCCGTAAGATTTGAACATAGTCATCTGTTATTTGTGCGATTGGTCTTTTGATCTTGGTCAAAAAATTTTTTTATCACAAAAAAACCATAACATTTTGGGCGCCTCAAGGTGTTTGATTTTGTTTAATAGACGTTTTGAACGGAGAACTCTCTGTTCCCGTGTTCGTTCCAACATGAACTGTCCTCTGCGCATCACGTAAAACTTATACCGAAGGTCTTCGCGGACAACTCTACGAATAAGGCGCTCAGAAACATGAAGCTCACTCGCAAGGACCCTCATTGACTTTGAAGGGTCCACGTCTATGATCGCTTGCAGTTGCTTAAAAAATTCTGCAGATCGGACAGTGTTAGAACGTTGCTCGTGCTTTTTGCGTTTTGCAACCGATTCTGTATCGCCTCCTGATGCTTCCAATTCACGGCGAACCTTATGCACGAATGAACGGGCGCAATTAAGAAAATTAGAGATATCTAAATCTGTATGGTTCGCACATATAGCGACGATGACAGCATGTCTCTTCATTTCTTGAGTGATATTTTAGTTCACCATTTCTTATCTGAAAAGGAAAAAAAATAAAAAAAATATATTTTGGAGAATCGGGGCTGATTCTGTTCAATTTTTTTTCAAGTTGTTGAAAAATTGGAATATAGGATTTAATGATTTATTGAGTAACCTGAACAAAAAAGCCCATGAATTTTTAAATAAACAGTCTATTTTTCATTTCCAAAAACTACCCTAGCCGGCCTCAGTATACTATCCCGGGTTAAGCACCCTCCGCCAAAATCTTAAGTCAGCAACTTCGGTGTCTTCTGGAGTTGCAACAATGTTATAACCTAATTCTAATAAAGTCCAATCAAAAACTTTGTGTTATTCTAATAAATCAAAGCTCACGAAAGATAGGAAGCCAAATGGCAGCAGCGCTTACTATCACACAGATGACCATTGGTAGGCCGACTTTGCTATATGAAGAAATGTGGAGGTACCAATGAAAATTCGAGGTTTTGTATGGTTTTGAGACGGATTTCTACAGTGAAATCCCAATGGTGCGCGAAAAATACAATAGCGCTCCTAGTGAAGTGAAAACTATTTCAGTTCTCACACCCGTTTAATTTTTATCGCCTTCCAAAGTGAATGAACAGCAGTTTGTTTGCTTCTCAAAGCTTAGTCATCAGTGGAAGGTGCAAAAATGTGCTTCATTTGCTCGTCTTGAAAAGTGTGGGAGTGCAGCGGACAGTGCAAGTTGAACTTTACGCATGCATGGAATGCGTTCTGTAAGTTTTTCATTCAGAAAATAGTATATATTACGCGATATAAGCACTTGCTTATGTCGCAGTTTGCTGACAGCTCACGAAAGCTTGTCCAATAGTAGGCCGACTAGTACTGATGCAAATTGCTTGCAGTTTTGAATATAATGCTATCCCAATATTCCTAACTTATACGTTATAACTTATCTCTAAACTGCATATAATAAACATCACTATATGCCTATACTAAATATTGAAACCTATCCCTAATTTTAACTTAAACAAACAACAACACTAAATGTAGCAATAATGAGCTGAAAATCAAAACTTAGTAACGAAAAGCACAAAAAAAATGTACATCGACCAATACCTAAACTGTTCCGATCAAGCTCAACCAGGCACAACAACCATCGACTTTTTTAGGTGGATGTAAAAATATAAATCCAAACTGCGTTAAATTGAAAAAAACGGATAGGACTTCTACCTCTTGATGAGATTGTATTTACACAAATATATGCCTATATATTTGTACGAGTATTTCTCATAAAAGATACCTATGTTATAAAAGTCATACCAATTTATATATGTATTTTCTTAACGGAATTTTTATATTAGAGATATAAGTTTATGGAAGGAGGAATAAAATTTTGGATTGTCAACTATTAAAAATTCGCTCCTTTCAGTAGTTAGATTTTTCAGCGGCAACAGAATTGGATGGTGAGTATGTCGTCGAGTACGCGGGGTTTGACGTAATCCGTCACTAATTGGTTCAGTGCTTTCGGTTCGGTTAAGCGGTGGAATTAGAGTAGCTTATGTCTAGCACCACGTCGGTATGTTCATCGGGAATGCCAGAGTTTCGTTTTTGTTCTTGTTGAGTTGCTGGAAGCATCGCAAGAGCTGCGGTAAAGTAACGGAGGAATTTTTCTTCGAAAAAATTTCTGAACGCGTTTTAAACGGGCAATTTGAATTGGTCGCTGAAAGATTGTATTCGAGCGTAGTCTACTCGCGTTAAGACTCACGACCGAAATTACTCTTCGAACTAGCTGGCCGACAAGCAGCCACCTCGAAGTAGCATACGAACAAGTAGGCCTTAAGAGGCACACTTCGTTGATGCGCCTCAAGGCTTCACGTCTTTAGCCGGTGAAAGGGCGGTTTAGATTTCCTTCGGGAAGTCTCGAACGAGACGATGAAGAAAAATCATTATAACCTGTATTCAATTTGGTTCTTTGTTGTCCACGATTTCAGGAATGGTACTCTTGGACTATTGTTGGCGTTCAGCCAGGATGTTTGCCGGGCATTCGGGTCAACGGCAACAATATAATTACTATGCAGCTTGTTCAATTTGAGTATTTCAAACAAGGAATCGTGATCCTCCCTGAACTTAAGAACGTTTCGACCAGTTGCGTGGGCAAAGATAACGAAAAGGAAACCCCCACCTTGCAATGAGATTTTGATAACGGACACTTCAAGAAATGCAAAGCTTTGAATTTGACTCTATCAATGACTTGGACATAAGGGTCTTCTAACCAATATCCCAGTGCCACCTCCCCTTCATAAATTACCCTATCGCTTCTCACGAATTCAAAATCCGTGAGCATCATGGACTGCCATAAATTGAGATGGGTTTCAGTGAGGAGCATGATGTCAGGCTTTTGCTCCACGAGGAATTCCAGGAGACAGTTACATCGATGTAGACTCACAACTCACAATGGAGTTAACGTTGATCAAGATGAGGCGAAGCTCATCCATGAGAATGCGAATTGATGACAAATTATTTGGAGACTTATTGTCCTAAACGTTGAAACACAAAATTAAATTTTTTCATCTTGTTTGTTAATTCTTGCCGAAAGTAACATAAGCTGTTAATAGATTTTCATAAGCAGGTCATTCCTGCCACTTTAGTTATTTACATTGTTGTCTGCTAGTCCTCTAGCGGCGAGTACAAATGATACCTCGTGTTTGACGGCGATTTAAGGTTTAATACTGCGTTGTACTTATATCTTGATATCGAGGGCATCCTCGATATGATAATAATAAACTCCTTAACATGAAAATAACGGAGATAACCACCGAACCGAACTCATTTCAAAGACATAATAAAACAGACTACCATGTGCCTAAGAACACAGACTATATGAGCATATTTTAAATCTTCAACTTGCACTTTTGTGGAGCGTTTCTTTAATAGGGCGCTTCGTATCGACAAAAGCATCGAGCTCTGTGATTTTGATTATTCAGTTCGGTTCAAGTAAAGTTTTTGTTTGAATAACCCAGTCAACGCTATTTCAGCATCAATTGTGTAGCCTCTTTCCTTTCCAATTTAATGTGGACTTTCTTGAATATCAGTAATAAATACTTTGACTTTCTTCGGAATAATATTTTTTTATTAAATTTAAAAACGTAATTTATCTTCGTTCGAGATGCCAATTCATTCGATCAAGATAATGAGATGCACCAACTATTTCTAAGCGAAGCTCCGAAAGGGGCTGTAGTGCTAAAGCAAATCAAAAAAAATTATCTTCGTTCAGTCAATTTATTTTATTTATATAACAATAATACAAAGTAGTTTAATAGTTTCACATTTCACAATACATTTTACTTTTTCGATATCTTATGGAAACTATATTGCACATTCGCCAGACTACACTTTATATGAAAGTTAAAAACATGATCATGTGTTTGTGTGTGAAATGTAGAAGAAACCTTAAACCATTAGCACCAATTGATAGTTACGACTTCTTTTCGTGTTCAATCTTAAATGTTTAAAATACTTGTTCAAGGCTAATTCTTTCATCAGTCGAATAATATTCAATTTACATCAACTTTAAGCATTTTCATATGACTAGGCATTTATTGGTGAACTCCCGTCTCTAACTTTCACTCGAAATTTTTGTGTAGTTTCTGTTTTAAAAACGTTACTTTAAAATTTTTATGTTTTAATATTAACATTTAGTACGTCTTTAAGATTGAAGAACTTTGGCATCACAGCAGTAAACACTGTTTTTCGTTTATTTTTATTCAATCTTTTGTGATTCTTCTTTCTATTTTACAAACTTCTATATATTTTTTTACTATAAATTCGTAGAAAATATTTATAATATAAGGATCACACTCGTTGTCACTTTACACATTGTATAAAAAGGGATGAATGTTTTCGGTTCATAAGACGAACCACATCCCTAACTTTGATATTATTTTATTAAGTACAAGTTTCTTTTTCTTTAAACAAAAATGACAACTCAAAATATATATTAATCAATCAAACTTTGTGAACTTAATATTACAATCAACTAAAATTTCGCGTCACAGGTTCAGCCTACAACAACATGATTATATAGTACAAAAAAAGTAGTAAGAGATACAGACGTAAGAGTGATTTTTAAAACAATTTGTTTTATACATACGTGTAAAAACTTAAAGCTACATTTTGACGATCATTAATTATTGTTCGTTACTCAGTTGACTTATTGGCAATAACAATAATGGTGCGCTAAATATTCGCAATCACATAATAATCTAATATTGATATGGATTTAGGATGAGAGGAACTACCATTCATCCTCTACCCATTCTGACAGTTCGATCCGGAAGCCAACTTTTGCATTTTTCAACCGCATGTAACATGATCGTGTGAGCGGGTTGTTACGCATATCAACAACTTCTAGACTATCGGTTGTGATCATTTGATCAGTGTCGATTTCTGGAAGAAATAAAATAGATAAGATTAATTAATGTGTAATTGTAATTTGAACTACGAACTAGGCTTATTCAGGTTTACTAGATACTGAGAGTTATATCATACAGTAATCATAAGGCCAAGAAAGATGTTATCGTTACGATATGGGATCCAGAACTTTCGCGGGATTATTGTTAGCGATTCAGAGTTACGAAGTTTACATTATCTTATTCCACTGTAAACCCAGCTAAAGCACAAATAACCCTCAACGTTCCTTTAGCGTGAATGGAAGTCAAGAAAAATAAACCGGACAAGATCCTTTAAAGAATGAAGTGGCGAAATCATCAGCAACGAGAACCAACAAAATATAATCCGCATGTTATGCAGACCAATGAAAAATTACATATATATAAAGCTTTAATTAGACCGAAACTTGAATACGGAATTACCACCTTTGCAAATGCTCCAAACTATTTGTTCGACAAAATCGACGCCTTCAAAGCAAATGTCATAAAGCTCTGCCTTGGACTCCCACATAGCTCCTCTAATGTACAGGCATTCGAAATTGCTGAAAAACTCATGACCAAGGATAGAGCCGAATTATTCATAGCAAGAGAGCTAAGCAAAGCCTTCTTTAACAATTTCTCAAATACTGAGATGGCGGACGAAAAGAATACAGCCTGGAGCTATGTCCACGTATACCAGGAATTTAAGGCCTCCTTCGACGGAATTATTCCCATGCTCGCGATTATTAGACCGCCTAACTGTAAGGAATTTCTGGAGGTTGGAAATCCGATGTGCAACACACACAACGATCTAAGTGGCACTGAACTTAATGACAAATTCATCTGTTATGTGGAGCAATTAAAGAGTATGTCTCAGTTTATTTTTGTTACCGACGGAGCAAAGAATATTGCCGGTGTTGGTGATGCCTACATCAACTCTACAAATAATGAGGCTTCCTATTTTAGTTTCAATGGGTAAGTTTCTGCACTCAATGCTGAATTGCATGCCATTTTGGCAGCCCTGAAGGAGCATACTGTAACTTCGTCCACCGCGTTGAATTTGTTCTCAGGTTCCAGGGTCGCACTGTTGAAAATTGAAAATAACATGTCATAAAAAAGAAATCTATGACATCTGGCAGGTCATCAACACCAAACCGAACGTCAAGTTCAACTTTTTACGGATCTTCGGGCATAAAGGAATACAGACGGCTGCAGAAGTTGATTATTATGCTAAAGAAGGAGCTAAGAGAGACCTTTTAGAACACACTCACTTGGAGCATGATTATATCATGGATATTATCGCTTCAAGCATTAGACTTGACTGGAGGAATTGTTTCCTAGACAAAGGACTAGGGCTCTGAGTGTATCTGGAAAAGAGCCCACCATTTGAGAGGCGAACACCATGGTTCCACACTCTGTCGATTAGCAGCCCCGCAATCAAGTCCATTAAAAGAATCCTGGTCAACAAATTTTACAACAACTTGAGACTGTTTAAAGCAAAGTGCATAGATTCAGAAATGTGCAGGCACTGCAATGAAGTGTATGAGCTTGATCACAAATTTTTGAGATGTGATACATGCAAAACAAAAAGAGTCAAGTTAAGTTTCTTTAATAAATTCAAAGGGTTTGCCACCGTAACGGACATCCTGGTAGAAAATGACAGAAATTAGGTCGTTGAGTTTGGAGCCTATATTGATACTTCCAAGATTAAGATTTAAAAAACGACATCGTATTTGACAATCAGTGTAAAACAGAATTGAAAGATGGAGAGCTTATGAAGGTCCTTTTTCCTTTTTGAATTTTTTTATCTTTATTTTTTTATCTCTCCCTGCTAAGGGAGGCATCTCCCACTGATTACATTATAGACTTTCTCAAACCCCATTACAGACATGCAATCAAAAGGAAGCTTTTTTTTTGTTTTTAAAGAAATAAGTCACATCAATGCGTAGAGAATCAAAGGGTGCTCACTTTAAAAGCTTTATAAGTGTACTCATTTCACAGTGTATTTTTTACACGTTTTGCCACACAACTTTAGTTATGCTCATGCTTTTAGCATGTATTTGACCCTGGCTTTTCGTCCAGAAGATTATATTTGTTTTGATCTTATACACACTTAAAAGAGGGTCACGGTCTTTCGTTTGCCTGGTACTTTAACTATTATACTAACATCACCCGAGCCTCACCCCCACTACTAACAAGTTTTTTTTGTACGCCCGTGTTTGGCCTCAATATATGGACCAGTCTCGCAGTAGTCGGGACAAAGTATCGAACCCACTGGCTTTTACTTAGCCCAGGCCATTTCTCTGGCCGGATCATTATTTGGTCTACTAGGCAGTTTAAAAAAAGATTATGTTATTTCGTTAAAACTTACATGCAATCTCATTTATTAAAAAAACAAGTTGGGTAGACAGACCTATGCTCATGTCAGAAGGGTTTTGTACTCAACTTACAAAATGCAGTAACCAGCAACGAATAAAATCAAGAAACATGTCAAAGACGATTTAATTGGAGAAAATGTGAAATTCGAGGTTCATACTATTATTAACAAAGTTGAACGAATTTTGACTTCTGAGGTATTTGTTATAGTTATACCCATAAATATCTCCTTTGATATTTTTTTCAGATTTTTTAGATCACTGGTGACCATTCGCGAGGGAGGAAACACATTTTTCATGTATTTCCCCCCCGGTGCTCCCACTGAAGCAAAAACTGTCAGTTTAAGAACTGTTTTGAAAAGCCCTCATAGAGAACTTTCAGTCATATCGGCTACCTTTCATGAAATTTTTTTTCAGGGGCCACTCCTCTGTACTGTAATCATCGATTCATGGCCTATTTTTTCGAATCCTAGAATGGTTACAAAGCCCTTTTGCTAGGAGCTCTCTCCTGCCTCTTCGACTTGTTTCAATTGTATGTACTCATCTTCATGATACCTATCACTCCTGAAATTTTCATGCAAATTCTAGCAAAGCTGTAGTGTCTAAGTCGGTAAAAAGCGCATATGGCTCCATAGCAATATGTTTCCATAGTAATACAGGGCATATTGCTCCATAGTAATACACGAAAATTCAAATCGCTATAACTTCGGTAAATACCATTATATCTTTATGAAACTTTCAGAAAAGATCAATCTTATAAAAAGTCATCTCTTTGCTAAATTTTATTGAGTTTAAGGGTACCGTTTAGATTTTATTCAAGAAAACACAAAATCGATAAATCATACTATTACTAACAAAGTTGAGTGAATTTCGACTTCTCATGTATTTGTTGTTGTTGTACTCATTAAGGCTTACATTCATGATTTTTTTCAGATTTTTCGGATGGAAGGTGTCCAATCGCGAGGGGGGGGTACGCGAAAAGTTCGTACATTTCCCCTTCCCCTGCCCCCCTCGGTACTTATAAGACAATTTTCAGACTTGTTTTGAAAAGATCTCATTGAGGCCTTTCCAATGACACCCTACTCGACTACCAATGGTGAAAATTTTTTTTTGAGGGGTCACCCCCTTATATGGGGAGACCCCCCTTAAACGCCTTTGAAAAATTTTTCCACCCTTGAACTTTCAAGAGGTCACCACTTCTGACCTTTCTACAAAGTTTCATGGCTGTAGCCCTTATAGTTTCGGAGAAAAAGTGCTGTGACATACAGACGGACGGACGGACGGACGGACGGACGGACGGACGGACGGACGGACAGACGGACAGACGGACACAGGTCGTGATTGCAATAGGGTTTTGTATTTTAGTACAAAACCCTAAAAAGAAATGCAAAAGAATGAACACGGCTAGCATTAATTAGATTCAGAGCTTTGGATAGGGAAAATAAGTTAGCATAAGATTAAACTTATTAGGTCTGTAATTATGTATAAAAAAAAATTATACTAGCACAAAATTGGGCTTCTTGAACAGTACAATATTACAAAAGAGAAGAATGCGTTGGAAACACTGAGAGGCCTTTTGTCTAGTTTCAAAATACGATAGTAAATAGTAAATAGTGTGTAGAACACTATAAGACTACAGCTCCAATTCATCTAATTATTAATTAAATTTGTCTGTGTGAAAGCGAAACTTTCGCCATACGAATGATTCCAAAAAGGCCATGGACGTGTTTAAACGTTCAGTGAAGTATACAAGATAATAGTAACTATATTTCAACCACGAGGTGTATGACATATGCAACTTAAAATTTATCACCGAATGCTTAAAAGTACGAAAACTCTGATGGATTGGCCAGTTGGAAAGAATAGAAGCCCACCGACTACCCAAATGAACGTTAAAGTGTAGAGTACAATATAAGCATCCAGTAGAGAAACCAAGTTACGAAGACTCAGTAAAAGCCGATAGCATATCTCTGAAGAATCAGAGCCTGGTGAATAAAGCGTCCCCTTTTGGCGGTCAATGGCCATTATGGGCTGTTTTGTCATAATTATGATGTCGAATTCACCGTAGACTAAAACCTACAGTCTGATTATACTTGAAATTTAGATTGATATTTTTAAACTAATATCTCTTTGAAGATTTATCCAAATAATATAGATAGTTTGACAACGGGCGACTTGTGTGCTGAGGATTGTTATACGGTTCTTAAAGAATTTGCAATTGAACCTTTTACTACTTGCTTTGATGTAGTTTAGTCTAAATTTGCCAATCCAACTGCATATTTATATGTCTAATAACATCATTGCATAAACATCAATCAAAAGTATATCTTACCTATGATTTCATTATTATTTGCTCGAAGTACTTCTAATTTTGGCATTTTAAACACAACTGGAGGCAGTACAATGAATGAATTATGTGAGATATCAAGACGTTTTAGAGATGCCAAGTCCGCTAATTCGTCGGGTAGTTTAGCCATTTGATTGTGTGACAAATTCAAGTCTATAAAGCAGAATAAATTATAAGCATATAAATATTTCATTATTTTCTGTAAAATAATTTACCTGTGATTAAGCTAAACTTAACGGCGAATTTGGGTGGAATCTTTTTAATAACGTTTGAACTGAGATCACATGTTTTCAATTCAGTGTGTCTCATAAGATGATAAACAGCATCAGGAATTTGCATCAACTCACATTCGGACAAATCTGGAAGAAAAGAAGAAATCATTATAAGGTGAGTATTTTTCAAAAGTCTTCAGTCTATTTTTGAGAAAAATTTAACTGTATTGTATGTTTCCCATAGAAAATTAGCGTCTTGAATGATAATGAACTCACGAATTGTTGCTTTTATAATTAAGTAACTGTAACACTTTTAATTACAATTGGATTCGTTGGAAACTTTTGGGTTTGTCTTGTTGTGACACCCGTGAAGATAAATATTGGACCGAAGAAATCGATTGCATTGGATGGACTAGATACGTTTTGTTGTTCAATTCACATATCCAAACGCGTTTTTTTCTTATTGGTAGGGATATGAAGGCCGTTAAAGCCCTGAGTATGAGGCTCCCAGACTGTCTGCTTCACTATACACTAAACACCTCCCCTGTCAACCTGAAAAGCTAGCCTGGAACCGTTTAACATATACTTTCGGCCTAGGCCGTGTTTTTATTCTACGTCTAGCACTCGTTGCGTTTAGACGTGTTTTTAATCGCTTCTATCATTAATTTTAAAAATTAATTAATTTTCAAAAAATTGAATTAATTTTTCTACAAGTCAGTCAAAAGCAAATTTTGATTTTATTCGAAAAGCATTTATCGCCGAAAGCATCGACCCACGGAATCAATAAATCAACAAAAGCAAATAAACCAAAGACTAACTCGGGACTGCTGTATGGAGGAGCCCGACGGCTTCCCTTCGTTTGGGGGCCCCGGGTAGGATAGCAATACGAAATTGGCGGCAAGCGTCAATAAAAGAAGACACACGAGTTACCAGGACTCCGCAGATGGCAGGCGTAAGACTTAAGTAGTCGAAGACAAACAAGAAGTGAGTCGACTTCAAGCTGAAATTCAGGAATTGAAACTACGACTAAAAACGTTCGAAGATATGTACAAGAGAGCGACGAAAACTCAAGATGCAGAACCGGTAAGGCCAATAAATACGGAAACTAAGGCGAAGAAAGCTGTTAGACAAGTCATCCCAGAAAAAAATACTTAGTGCTGGAGGCGCTAACGACAGCCAGAACTACTAGGCAGCGCTGGACGGACTTCAACAAGAAATGGACGTTGACGAAAGTATTGAAGGTAATGTTAGTCAAGATAACAATGTTAATTTTATCCTTTATTTAAAAAATGAAAATAAAGAGAAGAAACCAGCTCGCAGTTCTGCTGGTCCTTTTCAAAAAGTTGCTAAAAATACAGAGAAAGTTCCGCCAATTAATGTGTTCGGTCATAGTGGGAAGGATATGGTTCAGCTATTGGCAACCGAAAATAAATTAACTAATTTCGGAATTAAAAGAATCAATGCCGAAAAATTAACTATCAGAACGAAATCACAGGTTGATTTCAAATCAGCTAAAATGCTCTAAATTCTGGGGAGGTTTCATACTTCATATAGACCCCGAAAAGTGAGAAGAACCAGACCTTTTTGTTGGAGGGATTGGACTGCGGAGAAGATACCGTCGATCTTCTTCAGGTGCTCAAGGAAGCAGCACCAGAAATTGAATTTATCTCCGTTAAAACGTTCGCGACAAGAAGGTCGACGGTAGAAAAAAAATTTACCAGTTTATTTAGTGCAGATTTCAATTAAGAGGAGTCCAAGTGCTCTTCAACAAATAAGACACTTCAACTTCCGAGTGGTGAGATGGGAACGCCTCCGGAAAAGAGAAGTCAACTAGTGTTATCGGTATCAACGATTTGTGCATTCGGCTGCCAACTGCGCCATGCATTATCGATGCGTCAAATGCAAGGACGTGCAAATTGGCTCAGATGGAGCCAAAAGAGAAATTATACTGTGTTAAATGCGGTGTTTTTGGTCACCTGGGATCATATCGAGGATGCTCCCGATATCAAGATGCGAGAGTAAAATTTGTGCCAAAGCAAACACAACTACACCGCAGTGTCTTAGCTCCGAACTTCGTCAAGCCCGGAGTTTCATTTGCACTCGCCGCTAGAGGACCAGCAGAAAATGCTGGAAATAATGTAAGTGGCAATAACGAGCTGCTTCTCAAAATTTACCAGCAACTAAATTCTTTATCGGAGAGAATCGATAAACAAGATACGAAAATTAATCTTGTTTTTCATCGTTTTGGGATTTTCAAATGCCTCAAAATAATTTGTCATCCAGTCACATTCCCATGGATAGGATTCATCTCATCTCTATCAACGTTCACTCCATTGTTACTATACATCGGCGTGATTATCTCCTTGAATTCTCTCACTGAAACCCACCTCAATTCATGGCACTCTATGACATTCAAGGAATTTGAATTCGTAAGAAACGATAGGGTAATAGGTGATGGGGGAGGTGGCACCGGGATATTGGTTCGAAGGCCCTATTGTTTCCAAAATATTGAAAAAGTCGAATTCAAAAGCTTTGAATTTATTAAAGTGTCCGTTATCAAAATCTCACTGCCAGGTGGGGATAACCTCTTCGTTATCTCTGCCTATGCAAGTGGCGGAACTGTTCTCAAGCTCAAGGAGGAGCTCAATTTCTTGTTTTAAATACTCGAATTTAACAGACTGCATAGTTATTATCCTCTTGCTGGTGACCTGAACGACAAGCATACATCATGGTTGAACGCCACCAATAATCCAAGAGGTGTTTTCCTGAAATCGTGGATAACAGAGAACCAAATTGAATACATGCGCAATCTACATATATGGGTCGGAGTTCCCAACATACTCTAGGACAAATTCATATTTGGACCTCTGCATTGCTGACGCAAGGCTTGAATTCAACTTTAATAGTCCTCAACGGAAACTGCAGGTGCTTCGCTATGATAGAACATAACGCAATCGTAATGTAAATCAATCATCAAAGGGATGATCTCTTCCTCATTCCAGTTCAACACGCAAATCATCGGTTGAATTTAAAAGAAAACAGACGGGAAAATATCAAAAGAAGTTTAATCGAGAGTACCAGAAGCAATGTCCTTCTTCTGGTAATCGCAACGCTTACTCAATGGTTCTTAATGACAGGAATTTAACCAACGATGAAATAGATCTCTATTTGTCGAAGTTAGAGAAGCTGACGTTGGAAACGATTGAGAAAGTAGTTCCCGAGATTAAACATCGAAACAATATGGAAGGATATGAAACACCAACCATTGCAAGGTTGAAAAGATTGCAAAGCCTTCTTCTCACACGCGTCAACAATATTTATCGGCGATTTTTGGACTACAACCATCCCTTGTTGGCTTTGTTGAAATGACATTTGAAGAATGTCCGGAACTTAATCCGTTCGTACTTCAGGAGTGAGGCCAGCAATCAATGGGCGGAAAAATTGAGGGGTTTTAGTCCACAGGACCCTGATGGCGTTTTCGCGAAAAGTGTATAGCATATTCCGTAACAAATCTCGAGTGAAAGTATCGAATATTGAAGTCACTAGTGATGAGATAAATCTTCTCGATAGGGCTGGTATCGAAATTGATGATACGACTCCGAATAGAAATGGAAACAGGATTATATGTGAGGGATTGCATAAACTTGTCCTGATTGGAACACATTTTGAACTGGTTCATCTACCAAACCCTGAGAGAGGGAATGAAATATTTTCAGAGGTCGTTGAAGCAAAATTTTCCGACTTCAAATCAAGCCTGAACGGCGAAACAAATCTTCATTTCAATGAAACATTAACATCTAGCATATTCCGTAACATACCGAGCTTGAATCTTATTGATTATTTTGTCAGTTTTGGAGACTTGTGTTTCATATTTCGCAGGATAAACAACAAGAAATGATGTGGTACTGATGGTATTTCAAATGTAGTTCTCCGACATTTGCCTGAGGTTGCTATTAGGAATTATTGCATATTGTTCAATAACATGTTGAGCAATTCATATTTCCCAAATGAGTGGAAAAAGGCTAACATATTTCCGATCTTGAAGAAAGGAAGGAAAAGAATCTTCATACCCTAAAAGCGATCGCCCAATCAGCTTACTGCCTATCATCAGCAAGGTGTTTGATTGATACTCAACGGAGCATTAAACGCCCACATTGAGAAATATGAGTTGAAGCCGAATTGCCAATTTGGTTTTCGTGCCAGGCATTCGATGACACATGCAATAACAAAAGTAACCTCAGACATCTGTTGGAAACTCAACAACAGAGAATGTGTTGGAGCGTGTCTCATTGATATGGAGAAAGCCTTCGATGCAGTGTGGTTAGATGGACTAGTTTTTAAACTCTTTCAGGATAAGTTCCCTTTGTCGCCATGATGTGCAATATGTTGTACGGGAAATCGTTTGTTGTAACTGATGGACATCTGACAACAATGCGCTAATTCAAGGTCTTAAATGGTCTACAGCAGGGAACAGTTACTGCGCCTCTGCTCTTCTCAATATTCATTCGCAAGCTATTCAAGGGCTTTGATTTTAACGTCTCGCCAACGCAATCATTGGTAGCATTTGCTGATGATCTGATCATCTTATGGCAGACCGTAAAGCTACAATAGTTCAGAGCAATCTCCAAAAAATGTTCAGTGATGTGCAGCTGTACACTGGCAATTGGAGAATGAAAATCAATGCGCAGAAGTGCGAAACAATTTTTTTTCGGACAACGCTGCAGGGGGTCAGTCAAGACCCGAAACGTGATTGAAAGGATTTCCACATCATGGCTGGCGAGGGTAGTTCAGAACGGGTTCCACATAAATCCTGTGTTCGATACCTCGGTGTTTATCTCGATCAGTATCTGTACTATACTGAACATGTCAAAATCATGCTCAGTAAGGCAATTAAAAGTAGTCATTGCCCTACGAAGGCTCTTTCATTTCAAATACATCGATCAAAAGGTCAAAATTATCTGTTACAAGACCCTGGTTAGACCAGTTTTGACATATGGATGTCAGATCTGGTACAACCAGAGTGCTACTACTATGGAAAAATCAACAGTTTTCGAAAAGAAATGTCTTCGTGCATGTAATGGTTTGTACAGAAAGCCTGAGACGGATTAGAAGAATTTATCGAACTGCTCAAGTTAGAAGAGTCGATATCTTCATATTGAAACTTCTTCGGAATCATATCGCAAGATCTGTAACTGTGAGTGAAAACCCTTGGATTTCACAGCCGTTGCACTCTACAGACGGGTATATTCCGACTTGCCTCGCTACTGGCTTCGGTCCTCCAGAAGCGTTCGTGTATTTGGACATGAATCGATATGTTTTTGATTTTGACGGTGTCTCAATCATATATCACATATATAGGCGGGCCACCGATAAGAAGATAAAATATCCTCTAAATTTGATTTCATGAGACCAACGATTCCAATGGAGATACTCATTTGCTACATTCCTCGAAGCTGATCGAGTTGAGATGGAGAAATTTTCTGTTTTTGTGTTTTTCGTTACTTAGTTTTTCAGTTTCGGTACATTATTGCTACATTTAGTGTTGTTGTTTATTTGTGTTAAAAATTAGAGATAGGTTAGGTATATGTTATGTTTATTATATTATGCTTAGAGATAAGGTTAAACGCGTAGGTAAGGAATATTGTGATAGAATTTTTTAGTATAAGATAAAGTTTTTGATTGAATTTAGAATTGGGTTACAACATATTAGGTGTAGGATAAAAGTTCACTGTTGTGTTGAAATTATAAATAATTGTAAGTGTAGGTTGGTTTCTTCTCCGTTTTTCAATCAAATCATAAAATATGTAATAATCTGAATTAATTTGAATTTGCTATAGTTTTTTGAGGAAATGTGTTTAACTACTAACATATAAATTTAGAGAGTCATTTGGGCCATTAAGTTTTTGTATTGTTATTGTTTGAAATTTGCTTTATATTCTTTTAAAATTTTTAAAGATTAGGATTGAATAAAGCGCTTTCTGACTTGACTTGAGGAGTATTTATTCGTATTTAAATTTTATGAGAAATTGTAAGAAAAAATTAGGGAAACTTATCAACAGTGTAAACATAATAAGTTAACAGATTAAAGAAGTCAGATGATGTCTATAGGAAAAGAGGACATGATGAGTTGAAGCTAATCACACTCACAAAAATAGTCTAAATAGTAAGGTCGATAGCCATCACACTGCGAGACGGTGCATTGTCTTATCGGCCTCTCGCTCGTAATTATCGGAATGAGGGTTGACTTCTAATTTGTTCCGTCTCATCAGGTTGAACTAACTTATTTCGAAAGAAAATGCTACGCTTAAGTGTGGTATGCAAATTTGGTTCAATTTTAATTGCTTTTGAGACTATCTTTTAGCGTGGCATAGTCCAGCATAGTACATGTTGATTTTTGACTTTTTCCAATATCATTTATTTGGTCTCAGATTCTGATCATCCTGTTTCCTTTAATTACCCTGGATAATTAGCAGCACTTCAAACTTTCACTACCTTTTCTGTGCTTTTCCGAGTTTGTACAATTTGTTTGTTACTAATGCAACACGATACAGGAATCGAGATAATTTTTATGGTTGGCTGTATGCAAAACCTATAGCATTTTTAACTGCATGATATGAAAGTCCTTGCATCAAACAATTGGTTAAGTTTTACTTTAATAGGTGGTGGCTTCATTTGAGCTATTTCTGTTTTTCGAACAAACAGGAATGTTCAGCTCTTGATCCAAGAAAGACTGCATGTTTTCTTATTCATAATCAAAGACCAAATGTAATAATAGTTTATAAATTCATAAGAGCAATTGAAAATATTAAAAATTAGTGTAACCGTTCCTTTTTAATTGCATATTCTTCCACGCTTCTAAATTTTACTTGGTTTGACGATGGTTTGTCTTTTTGTGGGCTATAGGTTATAGGTAAATCTCATAAATTAATAATTGGACATGCACTGATATTATCACCAAATTGTAATGATTAATAATTGCTCATAAAGGGAGGGTCTTCATGATAATTACATATACTTGTACTTTCGAATAAAAAAGGCTCAATATATTTTCGTTGCACTCAATTAGTGTGACCTTTAATGTTTGAATAGCAGACAATAGGTTAGGCACAATTTGCAAGAGTTAGTAAGAACTAACGAGGCGAATTACTATTATTTTTACTTAGAAGGCCTCAATGCAGTAAAGCAAACTAATTTATAAAATCTTTCGTAAATATTTATTTATGACTATAGCTGTATCTTCATTGAAGAATTTTTTTAGCCCTCTAAGATTCCTCTGGTAACACCTATTCATATGATGATTTCTTCTTGTATGCATTTTGTATTGATAGTTACTTTAAAGCTCTGAAAACGTTTTAAGACACTCTAATCCGACATACTAGATGAATGCTCATTTGCTACTATCATTCATTTTGATATTACGCAATTATTACTTAAAACGCTGCAATTCTGCTAACGTGCTAATACAATAAGATACTTCTAGATCACTAAAATCAAATGAGTAATACCTAAATGTTGAGTTTCAGCGGCTTGATCACATCGACCAATTACTCGAACTACTTCATGAGCCATATCTTTCACTAGCTCTCCAAAAGCAATAGCAAACATTTAAAACAAATAAATACGATTCAAATAAACAACCACGTTTTCTTTGTGCAAAGAAAATACAGAAATTTTAACCAATGATCGTCTAACGTACTTAGGCTATCTAAAATTTTCGCAGCAGGCTTGACGAAAAATATCTTAAAATAAAAATAGCACTTTGACGTTTTGTCTGACTTTGGCAATATGTCAACACAACAAGCAACAGATTGAAACAGCTGCTTAATTCGCATATAAACATGTTGCTTGGCGTAAGTAATTTCAAATTCATCGCAACCAACATGCGTAAATGTAGCGAAGCACGCAAATACATAGAACGGAAACTTGTTGAACAAGTTATTTCAAATAAAATGTTGCTTCTTTTATCCATGACACAATTTCGAATTTCTAAAGGCGGGAAAATTTTCAGCTCATACAATTTCGAAATACTTAATCTCTCGCGTGTCTGCATGCATTTCGACAATATTTTTTATAATTTGGTGGCAATGATTATTTGTAATATCTTCTTTTACATTGGTTTAAAAATGGGTGTTTAATGAAAATGCAAAGAAAATTAGCTAAAGTTTGACGCATTTATAGGTAGAAATAATTTAGTGTTTTGCGTAAGCTTGGTGTATCTTTCCGTAATAAGTATAAAGCGAAAGTATTTAATTATGATGGCGATGATGTGTGATGCAGACATGAAATAAAAGTTGAAATGGAGTGGTTTATTAGTTTATTGTGTTACAAGTTCGACTGTTTTTCGGTCCATGATGATGATTTCTTTAGATTTATTCGTTTAAAATAATATTATTTGGATGAAAGCATTTCAAAGAAGTTATTCATATTTATTGAAAAATTAAAGATTTGTTTGTGAAAACTTGATTTTCGTATTTTTGATTAGACATTCAAATTATGAAATATTACAAAATCTTTAGCATCAAGTTGGTAAATAATATGCTTCGTTGGTTCTTGAAATAAATTGTAGTTATAAATTTTGGCTGAAAAATGTCTACATTGATTGTAGCAATGCATTCAATTTATAAGCCAGTTATAAATCACAAGTAGATTGCCTCTTGCAAGGAGATTATAGCTTTGATTAAATAATTTATGTAAGAAGTCTTGCTCTCGACATGCATTGCAAATCCCAAAATGAAATAAATTATTAAGAATTTAAATCTTATCCAAATTACCATTCTTTAAATTTTGCTATGATGCATGGATAGATCAATCGAATTTGCCGTACTTAAAAAATGAGTGCATAATGAAAAACGTTAAATTTAATAAGATTAAAATGGAAAAATATTAACAAATATATTTTTTAATTATACAGGAAAACAATTATTTTATAATGTAATTGAAACTTCCCCTCAGTGAAAGGTAAATAAAAGATAAGAGAAACTCATTCATACGATATAACCACGCAAGTGTTTACATTATTGTTACTCAAATACAACTGATAAGAATATTTTCTTATAGACAGTGATAAAACTTTATATGACTTCCCTCGATTTAAGACGTACTAGACTCATTGTTTATATTTATTGCGCATATACCAACAGTCTTTGTTTTGATCAGCTGGTTTAAAATATGATTAAACTTTAATATTGGAACGGCCTCAGTTCGTGGGCATACGTGGGAAAATTGATTGAAGATAAGGCTACAGATAACCTAATTTTATAGTTTCAGATTTAAACAGTTCTACTTTTGGTTTTACGCTCTGGTTTATGTTATCAACGATGTGTGAATATTTTCCAAACATAAAAAATTCTATGTTTGTTATATGTCGATAAGCTGATGAGGCTAAAATATAAATTTAATTTTAAAAAAGTGCAGGATTATACGTTATGTTTAAATAGGGCATGAAGAAAATAAATTAAACATTTTCTTAGATTTTAATCGATTTTGATTCATTTTTTAGTACTAATGCGACTGTGGGAAGAATGGCTAAAAAGGAAATTTATTTTAATTCTACTTCTTTCCAAATGATTTTAGTCATCATGAGAAAAACAGCGAGTTTCAGAAAATAATCGATCATATGTAACTGATAGGTATCTTTTTGTCTTGAAAGGTTTTTTTCGTGATACTAATTTGAATTTAAATTTGCATCGACAATCTAAAATTTTGTTGTTGATAAGATGGTTTCGATATGCGCTCGTATTCTCTCAGGCATTAGCTTCCACGTGCGGCGAGGTGGGAGTTTTCGATTTTCATCTGATACACATTCAAATTGATATTTGCATCCTCAAATTGTTATTCACAGCAAATTCTATGTGATGTCAATAAATGAAATTTTATTTCGGGTGATCAGTTTTCCCTTGTTGTATATAATTGAGTAAAAATCGACAATACATTGTCCCATTTCCTCGGTGGTCGCATCTGTCAATGGCACCTATGATCTGATGTCTGGTAAGAATATAGTCACATCTTGAAACTGTAATGACCACCGATCCCGTAGATCGATATTCCACAGAGATCTGTCACCCCTATTAAAATTTCCATACCAGCTGAAAAGGTTGGATGACAGATCTCTGCGACTGAGCCGGGACTTGACGTCTGCGAGGAGTGGATAACGGCGAAAATGTGCTCAGGTGTGAGTCGTCCTAAAACCGTAAGAAGTCCAATTTTGAACACACCTAGTATTTGCGAATCCCTGTACGCAAGGAGTTTGTGTTCCCCTATGCTAGTAAGTTTTTGGGTTGCTTGCAAAAAAATAAGTAATAGTGCAGTTAATTATCATCTCCATTTGTCCTGCAATATAACGATTGGCCACCACTTCAAGTTGCTCCTGTTTGTGCCCCGAAGGTTAAAATAAAGTACCAAAATGATTGGCTGAGGCGGATCCTGGGTATCATGAAAGTACTTTCCTTGGCGAGGAAAGCGGTGATCATTGCAAATTACGTGAGGGGTTTTGTCTTGACAGCGTTGCTTATAGTTTGCATTTGGCCGTCCCGATTCGCAAAACATTATGAATTCACAAGCGGTGATGAAATTTCGAGTGCCTCGCAGTGTAACAGTGGTTGTGTCGCTCCAACGATTGAAATGAGCACCGCTTCTGTCAATAGTGATCTGAAATCATTGGTGAGTTTATGTTCAAGAAGTGAAATGCATTTGTTTTGTATACGAAGAATTGTTATCCAGTAGTATATTTTATATTGATTCACAAATTTTGGTCTGGTGATATGAAGCTAGAATATTTGAAAAACATCTGCTTAGAAAACGACTCTCTACAATCAATTTACGACAAAGATGAATGTGGTATAAATATAAGCGAAACGATAATGCATTGCACGGACATTCAGATTCAAGTAGATATCAAATGACCTGACAAGATATGCGAACGTATTCACAGTGCCTAGATGTTGCATTTATGTTCAGAATAAGGTGCCATAATTTGGACGAACTCTCTTACAATAAAAGTTTTCAAATTGAAGATAAATCTAAACACAAATTCTAATTAAAGATACTCGAAAGGTATGGAGAGTACTGCTTTTATTTTGATTTTCATCTTGGATATATTTAAATACCAACAATTTTCGGAAATTTTTATCTGAAGCTTCATTGGCGAATAACTTTCATTTTAAAACCACTCACACATGGGCACGTTTATTCCTAAACCGACATAACTCAATTTGACCGTATCATTTCAAACCAAAAGCAAATTTGAATGCATCATCGATGCACTATATAAATAAATCTGCCTTCTAAATTTCAAATTTCATGCGTGAGGACTGACATTAAATAAATATATTAAATCTAGAAAATTTACTTAAGCTACAGCACTGCGTATGTGTATCACAAGCATATACGCTAAAAGAATGCTTTCTTAATTTGTGTTTAGGTCCAAACCAAAAACTTTAAATTTTTTGCCGCTAAGTTGATTGAAAAAAAAAATATTATTGAATAATTTTTCAATCCAACAATATGGTCTCGCTTCAATTTAAACACAATGAAAAACAATGAAAATAGGATACGAAAACAAAAAACACATTCATTCACTCCTTTTTTTCTTTTATTTCACACAGTAAAAACCAAAAGCCAATCAATTATATTCCCTATCCACAAAAAAGGTGACAGGCCACAGTGCGAGAATTATAGAGGCATATAACTACTATTTTCTAAAATCTTGGAAAATAAAATCGGACCATACGAGTATGCCAACAATATTATTGGGGAGTATCAAGGTGGTTTTAGAGCCAGTAGATCGACAATAGACCAATTGTTCACTGTCAAGCAGGTACTTGAAAAATGCTGGGAGTTCAACATAAACGTACACCAAATTTTCGTTGACTACTTAAAGTCTAGCATACGACATTATTGATCGTAACGTCCTGTATCAAACAATGCTTTGCTTTGGTATCCCAGCCAAATTAGTCCGTCTCACCAAAATGGCAAATCCGCATCAATAATCATCTCACCAATGCCTTTGACAAAAATATCGGACTAAAGCAGGGAGATGAGCTGGCCCCATTGCTATTCAATTGTCTCTGGAGTAAGTCATAAGGAAGTTACCTATCGATATGCGAGTTATATTACTATACAATTCGAGCCAAGTAGTAGCCTATGTGGACGACATCAAAATTTTGTCACGGTCATTAACAACTACCAAAGAACTTTTCTTGAAACTCGACAGCGAAGCAAAACTAGTAGGGCTACAAATCAATAAAAATAAAAAAAAGCTCATGACACAGTCGAGGAAAAATACCTCAAATACAGAAAATAACACACTTGGCGAATATAGTATCGAAAATGTAGGTGAATTTGTGTATTTAGGTGCCAAAATAACGAAAACAGGTAATGAAAGATACAAAATACGCCAAAAAATACAGCTTGCAAATAAAATCATTTTTTTTCAATTTTGAAGATCTTGAAAACTAGCTGCATACACAGGAAACCAAAGCTCTAAGAATACAAATCAGTGATAAGACCTGTGCTATGCTATGGGTGTAAAATATGGGTCCTTACCCAACTATGACAACCATGAGCTGTAGGAAATTTTTGGCAAGCTGAAGGTCTTAACGATTGTAAGACTCTAGAAGGTAGAATGGGCTAGCCATATGAATCGTATGGACGAACAACAGATTACTTAAAATGTATTTTTTGGGAGAACTGAAGGGCGACGAAGACAGTTCATTGCTACTCGGATTTCGAAATTTGAGGATCCGGTCAATGAACCGAGACAGTTGGAGGCACTTGCTGCAGAAAACGAAGGCATGTGAGATACGCAAGCTACCACGGCTGGTTGCGTACTAAATGTAGGAACACTCAGACTCAAAGATGGTGACCCAAGCTCCATGCTAAGCCAAAAGTCTGTTATTTTTGGACAGCCCTCGTATTAACTAGTACATTGTAATATCAATATCCTTAAACTACTTCTTAAAACCTTTCCCTAGTATTTGAAAAAAAAACAATATCACTAAATGTAGCGATGATGAGCTCAAAATTAAAACGGGAAACAAAAAGCATAAACCACAAATAATTTTGCAATTTTTAATCAGCGGCCAATACCTAGATGGCTCTGCTTCAGCTCGACAAACCTACCTTCATTGGAATCGTTGATCTTTGGAGCTTACATTCGGAGTATTTCTTTTCCTTATTGGTGGCTCGTGTAAATACAAACTTTGCGACATGATTTAGATGCAGTTACCATATGTAGTGTTTCCAATCTATCTCAGGCTTTATGTACAGACCAGTAAATGCAGGAAGATATTTCCTTCCGAAAATTCTTAATATTTATATTGTACTAGCACTCTGGTTATACCAGATCTGACATCCACATCTCAAGACTCAAAGAGTCGTCGAAGGAACAAAGTCACTTTTTGTGCTTCAATGAGCATGATTTTGACGTGCTCAGTATAGTACAGATATATCGAGGTATCAAACATAGGATTTATGTAGAGCCCGTCATGGACTACCCTTATCAGTCATAATCTGGTAATTTTTCCAATTGAGTTTCATGTCTTGACTGGCCAGCCGCAGCGTTGTCCGAAATAAAATTGTTTCGCATTTCTGTGCATTTACTTTTATTCGCCAATCGTCCATGTAGAGCTGTACATCATCAAACATTTTTTGAAGGTTATTTTGAAATAATTTAGCTTTCCAGTCAGTCGTATAAATGATCAGATCGTAAAAAAACGCTACTAATGATTGCGTTAGCGACACGTTAAAATGAAAGCCATTCAATTGTTTTTCAATGAGTATGGAGAAGAGCAGAGGTGCAGTAACTATTTCTTGCTGTAGACCAATCATTACCTTCAAATCGCACATTGTCGTGAGATTTCCATCAGTTACAAGAAACGAATTACCTTACAACATATTGCACATAATCGAAACAAGGTGTCTGAAAAAGTTATCCTGAACACAGATGTCTGAGGTTACTTTCGCTATCGCATGTATAGGCAAGTACCTGGCAAGGAAACCAAACTGGCGAAAAGTTATCAGCTCATATTTCTCGATGTGAGCGTTTAATGCTTGTTATAGTATCACTTCAAACATCTTGGTGGTGTTAGGCAACAATATGATACGATAGCGTTTAGGGCACGAAATTCCTTTCCTTTCTTCAAGATTGGGGATACCTTGGCCATTTTCCATTTATTAGGGGAATATGAATTGTTCAACATGTTGTTAAATAATATGCAATAATTTTCTAATAGAAACCCCATTCAAATGGCGTGGTACTTCATTGGGAATATCGTAGTACCATACGATTTCTTGTTGTTTATCTTGCCAAGTATGGGACACAAGATTTCCGCTCAATATGAGGTAGGACGTTAGTGCTTCATTGAACTGAAGAATGGATTCGCCATTTAAGCTCGATTTGAATCGGAAACTTACGCTTCATCGACATCTGAAAGTATGTGTATCCCTCTCACTGGATTCGTTAGTGGAACCAATCCAAAATAAGTTCCGATCAAGGCAAGTTCCTGTAATTCATCACATACTCGTATAGTTACATATATTGCCATCTGCATCCGGAGTCGTATTATTATTTTCGATACCAGCCCTATCTAGAAGATTTATCTCATCACTAGTGACTCCTAGATTCGAGACTTTTTACGAAATATGCTCTCCACTTTAGTGAAAACGCTATTTAGGTCCTGTGGGCTATTACTCCTTAGTTTCTCCGCCCATTGATTGATTTCACTCTTGAAGTATGAACGGATTAAGTTCTAAACATTCAACAATGTTAACGAGGAATGGTTGTAGTCCAAAAATTGTCGAAAAATATTGTTGACGCTTGTGAAAAGATGACTTTGCAAGGTTTTCAACTTTGAATTGATTGGCTTTTTAGATCCTTCCATATTGTGATTTTTAATCTTGGGATCTAATTTTTCATTGGTTTCCAGTGCCAGCTTCTGTAACTTCTACAAATAGAGATCTATTTCATCGCTAGTTAGTTTCTTGTTATTAGGAACCATGGCAAGATATGCCATTACCAAAAAGTGGACATTGCTTGTAGTAATCCGAATTAAACTTTCTTTGAAACTTAGCCCAATCCGTTTTTTTTAATTCAACAGATGATTTTCATTTCGAACTGGAATGAGAAAGGCATCATCCCTTTGATTATGTATTTCCATCACGATTGCGTCATGGTCGCTATCATATGGAAGCATTTGCAGTTTCTGTGGAGGGTTATTAAATGGGGATTTAAGTCTTGTGTTAACAATGCAGAGGTCCAAATATGAATTCGTCCTAGACTATTTTCGGAAATGAGTTTCACTGCAACGTTAGAGTTTCCAGAGTAAAAGAAAAGCAGATTCTTTTTTTTTATTTGAAAATCAGTATGTCAACGAAGGCGCTGCCCAACTTCCAGCTGGACAAATACTTGGGTTTGAACTAACAATTCAATGGCAAGCATAAAAGTGAAGAGGTCATCCTGGAAGTATAATCATGAATTTAATTTTTATTTAATATTTCACTTCACCAAACATTATGCTAATTGAAACATGAAACCCATTTTAACTTTTTATGTGAACAAATTTTTTTGGGTTATCTAAAACAGAGTATATGATCATTAAAATACTCCTACTTGTAGTTTTTTTCAAATCAACAATACGCATCTCAGGTGAATTTACCACACGCATTAACCTTCTTAATAATCAATCGAAACTACACTTCCTCATATTTGAAAGCGTGCCGCCTTATTTTTCAGCCACCACGCAATAGGTATTCTGAAAGTTCTTAAGTTCAACGAAATACTTCAGAAAATGCGCATCAGAAATTTTTACATAGCCGCTAGCCCCAATTTCATACAATTTTAAAACGTTTTTTGGCAATAAACTGAATCTAAATTTAATTCGTATAAGCATGCCTGCTAGTCAGTGTAAATTTACATCCCACATCCTATGTACTCAACAAAGTCCGCCAACGTTGTCCATGTCCGTGTCAGTTATAATCGTATTTTCAAAATAAAATTATATTTACTATATACGAGTATTTTCCTTTGTACCGGGTACAGTCATATTAGAGATGAAAATTTCCAGTGAATACTACGTTTCAAAAATATGGACAGTCAAACAAAAAAGAAAAAGAATATCATAAGTTTTCTTGTCGTTTCTCTGGTCAGAAAAGAATTTTCTTTGTGGTGAAATCTTAATATGATTTTACAAGGAAATTGCTGAACAGGAAAACTCATACTGCGTATGAATATGTACTCGTATACAAAATAAATTTATTTTTCATTCATTTACTGCGAAATTAAGTATATAATATGCGTCTGTCCAAGATTATTTATATAATAGCAAGAAAACTTAATGAGGTCTATACGTATAAACCAGCTGGCCACGTTTTTCCGGGGGTAAACGGCGAAATTTATTTTCGTCGGAAAAGTGTGCCGTCAGCTTTTCTTCCTTGGCCATGGTCCAAACATGTGATACGTATTTCGACGTTTCTTTACATACTTACATGCAGGTTAAAAGTCGGATCATACGTGTGGTTATAATTAATGTGCAAAATAAATAGATTAATAAGTATATCTTAGCCGCTTGTAGTGTTATTTTGAATAATTTGCGTAAATTGAAGGAAGAGCTTGAAGAAAACATCAAGTTTATCCATTTCATAGCTATAGGGAATTTTTTTCGTTTCATGTCAATTCTTTTAATAAACCGCGTTTGTGTAATACAAACTTTTGGCTAGGCAAAAAAAACAACGAGGTCAGTGTCATTGGCGGAAATCATAACATACTCGTGTTATTAATTTTAATGTTCAAGAGATGAAACGTTTATTTGTTTTGCCTAGAACGTGTTGAAAAACGTATATGCTGATTGAATGCTCTTTGTTCACCTAGTGGGCTTAGTTTACTACATGGAATATTTTTAAATGGAAGGAGAATGATCTCGATTCAAAAGAACATAAACAAAAATCAGGAAGAGATTGGCTTAATTTGTGCTAATGGCGAATTTGGCATATTTTTTTAGGCGGCCTATTAAAAGGGTTGCATTTGTTAATGTAGAGTTTGATAAATTTTTTCAGCGAGCAAAAGTTGCTTCGAAATTTAAAAATAAATATGCTCCCTTTAAAGAAGTTGATATTGTGAACTGTTTCAGGTGTTGGCAAATAAGGGCATCAAGTTTATTTTAATGTTAAAGTTTCATCACTTTATCATGAAAACTTATTGTTGAAAAGTTAACTTTAAGTGAAATCGTTAAAACTTTATTATTACTTTTAAGATTTTGCTAATTTTTTTTTTATTTTTAATGATATTATACATACAATTTTACGCCAATGTATATTAAATAAATCTTATAATATCACCTTCTCTAAATTTTTCCTTTCGGACATGTATTATAAAATCAGTAAGCAAATAGAGGCAGTAGTAGGGTCTTTAAATAAGAGGTTTTTTTTTTCAAATTGCTTTTCATTTTAGAGCTGTCAAAATCCAATTTTAAATTAGCCAGTGTACTCGTATTTTGACAGTTTGGTACAACTTGATTACTAGAAATCTTGAAATACCGAAACCTTAAAAATGCCATTATTTTCATAATATTTATTTCTCCGTGGGTAATGAGGTACGTACCAGCAAGATTATATTAAAAGCTATCATCCCTACAAAAAAGGCCTAGGCGAAAATTAAAAAAACACAGAAATGATCAGGTATTGAAAATTTTTATAAGTTCACAGTTTCAAAATTTCAAGGATTCAAACATAAATTGGCTGATTGTGGTATTATTTGACGAGTAAAAACCAAACGATTTTCAAATATATTTACATCTGTACACACTCGTGCAAAGAATAAATATAATGAAACAATATAAAAAATTTCGATCGTAGAGCCAGTTTTTGATAATTGTTAAATAAATTCTTTCAAGCATACAAATCTGTGGTAAGACTTGTGCTATATTATGGGTGTGAAACATGAACCCTTACCCAAGCATCCGTAAACATATTGTGTCCCTTCGAAAGATGGGCTGGCCATGTAAATTGCATGGATACCCAAAAAGGTATTTGTTGGGAGAACTGAAGGGTGGAGACCAGTGGGGAAACCGAGAAAATGCTGGTCTGACTCAGTCGACGAAGACAGTTCATTGCTGCGCCGATCTCGAAATTGGAGGACACGGTCAATGGGCCGAGACAGTTGGAGGTACTTGTTTCAGGAAGCGAAGGCTCAAGAGAGACTGTAGTGCTACGAAGAAGAATGAATGCTGTACCCCCAACTTATGATAGATTGGTGTTGCCTTTGGGTGATATTAGTTCAAACCAAGTCATACTAGCTACGAAAGGATAACGACTAATTTTTCAGTATAAATATGATGAACATGGTCAAATTTAAATTTCAATAAGATAGAACCACATGTAACAGGATAAAACAGTGGTTCTATTATATGGTAAACTCCCTGTCTCTGATTATTTATCATATATACATATATATATATATATATATATATATATATATATATATATATATATATATATATATATATATATATATATATATATATAAGCCAGCTACTAGAATATCCTCCGAATTTGAGCTTGCGGAATTAACGGTTTCAATATAGCCATCTGAACTTCAAATTTCATTAAATTCAAGGATAACTTCACGATTTTATTCAAGAAAATGCAAAACTGATAAATCATGCTATTACCAACATAGTTTAGTGAATTTTAACTTTTAAGGTATTTATTGCTATTGTACTCATAGAGGACTACCTCCGCTATTTTATTAATATTTTTCGGTCCACAGGTGTTCAATCGCAAGCGGGTGGCACAATAGTTTTCATATTCTTCCGCTTTCCCTGCCTACCCCAATATCGATGCAGTTTTGATAGCTGATATTGAAAGATTTCATCAAGACCTTTCATTTGCTGTACTACTCGGTTAAAAAATTTTTTATGGGGTCAAATAATTAAAATCCTTTCAACTATTTTCGACTATGATACTTTCATTTACAAGAAACGTCTGAGCTATTTACAAGATTTGATGACTTTAGCTTCTCTAGTTCCTGAGAAAACTTGCTGTGACGCACTGACGGACGGATAGATAGACAGGTACTGATTTTAAAAGGGGATTGTAGAATCTTTTTTACAAAACCCTGAGACCTGTAATTGCATATGTATATTTTACTTGTTTATGTCTAATATCGTAAATTTATGCATCTGTGTTTAGTCCATTGAATTTCTCTTCAAAATCCAACAGAAAATCATACAGGTATTAACTTCAACAAATACGAGGATAGTCCCAAAAGTACCCGACCTGACATAAATACGGGTAGTTTAAAAAAAAATTAATGAGATTGACAATACCACCTTTCAACAACTTAATGTGAAAAATTCATAACGGCACGTTTATTATTATTTTTTTTACAGCCATCCAAAGTGAACGCTCTCAGTGAATTTGTAAATGTGGAAAAAATCGGGCATCGTTATGTGATATAATACTTTCATTTGAAAGGTCTAAGTCCAAACGATATTAAAGCCGAGTTGGATTCTACTCTGGGGAAGTTTGCTTCTTCATTTACAATTCTCAAATATTGGGTAGCTAGGTTTAAGCGAGGTTGTACGAGCTGCCAAGAAGAACACCACAGTGGTTGACTAAGTGAGGTCACTACGTCAGAAAATGTGAAGAAAATCCACAAAATGGTATTGGATGACCGAAGTGCGCGAGATAGCAAACATGGCAGGCATTTCAAAAAGAGCTCTGCATTTTATTTTGACCGAAAATTTGGACATGAGATATCTGTGCGTAAGATGGGTGCCTCGTTTGCTCACAATGGAGCACAAATAGCAACGTGAGGATGTTTCCATCGAGTGTTTGACAATGTTTTGCAGCAATAAAGCTAAGTTCCTGCATCGATTCATAACCATGGACGAAACATGGGTCACCTGAAACAAAGGAGCAGTCAAAGCAGTGGACTGAAAAGGGAAAACCGGCTCCAAAGAAAGAAAACACAGTTCAGTCAGCTGCTAAGGTCATGGAATCCGTTTTCTGGGATGGGCGTGATTATCTCGAAAAAGGAAAAACAAGAAACATGATCAAATCAAGGAAATACGGCCCCAACTGACGAAAAAGAAAGTGTTGTTTCATTACGATAACGCATCAGTCCACACGTGCAATGAGTTGAAATTCGAATTGCTTCCTCAAGCACCCTATTCGCCAGATCTAGCTCCCTCGGACTATTTTCTTTTTCCGAATTTGGAAAAATGGCTCGGCAGCTAAAGATTTGCTAACAATGAACAGGTAGAGTCTGCGGTTAATAGCTATTTTGAGGAGCTTGACGGTTCCTACTATAAAACGGGTATCGAAGCTATTGAACATCGTTGGGAAAAGTGTATCGAGCTGATAGGAGAATATTTTGAAAAATAAAAAACATTTTCGCAATTTTTTTACTGTTTTCTTTGTCGGGTCGGGTACTTTTGGGATCGCCCTCGTAAAGTGTCACCCATATTTAGGTAAGGGGCCTCGAAGAAAGCATACCTGTCACTCAGATATAAGTAACGTGGTGACGAATATGTTAAGCTTACGGAACGGAAATTTACAATTCCCTTTCCTTTGCGCTAAGTAGCATTTTAGGCATAGAATAGTGAAAAATTACAAACGGAAATTATTCCGAATGCATAAAGCTCAAACCGTATAGTAGGGGTACCATATTACCCTCAGCTCCTTAAACTTCTCTTAATAAAAAATGAGAATGAAACTTAAATACGTCGGTCAAAGTGAACCGTTAATTTATTCCTTGTCAATTTCCCATTCACTTTATTGTGTGAAGTTCCTAAAAACTCTTGCTTCTCTAAAAATTTCATACCTAAATTCATTCGATTATGATTCAACAACAAAGTGCGTGTGTCCATACTTTGAAATTATATTCAACATATTTTTAATTGCTTACAGAGTATTTCCGCTTTATAAACTAAAACCACTTCTCTGCAATCGTAATATCTTCAAATTCACGGTCAAATGCTTCCGGTAGGCATATGTTAAGCTTCTTAAGGGCATTTGAGATGAACGGCTACAATGCTTTTTTGATTTCAGTTTCGATGTTAATTATTTTTTACCAAAGCAATGTTAAGATACTCATTGAGTCTCAATGTCAGTAGGTAGAATAGAGGCAAGCTCTATTCTCTAGTAATTTTTTGATTACATTTATTAATACATGTTTTTTTTTTGGAACGCGATGAAAATTTCTCTAGAAGGATATCTATTCACAATGGAAACATTCCATTGTAAATAGTGTTTATAACTTATTGTTGAGCTCTACCTTAATTTTGAATTCTACGATATAGCTTTTACCAACTTTTTTAAAATTTCTTATAACAAATATAAATAAATAATCAAGGAACTATTTATTAACGTATCCATTTTTTTCCAGCATACATACCAATTTTAACCCTGCCGCCAGCTAATATCCGGAAAATCAAATACACGCCTCTAGCATACTAAGTCAAGGTTAACGAGATTTTTTTGTTGCAAATCAAAGTTTTTGCATCCAGTCTGAGTATTTCAATTCAAATTAGACCGCCAAAAACAAAAAAATCCAAAACTAGCTTCTTAATTTAACGGTTCATCTATTAATTTCATTCAATTGCATCTCGCAAACTGATTTTATTTTTTGTTCGTCAACAATTACTCAATATTTAATTCAGAAGCCAATCAATTAATTGCAAAATAAAAGAATAAATTTTCTAATGTTTTGTATTGTGGTCAGACAATGAACCTTAACCATGAATCAATTCACTTCATTCACGATTCGTATATTGCAAAAGCTTCATTGCATTTTCGAATGTCGCAGCAAAAAAGCTCAGATAATGTGGAAGAAGGTGAAACGTCTGGGCCTCGTTTGTGAGTGTTTTATGCTAATTTCGAAAGATTTGATACTCAAAATTCAATTTTAACGTAGTTGATCATTACAATTGGAGGTTAGTTGAAATTATTGGTTTTTGATTTATATTTTTTAGTTTCAATTGCTGAACAATATTTTCGATTGGATACGAATCAGTAAATGTATCTTCAAAAACTATTTGAGAAGTTTCTAAACGCAGATCAAATTCTTTAGACGCAGAATCTTACAACGTAAAATTTTCTTTCGCGGTTGCAGACATGTGCGAGACAAAAGCACGTGGCATTAAGCTAAATCTAACACAATGAACTGATTAGAAATATATAATTAAATCGTTACAATCGCTGACCTTCACAGACTGCCAGTCTCCAACAGCAACAGTTTCATATTACTCGTATATGCTGGATTTTGTATGTGTTTGCGTATGAAAATTTATTAAAGAGATTTTGCTTGGTTTTCAATTCGACATTTGTGTTTTTCTTTACGCATCGGCTAACAGCTTACAAAAAGATGTAATTACTATATGACGAAGTCGCGCAATGGCGAAGTAAAGTTTATACTCGTATATGAGCATTCACGATTTGTTGATTGCTGCAAGCGACTATCGTTAACCTTTGTGATAACAATAGTCATTTCTTTGTAGTTAGCTAGAAATGGATTGTATAATTAGCTAATGGTAAATAATCTTGTTGCATTGACTGCTAAAGAAAATTTAGATGAATTCAAAGTAAATGATATTCGTTATTCGAAGTTTCACGATGCGTTGACCCAGATTGTGTAGAGATTTTCAAATGATACTATTGCATTAAAATATATTTTTGAGGAGGGTTTTATCTGTTCAGCGGTATGTAGGCATGTTGAATAGAAATTATTTATATTTTTCCGAATTGATTAGAAAATATAAAACGTGCTTTGATGCCAGTAGTTTTCTCTGGAATGTACTTTATTTGAATAATTTATATACAGGCATACATACATACATCACAAACCCATGATTCAGAAGAGATTCTACAGTTAAAGATATGCTGAAGTGTATCTATCCGGCTTGATAAGGTAATAAAATATACTTTTAATTTTATCGCCTGATTCACTAGCAATATCAATTCATTAAATAAATTTCACAACTGATGCGATAATTCATTACACGTGTTTTGAGGGCTAGGAAAATCAAAACTAGATATTTTCTTTTTTGCAGATTTATTAACCTTCAAAAGGTGCTTAGTAAGAAGTGGAATGGCCTTCTTTAAACATATGACTGCATATAGTAAACTGTAAAGCTGAGAAACAATATCCGATATTTGATGATTAAAATTAGAGCAGATTTTGATGTGAAAGCCTGGCTTAGAGTCCCTTGGTTATCAAGAGGAGACCTAGTATATTAGTAGCTATCTTACTTTACCTATTTTGATATTTTTCAAATTGTAACTAAGGAAATGGCTGTGGCTTCGTTAATATGGTTTTATTTTCATCATAATTCCAAATTTGTGTTTATATGCTGAAATGTCCGTCTATGTTCAATAATTGGTTGATTAGTTAGAATTGGACGAATTCTATTAAACAGTGTAAACCTTGATTTGGCAAAAGAAAAAAATTAGCAATATTTTTAGAATATTGTACTATGTTACAAAGTTCTATTGAAATTGCAACCTGTCTATCCATCTTTCATACCAATTTTTCTTCGAAACTACAATAGCTGCACACATCAAACCTGATAGGTATAGTATAGTGGCGATTCCCTCTTGAAAATATGTGAATTAAAATAATTTTCAAAAGTTCTTTAGGTGGGTCTCCCCGTAAAGGAAGGCGAGCCTTAACACATTTTTTCACCATAGGCAGTTGTGTAGAATATCGAATGATAGACCTTGAAGAGAGTTTTTCAAAGCAGGCGTTAAAATAGTCTTTTTGAGACAGGAGGTTGTCATTTTCTGGCTACGTTTAAAAAACGTATCTTGGTTTCGTCCATCCAACCACATACTACACTCTTCTGGTGCTTTCTCGATCAAATAGCGAGGTGTTGTTTGTTCTCCTGCTTTTATATAGGCAGAAGAACAATGCAAGTGCAATGCAAGGGGGTACACGAAAATTTTGTGTCCTGCCCTCGCGTTTGGATACCAGAGATCCAAAATATATAGAAAAAATCATGAGGATAGTTCCTTATGAGTATAGCAACAACAAATTTGATAGAAGTCAAAAGTTGCTCAACTTTTTTAATAATACAAGAACTTATCACTTTCAGCTATCCCAAATAAAATCGAATATATTCACTTCGATTCAATGAAATTTAAATATAAGATTGGCCTTAGTTGGAAATTTAATCAGAATCGAATCACATTCAGTGTAGTTATAGAAATTTGAATTTTCACATATTACACAGTTTCCTTACTGTATTGGCTTTCGGTCTACCCAGATTCTAAATTTCTGATCGGATCTATTTGAAAATTTCAAGAAACATAAAGAAAAATCTTTTGAAATACGCACTGAATGATAAACGTAGTACTGGAACAGAATGATGATCGTTCAAATTAATGGAAAAGAGGCTTTCCTTTGAACCTATTATTTAATTTACGTATAATCGAAGTGTTTTCCTCAGTTTGTTCATTAGTTGCGTGACGCAAATGTCCGTGATAAATATGTTGATCCTTATGACAGGAGCATACTTTTGTCTGCTTGACTTGCTTTATTTTATGTTCTTTTCCTTTTGAAAAGCTTTTATTTTAGTTGTGATACAAAATACTTCTCATGTAAAAAATTTTGAGGTCAGCTCTCAAATTTCAAAATGGCGGCAGCTGGTCAAAATTTGAAAGATTGAAGGCCGGCAAAAATCGTACTAGGATGTGTATGAGATATGACCACCAACATATGCGTATCGTATAAGTTACAAAATTGTGGCAGGTCCAATATTGATATTCATAGTTTCATATCCTCTAGTTGTTAAGCTTTTCAATAAATACTGACGAAATTTAATATCAACCACAGCATGTGAAATACAATGTCAAAAATGCGTAATTTTTTAGATATGCTTTAATCAAAAAATTGTCGGTTTTTGTCGGTTTTTGTCGGACCCCAAAAAAACATCTGATTCGGAAGAGATTGTAGTAGCACCCTGTTAAATAGAAATTGATTGTTACTATATAATCATTTAATTTTAAGTAATTTTTAATCCAAACTCTATGAGCGTAACAAAAATTTCGTGTACCAAAATCAAGTGGCACCTTTGAGAAATTTACCTTTCCGGCTTGCTATATCATAGAGATTTTTTCAGTAAAAAATAACGGAATGTCAGCTGAAAAAATAAAGATTCTTTTGCCATATCAGAGCATTGGTTTTTTCGATTCTCATCTGAAGATATCGTATTTATTCTACTTAGACAATGAATATCATTTAAATATTCTTTAGTGGAGTCATAAACTAAGTTTTAATTTGTTGCTCTTCTTGACTTGCTTTTCATAAAAGTGCAAAGTATTGTGTTGTTTTATTAACGCTAAAATAACAATTGCTGCTTTGTGTATAGAAGGCAGAGTAACATAAACAAGCTGAGTAGACAGAAGTACGCTTCTGTCAGATGAGTTTAGTGCTGAACCTTTGAAATGCAGACATTACATTACGTAACTTATATAAAAACTCACGAAATACTTCTATGATATATACCTTAAATTATAAAGGGTTTTCCAATAAGAGGTGTTATTTTGGAAAGCCCGCTATTTCGGTAGATGTCACTTTTGTAGTCATTTTTTGATATTTGACAAGTAAAAACTACGCCATTTATAAAAATGGAACGATACGCACTTCAACATCGCATTGAAATTATTAAAATTCACTATGAAAATGGTGAAAATTTGGCAGAGACGGTTCGGAAAACACGAACATTTTTGGGTCGTCGTGAAGCACCTTGTCCGACCGCAATACAGAAATTGGTGGTAAAATTCGAGCTGTTTGGACAACTTAGTGATGTGAAGAATAAAACCCGTGCACGTCACTCAAGAACAGCCGAGAATATAGCTGCTGTAGCCAAAAGTGTTGAAGAAAACCCAGGTTTGTCCATTCCTCGTCGTTCTTTGGAATTAGGCATTCCACAAACATCATTAAAACGTATTTTGCATAAAGATTTGGGTCTTAAGGCTTATAAAGTACAGTTAACACAAGAATTCAAGCCAGTTTATCATCAACAACGTCGTCTCTTTGCTGGTTGGGTCCTTGAAATGCATGAAAATGATCCGGAATTCCATCGAAAAATCATTTTGAGTGATTTCCACCTCGGTGGCCTCGTCAACAAGCAAAATTGTCGCATCTGGGGCTCGGGAAACCCACGCGTTATTGTTGAAAAGCCTCTCAATCCTCAACGTGTGACTGTTTGGTGCGGTTTATGGTCCGGCGGAGCATTGGACCTTACTTTTCCGAAAATGAGGCTGGAGCAACAGTTACGGTGAATGGATTGCGCTATCGAGAGATGATTAATGATTCTTATGGCCGGAATTGGATGGTATCAATCTGGACAACGTTTACTTACAACAAGACGACGCTACGTGCCACACTAGCAACGAAACCATTGATCTTTTACGGGATAAATTTCTGGACCGTGTTATCTCTGGAAGAGGTGATCACAATTGGCCACCGAGATCTTGTGATTTAACACGTTGCGGCTTCTTCCTTTGAGGCCACGCGAAAGAAAAGGTCTACGCCAATAGCCCAGCGTCAATTCAAGACCTCAAAGATGGAATTCGTGAGGCTATCGAGGACATAGAGCAGCCACTTTGCGATTTTGTTATGGAAAATTTCATGAAAAGGATATGGTCCTGTAAGCGTGGTCGTGGTGGTCATTTGCCTGATGTTATTTTTCAATATTAACGGCCTTCTTTCTTCTTTACAATAAAATAAACATTTGATCATTTCTATTAAAAAATGGCATTTTTCTTTTAATATCAAACTAACACCTCTTATTGGAAAACCCTGTAGAAGAAAAGGAAATCACTTTTTACCTAGATTTAGTTATGGAGTATACACTCTAACTACGCGGACCATCAAAAACTTACCTTATCCTAATATAATTACATCACAATCTACCTGACCTAAATGTAAAATCTTATCTCAAATTTTTGAAGAAAAAAACTGTTAACACAAACAAACAAAAATAACATTAAAAGTAACAATAATGAATTGAAAATCAAAACAATGAAAGATTGCTCCAGCCTCAATATACTTAACAAATGTGTACCTCCATTGGGATTTTTGATTTTTGGAGCTTAAATTCGGAGGATATTTTGTTTTCTTCTTAGTGGCCCTTCTATGTACTATATATAATTTTAACTGAAACATCGCTAGAATTGAAAAGATACCAATTTATGACCAAATAAACGAGTACCTCTGGAGGAATGAAGTAAGTTTTGAGATAAGTATCAATAAATTCATCTGAAGGGTCGAACGACTGCAAAGTATAACTTTTGTGATAGGATTTTGAAGCAGTTTCAAAAAGAAGATACTAACTCTTGATACTTTAGCAGTTTAAGAAACTCTTCGATTCGATGTATAAGTTTTCTAATCAACCTCAGGCTTTTTGTACTGAGCAGTACGGGCCGAAGACGTTTTTTTAGAAACCACTTAACCTCTCCATTGTACTGGCAATCTGATTATACCAGATCTAAAATCTTTATGCCAATACAGGTATAATCAGAGCATTGTAACAGATTACTTTGATCTTTTGATAAATATAGCTGAAAGGGTCTACTTGGGGATCCAGATAATTCCAGAGACACCACAAGACCACAGGAAACTTACAAGATACTTGACAGAAATGACGATACAATACCATACGTATATCCTTCCTGAAGAAAGGAATCTAAATGTGGTAATCAGGGGTCTGTATGGACTGTCGATTGACGACATTAAAGAAGATCTGGAGAGCCAAGGATTTCAACGCATTGAAATCCACTATATAAAGTTACGAGATGGGCCATCCAGGTTGGTGAAGGTCCTCCTTCCCAAAAGTGAGACTGTCATATACAATATAAGGTCAATATGTCACCTCATATGCACTGTTGAAGCACAACGCCCCCGTACAGGACAAGTTATGTGCCACAACTGTCAGCAGTTTGGACACTCCTCCAGAAATTGTCACGCTCAGGCCCGTTGTATTAAATGCGATGGGCTCGACCATTTTTCCAAATGCGTTAAAAAAGCAGAGGAAAAGCCAAAATGTGTGAACTGTGGTGGAGAACATCCAGCCAACTATGGTGGATACCCTCGAAACCCAGTGAATGTCAGGAAATCGTTCACACAAGTTGCAGCTGCAAATACATCTACACAACAACAAAATAAAAACACACAAAAACAAAAACAAGCAAACACTCCACTAAACACAAATAACAACATGGACACACTCTTTGCCACCATGCAAACACAATTCCAAACCATGATGCAAGACATGATGGCAAAAATAATTCAGGGAATGTTTGCATCACAAAACAATTTCAACAGCACACTGACAAAGAAACAATAATGAGCTTTATGGACCATTTAACCATTCTCACATGGAATGCAAATTCCCTGCTTCATAAGACTGGTGAGCTGACTTAACTTATATTTGATTATAAGTTTAACATCATTCTCATCCAGGAAATCTTTCTGAAGCCTGGAAACCGCCTACGGTTCACTATTTTTTTTTCTGTACAGAAATGACAGAACAACAGGCATCTAGTATTGACACCTACGTTACAAACACTAGAAGCTACTGCAATTCAAGTGCGGACGGATTCTTTTGACTTCATGGTAGTCTCGGCATACAGCCGCCCTCAGGCAGCTATGCTCATTGAAGATATTAAAAAACTTCTGAACTTTCAGGGTCCCAACCTCCTTGCCGGAGACTTTAATGCCTATCACCGAAGCTGGGGAGCTGTGAGAAGCAATCGTGCTGGGACTGAGTTAAACCGATTCATCGCAGATAATCCACTAAGCCCGCATATCCCCAACGAACCAACACATTACGGCTACCGAAATAGTTATCCTCTCGATATTGGTATATCACGTACCTTTGAACACGATGTACGCATCGAAGTCCTCGACGAACTCTCATCCAATCACAAACCGGTGCTCTTCTTAATAGGAGGAATATACACAGATGAACCCCTACAAGTAAAGAAGAAAACTGATTGGCAAACTTTCCAAGTCGCATTGGCTAAAAAACCATCATTCAAACACCTGAAACAGCCAGCGACACAGGGAAAATGATAGAAGAAATCACAGACAAAATAATACAGGCAAAAGAGGACAACACAGTCACAACTCTGACAAGGAAGACAAACCCCTATGAACTCCCTAACGTCATCAAAAATTTAATAAGGAGGAGGAACCGAGTTCGGAGAAAGGCTAGGAACACAGGTGATCCTAAATTACGCCAGGAAGCAAATCAAATTACGAACAAAATTCGTGATCGGAAATCGAAATTCCGCAATGAACAATGGGAGAGCTTCTTGCAAAGTCTGGAGGGTTTCCAAATACTTTCGTATTAAAAACAAACTTGTAATACCACCAATTCACGGCCCTTACGGTATCAAATTCGACAGTTCTGGTAAGATGGAGGCCTTCGCAGATACTCTAGAACAACAGCTCTGTGAAAATTCATCTGATGAGGAGGACCTTGACGAACACGAAGACCACGTCAATCGGTTGACCAACAGGCTCATGAGGTCAGACATTACAGACTCCGATCTATTACAAAGCACCTGTCTTCAAGAGGTTAAAGACATCATACAAGTACTGAACAGACGGAAAGCACCGGGATTTGATTAAATATCAAACACCATGTTAAAATGGCTCCCGGATAACATTCTCGATGCAATAGCAGTGATTCTAAACGAAATTTTCCGCTTGCAAAAATACCCCAAAATATGGAAATCGGCAATAGTTATTGTTCTTCCAAAACCTGGTAAAAACCTCATGTTCCCACAAAACTAGTGACCCATTAGCCTATTATCCTCTCTGTCGAAAATAGTAGAGCAGGTGCTACTAAATCGACTAACTGAGGTTGTTACCGAAAAAGAAATACTACCAGAAGAACAATTTGGCTTCAAGCCATTACACTCCACAGAACTCCAGCTTACTAGGGTGGTCCAACACATTAAAATAGGGCTAAACCGCAGGAAATCAACGGGTTTGGTTATGTTTGACATAGCCAAAGCCTTCGATAAAGTCTGGCATGCAGGACTTATTTACAAAATGCATGAATCCCAACTATTTCCACTCCTTAAGGCCAAGAAACTCAACATCAAGAACCGTCTGCTGATCTACAAACAAATAATACGACCGACGCTACTATATGGTAGTACAGCCTTCTACCAGACGACAGAGACCAACGAAAAGGCACTACAATCCATCCAAAACAAAAGCATTCGGCAAATCTTCGGAGTTCCATGGTATGTTAGAAATACGGACATATACAAGGACCTTAGAATAGAACCTGTCGACATATTCGTACGTGACAAAGCACTCAAACTGCTCGACAAAGTAGACAACCATCCTAACACTACTCTGGGATTATACAATCTCGTTAATCATGGTGGGCAAATAATTGCTCACAGGTAGAAGGGAGCTAGAGTGCTAAATCGCACCAGCTCCAAGGAAAACGAATCCAAGAGAAGAGAGAGAGGGGGGGGGGGTCGCGAAATATTAAGATGGAATTGTGGGATCATTTGTGAGTACTCCATTACACAGAACGGGTACAAGTTATATTCACCGGAAGCTTTCCGAATATAGCAGGCATGTGATTTACGGTTTGAGTAGTGAAACTTATAATCATACATAAATGCTTTATTTGAATTTCGTAAAAATAACCTATTTGCGATTTGGGTTTAAAAGCTCTTTACAAACTATATAATCTGAATTAAACAAGTTGGGTAAACAGACCTACGCTCATGTCAGAAGGGTTTTGTATTAATTTTCAAAATGCAGTCACCAGATTGTATAAGTCAAGAAGCATATCAATGACGATTTTATTGGAGAAACTATGAAATTCGAAGACCATACTATTATTAACAAAGTTGAAAAATTTCGACTTCTGAGGTTTTTTTATTGTTCTACTCATAAATATCTCCCTTGATAATTATTTCAGATGTCCATTCGCGACGGAGGAAACACATTTTTCATGTATTTCCCCCCTGTGCCCCCACTGAAGCAGAAACCGACAGTTTAAGAACTGTTTTGAAAAGCTCCCATGAAAGCTATCATTTCATACTCATATCGGCTACGTTTGATGAATTTTTTTTTCAGGGGTCACTCTCCTGTACTGTTATCATCGATTAATAGCCAATTTTTTTCGAATCCTAGAGTTGTTACAAAGCCCTTTTGTTAGAAGCTCCCTCCCGCCTCCTTGACTTGTTTCACTTATGAGTATTAATTGTAGGTACTCAGCTTCAGTCATTCATTAAATTGAATCAAGTGTTCAAAGCATGCGCCTTAAGCGTTGAAGTTGGGAAAAAATAACTCAAAGTTATTCAATCTTCGCATTTAAAACAGCCACTATTTTGTTTTAAGATTACTGATACCACTAGCTGAACTGATCCTCAAAGTTATTCATGACACCCATCATTCCTGAAATTTTCATGCAAATCCTAGCAAAACTGTAGTGTCTGAGTCGGTAAAAAGCGCATGTTGTTCCATAGCCATATGTTGCCATAGTAATACATGCAGCGCATATTGTTCCATAGTAACACAGGAAAATTCAAACCGCTATAACTTCGCTAAATATGATTCAATCTTTATGAAACTTGCAGATTTGATCAATCTTATAAAAAGACATCTGTGTACTGAATTTCATAGAATTTAAGGGTACCGTCAAGATTTTATTCAAGAAAACATAAAATCGATAAATCATACTATTACTAACAAAGTTGAGTGAATTGCGACTTCTCACGTATTTGTTGTTCTTGTACTCATCAAGGCCTACATTCGTGATTTTTTTCAGATTTTTCGGATCACAGGTGTCCAATCGCGAGGGGGGGGGACACAAATTTTTCGTGTATTTCCCCTCCCTGTGCGCCCCTCGAAGCAAACTTTGCCAAACTAAGACCTGTTTTGGAAAGTTCTCATCAAGACCTTTCATTTGATACCCATATCGGCTACCTTCAATGAAATTTTTTTTTCGGGGGGTCACTCCCCTACATGGGGAGACCCCCCTTAAATACCTTATAAAATTTTTTAGTAGTTGAACTTTGAAGAGATCACCACTTTACACCTATATACAAAATTTGATGCTTCTAGCTTCAGTAGTTTCCGAGAAAAACTGCTGTGACACACGGACGGACGGACGGACGGACGGACGGACGGACGGACAGACAGACGGACAGACGGACAGACAGGACGCGATTTTAGAAGGGTTTTGTAAAATTACTTTACAAAACCCTAAAAATGACCAGTCCTCTCCTCTATCTGCTTATAGCGTACGTCTTCGAAAATATCTTTTGTATGCGTCTCTCAAAAGCAAATTAATACATAACAGATTGCAGTTAAACTTATACTGATGAATTGTTAGCTCAATTTAAATTCGCGCCAATTTACTAGCTTACACATATTCTTTGGGTTACAAAATCATTTTGTTTTGCGAGAAATAAAACATATACGTATGTTACGCTCCAAATGAGACTAACTTTGTGCAACTAATAATATACAAAAATGTTTGTTTCCTTAACACACATATTGTTTCCTCAGCCCCATAAATAACGAACCTAGTTCCGCAAATATCTATTTTAGTATTCTGTGCAAATAAATATATCTATTACTCATCATTTATTTGAAATTTGATTTCTGTAGTGCTTTATTAACTTTCACAATACTTAACTTACATACATAGGAAAGTTAATAAATCTCCACGATCAATCTAAGGATCTAGGAAACCTACTAACCTTCCATGTCATTCCATATAAAGCATTGCGTTGCAAATTGTCCTGCATAAACTCCCCAATCCATACTCGGTTAAATAAAAAGAAGTTAAAGCTGATCCTTCACTTGTCGCTTGACTATTTCTTTTGTCTTATCACGATTAACATAATATCACATATTTTAAGATTGCGAAATGTCAGGAAGTAAAATCGCAGATACTATACAAGATGACGAAGATGCCGACCAAAATGATGATGATTTACGAGTACGAGTATATGGAAAAAGCAACATAACTACCATAGAGCGCAGTAAATTGTTCACTTTCTTGATCTTAGAGGCACAGCACAGCATGTTGGAAAATCAAGTAAATGACGACGCTGTTTTGACGTAATTTCGTGTGTCTGTTGGAAGTATTTAGGAAGCTTGCAAGCGAAATGTTAGCAAGCTAGACTGGGCTCAGTCGCCAAGCTCTTATGACTTTGTTAGTCATGCTGTCACTACTTTTTAGCGTCAATGCTACACGCTTCGTAATAATGGTTTAAAAAATTCATAGTGAAGAAGTAGAGGTGCTCGCATGAACCGGAAGAAAATGACTACTTTTCAAGATTTAACGTAAACCTTCTTTTGTTCACGTACTGGATAAATACTAGAGCTTTGAACCTACTGTGAAAAATAAATTGCCTTATGGGTAGGTATGTGCCCGCTAAGCTTGAATAGTTGCTTAGCAGGTGTATGACTTGAGCTATTTGCAAGAGCCTGTGAAAATAACTTATTGTAGATTGTAATATACACCTCACATATGTATATCGCTGAAAGTGAAAATTTCTTATTTTTACTTTATGATGCTGTAAGATAGCTAGATCTTTGTACGTACACGGTATAAATGCATAAACTGCATACATACTCCTATATCGTTTACAATGAGTAATCAACACTGATCACGAAGCAGTAGCAATGGTAAGCAATGTAATTTGGGTCGACTATTAACATTTGCAACCAACTGATTGTTTCGTTTACAGGAGATGAAATATACTAAAAATTTTTTCTTTTTCTCAAACTTAGGTAATTGGAAAATGAAATTCTTTGTTTTTGAATAATTAATTTGATATTTTTGGTTAACTATGAGTTATAGGAAATTTCATTGCAAATTTTCGCTTAGCAAATGTGAATTTGGAGCTTTACTTTTTATTGTACTTGAAAAATAATAAACAGACTTAACACTCAAAAACAAATTTTCGGAAAAAGTATTCTACTTGAGTATCAAAACTCTTACTCAATACAGCAATGAATAAAAGTTATGCGTGAACATACAAAAAAAAAAGCAAAAAAAAAAATATACGCGATGAATTGATAACCTTCTTTCTTTTGGAAGTCGGCTAAAAACTAGTAATAACTGATTATGATAGTTTTCTAGATTGCAGATTACTAAGTTTGGGCTTAGTAATTTATTGTGCTTGATTCGAAAATTTGAGGGCGTAAACATGAGTGAAAAATGGCGCTATTCACCTAAATTTGTGTAGTTTAACTCGTTATCGAGTCACTCATATGTATTCTGTACTCAATTTGTATTGAGTATGTATCTCGCCAGTGTGTAAAATGCATCTGTTATAATAACTGAAGTACATTAAAATCAGTTTGAAGGGCATTTTGACAAATTTCCTAACGCAATCTTCAGTGATAATGTTAACTTGTAAAAAGATTGGTTCCCAATATTAGCTAAAAACTCATGCATTTAATTCTCTATAATTTCTCAAAGCGTACATTATCCATCACAACTACACACTTGTCGAATGGACTATGCACTTTCCCTTATTTGGCGAATTTAAAGTATAAGTGAAGATTCAAGAGTTCTGTCAAGAGATTTTGCACAAATTTATGCCATCTTCCGATTTTTAGATTGAAATAATATTTCTAACTTAACAGACACTATCTATTCTACCAGTTTTAATTTGTAGTTGAGACGGTAAATGTTCAATTATAACACAAAACTTTTTTATTTTAGCTATTTACAGTTAAAAGTTTGAAACTTAGTCGTTTTTAGGTCTTTGTAAAAACAATTTTTACAATAACCTACTAGTTTCGCGACCTGTCTGTCCGTCCGTCTGTCCGTGCGTCACAGCTGGTTTCCTCAGAAACTATAGAAGCTAGAATGCTCAAACTTTGTGAAAAGGTCAGAAGTGATGTTTTCTCAAAAGTTAAGGTCTTACCAAAAATTTAAAAAATTTTTAATAACGAATGAGCCCTTAAAAATGTTTTTTAACCAAAGGTAGTCGAGTGGGGTATTAAATGAAATGGTCCTGATTAGAACTTTTAGAATCTGAAATAAAAAAATCATTTTATGAATTAGGGGGCCCAGGGGAAGGCAAAATGTATCCAAAATTTGTGTACCACCCCCCCTTGCGATTGGACACTTTTGAGCCGAAAAATTTAAAAATTGTCACAAATGTGGAGCTTTACGAGTACAAGGGCAACAAATACCTAAGAAATCGGAATTCACTCAACTTAGTTAATAATAGTATGATTTGTAGATTTCACGTTTTGCCCATAAAATCAAAACGGTGCCTTTAAACTTCTTGAAATTTTGCAGTTATATAGATTGATATAAGATATTTATGCTCACAAAATTTAATTGAGATCGAATCATAATCAAGTGAGTTATAGCGATTTCAATTGTATGGAATTACAACAACAATAACACGTGTTTATGGTTGATACATATTTCAACTTGACCTAGGCACTTTTATTTTCTTTCAATTTTCATGAAAATTCAAGGAAAAGTGTTTAACTTGAATATGTTCAATAGGCCGAACATTCAGAAAAATCATTTAAGCTAGATCAAAATGGCGGCTGCGCTGTGCTTATGAAAGAAACTGTGCATCTTTAGCATAAATTTGAACGATTTCATATCCAAGTATTGGATAAATAATTCAAGTTATCGATTCACGCTATTAGAAAACTTGCTTCTAACCCTAGGAGGTTTACAAAGACCTTCTGGTAGGACCACTCTCCTGCTTACTCAACTTGTTTTACTGTGCTGCTCTCAAATACATTTTGATTGATTGCCCCTTAAATACGCTTCAAAATCAATTTTCATTTAGATGAGTATTTATATCGGTGATCCTAATGTCGCACTATATGTCCACCTAGCTGTTATGGGTACCAATTCTAAATCATGTGATAACTACTATAGTCAAGTGTGATGCTGACCATAGTAACTTCTAGAGTACCATTACGATCACAATATGAGGTTTTCCTACAAATCTCAATGCAAAGGTTCGATTTTTACTGTTGGGCAATGATTTCTATTAATTAGAATGATAAATAGACTCTTTTATAATATTCAGTTATGGATAGTAATTTTAAAATAATGGTAATTTATATCTTTTTGAAACATTTGGGATTTTCAGGTTGAGCCACTCTTTTCTTCCAAATTGTTTGTTTTACCTCTTTTCCAGCTTTTTGGGGTTCTGATGACTAAACTTGTGATTTATTCAATACTCCGATGTCAATAATGATATTTTCTAACTTAAAATGTGGAGAAACTTTCTCTTTAAAAGAATATTCAACAAAAATATTCAAAAATAAATAAATAAATGGAACGCTTCAAACTAATTAGGTAGATTTTTCTTGATTTCAGCTTGAAGAGTTTCCATATTCAGCATGGAATATGAGCAAATTAGTCTTTATTTTTCATTTCTTTTATACACTTATCTCATTCGATTGCCATTAGGGACTTCCTATCAAGCTTACAACTGAAATTCAATTAGGCAACGCTAGAAGTTTATTTAAACAATCTACTAGTGGAATCATGTATATTATATAGACCAGTGGGATCATAAAATATATGTGATAGTCTATTCAACAAGTCCGTAAGATAACACATAGATGGCGTTACTAGAATTTTTTCAGACAATTTTTTATTAGTACTAACCTTCAAACAATACGTGTATAAATTTGACAGCAATCGGACTATTGATTCGTGAGTTATAGCATTTTGTGCGAAGCAACTTTTGTTATTGAAAAAATGGAAAAAAGTGACATTTGAGTTTTAATGAAGCATTGTTTTTTGATGAAAAAAAAAATACAGTGGAAACTAAACAGTGGCTTGATAAACATTATCCTTTCTCTGCTCCATCGAGGCAAATGCTAGAGATGTGGATTGCTGAATTTGAACGTGGTCGTACCAGCACAAATGATGCAGAGCGCAGTGGACGCCCAAATAAGGCTACTATTCCAGAATACATTAAAAAAATCCACAAATTGGTTCTGAACGATCGCAAATTGAAGATGCACGAGCTAGCTGACATGGTAAAGATATCAGATGGTAGTGTTTTTATCATTTTACATGAACATTTAGGTATGCGAAAGCTCTGTGCAAAGTGGGTGCCGCGTGAGCTCACAGTCAACCAAAAACAACAACGCATTGATGCTTCAGAGGAGTGTTTCGCGCTGTTGAACCCCAACAAAATCAAATTCTATCGTCGATATGTGACAATGGACGAAACATGGCTTCACTATTACACACAAGAATCCAAAAGACAGTCAGCTGAGTCGACAGCGGTCGACGAACCGAATCCAAAGCGTGCAAAGACGCAAAATTCGGCCAGTAAGGTGATGCCGTCTGTATTTTGGGATGCAAACGGAATAATATTCATCGACTATCTCCAAAAAGGAACCACCATCAACATTGACTATTACTGTGCACTTTTGGATCGATTGAAGGCTAACATCGCAAAGAAACGGCTGGATTTGCTAAAGAAAAAAGTGTTGTTTCACCAAGATAATGCACCGTGTCAGAAATCGATGAAAACGATGGCAAAATTGAATGAATTGGGCTTGCTTACCCACCCACTGTATTCCTCAGATTTAGCCCCCAGCGACTTTTTCCTGTTTTCAAATCTCAAGAGAATGCGTGCTGGAAAGAAATTTAAGGCTGAAATCGCTGAAACGAAGGCCTATTTTGATGAGAAAGAGAAATCGTACTATAAAAGTTGCATCGAAAAGTTGGAAAACTGCTATACTCATTGTATTGCCCTCGAAGGCAACTATGTTGAAGAATTAAATCGAGTTTTGTTAAAATTTTGTTTTTTTCGTACTCATCCTACGGACTTATTGAATGACCTGTTATACATAGATAGCCAAAGAAAAATTTCGAGAATATTTCATCTGTTCACGATTTATTCGCTCTCGAGGATAGAGAACGAAATTGCAAATGTTTTCAAATATAAAGCAAAGAAAGTGAAAATGCTACTTAATTAAAAAGGAGAGAAAACAGCCTGAAAATTATTGTTTAGAGTTGTAGTAATGATGGAAAAAACGAATTCAATTAAAATTGTCAACGAACACAGGTGGGCTATTCTGAATTGAATGAATCCTGTTAGTTGCGTGAAAACTAGTCCAGTCTCTGGGCTGCAGAAATTAAAATCTTTACTCGATTTGCGAAAAATATCTGCAGTTAAGAATAAACTCATAGCAATCAAAGCGTTTAAAAGCACAGGCAATAGGAAATTCTATCGATAATCTGGCAGTTATACTGAAAAATAGTCAATTTTGGTTGATTAGCATTTTCAAAACTTGAGGAAGCAAAATAAATCTGTGATAGTTTGAATATTTTTGGGCAGAACCAATGGTGTATCGGCGAATACACAGTGACTGCGATAGAAATTAAAAATTATTAAGATAGTGCCCACTATTAGAATGTAATCGAGTTGACAGCAGGGAGTTGCCCTTGGTTTTTGCACCTACTGATCTGTTCTTATTGTGAAGGCAATCCAAGGCAATTTTGTGTTTTAAAGCAATAATTTTGGCAAAATCTAGTTTGCTTCATGGTTGTAGGCTCGTTATTTTGCAAATATGAGTCTTCTGTTTATATATTTTCAATGATTTTCAGAGATCAAAACTTGACCATTTAGTTTTTACCGTAGTTAATAAGCAAATTAAAATAAAATTTGAAATTACGTGATTTATTTATTTACAAATAACAGCAACATTTTTTTTTTATAGGGAATCACCTTAAAAAGTTATTAAAAAACAGCCCCTTTCGCAGCTTTGCTTCCTGCAATAAGCGCCTCCAACTGTTTTGGTTCATTGACCGCGTCCTTCAATTTCGAAATTCGAGCAGTAATGAACTGTCGTTGACCGAGTTAGACCAGCGTTTCCTCGTTAGTCTCCACCCTTCAGTTCTTCTAACGAATTCCTTTTTGGGTATCCGTTGTTCTTTCATAAGATTCACGTGGCCAGGCCATTGCAGTTTCCGCAATCTTACAAACATTGACATCTCCAGCTCGTCGAAAATTTCACACAGCTCATGGTTGTATCGAGTTTGCCATTAGTCGCCGTCTAGATTCGCTCCGATTTTTCACCCCATAACCCATCCCTTGAAGGCGTTCAAAATGTTTGCGGATACTTGGGTAAGAACCCATGTTTTACACCCATACTTAGAACAGATCTTATAACAGATTTGCATACTTGGGACTTTCGTCAACACTGAATAAAATATTTTATTTACGAGCTATATTCTTCGGGGTACATCGTATCTTTCATTACCATTTCATCTTATTTTAGCGCCTTAATACACGAATTTGCCCACATTTTCGATATTATACTCCCCAAGTGTGATATTTTGAGTATTTGAGGTATTTTTTTTCGGCTGCGTCATGAGTTTTGGTGTATTCTCATTAGTTTCTACCCCTACTAGTTTTGCTTGGCTGTCGTTGGCTTTTCTCATGTTTATTAAATGTAAGATGAATTTATTTGAAGTTTAATTTAAAATATAGACACTGCATATGATCCTGAACTATTTTCGAGAGCAGTCCCAAAAGTATCCGACCTGACTTATAAATACAGGTAGTTTTAAAAAAATTAATGCGATTGACAATACCACCTTTCAACAACTTAATGTGAAAAATTCATAACGGTACGTTTATTATTATTTTGTTTTACAGACATCCAAAGTGAACGCTCTCAGTGAATTTGTAAATATGGAAAAAATCGGGCATCGTTCTGTGATACAATGCTTTTATTTGAAAAGTCTAAGTCCAGCTGATATCAAAGCCGAGTTGGATTCTACTCTGGGGAAGTCTGCTCTTTTGTTTACAATGGTCAAATATTGGGTAGCTGAGGTTAAGCGAGGTTATACGAGCTGCCAAGATGAGTACCGCAGTGGTCGACCAAGTGAGGTCACTACGTCAGAAAATGTGAAGAAAAGCCACAAAATGGTATTGGATGAACGTCGACTAAAAGTTCGGGAGATAGCAGGCATGGCAGGTATTTTAAAAAGTGCCGTGCATCGCATTATGACTGAAAATTTGGACATGAGAAAGCTGTGCGCAAGATGGGTGCCGCGTTTGCTCACAATGGAGCACAAACAGCAACGTGAGGATGTTTCCATCGAGTGTTTGAAAATGTTTCACAGCAATAAAGCCGAGTTTTTGCGTCAATTCATAACCATGAACGAAACATGGATCCATCATTTTACACCTGAGACCAAGGAGCAGTCAAAGCAGTGGACTGAAAAGGGAAAACCGGCTCCAAAGAAAGCAAGGACAATTCAGTCAGCTGGCAAAGTCATGGCATCCGTTTTCTGGGATGCGCTTGGAATAATATTTATTGATTATCACAAAAAAGGCAAAACTATCAACTGCGTATATTGTGCAGCCTGATCGCAGCGTTTGAGTGATGAAATCAAGAAAAAACGGCCCCATCTGACAAAAAAGAAAGTGTTGTTCCATCGCAACAACGCACCAGTTCACACGTGCGTCATTTCGATGGCTAAAATCAATGAAATGAAGTTCGAATTGCTTCCTCACGCACTCTATTCGCCAGATTTGGCTCCCTCGGACTATTTTCTTTTTCCGAATTTGAAAAATTAGCTCGGTGGCACAAGATTTGTCAACAATAAAGAGGTAGAGTCTGCGGTTAGTAGCTATTTTGAGGAGCTTGACGGTTCTTACTATAAAGTGGGTATCGAAGCTATTGAGCATTGTTGGGAAAAGTGTATCGAGCTAAAAAGAGAATCTGTTGAAAAATTAAAAAACTTTTTCGCCAGCAAGTTTATTACTATTTTCTTTGTCGGGTACTTTTGGGACCGTCCTCGTAATAGTCATCGCGCAACAATCTAGATTAAGTCTTGGTGTTGAGGTTTGTTAGGGAACCTCATTTCGTAACGGCAATTGTATTCGAGATGGTGACAACGCTTGATCATTTGGTAAATTACCGAGCTCATAGTCCAACGAATGAACTACTAATATAAATTTAGTGCTATCAAACTGATTCGAAGCAGGCATTAATTAGACAAAAGGAGCCCATTCCAATGGTTACACCACGGGGAACACTTGTAGGAGTCTTGTATTTTAATTTATCCTTGCATCAAAAGACTCTCCTTTTCGAAGATTTGTAGCTCACTAGAAGTTAAAGTAGTGGAAGCCTTGTTTAAGCAAATGAAAAAATGGTATTTTGAATCTCAACCATTAGAATGGACTATGGAAAAGTAATCGGTCCTGCCTCCTACCTCAAAAGATCAGTGCCTTCTATGTCATCATTACATCAGCTTACTTAATAGTAAACTGCAGTGACAGCTTGAAATGTTTATATAAGCTGCTTTTTGATGCTCGATAAGGTGATTTGGTGGAGTGTGTCGTGTAAATCAGCGGTAAATAATAGTTTGACTTTAAAATAATTTAAGTGTTACGTGCGATCAGGATTAAAATGTGATTGATTTAAGAATGAGCAAGGGCTGATAATACTTAAGAAGTACCTTCAAGCTTATCTTGAAGGAATTATGTATTGATTGAGATTGTGGGAAGGCTCGAATATCTTTCATTATTTTCGCTAGGCATCAACTTTGAGGCTCCTCGTTTCCAGTTTCTTATGACGCAAAAATTTTCTTATTTCGGAATCAAGGTGAAATCAGTTTACACGCATCCCATGATTACCAATATTCAAGTGAGACTCATACAATATATATATATATATATATATATATATATATATATATATATATATATATATATATATATCTATATATATACTCGTATATACAGCTAAAGGAATCTTTCTAATTTAATAGCATTTTGAAAATATATTTAGACTCGGAGGAAAATTATTAACAAACTCGTAATTTTTACCATGACCACGTTATTATGAAAATTGTAGTGATTATTGTAAAGGTAAAATTTAAATGACATTATGTTGAAGAGACATTAAAATTCTTGAAAAATTTAGGAAGTCCATAATCAATTAAGGTGCGGACAAATTAAAACTAATATAACGTCTTTATTAATTTGTCTAATTGCCAAAATATGGCACAAAAGTTATAAGGGACGGCAGTAAAACTAGCAATAAGGGAAAACATTGCTGATATTATACGTTCCACACGATTCTGATAATACAGAAAGTCATTTACATACACCAAAAAATAATGTTCCGAGCATTCAACTCTATGATGAGACCTATGTTCTATTGTAGTATTGAGACATGGTCCACAAGCTTTAAAAGGTGGGTCTTTGGGAAAATTCTTGGAATGAAGGGCAACAGAATGCAATGTTAAATAAGGTACAATTATAAGTTATGTGAAATATTTAACTGAGGAAGAAGCCTTTACAATAATATTGGTTAATCTAAAAAGTATTGGGCCTTTTTGTCATTTTTCGATTGAATATATCCTTTATTTAAAATGGATTTTATTTAAATACATATTGCCCATTATTATCTATAACATTTTGCCATTTTTTGGGTAGAGCCATTGTTCCATCTGTGGAGAATTTCTGTGGTTTATTGGCAAAAAGCTTGGCCAAGTGGTTTTCACAGTCCCTTTTTGAAGTGAATGTCTTTTCATTAAGAAAGTTTTGCAGAGACCGAAACAAATGGTAGCCTGATGGTGCAAGGTCTGGACTATACGGTGGATGCATCAAAACTTCCCAGCCAAGCTCTGTCAATTTTTGATGGGTCATCAAAGATGTGTGTGGTCTGGCATTGTCATGATGGAAGATAACGCCCTTTCTATTGATCAATTCTGGCCGGCTTTTTGAAATTGCTTCTTGCAATCTGGTTAATTGCTGCCAGTAAAGAGTCGAATTGAGTGTTTGGCCAGGCTTGAGCACCTCATGATAAACAATTCTCTTCCAATCCTACCATACACACAGCATAACCTTATTTGGTGTCAATCCTGGCTTTTAAGGCGTTTGTGATGATTCACCTTTTTTTTGACCATGATCTTTTCCGAACAGTCTTCTCGTATCTTACCCATTTTTTATTGCTCGTAATGATTTGCTTCAATAATAGCTCAATTTCGTTGCGTTTTATTAGCATTTCGCAAATGGAAATTCGGTCAATCAAATTTTTTGTGTTAATTCATGCGGTACCCAAACGTCGAGCTTCTTTGTGTATCCAGCCTTACGCAAATGGTTCAAAACTGTTTGGTGATGGATATTCAGTTCCTCAGCAATGTCATGGTTGCTCATGTGTCAGTCTTCTTCAACTTTTTATAAGATTTAATCGACTTTTCCAGTGATTGGTGCATCTTTGACATCAAAATGTCCAGAACGAAAGCGAGTGAATCATTTCTTGGCTGTGGCTTTTGATGAAGTATATTGACCGCAGACACCACCAATTTTTTCACGAGCCTGCGATGCATTCTCACCTTGATCGGAGTGATATTGTAAAATATAACGATTTTTTTCAGAAATTTCATTCATTTTTAAATGATAACAGCTTTTGACACGAACGATGAAATACAAAACTGTCGAAATGAAAGTTGTAGACTGTCACCTTTTAAACGCATGTCAGTTTGATTCAATCTGATTAGTATTGCCGGATATATGGCAATGAACACCACCTAGTGACGAAAAAGGCTAAATACTTTTTAGACCACCCAATATAATGAAGAGGATCATGGTACAATGTAGCCAAGAAACTGAATTTTGATAAACTTTTGTTGAAAAATATGGACTAAAAATAATGAAATAATAAAAATTAAATAACTTATAGAGAACAAAAAGAAAACTGACTTCAAAGTGCCCTAAAAAGAGTGAAATAAATTTCATGGAAGCGGCGTTATATCAGTTTTTCCCTGCTTCATTAAGTTCACCACATGTTGGTAATTTTTATTTTGAAACGGGGAAATTGATTTCGCACCGCTTTTATTAAATTTATCCCTCCCTGTTTAGGGCATTTTGAAATTGGTTTTCTTATTTTCTAAAAGTTATTTTTTTATTAGGAATTCAGATACACATTTTATATTGAAAACGCGTTCTAAGACTCGAAAAATTTGCGAATATCCTTTCGACTCTTTAAATTGTCATTTTTATTTTATATTTATAATTTAATTTTTAAAACATTTTTCGCGCTCACAGTGATTTAAAATCTCTATGAATAATTATATACCATCATCTCTAGCACAACTGAGACAAGCATACTCGTATATTGAATTCATAAATTTTTATAAAATAGATTTTTTGTGGATAATTTGAGAAAAACTTCCATAAAAACCAACAGCATAATTCATCATTTTGCACCAGATTTTCCACAAACCACCATATTACACTAGTCAAAAGAATTTCTTAGTGTGCTTTTTTTTCGTTTTGCACACCATCTTATTTTTGATTAGATTTTATTTCTAACCCAGATGTACTTAGTGCATATGAAGATTTACCGAATTGGCACGATGCCAATCGGGAAATATGTAGAAGTAACAGATAGGGCCACTTGGTGTACGCATTTAGAAAAATATTTCTCTATGTGGTTTTAGAATATGTTGCATAAACTTTGAAGATAATTTGCAACAATCTTAGGGCGCCGTTATCAAAAATAATAATTGTAAATACACGTTACTCGTTTCCGATTTTATTTATTTATATTACGTCATATTCAAACAAACATGTTCTCGAGATAGTTAATAATTCAAATATTAAAGAAACGTAGTTTTGTGCGTGCTTATGCTGCTTCGATACTGTAAAAAATAAGACGCAAAAGAAGGTGCTCGCGCCGCTTCGCTAAATTCGTTCTAATTTGCAATTGCTTCATGTTGTCTACGTCCAAATTGTGCTTTTGAACATTTTTTAAACAAAACGTGATTGAGTTTTTTATTGCAAATTATGCATTCAATTATTATTTTACTGTTATTATCTCAATTTCGGTAAACTATGCTATGAAAAGGAGGTGTTCCAGATTTAACTATTACAGAACTTTGACGAACATACTCAATTAAATTTCAGTATGTACCGAAATGTTTTAAAACCGAAGCTTTTTATTTTCGAGAATTGTTTGCTTTTAGAAGCTACCATATTGTTTTTAGTAAAATTGAATATTCCTACTTACCTAAATTATTATTCTCTTTAGCATCTTCGCAACGGCCAACAACACGAATCACACCTCTTCCCGCGATCCTTGATATAAGCATTGTCCCACCCATCCTTGCAATATGCGGTGGTACACCGTTTGAATCGTCTCCATTTCCATTATTATTATTTTGGTTGTTGCCATTATCATTAGGGGTCCTGTTGGTAATATCATTACCAAATGCTGAGTGTGGTGGCCTCATTTTGATTTCACTTGTTTAATTTATGTTATTACTGATCAAAGTATATATTTGCTTCACAAATAGTTCAATCACTTTATCTTGAAAATTTTTAAAATTGCACTCTTTATCCAATCTCTTTGTTTTTCAGTATCGTAACGTTTTCTTTGTTTACGCACTTTTTCAGTATATCTTAATTTGCTGGAGGCACAAGATAGATAACTTTAATTTTTGTTAACAAAGACACTTTACACTGTTTGAGAGAGCTTTTTCGGGTGTGTTTTTTTCCTTTAATAATTCAATTTAATTGATCACAGTTTTTCATCAGCAGATTGTAAAAAGATTTTCAACCCGCGATACTTGCTTTATAGGGAAAAGCACCAACGCTTAGGTTACACGCTAAAGCGACCAGCTTTATTACCTTTCTGCACCGACTTCCGTTAGACAAATGTTTTAGGAAGATCGCAAACAGCTGATTTTATACCAGGAGCTAAGAAAGAGATGCAACGAAAACAAAAACAATCTTTTTCTTTGAACAAAATCTCATTAAACTTTAAGATACATATATTTAACAAGAGCGCAACGTACCAACACTATCGGTTAAATATATAAGAAAATTTCAAGAGTATTAGTTTGAAATTTTGTTAATGTGTTCGCTGCGTACTAGTTATACAGTTAGTTGAACGAGTTTTGCAAGCAGCTGATCGTATAAACAGCTGTTTGAGTCACGCACACGTGAGAAATCGCGGAAAATATCGCGATCAAGCTTGAGATTGTTTGGGGTCGTTTGTTGTTCGCTTTGGAGCTAGATACATTGCACTTGTGCTTTTCTGTATATGATTTTCACATTTAAGCTAGAAGTAAATAGGGAGATAGCTTTTGGTGTAAGTATATGAAATGTTTATTACGCGCAATGCACGTCTGCGTACTTACATTATAAATATGTACAGTACGTAATTCCAATTGGAATATGGATTGCCAGACGTAATTATTTTTGAGCTGAACACATAAATATTATTATAAGTATGGAGATATAAAACGGGCAATGTCAAAGATAGTGGAGAACTTAAAAATAAAGGATGGGATATTTTCCCAGATAAAATAAAATTTCCTAACAAATCTGAATATTTCTGCGAATTCCCGATGCTCTGTCTTTGAAACTGTTGACCTCATTTTAGTGGATTATTTTGAGACTGTAACATTAATAATGTTGATCTTAGATATTAGGGATTGGATGATTAAAAACATTTCCCTTTATTTGTCTTTAATTTTATACATAAGAATAACGATTTAATCCAACGAGGTTTTGAGGAAATATTTCGTATAAAGAACATTTTTTTTTGGAAAAAGCATTTGATTTTATTATTGCAGATTTGTTTTTGCTCAAGTGATGAATCAGGTTCAACGTTAATGTCGGACTTTGAACTTGATATACAAACTTTGAGAAAGTGCAAGTAAATGGCTACAATTTTGAATTAATTTCCGGTTCGCAGTTTCCATTTCTTTCATATTTATAAACAAAGAATATGATGGTCTGAAGGATTGTGTACAATATTGTTGGTCGTATCCAAAAATTTAAATGATTTGCAAGAGTACGTGCGGACTCACATTCTTTTATTTGGAGAGCCCCTTAAAATCCTTCAAAAATATACGAGTATATGATATCACAATTTTTGACTACTAATGATTTTAGCTGTTGTCTCTGAAAATATAGAGCGAGACAAATGAATATAAAAATATTCACCAAATGCAACAGTTTTCATAAAATAAAGTTAACCAGTTGAACTGTAGCTTTCAAGAAATCTTTAATGTGTGAACGAATATTTTTTTTTCTATGGCACTAATAAACCAGAGTATAAAATAATACAATTTCAATAATAAATTGAAAAATTTTCATAACAGCTGAAATTTTTGAAAGTAGAACGTTCAAAATGTCATCACTTCTAATCCACCTACCAAGTTTAGTGTTTATAGTTACATACTATAGGTAGTTTCGAAGAAAAACTGTTATGATAAACGAACGGGCAGACAAACGCAGATAGATAGACAGGTTGTGATTTCAATAGGGGTCTTCAAGCTATAAATATAGTAAAACCTAAAAAGTTGAGCATGTTATAAACTTTGGCGATGAAAAAAACTTCAATATAATGAGTTGGTCAACGAAAAGCTCAGCTTACAAAACTAATGTTAGTTTCAGCACTAACCTGCATCAACATATCTTAATCAATCATTTTATCTGATGGTGGAAAGTTTACCGTCCATTAATTACTATAGTATGTCGCTGTACGGGTTATCCTGCAACTATAAAATCTGAAAAGTACATAATACCTCAGTGGGTATTCCAGAAGTCTTGCGCGTCTGGAAGCTTCACATTTCGATTGTATGCAGTCTTCACCTCCCTTTCCACAAAAAAAACACACAACACTCAGTATTTTGCGTCTTCTGTTCCACTACAGATCAGCCGCGCTCGGAGCTCGAACTTCCGAAAACCTATCCATTAAACATTTTTGGGTATTCAGTTTAAATATTCTAAATAAGAACTTTGTAAAGTTTACTCGTATTACTAGCCAGTATTCTAATAATAGTACTTTTTAAGCCTAGGGAACTGTGCTTTTATTGCTGATAAAAAAATTATCCTCGCAAAGATTTAATTTTATTCAAGTTAATATGTTTGCTCTCCAATTTCGAAAAAAATTTGATATACTTCTGGTGTATCTAATGTTTAATTTTTTGTTTTTGTTGTTTTTATTTTTTTAGTTTGGCGCTTCGGTCCTTTCCTACCTTAGCTTAGCGATAATTAGAATATTTCATTCTCTTGATCGCATGTATCGGCACTCGAGAAGGTGGCGTGGTCAGTAGCACTCAGTACAACTGCCTACGGATACTTGCATGTAACTTGGTTTCTAAATATATCGGTATGTACTTTATTGGTTTGGAAAAATGATCTGACTCAGTTATTTAATTTTTAATTCAAATATAATTTCTGATTCAACTTTAGTACCAGTGCTCTATCTCAGAGTTTTCTTGCCAAAGGATTTTCCTCAATAAAAATGGCTTAAACTATTTCCAGTCCCATTAATACTGCATTAAGCTCAATCCTCAGAGATCAATTTTTGGTCCATGTCAACCATTTGCTATAAAAGTATGTACAGGATGAAGTCATGTACGGCGTACAAAATATTTTCGAAAATTAAAGAAAATAAAATTAAGTCATTTGCGCTAACAGTATTATTAGGTAGTATCAAGGTGGCTTTAGAGCAGGTAGATCGACGACAAACCAATTGCTTACAATCAAGCAGGTGCTTGAGAAATGCTGGAAGTTCAACCTAAACTCACACCAAATTTTTGTTGACTTTAAGCAAACATATAACAGTGTTGATCATAATGTACGGTACCAAATAATGCTTTGCTTTGGTATCCCAGGCAAATTTGTCCGTCTTACCAAAATGGTAATGACGTCGACAAATTCCAAAGTCCGCCCCAATAACCAACTCACTGATGTCTTTGACTCAAATATCGGACTAAAGCAGGGAGATGGGCTGACCCCAACGAGTTGACGAGCCAGAGGTCTCAGCAATTGTAAGACGGCGGAAGGTACAAAATAGTATTTGTTGGAAGAATTGAACGGCGGAGACCAGTAGGGAAATCGAAGGAACGCTGGTCTGGCCCAGTTGACGAAGACAGTTCATTGCTGCTTGTATATTGAATACTATATGCAAAAAAATTCAATAAAGGCTATTCAGTACGCTTTCTGTCCGTCACATGTGTTTTGAAGATTTTTGCCCTGCATAAGACACGAAGCAAAACCAAGATCACTTGATAGCATCCGGCTAAAATCCACGCAGACATAAACTACCAATTCTCTAACGGTTATCCTCCAGATTTTTTGATTGATCGGGAGAATAGCTGCATAAAGTAAAAAAAAAAAACTTGATAGTACTAAACCAATAGTGGATGTGTAACCTCATTTCAATGAAAACCTACCAACTGAGCAGGAGTGGGAAATGGTGCAGGACATCACCTCAGGAGAGAGTGAGATTATTAACGCAGATGAAGAACTGAAGCCAGAGTCTTTTTTATACTATCCAGGTCACCATAAGCCTTATGTTACAGTGATGAGCTTCAAATTAAAGGTATTATAACTGAGACAGATACCAACAAAATCCTCAACGGTTGACTACAGATCTTTTGAAAAGCAAATCAGAACAGTAGGTGTTTGTCTCTAACTACGTGGAATCACAACTAATGCTTCGTTGCATGTTGCCACCTACAAATGACTGTAATGAAATAAAAGAGACATAAAATTTTCAACAAAGTCCTATAGAGATAAAGCCTAGGTTGGTTAAGCGTGCAAGAGCTCGACCAGACCGTCAAAATGAAACTGAAGTGGTAAATATTGAATTAGGAAAGAAAATTAGAATAAAACTCACCAGAAAGAGATTTGGCTTGGAATGACATAAATGACTGCCAAATAGAAGGAACACTTCAACCTCATTATATTCAGGCAAGTACCAAACAACTACTGGAATATAACAAAAATTTCTTCTGACTTTAAGCGCCAACATAGTCCGCGTAAAAGTTGACCACATCAATTCTACGTTCTCTAAAGTGTGATAAGCTTAAGATTTTAAGCTAAAATACGGTAAAAATGTGTACCTAAGCCCTAAAAATAATTGTTGACCAGCACAGATGCCAACAATAGAAGACCTATTTGAGTTCCTATCGAAGCCAAATATGATCATTCTTCATTTTCATCACGAGAACAAGAGCGAAGTGCTGAATATTCTTTCAGTTACATAAGCTTTGCTTCTAGGATGGTGAGATGGAGGGTGATGGTGGAACCTTCGAAGTCTGAATTCAAAGTCCTGAGATAAAGAGTTGAAGGGATGGCTAAGCAGAAAATATCACTCCGAAACCAAAGAAAAATAAACTGGGCTTTAAAAAAATCAATTTTGGAAGATAACCTACAGCATGCATCAGCAAAGAGAACTCCAAGACATCTTCTGGAACTTGAGCAAGCTGTAAAAGAATACAATCAAGCAATAATCAACGTTTATGAACAAAGCTGTCAAATTTGCGCCAAAGAGTAGGAGCACGAGCACACCCGATGGAATGAATGCCGAGCAAAATTTGAAAGTGTTGACGGGACTCTTACATAGAATGTATATACAAGTAAACAATGGTAAGGAAATCCACAAAATAATCGCCACAACTTCAGAATCTTTCGTGAAAACGGCCAAAAACCTCTACTGAAGTATGACTTCATAAAAACTTAAGGATAAGAGGAAACGGCGAAAATATTGCACTAATAAGAGCTGATGGCAGCTACACGAAAACTAATGTAGAGAGGGAAAGATTTTCTTGTAATGAAGACTCACTTCTAGGGAGTGAATTTTTAAATAAAGGGGGGACGTGATAGACTGAATAGTGAAATCAAATTACATAAAATGGAAGAAAGCTGCTAAACTTTTCCCATCCCCTTAAACAATAATGGAGTATACGAGTATGCACTCCTTTTCTCAAAAATGACAAAATCTACTCAAATCCTAATTGATACTCCATTTTATATAATTTGATATCACTATTCAGTCCATCACGTCCCCCCTTTCTTTAAAAATTCACTCCCTAGAAGTGAGTCTTCATTGCAAGAAAATCTCTCATTCTCTTCATTAGTTTCCATGTAGCTGCCATCAGCTCTTATTAGTGCAATATTTTCGCCGTTTCCTCTTATCCTTAAGTTTTTATGAAGTCATACTTCAGTAGAGGTTTTGGCCATTTTCACGAAAGATTCTGAAGTTGTGGCGATTATTTTGTGGATTTCCTTACCATTGTTTACTTGTAGTAGCATTCTATGTAAGTGTCCCGTCAACACTTTCAAATTTTGAAGATAATAAGGAATGAATGATAAACTCAAAGGTATATAGACCAATCACCCTAACATAGTTTATATTTAAAATGATGAAGAATATAGTCAACAGTTATGTAAGGGCAATGACATTTACGAATCATTTGCTACGCTACAATCAGCATTTAGATAGGACTGGCAAATCTTGAGAAATCGCAATCTATGTACTGATTGGGAAAATCAAAGAACCCTTTGAGCATAACGTTGATATTGAAGGAATTTTCGATAATGCAAACCATATGGTGGTGAGGAGTGCACTAATGAATGTACAGGTGAACTCTATTTTAATAAATTTGCTGTTACAATCTCTCGTGGCAAGAACTGAGCCATATAAAGTAGGAACTAGAATCATAAATATGCGTACAATACGGGATTACCCAAAAGAATAAGTTATATTGCCTATATTGTGGACACTTACGATCGACGATATTTTGAAAAGATTATCTCAAATTGGCGTGACTACAAAAACTACAAGAGCCTTGATGACGTGCAGGAATATGGCAGGCAAATTAGCGACCAAACAATACTGTACTTGATGTACACCATGATGATGAGACCCATCAATACCTATGGAGTTATTGCCAGTTCGGAAAAGGTTCAGAAGTCTACAATGAGGCAAGTACTCTATCGGGTGCAATGTCTGTATTATAGAGGTAGCGAGGTGTTGCCTAACAGCGGCACTTAAATATATACTAAATTGATCACCCCTTCATCTTGAACAAAAATCGATATCTACTATAATCATCTCAAATCGATATCTGCAATAACCAAGAAAGGGGAATTTGCTCTAGGATTGAATTTGAGAACCAAGTCAACTTATCCAAGCTATTCTCATGGGTCAGTGCCCTACTAGATGGCATGGTGACTCAGTTCAACTTTAACGAAAACTACTAAGCTAAGCTTGGCAACAAAAGAGGTTGGAGCTCCGAACCAATGCACACCTAATAGAGCAACATACAACCAATTGGTACACGGGTGGATCTAAGACTCCACAGGGCCTGGCACCAAACACTATGCGTAGTATGAAATGATGACAGCCATCTCATTAGGGGCGGTCGATGCAATTGCACAAGTACGCAATGGTTGTTGCGAACAGCAGTGTTGTATATTTGAAATTTTTACTTACCTAGCTGAATTTTCGATCACTTGCAACCAACTGTTAACCTTCAAACACCTAAAGTTGACTACGATTATTCTAAAGTACCATACGTCAAAAATGTGGCAGCAACAACTAACATTTGTTGGCTTAGTTAATGCAACGCACTATTGAAATATGTAGCAGTGAGTACTCAGTTAATCTGAACGAGTTTGAAGTTCAAGGTCAAACCAACTGAAAGTTGTGATGACTTGGGGAAGAATAAAGGAGTACCCTTGGTGACAAAGTCAGTCGGAGAAGGTTGGAGTTTGCCGATGAAATGTATTATATTAAACAGGAAGTTGTTGATTAAAACTCCAGATTTGTATTTCTTTGCAAAAAATATTGAGTGCTGTTTGTTAAATACAGAAGGAATTGGAAAGCTCATAGTCGATGGGAAATTGATCTGAGTAAACAGAGAACTTGCTACAGAAGAATCTGATTTGCGGCTATGGACAGTAAAGTATGCAATTAGTGTAGGTGGTTTTAGTGCTGCAATAGTTGGAATGAACGTATAGTAGCTAAGAATTTTATTTAATTTTAAGTTTTGTTTTAAGTTTTATTTTCGATGTAGTAGGTTCGATTTTTTCCATTTTTAGTTTTGTTGCCAGTTTAGTATTTTTATTACATTCGATTGATTATTTTGATTCATATTTTTTCGAAATGGGGTTGGTTCGATTTGTTATTTTTGTCATTTAATATTATTTGGGACAAGCACTTTGGTTTTAATATTCCGGAACCAATCGTGATGAAATCGTTAAAAAAATTTATTTTGTTTCCCAGTATCTCCCTTGAAGATGGCAGTAAATATTTGTTATTTGCAAGCCAAATATTCTCACCTTTGTCTAAAGATACTGAAGGAATCCGGTATTTTTACTCATGAAAGGTGAATTTGCAGCTTATGTCAGTCAAGTAGATTCGAAGTAAGCATCTAAGCTAAAAAGATCAGTATTTAATTTGTTTCTGTATTTCAGATCTTAAGGTTCACATTCATAGCATGTGAAATCCCGATCATCTTTTTTCGTCAATCCAACACATTTTTCATGGACATATCTCTCGCAGGAAATACAAAGCCTCATCTAAAACTGCTTCTCTTTGGCATACAAAGCAGTACCACCGATTCTCTAGATCTGAATCCTCATTCCAATCACTATCACAAGAGCTATCAGCATATGGAATGATAAATTCATTATCAGATTCGGTTTCACTGGTTTGAATGCGCTTCTTGGTCTTAGTTTTACATATATTTTTTGTTGTTTCATTTCCTCTTTCTATATTACTTTGTAACTTTCTCTTTTTTGTTTTAATTTTCATTGTTTTCTTTTCAGCTACACTTTTGTAACTATTTTTTTCATACTCAATTTCACTCTCACTATCCTGAAGAATTCTTTGTTTTGCTTTGCCTGTCTTTGATTTTTTTTGGCTTATTTTATTCATTTTTATTTTATTAAAAACCCCACTCGTACTGGATTTTGGATTGTCTGTATCATCTTTTTCAGGAGTTTGTGTTAAAATTTTCGTTTTCCCTGGCATACGGCCACGCCTTGTAGTTTTCCTGGGTGCGGCTTTTGGGTACGGTCTTATCGTTTCCAGAGTAACAAGTGAGGGCTTTTGACAAGCTGTTGCTTCTCGAGTACCATCAGCAATATTTTGGTCGCTTGGATTCGTAATCTGAGCCAAGGCTGAGAACTGTTGGTGAGTATACGGGACTGAAGCATCATCAATTTTATCGTGGCCTGATTCATTCATGCCAGAAACCTCCGCAGGATGTGGTGAAGTAAAGTCCTTTACTATATTTTTCTCATGGATCGTTAATAAGCTAGCAATCGCTGAGTTTTGCAAATGATTAGCTTCAGTTTGAAGTATGCTAATAGAAATTTCAGTGTCATCACAAGATGCTTGCTCAAGAGAAACTTGAGGAAGGCTACCAGTGGAGGGAGTGAGCTGAATCTGATGATTTTGATGTGAAGCAGGGTATTCAGGGAGCATCTCTTTGTCATTCGAGAAACCTCTGTCTGTGACTGCTGAGCACATGAAGTCTTCTTCGCTGAATATATCGGGGTTAAATGGATGGATGCCGGAACTTCTGAATTCACTTAGGATGTTTGATTGGCTGAAAGCTTGTGACATCATCGCTTTTATAAATCCAGGAATGTTGTAAATTGTTACAGTTTTTCCGGGATTCGACAGCATCCAGTTGTTCATCACACTGTTGTATCTAGATTTGAACGAAGAGTAAATAGCTAGGTCTAGTGGTTGTAGTTTTTGACTGCAGTGCGAAGGAAGTGTTAATAATGTTATACCATTGTCTTTTGAAAATTAGACTACATTCACGCTAACATGACTCTCGTGATTATCAAGAATTAGCAGAACTGGCTTTTCTTTTGATGCACGGGAGTACTTTTTAAAATGTTCCATAAATTTTAAGAAACTTTTCGTAGTCATCCATCCGGTGGAGTATGCATCACCATCTGAACCTTCTGGCCCCTCTGACACAAAATCTTGTCGATATTTCACTGGACGAAAAATGAAAAACGGAGGAATAACATTACCGATTGCATTAACTGCAAAACAGAGTGTCACAAGAGTTCTCCTTTCAGCAGAAGTAACCTGTCCTACTTGTTTCGACTTTTTACTGGCTAGTACCTTAGGGCAGTCTTGCACAGTTGTGCATCCAGTTTCGTCGCAATTATAAATATTTTGTGGTTTTGTGGTTTTGTACTTTTCTCTTACAGATCTTAAATTTTCAAAAAAACCAGCAACGTTTTTCTTATTAAAACTGGTTGCTCTTGACAAGCTAGTGGCTTCAGGTTTCCGTAGACTGATTTCTAAATTTCTTTGCAGAAAACCACGAAACCAGTCTTTTCCAGCAGATTTATTTTTGAGCCAACTATCTGGCACTTTTTTTGTATTTGATGAAGCAAACTGAAAACCAAAATTCATCGCCTCCACCCGAGACAGGCCATTGTTCATTTTACTGCATTTTAGTAAATATTCCACTAAAATTTTTTCCTCTGCAATTGTCAAAACCTGGGAAGCTTTGTATCGACGCTTTTCATCGAACAGTTGTAGCTTTTCATCGTTTTTGCAATAGCGACGTAAAGTGGTCCTGTCGACTCCAAACTTCGCCGCTGTTTTCCTAAGAGAATTCACAGATTTCACTTCACGAATAGCGTTTTTTAATTCTTGGATGTTTACTTTTTTGCGAGTAGAACCAACTTTTGGTTTGTAATTGAATGACATGACGCTGGCACCTGAAAGCAATTAGAAAATATTTGTATGTATTCCACATATACATGAGGGACACTTAAACCATTGATCATGTCTCCCTAATGCATTATGGATCAAATCTCCCTGAACATATCTCTTCACGTTGTCGCCTGTTTGAGGAAACTGTTTGACTTTGTAGATTAAAATACACTTATTTCTTACATCTACACTTTTTCACGTATTTACTTTATTAGACAGTAATTGCGGCCCTGTAGATAAGACTATTTAATGTAAAAACACACAAAAATATTATTTTTCACTCGTGAATACCAAAAACGTGTTTGTCTCTATCACTGTCAACTCAGAATGGTAGCAGCTGATGTCGTGCCACCCATATGATGCAGAATGAACCGGCATGTTGTGACATGTAGCAGAATATGATGGTGCGAATTTTGAAATGATTAAAGCGTTATGGAGCATCTCTCCCACCTGGGCATATCTCCCGGATTTCCCCTACTTGTCACAATTAAATAAAGTGGTATTCAACATTTACACAATTCTTGGTAAAAAAATTGATTAGCGGTAGCCTTAGTTGTCCAGGATAGTTTCCGGAAAGATTGTTAACGAATCTTTCTTTGACTTTGAACAAATTTGTTTCTCCTTTGATTCATAGTTTGTGTCATTTGGTCTTTGTAAATTCCTTGTGTAATTAAATGCAAATATTGAATTTATCCTTATACAAATACTAATAATTTTTGAGAACACTTTATGGAATATCGGTTATGTGGTTCACAGCTCCTATTCACAAGTTCTAAGATAAATTTGGAGAAATGAATATTAAGTCTACACTTTTTTTAACCTGAAGATATACTAGTGGTATATATGTATAAATGTATCATTCCTATAGAAGTAACGTATAAATTCTATTAAAATTCTCTGAGTTTTATTAAGGTCCATTTATCATCAAAACAAGTACAGCAGACAATCTATTTGCGTTTTTTTAATGGTAAGGACACGAATGCCATTTGCGCCTGGCGTGTAGGGCTTTCAAACAAGTTGAATGTCGGGACAACTAACTAACACCTCCCCTGTTGATCTGGGAATCTAGCCTGGAATCGTTATTACTTTGAGCTAAGTCTCATTTATCTATGCCTCAAGGAGCTATTGGGTTGAAGATAATTCTTCTTTATAGGGTGGAGAGGAAGAGAAAGAGAATGATATAAAAGAGATTTCTCCACCCTCAGATCCTCCAGGTGATCTTTTCTGCGTTCAAACTGTCCAAACCTAATATACCGCATATATAGTCCACGTAGTGTAGTGATTAGAGTACTCATCCCGTAAGCCGAAGAGATTTATTTTAAGTGATTCTTCAGACTAACTATAAGCCCGTTCAGTTATGATACGTTCTGGTTTAAAATCATAACGTATTGTAGCTGGGTGGACGAGCACATGGCCAAAGCGTGGTACTAACCATATCATCTTCCCCAAAAAATTAAATCAAGATAATTGGATACTCTAACTATCTCTAAGTGAAGGCCCATAAGAGGCTACAGTGCTAAAGAAAAAAAAACAATATGACACATGGTTCATCTCATCTAAGCCCCAATGATATTATCTGGAGAGAACTTTCCTATGTCCTGAATTAGGTCACCTTTTACCCTATCCTATCTCCTGTATGCAAAGAATGTGTAGCAAGCGTCATATTTCTTTTTATAGTAAAATAAGTATTCAGGGGATTGTGATTTACCAATTTTCTGGAAGTAAGACTGAAAACATCCCTGCTTGCTTAAAAACTAGGTAAGGTAAAAATCAGTCTCATCATTCCTTCCAATGCGCTATGCCCTCAGATTTGTGCCAATAACTGAGTGAGTGATGTCTCTTTTCATGCTCAGCTGCGTCCGTATCACCTTCGTGTCTGCAAATGTAGATTCCATAGCACTCTCTTGTAAGGAAAGCAATGGATATTACTCCTGCCATGATCAGAGCTGCTGGCTCTGTGACTACCCGATCTACGGCTGCTATCCTTAGAACTCCTCATTACTGCACCCGACCAGGCATTTCTGGTACAGCTCTTTGCATATTTCTGATCCGTGTAGCACCATGGATGAGGTGGGTCTCTCCACGGTGACTAGTAGTCGACTAAATGCCGATAGCCCTGCTGTAGAGTTATCAGAAGTAGCCCTTATTTCTTTGGGAAAACTCATTTTCAATCGATCAACACGCTCAAGTTCTTCACAGCTACTTTTAACTCAACCAGCAGCTCCTTGATCGTTTTTATTCTAGGAATTCTTTTTTAGTCAGGATGTCATTCCCAGCGCAAGGCTGAGTTTGCAAACAGTCATCTAGCCCTTGACTCATATTCATATTTAGCCCAAGTTGCGCTTTTTCAGCTATCTATCCAGCTCCCAACGCTGCGAAGACATCCGCATCAGGTAGTCCCTCAGAATTCGGGTCAGATATTTCGGTACTTGAAAAAGGTATTTAAATGTTTGTAGAACTTCCACCCATCTAGCTTGTGATACTCACCTCACTGTTAAGCAAATTTCTGGCACATTGACGAAAAAATTCATGGATATTTATACCCATTATGAAAGGCCAAAATGTAGTCCAGAATTTTCTCGTAAAATTTCACGCTTAGCAAGTAATTTCGAAGATTTGCAATTTATTGAAAATGTATTATGATGTAGTATTTTTAGAGAACCTTTTGATAAAAAAACAGATTACTGTCTTGTTGGTAATTTTTCGTCAAGCGATTAAAACAGATCGGTTTTGACACAAAATCAACAACCCGATCTTTTCGTGCCTAATTTTCTTCTTTGATAATACTAAGGAAGGATTGTGAATTATATTCATAAATACCAGAGCCGGAGAATCACTATTTTGTGCTTTTTCAGTTTTTGAGTATTAACAGGAAAGGGGCAATATTATGTTTTATTTCTATTAAAAAAATCTGTTGGAAGTCAGCACTTGATGATATTCCAAAATAAGCAGGTTCTCTTTAAAAAAATTTTATATTTTACGGAACGTTAATACGGACAATTGAGGTGAGATATATATAAGGCCATGTAAGGTATAGCTACCGATGTTCTGGCACAAAAATCAACGAGCTATAAAGCAATCCTAGCTTCTCTTTACAATTCTTTTTCGTGACATAAAGCTGCATTACAAAACATTTATCATGCGTACTTTACTCTACAAGACATTTCGATCTATTTTTATTATGTCCAGAAATTTTCTATTATATGTCAATTAAGCTACATTACAATAATTAAAAATTTTCATCTCATTAAAGTTAACAGATGCTTGAAACGAATGCAAACATTGCACAAAAAGTAACCGTTATTTTCCCTGAAGGAGGTCGTTGTATTATAAGGATAATGTTAAACCTAAAGACGTTAAAGTCGCTGCATTGAACCACTCATCCCTGCCTAATTGATAAAAACTTGGGGGATATAGTAGACCATAACCAACTTAGCAGTTTCGATGGTGTGACAATAAAGATGAAATAAAATACGGGGGTTCATTTACAAAAATGTAGAACAAATAGACTTAAATTAATCTCTAGAGAAGCTTCAAAAAAGCTGAAAATTAGCAACTAATCGAACATGAAAACCAATTTTTGAATCAAAATTATCCTTATCAATAAGGAAGCCGAAAAATTATCAAGGGAAACCTAGGTTGGGTCAAAATTTCGTAACCGCAGCCTGAACTTTCCAAATTTGGAGGTGCTTAAAAATCTTGAATTCTGACAGTTCTTTTTTTTCTAGAAAGATCACAGAAAAAGAAAAAAGCTGTTTAAAGATTAATTTATAAAAATCAGCAATGCTTTTATTTCTATTTGTTATGTAAGTTTCTTCTAATTGCTACAACCAAACACAGGTTTATATGTTGAACAAAGTTCCACTTTATCGTCTGTGTTATGTTCAGGCTTCCCACAGCTGAAGCAAACAGTTCCCTTCTTTGTGGTGTACCCTAAACTTATTTAATCCATTGATAGTTACATTTCTATCTCTCCCTTTTTACGAATAATAGGGTCATTTCGGGAGAGACGCTAAACATTTATTCAAGTATAAATTAATTCTCTGAATAAAACACTAGTGAATTATATTTGTTATACATTTATTTTTGTAAAATGCTAAAAGATAAAGCAAAGCAAGACACTTAGTGATAATGAAATAAGCTTTTCAAAAAATTGAATAAAAGTGCATATCTCCCAATGATGTGAGGGTAGACGCACCTCAGTTGGGGAGAGATGCACTTTTCCTTGTTGAAGCCCCTATAACTGAATTATCTTGACGTCTCTTATCTCTGCCACAAGAATGATACAAAGGAGAATCCATAGTGCATAATTGATGCAACCACTGAAGAAATTGCTGACAGGAAATCCCTTCTGCTTTGGATGTAGTCGAATAATAATTCTTCAAGCATTTGGTACAGAAATTATCGCGACTCTCCCTATCTTCACATAGATTTTCTTTAGATTGAACCTGTAGCTTTTTCCTATTTTTCGTTTTTTTCTCACTTTTATTTTGCTTTTCTAGTGCCAACTTTATATGTTTAGCAGCTGGTAATGTTTTTCTTTTACAAATATTTTCAGGACTTGTGAGTATGTACTTGAGCAATAGAGCCATTCTTTATGGGGAATAACAGGTACGGGAGCGATTTCATTTAATGATTTTGAAGGTGATTCAGTTTTTATGATATTATGCGAACCGGATAAATCAACCGTGATGAATTCACTAAAAATCTTTTTACATCCAACAAGAGTCAATTCTCCCGAATTTTAACTGCACTAAATCCAATACATTGAAAAAGTAATTCGGGATCCCATTTGGATTAAGTGAATAAATACCGCATGCTTTAAATCCGTTAGCCGATTTTGCCAAACTTTAGCTATTGATTTTTCTACCCGGTATCTTGTGCTATTTCTTTCAAGGTTAAAATACATCCAGTTTCTGGCTTCCTTATTATAATACAAAGAATAATAATATCGTTAGCATCTGCAAAATCTAACAAAGCAGCATCATAGCAATGCGATGGGTGTCCATCGAGAAGAAGAATACATTTGGCTACAGTTTTCCGTGGAACAAAATGTTCCTCAGCCATATCATGAATATTTCGCTTCTTTCCTTCTTTTGATCTAGGAAGTAAATGGTCTTTGAATCGTTTCTTCATATTTTTCCTTTCATTATAAATACTGGGGGGTAAAAACGGTCGTTCAGCATTATTGCATACAATCACCGTTATTGATTCCGCCCTTTCTTTCGGTGTAATTACATGGGCATCTTTGCAGCCATTAGTAGAAAGAACTTTTCCTGTAGTTAATAAGTTATAAGGCTCAAACAAATTCACATATCTATTCTGACAGCGTAAATGTTACCAGGCTTGTTAATAAGTTAAATTTCTTTCTTGTCCATATTGTAAATATTGTTTGGAATATTCATAAGGGGATGTTTTCTAAGCTCGGCCGCTAAAATTTCGAAGAATTTCCCACGCAATTGATAATCCTTCGGATTGGCATATGCAAAGATCTTTATTTCTTACTAGGAATAACTTCAACGAATCGTAACCTGCCATTTCCATTTCCTTACAAAATCGATTAGGTAATTTCATTTTTTTGGCAAATTTGAATGCCATCGATGGAACCAATGTACGATCAGGGGCAAATCTAGCAGCCGCAAGGCGTTTTATGTGGGCAACTAATTTCCTTTCTCACTCTATACCAAGCATAGGTTGAGGCCCTAATCCGCGTTTTGTTAAGTCACTCTGACGATGTCGCCAAAGCAATGTCTTTTTTGGAATACCAAAAGCTCTGGACGCTGCGTTTAAGCCAAGTTCTTTGTTATTTTATTTTATTTATTTTTTTGCCCCTTTTCAGTCCAGGACCCTCAGGGTGCAATATTTGCTTTCCTTTTACACACCCAAGGCATATTCTGAAATAGTTAATAGTATTGAATTGGCTTATGTAATCGACTTGACATTTGCTTGGTGCATCTCTCCGTACATGAAGGGAGAGATGCATCTAGTAATGAAGATGACTCGTTTGCTAATAATTCACTAAATCACGGCTAAATATCATCAACTGAAACTATTTTACCTATTTTAAACACTAAAAGTAGGCACACGCTACTTAACTCTATGCCACTTACAATATACGCACATTGCATAAAAATTGAAGCTCGAAACGTCAACAGAGACTAAGGCAAAACTAACAATATATCTGTAAGTGTTACCATATGATTTTGTGTATCTAAATTTAGAAGTGGTGCATCTCTCCCCAAATGACCGTAATACCTACTGCCTCTCGTGTTTTAGAATCATGGTTTGGTAAGTGGTCTCTCCAATATTTCTTTCAGCACCCACAACAAAAGTATTTTATCTGATAGATACTATACCAATGACACTTTTCAGAAGTTTTTTTTTAATTTTCCTTCGGTATTTCTGCATTCATTAACCTGTCTTTTTTGAAATTTCCTCAATTCTGTGGACTTTTTTTAATGCGTAAATAATATCAATTCGCTTAAAGATACTAAACAATAATGAAAAAAGTTAGATAGTCCAATTGAAACATATCTCCTCAAGTCAAAATGCAATTCATATTGATTCCTTAATGATAAATATTGAAAAATTGTCAAGGCCCCATAATTAAAACTTCATATTGCCTATGACACAAAGTACAATAACCAATTCAAGGAAAATAAAGTAGAAAGCACTTAAAACAAAGTTCAATGCATTTTCATTGTTTTTTCACTCATCCCATGAACGTCAATATCCCTGTTCCACATGCGAAACCTGGCAAGGATCCAATATTACAACGGATTTTTCAGCAAATAAATTCAACGCCAGTTGCGCACAATTTACATTTACATCCACACTTTCTCCTCTAGCTTTTGCTACTTTGGATATCTGGCATGTGTTTTTCAATACGTACGCCGCCGCCGCCGCGCGGTCAAATAAATCTTTTTCGTCTTCCGTGCAAAAAGACATAAATATATGGTTTAAATTCACAAAAGCTCAACAAGAAGTAGGAAGAAATGGCCATGTGACTAGCAAGTACATAAGCGTTTATGCATGAACTTTTCTTTGTTTCGTCGGGAGTTGAAGACGATTTGCTTTGTTAAGGCGTAGATTTTTTCATGAAAAATTTTATTTGGAAAAAATAAAAACTTTAAACAAACAAGGTCAACAATTTATAAAAATAATAATAAGCAATCATTGGGTAAAGTTCAAAATCCTACGCATACTTATTGAATGAATACATTGAAATTCTTTATTTAAATTTATTCAGAAAAATTACGAAAGCTCGAGAAGGGATATTTAGAATTAAACGGAATATTAATTTTGAAAATAAATCATCAACGTGGTTCCGTGTGCTTTCCTCTCAGGAGCTACGTGGCTTGTATTCTTATAAAATGTGGCTGGGAAATTTTACTGTCTTTTTCAAAATAACTGAAAAAAAAGCATATATTTCTCAAAACCGTGTATCAATTTGTCATGCTATTAGTTGCAACAAGATTTCAACTGTGCCCAGATAAAAGCTCCGCAAACATATAAAATTTAATGAACATTTCAAAGCCACTTCCATGTCGCATCATTTTCATTTTTCGTTGATTTAGGATAAAACAGTAAATTGAAGTGAAAAGGAAGTCACTTGTAAATTTTCAATAAAATAATTATTTTGGCTTGTCTCCAGAAGGTCACTCTTTCAGTTTGTCGTTATTATTTTTTGCTTTGCATCATTGAAAGATTTCTTTGAATGGAAATTCTGTAACTGGGTAAAATTAAATATCCAAATGATTTTCAGAAAATTTTTGGGGCAAAGTATGCAGTAAAAACAGAATATATTTAATAATAAATTTCTTTCTCCCATGGAACCACAATATTGCAGGGAAAACTCAAATAAACTAAGAAGAAAAAGTAAATTCTTCCTGTAATCTACACTTCAAAATTAATTGCTAATTTTGAAATATTTGAAACCTTATAGTCACTCTCTAAATGCCAAGTATGCTGAATAAACTTTCTAATCGTATGGTCATTTTATGCATAGTTAGAAGTGTGCTTAAGGGGGTTATTTAACACACTTTGGTACGTTGTTTTGATAATTACACATTTTAAATTGTGGAAGCGTCCTTAAAATGACTACATGACATGTGCATTGATTTAATATACTTAGCATATACAGCGCATGAAAAATTTGAGGCTTATATATAATGAAAATTAGAGAATATGGAGAAAAATCTCCGGGCAAGTTCATCGCATATTTTTTGTGGTGAAGATGGAAAGTATGTCTGGTTTCGGATTGCAGAGGGAAATTGCTGAATATATTGTCTGTCGTTAAATTCTGTCCTGTCCTGTTTTTAAGAACATGAGGATTAAAACTGATTGCTAGAAGGTACTCTGATCTTTCGTTTTTGATATATTCCTATAATTAGTATAGAATATTCTTTTTCTAGCACTGATGGTGCTTTTAATGTATTTGAATGCAATTTTAAGAAGAAATTTTAGGAATTTATGTATGGTTATGAATTGAGTACCAAATGGTTTGAATTGCAAGTTTTAACCCAGTCTTAGAAATTTTCGACCATGGACTTTTGCAAAATTTTCCTGTAATTTATGGGCAAAGAACTATTTTTTGGGAGATGGACGGTTACCATAGATTTTCTAAAATAACTTCAAAGCTAACAACATGAAAATTATAAAAAATATACATATTTGATACGATTCTAGCGATGTTCATGAATATCAGAAGAAAATTGTAGTACCTATGTCATTTGAAATACGAGTACATACCACCCCCCACAAAATGTTTTTATTGCTGTACTTCCATCACTTGATTATGAAGCGATTTTAATAAAATTTTGTGAAAACAAGGGCTTTATGTTTGTACATTAAGAAGTTTAAGGGCATCATTCCGATTTTATGGAGCAAAACGTGAAATTCACTAATCATACTATTGTTGAGTAAATTCCGATTTCTGAGGCATTTGTTGTCCTTGTACTAATAAAGACTTGCTTTGGTGATATTTTTCTGAATTTTCGGTTGAAACGTTTCCGGTCGCGAGTGAGAAATACAAATTTTCTATACAGTTTGCCTCCCTCTGGGCTGCCTAATGCACAAAATGAGCTTTTTGATGCTAGCTTTAAAGGTCCTAATGAAGATGTTTCATTTGATATCCTACTTGACTACCTTGATAAAAAAATTTTTTTTAAAGGTCACTTCGGTGTAAGGGTGGACCCACTTAAAAAATAGATAGATGGACAGCAGGTCGCAAAACTAGTAGATCATTGTCATATGCGTTTCCCAAAATCTTCAAAAAGAACAAAACACTCCAGCCCTTTTTCTGCATAGAAAACCCCTACAAATACCATTGGGGAGAGTTTCTGAAGAAAAGGCGGGTCAATCGCTTTTGTACACAAAATTTTGAGAGTTTGAGGAAAGGAAATAGAGCGCCTGGATAAAAAATTGTTATTATTATTATTAATTTTTGTTAATTGTTATTCTCTTATTTTTTACAACATAGTTAATTGCTTTCTGGTGTTTTAAGTCACTAGGTAATAAAGGTCATCGTTTCTTTTCCTATTCCTCGACAGTATTCCAAGTTCTGTCTTGGAACCTGTGGTTATGGGGGAAATCAGCAAGTAGCTTTCTGCCGCAAAATCAAGCTTCGCGCAGTTTACGGGGACGTAACAGACGGGTTCACACTGGACTTGCTTGTTAGTTGCGAGATGAAACTGCAAATTTCAGAGGATTCCAGCGATGTGGAAATGGACGAGGGATGAGGAAATGGACAGTGGTGACGGTGAAGAGGTTGTTGTTAAGCCAGAAAAGGAAGCGAGAAAGAGGCCAATAGGGTCTACAACTTAGGAGCCTACTTCAAAGGTGTGGAATACCCTTGAAGTGAGCGAGCTTCCCCCTGTTTTTCAGGAGCCATTCCCAAGCCAAGAGCAAGAGTGATGTTAATAAAGCTAAATCTGAGCCCCAGCAGCCAAACGTGGCTGCTACCAAAAAAGAGAGGGTGCCTCCTATAGTGTGATATAGGCTTCACCTTAAGACTTTCAGGGATAGCATAAAAAGGGCATGCACCCAAAATATAACAAAGGAGCCAGAAGACAACGCAATGGTGAATAGCTCCTCAAAAACTTCGCTCCACCTTAAAACGGCTGGAAATCATACCAGTCCATTTCATTCTCTGAAATGTGCGTAAGTGACTTCGGTTTCACTCCTCCAATAGCGAGATAATTGACTCTTCTACTCAAGTCGTGCACAGTACGTGCGATGAGAACAATATCGTGGCTAAGCTGAAGGAGCACCTTGGAGAAGATATCCTGTCAGCTAAAAGGTTCTCGACAGTAACCTATACGAGGAAAAAAGGACGCTTTTCTCTTTCGTTTTTTTTTCGTAGCACTACAGCCCCTTTCGGGCCTTCGCTTAGAGATAGTTAAAGTATCTCATTGTCATGATCGAATGTATCGGCACTCCACAAGGTCATATGATCATTATCAAGCTTTGGCCATGTGTCTGTCCAATCAACTGCGATACGTTCTGATTTTAAACCAGCACATATCATAACTGAACAGACTTATAGTCCATCTGAAGAATCAATCGAACTAAATCTCGTTGACGCTAACGAAACTCGAACCAGAGACCTTTGGCTTACGGGCTTAGTACTCTAACCACTAGACTACGTGGACTACTTCTTAGTTCAGTTTAAACCAGACTATGAAGTGAAAAAATAAGTGAAGAACACAAGTCGGTTGAGTCTCCAATCTCGAAGGACGAGAAAAATAGAAGAGATATTCTATGTTGATTGCAATACTTAGAGACACCCTGCGAGTTTCAGAGGTTGTCCTAAAGTAAAAGGAGTTGAGGAGAGGAGAAAGAATCTCCAGAAGAAAAACGAGGAAAGGAAGAACTTCACTATTGCCTCCATAAAAATACTGTACGAGAAGGGGTCTCGTACTCTAGGCCTTTGGCAAGGTGCAAAGAAGCAACCTGCCCCACAGCCTATACGGCAACCCAAACATCAGCCAATACAGCAACTATAGCAGTCGCAGAGTGACCAAAATACGATTTTGAGCACTGACTGCCAGCAATTTTTCGGGTGTCACTTGTTCACACTCATTCAAAAAGTGGACTCATTCATCCCCCACTTTAAAAAATGCAATATTCCTAGTGAGAAAAAAAGCTGCGTATTTATAATTCACCTTCAAAGTATGCTGTCGTGAAGAGTTCCATTAAACTCTCCATCCTCAACATGTGTTCACTAGCTTCATGCTATAAAAATCAAGAATACTTGAACGCCCGGACCTCATCTTCATATCGGAAACAAGGCTCAAAGAAAGACACAGAGTTTATCAGGGAAAATACAAGATCATCAGGCGTGATGATCCAGAGGTAATTCTTGGAGTTGCTATGGGTTTACAAAGATCACTTGAAAGTTCAAAGGCACTGCTTTTAAAGTTTGAATTGTATTGAAGCAGATATAATAACGCTAGGAGTATGTAATTTTGCATTTGTGAGGATCTATATTCAACATGGAGGTGATTTCAATGCGAATCATTCCTCATAGGGAAATATTGCATCTAATGGCTATGGAACAGCTACTTCTAACTGGGTTCAATCAAATATGGATCTCATATTGATTGACCCGAGAGAGCCCACCTTCCGACGAAGCTCGTGTATTATTGACTTCTTCATTGTGTCTATCAAGCTGGTAAACCTCTTCCACAGTTGGAAGAATTTCGATTGTTGAGTTTTTGATGCCGAGTCTGACCATTATTGGTTGGCTGACTTTAACAGTGAAAGGGTGTGAAACTTGAACTTACACATCCTCAACTTTTCATTCAATGCAAGTGAATCGATTGAGCAGCAGTTAGTGCTGATGTTGACGGAAAATTGAAGGGAGTTTCAATCAATAGATCAAAAAATCTTTCTATTCCTGAAATCAATGAGGGAGTCGCTTGTATAAATTCAACCTTGGATTAGGTCACCCCGAAGATCGCCATTAAGAAATCCGAATTACCTTTGTCGAGATTTACCAGAAGACAATTTGGAGCATCATTGTATACGTAGTCGGCTTAAAAAGCTACTCGCAAGGATTTACCGCCGCGATTTAAATATGGTCAACAGGGAGTATGAACGTATTCGTCTAGTGATTACGTCTCTAAACCGAATGACCCCTAGGAGAATCATGACTTTTGCAAACGAGCGATTTGAACAGGCCCTGGAAAGTATCAAGCCAGGTCCTTTCTCACATCTGGCAGCAAAGGGTTGCAGCGAGTGAGGACTCTTCCGTTACTTCGTTAATGAGCAGTACCACAACGAATTTCAACGAGGACCATTAGTAATTGTGCTTGACCAGGTTCCCTGATTTGAATCTCTCTGATGCACCTACTGGTCATGGTCTATTTGTCAGTTCTGAGAAACTCACTTTGTTGGTATGTACTGGAGCGAAAATTCAAAAAATCAGCAAGGGCTGATAGAATCTCCAATTGTATGCTTATAAGAGCTTCCCCCTATTTTCTTTGTTCTCGTTGCGATCATTTTAAATAATCGCATTAATATTTGCTACTTCCCTCAGCAATAGAAATGCGCAAAAATATGTGCGATACCCAAGAAGTCAGACAGTACTGACGTAGTCGATACTCATCCAATTTCGTTTTTTTCGAATATTGGTATTGAGTACAAACTCGTTTGTTGTACTTTGAATACTGAATTTTATTTTAATACAAGTGACTTTATATACATAATTTATGCTTACATAGCTAATTTAGACTAATCGTGGGAACGTACAAGAATGTATGAAATGTGGTGAGAACCAACATTGTTTTGGCTAGACTATCGTGTGACATTAATTTTACGTTAGGAATTTATGAGAACATGAAGATGTACGTTTTATGTTACAGTTATGAGTTCTATGAGGTAAATTGGAAGTAGAATAATAAAGCTAGGATTTTAATTACAGATATGGAATGTGGGAAACTTGAAATGCAATTTGAATAGTAAACAGGTATGCTACTTGAAAGGGTAATTCTTGAAGGCATCATACAATTCTCTGCGAGGGGCAAGAATTGTGCCGGAAAGACGATTTGGCTTCGAAAAATTCCACTCCATGGTGGATGCTATGGCCGTGTTCCAAGCCGATATAATGAGAAGTTGGTGCAATAATAAGCTTGTTGTAGACTGCCTCAATGAACGCATAAGCCGAAGGGCCCAGGTTCAAATCTCGTTGGGAGCAACGTGATTTAGTTCAGGGGATTTTTCGGACAGACTACGAGTGTTCACTTAGTCGTAATATGTACTGATTTAATCAGATCATATCATAGCTGAGCAAGAACACGGGAGCATGGTACTGACCAAACCAACTTCCGAAAAAATCAATACGGTCATGAAAATGAGATACTCTAACAATCTCTAAGCGAAGGCCCGAGGGGGGCTGTAGTTCTACAAAGAAGAAAACTGCCACAATGAAGTAGAGAAATTCTTTGACTCTGTATTCCTAACTTCCCTAGAAAATGATAAATTATGGATTTCTGGCCTATATAGTGAAAATTATGGGCAGCTTCATGAGGGGACGAACTACCTTTGCGGTGGCTAGTGGAGTTAGTACAGGCCCATTTCGTATAGACTTGAGGGTTCCACAGGGGTCTATATTAGGCCTTTTTTTTCAATATATTCACCTCTGACGTCCCGGCCGTGTGACATGAATGTAAGCCCGTAATCCAGGTGAACCTCTTTGCTGACGATTTGTTAGTGTGGTCATCTGAGTACTATTTGCGCTTTGCTAAAACGAGACTCCAAAAATACTTGGAATTTATTACTGTATATTACATAAATGGGGAATCAAGGTAAATGCAAAGAAAAGTGAATTAATTATGTTCAAGTATTCCCAAAAAAACTTTGGTTGTCCTGCAAGAAGCATTTGTGACTCCAGGATTGAGTTGAATGGGTCGTTGGTGCACTGCTCCAGGCAAACGAAGTACTGGGGGGTAGTTTCAGATGGGAAGACTGTCTTCAGTTTTCACATTGATAATGTTTTGAAAAAAGTGACATGCGTACTATCTTCTAGTATCTCTTTTCAGGAAGCAGTCAACAGTGAGCAAGCGAGTCAAGTTTTGGCCTATAAAACCCTGATTAGCCCGATCTTTTTATATGCGGTATTGATATGGAAAGGAGCTCCAAAAACAAAGTAGGGCAAGATAGGATTAGTGGAGTGAAAAATCTTTCGGGCTTGAACAGACCTATACAAACGAGAGGATGGACGGCCCCAGCCCAACGAGGCGCTGTACCAAGAGGTAGTAATGGAGCCAATTAAATCATATGCGGAAAAGCTAATGGAATCAGCAATATCGAGAGCAGTCGAGCACGAGAAGTAAGTAGTTAAAGGAGAGACAGATAGTCATTCAGTGGATGCAGCACGAGTAGTTTTAAAGTAGTCTTAAGCAAATAATGTATTTATTTTTAAGAAACTAAATTTTTATAACTTGAATTCTTTAAAGCAAATTAATTCAACACCTAATTCTTTTATAATCTATTAATGTTTGATAATATTGTGGGTGTCAACATTTTAAAGTTATGCTGCTATTGAAAAGATTAATATTGTAAATTGAAGTAAAGTAAATGATTATTGAACTCCGGAAAAAGCCATAAGGCACAACCCTTATGAATATTGTTTGGCTAAGTTTTTATAAGTTGTATATACTTAAAAATTAGAAAAACACCCAATAAAGATATTGAATCCTCTCAACCATTCAGGAGGAGTTCAACTCGTGGTGTTACTGACTTCTCACTAAACTCTATGGGTTAGCACACTTACTTTGGTATACTGGTCAAAGCCGCACAGTGATAAAAGCCATACCATGGCATGGGCGAGGCAAGGTGCAACTTCGGTGGCCCATTATTACAATATTCGAGTATTTAAGTATCATAAGCGTGAGCGTTTTGTAGAACAGTTTGTAGTGATGTAGGTATGTTAAATGTCCGTTCAGGACTGCAGCGATGGTCTGCTGCCCCAGCGGAAGAGGACGTTAGGATCCGCTGAGATTGGCCTAGTCTAGGGACGCGTGAATGCTCTGGCAGGTTAGCATTGCGGTGTCGTGGGGCGGGTTCTTTCCCCCAGATTTCGCATCCCCGAATATCTGGGGTCAAATTAATGTCGACCGAAGTTGAAAAGGAGGTAATCAACTAAGGGTCGGAAATTGCTGACGTAATGAAAAAATTGTTCTTGTGCTATTCAACAAGTTTTGAGCTTTCTAGTGATATGATAAATTAGGAAAATTTGAGGGTCAAGATGGAATAATAATCATTTTTTCTATAGGCTATTTTTTGTCGTCCAAATAGCACCGAAATTAACCAAACTCCAAAGGTTAAGCAATGTATTATCCTGCACTTAACATTCATACATATAGTAACTTTCAATCTTTCCGTCACTCCAGGAAAGTAATTGTGCCAATAAACGTGTTTAGAACTATAAACATTAAGCGTTTGTGCAGTAAGGAACCAATATACTTTCATACCCTTTCAATATTTATTCTTCAAAGAGCAGTTATGCAGTTTGAAATAAATTTATTTGTAAAATATCATAAACACTTTCACCTATTTTCAATCAAAATTTTCAAAGAAAAACCACCAAACACTACTTAATTTTACATCATAATAGAATATATTATGGATTGAAACATTCATTATAATTTTTACAGGATACTTAATTCAAACAGTTAAAAATTGGATCTCGTTTGGTTAAAAATTTCATTGTATACTATAGCTTAATCTTTTTTGTCGCTCACATCAATCGCAACAAGCCAAATCACTTAAATTGTTCAACTTTTGCCACAAATAATTGATATGAAAAAGGCAATATTTCAATCAGAGAATTCCAAATAATTTTTACAAGATAAAAATTTTATGCCTACAATAACCTCATATCACGAATTTTTCTAAATAATGCAATATATTGGATATAATCCTGAATGGTATTCGATGCGTCGTCCGGTTAAAAGATGTTTTTGTATATTTTTCAAGTTGTCCCGACAAAAGCAGATGCCAAAGTAGGTAAACTTAGAAATCTACTGAATTACATAATTTCTCTTGTTTATACTTATAGGTTTATACATATGCAAGGTATTTAGGTTTCGAATGACACACAGTAGGTATTAGGATTTCTAGATAAGATAGAACTATTTTAATATACTTTGAATTTGGTAGTCTCCTTCGAGTTAGAGATACGACTAAAACCATATCACCGGAGGGTTTGTTAATGTACAATAAGAATAATTTATTTATTCCATTAAATTTAGATATTATTCTATTTTCAATTCCAGTTTCATTTAATTTATTAAAAATTTTCCTACAATAATTTATTGGCTAGCAACACCTTGTGCATGTTGTAGGCCCGTGCATAGATACAACATAATAACGCTCAACGCGTGCACACGCTCCTCAGATTGTGCGATCAAAATAGCTTTCCTGGCCATCTCGTGTTCAGCATCTTTGATACTTTTCTTACGGTTTGCATCTTCGTCTTGCGAGGAAGGTGCTTGAGGTGGTGGCTTGGTTTGTAGAAAAATATTTACATCGTTTGAAGGACGCACAGTTTCTGTTTTTGCAGTCGGTGATGATGGTGATTCAGTTCTTTTTGGTGCGGGAGTCTGTTCCGCCGGACCAGCCACGAGGTTCGAATGAGCATGCGTCTCACTGTCCAATGCGAGGCGAAGTTTTGTAAGCTAGCGTGAAAGGACATTTAAATGCCTCGTTTTAAAATATTCTATTTGCATTACTCACCAGCTTATTGATTTTCTCCACTCTCTCGTTAGGTTCTAGATCAGCATATAATGCTTTGCTAGACGTCTTGGCCAAACTCATAAGGTCCTCCGTTTTGGAGTATGCTATCAATGATTCCGTGATTGCGCAAATTTGTTCCCTAGATAGCTCGACCACATCGTCTGGAATCATTTCTAACCGTTGAGTAACCAGGACGAAGGGATTTGCGCTTTGATTAACAAGAGATTGTTTTCTAATTTTTCATCATGTCCAAGAAACATTGATTGTATTTTGTTTTTGATAATATTTTTATTGCGATTTCCGACCAACGAATCAATGTATTAATGAATTAGCAATTCATGATTGTATTCAACGTAAAATAGCCGTAAGAAAGCCAAAAAACAATTTTTCGGGATTTACTTATATTGATTATATTTTTGGTTAATTTTGTAATACTCGCAAGTATAAAGAATTTTGAAAATAAAGTGCAAAAGAAAGTGTTTAAGGCTCTACTCTATGATAGTCTACGTGAAAGTGTTACAGAAGAATTAGCTCAGTATGGTGAATTTTAGTTAGTTTAAGCATGCAGTGTTAGGATACTAATAAATACTAAATACCTGGGACTATGTTGAGGGCTTGGTGGCAAACTCCGACTATTTTGGCTAAGAGAGGACACTATTCCTGGAATTGCTAAGTTATTGGCTGAATTGACTCGTTTCAAGCCTTGTGCTAGCAAATCACTGAAGCTTTGTCTGTGACCATCAAGTTTCGGCTGGACCTGTCGCAACAGTGATTACCTTAAATACTTTTCATTTACGCAAACATGAAATTGCGTATAAATCTTACCTCTTCTAGATCTTCAGAATCTCCTACACTTTCACCATTCGGAGCATGTGTGACTTTGAACTCAGGCTGAGACATTGAGTTTGATGAGCTTGCTGAAACTACTGAAGTTGTGTTGGCCGAACAATCAACTGGACCACATACTGTGGAATTTTGGCATTTTGTCACACATTTTTTATGACAACACATGGAACAATCACGGCATTGTACAGCATCCTTTAGCCAGATTTTCTTTCCACAAAAATCACATTGTGTTGTCCGATGAAAATGTGTCCTTATAAAATTGTGGGACTTTGGACCAGCAGTTTCATTACGGTCTGATTCTTCCAATTTGTCAGTTGAGTTTCTGTTTATGCAAGTGAAATTTCATACTTAAATCAATGTTCGAGCTGCAAAGATGTTTAATGCTTAAAAAACCGGGCAAGTGCGAGTTAAACTCGCGTATGAAAATTATAAAAAAAATTATAAGTGAAACTCATACAACGAAATCTTTCATTTGATATGGCACACGGTACATTTCGCAAAACCTTTTTTTTTTTTAACAAAGTGACCCCCATTTTAAAATTCATTTATTTCATTTACACGTGCATGTTTGGGTCACAGCAATACATACGTACACCAAATTCGAACTTAGTCATTTCATTAAATTTGGAGCAACTTTGCTGCGACAAACGAAGAGACACATAAGTTATCCGTTAACTCTTTGTGAGGCAGTGGTACATATCTTGTATCACATTTTCTTAAAAATTTTCCTGGGCAGTATGGGAAGTGGTTTACTTTTAATACCGTTGTATTTTATGCGATAAACTTATTTCTATCCAATGAATTTTTGTTTGTTTACGCAGAACTCGAATTCTGGGTTTTGTAGAACCGTTATGCCGGTGACTTGATCACTAGTTGAGAACGCTCATTTAGCAAAATTTTTGAAAGTGAGAACGTAGTTGTTTCTAGCTGCTATAAATTGTTGAGTGTAATTGCTTCGAGTGAATATTGCCCTCTGTAGTACATATCTACTAAAAACTTGTGTTTCATCAGAGAAAGGGAAAATGAATAGAGAAAACCTCACGGAAGAAGAAATTCTATATTTCTTGCTGCAAGATGAGGAGGAATATGCCGATATACCCTTTGATGAAGAATCCGTAGACCTCGAAAATTATGCAAGTGACTTGGAAAAAAGTTTCTTGCCCCATTCCACCTACGTTGAAGAATAGGTAATAGGGAATAGGTAACAAAAATACATAAACTTTTTCACTTTTGCATATGGACAGGCTTCCAAAGATAATTTTGACGAAAGCGATGACATTCTTTTGTCCAATATGCAAGTGGAGTGCGGTCCGGTATCAGTTCAGGCCATTCCAGCCTGGAGCAAAGATTGTAGTGTTGATCCTCCACATAACTACACTGACACCCACTATGAACCATCTGAACTCAATTGGGAGACCGAGGATGCAAAAAGTATTTTCAACAAACTTTTGGCCGATCAAATTATTGGCCATATCGGTTTTCAGACGAATCCGTGTGCCCAACAATCTGGAAAATCATACACTCCAACAAATTCCCAAGAAATACGGGTATTCATTGCTATTAACTTTTTGATGGGAGTAAAACGTCAAGCAATTTATCGGGATTATTGGTCAACTCGTCCAAAACTACACGATGCGATTATTGCGAATTTGATGCCAGTGAAGGGATTTAGTTGATTACTAAATAATATTCACTTGAATGTTGCGTCTGTTATGCCACAGAGAGGAGCACCCAATTATAATAAGCTTTATAAGGTGCAGCCTCTTTTAGACATGTTGTTGGAGAGATATCAGAAATGCTTTGAAGTTGGTGAATATGTTGCCATAGGGAAGTTTATGATAAAATTCAAAGGAAGAAGTACTTTGAAACAATATATGCCAAAGAATTCAACAAAAAAGGCTACAAAGTTTGGACGCTATGTAACAAAGGTGGCTGTACTTATAATTTTGTAGTATACACCGACAAAAAAGACAACGCAACCATGAAAAATTTTAGCCGAAAGGATTGTTTTAGATTTGTCTTCAATTATAAGCAATCGAAATCATAAATCATACTTCGATAATTTTTTCACCTCACATGATCTTCTTTTCAAACTGAAACAAAGGGGGATCTATGCATATGAAACCGGGCAGGCCAAAAGAAAGCACTTAACAAATGATTTGATAGCCAATAAGCATTTACGTAGAGGCGATTTTGATTGGAAAATCAGTAATGCAGGACTTCTTTATTTGAAACGGATGGATAAAATAGCGGTTACAGTTTTATCAAACTTTCACAACCCTTCCAATGTAACTGAAGTGCAAAGATAAGCATTCGTTCGAAACCTCCAAAGCGTTCAATGTCCTCACATACGCGACTACAATTGGCACATGAATACCGTTGATAAGTTCGATTAACTTAAGAAGTATTATGAATTGGACCGTAGAAGTCGAAAGTGGTGGCCAAGAATTTTCTATCCCTTCATAGCTAGAAATAATATCCTACATGACAAGTATTTCTTTGCCAACACCAAAAAGAGGACCAAAACCCGCAACAACGCCGATACAGAAATGTAAAATTAAGTCATTTCTCGACCTATCGTATCGAATAACAGGACAGCATTTGCCGGAAAGGACATCATTGCACCGCTGCGCTTATTACAGTGTCACAAAATATCAGCGAAGAACATATTGGATGTGTTCCTCTTGCAATGTACCCCTCTGTACGAGTGGTAAAAAAATCATGCTTTCAAATGTACCACTCTCTGTAATATGGGCAGTGGTATAAAAAATATACCATGTCCTTGTGAAGTATCCTTGAATGAAAAAATTTTTTTGCTTGAATTTTATAATATAATTTGAAATAATATATATGTTATATTTACAAACAAACTTTCTAAATTATCGAGCCTTTCATATATTGCCCCGCAAAATTTTAAGAGCTCCATTTTTGCATTTTGATGTACGGAACGATGAAAAAAGAGTGGTTGTGCTGAATTATAAACAAAAACAACGTTAAACCTATCTGAACACTCAATTTTAACCGACTTCCATAGGGAGGATGATAACCTATATCATACGTATATTTGTGTTTAGCTTTTATTTATGTGTGTTCATGCATAGCCTTAAAATTCTAAACTGAGGGAGTTGAAAGCTGTATGTATCAACCAGATGTATTCACATTAGTATAAGTTCTTTGCAGAGGATGCATCTAGTTGATAATGGCATTTACTAGTGGGAACAGGGTATTAATACACATTTAGTGTCGGCTTTTCCCCGTCATTGATTGATGCATGAGTGGATAACATATGCTACTAATAATGTTGCGCATTTTTGTAAGATAGAGAGATTTTAATATGAAAAACCTATTTAAGCTTGTTTTCATATAAAATATACAAAACTTAATCCTTTTGTATCTATCAAGAACTTTTTTGCTAAATGGATTGTATGATTGTGTTTTTTGAGGAAACTTTTACGATCTTACGAATAACATTTACTTCTTTTTATGGGCAAATGTGTGTAATCGTGTAAAGATTTTGGCATCCCGTCGGATGCGCCCTTACGGGGCGGATAGAAGAATGCCCAAACTGGCTACTCGGCAGGAAGGTGGGATATAAAATACCATCCACGGACCTAGAACTGACTATGTCAAAGCGCTTACAACGCTTCGTTCAGAAGTCTCTTGTCATGAAACTAGCAAATCATCCTAGAACTGGAACTGATAAACTGTACATAGGACGTACGATCTTTTTATATGCTACGTGCATGGTAACTACTACTCCACAAGATAAAAAAAGAAACTAATCTATTTGGTAATGATTTCAATGACATGCAAACATACACTATCTTCACAACTGGCAAGTCGTCAGGCATCCATGAATATGGAATGGCATTCAAGGTGGGCAACAAGTCCAAACTAATTGTCACCGATTTCAAGGCAGTTAATAAATGGATCTGCGCTATGCACATCAAGAAGCGTCTCCTCAAAATTTGGTTGGTCAACTGCTATATTTCGACTGGAAATAACGACGAAGCAGCCAAAGACTATTTTTAACAGAGCCTTAGAAGATGCCATGGATTGACTGCCCTCTCACGACCGGCCTAAATCGGCTAGGAGTTAAATCACAGAGGAACAACTGGAGAGCACAGACAACATGCAGAGACCAGCCCAAACAGACAGCCCCAAAATACTTTTCACGTCAGGCAGAACCCTCATAATAAGCTCCACTTACATCTTGCACCGTGACATTCACAAAAGAACGTAGACAACCCCCGATGGCTTCGTGCATAACCAAATAGACCACGTTCTTATAGAAAAACGAGTTACCACCAGCATTCTTGAAACACGCTCATAACGTGGCACAGAGCGGACCATTAATTATCAAAAGATAAATTTCGGTGCTATAGCTCCAAATATCAAAATGTTACGGATAACGAAATAAAATCTACTTAAGTTAAATGATAATAGTCTAACTATTCCTTTTGCAAAGCTCCCCAGAAGAGGGTATAATACTGAAGTACGAAAGTTAAATTATGATTCTGTTAAGTCCATATAAAGGGTGATTCATAACAAGTGTACACATTTTTGTCGAAAAAAAAACATAGTTTTTGTAAAGATTGAGCTGTTACTTTTATTTATTATAAAAATTTGGTCCCTTACAATTAAATCTGAAGCATTACTTCGGGCATATGTGCATCTCGTGCTGTTCGAACGATGATTGTAATTTTCGATGACATTTTCGCACATTTCCGGCGTTATTAGGCGTATGTTGGCTCAAATATAGTTTTTTAATGCTTCAGTAGTCTGGGGAGCATCAGCGTAAAGACGATCCTTCAGAAATCCTCAAAGGAAGAAGTCACAAGGAGTTAAATCACACGATCTCGCCGGCCAATTTATGGGCGGACCAAAAAATTCACGTAGAGCGCGAAATGTTTGCACTGGCGATTCATTATTTATGTAAAAAGTTTTAACAATAATAAAACGTTCGGCTGATGTGTATGATGCCATGGTTAGACTTGTAAAAGACCAAACTGTCATAATAAGTCAATATATGGACCTGAAATTGGTGATAAATAAGAGTTAAGGCCCATTCACATGTGTGCACTTGTTATGAACCACCCTTTATATCTCGTCGCTAAAAGATACACTTAAAACGAGCCGGCAGGCGGAAGAAAATACCAACGATGTGGGAAATGGTAAAAATGCAATCACAGATACAGCGGAAAATGTCTTAGGATGCTGACCAAACAAGTTGGGTAAACAGACCTACGCTCATGTCAGAAGGGTTTCGTACCCAAATTCTCAGAAATGCAGTCACCAGCAATGAATAACGTCAAGAAATATGTCAAAGAGATGTACACGTTCAAAGGAAAATCCATTGTTTTTCTACTTTCAACCGTCGCCATTTTGTTGCGAACCGACAAAAATCACTCAAATCATGAATTCTCAAAAAAATTAATGTTATTGACCGTACTGGAAAATTTCAAGAGGATCAAGTCAAAACTGCAGTGACTGATTCGTTGGAAAGTCCATAAAATACCAAAATCATGTGTTATTGTTGTTGTAATTGGAGAAATTTCAAACGGCTATAACTTCCGTGTATATTATTCGATTTTCATCAAACTTACAAAGTTTAAGAACTCTTAGTAGGAATACTCAAATGTTGAATTTCGTTCAGTTTAAGGGTACTAATCCGATTTTATTGGGGAAAATGTGAAATTCGAATATCATACTATTTTTAACAAAGTTGAGTGAATTTCGACTTCTAAGGTATTTGTTGTTGTACAGATAAACACCTACCACCATAATTTTTTTTCAGATTTTTCGGATCACAGGTGTCCAATCGCGAGGGGGGACACAAATTTTTCGTGTATTTCCCCTCCCTGTGCGTCCCTCGAAGCAAAAAGTGTCAAATTAAGACCTGTTTTGAAAAGTTCTCATCAAGACCTTTCATTTGATACCCATATTGGCTACCTTTGATGAAATTTTTTTTCGGGGGCCACTCCCATATATGGGGAGACCCCCCCCTTAAATACCTTGCAACATTTTTGTAGGTGGACTTTGAAGAGAGCACCACTTTACACCTGCATACAAAATTTGATGTTTCTAGCTCAAGTAGTTTGCGAGAATAAGTGCTGTGACAAACGGACGGACGGACGGACGTACGGACGGACAGACTGGTCGCGAAAGTAGTAGGGTTTTGTAAAATTATTTTACAAAACCCTAAAAATGATCGGAATGACTGGTTCGACGAAGAATGTTGTAATAATAATTTACAATAAAACATTTATTTTAAAAATTAAACACTTGAATACGTTTTAGCTTTCACAATTACACTTCAAAATATTAACCACACGCCCAGCAGGTTATGGATTAATCATCTCTTCCAGTACGCTATATATTGCTTTTAAATAAATCATAACATAAGTAAACTAAGCATTTTCGATTCAACCACTTATTTTACATTAGAATAAAGACAGCATTAAGTTGAACAAGTACAAATTCCATCCGCAGAAATCCTGAGAACGGAGAAGTAATTCCTGGTATTAACTACACCACATTGGATCTCATTTAATTAGTGCGATATTTCTTTATGTGCGATGGTCTATTCACCACCCAATCGAGCAAATTATGCAATAAATTAGCAAAGACAACAACCTCTCTTGCAAATTATCGGCACTTCTCACCTAATCACTTTGATAGTGGTGAGTATGATCATGATGCAATAATAATGCAACTCTCCATTCAGAGTGATTCTCAAACTGAGTGCAGACGCCATCGATGTCATTGAGGAGTTTCGCGCGGTTTTTAATTGGTAGTAAATTCCTGTTCGATTTTAAAATGAAAACATTGAAATTTATGGTTTTTTATCGATTCAATTGAAATTATGAAGAGTGTGTGCGTTGGTTAATTCTATAAATTTGTGATTTTTGTGATACGGGATCGGGAAGTGTCAGTTTGAGCTAGTAGCGTTTTGAGTAGTTGGTGAGTACTGCAGTTCGTTTTATATAATACATAATTAGTAAGCTCGTATTGGCTATGGCTCAATAAATACAACCCAGCATGATCGCTCATGGTATCCTGGAAATTTTTGGTTCTGTATAAATACACTAGATACACAAGATATGTTCCACACGCAACTCAGATGGAAATGACTAGTCTGTGATCTTATTTGGCTAGTTAGTCATTCAAAAATAAGCCACATATTATTTTCAAAAAGAATATCTTGCAGGAATTTTTAAAATTAATGATCCAACCATTTAATGAACCATGAAATCTAATTTCTGAATAAGGAGAAATCGTCACCACTAGAAAAATAAGCACTTCTTAACGAAAATAAAAAGAAGAGTTTATCCTACGATTATGACTCAACGAAGTAATGGGCAAATTATATCTTAATGTACATATAGTAATACTAGTTGCTATACTTCTTAGGAGAAATGAAAAATACTCACGTCGTACTGCATCTAATCTTAAATTTCAACAAGTACCACTAACCTGGTAGATTTAGCCTTCCTTACAATCGATTCGCTCGGACCAAGCATAACCGTTGGATTCCCGTTCCAAACAAATGCAAGTAGCACATCACCATAGCACAAATTTGAATCAAATCCGGATTGTGCTGACATAGGATGATTGCTCCTGAAAAATCAACTCCATTCAATATTGCTAAAAATGTTAAAAAAATACAAATCATTACATGTCCGCCGAAGTAGGAGGAGTGAATGAAAACGTTTTCATATAATGTCCTAAACTAGTTTCACAACATTCCGCTATAATATTTCTCACTGGAATATTTGTGTATCCTAAAAGTTGATTGAAGTCCTTAGATCTCCCGTAAACACATAAATTGATAAAATTGGAGCTTTCCACTAAGTTAAATGTGCACAAATCTCCAACTTTGACGTAACTATCAACTGGAAAATCGATAGTTGAATGCTGTTGGAATATTTCAATTTCCAAAGATGTTTCATTTTGCGCCACCTTTGATTGGCGCTTTCCCGCTGAGCTTTGGCGACTACTTGGAGTTTGCTCATCATTGCATTCACTATTTTCGCGGCTGAAATTCTTCGATGGAGCTTTTGCTGGGGTTGCGATTTTTCTAGGAGAATTAGTCGGTGTATTTCCCACACTTGACTCACTTGATGTCCCTCCACGATCGGTTGACGTGGAATTCTTTCGTCCTTGCTTAACACCAATCAGCTGCACTGATTCGGTCGATCGTGAAAAACTAACATTAGAACTAGCTAGGTCTTCGTATGGTTCGTTGTCATCGTATATAGCATCGTTCCTTATCAATCCAGGAAGGACACGTTCTATCCTGAGAGTAAGAACTGTTTTGTTGAGACTCTTAATTATTTTTGCTACTTGATTAATATTATTTACACGTTTTCCTTCAATTGAAACTAAATTGTCGCCTCGTCGAAGCTCAGCTTTGATAGCAGGCGTATTAGGTAGAACCGCTTCAATAGAAACTAGATTATCAGCTTGTTTGAAAACAATACCAATTTGTTGGTTTTTCGCTTTGTGAATTTCTTTATCAATTGAAATTATAACATTGCGATCATCACGTTGCCTTGCTTCAACCCATGGCAAGGAAGATAGGGTTAAAGTGCAGTAAAGTTGTTCTGTGTGATTTGGGATCATAAGACGTGACACTTCTGATACATTGACTTCCAGCCTTCCATTAGGAATAAAGTCAATATCAACCTCGTCTTCCGTTTTGTGAAAGAATGGTTTGTAGCGCAACTTATAATTAGGCAGAGTGTGTTTTCGACGAACGGCTTTACGTATTTGATTCATTATTAGGTTTGTGACGTTTGATTGCATTTGTCGTCCTTGAAATTGTGATTCAATTCCAAGCTCCAGCTGCGGGTCGCCTAGGAAACTTAAAGACCAATGGGTGTAGGGCTTACGAGTAAATTGAAGTCGTGCTAAGCCAGATAAATATTTAACTGTAAGAGAAGAAATTTTGTGAAAGAAGATAATTGAATGTTATTAAATCTCACCTTTTAACGTGAGGGATCCTTTTTTCCCAAGCACCATGTCAGCGTCAATGGACAAGCGAAAATTGCCGCGGTACTGAATATCCAGAAGTAAATCCAAATTTTCAATGTGGCCTTCAGTATCATGTAGGTCTGCATTGTGAACGCGCATATTTTTGATTTCAGGAAATTGTCCTCCAAGGTCCAGGTCACGAATCTGAAATAAATTGCTTATTCAATCTGCGAAGTTATAAAACCTTGACTGGAATCGTTTATTTACATTTTGCTTTGTTCAACTTTTTGCAAAGCCTTTCGATTAGATTATTGAAACCAATCAGTACTCATATCAGGTTCAAAGTATAACAATAAAAACCTATCAGTTGTTCTTATTCCTAACATTCATCGACTTTTCACAAGAGAACAAAAATAAAACTCAATTTGTATTCACTGAACTGCATCCTGTTTGAACTGAATAGGTCAAACAATATGATCGAATCTAAGGATAAAAGCCAACGACACTTGCTTCAATAGAAGTACTTGTATGGCAGCAGGTGATGATTATTATTGATTCAAAATAATCATCCTTCCACCTATTGTTACGGCATAAATTCAGGCACTAGCTACTATATTCAATGACACCCCAGAATCCTTCACACTATTCTTAGATTGGAATCTTTGTATTTTTTCACTCTACGTTCTTGCACACGTAGTTGTTGAGACGAGTGGTATTGAAATTTTTTCAAATGGCCGAGATACAGTCGAGGAGAGAACTTAATCCCCGTGAAGTGTAAAAATTGCCAGAATATTTGAATAATTACATAGTTGGAGTTATAGGTAATGTGGTATTTATGAATATCTTGCAAACAACTTATGTATGATATGTATGTACGTTTGAAAATTCAAGTTTTATGTTAACGATTTCAAATTTGACAAAATAATTTAACAGCAATCGTTTTTGTGAATATATTTAAAATTTATTTGAAATCATACAAATATATACTTCCGAAATGTGAGGATTGCTAGGTACCTTGATTTCACTAGCTAATATCCCCGAAGACAAAATCGACTTTTTCATTCCATTGTAAATTTGTTGGCTATCTGTGCTTATATTTTTTTTATTGATCACTTGACCCTTTTTTACATCAACATAATGTAAATCTGTACTTTTATGCGCTCTAAACTGAGCTTTAATTGCAACGCACGGGCGCATAGAAAAAGTTTTTGGATAGCTCCGATGGCTGAAGATTACTTATGAAAATTTTTATACGTAGCTGCAATTGAGTTGGATTAATAATTTCTGAAGATTATTAAAAAAGAAAAAAAAATGTTAGAAGCAGGTGGTTTTGACGTGTGTACTTTATAAAGTCTCTTCATGCCTTCACACTATATAGCCCAGTCATATTAGGGCTTTCACCTCGGAATGAAAGATAATAAGCTGCAAATTGGTATGAACCTTTGTTTTGTCATTCTAAATGTTGTCGCAAAAGTCACAATCGTTATCGTGTTCCCGTCTCAAGATATTCAAGGTCAAAGGTCACAAAAATCGGTTTTTCGCGAATATCTGGCTTCCTATCGGTTAAATGAGATTTGCATTTATTATAAAAGTTGTAGGCTATAAAATTCCCTACAACTTTTGTTTAAACTTTTTTTTCATACGGCCAACCGTTTTGAAGGTAGAGCGCGAAGAGTGCACATCGTACAGTCATATACGGCCTAATGCAAGGTCAAGCGTGAGTTATGGTTATCAGTACGTTATAAAGTCAATTATTTACTTGGAAATTATAATTATTAAACAATGCCTATTATTTATGTACTAACTATTAATTATTTATATTTAATTAAAGTAGAACCTAAAGAATGGGGCTGGATGCTTGAAAATGAAATCCTGGAGCCCATACGAACGTTATTACCTCCAGCACCAGCCGAACTACTAAACGTAATATTTTGCAATTGCAAAAATGGTTGTGGTTCCCGCTGTGGATGCAGAAAATCAGGGCTACAATGTTCTTTAGCTTGCGGCCAGTGCAACGGACAAGCTTGCCTCAACGCTTCACTGTATCCAAGTAATCCCGATGAAGAAAATACATATGATCCCGATATTCTGGAAGGTTTGGAGATGAACATGACAGATAATGAGGATGATGACAATGAATTCTTCTTCTTGTCGCTCAAAAATGTTCGATTCATTGTCATCATCCTCATTATCTGTCATGTTCATCTCCAAACCTTCCAGAATATCGGGATCATATGTATTTTCTTCATCGGGATTACTTGGATACAGTGAAGCGTTGAGGCAAGCTTGTCCGTTGCACTGGCCGCAAGCTAAAGAACATTGTAGCCCTGATTTTCTGCATCCACAGCGGGAACCACAACCATTTTTGCAATTGCAAAATATTACGTTTAGTAGTTCGGCTGGTGCTGGAGGTAATAACGTTCGTATGGGCTCCAGGATTTCATTTTCAAGCATCCAGCCCCATTCTTTAGGTTCTACTTTAATTAAATATAAATAATTAATAGTTAGTACATAAATAATAGGCATTGTTTAATAATTATAATTTCCAAGTAAATAATTGACTTTATAACGTACTGATAACCATAACTCACGCTTGACCTTGCATTAGGCCGTATATGACTGTACGATGTGCACTCTTCGCGCTCTACCTTCAAAACGGTTGGTCGTATGAAAAAAAAGTTTAAACAAAAGTTGTAGGGAATTTTATAGCCTACAACTTTTATAATAAATGCAAATCTCATTTAACCGATAGGAAGCCAGATATTCGCGAAAAACCGATTTTTGTGACCTTTGACCTTGAATATCTTGAGACGGGAACACGATAACGATTGTGACTTTTGAGACAACATTTAGAATGACAAAACAAAGGTTCATACCAATTTGCAGCTTATTATCTTTCATTCCGAGGTTGACCCCTTTTTTTACCTAATATGACTGGGCTAATAGAGACACACGGGCAAAGACATATAAAGTAATCGACGTGAAATGAGTTTATTTTCATCCATACGTGAGTGAAGGCCTTTTACTGCACACATGCCTTCTTCTCCCATACGAATTGAAATCCTCCCGCCTATCACGCCGCTAGAGCATCCACACACTTAAGTGGCTCTCTAGCTGCTTTCACGAAAACCGCACTCATCTTATACTTTAACCCCCGAATTGTCAGCGAAATATTAACCATATTTCTGAAAACATATGATTCGTAAAAATTCAACAGATGACGGAAAACATCTAGTCAAGTTGAATTTGAAATTGTACACAGAACATTTTTTTAAGGTAAATCGTTTTGAATGTAGTGCAAAAACGATGCAAAAGTGATAATTAATTAAACTGAAAAGTGTATGGCGGGAAAAGAAAAATGTAGTGATGTGTGTGGGATTGAAAAAACAGTTATATGAAGCATGTCAGGGACGTATCCCTCGTAGGGTAAGTCATGTTGAATCTTTTATTACGTTTAAGTTGGAGTACCCGTACGGAAAATTGATTTAGTTCAAGATGCAAAAATTGATGCGAAACGTCACGTCAAATTTATTTGAAATTCGAATCAACAGCTGATAACACGCCACATCATAAAGTGCTTCAATACTCGCGATGTATTTCGCATCCATTCTCTCTGACATCTATGCACACGGGTGATGGCGAACATCACGCTTAGAGACGTGAGAATCATTCCAATTTATTCGATTTATGCAAACTCAATATATTTTTGGACTACAAATTATGCTGACGCTGAGAAAGCGCGTTCCGCCTCAATAGAAGTCGGAGGTATTGTCAACAAATATTTATAAAGTTGTTCCAAATTGTGACCTCGAGTTTAGTTGCTTCGAAAAGGGCCATTTCGTGCTTGATCAATTTTCAAAAGTCTGTTTCTTTGATACCCTCAGGAGTTAATGTTTTCATACTGTTGTTGATTTCCATCCGGAGCTTATGTCTTAATGTTAAAGTCGCCGTGCTGCAAGATGTCGACTCCATTGGCGTATTAGGATAATTTTCTTCACTACTTACACAAAAAGTGAACCTTTCAATAATGAACTTTGCTTGGACATGAAAATAAATCTTTTACATCATCATCTAAACAACTACTCTCATTTAGATTTTGTAAATAATTTAACACGCCACTTAATTCATTACGTCGGCGATGTTGTAAGCGTTTTAACAAATGCGATTTTAATCTAGTCACCATAATTGACTCCTTGCCACTCAACTGTCTAAAAAGAAACTTTAAAGCTGCATTAGCTGAGCACAGATTTGCGACAGAACGACAAAATACTTCGACGGATAGCTTAACTGGCGCCAAGACATTGATTATTTCATTTATGATATCTAAATCAGGTTGTTCGAAAATCTCTGGATTATTCAGGTCTATTGAACGCTATTCTTTATAAGAACAAAGCGTTCAAGCAGTGTGAAGAGGCTGTTCCATCTCGTCTAACAGTTAAGCAACAAGGTTAGTTCTTTTCTGTGCTCTCGCTGTACATATTTTTGAAGAATTGTATCATTCTTCATAGGTGATATTTTGAACAGAACAGCTGTGCGACGAATTTTTTAATCACGTTTTTAATATTGCGATCGTTCGTCAAATCTCGAAAATGGCTTGATACGATAATTAAACCTGATCTAAGATCTTCGTCATCATCATCTGAGTCCACGTTCAAAGATTGGCTCATAATTGAATCGTCTATATTTTTGTACCATAAATCGCAAACGGCTAAATGAGTCCCATGTGCAAAGCAAACTTGGTGCTCTGCTTTCACAAGCTTTCCTATCTTAAGCATGACGTTTGCTCCATCAGTTATTATTGCAACAGTATCAGAATCAAGAGAAATGTGTAGCTCAGAAAGGCGCTCCTTTAATATTCGCACAGATGCCTTAGCTGTTAATGATGCATTTATGCGAACCAGTACTAAATTCCAGGTTGTATTACATGAACGAATGTTTATATTCATGTATTTCTTGTTTGAGCTCAAAGTCCACTTGTCAAAGCTTAAACTGAATCTTTCTCCTTCATTTTTTAATATAAATAATTCAACTTTTATTTGCGCTTTAATTTTATGGCTGTAATTTACCACGCGATTGCGGATTGTTGCGGCAGATCCTGGTAAATCTGAATACACTCTTGATAGGATCAGAGTCCTTAAATCATTTGACGTCACCAATGCACTCATGGGAAAACCGTCTAAAGCAGTCATCCGAGCTCAAACATCGTCGAGAGTATCAGTTTTACAAAAATAGTCCACGATCGAATTGCTTTTTCGTTTCAAGGGTGGTTCTTCGACGTTATGAGCATTTGATGTAGACGATATTGTCGAGCTTAATATCAATTTATGTTTCGATTGGAGATGGTTATGCAATCCTTTGGTAGATCCTCCAAGTGTTTTCAAAACTGCTGGGCAACGCTTACATTGCGCTGTATTTCCCTCTTAGGCAATCAAAAAATGACTCCATATAGAAGAAGCATCGCTATCTTTTTTATGCTCAATATAGACACTTTTTATGCACATGCTACTCCCTTTATGCTACCTAGAAACAAACAAATGTATCTCATTTGCGACTATAAAACTAAAAATCAATAGCTTTAAAGTTAAAAGAAACAAATCAACGTCTGTTCGATTCACTCTGACTATTTTAATGAAAGAATTTCTAACGACAATAATGTTAATGTTTAAAAAAACTTACTTTTTGTAAACTCACAGCACTCTAAAAACTAATCTTATCGACTGGGGAAGTAAACAGGAAATGCAAAAGAGCGGACAAAATCGTATTTGAAAAGAATTCCTACCAACAACAATGTTAAAGTTTAAAAGAAACTTCCTTTTTGTACTTTTCCACTTAATCTGCTCGATTGTCAGGCGACACATAAACTAGCCGAATCTGTTTGGACAGCGTGAACTTGCCTGATCGTCACCGCGAATTGACTGGGAAAAATTAAACAAGTTAAACAAACAAAAACAAAAGAGTGGACAAATTGTAGGTGAAAGTCGAGGAGCTCATTTCAAGCAGCGTATTTATAAAAAGTTCAAAAATGATTAATCAATCCCGTAAATTCCGGGATTAACTAAATAAAATCCCGAAATTTCTAAGCCTGTAAAATGCGTTTCATTCAATATTGAATAAAATCTAGAATTTTGATTTAATCTATAAAGATGTAGAAGAGTGCGGGCAACAGGATATTCAATGTGGCAAATCATCTTCAAAAAAAGTATAAGCTTTCCTTTCCTGATTTGAGGGACTGGACTTAATTTCGAGTAGTTTACCTAAGTGCCCAGTATAAAATAAGATTTATAAATTTTTTTTGGCAACATGCAATATGCAATATATAACTCAAAAAAGAATGGAAACTTAATTTGGATTCTCTCGAATTTCATTTTTGATAAATTTCAGTGTGCGAAGCTTTTTGAATCGTTTCGCGAAAATTCTCAGAGATATAGAGTGCCAAATATCTTCTTCTTCCCTTTTGGGCCTTTATTTCCTGAAAATAGCACCTCCAACTATTTCAGTCCATCGACCGCATCCTGCAATTTCACAATCCAGGCAGCGATGAACTTTCTTCCTCGGCCAAGTCAGCAGGCGTTTCCTCGGTTTCTTCACAGGTCTCCACTCTTCAGTTCTTCCAACGAATACCTTTTTGGGTGTCCATTTTTTGTCCATACGATTCACTTGGCCAGCCCATTGCAGCTTTTTACGCAATTCGACAATCGTTAAAACCTCCGGGTCATCAAAACTTTCATACAGCTCATGATTGTATCGAATTCGCCATTGGACCCCGTCTAGCTTTGCTCCGGTTATATGCGTCAGGACCCGTCGTTCGAAGGCGTTCAATATTATGTTTGTTAATGCGTTGGTTCTGATTCATGTTCAACACCCAAAGCATACCGCAGGTATTATCACCGATTTGTATAATTGGTGCTTCGTTTTCCTGTGTATGTAACTGGTCTTCAAGATCGTTAAAACTGAAAAAAAAATATTTTATTTGCGAGCTGTATTCTTCGACGTTTGTCCACATTTTCAATACATTACTGGCCATGTGCGATATTTTAAATATTTGGGGTATTTTTTCTTGATTGCGTCATGAGTTTTATTTTATCCTGATTGATTTGTAGTCTTACTAGTTTTGGGTCACTGTTGAGTTACAGGAAAAGTACTCCGGTGATTGTCAAGGACCGTGACTAAATGTTGATGTCATACGCATAGGCTACCTCTTTGCTGCATTATAACGTACCTCTTGTATCGACAGTTAGCTTTTTTTCCTTAGCCAAATTGAATAGCAATAGGGCCAGCCTATCTCCCTGCTTTAATCCAATATTTGTGTCAAAGACTTAGGTGAGTTGGTTATTGATGCGGACTTGGAAGGTTGTTGACGCCATGGTCATTTTGGTAAGATGGACTAGTTATACGACAGCAAAGCATTATTTAGTACAGTACGTTACGATCAATACTGTCGTATCCTTGCTTAAAGTCGACGAAAATTTGGTGTAGGCCAATGTTGATCTCTCAGCACTTCTCAAATACCTGCTTGACTGTAAACAATTAGTCTATTGTCGATCTATCTTGCTCTAAAGCCACCTTGATACTGTCCAATCACATTGCTGTGGTACGATCTGATTTTATTTTTAAAGATTTTGAGAATATTTTGTATGCCTTAAATATAGTTTTCGCTGTCACCTTTTTTGTGGATAATATAATTTATGGGCTCCACGCGCTTGACATTTGCTCTTATTATCATTATAATTCGTAGCGTTTGTAGTTAGAATGTGTACCGGGATTTGAAAATAGCTATTTATTTTCCAATCACTGCGATTGGGTGCTTGCTTTAACAATAGTTCAAACATATTTTGCTCGATCAGCATGTAGAAACCAGACCGCATATTCATCAGCTACATCCGTCATCCAATTATCAACATCAGCCTTATACCTGCCACTGTAATTTTCGATTTGCGGAAACTTCCTTGGAACGCGAATGGACTTCCGCCCAAGTATGCAAAGGACCCGATCAGAGTTCCCTATGTTACAAATGCGGTGAAATAGGACATAAATGAAAAGAGTGTACTAAGGTGAGATACTGTATTCTTTGCAAGGATGCCGATCCAAAACATAATTTTGGACACGTCTTGGGATCAGAAAAATGCCGGGTTTTCCAGGAAACCCTAGTGAAGGCGAAATCAGAACTTAATTGATCCGCATCCTGCAGCTAAACCTACACCGCAGTTTGACCGCACAAAATCTGCTTAAGCAGTTTGCGAGGGACATGAAAGACAACTTTTTGTTGCTGAGTGGGCAACACTATGATAAAAGTTCAGCGTCATGGTATCCTGATGAAACTGGTACTGCCACCATCTGGGTTCTAAATAGTGTGGACGTGGGGATGGTTTTGTGTGGGTTCGGTGTTCAGGGACCACCTTCTTAAGTGTGTACCTAACGCCGAACGAATGATTATAATCTTTCCAAGACAAGCTTAATGCTTTGGAGGGCACTGTCTTGAACGCAGACGGCAATGAGCTCGTTGGGGGAGACTCCAACGCTAAAGCAAATGAATGAGGCATGCTTCAAACAGATCCACGGGGAAAACGAATCCTAGAAATGGCGGCCAGGACGGCCCTCGTCGTACTAAACACCAGAAATACGCCGAATTTCCGCCGTATTGGCTGTGAAGGAACTATACCTGACGTGACATTCGCCTCGGAGTCCTTAGCAGAGGGATACACAATTGGAGAGTATTGGAGAACTACTCAGCTAGTGATCATCAGTGCATTATGCTTGAGATCAGTGATGTTGTCGCTCGACGTCCGTGCTCTCGGCCTTCTACAATTGGATGGAACATCGGAAGGATGGACGTCGAGAAGTTCGTCGAGGTACTCACAGCGGGTGCACCGCTGCAGGGAGATACGGAGGGGACGGAAGAACTGGCAGCTCAAGACGTGGTGAACTCAACTATGATCATCATTACGACTGCTTGCAAAGCTTCTATCCTCCGTCGCAAACCCCGGCACGACAAGTCCCCAGTGTACTGGTGGTCAACTGAAATTGCTGAGAACGAAGGGAGTGTCACAATTTCAGCGTGAGGCTCAACGAGCCGTGACGAGGCAACCTACCGGGTGGCAGCATAGAACTCGGCCAGGAAATGCCTTCGCAAATTGATCAACAACAGCAAGGCTCGCTGCTGGCAAGATCTAGTGGACAATGTAAACAATGATCCGTGGGGTCTTGGCTACAATCTAGTTATGCGGAAGCTTGGTGCCCTACGGAAACCATGTATACATGATGCGGAAAAGATAGACGAGATAGTGCGGGCAATCTGCCCCGCCCATCTCGTCCATGTTGACGCTGTCCATGGTGCAACAGCAGTCGAGTGTCCACTCTTCACACAGCCGGAACTGGAGGAGGCAGTCCTTTCGCTGAAAGCAAGGAAGGCTCCATGGCCAGATGATGTTCCCGCTGAGGTGTTGCAGCTTGTCTATCACCATTGTCCTAACTTGCTGCTCAGCACATTCAACGCTTGCCTACGGGAAGGAGTTTTCCCGGTACGATGGAAGGTAGCGAGGCTCGTATTGAGCAGCAAGGGGAAGGGAAATCCCGAATCGCCGTCTGCACACCGCCCATTATGCATGCTAGACACGGCTGGAAACGTGGTAGAGAAACTCATCAAAGGAAGACTCACTGACGCGATACGAGCTGCTGGGGACGTATCTATCTATTGATGCGATTGCAGGGGTGATGGTCACGGTCCGAAATGTAGAGACATATAGCTGCTCGGATTTAGAAATTGGAGGACGCGATCAATGGACCAAGACAGTTGGTAGTGCATTTCGGTCTGCGATGCTACGAAGAAGAAGAAGTAAAATGTGTCCGGTCTTACCACTAAACACCTTCCTTGTCATCCTGAGAAACCAGGCTGGAACCTTTTGACACCTGGCTTCAGGATTAACCTAATTTCCCTTTGCCTGCAAGGGCCATTGAATCACAAGTTCCCTTATTCAGCAAGAGGAAAATAAAAGAGGGAATTGTTACAACAGGGATCTCGATATCTATGGATACTCTAATGATACTTTTTTATCGTGAGGACTTCCCGAACATAAAGTACCACCTATAGAATCATGTGGTACTTTACGTTAGTTGATACAAGCACCATTACGATTAGACTATATGGAGGGAGCTCTACTACTTCCTTAAGGTAACTGCGCTACCTGATCCATCTCTAGGATGTGTCGTAGGTGACATCCCTTTCACCTGAATTAAACGAGCAGTTAGAAGACTGTGAATTTCGCTCAGGTACGACTCAAAACATACAAGCTTACTCAAGAGCTAGTAAGCCTCACCATGTTTTCGATAGAGCCACAATGTTGAGTAAACGTTGTCTTTCCTCGTGAGTCACATATTTTCCAACGCCATCATTTTTAAGCTAGAAGATTTTGTGGCGCCTTCTTGTAAGGAGACGAATCGGTATTACCTCGGCACCACCGACTCTGGGGCTGCCTGAGAGGCCAATGTAATCTTCAATACTCTTCGATTTTGCACCTGCCCCAAACATTTTCAGTACGCCCAAGCTTTCGAATCCGTACATAAGCGCAGGTGCTCATCAAAAATAGCTTCTTTGATAAAGTGGATCTCCGTGTGATGGCCATATTTCTAATGGGAGTCGATACGCCTTGTTGATTTGCTCGGAGAAACTCAGCTAGAAGCTTATCAAACAGCTCTGGGCACTTTATTTTGGTCTTGATTCTACCAGCACTTCCCCAATACTGACAGTCATTGTTCTGGGGATTTTTCTTTTTGCAAAGATGACCACTTTCAAGTGCTAGGCTGAATTTGCGAACAACTATCCAGTCTCTCACTCGATGCACTAGTATGCCTAGCCTAAGGTACCTTTGTTCAACCATGCGTCTAGTGACTACCACCGAAATATCATCCGTATCATGCAAGAATTATCCGACAATTCAAGCTGCGATATATCATCGTACGAGATATTACACAGTTCTGGATAAAAGATGCAGCCTTTGACAATACTTGATAAACATATGGATGCTATGATCATTGCGCTTGGGCAAGTATATAAAAAACCATGTCATCTATCCGAAAGGATTATAACATGCTTCTGATGACCTTGGATAGCCCGAGCATTTGGGCTTACAATTCAGTTGACCAACTACACAACCGTCAGTACAGCGATTAAATATTCTGTTGGCATCGCAAGGAAAGCTAGCTACGTCAAAATTGGTATTCATTTTAAGTACACGAAAGCCAAGATGTTCCTTCAAAAGAAAACAAAAAAAAAAACATTGTGATCCATAAACGCAAAGCACTATGTCATACATTTGACTATTAAGATCACTTTCTGAGAGCACCGAAGCAAAATCTAAAATCAATAATGTTTTACTATCTTGCTGTTCCAAATTTAACGTCAACCTACCAAATATCCTTGCTCTTCTATGGCTGCTTTTCAATTTTATCACAGTAAATTTATCGTCATCCCCTTGGTGCATATCACCAAACTCGAGAAGACATTGATAGTTTCCTACCGTATAACGAACGCGGGTAATTCACACTAAGCATTGAAGTTCTTTGGAAGGAGTTTTAAGCGCCGTATCATGCAAAGCGAGCGTTGTCCAAAAAATACCCAGACAGGAACAGGTTTGGACAAGTTATTCTTAGGACAAAACACCCCTATCCCTCCTTGGTATAACGCGGGGTTGACCCAAGTAGCCAGAAATAAATTAAGTGCATACCCGAATTCAAACATACAGTCTTTGCAAAACTGACTTAAAACGAGACAGTTCTCTCGATGGTCTTCACATAGTTTCATCATATTGAGGCACTTAAATGATTCACAATTTAAGAGGTACTTTCTTTATAAGTATGAAAGAATTGAGGTTATTCCGTTTGATCTTTTGACTGCAACACCATTTCCCACTAGATATTGTAATTGAAAATTAAAACCACTCTTCAATGTCTAAACAGAACTAGAAACTAATGCCTCGAATGTTTTGGGGTAGTCATTTTCTTGATTTATGTAAGTGGTCAGTAATTCTAATACACAGTGTTTTCCAGTGAGAACTAATTTTTGGATGTTGTTGTCAAAAATCGTTTTGAAAAAACAATTGTCAATTGTCTTCTCGAAAATTGGGGAGTCAATTTTTTCGGGAACTTCAACAATGCTTGACAAAGTGGGTTCTAGGATGCAAAATGTCAAAACGTTCCAAATTGTCTAGAGCAGTAAATTTTCTAAAAATTATACCTCCAAAAGCAGTTAAAGAGTAGGTCTTTATAAAAAGTTTTCAAATTAGCTTCATTTATCGCAAGAAATATAATGTGATATCAAAGGGTTGGAATATTAGAAAGTTTTGTTCTTTCCCACTTTGTAACAGGACATTTTAGACTAGAATATTCAACCGCGAAAATCAATAAATTAAATGAGATAACCCCTGAAAGGAAGGTAATTAATTTTTTGAAATGCACTAAAAATTATAAATTGACGATACATAACAAAGATTTTTAACGGGTAATAGATAAGGTATAGAACCTTTCTTTTCTCCCCCGGATATTTTCTATATTCACACATATCTTTCTTTGCTTTGTACGAGTAGTTATGACATCCTTAAATTAGATGAACATCTGATTTTTTTAGCTTTTCTTTTGAAAATAAATGGACCAAAATGATTCTATGCATGTGTGGGAAGAATATATTCACGCCCCATCAAATAAATTCTCTCTAAAATACGTCAATAAATATATTTACTCACCGTTAATTTATCAAACAACTTTCCCGTGGTTGTTTTCGATATCAGCTCATCAAGCTCTAATGACAACTTTCTGTAGAACCATTTACGGACCTTATTAGAATTTTTCAGTTCGTGGAAAAGAAATTGCATGACTAGATTCATTGCAACTATTGGCGATTTACTTTCTGAGTCCGAGGATTTTATGCTGTTCATAATATTCTGTCAAAACATAAACACAAGAAACATTATTTTATTGATTAATCGGAAATAAGGCTATCTCAACTCGATGAATTTCATAAACTTACATCGGGTAGTTGGTATCTTTCATTCATGTCTCTCTGCTCCATAGGCTCATCCGGCATATTTCCATATTTGATGAAGAAATAATATTGTAGCAGGATCATAAGCACGGCTCCAATAATGAGCGACATTAAACCAAACAATAGGAAGGTCGTCAAATTCATTTTATGGCTTTTGCTCGTAAACAAATAACACGACACGTACAATAAAAATCGTTTGGAAACACTAATCACGTAAATACACCCGACACAAGAGCGAATTGCAAAGAGCTATCAAGGATACACTCGCTACCACCCAAATGCATGTAACGCAATACTTATCTCAACCATTATTCTAATCACTGGATTGCAATGCTTTGTGCTCATAATTTCGTACAAAGTTTATTGCACTGCAAACAGAAGGAATCGCACTTTTAATTAGTCACTAATAAATATTGCTCCCTTCAACCGGCAAGGAAGGACCTGCTTTTATCGCGAGTTTCAACGTAACCACTAGTGAATTTAATCAGTATATTTTTCCCAGCAGCACTACTAACTTGTTTTTGGATTGTGTACCATCATAAGGTGGGTCGGGTCCTTGCTAGGGGTGCTCAACACTTATGACCGGCTGATACCCTCCAACGGACACTGCGATAATCTTCAAATGATTTGAAACCTTTCCGCAAGTAATTCATTGACGCTCTTGAATTGAGTGTTCTCCGTCTCAATCTTAACATTAAACCTTCATTTATTTATCTATATTTACGTCGATACCCTTTATCGATATCAACCCTTCAGAAAAAGTTTCCCTACAGTGATAAAAATCGATGAATACGTGTGAGGCATGCGCTTTTCTTACTATTTCCATTGACTGGGAAGTGAAACATATTGAAAATATCTAAACGTGTTTAGCCGGCAATGAATTGGGTGTGAAGAAATCGTTGTCCATCTTTTTACCAACACATTTTCCTGCCTTTATCTTTCTTGATGTTACTACTCCTAAACAGCTGTATCCTGCTCTTGCTCAGTAGCAGGACGGAAGCCATTTGGCGATTGGAATAAATGCATCCGGGGTAGTGCAATATTCATTCATTCAGTTAAAAACATTGAAGTTTTATTGGCAATTTTGAAGTGGGTAGTTAGTCGATGGGGTGTGTTTCACTCATTTAATTAGTGAGGTGTGAAAGGTTTTCATGAAGAGTAAAATTGATGGCATTGATATTTATAATTTATCTAGTAGCAAGTTTATTGAAAGGAACTGATGCAATCAATTTAAGATGAAGACATAATGTATGAAATAGATTGGCACGCCGTAACAACAATTTCAGGCCTTAACATTCAATTAAATTAAAAATACGAAGATGGATTCAAATATTTCACTCACAAAATCCCCGGCTGCGTAAAGTAACATACGAGTATAATGAAAGCATTCAAAAAATTAAAGTGGGGACGCGAAAATGTGGCACCGAAACCATAAAATTTGTATCATCGTTTTTAGGGCGTTTAGAAATTGGTTTTGTTTTCTCTAATATTTTTTTAATTTAATGCTTTTCAAAGGCTGAGTTATTAATTCCATTTGGAAAGAAGAGGCTTAGTTAATTGTCAAGTTATCTTAAAAATAGGTATTCTGATCAAATAAATTTTGCCAAAAGCCAGATGATCGAAAACAAAGTTATACACAATATTTTCAGCTGTATTAAACACTTCAATATTAATCTTTGTTTAAATTCAACGGGAAGGTTTTCCAAAAACCTATGAATAATAAAATACTGTGATTAACTTGGAAGGATTATGTTGAGGTAACACTTATTTCCAGTTTAAAAAACTGAAAAAAAATCTTGTGCGTTAACAAGAACTTCCAACGCATCTTAGTGCTACTGGCAGCACTTTTTCTATAGGGTTTTGCATAAGGAACATAACAATTTCTTATCTTTATATGGACGCACCCTTAAACTATTTAAAAATAAACTGTCAATGTCAAGCTTTAATTTATACACATCCCAGTTTTCCTCACTTAAACTCTAACAGGTTATGGGCTCAGGCGCTCCGGGCAAGTAAAAGTTTTTCAATTCGTTGGATAAAGTCGCAATTTTTTGCTAAAAGTTATACGATCACCATGTATAAGTTTAGGATCACAATGTCATCAGCATCAAATGATAGTTCCTGTTTCCTAGTGAAGCTACCAGACAATAGCAATTATTTTAATTGGAGCTTCTATATGGAAACTGTTCTGCGAAACAAAGACGTGATCACTAAACTCAAGCGCCGAAGAACTGGCGAAAAAGGAAAGTTCAAATCAAAGTGCTGTTACATGGATACGATTATGCATAGACGACCATCAAATTAGGCATATGGGTGGGATCGATTCCGCAGGGAGAGCATGGAAGGCACTCAAGGATGCTTATAAGGAAAGAAGATGCGCTTGTCAAGGATATCATGAACAAACGTGCTAAATGAGTGAAATGTTTTAAAGGCTCTCAGTAAAATTGATCCCAAATTCATGTTAGTTGAACACTACTGAACTCTTTGCCAGAGGGCTACAACTCCGAATCGTTGGCCATCCAATCAAGTGACGAGAATGTTCAGTGTCGCACTATCAAAAAAATTATTATCATATCAAAAAATCAATGTTGGTACATACAGATTGAAAACCGAAATTGATGAGATAATTTCTTGACACCCAGGAATGGCACCTGAGGTTCGCTCATCTCAACTTCAGAGACTCAAAGAAAAAGTGGGACAACGATTATGTGAAAGGCAAGAGCTTTTTGATTAACGAGAAGCACATTGAACGTAAAACATGCCTAAAAAGAAAGCTCACTCGTACGATTTTCCTACATCAAATTAAAAGGTCGACAAACAAACTGGAGATTACCTACACAGATCTTTGTGGTCCTACGAGAACATTATCTCTAGGAGGAGCATGATATTATACGACCGGAATTATTTATATTTATATATATTCGAGAGACTAGGCCTAAAGTGAATGATTGGAGTGAAGCTAGATGGGGACTAAAGGCGGATTTGGAACAAGCATGAGCTGTACGAGTATGATATGTTTGTCGAGCCGGAGGTCTCAACGATTGTAAGAATGTTGAAGCAAAAAAGGTATTCGTTGGGAGAACTGAAGGGCGGAGATCATTAGGAAAAACGAGGAAACGCTGGTCTGACTCGGTAGAGGAAGACAGTGCATCGCTGCTCGGATTTCAAAATTGGAGATTGTGGTCAATAGACCGGGACAGTTGGAAGCGCTATTTGCAGGAAGCGAAGGCCCGAAAGGGGCTGTAGTGCAACGAAGAAGAAGAATCAATGAATTAACAATTAATGGTATGAAATGTATTTCCTCAAAGGCAATAACAAAGTCTCCAAGAAAACTTCAGGAGTGTATTAAACAAGCCAAAGGGCATACTGGACGTAAAGTGAACGCACTTCAGTCGGACAACGGCAAGGAATTCTGTAATAAAACTCTGAATAAGTTATTCAAGTTCGAGTGAATTTGACATAGGCTCATAACATCACACACAACGTTGCAGAACGGACTGGCTGAGTGAGATGTGAGACGTGAGAGATAGGTGTATCACAACTAGTATCCACCAAGGCACATCTTCCGAATCGTTGATGAGCGAGAAACCTGATGTCAATAATCTAAGGGTATTTTGCTGCCTAGTCTTCAATTCAGATAACTGCCCAAACAGGGGAAAATTTAAGGCGAGAGCTATAGAAGGAAAGTTTTTGGATTACCCAACTGAGTTATAGGCGTTTCAGATACAAAAAAGGTTACAGTGACCCAGGGCGTCAAATTTATGAGTGAACGTAACGTAATCGATGATAATGCGTTAAATACAACAATAATTACGGAAGCTTCAATCTTAATGAAGCACGTTGCGAACATTCTCCGCTGGTCTCAGGTAACAGCATGTCCTTCAAAGAAAAGAGCCCTACGAACACCCGAAATTGTAAGGATGGGTCATCATGAATGCCTATGCAAGGAAAGCGTCACAATTCCTGTCGAGGTTAGTTGCCCGTCTCCTCTCAAAACGATACTTGAAGAAAACGATGGTAGAAAATCAGGGACAATCTCCAACGATTAATCAGCTGAAGTGGAAATACCGCTACTTAACGATCCGCAAACGTTTCATCGAGCGGACGAGTCATATCACAAGGATGACACATCTTTCGTCAGTATATATTCTGCAGAAGTTCTTTACGACAATGCCCTCAGCAGTAACGACAAGAATGGATAGAAAAGCGCCATATACGAGCAATCCGGTCCTTAGTCGGGAGCAATACATGGAGCATGGTTCACAGAGTCAAAGAAAGCAATGTTATACGCTTCAGGATTGAATTACGGGAAAAAATGCTGCTGACGCAAGGCTTGAGAGTTACAAAGCTAGACTCGTCGCTAAAGATTATGCGCTGGTTTTGACTACTTCGAAACATTTTCACCAGTTGCTATATTATCTTCATTGCATCGTCTTCGAAATTTGGCTTGGGCATTACACAACTCGATGTGACCAACTGACTTTCACAGCCTCGTCGACACTGAAATATTTACGTCAAAATCTTCATTGCTAGAAAAATGCTTCAGAGAATGAGTGATATTCATGCCGGTAAGAATATATCTTGACCAAATAAATCGCTATACAGGCTCAAGCAGGCAGGTCATCAATGTCTTATGAAATTCAAGAAGTATTGAAGTCCATCGTTTCAAGCAGGCTGTCTACGATTCTTGTGTTTTTTTTTTTGATCAGACTAGTAAGGAAATGACCATCGTGCTGATCTACATTAATGACGTCGCCATAGCATCAAGTGACGTCGAGAGGTTTCGGGCCATCAAAGCGGGCATCTCTTATATGCATAAAGTCAGAGTTGGGTTAAATCAATACTAATATATTTATGCGAGGATCGCATATATTTGTCATAGTCTGGCTATATAAGTGAAATTTACAACAGGTTTGGAATGAAGGACTAAAATACTATGAGCTCCCCTAAGGTTCTCGGAATGGAACTATTGAAGTGTGCGACTAACCACAATGAAGAGAAGACACCTTACAGAGAATTTGTCGATGCCCTAATGTACGTGGCTTTGATATCGCGTGAACATTTTGAATCAACTTAACGATCATTTCGGTTAAAACCACTGAACAGTTTTTTGATTCTTTTCCATCAAATAGGACGAACTCAGGAGTTTTTTGACGCTGATGGGAGTAATTGTCCCGAGAACGAAGGTATTAGACTGGAGTTGCTTTCGTTCTAGCCGAAAGCGCCGTTTTATGGTATCTGAGGAAGCAACCTACAGTCGTTCTTTCTTTGGACGAAGCTGCGCATCCCGGTTTAACGGATGCAGCTAAGGAGGCAGCGTTATACTTAATTCAATTCATGGGCGAACTGGGGATAAAATAGTTGAGTGCATATAACCACAACCGGAGAGCACATCATATTGCGAACAATCTAGCACATCATTCTAGATCTAAATACATAGACATCAGGAGGCACTTTATACTAACGCACAAATATTAAGTTAAAATATTGGATCGTCTAAAAAGTATTGAGCCTTGTTTGTCTTCGTCATATATCGGGCAATATTAATCAGATTGAGTCAAACTGATATGCGTTTGAAAGGTAACATTCCAGTCTACAATTTTCATATGGACAGTTTTGTATTTCGTCATTCGTGTCAAAATTTGTATTCATTTAAATATGAGCGAAATTTCTGAAAAAATCGTTTATTTTACAATATCACTACGATCAAGGTGAGAATGCATCGCAGGTTCGTGAAAAAATTTGTGGTGTCTACCGTCAAGATACTTTATCAAAAGCCACAGCCAAGAGATGGTTCGCTTGCTATTGTTCTGGAAATTTTGATATCAAAAATGGACGTCGCTCAGGTCGATCAATCACTGAAAAAGTCGATGAAATTTTACAAAAATTGAAGAAGACCGACACACACTCGTAAGCAGCCATGACATTGCTAAGAAACTTAATATCCATCGGCAAACAGTTTTGAACCATTTGCGTAAGGCTGCATACACAAAAAAAATGTCGTTCGAAAAAATCATGGTCAAAAAATCATCACAAACGACTTCAAAGCCAGGATTGACACCAAATAAGGTTATGCTTGTGTATGGTGGGATTGGAAGGGAATTGTATATCACGAGGTGCTAGAACCTGGCCAAACACTCAATTTGGCTTTGTACTGTCAGCAATTAACCAGATCGCAATAAGCAATTAAAAAAAAACGGCCAGAATTGATCAATAGAAGAGGCATTGTCTTCCATCATGACAATGTCAGACCACACACATCTTTGATGACCCGGCAAAAATTGACAGAGCTTGGCTGGGAAGTTTTGATACATCCACAGTATAGTCCAGACCTTGCACCATCAGACTACCATTTGTATCGATCTCTGCAAAACTTCCTTAATGAAAAGAAATTCACTTCAAAAACGGACTATGAAAATCACTTGGCCAAGTTTTTCGCCGATAAACCACAGAAGTTCTACGCAGATGGAATAATGGCTCTACCCAAAAAATGGCAAAAGGTTAAAGATAATAATGGACAATGTGTACTTAAATAAAATGCATTTTATATGAAAGAAATATTAAATTGAAAAATTACAAAAAGGCTCAATACTTTTAAGACTTACCTTTATTTTATTAAAATAAGCCAGCCGATGAGATATGGAACAGCATCACGAAAGGCTGCAATTAAGTTTTATGAGTTTTGAGCGAAATGGTCACATTGTCTCGACCAATGTTGCCTTTCAACGTGGAGTTTGCTGCCTCTTTTCTAGCAAGCAAACAAAATTCTACCTGACCCTCGATAGCAGACTCTTTGACAATATAAACTTAACTACCTGCGGAGTTTCAAGATTAACTCCCATTTTTTCTGGAAAAGCTTCCAAACTTTGCTATTTTGAGTGAGCAGACGCGTTTCCACTCCTTTCAGTCACCAAGAGAATTAGCCTACGGATATCAAATAAACAAAATAATTGGCTATTAACTCCCCAATTCATGCTGCTCGTAACAAAATTTTAGCGAAACATCTATAATTTTGGAACGAAACAGTTGTGGCCAGTTTTCTTTCTTTCGAATAGAATTTTTTATTTATCAATTAGAGCTTCTGATTAGTGTTTTGAAAACGTATTATGAGGTTGAATTAATCATAAACGGTTATTTCTGGAAGTTGGTGAATCGTTTATAAGGAGTTGGGTAACCAGTTTAGTTAGCGGCCATGCTTGGTTCTATCCTCAGTACAGCCATGACTGAGCAAGGGGTACATCCATCTGTCGCGCAACGCGTCTTCATAACGCGTTGAATCAATGAAAGTGTTAAACCATCAGAAGTTTTACTCATTTAAAGGCGCAGTTTGGGGACACTATATTGTCTCAAAATCGAGTGTGTACGTTGGGCAGAAAATTTAAATGTGGGCGAAAACGTGTCGAAAACGAAAGTCATGATCGAAGTCCAAGGAAAAATCTTAGATATGACAAAATCCATGCCATCCGATAGAGTTTTATTCATTAATTTCACGATAATGAAACAGTCAATGCGGCCTACTGTTGCCAGTTGTTGCAGTCAGCGAAAACCTCTTACCGAAAAAAGACGAGGTGTGCTGTAGTAATCGAGCAGTCCAAAAAGCAAACTGCTCGAAAACCTTCCTAACTCCTGTCCAAAATTTCAATTGCAGATTTAAAAAAAAATATATATTTAATTACTTCCATTCATAATCGTAATTTATAAAATAGTTTTCTTTCTTATTATTATTAGTAAATGTAATTTTATATCAATTTTCCTTTATATTAAATTCAAACGTTTCCCTTTAATTGTATTCTTCATGAGATTTAATTTTTATTACTTCAGTTAATTTTCTTTTTGAAAAATTTAAATCTATAAATTAAATTTCGGACATGGAAACACTGATTTAGTGCCTCCCAACGGTGTTTTACCTTACCGAATGCAATCGATCTCGGCTGAGCGAGCAACTGAGTGAATTTACCGGTAGCGACACAGGAGAAAGCAAAAAGAAAGAAACGATTTGGATGGATCGAGAAGGTTGTTAGTCATCTTCACGGCGGTCACATTGCGCCGCCTAATAGAGGGCTCGAAAATAGAAAAGCTCCCATGGCTGTGATCATAGTATCCACATAGAATTGCCACTTTATTGTTTGCAATACATGGTCGTGAAATTAGTTTTGATTCTCACGGCCCAACAAGTAAGAATTTCTGTAAATATTTGGATAACGCGTCGTGGACGTAGTCATTGTTTTCTCGAGAGGTCTTCGAGAGAACGCCACACAGGGCGCACGTCGGGAAAAACCCCACCGGGAAAGGAGCAAGTGCGCAAAACAAGACCCCGTTTAAATTCATCGAAAGTAGCCAAATTCACTTTGCCATCGTAATTTGCATTGAATTCTCACCTTATTGTGTGCTCGGCAGCTAGTGGAGAAGAACAAATATAAAGTTCAGAAAGAGTTTCGATTCTCAGCATTGGTCCTAACAAAAATCCTGAGTCTAGTGAGGCGTTTGCATATAGAAAATGGCTGTATCCGTTTCCAGTGCTGAATCAATTGATTGCTCGATTGAAATAGGAATGTGTGATCGATGTGCTGATGAAGCATTGAGTAACTGTCATGCCTGGTAGCATCGTCAATGGGTTCTGGAGCGTGCATTTTATTTATTACGATCGGAAATCCTGCATACGGAGAGGTTCATCAAGGAGCATACCAGTGATTATAGTTGCTTTCATTATCGCCAATTGGTGCTACAGATAATGTGTGAAAAATGTTATGAGGATAGAGAACAAGATGAGTATCCTAACCTCAAAGACTTGATAAATTTTTATCTAATTAACGGTGTATCATCGGTCGAAGAAATTATTCAAACTCTCTTGCCAAATATTAATGCAAACCCTTTGAAAGAAAACAAATTGAAATGTTTTCTATATTGTTGTAATTTTACTGCGTACGATATCAAATTTACCGATAATTTGAAAAATCTTTTTGGTTTTCGGAAATCATTCGAGGATCATCGTTGTGCGTAATTGAGATTAATTGTAGATTAAACGATTCCTTTAATTTATTTGTTGAGTTTTCATTGCATTTATTCGCCACCCCCTTGTAAATTTTCAGTTGTTCTTACCGAGATAATTTTTTTAATATTTCTTGTTGAACAAGATATTTCCGGTTGCAAAAAGTATTTCATATAAAATTTGAACAAAAGTTTTGATTTAGATTGAATTAATCGGGCGGTGATTTTCTTTAAATTTGGTTCAAGACACTTGCTTTTGTAATATGGATTGTAATTATATGTTTTGGGTCTTAATGCGTGACCAAGCTTGACCTGTGCAAATGTTTAGTTTCGTCGTATTGACTGTTGTGAAGAAAGCTGTTTAATTGCTCTGTATTTTTGTCTTTTTTTTTGAAACATTGTAATTTTTATTGATTAATGTTAAATATTGGATTAGGGTTTATCCGCTGAGATAGTTATTTTTGAGATTATTAAATATATAACGTTGATTTTGAATTTTCAATGAATAAAATAATGATTTGTTAATATTAGAAGAACCTCGGTCTTTCCTTTTTGAAACCTGACCGGGTATAGGACCAGTATCGATGGCAGACTCGTCCGATAAAATGGGCTAACCATCGGGTGCGCTCTTTCTTTTCCTTTGTTAACAGGGGCTCTTGCCGGGTAGAGTGGCCTTCCGCTCCCTTGCCCTTTTATGACATAGGGCTATGTGATTTCAGTGCATAACGCTATGGCATAAATCGGTAACATTTTTTTTTGTTTTTTTTTTTTTTTAATTCAAAAACCTTTATATCTATAGTCTTTATATGAGCACATTCCTCATTGAGCACTGCTCGTGTCGAGGAAATGGCTTGCTTATGTCAGCATCACTGCTTACAATTTTTATCAGCCTTTTTAATTTTCATGTGTATTATTTTACAATAACTTTTTTCAGAAATAAAAGAAGAACAAGTAAACAGAGGATAAATTACTTCTGTATTCTATTCGTGAACATTTATGCACTATCCCGTTAGATAGTTAATTAGTTTAGATCTGAATAAGTTGATGTTATTTAAGTTAGAAGTGCTTTTGGGGAGTAGGTTAAAAAGACGTGGTCCGTAATAATAAGGGTGTAATGAGGCTGCAGTTGTATTATAACGAGGTTCGTAAAGAATCTGGCTCACCTGGCGACGAGTTGCATGCACTGAATGGGTTACAAATGGAAATACTTTACGATTTAAATGTACAAATTTTAGTAAATTTAGATGGTATAAATCATGTAGACTCATTACTTTAAATTCTTTATATATTAGATCAGTTGGATATCTTTTCGGTTTCTTTAAGCAAATCTTAATAATTTTCTTTTGAATTATTTTCAATGGCGAAACAAGGGTAATCGCTACACCTCCCCACGCAATCAATCCATATTCCAATAAGGATTGTGCTAAAGCAAAGTAAACACGCCTAAGCTCATCTTTGTATAATATATCTCTCAACTGAACAAATTTGAAGATCATTTTCCTTATTTTGGAAGCTAAATAAGAGACATGTTGACTCCAGCGAAGGTGAGAGTCTATAATGATACCGAGGTACTTGGTACTGTGACACACTGGGAGAACCGGGCAGACACAATCTCCGTTTCTCTTGTAAGAGCAGTCGGGGATGTGTAATACTACCTTCAGTTCATTTCTAGGTAGCCCAATAGAAGTAAGTGCGAAAGGAATCATCACCGTCTTATTTACATTCAAACTCACTAAGTTGCTTACAAGCCAATTTTGTATTTGTTTCATCCTTTCGTTTGCCTTTACAACCACTTCGTTCCATGTATCACCCCAGAAAAGTGCGACAGTGTCGTCAGCAAAAGAGCAAAGAGAGCAGTTAGTTAATATCAATTTATGAACATCGTTTATGTAAATTAGAAATAAAATTGGCCCCAGGACTGTACCTTGCGGGACACCTGTATCAACTGTAAGGGGTTTACTTATTTTATTGTTATAACGCACCGCCTGGGTCCGGTCTTTTAGATATCTCGAAAAAAGATCCAGAGCAACTCCTCGTATTCCCACTCCATGCATCTTTGCATTCCTCATTTGAGGGAAAAAGTCGTGAAGCTACTTTTGTGTGAGTTTTTCACTCAAATGGAAAATACATGGCCACGTCTACGTTTGGATCTTGATCCGGTTGGGAGGGTGCGAGGGGGCACCGCTACCATCCGGATGTCCCACTCTTATTTGTGGGCCATTAGGATCATCGGTAACGGCGAAGTCATCTTAAGTCCACCTGTTTTCCCCAGGCCCAGTTTGCCTTCTGAGTCAGCAATATTCTTTGACCCTTAGTAGGTTACCTCCTTTTCGACTTCGGTCGATATTTCTTTGTCCTTGAAATTCGTGGATGCGAAATTCCTTTGTAGTGGGTCCTTGTGCTATGTGGAAAGAACCTGCTGCACGACACTGCAACGCTAGCCTGCCAGCGCATTCACGCGTCCCCAAACAAGGCCAATCTCGGCGGATCTCAACATCCTCTTCCGCTGAGGTAGCAGACCATCGCTGCAGTTTTTTACGGACATTCTAATCCACCCAATTTACTACAATGCCCATAAAAGGGGCCCTCCTTCTCCATTACAATGGTAGGCTGCACACTGCAGCTTTGACAAGGAATAAACTGGTAGAGATGGAACTGGAACTGGAACTGGAACACCCTCCTTATAGTCCAGATTTGTCCCTGCTGACTGCTTTTGGTTCGCACTCCTGAAAGAATCACTTGAAGGAAAATAATTTGTAAGTAATGGAGAAGTCGAGGAGCATGTGCAAAATTGGCAATTTTTTATAAACAAGCAATATTCAAGCTCCCAAAATGGTGGCAAAAGTGTGTAGACAACGCAGGGAACTAGATTAAGAAATTTCTATAATATGGTTTGTGTTTAATATTATTCAATCAATGTGTAAAAAATTGCTGTTTGTATTAGATACACCATGGTACTACGTTTTAAATTTCTATTAATTAGAAATCCCGGAATTAATTTAGTGGAGTAAATTTCTGGCCCACATTATATCAGAATTACCCAACCCGCTAAAACGAGTAGAAGAAACGGTCTGCATTTAAGTAGATCAAACGTTTTTTCTAACACTCTGCACGATTAAATTTATAACGCAATAAATAATTTTTTTTCGATTTTATTTTATGAATTCAATATTTTGAAAATTTTCCACATTTTTTCATGTTCGAAAAATTAATGTATAAACAATAATGAAAAATTATTTCAAAGCACAGAACGAATTGTTTTTTTTTTCTTATTTTCCTTTATGTTTTGCTGTGTCGTTTTCTGTTTTAGTTTTTTATTCTTGAATTTTTCATTTGTTCCTATTATTTTCATTTTTCCACTTTTCATTTCGGTTATGCATCCAAATTTTGGATGAACATAAGTTTCTTGTTGTCAGTGTTTGCAATGCTGTGTGTGTATTCATATTTGTTTTTATTTATCTTTGCGTGAAAATGTTTGATTTTCATTCTCCTTACTCTTGGAATTAACAATTTTTACTTTCAATTTGCTAACCATTGAATCCAGTTCCTTAACAAGACAATATACATTGACAAAATTCCTAAGGTTTCCATTCTGCAAACATTTCCTGCGTTCAATTAATTTTTTACGGGAATGGGTGGGTGACGGGAAGGTAGGAAGGAGAGGAGATTGAATGAATGTATATTTTGCAGGTTATTTGCTAGTTTTGTTTTCCATATTCGATTGCATGTTAACGAATGTAGTGTTCTGTTTTTGCTGTATGTAAATTTAGCTAAGTTTTATTTGTATGCCGTTAAACTTGAACTGTATTTTTTTTCTTGTTTCTGCTTCTTCTTGATCATTTTTGCTGCTTTTGTTTTATTAAATAATGAAAAGATTTTATACATGAACAAAATTTTTTTTGGGTACTTTTGTTAAATTTTTTAAGTCAGCTCATTTTCATTGGTTTTATTATATGAAAAATTGTCATTTTTATAGTATGTATATTGTGAATATTATTTATGTGTTTTTTTTGTTTGCTTTGTTCGTTTTATTAATATTATTTGGGTTCTGTAGAATTTTATTTTAGTTCTTCATATATTATTTTTTTATATATATAAGTTTTTTATTTCAAATTGTTTTTTTTTTGTTTGTTTATCAATTTATTTTTGTTTTTCTTCTTTTTATATATATATTATAATATTCATATCACAGAAAAATGTATTTACATTTTCGTTAAATGTGTATGTGTTGTATTTTTAGTTGTCGTTTAAATTGTTACATGTTGTTTTTTAATGCATTTTAGTTGTGTCATGAGAATGTAGTTGTCGTTAATTTTATTTTAATCCAAAGAAATAACTTGGAAAATTGAAATAAATGGTTGAAAGTAATATTCTTTTGAAAAGTAATTTGAATTCAAATTAAGAAAAAATATGTTAGTTCAGTAGTGCTACTACTCTGAGCTAGAAATTAAATCATTTATAGCGTTTCATTCGAAATTTAATTTAAATAATATTTCATTAAAGTTAAAACAAATTTTTTTTTTATTGGTACAAAGTGTCTCAAGATAGGGTAATGAGACAAAAAGACGTTTTGATTCTTGGATAGCGAAATAACAGAATAATGTGTGTGGAAACTGTGGTAGTGGTTACGATTGATTTTACCAAATGACTAATGGGGTTCTCTTTTCATCTTAGATCAATGGTCTCTTTTAAACTAGCTTGAATTTGTTTTGCGAAAGAATGAAAATCAGACCTAAAGAATCTTTAATTTTATCATCCTAAATTGGTTTCAATGGGTATTTATAACTATTATTTTATTTATTTATTTATCTATCGAAATATATTACAGCTTGGAATGCAAACAAATTGTTTGCTTGTCGTTTAGTTCTTCTTTTTTTCATATCTCCTTGCTATGTTTATTTTTCTTTTGTTTGTTTCTTCTGAATAAAAAATCGTAGACTGGCAGTTATTTATATTTTTTTCTGTTTTTCATAATTTTTCTCATTTGCTTTTATTATTCTCATATACTCTTCGTTTATTCATGCTATACCAATGTAAAGAGAAAATTAATTGTTTTATTTATACGAAAAGAATTGGAAATTTCGATAAACGAATAGCTTTGTATAAAATTTGCGTTATAATGTAAGAAGTTGATTAAATTTCTTTTTAGTTGTTTTTTTTTTGTTTTTATTTTTAAGAAGAATTCGATTTGTGCAACGACAGATTACGCAAAATGGGGAAGATGATAGATAAATTTAGAAGAAGAGATTCTTAAGTACAAATGTCGAATGTTTTATTTTTCTTTGTTTTCAAGTGATTCATAATGACTATGTGGTAATCATTTGGTCTATCCTTGCACAAATGTTAAAAACTTATTACGGCATTGAGTCCTTCTGTTTTCTGGAATACTTACTAAACTACACAATGCTTGTATTATTAATTTTTACACACTTTTTAAAGTTCTTTTTTGTTCACACCAATCTGCGATTATTTTCTATTTTGAATAACAATTAGCTGTCATAGTGTCGAAAAAAGGTTTTGTTTTTTTATATATTTTTTTTCTAAAGTAAATTTTGCGATTTTTTTGTATTCATTTATTTTTTCGATTTTATTTCCTGCCACTAATTACTCTGCTCTCTTGTTTCCATTAATTTATTAAAGCGCGAATTCGATGAACTATATATTTGAGAATTTATTTACGAAAAATTAATTTTCAATGAGTCATTCAATATTTCTATGGATCTATATTTGAAATGTGGGTGTGAGAAATCAGCTTTTTACAATTGATTGATTATTCTAAAGAATTATTCGTCCTGTCATTCAATGAGTTGAATTTTACTTGTGTACGTATAAATGCTGACTCGAATATGCTGTATTGAATAGTTCGTTCTGTCGATTTTAAATCGGGTTAATCTTTGAAGGAAGTTTTTAAGTAGCAAGTGTATTATTATTATTTTATAAATATTTATTAAGTATGAGTAGTTTTATAAACTTTATTTTACAGACATGCGCACATTGAATGATGTTTTTACTTCAATTTGTTTGTTGTATTCTTTTACTTTGAAGATGGTATGAAATTAATTTATTTTTTAATCAATATCTAATTTTTTCGCGATTAATATTTATATGAATAAATTTATTTTACATTTTGAAGTTTTCATTTCGGGCTAAAGATCCATGCATTTTTTTATTAAAAACACTTTCTTTGCAGTTTTTACAATTGCAAACTCGCTTTCTATAGGTGACTTTGGATTTCTAAGAATTTTGTTCCATGTCTTTTCATATTATATTAATGCTGTTTTATTAAGTTAAATATATATTTACGAAGGCAGGTGTTAAATTATATTTACGACTAAAAGTAGTGTTTTGTTCTTTTTTGTTTTGTTTTATGTATCATAATTTACAGGATTAAATACGCTGATTTCTAGAGATTTTTAATTCTAATATTTATGATTTCGTTATTAGTTAGTTTTAATCATAATCTTAAATATATATTATCATTTTCTCTATAGTTTAATAAAAATTTTAGTATGAAATATTTTTTGGATTTTTTCTTTTGCTTCATTTGTATTCAGATTCAATTTATCTAAGTTATTAATATTTTAAATTTCGTTTTATTTGTATGAAATCATAGAATTTAAATTATATTCGGCTAGTCTGGAGCTCTTTTTCTCGACTCATAATTTTTCAGTTTTGTGTTGCGTTTTTGTTTGTTCACTTCATTAATTCGGTGTCTAGTTTTCTGTTATTTAGTTGATTACATAAATTTATTATGTATATTGCAAACACATCTTTTTAACTCGCATTTAATATTTCTGAATTAAATAATTCATAAACTTCCTTCAATAATAAATTTTACTCATACTTTCACGGCTACAAATTGGAAAGAAATAACTGCTAATACATTATTTATTTCAGAAATATATAAAAGTCATCAGTTTCTGCGATGGTATTTCTCAGTCGCCCTTATTATTTATTTCTTTTATTGATTTCGTATATTTCGCTCGTGTATTTCAGTTTTAATCTAATGATCTACAGATTATACACAATATTTCCTGTTGCTGTAAGGAACAGATCTAATAAAATGCTTTCCATTTTCCACTATTAACTTTATTATGATTAATCTTATTTGCGTTCGTGGCAAAGATTTTCTTTAAATAAATGAACTTAATAAATTTAAATGCTTGCACATTTTAAAATATTTTTTTTTCTGAATAAATTCTAAAGTTAAAATTAATTTTTGGTTGAAAGACCCAACTTTCAGAAGGAACGTTATCTTGATATGGACAAATTGTGTGAATATTTGAAAGTATGCTTAATACACGGAGAAAAGTGCCTCAATATTCTTTATGATGAATGCAAAATATTTAGTGGAATGTACAATTTTTAAGCGGTGTAAGGTGTTTTCTGTAAGGCTTTCTTGCTAGTACTTAAATTTTCATTTTTGGATTAGAAATTATTTGAAAATATTCAGAAGGATATCATAATCGATAAGCGTTCTGAGAGAAAACATTGTTCAGTCATTGTTCAGAATTTCAAGACCCAATGCAAATAGAAAGCAAGTTGGGTAGGAAGACCTACGCTGCTCTCAGAGGGGTTTTCTACTCAACTTACGACATGCAGTCAATAACAATGAAAAGAGTCAAGAAAATCGTCAAAGAGATGTACATGTTTGAAAGAAAATTCATTGTTGTTTATTGCAATCCAACAAAAATCACTCACATCAGGAACTTCCAAAATATTTACGTAATTCTTCTTATCTGATAATTTTAAGAATATAAAATCAAAACTCCAGTAAGATATAATATCAAAATCATGTACTGTTGTTATTAGAGAAATATCAATTGGATACAAGTTGGGTAGACGGGCCTACACTCATGTTAGGTGGGTTTTGTACTCAACTTACAAAATCAGTCACCAGCAACGAATAAATTCAAGAAACATGTAAAAGACGATTTTATTGGAGAAACTATGAAATTTGAAGATTATACTATTATTAACAAAGTTGAACGAATTTCGACTTCAGAGGTATTTGTTATTGTTTTACTCATAATTATCTCCCTTGATAATTTTTTCAGATTTTTTAGATCACTGGTGTCGATTCGCGAGGAAGCAAACACATTTTTCATGTATTTCCCCCCTGTGCTCCCACTGAAACAAAAACTGCCAGTTTAAGAACTGTTTTGAAAAGCTCCCATAAAGAACTTTCATTTGATACTCATATCGGCTTCCTTTGATAAAATTTTTTTCAGGGGCCACTCCCCTGCACTGTAATCATCGAGTCAAGTTTTTCGAACCCTAGAACGGTTATGAAGCCCTTTTGCTAAGAGCTCTCTCCTACCTCCTCTACTTGTTTCATCTGTGAGTATTAATTGTAGGTACGTATCTTCAGTCATTCATTAAATTGAATCAAGTGTTCAAAGCATGCACCTTAAACGTTGAAGTTGGGGGAAAAATAACTCAAAATTATTCAATCTACGCATTTAAAACACCACTATTTTGTTTTACGATTACTGATACCACTAGCAGAACCGACTCTCAAAGATATTCATGATACATACCATTCCTGAAATTTTCATGCAAACCCTAGCGAAGCTGTAGTGTCTGAGTCGGCAAAAAGCGCATATTGTTCCATAGCCATATGCTTCCATAGTAATACAGCACATATTGTTCCATAGTAATACAGGAAAAGTCAAATCGCTATAACTTCGTTAAATACCATTCGATCTTTATGAACCTTTCGGGGCAGGTCAATCTGTACTGAACTTTATTGAATTTTAGGTTACCGTTAAGACTTTATTCAAGAAAACATAAAATCGATAAATCATAATATTACTAACAAAGTTGGGTGAATTTCAACTTCTAATGTATTTGTTGTTGTTGTGCTTGTAAAGGCCTACATTCATGATTGTTTTCAGATTTTTCGGATGAAAGGTGTCCAATCGCAAGGGGGGATACGCGAAAAGTTCGTACATTTCCCCTTCCCCTGTTCCCTTCGGTACCGATAAGGCAATTGTAAGATCTCATTAAGACCTTTCCAATGACACTCGACTACGAATTGTGAACATTTTTTTTAAAAGGGCCACCTTCCTATATGGAGAGACTCCCCTTTAGCCCCTTTGAAAATTTTTTCCACTCCAACATTTTCAAGAAGTCACCCTTTCTGATCTTTCAACGAAGTTTCATTGCTGTAGCTTCTATAGTTTCGGAGAAAAAGTGGTGTGACATACAGACGGACGGACACAGGTCGTGATTGCAATAAGGTTTTGTATTTTAGTGCAAAACCCTAATAATATTAGGAACTTTGTAAGACTACTTAAATATTTATTTTTGTCGAGTTTTAGGGTATCTGAACGATTTTATTGGGAAAAATTTCAGATTAAAATCATACTATTAACAACAAATTTGAGTGAATTTTGACTTGTAAGGTATTTCTTGTTATTGTACTCACAAAGACCTACCTCCAAAATTTTCTTTAGATTTTTTGTATGTTTCCCATCTACATTTCCTCCACTAAGCTGGTAATATTGTTTTAAGACCTTCTTTGGAAAGTTCCAATTAAGAACTTTTGTTTGACACCCCACATGACTACCTACAGTAAAAAAAAAGTAATATGGAGAGACCCCACCTTTAAAACCGTTGAAAAAATTATTGGAACCCGAACTTTAAAGCGGTCATCATTTTTGAACCACCTACAAAGTTTGGTGTTTGTAGCTGCTATCGCTTTGGAGAAATACTGCTGTGACATTCATATGGACGCACGGCCTGACAGGAAAAAGCGATTTCAATGAGGGTTTGTAAGTAGTACAAAACCCTTAAAAGTGATAAATATAAAACGATTTCTCACTTAATTACATTAAAAACCTTCCTTGTAAAAACTTTTTTATAAATAATAAATAATAATTAACACTCCAGAGTTCCGCTAATTTAAGAAACCAGTTGGGGTTTTAAAGCAGTTCAATTAAGTCCTCATGTAACTTACTAGGTCAATACTCATGATTATTTATTCCATTTTAAAATAACGTTTTACGTTCTATTGCTTGGGAAACTTATTCTTTATAGAAAAAATTGGGTAGTCACACTTTAACCTTCAATAATTTCGTATGACACAATTCTTTCAAGAATATCACGTACTGCTTTTATTGATCTGATTCCTTGCAAAAACATACTAAGTTTTTAGCAACGCAAATTTCTTCTCAGTTAGGTTTCTAAAACAAAATTTCACAGCATGTCATAGATGTTTTACTTCTTTCATTTATAAACATGTAGAATCTCATCCAGTCTATCTCCTAGAGATACATTCTTCTAAGATACTTCTAGGTGTACACTGTCTTTTGAAAAACTCTGTAGAAACAATGAGTTGATTCTTGCCTGGTGGCAAGGTATACCTTTAGTGTTCTTAAGCCTGAATGATTTCTATAGTAAACGAAATTCTCTAAAGCATCCATTTTTTTTCAGATATTTTGAAAACTTCAGCGTGGAAAAAAACAAGTTGAGTAAGCAGCATTTTGCCTGCCCTGGACCCCCTGACGCATAAATTGACTTTTTTATTCAGATTCTAAAAGTTCTAATTGAACCTTTCATTTGATACCCCACTCGACTACCTTTGATTAAAACACATTTTAAGGGTTTCTTCGTTATAAGGGGAACCCCCTTAACAAATTTTGAAATGTTTTGTAAGACGTTAACTTTTGAGGGATCACAATTTCTAATCTTTTCACAAAGTTTAAGCTTTCTAACTTCTATAGTTTCTGAGGAAACTTGCAGTGACGCACGGACAGATGGACGGACGAACGCATGGACAGACAGGTCGCGAAATTAGTAGGTCTTTGTAAAAAAATTTTTGCAAGGCCTTAACATAAACGTGATTTAATGGCATACCTTCCTACTCACTACCTTTATCATTACCACATATCGAGGAACCTAGCAGAGGCTAACCTATCTCCACCATCTTTGACTTAACCCTTGATGTTTTTATAGCAGCTTAGCTTTCGGACATGATAGCTCTGGAGTTGCCTCAAAAGCTATTTGTTTTATTTGGTCTATCGTCCAGTTTTCACAATTGGTATGTTATACTAACATCATATCCCACTTGTTATTAAACGTTAGAGAGGAGTACTTAATTTTAGTGTCAAATGAAGGAAAATTGAAATGTTGAGAAATATAAAAAAAAAATGATAGCATAACGATGAAAATTGTAAAAGCTAGTAAGTTTTAATATTACATATCTAGTGAAGACACAAGTTAAACACAAGAAATGTTTTTGCGTGAAATTAAGTATAGAGAGTTCATTGAAATCTCTGCAAATGAGAGGAGAGCTTCCGAAGAGCTTTCATTTCTCCCGCCAACTCTCGAAGAGGTTTGTTCTATCATCAAAGCTCAAAAAAATAATAAATCACCGGAAATCGATGAGATTCCAGTGTTGCTCATTAAATATAGTAGCAGCCGTGTTCCGGAAGCCATTCATAAAATCGTCCAGCATATTTGGCACGAAGAACATACAGGTATGCCAAACGAATGGAGCCAATCAATTATATTCCCTATCCACAAAAAAGTGACAAGTTAGAGTGCGAAAACTGTAGAGGCGTACTTTGTACGGCGTACAAATTATTTTCTTAGAAAATAAAATCATATCCTACGCTGACTGTATTACTGGGGAGTATCAATGTGGTTTTAGGGTAGGTAGATCGACAATAGACCAATTATTTACAGTCAAGCAAGCACTTGGGAAGTGTCGGAAGTTCAACAAAGACGACTTTAAGCAAACATACGACAGTATTGATCGATGCCTTTAACACAAATATCGGACTAAAGCAGGGAGATAAGCTGGCTCCGTTGCTGTTCTATTTGGCTCTGGAACATGTCATAAGGAAGCTACCTGTTGATGTAAGAGGTACGTTATATAAATAAAACAAAGTTCATGATGCAGTCAAGGTAAAGCATCTCAAATACCCAAAATATTACACTTGACGAATACAATATCGAAAATGTGGGCAAATTTGTTTGTTTAGGTGCCAAAATAATGAATATGCCGAAAAATTCAGCTTGCAAATAAAATATTTTATTCAGCTTTGAGTATTTTGAAGGAAAGCAAAGCTCTAGGAATTCAAATCTGTGATAAGACCTGTGCTATGCTTTGGGTGTAAAACATGGATGCTAAGCCAAGCATCCGCAAACATATTGAACGCCTTCGAGAGACAGGTCGTGAGGTGAATGATTGGAGTGAAGCTAGATGGGGACTAATTGTGTATTCGATACAAACATGAGCTGTATGCAATTTTTGACGAGCCGGAGGTCTCAACGATTGTAAGACTGCGGAAGCAAAAAAGGTATTCGTTGGGAGAACTGAAGGGCGGAGATCAGTGTAGAAACGGAGGTAACGCTGGCTTGGCTCAATTGAAGACGACAGCTCATCGCTGCTCGGATTTAGAAATTGGAAGATGCGGTAATGAACCGAGATAGTTGGAGGCGTTTGTGTTACAAAGAAAATGAAGGTGTTTACTTCTAGAGGTCATTGCCTAATCTGGACTATACCATCACTTGTGTCTGAAATCACATTAAGAGTATTTTAATGTAAAACCAGATTATTCGTCATGGCAACACCATGACAATTCATGTTGCCATGACAATTCTTTTCTCTAGAAATGAGAGCGCTTTTCGGAGAACTCAAAATACTATTCAAGTAATTAGTTGACGTAGAGTGGCAGTTAGAGTGCTCGCTGCGTAAGCCAACGGTCCTTGGTTCGAACCCCGATGGTGACAACGAGATTTGTTTCGAGTGATTCTTCATACGGACTATAAGCCCGCTCAGTTTGATACGTACTGGTTTAAAATCAGAATGTATTGTAGCTCGATAGATGAACACACGGCCAAAGCATGGTGCTGACCATATCACCTTCTCGAAAGCCATTAGATTCGATCAAGATAATAAGATACTCTACCTAAATCTCTAAACGAAGGCTCAAAAGGGGCTATGGTGCTAAAGCAAACAAAAAGTCGGTATAAAGGTGCTTTTACAAAGCGTTAAAAGTACCCATTAGGCGTCATTGTTTGACTTAACCCTTTGAGTACCATACGCAAAATGTTGCGTTATTTTTTAAATGCATATATATGAAAAGCACCGGCCACGGAAGAAATCGTAAAGAGTCAATCGGATCCGAACGATAAACCGAGTCATTGTATTTTGAACATAATAAATTGATTATTAACAAACGGTGCGTGTTAGTTTATTGTTTTTTCTTTACAACTATCCTGTTCCCAAGGTCCACCCCTGACAATATCAGAAGTGGGATTCAAGGATGCTGTAGTGTGGATTACAAGTGCACGTAGAACGAACAGACGCCGTCGTAAGCCATTTTTCCCCCTCCTCGCGATCTCGTGTTTAATTCTCTTACGGTTTGTCTGCGAAAAGAGACGAAAGGAGAAACACGCGATATACATACGCGAAAGAGAAGAAAGGAGAAATATGCGACATGTATACGCGAGTGGCTACACACAATTGTAATAGTGGTTCGATTTCCCCTCCGATCCGTATACGAGGGAAACAGAACGCAACACGATACCGGTCGAAAAGATCAACACGCTAAAAAAGGAACGACTAAAACTTGAACTTAAAACTACGGAACGCCTCTACGCACAGGAACTAAGCCGAGCTAGCACAAAGACTCTGTGAAATTCTGGCTAATGACGAAATCGAAACGAACGGGAAATTGTCAGGATGTTCGGGTGAAGATGATGTGCGTGAGTTACGTGAAGAAGTGAAGCGATTGAGCAAGTTAATATCAGCTGTTGTCGCCGCGTTACTGCAAGGGGGAAAGTTGGCGACTTCGTCAACAACTGAACAGATTAACACTCAACCGATCATGAGCCGGCACCACCACGCACTAACGCCGCCGGCAGCGACGTTCGAAGTTGACGCATGCGAACGATCGGCTAATTTACTGCAGGCATGTAGTGGACCGCATTTTCATGACATCCGAGATGTGACGGATATTTTACCAGACTTCGACCTGTATCCAAATCCGGCATGTCGGCAGCGCAGTTCGTGATCGCGTTACGAAGCTTGCTGAGGCATATCAGTGGAACGATAGAGTTTTGGTGTTCACCGTGCAAGCCTCCCTAAAGGGGCCTGCTGAAATTTGGAGCGATGGTTCTGCGCGGGTTTCTGGAAGCTGGCTTGAGCTGGCCGAATCATTGAGCCGAGATTTCTCTAGCCATGAAAGCGTGGCCGGTGTTCACATAAAAATGATGAATCGCACCAGAAAGCTGAGCGAGACAACGCAAAGTTACTTCTATACTATGCTAGCATTGGGAAGACGAGGTAACTTGAGCATTCACGCTATAATCCGGTATATAAGGAATGGGCTACGGCAGCCTTTTTTGCAAAATGCGATTGCGACCTCAATTTTCGATACCATCAACGATCTTTTAGCCGCGATAAAGAATTTCGCAACGTTCGGATTTCGGAGCCACGAGCGGAGTCAATACAAAATTTTGGAGAACCACCACCGATACAGCGAAGTATTATGTCATCAAATGTGCGAGCGCAGCCGACATCGAGCAATTCTGAATCCCGTCGAATCCGAGGTTATAATTGTCTTGAGGGGGGGCATATTTCGCTGAATTGTCCAAAACCGCAACGGAAACAAAGATGCGAGAAGTGTCAATGAACATCACATACCAGCAACCAATGTCCGAAAAATGTAATGTTCGTCGCATAAACTCAACAGAAAGAATCAATCCGCTTGTTCAAGAGGTTCTTCTCAACGGAAACAAAATTAAGTCCTTCATCGACCCGGCAGCGAAAGAAAACTCATTCAACGAACGATCGCAATGTCGATGGGAGGCGTGAAACAGTATTCACCGATAATCCTACGAGGATTTGGAGGAGCTTCAGTAACGTGCAACCAGATACTCGAGGCCGAAATTCAGTTGGTAAGAATCTAAATGCAAAGATTTTTCCGACGGATGACGACTCGATCTCGGAGCCACTTTTATTGGGGTTAGATCTACTCTGCACATCGGGCAAGTGACGGATCATTGAACCAGGAGCTTGTCGATTGGAAAACACTTTCCATAACGCTCCAGCTGCATCAGATCATCAGTGAGCATAGTGAATGCTTCTCTGAATTGCTTGCTCAGTTAGGTCAATGCAACTCGGCAACGATGACGATAAGGTAGACGACCTTAAAACCTGTCCGACGCCAGCCCTACCGGATACCGTTCGCAAGCGTGAGCGCGTGCAAGGAAAAGTAAATGAACTGCTCGAACACAATATCATACGTCCATCATCATCAGAATATTCGTCATCAATTGTCCTCGTTCGCAAACAAAATGGTGAGGACCGTTTCTGTGTTGATTTCCGTGAGCTCAATCCTATCACTAAAAAGCGTCCGTTTGTCATGCCAATTGTTGAGGAGCAGATATCATCGATCGCTGGTAATTTATTTTACACGGCTCTGAATTTAATGTCCAACTATTATCAAATACCAATCGTAGAAGAGTGCAGGAAATACACTGCATTTATCACGCATGCAGGCCAATACGAATTCAACTGGATGCCTTTTGGCCTGTGCAATGCACCGAGTTATTTTCTTGTGGTCATTACCAAGTGGGTACGACAAATGGGAAATCGAGCAGTTGGCTACGTAGATGAAGTAACTCTTCTCTGCAAAACCATAGAAGAGGGTATAATCAAACTCCGGGAATTTCTGGTTGCACTTCCAGAAGCCGGTATGACGTTTCGACCTTCTAAGTATACGTTTTTGTCTAAAAAATCACGTTTTTGGGTCAACGCGTCGATGAGGATGGAATAGAACCAGGAGCTGAAAAGACTAATGCAATTTGAGAGTTCCCGAAACCAACCAATGTTACAGAAGTTCGAAGAATTCTGGGATTGAGCGGGTTTTTCCACAAATTCATTCGCGATTATTCTTTAATATCGAGGCCGCTTACACTTTTGTTGAAGCAGAAGGACAATTCACAATTTTGTTGGTTGACCAAACAACGTGACGCATTCGAAAAATTGAAATCAGCACTTTGCTGCGATCCAGTGCTCAGCGCATACGATCCGATGAAGGAACATCAAGTTCATACTGACGCGAGCACACTAGGTCTTGCCGGAATCCTCATGCAACGAGATGACGTGGCAATTTTAGACCGGTTTTCTACTAGAGTAGCGGATCCGAAAGCAGATACCATGGTCATGAGCTTGAAGTTTTGGCTATCGTCGAGTCGTTGGAAAGATTCCGCATTTATTTGCTTGGTAAGCATTTCGAGATAATTACCGATTGCGCCGAAATTAGCACTACAAGAACGTCTAAGCCATTGCTACCGCCCAACGCTCGATGGCGTCTGAAGCTGCAGGAGTACGATTTCCGCATCATACATCGATCGGTTGAACGCATGAGTCACGCAGGTGCTCTAAGCAGGACTCCAAACGACTCACTAAACGAGCCAGAGATAGCATCGGGGAACATAATGCAAATGGAAGAAAACGAAGACTGGCTTGTGCTCCTACAACGACAAGACGTAAAGTTGAAGGAGTTAATCTTAGTTCTGAGAGGCAGTGTTGAGTCCGCTCAGTCCAAACAGATTAAGTCAAATTTTCAGTTCAAAAACGGTCGGTTTTATTGTGAGATCCACCAAGATCTCAAATTCGTCGTCCCGTCTGCAGTCAGGTGGAAAATCATCCGCACCTTCCAAGATGACATGAGCCACTTTGATCTTGAGAAGACCATAAATTGAGTTCGGCATGATTTTTGGTTCAAAAATCTCCGAAAATACATCAAGTCGTACATTGCAGCATGCTTAGAGTGCTGCTATAATAAAGAAATCCAGGCAAACCGGAAGGTCAACTCTATTCGGATGAGGTGACACCTATTCCGGTTACACGTTGATCACATGGGACCTTTCCCACGTAGTCGTAGAGGTAATTCGCACATCATTGCAATATCTGATTCGTTTAGTAAGTACTTAATTTGAGAGCCCGGCATCGACGCATTCAGGGATCTGACGTTGTACTTCGGTCTACCTAAGCGTATAGTTAGCGATCGAGCCAGTGCTTTTATATCACGAGAATTTGCTGGATTCTGAATTCAAATCGAACGTGCAAATCAGTCAATCTTATCATTTCTAAGAACTGCCCCAACTGATCATAAGGATTGGGATTTACGATTGTGCAATCTTCAGTGGTCTCTGAACTCCCAATGTCACTCTGTGACAGTTTAGTCCGATCGAGTTGATATTCAATTATCTCCTTAGATACGTCATCACGAATTGGCTAGTTATGGCTCTAACATCAGATGAAGCGACTGCTGATCCAACAGTATGCGATATGGTTAACTGAAGACGATTGGCTGCAGATCAAATTAGCACCGAACGAGTGAAATGGAGATTAAGGTTCAACGCGAAACACAAGAAACCTTTTATCTACAAGGAAGGAGATCTCATCGTTCTAGAGAACGTACCTGCTGTTACGAGAAAATCTCGAAAGTTAGAGTCCAAATATCGTTGGCCCTATATCATTTCTAAAGTTTTACGAAACGACAGATATCTCGTCGAGGACGTGGGAATCGCACGTCCCAGCCAACGGAAATTCTGTTGGCTGTATACGAGCGAAAAGTTGAAATCGTGAATTTTCGTGAGTCCCGAACTCGATTTTTACGATGATACTGCGGATTCAGACACGGAGTAATGAATCGAGACGATTCAATGTCAGGATGGTCGAGTGTCATGGCAACACCAATTGAAGAGCACTGGCTACGGACGAAATCGAGAAGAGTCAGTCGCATCCAAAGACATATAAAGTAATGTACGCGAAATGAGCTTATTTTCATCCACACGTGGGTTAAGTACCTTTACTACATACCTTCCTCTCGCATGCGAATTGGAATCCCCCGCTTTTCACGCCGCTAGAGAATACACACATTCAAGTGGCCCTCTAGTTGCTCTCACGAAAATCCCACTCCTCTTACACCTTAATCCCCGAATTGTCAACAAAATATCAACCATATGATTCGTGAAAATTCAACAATGATGGGAAATGTCTAATCTGGTTGCATTTTAAATTGTACACAAAACAATTTTTTAAGAAAAACCGTGTTAAATCTAGTGCAAAAGCGTTGCAAATGTGATAATCAATCAAACTGAAAAGTTTGTTACAGATCGCGAGTGTTTTTGTGTCGGAAAATGAAAAATGTAGTGAAGTGTGTGGGATTGTAAAAACAGCTATAGGAAGCATGTCAAGGACGTATCCTTCGTAGGGTAAGTTATGTGCAATCTTTCATATCGTTGAAGTTAGAATACCCGCCCGGAAAATTGATTTAGTTCAAAATGCGAAAATTAGTGGGAGACGTCACGTCAAATTTATTTGAAATTCGAATCAACAGCTAATCACGCGCCAACTTCACGCTACATTATAAAGTGCTTCAATTCTCTCGATGCATTTCGTATGCATTCTCTCTAACATCTATGGTCGCATCTGAACCATCAACCGAGTCATTGTATTTTGAACACAATGAATTGATTATTAACAAACGGTGCGCGTTAGTTTATTGTTTTCCCTCTACAATTATCCCCAAGGTCCATCCCTGACAGAATGTAAATATAAAAATTAACGAGAAAGCTAAGGCAAATAAATATATGTTTCTATAGATTTTAAAACCATTTAAAATTGCAGCATCCAATTATCTATAAATAAATTAAAATATCTTGCTGACTTCAATTTTAGTATAAATACTGTTCGGTTAAGTTTTGATTTGAATTTAGCAAGGTTATAGAATACAGATGTATTGAACAAATATAGAGCATCGCACAAAATAATACTCTGTTTTTATTGCGTGACATTTTCTTCACAGATACTATTTTGGTGACTTAAGTTGGCTTCCACGAGTTTATCTTTTTGGAAGTCTCAGGCTTATTAAAACTAGCTCACACATCTTATGACCTTTATGCGCAACTTTTTGTTTGAAAAATTCAAAGTAGTATTTTATTCATTAAACAGATATGAATTGGGAACAAATGCTAAGTACAAAAAATTTAGTAAAGTTAAATTAATACTTTTCTCCTTACACTATCCTCAATTTATCCCAAAGCATGATAACAAACTGTTTATTATCCAACGTCAGACATGATTCTCCAAGTACTAAGCATACCACACAAAATATATTCGTAAATTTGATAAATAAAATTCAGATGTAAGGCTGAAAACTATGCGTATTAACAAGCAATAAAGCTAATTATTTTTAATTATACATCGCAGATAATGAAACATTCATCTTTTCAATATAGTTCAATTAATATAATAAAAACCATATTTCTTTCAAATTCTCATACAAATTAACATTCTCTACAAACTTAGTTTTGTCATTTCTTAAAGCTTTTTTCATTTGAAACTGCTATTTAAAAAAGGGCCTATAACACGCCAGAAGCTTTGCTCTGTAAATAAAACTATTTTCTAAGTGGTTTCAGTTTCTTCTGGTCGATATTCGTTTTCAGTAATTTAATCATTTCATTCTTTAATTGGTCTAGGCTTTATGCAATTTTTCTAATTTGAATCCTTTTTTCACTATACCCAACTAATAAAATTATTTTATTTAAAACACAAGCTCTTTATAGATTGATTGTTAACAAAGCTTGATAAAATTTAAAATCCTAAAACATGTTATAAAATTTGAAATTTTTCGTAGAATTATACAATATTTAGTTTCAGTTTTAAAAATGGCAAGTTGTCGAAGAAATCAACAATATAGACATTATGGTCATTTTTAACAGAGATACAAGCAAACGGATTCTTTCTTTGTTAACACATTAAAAACAGCTATTCCGTCAGATACATAAACTTTCTATTTCGTTTCGGTGTTCCATTGTTTCCTTAGTTTTTGGATCGAATTTTGTTTACTGATAACAGAGCATAAAACATCCAACATATTTCATTTTAAAGCATTTTTTCTGTGTACTTGTTATTTGTTTTTAATTTATTGTAATTTTCAAATTATTATCATATGTATTCACAATGAATATCGAAATCGTAGGATTGCTCAAGTTGTTGCTGCTGTTGTTGTTGTCGATTCTTATGTTGCGGATAAAAGAAATCCAAATAACTTCCTTCATTATCATACCCAGATCTGTTCCCTACGATCCCGTCGTAGTCAAAGCCTTTGCTAGCACCAGTCTTCTTCGTCGGAGTCGGAGTGTCTTGTATAAAGTCCACCCTTTGGCTTATAGCCATTCAGAACAGGTGATGGAAGTACTCGACCTGTTCGGCCCATAGCAAGCGCCTGTTCGAACGACAGTGGTGCTATGTATTCCAGTCTTTATTTTTAATGGTTTTGGTTTGTGGTTTTGGGTTGATTTGATTTTATTATTATTTTGATTTTTGGTTGGTAAAGTGGAGGAATAAAAATATAAAAGAAAATTAAGTGTTAGGTTAGTGTGGAATATTTAAAATATTTTTTTTTTCAAAATTAAAATACTCGATTAATATCAATATGCATACACTGTTAAAGTATTTTGAAAGCAGAAGATCCTTGTTTGAGCTTGAAACTTACTTTTTAATTTTTACAACATCTCAATACAATCAAACTCTGGGGCTTATGGTATGAAACGAGGTTAAAAGAAAAAGATAACAAGTTATATAGAGGAAGCGAAAAATTTACCGAAAAACTATGTATAGATATATATATATATATATATATATATATATATATATATATATATATATATATATATGTATGCACATATTTGTGTATATATTTATATGCATATATATATATTTATATATATATATACATATAGTTATGTATACATATATCTACAAGTATATGAAATCAATCAAAAACTAACCACAGATCCTCGATAGCAAGCCCCTTGTCTGCAAAAGGTAAGGCGGAGGTAAAAAAATGTTGATTATGAGTTTGAAGCTTCTCTGCTAATTGTATAAACTGGCGAGAGCTTTTTAGCATAGTATGTACTTGTTAATATCCGTATGGCTGTAATACCCACATAAAAATTAGGGCAAATTGGGTGGACAGAACTACGCCCCTGTCAGCAGGGTATGTTATCCAGGTATGAATATCGAATCAAATCTAGCAAAAATTTCACTGACATGTGTATAAAATACTTTGTTGAAAAAATCGTATGTCTCTACTTCATACGGCCGGCCTTTTGTCCTTTTATTACAACTATTTTTGACTGGAAAGGATTGGAAAAATATTCATCTTATTTGAAAGCTTGGACTTGATCCGGTGAAAATTCTAGTTCCTACTTCGATATATAGCCCATACAGTTGAAAAACCATGTGGTTTTGCAATCGCGGAAATTTAAATGGCTTACAGAATATAAGGACCTTACATTCTACAACCTTCATGCCAAATTTCATTGAGTTTAAGGGTAACCAGATGATGTGTTAAATCCACAAGCATGCTATTATTAACAACAGAGTCCTAGATCAAAGTAAATGGTGAACTAACGGACAGCTTCAAAATGGAAGCCGGTTTAAAACCAGAGGATGGACTTTCTCCCCAAAGCTCTTTTTTCATCAAGAAGTCATTAGCTAAAACCTCTGGTTAGTGTACCAGAAGTACACTAATGATCAAGTTTAAAAAATTGGCAGCATATGCTGATGATGTCAATATTATGGCACGTTCAATCTGACATGTCAAAAGAAGAATTTTTGAGCATCGAATCTGAAGCAAATCGAATTGGCCTACGAGTTAATGAAACGAAAATTAAATTCATGACTCAAACGATAAAGAGCCTTTCAGTCCAACAAAACATGAAAGTGTGGATAACTTCATGCATCTTGGGGTCAAACTGAATAGAAGAGGCACCCAAGAAGACTATATTGGACGCCACGCAAACACCGCAAATAAAGCTTATTACTCCATACTTCCCATTTTGAGGTGCAGAGTTGTGCACAGGCAAAATAAGGTCCGTACTTACAAATCATTGATCAAATCTGTGCTGTTATATGGAAGTGAAAACTGGACCCTGAAGAGCGAACCCGAAAAAGCAGTGGACATATTTGAATCCAAAGTGCTCGGGAAAATCTACGGCCCACTGAAGCATGGAACAGAGTTGAGACTACGTTACAACAATGAGTTGTATGAATTATTTGACGAACCACCTGTATCTGCTTGCACATAGTTACGCAAATTACAATGAGTGGGCCATGTAGAAAGAATTGAAGAAAACTGGCTACAAAAAAAACATCAAGGATGGAGCACAAAATAGACGTCCAGTACGAAGACCGAGGACTCGATAGGAAGACACCATAGAGACTCAGCAGATAATTGTTGGGAATGATCAACTGGCGAATGATTTTGCGGAATGCCTGGAGGCCAAGGTCCGACTTGGACTATCACGCCATAAATGGTGATGATGAGATTAGTAGTTTCAACAAAGTTGAGTGAATTTCGACTTTTAACGTATAAAGATCAACCTTCAATATTTTTTTCCAGATTTTCGAACCAAAGTTGTCCAGTTTCAAGGGAGCAGGACACACATTTTTTGTACATAGCTCTCCATCTGCCCCCCTTCAATGCGAAAATTGCTGATTCAAAACCTATTGCCAGGAGATCTCATCCAGACCTTTCGTTTGATACCTCATATGACTATCCTTTATAAGAAAGGCTTCGGGGAGTCTCCTGCCTATACACGAAGACCCTCTTTGGAGTCTTTGAAAATTTTTTCGATACTGAAATTTTAAAGAGGCAGTCAATTCTGGTATATGTACTAAATTTGATGATTATAGTTTCCATAGTTTTTGAGAAAAACTACTGTAACACACACATCAACTGATAGACGGGTTGTGACTCCAACAGGGTTTTTTAAGTCACTATAAAATCCTTAAAAATGCCTTCATCATATTAAAATCAATACCTTGCAAGCTGACAATACAAGTATAACAGGATTGTATTATGGAAATGTCAGCAGATCTGCATTCCTAGCCTCTAAGCAATCAAATGGACCAAGCCAGGAGAATTTTGTGGTGTTAGCAATAACACTGGTAACCACTGAGACGCACATGTCAGGAAAATTGATTTATGAAGAACGAAAAATGAAAGAAAAGGAGATTATGTCAAAAAGAGCCTGTGGCCATCTGGAAGGCAACAATGTTCGAAAAAGAATGCTATCTAAAGCAATTTCCCTCATATGTGGATGTGCCTAAAATGTTTAGGCTAAACATAAAACTAGAGCCAATGAATAAAGACGTTAGTAGAAATCGGCACTTGCGACACTGAATCATTGAAATCCGTAAAACGTAAAGCTTAATAGAAAAATTCTGAAAGCTATCGGGCAAGAGCTGCAATAAAAAAATCATATACCAACCCCTAGAATCGAAATAAGAGACTTCGATATTTTCACCAATGACGACGAAATAAACACTCCTTTAGAAATACAAGTATTATCGTTAGAAGCGACAAACGTCAGAAAAGTGTTCATTACCACAACGAACAGCCTCACTCGAAACATTGCGCTTGTAAACCTTAAACATGTTATACCAGAGCGCTTTTTTGAGAGAGCCACATAAAAATACCAGTAGTATAGGTAAACTCACATATTCCAAGGAAAATTGAAATAGTTTGTTGTTTGCTGTGATTATTCAGATAAGGCAGGAAATTTTCCGAAGGTGCTCAGAAGGTGCATCAGAAAAACAAATAACATTCTAGGTTTCAGTGAAAATACAAATGAAAGTGACATGAAGCATACGTCTAGGGTGAGTAAATGTACAGCTTCCATGCATTGCGGGAGCTCAAAGACACAAAAATACAAAACAAGTAGCATACACTGAAATACGATTCTGTGAGAAGCAATAGTGAATAGTAATAGTGAATTAACTCTTGAAAAACTTAATTGCCGTGCACACCTAATATCTGTGTGAAAATATCCATTATCACTTTATTTTCAGCGGCCGCCATTTTGTTACAGGTTTACATATATTACAAATTGATTAGGATTCGAAAAATAAACATGTTATTCATCCTGTTTGAAGAATCGGAGAAGGTACAATTAAAATTTTAGTGTTTGTGTCTCTGGTTGGTTGAAATGCCCATATAGTTGAAAAAACATGTGCTGCCATTATAGCTACTGAAAATTAAAATGCCCGTAGCAACTGTGAATATGATTCGATATTCACGAAACTTGCAGATTATAAGGGTATTAAATTAGGGTACTCATTTAATTTTATCGAGAAACATATGAAATTCACAAATCATACTTGATGAGAAATTTGGACTTCTCAGAAAGAAAGCTACCTGTCGATACAAGAGGTGTGTCATTATACAAGCCGGCCCAAATGGTAGCCTATGCGGATGACATTATGATGGTCATTAACAACCGCCAGATCACTTTTCCTGAAACTTGACAGCGAAACAAAACTAGTAGAGCCGAAACCAAGGAGAATCAAACAAACCTCATGACATAGTCAAGGAAAAATACAAAATATCACATATTGCGGATACTGTTTCCAAAATGTGGGCATAGGTGTTAAAAAATGTGTTGAAAATGTGAGCGTATGTGCCAAAATAATGAAAATCGGTAATGATCGTTGAATTTGCGGCAAGGCAAGCTTAAATCGTTTTTAGATGTGGTAATGTCATGAACTTTTCTGAAATGGAATGTCGCGACACAATTCTTACTGTTTTTTGTGTCACTGACTGACTTTTAGATAAAAGGATGGCAAAAACTCGAAGATTTCATAGGAAATGAACATCAATATACGTGGGTCATTTAACAAGCCACCGCCCGATGGCGCTGCTATTACAAAAGAGTTTTACCATCGTGCAGCACATTCAACAAAACTAATGAAGAGAATTGACTGAAACTTTGACAGCAGGCTACTAAAAGAATGTACTGCACGATGGTAAGATTCTTTTGTAATAGCAGCGTCATTTGGCGGTAGGCTAAGTACTTGTTGAATGACCCACGTACTTAATATCATGTAAACAAAAGAGCGACTAAACATCCTCAAGGTAGGCAAGTTTAACCTATGATGAACTTAAAAAAACTCAATAAACAGAAAAACGAACTAGTTCTTGCTATAAATGCGATTAATTGTTGCAAAGATTTCATGTCAATATTGTAGGGACTCTGGAAATTGCTAATCTACTAAAAGCGTGCTAACAAAAGAGGCGCACTTTACGGCACGCATGGAGAGAATCGAGCTGCTTGGAGAGCAAGATTGTGGCATACAAAAGAAGAAACGTAAACTCCGCAAGCTGCCATAAATTTAGTCAATAACGCTGTCAAAAGGAAATTTGCGGTGTTGTAGAAGCAGAACCGTGGGGGCTCGGGTATAAAATTGTAAATTATAAATACATATATAAGAAAAGAAAGTAATCCCCTGGTTGCAGGTTACTGCAACGTTGCTATTTTCTCAAGATGTGAGTAACTGATAACAAATTGTTAGCGAACACAAAATTGTACAGGCTCTACTATTCACAAAAAAGAGCTGTGTGATGCTGCTCTTGTTTTAAAAAGAATAATGTTGTGGCTCAGGTAGGGCACCATCTAAAATCCTACGCCTTGCAATAAATCTGAAACTCTAATTGTAGACTTTCAACCTTCGCCTAGCTACTGGTATAATTTGCCCTTTGTAGAAATTTGCTCGTTAATGTTTATCCAAAAAAAGAAATCAACTTGAATGATGTAGCGTCATATTGAGCAATTTGCATGCTGGATACATGGAAGATGCTACTTGAAACCCAGAAAACCAATACTATACAGGGTTAACTTTTCCAGCCGGGAGTATGAATTAAAAAAGGAAGAGCAATATTTGATGTAGTAAAGATATTGTAGATATAGACAGAGCTATATGAAGAAAGTTGGAGGTTATTTTTTGCGGCAAGTGTATTTATTAGTGACCCTAGATGTAGCGAAATACATTTTGGCTCCTTACGCCAGAAAGCACAACATTGATTTTACACGGACGACGTCGTGGCATAACCAAGTGATGTGCATTACTTCAAATTTGATGGAAGAGCAAGAACTTTGCCTTGTCACCAGTAACACGCAGATCGTGGTACTAACAATGTGCCGTATTCTGCTGAGCTGAAAATTGACCGTGAGTAATAAAACTGATGTGGTGAAAGACTCAAATTTGGGACTTGCAATAGACAAGCCTACTGCTTGGAATCACAGCTTAGAAGTTGATGGAAGCGCTGCTGTTAAAACTCAAAGGCTATGCAAATCAATAGCAAATATTGAATTACCTAATCCTAGCAAACGGCGGCTTTTTTTGAACATCACGATTTCAATTCTACCTTATGATTCAGAAGTGTAGTGAAGTACCGTATGCTACGGAAAATATCAGAGAAAACTAGCAACCTTGCACAGAAGAGAGTAGTGAGAGTGGTGTGTTACTTTCGAAGTGGCTCCAAAGAAGCAGCCATGGTTATAGCAACCGTCGTTCCGACTGAATTCTCCGTAGATAAAAAAAATTGGGTATACTTCTAGGAGTAAGTGGAAACCAAAATAGGATGCAAGCTTTAAAGGAAATTTAAATTAAATTTTCATCTAACGAAATTTTTATCTGGACACAGCCTCTTCAAAGCATACTCGTATATCCTTAAAACTGGGAAAGAATATATTTAGACAAAACGGAGCAGCCGATGGTGTGGATCACTCTTTTTCCCTCTTCTAAAGATAGGAATGGCAATGAAAAGCAATGGTAATGAAAATCTAAAAGATACGCTCATTCAAAAAATGGTAAAATGTGAAGAAATCTGGTACTGCATGGCGAAATTTATACGGCGCGATCATCAAAACACTTAGCAATAGTTTGTATGACATGATTGATCATTAATTACAGATATTTAAGTTTTATATACAATATCTGCTCTAAAATTAGTAGATGAGAAATAGAAAAATACTTTAGAAACTAAGGCAAACAAAGTGAAGTACAGAAGTACTAGATAGAAGGAAGCTGAGCATCGCGGTAGTGCTTCCAGCCCAAAATATACAAAATGTGACAGTATTAGGCCCTGTGGAGCTCATTAAATATGGTGGCAACAGTGTTTAAAGTCATCCAGCATATTGATGACTTTGTGCCAAAGTCAACCAGCACATTTGGCAACAAAAACATATGCCGAACGAGCGGAGCCAATAAATTTTATTCCCTATCCAGAAAAATGGTGACAAGCTACAGGGCGAAAACTATTGAGGTATATCACTACTTTTTATGGCGTACAAAATATTTTCAAACGACATAGAAAATACACCAACAGTATTATTGGGAAGTGTCAAGGTGGCATTTTTTTTTATTTTGTGGTAGGGAGGTGAATGCTATTTATGCACAGAGTGTGGGACTCCCATCGCGACTGAACTACCCACTAAACACCTGCCCTGTCAACCTGAGGACCCAGCCTGGAATCGTTTGACACATAACTTCGGGCCAGGTCTCTTTTTGTTATGCCGTGGGGCGCCTTCAAGCTGGGGAGTCCCCTCCTAGCGGTAGGGGAGAGGGGAAGAGGAAATGCCAGAAGAGCAATCCCCCAGCCCCAGCGTCCCCGGCTGCTGTGAGTCCCTTTTATCTTTTAGGACTGCCCGAGCATAATGTGCCACCTGGTTCCATTTGTCAACCGATTCAAGCATCACCGCAACTATATTATCCGGGGTGAGCTCTCCCGTCTCCCTGTAAAGTTCCCTTCGCAGCCTGACCCGTTTTGTACACGCGAAAAAATGTGTGAGAGGCATTGTCCTCCTCTCCTGGGCAAAACCGACAATCGGGGGACCATGACTTACCGATCTTGTGCAGGTAAGACTGAAAACACCCGTGCCCGCTCAAAAGTTGGGTCAGATAGAAGTCAGTCTCACCATGCCTTCGATTTAGCCAGGGTCTCACATCGGCGCGAAGTCCACCTTCCCTTCGTGCAATGCACCCGAGACTGCTGCCAATCGTTGAGCGAGCGCAAGGTGGCACTGGAGCAGGTAGATCGACGACAAATCAATTATTTACTGTCAAGCAAGTACTTGAGAAATGCTGGGAGTTCAGCATAGACGAACACCAAATCTTCGCTCACTAGAAGCAAGCATATTACAGTATTGATCGTATCGTACTATACCAAATAATGCTTTACTTTAGTATCCCAGCCAAATAAGTCCGTCTTATCAAAATGTCAATGACGTCGACAACTTCCTAAGTCCGCATCAATGACCAACTCACCGATGCCTTTGACATAAATATCGGACTAAAGCAGGGAGGTGGGCTGGCCCCATCGCTATTCAATTTGTCTATATAATATGTCAAAAGAAAGCCACCTGTCGATGCAAGAGATATAAGTCAAGCCAAGTTGTAGCCTATGCGAATGACATCAACATTTTTCATGGTCACTAACAAGCGCCAGAGAACTCTTTCTGAAACTCGACAGCAAAGCAAAACTAGTACGGCTATAAATCAATGAGACTAAAATAAAGCTCATGATGCAATCGAGGAAAAATACCTCAAATACCCAAAATACGAGTATTCCACTTGGCGATAACAGTATCGAAAATCTTGTTGAATTCGTGCATCCAGGCGCCAAAATAACGAGAATCAGCAATGAAAGAGATGAAATACGCAGAAAAATGCAGCTTGCAAATAAAATATTTTACTCAGTTTTAACGATCTTGAAGACTAGCTGCATACATAGGAAAACAAAACTCCAAGTATACAAAACTGTGATAAGACTTGTGCTATGCTATGAGTGTGAAACATGGACCCTAACCCAAGCACCCGCAAATATACTGGGGGCCTTCGAAAAACGGGTCCTGAGGCGAATAATCGTAGTGAAGCTAGACAGGGCCAATGGCGAATTCGATATAACAATGAGCTGTATGTAATTTTTGATGCGCCGAAGGTCCCAACGATTGAAAGATAACGAAAGCTGCAATGGGCTAGCAACGTGAATCGTATGGACGGACAATGGATACTCAAAGAGGTATTTGTTGGGAGAACTGAAGGGCGGAGACCAGTGGGAAAACCGAGGAAATACTGGTCTGCTCAGATCTCGAAATTGGAGGATACGGTCAATAGACCGAGACAGTTGAAGGCGCTTGTTGCGGGAAGTGAAGGCTTGACAGGGGCTGTAGTACTACGAAGAAGAAGGACTGAGGCAAAGCGCAAAAATTCAAGAATGTATTGAGCTTAAATCTGGTCATCTTCTGTATCATAAAGGTACAGAAACGGGTAGGACTAACGATATAGGGTTCATTTCCAATTTCCAATGAAGGATGGAAACGAAGAGTAATATGAACAGAGAGGGTATTGGATAGGATGCTCAGTGGAAAACTAATCCCCAACATCAAGCCACGCCGAAAGAAAATCTGAAGATCTTTACAGCAAAATTACAGATAAACTAAGAATTAATACTATATCAGCTACTCTAAGTATTTAATGGGAGATTTTAACACCAAAATTGAAAGCCCATATAATCAGGAGTAGTTAGTAGAAAAGCATGGGTTGGGGTTTGAGAAGAGAGAGGGGAGTTACCTTCCATATGCGCACCATTAAAACCTGTTCATTAAGGACTATTTCTGCAAGGAGAGTAAGACGAGAAAATGGACATTAGAAGCCCCGAATGCAGCCACAAAGAATGAAATTGATTTCATACTGTCAAATAAGCCACATTCAATTAGGGAGTGAGAGTATGCTCAATAATTTCAGAACTTGTAGTGACCACAGGTTATTGCCGGCGAAGGTGATCCTTAACACTAAATTGTTGAGGGTGAAGTTAATAATGAAACCAGCAACTGTCCAGTTATACATTGACAAATTAGATCAAACCCCAAGATTACAGTAGGTAATCAATGAAGAACCAGTTGGGGTAAAAAATACAGGAGGTTTATGCGTATATTAAAGTAGGTAATTTACTACCTTTCGGTCGCCGTTGAAAATGTTTGCCCCCGACAACTTTTAATCAACCAAAATAAGAAATTATCCAAAAAGACAAAAAATCTTATGGAGCTCAATAGGAAATCGAAAAAGACCGACGTCAGACAAAGTATCGAATACGAAGAACTTTGTAAGGCAATTACATAGAATACAGCCCAGGATATAAAGCGGTATAATGAAGAATTAGTGTAAAGTACCATCAGGAACAGATCGAGTTCAAAGGAAACTAAACAGGCTCTCCTCATATGATGAAAAACAGTTGTCGCCTTGAATAAAGGGGATACAAGGGGGTAAATTCACTTTCATTTACACTATCTTGCAATAAAAAATTTTACTTGCACTCTGCTCAGAAATACTGATCAAAGTAATGTGGATAGATAAAACGTTTGCCAAGCTACTTACAAAGTAATCCTACTTCATGGTCATAAAAAGACTTGAAAATTGTCTTTTAAACCAGCTCTTCTATCAAGACATTCTCAAAATTGTTTGATAAATTGAAGTTCTTCCTTCCTAATGCTGTATTGTATTTAGATTTAAGCTATCTCAAACACCCTGATTTAATATATTTTCTATTTGGATCATCTGCTTTCAAACCAATAAAATTTTTTCACAATTTTCAAAAACAGGGACATTCATTCCAACAATATTGAATTGAAATCAAAAAATTATATTTGCTTTTTAGAAATGATTATTTAAAGTCCGAATTAATCATACACACCTTTCTCTTTCATAATCTCTATCACGATCGCGTTCACGTTCATAAAATTCACGTTCACGATCGCGATAATCGTAACGTAAATCATAGTCACGCATGCGGTCTCTATATCGTTCACGATCCCGTTCACGATCTCTACTACTATAGTATAAATCTCTTTGATCCCGTAGGAAATCACGATGATGTGGCAACGAGTGAACACTATGAGGTGTTGAGTGATGTGTCTATAAAAATTGGAAAAAAAGGAATAAACAAGTGGTTAAAAATTAGTATTAAGAAATTATTTTGCAAATTTTTGCTTTAATTGTTTAAATTAAATAGAATTTGTGTAGGTAGGACGGTATATTTATTTTTTCCAAAACTTGTAATTTTGACCGTTAATTATACTTACATGTGTTGGACTAGCATTTAACTTTGGAAAATTAATATTAGTTGGCTTTAATTGTAATGTCGAAGGTTTACAAGGCGTGGGAGGTAATCGTCGACCAGCACCTCCACGTCTTGCCGCTAAGACGGGGTAACTGTGCTGAACGTGAGAACTTCCTGTTGATGTTGGAATTCAAATAAAATAGAATACAAGGTTAATATCCACTCAGCAAACTTAATATCAATGAATTAGATCTTTTATCGAAATCTATATAAATGTATGTATACACTCAAGTTTACTTATGTTTAATGAATTATAATAGAGTGCAGAACGTGCAAAATGTACAGAAATGAATGAAAACAATGACGAAAAATCGAAACAAAATAGAATAAAAAATCAAATAATAACATTATTCATGATCACATATTCATTTATGTATTTTTATAATGTTTAATTATATAAAGGAATGAAGATGATACATGTTATACAGTCACCGTTTTTAACGTGCACATACCAACATGTACACCGATTTAATATGAAATGGAAAACATTGGTAAAATTATTCTCGCATTATTTATAATGCACTTGGTAAAATTATTATCCAACAGTATAAATATGTTAAATATGATACTTATGTTAACTATGAAGCATAAAGAAATGAAATTGATGAGTTAACTGAAACAAGAGAATAATGTGATTGATAGTCTTTCAGGTTTTTCTTTTCTTTTTATCTTCTAGTAATAAGTTTCTTCTTTTTTTTTGCAAAAAATAAAACAAAGAATAATGTACCCATTTCATTAATCCCAAGTCTATCTCTTTCACGCATCTCCTGAAGTCGAGCGGGACTTGGCGATCGTGATCTTTGACATAGACTTGTTGTCCCATATGAGGGATAAGGCAGATGAGTTCGCCTACATCGTGGATAATGGCCACCATAACGAGCTGGCGATGGCGATCGTGCCGGACTTGTCGATGCTGACCATGAACCTATATTATATAGATTGGAAAAATATAAAATACGGGGGGAGGGCGAAAGCAAAACTAGACCAAATGTGGATAATTTATTAATCAAAGGATTTTTCTAGAGATCGGTGTCTTTTTAAAAGCATTAACATGAAACATGGTACTCAGATTAAAAGTAAAGTTAACATATAAAAAGCCTTTGAGAAATAGCCACAGCAGATAATTTTCAAGTTTTAACACAAAATGATACTACTGTTACTAAACCTTGAAGCTAATCGTTGAAATAATTGAAATTTCATGTATCCCATGATAAATCAGACACTGATTTATTATCATCTTCAAATTAAAACTTTCCTGCTCAGCAATCCGCTGAGAAATAAATAATGTAAATAAAGCGATCATAAAAAGTGCAAAATAATTTTAAGATGGATACCACCACAGAATAGAGGCGCCCAGAAGGTAAGCTGCTATTTCACTTAAACTAATTACGTAGCTTCGAATATTATAAATTCACTTACTTACTTGTACTTGTTTAATTAAGGTTTTGTAATTGGGTGTACAAAATTTTACATTTTCTCCCCAATAAAACCGTATGGTCACCCTTAAATTCAATGAACTTTAGTATTTACATAGTGCTACAAAAGGTCCTTACATTTGGTAAGTTTGATGAAAGTCAAATCGTATCAACTGAAGTTAGAGATATTTGAATTATCATATACGAGTATCACAACACCATCAACCCTGTCTTTTGCTACTATATGGATTTTGTACCGATCCATACACTACAGTTTTAAATGGATCTTCTCCAAATTTTCAGATAAGATAAATAATACAGATATCTTTAAGGTCCCATTCAGTCAGTGATTTTTATATTGCAACGAATTGGCGGCCAGTGAAAATGTACTAACAATGGTCTTTCTTTGAATTCAAGTATTTAATGTGCATGTCATTGAAGTTTTTCTTGCATTTATTTATTGTTGCTGTCTACAGATTGTTGAGTACAAAACTCTTCTACCCAAATTGTTTATGTATATGTAAATTCTGATCGAATATAGATTTACATCTTCCATGAAATTTAAAGGACATGCACGAATAAATTAAATAACGTTAAAAGATGGAACCCGTACGGAAAAGTTACATTTCCCGGCTTTAAAGTAAAAAATTGAATTAAAGAAAAATTTCAATACTGAAGCCTGGAAAGATTATTTTCATTACAACCACTCTCGGAAGAATTACAGACCACAATTTACCCTCCCAGTTAAGGGTAACATAAACTCATACTATTTAGTACCCCCCAAAGTCGAGGGTGCCCCGGCTGAGGCCTACGGACCTGGAAAGCTCGTCGAAGATGACGTGAGTACCACTCGCTTCTGCCAATGAGCCCCTTTTAAGCCGCCAAGCAAAAAACGTAGCCTGCCAGTTTACCCCGATTTAGTTTATTCGAAAGTGCTCAAAAGAAAAGAAGGGAACTCCCACGGCTTTATAATTATATAACACTTGACCCTAATCCACTGATATCGCTGCTTAATGTCACTTCATTATTTTTGGGAGATTCAATTTTCCTCCACACAAAAAATTTTCCTCCCAAAACACTCCTATAAGAGCAGAAAACGTTTTCGGAATTAAGTTAATACTCTCCCAAATCGGACTTATCATAAGTTGACACGGTCCTGCGGACCTTAACGGGACATTCATAGTGAAATTCAACAACACCACTATAAGAGTAGACGGAAGAACCTTTATCTCAAAAGAAGTATCAACACTTGAGGTCTTACCAGCGATTCTACAACCGGCCCCAACATTCCAAAAATAGAAAGATTTCCTGGCCAGAAAAATATGAGCAAAGTTTTCATCGGAAATGCCAAAATTATCCGGCAGTTCGAGTCCGCCAACTTCATCCAAACAGCTACATCATATGCAACCCTAGCTTCGCTCTTGTATACATTACCTCCAAACGTTGAAAACATCCAAGAATATCGTTATCACGAACGCACTCGTTCCAGAAACAGCCCCAAAGGAAGAAACTGCAGTACCAGCCATACAAGTAGTTTCCACAAGCTCCGATAACATATCCATAGCAACGAGACGGTTCAATGACCTGCCTTATTATTAACGATTGAGGACAATCGAATTTTGGCAGGGAGGAGTTAGCAACAGTGTTCCACAAGCTCAGCAATTCCCACATTATTCTATATGGTTCCCATAAACACCTGTCAATTATTCTCTGAATTATTAACAGAAGTTTCCATCGATAGAAGTAGATGATCGAAGACAATCACTCCCATCAATAGAAGCAGATAGATAATTGTAAACAATCAATGGCAATCCAGCCGATCATCCTATAGGGCTCACCTACCTGGATCCAATGTGCTAAATATCCAGTAACAAAGCTTCAGATGACGCAAAATAGATACCTGAAAATGGCACTTAATAAACCGTTTTACTTTTCCTCTCAAAAACTACACAGCCTTGTTGGCGTTAGTCTAATTTATAAACTTGCTGCATTGCAGCGATTAATCGCGACAGCAAATGACTTGCCCAATCTGCTAATTTGTGGCCTAGTGAACTGAAAACCAGCAGTTGCTACCACCTATCTCTTTGGCCATAGCCTAGCCTCATGGATTTTACTATTTTGAGTAGATAGTTAAATTATATTAGGCTAATAATAAGTTCAGTAGAGGTTTTTGCCGAAATTTTTCTCTAGCTAATTAGAATATTCACATAGGAATGCGATACTACACATAGTTTTAAGTAATGTTCAAACTATGGTGAAATGACTTTGTCAGAACATCTACTATATTATAAGACCTCTGTACCGCATACACTCTAACAAAGAAAAATTATATTTTGGTAAGTCATTTTTCAATTGAATATTTTTTTTATTTAAATTGGTTTTTTTTAAGTACATATTGTCCATTATTATCTATAATCTTTTGCCATTTTGGGTATGGCTCTACTTAAAAAGTGGCAAAAGATCTGTGTCGAACTTCTGCGGTTTATCGGAGAAAAACTTGCCCAAGTGATTTTCACAGTCCCTTTTTGAAGTGAATTTCTTTTCATTAAGGAAGTTTTGCAGAGACCGAAACAAATGGTAGTCTGATGGTGCAAGATCTGGATTATACGGTGGATGCATCAAACCTTTCTAGCCAAGCCCTGTCATCAAAGATATGTGTGGTCTGGCATTGTCAGGATGGAAGACAACGCCCTTTCTATTGATCAATATTGGTCGGCTTTTTTGAATTGCTTGTTTCAATCTGGTTAATTGCTGATAGTACAGTACAGTACCTTATGATAAACATGTTTCTTCCAATCCCACCATACACACAGCATAACCCTGTTTGGTGTCAATCCTGGGTTTGGAGTCGTTTGTGATGATTCACCTTTTTTTGACCGTGTTCTATTTTGAATGACTTTCTCGTATCTTACCTTGCGTTTTATTAGCATTTCGCAAATGGAAATTTGGTCGATCAAATTTTTTTGTGCTAATTCATGCGGCGCCAAAACGTCGTGCTTCTTTGTATATCCAGCCTTGCGTAAATGATTCAAAACTGTTTGGTAATGAATATTCAGTTCCTTAGCATTGTCAGGGCTGCTTATGTGTCGGTGTTCTTCAATTTTTTGTAAGATTTCATCGACTTTTTCAGTGATTCGTCGTCCTGAGCGAGGTGCATCTTTGACATCAAAATTCCAGAATGAATGCGAGCGAACCATCTCTTCGCTGTGGCTTTTGATAAAGTATCTTAATCATAGACACCATAAATTTTTTCACGAGCCTGCGATGTATTCTCACCTGGATCGTAGTGATTTTGTAAAATATAACGAATTTTTTCAGAAATTTAACTCATTTTTAAATGAATGCAACTTTTGACACGAATGACGAAATACAAAACTGTCCGCATGAAAATTGTAGACTGGAATGTCACCTTTCAAACGCATGTCAGTTTGACTCAATCTGATTAGTATCGCCCGATATATGACAACGAACACCATCTAGTGACAAAAAGGCTCAATACTTTTTAGAGTATCCAATATATATACTTCAATTATACAGCATCATGGTTCCATTCGGGGATGTCATTTATTTTCAAAAAGTAAATCTCGTAAAGTATCTGGGGGTGCAACCATTGCGCAACAAAAAAAAAAAACAACTTCAACCGTAGCATTCCTCCTACCTGGAGTAGATTTCCCTAAAATTCGCTGCTACGATTTCAGTTTGCCGTTGAAGCTCCAAAGCAATATTATATCGATCCTAATTCCTGACTTTATCCGGCAACGTCTATTAAATTTACTTATATTGTCTTCCTCTAATCCTAATAATTTTGCGCTTATGATTCTAAATCTCACTTATTACAGGAGGTTATGTTGAAGTGTAGGAACACGAAAAGGTTAAAAGTAATAATAATGAAAAAAATACCATTGAAAAGGAAGAAAACCTGCTGCGCAAGATAGTATGAAAGGCAAACCCTCTCAGTGTTTTCAACCATTCAAAATAATTAATAGAGCCATCATTACTAATCCAGTATTCCCACCACCTGTTTATTTAGTTTGAACTAACTCCAACTACTAAAATAAAATACTTTGAATCATTGTGCCTCGATATGATTTCTCACCAAACACTCGTTGGAAGAATTTCCTGCCTCGAAACTCCCTAGTCGTCTGTGGTTACGTCCTCATGTTTTTTTTTTGTTTGTACCCAAGAAGGAAAATCATATCCAATGGTCCACCGCTAAACCTAGCCATTAATCCATATTTCCTCTATGGGATTGTTTCGCTCATTTCAAAGCATGCCACTTATATGTCGTCATCCAGTAGTTATCAAAGACCACAATCAAGGTGAGTTGATTATCATGGTCTTGACTTTGCCAAGAATTGCATGCATATGAAGGAGGTCTGATAAGTACTTAGCCTCACCGCTCGATAGCGCCACTATCACGTGTGGAAAAAAAGAAACATCGGTCGGTGATTCATTTCTTGTTTTTAGAAGAGAAATCGCCCAGCATAATCAAAAAGCGCTTGAATGCTGTGAAAGGTGACGCTGCTCCTGCGATGGCAACCGTTAAAGAATTGGTTTAACGAGTTTCGATTTGGTCGCACGTCGAATTTTGATAAGCCACACCCAGGTGCCTCAAAAATGGCTACCACGGAGGATAACAGGACAAAAATTCACGAGCTCGTATTGGCAGGCAGCCGATTGAAATTGCGCGAGATAGCTGAGACAATAGACATCTCAAAAAACTGTGTGGGCCATATCCTGCATGAAATTTCGGACATGAGAAAGCTGTCGGTGCGATGAGTACCGGGCTTACTCAATTCGGATAACAAACACAACTGTGAGATCACTTCAGAGTAGTGTTTGATGCGCAACCCAAAGGAATTTCTGCATTATTTTGTAACCGTTGATGAATCATAACTCCACTGGTACACACCAGGGACCAAGGAGCAGTCGAAATAGTGGACTTTACGCGGCGAACGTACTCCAAAGAAGGCGAAGACTGTTCTATCGGCCAAAAAGGTGATGGCCGCTATTTTCTAGGATTCACAAGGTGTGACTTGCATGGACTACCTGAAGAAGGACAAAACGGTCACAGGACTCTACTATGCTGAATTATTGGGCCGAGTCGAAGCCGAGTTTCAGAAAAAAGGCCCCACTTGGCGAAGAAAAAAAGTGATTGCTCCACTATGATAACGCCTTGGCTCACACCTCCGCCGTCGCCACGGCCAAATTAAGGTACGAACTGCTACCCTATCTAATGTTTTCTCTAGATTTGGCCCCGTGCTTCTTCATTTGGTTTCCAGACTTGAAAAAGTCACTCGCCGGGTAGAAATTTGAATCGGATGAGGAGGTCATCACCGTCACGTAGGCCTGGGACAAGTGTATCGAGCTAAGATGAGATTATGTTGAGAAATAAATCACCACTATTCCAAAATTTTCGTCTTTCTTTTGTAGGCTAAGTACTTATCGGACCGCCTTCGTATGTATTGCATATGGCTTGATTGTTTTGATCCTAGAGGTTTAACATTGGTTCGGCCCATCTTCTTGTGTTCGCACCAGGGCCATGCACTTGAGATTGACAGATTATCTAGTCATCATTCGTTTGCCTTGATTGCCATCTAGCGCTCACGAATTAATCAATAATAGTTGGATTGTTCATGTCGCAGAAGGGTGAATAATTAATGAATTGAGATTGACAGATTATCTAGTCATCATTCGTTCGCCTTGATTTCCATCTAGCGCTCACGAATTAATCAATAATAGTAGGATTTTTCATGTCGCAGAAGTGTGAATAATTAGTGAATTTTATTTGTTTTTTTGGTGTGAGCCTGTCATTAACCTTGCTGACTGAAAGGTGAGTAAGCCCGGTCATTTTTGTAAAAAAACAAAGCGCGTTGTGATTCAGCAAATTCCAGTCCGACTAATGGGGATTTCCTCTAGCTATTTGATGATCTATATTAGGTTTTTATTTTTCATAAATTTTGTACTGAAATCAGTCATCCAAAAGTGCCGTGAATCGTTAATTCGATTTTTGTTTGACTTGACGTGTTCGAGCCACTTATTCTCGGTCGTGTAGCAATTTGGCAATGAAGACGTATTGACTATTCATCCCAGCTTGCCAATCTAATAAATTAACCTAGTGGTTACACACGAGCTAATTTAATTTTAATTACCTTTAAATACTCGTATAATTATAATAGCCTTACAATGTTACACCTGCAATTCAGCATAGGTTGATTCGGGAACGTCGCTTATTTTCATAGAGCAAAACTCGTATCTCTTGCCCCATCACAAAACAAAAAGCAAAAACTCGACCGTAACATATTGTTGTTGTAATATCAGAAATATTTATTGAATATCAATACGGAATCAAAAAAAGAATGCTGTACTACTTTTGGAATCAAAAAAAGAATGCTGTACTATAATTCCCTAGAATGTGATAATTTCAAGCTTTGCTATGTGGCCTACACAGGCGCGTTGAAGATCCGCTGTATTTAGTATATGCATCTGATGGAGTAGCCGAATTTTCAGAGCATAGTAAGATGATATGAAGAAACATAGGTATCCATTTTTTAAAACCTCAAAAATGCCCTTCTGACCTACATATGTATATGATTTTTTTGGATATTAAATGTCCAATCACGAGGAAGAGGGTCACACATTTTTCAAATATTTTGACAATAGCCACTATTTTATGGCAGTCGTAATTTTCGTGCACGAAAAGTATATAATATGGCATGCTCGGATCGATGATTATGATGGAGATTAAAATTACCAAATTTTGAAATCACGCTTTTTACACATCTACCATTTCAAGATTCAAATCGCACAATTTGTACTGGTTGTGCTGTTTAAACAATAGCAATACCTTAAGCTTATAATATAAAAAATTTCTGCGTTTTGAGTCGATCGGAAACATGCGGCGGATTCAGAAGACGGTGCTTAATTTGAAAGACCCTGTAAGTTCGGACTAAGTTGAGGAAGTATTACTTCAATATGGCGCTCACCACACAATATACGATATTATAGCTAGGGTTGCCAGACGTCCCCGTTTTCAGGGACATGTCGTCGTTTTTGACGATTTGTCCCCGCGTCCCAATTTGAGTCCAAATTGTTCTCGCATTCAAATTGAGCCCTTTGAGCGTGAATGAGGAAGAAATAACAAACTTCATCCGAGCTTATGGCATAGTGGTACCGTTTCTTCTTAAATTTAGGCATTTTGCTTTTAATATCTTCCTTGAAACATATGATAATATAAGCGGTATATCTGTTTACCGAATGCATTTTGTCATTTCCTTCTTTTCATTTTTGTGATGAAAATATTTCCAGTTAAGGGTGCGGGCAAACTGCGACACGATTGTAGCGCTACTATCGAATTTTACGCATGGTTAAATGGAAATTTGCGACCAAACTGTCAACGGATGCCTGAACCCGAAAAATAAAATAAAAGGAGACACAATGAAATTAAATTCCATTATTGATTTCGTTATCAATCATATGTTAACGGTGTGTTATTAATTATACGGTAGTACTTTTAGTAGAATAAATAGTGAGTTTGTTTTGGTGTAAAGTTTATTTTCACTGTGATTTAAGCTGAGTTTCACGGTAAAAAAGTGAGCGAGAAATTCAAGAAAATAATGAACAAAAGAAAATGCACTTTCACAGCAGCTCTTCAAAAACAAAATTTACCTGCTTCAGGCAGGGTGAGAAAGACAATATTCCAATATGCAAATCTCGGTAGCAAATAATGGTAGGCACTAAGCATTGTTTTATGCGCACGCAGACAATTTTGATAAAAAAATTTTAAGTTAAATAAAAAAGATTATTTCGACATCATTATATATATATATTTTGGAAGTGTGAACATTCGGCATTTTTCTTTGTTGATATAGTTTATTTCTAGTATTGTCCAGAATATCTATGATATATTGATAAAGTAATTAAATAATTAATAACTGTCCCTAGTTCGAATTTTATTACAATAATTATGGTATCACCATACTGCTCCGAGCTTAATGTTTACATTTTAATGCTTCCCAAAGTAAATTTTTTTAGCAAAATTTAAGTTTTTTTTAATGAGTATGACATAAATTTAATTTTTTTAAGGGCAAATGGCATTAACGGCTTATATGCCTTCTGGAAAACATAAATTAAGAATGCAGGAGGCGTCAATATCCAGACCCCTAGATATTTTTTAGAGAAGAAGAATTCTTCTCCCGACACTAAAATTGCCATTGCAGAAGGAGTTTTCGCTTTTCACAAAGCCATGCAAAACTTATCGTACTCTCAAATGGATTGCACATCTCCTCTTCTGAAGTCTCTTTTTGAAGACTCTAAAACAGCTTCAAAAATCGCACATGGGCATACAAAAACGGCTGCTACCATTAATAGTGTTTTATCGAAATATTGAAAGATAATTTGTCAAGAGGTCCACGAAATTCCTTTTATAGGCTTGGGAACCGATTGAAGTTACCGTAGAAATGTCAAACTGTTCCAAATAATTCTTCAATATTTTCATAAAAACAAAGGGGTTCAAGTTCGTTTGCTAGATTTTTTTAGCCTGAAAATGAACAAGCAGCAACAATTGCATCCTTTATTGAACAGACTCTGAACAAGCATGGGTTGAGTGAAAAACTAGCCGCTTTTGTGGCTGTCAACACCAATACGGAGGTGTAAATCTTACGGGAAAAAATAACATTTTTTATGCACTAAAACAACCATATCAGGAATTAATTGAACTTGGATGCTCTGCCCATATTATCCACAATTCTGATCATCATGGTTTTCATCGATTTGGTCTTTTGATGTTGATTGTCTCGTTTTTAAGTTGTACCAATACTTCTCCATATATACGGAGCTCAAATCTTTCTGTGAGTTTATTGAGTCGGAATATAGGGACCTACTTGGTGTGGCTGAGCTTATTTCCTGCAATAGAGCGCATTCTGCAAATGTATGATGCCTTAAAACTAATTCACTTCCTATGATCGACAATTTCTTTCGGCACGACTTAGTGAATGCTTTTTAATATTCGTTCATTCACTCATGGCTCTATTTCATACGAAAATCGCACTAATAGAAAAAAAGGACAATAGTATTTTGGAAATAAATACAGTTTTTGATGACCTTCTCCACAAACTAAATGAAAGAGCAAAGTCCAACTATATTCCTTTAATATGAAGTCCATTTTAGCGAATTCAGAAAAGATGGAAAAGACGCTGCTTGTGATGATTTTATGAAGAGCGTGGAAAGTTGTTTACAATGAAACAATAGATTTTATAAGGAATCAAAGTTTGCAATACAATTATGTGGAGCCATGTCTTTACTATTCGCTAAACAAAAAAGTTAATGTCAACGATTCACTATTGCATGATGAAATCGTCAATTTGAAGAAATTATTAGAAGCAAAGTCATATGATGATGACTTTTTCAAGAATAATACTGCAAGTGCTCGATTTTGTGCTTTCTTTTCAGCAGATGAATATCCGGAAAGACACTCCGAATCACTCAAAATTGCGCAATTGTTCTATGCGATTCCGTCTCACAATGCTAATTGCGGGCGAGTCTTTTCGTTGATGAGCTCCCAATAGACCAAAGAAAGGAATCGTCTCTCCATTGAAAACGTTGGTCATCTTTTGAAAGTGAAACTCAACTTTTCAAATTACGATTGTCCTCAATTCAGAGACTTCGCACCAATTAAAAGAAATAAGCAGCTCCGAAAAGTACGGTGTACCTGCAGGTGCAAAAAGGAAAGCAACCGATGATGTGCCAATCTGTTCGTAAATTGGGGGGTGGATTGATCGACAGGATATGTGATATCATTACGAATAAAATATTATTAAGGAAAAGGATGAATTGTGGTTATGGTTAATTAATGATAATGGATGCATGCTTTGAGTGTAATAGATATGAATATAATATAATGTCAGAATGAAAAAATAAACAAGTTGCGTATACAGACCTACGGTCATGTCAGAAGGGTTTTGTACCCAACGTGCGAAATGCAGTCACTAGCAACGAATAAAGCCAAGAAACATGTCGAAGAGATGTGCACGTTTATAAGGAAATCTATTGCTTCTGTACTTTCAATGGTCGTTACGTTGTTAGAAACTAACAAAAATCCTTCAAATCATGAATTCCCAAAAACATTTATATTATCCATCTTATTTGAAAATTTCAAGAAGATCAAATCAGAAATGGAGTTTCTGATACAATGGCAAGTCCGTAAAATACCAAAATCGTGTGTTATTGTTGTTGTATTTGGGGAAATTTCAAATGGCTGTAACTTCCCTGAATATGATTGAATTTTCATCAAACTTGCAGAGTATTAGAACCTTGTGTAAAAATAACTCAAACATCAGTTTTCATTGAATTTTAGGGTATCCCTACGATTTTATTGGGGAAAATGTGAAATTCGATGTTCATACTATTATTAACAAAGTTGAATGAATTTTGACTTCTAAGGTATATTTTGTTGTTGTACTTATAAATACCTACGGGAGGGGGCGGACAAACACACATTTTTCGTTCATTTGCCCTTCCTGTGCGTCTCCTGAAGCAAAAAATACCAGCTCAAGCCCTGTTTTGAAAAGTTCTCATTGAGACCTTTCATTTGATACCCATACAGGCTACCTTGGATGGAATTTTTTTCAAGGGCCACTCCCCTATATGGAGAGACCCCCCTTAAACATTTTGTAAATTTTTTTTTGTAGTGAAACTTTGAAGAGGGCACCACTTTACACCCATATGCAAAATTTTATGTTTGTAACTTATACGGCTTGCGAGAAAATGTACTGTGACACAAGGACGGACGGACCGACAGGTGTGATTTTAGTAGGGTTTTGTAAAATTATTTTACAAAACCCTAAAAAAGTGCAATATTTTCAGAATACGGACGACCTTTTTTCGAATTGTCCCCGTTTGTATCTCAGCCTTCTGGCAACCCTACCCATAGCCGCTATTCAGCTCGGATTACTTGCACCTCCATATCAAGGCTGCCGGCTATAGTCGACGCCCGGCCGTATGCGTTCATTTTTGGCGGTCGACTATAGTCGACGCTTGACTGTACGCACTGATGTTTGGCTGTCGATTATAGTCGATGGTTGTACTGAAGGGGTTTATAGCTGAGGTTTCTTTTCTTCAGATATGTCCTTTTTCTCAATATACTCAAGTGACGGCAACATTACTCTGGTGTTGATAATTTTCCCCGAACACAATAACAGATGCCGGAAAAACCGCCTCCTTATTTGCCAACTCATTCACATTTATTGGCTAATAGGTGGAGCAATCACGAAGTTCCAGGATAACTAAACGTCCTATTGCTACCTATCCAGGTATGATATGAAAACTGTTCTAAAGGCAGGTTTACATATTACATACAAATATTGAAGATGAATGATTTTACTCCTACGAGGTTAATCGATCCTTATGTGATGAATATTATTGACCAGATTTCTTTTCTATGAACCGTTACAATGAAGGGGGGCAATCATTGTAAGTGTTAACCAATAAAAGAAATAATAATATAACAATGCTTTTCATTCAAACTTTTGAAGATAATTTTTTTGGTATTAAAATCATTGTAAGTAAATTTCTCCGTCTTTAGCCAAAAGACATGCCTCAAAGTTTAAATATCTGGACGAACTTCTTATACTACTAACTCAGTAAAAAAAACCATTTTCACTTAATAAATTAAAATTAAAGTACCATGTTTCAGTGTTAATTCAATTCACAAATTGACTAAATTGAATTTGGTCTTGTTTTCTTTAAATTTCAAGAAATCATTAAAGCTTATGTCTTTATTTTTATTTTGAAATCATACAAACATAATTCAGATTGCAATTGAAAAATTGATTCAGAACATTACTGATAATTATATTTTTTTCAAGGTGGCTTTTCGAAAACAAATTGTACGTGATCGAAGGTAAAGCTTTTGAAAATTGAATATTATAAAAAAGCTAACACTAGATCCAATCACAATGCATAAATAGATGTTTTATTTTGAATTGGAAAACTATAACAGAAATTAATTTTGACAAAGAAATCACTTTTAAATAATATAATATAAAATTTTAAACAATATGAGCCCTATTTGGAATATTTTGCCACATTTGCACATTGAAAATCACACAATAACATTTCTTTGAAAAAAACTCACAACTGAGCGAATATATAAATTTACATTGATATGTATGAAGAAGTAAACTAATGAAAATGAAACTAACAAGGAAATGTATATTCGATAGACATAATTTAAATAGATGAACTAATATTTTAGCCGCTTTTAACTGTTTGTATTTAACAAGACAATGACAATAGAATTTTCTAGTTGGCTTGAATAAACTCCTAATGATAAAAGCTAAGGATTATTTGAATTTGTAAATTGTTAATGTTTTTTTAATTAACGAACAGAATAATGTCGGCTGAGCGGTAACAAAACTATCAGCTGAATGTTTTTATGGATATTCATTTGAAATTATGTTGACTATAATTCATTTTTATGTTTAAGTATAAATTACGAAACTATAATGTATGGGATATTGATGGTAACAACATATTAATTGCTGCCCAGTCATTTGATATGTTTGCTATGATAAAATTTATAAAATATAATTTTACGTATATAATATATATGGCATGTAGAAAGACTTCTAGAAATGAAATGGGCACTAAATTGTGTGCAAAACTGAATAAATATGAAACTCGAAATCAGTAGAATAAATTTAAAACAAAAACAAAACTAGCCTATAAGTCATGATTTATTTTAAGAAAGTATAATAATTAACACGAACAAATTAAGATGAGAGCGGATTGAGAGTAAACACTTTCTGGAATAAACGAATATTAAATCTTCGGACAATTATTTTATGCGTTTAAATCTAAATACATACTATATATCCTCTCCCATCTCAATTTGTGAAAACCCATAAATAATTATTTAAATTATGACCATGATATGATTTATGGAACAGAAACATGCATAGCACTACACACATGAAATTGCACAGGGTGACAAACAACGCATATTCAAATACAAAGACGAGTACAATACAATGCTTAATGCTTTCATGAAATAATCGTCTACATAATATTCTTTGAAATATTATTGAAAATTATTTACTGAAAAATAATTTACAAAAACTCAAACTGATACTGGTTTTGTGTTATTGTAATTTGGATTAAAATTAATTAGTGGTATATTGCATTGAAATCATTCATAAATACCTCGGGCGAATCGTGCACCATGTGGTCCGAAATGTCTTCCGGCGGGATGATGTCGATTTTCCTTTACCATTTCGACTACATTCGACACTGTATCAGAAAATCCGATATCATGATGGTGCATATAATGACCGCGTCGTCTAGGACTTGGCGATCTAGCGAGTGGTGATCCGTTACGTCTGAAAAATTAGAAACCAGTTATTTTGTGAATCAATCAGATTCGCGTCTAAATGAATATATTTTTGATTGATTCTTAATCCCAGATTTCAAATTTCTTATTAACAAGCAATAAATCCTAATTAGTTAATGTTATAATATTGGTGGCTTGTTTTTTGTTGTGGTGTCCCTTGGAAGCTTGTATTCCTTCGACTGAGTTAGAGTCGCACGTGTTCTAAAACGTGACTATCCTGAGCCAAAGAGCTTCCAGCCTATTAGTCTAATTTAGTTAGAGAGTTCTGGAAATGCTTGCAGACCAAAAAACAAGATGAACAAAATAGAAAGGGAGCCACTACATACTTATGTCAACATGGATTCTTTGAAAATGCAGTTTATTCTACTATGTAAAATTGAGGAGCTCAGCGCTAAAACGGCCCAAGCCACCAACTGCGCATTCTCAAAATTTATAGTTGGCAAAGTGGCCTAAGCTGAAGTAGAGCAGTTTTAAAGTTATGTTGTAGGCTTCTTTTAAATTTATTAAAAAACAAGCTGAGTAGGCAACAGAGTGCTTCTACCAAAAGGGCTTTGTAATCATCCTACGCTTCAAAATAACTTTTCGGACGAATATACAATAAATCGTTCAATTATTTCGTATATAATCGAGGGTTCTTTCATAAACACAAAACAGTCGTCTTTTTTTTCAATCTTAAATAAATTTTATGTATAGCTAACCAACTAAACATATTTAAGTAAAATACTGTTCCAGAAATCCGAAAAAATGTAGTGTGTACGTCGATTTGAATACATATACTAACTATCACTACAAATATACATGGTTGTTGTATTTGCTTCTAATTGAAATTCCTACCCCCCAGATTTGGCATTAATCGATTAATCAATCGGTTGAAAATTTAATGTATTAATTTAATGCCGATTAAATTAATCAAGATTAAGATAGTTAATCGTAATCGCGATCAATTTTAGTAATCATTAATCATCAATCGTTAATTGGATTAACGATTGTTTTATGAGACCCACTGTGTTATATTTATAGTATATATTATAATAACAAATAAGATGTTCGTGTAAATTAATGTGAATTAAAAGGCAGATAAAATTTATCCAGGATTCCTGAGTTTGTAAGCGTATTACTAAAAATTTAAGGTGTTTTTTTTTACCTGCATACTGCAACTGCAATACAACTAACTCAGCGGGACTCTGGAAGATGGATTTCTAGATTATTTCTTAGTGAATTTTTAGAGGGAAGCACTTCCATTGTCGTCACTTCCGGACAAATGAGATTTGAATCTCCTACTTACTGTTGAATTGGTAACTTTTTAAAGTCATTTAAAGTTAGAGACTTGAACCTGGGACCTGCGGTTTATGCAACTAGTGCTCTAATCCCTCGGCGATAAACAAATCATCATAGGGCTATTTCATTTCCCTATTATAATGCAATGCAGGAAGTAGACTATTTGCATGTGTTGATTACAACCTTATTCTTTTTTCATCGACAAATATAATAACTTTAATTTTTGCATGACATTATCATCGATTATTTATTGAAGTTGATGAAAAAGGAACAATCTTATGATCAATGCATACACATGAAAAATTAGAGTAGGTGTATATACATTGATGATAACGTTGTTCCTTATTCATCAGAGAATTTTTTATCATCTTGAATAATTGAATAAGCGATGATAATGTCATTGATGAAATGTTTTAGGTCATTTACTCACAAACCAATCACTAAATGCGCTTATCTTTTTGTTTGAACCTTGAGCCCGGTCCAGATGCTACGTCTCCCACAACATGTTGCCTGCCCAAAGCAAAACGTTGCAGGCAAAATGTTGCGTGTGGACGGGAAAAATGCAAGGTTTTAGAACTGCGCATAGAATTATGCAGTTGCAGCGATATTTGAGCTGGTAGGGCTTAAATATCTGTGAACTGCGCAAAGAAGTTAGTAAGATGTGCACCGTCTGGACGCTCTTTCAATTTTGCTACGTTTTGACTGCGCAGGCAAAACATTGTGCAAGACATAGAGTCGGACTGGGCTTTACGTAAACAATAGGAAGAACCATTCGTTTTGGTGGGTATACGTAGGTTTTGAGTCTACGTGCATTTTGCATTGATGTGTATGTAGTATTATTTGGCACACTGAGTGTTTAGTAAACAATATATATCTTTTGCGTGCGCACGTCAGAGTGATTATTTTCTGTCAAGTAAAAGTTCCTACGGTATCGAAAATGGATATAGACATTGAAACCGACATCGATATGGAAGAAAGTATTATTAATTATATAAATTCTAGTGGAAAAAGTGAAATCGGCAATGAAAATTTAGTTGCATCTTCAACGGGAAACACCAGAAAAAATCTATCAAGGGAATCATCTTTTTTACCTTCTGTTTTATTTGACGGCACCTTCTTCAAACTAGTTCCTGACGATTCTTCCGACAAGATTCTTGCTGCAACATGTATGAAGTGGTGATTAAAGGATACAGGAGAACAACGTCGAATTTTGTTGGGCACTTGAAAACGGCCAGCAACACTCTTTCAATGGAAAAGGACATGGTAACATAAGAACAATTTGAAGTTAATATTACTAATTATTTCGTTTATTCCTTAACACCTCTACGACCCGTAGAGGATCCCTATTTTACAAAAATGATGGAAGACTTAAATATTAAAAATATTGGATTGAAGTTGAAAAAAAATTGCCAAACAGTCTTATGATCAAATGTCTGCAATTAAAGAAAAACTTACAGCAGTTAATTACGTTTGCACTACCGCCGATATTTGGTCGGGCAAAAAAAGAAGTTTTCTCGACGTAACAAGGCATTGAATTGATGCAGATTTGAACACACTCAGCCGCTATAGCTTGTCGACGATTTAGGGGAGCATATACGCACGCCCGAATAAAAGACATGTCATTGAAAATATTTTCAAAATTCAATCCTGACCCTTCCAAAGTTACATCAATGGTGACTGACAACGGTGCAAATTTTGTCAAAGCGTTTAAAAAATTTGGCGTAAACCACACAGATTCGATGCCAATGAAGAGCACGATAAAAATAGCGAAAGTGACAATGTGATAGATCATGGTGAAGACCAGATTAGTATGGAAAGTGAAGACATGTATAAAATGAACCAAATGTCAGAAAATACTTCGCTACCGTTTCATATGCGTTGCAATGCGCACATTTTCAATTGGATTTCAAGATCTGATATGCAAAAAATATAATATAATAAATCTACATTATTGGGGAAAACATATCTGATGTTATGGGAAAATGTAGTGAATTCTGGAGTGCAGCTGGGCAACCAAAATCTGCTGTGATTGTGCAAGACATTCTCGGGCATATACTTACTCGTTCAGGGGCTTCAAGATAGAACAGCTTTTATGATGCAATTAAATATATTTCGAAAATAAGAAGCAAAAGTTTTCCACTAGCCGAGGCACTTGAGATTAAAAACCCACTTAAAGATACTGATTTCCAGTATATCGAAGAATATTTGCAATGTGCAGCGCTATTGGCAAACGCTTTGTATATACTGCAGGGTGATACATTTTATGGAATTGTTGCTCCATGTTTAATTTCTGTGATAAATAAGTTACAGAAGCTGGAACGTCAAAATCTGAAGTATTGTAAACCTCTGGTACGAGAATATTTGGAAAGTGTGGAAAAACGTTATGGAGAATTTTTAAGTTTCTCTAATGAAAGTACTAAAATTGCTGCTATTGCATCCTTAGTTTATCCTAAGTTCAAGAACGGATGGTTGACATGCTTTGACTCTGACACTCAAAATGTTTAATTTGGCTAGAAGCAATTTTATGTTTAAAATTATCTGAACAAGATCAACAAATTGAAAATCAAAGTAGTGAAGATAAAAATAAACAGAAAGAGGACGGTTTTTTTTATTTTATTTCAGATTCTGGCAGTGAGTTTGAAACTGTTAGTTCGTGAAAGAGGTCCCATTTATTAGTTTCAAATTTTTTCTCTGAAACAAATCGTGAATTAAGCCTTTTAAATCGCTACCAACCTTTGAAAAATTTATAGTATACAATACACATATGCCATCATTGGGTTCTGTAGAGAGGATGTTTTCATTTGCGACCATGGTGAATGCACGTAGATCGCCCAGAATTTCAGATGCTTTATTCGAAGAAAAAGTAATTATGAAATGCAATTTAAGTTACGGCAAAAAATAATAACAAATTTTGTAACTAAGCTAGGGTCTTACGTCAGTCTATATAATTAATTAATTCATACATTTTGCCTCCCCTCGACACCCTGTTGTGCATATTGTTTTGCAAAGCCCTAAAAACGAAAAATTTGCAGCTTAGTCTCTAATTGTGGTTCATGCCATTTTAGCACTGAGGACCTCAATTGTAAATGTAAACTACATTTACAATTGAGGTGGAGGAAAGAAAATGTATAAGGTGTATTCATTGACGTAGGAGAGTTTGCTTGGGAACCATACGAATTCTTATATTCGCAAGGGAACATGAGGAAATAGGAGTTCCTAAGATCCTTATGGTTTTGTTTTGAACAAAAATAAGTTAGTTAACTTAACGTCTTCTGAATATCAAAACTTGACTCATATACATCTAAACTCACTGCTGTTTAGTTTTCAGTGTGTTGACCTCATTGTTTAAGTTGTCATGATAACATATCAATTTTACCAACCATTCCTAAAATTTTCATCAAAATTTCTACGTATGTAGTGTCTAAGTCCTTTGCAAACGTGTATCACCACAATATCATGTGTTGTTTTTATTGCAATGGTTAAATATTTCATTAGCTGTAACTTGGCTACGGTAAGCTCGATTGTTGTAAAATATACTTAGGTCTGAGTTTGGGAAAATTTTACGGTTTCCCTTTAATACTATCGACAAAATGTAAGATTTACAAAACCTACTATTAATAACAAAGTTGCTAGAATTCTGATTTCTGACGTATTTGCTGGCTTTTTATTTCTGATTTTTTAAAGATTTTTCAGGTCAAAGTTGTCCAATCGCGACACATTTCTCATTTTTTTCCCACTCCCTGCACACCTCGAAACAAAAAGTGCCAATTTAAAACTATTTTGAAAAGTTCCTATCAAGATCTTTCATTTGATCTTGGGATCAGGAAAATGCCGGGTTTTCCAGGAAGCCCTAGCGAAGGCAAAATCAGAACTTAAATGACCCGCATGCTGCAGCTAAACCCACACTGCAGTTCAAAGCCCCAAATCTGCTTGAGCAGTTTGTGAGGGACATGAAAGCCGACTTCATGAAGCTGAGTGAGCAACATCATGATAAAAGTTCAGCAGCATGGTATCCTGATAAAATTGGCACTGCCGCCATCTGGGTTCGAAATAGTGATTTCCAGGCGGAGAGCTGTGGACGTGGGGGTAGTTTTGTGTGGACTCGGTGCTCAGGGACTACCTTCTTTAGTGTGTATTTAACGCCGAACAAATCAATACATCTTTCCAAGCCAAGCTTAATACTTTGAAGGGTGCTCTCTTGAACGCGGACAGGAATGTGCTCGTTGGGGGAGACTTCAGTGCGAAAGCAATCGAATGGGGCATGCCTCAAACAGATCCTCGGAGAAAACGGATCCTTGAAATGCGGCCAGGAGGGCGCTCCTCGTTCTATGTAAACACCGGGAACACGCCGACTTTCCGCCGTATTGACTGTTAAGGTACCATACCGGACCTGACATTCGCCTCGAAGGCCTTAGTGCGGAGAATACACAATTGGAGAGTATTAGAGCAGAACTCAGCCAGTGATCACCAGTGCATTCTGCTTGAGATCAGCGATGTTGTCTCCCGACATCCATGCTCTCGGCTTTCTACAATTGAATGGAACATCGGAAGGATGGACGTCGAGGGGACAGGAAGATTCGGAGGGGACAGAAGAACTGGTAACTCAAGACGTGGTGAACTCAACTATTTACATCATTACGACTGCTTGCAACGCTTCTATGCTCCGTGTAAAACCCCGGCACGGCAAGCCCCCAGTGTACTGGTGGTCAAATGAAATCGCTGAAAAACCAAGGGATCGTCACAAGCTTTGCCGTGAGGCTCAACGAGCACGGAACCATGACGAGGCAACCAACCGGGTATCAGCATATAAGTTGGCCCGGAAATGCCTTCGCAAATTGATCAACAACAGCAAGGCTCGCTGCTGGCATGATTCAGTGGACAATGTGAACAAGGATCCGTGGGGTCTTTGATGCAAGCTAGTTATGCAGAAGCTTGGTGCCTTACGGAAATCTTGTATGCATGATTCGAAAAAGATAGACGAGATAGTGTGGGTACATTTCCTCGCCCATCCCGCCCGTGTTAACGCTTTCCATGGTGAAACACTAGTCGAGTGTCAACTCTTCACACAGCTGGAACTGGAAGAGGCAGTCCTTTCGCTGAAAGCGAGGAAGGGTCCAGGCCCAGATGGTGTTCCAGCTGAGGTGTTGCAGCTTGCCTATCACCATTGTCCTGACTTGCTGTTGAGCACATTCAACGCTTCCCTATGGGACGGGGTTTTCCCGTCCCATAAGCAAGCTTGACGGGTTGACGCGATACGAGCTGCTGGGGACCTATCTGCTTGGCAGTACGGCTTTAGAGCAGGACGTTCTACCATTGTTGCGATTGCGGAGGTGGTGAGCGCGGTCCGGAAGGCAGAAGCATATAGTCCCACCAAGCGACGGATCATCCTGTTGGTGACACTCGACGTCAGGAACGCCTTCATCTCTGCAGGTGGGTGGACATTCTGGATACGCGGGAAAACTCTTTTATAGTTCCAGAATATCTGCTCCGGCTTTTGAGGGACTACATGAAGGACCAAAGCCTACTTTACGACGCGACACAGTGCCAACGAAGGATAGAAATCACATCGGGTGTAGCTCAAGGATCTATACTTAGTCCAGACCTGTGGAGCCTTTCTTACAACGGGCTACTGAGACAGAAAATGACTGATATGTCGGGTTTGATCGGCTACGCTGATGATATTGTGGCTCTGGTCGCTGGACGCACCGTTGAACAAGTGCGACTTAGGCTAGATAGGCTCATGCACCGAGTGAGAGACTGGATGACTGCTCGTGGGTTCAGTTTAGCACTGGAGAAAGGTGAAGTGGTCATCTTGACAAAAAAAAGAGAATTCCTGGAGTAAGGATGATCAGTATTGGAGACATACTAATCGAATCGAAGCCAGCGCTGAAGTACCCAGGGCTCCTGATCCACTCAAAGGTAAGTTTCTCTGAGCAAATCAGGGCAACGGCTGAGAAGGCTGCTTCAGGAGTATCAGCTCTGAGTGGACTTATGGCCAACGAAGGGGTCCCAACCCATCAAGAAGACGCCTCTTGATGAGTGCTGTAGGCTCAGTGCTACTGTATGGAGCAGAAATATGGGACGATGTTCTCAGCAAGGAGTTGTACCAAAAACGCTTTGCACAGGTACAGAGAATAAGTGTACTGAGGATTGCATCCTCGTATTCAACAGTCTCTGATCCGGCGGTGAGTGTTATTGCAGGCGTGATATATGTTACCCTTCTTGTTAGAGAGCGCTGCGCTATTTACCTGCGTCAAAACGATGACGCCAGGGAGATAATTATCCGTGAAGAGAGACAGTGCTTACTCATTGACTGGCAGCAATCTTGGGGGGAGTGCAGCACGAAGGGAAGGTGGACTGTGCGGCTCATCCCAGATATGAGACCGTGGCCAAATCGAAGGTATGGTGAAACTGACTTCTACCTGACTCAGCTTTTGAGAGGGCATGGGTGTTTTTAGTCTTACCTGCACAAGATTGGTAAGTTACGATCCCCCGATTGTCGGTTTTGCCCAGGAGAGGAAGACAACGCCTGCCACACATTTTTTGTGTGCATAAAATGAGACAGCCTGTGGCGGAAACCCTACAGGGAGACGGAAAAGCTCACCCCGGATAGTACAGTCGCGGTAATGCTCGAATCGGTTGACAAATGAGACCATGTGGCACATTATTTTCGGACAGTCCTAAAAGATAAAAGAGACTCACAGCAGTCCGGGACTTTGGGGGCTGGGGGATCGCTTATCTAGCAATTCCTCTTTCCTTCTTCCCTCCCGCTAGAGGAGGGATCCCCCAGCTTGAAGGTTGCCACAGGACGTGACAAAACGAGACCTGGTCCGAAGTAATGTATTAAACGGTTCCAGGCTGGGTTTTGTGGTTGACGGGAAGTGTTCAGAGGATAGTCCCGTCGCTTGGGAGCGTAGGAGTCCCACACTTTGTGCGTAAATGACATTCACCTCCCAACTACAAAAAAAAACCACTAGTCGCAACGTAGAGCTGTCACTGCTTAGCGGAGATTCATACTTTCATGCATGTTTAGAAAAAAACCTTCAATACAGATAGAAAACTTGAGTAGCTAGTCCATCCAAAGAAGTGTTTCTTATTTATTCACTCTAAAATAAATTTATTAATTGCCATTGAGGGTTTTCTCGAAAAAAATACATTTGAATGTAATTTAGCAGCCTCATAAGAAAATCAAAATTGATTGCTAGGTAATAATCTGAGGGCAAAACTACTAACAGATAGGGCAACTATTTGTCTGTAATATTCTCGAGCACCCAGCATATTTTCACCGATATACTCGTACATATTAAATAAAATGTCCAGTCCTAACCTTGACAGATAGTTTCGAAGAGTGCTTATTCATTTATTTATAAATATTTCTCCCTTTAAGGTTTCTTAAGATTGATTGAAATTTCTTCCAACGCTAACCAAATAATGAATAACGTGAAAAAACTTACCTTAAACTAGGTGACCTTCGGTGGCCGTTTGTATACGCATGCCCTGGATGCAAATGCCCATCTCCTGCCAATGATTCGGTTGAAGGATGTCTAGACGGTACATCCTGCAGATCTAACATCTACATATTTCCCAAAAAAAGAAGATAAAATTCAATAAATACAGTTTCTTAAGTACGATGAAAGTTTCACAAGAGTCATTTCCAGAGAATATCTATTAATAATGCCTTATAAACTATGAAATAATATTTCATCATATTATATAATTGATCGCTTCATTGCCTGTCCCTTATTTTTATGTTATTACCCAATTTTCTAAAAAATAATTTTTTGTCCTATATTTATTTGATTTGCATAACTAGCAATACGTGTTGCAAATAAGATATTGCTTGAATCAATAATACAGAAACAAAATTTGGATTGGAACATTTGGTGTGAAGCAATTTATTTGCTTGCAGTGTGAGGGATGTGATTGTCAGTATGGGATCTGAAAAGAATAATTTCCAAAAAGCGGAAATAAATAGAAATTATCACTTAAAAATTGCAACAATAACGTTAATATATACATCAAATAATAGACAAACACGATATTAAGAATATGAAATATATTAAATAGCTTTTTTGCATGCAACATGCAATTAGAAATAGTAAATTTATTTATTTAGCTTCCAATATAATCTAATCACTGCAATGTTTTAATATTATCGAAAGATTAAATATTTATTTATGCATATAAGTTGCAAAGATTGAAATTGCGTCATGAGCTGAAAAACTTGCATACAATTGAATGAATGGAAAAATTCTTCAGACTATCTAACCATCTAGGAATGTCGAAAATTCTAATAGATATTCGTAAATATGGAAGTTATGAAAACATGCCGAAAAATGATGAATTGATCGTTTAGGATGGTTTGTTTTGTTAAGATGGGCTTTTAGTTAATGATACTTACCAATGGTCAAATTAACCAACTATTCTATTTGAACAAAATTTTCCATTTAGTGATTTTCAATGAAATTTTAAATAGATACATCTGCACATCTTCTGAATGTTAAAAGTCTATAATTTTCTAACTCTACACATGATTTATATTTATCAACAGGATTTTTAGTTGTTTTTTTTTCAATTTGGGGAGTACTACTGTAAAAACGTTTTGCAATTTCCTTTAATAAATTTACCCTTAAAGACTCAAATACATACTCGTATGCGTTTACGTTGCTTCTGATTTAAAAAAGAAATTGCATTACATATCTGTTTTGAAATTTGGCAACTACTTTTATTTCTTGCTTTACAAATAACACGTTTTACTTCTAAGGAGGAGAAATATAACTGATTTTTGTATGGCTCGATAATAGAACTATTTAAAACTTTCAACATACATTTTTTTACATAAAAAATTATTTGCAACTCAATGCATTGTAAATTACGACGAGAAACTCTAGTTTTACCGCAAAAGTATTTTTTTATTTAATTAATTTCAATCCTAACCTATTCCTACACTTTTATTAATTTATTAAATAATAAAGCAATCACATTGAATAAAAATAATGACTAAGGTTCGTAAAAGGTGTTGATTATTCATCGTACAAAAGTATTGCACACAATTTGTATGTGTGTTTTATTTTTAAATTATATCGAAATGAAGATTTGTTAAAAATATACATTAATTAACAGTAAACAACAACAAACATTTATCATACACAAAAAATTGAAGGAGGACTTGTAGTGAACTCAACACATTTTACCAACATAATATCTGCTTAAGAAATTTTATGAGCAATACAATATACATATTACCGACAAGGAATATCACCTTTTTGCTCCTGGAATGTAAAATGAAAACAGCATTATTAAATTTATTGAATTGAATTTTATTCAAATAGACGTTACTTGCAAGGACAAAGGCTCATGTTTCAAATAAATATTTTTTTTGCAAAATGAAACGCATAATTTGATGAAAAAGCTATAAAAGTAAATTAGAATAATAAACTTTGAAGCAAAATCTTTCCAATTTTTTCATTAGGCAAAACAGCCTATTGAAATAAAATCTATATAATCATGCGAAAAAAGTAAGAGATGCGGTGACAGAAGCACCCAAGGAGGTCTTGGGGCACCAGCAAGAAAAGTAGGAACAACTGATACGACGAAGAATGCAAAGAAGCGAATTAAAAAAATGAAGTAGGTGCACAAAGAATACATCTAGCGACCAAATCGGGCCAAAGAAGAACAATATAAAATCCTTCGACGTCAAGCTAAAAAAATGTGCCGAAGAAAGAAATGGCTGACTTTCAACACCGAGATCCAACAGATAAACGAAAACATGACCCTTCATGAAGTCAGATTGGCGTATGCCTATATCAAACAACTAAGAGACGGCTTCAATCCACAAACAAGTCTTTGCAGTCGAAAGTTAAAACATATGGCCGTAATATTTTCAGAAGCTATTTACAGTGTCCCCAATAACGACTGAAGCTTCCAGATACAGGGAAAGAGGTACCAGTTTCACCACCAGCTAGAGACGAAGTACAGGCAGCAGTACGAGACCTCACAAAAAATAAGATGCCTGGAACAGATGGAATACCAGCAGGACTGCTCCAGAGCGGGGTTCCCGATCTAAATAACGATGAACAGTACCAGAGGACTGGCGGAAATGTACATTATCCCGTACACAAAAATGTGAACAAATTTAGGTGTGGAAATTATAGAGGCATTGATCTACTGTGCACGTCTTATAAAGTGCTCTCCAAAATCATAGAAAGAAAATTAAAGCCGTACTATGAAAATTTTATAGCCGCACTGTGAAAATTTTATAGCCGTACTATGAAAATATTGTACGGACACTTTCAAAGTGACTGGCCTACAATAGATCAAATATTCTCAGTTAATCAGATGCTCAAAAAGAGCTCTTTGTAGACTTCAAGCAAGCATTTGACAGTATCGACAGAAATGCTATGTACAAAATATTGCTTGTTTTTGGCGTCTCAAAAAAACTAATCCGCATGGTCAAGGTCACGATCCCAGGTCAAGGTAAATGGTGAACTAACGGAAAGCTTCATAACGGAATCAGGCTTAAAATAAAGGAATTGACTTGCCCCAATGCTCTTTAATATTGCGTTAAAACACGTCATCAGGAAGACATAAGCAGAAACCTCGGATACACTCATTTTCAAATCCACACAGTTGGTAGCATACGCTGATGACGTCCATACTTTAGCACGCTCAATTTTAGATGCCAAACAAGCATTTCTGAGTCTAGAATCTGAAACAATTTGATTTGTTTGGCGTAGGAGTTAATGAAACTTAATCTAATTTCAGGATTCAAACGAGGAAGAAAACTCCAGTTCGACAAAACCCGGCAGAAGAAAACTACAATCTTGTAAGTGTGGATCATTTTGTATATCTTGGAGCCAACCCGAGTAGAAGAGGTGCTGAAAAGGACGAGCTTGAACACCGCATGATCACCGCAAATAAAGCTTATTCCCATTCTAAGGTCCAGAGTAGTGCACAGGCAAAATAAGCTTCGCATTTGCAAAACACTAGTCAAACTTGTGCTGTTATATGGAAGTGAAACATGGACCCTGACAGCGAATTTGAAAAGGCAGTGGACGTGTTTGAGTGTACGAAAAATCGACAGCCCAGTGAAATAAGGAACAGAGTGGAGACTACGTTGCAACGATGAGATGTATGAACTATTTGATGATACACCTGTTTCCTCTTGTGTAAAGTTACGTAAATTACAATGGGTTGGCCATGTGGGAAGAATGGAAGAAAACCGGCTACCTAAATGACGGGTAGAGCACAAGGTAGACGTCCAATGGGAAAACCGAAGACTCGATGGAAAGATATAACAGGAGCTGACAGCAGATCCTCGTTGAGACTAAACAACTAGCAGACAAGATCGCGGAACTGTTATGATTGGAGGAAGTTAGTCCTTGCGGTTTTATTTTACAAAATATGAAAAAGTCTGAATGGAAAATTCATCAAAGAGTTGTGACCCATTTCAAATATTACTTCGTTGCCGCTCCATCAGTACCTTTCTTTGTGGAGTTTATCTTCTTTCATACCTTTTTCTAATATCTTCGTCACTCAATTTCACCCACGAATGAATATTGATGTCCCTTTCCTTCTCCCATGCGTACCATATAGGCAATCCTTTTATCATGAAACTCTCCGACTGGTTGGATAATTCATATAGCTCATCTCTCTATATTACTACCATCCGTCTCATAACTCGCTTTTCAAAGGAGTTCCATATGTTTGCAGATGCTTAACTGCGGGTTCGTATACCATGCTATTTTACAGATTTGAAGCTTTTTCCAACCAGACACCGGCAAATACTTTAACTTATCGATATCGTATGTCAAAAACTTATTTGGCGAAGACCAGCTATCTAAAAAAATTCGACATCGGAAGGCTCGAAACGGCGTATGTGTCAATAATTTCACGGAAACCCTCTACAACCAAGAAACTCCCATCATATGAGACACATCGTCGAAAACGAGTTGTGGGTGGAAGTGAATGTGGAAATTAAGAACTTGCAAAACAGACGATCGGACATCAAGTCCGGCACAAAGTAAATGAAATGTGTTAGACAAAAACAATCAGGCCTATAAAGAAAAAGTAGGTAGGAAAACTAGGGCAAAGAGAGAACATTATGAAAATCACAGAAGATGAATAAGATAATTAGAATCAAGAACAGATGATACTATGGCGACTGATTGAGAAGCATCGATGTGAGTCTAGCGAACATCAACGCAAGACAAGAATTCAAAGTAGTGAAAAGCCTGAAGCGAGGTTATCAGCCCAAGACCACGCTCTGTCGTGATGACATCGGCAACATCATTGCTGATGAAAATAGGATTCAAGAAAGATGGTCATCATATTTCGAGAACCTCCTAAATCTTCCGTGCAGCTCTAGAACAAGAACCTCCTAAATCTTCCGTACAGCTCTAGAACATCGGATCCTATACTCGTAGGTATTCCCGAAAAGCTTCTTTTGGCCCCACCAGCTCTGGATGAAGTTTGTTCCACCATCAAAGCCCAAAAGAATAATAAAGCGCTGGGCATCGGTCAGATTCCAGTGAATATCATTAAATATTTTGCCAGCGGTGTTCAAAAAGCCATCCATAAAGTCATCTAACACATGCCGAACGAGGAGAGCCAATCAATTATATTTTCTACCTACAAAAAGGTGACAATCTACTATAGATTCAAATCGATCCTAACGTACTGTACCAAATAATGCTTTGCATTGGCATCCCAGCCAAATAAGTCCGTCTTATTAAAATGACAATGACGTCGACAGCTAACTCAGGGACGTCTTTGACACAGATATCGGACTAAAGCAGGTGATCTAGCCTAATTACCATTCAATTTGGCTCTGGTATACGTCATAAGAAAGCTACCTGTCGATAAAAGAGGTAAGTTATCATACAAGTCGAGCCAAGCAGTAGCCTATGCGGACGACATCAACGGTCATTGACAACTGGCAAAGAACTTTTTCTGAAGCTCAACAGCGAGGCAACGCTAGTAGGGCTACAAATCAACGAAAATAAAACAAAACTTATGACGCAGTTGAGGGAAAATACCTCACATACCCAAAATATCACACTTGCCAAAACAATATCAAAAATTTAGACAAGTTTGTATATTTAAGTGTTAAAATAACGATAACCGATAATGAAAGAGATGACATACGTCGAAGAATACAGCTTGCAAATAGAATATTTTATTCAGTTTTGATGGTCTTGAAGACTAGCTGCATACACAGGAAAACGAAGCTCCAAGTATAAAAATCGGTGATAAGACATATGCTATGCTATGGGTGTAAAAGCATTTGCAAATGTATTGAATGCCTTCGAGAGAGGCCAATAATTGGAGTGAAGCTAGATGGGAACCAATAGCAAACTCGATACAACCATGAGCTGTATGAAATTTTTGATGAGCTGGAGGGCTCAAGGATTGTAAGACTGCAGAAGCTGTAATGGGCTGGCCACATGAATCGAATAGAGGAACAACGGATACCCAAAAAGGTATTCGTTGGCAGAGCTGAAGAGCGGAGAGAAGTGGAGAAACCGAGGAAACACTGGCCTGACTCCGTCGAGGAAGACTGCTCAACGCTGCTTAGACTTCAAAATAGCAGGACGCGTTCAATGGACTGAGAAAGTTGCAGGAAGCGAATGCGCAAGAGGGGATGTAGCGCTACAAAGAAGAAGAAGTAATATTTTAAGAGACAACTATATTCTTTATTACATTTTCCCAGTTTACTTACTGTCTTCACGGAGGTATCACTCATTTAATTATTATTTTTACCATTTTGGCCAAGTCATAAAACTAAGCATTATTTGGTACAGAACATCACGGTCAATGCGCCGTATGCTTGCTTGCAGTTCACAAAAATGTATTTGCAGTTGATTTCAAGCATTTTTCAACCGGCTAGTTGACCTCAAATATTTAGTGTGCCGTCGATTTCTCAGTTCAACAAGTATCTTGATACTCCCCAATTATGTTGTTTGCATATATCTTAACTGTACTCTAGATAACTTTTCCAGATATTATCGTTTTACATTGCTTCTAATGCCTTCAGGTATCTTCAAACAAAGTAAATATTGACCGCACAAAAGTGTTCAGGAAGGTTCTCGATCCTTCCCTCGCTAAGAGGACTGCTTGATTGTTACCTACCACTCCTGCATATCCTGACGACCAACTATCAACACTAAGATCAAAAAGCTTAACGAAAAAATAACGCAACATGAAATCAGATTACCGTATGCCTCTATTAAACAACTAAGAGATGGCTTCAACCCACAAAAAAGTCTTTGCAAAAATGCACTAAGATCAACCATAAGTAATTCAGTCAAAATTAAAAACAGATGGCTTCAATATTTCCAGAAGCTCTTCACAGTGCCCCCAACAATGACTGAAGCTGTGAACATTCTCGAAGCAGAACAAGAGATCCCAGTCTCATACCAACCAGAGTCGAAATACAGACAGCAGTACGTGAACTCAGAAAATATAAGGTTCCAGGAATAGATGGAATACAAGTAGAACTGCCACAGTGCAGGGCTCCTCATCTAAGCAAACTTCTTCATCCACTTATAGGCAGAATATAGTCAGAGGAGCAGCTACCACAGGACTGATGAAAAAGTATAACATAGCCTGTACACAAAAAGGCAGAAAAGTTAAGGTGTAAAAATTTTAGAGGTATCACTTTGCTGTGTATGCTTTATAAAGTGCTCTCCAAAATTATAGAAAGGAAATTAGAGCCGTAGAAACAATCTAAAGATTGTATGAGTGAAAAATGTCAAGATACAGTTAGTAGACAAAACAAAAGTAAACATTGGAGCACGTCCCCAGAAACCTCAATAGCCAAGTTAAATAAAAGCTCTTTGGATATTCTGATACAAAATAGTAGAGTGCCAATATGTTATAATCATAAGAATTATATTGTTGGCTACGTCGAAGTTAGGATCAATTTCAGAGGATTATATACGTGTACTTAAAAAAGGCGTCTGCTCTGCACAAATTTGAAGCAAACATACGAGTACTATTGTATATGCAATATAACGCCGAGAGGAGATTTTCAAATTGCAGTAACAGAAAAATAAAAAAAAAATCGCATAAAGTTCTACTTCATAATATTTGCAGATGATAAATACTTTACAAATTAATATACATCTCCTTACCTCACTGATCGTTTCCGAATAGTTGATCTTCGTGCCAGGGCTGCCAAACTTGAATGCTCGTCACCACCGCCATTTTGCTGATTGTGCAGTAAATGAGTTTGGGCGTTGGCAGCTTCATTGGTCGGTTCTAAACTTAACGAACCAGTGCGTGAACCACCACCACCTTTTTCTAGTGCTGCCATATCGAGCAGGCAGTTGAAAAATGATTGTTTCTGTTTTGTTACACAATTTTATCATCCCACAACGATGATTGTTATTTGAGTTTTATAATTGATTGTTATTTTATTTCCACGTTTATTTTCATAGTTGAAGATATTAGTTGATTTTTTGTTTGTAAATTTACACACCCCGTGACCATGATGATGCATGTAGTTGTTGGTGATGTATTTCGGTATTTGAATGTGACATTTTTATTTTATAAGTTATTGATTATTTTTGGTTGATTTTAAGTTTTTAATGTTTTTTGTTTTTGATTTTCGAGAATGATGCAGAGAAAGCGCAATAGAAAGATCGAAAAGAAAAGATCAAGCAAAGAATGTTAAAATGCAATGTAAAAAGTTTGAATGTTAAATTTTTTTTTGATAAATTCAAATATCATTTATGAAAATTTAAGATTTAAAGATGGTTCACACAGAAAAATAGTGTACCATCTTTTTAATTTCATTTATTATTATGTTAAATGATTGAATAATCTTTTAGTGTTTATTGTTTTTAAAAATAAATGTGAAATGATTGAGAAGCATGCAAAATATTTAGCACTAAAACTGTTCTACGTAAAATTGAGTGCACTACAAAGAGGAGGATTTGCAATTATTTTGTAAATTTCGTTACATGTCTTTTTCCTAAACTTGGTTGATTTGCCATGGAATGATTTCATTAGTATTATTCTGATCAGGTCTAAGATGGAACATTTTTTTATAATGCAATACCAATGAAATAATTCTTTTTGACACAAATAACCGCAATTTTCGTTCTTTTTAAATCTAAGCTAAAGCTGATCAACACGAAACTAACAATAGAATAAAAAAACTCGCGTTCACAATTCGAACTCATTCTCAAATTTGAAAAAAAATTTATCATGCCACCTAAAAACTGCACAACAGTTAAATTGGGCTTATAACTTGTAAATATTAATATTATTGAAAATTAATTGGGAAAAATGCAGTAAATTTAATCGTGCAGAAAAATTCGGATTATATTTATGCCTAAACTAATGTTAAGTAAGTGAAGGATCGTACATTTGATACACATGAGGATTGAAAATTATCAAAATTAGCTAGTTTTTAATATTTTCTAAAATAAAAAAACAATAAAACAATCTTGTGGAATGTGTCAGTATTTAATCTAAGTGATTTCGTTTGTGTTTTGTGAAAACATTTTTAATGAAATAGAATCTACTGTGATGTGTTAGAATTTAATTGAAATCAATTGCATCTAACTAAAGTGTCTAGAGATGAAATTTAAATATAGGACAATATTTATTTGCTTTGTAATTTTCACCTTTAACTGAATTACCAAATTTTAATGATTTCTAGCAAATTATTAGTTTTAAAGTTCTAAAAATTTATAAACTCTAAGTTTTGAATGTTTTATAATTTTCGTATACCTCTAACCCTCTTAACAACTAGGGGTCTTAATACTAGAATATTAATTAAAATAAGTAAATACTATATGATCGCTATCAATGTAAAATGTTGGTTGAGAATTTCTAGGAAGTCTAATATTAAATTCAGATGACCGCAGGCAGGCAATGCTTACTAAATCTATGAGACAGTCTAGCTTAAGAATGTTTGAGACTAGTGCAATCTGTTTTGAGGATAAATTAAATAACATTGAACAAATGAACATTTGTAATTATTTGATTATGTTTTAAGAACATTTTAAAGTGGATCGCTGAGCTGGTCCTAATTGAATTTTTGTTAGCTACTTGGGTTTAATATATTCTTACGTAAAACAATATTCCAAACTTCATCGATGCAGTTCTATCATCTTAATTAGCAGTATATGAAGGACAATACAAAGCAATTATCGGATATTGATGATGGTCGTAAAAATTAGAAAAAACAAGTTGGATAAACAGACCTACGCTCATGTCAGAAGGGTTTTGTATTCAATTTACAAAATGCAGTCACCAGATTGAATAAAATCAAGAAGCATGTCAATGACGATTTTATTGGAGAAAATATGAAATTCGAAGATCATACTATTATTAACAAAGTTGAACGAATTTCGACTTCTGAGGTTTTCGTTATTGCTATACTCATATATACTCATAATTATTTCACATTTCCATTCGCGAGGGAGGAAACACATTTTTCATGTACTTCCCCCCTGTGCCCCACTGAAGCAAAAACTGACAGTTTAAGAACTGTTTTGAAAAGCTCCCATGAAAACTTTCATTTCATACTCATATCGGCTACGTTTGATGAATTTTTTTTCAGGGGCCACTCTCCTGTACTGTTATCATCGATTCATGGCCAATTTTTTCGAATCCTAGAGTTGTTACAAAATCCTTTTGCTAGGAGCTCTCTCCCGCCTCCTTGACTTGTTTCACTTATGAGTATTAATTGTAGGTACTCATCTTCAGTCACCCATTAAATTGAACCAAGTTGAAGTTGGGAAAAAATAACTCAAAATTATTCAATCTTCGCATTTAAAACAGCCACTATTTTATTTTACGATTACTGATACCACTAGCTGAACCGACTCTCAAAGATATACACGACACCTATCATTCCTGAAATTTTCATGCAAATCCTAGCAAAACTGTAGTGTCTGAGTCGGTAAGAAGCGCATGTTGTTCCATAGCCATATGTTGCCATAGTAATACATGCAGCGCATATTGTTCCATAGTAATACAGGTAAATTCAAACCGCTATAACTTCGCTAAATATAATTCAATCTTTATGAAACTTGCAGGGTAGATCAGCCTTATAAATAGTCATCTGTGTACTGAATTTCATTGAATTTAAGGGTACCGTTAAGATTTTATTCAAGAAACGACTTCTCACGTATTTGTTGTTATTGTACTCATCAAGGCCTACATTCTTGATTTTTTTCAGATTTTTCGGATCACAGGGGTCCAATCGCGAGGGGGGGGGGGGGGGGACACATATTTTTCGTATATTTCCCCTCCCTGTGCGCCCCTCGAAGCAAACTTTGCCAAACTAAGACCTGTTTTGAAAAGTTCTTATCAAGACCTTTCATTTGATACCCATATCGGCTACCTTCAATGAAATTTTTTTCGGGGGGTCACTCCCCTATATGGGGAGACCCCCCTTAAATATCTTATAAAATTTTTTTGTAGTTGAACTTTGAAGAGAACACCACTTTACACCTACATACAAAATTTGATGTTTCTAGCTTAAGTAGTTTCCGAGAAAAACTGCTGTGACACACGGACGGGCGGACGGACGGACGGACGGACGGACGGACAGACGGACAGACAGGACGCGATTTTAGTAGGGTTTTGTAAAATTATGTTACAAAACCCTAATTATGACAGCTTCCTTATACTCTCATTAGTTAGTTAGCTAAAAATCATATAAAAACGTCAACCACGGGAACTGAATTCAGGTGAATATCAACGACTGGATCGGTAAAATTCAAAATGAAACAAAAACTACGTCCCAACCATCACCAAGACTCTCTGCTTAAAACAAATCAAAGCAGCATGATAATGCTTCTATTCTCTACACTTTTCGAAGCAAAATGTATGAGTTTAGGACCTCTTTCAAAAGCTCTTATAAAGACCTGTTACGGACGGAGTAGAGAGGCATCAACATTACCTTACCCCGAACACTACCCTATAAATCGCGTGACTCGTTAAACTAAGCCGCACTCGATTAGGGTTTTGATTAACACTCCTAATTGTACCCGTAGTAGTAATTTAAGTATGAGTACTTGTAGTATTGATTTTGAAAAAGTGAAAAAAAAGTATATAAATGTAACCCATACTGGGATATAGGTAGGTTGCTGCGAAAGTATATGCCACTTCAGGTCCGACTTTAAGCGGACAAGAACTTGATTTGGAAGGAATGTCTAGAACCACTGGTTAACAACATTCACATCCTGAACGAGAAGGCTCAACACCTTTTAGAAACCGAAAGTGCCCTAACAAGACGAGTTTTGAAAATGTATCGACCAACTTCAATATTGTGTTTCATGACGAAGGATTGCCTGCAGCCGAAGGTTAAGGAGGCGAGTCAACATCTGAAGCTGAGTAAAAGTTAAGTCGCACAATATCGAACAACTCAGTCAAAGGAGAATACGGAAAGCGAAAAAGCTTCTATGTTCCTACTACAAAAACGGGCTAGGACAACTTTTTCAACAAGCGTGTAGCATAATTGTAAACATTATGTGGAATTACGGGAAGTCGACGCGAGATTTACCACGTGTGGCCAAAGTACTTTGCTTTCTGCTGTATTATAGGAACATCCGTTACTTTCATTTACTTAGAGAATAACAAGCTCGCATGAGCGCGCGCGAGATTATTCACTGGTTACGGAATTCCTAGGTAATTTGTGAAATAATAGAAGCACTTAAAAAAATTGTGGGACCGAAATATTTCAGGCTGTGATGCGAACGACATTGAATTTGCATTGGTCAAAAGTGTACTAGGAGTAAATAAAACAAACACCACATCAGAGATAAAAAAAATATTAAAACAAACATCAGAATTAATGATAAAAACAAACATCAGGCTCAATTACGCATACAACCGTAAGATTCTCCTCGCTCTGATACCGTCTTCCGCCATGTATTTCCATTAATTACATTCTACATTGAATGCATTTCATGAAAAATTACGCGGGAACCTTAAATTTTTTGAGCTATTGCGGTCTTTCATTACACTTACTTCTTCATTTCTATTTACAATCTGATCTGACAGTACAAACTGTTAGAGAAGACGTTCAGCAGATTCAACAGTTATTAAAGTGACCTTGACCAGAGTGATTGAAGGTGGAGTGAAAACCACACTGAGTTTGAGTGAAATCACTCCTCGAGAATAGGAAGAACCACTCCGAAGAGGTGGCTGAACCCGAGACAAAGAACTCAGTCGCAGAGTGGTACATTGGCTGTTAGAGGGTAATTATAAAAGAGCGCGACGAATGACGCGCCTCCTCTTTCATCTTGGGTTTGGCGAAGTGATGGAAAAGTGAAGCAACGAGATTCGGCGGATTTTTAAAAGCAGTGATAGCAAGTGGCGACGCAAGTAGAATGGAGTAAAGCGACGAGGAGGTATTTTGCACAGCAAGTGGCGAATCAAGTAGAACGAAATAAAGCAACGAGGAAGCATTGTGAGCAAAAAGTGGCGAAGCAAGTGGAATAACGTTAACGGAAGCAGCGGAGAGGGGGCCCCTTTATAAATCGTAGACAGTAAGTTTCCCTTTTTAAAGACTTCCTCTTTTGTATTCGATTAAAATTGACAGTTTAAATTAGTTTATCACATTACGCAACTTGAACAAAAAATGAATTTGTGTATTTGAAATTTAATCCATGTAGTTAAAGTTAAATTCCAGAAAAAATAACCTAATTAAAGTTGAGTTTAAGGTTGTAACGTGTGCGGCTTGTGTGGTAAATCGCGCGAAGGAAATCGGAAGTTTAGTATCAGTATTGAGGGGTGGTGTGTATAGGGTGGTTCTCGGGATAGGAATTTGCCTTTGCACGCCCTGTAATCGTAACAAAGAAAACAAGTTGAGTAAGCAGGAGAGTGCTCCTACCAGAAGGTCTTTGTAAACATCCTAGGGTTAGAAACAAGTTTTCTGATGGCGTGAATCGATAACTTGAACTATTCATCCAATACTTAGATATGAAATCGTTCAGATTTATACAAAACATGCACAGTTTCTTTCATAAGCATTATTTTGAATAGATCTTTTGATTTAACACCTTGCGACTTCTTCCTTCGGAGCCACGTGATAGAAAAGGCCTACGCCAATAGCCCAGCATCGATTCAAGATCTCAAAGATGAAATTCGTGAGGCTATCGAGGACATAGGGCAGCCACTTTGCGATTTAGTTATGGAAAATTTCATGAAGAGGATATGGTCCTGTAAGCGTGTCGTAGTAGTTATTTGCCTGATGATAGTTTTTGCTACAATGTGAAGCATAATAATGTTTTGGAATGTATCAACGTAATATTTAGTGGTTTTATTTTATAATATACACCAAGAATATTTTAAGGTCAGTCTTTTGCAGTGTATGTCAGTTCTTCAGGCTGTCTTCCAATGCTTACTTCTTACTCTTCCCCGCCCATCCCGTCCGTGTTGACGCTGTCCGTGGTGAAACAGCAGTAGAGTGCCCACTCTTCACACAGCTGGAACTGGAGGAGGCAGTCCTCTCATTGAAAGCGAGGAAGGCTCCGGGTCCAGATGGTGTTCCAGCTGAGGTGTTGCGGCTCGTCTATCACCATTGTCCTGACTTGCTGCTCAGCACATTCAACGCTTGCCTACGGGACGGGGTTTTCCCGGTACGATGGAAGGTGGCGAGGCTCGTGCTGATCAGCAAGGGGAAGGGAAATCCCGAATCGCCGTCTGCATACTGCCCATTATGCATGCTAGACACGGCTGGGAAAGTGCTAGAGAAACTCATCAAGGGAAGACTCACTGACGCGATTCGTGCTGCTGGGGACCTATCTCCTCGGCAGTACGGCTTTAGAGCAGGACGTTCTACCATTGATGCGATTGCAGAGGTGGTGAACGTGGTCCAAAAGGCAGAGGCATATAGTCGCACCAAGCGACGGATCGTCCTGTTGGTGACACTCGATGTCAGGAATGCCTTCAACTCCGCTAGATGGGTGGATACTCTGGACACGCTGGAAAACTCTTTTCAAGTTCCAGAATATCTAATGCGGCTTTTGAGGAGCTACCTAAAGGACCGAAGCCTGCTCTACGACACGACACAGGGCCAACGAAGGATGGAAATTACATCGGGTGTTGCCCAGGGATCTATGCTTGGTCGGGACCTGTGGAACGTGTCTTACGACGGGCTACTGAGACTTGAGATGCCAGATGAGTCGCGCTTGGTCGGCTATGCGGATGATGTTGTGGCTCTGGTCGCTGGACGCACCGTTGAACAAGCGCAACGTAGGCTAGGTATGCAAATGCGGCGAGTGAGGGACTGACAAAAAAGAGAATCCCTAGAGTAAGGATGATCAGTATTGGAGACATACAAATCGAATCGAAGCCAGTGGTGAAGTACCTGGGGCTACTGATCGACTCAAAGATGAGTTTCTCTGAGCACATCAGGGCAACGGCTGAGAAGGCTGCTTTGGGAATATCGGCTCTGAGTCGACTTATGGTCAATGTAGGGGGACCCAGCCCATCAAGATGACGCCTCTTGATGAGTGCTGTAGGGTCAGTGCTACTGTACGGAGCAGAGGTATGGGGCGACGCTCTCAGCAAGGAGGTATACCGAAAACGTTTGGCACAGGTACAGAGAAGAGGAGCACTGAGAATTGCATCTTCGTATCCAACAGTCTCCGACTCGGTGGTGAGAGTGATTGCAGGCGTGATACCTGTCGCCCTCCTTGCTAGAGAGCGCCGCGCTATTTATCTGCGCCGAAACGAGGATGCGAGGGAGATAGTTGTCCGCGAAGAGAGACAGCGCTCGCTCAACGATTGGCAGCAGTCTTGGGTGAATTGCACGAAAGGAAGGTGGACTGTGCGCCTCATACCGGATGTGAGACCGTGGCTAAATCGAAGGCATGGTGAGACTGACTTCTGTCTGACCCAGCTTTTGAGCGGGCATGGGTGTTTTAAGTCTTAACTGCACAAGATCGGTAAGTCACGGTCTCCCGATTGTCGGTTTTGCCCAGGAGAGGAGGACAATGCCTGTCACACATATTTTGCGTGTACGAAATTGGTCAAGCTGCGGGGGGAACTCTACAGGGAGACGGGAGGGCTCACCCCGGATAATATAGTTGCGGTGATGCTCGAATCGGTTGACAAATGGAACCAGGTGGCACATTATGCTCGGGCAGTCCTAAAATATAAAAGGGACTTACAGCAGCCGGGGGATCTGGGGCTGGGGGATCGCTCTTCTGGCATTTCCTCTTCCCCTCTCCCCTCCTGCTAGGAAAGGGACTCCTCAGCTTGAAGGCGCCCCACGGCGTAACAAACCGAGACCTGGCCCGAAGTAATGTGTCAAACGGTTCCAGGCTGGGTTCTCAGGTTGACAGGGGAGGTGTTTAGTGGGTTGTCCAGTCGCGCATGGGATTCCCACACTCTGTGCATAAATAGCATTCACCTCTCTACCACAAAAAAAAAAATGCTTACCTGAAAAATTTAGTCTAAAGGGGGAGGTCCCTTTAGGCGCTTCGAAAATCGAGTGCATTCAAATTTTTTTAATCGATAGGTATATCGCCTTAGAATATTGTTTTAAAGTTTCGAAAGCCAATTCTCAAAATTATGAAAGATATGCCATCTGGTTTCACGGTTTTTTCTACTTTCCTCGAATTAAGGATAATAACAAGTTGGGTAAACAGACCTACGCTCATGTCAGAAGGGTTTTGTATTCAATTTACAAAATGCAGTCACCAGATCGAATCAAATCAAGAAACATGTCAAAGACGATTTTATTGGAGAAAATATGAAATGCGAAGATCATACTATTTTTAACAAAGTTCAATGAATTTCGACTTTTGAGGTTTTTGGTATTGTTATACTCATAAATATCTCCCATGATAATTATTTCAGATGTCCATCCGCGACGGAGGGAACACATTTTTCATGTATTTCTCCCCTGTGCCCCCACTGAAGCAAAAACTGACAGTTCAACAATTGTTTTGAAAAGCTCCCATGAAAACTTTCATTTCATACTCATATCGGCTACGTTTGATGAATTTTTTTTTCAGGGGCCACTCTCCTGTGCTGAAATCATCGATTCATGGCCAATTTTTTCGAATCCTAGAATGGTTACAAAACCCTTTTTCTAGGAGCTCTCTCCCACGTCCTTGACTTATTTCACTTATGAGCATTAATTGTAGGTACTCATCTTCAGTCATTCATTCAATTGAATCAAGTGTTCAAAGCATGCACCTTAAACGTTGAAGTTGGGAAAAAATAGCTCCAAATTATTCAATCTTCGCATTTAGAACAGCCATTATCTTGTTTTACGATTTTTGATACTACTAGCTGAACCGATTCTCAAAGATATACACGACACCTATCATTCCTGAAATTTTCATGCAAATCCTAGCAAAACTGTAGTGTCTGAGTCGGTAAAAAGCGTATGTTGTTCCATAGCCATATGTTGCCATAGTAATACATGCAGCGCATATTGTTCCATAGTAATACAGGAAAATTCAAACCGCTATAACTTCGCTAAATATGATTCAATCTTTATGAATCTTTCAGGATATATCAATCTTATAAATAGTCATCTGTGTACTGAATTTCATAAAATTTAAAGGTACCGTTAAGATTTTATTCAAGAAAACATAAAATCGATAAATCATACTATTACTAACAAAGTTGAGTGAATTGCGACTTCTCACGTATTTGTTGTTGTTGTACTCACCAAGGCCTACATTCCTGAATTTTTTCAGATTTTTCGGATCACAGGTGTCCAATCGCGAGGGGGGGGGGACACAAATTTTTCGTGTATTTCCCCTCGCTGTGCGCCCCTCGAAGCAAATTTTGGCAAACTAAGACCTGTTTTGAAAAGTTCTCATCAAGACCTTTCATTTGATACCCATATCGGCTACCTTCAATGAAATTTTTTTTTCGGGGGGTCACTCTCCTATATGGGGAGACCCCCCTTAAATACTTTATAAAATTTTTTTGTAGCTGAACTTTGAAGAGATCACCACTTTACACCTACACACAAAATTCGATGTTTCTAGCTTAAGTAGTTTCCGAGAAAAACTGCTGTGACACACGGACGGACGGACAGACGGACAGACGGACAGACTGGTCGCGAAACTAGTAGGGTTTTGTAAAATTATTTTACAAAACCCTAAAAACGACTCCCGGGAAAAGGACTCGTGTCAATCCTTCAGTCTGAATATCAATTTTTTACGGACCTCCCCTTTTCCTCACCTTTCCATTTCCTGCATCTTTTTCAAAGTTTCCACGGCCAGTTTTAGTGTTTTCTCAAATCTTGGTGAGAGAATATGTATCCGTTGAACAAAAAAGATTCATGGGCGTGAAGTTCGAGGCCGAAAAACGTAAATTTAACGGTAACCACCATTCAAGAAATATTAAGAATGATCTGAATGCAGGTACTGCTCGAAAAAAAACTGGAAGTTCGGTGTTGCCAAGCATGTACATTATGGGAGTCAAAGAAGAGCATCGAGGAATATGACAACTGATATCATGTATGAAAATCATGTATGAAAAATCATAAAGGCTCGGCGGGGAAAATGGAGGTAGATTCCATTAATGACATGTTCGGAAGGTCGGAAGAAAAGTACGGTGGAAAGTATTTGAACTATATTGTTGATGGTGACTCGAAAACTTTTGCGAATATTGCGAAGAATAATCCTTACGGTGATAATTATCCAGTGATAAAAAGTGAGTGTGTCGGTCATGTCCAAAAGAGAATGGGAATGTAACTGCAAAACATGAAAAAGAATGAAAAACCTGGTGGCAAATGCCGACTAACTGACGGGCTCATCAAGAAATTGACGATTTATTACGGCATGGCAATAAGGAGAAATTTGGTTTAAGTGCAGGACATGAGAAACGCTATAATGTCGACACTAAACCACTACTGCTCCACAGACAAAAAGCCAAGACACGAAAATTGCCCCACTGGAGCCGACTCCTGGTGCGAGTGGCGTAAGGCCCACCACGTCTCATTTCATGCGATGTCCAGTCCAGCATTCTTCCCATTTATAAAGGTCTCTCTAGAGACGATCTCTTCACTACGTGTTTGGGCGCCGCTGTGTGGCGTATGGCTCTAAATCATTTGAACTCTGGGAAGAAAATCGTTGATATAGCCACCTACATTGCTGCTGGACTATTCAATGGAGGCTACGAAACAATGTTGATGTTGATGGAATCGCTGAAATTAATCATTGGACATCAGTGCAAGGCATTTGCTGATCACATGGACGACATCCGATTAGAGCGCGCGGACCGACGTCAGAGTGATAGTACGAAGGACGCTGGTAGTGCTCGAAGCGCGGCACAACTCATACAAAATGAGTTTTTTGAAGAAGCTGAGGGTTTGTTCTATGAACATGGGGGTGGGGGGGCTGATTAACAACACGTTTCAGTAAGTTTCTTTTTTCTTGACCGTAAACTTTTAACGGCGTTTTCTCGAAATCATTTTTTTCAAATTGGCGTGCAAGATTACTAAAAAACTAGAGAACCGATTCGCTTTATCGAGCATTCATTTTAAAGATCATAAAATACTACTCTATATGAACCAGGATCTTTGAAAACTAAGCATTTTAAGACCATATGTAACGAACAGCTAATCGAAAAGTTGTCGTAAAAATTCAAATTTTTTTTTAGCAGCCCGATTTTTATAGTTGATTTTCGAATTTTGCGTAGATCCTGATTCATTAATGACATGAAACCGCTCCATCAAGAAAATGTTTGGTTTGATGATTCCAGATAACGGAGATCGTGCACACCAATTGGGATGTCCGCGACGTTACGTACGTACATTAGCTTCAATATCTGTTTGAGTTTCATTGTTGTGAATTTTTTTTTTGTATTTTCAAACGCCCTAAATATATATTAACGTGTTTTGCCATGTTTTGTCTGCATTTTCCCAAAAATAAATGTCGAAAAGGCACTACTTTCCCGGGCTCTAAAGGGATCTCCCCCTAAAGTCGACATAATCACCCCCTTTAGCCACCGTAGAGCTTTTCAACACGGCACTTTGTCTGTATTGAAATGCGCAGAGTTCCGGAGCCTCACTTAACAAATTAATACGTAAAAAAAAAGCTCTTATATTTCAAAAGATCAAAATATTACAAGTCACTTTGCTCTGGTTAAATGCCTTCTGCTCTTCTTAACCGAAATCAAAGTGAGCTAAGCCGTTTAATCTTTTTTAAAAAACATGCTTTTATGGAGGTATTGTGAGGTTTCATCAAATTGGTTTGCGGAAGCAACTCAGTTCCATTAGTTACATAAATGGCTCCTGAAGATACTAGAATTCAAAGCTATAAACTGTCAGATTATTATCGATGGTTTAAGTTAAAAGCCTTACAAACGATTAAGGTCTAGGGATAAAATCAAGCCATCAATGGTTGACAAAACTTCAACTTGTGCAACATTAAATATTCCCAACCGCTGGATAAAACCCACTGAACTCATGTTCAATTATTGAAGCTTGAGTGTTTAACTATCAAAACTGATTTCTTAGGTATTAAGGGCAAGGATAAGCACATCTTGAAGCACTTGTATGTTACATCTATTAAGACAACATATCATCGATGTGATTCATTTTAATCTTTATGCTAACAATAATCAAAAAAACATATCCAAGTAAACCAGTGATCTCAATATTTAGTCAAGGCTCGGTCTCTAACAAGGTTAAAATTCTCTTGATGAACATTCTTTGTGCTTGAACAAAAATAATAAGGAGTGAAAATTTATGTTTAATTATTTATTTCTTATAATATCAACCCGAATTCCTTTTTTGAAACGGATCCACCTTAAAATGTCATATTTGTTTGTATCCAATTGAGTCCCTTAATAAGAGGAATTTCCAATTAATATAAAGGTAGCATGCATAGCGATATATGTAACCTTTTAAATAACACTAAAGTAAATAAAATTATCATTGATGTTTCATCTTTATCATTAATAATTAATGTATGTGCCATACGGAAATTTATTACGCAAAACTCTATTGTTAATGTAATGAACTATTTTGAATGAGCTTCTGATGTTAAAATCATTGGAATTTGAAATGTTATTTGTTGTTATTTTTGTTTTTTCCCTTCATCGTTTTTCTTCCGCATTGTTTCGAATATAAATTTATACCATACTCCAAAGATTTTCTTCAATTTTCAAGTGAATATCGAATTATAGCGGTTGATAGAAGCACCTCATTTCAAAGAAAACACTCCAAAGCTCGCCAGTTCTGGTTGTCAAGTAATTTTGTCGCAAATCACAAAAAGTTTTAGTAGCAATGTTAAATTGTTCTCCAAAAATTCAAGGGAACTTTCTAAAAAGAAAAGTCAAATCAAATAGCTCTAGCTTTCTAACAAACGAAAAGCAAGAAAGATGAAAATGAAGTTTTCACATTCTCACAGGATGGAAAATTCTCATTAAACTGGAAACTCGTTTAGGTATGTAGGTTTGCTCTGAATTCCAGGGAAGAATATCGTATAGTAGCAGTTGGAAAAGGAAATCAGCAATTGAATGAAATGAAACAACTAAGTTTGAAGCATTTGACCGGAAACAAACAATCGAACAAACGAACAAACAAACGTTCAAACAAACAACGAAAAAAAGTCACACATGACATTATTGGATGGTTTTTTAGTGAGACAGTAAATTGAGAAAGGAAAAAGATTAGAAAAAGAAAACGTTCATATGCTTCATACAAATGGATAAATATAGTTATGAAAAAATATAATTCTATTTAGATATTATAAATAAATTAAACTGAAATGTACCGGTTGTGTGGCAGAAGGACTACATTTCGTGTCGTCATCGTTAGAACCCTGCGTTGGGAATATTTGTATGCAGGACAATACGATCAACCATTATTTGGCGTTAGATATTATTTTGATTTTATTTTGATGTGAGCATAGAGTAAAGAAAAAAATGTAAAATAATTATGTTTATATTATTTGGATTCACTGAAGGTTACTAGTAAAATCTAAAGTCCTAGTACTTTGGGTTGAATTCGGATACATTTTAAATTTATTACTGAATAAATTTAGTGGTTGCTGTACAATAATTTTATGCTACCTTTATCTAATACACCTAAGGACCTAATGACTTCAATATAATGTATCTCAAAAAATGAATTTCAAAGGGAGACAGTTATCAATTGAATACTGCGGTCGTTTATTGATTAAATTTATATTATGGATTATTCAAACAAATATTTGAATTGGACTAACAATAAAAGTAATTAAAAAAATCAAGTAAAATGATCTTGTCTAGCAAATTTAGAAACAAAAGCCAAATTATTAGTTTTTAAATAAAATTAATTTTTTCAGTAACAACACATATCATTGCCCATTTAAATCAACAGATTCGGGTTTAGGGGTCCATTACATCTATGTGACTTATTTACTCATGTAAAAAACAACTCTATCTCAACAAGGGAATTTGGGGGCGGCTACACATTTAATTTAAATTTAATAAATCCTCCATCATACGTGTAATTTTAAATTTAATTTAAATCTATATGAAAAATGTTTTCGTACTTCTTGTACTAAATTTCTAAAACTTATTTATGTATTCCTTCAATTCAATTCTTTATGTTTAGCTGTGAGTGATACATAAATAAGCCTAAAACTCTAAATTTAAATCGATTGAATTTTTTCAAAGTTCAGAATTATATAATAGTATCTTTTTTTTTATTGTCCTTAGTAGGAAACATAAAAAATCATTTATTATCAAAATGAAAAGCGATAATTCAAAACTGAAAATATTAATATTTCATACATACCGGCAATCCAGATTCTATTTGTCCGAAGCGGGTATTACGCCAGGATTCCAATATCAGAATACCAGCGTAAATTTTCCCCACCGTCAACTTTCCTTGATTCAGTTGATCGCTACGTGGTACTAGCAAATCTAACATTTTCTTTGCTTGCAATGGCCATATGTGTCGTATTGTCTCGCGAAGTTCATCGTCCGCTTGATCCATTTCTTCCGCTATAATGTATTTAGGTGTTTTATTTATTCAAAAACTATAAATTTTATGCCAATTAAAAATTCCTATATTCTAATTTATTCAATGGTGAAGATTTTAGAATTTGTTTTAATCGTTGGGTTTTTTAAAATATTGAACACACAGGGAAATCTCAGGGAGAAAATAAATTATACCTATTCTATTAGTTACGAGTGTTTTGTTTGTCATATTTTTGTTTAATGTAGTGGATATTTAAAAAAATATTAAGTAGTAATTATCTATCGACAAAGCAAAATCAAAAACCTTGCGGTTTAAATGTCAGAGTATCTTTTTTCGAACCACATCAGATGAAGCAGTCATTGTAGCTTTGATGTGACGATTTCCTGAGAACCAACCAGTTTACTTGCGGGATCATTGGTTTTTGTTGAAGACAGAACTCACAAGCTATCCCTTTTTCTTCTGTTTTGGTTAAATGGAATCTAATAAAGTGTACATGCTGTTAAGAGAAGCATTAAACATAACTAGACGGTAATGAGTAACTATTTTTATGAAGATACATATACCCCATAAAGGCGCTCACGTTGAGATCGATCAAGTAAACGAAAAGATACAGATTCAACATCTTCACAATGTCTGAACTAAAATGATTTCGTTACACATTCGGGCTACACAAGGCCGAACCATAATTTTTGTTTATGCGACAGGACGGATCTACTCTGCTGAATCGTTATAATGCGTCCCTGTAAAACCAAACGATGATTGAGTTCAACAGAAAAATTCTTATTGCTTATCATATTTTAGATGGATCGAATCAAATTTCCATGGAATCATTTAGAGGAACCACGCTTGCATAATCATTGTCAATTTGACGCTTAATGCGTCTGGAAAATCGTTAACAACAGTTTCTATTTAAGCACTTTGAATCACAATATGTTACGAGAGCTTAGAAACACGTCATGAGACATTTCAGATAAATTAAAAAATCCTCAGTGCATTAAAATACGAGGGCGGCTCGATACTACTACTACTATCGCACCATCGTGTAGTAACCGCGTGTGGAAACGAGGGCGGTCCGATACTACTACTATCACACCATCGTGTAGTAACCCCGTGTGGAGGCGGCGTGTCGGCGGGTTTTAGAAAAATGGAGAAAGAGCAATATCGGTCGGTGATTCGATTCTTGTTTTTGAAAGGGAAATCGCGCAGAGAATCAAAGAGCGTGTTGATGCAGTGTACAGTGACTCCACTCCTGCAATAGTTTACTGAGTTTTAACCTGGTCGCACGTCAGTTGCCCCGAAAATGGCTACCACGGAGGATAACGTGATAAAAAGTCCACAAGCTCGTATTGGCAGACACGTGGGTCATATTCTGCATGAAATTTCGGGCATGAGAAAGCTGTCGACGCAATGAGTGCCGCGTTTGCTCACTGCGGACAACAATCGCAACCGTCAAACCACTTCAGAGCAATGTTTGACGCTGTTTAACTACAATACGAAGGAGTTTCTGGGTCGTTTCATGACCGCCGATGAAACAAGGCTCCACGGGTACACACCAGGGACCCAGGAGCAGTCAAAACAGTGGACTTCATCAGGCGAGCGTGCTCCGAAGAAGCCAAAGACTGTCCTATCGGCCGGAAAGGTGATGGCAATCGTTTTCTGGGATTCACAAGGAAGAAGGGCAAAACGGTCAAAGAGATCTACTTTGCTGAATTATTTTGCCGATTCGATGCTGAATTGCAGAAAAATGCCCCATTTGTCGAAGAAAAAAATGCTCTTCCACTATGACAATGCACCGCCTCATACCTCTGCCGTCGCCACAGCCAAATTGGTCGAATTGGGTTACAAACTGCTACCCGCCCACTGAATTCTCCAAATTCGGCCCCGTGCGATTTCGTTTTATTTCCAAATTTGAAAAAGTCACTCGCTACGCAGAAACTTGGGTCGAATGAGGAGTTTGTCGCTGCCACTGAGGATAACTTTGCACACCTCGAGAAAACATAATTTTCAGATGGGTTAAAGAAATCGCTGGATTAAGTGTATCGAGCCAAGAAGAGATTATATTGAGAAATAAATTGCCGCTTTTCCAACATTTTCGTTTATCTTTTCTAGGCTGAGCATTTTTCGGACCGCCCTCGTAGCAACCCTACATTTTCGAAGTAAATCTACGGCAATATTTTTGGTGGTCGGTCTTTGTTAGAATTTTCGAATGTGAACACTTTCAATAATTTAAATCACATTCGTGAGCAACGAGCACAACATGCAGTTAAATATTCAAAGTAGCCGATTTTCGTTAATCGTGCATACAAAATAAAGAGTGTAAAGATTCAAGCGACAGAAATATATTCCCCAAAAGATGAGTTTCTGGTTTCTTCTTGCAGTGTTTCTTTTCTATCTTTTTTGTAATATCTAATTTCATGGTACATGTTCACATTTGAGTAAATATTTGAGTGTGCCGCTATCTCCTGCATGGAAAAAATTATCAGGTCTTATAAATATAATTAAATTGTCTTCACGTAATTTTTCTTGCGCTTTGCTGACAATCTAATCTTTAGATTAGGAAAAGAATGCAAAAATAACAATAACGATGTTGCAACCACGATGCTAGCAGCACATCAAGAACGGTACTAGCGATGACAAAAACGAAGATTAATACAATGACGGTGAAGACGGACGAAAAACGGAGATTAACAGATAGTCTGGTCCAGATTGAGATTCCTGCGGCGTTCGGGCGCAGCAAAAAAATAATGGAAATGCCAGAGCGTCCTATAAGGAAAAGCGGGAAACTTTACAGGGTGCGCCAAATGCTCGAGCTGTGGAGGAAAATATAGAGAAATTCGAGAATCCGATGGTCACTGCTGCGATCGCTACCGAAATTATTGAAGCAAGGGTCGTAAATCCCGAAATAATAAAGAACCATCCTGAAGTCAACGAGGTGATTACTGGTTGAAAAGTAACGAGTGACCAGGCAAATAAAGCGACGACGTGTGATTTCATCGTCAACGTCGAAAAGGTGGCGGAAGTACTGTATTTGGAAACAGAAGCCGATAACCTTTCCCAAAGACGATGGCGACAAAGTAAAATTACCGCCCAGCGACATGAAGAAAAAAGGCTATTCCGAAAAGCGGGAGTTGTTCTGAGAAGAATACAATCTGCATGCGACTCGCCAAAAATCAACAAAGCAGTAAAGAGGGGTCCTTGAACTAGAGGAGCTCCTTGCCCGCAAAGGGCATTATCGGAGGAGCTGGTTAAAGGCCGAAGAGGACTAGAAGGCTGAAGAACAGCCAAAGGCTAAAGAAGCGCTTGGGGTAAAATCTAAAGGGCACGTGCAGGTAGTTCCATAATCAAAAATCAATAAAAGAATGGCGTCTAGTCCAATTGAAGGAGATCGGGATAAAAGAATGAAGGAAGAGGCGCTTGATGGGCGCAGAAGACCAGATCAGGGGTTCCAGATAGTGCTTACAAAAGTAGCGAAGAAAGCCGCTAAGAAACTTCTTCAAAAAGTGACAGAAAGTAAAGTTCTAACGGATGCCCAACAAGAAAAAAGACCATATGCAAAACAGGAGGGAAGGAAGCCCCGAAAAAGACCCCGGCAGCAGGCACTGCTCGTAAAACCCCAAGATGGTCGATCCTACGCGGAAGTGCGAAACGTAAGGCCCGAAGACACTAACACTGCCATTAAAGCAGTACGACCAACGCTGTCGGTTGAATTCGGAGCCGAGGCCAAGAATAGGGAAGCACTCTGCGACGCAGTAAAGAAATTCCTCGACAAAAGCGCAGCTATATCCTCGCTTGAGCCGATGGCAACGATCGAAATAAGAGACATTGACTGCGTCACGAATCTGGCCGAGGTTGAAGAAGCCATCAAAAGAGAGTTCACTAGCGTGGGAAAGATCAAAGTGAGCCGGACACCAGAAAACAACAGGGGACAACGCATGGCCATAGAAGAGTTGATCGAAAAGAACGCCGAACAATTCCTGAACAAGGGCAAAGTACGAAAAGGGTGGGTTGTCTGTAGGATACGGCGAAGAGTAACGCCTCTCCAATGTTTCAAATGCCTTGGCTATGGTCACATCACACAAGTATGCAAAGGACCCGATAGGAGTTCCCTATGTTACAAATGCGGTGAAATGGGACCTAAAAGAAAAGAGTGTACGAAGGAGGCACACTGTATTCTTTGCAAGGATGCTGGTCCAAGACATGATTTTGAATACGTCTTGGGATCAGGAAAATGCTGGGTTTTCCACGAAGCCCTAGCCAAGGCAAAATCAGAATTCCGATGACCCCATCCTGCAGCTAAATCTACACCGCAGTTCAACCGCCCAAAATCTGCTTGAGCAGTTTGCGAGACTTCTTGTTGCTGAGTGAGCTACACCATGATGAGTCCTGCATTATGGTTTCCTGATGAAACTGGTACTGCCGCCATCTGGGTTCGGAACAGTGATTTCCAAGCGGGAGAGTTGTGGGCGGGGGGATGGTCTCGTGTGGGTTCGGTGCTCCGAGACCACCTTCTGTAGTGTGTACCCAATGCCGAATGAACCGATATAATCTTTTCGAGCCAAGCTTAATGCTCTGGAGGGCAAAGTGCTCGTTGAGGGAGATTTCAATGCTAAAGCAATCGCATGGAGCATGCCTCCAACGGATTCGCGGGGAAAACGAATCCTGGAAATGGCGGCCAGGATGGCACTCGTCATACTAAACACCGGAAACACGCTAACTTTCCGCCGTATTGGCTGTGAAGGAACAATGCTGGACGTGACATTCGTCTCGGAGACCTTAATACGAAGGATATACAATTGGAAAGTACTCGAGGACTACTCAGCCAGTGATCATCAGGGCATTCTGCTTGACAGTGATGTTGTCTCCCGACGTCCGTGCTCTCGGCTTTCTAGAACTGGATGGAACATTGAAAGGATGGAAGTCGAGAGGTTCGTCGAGGTCCTCACAGCAAATGCACCGCTGCAGGAAGCTTCGGAGGGGCCGGAAAAATTGGCAGCTCACGACGCGTTGAACTCAACTATGAGCATCATTACGACTGCTTGCACCGCTTCTATGCCCCGTCGAAGACCTCGGCACGGTAAATCCCCAGTGTACTGATGGTCAACTGTAATCGCTGAAAAGCAAAGGGAGTGTCACAAGCTTCAACGTGAGGCTCAACGGGCGTGGAACCATGATGAGGCATGCAACTGGGTGGCAGCATATAAGTCGGTCAGGAAATGCCTTCGCAAATTGATTAGCAATAGCAAGGCTCGCTGCTGGCATGACCTAGTGGACAATGTGAACAAGGATCCGTGGAGCCTTGGCTACAAGCTAGTTAGGCGGAAGCTGGGTGCCCTACGGAAGCCTTGCATACCTGATGCGGAAAAGATGAATGAGATAGTGCCCGGAATCTTCCCCGCCCATCCCGTCCGTGACGACGCTGTCCATGGTAAAACAGCAGTTGAGTGTCCACTCTTCACACAGCCAAAACTGGAGAGGGCAGTGCTTTCATTGATAGCGAGGAAGGCTCCAGGTTCAGATGGTTTTCCGGCTGAGTTGTTGCAGCTTGTCTATCACCATTGTCCTGACTTGCTGCTCAGCACACTCAACGCTTGCATACGGCACGGGGTTTTCCCGGTACGATGGAAGGTGGCGAGGCTTGTGCTGATCAGCAAGAGGGAGAAATCCCGAATCGCCGTCTGCATACCGCCCGTTATGCATGCTAGACACGGCTGGGAAAGTGCTAGAGAAACTCATCAAGGGAAGAGTTACTGATGCGATTCGTGCTGCTGGGGACCTATCTCCTCGGCAGTATGGCTTTAGAGCAGGACGTTCTACTATCGATGCGATTGCAGAGGTGGTGAGCGTGGTCCAAAAGCCAGAGGCACATAGTCGCACCAAGTGACGGGTCGTCCTGTAAGTGACACTTGAGGTTAGGAACGCCTTCAACTCCCCTAGATGGTTGGATATTCTGGATACACTGGAAAACCCTTTTCAAGTTCCGGAATATCTAATGCGGCTTTTGACGAGCTACCCAAAAGACCGAAGCCTGCTCTACGACACGACACAGGGTCAACGAAAGGTGGCGGTTACATCGGGTGTTGCCCAGAGATCTATCCTTGGACCAGACCTGTTGAACGTGTCTTACGACGGGCTACTGAGACTGGAGGTGCCAGATGAGTCGCGCTTGACCGGCTATGCGGATGATGTTGCGGCTCTGCTCGCTGGACCCAACGTTGAACAAACGCAACTTAGGCTAGGTATGCTAATGCGCCGAGTGAGAGACTACATGACTGCTCGCTGGCGCAGTTTAACACTAGAGAAAAGTGAAGTGGTCGTCTTGACAAAAATGAGAATCCCTAGAGTAAGGATGATCAGTATTGGAGACATGCAAATCGAATCGAAACCAGCGGTGAAGTACCTGGAGCTACTGATCGACTCGAAGATGAATTTCTTTGAGCAAATCAGGGCAACGGCTGAGAAGGCTGCTTCGGGAGTATCGGCTCTGAGTCGACTTATGACCAACGTAGGTGGGCCCAGCCTATCAAGAAGACGCGTCTTAATGAAAGCTGATTCTCTGATTCGGCGGTGGAAGTCATTGTAGGCTCGATACCCGTCGGCGTCCTTGCTAGAGAGTGCCGTTGGACTGCGCGCCTCATCCCAGATGTGGGACCGTGGCTGAATCGAAGGTATGGTGAGACTGACTTCTATCTGACCCAGCTTTTGAGCGGGCATGGGTGTTTTCAGTCGTACCTGCACAAGATTGGTATTGTATTGCCCAGGAGAGGAAGATAATGCCTGCCACACATTTTTTGCGTGTACGAAATGGGGCAAGCTGTGAACGGTCCTCTACAGGGAGATGGAGAGCTGACCCCTGATAATATAGTTGCGGTGATGCTCGAATCGGTTGACAAATGGAAACAGGTGGCACATTATGTTCGGGCAGTTCTAAAAGATAAAGGAAACTCACAGTAGCCGCGGGCGTTAGGGCTGAGTGATCGCTTGTCTGGCACTTCCACTTCCCCTCTCCCCTCCCGCTAGAAGAGAGATCCTCCAGCTTGAAGGTGCCTCACGGCGTAACAAAACGAGACCTGGCCCGCAGTAAGGTGTCAAACGGTTCCAGGCTAGGTTCTCAGGTTGACAGGGGAGGTGTTTAGTGGGTAGTCCAGTCGCCTTCTTGCAAACATGGGAGTCCCACACTCTGTGCGTAAATGGGCATTCACCTCCCTACCACAAAAAAACGGCTGGTTGTGTTCGTCTCAAGCGTCCCTATCCGCTAACTTTGACGTGACAAAATCATTTTGAATGACTGTAGAGTAGCTTTATTGACACATAATAGAACATCTCTAAAGATTGATCGGAATGTCTTGTAGAGTATCACTTTTCGTCAATTGGCGCAATACCTGGTAGTATATTAAAATTCTTTCCAAATAATAAGTCTTCAAGTTAGAACTTATATCAAATAAACATATGACAAACAAAACTTTTTCACTATTTCAGTATAAACATGGGTCATTTGGTTTTTGTAATTTGATTTTCGATCAGATTCAAAAAAAAAAAAATCCGTACTCAAACATTAAGGTAAATTTACTGTAAACCTTTTTGAAGGAATAGATAAGCGAAGACGTTGACTGTATCATTGCAATCTATTGCAAGTAAAGCTTAAATGCGAGAAATACTGTCTCACAACGAAATTCTTTCTGATTGAAATGTTCGTTGAGATTTTCGGATTAATTTTCTCCTCATCCTGAAATAAATTCTGCGCTCGATTTTGATTACTAGCTGAGCAAATGCATTATATGCAATTAATTTTTTTAGCTATATAGGTACTACAAGCTGTTTCTATGTTTGAACTCTCGCTATTTTATGAGATTGCTTTTTTTTCTCTGCATAAAAATAAAATAGCGATGCAAGATAATTTTTATTTAGTGGTGCTCAGGTCAAAGCGAAGCTTGTGATTGAAAATTAATTTATTTTGTTTCTTGGCTATATAGTTGAGTTTACATTTGGTAAGTACTTTTAATTCAAAAAGATTCCGACTGGAATTAATGCCAAGCTGTTTTTTGCATATGGTGCATTAAATTTCCTTAAGATACAGTGGAATATGTGAGTGCTTCGGAAGCCATGCCGTTATGAATTTTCAAAATGCAGTAGGTTTTTTATTTTGATGCAACACTACAAAAGAAATAATGAGTATTGAATGGATATGCTGGCGTATTCGAGAGCAATTACATATTGTAGGACCGTGAAATTTGTGATTTCATGAAGTTTCACGGCTCAGCACTTCAAATTTTGTGCATGAGGTCAAATTTGGGGATAAAGTCTTGTTTACTTAGAAAAAATTCATGAACATAAAATGTTAATATTAAGTAATCATTCTTATCAACATGATAGGGAATTAGGACAGGGGATTTTTAATATTTGCTTTTAACTGTGCAGTGCACGCAATAATTATAGTGAAAAAGTGCATGAAATGATTCAAATATATGTAATTTCAAAATGTCAATTTTACTTACCGGATCGCATTTTTATACTAAGATTTTCTCGTATCAGTGCAAACAACGTAGTGGTGAAATTCACTTTTCCATCCTCATCCAAAGGCATATTCATACGTATTAATTTTTTATAGGCGAGGCGATTGGGACATTTGTTACCGAACCCCAATGGTGGATCCATATTTTTTAACATATCATACATTTCAGTGTAATGTATTTTACCCCTATAAAACGGTGTTTCCAAAAAAAGAGAGATATTTGTGTTACGATTTGCTTTTGTCTATCAAACAATTTTGATTTTATATTGCTTTTTGAATTTTGCTATTTTTTTCGTGCTAACTTCTTTAACAAAGGTATGAATCTTTTAACGTGTTTTCAATCCAAGTGCATTCACACAGTGAGAAAAATAATTTACGTTTATTTCTGCGCACGTATAAGAGTACATGAATGCAATTTACAGAACGAACGACATGTGTGTACAAACATTTATAGGAAATGTTAACGAACACGTAGTTGAAAAGAAATTACAGAGATGTTAGCAATTAGTGAAGAAAGCGCCTGAAAAAGCTACCAACGAATTAATTTTACATCAATGTACATTATGTAGTGAATAGTGTGAAGCTTTATATTAGCATACACGAGACGACAGCAAATAATTTTGAAAAGCATTCCAATTAAGATAAAATTTAAATAAAAAAGTTTTTGTGTGTGTTCTTTTGGATTTTTTTTGTATGAAATGTTACATTAAGGTACTAGCGGCTGAAATCTCAAATGTTCAGATTTTAATGTGAACAAGGTTTGCAGCAGACTAGCAATATGAAACAAATACGAACAAATAATAATCAATTTAATAATCTTGCATAGATGATTGCAATTGCAGAATGATACAAAGGTGTATTGAAATCGTGAATTTATAAGGAACAAAAAATATTTTCCAATCTACACAAACATGGTACTCGCTTCCAATTTGAAATATTTAAACTTTTAAAGAATAACATAAGATACAAGAAATTAATAGTTGTCCAATAATTCTGATTCAATTTCAAATCCAATGCGAATACCGCAAATGAAAAACATTTAGTCCTAATTATATCCTTTGAACTGAAAACACAATTTCGAACGACAATTTCTAAACAAAAGCCATATACCTATCAATTTTCAAACACAAACAGATAGAAGATAGAAACAATACACTGTTTTTTTTCTTTGCTTGGTTTGCGCAACACACAGAATTTTGATTAAAAAAATATTGAATTATGAAATATATTATTAAATTTGATAATTACGTCGCATTTGGATCATATTCTGCCCATATCCGAACGAATTCGTCCAAGTGATGGGCACCCAATATACTCGAGTCACGTGTTAAATAATCGAAATTATCCATAATAACGGCGACGAACAAATTCAACATGAGAAACGAACAGAAAAATATAAATGAAACGAAATACGCGTATGCTAGTGTTGAACCGCATGTTTCGTGTTGACCTTTATTAGCGCGTGGATCGCATTGTTTTCCCTTGAGGCACGCCAGCATAATGTTCGGCCACGCCTCGCCTGTGGCGCATCTGTTGTTATATTTTTGGGTTAAATTTTGTCAGTTACAAATATTCGATGGAAATCGTATTGCATTTCGGTGTTCATCAAGTCGTTGTTTTTGGAGAAATTTTCATTGGAGAAATGTAGATAAAATAGAGTGAAAAAAAATATTTAGTTATTATCACAAGTTAATATGCTAAAAATTGAAAAATACATTGATTAACCATATTACATCGAGTTCTATGATGGCAGAAGTGAACCTGTTAGCGATTAGTATAAACTTTTTTTGTATGAACACTGGTAAAATGGGAGAACATTGAATTTCTCCTTGCCGATTGTCTTAAGACACAGTTTAACCCCCTAGTATGCTACATTTATGTACATAAATTATTCGCACCTACGCTGCGATCTTCGATACTGGATTTTGACCGAGTTAAATATTTTTTTTGCGAGAAACAAAGTAGTGAACCAACATTTATTGGCAATTCCGTCTTTGTAGCAATAAAACAAGTTGGGTAGACAGAACTACGCTAATGTCAGGAAGGTTTTGTACCCAATTTACGATATGCAGATACCAATAATGAATAATCTCAAGAAAAACTTTAACATCTAGCCGTTGTTATTACAAAAATTAAAAATATTACAAAAATGAGCAGGCTCGGCTCATCAATAGTGCGGTGCAAAGATCCATTTAGAATATATCCCACATATCACAGCTCACATTCGAATATTCCTCTGCTTGTGCCGACCGAAGTATTTTTGTGAGCAGCGAAATTATGTGGGTTGGAAGCATTTCGGATGCCTGGCACACAGTATCAATTTAATTACGCAAGATGTACTCAACCCTTTAATGATTTTGCTTGACAAAGTCCGTAAAGTTGTTATTGATTTAAAAAAAAACAGAAATTCTTGCAACAATATGCAGGAAATGAGCCCAAAAAATTAGTTTTAGATGTTTGAACTCGATGGGATTCCACATTTCATATACTGGAAAGGATGGTTGAGCTTCAAGAAGCAGTCAAAGCCACTACAGCTCTGATCGACAAAAATCGGTCGATTTTGCCGATGAATGGACACTTATAGCTAAAGCCATTAAAGTTCTTAAATCTTTTGAGGCGATCACGAAAATTGCTAGCAGAGAAAATTTTTTAACGGTTTCACTCGTGATTGTACTTGTCTCTGATTTGAAAAATGTGGTGTTATGTCAATGGTTTCTTCTTTAAAATCTGGCACTGATTCTAAATTCGATGATGTTGAATCAAATGTAACATTTTGTTTGACAGAATTTTTGGATCCTCGATTTATGAGCATTGCCTTCAAAAAAGCTTGTACTGCTGACCTGACGAAAAAAAGCCTTATTGAAGGAATAGCAACAAGATATTTCGAATGATGACATTTCAGTTTGGAGTAGCTATAACAAAGCAGTTTTGGAAATAAAACGAGTCGGGACAGCCTCTTCCGGAGCGCGTGTTGAAGTAAAAAGATGTTTAGAGGAAAGTGTAATTCCGAAAAATGAAGTTCCTCTAAAATGGTGGCAGGACAATAAGCACAATTATCCCTATCTCAGTCAACGAGCAAGGGAAAATCGATGTACAATAGCCACTTCGATGCCCCGCGAACCCTCTTTTCTAAGGCTGGACATGTGTTGAACGATCGCAGAACGAGACTTCAGTCACATAAAAGGGAAAAAAATTTATTTTTAAACCAAAATTGGTGCCTCGCAATGGAGAATGCTATTTTTAAATATACTATAATGCTTTATATTGTATATTAGCTTTAGCTTTAAGTTATTCTTGAATTAGATTTTGTTGACTGGTTTTTTTAAATTTGATCGTATGAATGTATTTTGTAAGTATTGTCTGAATTTATATGAGTATACAATTTTTTAAGTAAAATCTCAAGTCTTTTCTGCTTCTTATATATTCATAAATATATTTCTTTAAAAAAAATGATTTTTTATCATATAACTAAAACAGAGTTTTTTTAGTGTTTTTGCATCAAAAGTGTATTTTACCTTAATAACCGCAAAATATGGGTCCTAATGCGAATAATCGGAGCAAAGCTAGCAAGGACAAATGGCGAATTCGATACAACCATGAGCTGTACGAAATTTTTGATGAACTGGAGGTCTCAACGATTATAAGATTGCGGGAGCTGCAATGGGTTGGTCACATGAATCGTATGGGCGAAAAACGGATATCCAAAACGGTATTCGTTGGGAGAACTGAAGGCCGGAGACCAGTGGGGAACCCGGGGAAACGCTGGTCTGACTCGGTCGACGAAGACAGTTTATCGCTGCTTGGATTTCGGAATTGGTGGACGCGGTCAATGGACCGAAATAGTTGGAGGCACTTGTTGCAGGAAGCGAAGGCCCGAGAGGGGCTGTAGTGCTAAGAAGAATAACCGCAAAATATTACTGTGATTAAAGAGCTGCTCATTTTCACAGGTATATGAAATGAGCAATCGCAGTAAATCACTGTGATAGAAAAATAGCAGTTTGTGCCATCTCTTCTTTGAAACTTTGATGCAAATCCTAGTGAATCCATTGTGTCTGAGTCGATTAGAGCGCATATTGTTCCATAGTCATGGATTGTTGTTGTTGTAATCCAGGAAAATTTAAACCACCAGAACCTCGCTAAATACCATTCGATGCTTCTGAAATTTTCAAAGTTGATGAGTCTTACAAGTAAACATCGGGATCTCTAATTTCATTGAACTTAACGGTTCCCTTACGATTTTATTAAAGAAAATATTAAATTGATAAATCATGCTATTACTAATAAAGTTGAGTGGTTTCCGACTTATTTATTGCTATTCCAGACTTATTTATTGCTATTGTAGTCAGAAAGCCCTAAATTCATGCTATTAAATTATGTCGGATGCTTCAACGAACTAGCTAACCAAAAATATAAAAAAATTATTATTTCCCTTTTTTATTCGTTGTAATTATTTATTTGCCCATACGCCGACGTTTCGAAGCACACACTTGCTTCTTCATCAGTGGTACAATAACTAAACTTACATTTTGCTTAAAGCTACTTATATAGCTACTACTTTTACAATTTTACCCCTTACCCTAATTACTTCCTTAATTGGTTATTATGGCTAATTACTCTCATAAGGGGTGAGAAATTATTACCTAGATCGGTGTTTAATAGTATCTCCTGTGGTTGTCTTGCTATCACCAGGCTTTCGTAGGCGTCCAATTTGTATGCCGATTTGAGTTCTTTGATTAACTCAAGATTCTCGTCGCTCATGCTGTGCTTCTGCTCTACAATATGTCTTGCTACCGATGATTTAATTGTACTGCTGCTTTTCTTGTGCCTGACTGCCGCTTCCGCCTCCTTAATATGCTCTTTAAATCTTGTTTTGATTAATCGCTTTGTCTGGCCGATATAAACGTGTGAGCACTGAGTACAGCTAACCCGGTAAATTCCGCTGACTTCCTCTTTGGTTTTCTTGTCCTTAGCTGATCCTAACATCGTCTTCAGTTGATGGTTTCTGCTATGTGTGACGACCTGAATATCATGCGCTTTCAATAATTTCTTAACTTTCTCCGTTAAGCTAGCGTATGGTACCGAGATTCTACGGATTTGTTCAAGCTGTTCATTTTGTGTGTACAACGTTATTAGTTCGTCCTGCCTTTGCCGCTTCATTTTTTTGCGAATTAATTGATCCACTATTACGGCTGGGAATCCATTTATTTTTGCTGTCTTAACAATGTAGTCACGTTCTTTTTTGAACTCTTCATTACTCAACGGTATTTTTATCAACCTATGTACCATCGCATGATAGGCTGCCATTCTATGCTGATATGCGTGGTTAGAATCACTGGTGATCGTGCGCTGCGTGCTTGAAGGTTTCCTGTAGATGCCAAATTCTAGGTGTTGATTATTGCGAATAATTTTGAGGTCCAGGAAATTCAATACATTGTTTACAGGAAATTCAATACATTGTTTACCTTTAAAACGTATGTTTTGGTGAATCTTGTTGATTTTCCCCAACGTTACTTTAGCTTCGTCCTTTTTCACCACGGCCAAGACATCGTCAACGTATCGCCACCATATTCGAGGCGTTATTTGGAGATTGTCCATTTTGTCCTCAAATTTGGCCATGAATACTTCAGCTATTAACGGAGTAAGGGGGTTTCCCATCGCAGTCCCGTCTTTTGTTTTAAAAAACTTACCTCTGAAGGTAAAGTAATTCTCTCTCATACATAATGCTGCTAATTTTATATATTGCCTAGTTGTTTTTTTGGATACATGATCTGCATTGCCATCTTGTAACCAATCTTCGAAAAAACATAGTGCCTCTTTGACAGGGATACTTGGAACTAGTGCCTTGACATCAAAGGAAACCAACATCTCGTCTTCTTGGATGTGTAGACCTTTGATTTTTTTTAATAAATCATGTGTATTTTGTACTGATCGCCTACTCAGTTCCTTACCAATGTTGCCGATTTCAGCAACCAACCATTTCGCAATGTTATACGTTGGGGAATTCGTGTCCGCTATGATTTCCCTCATCTTGTTTCCATTTTTGTGGATTTTAGGTTGGCATCTAATACGTGGCAGCGAGGGATTAGGCATCTTCAACTGGTTGATATTCTGGAACGTTGAGCTAGCTTCCTTCAGCGCTTTTTCCACCCGTTTAATTGAATCTGGTAGTGGGTCTTTGCGAATTTCAACGAAGTTTCCTGTTGCCAGTTTCTCCATAACGCAGTTGTCATATTCTGTCTTATCAATAATAACGACTTTATTTCCTTTATCGGCTTTGAGCTTCTTCTTCAGTTCGTTAATCTTTGGACACTCTACTGTTCATTGATGTCCTCAAATCGTTTTGAATACTGTTACGAATGTTTTCTTTTTCACCTGGGCTGAAGTTACGCATAGCTGTTTCGATGTCTACGACTAGATCGTCCGCAGGAAAGGTTCCTCTGGTAGCAAAGTTTAATCCTTTATTCAATAGTTCCATTTCAGCTGTTGAAAAACTTCTACTCGACTTATTAATGACAAAGTCCGGTATTAATTCCACTTTTGGTATGATATTCGATTCATTGCTTATGATACTCATCTTCGCCTCAATTAACGCTGAAACTTTTCGTTCATGTATTTCTCGTTTACGTTTTTGCTCACATTCCACTGCAATTTTCAAAATCATTACATTCAAATCTCCCTTATTGGCTGCCTGTCCTAGCTTAAGATGTGCGTTGTATGCTTTCAATGTGAACTCCGCCAATTTTTCGTATAGGTTTTTAATACTTAGTTTAATTAAATTCTTCTCGACTACCTTTTTCTGTTGTTCCATCCCTGGTAACCCAAATTTGATACTAACTTTGTGTGATACCGGGGTTATTCTTTCTTTTAAGCAAATTTTCAAGGTTTTTATATCTTCACTGATTCGCGCCATTTTTAACTTCAAGTTTTTTAATTGATAAAAAACCGACTTCGACTTGGTTGCCATTACAAACTATTAAATTATGTCGGATGCTTCAACGAACTAGCTAACCAAAAATATAAAAAAATTATTATTTCCCTTTTTTATTCGTTGTAATTATTTATTTGCCCATACGCCGACGTTTCGAAGCACACACTTGCTTCTTCATCAGTGGTACAATAACTAAATTTACATTTTGCTTAAAGCTACTTATATACCTACTACTTTTACAATTTTACCCCTTACCCTAATTACTTCCTTAATTGGTTATTATGGCTAATTACTCTCATAAGGGGTGAGAAATTATTACCTAGATCGGTGTTTAATAGTATCTCCTGTGGTTGTCTTGCTATCACCAGGCTTTCGTAGGCGTCCAATTTGTATGCCGATTTGAGTTCTTTGATTAACTCAAGATTCTCGTCGCTCATGCTGTGCTTCTGCTCTACAATATGTCTTGCTACCGATGATTTAATTGTACTGCTGCTTTTCTTGTGCCTGACTGCCGCTTCCGCCTCCTTAATATGCTCTTTAAATCTTGTTTGTATATAAGTAGCTTTAAGCAAAATGTAAGTTTAGTTATTGTACCACTGATGAAGAAGCAAGTGTGTGCTTCGAAACGTCGGCGTATGGGCAAATAAATAATTACAACGAATAAAAAAGGGAAATAATAATTTTTTTTATATTTTTGGCCTAAATTCATGGTTTTTTTCAGTTTTTTGCATGAAAGGTGTCTAATCGCAAGTGGGGTACGCAAAAATTTCGTGCATTTTCCCTTTTCCTGCCCTCCTCAACTTTGATAAAATAATGCTAATACCTGTTTTGAAAAGATCTCATTAAGGCCTTTCATATGACACCTTACTTGACTCCCTCTGGTATAACCAAATTTTTTAAGGGTCATGGCTGTAGCTTTAAGAGTCATGGCTATAGTTTAAGGGAGATGGCTGTAGTATTCATAGTTTCGGGGGAAAACTGCAGTGATACACCGATGGACGGACAGACGGACATAGGTCGTTATTACAATAGTGTTTTGTATTTTAGTTCAAAACATCTAGCTGAATAGTCAATACGTGTGGCATATTTTAGATAGGTCTGTTGCGTCTCCGTAGATTAACCCTTAAGTAGGCAAAACCGCCTTGAGGGTCTCATTTTAAAACAACAACAAAAAATTGTATACAAAAGGTTGATTTTTCTTCGCCGGCGATCTAGCCTGTAATATTGCATCACTTTTAAATGTCCGTGCAAATTTTATGTCGCTGCACGTGCAAGTTGTTTTTTATCCACAGTTGAATGTCTCAATTCATCAACTTTACATTCGACACGTATTTGTGCGTCAACTTGGTTTTCATTAACTAAATAACTTAATAAAGGAAACAATACGTTTTTGTAGAGGAAAAAGTTATATCAAAGTAAATATAAGTACATTTGTAGTATATAATAAACATTTATTTACAAAAAACAACTACCCCCAGGCAGTATTTTGCCGGTTAACGTCAACTTTACAATGGATGTTAGATGGAATAATTATAATTTTTTTTTTGACAATTAAGTAATCAGACTGATTTTATTGCCGCGTTTGTAGTAAACCTGCCACCTTGAAATTCCCTTCGCCTTCCCCGGCATCCTTTCCCTCTCCATTGATATATTGACCATCGCTGTAGCTTGTTTAGTTCGCTTGCTGTGTCGTATTGTCATATATGACTTCAGGCATATTATACCAGACCACACTAGGCAAATTACACTTGAAGCTTATGTAAGCTATGCTAAGCTGCTAACGCAATCAATATTACGCATAAAACGAGATGTGACAATTATGTAATGAGACTGATTTTATTGCCGCACATGTGGTAAACCTGCGACCTTGAAATTCCCTTCCCCCTTCCCCTCTCTATTGATATATTTACCATAGCTCTAGCTTGTTTAGTTCGCCTGCTGTGTCGTGTTGAGTAGACGTGTGTTGGTGGTGCTCGTCACGAAAACGGAGAAACGAAATCAAGAGTAACGCGCTGCGATAAAATTTTGCGCGAAATTGGGCGGAACAGCTTCGGAAATGTACGCTAAAATTGTAAAAGTACATGGTGATAGCGCTCTTAGTCATGCCCAGGTGTTTCGATGGCATAAAGAGTTTAAGGAGGGCCTGAAAGCGTGGAAGACGAGGTGCGGAGCGGGAGGCCAGTCGAGCTGCGAACTGACCCGAATGCGCAGCGTGTGCGTGCCTTGATTCGTGAAGATAGGTGTTTAACAGTTCGAATGTTGGCCTCGGAACTGGATATGAACCGTGAAATAGTCAGACAAATTTTAACCGACGATTTTGGGATGAAAAAGTTGTGGCTCCTTCATCACGACAACGCGCCAAGCTACACCGCCCTCATCATGTCCCACTATTTGGCCACTAAAGGGATCGCCATGTTGCAACAGCCGCGTTATTCACCCGATATGTCACCCTGTGACTTTTTTTGTTCCCTAGAACAAAATCGGTGGTCAAAGAAACCCATTTTGAGTCGATTACGGACATCCAGGCGGCCGTGACGAGGGTACTCGCGGACATCCCAGTCGAAGTGTTCCAGAAATGTTTCGAAGAATGGAAAACGCGCTGGAATCGTTATATAGCTGCCCAAGGGACTACTTTGAAGGGGATGGCATAGTTGTAGAATAATTTTTAAATATGCGATTTTCATGGAATCAGTCTCATTACTTAATTGTCACGCCTCGTATGTACTTAAATAAATTCCATTTTAAATGAAAGAAATATTCAATAGAAAAATTACAATAACGGCCCAATGCTTTTTAGACTTATATATATATATATATATATATATATATATATATATATATATATATATATATATATATATATATTATGTATATATATATGTAATGTTCGAGTTGGGTATTGCCGCACAGCCAACAAGGCTTTGAGGTTAACGTATACTCTGTCACTATACGTTAAGTATGTCTGTGAACAAGCAACTTTCGGCAAAACTCAATCTATCAATTTACAATCAATTATGTAATGAGCAAAATACTTTCTACACTGGTGTTAAAATTGGAATATTTAAATCACTTCTGCCATCAATTGCTTAGCATAAAAATTTAACAGTGAAAGTCTTACAATTAAAAAGTTGACTTGAGTTGTAAACGAAGAACGAGATTCAAAATAAGACGTTCATTGTTAAATTCAAAATATTTATACATCAAATGTTTTTTGGTGACTTTAATGAGGATATGCCTCTAAAAGGATTTTATTTTAAATCTAATTACGAATATTTTTCAGAAATCTATGGGGACATTATTTTTAGCAAATCTATTAACTTAAAACCGAAAAAAGCGCTAAAGTCTATCTATCAGCTAAATTCAGTAGGGTTGCTTTTAACGGTTAAATTTTAATTCATACTATTTAGGTACACAATGTTATTGCCTAGTGCATTAATATGAAGGACTTCATTGTACTATGGATTGTTCAAAACTAAATCTGTGAACAATTACTTGTTTATTTTAATTTTTTTCATTTTTTGTGTATATTTTAAGTGGATGAGGGTGAAAACAAACAAATAACTACGATATGTCCATAGCATCAACTTCTCAAAATAGTATTAGAACATTTTCAATAAGTTTCAATGTTTAAAATAATATGCTAAACAAAATTCAAAAGATTTAAGAACAGAAACTAGAAAACTTGTTTCGTACACAGAACAAGTAATGTTAAGATTTTTTATGTGGATATGTAATTTGAAGAACCCATTAAATTTTCTATCTACAATTAAACAAGTAACAATAATATATAATTTTACTGGAACTAAATTTATAAGAAATTTATTTTGATATGGCTACAATCTACGTTCAATGGTTGTTGATAGCTCTACACAAAACTATCTAAAGTTTTAGTAACCACTACTCGAAGTTGAGTTGTGTTTAACGTTTTCTTGTTTTGTCTGAAGGTGTGGTATTTTATTTTTAAAATTTGAGTGTAGAGTTCCTGCTATGCAAAAATGAAAAAGAAAAGGTTTTAGCTTTATTAGACGTAAGAAAGTTGAGCGGAATATATTCTGGTAAAGTAAAAAACCTAAAGATTGCTAGTAAAACAATAAAGAACAAAATTGCAAAATAAATAATATTGCGAGCAACATAAATTGTTTGCATAAATTTTGTTAAACTGAAAAACAAATATTCTCCTCTCATGATTTTCCTGTTCATATAAGAAAAGTGTTCAATTTGCGCTAGAGATAGTTATTAGAATTCTAAACCCTATTTTTTGGTTGTTACGATCTGAATTCTCGGGATAACAAAAGCTAAGATTTTGTTTAAGGCTTTAAGAAAATTCAATCTTTCATTTGATCTAAACTAAAATCTAGGAAAAAATTTCACTAAAACAAATAAAATTTGGTCTAAGACCATTTAAATTCTTGCATCTATAATTATCATATCCTGCTTTTCATCAGAATAAAATTTGTATACTTTCAGTATATTCTTTTCGATTCATAGATTTCTAATTAATAGGTTCTAATTTAATGATACAATTAATTTTGAAATGATAATCTAAATTGTGTTGGGCGTATTAAAATTGGATAAGTAAAATTATTGATAAGTCGCCAGAAATAGTTTGTATGGAAAAAACTGATCCCTTTTTTTAATGGCGGCAGTTTTTAAATACCTACCTGAATAGTAACATTAATCCTTGGACAAATGAACGGAAGTTGTTGTGTCTGGTAATCGCATAATCCGATGTAAGTGCAATATTCCCGAATACCTAATTTTTTGAGGGGTTTGGATTGATTTGGAAGTTTTTGTTGAATTTTTTTCAATCGTTTGTTTAGTATATTTAGTTTTGTGAAGATAATTATAATAAACAAAAAAAAGAAAAAAATTAAATAAAGTATTAATTAATAAGTATAAAATAAAGTTTGAATCTATTGAAAAGTATTTGTATATAAATTTTTAGTTTGATTGTTGATTTGACTGTACGAGTATGTGACAATGTGTTAACAGTTTATATATTCGTATATATTTTGTTAGTTTAATATTATTGGTACATTTGTAATTCCTTCTTAAGCAAAATATACATTACAGTATACTTTTGATACAATACAAAACTCAAGTACAAATAACTTGCTTGATATTTATGAGCTATATATTTGGTAATGATAATGGTAACTTCTAAAAGGGTCAACTTTACATTTAACTCAACTGATAATGGAATGAAGAAAGCTTAGTTATTAACGTTTCGATTAAAATGCAAATAAATGGGAAAAAAGAATATAAAAATAAAAGACATATTGTCGCTATTCTGTGATTGGAAGATTATTTGAAGCTACTCAGCTAAGTTTCACCGAAAAAATAGATTTAGTATAGCCAATGCATAAGGTTAACAAGTCGAAGCAGCAAGAGAGTGCTCCTACCGGAAAAGTTTCCTGAACCAATAAGTCACTCAAACAACATTTTCTGAATGTGAAGACTTGACTCCTACACAGCTTCCATAAACTGAGTTCGAAAAGCTAAATACTAGTTATTAGGTACTTGAATTGCCCGCAATTTTATTCGTAGTGTCATGATAAAATATCAGCTTGACAAACTATTTTTGAAATTTTAATTAGACAGAAAATTAAACTAGAAGTCGTTTCTGGTGAAGATGCTGCGGCGAATGTTGCATCTGTTGAATCTTTAAATAAGGAAGAAAACTAAGACAGAAAAGCGAAGAACCACATTATATGAGTGATGAGTCTATCAGAACTTAAGTTGATCAAAGGGTGTGCCACGTCAAGAGAAGTATGGTTAAAACTAGAATCTATATATTAATACAAAGACCCCACTAGGGAAGCTACTTTGCGCTATTGAGTCACGGGACGATTTGCCAAAGCAACGTAATAATCATAGAAAGAGTGATGCCTAAAAGAACGATACCCATACCAGTGAATCTAGTGTAATGTTGGCGAAGAAACCTTGTTCAAAACAGTGGAATTTAAAAAATATTTGTTGTGAACGTGGTGCAAATGTGCAAAAGAGTAATAAACCTTTTAAATTTAATGGTCACTTGTGCCAAAAATATGGCCAAAAGGCCAAAGAGCGTACAGAAATCAAGAATCGAAAGAATGTCACAAACAAAAGGGCTAAGGGCGTGACTTTTTACGCATCTCAGTTTTCTCTCGAACAAAACGCAACGGATGTATTCGAGGAAGTTATTTGACAGAATCAAAGGAAGATTTTGTTTGTAATGCTTGTGTTCTCTGTAAATGACTAGAGCTCTGATTCCGGTTAGAGGTAAAAGAACTTCGGGTGTTCTTGAACTTATTCATTCCGATTTATCCGAATCGATGTGAGTCGGATCGAATTGAAAGGCTGAATATTTTGTAACATTCATCGATGATTTTTAACGTTGGTATAAAATTGGGTCATTGACGAAAAAATTTGAAGTTTTTGAAAAATTTTAAAGGTTTTAAAAAATCGCTAAAGGACAAATTTGAAAATATGACCAAGTTTTTGTAAACCGACAATGATACTGAGTGCGCAAACAAGAATTTTAATCAGTACTTACGAGAAAATGGAATTAGTCCCAGATTAACAGTAACTTACACCCTTCAAAAGAACGGGCCAGGAGAGACTATGGATTACTTCCATGTTTTTGGGGTAAACCCATAAAAACGGCGAATAACATCAAAAACAGGTGCCTTTCAAGGAGCATTGATTGTAAAACTCTTTTTGAGGTATAGATTAGGTATACGTTCACTGTGAAATACTTCCAGGATTTTTGATGTGGAGTATTTATTTTGAACCAGAAAACTCAAAATTAATTTAAACCACGATCAAAAAGAGAATTTTTCTCGGTTATTCGGACCAGTCAAAGGCGTATAAAATATAGATCACCGAAGAAAAAAAAGTGGATATTGCACGAGATATCAAGTTCCTCAAGTCAATCTCGAATAACAAAACCAGATACTGCTGAAAATTTGCATCAACGTTTTGTTGCCATCCAAATAAAGTCCAAACAAACAATCTCAGTAGATGAAGTCATCGAAGTCAGTGAAGACAACGAAATTGTTGAACATGATGACGAACAATCAGTAGCATAGTAAACTCAACTAGTATCCACACTCCATCAACCCTCCGGAAAAATCCAAACACAAACCGAACAGCGAGCCATAAATCTTCGGTAGCAGGTATGTAGGTAAATACTGACGCGAGGATTGGCGCGAATATAAACGTGTGCTTCGATAACAGATTTCAGGATTACCATATCTCAAAAAATCAATGAATTTGCAGAAAAACAAATACGTTCCATGCAATCTTTTAGTTTTTTACTAGGATCTGTAAGCACTCCTATCTTCTGAAATGTGTAAAAGGACACGTGCGTCCGAAATTTTATTTGCTTTTTGCTTTGTTTCTTGAGCGCGCCAGGCCTGGGCTCAGCTGTCGCGCCCCAGATCAGCTGACGTGCCCCTGGGAAAATTCAAAAAGTGTGCAACACAGGGTAAATGAAAGGTGTGGGTACTAGGTGAATGTACTATGATCAGTAGCCAAACCAGTCAATTTTCTATGGGAAAATTGAGAGGTAATGTCGGCAGACCGAACATTGTGAGGACTAAAAGAAAAGCAAGACCAAAAAAAGAATACAATCTTGTTTCTGTTGCAGAAGGAAATGAACCCGATAAAGAAGCAGAATTATATTTTTTAAGCAGAAGTTCCCTTTCAGCAAGCCATGAAAAGTTCAGATAATGAAGAATGGATAGATTCCATGGCAATGGAAATGAAATCAATCCTCAGTCCGTATCGCCCTGATGATCAACAGGTAATTGAACGCGGAGTCGTCCTGGCAAATAAGTGTAAGCCCGATGGAACAGTGGAAAAGAAAGGAAGGCTAGAATTGCTGCGCGAAGCTACTCTTAACGCCCAGGGATACGTTTTAGTGAAATTTTGCAGCCGTAGTTTGCCTTAGCTTAGAGATAATTTAATAACATCACTGTCATCTCTATAGGATGTAAAAATAATATAACTTAATGTCACTTCAGCATATTTAAATAGTGATCTTGAGTAAAGTATTTTTATGTAAGTTCCTAAACTTTAAAGATAAACATTTGAAACGTTCATTCAGATTGTAGAAAAATGGAGGGATATCAGACATAAAGCTCTGAAGATGTTGAATGATTTTAAAAGCGGTGATAAAATTTGCCTATTCAAAAAGGCATTGTATGTTTAACGACGAGCCGGACGTCCTTGGCATGCAAAACTGGACAAGGAAACAAATTATTCATGTGCAATTCAATCTAAATAAGATCCACGTGTATATTTCAACAATAGGGAAAAGTTATTCTTATTATAGTATAGATGAATGATTTCCAAATAGTATCTAAAAATCATGACATCGCCAACCTAGTGAAATATTTATCGAAGAAATTTAAACTCAAGGATCTTAAAGACGTGAATTTTAACCTTGGAATCGATATTATACGAGACGAAAATGGAATTTGCCTTGATCCTAAAAGACATGTCAACAATCATCTGAAACGATTCAGAATGTCTGACTGTAAATCACTTTAAACCTCATTGGATCTGAGAAAGAAGCTACAAAAAAATGAAGATCAATCCGACATCAACGTGCAAAATCTGTCGCACAAAAAATAAGCCGGTGCCTTAACTTATTCAGCAATGCGCATTCGTCCAAAAATTGCTCACGTTCTCAATCTTTTGGGGCAATATAATTCCTGTCATAATGGAAACCATTTGATTACCGCCAATCGAGTGTTACGCTAATTGAAGGGATCAGCTGATGTCGACTCTGCATTTCAAAAAGAATTCAAAGTCTTTGACAGGGTACGTCGATTCCAATTGGGTAAATTGTTTGGATGGTCAAAGGCCATTTACTGGCTATGCATTTATCTCCAGTTTCATGGGGGTCCAAAAACCAAAGAACATTGCTCTTTCATTAACAGAAGCGAGTATATGGCATTATTGGACACATGAAAAGAAGCTGCTTATCTTAAAATATTCTATGCTGAACTTGGATTTGATTCCTTTGCCAGTCTCAGAGCCAAAAAGTTGGAAGAAAATGCAATATTTCATAGATTGACCAAGTACATTGATGTGTATCATCACTTCAATCAAGAAATGCCGGAGAATGGATCTTTAGAAATTGAATATATTGCTACAGAAGACATGGCTACAGATATTTCTCACTAAATCACCATCTATCAAGGCTTGCGTATAACACATCCATCAAAGACATTTTCGATTATGGAAATAAGAGATTTGGCTCATCTCTGTAAACAATTAGCTGCCAGAAGCTGACGAAGGACAACTTGATCAACATAGTTAAAGCTTCTTTCAAGCTGACTCTTCCGGCATTGTGTGACTACATCTTGAACCCTGATCGCTGGCCGCCTGGAGTGCTTGTCAAATCATTCATAACTTCAAGGAAAAAAATTTTCGTTCTCCACCGAGCTCTCTACCAAAGCTGTAACATCGGTTCTTCCTAAAAACTTTCAGAATAGCACACTTAAAAGTCAATTTTCTTACAGTCAATTTTCTATTTATTATCAAAATGTTCAGGGATTAAGACCCAAGCTGAAGGATCTAGCTTTATCCTATTCTCTCTCTACCAATGATATAATCTGTATTTCTGAATACTGGTTGACTGATAGTATATTTGACTCTGAAATTTTTCCTAATCACACAATTGTTAGGCATGATCGTGATAGGTCAATCTCCAACAAGTTAGACGGAGGAGGTATCCCAGTCATCTACCAGAATGCCTTTACTGGCGCCCCTCTAACAAATTTACTTTTCACTGCTCCTGAAGAATCTGTGAGGGCAAAAATAGTTATTTCGTCCTCTCTTTCTTTTCTTGTCTTTTGCACTTATATACCTTGTAAGTCTCCTTTTTGGGTCTACAATATCTTCCTCACCAAAATATCTAGTGTTTTCTTATCGCGCTTTTCAAATTGTCAACTTATTTTATGTGCAGATTTAAACTCTTATGGGATGACAAACATGTTGTTTCATCCTTTATGTCCACGTGTTTCCTGGCTCAATTTGATAATTTTCTTAACGTTAATAATCATATCCTTGACTTATTTTTTGTAGTATGGAGCAATTGTTGTTATGGTTACCTCGAGTTCCTTTTCCTTATCTTTCTCCTGATCCCTATCATCCTTCCTTACGGTCTGTAATTTTCTATACTCCTTCTGTCCATTATCGTCGGAAAGAGGGTCAGCGCTATAACTTTTATAAAACTAATTATGAGCTACTTTCCGAAATAATTCGCTCTGTTGATTGGTCTTCCTTCTTTCGCGGTCTTGACTCGGATACTTGTTGCAACAATTTCTACGGCTTCTTAAACGCTGCTATTTCTAACTCGACTCAACGATAAGGAACTCTTCTGACTGTCGCTGGTTAACTTTCGATGTAAGATGAGCCTTGGAAGCTAAAGATCAAGCCCGTCAACGTTTTCCACGTGACAGATCCCCTGTGTCACGTACAGCTTTTTGTCATCTGAGGTCGATAGCTAAGAAAAAGATGCAGATCATTAAAGCTGCTTATTTTCATAGTATTGAAGGCTCTCTAAACTCAAATCATTCAAAACCATTTTGGAAATATATACGCTCTCGTAAATCCTCTTCCAGTTTCCCATCCTCGCTTCATTTGAATGGCTGCTTAGCAGCTTCACCTCCAGAGGTTTGTGAACTTTTCAGAACGTCTAGTTTTGGTGCTGATTCCAGCAATAGCCTTTTGTTCCCAATCATACACACGCCATCTTCATTTCCTTTTACTTGTTTATTTTGGAACTTGATGACTCTGTGAGTTCAGGTCCTGATAGTATTCCTAATCATTTTGTGAAATCATTAGCTACTTATATTTGTGTTCTCCTTTCCTTTCGCTTCAACTCTAGCTTATCTTCAGGTTCGTTTCCTTCGTGTTGGAAGAGATCCTATGTTACTCCTATTTTTAAAAAAGGTCGCACCCCAGACGTTGCCAATCATCGGCCTATCTCCTTATTACCCTGTTGCTCTAAACTACTGGAGAAAATCGTGTACTTGCACCTTTTTTTCACTAACTCAGGTTCGTTCCTGTACAACATGGTTTTATCAAAGGGCGATCAACTTTAACGAATTTGTTAGAATTCATGAGTGTTGCTTCAAAAGCCATAGAGGACCGTTTATAAAAGCCTTCGGCTCAGTAAATTACAATATTTTGTTTAGCAAACTTAAACTACTTAAGGTTCCTGATTATTTGCTCCACTGGTTATACTCTTACTTATCCAATCGTGTCAGTCAGGTATCTTTTCAAGACTGTCATTCTAACCCTTTCCATCCGTCTTCAGATGTTCCTCAAGGATCCATTCCTGGCCCACTATTGTTCACTCTGTTTATAAATGACTTACCATCCGCTGTCATCAACTATTCCTGCCTTCTTTATGCAGATAACGTCAAAGTTTTCAAAGTAGTGTTGTCAATCGATGACTGTACCTTGCTTCAAGATGATTTGAATGCCATTTTACTTTGAAGTTCTTATAACCAACTTACACTAAATGTTTCTAAGTGCATCCATCTTTCATTTCCTAATAACCCTTGCCTTATAAGCTTTCAATTTACGTTAAATAGTTCGTAACTATGTATGGTGACACACTTCAGGGACTTAGGTGTCACTTCCGACTCTAAATTGAAGTTCGACTTTCATATTTCTGAAATTACTCTAAAGCCTCTTGCATTTCTGGCTTGATCTTTGGAAATTCCTAAATTTTTTCTGATCCTTTGTTGTGTATTAAATTATATTCGTTCGTCCCATCCTTGAGGACTGTCCGCCAGTTTGGTTGCCTCATTTGAAGTGTTTGAAGTTCACGCTAGAAGCTGTATAAAAAAGATTTACCTGAATTGTCTTCTTGAAATTCTAGATTCCCTACATTTTTTATAAATCACGCTTAGCTATCCTCAATATTCCTTCGCTGGAAATGCGTCGACTCTACCTTGATGAATGTTTCCTTTACAGGCTTTGCCGTGGTTTGCTCGATACTTGCGTAGTCAACAAGGTTCCAGTGTGGGGCGTTATGCGTTCTGCAAGATCGTCGAATATCTTTGATGTTCCATTCGCACGCAGTTTGGTGTATTTTCACTTAACCATGCTCAGATAACCTCGTAACCATGATGACCTTCAGATTGGGCCCTTACCCCTCTCGCATTTAGTTTATAAAAGATTTATCAACTTTCTTTTTCTCAACTCTTAGTAATTTTTCTTATTTATTTTTTCCTCGTCTTTGCTTTTTTTATTACTTTTATCTTGCTATTTGCATGCTGTGCTATTACTTAATTTATTTTGCTGCGTTATTATTTTATCTATTTTGTGGCTTCCAATCATTACGGCTCTGCAGCCTCGTCTGCCAATCGATCACTTACAGCAAGGATCTGTTGTCAGCATCTATCATGTCTTCCCATCGAGTTCTCGGTCTTCCTGCTAAGTGTCTACCGTGTGCTGTGCCATTGAATGTTCTTTTGGATACCCGGTATTCTTCCATTCTTCCTCAATGGCCCACCCATTGCGATTTGCGTAACTTTACGCAAGGTACAGGTAGTTCGTCAAAAAGTTCGTACGACTCATCGTTGTAATGTAGTCCCCTGTTTCACTAGGCCGTAGATTTCCCGAAGCACTTAGCTTTCAAATATGTCCACTGCCTTTTTAGATTCGCTCGTCAGGGTCTATGTTTCACTTCTATATAACAACACAGGTTTGACTAGTTATTTGTAAATACGGAGATTATTTTGTCTGTGCGCAAATCTGAACCTTAAAATGGGAAGTACGGAGTAATGGGCTTTATTTGCGGCACTTATGCGGTGTGATTGACATTGAGTCGGTGAAAGCTTATTTATAGTGATCGATGGCAAATTTCTGGTATATCTTATTAGTTACAGCATTATCCGTAGAAAATCTGGAAAAGGGGATTCGATAGATGTCTTCCTATTCCTCAAATAAGTTTCTTAGATACCATTTATTGGAATTTTGGGAAGTTCTCAGAAGCTCATTACAAATTTTTCCACAATATTTTCGGCACAGAAATTTATATATGCTGTAGCAAGCTTGTATATTAATATGGCCGGAAATATGTTAGAGAGCCCTTGAAGAGCTTAAAAGAAAATTAATTCACCTTTAAAAGTACCAGTTAATATAAAAAAGTCACTTCTGTAGCTTTTTTTTCTCAAATATTCTACTCATACTAGCGAAACTGTTTCGAACATGCATAGAATGCCATCAATTGGAAATCTTTACAGACCTTGCTTCATTAATATGTTTGAGTTACACATCATTTTACCACAATTTGCTTTCCACAAGCCAAAAATATTTGTCTGACCTAACCTCGCGGTATTGTGCTGCTTCTGTAGATCGCAGACTACCAAATACATATTCTATTTACTAGCAGCCAGCGCCAGCCATGCAGGGATGGGATATCGATGGAGTTAAATTCTGACTAGTAAAATTATGTTTCAATTTCAACTACATCACAGCCGCGAGCTTAGAGACTTATAATTCAAATAAAATAAGAAAACGATGGTCTAAATGACTCAAAAGTGTGTGAACAAGTTAAAATAAAGAGTGGCGCAACCATAATGCGCGGTGTTAATTGTGAGTCACACCTTAACGTCAAGTTTTTCAGCCAACTTAATTTGACATTTCTTTGTTTCAGTGTTTGACAAGTTCAACCATGGAGAAGTACACTATTAAGGTTGTTGAAGCCTTTTAAGAAAATGTGCGTTCAAATCAAAATGCATTTCGTGCACTTCGTGATGTTTTTGGTCAGCATAATCGACCAAATGTGTCCACAATCGAGAAAATTGTGCGCAAATTTCAGCAAACTGGGTCTGTAGGAAATGTGGAATCACCTGTGTATGCTCGCCAAGTTCTTTCTGCGGAAAAAATTGCTTTTGTTCGCGATAGTGTGGCCGTCAACCTCGACTTGTCGTCGCGCCTAACGATCAAACATCTCACAAACATCACTGATGCGAATTTGAATAAAGATTTGAATTTACATGCCTACAAGGTTCAATTGACTCAAGAGCTGAAGCCCTCTGAAAATTTCAAGTGTCGGCAATACGCCAAATGGTTGGTTGAACAGACAGAAGGGAATGGTGACTTTACAAAGAAAATCATCTTCAGCGACGAGGTACACTTTCACCTCAGTGGATTCGTTAACAAGCAGAATTGACATTTGAGCAAATGAGAATCCACAAGTGATTGTGGGAAAGCCGATGCATCCACAAAGAGTGACTGTTTGGTGCGGTTTATGGGCTGGCGGTTCCATCGGGCCGTACTTCTTGGAACATGAGGACGGCCAAGCAGTTACCGAGAATGGTGTTCACTATTGCGAGATGATAACGGACTTCTTGTAGCCTGAAATTGAGGTTATGGACCTGGAAGATATATGGTTTCAACAGGATGGTGCCACTTGCCACACAGCCAACGAAACAATGGCTCTTTTGCGCAAGAAATTCAATGGTCGTGTTATCTCGCGTTTTGCGTTAATTGCCCGCCACGATTATGTGATTTGACACCGTTGGGCTTCTTTCAGTGGGAATATTTAAAAGAAATAGAGTACGTAAATAAGCCAAGACCGATTCAAGAGCTAAAGGATGAGGTAACTCAGCACATTAACGACATTGAAAATATGGACCATCGTCTAGCAGTATGCCACCGTAGCCGTGGCGAGCATTTGGGCGATATTGTCAAAAATATTTATATTATAATAAAAATATTAACATAATTCTCTGAAAGCTTTTTGTTTTATTTACAATTAACATCGTGTGTTTGGGTTGGAACACCCTTTAAATTCCCAGATTACATAAAACTGTAAGACGGAGTATTCAGCGACATGGTCCTTTTGTACCAGTTTCTACTTTCGGAATCCCTTCCAATTTTGTTTCGAAATGAACATATAATTAAAAAGCGAAACCAATAAAAGCAATTGCTCCAATTTTTCAAATTAAAAGTTCTTCATCCTTACTTCATTCCATTATGAACTGTCGCCTACAATCGATCTATTTATTTACCACTAAATTCGAAATCCTACCACATAAACTAAAGTTATCCGAAAATGAAGGATTTAATGATAACAATCTCATTCATGCTCGAATAAATAACTAATAACTATTTACATGAAACTTTAGTTGGTTAAAATTGGCTTATAAGAATATTTGAATGAATAAAATAATGAAAAGTGCTTTCAATTCATAACGTGTAACTTTAGAAGTGAATGAACGAAGGAAAGTTAAGTTTTATCAACAAACACACCGAGCTAGAGAACTGAAGAAATTGTCAAATGTAAAAAATGGATACGTATGTGTTCTATGAAATCATAATCTTTATAAACATACATGGTTAACCAAAAACACTACTGTTTTATTGGCAACATATGTTGTTAGCTACTTAGCTTATACTTCATTATGAAGCATCGTGTTTTAGGGCCTCTCTTTAATGATTCATTCTTACACACAGGATATTTTAGCATAGTTACTGTTTAACCAATTAACTATTTATGCCGCTAGACTTTGTATTTGTCTATATCATACTGCTTGTCGAATATTTACAAGAATACTCAAAGCCTATTTACCGAATGCATCTATTTTTTGTGAATGTTTCATTTCGCACAACGTTCAACTCAATTGTGATATCAACTTGATACTGTAATTCCTTCAAACTAGTGCTTGGTTGCAATTACAATGATTTTAATTACAATTGACTTCTACTTGTATGACTATATCATATATAACGTCACGAGAATTCCAGCCAACTTAGTTCTACCAAAAATAATGAACAACGCTCTATTTACATACGAACGAAATATACGAGTATAACGCAACCAACTCAGTTTATTTCAAGTATTTTAGCATTTCGTTACGCAAAATCATAGAAAAGATACGAAATACGAATTTACGAGATACTTGATCTCAACGGGTGCTTTACTCAATTTACTTAACATAAAGGACTTGATTAAAAGCTCGTTTTCGAAAACAGGGGATTTTATGTTATGAAATTATTCTCAATATATATACTGGCTTAAAACTTTGATTTTAAATGTTAGGCAATTTTTCGCTTGTCAACAATTAGCAATACGTGTATATATATGTTGATATATTAAATTACTTTTCTACCTTTATATATGCATAAAGTAATTGAAATTAATTAACAATTTTTACCGAAAAAGCAGCAGCAGCCCTCCAAAGAACGTTTGGAAATTATTATGCCGGTTGAGCTGAGCATCCGGATCATACTTTATATTGCCAAAAACCTTAATTTTTTATATATATTTATGTATTTTATTTTAAAATTAAAATTTGAATAAGATTCGTTATAAATAAAAATTAAAGGCTATTTTCTTGAAATTAATTAAATCGAAATAAATTAAAAATTCAAAGAATTCTAAATATGTTAATAATTTAGTCTATTGTTTTTCTAAATAGGTAGATAAAAGTCGTAGTTTTATTTTCATACGACGTAAATTCAAATATATATTGATATAAAATGCTCTCTAGAGAGTCTATTCTAAGTGAAATATTCAGTGTTATTAGGATTTTTTTTTCATTTTTCAGTTTCAATCTAAATAAAATTCAAGTCAATAATTTGACACCAATTTCGTTTTCTTTTAAAGTTACTACATTTGAAAAATTTGACCCTTTTAATTTAAAATTTTTAAAAAGTGTTACCCGATTTTCATGAAATTTAATCTCATCAATAAATCAAATATTTGAACTTATGACAAAACTTGAAATCAAAAATAGAACGATATAAATTACGCATAAAAATTTTTATTTAACTTTTTTAAATAAATAATAAATTAAATAGGAATAAGTACAGTGAATAGTAACTAAAACATTCAATTGTGATTTAAGAAATTTCAAATTGATACATACCTGCATGCCAATAATGGCATAAATAAAAAATAACATTGCTATCAGCAAACAAACGTACGGCAGCGCTTTAAACGATTGTACAAAAGTCCATAGTAATATTCGTATCGTGTACCCTTGTCGAAGCAATTTAATAAGACGAGCTGCACGAAATAAACGCAGGAATCCTACATTGATCGAGTTGGACTGTGAAAATAGGTAAAGAAAAAGAAGAAAATGGTTTTGATTAGACATGTATCACAAAACATTTATTTTGATTACGATGATTTTGTTGTTTAATATATTTCAATTAACGAATGCAACAAATGAACTAGTCAAATCACATAATCGTGTTATATTAAGGACGTTGATTATATGGTCGTCCTCTAATGAAGTTTGAACATTCGATTAATTTATTTATATTGTATCAAATCTAACTGAATGTGTAATGTGTTTAATACTGTTCATAATTAACAAAATAGACGAAACCAAACAAAAATATTTTACAAAATCTATTTGTACGAAAAATAGCTCTGAGATCAATAAAATTTCGCACAATTATATTTCAATTTCTTTATATAATTATTACCTTGGCTTTTTATTGTTTTTTTTTTTGGACCATAGTTAGCGAAATTCTCTAAAAAATAATTGTGGCCCTTTACGGTCATAGATTGTCCGTCTGATTTTGTGTAAGAAATCGATTACTATAAAACGCTATTGAACCGACTGAAATTTCTAATTTATGTTTGCAAACTCACCCTTGAATTTTTTCATGCTTTTATTCTTAGTTAGTCAGGCGTCATTGCAGAGTTTTTTTTTCATTGGACAACAAATTAGCTTTTACAGTTATTTTTCCCTATATATAACTAAAATAAGTTGCCTTAGAGAGAGAGGCATCTTGTTTTTCCGGGACATTGCTTTTTTAGCCTAATCTATCCTAGTGTAGAGTTTTATTTTCTGAAACACACAAAATATTGTGGTTTTGACGAAGTCAACAATTTTGGCTGCAAATTTTTTGTTGCCTTGCTGTTATATGTTGCCGCAAAATACCGAACGCGCCTTTATAAAAACGGGCGCTATTCGAAATCTATTGAGTGTGTGAATTGGATGCGAAAAGCGCCAATTTATTGTTTCTTATATATTTTATATCATAATATATTAGTATGTACTGTATACCCATCAAGCAATGGACATAAAGTCCCTATTGATTCTGATACAGTGGGAACGTCTACAAAAAGTAGCACTTCCCAGTGTTTTAATTGCCGACGATTTCACCACGTCGCTTCTAATTGCGGACTTGAAGTTAGATGCGTGAAATGTGATAAGCAACACAAGTCAATTGAATGTCCAATCTCGAAGGACGAGAAAAATAGAAAAGATATTCTGAGTGAACTGCAATCCTATGGGACACCCTGCGAGTTTCAGATGTTGTCCTAAAGCAAAAGAAGTTGAGGAGAGGAGGAAGAATATCTAGAACAAAAAGGAGGAAAGGGAGGATTTTATTACAGCTTCAATAAAAAATACTGCACGAGGAGGTCTTGAACTTTAGTTTTTTGCAAGATGCAAAGAAGCAGGCTACACCTCAGCTTTCACGGCAACCCAAACATCAGCCAATGCAGCAACTACAGCAGTCGCAGAGTGACCAAAATACCCTTTTGAGCACTGCTGTGTGACTTGTTCACACTCATTCGGAAAGTGGACTCATTCATCCTCCACAGTAAAAAAAAACTCAATAATACTAGTGGGGAAAAGCTTGCTTAATTATTATCTTGGCTTTTAATTGTTTTGTTTTTGAATCATAATTAGTGAAATTCTCGAAAAACTAATTCTGGCGTTTTATAGTAAAAGATTGATTATATGGTATTGTGTTTAAGAAATCTATTACCAAAAAACGCTTTTACACTGGCTGAAATTTCTAATTTGTATTTGAAAATTCACCCTTGAATTTTTTTCATGCTTTTATCCTTGTTTAAAATCTAAGTCAGACGTCATTGCAGAGTTTTTTTTCATTGGACAACAAACTACCTTTTACAGTAATTTTCCCTCCATATACGAGTATAAATAAAATAAGCTTAATGCTAGGCTCACAAGACATGCTGTTTTTCCGGGACATGCGCTGTTTTAGCCTAATCTGTCCTAGTGTAGAGTTTTATTTTCTGAAACACGCAAAATATTCTGGTTTTGACGAAATCAACGTTTTTGGCTGCAAATTTTTTGTTACCTTGCTGCTATATGTTGCAGCAAAATACCAAACGTGACTATAAAAAGCGGGCGCTACTCAAAATCTTTTAATTGTGTGAATTAGATGCAAAACGTGTCAATTAATTGTTTCTTATATGTATATATATATATATATATATATATATATATATATATATATATATATATATATATATATATATATATATATATATATAGTATCATAATAGTATGTACTGTATACGCAGCAAGCAATGGACATAATGTTCCTACTATATCAAAAGATACAGTGGGAACGTCCACGTCCGAATTGCCAAAGATTTCACCACGTCACTTATAACTGCGGAATTGAAGTTAGATGCGTAAAAAACTATTAACAACACAAGTCACTTGAACGTCCAATCTCGAAGGACGAGAAAAATAGAAGAGATATTCTGTGTAAACCGCAATGCTAAGGGACACCCTGTGAGTTTCAGATGTTGTCTTAAAGAAAAAGAAGTTGAGGAAAGGAAGAAGAATCTTCAGAAGAAAAAGGAGGAATTTTATTACCACCTCTATAAAAAATACTGTACGAGAAGGGGTCTCGTACTCTACTTTATTTTCAAGATACAAAGAAACAGTCTGCACCTCAGCTTACACGGCAACCCAAACATCAGCCAATGCAGCAACTACAGCAGTAGCGGAGTGACCAAAATATGGTTTTGAGCACTGATTGCCAGCGAGTTTTTGGGTGAAACATGTTCACACTCATTCAAAAAGAGGACTCATCAAAAAGTGGACTCATTCATCCCCCACTACAAAAAACTCACTAATCCTAGTGAAAAAAAGTTGCATATTTAGAATGTGCCTTCAAAGTCTGTTGTCGTGATGAGTTCCATTAAACTCCCCATCCTCAACATATGCTCACTAGCTTCACGCTATAACAGGAATTCTGTTTAAGAATACTTGAACGCCCATAGACCAGATTGCTTGTTTATATCAGAAACAAGACTCAAAGAAAGACGCAGAGTGGATCTCGAAAAATGCAGGATTATCAGCCTCGATGGCCCAGAGGAAATTCTTGGAGCTGTTATGGCTCATAAAAATCACCTGAAAGTCCAAAGGCACTGCCTTCCATGTCTGAAATGTATTGAAGCAGATATAATAAGCTCCATGCTGCCGGGTGGATTCTTGCATTTGTGGGGATCAATGAAAAGTGAAAAAGGGTGTGAAACTTGATGTTGCAGATCCTCAACTATTTATTTCATATAAGTGAATCGGTTGGGCAGCAGTTAGTGCTGACCTTAACGGAAAATGGAAGGGAATTTCGATCAATAGATCAAAAAATCTTTCTATTCTTGAAATCGATGAGTTAGTCGCATGTATGAATTCAATCCTGGATACGGTCATCTCAAAGGTCTCCATTAAGAAATCGTCGACGAATTACCTTTATCGAGATTTACCGGAAAACATCTCGGATCTTCATGGTAGATGTAGTTGGATTAGAAAGCTACTCGGAAGGATCTACCGCTACAATTTAAATACGGTCAGCAGGGATCATAAACGTATTCATCTAGTGATTACGAGAGTGGCCCCAAAAGTACTCGACCTGACTTATGAATACATGTAGTTTTAAAAAAACAATTACTGCGATTGACAAAACCACCTTTCAACAACTTAATGTGAAAAATTCATAACGGTACGTTTATGATAATTTTTTTTACAGACATCCAAAGTGAACGCCCTCAGTGAATTTGTAAATAAAGAAAAAATCTAGCATCGTTATGTAATACAATACTTTCATTTGAAAGGTCTAAGTCCAACCGATATCAAAGCCGAGTTGGGTTCTACTCTGAGGAAGCCTGCTCCTTCGTTTACAATGGTCAAATATTGGGTAGCTAAGTTTAAGTGAGGTCGTACGAGCTGCCAAGATGAACATCGAAGTGGTCGACCAAACGAGGTCACTACGTCAGAAAATGTGAAGAAAATCCACAAAATGGTATTGGATGACCGTCGACTAAAAGTGTGCGAGATAGCAGACATGGCAGGCATTTCAAAAAGTCCTGTGCATCGCATTTTGACCGAAAATTTGGACATGAGAAAGCTGTGCGCAAGATGGGTGCCGCGTTTGCTCACAATGGAGCACAAACAGTAACGTGAGGATGTTTTCATCGAGTGTTTGACAATGTTTCGCAGCAATAAAGCTGACTTTTTTCATCGCTTCATAACCATGGAAGAAACATGGGTCCATCATTTTACACCTGAGACAAAGGAGCAGTTAAAGCAGTGGACTGAAAAGGGAAAACCGGCTCCGAAGAAAGCAAAGACAGTTCAGTCAGCTGGTAAGGTCATGGAATCCATTTTCTGGGTTGCGCGTGGAATAATATTTATTGATTATCTCGAAAAAGGAAAAACAATCAACGGCACATATTATGCAGCCTTATTGCAGCGTTTGAGTGATGAAATCAAGAAAAAACGGTCCCATCTCACGAAAAAAAAGTGTTGTTTCAACACGACAATGCACCAATCCACACGTGCGTCATTGCGATGGCTAAAATCAATGAGTTGAAGTTCGAACTGCTTCCTCACGCACCCTTTTTGTCAGTCTGCGGTCAGTAGTTGTTTTGAGGAGCTTCACGGTTCCTACTATAAAGCGGGTATCGAAGCTATTAAACATCGTTGGGAAAAGTGTATCGAGCTAAAAGGAGAATATGTTGAAAAATAAAAAACATTTTTACAATTTTTTTACTATTTTCTTTGTCGGGTTGGGTACTTTTGGGACCGCCCTAGCATATCTCTAAGCCGAATGATCTAGTAAGATAAATAGGATAACTGGCAGAAAAAGGTTGCCCGTGGTTCTCACTTATAATGGTTCCATGTTCTTGGGTGGAAAATCTGTCCCTGACTCTATCACAAAACATTTTGCCGAAGTTATTCAAAGAGAGAAAGCAAGTAAGGACTTTTCTTCCTGTCAGTCCTGAGAGACTCACTTTGTTGGCACTAGAGCAAAATTTCAAAAAATCAGCAGGGGTTGATGGAGTTCCAATTCTATGCTTAAAAGGTTTCCCCATATTTCCTTTGTTCTCCTTGTGATCAATGTGAGTAATTGCATCAACATTTTCTACTGTCCTCAGCAATGGAAATTCGCAAAAATATTTGCAACGCCCCATAAGTCAGGCAGAAATGAAGTAGTCAATACTCGCCCGTTTTGGTTGCTTTCAAATAGTGCTCCTTGAAGGGTCAATACATAATGGTATCATACACTTCTCTGCGGGGCTAGAATAGTTGCCGGAAAGACAATTTGGCTTCAAAAAAGCCCACTCCACGGTAGATGCTATGGCCGTGTTAAACAGCTCAAGACGTGGTGAACTCTACTATGAGCATCATTACGACTGCTTGCTGCGCTTCTATGCCCCGTCGAAGACGCTGGCACGGCAAGCCCCCAGTGTACTGGTAGTCAACTGAAATCGCTGAAAAGCGAAGGGAGTGTCACAAGCTTCGACGTGAGGCTCAACGGGCGCGGAACCGTGACAAGGCATGCAACCAGGTGGCAGCATATAAGTCGGCCAGGAAATGCCTTCGCAAACTGATCAACAGTAGCAAGGCTCGCTGCTGGCATGACCTAGTGGACAATGTGAACAAGGATCCGTGGGGCCTTGGCTACAAGCTGGTCATGGGTAAACTTGGTGCCCTACGGAAGCCTTGTGTACATGACGCGGAAAAGATGGACGCGATAGTGCGGGGACCCTTCCCCGCCCACCCCGTCCGTGTTGACGCTGTCCATGGTGAAACAGCAGTAGAGTGCCCACTCTTCACACAGCTGGAACTGGAGGGGGCAGTCCTCTCATTGAAAGCGAGGAAGGCTCCAGGTCCAGATGGTGTTCCAGCTGAGGTGTTGCGGCTCGTCGATCACCATTGTCCTGACTTGCTGCTCAGCACATTCAACGCTTGCCGACGGGACGGAGTTTTCCCGGTACGATGGAAGGTGGCAAGGCTCGTGCTGATCAGCAAGGGGAAGGGAAATCCCGGATCGCCGTCTGCATACCGCCCGTTATGCATGCTAGACACGGCTGGGAAAGTGCTAGAGAAACTCATTAAGGGAAGACCCACTGTCGCGATTCGTGCTGCTGGGGACCTATCTCCTCGGCAGTACGGCTTTAGAGCAGGACGTTCTACCATTGATGCGATTGCAGAGGTGGTGAACGCGGTCCAATTTAACAAACTTTAAAATCCTTATTATTAAAAAAGCAGGAAATGCCTAATTTGCTGTTGCGTCAATTGCCAGTTGAGTCCAAAATGAATACGTTAATGAATATTGTGCCTACGTGGGCAACAATTTACATTAAGCTAAAAAGTAGCTGTGTTATAGGGTACACAATGCGGTTACAAGTAGTTGCTTCTTGAATTATAATACTTGTAGCTATGCAACAAGTAATAAGCTTTCAATTCCCCGTAAGAGTATAACAGTTCACTCAACTTTCAATGTTGGGAAACGGAAAGAGAAAAAGTTAGTTGCACCAGCTAAAGTTGTGAGGCGATTTGCTGAATCGTGGGATGTGTGTCTTGTTTATGATTACTTGTTCCTCAATAAGCTTAACAACGCAAGTTTTAGACTTCCAAGGCAACTTTTACTTGTGTAAACCTTTAATTCAGTCAAATTTAAAGCATGCAAAAGTACGTTATTAGTGTGTTTACATTTTTTTTAGATACATCGACCTGAGCACATTGGCAGATGAGTAATTGACTATCATCAGCATAATCGATTCAATGAGTAAATTAATAATTCAATCATTATGAATCAGCAATATTAATTTTGAATAGTGTTCAGTAGTTAGTTGCAAGTGTTGCAAATAAATAGTATTCAAGCAACATCGGTTAAGAGCAAGCGGTGCAGTTATTTCTTCACAATCTACTACACCACCCAATTTTGCTGACTTTAGCTTGGGATGGGGAAAAGCTTTGTAGCTTCTGTTGAATGGTGGTGAAAGATTCAACGCAACCCGGTTTAGCTATATATAATAGCTTGGATTTAGGAATATCTATGTGGCTCTTATTTCGTATTCAACGTCCTCTGCATTCTACGCAACAACCGTTAGATGGCATCTCAGTTAGCTAGTTACAGCTTGGGAAAAGAACTAACACTATGACATCTAAGACCGTCCTTCGGCCGTACGTTTCACCTACAAAAACATCCCTCCAGGAGGCACTCAAGACTTTTCCACATGCCAGACTGTGCCCAAAGCGAAGTGAAGAGAGCCAACCCGCCATCGCACCATCAAGTAAATCGGATTAGTAGATTAGCAGTGTACACCGGCTTCCTGAAACTTATTTTTAATAAACAATCAAAATAAATTTTAAATTGATAGTTCCACCCTTTTAATATCAATCTAATGTAAATCTATACAATATTTTTTTTGCTCTAAAGTGAGCTTTCATTGCATCGTGCGGTTATCGATCTCGTTTTTCGGATGGCTCCGATAGCTTTCTAAATTACTTATGAAAATCTTTGAAGCTACATGATTGAGCTGCTAATTTTTATAATTTTTTCTTAAAAATTATTAGTGAAGAAAAATGTTAGAAGAGGGTGGTTTCGACCTGTGTACTAATTCTCATCGGGCCATCACTCTTATTAGATACACACCGGCGGTGGTGAGCACCATGAGAGCAAAAAAATATATATCGTATAGATTCACATTAAATTGATGTAAAAAGGGTGAAATGATCAATTTAAAGTTTAGCAAAGATAAGTCCTTGCAGGAGGAAATTTAACATGAACATAATTCGTAGTTACAAAAACATATTGAGTTCGCACAAGTATGAAAATTAAAAATAACTCTCTCACCTCTAAGCATGGTGGTGGCCATCACCGGTGCGTATCTAATAAGAGTGATGGCCCGATGAAAATTAGCACACACGTCGAAACCACCTTCTTCTAACCCTAATAATGTTCAGATCAATCATGTAGCTTCAAAGAATTTCATAAGTAATTAAAACAAGTAAACTGTTTAAATGTGAACCATTGACATGATGTCTTTCTCTGGAGCCAGAGGTTGATTGGGGGTATAAATGAGCGAAGAGGTGAGCAAAAGTAGATATCGACAACATTTTGGCGCAGCCGGTAAGCGTCCAGCTGAACATAATAAAAGAAAGGATAAACTTTTTCAACAGCGAGGTTTTGCTATTTTTATTTGTTAAAAATTTTCTTAGGTAACTTTGCATTGGTTTTTTTCTGAACAGACTCACTTTTTTCTTTCAGTATCCAACGAAAGAGGGGGAATGGTTGGGGCCTACTAGAGAATAGACCAGCGTTTTTCTATTCAGTCCTATCAAGGACAGTAATTGTGAATGCTATGCATTGGTAATGAATTTTAGGCCTCGTTTGTTATTCACAATTTTGTTCTGGCATTCAGGCTTGAGCCTTGTGGGTTGATACTGCCATTAATATGGCCTTGTTAATTGATATTGATATTAGTAGTTGTATGGTTGTTGTTTTATATTATGTGTGGTTAATACTAGATTAGTTGGTAGGTAAATTGATAATTGAAGGAATCATAGGTCCACCCGCGGTTCTTTAAAAAGCTTCCCATGTTGGTTGCTACGGTTAGTTGTTGTGTTGGTTGAAGAAATTAAACAAGACCGTGACTTCGTTGAAGATACTGGTGCTCTAATGTGTCAGTCATGTTACAGTATCTACGCGTATCTGAGGTGGTTAGTTTTGACATTGTTTGAATCTTAGATTCTTCTCCTTCTTCGTAGCACTGCTCTGCCTCTCGAATCTTTGCTTCCTGCAACAAGCGTTCGTTGATCCTCGCTCGTAGGTTACGATGGGAATAGAACAGACTCAATGAAAAACAATATTTTGGGTGCGCTGACTTAAGTGAGGAAGATGAAAATTTGAAAGTCTTCTTGTTTATCCTCTTTGAAGGCAACATTTTGTTGGAAAATGTACGGAAGCTTTTGAATATTAATTTTTTGATTTATCAAATTTATTGCGGTGAATACTCTTTGATTTAGCCAAAATTAAAGCCTTTCAATGTTTGAAAAAGGATTTCCTAACCATTCTATATTTATTGGAGTATTTGTTTTAATTTTATCATGAATCTTACTTTAAATAAAATCGGACTAACCTCAAGCGAAACTTAATAGTTTTGATAAATACTTACTTTTCAGAATATTGTCAAATGGTTACTAATTTATTATTCTTTCACACTTTAAGCTTGATTGATAATTTACAATTTTCTTGTTCTCAGAGCTATTATGTCGTTTTAAGTTAATAAAAATGTTTAAATAACATTATTTATGAAGTATATACATTTGATTACTGATAACTAACTTTCTGACAATTTCAAATAAAATGTTGATAACAAAAATATAAGAAAAAATTTTGTAAATCAATGAAAGTTACTAAAATTTAGCATACAGTTGAATATATTGAATAAAAGACTCGCATATGTGAGAGTCCTTTTACTATAAAACAAAAACTAAAGTGAACAAATATAAATTGAAGAAATTATGTTGAGCGTTCTTGAGAAAACCAAGTCACTGTCCGCATGAAATACTTTGTCTACCATATTTAAGTATTTCACACAAACACTATTTAAAGCGTCACCTTTGTAAGTAACCTCTAAAGTAAAAACGTAAAATTCTAATTTAATGAGACAAATACAAGACGCAGACAGAGTCAGCAACTAGGCTAAAATTAAAACCAGTAGAATGTTTAACATTTGAATCTATGTTGAGCTTAGATTAAGCAGTTTTGTTATTAATATTACTCTCACCAAAACTCTAGGCTATATTAATGATGTACTAGGCAGAGAGAAGAGTGTCTAATCACTTTTCTCTAGGAATTGGTTCTACACAGAGAGCATTAAGACAAAATCCAATAGTATAGCCACACTTTTATAAGGACAAGGGACAAAACGAAACCTATAAAGTACAGATAGATCGGAAGGACGTACCAATAAAACAGATAGTAGAACTATATTTGTAGTAGTTTTTAATTTTGGATGAAGTACTTGGCGGAAGTAACTAACATATTGACCTATTCTATTGTAAATTTAGCAATTTCAACGCACATATAATTATTTATTAGATACCAACTATCTAGCGATAATTTTTTTCAAGATTTCAATGGTATCGTCAACAATTTTACTGATAATTTTTAAGATACTCAAATATCTACAATATTAGCATTTATTCCTAATTAATTATCAAACTATCTCAATTCAAGTTTTTCTTTTGAAGGAAAACTGAGATGTTTTCCTTGTACTTACATCCTCCTGCAATATTAACATTGATTTTTTGTTGATTTATTTTTTTAGTTATATTTGCAGAAGTTTCAATTTCGTTCAATTTGATTTTTACGAGTTGTTTGAGTTCAGGTCGATTGTTTTGTTTGTTTGTGCATGTTGATTGGTTTGATCAATTATAATATGGTGGTGATAATGTGTTGTTGGCATCAATCATCGCAAATAGAATCGAATTTACGGGTTAGAGGCAACCAATGTGAAATTTCATTCGTTGGGGATGTAGCGGAGTAACAAGCAATTTTTTTTGTCGTTCATGAATTGAAATTTGGGTTGAACAGTTGGTTGGTGTTAAAATTTTCGAACACACATGGGTTACATGTCACCAGGTTGGATTTTTTTTATTCAATGAAAATGAATACATAAAAATATGAAGAAAATTAATTAGAAATTTTATCGTTAATTAGGAGGGTTAGAACAATACAACATTTTCATTTTTGGAAAGATCAAGGGAACTAGCATTTGAAAACTACTGAGGTTCATTGAGCTCTAAAAGCAAAATCTTTAAGGGTTGGAGCTAATATAATCCTGATCCTATAGTACTAACTAGTTTCTAAGAGGTATTTACGGAAAGTTTAAGGATATGAGCAATCTAACCAAATGTTATAAGTTTTTGAAAATGTGAACTGAAATATGAGTAACAAAGACACTCATTGCAATGAATAGCATTGAATATATGAAATTCAATTCGAAACATGTGAATGTAAGATAAATGATATGAGAAAAGGATTTTAAAAGTAATGACGATGGAATTACGGTTAAAATATTTATTACTAACAACACTACTGATTGAATATGATTAAATGTGTAAAACACAAAGTTATTGGGGGTATAAAAAGAATATATAATTAACCAACATTTATAATTTTAATTAGACAACAATTCTACAAATCCCTTTTTACAAATTTTAACACGCACTAACTATAAATATTTATGTATTGTTTAATAACATACATAATTGCAGTGGCTAATATTGTATTTCGGTTGTATATTTGTATTATTCAATCGATTTTCTGCCTAAATTTGTTTTCGAATTCCCGCAAACAGTCATGGGATAATTTTAAGTAAAAAAGCTCTATTTTTCAGCTTTCGTGAAGTATTTCTGCAAAATTCGAGCCATCAACATGTTTGTGATAAAAATTAGGATTTAGTACTGAGAGATCAAACTAAATTCCAACAAAATATCGATGGTCATTGTAACTTTTCCATGAAAAGAGTGTAATATGATCATAAATTAAACAAAAAAATATCATCTTAAAGTTGATGTCAAATCACCAAGTCTCGACGTTATCAGATCTATTCTGAAGGCTATGAATTTGCTGAAGAAAAGAGGAGAGTGCTTTCATAATAAACGCTTCGTAATTATTCTAGTAGTGACTACCTAACTTTAAGAACGAAAAAGTAAATTCATCAAATGATATGTTTCTTTGAAAATTCATTTCGACATCAACCAGGGAGGAATTGCGACAGGATTTGCAGAAGACGGCGGTGATACAGGTCAAAGCTGAAGCCTCTGTAGAGCATTTGCTCTTAGCTAAAGGCTGAGAGTGCTTAAGGACTTTTTTTCTCGAAAAGCGGTCATGCCTTGCTTTATTTCGACTCCTTTGAGGTTTTTTTCAGTGTCTGAAGTATGTGCGCGAAGAAATGACTTTATGTAGGTATAGGTGAAGCACGTAAGCCCTAGCTGAGGCAAGATACCAAGAACTAATATAAAATTTTGTTTTAAAATCGGTAAAACTTTTACCAAAACATTTGAATTGATGAAAAAAGTTTATAGCGATGATTATCCATCTCGTGCCAGAGTTCGTGAGTGGTGTACACGTTTCAGAGATGATCGTGAGAACATAATTGACGATGAATATACGGGCCGCCCAAAATCAGTGACCACCAAAAACTCCATCGAAATTGTGCTTGAATTTATCAAAAATGAGCCGAAGTCATCGTTGGAGTTCATGGAATCGGAGTTGAATGCCTCCAAAACATCGATTTATCGCATTTTAATCGATCATTTGGGCTTACGAAAGATCTGTGCACGTTTTGTTCGCACAATTTAACTGATGACCAAAAATTGCTCAGAATTCAACATTCGAAAGACATCATTAAAGAGGCGAGAAAACACGAAAACTTCCTTTACAACATTGTAACTGGTGATAAAACGTGGTGTTTCTAATGTGAGTCTGAAACCAAGCGTCAAAATGCCGAATGGAAGGCCCCAGACGAGTCATCTCCCAAAAAATCGCGTTTGGAGGAGTCAAAAATCAAGTCGATGCTCATATGTTTTTAACGATTCCAAGGAAATTGTCCACAAAGGGTTCGTGCCAACAGGCCAAACCGTCAATGCAATTTTCTACCTTGGCGTTTTGAAGCGTTTGTTGTATCGCATTCGTCGAGTTTGGCCTGAATACCGCGAAGGAGGAAGCTGGCGCTTATTGTATGATAATGCACCATCTCATCGATCCAATTTTGTGACTAATTTTTGCCTGGCTCCCTGAGACCTCTACCTATTCAAAAAATTGTAGTTGGCCATGAAAGGAAAACGCTTTGCATCCGTAGAGGGCATCCAAAAGGCTTGTACCGACATCCTGAAGGATATTCCGGTCAATGACCTGAAACACTCTTTCGAAAAGCTTTTAGATCGGGCAAAACAATACACTGGCCGCAGTAGACTATTTTGAATAAATAAACTCGAATTTATCAGAACAAAGCTCTTGTCGTTTCTATTTTAGCTCAGTCTCGTTTATTTTGGAGCGCACCTTGTATAAGTGAATTTAGAAAAACGACCATGTGAATGTTTTTATGCTAATTTGATGCTCAGATATGACATCCTTCAGGGTTTCTCTTACGTCAAATAGCTCTACATCAGGCATAAAGCAATGGTTCTAGATAGGCTACCTAGAATACACGAGAGCGAATGCAATGTTAAAGGAATTGATTAGGGTATTCCTGCACCTGATTCTATCTAAAAAAGGATTCCATTAGACTTTTGATAAAAATGTTAGAGGTGCCTCACTTGCAGCTAGAGGAGCTGTTAAGGAATTATTTCGGATGTTTCATTTGCTTCAGACTCCTTTGGGACTATATTGTAGAAATAGAGTGCACCTACTCAGAAAGCAATCATCGGTGCACAAATTAGTGATCATATTTTTTATTGTGCAGCGACCAAGACTCTACCCTCAAGGAAAGGGATGGATCAGACTACGAGCATATAGTCTCGCGACTGTGGCAAGTTACACATGGTTAAATGGAAGCGTGCACACTACGACAATTCTGGCCAGGTCGGCCGTCGCAGGAATTTGCGAATTTTCCTAAAACCAGTTGAGTACGAAATATTTATGATACTCGCGCAGGTACACATCATTCGGACATTTCCATGCATGGAAGATTCTCGCATAACGCACGAATGAGTTAGAATGCTTAAACTAAAACCAAATGAATGCGGCTTGTTCTTCTGTCCGTGCGCAATAGTCTTTGAAAGATTTTTTCCATTTCTTCAATCTAAACATTGAACTGGCAATAAAATGACAGTTGCATTAAATTAGATATAAGCTAATAATAAAGCAATAATGCTTAAAGAAAGGATTTTATAAATACGTAAAATTTCAAGGAAGTTTCAGACTAGGATGCTACTTAATTTGTACTATCTCTGGTGTCTCTGCTACCAATTTTAATATTTTAATTCTCGGTTTTTTGCGCTTATCAGTATTAATATTTTCCTGCAACATGCAAGGTGCCCGTCGCTTTAGTGATAATGATGTTGCCACTCTCTGTGTATTCATCATACCTAAATTCATACGGATTGTCTTAAACAAGACGGAGCGCTTGTATTCCTGGCAAAGACATACCTTCAAATGAACATATCAATTCTGCCCATGCCTAAATTTCCTTTTGCAAATCTTGTCGTAGTGTGCTCATATTTGCGTCTACAAATCACTCGATTCGACAGGCGAATCGCAATGTAGCCGAACCCTTAAACCTTGTCAGTTTGAAGGTCGATTAACTCCCTGATTTTGAAGAGTGCAAGGTGGGCATGGGAAAAACGGCATCAGTTCAACCAAAACTGGTTTTCTGGTTCGGGAAAAAAATTTCAAAGTTGTTCTCCTTCGAGTTGAAAGCAGTTGTTTTCCAATTCAACAACCAGATAGGAAATCCGAAACAAATATAAAAAAAAGATAAATACCGAAGACGAAAAAGCGGAAAACGGATTTTTTTTGCCTTTGACTAAAATCTGCCATCCTTACTTAGACAGCATTAATGACCACAGACATCACAGCAAACCAAATTTCGGCTTGGATTTAATTTTGCAAGTAAAAAAATCAAAAAACCGATTATTTCTAAAGAAGTTTTTGATTTAAATAATTTTCTGAAAAAAAGAAAAGCCGGGTTTTCCCAAAGTTGGTTACTCTGACTGTAAAAAAACACCCAGTTAAACCGAAGGTGAATAAAACCGAAGAACCGGTTTTTTTACCAAAAGCCGCCATCCCTAGAGAAAGGGATCCTGAAAAACGAACAGAATGCTACGAATTCGGCCTGGAAGCCCATCGTTAAGGAGTTGAGGGCGAGATATATACATATCTGAACGGTGACAAACATGTTAACAAGGAACTTTTTTCGTAATATGTGTAAGGCGAGAAGCCTAGGGAGCTGTATCTGCATACTATACAGTCTCTAAGCTAGTCAAGCCGTAGTGGAATGGGACTCATCGTCGCCCTTGTCTGAAAATGAAGAAGGATTTATCTGTGTAGGAGGGAAGAAGTGAGACAACTGCCCATGAGGCAAATATTAAGAACTCTCACTCTGTGGAATCTAATTGAAAAATTGAGATACAAGGCTCCTTGACTGCACGTCTCATCAGTAATTTAGAATTGTGAAGGTATGGTGTGATTGATTATTATTTGATGCAACTTCTTAATGGGTACGGACATTTATCCTCTTACCTGCATAAGATTGAGAGGCGTGGTCATCTGATTACACAGGCAGTGAATCGGTGACTGTCAACCGTTCTTCTCATACAGAAATTGAACCAGGCATCGTTTGCTCTTGCTAAGAATATAGGCGAGAGACAAATAGAACTTCAAAGTACATTATCTTTGCGCGATGCTCCTCAACAAAGTATACTCATATGGTATCCACACTCAATCAACCCTCCGGAAAAATCCGAACACAAGCCGAACAGCAAGCCATAAATCTTCGGTAGCAGGTAGGTAAGTAAATACTGAAGCGAGGATTGGCGTGAATATAAACATATGCTTCGATGAAAGATTTCAGGGTTACCAGATCTCAAAAAATCAATGAATTTGCAGAAAAACAAATTCTTTCCACGCAATCTTTTAGTTTTTTATTAGGATCTGGCAGCACTCCCATATTCTGAAATGCGTAAAAGAACACGTGCGTTGGAAATTTTATTAGCTTTTTGCTTCATTTCTTGAACGCGCCAGATCTGGGCTCAGCTGACGTGCCCCAGATCAGCTGACCGGCCTCTGGGAAAATTCTGAAAGCGTGCGACACAGGGTAAATGGAAGGTGTGGGTACTAGGTGAATGTACTAGTGTGAATGGTGTCCTCACAAAGAAAGACATCTTTGTTCACCTCTTAGTGGAGAGAAAGGAGAGGTCATTTTAATAGTAATTCTTATATATATATATATATATATATATATATATATATATATATATATATATATATATATATATATATATATATGTATATACAGAATTATGTGAAATCAATGCAGCATTTGGTGGCAGAAAATAGCAGTTTAGTGTGCAATAGATGACTAATTAGAGGAACTTGACAAATTTTATAATTTTTTAAGCATTAGTAGCAAACGTAATTTGAAATTACACACAACTGTGCAAGAAAAATAATGATTTTTCCCGTTTTTAATTAACTGGCGTAGTTTTTAGTTTACTGGCATAACTTTAGAGCAATCTAGTCAAACAAGGAACCGTTCCGAATCATAGGGTTAAAGTCTTTGACTTCGAGCACTTCTTAAGGTATTTGAATAAGCCATTAAATAAATTTAAATTCCAATCTCCGATATTTAAACCTAATGACAAAAATTATTTTCATTGTAGAAATGTTATGAGAAGACAAAAAGGTACTTCATTTTTGAAAGGCTTGGATAAATTCTGCAAATTGTCACCTAGTACTGACACCTGATGTATGTTACACATATGAAAACTTAAAAATAAGGCGCTTAGAACTATAGTATGAATATTGTTAGTAATTATGAATTCATGCAGGTATTTGACTAACTACCAATCAAATTTCTACAATATTGAATCTGATTCTATAAAATGGAAACAATTGTAAGAAATGCTATCATGAAGGCAATTAGATATTAATTAAAATCAACACAATGCAATCATTTATCATAAAATGAAATATTCAATAACAAGCAATGCGATTTTTTAACACTACAAATTCACATGTTCCTGGAAATGCATTTCAATGATTCAATAAGTTTAAAAATAACTTATTTTTTAATTTTTTTCTTGACTTTCTTCTTTTAGAAAATATGGTTATAGGAAAGGATGTCATTTAGGCAACTAATTATTATAATTTTTTTTGAAAACTAGAGTAAAATCTATTTTTTAAGTTTTAAGGATAATGTGAGTGGAATAGAGGAATTGAATTAGTCATTTGATAATGAGTCAAAAACTAATGATTATTCTAACTTTCAAAATATCACTTCTAATCTAGAGAGGGCTTTTTGTGAACGAATCCTACTTTTGAACAAAATCTAGCCAAATCTCATTCTCTTAGAGGAGAATTTTTTTCTTTATTGAGTGATCTAACTATTCTGTTTTACTATTTGGATATTTAATCATTAATTTATTTTCATACGCTCAATCGAATCTTTACACAATCACTCAACAAAGAAAAGACATAATTTCAAAATTCTCAGCATAAAGAAACAGGTTTGAAAATCATTTCAATATTTTAAAGGGTTAGTATCATATATGTATAGCATAACGGGAAATTGGGGATTTTAAAATCGTTCGTACTTACTTCCGGCTGTGTTGCGACGAATTAAGTAGATTTTTGAATAATTTATTTTGGGACGATTCAAGTTGGAGGGATGCAAATTTTTATGTAAAAAAAATCAATGTACACAGATTAAGTATTTTCATTCTAAAATTAATATGATATTACAGATCTATATGAATATATCCAGTTAAAAATGATGATTTGTCAATATAATTTACTTATAAATAAGATTTTAAATCAACGGAAAATACATAACATTCATACATAAAATACTTAATCGTATATTCTGATTTCAAAAGCTTTCGTGCTTTTTTGGTAGAAAAAGCTTTGGGGGCACATCAGTTTTAAAGAATTAATTTTTCGGAGTCATAATATTTTCCTAACAAATATCCTTAAAGTGGTTTGTAAGTTGTAGCTTGGATTCAAAAGATGCTTCCATGCTTAATTCTTTTGCATTCTGGAGAGGAATCGTGTAATGCATCAGAGGACATCATTCAGTGCTTGAGATCAATGTAATTTTGGTAGTTTAGATGGAATCAAAGGATACAGACATCTACTTGTAAATGTGTATTCCTTATAAATGTAATTAACTTCAATCGATTATAGTGAATTAGTTTAGGAGTAAGCGTTTAACTACACGCGCTATGTTTAGCTGTGAAAATAATACATAAATTTGACGATATATGTATATTTATAAATCTAATAAAATATACTGTAAATAGTGTGATGAGATTATTATTGGAAATTGGATGTGCTTTGTGGATGTGATATTATATCTATAATTGATGAGAGGAAATAATGAATTGTGTTTTTGTGTTGTACTTACTTCACGCATACCAAGGTATGCGGCTATAACGGGCTGTAGGTGTTGTCGGTTGTTGAATTAGTGTTGGCATGTCGGCATTAAAGTTCGGTGTTAGGTGTTTCAAATTTAATTGCATGATGAAGGGAAAGTGTAAAGCGATCGTGGCACGTGTATTAATGTATAGAATTGTTTATATAGTGAAATAGGAGTAGGAATCATTGTTAGTATCGATTTTGATGAATATATCTATGCTAAATGTTATTTAAAGGATTATTTGCTGAAATATGTTGAAGCACGTGTAAAGCTATTATTTGATAAGAATTTGGCTCATCGAATTTATCGCAAAAATATCATTGGGACTAGTTTTCATTTAATTTCCTTGTGAAATAAGCCTTAAATAAATCAAATTCGATCGACCAAATCCTTCGTTGATGAATTGTGGATTTTTTAGATTTTTTTGCCTAATCTTGAATTTAATACTAAAACTTCTCGAATTAGGGTAACAATTTACACTAGATATAAACGATGGTCATCATGAGTAATCCTCAAAGTGTATGTACATTTACTAAAGTATGAAATATGTATTTACATTACTTCATAATTTTGGCTAGGATATTGTGCCTCCATTTATAGTATCTTATGAAAACATTTACGTTTTTCCAAATTCTAACACATATTTGCATCAACTATTAAATATAATTTCCTATGGTCATTTTATTTTTCTGCCTTAATCAAAATGAAAAGATATTAAATCATAAATTTATAATCAGGGTTTTCTTCCGCTTATAAATTTAATGTGGAATAATATAAAGCTTTTTAATTATAAATAATAATTACCCCGAATTCCATCCATAATGCGTCCACTATACTGCCGACAACCGTGATTAGATCGAAAATGTTCCATGGATCTTTGAAAAAATTCTAGAATAGTATTGAAATTTATTATATTAGTGATAATATTTTTGTATAAATAAATCACGGTAACTACACATTATAATACATAGAAGCTTGTTTTAGTAGCTGAAGTATTAAAATCTACTTATTTTCAATGCCAGATTACACCCTATTTGAATAATAACGAAATTTTGAATTAAATATGTAACTTTTTCTTTAAAAATCTACTCAAATGTTATAGTATATAAAAATATTGTTAAGAAAGACTTAGCTGCGAAAAAAATATTAAGCAATCCATTGTATTATTTGCTGTTGCTAAAGAGAAAAAAACGTAATTGATTTTCAAATATTATTATATAAAGTCAATGAACGTTTTTGAGCAAGTTGGAAAAATCAGTTTCTTAGTTGTCAGTATGAATAATGCACGATTATGCAGCATAACAAAAGGAACGCATTGATTTTTTTTTAAATTTTAGTTACTACTGCCTGGATAAAATAATGCACTGATTTCTTCAGTGTCTACTCCTATGACTCTGACACGTCTGTTGCTTCAGTCCTGCTACTTTGGGAAAATGACTGGAAATTTGCTGATGTCTAGTCCATCAAACCTTTCATAAAAACAATGCCTTTGCATGCTACTTTTTGATTTGGAGAGGGCTTGTCACTGTAACACCAATCATCAACGCTTATTCCTAAGTATAATGTTTAGTTTTCAAAGGATTTTCATGCATTTCGCGATCAATTCTTTCTGAAACACAATCACAATCCTTTGCACAATTATTATATTGCATGCATCTCCGATGCAGAACTATAGTGTACACCAGTTACGAAAATTAATTCTCGTTATGAATTGCCATTTTATATTTCTTGATGTTTTGTTCATAAATGGTTGAGTTGCTATTGCTATAATTACAAGAAGGTAAGAAGGCCGCTACGGTAACCTGCGGTGGTGTAGTGATTAAAGTGCTTGCTGCATAAGCCGAACGTCCCTGGTTCGAGTCCTGTTGGTGACAGCGAAATTTGTTTCGAGTGATTCTTTGGACGGATACGTTCAGGTTCAAAATCGGAAATCACTGCAGGTACGTAGATGAATCAACGGCCAAAGCGTGGTACTAACTATATCACCTTCTCGAGTGCCGATACATTCGATCAAGATAATGACATACTCTAACCATCTCCAAGCAATTGCTCGAAAGAGGCCTGTAGTGCTAAAAAAATAAACAAAAATGAAGCCACCGCATGTTCCCCTAATGAGGTGGTTACCAACTTCGTTAGTGTTACTCAGTGATGACAATATATTAAAACCTTTTCATAATATTCCTTTATTTCTTTCATTACTTTCTATTAACGAAGGTCTTCCAGATCGAATCCAAAATCGATCATGGGTTATGAAAGTCCCATTTCAATAGGAACACATGAATGAAGCAAAGAGCTGAATTTGAAAGAATTCAAAACTACACATTGAAAATAACTCAAAGGAGTCAAAACGTATCTGCGCACTCAAAGAAGCAAGGCCAACGGCTTTTCAAGAAAGAAAAAAGAATTCAAAATTACTTCCTTTTGAAGCCATAAGCCTCAAGCCATAATCCGCATTTCCTATGCTATTGAAGCCTATATATAAAACGTGGTGATTAAATCGCCTTGTGGTCAATGGATACGGACAAATTTTTAAGTTAAGTAAGAAATCTAGCCACTGTATTATACGTGTGGAATATTGCATATAAAATGGGTTTATTTTCTGTAAATATTTGTTACATTTTTAATGTTTAATTTCTCCAATGCATTGCGAATAGTGAAAAGTCACAGGGAGCCATATCAGGCGAATACGGCGAGGGATTGATGGTAAATATACGATTTCTAGTCTAAAAATCAGTCACAAGAGTGGATCGATGAGATGGTGCATTATCATGCAATAGACACCAGTTTCCTCCTTCGCGGTATTCAGGCTGAACTCGACGAATGCGATGCAGCAAACGCTTCAAAACGCCAAGATAGAAAATTGTATTGACGGTTTGGCCCGTTGGCACGAACTCCTTGTAGACGATTCCCTTGGAATCGTAAAAACATATGAGAATCGACTGGATTTCTGACTTCTGCAAACACGATTTTTTGGGTGGTGGCTCGTCTGGGGCCTTCCATTCGACACTTTGACGCTTAGTTTCAGGTTAATATTGGAAACACCACGTTTTCTCACCAGTTACAGTGTTGTAAAGGAAGTTTTCGTCTTTTCTCGCCTCTTTAATGATGTCTTTCGAATGTTGAATGTTGAGCAATTTTTGGTCATCAGTTAACTTTTGCGGAATAGAACGTGCACAGACCTTTTGTAAGCCCAAATATCGGCTAAAATGCGATAAATCGATGTTTTGGAAATATTTAACTCCGATTCCATGAATTTCAACGATGACTTTGGCTCATTTTTGATAAATTCAGGCACAATTTCGATGGAGTTCTCGGTGGTCACTGATTTTGGGCGGCCCGTATGTTCATCGTCATTTATGTCCTCACGACCATCTCTGAAACGCGTAAACCACTTGGGCGCAAAATAGACAATCATCGCCATAAATTTTTTACATCAATTCAAATATTTCGGTAAAACTTTTTCCGATTTTAAAACAAAATTTGATATTTGCTCTTTGTTCGAAACTCATTTTTGTACCGATCATACAAACATAACACTGTCACTTTAGACGTAAAAACTTCGATTCCACTGAACCGAATGTCACCAAATTTCACTGGAAGTCAGGGGGAATGTAACTTTCCAAAGCATTATCTCATTCGTTGATGGGCCACCAAAAAAAATTTTATGACAAAAGTCTCGGTAATTTTGGCAACCTCCTTGTACACTGAGTCTCTAAGCTATCGACTTTTATCTTGAGCCAATCATAAATATGCTTAAGCCGTTTTTTTGTATGAAGCTCAAAGATTCACATTGAGACAGAAGTACACATATATGGTTAAATTTTATTTAAAATCGCCGACTGATGGGTGGATAGACAAGTACCTACCATTTTTAATAGAGTATTGCGATAATTTTTACAAAACCTATTATCTACTAAATGTTTCCATACTCCGTTCAAATCTCTTGCCATTACCTTGATTTTAAGACCTAGATCTGAAGTAGTTGGAAATAATATTTTAACCTTTTTGGGTTCCTAGCAACAGCAAAAAAAAGATTTGGATTGGTTGAATCCAGTAAGCTTGAGGTCCACAATCTGGATCTGGATCATGTAATTTGCCTAAGATACTTTTGAAAAGATAGTTGGGTTCCTTGCAATTTTGAAACTGCAGGAGCTGTGTGCCACAGTGAAGTGAAACTTCTTTACTGGCGGGGTGAAGATTTTCAGACGTAACGTAAAAGCCCATTTATGGAGAGGGCAGACAGCATAACGATATTTGTGCAACAATCTAGTGGAAGTATAAATTTAATAAAGCTGCCACATAAATTTGCGACTAAACCATTGCATTCTGCCTGAATCCTTTTTAAAATGAGTAAAGTAGCTTGGTGGGAAACTCGCATGTCTAGTGGCTATAAAGGATGGCCATCCAATGATTTTTGGATGAGAAGCGAATGCGTGAGGGGCTGGTAGAAGTTCTCCTTGGTGCTAACTACGATTTCATCGATTTTCAATGAATGCAACTGGCACGGCAGATCATTGTCGGTGGATGATCATTAGCGATTGCATAATGGTTAGATGGCAGCCGCCCTTGGTCCTAATACTGATTCCGTTGATATGCAGGGGATTGAATGGGTGATGGCAGGTGATGGTTTATGGTTGGTTGATTATCATGAGCGAATGCATGATGGTTTAACGGTAGCCATCCTTAGTTCTAACACTGATTCCGTCGATTTGCAATATATTGAAGTGGTGAAAGTGGATGATGGTTTGTGGGTGGTTGACGATAGCCGCCCTTGGTTCTAACACTGATTCCGCCGATGAACAGTCAATTCAAGTGGCGATGGTAAATGATGGTTTATGGGTGAATTATGATCATAAGTAAATCATGGTTCGATGGCACCCTTCTTTGGTCCTAACGGTCAATCCGTCGATGTGCAATGGATAAAAGTCGTGACGGCGGGTTAAAGGCTAACTATTATGAGCGAAAGCATAATGATTCGGCAGAAGCCGTTCTTGGTCCTTATAGTGATTCCGTGGATATAGAATGAATTGAGGTGGTGACGTTGGATAACGATTTGTGGGTATTTGACTATCAGAGGTGAAAGTTCTTTGCTGACGATCTGAAGTGTAACTAAACCGTTGACTCATTTAGGGATATATTGTGGGGAAACCATTAAAGCATGTGTAGCACGCCGTATAGGATAATATAAATACAATTCATAATAACACTAAAAAAAAGAAAATATTACCACTTTACACGGTTCTTTCATTAAGATGCGTTTACTCTTAAAAGTCTCAATTTATGACTTTGTAAATACATATAATATAATATATTATATATATATATATATATATATATATATATATATATATATATATATATATATATATACGTTTATCAGGCGTATACTACATGCACAGTTTTTAGTTTTTGTTTTAAAACGCGTAAGGTCCAATGAACATCAAATAAGAAAAAAATAATTTGAAGAGGCTTAAAACTGCATATTTCTGAAGCTGTATTAATCAAGTTCAATATTTGATTACCTTTGAAGCCCCTAAAAAAATTCATCAATTTAAATGGCTAGACTCTTATTATAAAACATTTCAATGGGAGCAATAAAACGAACCTTCCCAATTAATTAAAGTATATAGGAGAGGGGCAGATTTCATCTAATTCTATTCACTATTATTCTAAGATATTTCCTAAGTAAGATATCTACTGATTCAAAAGGAATACTATCATTCAACCCCTCACAAATAGCTAGATCCATTCAGAACACAAATTTAGGATTTTTGATTTATAAGCTGTAGCATAGCTATCAATGTCGTACGTCAAAGGTGTATTCGGCGAAGACCAGCTTGCTACAAAAACTTTACATCGAAAGGCTTCAAACAGCGTATGTGGCCAAAAATTTCATGGAGGCCCTCGGCAACCAGCTGTGTCCATCCTATCAGACGCATCGCTAAAGACAAGCAATGAGCACTGGATGGAAGTGAAAGTGGCTATTAGGAACGTGACCGAACAGACTATCGGACATCAAGCCCAGTGCAAGAGAAATGATTGGTTCGATGACGAGTGCCTGAATGCGTTGGGCAAAAAGAATCAGGTGTACAAAGTATATGTAGGTAGGAAAGCAAGGACGAACAGAGAATACTACGAAAACTTCAAAAAAAGTATCGAATAAGATAATTAGAATTAAGGAAAGAAAATACTATGACGACCAATTCAGAAGCATCAATGTAAGTTTAGCGAGCTACAACACAAGAATACAAACGTGGTGATCAGCCCAAAACGACGCTCTGTCGTCATGCATCGGCAATATCATCGCTGATGAAACCAAGATTAAAAAAAGATGGGCATCATATTTCAAGAACCTTCTTAATCCTTCACACAGTTCCAAAACATTGGAGCCTATGGATAGCCCCGGAGAGCTTCCATTGGTCCCACCAACTCTGGATGAAGTTTGTTCCACCATCAAAGCTCAAAAGAATAATAAAGCGCCGGGCATCGATGAGATCCCAGTGGGTCTCATCATATGGTGGCAGCAGTGTTTATAAAGCTTTTTACAAAGTCATCCAGCATATTTGGCATCAACAACATATGCCAAAAGAGTGGAGCCAATCAATTATATTCCCTATCCGCAAAAAAGATGACAAGCTATAGTGCGAACGTTATAGAGGCATATCGCTACTTTGTACGGCGTATAAAATATTTTCAAAGATCTTAGAAAACAAGATCGGATCATACGCCATCAATTTTATTGGGGAGTACCAAGGCGGTCTTAGATCAAGTACATCGACGAAACGCCAATTGCTCACAGTCAAGCAGGTACTTGAGAAATGTTGGGAGCTCAACATAGACGTACACCACCTTTTCGTTGATTTTAAGCAAGTATTCGATAGTAATGATCCTATTGTCTGTATCAATTAATGCTTTGCTTTGGTATTCCAGCTAAATAAGTCTGTTTCACCAAAATGACAAGGACATCGACCAGCTCCCAAGTCCGCATCAATAATCAAATGACCGGTGCCTTCGACACAAATATCAGACTAAAGCAGGGAGATGAGTTGGCACTATTGCTATTCAAATTGGCTCTGGAGTACGTCATAAGGAAGCTTCCTGTCGATACACGACTTATATTACTATATAAGTCGAGCCAAGTGGTAGCCTTTTCGAAGGGCATCAACATTTTGTCACGGTCATTAACAACTGCCGAACTCGACAGCGAAGCAAAACTAGTAGGACTACGAATCAATGAAAATAAAACAAAGCTCATGAGAAAGTTAAGGAAAATACCTCAAGTACACAAAATATCACACTTGGCGAATATAGTATCGAAATGTGAGCGAATTCGTGTATTTAGGCGCCAAAATAGTGAGAACCAATAATGAAAGGGACAAAATACGCCGAAGAATACAGCGCGCAAATGAAATTTTTATTCACTTTTGACTATCTTGAAGACCAGCTGCATACACAGGAAAACAAAGCTCCAAATATGAAAATCTGTGATAAGACTTGTGTTATGCTATGGGTATAAAACATGGACCCTAACCCAAGAAAATATATTGAACACCTTTCAGGGGTGGATCCTAAGGCGAAGAATCGAAGCGGAGCTAGATGGGGACCAATGGCAAATTCAATACAATCATGAGCTGTATGCAATTTTTGACGAGCCAGAGATCTCACTGATTGTAAGATTGTGAAGCTACAATGGGCGGGCCACATGAATCGTATGGACGAACAATGGATACCCAAAAAGGTATTCGTTGGGTGAACTGAAGGCCGGAGACCATTGGGCAAACCGAGGAAACATTGGTCTGACTCGGTCGACGAAGACAGTTCATCGCTGCTTGAATTTCAAAATTGGAGGACACGGTCAATCAACCGAGGCAGTTGTAGGCACTATTTGTCTGAGATGTCTGAGAGGGACTGTAATGCTACGAAGAAGAACAAGCTGAAGCATACAAATTCAGAAAAATACTCAACGATACTGAAATCAAATTCAGGGTTCGGACAGGGAAAACTACACCAGTGTAATAAAACCTGGCCAAAGGAGACTTCCTCTGTTTCCTTTATTTGTAACATCACTGCCCCTTCCTCACCTTTGCTTCTTTCAAATAGTGGTTCTCGCCCTCTTGACTGCTTCCTGCAACTTTGAAAATCGAGCATTACTGAAATGTCTTCGTCAAAATCATATTCGTAGATTTTTAAAAAATGCTTTTGTAAAATTGCAATGAAATCACACGTATGCCACTAAAGTTCTGAGGCATTTTTGGACCTGCTAAAATCCGGAACAATTCGTTTAAAAATTTAGACAAATAATCTAAATTTGTGCCATATCGTCCATTAAAAGGAAAAAAACCTTGATTTTATGATGTGAGCATTCCTCTAAAGTAGATTCTCTCCTTTCCCTGTTCCCACCATTTACTCATACTGAAGTCATAGTTTAACGTCCTATATATTGAATATATATATTCATTTTATTCATTCCATCATTTAATGTCTTATTCCTGCTTAATAACCCGGGCTGAACTCAAACTCTCACTTCTGGACCACAAGTCACAAGATATCAGATTGTTTGCTACGCAAAATCATCTACATGAGACACGTGTGGCAGTTTGTCAGTTACGTACTGAGACTGACTCCATGAAAACCGCATATTTAAAAATTATTCTACAACTCTGCCATCCCCTTCAAAGTAGTTTCCTTGGGCAGCTATACAATGATTCCAGCACGTTTTCCATGTTTCGTAACATTTCTGCAACGCTTCGACTGGGATGTACACGAGTACCCTCGTCACGGCTGCCAAAATGTCCGTAATTAACTCAAAATGGGTTCCTTTGACCACCGATTTTGTTCTAGATAACAAAAAAAGTCACAGAGTGACATGTTGGGCGAATAAGGCGGCTGTTGCAACCCGGCGATCCCTTTAGAGGCCAACTATTGGGACACGCTGAGGGCGGTGTGGCATGGTGCGTTGTCGCACTTCGACTGTTCTCCCACTCCGCGCCTCGTCTTCCACACTTTCACGACCCTCCTTAAACTTTTTATGCCATCGAAACACCTGGGCACGACTAAGAGCGCTATCACCATGCACTTTTACAATTTTAGCGTACATTTCCGAAGCTGCTTCGCTCAATCTGGCGCAAAATTTTATCGCGACGCGTTGCTCTTGATTTCGTTCCTCCATTTTCGTGACGAGCACTACCAACACACGTCTACTCAACACGACACAGCAGGCGAACTAAACAAGCTAGAGCTATGGTAAATATATCAATAGAGAGGGGACGGGCGAAGGGAATTTCAAGGTCGCAGGTTTACCACAAGTGCGGCAATAAAATCAGTCTCATTACTTAATTGTCACATCTCGTTTTATGCGTAATATTGATTGCGTTAGCAGCTTAGCATAGCTTACATAAGCTTCAAGTGTAATTTGCCTAGTGTGGTCTGGTATAATATGCCTGAAGTCATATATGACTTTCTCTTATTTATAATTTTCGTAAGAAAAATATGTATCCAAATATATTTAAGTGGTTTAACCCCACTTTTTACTTTCACTGTACCACTCTCCGTGCTTCGCTCATCTAGCGAATACCTTTTTATGTGTATTGTTTGTACACACATTTCCGCTGACCAGCCTATTATAGATCTAGCTGTCTTATCATCATTGGTACCTCAGGTTCGATAATCTTTTTTGCAACTCGTGGTTGTATATTATTCACCATCGGTCCGTTTCTAGCTTCGCCGTTCAAAATGCTTACATGTTCTGGCGCGAAGGTCCACTTTGCACATGCATAGCATAGACATTGTAGTCTTATCACAGATTTGTATACTTGATTCAGCAAACTATCCCAGCGAATCATCGTTCACTACTTTGCACGTCATCAAACGATATTTGCTATGGTTTAGTGCATCATTCTATCCATTTTAAAAATAAGCTTATCTATATACAAATTTTGCAACCATATACAAAAAGCACGCAATATGGTCATACAGTCTTCCACAAAAGTCAAGGTACAGAGAATCGGTAACTGAAAATTGTATTACTGAATCAATATTTTTATTTGAAAACCAAAAGTTATGAAATGGTAATAATACGAGTTCTGTTTAATTTAAGTTTTCATAAATTTAAAGGGATTCGGCAATAATGATCATTGAAGACAATAATTTTTTGTTGGCAATGTCTCTTTTCTACTCCACAAAAGTCTTGGTACAGTTGCAGAAAATGCCCTGTTATTTGTAAAAAGGGGAATCCCCCAAGTTCATATTATCAGAGTGAGTTAACAACCGTAGGCCGCTGTCTTTAATATCGCGTCCGTATTCGTGGTGTATCTTTTATTTAATAAAATTTATAAAAAATAAGTCGAAAGGAGTTGAGTATTAAGGAGCGTGAAATAATTATTAATCTGCATTCAAATTAGAGCAAATCATATTCTGAAATAGCTGAACTAGTGTTGCGAAGTCGGTCAACCATTCAAAAAGTGATAAATCGATTTAAGAAGGAAAATAGAGTGGAAAATGTGCCCCGAACAGGTCGTCCATCTAAACTAAGTGCAAAGGACAAGAGAAAAATTTCGCGAATGGTAAAACAAGATCCATTTCTAAGCTGTAGAAAAATCTGCGATGTTCTTGGAATTAATGATAAGAAGGAGGTTAGCGCAGAAACTGTGCGTAGAGCTGTCGTAGAAGCTGGATTTTCATCTCGTACGCCTAGAAGAAAACCTCTTGTAAGTTCCATAAACAAACAAAAAAGAATAACATTTGCAAAAGCATAACCAATAACGTTTTGGGATAATGTTTTATTTTCGGATGAGTCTAAATTTTGTATATTTGGTGTAAATGGGCATAAGAGGGTCTGGCGAAAAGTAGGAGAAGCATTTAATCCCAAGAACACTATTAAAACAGTAAAACATGGAGGCGGTGGTGTTATGGTTTGGGGTTGCATGACTGCTGCTGGAGTTGGAAATCTGACATTCATCGAAAATACTATGGATCAGGACTCTTATTTAGAGATTCTACGAAACAACATAAAACAAAGTGCAGCCAAATTAGGTATGCGAGAAGATTTCTTGTTTCAACAGGACAATGACCCTAAGCACACTGCGCATAAAGTTCGAATGTGGCTATTGTACAATACTCGCATACTTGCTACACCGCCTCAAAGCCCTGATTTGAACCCTATAGAGCATCTTTGGAATGAGCTTGAGACAAAAATCCGAAAAAGAGTGATATCAAGCAAGGCGCAGCTTAAGGATGTTATATTGGAGGAGTGAGCCAGAATCAGCAGCGAATTTACTAAAAAATTGGTATATTCTATGCCTAAAAGACTGAAGTCAGTAATTCAGATGAAAGGATATCCGACAAAATATTAAGAAAAGTATAATTCAAATAACTATGCAAGACTATAATTACAATTGGTATCATTTTTCTTTAGGTGTACCATGACTTTTGTGGACTTCATTCATTGACTTTCCAACACATCATATGTAATAATATATTAATACGACAGAATTTTCGTTTTGTTTTACATGAATTTAAAGTGTAATGATTATAGTTGAAGTAATACCAAAAAAAATTTTATCACTATAGGTTTTTAAATAAAAATATCAAACAATTTTCATGATATTTATCACTGTACCTTGACTTTTGTGGAAGACTGTATGTAGTTTCAATTCTCCCAATCTTGTGCTATTAATGGGGTAAAATTTGTTTTCTTCATTAAGCAAGTAACCGTGCAGAAGACTGCATGGTCACCATAGATACCAAATACCACATATATTTTCACCGACGATAGGTATATATACAAATTTTTTCCCTAAGCTTCATTTAAGTTTTAATGAATTTCATAGAGAATGCAAGAAGTGAATTCATGGGTACTTCCACGAGTGATGGTTTGCTGAGATCGCTTAATACTTTGCACACCATTAATCGTTATTCGCTATTGGGTTAGTGCATCATTCTACTCGCGCAACGAAGCTGTAAAAAATGTGCATATGTAAATCAAATTCTTCGACCCTATTCAAAAAGTACGCAACATGATCTTTTTATCTTTCCGTTCTCCTATATTGTCCTATATATGGAAAAAAGTTAGTCCTTTTCAACCATGCAGAGGACTGCACATAAAACATGCATGCCCAAAGTTGTTAGTCTTTACCATAGTATACTCAACGTCTTTACTTTCAACTTTTATATTTATTTTTCAAGGTTTATGATTTAGCTTTGAGGTAAGCAAGAAATGTTCAATAAATTGCCAATCGGTCGAATGAATTGGCAATAGGTAATTCAAAAATCCTAAACATTAAGCTATTCGACGCATACGGCCTGCCATCCAAATAAAAAGGGTACGGAGAAAAATATATATGTAAAAAGTTTGCTCACCGACAAGATGTATATAGATGATTTTTTCCCAAAGCTTCATTTATGTTTTAGTGAATTTTCTAGTGAATGCAATAAGTGCATTCCTTAGTATATGGTTTCCTAGGTAACATCAAACTATGCGACGGACACGCCCCGCTTTCCAGGTAAAAAGTTGCAGAGGAAGTCGTGCAATAAAGTTTCATGAAGCGGAAACGTACACGTATTCTCATCGACGAGAGGTGCAGTGGCGCATAGCTTATTTGAGGCACTTGAATAAAAATCAAACGAACTGTTGTTTATGTAAATAAGTATAATTTTGCAAATTTTTTGATGCAGTTCTTAAAATGAATCTTTCTGAAATTCGGAGCATGCAAGAAAGTAAGAAAAAATATTTCAAAAGTCCATATTCAACATATGTATCAGATGGAACGAGGCACGTTTGGTGAAAGCAGAGCTCAAAAAGAAAACCTATATGAGACTGTTAAGCAAGGTAGGGGCAGTGTAATGGTTTAGCCCTGTATGTCAGGAGTAGGCGTTAGGCTGGCTTATAATAAAGGGGATTTGGATAAGAAAAGGAGTAAGCTGCGATTCTATCAGGATGATGACCCTGAGTATAAGTCAGGAATGCTGCGGCCCTGGATTATTTGGTATTGATGGCCCTCCCGGCATATTTCCCCGAACAAAAAATTTTTTTGACTATGTAAGGGCTTTTTTTGTCGAAAAAAATTCGTTCAGCACAAATGATATTAAAAATAGCCTTGTTAGAGGAATTGAACATAATAACTCTAGAATAGATAGAAAAGGTTGTTGAATCGAATGCAAATTAACTCAAAGCTGTGTTTTACCAAAAAGGCAACATACCAAATATTGGTATTGAACTGGAAAGCTTCCAGTCATATAACTTTAAAGAAAACCAGTACTGTATCAAATAAACTGAGACATAAAATTGATACATTGATTATGATTCTGTTATTTAAGAATGAAGCTTGGAAATACATGAAATTTCAATTTTATCAATATCTTGTTCCATATTGAAGTTATAGCGCCTTATGTTTTGAAAAATGTACTGTATCAAATAAACTGTGAGCCACTGTATATCGATCCTTACAGTATGGTTTGCTGAACACATTTAGTCGTTCGATTTTTTTAAGAATTAAATAGAACATTTTACATCAAGCTGCATTTTTCGCTGCTGCAAATTTCCCCACATTTTCCATATTGTAGACTACAAACTTGAAAAAGTGGATTGCTACCATATTCAAGAGTCTGTCGTGATAAGAGGGCATAAAACAAGATTTCACTAGGCTGTCATATCTCAAGTGCTCATTCAAACGAGATAGAGGCAGAAGAAATAATTTTTCCATAGTAAGATATCTAAACTAACCTACGCTGTATTGTGGACGCGGGCTTAAACCCTAGGAGGTGGTATTAAAATGGTTATGGATAAATTCAAATGAGATTAAGGGATGGGAAAAACGGCACCGGTTTAACCGAAAACCGTTTTTTTTTTTGGTTCAAATAACCGGTTATTTTCGGAGGTTTTTCCTCCCGGTTTAAACCGATTTTTTCTTTCAAATTCAAGAACCGGATAAAAAACTGGATACAAATGAATAGAAAAACCCCGGTAAACAGTTTCTTTGCTATCCCTACCTAGGCAAAATTAATGACCGCAGCCACCAGAGCAAAACAAATGTCTACGCTGGATTTTGTTTCAATGCGGAGGATTTTACTCGAAGTGTTAAGTGTAGCATACGATACACAATAAGTGCAATATGTTTGGGGACGAATTAAAGTATCTTTCACCTTTATACTGTAAATGAATGACTTCGATTGGCAGTAAGCTGTCTCTCATTTTTAATACAAAGATGAAGTTCATTTTAATTTAAATAATTTTGTGAGTAATCGAAAACCATTTACACCCAAAGTGAATCAATGGACATAAAAATAAACATTTAATTTTGATTTGATTTTTTTTATTCAAAAAATTCCCTAAGAAAAAATCCAAAAACTGGTTGCTCCAAACCCAATTTTTTGACTGTAAAAAACCACTCGGTTAAACCGAATATAAAATCGGAAAACCGAAGAACCGGTTCTAATGAGAATTGCTACGGAGAATTTCGGGGTCAATAGGGTATAGCGTAGAGTAGTTAGTGATATCGTTAAAATAACGTTTTGCCTTTGTCTGGATTCTAAGGTCGTTTTTGTTCGCATTTTATATTTTATCTCGAAGTCATTTAATGAATCTCCAATATATGCAAAACGTTTTAATAAGGTACATGAATAAATTTACAAAAATAAATTCAAGCCGTGGCGAGTTGTCTTATCATTTTGCAGTTCTACAAGTATGAATCCGCCGAATTTCGGTAGCTGCGGGGTTATAGAGCTGAAAAATCATAAAACAACTCGCCATAGCCAGAATTTATTTTTGTGAATTTACTCACGTCTACTTGTTCTCAAATTTAAGTGTGGGTCTCAAAATAGTCATTTGATGATGTTAAGAGTAATTCGGCATCGGCATTAAAACATCCCTAACGAAACTTCCCAGGATTGTATGGTACAGTGAATACAATGCTAAAACAACTTCAAAAAAATGTTTATCTTTAGATTGCCTTATGCTTTTGAATTGATTGCTCAACTTTAGAGCCTATCACTGTTATTTCCCCATAGAATATTCCACTATCAATTAAACATTCTCTACTCATGAATTCATTAAATGTTTTCATTCTAGACTGTTGTTTTACAACTAGTAACAACATATAAGGTTTTTTTTAAATCTTTTCTAGTTTGCATACTCGGGCTTATAATTCGTTTATTTTTATTTTTCAAGATATCTGTAATTGGGTCACTAAATCATTTTGCACCCAACATACGAGTACTAATTATAACCCGGTAGTAAGCATGCCAGAAACAAATTATTTTAAATTTTTCTTACACTATGAAATTGAACTTTTCTTTGAATCCTTCTTATAATATTTCTAAATAGAATTATGTTGTATTTCTTTCTCCGACAAAATTAATGTTTCGCATGCAAAATAACTTACTGTCTATTTATTACTTATCCATTCGATTCACGGGCGCACTCCAATTTGGCTTTTCAAATAAGAAGCCTTAGCATAACTTTACAAACCTTAATTCCAAATGCCATCAATTTCATGACGGTTTCCAATAGGAAGAAGAACGTGAAAACCAAATTCATGTATGTCAGGATGTCGATTAGTAATGGCGGTGCATCGTGAAACTAAAAAAATTTACATATTCAAAACACACGTAATATTGTTAATTTCATTACAAAAAAAGGAATGAAAATAAGAAAATTTAAATTACTTATTATTATTTATAGGTACAATTAAGAATTAATTTTATACCATTCAAATTCATACAATTACTCTATTAACGACTGATAATTTATTTTCATCAGACTTTGTCAGATAAAAATTAAGGTTCCAATACTTTCAATATCTGAAGTTTAATTATCAATTTCACTATATCAGTAAAAAATAAACTATGAAAACTTTAGTACTTTGGCCATTGTAATTGGTTTATCATTTAATATTTAAATAAATCAAAAAGTGTTAGTGTTGTTTGTATTTACTGGAATACATTCACATGAGCATTTAAGGAAAAGTAAAGACGATATACAGAAGATAGACATGCATGTAACATGCAGAACAGTTTTTGTTTTTCAACGAGGACAGTTTTTTTATCTGTACAATTGTTTTTACATTTTTTAAACTCTACACTATTAATTAGCAAGAGACAACATGCCATGCGTTTTTTCACTATTAGCAAACATCCATGGGAGTTTAATTTCAACATGCATTCGACTAAACATATCAATTGATTTTCTTGTGATTTTCGCTAATTCAATTTCTTCTGATCTTTTTAACATAAGTTAGAAATAGGAGCTCATGCCGATATTTCTAGGAAAGGACCTATATAGGATGAAAATATGCATAGGCCAAATTTGAAAGTTCAACTAAAAGAAGGAAGATAGAAAATGAAAAGACGAAGAAAATGGAAGGAAAATAAAAGAAAATGGAAATAATTATTCTTGAATATTATCTTTGCTCTAAAAGCTAGGACGCACTAAAACATTTATTTGTTAACTTACCAGACCTTTAAGAGAATGACTCTTAGTTCTGACTGCTGCACCGTTTCTAGCTCTGTGCTATTTAAATAGTTAAATTTTTGGTTGATTTTCTATGCAATATTAAATATTGGCTTTATGATGCTCTAAAAAATTATTCTAATATTTTTTTGATAACATGTCCTTGTTTTTTTTCGACAATACTCCAATTAGGAAATATTTGCATCTCTAATCAAAAATCTGTTATGCCTCTAAGTTCTAGAATCAGATTAAATGCTACTAAATTCATAATATCTTTGAAAGTGTATTTCAGCTACTAATTTCATGTATTTCTTTTTTTTTTAATTTTAATCGCTTCCATGTATTTTGTTGTGTGTGTAGTATTTTTCTTTGTTGGAAGAACGTTGTTAAGACCCACCTTTACACCAAATCCAATAATTTTCAGTACAGTTTCAACACTAAACATTCCAGTGAATCCCATGTTGAGATACATTAACGACTTTTCATACATCTTGCTTTGTTGATGATACTGTGTAAATTCAATTGCAGTTTTGTTTGTTTTAAAAAAGATTAAAACGAATATTATTTATGGGTGTGAGATAGCTACAATACTCAACTACATCAGATTGGTGAAATAATGAAATATAAATGATTTTTTTAAATCCACATTTTCGTTTTTATCTGACTACGTGTTGGAGGAAACTGAAGAATAAAATTTAAGTGAAACATTTATTTAGGTTATTTTTTAAATTTAGTTTTAATTTAGAGCTTATCTTTATTGATAAAGATAAACTTAGTTGTATGTATGCTTTTAAGAACATTTAGTGGTATTAATAAGATTGAACATGTAACAAAGACAGAAAATGACTACAATTCTAACAAAAATTACAGTATTCTATGAAAAAAATGTTCTATTCAAAACCAAAATCTAAACGCAAAGTATGCACTTCTTTGCCGTTCAGTTATTTTGCGTCCCAAAATTGATTTCTTTCATTTTTTGTCGGACATGTGATGAACTATTGTTTTCAAATATCATATGACACAATAAAATCTTGACAAATAAAATTTCTAGCATTTACAATGACTAATACATTCTACAATAGCGTGCAGATTGCTGTAGCGATTTTTTCAAAAATTAAATTTTACTAATAAATTATCCAATATTGCCGGCCAGCATAGCTTTGCAACATTGACAAACTTTTTATTCTATTATTCTCAAACAGCGTTAATTATTTCCAGCAGTGAAAAATTGTTGATATCGGCCATGGTTAGCTTTTATTCTTAACTTTGCGCCCATTGCGAGTCACATCTAAACTGTAAGCGCTTGATAATTTCCCAGAGCTAATTTTGGAAAAATTAAATAGAAGGCTAGCATGATTTTTTTCGCTCTTATGATTCATATTTTTAGTGGGCATTAGTTGATATAAAATCTGCAGATTTTATTTCCAACTGCACACGTAGATTTATACTGCCAGCTCAGACCATACATAATTCATATACGTTAATTCGTAAGGCTCCTGCGACTTCTTTGTATACTCTGAATTTTACCATTCATATAAAATATGTTGTTTTTAAAATAGGTGGAACAGGTCATGATTTGAAAATGCTGACCAGAAAGCTTCTACCAAAGGAAAACTGCCAACATAATACGACATTTTTTCCTTTTGAATACAGCTAGATAAAGTTATTTTGGGAAATTCTCTGTGCTGAAAATTTGCGCAATAGAAAATAATGCAAGAAGCGTAAATCACTTAGACTGTCAGATAATAAAGCAGATGCTAAATCGCTAATTCGAAAATCCCGCCAGCAGATTCGGCACAGTTCCCCAAGTTCCCCATTTATCTTGCGACACGATTTCCAACACTCGAAACTGAAACAAAAATAGTTTCTACGGGGACCGGAAGAAGATCTGACCTCTTGTGATGCAGTGAAAAATGAAGCGGATTAAATAGAGTCATTTTTGAGCCCCGATCGCGGACATTATTCCAAATTTCGGGACACCCATCCCGGACGTTCTCCGTTATGAGAGGACAAGAATGCGGAAAAGACTTATTTGTTTAGAAATGTGGAAGAATATACATGAATCAAATATATTGTTATTTCCTTGGTAACTGTTTTAAGAATAACAACACTCTTCAAAAATGTAAACCAAGTACAACGGTCAGTATCAGATTCGAGGAAGAAAAGAAGTCTGCCAAAACCTGACCGTAGGTGACTATAACCTTGAAAGTGTGGATAATTTTCTTTATCTTGGAGCCAACCTGAATAGAGGAGGCGCCGAAAAGGACAAGATTGGACATCGCATAAATGTCGCAAACAAAGCCTATTACTGCATACTTCCCATTCTAAGGTCCAGAGTGGTGTACAGGCAAAATAAACTTCACATTTACAAAACACTAGTCGAACCTGTGCTGTTATATGGAAGTGAAACATGGACCCTGATGAGTGAATCCGAAAAAATAGTGGCCGTATTATAACGCAAAGTGCTCCGGAAAATCTACGGCCCAGTGGAACAAGAAACAGAATGGAGACTACGTGACAACGATGCGTTGTATGAACTTTTTGGCGATCCACTAGTTTCCCCTTGCGTAAAATTACGTAAATTGCAATACGTGGGCCATGTAGGAAGGATGGAAGAAAACCAGCTTCCCAAAGGATCATTAAAGGGCCGAGCACAAGGTAGAAGTCCAGCGGGAAGACCGAGAACTCGATGGGAAGACACAATAGAAGCTGACAGCAGATCCGTGTTGGGAGTGAACAACTGGCGGATAAGGTCGCAGAATCGTGATGATTGGAGGAAATTAATGCTGGGGGTCAAGGCCCGGCTTGGGCTTGCACGCCATAGATGAAAATGATGATGATAAGTATCGGATTGTGGGTCACCAGCTCGTTGAAGTTTATATTTTTTGGATGCCAAAGCCTTATTGAGAAATACTTTATCCTCCTTGATGTTGCTATAAATGTCTACACACGGTAAGTTTTGAATTTATTTTTATGTTTACCAGCTCCCTTATGACTGAAATGCTGCATTTTTTGTCTTTCAGCAGACCAAGCGTTTCTCATTCTAAGAAATATTCTCTCCACTAATGCTGACGTATCAGGCAAGCACAACCCTAACTCCATCAATTTGAAAAAGTTCTTGGACTCAATGTTACACTTAAACGTTGACTCAAACACGTTCTTTCATTACTCTGAAATTGAAATTTCAGGCAGATCTTTCCACTTTGACTTTAATTTATTAATCATGTCACAACAAAATGTTTTTTTGCTGAGCAACTGATCCATCTAAACTGAATTGGCTATTATTTTATTCATATTTATTCCGCTCTCTTCTACTTCTGACCAGATGATTTCGTCATTCACGTGGTTTTTCTTTCCTTCAGCTGCCTTATCAACTCAAAGTAAACTTGTGATGCCTCAAAATATTGATATCTTCCTGTTCTAGTTTCAGAATAGTTTCTTGAAACATCTGCAGCGATCCATGAGAAAAAGGTAATTAACTGAGCTACTGAAAAAGTCAGTTTTGAGCAGCGTTTACTGTTCAAAAAATACATCTCCCACGGCTTGAACTGAAAAGGAATCTTCTCGACAGCTGCCATAAAACTCAGCAAGTCTTTGAAGCTCGACGCTTGCAAACTCACAAAACTGCTTTATTTCAGACATCCTGACAGTGTACTGATAAAAGTACTTGCACAGTTGACCACGATTGCTTCAATATCAACAGGAAGGACGTGACATGTTGTTTGTACTGCGTTGTGTGGGATATGAGCTGAGTATCGAATTCCAAGTATACCCCTTTAAAAGTTGGATTAAAGTTTTCGGAAAACTTCATGTCTGGGGACACCCCCAAAATTAGTGTTTGTGTTGTCTACACAACGGCCTCTTATTTTTGATTCTAAGCTTATTAGAAATTTCTTGATTCCTCTCAAGATGTGACCAACGAAAATTTCACTTGTTTCAGCGGGTATTTCTTCGAAATAGTATAGTTTGATACAAACTCCATCATTTATTCTGAAATATCTGACAACAATGGCGGGTTAGTTTTACGTCTTTTTTGTTAGAACTATCGATGAACACAGTAACATAGCTAACATTCTTCATTGAAAATATAGGGAGAAATTACATTCACGATCAGGGCTTCCGTTTGATGAAAATTTGGTGTCAAACAGCTTTTTAGGGTTTTGTACTAAAATACAAAACCCTATTGCAATCACGACCTGTATCCGTCTGTCCGTCCGTCCGTCCGTCCGTCCGTCCGTCCGTCTGTATGACACAGCACTTTTTCTCCGAAACTATAGAGGCTACAGCCATGAAACTTTGTAGAAAGGTCAGAAGTGGTGACTTCTTGAAAGTTCAAGGGTGGAAAAATTTTTCAAAGGCGTTTAAGGGGGGTCTCCCCATATAAGGGGGTGACCCCTCAAAAAAAAATTTTCACCATTGGTAGTCGAGTAGGGTGTCATTGGAAAAGTCTCAATGAGATCTTTTCAAAACAAGTCTTAAAATTGTCTTATAAGTACCGAGGGGGGCAGGGGAAGGGGAAATGTACGAACTTTTCGCGTACCCCCCACGCGCGATTGGACACCTTCCATCCGAAAAATCTGAAAAAAATCATGAATGTAGGCCTTAATGAGTACAACAACAACAAATACATGAGAAGTCGAAATTCACTCAACTTTGTTAGTAATAGTATGATTTATCGATTTTGTGTTTTCTTGAATAAAATCTAAACGGTACCCTTAAACTCAATAAAATTTAGCAAAGAGATGACTATTTATAAGATTGATCTTTTCTGAAAGTTTCATAAAGATCGAATAGTATTTACCGAAGTTATAGCGATTTGAATTTTCGTGTATTACTATGGAGCAATATGCCCTGTATTACTATGGAAACATATTGCTATGGAGCCATATGCGCTTTTTACCGACTTAGACACTACAGCTTTGCTAGAATTTGCATGAAAATTGCAGGAGTGATAGGTATCATGAAGATGAGTACATACAATTGAAAAAAGTCGAAGAGGCAGGAGAGAGCTCCTAGCAAAAGGGCTTTGTAACCATTCTAGGATTCGAAAAAATAGGCCATGAATCGATGATTACAGTACAGAGGAGTGGCCCCTGAAAAAAAATTTCATGAAAGGTAGCCGATATGAGTATCAACTGAAAGTTCTCTATGAGAGCTTTTCAAAATAGTTCTTGAACTGACAGTTTTTGCTTCAGTGGGAGCACAGGGGGGGAAATACATGAAAAATGTGTTTCCTCCCTCGCGAATGGACACCAGTGATCTAAAAAATCTGAAAAAATTATCAAGGGAGATATTTATGGGTATAACTATAACAAATACCTCAGAAGTCAAGATTCGTTCAACTTTGTTAATAATAGTATGATCCTCGAATTTCACATTTTCTCCAATTAAATCGTCTTTGACATGTTTCTTGATTTTATTCGTTGCTGGTTACTGCATTTTGTAAGTTGAGTACAAAACCCTTCTGACATGAGCGTAGGTCTGTCTACCCAACTTGTTTAAGCTAATATCATGTCTTGCAGTATGGTGTGCAAATGCCACATCTTTTGTAGTGGAGTGCAGCTCCATATCTCCTTCAGCTTGGTTTTAAAAATAGAAGCAATAGTCAAAGATGAATTTTCACTTGTCTTTTTTATATTTTTGGCTTTTGACACAATCTTAGCCGTCCCCAGTGGTCCACAGAAAATTCTGGAGAGCATGATAAACACCGGACTCGATAACCGCTTTTATGACATAACTTCAAAAATTTGTATTGATTTTGAAGTTTTACATTAAAAACACATTTTCTTTTCCAGGCCATTTTCACTATACTGTGTCACGTTTGCGTTATAGTTTTAAAACGACAATTGATCACCTAGCTTGAATTAAGGAGAAACTGCTGTTTAGAATAAATTCAGGTTAATCTTGGGAAGAGAGCGTACCTTCTATAAGGGTTTTGAAATAGTAGGCAGTGTGCATGACTTTTGTTTAGACTACTCTCTGCGATTTCGGAGATATATTTGAATGACCTTCGTTTGCACGTTTCATTTGATATTTGTAATAAACTCAATTAAAAAAAAATTGTTAACATAATTTTCATTGATTTATGGATATCTTTAAAATTAGACTGAAAAAAAGCTAACAATATGGATTATAAAATAGTCCGCGTGGTGTGGTAGTTAGAGCACTAAGCCCGCAAGCTGAAGGTCTCTGGTTAGAGTTTCATTGGCGTCAACGAGATTTAATTCGAGTGATTCTTCGGACGGACTATAAGCCTGTTCAGTTATGATACGTGCTGGTTTAAATTCAGAGCCTATCGCAGCTGGGTGGACGGACACACGGCCAAAGCGTGATAATGGTCATATGACCTTGTGGAGTGCCGATACATTCGATCATGATAATGAGATACTCTAACTATTTCTAAGCGAAGGCCTGAAATGGGGTGTAGGGCTACCAAAAAAAAAAAAATTGGATTATAAAAATGGAGGTTTAAACAATTTTAACTTGAAAATTTCCCAATATTATAGTTAATCATGTTTGTCCATGTACAAATCATATCAATGCAAATGTTGAGACCAAATATACATACAGGGCCTGATTTAAACACAACTTACAAACAAAAGTGGAGTCAATTTATCTGGTAAATATACGAAGTCTAAAAGCAGCAGCGTCGTCCGTGTTGACAGCTGATTATCATTGCAAGCAAAATTATTTGCCCTCCTTGAAATGACACTAGAAAATCCCGTATATTTTTCAATCTCGGATGAGTTCCTGGACAAGAGCTCAAATCCCGGACTGTTCAGGCTGATTCCGGGCATATGGTTGGTCTAACTTTAAACCTAGTCATTTTGAATCCACCTCAGAATGTTTTTACGTTACTGAAGGCATTCTATCACGCCTCAAGATCTGCGAGATAAATGAGCCAACTCGAAAGCTCCTCAAACTACAAATCAAAGGAATGTTACTTTGATTATTTCTTGACTCTAATTATCTTGTATGTCAACTAGAAGAATCTGAGATCACCGTATCCAACCTAGTCAGGCTATTGCGTGAGAATCCTTGGAAAGTTTGTTACCAAGCTGAGTATGCAACGCATGGATTTGTTGATTGGTGGGTACTATGTCGCTAATCCTCGACTCCGTGGTTTCATACGAAGTTTTTTTATTTTAATTTTTTAAATATCTTATAAATTGTTCATAACGGTGCGTATAATGCGGTGATACCATTTTTTACGACGATTTGATTTGATTGCTCTCCAAATATGCATGTGCAGAATTGATAATTTAATCGTAACTCATATCTTTCATATTTATGGAAGTTCTTCCTTCTTCTTCTTTGTAGCACTATCGTTTCTTCTGTGCCTTCGTTTCCTGCAAAAAGTGCTTGCAATTGTACTAGTCCATTGATTGTGTCCTCCAATTTTGAAAGCCGGGAAGAACTGTCTTCGTCAACCAAGTCAGGCCAGCGTTTCCTCGGTTTAGTCACTGGTCTCGGTCTTTCAGTTTTCCCAATGAATACCCTTTTGGGTATCCGCTGTTCAACCATTCGATCCATGTGGCCAGCCCATTGTAGCTCCCACTGTCTGACAATCGTTGAGATCTCGCGCTCGACAAAAATTTCATACAGCTCATGGTTGTATCGAATTCGCCATTGGTCTCCATCTAGCTTCCTTTCGATTACCCACGTCAGGACCCGTCTTTTGAAGGCGTTCAATATGCTTGCGAATGCTTTTGTTAGGATTCATGTTTCATAACACAGGTTTTATCACAGATTTGTTTACTTGGAGCTTTGCTATCCTGTGTACGCATCTGGTCTTCAAGATCGTCCAAATTGAATAAAATAATTTATTTTCGAGCTGTATTCTTCGGCGTATTTCGTCTCTTCAATTACTGGTTCTCATTATTTTGGCGTTTAAATATACAAATTGCCCACATTTTTGATACTATATTCGCCAAGTGTGATATTTTGTGTATTTGAGGTATTTTTCCTTGATTGCGTCATGAGCTTTGTTCTATTCTCATTAATTTATAGCTCTACTAGTTTTGCCTCGCTGTCGATTTCCAGGATAAGTTTTTTGGCACCTGTTAACGACCGTGACAAAGTGTTGATGTTGCCCATACAGGCTACTACTTAGCTCGACTTGTATACGTATGTAACCCTTAGATTGACAGGTAGCTTTCTTATGACGTATTCCAGACCCAAATTGAATAGCAATGGGGCCAGCCTATCTCCGCGCTTTAGTCGCATATTTGTGTGAAATACATCGATGGATTGGGTATTGATGTGGACTTGGAAGGTTGTTGACGTAGTTGTCATTTTCTCATTCTGGGATACCAAAGCCAAGCATTATTTACGATCAATACTGGCATATGCTTGCCTAAAGTCAACAGAAGTCAGGTGTACGTCTATCATGAACTCCCAGCGTTTCTCAAGTACCTGCTTGACAGTAAAAAATTGGTCTATCATCGATCTACCTGCTCTAACATATACTTGATTTTATTTTCTAAGGTCTCTATGAAAGTCCTATTCTGAGGTTAAAAAGACGATGATAGTCAAAGCGGGGCTAAATAAGGGATTGAAGAAAAATTTGAACTTCAACTAGTTCATCTTAGTCATTTCAACAACCTGAAATTGTGCGGTTGCATTGTAAAAGCGAAACCAGTAATGTTTGTTCGCGAAATGGGATTTTTAAAAAGTTCTGCCCTTCTTAAGGCAATCAGTGAAGATAATCTTTTTCAATCCCAAAAAAAAAAAAACAGAATCCGTGTAAGAACATTTTTGTCTTTTTTGAAGTTATCTCATCTGCTCTAACCCATTTTTTGAATATCATTTATATCAGGAGTGGAATCATGGACTCAAATCTCCTGAATATTTATAAATTGATGTACACATTTGCTGAGATTTCGTTTATTATATACGTCAACTTATTGGTAAAATTAGTTTCAAGCGCAATTTTTAATTCACAACTAGCTATATGGGTACCTGTAACTAGCACAGTGCTTTTCAATGTATGAACGTTGGTCTAAAAACATTGCGTAAAGTTCACCCAAAATGTGGTTCATCAGAAATGCTCGTGCGACCTTTTTTAAATTCAAAAACCCACTGTTTGACAGTTGACCATGATGGGGGAACGGTTTTAGCGTTGAATCTACTCGTATTCTTTCTAATTTGAAGTGGTGTTAAGCTTCTCAAATCCAAGTAGGTATTTAGTGACTGTACCATTTTCAAATTTTACCATTTTCATGTAAGTTACTGAGGCGTATGTGTAATACATAGCTGCCAAACAGATACTAAGAGACTAATAACATTAAAAGTTATTATAAAAGCTCCTTGGAGACAGTACTATAAAAGACGAGTCAAGAATTAGATTTTCCAGCGCTGTACCTTGGTCTGGCTTGAAACTTTTCACTTTGTCTATGTTTAACGTATACCGACAATTAGGTAGTCAACGCGGTTATTTTGACATGGGTATCAGTGATGGATTTACAAGAACTAGTAGATATAGCGGTAAAGTTCACAAAGATTTTCCTTTCATGGATTATCGGGATACTTCTAATTCCTTGCGGCAATCAGTTTGCGAATTATTGTGTTGTAGGAATATTCAGAATCGAAGAACAAATTTGATAAAGTTTAAAAAAATTCATGTTATCAAACATCAGATCTTCAACTGGTTGCACGCTGAATAGAATAAGGTTATACAGCCTGTGTTGGGAAATTTGTTGCTGGCATTGACTATTAACTTTTACTCTCAGTTATTTTTATACTTCTTTTATACCATAAAATCATACTTCAATGCATACTTGTAGAGTCCAAATCCTAGAGCGAATTCATTTTATATGAGTAAGAGTCAACGGTCAGACTTCAAATTATTATTATTAAAGAGTTTCTTGCAACCTTCTTTAAATTCATCGTCGCTGGATGCATCGTTACTTATATCCACAAAAGAATATGCGGCCTTTTTACTGTGGCTTTTTTTCAATTTCACACTTCACACTTCTTACTATATAAGCTTTGCATCTTATACTATATAAGCTTTGCATCCTTGAAACCAAAATAGATTTTATTGGTCATATTTGATTTTATAGAGGCATTAAATTTGGCGGCTTGAATTAATTAAGATAGAATGACATTTAAATAAGGTTGTGCGTAAAAATCTGTCACAACAATCAATACATACGGTTTCTGTTAAAAATCAAAACCGACTACAAAATGGACGGACAATTTATAAAAAAACATTTATAGTCTACTATCTACGCTTCTGAAACAATTTTCATCCGTTTCTTAGGATTGACTCGTTATACGAATAGCATTCTATATTAAAGTAAGTTATCTACAAATAAAAACGCATTAAAAGATAGCTAAGGTTAAAAAAATGAACTTAAAAGATAGTTCGATTGAAATTTAAAGATCTTTCATAGAAGACATTTATAAGAGCTTTAGATTTGTTTGAAATAATTTCGATAGGTTATTATATATGTTTTAAGTTTCTTTGTAATATGACTAATATTTTATAGTCTTTCGATTTATTGCAAAAGTTTAGTCAGAATTTTTTAAACAGATCATAGACAATGTGCTTGAGGAATGCAGTGCCTTGAGGATTTCACAGTGACACACAATGAATGAAAGTTTAAACGCTCGTTAACATGATTTTTAAAGCTTTTTGAGAGCGCAGTGTATTTTTCTAATTGAATTAGAAAGCAAAGCGCATAATATGAAAGTATATTGCTTACAAATGTACTTAAAATATCATGAGCATGCGGTTGAAATATAATAAGGGAAGCAAGCAATTATTTTGATGCTACTCCTTACTGGATCCTTATCACTTTCGGTTAGCAATTTTTGCTTCGGAATTACATTTATAGCATATTTTTGTAGCAATCCATAAATCAAAATATTTGCTTATCACCTCGCCAATGCAACAAAGAAATGTTAACATACCAATTTAAAATGCATGAAAAATAGAATCAAAACCTAGTTCCTTATCAAACAAAATATTTGAATATTGCCATATTTCTTGGAACTAAGTTAAAATCACAAAACGAAATCCAATTTGAAGGATTTCGTAAAGCACTCGTAAACCAATTCCAATTCAATCGATGCAGACACATTACAATAGCAAGAGTTTAGAACAATGCATTTTTGATTAGTAAGATTTGTAATAAATGTAGACATACATACAACAGACGACAGAAACATCTTTGACTTTTACATTTCTTATAATTTTTTGTTTAATGAAACATTTTAAGCAACATAGGTTTCTTGAAAATAAAAAAGAGAATGTATTTTTGTTGTGTGAATTTGTGCAATGAAATTTAAAAAAGAATAAATTATAAAATCTATCTCTATTGAGTTCTTGACACATATTTTAATTAATGGACTCAATCGTAATAGCCCAATATTGAATAATTTTATTCGATTATGGATAATCCTTTAAATTTGAGTACGTAATGTGTTTGGTATTTCAGCTTCATTTCAATATCTTCAGTATCTAAAAAACAAAAAAAATTGTGTAAACTGGCGGTAAATAGGTCTGCCAGATAGGTAATGTGATCGAATTAATTGACATTTGCATTTTTGGTGCATGAAAAATGCGTGTTCGGAATTTCAAAAAAATATCCAAGGCAGTCGCTTGGATCTTTGTTAGGAAGGAATGATTTTATAAGGTGAACTGAAAATCGACAAATTATATAATAGCTTGAATATATATTCATAATTCTTCTTCTCCCTCAAATACGGTGTGGAAACTTTTGTTACCCTACTGCACTGACGTTTAATCTGTCTTTGAGGAGATACATTCTATATTATGTATTTTTTTGACAGGTCGTCAATTTGGACCATTTAATAAATTTGAATGATTTTAGTCCATTTCTATTAGTCTTTCATGCCTATTGATCATCAATCGCAGTAACCAGGTATGTGGGCACCTAGCCAAGAGAAAAACTTGAGAGGCTTCTGTCCCTCCCAAAATTCAAGGAGTGTTTTTTCATGTGAAACTAAACAATAAATGGTAAGAGTATAATTTTTACTAGGTATCCGTTGGGAGAACTGAAGGCCGGAGACCAGTGAGGAAACCGAGAAAACGCTGGTCTGACTCGGTTGACGAAAACAGTTCATTGCTGCTCGAATTTTGAAATTGGAGTACGCGGTCAATGGGCCGAGACAGTTAGAGGCGCTTTTTGCAGTAAGTGAAGGCCTGAGAGGGGCTGTAGCACTACGAAGAAGAAGAAGAAATTTGGTGACAACTACCTGGCTTGTAGTGGTACGAAGAAGAAGAAGATAATTTTTATTAGTCTTAATAAATCTAAAGCTGACTAAACGAAACTATTATTTAATAATTACTATTGTAAAATTAATCCATACAACATGTAAAGAGATTACGCAAACGTTCTATGCCCCTAAATAAAATCAGATTGTACCGAAGACTAAAGCATGAAATTTTATTATGTCATGATATGGGGTTGGCATTATATTATAGTAACTTCATTTCCACATATGAATTCGTAGCTTCAGCAGGCGCGTATATGGAACAAAACAGCCACAAAGCTACTATAGATCAAGTAGGGACATTTTCAGACTTAAAATAATTGTAGATTCCACTTTAGACGTGAGATTTCTTTCTTTAATAAATTTGCAATGTGTAAAATTTCTCTATAGTTAAATTAAAAATTACAATTTGATTACTTTGTTTTAGTCATTATTGTCAAGGGATTTTTTGATAATTCATACGGGAACCTTTACTAGAAAATATTTTGAAATAATTTTCATATGCACATCAAATCCCCTGTAAAGCTCCTCTGAAACAATAATCACAAGAGTACCTGCCACAAAATATAACTTCTGCCCTCTGCAAAGCATCTAAAAACGTTCGTTCAATTATTTACAAACCTTAATGGTTGATACGTTGGTAGTCAGACTAACAGACAGCTGAGACAGGATTTTAATAGCATTAAAAACACAGAACATTTAAAATGCAACAAGTCAAATACGTGCGTAGAAATAAATGATCAGGAAATGCTTATGCGATTGCATTTATATGCATGTCTTATGCTATTGAAATTTATGAGGTCCTCCTTTCTCCCCAATGTATGATATGCTGCGATTTCTGTAACTAAGTTTTGTTAGGAAGGAAAACGGCAAATCACGCCACAAAAGATTGTTATAATTAATAAGCTATCCGTACATCGGTCAGTTTTCATTTCCAGGAGCTCCAAAAAACAAGCTACGGTAGTGTAGTCAGAGATTCCAGATTCCTTGTATTTTGATCCAGTGAAAGACAAAACCGAGTCAAGCAAGGATAATACAATATTATATCTCAAAAGGTCAAGGGAGCAGAATATTTTACCTACAGGCAACGATGAGATTTCCACTTAGCAATAAAAATTAATGGTAGTAAAGGTTCTCGGAGTTGCAAATTGGGTGATGCGACATTAAATGTCGAGAAATGCCAATAACTCGTAATAGACCTACAGCTCTACTACTTATTTTAAAAGGCTGATGTAATAAGGTCAGTGTGGGTCTTGCGCGCCTGATAACATGGAATGGAGTTTGGGTGACGGGGTAGCTCTCTGTCCCTGGAAAACCCTACATTGTTAAAAAAACCTGCAATAGAGTATTGGAATGGATTGAACTTACGGTAACGACCTTGCAACCGCGTTATGAAATTGGATCCTGCAGTATCAGATCACTGAAAAAACCTGGCGCAATTAAGAACATTTTACAACAGGCCAGTCAATTTAAATCATACGAATAAGAAATTCAGGAACCAAACTAGACTGGAAGCAGTATTCAAGACATGGGATTGATATTTTTCAAAATTTGGCTGATAAATGAACACGCCCCGACCGAAAAAAGGGCGAAAAAACAAAGGAAACGTTTTTCAATCACCTGGAAAGACTAGTGCCTCATCGCCTACAGATGATATGAAAATAGTTCTGGATGATTTCAACGCTAATGTTGGCAATAAGCTATCTCATTGGGCAACGACTGAAGGATATAGTCTCAACGACCAAAAAAGGATAATGGCTGGTGCTTGATTGCAGCAGAAATCTAGTCATACGATCCATGCATATATAAAACGACATGGATACCACCGGATGGCAGTACACAAAATCAGGTTAACCATGTTCTGATCCAAAAAGGATAGGCCTCGAGCATATTCGACATCCGTACATACCGGAGCCAATTGTAATTCGGATCATTACTTGGTCAAACCAATCTATCGCTTTCGTATGTCGAAGGCATATTTGGCAAGAATCAACCCTCTACAGAATTTCGGCATCGAAGTCTCCAAACAGTGTCTTGGGAAAACATTTCATAAATGCCCTCAAAACCAGCTGGTTCTCATCCTATCAGACACCTAGCTGAAAACAAGCAACGAGCAGTGGGTAAAAGCGACAGCAAAGACCGAGACAGAACAGACAATTGGACATGAAGTTTGGTGCAAAAATAATGATTTATTCAATGATGAATGCCAAAGTGCGTTCGACAAAAATAATCAGGCGTACACACAATATTTAGGTAGGAAAGCCAGGAAGTAGAGAGCACATTATGAAAATCTCAAAAGAATAGTGAATAAGATCATTAGGATTCGGCAAAGAAAATACTGTGATAACTCATTGTGAAGCATCAGTGTACGTTTAGCAAGAAGTGAAAAGCATGAAACGTGGTTATCAGCCCAAAAACATGCTCTACTATGATGGTATCGGCGACATCATCGCCGATGTAAGCAGGATCAAGAAAAGATGGGTATTATATTTCAAGAGCCCCCTAAATCCTCCGAACAGCTCCAGAACATCAAATCTGTATATATTCCCGAAAGGCTTCCATTAGCGCTACTATCTCCTGATGACATTTTTTGCTTTGTCAAGGTCTAAAAGACTAATAAAGTGCTGAAATCTCAGTTAACCTCATTAAATATGGTGGGTGTGGTGTTGAGCAAGCCATACATAAAGTCATCCAGCACATTTGGCAACAAGAACAAATGCCAAGTGAGTGGAGCCAATCAGTTATATTCCCTATCCACAAAAAAAAATGTGACAAACTTTCTACAGCATCCAAAATATTTTCAAAAACCATAGGAAATAGCATAAAATCAGATCATGCATCAACATTATTATTGGGGAGTATCAACGTGACTTTAAAACAAATAGATCTACGATAGACCAATTGTTTACAGTCAAACAGGTACTTAAGGAATGCTGGGGGTTCAACATAGATGTACACCAAATTTCCATTGACTTTAAGTAAACATACGACACTATCAATCGTAAAGTACAGTATTAAATGATGCTTTGCTTTGGTATCTCAGCATGAGAAAATGATAATGACGTCGACAACCTCCCAAGCTCGCATCAACAACCAACTCATCGATGCCTTTGACACAAATATTGGACTAAGCCAGGGTCACTTCTATTCACGTTGGCTCTGGAATATGTCATAAGAAAGCTACCTGTCGATATAAGATATACGTTATTATGAAGGTCGAGCCAAGTGGTAGCCTATGCGGATGAAATCAACATTTTCTGAAATTTGACAGCGAAGCAAAACTACAACGGCCAGAAATCAATGAAAATAAAACTTATGACGCAGTTGAGAATTAATACCTCAAATATTCAAAATATCTTACTTGGCGAATAAAATATCAAAAACGCGGGCAAATTTGTGTATTTAATGGCCAAAATAATTAGAACCGGTAATGAAAGAGACGAAATATACCGAACAATATAGCTTGCAAATAAAATATTTTATTGAGTTCTGACAATCTTAAAGACCAAGTGCATACACAGGAAAGCAAAACTCCAAGTATAGCTATGGGCGTCAAACGTGGGCCCTTACCCAAGCATTTGCAAACATATTGAACTCCTTCGCAAAACGGGTCCTGAGGCGAATATCGGAGCGAAGCTGAACGGGAACCAATGATGAATTCGATACAACCAAGAGCAGTATGAAATTTCTGATGAGCCAGAGGTCTCAACGATTGTAAGACTGCAAAAGCTGCAATGGCCTGACCACGTAAATTGTATGGGCAAACAACGGATACGCAATAAGGTATTCGTTAAGAGAACTGACAGGCGGAAACCAGTGGGGAAACCCAAGAATGCTGGTCTGACTCGGTCGACGAAGACATTTTATGGCTGCTGTTTGAATCCTTCTGGAAAGCCGCTCAGCATAGATTATGTTTTAAGGGTTTTGTACTTTTGTAAGACTATCTATTTGTATTTGCGTGCGTTTATGTGTCATAGTAGTTTTTTGTGTAACCGTTGCAAATATACAGGGTAGGATTAAAAAAAATTGTAGGACTGAATTTTAGTAGCGCGAACCAAGCGATAGGGGGATCGAACCACCTGGATGTGGTAGCAGGGAACCTTTCAAAGAGACTGATGTTTTCTGCAGTCGCCTACAGGTAAGCGGAGGGCAAGCACGTTGATTTCTGTGAAACTCTGCAAAGAGCATCGTCACGATCCAAGATGATGAAAAATCTCGAGCAGTGCTACGCCATCGATTTCTGAATCAAACTCGGAAAAATCGTGACGTAGACTCTCGAAATGATTAAAGACGCCTAGGGGGATACTGTTATGAGCCGCTCAACAGTCTTTTAGTGGGATAAGATGTTCTGGGAAGAGCGAGAGCTCGATGAAGGCGACCAGCGCACTGATATCTCGTCAACTTCAAGGATTGATAAAAATGTGGTTGAAGTAAAGGCACAAACATTCATCTGATTGTTAATGATTTTGTAAAGTAGCATCCAAAGAATTATTACCGAGGATTTGACGATACGCAAGGTGTGCGTCAAGTTTCTGCCAAGAGTCCTGAGTGATCATGAGGATGTTTCTGCCCAAGCACAAGGTTACCACGTTATCTCACCCCCTACAGTCCAGACCTAGCGCCGCCGACATCTAACTTTTGTTTCTTAAGCGGGACTTTTAGGGAAAGCGATCTAGCTCCGTAAAAGACCACCAAGGGCAGTGACGGCATCTCTGAAGATGATCCCAGAAAGTAAGTTCCAGAAGGCGTGCATGCAGCGGGAATCGCGTTATATGCGCTGTGTCGAAATACAAGGATACTATTTTGAGGACTACTAAGGATTTGTACCGATTAGTTTAATAAAAAAAATTAAATTGATTCAGTCGTACTACTTTTTTATGCTACCCTGTAGACACTAAACTTGGCAGGTGGATGTAAAGTGATGTCTTTTTGGAATTTTGGCTATCGAAAAAAAAATATATTCCGGAGTTTCTTAAGGATTGTCTTCCCATACAGAGGGCTGAAACTTTAAAAAAATTTACCAAATATAGTCGTACGAGGTATCAAATGAAATGTGTGAACAAAAAGACTATGGGTGTAGTTCTTTATTGGTTAAACTACAACAAATACCTTTAAAGTCGAAATTTACTCATCTTTGTTAATAATAGTAGACGCTTGAAAATTTCAGAAAAGGTCAATGACTAAAATATCTTTGAAATTCTGTTCACTGATTGATACATGAAATACTGTAACAGTATGGTGGCCAGTTAAATTGATGTAAAAGAGGTCTTCATTAAAAATATTATTTAACAAGCATACCTTAGAATTCTGGGAAAAGTGGATTACACAACCTACCTTTGAGTTTACTGAAAGCCATGTTTTTTTTCATGAAAGTGTAGCAAAAGAAAGTCACGGAACCCTATAAAGACATTGAAAGAAAGCTAAAGAAACATTTCTGAAACAATCAACCACAGAGTATCACAGGGCATACGTATGTTGAATTTACGGAGCCATAAAAGAAGATAGTTTCAGGAAAGGAAAATTACGTTTACTGCCAATGAATTAGGGAAAAGGAAGAAAATTGAGCTGTACTAATACTCATAGTTAAAACCATGCATATTTATGCCGAATAAGAGCTGCCGCTCGATGGAGATAAGGGCAGTAGCACCCTTTCCTTACAAAAACCACAGCGTAAAGTTGGTAGGTTTCGTACACTGTTGAGTTCAGAGTATATTCCGGCGGTGAAAATCTAAAACAGCATATGTTATATCTAAGTCCAGAGAAACAGAACGAGATTATTCAGATCGATTGAAATTTTGTCATGGAAGCGATAGTCTTTAGAGTCAATAGCTCCGATTGGTTTTGATGTTTCGGCAACGGGATAACTTTCATTATGTATTCGCTATGGTAAATTATTTGTACAAGAAAATGTTTCAGCGGTTCGAAAAGATTATGTTTGATTTGTACCAATTTCCTACAAATTTCCAAAAAATGCCTCAAAAATGATTTTTAACAAATGCTCCTTGTTAAAATTTAACATAAATAAGTGTGTACGATAAAACTTCAAAAGAACTGCCGTCGTCACTGTCCATTTCACTGGAGTTCAATCTTGAATTCGAAAAAGTACCCAAAGACAAGATACTTTCATTGCGCTAGTCAGGCTGAACATACAAGTAGCATTGAGCAATACATTCTCAAACTCCTGTATCAGAAACGACCTTGAAGCAATATCCGAAATAAGAAATATTACTGCTAATAATATTTTACAGAAAAATATCAGCGAGCTTGCACCAGAGTTCAAAAAGAAAAGATTGATGCAATTATACGAGATTCTTTTCCTTGATAGGCATGAAAGTTATCTAACTTTTCTTGAATTATTGCAGCCGATAGTGGTTGGCTTATACGAGATCTTTGAAAAGCCAGTCAAAGTCTCTTGGTTAGCTTCAACTTTGTTGGCTATAATTAAAAGAAATGAGTCGTCACCAGCATGTTTGTAGGGGTAAAATTATTCAGCCTTTCCGTGCCCCTTTTAATGTTTCTTCAGAAGAAAAGTTTGGATATGGCAGCTGCAATGAACTATGAAAAAACATTATTGAAGTTTTTGAAAAATCTGAGGAAAGTTGCATACCAATTATTTGCAGAATCCTTTGGCTCAGCAAAATAATTATCGGCTGAAACATTTCATCGCGACTTGAAAATTTCTAAACTAAATTCAAAACAAAAGCATCAAGCAAATCCAGAGACAAATTTGGCTGATTATTTTAGAATAATAGTATTTTTGCAGAATATAACATAAAGGCTCCAGTCAAATGATGACGTTTTAGCCAGCTTCCAGATAAAGTGCAACATGAACCATAATCTCAAACATGAAAGTCCATTGTGCACTATCCAATCTATAGGATAGATTTATGATCTGAAACAAAAAATTTCTATGTGATTCCTGCCGATTTCATTAAATTGACTTGCTTATGCACTATTATTGAATAGTTGGGACTTTCTTCGGTCACGCAGAAAAAAAATATACAAAAATCAAATAAAATTAATTTTCTTGTTTTCACGAAAAACTAAACAGCCAATTTGTCAAAATTTCAAATTATTTTCGCAGGATCTTCTAAATTAAACCGTTTAAATATGTGTCAAGAACGTATGTGATGTTTGGCCAAATTTACAAACAATTTAAAAATGGTATTTTCTTCTACGCTTCAATGAAATTTCGGTAATTATTCCTTGAACTAGGCATTATATCAGTTACGAAAAATAGGATCAAATTTAAGGGTTTTCGAAAAATTTCAATAAATATCAAAATTCATTGAAATAGTGTAGAATACTTGGAAATTAAAAATTAGTGTGAAGATTTCTGATCTAATTCTATTTCAAATTTCGATTGTAGATAATAATACAGGTCCAGCATAAAGGGATTTCATTGTTAAATTGATAAATCGTATTATAAATCTTTCATTTCAAAATACAATCGAAAATTGGTGCTTTATCTCATTATCTGTGAACCTATCTTTTTTGATACATACCTTCATCATTAGTAAAAGAGTATTAAATACAATTAACATCATTATAAAATATTCGAACGGTGTTGATACAACAATTCTCCATACTTTATATTTAAAACTATTACGATCTTTCGGCATATATCGTTCTAATGGTCGTGCACCTATTGTAAAATCTATACATGATTTCTGTAATGAATCAATGAGATAGTTAGAGTTAAGTTTAATTATTTCACGTTGATAAAGGCCCTTACTTGATTTTTATCGATTTCACCGTCTTGTAGTTCGGCTTCGCCCTGTTCTTGAAATGTAATGATAATCAAGGCCACGAAAATGTTAACGAAGAAGAATGGAAATACTACGAAGTAGACAATATAAAATAAGGACATTTCAATACGGAAATTCTGTATTGGACCCTTATTCTCATATGTGGCGGCCATTGAATTTTGAAGGACTCTGTAGGATGGTGTAAATTACAGTCAGGTATGGTTATGCTGCAGCTTCTAAGGACTCTAAACGGATACTTACTGTGGCCAGCCTTCACCAGTCTGTACAGCGAATAACGTAAGCATTGCCGTCGCTACGTTATCATAGTGAAAACTTTGCGTTCTCCACACTCGCGATTCTTTTTTCGGCAGTAAAGTTCCCTCTTCGAATTTAAAATAAGAACCCCTGAAAATATTTGAATGATCGCCTTTAATTGACCAAGGCCACAAACAATATTTCAAATCAGTACTTACTGGCACTCTTCGGCAGTATGTTTACTGTCGTCCGTACAATAGAAAAATTTTCCATTGAACAATTGTACAGCAATTACAGCGAAAATAAATTGAAATAGTATATACACGATTAAAATATTTATAACGTTTTTCAATGAGTTCACCACACAATCGAATACGGCTTTTAATTTTGGAACACGTTTTATTGTTTTCAATGGACGCAATACACGAAGCACCCGTAGCGATTTGATTGTTGATAAATTTTGTCCTGCGCTGCTACCACTGTATACCGAGGATCATGGGAAGTTTCAATGTGTGAAAAGGGAATAAAATTGATAAGATTACCTCATATCGAAACCAAAACTAACAGCAGCGCATATTACAACAACTGCATCCATAATATTCCAGAATTCTCTTAAATAGCTGCCCGGATGTAAAATTATACCTAAATCTACAATTTTTAGTAACATTTCGATCGTAAAGACACCGGTAAATGCGTAATCGAAATAGTTTAGCACTTTGTTTCGGAAGGAATCTTCTTCGACAGGATCTTCGGCTGCCAAAGCGATTGATGATAATGAAATTACGACCATTATAAAAAAATCGAAATATCGTAAATTAACGACCCAATGTGCACCACGACGAATTCTGGTCAAAGATAAAGTCAAGGATGTATTAATTACTTGAAATACCTTAATAAAAGGAAGTATGGTTTTTTTAATGATCAATATGGGTACGAGTATTTTTAAGCAGCTGATAATTAACATTACTTACGGATTTGTTGGCGATAGTATAAACATTGATGAATATGGCAACATGGGTTTCGGTCCATCGGGAATATCGTCATCATCGTCCTTCTTTTCCTCTTCTTTCGATTTATTTTTGCCACCACGAGATGGCGATGGTGGGGAGACTTCGACGCGCGGTGGTGAACCATCTGAAACCTGTAACGCTTCCATTTCTTTTTCTAGTTCTTGCAATTGTTTCTCCTTGTCCTCTTCCACTTGCTCTTCTTCTGCTGCAGTCAGTTCTTGGGCATTCGCCAAATTATCGACGGCGATAGCCAAGAATACGTTTAGCAGTGTATAGTTACCAAATAGCACCAATACGATGAAATATCTGTAGTGTGAATGTATATTTTGAATGATTTTGGAAGTGAAAAATTGTGGTCAATTTTGTTGGGTTTCGAAAAAATATTTCAAAAACAATCGATACATTTTCAAGTTCTGTTCGAGTATATCGTACGATTTTTTTGGTCAGGAACATTGACGACAATTTTATAATGAGGAAAAATGTCGATGAAAAGACTTTTATGTACACTTATTTACACATATTGTACACATTCTCGTATATACAAAACACAAAATAATTTACCCTTAAAAATATTAGTAAACTCCTAACACATACTCGTATATATGTACATTGCAATTTTCTTTGATTAATTAAAATTAAATGAACGCTGAAAAGCTATGAAATGTTTTTGGGTACATTTATGCTAAACATGCATTTCTTCATGCACACAATTTCCAGCTAAAAACACTATATAAATACACATTCAAGAATTGTGGCTTTTGGCAATCGGTAAAACCTCTTTACTTCCTTGATATTGGTTTTGAATAAATCGACTCAGGAAAAAGATTTTTTGATACATTGCTGCAAACCGACACAGACTTATTTGACTCCTAAAAACTGCTTTGGCGAGCATCAATTCTCCAGAAGCTATTCCGAAAGAAATTTGAAAAAAACTTGGCATTGTAGATAAGTTACTAGAGTAGACTGCCGTTTCAATAACTGAATTCGAATACTATAACATGCATTATAAAATAAAATTTGTTTTAAGAATTCCTCAAAATACAACTTCGTTATCCATGACATTTTCTTTCATTTTAGAAAGTCTATAAATAGTGATGATTGTTCGCAGACAAAATTGGGCGGAATTTTCTAGAAAATTGTATTAGACGTCGACCTTGAAAAACAAGGCGAAGAATGGTCAAATAGAGGCATCTAGCGGTGAGCCAAAAAATTTGTCAGCAACATTTAGCAATAGAATGATTGTTGTTTTATGTAAGGTGAAAAAATGTTTTAGCTTAATTTTTAGCAATACCATATATTTTGAAAATTATTATTTATATGACCTGTCAGGCATTTATTTAAATTAAAACCAATTCTGATAGCCTGGTTATGATACTCATATTTTTATTGTGATTTTCGATAGCAAAAAATCTCTAAGCTTGAAGTATACTCAGAATGCCAAAGAATTCTATTAAGCAGTACAAAAATTTCCCATTTTTAATGTATGAACTTCCTCAAATTATTCTTATCAAGGAAAATACTAATATCACATGTGAGAGGTAAACCATTTGGGCATATGACTCTCATGGTAACTAAGGCTTGATCTTGGACTGCTGACTTGGAGTATATTGAGTTAGCTAAAGATGCTTATCTGCATTCTTCCTTTTACTGAACTATATTTAGGTGCTATATGATAAAACAAATAAGTTTTACAGTTTTAATTACAAATTTAAGGCGATAATGTGGAAGACTGTCTACATTTTCATTATCGTCCAGCGTATTTTATGGATTGTATGAAAAAAATCACTTGTCTTTTCCAGTGAACCCCGAACTAATAAAATTTTTGGTTTGGTTTTTCAACAAGAGCGGGAGTGCTCGTAGCCGTGCCATGCATTATCGATCGGAAAAAGTAGGCGTCGGAAGTGGTGATCTCTAGGCGATTGCTATTTCAGTGCTTCCATGTAGGTTATAATGACCTGAGCTATTAGTTTAAACTGAGGGTTTTCATGCCGCAAAATTACTTTGTCGTGTCTTTTTTCACATTTTTACATTTTTTAATTCAATACTCAGTTTAAACTTATTAATTATATTTTACGAATAGCTCTTACAATGCTTTTTATCTGCTTGCAACTTTTTTTAATCAATGAGAAGGCGCGACCCCAAAAAGGTACACGTATAGGCGCGCGTGAACGAAATGCTGACACTGTTTTAAAAGAAATCTTTTACTATCGACGACGTTTATATTTTTGAAAAGGAAACTTACATTTATTCAATTAGAGAATTTCAACTGAGTTTATAAAGTAATTTATCAAGAATAAATTACACAAAATATGTTCTGTACGGAAATTAAAATACGCTCTCAACTGTACTTTAGCGTCTGGCAGACTTTAGAGTGAGCGAAATGCTCACGACAACCAGCTTCATTACACAGGAAAACAAATCTCCAAGTATACAAATCTGTGATAAGACCTGTGCTATGCTATGGATGTGAAACATGGACCCTAACTCAAGCATCCGCAAACATATTGAACGCCTTCGAAAGACGGCTCCTGAAGCGGGTTGGTTGGTTGTTGATATTGAGAAGACATTGCTTGATTTATAAATTTGTTTTCAAAACTCCCTGGCAGAAGCACTCTCCTGCTACTTCAACTTGTCTTCCTTAAAAGATCATGAACAAAAAAATTTATAAGAATGCGATCAAAGCATCGAATTTCTCAGCGTTGAGCTAAAATAAAATATTATGATGTATTTTAAAATACCTGATCCCTCGTTTATTAAAATAAAAGTGATATTAATTGGGTTTCCAATCAATTTTTTCTACATTTTGCCTCCCTTTGGACCCCCTGATGAATAAAATGACCTTTTTATTTCAGATACCATTAGAATCAAGGTCTTTCATTTGATACCCCACATGACTAAATTTGATAAAAAAAATTTTAAGCTTCACTTTTGCATAAGGGGGAACACCCCTTTAAAAATTTTGCCTTTGAAAATTTTGAAATGTTTGATAAGACCTGAACTTCCGAGCAACCACTAGTTCTAATCTTCGACAAAGTTTGAGCTTTCTAGCTTGAATAGTTTCTGAGAAAACTTGCTGTAACGCCTAGACGGATGGGCGCGAAACTAGTAGACCTTTGTTTAAAAAAAAAATTTTACAAAACCTTAAAATGGGACAAAACAAAGCTGTATTCGACTATAAGAAAAGCTACAATGGACATGTCACCGCATTGCCACACAAGTAATTGATTAGCATAACGAAAAGAAAATATCTTTAGGATATTTTCGGGCAAATAAACATCGGAGGACATGGCCGAAAGAATCAGACAGTCGCAGGCACCACTTACAAGAAGCTAATATCCTCGGGATCTTTACGCTTAAGCCAAACGATACCCTCGAAATTTTGTGATAATTTATGGATTCATTGAAGAAGCTTTCTAAACGCATCTTGTTCGATAACGAAATTGAGCGATCGCCTTTTATTTGGCTTTTCTTTCTTTCTTTTGTAACATCTCAATACAACAAGTATCAGTAATAGTATGGCATGCAGGAACATTTAAACTTCATTTTAAAAAGTGCATTTAAGCTACTTGGAAACATTGATGATAAACACTAAAAATGCATGCAAAATTTTTAGCTCTAAGATAACATTTTTGTTTTAGTATTAAGTAAGTAAAAATCTACATTTCAAAGAGGATCGTGTTAAAATCATAATGAGTTCTTACATATGTATACTTAATGAGTTCTCTATGATCTACTTAAGTTTCGAAGTTACGTTTTACTTTCATTATGGTCTAACTGAGAAATCATGAAATGAGTTCTTTTTGAAAAAATAGTCTACAAATGAAATAATTTGAGCACGGAAATGCAAAACTTGCAAATCTAATCTGTAAAATTATTCCGTGACAAGAATACTTAGCTCTCCATAAGCTCCTAAGTAATTTTAACTATTTTAAAAAATTGTGTTTTTCAAAAGTTAAAATTAGCTAAGAGCTCAGTTGTTAATTTTTAATGCTTCTTTTGTTGTTCTTCTGGCATGATGTTTTTTCTAAGCGTTGCTCATAGCGATTGCGGCATTGATGGTTCGACGTTCAAATCAACCTGAACTACATTATATGAGCTTTTGACCCTACAATTTACGAAATGATCTAACGTACTATGATTCACAAAATAGAAAATTTAAAATGTTTGATAAACTTTGCCTAATTATCAAAGTATTTTTTTTTTTTTAATGATAGGTCCTGAGTTTGTTCTAGCATTCTTCTAAAGTTGAACGAACCTAATTTCTTAGCCTAATTAATATTAATAGCACGCCGTTTATAGTTTTAAGCGAAATATCAAAATACACAATATTGAGAAAATAATACGACCACAATTCTACGCCAATGAATACCAATGACGATTGTTAATATGAATTTCTAAACAAAATTTTAATTACATTTATAGCAGAGAAACATTTAGATGTTTATTATCTACAAGTTCGCTGACCAAAATCACTAGACAATACAAAAATGATTCGTTTTTATGTTTTTAACAAAAATGTCATCCAATTGCATCAGCACATGATATATTTTGGAATTTGAGAGACCCCGAAAGCTTGGATTTACGTATATGAAATAAATTTGTTGGCTTTCTTTGTCTGGCTGTTCTAGAAACATTTTTGTCAAAAAAATCCAAACAGAAAATCATAATCATAACCCGAAATCGGAGGACGAAACTGAAATGAAAAAAAAAACAAAACTAAACACAATACGAAAACATAAAACTTACAGTGAATAAACCATTCCTCCTTTTAGACCGCCTTGTGATTCAATACCCTGATACATAACTTCATTCCAATCCTCGCCCGTTAATATTTGAAAAACCGTAAGTAATGCGATCGGGAATGTATTAAAATTAGTTTCGGGTGTACCCTCAGGAAAATTAAATTGTCCGCCAAACAGTTGCATCCCGAGCAATGCAAAAATGAGTATGAACAAGAATAGAAGGAACAACAATGAAATGATCGATCTCATTGAGTTCAGTAACGATATAACAAGATTGCGCAACGACGACCAGTACTTGGTCACTTTGAATATACGTAAAAGACGTAACGCTCGAAGGACAGATAGACCGAACGAGCCACCTTTCACGGCGGACCATATAACTTCGAATATCGAACCACTAATGACGACACAATCGAAACGATTGAATGATGATTCGAAATAGATTCGAGGACCTAGGGCGTACATTTTAATCCACATTTCCATCATAAATAGACCAAGAAATGCGAATTCAGCAAAATCTGGAATAAATTAAGATATTCAATTTAATGTTCGATTAAATTTCAAACACAATCCAACTTAATTTTGAATTCATATAAAGAGGAAATTTTTAAACTTACATAAAAAATCTGTAAGCCATTCGGGCTGGCCGTAATGTTCTACTGCTACGCATACGGTATTTAAAAAAACCAAAACTATGACGAACCAATAAAACCACTGCTGCTTCACGGTGTGTCGTATCCAAAACCGAAATCGCTTTTCGGCGTGCCAAAACCCTTTGCACTTCCCCTGGGCGCCAACTTTTGACTTAAGATACCCTGAAAGCAACCATACAGTATCAATTAGTAATTTATATTTTTCAGAAATTGTAGTGGAGTATATGCCGATCGGATGCACTGCGAAAAATGTACTGATTAAGTAACTCAGTCCTTTCATGGGATCTGTGCCCTGCACCGACCGTTTATATCCATCTACATTGATCTTTTCAGATCTAGAAATTCAAGCGATTCATTAAATTTCTCTAAAAATTAAAAGTTATTACATTCGGCCTTTCGGTTATTTATTTATTCAGCGCGTAACTCATGCTTAATAGTAAATTACAAACTTCGGCAGGATTATCACTGGATAACTTTAATTCATTTTCTGTGAGCGTTCATTGTATTCAAATTTTTATTTATACATTCGAAAACACAAAACTTGTTATTTGATTATTTGGACTCGAAAATGTATTAAAGTTTGTTTCAAGTCAATAACGTTGATTTTGTACAATGGATTTTCAGTATTCGTCTTACTACACTTTTAATGTTTTCTAATTGTAAGTAATATTGTCTTATTAAATATATCAATTATGATCTAATGACAAAATGATAAACTCTACTGTTACGTTTTAGACACGTACATATGTATATGAATATTACGAAGCTTTTCCTAAACTATAATATCTAGATTAATCATTCTATTTCATTTCAACTACTTGTAAAAACTAGAGCATGTTGTGTTTTATGTGTGGTCTGTAATAAAGAAAATTTTAAAGAAAAAACACAACTAAGTAATAATGCTGAAACTATAAAAAGCAGCTGAAAAAAGTAACTTTTAAGCATGTGTAATTGAACTGTTGGTTATTAGAAATACCAATAAATTTGATAAACTGTTTTGCTAGCGCTACAAGGGAAGATTATTTTAAAATAATAATTTTTTCTCGAACTTGTAATGAAATGCTCCGAAATGTCCGTGAAGTTCAATGAATTTTTACGGAGTTATTTTGTTCACTATACATACACACTCACTATGAATTGTAAGAAGGTTAGTGAATGTTGAAAGATGTGAGCACCTTTTTTAATCATTTTAGAGAATTCTCTTTAATAAGCTATCTTCTAATCGACTTCCAAAGTTGAGAAAGTTGTCAGTTTGACCCGTATATTTTTTGTTGCCTATTAATGGTATTTAAAAATGTTTACAATGCCCTACTAAAATAGCGACCTGTCTGCCCGTCCGTTTGAGAGTGACAGCAAGTTTTCTCGCAAGCCACATAAGGTAGAATGCTAGAATTTTGTATGCAGATCAAAAGTGGTGCCCCCTCAAAAGTTACAGTACAAAAAAATATTTAAACGTATTTAAGGGGGGTCTCCCCATAAAGGGGGGCAACTCTTGAAAAAAATTGCTTGCCAAACCCAGCGAATATGATTTTCAAATGAAAGGCATCGATGAGATCTTTCCGAAACAGGCCTTAAACTAGAAACATTTGCATGGAGGGGAGGAGAGTGAGGAGAAACATGCGAAAAATTTGTGTCATCCCTCCCTCGTGATTGGGCATCTTTGGACAGAAAAATCTGAATAAAATTAGGAAAGCAGGTCTTTATGAGAAGTTTCAAAGACCACAATACCTCAGAAGTCAAAACTCCACCAAATTTGCTAAGGATATTACATTTTACGTTTTCATTTATAAAATCGAAAGATGACCCTTAAATTTACCAAAAATTTGTATATCAATTTTCTGATGTAGATATAATACCTGCGTACTGAATGTTTCATAAAAATCGAGTCTTAAACGGCTATACTTAAATACAATTTCTAGGTTAAGTAGCATAATTGCTGAGGAACACCGAACAATAATGATGGAAAATCGATTACGAAAAATAAAAACCCAACACGCAAAATTAAAAGGAAGTTTTTGCTTTTTTATTTTCAGAAATATTTTGCGAAAATGAAATCGATTACAACCATTGTTGTCTTTTTGCTTAATGTGTTTTTATCGGTTGTTCTGCAGCAATTATGACAAACGTTTTCTTTACGTTTTCAGAGCTCCTTGGGCAACTCCCATAGTTCACTGGGTGTCATCGCCTCCTCTCATTTTTTGATGCATGCAGAGAAATGGTTAAATCCATCGTATTTAGTGCATCTTATCTGGGCATGACAATTTCTGGATAAATGGCCGAATCCCTGGCAGTTATGACAAATGGTTTGACCATTTCAGGAGCGCTGAGCCTCAACTAAATGACTAACATCCAGCTTTTATACTATTATTTCAGGCCATCGTTTAACTTAATAAAGAAGGAGCCTAGATCTTCTTTGTTAATATCCTCACAGGACAAACCATATAGTCTTCAAAATACAACGTTTAAGTTTCTGAATTCAAGCAAGCAATATGTGTGGTATTGAATTGCCTTTTCCGTTAAAGTTTCGTTAGTTGTCCATAGTTACTTGTTGATTTGGGAATAATTTCGATCTTCAGGTAGACCTGTTAAGCAGATTCATAATTTGTTTTGTTCTTTTCTATTTCATCTGAAACTTCGGTCCAATTTCAGGGCTCCCCGAGAATTATAGGGATGGTTGTCTTTTTTATTGCTTCTTTTGTAGATTGATCTACGATTTATTTGGATAGTATTTGGAATTGAATTTGTTTGTTGGGCTATGTGGATATTTTGTTTTTCCCTAATAAAGATAAAACAGGTAGATTCTTTGATGATTTTAAGTTATCTGCCTCTTGGTCCTTATTATACGAAAGAATTTGTATCTTCTACCTCCATCTCCTCATCAGGTGAAGAGTACAAAGAATATTTACATACATTTTCGCTAACTTTCGCATGAATTTATTATTTTTGGTGCCGTCGATCGATCAACTTATCATTAGTTTTAACCAGTTGAGCTTGCGAACTCTTTAATTGCATCAAGATGTCATTCAGTTGCTGTTGAATCTTTTAAGAAACTTCTAATTGGCTGATAAACGTTTTTATCTATCTGTCCTTATCTTTTATTATATTTTTCATCTGTATCAACTACCCTGTTCAACAAAATTGAGCAGAGATACTAGCGCAAAACGATGACCCACCTAATTTTAAACTTTTTGACAGATGAATAAATAAACCACAAACCGAATGAAATCCAATTCAAAAAATCTTCTAATCAAGAATTCCTTTAATATTTTACCAAGAGTTTTTGTGACCCATAACAATCGCAAAAGAGCAGTTTTGTCTCTGTCACTTTTTCTGCAATGGCTTCTACCCAGGTCAACGTTTCTGTCACCCAACCATTCTTAAAAGTGTTTGCTTTCTTGTAGAGATTGCTGTTTGCGAATTCTTTCTTGAAAATGTTCCTGAGTGACAATTTCAAATATTTTCAATAATTTTAATTAATCAGATTAAACTCCCATTGACTGCTGATAAAGGTTGGAAAATTAATTTTATTTAACGATAAACGATCCATCCTTACTCGATTTGCATTTAGCCACTGAAAGCACAGAGGATGAAAATTTTCACCGATTAACGAGCCAATCGCGGATGTTTGTAGGAAAAATTTTGAAAAGTAACAAAAACCATCTTCTTCTTTTTAGCACTACAGCTTCTCTCCGAGTAGCGATGAATTATCCTTGGCGACCAAGTCAGACCAGCGTTTCCTCGGTTTCCCCAATAGTTTCAGTTCTCTCAACGAATGCCTTTTTGGGTATCCGTTGTTCGTCCGTACGATTCATGTGGCCAGCCCATTGCAGCTTCCACAGTCTTACAATCAGTGAGGTTTCCGGCTCGACAAAAATTTCATAGAGATAAGGGTTGTATTGAATTCGCCATTGGCCTCCGCCTAGCTTCACTCCGATTATTCGCCTCAGGACCCGTCGCTCAAAGGCGTTCAATATATTTGTGGATATTTGGGTTAGGGTCCATGTTTCACACCCATAGCATAACATAGGTCTTATCGCAGATTTGTATACTTGGAGCTTTGTTTTCCTGTATACGCAGCTGGTCTTCAAGATCATCAAAACTGAAAAAAAAAATATTTTATTAGCGAGCAGTATTCCTCGGCGTATTTCGTCTCTTTCATTGCTGGTTCTCGTTATTTTGGCGCTCAAATACACAAATTTGCTTACATTTTCGATACCGTTTTCGCCAAGTGTGATATTTTGTGTATTTGAGGTATTTTTCCTCGACTGTGTTATGAGCTTAGTTTTGTTATCATTGATTTGTAGCCCTACTCGTTTTGCTCCGCTATCGATGCTGTTGATGTCGTTTGCGAAGGCTACTACTTGGCTCGACTTGTATAGTCATGTACCTCGTGAATCGACAGGTAGCTTCCGCATGACGTACACCAGAGCAAAATTGAACAGCAATGGGGCCAGCCCATCTCCCTGTTTCAGTCTGATATTTATGTCAAAGGCATCGGTGAGTTCGTTGTTGATGCGGACTTGGGAGGTCGTCGACGTCATTGTCGTTTTGGTAAGATGGGCGAATTTGGCTGGGATGCCAAAGCAAATCACTATTTGGTACAGTACGTTACGAGCAATACTGTTGTATGCTTGCTTAAAGTCAACGAAAATTTGGTGTACGTATATGTTGAACTCCCAGCATTTTTCAAGTACCTGCTTAACAGTGAAAAATTGGTCTATTTTCGATTTACCTGCCCTGAAACTACCTTGATATTCCCTAATAATACTGTTGACGTATGATCCGATTTTATTTTCTAAGATATTTGGAGATATTTTGAACGCCGTTTAAAGGAGTCATATGCCTCTATAATTTTCGCACTGTAACTTGTCACCTTTTTTGTGGATAGAGAATATAATTGATTTGCTCCACTTTTCGGCATATGCTCTTGTCTTCAAATGTGCTGGATGACTTTGTGAATAGCTTTATCAACACTGCTGCCACCATATTTATTATGCTTCATTGGTATTTCGTCGATCTCGGGCGCTTTATTATTTTTGGGCTTTGATGGTGAAACACACTTCATTTAGAGTTAGTTGGGCCAATATAAGCTCTCCGGAAACATCTATAGGCTTCGATTTTCTGGAGCTGTGCAGAAGATTAAGGAGGCTCTGGAAATGTGATGCCCATCTTTCCTTAACCTTGGTTTCATCAGCGATGATATTGCCGATGTCATCACAACTGAGCGTGATCTTGGGCTGATAACCACAATTCAGGCTTTTCACTACTTTGTATGCTTGTCTTCTGATGTTGCTCGCTAGGCTTACATTCCCAATTAGTCATCATAATATTTTCTTTACTTAATTCTAATTATCTTATTCCCTACTCATAGTGTTCTCTCTTCGCTCTGGTTTTCCTGCCTATTCATTCTTTGTACGCCTGATTCTTTTTGTCTAATGCATTCTGGCAATCTTCATCGATACAATCATTTTTTTTGCGCCGGGCTCGTTGTCTGATTGTCTGTTCTATCACGGTATCAATAGCCGCTTTCACTTCCATCCAGAGCTCGTCACTTGTTTTCAGTGATGCGTCTGATCAGATGGGAACCAGCTGATTGTCGAGGGTCTTCGTGAAATGTTTGGCCACAGACGCCGTTTGGGGCCTTTCGATGTGGAATTTTTGCAACGGGCCAAATATGCCTTTGACATATGACATCGGTAGGTTAATTTGATCAAGTAATGATCTGAGTTACGATTGGCTACTCGGTATATACGGACGACGTCAAGTATGCTCGAAGCTGGTTTTGTGTGTTGCCATCCGGTGATATCCAGCTCATTTTATGAATGCATCGATGAGGGAAGTAAGTCCAACGTATGACTAGGTTTCTGCAACATAGAAAGTCAATCGGGTGCTGGCCGTTGTCATTTGTTTCATCGTGGAGGCTATATCCGCCAGTTGTTCCTCAATGTTATATCTCATTGCCAACCTTAGCGTTGAAATCATCCAGAATTATTTTATGTCGTTTATAGGCAATGAGTTGACTAGTCCTTCCAGGTGATTGTAGACCATTCCCTTCATTTCCTCGTCCTTTTCGTCGGTGGGAGCATGTACATTTATCAGCCAGATTTTGAAAAATTTTGTTTTTATATGGATCGCACACAACCGTTCATTAACTACCTTAAAATCAATAATGTGCGATTTGAACTCCCTATCCACAATAAAGGCCACTCCAAATTATCGTTTTCCAGTACGCTTCCCACTTTTGAGTATTGTGTGCGATCTCATCGTGAGATTTGCAATAGGGTTAGTTAATGAAAAGTGGTTAATCAAAATTCAAGCTTCTATCGTTTTTGTTTGTATGAATAAGTGCAGTCAATAAAAAAATTAAAAAGAATTTCTATGAAATGTAGAATCAAATAAATAATGAGCTATTCTAGAATGAATAATGAGTCACATAAGCTCATAAAAAATGCAAAACCTAGTACTAGAATAAAACAATGAAATAGAAGTGTCCTAGAATTTTTTTGTTTTGTTTGTTTTAGCACTGTAGCCCCTCTCATACCTTTGCTTAGAGATATTCAGAGCATATCAGGGCTTCAGGCCCAGGAGACTATCTGCCGCAGACCATATCCTCGAGGTGGAGCCCTGGCCCTCATAATCAGGTGCAAAGTCCAGGACTACAGCACGGTTGGACTTACGGGTCTTTCCTTATATATGGTCACCTGAAAACCAACGTAAAGTTACAATCATGTAACAATGTCTAAACACTGCACATGCCTACAATGGCTTTAGCTTTATCAGGATGCCGCCAAATGCACCTGTCCGCTTTTTTCGCCTTCAACCGGATTGTTGGACAGGACGGATATGTGAAATGTGTTAACACTTTGTAAGAGGAAGACCCCTGTGAATAATTTTCCACAATGAAGATAAAAAACGAATGTCCAAATACTCACTTCGGTAACTAATTAAAGAAGGGATCATGTGGATTCTCGATACCGAATTTCATATAGGGAGGGTCTAGAAAGGTTGATGCTGCATATGAGAGAGATAGTACACCAGACAGTGAAGAGAGAGTTGCAGTGCAAGGCGAAAGCATAGCCAATGCGGTTATTTTTTCCTAATTTTTAACGGATTAATCGACTTGGGTGAAAGCGATTTCCCGGTGGAAATTAGTCAATCAGTGGACTGATTTAACGGGTTAAGCATCACCGATCTCTCCTTCCCTATTGTTTACATCTCCGTCTCATAAAAGACTTTTTATTTTTCTCAATCACTTCATTATTATTAGTTTGGTCTTATTAATTTAGAGTCTTACTCGTTTGGCTGTTAGCTATTTATATGAGCCTTCTTTTGTATTTTTAATTATTATTATTCAATGGTACTGTCGTCTTGTTGCAAAAACTTTGTATAATTCAACTATGCATTTAAAACAAAAACATCGAGTTAGCTAGTTTAAACTGTCTGATTTCGATTTTCTCGTCAATTATTTTTAGTTGAATCTTAAAACCCAAGGTTTTGAGTGCTAAAATTTGAAAATTTTCCAGCTTATACTTGTGCACAATCCCGAGTGCTTTTGGTACATGTTATTCTTAAACTCTACAAGTTTAAACTAAGAGTGATTTGGGAGAGCTTAGGGTACTAAGAAGCTAAATTATAATAATGACTGTGAAATTATGCAAATACTATATTATGCTAGCTATTAAACACTATTTTTTATGCTTGAAACTGTATCTAGTGGAAATATAGTATAATTTAGCTTTAAAACATAAAAGTTAATATGACAACGGACTCATGTTTAGGATACAGTAATTAAAAATAATTGCCCTTGGACTTATTTCAAAATACAGATATAATTTTCATAGAAAAAATTTAAAATGTATATTTAAGCATACAGGCCTCTTCCTAAGATTCCTTGAAGTAGCCTAAACACGATACAGGGTCCGCAAAAAATATATAAAATAAAATAAATATCAATCATATTAATTAAGCTCGATTACTGGTTAAAATATTTTCTAGGAAATTAAGTTCATTATAAAATTTAATATAAAAAGGAAGTTTACATGAACTAAATATAAATACTTGAATATGTGTATCTATTTCAGAGTGTTACCTTTCTTTGATTTTATAACTGGAAATAAATGAGTAGTTTTAATGAAATTGGAATATAGAAATTACAAGAAATAGGAAAGATTTATAGCAAGTAAGTATATAGTAGTAAAAGTAGTAGACAGATCAATAAACAACTTTCTTATGAACAAAGATAGATGGTATATACTTTTAAGAGTTGACAATTCATTGAAATATATTCCAAACAAGATGAAATTTCTTAATTCTAATCTAGTTAATTAATCTATCTGTCGTGAATGTATGTTTTTATGGCTTGATTTGGTGTGATTTAATGTTATCTTATTTTAATGGTGTATTCAGTTTTTGACTGAATGTTCGATACAATTTGGTAGTTTTAGCTTAATATCAACGTTTAGAACTCTGGCAGTATGGTAATGTTTAAGATGTGTTTCAACTTATAATAGTCTAGTACGATTTTAAAATTTGAATTCAACTTACCATCATCCCCATAGTCTTCTTCTCCCTCTTCTTCTTCGGTGTCTGTTGATTTGGATTTTCCGAGACTTTTCAGCTTTTTCCGTTTGGCTGCATTTCTTCTTCTCGCTAAAATGAAAATAAAAAATCGTTTTACTATAAAATGAATTATTTGTCAAAAAGTTAATTGCAGCAATATGTTGATATTGCTCATATTCTACATCTATGATTCTTCATATCATCATGGTTTGAACTAACCTTCCATTATGTGCATTTTTTCTTCTTCCGTCGTTCGTTCTTCCGCTAATATAACTTCCTCTGCAACGAATGTTGGCGTGTTACACTAATTTATATTATAGCTTTGATCAAGCAAATCAAAATACACAAAAATAAGTTGAATAAAAAAGACAAATAAAATGAAAATCAAATTTCAGGAAAGCAAGGATTTACACTCATAAAACTGTTCATTGCAAACAATCAGATCAATGCAAAAAATGCAAGTAATTAGATGTACAGAGGGAAAATACTAACCAAGGATAATCAAAATGCAAACAAACTCAATTCAAATCCAACATAAACTAGCAATGAATCAAATTGCATCTGCATCAAATTGAAAATCAAAATTCAAAACATAATATTTTTTGGTTGCAATTGTGTTTTGTCAAATACTCTACCGGCTTTACATATCCATTCAACATAGCCGTTAAGTTCTCTTTCTAGCTGTTGTTGTCTTCTAAGCTTTAGAAATTCTTGTCTATTTTCTACTTTTTCTCGTTCTTTTGCGAATTCACTACAAAAGATAAAAAGAAGAAAAATCGGGACATACAAAATATTTCAAGCCATAATGTCGTTATTGTTTATGATTTGTTGAACCATATTAATTTTTTGTGTTCACTGTTTATCGTGGTTTTTAATTTATTTCAGACTATTTAGTGTCCAGTAAATATTGACTTCGTGAATACTGTAATCTTCAAATAACTTTCGACTGGAAATGTAACTGCTCAAATCAATTTGGTAACACATACTCAAAATTAAACTTAGTATACTAGAAAAGTAGTTTGCGCCACTGCTATTGAATGTGTTTATTGCGTTTCTATTCATGTATAGAAACAATGATTTTTTATTTGACCGATTGGTAAAATGGTTTGGGTTTGGATAAAAGCTAAGTAATGAGTTCAAGAGTGGTGTAGACGCAGGGACACTGATAGTGTCATGTACCGGTTCCGTTTGACTTTCGAAACAGTGAGTGTCTCCGCTAAGCTGTCTGTGATAGCGTTTTTGTTTGCTGATAGACGTTTGTAGTGAAATTTTATTTGTGTTTAATATGTTCATTTACGATTTTTACTTTGCTTTCAATGATTTAAGATTGTATACATTATTCCAATTAAAATGTGTTGGAGGTTTAGAAACGTTGGTGTTAATGAAGAATTTAGATATATTAATTGCTTAACATTTTCACTTATAGTGATAGTCAAGAATAGGCTGAGAATTAAATAGCCAAAGTAAAAATTAGATGGAGTGCTATATATTCAGCTCAATTGCATATCTAAACTATCATTTTGGTTTTTTCACATTCTTCCTAGGAGTTAAGTACGCATCTCAAGCCAGTAAAATTGATTTACAGCGGTTAGATTGAATCAGATCATTGGATTTTAAATATTTTCATCCATCTTTGACATGAAAGTACAACCTGGCCGTAATCGTGACTTCCACAATTGTTATATTATTTCCTGTAAGTGGTAGAATTTTTAGATAAGTCACTGAAGGAGCGACCACACTCGTTTATAATAATACTGCTGCTATTATTAATATTTCGGAAAATTTACAGGCAGATTTCTGTAAGCAATCAAACAAAGTTGATAAACATAAACCACGTACTGGATGTCCAAAAAGTAAAACGAAACCAGAAACCAATCAACAAGTATATGATATTGTTTGTAAAGATCCAAGTTCAACCTAGCAACATAGCCATCTCGGACGAACAAGTGCTTTATATTTTATATAAAGAATTACGTATGAAAAGTTATTGGGAAAGATAGTGCCATATTCGTTAACAATTAAACAAAAACTGAATCGAAAACAAATTTGTAAGCGTAATTTGGAGCGTTTTAAGCAGAACGAAATCGATTTTGTGCATCGTTTTCTGACTTTAGAAGAGACTTGGACCATGAATCTAAACTGAAACAAGAATGTTTTCAGTGGACTAAGGCTGGTTGTTCAGCTTCAAAACAGGTCAAGTCAGAACGATAGGCAAAAAAGGTTATGGCATCAGTTTTTTGGGATTCAAAAGGGACTTTGTTGTTTGATTATCTTGAAAAAGGTAAAGCAATCAATTTCGAGTATTATTGCAATCAGTTAGATAAAACTGTTCGTGAAAAAAGAGCTAGCTTAGAGAAGAAAAAATCATTTTTCATCAAGACAATGCACGTCCCCACGTAAGTGCTTTGAAGATGGCTAAATTGAAAGAATGAAAGTACGAATTACTTGAACCCCTACTCCTCCGACTATTACCTCTTCAGTAATTTGATACAATTTGTTCGCGGAAAGCATTTTTCGTCGAATCAAGAAGCCATTGCAGCCATGGAACAGTATTTTGCAGAGCATTCGGATAATTATTACAAAGGCGGTATAAAATTATTTGGAGATCTTTGGAATAAATGTATTGAAGTCGAAGTCTATTGAACAAAACAACTAATTTCATTAGAAAATACACATTCTTTCATTTTCGCTATCAAAACTTTTGAACCAACCTGTATATCTAAAATAATTACATAAAAGATACTTTAAAAGGGGTTGATTTAATGAACTTGCATTAACAGCAAATACAAATGTTCTTAATCAGTTGTACAGAATAAATCTTATATAAAATTCTACATTAAGGATAAGGCTGCCAATTTTTTAGTCGTCCTTTCAGAAATTTTACTTCCTATAAATTTGTGTAATGTATAGTTTTATCTTGCCTGCAAAGATTTGTTATATCTGCCTGGAAAATGAAAAATTCCGACCTACTAATATGAACCCGATGGCCCCAAAACTCTATGGTCTAATAAAAGTGCATAAAGAAAATAATCCCATCATATCAGTAATCTCATTCATAAACAGCCCCTTAAGATAAATAGCAATTGCATTTGGTAACGTTTTTGAAGATGCTACAAATTTCCATACTTTTCATAGCATTAAAAGTTCCTCAGACCTAATAAATAAATTAGCTAATCTTAAAATTCCGAATGACTATTTTCTCCTCTCTTTTGACATAAATAACGAGTTTTCAAAAATAGCCAAAAATCACTTAGCCTCCAAAAACATTGACCCCCAATACTGAAATGGAAATCAAATCTGTCCTTGAATTTCGTCTTGAATGAAACTATTTTCAATTTGAAAATCAATTCTTTAAACCGAAAAAGGGATTAGCTATGGGTTCTCCTTTAAGTCCTCTTATGGCAGACCTCCTCATGGATAATATCGGAAGAGCCATTTTGAAATCCAAATTCGCTAATCATATCAGCTTCTGATACAGGTACGTTGATGATATCCTTATTGCGTTTGTAGGTGATGATAACCAACTTAACCAGCATTTAAACTATTGCAATAGCATACACTCATCCATATCGTTTACTGCTGAACTAGAAAATAATAGAAAAATTAATTTTTTAGATCTGACCATCACCAGAAACAATTCTGTTAGCATCGAATTTTAATAATTTTTTTCTGAAAAATTATTGGAGAAGAAAAATGTTAGAAGAAGGAGGCTTCAACGTGTATACTTATTCTTATCGGGCCATCACTTTTATTAGTTACACACCGGTGATGGCGACCACCATGTTTAGAGGTGAGGGAGTTATTTTTAATTTTCCTACTTATGCGAACTCAATATGTTTTTGTAACTACGAATTATGTTCATGTCGAGATCCGAACGAAGCAATGAAAGCTCACTGTGGAGCAAAAAATTATCGTACAGATTTACATTAAATTGATGTAAAAAGGGTGAAATGATCAATTTAAAGCTTAGTAAAGAATCGAATTTAATGACTCAGATAATCCACTTTTTCTGATGCGATTATTCCACTCGATTCTTACCATACTTGGTCCTATAAAATTTCAGCATATCGATCAATGGTTGACCGTACTTTTTCAATACCTCTTTTCAAAGAAAATTTGATTGCCGAAATTCGACCAGTTCAAAAAATAGCTTGCAACAACAGTTTTCCAAAGCGGTCATTGAGAACCTAGTACGTAAATAACCCCTAAAAAATTTGTCCTCATTTCATATTTTGGACCGGTATCTGAAAATATTTCCAGAGTTTTGACTGGTGATAACCTTCAAAACGCCTTCAAACCTAGCCAACAAATTTCATCCCGTTTTTACAATGCTAAACAATCCACAAATGAACTCAATGGATCTGAAGTCCATAAAATTACATGTGGTGAATGTATTAGTGGATATATAGGCCAAAAAGGTAGATCTTTCAAAGTTAGATTCAATGAACATTTTAAATCCTTCATTCATCAAAAATCCAACTTTGACGTAGCAAGCCACTTCCTAGAAACCAACAACCAATTTCCCTCCATTGAAAATATTGAAATGCTCCACCACCTGCCCTAGTCCCATAAACTAAATATTTTAGAAGCATTCGAGACATATAGACATATCAGGACTAATAATTTTATGGTCCTTAATGATCAAATGGATATTTTCAAGTCCCTACTGTTTAAGGCATTATAGGTAATTCGTAAATATTTTCCATTGATCGTTTTTGCTTGAAATTCGTAGTTTTGAGTCGAGCTGTAGTACTGCACTTGAGAATGCTGAGTTCAGCGAAACGCGTCGTGCAATACGAAAAAAATAAAAACATTGATACTAAACTAAATGAAAATTTTTTACTTTTTTCTTCTTATTATCAAAATATTTATTAAATAAATTTCTATTCTTTTGATATTTCAATAAACATTACTTGGCTAGCAACATAAGGTATAAAACACTGATATTTAACTCACGAAAGGTGTCTTCACTACATATACCTCTAGGACCAATAACATTTAAGCTATTTTCTGAACCAGTCAACGCAACTCGTGTTTGAAAGCATCCATTTCGTTTCTGGTTGGAACCTGTCCCAAATCGTCAATGCTAGATTATAGTTTGTGCAGACGCTTAAGAAAAGTAGCATGGGACTTTAAATACAACAAAGTAGCATGTAGCCGTGGACATTATTACAGTAGCACGACACTAACAAGATATTGCTTGTAAGACGATAGAATCAGACAGCGTGTGGCAAAGTGGCATGCTATCCTCATGCAATAAAGTAGCGTGAAATGCTACTTGCAACAAAGTATCATATAATCATACATGCAATAAAGTAGCATGTGAACTTGTTTGTTGCATAGTAGCACGAGAATCGCTTGAAACAAAGTTCACATGAAAATACAATCTGGACATGATCCTGACTTACACAGTTGGTATCATATTATTTCCTACAAGTGGTAGAATTTTTAGATATCAGTGAAGTAACGATCACGCTGCTGTTATTATTAATGTTTCGGAAAATTTATAAGCAGATGTCTGTAAGCAATCAGACAAAGTTGACTTTTCTCACATTATCCTCCTTGTTGCGAAAAAGTGAATGATATTTTTACTAGGAACTGATTTGGTATATTTTTGTGTGCTCACTTATCTTATCTATCAGGCACTTAGGTGCCTTAAAAGAGCACGTTTTTTTTGCTTCAGCAATGCATCCCCTTTTGGGCCTTCACTTAGAGATAGTTAGAATATGCACTCTAACTACTACACTACGCATAGAGAACACTTATAGTCTATTTTAAAGCATAACTAAAATAATTGCATCAAAAATACGTTAAAAGGTACTGATTTAATGCACTTGCGTCAATAGCAAATACAAAGTTTCTTAATCAGTTGTGCAAAATAAATCTGATATGAAAGTCTACATTAGAGTTAAGGCTGCCTTCAATCACCAGTCAAATGTCGAGCTTCATGACATATGATTACTAAGAAAATTCAAAAAATTCCTTTTATATTTCGATACACATTACTTGGCCAGCAACAAAAGGTATCATAAAGCACTCACGAAAGCTGTCTTCACTACATACACCTCTAGCTCCAATACCATTCAAGCTATTTTCGGGACCATCCAACGCAAACCATGTTTGTCCCAAATCGTAAAAGCTAAATTATAGTTTGTGCATACACTTAAGAAAAGTAGGATGGGACTTTAAATACAACGAAAAAGCATGTAGTTGTGGACCAAAGACATATAAAGTAATGGACGCGAAATGAGCTTATTTTCATCCATACGTGAGTGAAGTACTTTTACTACATACATGCCTTCCTCTCGCATGCGAATTGAAATCCCCCTACCTTTCACGCCGCTAGAGAATCCACACACTCAAGTGACTCTCTAGTTGCTCTCACGAAAATCCCACTCCTCTTACACCTTAACCACCGGATTGTCAACAAAATATCAACGATATGATTGAAAACATATGATTTGTGAAAAATCAACATTAATGGGAAACGTCTAATCAAATTGAGTTTGAAATTGTACACAAAGCATTTTTTTAAGATAAACCGTGTTGAATCTAGTGCAGAAGCGTTGCAAATGTGATAATTAACCAAACTGAAAAGTTTGTTACGGATCGCGAGTGTTTTTGTGTCGAAAAATGAAAAATGTAGTGACGTGTGTGGGACAATAAAAACAGCTCTAGGAAGCATGTCAGGGACATATCCTTCGTAGGGTAAGTCATTCTCAATCTTTTAGATCGTTCAAGTTAGAATACCCGCACGGAAAATTGATTTAGTTCAAGATACGAAAAATAGTGGGAGACGTCACGTCAAATTTATTAGAAATTCGAATCAACAGCAAATAACGCGCCAACTTCACGCTACATTATAAAGTGCTTCAATTCTCTCGATGCATTTCGTATCCATTCTCTCTGAGATCTATGTTGTGGACATTATACAGTGGCACGACACTTAGAAGAACTTGCCAGTAAGACGATAGCATGATACAGCGCGTAACAAAGTGGCATGCTATCCTCATGGAATAAAGTAGCGTGAAATATTACCTGCAACAAAGTATAATGCAATCATACATGCAATAAAATTGCATGTGAACTTACTTGTTGCATTGTAGTATGAGAATTGCCTGTATCCTTGACATGAAACTGCAAGCTGGGCGTGATCGTGACTTGCACAGTTGGTGTATTATTTCCAGGAAGCGGTTGAATTTTTAAGATAAGTCCCTGAAGTAGCGATCACACTGCTGGTTTTATGAGTGTTTCGGAAAATTTGTAAGCAGATGTATGTAAGCAATCAGACAAAGTTGACTCTTCTCACAATATCCTCCTTGTTGCGAAAAAGTAAATGATTTTTTTTTGTTAGGAGATCATTTGGTTTGGTTTCAGGATGCACTTCTTCTTCTTCTTTGTAGCACTACAGCCCCTCTCGGGCCTTCGCTTAGAGATAGTTAGAGTATCTCATTTTTCATGACCGTATTGATTTGTTCGGAAGTTGGTTTGGTCAGTACCATGCTCCCGTGTGCCTGCTCAGCTATGGTATGATCTGATTAAGTCAGTACATATCACCACTGAGTGAACACTCATAGTCTGTCCGAAAAATCCCCTGAACTAAATCACGTTGCTCCCAACGAGATTTGAACCTGGGACCTTCGGCTTATGGGTTCATCAGGATGCACTTAGGTGCCTTAAAAGGTCATGTTGTTTTTGCTTTAGCAATACAGCCCCTTTTGGGCGTTCACTTAGAGATAGTAGAACATGTAATTATCTTGATCGAATGTATCGGCACTCGAGAAGGTGATATGGTTAACACCATGCTTTGGCCATGTATACGTCCATCCAGCTGCGATAAGTTCTGATTTGAAATCAGTGCGTATCCTAGGTAAACGTCAATCCGTCCAAAGAATCACTCGAAACAAATCTCGTTGTCACCAATGGGGTTTGAACCAGGGACCTTCAACGATAGTCCGAGACACTAGACAACATATTAAGGATCAGGAAAAGGAAAAGAATATGAGCGCCACGATAAATCCGTGAGGTATGAATCGAATTATGTAAATAAACTTGACACTCTATTGTGATTGAAAGAACTACCATCAATAAAAAACCACGACGTGAAAGTTTAGATTCTTGCGATCAACAACACGGATTAGACAAGCCACTTCCAGAGATCAATTTTATATGCTTTTCTTGGGACGTCGAGCTTCAATTCATACGATTTCCACGTTAATTCAAAAAAAATTGTTAAGAATTTGGTTCATTCCTTTTATATTTCAATAAACATCACTTGGCCAGCAACAAAAGGTATCATAAAGCACTGATATTTAACTCACGAAAGATGTCTTCACTACATACACCTCTAGCACCAAACCATTCAAGCTATTTTCTGACCGAGCCAACGCAACTCGTGTTTGAAACCAAAAGTTTTGTTTCTGGTTGGACCTTGTCCCAATCCGTCAATGCTAAATTATAGTTTGTGCATATGCTTAAGCAAAGTAGCATGGGACTTTAAATGCAACAAAGTAGCATGTAATCGTGGGCATTATACAGTGGCATGACGCTAACAAGATCTTGCTTGTAAGGCGGTAGCATGAGACAGCACGCAACAAAGTAGCATACAACGTTTTATGCAACAAAGTAGCGTGAAACGTTGCTTGCAACAAGGTATCATGTAGTCTTACATGCAATAAAATAGCATGTGAGCTTGCTTGTTGCATAGTAGCATGGAAATTGCTTGAAACAAAGTTGTATGGGACTTTACTTGCGACACGGTAGCACTGGATCTTATCTTACATGTAACACAGTAACATTGGATCTTGTTTTGTACAAAGTAGCATGGTATCTTGCTTGCTACAAATAGCATAGAATCTTACCTTCCGCGCAAATTTCATCCAAGCTTTTGACCCGGTTTGAATCTTATGCGAGATCAACTTTTGAAACTTTCTTAGTTTTTTTTTGTATAGAATCATAATAGTGATTAGTAGGAATGCGGAAGTTTAAAGACAGGAAATACTATTATTATAGTTAATTCTCAGTTCTTCTTCTTCATTTTATATGCATGAAAATCTTGTTATTAAAGGGTTATTTGAGCGGGTTTATTTGGAAAATGTTGTTCTAATTTTAAGAAATAAAATTTTCAAATAGTTAACAGTATTCCCGTTTCGTTTATATTCACTGGACATCTGTTTAAGCTGAAGCATATTATTTTTAAAGCCAATGCAAATTATACATATAATACTTATCGCTAGGTATGTTTTGTACTATTAATTATTCTAGCGTCTTTATTAATGGTATTTTATTGGTTATTTAGTTTAAATTTTATTTCTACTTGCTCTTATTTATGATATTATAGAAATTATATTATTTTATTGACTAGCATTTTATACTGTTATTCATAAAGGAGAGAAGGGGAATATCAGACATCTAATAAATTTGGCGATCACTTATAACTCTCATTATCACGAATTATTTTCTATTTGGAAAAAGTTGTGTCGTTCAATTACAGGAGTCAAATTCAAGGGAAAATGTTCTTGCTCTTTCTAAATTGGGAAATTCGGTCACTGCAAACCACAGAACTAGCATATATCTATTGCATCATATCTAGCAATAGGTAAACAGGGGTAGTAGCGATTAATACTTTAATCTGAACAAAACAATAATAAAACCACTCTTTCAAATCGGATCACAAAATTCAAAACTAAAATCCTTTCCAACTAAAACAAAGGGTTAATCAGAAATCTGTATTCCTGATGTCAGCTAAAATTAATTGATTACAGGATATAAAGTAATATTTAGATCAAACTTAAGAACCTGCTTGCGTAATCCAATCAAGATACGCTGTCATTGCATCCTGAAATAATTGTCGGGTACGGCATTTTTGAAATTGAACACGACGCTCAACACGATTACGTTCGTTAGAAAATTCTCTGTGTCATTTAGTAAAGTTTTTAAAAAATTATTTTAAATTTATTTAACACGTTTTTGAACTATTCTAGTAAATTGATTGATGTTTGAATATTTTAGTTTCGATGAGCTTTTAATGGATTTAGATGAGATTTTAATGGGTTTTCATGGATTTAATGCGTATAATGAGAGTAATGAGTGAATTACCTAATTTTTAATAGTTATTTATGAAATGATCTTTGATGCTGATATGTATTTATTGAAAAATGAGTGATTGCTTGAAATTTGTACTATGTTTTGTATTATATTAATTTGAAACTTACCCGCTAAGAACACCAAGAACTAGATTGAGCATAAAGAATGAGCCCAAAACTATTAGAGGCACAAAATAGATCCAGTTGTAATTTGAACCCAACGCGTCGTTGGTCTGTAAATAGTCAAATATTTAGTGGAATTCGTTCATGAACAAATAAAGTAGACTCCATTTATCTTAGAAAAACAATCAGATATAACGACACCGATTTGAATTTAAATAGTGAATAGATGTATATGTTTTTATATTGTTAATACACAAGAAAAAAGAGCAAGTAGCTTCTAAATAAAGAAAAGTTTTAACGATATTCTGACTCATTTAGGATGGAGCTTCATCATAAGAATATAAAAGATACGCAATTGAAAAAAAAAACACATGAAAAAACACAAAAATTATAAAGATTTTCCCATTATTAAGTATTTTCTAAAGAAAAATCATTTCAGAATATGATTTTAGAACGCCGCGTACCCTTGAGTAATCATTTTGCAGCGGAACATAAAAATATCGTAGTATTCGTTAAAAAATTCAGACCACAGTATACAAACTCAAAGAGCTATCACGTAAATCATCAAGATTTCTGAAATCAATGCCATCACTTTTGCATTAATTCTAGAACCTCTTTTAACTAATACAACGTTTAACAGTTTAGAGTAGTATTCCGAGAATTCATTTTCAATAGCTTCAAAATTTTTTGAAAGTGTGTTGTCAATTCCTTGTAAGGATTAGTGACAAATAAACACTTTTTCCATAAACTACTTGGTAGTATTTCTTTATTCCTCTCATAGCCTTGTTTCAATTGTTAGATTTTACTTTTTTTCTTTCAATATTTATAATAACTGTTCTTAGCATTAGCCAGTTTGACAATCTCATGATTTACAAGTTGATTAATGGAAATAAAAAAATAAAATATTTCAAAATTTGAAATTTGCTAGGATGTGCTAAGCCCAAAATAAAAGCCTTTATGTAACTTTAGCTTCACCATAAAAAAACCACAATGATCAAAATATTTGAAAATGAGTTAATGTCAAATAGAAAATCACTTGAATATAAACTGCACAAGCTATATTTATTGGAAGCAAAAGTCAAACATAACTTCAGTCATATGAACCTAACTACGACTATAATGGTATTTTTTGCTAGCAGTATTGCAAATCTGCTTTTTTATTTGAATTAACTCATTTTTAAATAGGTTATGAGCCTAGCAGGCTAGAAACTCCTTCGAAAATTGGTCAAATAGTGAAATTTGTAAAGCGTCAAAAAAAAAACGTACGAGTCATCACGTACAAAAGTGCGTCAAGCTGTCGTGTGAGAATCAAACCACTAAACTAAGAAGGCTTTGATACCTGCCAAATCTAGATAAAGGCTCTCTTAGAGATCAACGACTTATGAACACATGTTAATTGGAAAGAAGTTGTCGTAGGTGATCAACGCAAATGCCTGGGAAGAACAAGATCAGAAAGCCCTGCCAAGCCTTATTTTGAGTAAGCCCTTCGGGAAGCAAAAGATGCAACATACCGCATCCTCTTAACTGATTATCATAATTGAACTCCACTTCTTTGGATAAAAAAAAGATAAATTGACAACTAATCCTCAACACGGGGTGGCTGAAAGGCGTAAAGAATATTGATCAATATGATCTAGGGCGAAGCAATCAACATAGCCCGCTGTCTTCATAAATGAATATTGAATTGATGAAAAATGGACCGGTAAAATATCAAGTGCAGTCCGTGTGGAGCAGTGGGTTAGGATACCCTCCGCTTGTGCAGCAGCTCCCAAGCTCAAACCTCAGTGGTGGCATCGAATATGAGCTTCTGATGCTACTGTTCGACTATCAGCCCGCCAAGGTGTGATGGGTACTAATAGGAAAAATAGGTAATAGTCACATCATTGAGCGTGATATTGACCATATCACGATATCAAATTGCGTTACGGTCATAGAATGAGATACCCTAACCATAAATCTCAACGCCAAGAATTTGGACTGGTGTGCGATAAATTCTTAAAATACGGAATGTCATCTACTGAAGAGAATTTTGATGTCCTACGTATGTACTCGCTCCGAGATTATCAGAAGTTATTCTGGTCAGATACTCTGATCATAATCAACCGTACTGAATAAAGACACCTAAAACAAATCGGGTGATTTTGTCACGTGATGTCAAGCTTATCGAGAGCCACCAGGCGAAATGATCGATGAAAGAGTATTTTGTAGATTTTGGAATAAAAGCAAAAACAAGGAAATTGAACTTCCTGTGCTTGGTATTATATCTACTTTTATTGATGACAACAATTCTTCAGTAGCGGTTTATGAGTGTTTCAAGTGATGAAGTTGCTACCGGTGAAGCATTAGAAATAAATATCCAAAATTAACTGGATCCAGCTGACAAAGAAGATTCCAGAGAATATTGAAACCAACCAGAACGACGAACTACAGGTAGGCTTCAAATCGTTAGAATTAGGAAATGTAGACACATAGAAAAGGGTACCAGTCTGCAGCTTTTAAGCAGAAATTCCTTTAGAAGAGGTGATTTATGGACAGGATGTAGATGAACGGTGCCAAACTGTGGCTGATGAATATCGATCACTCATTAAAAATAAGATGTTAGTCGTTGTAGAACATTTCAATGAAGACCATGCCATTGAAAGTCGAGTTAACCTGCAAAATACGACTAAATACAATCAAAACGGATCTTAAAAGAAGAATGTCTCGAGTAGTTGCAAAAGAATTTGCACAACGTGCATGGATGAGTTTGACTGAAACTTTCTCATCTGCAGAGCTCATCAACTCAATACAAGCCTCGACATACTCAAAGAATCTGTACTTATAGAAGTGAAAAAAACTGATAAAAATACTAATGGGCGAAATCGGAAAACAAGTCGAGTTGGCAAAAGAGGTTTCGTACCAGCAGGGCTTTGTTACTGCCGTAGGGTTCAAATAATTTTTCTGATGACATGATATAATAACTTAAATCCAGAAGTAATGGATATTTAATTCAAGCCATCGGTTCTTGTCATCAAAGAAGTAGAAATCGTCCAAAAATATCAGAAAGATAGAAGGCCTCTTTCACAAGCACATATTAGCTACCATTTTGTTCTAGCCACTATTCTTCAAATGTTTATGAAAATCCGAAGAAAACCGTAGTATCTAAATATATTCATACGAGCATATCAACCGTTAACACTTGTCCTTAATATTGTAGTTCTTTAGGACTAAAATTCCCATATCTCAATTGATTATGATCCGACTTTCTATGTCTAGTTGTCGTTGCATTTTCATATATGTAATTGAAATGGCTATATCTCACTTGACTATGATCTGATTTCAGTGAAAATTTTTGAGTATAAGAGCCTTACGTTAATCTATATGATTGTAATAATTGTGTTAGTTTTAGGAAGTTTAATAAATCATACTATTACTAAGTAAGCTAAGCCAATTTTGATTTCTGGGGTATTTGTTATCCTTGTGCTCATAAAGATCTGCCTCTCGGACTTAATTCGGCTGCTTTGGCTTAAAAGTATCCACATTTTTTGTACGTTTTGCTACCCCTGGACCTCTGATGCACAATCTGACCATTTTATGTCAAATTGTTAAAGTTTTCATCAAGACTACTTTTGATAAATGTTTTTAAGGGTTACTTTCGCATGAGTGGAGTCCCCTTGAACATTTTTGCGATTTTGATAAGACCTAAACTTTTGAGGGACCATCTTTTCTGACATTTTCACAAAGTTTGAGCTATGTACCTTTTAAAGTTGCATAGAATCACGCCACGAGAAACTAGCAAGTATTTGTAAATTTTTTTTCTTAGAAAGCCGCCAAGGCTTGCTTTTTTATGTGAACAGATGCGTTTCATACCCCTTTGAGTCATCTTCAGTTTCTTTCTCTGTAAAATTCGCTTTAAGGAACTCTGAAAAGTGCCAACTCAAATGCTTGAGGATTTAAAACCAGGAACAAAGTCTGCGAACTCAAAAAGGCCTTATGTAGTCTCAAGCATGCCAAGTGATGTTGGGATTTGAAAAAAATTCAGAGCAATACCATCCAAAGTAGATCATATAGTTGCTTGTCTTTACAAGAGTGCAATCAATGAATTCAATAACTCTTCATCAATTTTCTTTGAGATCAAGAAAATTGGAGGTTTAAAATATTATCTTTGCATGGAATTGGTTAGATGGATATATCAGCGATATATTTCCAAAATTTCGAATAGCTGATTCGAATAAAGTTTCCATCCCGATGGAACTCGAAATAAAATTGCAGCTAGGTGTAACTAACCAAGAGATATGAGAAATGTTATATAAGTAACGAGCACATAAGTTCGCCCAAATACGATTTGTGCTTGCATACATTTGGCAGAAGTGTCATTCTTGTAAAAGTTTGACATGTTTGAAGACATTTTAATGTGTTATCCTTAATTTTTATTATTTGTGGCTTGGAAAATTTGAAATTTAGATGAGTTTAACTTTTTTTCGATGGTCAAACTCTTTTGACTTACCAATCTTGTTATACCTGCACAAGATTGGTAAGTCAACTTCCCCCGATTGTCGGTTTTGCCCAGGAAAGGAAGACAATGATTGCCGAACATTTTTTACGTGCACAAAATCGGCAAGGATGTGAAGGGACCTCTACAGGGAGACGGAAGAGCTCACCCCGGATAATATAGTCGCGGTGATGCTCTAATCGGTTGACAAATGGAACCAGGTGGCACATCGTGCTTGGGCATTCCTAAAAGATAAAAAGGACTCACAGCAGCCGGGGGCGCTGGGACTGGGAGATCGTTTGTCCGACACTTCCTCTTCCCCTCTCACCTCCTGGTAGAAGAGGGATCCCCCAGCTTGAAGGCGCCTCACGGCGTAACAAAACGAGACCTGGCCTGAACTAATTTGCCAAACGGTCCCAGGCTAGGTTTTTGGAGACAAGTGTGGAAATCGAGGAAATGCTGGGTGTGACTCAGTACACAAAGACAGTTACCAGCTACACGGATTTTAAAACTAGAGAACACGGTCAATGGATCGGCGAACAGTTGGAAGCGCTTTTAACACGAAGTGGAGGCGCGACAGGGGCTACAAAGAAGATTTCTGAATTTAATTTATTTATAGATTACGTTGAATTTTGTGTTAGTGCTGAATAAAGGAACAAATTAGTCATTGAATGCTTGGTAATCGTAATTGTTGTAGTCTAATTTGTTTGAATTCTTTCCTGTTGAAGCTAAAGGAAAGGAGCGACAAAAAAGCTATGACATTACGCTACTGGATGGGAACCCCTATAGTGGAATCAAATCTAATGCACTGAAGCAACATTGCTTATTTCAACATTACTTATATCAAGGAACGCCGTACCTCCCCTACAAAAAAATTATACTTTTTCATATATTTTCCAAAAATTAGTTGGCGTTGGGGCCTGCTAAATGTATATCAGCAAGAGTAAATTTTTGATGATCTTTCGGTGAAAGTGAATATCGGCTATGCATAAATCTAGGACCAGAGGTTACCAATCCCTAGGGAAATTAAATTTACGATCGTGTAACTACCTTCAAATTAACAGCTCAATTCGCTTTACATGTAGGAAAATGGGCGAACAGAAAAGCAAGGGAAAATGGCAGCTCAAAATGGAGAATGATCTATTTTGTTTCTGGCTGGTAAAAAAAATAGCTTGTGCATGCGGTAAGAAAAGTTCGCTGCACGGGATCTTGCATTCTACAAAGTAGCATGTGATCTTACATGTTGCATAGTAGCATGATATGTAAATTGTACTACAGTTCGCAGTAGCTTATTGCAAAGTAGCATGTGCTTTTGCTTGTTTCGTAGTAGCATATTGCCTGAAATAAAGTTGCATAAGATGCAATGAGATAGTACAGAAGTCGCATGGAATCTTGGATGTTACGAAATAGCATGGCATCTTGCCTTCGGCGTAAATTTGATGCAATTTTCTAATCTGGGCGAGAATCAAATTCAACTATTTTTCGAAACTTTCTGAGGGAATCTGAGTTTCATAGAAACACAAAAGAATAAAACTGGAAATCAAGAATTTGAGTGACGCAAATTTGCTCATTTACTTTCAATTTTACGAAGATGTCTGCCCAATTGCATCGATTAGAAAAATTGTTGAAAAATACTTGTTTCTTAAAAAATGAAATATAAGTCAATCATTGCCAATAAACAGTGAAATGCTACAAATATGGTGTCAACGTCTAAGCTTTTCATCGAATGTCATAAATTTCAGAACAAAGTGGTTAGACATTCGTTCTGTTGAAACAAGAAAAATATTTATTTAAAATCCATTCAAATCGCCAAACACATTCTAATAAAACCAGACATTTATACGAACACATTATCGTGAAAAAATGGACGGGAAATTTGTCTTTACCCCATTACTATTTCAAGTTGATTTTTTTTCGATAAAACTACAGTAACGCCCGGATGGCCAAACAAATAGGTGGGTATATACAACAAGGTCAGAGATGTTTATATTTATCACCAATAAAAACTTCATATTATCACTAAAAATTCAAGTCTAATGCGGATTTACTTGAACGTAAATCGATCAAGACAAGAAATGGTCTCTTGTTTAAATTAAATTGAATACAAAAAATAAATATGGATTCTAATGAAGATCTGTGAAGCTGCTTGCTCAAGTAAAAATTAAAAAGTTTATATTAGAACTCTTGAATTTTCGAAACACATTTAAATTAACTCACAATACAACACCTTTACACTGTTGAAAAAAGATTATTGATGGTGAAATAAGCAATTCTGTATTAGGTAAATTACGTAGAATATAGCAGATACTTTACAACATTGATGAAGTAGTAGATAGTTCACATTGATGAAATGAAAAGGAAATTAATAAATAAAGATTTAAACCCAAATTATCGTTTTTCATTGCAAATATTCAGTCCATCAAGAATTTATTTCGGGTACAAGGTTCTTATTGCGAATCTCATACCCTGAAATAAGCATTTGCAATAACAATTTCGCTTGGATAAATAAAATCAACGGACTTGACAGCAAATCTTACATCGCTTATAAACATTGACATAATTTAAACACACACTTATTATTAATTTAAACACACACTTATTATTAAGGTCGAATGATTAAAGCAAATAGTTTCAAATATTTCTGCAAAGTGTGTAAATTAGGCAGGGCTGCATTTAATATTTAATTTAATGGAATGGGTTAATGTTTGGTCCCGTCAATTTAATTGATCGTTTTTTACACACTTTAGCAGATAGCGGTATACAGACGTTGATTTTATTTAAAACAAAATTATAAAAAAAATTAAATTAAAATCTTAAATTCAGCTAAACACTGGAAAGTATCTTACACATTCGAATAATGATAAGCTAGTATCATTACTCTCCACAAACACTTAGACGATTTAAAAACACATTTTTTCATTTCATCATGATGAAATGAATAATAAATTTAATTTACCCAATACAGTATTGCAGTCCAGCCTTCCATTGTTATACACTGGAATACAGTCAACATGGCAAAACCAATATTGTCGAAACTTGTTATCCCGAAATTTGGTCCACCCCACTGTTCTAAACACAGGCTCTCATTATAATTACAAATATACGCTCCAGATGACGCTGCAGCCGTCTCATTATCCGAATAACACGGCGTTTCCATATCACCTTCCTTAACAATTTTTCCTAAAATAAAATTAAGAATTATAATTTTGAACCTTTTTGGCAATATGCCAAATGGAATATCGAAAAATTGATATACTTATGTCTTCTAAACTATAACAACTCTTGTGCAGTGCTCCCGAATAGAACTCGAGGCCAATGATTGCAAATATAACGATCGCAAACAGGACCAATAGTCCGATTTGAAGTAATGGTGCCATTGCTTTGATAATTGATTTTAAAACTACTTGTAAACCTGAAAATGGAAATAATTGATTTAGGGAACCATACTTATCACTCATGTATTTTTAAAATATACAGATTCTTTTTCAAGTTGCTTATATCTGTGATTTAAGTGTGTAACAAGAGCTCTGAATTTCTAGATGTTGTTTATGCTCAAATTTGGAAGAAACAATAAATAAATGAGCACCTTAACTTTTGGCATATTAAAAATCGGGCGTCTCATCCTCTTCAAGAAGTACAAGATGTTCCGATAGGGATAATATGTTTTAAGACAGTTTAGTAATCATATTTAAAATAATAAAGTTGCCTGTAGCTATCATTTGTTCTCAATGTGGTTTCCCAATTCATCATACAACAAAGGCAGCAAACAATTTTCATCGAAGTCGTTTCATTGAAAGAAAAGTTAATACTTTTAACTAATATAGGAGTATTCAACCCTTATTGCAGCTCGTGTGCACGCACTTATAACAATATCAGCAAAATTGGAGTGTGAGCACTCAAGGCTCATTTCGAAATTTCCTGCATCGAGTGAGAAAAGTAAGAGATCCTTTCTGTCGTTACTACGTACAAAAGTTGGATGATGCTGAGCTCACATTTTTCGACTGTGGGCGATTCATAGCTCAAAGACTTGCACTAAACAACTGTATTGGTGCCATCGAACCAGACATGATTGCCGGAAGAATATTGAGCAGTGCGGAAAACTGTCTGCTAGTTTCCCAGTACGCTGAAACAGTTCTATGACAGCAGCAGAAAAGATATCGTGTGGACTCTCGACCCAATGAAGGATGATCAAGAAAGCTAGTGGACACCTGAGGGGGACATGCACTGCCGAAATGAAATAATGCAAAAGCGGTTTCCAATTCGGGTCTTCAGTGGTCAACAGGTTAGGTTTTGTGCTGGTGAAAATCCCACATAATCTAGACAGGTCCATCAGATTTTCAAGGTTTACCCCTGCCTAGAAAAACTTAGCTCTTATTGGGAACCCTTATATAAATAAGCGGTGAGTTTGAGCTTTCGAAAAATATTAATTGTTATGCTTTTGGTTGCATAGTAGCAGTAGTAGTAGCAGTAGTAACCACCTCACGAGCCCCGCTGATAATCGAAGCGCAAAGCACATCCATAAATGTGAAAGCACCAATATTTGACGGGCAAACGATCTGGAGTATCTACAAAATCCAGTTTGAAGCCGCAGCTGGGACAAATCACTGGAATGAGCAGGAACGAGCAACTGCACTAATTCTTGCTCTAAGTGGCCCATCTGCTGGGCTTTTGCAGGCTATCCCCATTGAGTTGCACTTAAACTCGGCTGCTATAATGAATGTGCTTGACATGCATTATGGAGACGATCATCTGAAGCAGATTTATCGATCACAGCTACGGCATCGGATGCAGAAGTCAGGCGAAACCCTACAGCAGCTAGCCCAAGACATTGAGTGACTGGCACTTTTGGCTTACCCAACATCGAGATAACGCAGCAACAAAAGCATTTGTCAGCGCATTAAAAGACCAGAAATTGCAACAAGCCGTGAATTTAGCTCAAAAGCTAACGGTTAAGGATGCATTGGCTTATAGTCTGAACTTTGAGGCAGCGAAAAATGTGACGCGTGCTACTGCCCGGGATCGCGAGGTAGTGACAGACGAGTAAAGATGTGAGCGCGTGCAAATTGAGCGAGAGACGCAGGTAAATGGTGCGCATAGATGATGGAATCGCGCTGAGATGGAGCACCTGCAAAGAGATTGCAAGAAGCGAAGAAAACCGAGCTATTGTCCAGGGTGGAGGAGATCCAGACCAAGTCAGGAGCCAAGAATGAAGGGGGCCAACTTCCTGAAGCAGAGGTTGGCTAGAAGGGTTGACATCCCCAGGACCATCACCGTGTCAAGACTACATTGGGGAGAAGCAGACTTTGCCTTCCGGGTAAAGTTGAAGGAGAAGGTTGCACCATAACAGATGACATTATCCGGCCAGACCTAGTGAGGGAACAAATCCTTCACAAGGGCAGGATTTTCTCACTGGGAACCGCCACGAGAGAAACTGGACCTGTCCATGGAGAGGTCAACCTCCAGATACAGTTCGGAGAGCTTACGTTCCGGCATAATTTTCTGGTCGCAAACATTATGGATGACTGCATTCTTCGAATGGATTTTCTGCGACCGCATGGAATCACGTTGGATTTAAGCAGACGGGTATTGAAATGGCAGAATGTAAAAGTATTAATGGAAGATCCCAGCGTCCAAAGTCCCACGCTTAACAGTATGCGCCGACACTGATGTACCGAAATCTTCCGAGAGCATTGTATGGGCCAAGCTTGATGGTGATTCTGGAGCCCACCGATCTTTTCTGACAGAACCAATGAGGACGTCAGCATTGCGCAGTTTGATTGTAGGACGAAGCCTTGTAAGATCTATAAGGAAAGGATACGTGTCGGTTGGATTCCTTAACACCACAGCCTCAACCACAAGCATCAAAGTAGGAAAATTCATTGGCAGCTGCCAGCTCGTTTCAACCATCACCTCTTTGGAACCTACCCACGATAACCATTGGAAAAAGGCGCAAGGCATAGACAAAGCCCGGGAGTTCACGTCTGTAATATTGAAGCCGACAAAACTGCCAGTGCAGCTATTCAAGCAAGCCACCAAGTACAGTGACATTTTCTCAACAAGCCCGGATGACCAAGGCCAAACGAGTATGGTAACTCACGTCATAGATACACGGGAAGCCAAGCCGATTCGACAAGCACCGAGACGTCTTCCTATAGCAAAACTGGGAGAAGGGAGCGCACTGGTCTCGGACATACAAAACCAAGGTGTCAGTCCATGGGCCGCGCCAGTAGTTCTAGTAAATCAAAAGGATGGTAGCACTCATTTTTGTGTCGACTTTAGGCAGCTTAATAACGTAACTAAGACAGATAGTTACCCACTTCCATTTTCCCGATACATAATGGTTTTCTACAATCGATCTCAAGATTTGTGACTGGCAGGTTGAAATCGACAAGAAGGACCGAGAGAAGATCGCATTTTCAGTTGGGGCCAGATTTCGGCAATTTGTGGTGATGCCATTTGGGCTTTGCGATGCTCCAGCTACCTTCGAACGCCTAACCTGGCAGACCTGCTTGGCTAACCTAGATGAAATCATTGTTATCGGGAGAACGTTCGAAGAGCATGTGCAGAACTGAGAAGAGATGTTCTCCCGACTGGTGAATTTAAAACTTAGTCCCGACAAATGTACCCTTTTCACAGCTGAAGAAAATACCTGGGACACGTCGTATCAGCAGAAGGGGTCAAAACAGACCATGAGAAAATTGAAGCCATGAAAAGCTTGCCAATACCAAACAACAAGTGCCAACTACAAAGTTTTCTGGGTCTAGCGGCCTACTATCGAAGATTCGTCAAAGACTGCAAAAAAAGCTAAGTGTCTTTATCAGCTAACCGAGAAAAATTGTCCGTATGTCTGGAATGAACAATGCCAGGTAGCCTTTGAGGCCTTGAAGGAGAAGCTATGTGAACAACCCATGCTGGCATATCTGAAACCCGGAAAAATGTTTGTAGCTTACACTGATGCGAGCAAAGGTGGGATTGGAGCTGTACTCTCCCAGCAGATCGATGACGAAGAAAGAGTCCTCTCGTATAACAGTCGAGTTTTCTCAAAAAGTGAGAGGAACTACCGCGTGACAGGAAGAAGCTATTGGCTATAATATAGGCCACCAAGCAGTTCCACAAGTACCTGTATGGCCAGAAATTCGTTCTTCGAACAGACCATGCATCGCTGAGCTGGCTCCATAACTTCAAAAACCCCGAAGGACAAGTTGCGAGATGCATCGAAAGATTGCAGTCATACGATTACACAATTGGTCATTGGAAGGGCGGAGTTCATGATAATGCTGATGCCCTATCTCGTCGTCCATGTCCAGCTAACTGCAAGCATTGCCAACGAGTTGAGGAAAGGAGGAGCTGAGCTTTGACATGCAAGTTATAACGGCCGAATTCGATGAAGATTGGTCATTAGAGGAGATTCGAAACGCCCAGCTAGCCGATGAAGACATCGGACCATTACTCGTATTGTAGGAGACAACCGGACGACCTGAGTGGAAGGACTTTTCGATGCATGGCGCAACCCTGAAAAGTTATCGGGCACAATGGAAATTCCTACAGGTGGAGGGTGGCGTACTCAAGCGAAAATGGAAAAGGGCAGATGGCAGTACCTATAGGATGCAAAATATACTTCCCAAAAGCCGAATCCTCGATGTGGTTAAGGAAATGCATGAAGGATTCTTGGGAGGCCACCTTGGTGTTAACAAGACCTTAGCAAAATCGCGGGAAAGTCTTTACTGGCTCCAGGCTCGAGATGATGTAGAGGACTGGTGTCGTAGATGCACAATTAGCGCTTCCATCAAATGTCCAAAGTGACGACTGAGAGGATAAATATAAACCCATAATGTGGGAGTGCCGTTTGAAATGATTGCTGTTGACATCGCAGGACCTTTTCCTGAATTCGAATGGGGAAATCGGTACACGCTGGTTGTGGCCGATTATTTCGGCAAGTGGCCCGGGGTCTACCCCATTCCCAATCAGGAAGAAACTACTGTAGCCGAACAGCTACGGTCCACCTTGTGAGCTACATACGGATCAAGGTCGAAACTTTGAGTCACTAGTTTTTGGTGGAATGTGCGAGCTGCTAGGAATACGAAAATGAGGAAAACACCGCTGCGATCCCAATCCGATGGAATGGTCAAACGTTCCAACGGCACATTGAATCAACAACTGGCCAAGATGGTTGACGAGATCCAAAGGGACCGGGACCGACACAACCCATTATTCTTGATGGCGTATCAAGCTGCCAAACATGCATCAACCGGCGAAGCCCCAGCCAAAGTCATTTTTCAAAAGACTATTCGTTTGCCGGCTGATATAAAGTTCGGGACACCCCCTGAGAGCCCAAAACGATCTCGGAGTACGCGAGTGAGATAAAGCAACGGTTGAACCAGATACATCGGACAGCGCGAAAACACCTTGAATCGGCTGCTGACCGCATGAAGACCAGGTATGATCTAAAGGCAAATTCTACAGGTTTCCAGCAAGATGACTTAGTGTGGCTATATAACCCACAATGGCGGAAGGATAGGTTTCCAAAGTTGCAGCATAATTGGGAGGGACCATACCGAGTTCCAAAGCGAATCAACGACGTCGTGTATCGCATACACAAACACCGTAAGCCGAGAGCCAAAACGAAAATCGTGACCGGGACCGTCATGCCCCATATTATATCCACGGAGACTTAACTACAACTGAAACGAACTGAGTGGGGGCAGTGTTACATGTCCAAACGATTCTGCGAGCTACTGTTGCAATTTTTTTCGCAACTATTAATAACGTCATGATCAATAAACGAATGTACTCGAAAGCTCAAGAATCGACCACGTAGATCTATGATCACATAACTGCGGACATTCAGAATTGCTTGAATATTCCAGGTAGTTCTCGTAAGAATATTCGCCAATATACGAGAAATGGATTGAATGACTAGAGACCCTACATCAAGCTGAGCTGACTGAATGGGAGGAATAGTAAAACTATGATAGTAAAAACTGCGATAGTGTAGAGCGCGAGTTGAAGGCGATATTAATTAATAGTGAACTTTTTTCTTCGCCAAATTGGCCCTTTTTTCTGCGATTTGGCGCTAAATCGGCCCTACGATGCGGCAAATACAGCCTTGTGACCGTTTTGTCCTTCTTCAGGTAATGGGTTCAGATCACACCTTTTGAATCCCAGAAAACGGTGGCCATCTCCTTTCCGGCCGATAGGACAGTTTTCGCCTCCTTTGATGCACGTTCGCTGGGTGAAGTCCACTGTTATGACAGCTCCTTGGTCTCTGACGTATGCCATTGCAGCCATGTTTCGTCGACGGTTACAAAATGACGCAGAAACCCCTTCGGGTTGCGCCTAAACAGTGTTAAACATTGCTCTGAAGCGGTTCCATGGCTGCGTATGTTTCTCGGAGTGAGCAAACGCGGCCTTCATCGTGCCGACAGCTTTCTCATGCCCAATATGACCCACGCGGTCTTTTGAGATGTCTACTGTCTCAGTTTTCTCAGGCAGCTTCAACTGGTGGTCTGTTAATACGAGCTCGTAAATTTTCGTCACGTTATACTCCGTGGTAACCGTTTTCGGGGTACCTAGGGGAGGCTCACCAAAAATTGGCGTGCGACCACGCTGAAACTCGTTAAACCATTTTTTGAGTTTTTTAGATGCCTACTGTCTCAGCTATCTCGCGCACCTTCAGTGAGTGGTCTACCAATACGAACTCGTGGATTTTTGTCACGATATCCTCAGTGGTAGCCATTTTCGGCATCAGTAACGTTACAACTTACGTGGGCTTGTAGAGTAGCGTACCCGTAGTGTCTGCTGGCGTTTTCCTGAGCACACACTCCAGAGCAATATTGACCAATATTGGGGCACCATAACCACCTTGTTTTAGATCTCAGTTCGTTGGAATGCTTTCAATTAAATTTCCGTAAAATTTGACCTGAGGCTCAGTGTTTAGCACTATAACCTTGGTCATGGGGATGAGTTTGCTTGGAACACCAATGGCAAGCACTGTTTTATAAAGAAAATTTTTGTAAACACTATCGTACGTTGGCTGAAGTCTACAAAAAGCTAGTGTACATCGATATAATATTCCTAGCATTTTTCGGGCACTGTTTTTACTGGAAAACCACCTACTCTCCAATGATATTTTCAGAATAGAGCTTTGACCTTCCCGGGGCAATTTTAAACAGCACTTTATATGATGTGTTAAACCAAGCAACCCCTTTGTAAATTTTCAGCACTTTTTCATACTTTGTTTGACCATAAATATTACACCTATTCCGTTCTACCTCTTTACTGATTTCGATTAATTTTGTGACCACAACTGCTGAGGTGTGTGCTGGTGCGTGCACTCAACTTCCTTGATTCACACGAATGAAGAAATAGACCAATATGGCTGAAACTTGGTGTGGGTTCACACAAGAGATGCTACTGACTAAACATGACCTCGATACGCGCCGGTGGAGCCATCTCTCAGACTTTGCACGGACTTTTTAAACGCCCCGCGTACATAAATATAGGCAAATTACACTAAAAGACTTGAAATTGCACTTGAAACTTAGTGAATTATTTTAACTTAGGAAGGCAATTGGTATAATGCATAATAACTGCCACGCATGCGAGTTTCTCATGTAGATGATTTGGTGAAAGATACGATTAAATGTCTCAGGGCTGAATACGAGCGCTTTCGAATTGGGATCGTAACATACGAGTTCGAGTCCAGCCCGAGTTAATGAGTAGGCATAATTTTAATGGATTTTCCGCGTGAAGCAGTAGTTATAGTACTCACCCCGTAAGCTGAAGGTCCCTGGTTCAAGTCTCGTTGGCAATAATGAGATTTAGTTCGAGTAGTTCTTCGGACGGACAGTTATGGTACATACGTTCTGGTTTAAAATCAGAAGGTATCGTTGCTGAATGAATGGACGGATGGCCAAAGCGTGGTTCTGACCATATCACCTTCCAGAGTTGCCGATACATTCGATCAAGATAATGAGATACTCTAACTATATCTAAGCGAAGGCTCGAAACTAGCTGCAGTGCTGAAGAAAAATAATTAAAATGACTAGTCTATGTGGGCAGTGGGTCAGGGCACACTCCGCTTGCGCAGGAGCTCCCAAGTTAAAGCCTCAGTGGTGGCATCGAGTTGGAGCTTCTGATGCTGCTATTGGACTTTCATCCCCACCAGCTGTGATGGGTACTAGTTGGAAAATCAGATAATAATCACATGGTTGAGCGTGATATTGTCCATATCACATCGAATTTTGTTACAGTCATGGAATGAGATAGATATCCAAACAATAAAATTTCAACGTCAAGGTTTCGATTTGGACTGTTGTGTGATGGATTATTATTATCATAAATTAAACTAATTTTTATTCAACATATGGGATGTAAATTTAAGGCTTTAGAATGATTGGGTGGCGGAAAGAGAGACAAAGGGGAGTATCAAGTTCAGTTAAATGCCTGCAGAATAAATTTTCAAGTTTTTTCAATTGGTGGCTGGGCATGAACTTAGGTGTCTTGCTTACATTTTCAGGGCATATTCCCTTAAATTTTAGTTGGCCCAAAAATGCTTATAAGCTCGGTTTGAACGTACACTATTTTTCTGCGATTTAACATACATTTTGGGTGTAGTTGGTAACCCAGGAAGCAACTCTTTGGACGATGAAGGGAGATTGCTACTGGGCATTTTAGAGCTAGAGGACGTGGTCGATAGAACGAGATTCCTGCAGATGATACCTACGGAAAGCCAGGATCGAAGATGTGCTGTAGTGCCGCGGTTATGACAATCTATCTTTTAAGTTCTATTGCTCGTTCATGCATTATAGCAAGTTTGCCCAGTAACTGTAAAAAAACTAAAAGAGTCTGAAATTACGACCTAATTAATGTTTTGGCCTTGTGAGATTTTTCAAAAATTTTTTTGAAATTACAATGATAATACCTCTATGTGTTGGCTGATATATGTTATACTCCTAATTGACCTAAACACTAGAATTTTCATCAGGTTTTCATTGAAATTTCAGACCTAGTGTGGATAATAAAAATATCGAATTGACTAATTATCCGGCAAAATTATCGAAGAAGAAACATGTATCGAAGAAAGTACTTTTCAATCTTTCTCTTTTTGAAAGATTACGTTTTTGTGAAATGAAAGTATGAATTTCGTAATAAAGTCCTTGTTTTATTTTCATAAAATATCGCCAATTTTTACTACTTTCCATTGTTAATTTATTGTCCCTCATTTCTCTAAGTGGACAAAGAAGGATCCCTCAGTAAATTTAAAAGAATTATGAAAATGCAAATATTCGTATTAAGTTTAAATCTTCTTCATAAGCTTAATTATTTCGAATTTTATGTCGCATTCATTTGCATTGCTATTGTCTTATTTAAGATCAAAATTGTATGAATAAATGTAATTCATTTCTTGTTACACACTTACACTCAAGATGAAAAACAATTCCTTTTTCATGAATTGTTTATCATATTCTTAGGGCTAAAATCTAAAATAAAAAAGGAAACTTCTCTAACACATACTGAATTCAGCAAAAGCGTACATATAATATTATCTAATAAATCTAATATTCTACAAAAGTATCTACAAATGAAAAAGCATCATTTTAATACAAAACCAAACAAACAAGATAATGTGAATTATAATGAAATAAAATGTATATCAATTTAAATGTAAAATGTAAACTACTCACTAGGAATTCCAGATACTAATTTTAAGGGCCGTAACACACGTATGGCCCTTAATGTTCTGAGATCTACTTCGATCACTTTTTGTGGGAACATTGTGATGAACCTACGAGATGAATAATATACGAAAAAAATATGTGTGATAAATGATATTTAATTATTTTGTAAAATTGAACATTTTATTAGCAATACGTGTATTCTAAGAATGGTTTGTATTCAGGAGAGGTTTTAGAGGTTCTAAGTTCTAAGTTTAAATAATATTTTAATGAGATTTTATCTCTGCTATTCTAAATTCATTTGAGAAGAACGAAATGTCGAGCGTGTTCGTTACTTTTAATACGGAAAACCGTATTTTAAATATTTCGTTCTTCTCTATGGGATAAATTAATTCATCTTATTTCAGTGGAAGGAAATTGCCTAAGGCAGTCTAGCCATCTATGAAATAAATGCGTATATTGGAGCTAAAATCGAATTATATTTAAAATGTTTGGGTATGTTGCGTTTGGATCTGTTGAAATAATTATTTTGAACTTTTCGATTGTATTACGCCTGAAATTCATTGTAGGAGTTATGGTTTATCTTTCTTTCGATGCAATTATTTTGATGGCAAATCAGGTGATATCCGAAGCAAAAATCTTAGAAATATTCTTTGTTTGCAAATTGATATTCATTGAATATTCGTCGTTAGATATGCATGTTGTGTATTTTGACCTTCTATAGTCTAAGAATCATTCGATTTTTTTTTCTATATCACGATTTAAAAGTGTCATTGTGTTTGAACCAAAAGTAAAAGCACATTAATTTCAGCTAAATATCTGGTTTATCCAACGTTGCACTATACTATAATATCTAAAAAGTTCGGCAACAATCTCTACTGTTAAAAGTAGCGAATTAATCACACCCATTTTAGCCTAGAGTTCTATTGGATTATGTACTAGCATCAGCTAGGAAACACACTTTGATATTAAGTGATATTGTAAAAATAAATATTCTCCAGAATAAAAATTCAGTAGCGGAATGGCTAGCCTAAATTCACTATTAGTATAATTGATATAAAACATCTAAGAGACGCAAAATATTCAGCACAATCAGGCTAGGCTAGGCTAAGAATTTATGAAATTATTTGTTAAAGAAAACTTTTCAAAAAATCTTATTCTTTTTCTTTTAATTAATTTTTGGTCTGCTTCTGCGAACAAGTCCTACTTAATAGGCACACTCCTTGTTGAGCATTCGGTCGTCTTACTTGGTATCCTAGAAACGAGTTTAAGCGGCCGTAAAACACGAAATGACCGCAACATGCGTAGGTCGACATCAACATTTGCCTCGGCGAAAATCGTCATCGAGCTAAGTTTAGACAGTTTTAAAAACTGATTATTTTTTTATAAGACTATTATTTATTAAAAATTACATTAATCATATATTGTACAGGCTTAAATTCGAAGGAACGTTTTTAAGGCAAGATTTTGTAGTGAAATTCTTAAAACTAAGGTTAATATTTCCTAAATAACCTTTCAAATCAATGATGACTATATTTCATGGTGGTATACTTTTATATTGAGAATATTGAATTGTTAATTTTCTAAAATAATTAACTTACCCCGTTACTACAACGAAAAAATCCATTATGTTCCATATATTCCTGAGGTAGGAGTGTTTATGCAGAACGAACCCTAAGGCAAGGATCTTGAGCGATGCTTCCACACAGAAAATGCCTAAAAAATAGGCCTCTGTTTTTTCCTAAAAGACAAAAATGGATTTATGTTAGCGAAGCTTCTATATAAATATTTGGCTTGTAAAAAACTTTCGTTAAATATTTTTAAGCATTATGATTGACTTTCAAAGCAAATATTTGTAGCTCTCCTGTAAATAAAGTAGTCCATATCAATGCCTAACATGGACGTAAATTAGGGAACATAATTTGATGTAGCCGCTTTTAAACAATGCCCACCATTTTGACAAAATAAAGATCACTTCTCTGTTCCAATGCTGCATCTCAGAACACTGAAACCCTCAAAAATTGATTCTTCCGCTTTTTATAGTAGCTTCTTTACGGTACGTAGCCGCAGTAGGCACACTCCGAATACTAGTTTTTTGGAATAAGTTCATAGATTTCTAGTATTTTGTGAGTTACGACCGGTCGTTTTCTCTGCCCACATGATTTTGTAGTTCCGAGGTAGCCATATTGTTCCACTTTTGCTCGAGTTGATTTGTAGGTGAAGCTTTGTATGACCTTTCAATACCCATTTGGGCATTTTACTCTCATTGGTCGAGGTCCCAAAATTTTATCGACACTATCCATGATTGCATTCTTTACAATTTTTCTTGTCATTTGGAGATATTTTTACATGCATTTCACTAGTTTTTTGGCTCGTATCTTACCTTAAGTAATTTTGATTGCTTTGATTTCTTTAGAAAGTATAGGGTTTCCCATTAAGGACATAACAATAAATAAATGAATTTCAATAAATCGTACATGAGGCGTGCTGAGTGGCTAGTGGCTTGGTCTTGTTGAAACCACATATTGTTGATGTCAAGATCATCTAATTCTGGCCACAAATAATCTGCCAACATAACACGATATCGCTCTCCATTGACGGTAACATGAGCGTCGTTTAATATAAAGATACAAAATTGTTATGTCCCTAATGCATAACAATAGTAATTATATTGTATATATACATACATATATGTATATATATATATATATATATATATATATATATATATATATATATATATATATATATATATATATATATAAATATATATATACATATATATATATATATATATATATATATATATATATATATATATATATATATATATATATATATATTATACACTCAAAGGAAAAATACATCCCTGATAGATATAAAATGGCTGAACTTAAATATATGTCTGGCAAGCATACTAAAATCCTTACAAAAGCCTATTATATCTACGGCAGATATAATTAAAGCCTGAAAAATGTTTTCTTTTCTAACGCATGGAAATTTTAAAAATTATTTAGTTTGATATTGAAAACTGCTGAATCAACTACAAAGTATCCCCAATTTAAAAAAAAGCATCTTTTCTTTATGAGTTTTTATTTTAAGCCAAGTGTATCATATTGCAACAAATCGATTTTTTACAATTAATCTATAGTCTTGGACTCGGGTATCGCAGACTGAATGGCCGATATGTTACTGTAGCGTTGACCCATGGGTTATCTTGCCTTTCCACTATTAAAAACTGATTAACATCAAACTTTCTGTACCATCTATGCATGTAGACTCGGCAAATATATAAATCTGTACAGTATACTTATTATAACTGCGGCATATACATATATAATCTTATCAACAGTACTGATTTTATACTTTCCTAAATATAAAGCTGAAAATTTCAAGATAAACTTATACACCACCAGTCTTCGTTTGATAGTTATCAAGTGCGGAACTAAAATAAATCGTGTAGAGCAAAAATAAATCAAGCAAGAATTTTAAGATCCAGCGAACGGCAATGCCGAAAACGAAACGTATAACGAGATCTCCTGACTCTAGCGACCTAGAGGGGGGAGATAAACGTAGGCGAAGGCGAAAAGATGAGCGAAACGTGGCAACGAATGATGAAGCAACAACAAGTGCAGCAACAAGAGACGATGAAATGATGAGCGAAACATCGGACGAAAGTACGACGGCATCCGACTGTGAATCAATTGTCAGCACCATCACAGAAACAAGTGAGACAGCGTATGATACAACCGACGTCAAGGAGCTCGGCGCGCTTATCAAAAAGTTGAAAGCTAAAAACGCAAAGCTACAAAAACAGGTGCAATTTCTCCTAGCTCACCAGGGAGAAAATTTAGCGAGGCTTCAGCCAGCATCAACAGTAAAACCAACAACCGCGACATCCAATTCAACACCGACTCAAACAAGCAAATACGGAGTTCTCTATACCGAACTAGGCAGAGCAAGTGCACGAGATGCAACAATGCAGCAAAAATCAACCACCAATCAGCAACAAGCGGTTTGCAGCAAACAAGCGAAGCTAAATCCTCAGCAAGAAGCAGCACATAAGGTAAGCCAAAAAATTCCCCCGATCGTTATTTTAAATGAAGACCATAATAAAATCTCTACTATCCAAAACTCCATATTAAATAACCTACCAAATAATTACCTTCTAAAAAGAAGTGGCCCCACCAAAACTCAAATCTTTTTAAATTCCAAATCTGATTTTGAAGCAACAAAAACTTCACTTAAAGCGCAAAATACAAATTTCTTCACATACACTCTTCCTGAAGACAAATCGCGTTCTTTAATAATTCGTGGACTGCACCACACATACTCTCCAGCTGAAATCATTTCAGATTTGAATAACCAAGGAATTGGTGAAATAAAATCTGTCCGTCTATACGACACCCCTCATTCAAAAAAAAACCTACAAAAACTCAATCTGTTCTTAATTACTTTCTAGCCAAGCTTTCAACTTGCAGCCCTCAAAAATATAAAAGCCATTCTGCACAATATTGTTTCCTTCGAAACCATCAAAAACCATACCGAGGTACAATGCAAAAACTGCCAAAGAATTGGCCATACTGCCACTAATTGTAACCTGCAATTTAGGTGCGTTAAATGCAGTCTACCACATGGTCCAGGCAACTGCAAAAAAACCGAAAATGAGGCTCCCAAATGTGCTAGCTGTGGTTCCAATAACCATCCGGCTAACTACAGGAACTGTGACACTTTCCGATCATATCGTGAAAAACGTGTCACAACCACAATTAAACCTTCAGTCCAAACTATATCCCAACACATTCCATCAAAATCAAGGGTTTTGCCCGGTACCTCCTACGCTTCTGCTACGAAGCCTACGCCACCTAACTTCTCCCTAGAAAATGAAGTGCAAACTCTGTTCAACACGAACCTCAAACAACTCTCTAACCAACTCAGTGAGTTCCTCCCCAAATTCAACAGCACAACCAGTACCATCGAGAAACAGATTTTAATGCTTTCCTTTTTGTCCTCCTACAATGGAACTCAAAATAATTGAACTCAACGTCAACTCAATTATTGGCCGAGCTCACCGGCATGAACTTGAGATCTTCCTAGCTGAACATAACCCCTATATTCTTCTCTTATGCGAAACTAAGCTTTCGCATAGGCATAAGCCTTCCTTTCGTAACTTCTCAATTTTTCGTAGTGATAGAATTGCAAACACCACTGGTGGAGGAACAGCCATAGTAATTTTCACAAAAATAAAAGCCACCCAATTATTCATACCACGACTCAACAATTCACCCCTTGAAATAACCGCGACGGCAATCGAAACACCCTCAACTCTTCTTATTTTTGTGTCAGCATACTGTGCCACACAAACACTCCAAAACGACCATCTCGAGTACATTTTTGAATATCTCCGAAGCTATCCTAATCCGAGCAACAAAAAACTTTTTTATTTGGTTGGAGGCGACTTCAATGCAAGACATCCTGACTGGCGCAACTCATCGTCCAATCAGAATGGTATAGTCCTTCAAAATTGGCTTTCAATTGCCTCAACCCACTTCCAAATTACTATGAGTAGCTCTTCACTCCCTACTTACCACCGAAACAACTACTCCTCTTACCTTGACCTTTTTATCCATAGCGATGATCTACCAATCTGTTCGCATATCCTTAACACCACCAATGTACAAACCATCCCAGGTATCAGTGACCACGATGGAGTCACCATGAATATTCTCCTCACTGAAAAACCCACCAAACCTCTACCTATTACCATTCCTGACTATACAAAGACCGACTGGAAACTTTTTCGCTTGACACTTAGGCAACAGCTTGATGAAATTCATCTCCCGGACAATAGTAGTCTTTCTGATTTGAAAATAAATCAATCGGCCGAACGCCTTACATCCTTTATTCAACTCTGTTGTAACACAATTATTCCAAAAAAGAATCTCAACTATCAATCCCTGACTTCACTAACACCCGAAACCTTAGATCTTATTAAAAAAAACGCAGACTACGTAGACAGCTATTTCGCAACCAATTCAACTCTATACAACAAACCTTACGGCAAGAAATTGCTACACTCTCCTCCGAAATTTACATTCGTATCAATGAGCTCTACTCCAACCATCTACAGAACCAGCTTTCGTGCATATCACTTGGTCCCCACGCATACAAAGAACTCAGGCGCACTTGCCCCAGACTTGGCAAAAACCTCTCCTCACCACGTGGCATACTCGATCATATCTCATCCCCCCAAGTCAAAGCAAATGCCTTAGCATCGCATTTTGCAGAGGCCCATAGGACTTCTATCCATCTATCCGATCCCAATACCGAAACCCTTGTAAACAATAAACTACGCACCTTACTTCAGACACCATCTTTCCTTCAAACAGATCAGAGTCCCAACAATCAGCTCTCATCACCACTCATTCCCCCCACAAACCTACATGATCAAGCACCTATCTCTTTTACATCCGCCACTTATATCGAAAAAATTATCCTTTCACGATCAAACAAAAAATCATGTGGCAATGACAATATCCCCAGCATCATTTTAAAAAAATGCTCCAAGACGCTAGCACCATTTCTATCAAAACTCTTTAACCACTGCCTTTACAATGCCTATTTTCCCCAACACTGGAGAGTAGCCGTCATTGTTCCCATCCCCAAAAAAAATGAGAATCCTCTTCTAGCATCTAGCTACAGGCCAATTTCACTTCTCTCAAGCATCTCAAAAATCTTTGAAATAACAAAAAAAGATTACTTAGACTCACATATTGATACTCACCATGTCATACCTAATTTCCAATTTGCTTGCCGTCCCTTTCATTCAATCAACCATGCGCTGCTGTGTCTACGATCATACATCTGCATGAATGCAAACAAAAATGTCCCAACACTAGCCTGCCTTCTCGATATCCGTAAAGCCTTTGACTCTGTCTGGCAAAATGCTCTCATCTTCAAAATGATCAACCTCCACTTCCATCCGCATATTTATAACTTCTCCGCAGTTTCCTGTCCAACCGTACTTCACTAGTTATAGTCAATAATTCCTACTCCCAAATTTATGAAAACACTGCCGGAATCCCACAGGGTTCAGTTCTCTCAACCAAACTTTTCTCAATTTTCACAGCCGACCTTCCTAAGCCCCCGCAACATAGAAATCCAATCCAAACCCTACAATATGCCGACGACATCATTCTATATGTTGCCTCACAAAATCTCCCTTTAACAATTAAAAGAATCAATGCTCATCTCAATTCAATGGCAGATTACTTCGAAAAGTGGAAGTTAGTACTTAATACTAACAAGTCCGAAACGATTCTCATCAAAGGCCGCACTCACCTCACTAAGAATTTCGGCCAGCATATCCCAGGGCTACGTCTAAAGATTAAAAATTCCGTTATCCCCACGAAAACCCTGACCACATATTTAGGAGTCTGCCTAAGCCATAACCTCTCCCCAATTCCCCATATTCGAAAATCTTTGATAAAAGCGAACAATGCTTTCAGATCCTTGTATCCACTTTTGAATCGAAACTCGGCACTGCCAGACAGAGTCAAAGTAGTCTGCTATTTAACACTGATCCGTCCCATCATCGCATATGGTTTCATCCAATGGTGTGATTTGTCTGCATACCAAATGGAAAAAATTCGCCAAAAAGAGCGCTCTTTCCTTAGACACTGTGTCAATACATTCCGACAAGAAGATTCAGACAAATATATACGCAATGATACTCTATACTACAATGCAAAAATCCCGAGAATTGACCACTTCCTAGTTACTCACCTCCTGAAAACCCTCTACAAATGTAACCACCACCCCAACCCACTGGTAAGCGACCTGACCTCAATCAACCCACTGGCTATCACTAACCCCGCTAACAAACATCAGCTCCCTCAACTTTTCCCCATCCTATATGAGCAAAACAAACTTTTTGACGCCGAACAAAATATAATCTACTTCAACTCCGTCAGGAGCTCCCGTCGGTTATACTCCGAGGCACAATATATAAAACCTAATGCGCCACTCCTACCTCCACCATTTATATAAATTTTTGTTATTTTTTGATTTGTAAATAGTACTGCGTTCTCTACAACTTTTTCAACGATCGAGGGGTTTTCTTGGCTTTCCTCTTAATTTACTTTAAGGTTCATCATCAATTTTATGTACTTTGTAGTTACTCATTAATAAAGAACTTAGATATAGTGTTTCTGCTAAGTGTTATCTTTAAGAATTTAATGTACTTCATGAAATATCGCCAATAAAAATTGTTGTGTTTAAAGATAAACTTATAACTGTAGATCATTTAGAGAAATAATAAAGACATGAGAGGCAAATTTCAGCATTATAAAAATATAACATTCAAAGTTTTGCTGACAAACGTATACGCCCTGACCGACAAAAAGGACGAATCACCTTGAAAGATTAATTGACTCATTCCCAGTAAACGATACAAAATAATTCCAGGTGATTTTAATGCTGAAATTGGCAATGAGCTATCTAATCGTGCAATGATTGGAGGGTATAGCTTCCGCTATGAAACAAAAGACAACGCCCGGCGCCTGATTATCTTTGCATGTAGCGGAAATCTAGCCATAGTTTCGACTTGCTTCCCACATTGACGTATACATAAAATGGCCTGGGTATCTCCAGATGGCAACACACAAAACCAGACCGATCATGTTCTGATCAAACAAAGATGGGCCTCGAGCATACTTGACGTTCCTACATGTTCGGCAAAAATCAGTCGTTTACTGAAATTCAACATCGAAAGACTCTGAATGGGGTCCGGGTCAAAACATTTTACGGCGACGCTCAGCTGGCTCCCATCTCGTGAGACACGTCGCTGAAAACATGCCATGGGTGTAAATGAAAGCGACAATTAAGACTGTGGTGAAACTGACGATTGGACATCAAGCCCAGCGCAAAAGAAATGTTTGGTTCGATGATGAATCCCAAAATGCGTTGGACCAAAAGAATCGGATGTACAAACAATATTTCGCTAGGAAAACCAGGATGAAGAAAGAACATTCTGAAAATATCAGAAGAGTAGCGAGTAAGGTTAATAAAATTAAGGAAAGAAAATACTTTGACGACCAATTGATAAGCATCGATGTAAATCTAATGAGCAACAACGCAAAACAAATATACAAAGCCTGAAACGAGGTTATTAGCCCAAAACTACGCTTTGCCGTAATGACATCTACAACATCATCCCTGATGAAAACAGGAATAAGACATCAAATTTCAAGAACCTTCCCAATCCTCCGCACAGCTCTAGAACATCGGAGCCTATAGATATTCTCGGAGAATTTCTCCACCAACTCCGGATGAAGTTTGTTCCATCATCAAAGCCCAAAAGAAAAATAAAGCGCGGGGTATCGATGAGATTCCAGTGAAGATAATTAAATATGGTTAAAGCGGTGTACAGAAAGCCATTCATAAAGTCATCCAGCAGATTTGGCAACGAGAACATTAGCTGAACGAGTGGAGCTTATCAATTATATTCCATATCCGCAAAAAGGTGACAAACTCTACCACGAAAAATATAGAGGCATATCACTTTTTGTGTGGCATACAAAATATTTCCAAAGATCTTAGAAAATAAAATCAGATCGTCCGCCAACATTATTATTTGGGAGTATCAAGGTAGCTTTAGAGCTGGTAGATCGACAGTGGACCAATTATTTTCAGTCAAGCGGCTACTTGAAAAATGCTAAGAGTTCAGCATAGACATGCATCAAATTTTCGCTGACTTTAAGCAAGCGTACGACATTATCGATCGCACCTTCCTGTACCAAATAATGCTTTGCTTTGGTATCTCAGCCAAATAAGTCCATCTAACCAAAATGACAATAATATCGACAACCTCCCAAGTCTGCATCAATAACCAACTCACCGATGCTTTTGACATAACTATCGGATAAAAACAGGGAAATGTGCTGGACCCATTGCTATTCAATTTGGCTCTGGTATATATCATAAGAAAATTACCTGTTGATACACGAGGTATGTTATTATACAAGTCGAGCCAAGTGGTAGCCTTAAAAACCTCCAAAGAACTTTTCTTGAAAGTCGATAGCAAAGCAAAGCTAGCAGGGCTACAAATCATTGAAAATAGAACAAACTTCATGACGCAGTTGCGGGCAAATACCTCAAATACTCAAAAATAACTTCTGGCAAATACAGTATTGAAAATGCAGTGTCAATTTAATGTATTTGGGTGCCAAAATAACAAGAACCGCTAATGAAAGAGACGAAATTCGCCAAAGAATACAGCCCGCAAGTAAAATGTTTTATTCAGTTTTGACGATCTTGAAGACCAGCTGCATACACAGAAAAACATAACTCGTAGTATACGAATCTGTGATAAGACCTATGTTATGCGATATATGTTATAAAACATGGACCCAAGCTCAAGCATCCGCAAACATATTGAATGCCTTGAAGCGGCGGGCCCTGAGGCAAATGATCGGAGCGAAGCCAGACGGGGACCAATAGCGGATTCGCTGCAACCGTGAGCTGATCGTCAACCGAAGGTCTCAAAGATTGTAAGACTGTGGAAGCTGCAATGGGCCGGTCATATGAATCGTACCGATGAACAAGGGATACCCAAAAAGGTATTCGTTGGGAGAACTGAAGGGCGGAGACCAGTAGAGAAACCGAAAAAATGCTGGTGTGATTTGTTCAACGAAGACAGTTCACCACTGCTCGGGCTTTAAAATCGGAGAACGCAGGAAGCGAAGGCGTGAGAGGGGCTGTTGTTGTTCAAAGAAGAGGAAGAAATATACAATTATGGTTAGTGCGGGTAGAACTGGTAAGAATTTGTTTTTCAGTGTAGTTGACGGAACAGCGAAGGCGCGAGGAGGGCTGTAGTTGTTCAAAGAAGAGGAAGAAATATACAACTATGGGTAGAACTGGTAAGCATTTGTTTTTCAGTGTAGTGGTATATGTGAATGACTTGACTATGTTTTTTAATTAAAAATGTTGTTTGCGGTGGTTGTTAGGGAGAATATCCCCGACTAATGCTAAATTCAGCAAAAATAAGACACGTTTTTGGGAAATCCTGAATAGTAATCAAATGAAGGATGCCCTGGATTACTACTGAATTTAATTTGATTAAAAAGCTATTAGCCCTGGAAACATGTTATATTAGCAACAATTTATTGGGAGTTTGATTCAGGCTTTAAAAGTTTGACCTAAATATCAACGATTTAATAATCATAGATAAAATGGGAAGCAATTGTTGATTGAAAAGGTTTTGCTTGAACTTTTCTACGATATTAGTAAAACGATGAATCGATGCAGCGTATTTGTCGCAATAGAAGCCAGCGTCAAATGAGATTCTATTTTGAAAGTCCCTTTATAACAGTAAATTTGCAACCATAGCGTTTCATATACTAAACCCAAGCAAAACATTTCAGAAAACCTTTTTAAAGGTAATATCAGTTCATACACGAGTGGTTGTAAGCTTTGCGTATTCAGTATAAAATTAAGAATGGTTTAATAGATGTACTTATAAAAATAGCACCAATGAAATATTGTGCTTAACCCAGACAATACGGTGATAACGAAAAAAAAAACGTTTAGAAAACATGTCAAAGTAAAGAGAGTGCTCCTGCTAGAAGGGCTTTGTAAATGAATTAGTAAAATAAGCAATGTTCTACAAGTAGAAATTTCACTTACAAATAGAATCTTTCAATTGACCTAGAAAAAATAAAATGTGGTTACGGTGTATTTAAATTTTTTACATATTTACGTTACGTTGAATACTTGATCCCGCAAGTTCTCGCCAACGCCTTTTATTTGATATCCATCTCCACCCTTCAATTCTCCCAATAAATACCTTTTTGGGTATTCGTTGTTCGTCAATATGATTCATGTGGCCAGCCCATTGCAGCTTCCACAGTCTTACAATCGTTAAGACTTCAAGCTCGTCAAAAATTTCATAAAGCTCATGATTGGATCGAATTCACCATTGGTCTCCGTCTGGCTTCGCTCCGATTATTCGGCCCAGGACCCGTCATTCAAAGACGTTCAATATATTTGGGGATGCTTAAGTTAGGGTCCATGTTTCACACCCATAGCATAACACAGGTCTTATCACAGATTTGTATACTTGGATCTTTGTTTTCCTGTTTATGCAGCTGGTCTTCAAGATCGTTAAAACTGAATAAAATATTCATTTATGAGCTGTATTCTTCGGAGTATTTCGCCTCTTTCATTACCCATTTTCGTTATTTTAGCACTTAAATACACCAATTCGCTCACAAGTTCGTCATTGTATTCACAAAGTGTGATATTTTGTGTACTCGTATATGAGTTACTTTTCCTCGACTGCGTCATGAACTTTGTTTTATTTTCATTGATTTGTAGCCCTACTAGTTTTGCTTTGCTGTCGAGTTTCAGCAAGAGATCTTTGACAGTTGTTAATGTTGATGTCCCCATAGGCTACCACTTGTCTCGAATTGTACAGTAATGTACCTCGTATATCGTATATACCTTATGACGTACTCCAGAGCCAACTTGAAATTCGTCCGATATTTGTGTCAAAGGCATCGGTGAGTACATTATTGATGCGGACTTTGGAGGTCATTACCGTCATTGTCATTTTGATAAGACGGACTAATTTGGCTGGGATGCCAAAGCAAAACATTATCTGGTACAGTACGTCACGATTAATACTGTCGTATGCTTGCTTCACGTTAACGAAAATTTGGTGTTTATCTATGTTGAACTCCCAGAATTTTTCAAGTACCTGCTTGACAGTGAGCAATTGGTCTACCGTTGGTCTACTCCCTCTGAAACCACCTTGATACTCCCCAATAATACTGTTGGTGTATGATCCAATGTTATTTTTAAAGATTTTTGAAAATACTTTGTACGGTGTGCAAAGTAGTAATATGCCTCTATAATTTTCGCACTGTAACTTGTCACCTTTTTTGCGGATAAGGAATATAATTGATTGGTTCCACTCTTTCGGCATACGTTGTTGTTGCCAAAAATGCTGGTTGAATTTGTGAATAGCTTTATGAACACTGCTGCCATCATATTTGATGAGCTCCACTGGAATCTCATCAATGACCGGCGCTTTGTTTTTCTTTTGGGCTTTGATCTGGAACAAGCTTCATCCAGAAGTAGTGGAGCCTACGGAAGCTCTCCGCAGACATTTATAGGCTGCGATGCTCTGGAGCTATGTGCGGAGGATTGAGAAAATTCTTGAAATATGATGCCCATCTTTTTTTAATCTTGGTTTTTCAGCGATAATATTGCCGATGTCATCACGACAGAGCATGGTTTCAGGCTGTCATTACAACAGAGCGCTTCAGGCTTTTCAATACTTTGTATGCTTGTCTTGTGTTTTTGCTCGCTAGGCCTACATCTAAACTTCTCAATTGGTCGTCATAGTATTTTCGTTTCTTAGTTTTAATTATCTTATTTGCTACTCTTCTGAGATTTTCATAATGTTCTCCCTTCATCCTGGTTTTCCTACCTACGTATTCTTACGCCTGATTCTTTTTGTTTAACGCATTCTGGCACTCATCATCGAACCAATCATTCCTCACGCGCCGGGCTTGATGTCCGATCTACTGTTCTGCCACGGTCTTAATAGCCGCTATCACTTCCATCCAGAGCTCGTTCCTTATCTTTAACAATGCATCTGATAAGAAAGGAGCTAGCTGGTTGTCGTGGATCTCTGTGTGTTTGGCCACAGGCGCCGTTTGGAGCATTTCAATGTCGAATTTTGGTAGCGAGCTGGTCTTCGTCAAATATGCCTTTGACATACGACATCGATAGGTTAATTTGATCAAATAATGATCAGAGTTACAATTGGCTCCTCGATATGTACGGACGTCAAGTATGCTCGAGGCTCAACGTTGTTGGATCAGAACATGGTCGATCTGGTTTTGTGTGTTACCATCCGGTGACACTCAGGTCATTTTATGAATGCGTCGATGTGGGAAACAAGTCGAACGTATGACTAGACTTCTGCTACATGCAAAGTCAATCAGGCGCTGCCCGTTGTCATTTGTTTCATCGTGGAGGCTATATCCTCCAGTCCTTCCCCGATGAGATAGCTCATTGCCAACCTTAGCGTTAAAATCACCCAAAATTATTTTTGTGTCGTTTGTAGGCAATGAGTTGACCAGTCTTTCTAGGTGATTGTAGAACGTTTCCTTCGTTTCTTTGTCCTTTTCTTCGGTCGGGGCGTAAACAATTATCTGCCAGATTTTGAAGAATTTGGCTTTTATACGTATCGCACACAATCGTTCATTAACTGCCTTAAAATCAACCACGTGCGATTTGAACTCCCTGTCCACAATAAAAGCCACTCTGAATTTAGGCAACCCACTTTTGAATATTGTGTGCGATCTCACGTCTTGAAAGTCATTTGCGGTCATTTCATTCATTTAATCGATTTCCAGATCCTTAACAGCGCCCTTTACTCAATCTTAATTTGTGTCTTGATCCCGATGGTTTACCAGAAATATTTGGAAATCACTTACATCTTTTTGCAAGATTTTAACCTCAGTCTTAGCACATATGCCTATCGCTTTTATTTCAAAGATATGGGTTACATCTGTTCTTAAATATTCTGAGGTGACTATTGTTTCAAAGTATCGTAACATAACCCTTCTGTGTGTTGTCCAATGCTGTAAAGCAGTTTGTACAAGTTAGGACGATTTTTTCGAAATTGAACTCAGCAAAGTTTAATATTTTGAAATTTTCCTGTTGCATCTGATTTTTAAACCACTGCTCTCTTTTTCAAAGCCTTGAGTCATTTCAAATCTAATGTTTTCTATTGTTGCGATATAATGCTATTTATCTTTTCTTTTTGATTGTTTAACTCTCTGTGGTGAATCTTCTTCTCGATTTTACCCTTCATCGGTCATTTTCCAGGGCTCAATCTTTGGATCTCTCTGTTTGTTTTTAAATCGTTATTAATGATCTTTTCTCAATTACTGCCTCCTCTTACATTTTATACGAGTATGTTGATGAACTTTCTGATAATTTAGTCTCTTCAAAATTATCTGCATGTCCAAGAATGCCTGATTAATTTCTTCAACTAGTGTACGTCAAATTGTCTCCATCTATGTCTTTACTCTTTTGAACATTCTCTTAACTTTCAGTTGTATGCTGTGTAATATTCTCCATCAAAAATCATGCTCGTTCAAAGAGCTTGGTGTAACGATTGACTCGAAGGTAATTCGTAGCTCATATCTTTAGTGTCATCACCAGAGCTTCCAAAGTCTGACGATTCATCCACATACTTACCAACATTGCTACCGCTGTTTGCTTATTTGTTTGCCTTATCCCAATGATTCTCGAGTTCTGTACCATACTTCAGTCTCCTCGAAATTCTCGATATGTTAGGAACTGTTGAGCGTGAATTTACTTGTTTTTCGTTTTACGAAATTCAAAGTTAATTGGTTTTTTAATCTGTTAAATGATGATGTCTCCAGTCAGAGTTACAAAATTAATTTTGCTCAAGGCATCAATGCGCAACTGAATATGTAGGACGTTAAGTAGCTATCTTTCAACCAATAGGAGTAAGCGCATTGTTGATTGCAAAATCGTTCGTTCAAAATAGTGGAGTCAATCATGTATTCTTTCAATTACAGTTTGTTAGCTTTCAATCTGCTCAGGAAAAGCTGTTTAATGGCGGATGGTTTGACGATAGTATGCTTATACAAATTCAAATTTTCATTGCGTGCTATAAAATCTATTACTTTAGCAAGGAATATGAAGAAACCCATATCCTACAATGACAATGCATAAAACCTAATGGTTTACTGAAATAACTTTCAATATGCATCGCACATTCACTTGAAAGTTATTAGAACAATAATTTTCAATCTACTGAACAATACATTCTGCCAGTGACACACGTCTTTGTATTACAAACAATGTCCATTTGTTACTGTAATAATATTTCTTGCCCCCAGTTAACACACTGAAACTGCCTGAAAATTTTCAAAGACCACATCCAGAACCTAAAAACAATTTCAAATTCAATAGAAATCAATTAGACTTACCAGTTTCTGAGCCAATACTGTTTTATCACCATCAGGCAAATGTTCTTCTAATGCCAACACTACACAATTAGCAATGATTGTCAATAACACAGCGTACTCGAAGGGCGGCCATTCGATTATAAATCGTGTATATTTCCTAATGGGGTTATCCTCGGTGAGGATAAACAGTGATGAAGGCCCACCGCCGGGTGGCGATTGGCCTTGACTACTCGGGCCGCCCATTCTATCAGCTAAGCGATGGGCTCCCCTTCGACCCGAGTGCCCCCCGCTTGTGGAGCCCTGTTGCTGTCCTGCAAGCGCCGCTTCCTGAGCCGCTGCCAACCTGCAAACGAACAAACAAGAAATTATATTAGTTACATGCATTCCGATTCAACGAACATCGTACACTAGATTTCCTCCACATATGACACATAAAATGCATCTCTATATCATGCAAGATAAAATATTGTATTCTATGCACAGACATATGAACGTGTATAATATATATACGCATTGTCATCACATTTTTCAATAAAACAGGAGTTTTGGCTAAAGGATAAAATTTGGACTTGTACCAAGTAGAGCACCGATATACGGACAGAAACTATTCATGTAGGGTATCCGTTTCATTCGAGATCTAGGGTGTCCTTTTTCCATTTCTCGTCCTTCTGTAGCGCATGCATTTCATCTCCTTCAGACGTCTTGAGTTTGAAAATGAACCTGAACTGACTCAGATTTATTCCTTTTGACTCTCCAAATGTAGAACGGGATGCCATACCTACCCACAAATGCATATATTCAGTGCAAGGATGCATTTTGGTTGGGTGCACTGTATTGGATATTGCTCTCCTTTCTAGTGTGGCTGCATGCTGCATGCTAGCAATTGGGAAGCAAGTGTAACGAAACGAGGGAGAAATCAGTTGACACAGAAAAGTTACTTTTAATGGATTTTAAAGGATTTCCATAGCTACATAGTTTTGGAAGCTCCATTTTTCTGTTACAATTATACTTGGATCAATGCCCATTTGTGACCGTTTATCAGGCTTCCGATTCATCCTGGCAATTGCACTTCGTAATGGAAACTGTGCTCTTTATTTGGGTGAACTTTAGCTCCAAGGGTTGAGTTTGATGGTAGTATATTTTGCATGGAAATATTTAATTAAAACAAATTAAATTACCCGCATGGTTTTGAGGATGTTTGAATTTGATTATTATGATGAGTTGAATTCTCTCAGGATTTTATGCGGAAAAAAGGACCGTGTGCCGAACCAGTTTTTTTAACATAAAGTTCAGTACCTTTCCTTGAAAAGCGCTTAAACGAAACGCTTTTTAGTGAAGTGTTTTATTTTTGACCTTGATAAACAAAGTTGAACGTTAACCTCAATTTGATTGGACTAAAAATAGCAAGAGTGCTTTTATATTCTTTCAATTGTTTGCAAATTAACCACATACCCTAAGTAGAATACGTTCGAAACTGAATGTAGTTTCTATTTTTATTCTGGCTATTTATAAGGAAGACCGCGATTTGTTTTCACTATTAAGATAACAAGACATTTTATGAGTGGGCAATAAAATGAACTTTCGGAATTCTTTTGCAATATAGGAAGGAAGTAATGAAAGTAGAAAATGGAAATTTACAGGTTTGTTTGATGTGGACTTTTTTCTTGATACAGTATTATAGGAAAGAAATTTCCTTGTATTTCTTTTGAAGTGCTAGAAAGAAGAAAAAGATATGCTTGCTGAGGTTTCATTTAAATATTTTGATACGTATGATGATTAAAATGCTTATAGGTTTAAACCTCTGCCAAAGGGAAATTTTGACCTTCAAAGGATGGTTTGAAATTTTACTTGAAAGTTATAACTACAGATCTGGGATGGTGGTTTCCAAAAATATTCAATATGTAGATGAAACTACCGTTCCCATGTCGCTCACGTTCACACTGGATTTGAGAAATTGATTCAGACAAATCTTGCTTATAAATTATAAACAAAAGGTCAATACGTTATTACTGTTATGAACCCCTACATTTTTTGCATCTGCTTTATTGTAAATGATGCGGGTCACTTCTTTTCCCCCGTATATGCAAATTAGCTGTAAGAAATTATCCAGAACCAGAGTGGTGCTGAAGCAAAGCTCGTTTTAGCGTTTCGCTCAATAATTTCATTGGGCCAGGTTAGACGTAGTCGTAAACAGATTTGCGACCTATTTCAACGTTCAAGTTAGCTGAACCCTTCTGAGGTCTACATGGTCCAACATTGAACCCATGCTCACTTTGTATACGATATACATTTTTTCAATGCACGAGTATGTATATCACTGAGTCCATTTCATTGTTAGCCGTCGACAAGTGAACACGATTAACACACATGAGATGTGCGTCCTGACCATTTTCATTCTGAGACCAAGAACGCATTCCCAATCTCTCATGCGAGTACAAGATCTTTTCCCTTGAGTTATCGATAGATGAATGATTGTGTTAGGGTTCGGCCACATTGCGATTTTTCTGCCGTAACCAGCGATTTTCAGACGCAAATACGAACACACTGCGACAAGATTTGCAAAGGAACTTCACGCATGCGCAGAACTAATATGCTCATTTGAAGGTATGTCTTTGCCAGGAACACATGCGCTAACTCATTTGCACGCTATGCAAGAAACTTCCGTGCACGGCAGCGTCAAATGTCCAAATGATTTGCGCCTGCGCGAGTATCACAAAAACTACCTGCTAAACTGGTTTTAGGAAAAATCGCAAATTCCTGCGACTGCCGACCTGGAAAAAATTGTCGAAAATCGCAGTGTGCGGGCTTCCATTTAACCATGTGTAACTTGCGACAGAAGTGCGGCTTAATAGTCGTAGTCTGATGCATCCCTTAAGACTTAGGAAATTTTCGGAGGCGCAAAAGATAGGTATGCTTTCGTTGCAGTACGTGCAGCTAGCCCGTTAGAAAATTTCCAGGATTTATGCGTCTTGTTTTCTTCCTCTTGACGTCGCGTCCTTCTCGTCTAAGAAAACTCCTGGATTTACCTATTTGAAGCCAGCAACAAGCTGAGGCATCTGACCTCGCCCATTAATTAAAGAGCAATAGGAGACAACGATGTGATAGAAGTATAACCAAACTTATCTTTTTTGTAGTACCGAACCCTATATTCAGCGTACTTTATTATAGTGGACCCTAACGTACACGCTAGGCCTAAAAAAATTCGAGTAAGATGCACTATGGATGCTTCAAGCACGGGAAGTGGCAAATTTGAGAAACGCTCTCTACAGCAGCGTTAAGAAAACGATTAACTGGCCTATAATATTGGGTATGTGTAAATTTTTTTTCGCTTTTTCCTTGCGAATTATCCAGACACTGTATATAATAAATTCATGATTGTCATTGGCGCGACTATAAGAGAGAATAACTATTTCGTTTTCGTTTTAATTTTCAAGTAAAGGTGGGGAACTAAACATGAAAGCTCGTAAAGTACGTACATATGTATTAGGCATTTTTTACGGTACAAGCTTAATCTTGAAAACAGCGCAGCGGAGACTCACTGGAATATATGCAACATTCATTAAAAAAACTTGTTAACAGATCGAGCATGCAAACATTGGCTTTAGCGTTTTCGGAATTAAGAAAGGTAGCTTAAATATCAAAACAACCCTAGGAGATGGCAGATGGTGGTTTATTGAAAGTAATTCAAAGGATTGACTACATCATCATCGCAGAATCATTAGAAAGGTTCCGCAAGAAAAGAATCTCTTTATCTCTGATCAAGTTAGAGGATTGAGTAGCCTACAAAGAATAAAATTGTTTGTCCTTGTACTTTTGAACTTACCACCGTCTTCTGTTGCTCTATCTGCTGCGTATTCTCAGCTCATCAAACCAGATTTTCACCATCCACACTATTTCATTATGTTTCCTATAGTCTCTCGTACATTATGGAGAAATAGAACTGCTTTCTGCTTAAGCTTTTTGAAAGCTAACCTTTGTAGAATTGAGTCCTTCTTTACTATATTTAATCGGTAATCCTTTTTCTGCAACCTTCACCTCAATGACTGTGGATAAGGTTTATTTCTTCACTTCTCTGATTCTTAAACTCAACCTTCTTTTTCCTTTTATGAAGCTTAGAAATGCCTGATGTTGTGGGAACACTTAAGATGAAGAATAATACGGCAAAAATTGCTTTCCTATTGGCTTCACTGGCTTCCAAAAGTGCCGTGCAGAGCCATAAAAGTTGCCACCGTTACATATTGTAAATATATAAAATATATACAAGCTTCACTTCTATGCCATCAAACCGGGCATTCTGGTTATACTTTGAATTCTTAAAAAGCTCTTTGCATATCTTCGATGGCTTCTATGTTGATCATATAACCTCATCTGGCCAACGGGAATCTTGTGAACTCTTAACTTTCTATTTATCTACATTTTTAGGTAAATTCTTCGAGAAGACCTTACGTATAACGGAGAGCACTCTATATATATATATATATATATATATATATATATATATATATATATATATATATATGTATTACATATATATATATATATATATATATATATATATATATATATATATATATATATATATATATATATATATGTATTACATATATATATATATATATATATATATATATATATATATATATATATATATATATATATATATATATATATATGTATTACATATATATATATATATATATATATATATATATATATATATATATATATATATATATATATATAAATCTTCTTCATCGTAGCACTACAGCCCCTCTCGGACCTTCGCTTCCTGCAACAAGTGCCTCCAATTGTCTCAGTACATTCACCGCGTCCTCTGATTTCGAAATCCGAGCAGTGATAAATTGTCTTCCTCGACTGAGGATATACGAGTATATATATATATATATATATATATATATATATATATATATATATATATATATATATATATATATATATATATATATATATATATATATATATATATATATATATATATATATATATATATATATATATATATATATATATATATATATATATATATATATATATATATATATATATATATATATATATATATATATATAGGGTGCGTACGGTATTTGAGGACATGCATAAATGTGACTATAACTTCGCGAATTTATTTTTCCTTTTCAAATAAGAAATGGCGGACTACAACATCACTCAAGAAATGAAGAGACATGTTTTCATCGTCGCTGTATGTGCGAACCATACAGATTTAGAGATCTCTAATTTTCTTAATTGCGCCCTTTCATTCGTGCATAAGGTTCGCCGTGAATTGTGAGCATCAGGAGGCGATACAGAATCGGTTGCAAAACGCAAAAAGCACGAACAACGTTCGGACACTGTCCGACCTGCAGAATTTTTAGAGCAAGTGCAAGCGATCATAGACGAGAACCCTTCAAAATCAATGAGGGTCCTTGCGAGTGAGCTTCATGTTTCTGAGCGCCTTATTCGTAGCGTTCTCCACGAAGACCTTCGGTATAAGTCTTACGTGATGCGCAGAGAACGGTTCATATCGGAACGAGCACGGGAACAGAGAGTTCTCCGATCAAAACGTCTTTTGAACAAAATCAAACACCCTGAGGCGCCCAAAAAGTTATGGTTTTTTTCTGACGAAAAAAATTTTGACCAAGATCAAAAGACCAATCGCAGAAATGACAGATGGCTATGTTCAAATCCTATGGTTCTTGTTGTTATGCACACGAAATTTTCAGCCACTGTTATGGTTTTAGGTGTTGTCAGCAACGAAGGACATGTTATGTCACCACACTTTTTTACTCAAGGACTTCGAGTGAATTCTGCTGCATACATCGAGGTTTTGGAGACGGTAGTGAAACCCTGGATAGACAATGTAAGCGGAAGCAGACCGTACACTTTTCAACAAGAGTCTGCTCCTTCACATAAAGCGATGGCGACACAAGATTGGATGGCCGAAATTTTCATGACCACATAACACCGAATCTATGGCCACCTAACTCCCCAGACCTTAATCCTTTGGATTATTACGTATGGGGCGTAGTTGAGCGTGAGGCCAATAAGCGTCCTCATAATACCACTTCTTCGTTGAAAACTGCTATTAACGCCGTTATGGTCAATATGAACAAGGAGCATTTGATTCGGGCATGTAATCGTTTCCGGACCCGGATTGAAGAGGTTATTGCTGCTAATAGCGATTTTATTGAATAGCTTTATATTAATTCAACGTTGTAGAAAAAATTCCTGAAATTTCATTAAATTTTGTTAAAATACAAGCTAATTAATTTTGCTCTCAAGTTGTCCTCAAATATCGTACCCACCCTGCATATAACATTTACTACAAAAGTTAATATATGAAGTGTGGCAATTAAATAATGAGACTGATTCCATGAAAATGTATATTTAAAAATTATTTTACAACTCTGCCATCCCCTTCAAAGTAGTCTCCTTGGGAAGCTATACAACGATTCCAGCGCGTTTTCCATGTTTCGTAACATTTCTGGAACGCTTCGACTGGAATGTCCGCAAGTACCCTCGTAACGGCCACCTGGATGTCCGTAATCGACTCAAAATGGATTCCTTTGACCACCGATTTGGTTCTAGGAACAAAAAAAAAGTCACAGGGTGACATATCGGGCGAATATGGCGGCTGTTGCAACACGGCGATCCCTTTAGAGGCCAAATACTGGGAAACGCTGAGGGCGGTGTAGCATGGCGCGTTGTCGCGATGAAGGATTCAGTTCCCAAATCCCATAATTGCCGGTTAAAATTTGCCTAACTGTTTCACAGTTCATACCCAGCTCCGAGGTCAACATTCGAACTGTTAAACGCTGATCTTCATGGATTAGGGCGCGTACACTCTGCGCATTTGCGTCAGTCCGCACCTCAACTGGTCTCCCTCTCCGCGCCTCGTCTTCCACGCTTTCACGCCCCTCCTTAAACTCTATGCCATAGAAACACCCGGGCACGACTAACAGCACTATCACCATGTACTTTTACAATTTTAGCGTATGTTTCCGAAGCTGTTTCGTCCAATCTGGCGCAAAATTTTATCGCGACGCGTTGCTCTTGATTCCGTTTCTCCATTTTCGTGCAGAGCACTACTAACACACGTCTACTAAACTCGACACAGCAAGCGAACTAAACAAGCTAGAGCAATGGTAAATATATCAATGGAGAAGGGAAGGATGCCGGGAAGGGGAAGGGAATTTCAAGGACCACAAGCACGGCAATAACATCGTTACTTAATTATTACACCTCTTATTTATGTTTTTTTCTTTAAAAGGCGTCGGACCTTGCTTTGTTGTGTGAGCAGACGCGTTTCGACTATTTCGAGTCATCTTCAGTGTCTAAAGGATGTGTTGAAGGGAATGACTTTATATAGTCGTAGGATGGGTTGAGCGGATGGGTAATTAAGTCAGGTAGTAAATTACGTCAAGTACTAAATTAGGCCAGGTAGAGGGATTTTACGTTTTTGTTTTTTTTTTTGCTTGTTGGATGTCCGTTTGTTCTGTTTCATCTCGTTTCCGTTTTTGTACAAGAGTGTATTCTGGTACTGAGAAAATTGCTTCGGAGTTTGTAACAAGTTGTTCGCTGATAATTATACCGTCTGTGTTTTATGTTTATATATATCAAGCCTTTCTAGGATATCAAGTCTCGGTCCTTTGCTTTGTGTAGCAATTTCATAGAGTTTGGCATAGCTTCAGGCTCATCTGCTTGGTTTTGTAGGTGTGTTGGAGTTTGCCTTGTTGTGTGAGAAAGACTGTAAGTGCTCTTTGTATCTTATCGTTAGTTTTCGTGTTGTGCTTCCAATATTTACCATGTCGCAGTCCTTGCATGCCAGTTTATATATGCCGCTGTTTTCGTATATTGATGTGTCATTCAGTTTTGGTTTCAGTTTGTTTTCAATGCTGTTATTAGTTTTGAATGTAGTTTTCAGCTTGTATTCCCGAAGGAAGTTTGATAGTTTGTATGTCTCTTTGCTTACGTATGTTAACGAAACCCACTGGTGATCGTTCTTATGAGTTTCAGTCGGTTGGCGTTCCAGTTGTTGCTTGTACTGTATAACAAGTTTGTCATTGTCGCATTGTTTGTAACCGTTAGTATAAGCCATTCTGTAAATGTTGTTTAGTTCGTTGGAGTAGTTGGTAGGAGTCATGGGGATGGAGTGAATCCTCTGTACGCTGCTAGCTTATGTTGAGCGGAGTGGTTAGATATTTCGTGTATGGTATGATCAGTTGTGGTTTCTATATATTTTATAGTCTGATCTTATTTGTTCGCGTGCGTTTGTTTCTTTTTCTATGGTAAAATTTATATTTGGATGAATTTCATTCATATAGGTAAATAGTTCGTTTTGTTTATTTTCTTCTGAGTCAATAACGATGAAACAGCCATCCACATATCGTCTGTAAAATATTACATTGAATCTTTTGACGACTTCTTCCAAAGATTGTAAGAATACTTCTGACATTATTGAGGACATTGGATGTCCCATACCCAGACCGTCCTTGACAATGTATGTGTTGTTATTGAACTTAAAATAGTTCTGCTTGATTGTGGTTTTATGAGATTGAGTAGTTGATCTGTGGATCGTCGGCTGTTATTGAATGAAAGTTTTTCTTTTAGTATGGCCAGTGTTTCATCAACGGGAATAGACGTATAGAGGTTGGTGATGTCTAGTGATAAATGTCGACAAGTTTCAGTCAATTTTAAAGAGGTGGTAGAGTTCGCTAGCTCACGGCTGTTCTTTAATGCGTATTTGTCGCCATGGTGCATTACATCAGCCAGTATCGTTGCCAAGTACTGTGCTAATTAGTATGCAGGAGCTGGGCGATAGTTGACGACAGGACGAATAGGAATATTGGGTTTGTGGAGCTTAGATTGTGCTTTAAGGGGTGGTCTCATGGATTTGGGTTTATGTAGCGGTGCTCAGTATTAAGAGGAATAGTTAGTGAGGGTTGTATAATGGCAATACAAAGAACATTGATATTCAGCTCAAAACCAAATATGAGACCACGATAAATAAACTGGCCTAATTTAGTACTTGACGTAATTTACTACCTGACCTAATTACCCATCCGCTCAACCCATCCTACGACTATATAAAGTCATTCCCTTCAACACATCCTTAAGACACTGAAGATGACTCGAAGTATTCGAAACGCGTCTGCTCGCTCACACAACAAAGTAAGGTCCGACGGCTTTTAAAGAAAAAAAAGAGAAATGGCTCGCGGATATCAAATTAACAAAATTATGGATTAAAAGTTATTCTCCTTAAATTTATAATTAGATGTAGCCCCCACTTGCCTCAATCATCGCTTCAATTCTCTGCCTAAATCGCACCCACACCTTCTTTAACTGTTCTCGTTGTAAATTGAAGAATGCTGCTTCAAGAGCGGCCTGTAAAGATGCCACATTGGGATGTTTCGACTTGTTAGTAACCCATTCAATAACGCTCCACAGTAATAGCCCAGGGGGTTTAAGTCTAGGAGTTGGGAGGGAAAAGCTGGATGCGAGCCGCAGCTTCGTTCTTCAGTGAACACAGAAGGAAGTGACAGCAGGCAATTATTATTGTTTTAGCAGTCTTTGGCAGCATCTATCGCACCTTTATTACGTAGGATGTGTACCTCAGGTCCTCATCGGTGATTCGACGCATAGAAGCCTTACACCCAAGATGGCCGCCATTTTTCTGAACGAGCACCCAAGATCTTTCTAAATAAGGTCTTGAGCCCTTCGAACAACTTCCGGGGTCCTTGCCGTCTTCTCCTTTGCCTGAGTTTTCCTTCTGGAGTAGGAAAACATTCCTTAAAATTTTCCGCGGTCGCATACACTTGAGCAATATCGTAAATTGTGGATTTTGGATGTTCGAAAAAGCTTATAATTTCCATTAGCGATCGTCCAACGTAAGACTTACAATAACCGCCATTCAGAATTCACGCACGAATGCACACACTTCTACTTAGTTGAAATGACAACAAATGACCGCTGTCATTGAGCGGCAAATTAATGTAAAGTTTCTCCAGATTTTTCCGATGCATCCTGTGTATACTACTAAACTATAGCTCAGATTTGTACGAAACTCTTTACAGAGATTCATTGATGTGTGATAAAGCTCATAATAAAAAAATGAGCAAAACGAAATAGCAGCCGCTCAAAGGTCGCGAATTCAACTGATGTCAATGAAACTTGGTAGTGCGCTACAGGCTACAATTATCTAGAGAACAATAAAAACAATTTCAAGACCAAGCCTCAAATTCAAAGTCAAACTTGAAAATTTTAAAGTTTTCTAAAAGTCACAATTTTGATTCGATTTACATAAACATTATTCTAAAGTAGATGTAGATCAGATCTAATACTTTTATATAATCCCCTGGATCAACCCGATCTGGCCCCATATCGATGGAATTTGGAGCAGAAGCCAATAACAAAGAAAAATTCGGCAATGCAGTTAAAAATGCTCTCGTTAAAAGAGTAACTCTAGCCTTGCTCGAGCTAATGGCAACAATCGAAATCAAGGACCGTGTCAGAACTCTGGCAAAGGAAGAGAAGGCCACCAAAAAACTCCCTAGTGTAAGTAGGGTTTAAGCGAGGCTGACACCAGAAAGTATTAGGGGACAACACATGGCCCCCATTGGCCTAACCTAGAAGGACACCGAACAACCTACGAGTATGGAAAAAGAAAGATCGGGTGGGTCGTTTATAGGGAATGGCAAAAAGCAGTACCTTCCCACTAGTTTACGTGCCTTGGTTATATTCATACTTCACAGGATGTAAGGTAATCGACAGGAGTTCCCTATGTTACAAATATGGCAACATGGGACATACAGGAAAGAGTGTATGAGAGGGGCACACTGCATCTTTTGCGGGAATGCTAATCTAAGATCGGATTACAAACATGTCTGAGGATCAGGAAATACCTTTTTTTACAAGATGCTCCATCCAGAGTAAACGCAACATTTCTATGACTCGTATCGTGCAGGCAAATTCACACCACAGTACAACTGCTCAAAATCTGCTTGAGCAGTTTGCGACTTCTTGGCACTGAGTGAGCAACACCAAGACAGGGGTTCACGTTCATGATACCTTGACGAAATTGGTACTGCCGTCATCTGTGTTCAAAACATTTTTGATTTCCTATTAGAGGGTCATGGACGGAAGGATGGTTTTCTGTGGACTTAGCGGTTAAAGACTACATCCTTTAGTGTGTACTTAATGCCGAACGAACCGATATTAACTATCCAAGCTAAGGTTAATGTTTGGAAGACGCTGTCTCGACCCCACATGGCCATGAAATCGTTGGGGGGGACTACAATGCTAGAGCAATCGAATGTGGCATGCCTCAAATTGTTTCGTGGGAAGATTGCGGCTACGATAGAGCTTATTGTGCTGAACACTAGCAATAGGGCTGACTTTCCGCAATGGAAGCCACTTTTAAGGAACTATATTCAACGTGAAATTAACTTTGGAGTCCCTAGTGTGAAGGGTACAAAACTGAAGAGTATTAGAGAACTACTTAGTCCATCAAGGTGCTCACGTGCTGTGTGCCGCAGCTGGAAGATTCGCATAGGACTGAATAGCTAGTAGCATAAGACATCTGGGCTCAACTATGAGAATCACCACCTTAGCCTGCAGAGCTTATGTGTGCTCGTTCTTTAGTCGACTGGAATCACTAAAAATGAAGGGAGTGTCATAATATTTAACGTGAATCCCAACTAATAGCAAACCGGGACGAGGTATGCAACCGGTTAAAAAAAATGCCTTAGAAAACTGATTAACAGCAGCCAGGCTCGCTACTAGCAAGATGAGGTGGAGAATGTGAACAGGGATCCATGGAACCTTGGCTTCATACTAGTCAAGTGAAAGCTTGGTGCTCTACGCAATCCCTGCATATATGAGGCATATAGCCCAACCAAGCGACGCGTAACTCTGTAGTTGACACTTGATGTTGAGAAACCTTCAACTCTGCTAGATAGGTGGGTATGCTGGATGCGTTGAAAATCAATTGTCAAATTCCCGAATATCTTATGCGGCTTTTGAGGGACTATTTGAAGGACCGAAGCCTGCGTTATGATACCATGCAAGGCCAACAAAGGATTATATTGGATGTTGCTCAAAGATCTGTCCTTAGTCCAGACTTGTGAAACATATCGTTGAACGCGCCAGTGAGTTTGAAGCCAGATTAATCACGCCTGATGAGCTCTGCTGATGATGTTACGGTGGTAGTTACTGGACACACTGTCAAACAAGTGCAACTTAGACTAGGTAAGTTAATGCGGCAAATGATAGTCTAGATAGTTGCTTGCAGGCTCAGTCTAGCACTGGCAAAGAAGGAGTCCCTTGATTAAGGACGATCAGTATTCGGGAAGTACAGGTTGAATCAAAACCATCAGTAAGGTACCTCAATAATGAGTTTCTCTTAACAAATCAGGGCAACTGCTGATAAGGCTGCCTCAGATATATTGGGTCTGAGTCAACTAATGGCCAACGTAAGAATATCAAATCTGTATTACTGCACGGAGCAGAAAGCGCTTGGCACAGGTACAGGGAAGAAGAGCACTGAGGATTGCATCTTCATACCCCCACAGTCTCTGATTCGCTAGTACTAGTCATCGCAAGTATGATATCCATCACCCTCCTTGCTAGAGGGGGCCATACTATCTACTTGCTTCGAAACGAATATACGAGAGACACAGGCGCACGAGGCGCGACAACACTCACTCAATGATTGTCAGCTGTACTGGGTGGACTGTACGAAGGAAAGATACACTGCACTGCACGAAGGAAAGATACACTGCCATACCTCATCTTTGATCCGAGTTGAGACTGACTTCTGTCTGACCCAGCTCTTGAGCAGGCATGCGGGTTTTCAGTCTTACTTGCACAAAATTGGTAGATCGCGGTCCCCGACTGTAGATTTTGCGCAGGAGAGGAAGATAAAAAGGACTTACAGTAGTCGGGGACTTCAAGGTTGGGAGAGCACTTTTCTAGCAATCCCTCTTCCTCTTTCCCCTCCGGCCAGAAAAGGGGTCCTTCAACCTGAAGGTACCTCACTGCACAGCAAAACGAGGTTCAGCCGAAAAGAATGTGTCAAACGGTTCCAGGCAAGGTCCTAAAGTTGATACGGGCGGTGTTTAGTGAATAGTCCAGAGATTGTGCGCACCTAGGAGCCCCACACTTAAGGCCTGAATTTACCTTACGTATTTTGTCTTTTGCATTTCGCCATTTAAATCTCCTGAGGATGAAACTCAGTGGCAAATCAGCTCAATATTTTGACAAAAACTATAACACTTTTACATATCCTCGTTAAAAAATTATGCATGAGCATACATAAAAACAAGACGAAGCAGAAGGAGATGTTGCAAATCATTCACTAAACTTTCATCACAATTCCTACATATTTCCAGTGCCTTGATTCTTTACAAACATTTAAAGTATCACGTGCTGTTTTTGTAATTTTAAATATTCAATTGATGGTAAATTAGCTGTTAATGGCTCGATCATTGTCAAATTTTCAGCACACGTACACCTACTTCAAATTTAAGGGCCCCTTTTCGATTTAATAACACAAAGATAAAATCCAAAACATGTACCATTACTAACAAAGTTTATCGAATTTTGACTTCCAAGAGTTTTGCTGGTTTTTTACCCACAAGGACCTACTCCCATTATTTTGTTCAGATTTTTTCAAATCAAAGTTATTCAACCGCGAGAGTGACATAAATTTTAGTACATTTTTCTACCCCTCAAAAGGAAAACATCCAGTTTAAAATGTGTTTTGAAAAGTACTCATCAAAAACTTTCATTTGATACCCATACTGGCTGCCTTTGTAAAATATAAAGGGTCACTCCCCTATATGAGGGTCCCCTAGCAAGCATTTTACACATTTTTTTCGTGATGACATCTTAAAGATGGAACAACTTTTGACTTAGTTAGACAATTTCATGTTTCTAGCTTATGTGATTTGTGAGATAACTTGTTGTAACCCACGGACGGACAGACAAGTTGCGGTTTTGTGAAATTATTTTACAAAACCCTTAAAAGCAAAAAAATGTGCGCATGAGACTGACAACCTTTCTTTCTATGGAAGTCAGTTAAAATTGCTTGAAGTCCTACCCTCTACCCTACTAGTCAAGTGAATCAATATCTGAAATAATGAACAAAATACTTTTGCATGCGGTATTTTCAAGCAATCATATGATTCATACAATTATAAATTTTTTCTAAGTATAGCACGCCAGACAAAGAAATTACAACGGCTCATGTTTGAAATAAATACTTGATTATAGTCGAACTCTCTGAATGAATGGATACACGTCACCCCGATTCAAAAGATTCCAAATAACCTTCGCAGTCTCAAACAACCTCAACAGGACTCATCTCACCACGTCATTTGACCAAATATCTCACCCCGTTAAGAATTTTTGTTTTCTAGTCGCTGACAAATATCTATTTGCAAGGACATCTTGGCGTCGATGCCCACATTTGACAATTCCACATGCAAACCACCATTCATAAAAGTCACTACTCTTTCTTTCCTTCATACACTCTCTCCCTTCGTGTGATTCTGTACTTTTCCACGCTTATTCAACGTCATCGACCAAAAACTACTATCATCAAGCAAAATTTTTTGTGCTTAGTCCTTCCTTTTGGTATTATGCGTGGGCGATTGGCAGCTAATGACGTCATTTTCTTGCTCCTGCTATAATACAAGAAAAAGGCAGCATGTGGGATCACGAGAATTTCCGTTTTACATTGTATACAAAAGGACTAAAGAAATATTAAAGGATCTCATTTTATGAAAGGGTAAAGCAGCTTGGATGATTCATAAGTGTATTGTTTGTAGTTAAGATTAACGTGAAGTGGATGAATGAAATGTATGGAAAGTATATAGAATGAACATTTACCGTAAATAACGTATATAAAGTTATGAAGAGAGTTGATTAATTTTCAAACGTTTCCCTTCTGTATACAATATTTAGGATAAACTTAATTATTTTAAGATCCAACTAGTTATCGATTTTTTCCCCTTCATTCCAAACGGTCAAGTTAAAACCCATTTGGCGTGGAAAATTCTCACGAAAACAAGGGTAAGGGCTAAAGTGTGACGACAGCATTCACAAACTATAGCCAAACACATTTATCTAGGGCTGTCCCAGATATTCTGGCTATTCGGAGTCTAGATGTCTGTACCCAAACTACCAAACAAATAGCATCGGAACTGCGACTCTTCTTTTAGACTGCGGATCAAGGCTCTATGCCCAATTGCTATCCATTGGCATAATATCTGAATGTATATTCTCATTACCATCCCTTTTATATGATTACTGTACAGTCAATTTCCACGCTGTGAAATTGGAACGGAAATGGTTCGCGCAATGTAAGGCTCTAGGAAGTGGTTTCTTATTAAAAAGCATCTTTGCCACGCTCGTGTCTTAACATAGTCCCCCGACAATGATTCCCACCCTATGAGTCTCGAGCGCGCCCCAATCGACGCCAATGAGGCAAACGGAATATAGAGTGCGTAGAATGATGTATGATAGAGTTTCATTTTAGCTACTCATCCTTTAAGTGTCTAAGATTGCCCTGGTCACATAGCATCCAACATTCTTTCTGACCTACCCTTGTAACTTGGCTTCGATTGAGCTAGGACAAAGTGATGGAGGCCATGAATATATGATTTCATCTGGAAGAGATGCTTTGATGCCCGTTAAGGGACTTTTGAATGGCGTCGTTGTCTGTGTTTTGGGAGGATGTTTTATATTCGCGTTGTTCTGTTGAAAGTTCAAATCAAGAATATATTTTTAGAATTAAGTAGATCAGTAGGGACTGAGACAGTCTTACAAGTGATGTGCTATGAAGATGTAATGTATTGCAAAAAGGATGACAAGAATACAGCAATGTCATACTGAGCACTGCTGAATTGGGCTATGATTTGGCTTCTTGATTCTAGGATAGAGGCGTCAATGTAAATTAAATGAAATATGGTTCAAGAGTAGAATTCAGACAAGATAATATTTTTTCCTAATTATTTACTACAGATTTCAAATGAGATGGAAAGATGCTATCTTAGTCTAGAAAAACAAATCAAATTGCAAAATTGTATAATACTTTAAGTTATTTTACATTTAAAGGTTATGTCCTATCATTCGTGTGCAATCCTTGAAAAACGCAACCGCTACATAATACTCGTATTGAAAAGAATTGAAAAAACAACCGCAAACAAACGATCCAACTTGCAGGAAAGTTATTAATTAAAGCAAAACTTGGTGCATTAGCGTGTTTAGTGTTTGTAAAATATGTCAAACTTAATGCAGTGAAAACTTTTAGTTATGAATAACTCCAGCTAGAGAAGGTGTTTTTAATCTTTTCTACGAAAATCGTTAATTTATGAAGAACATTCAAAGCGCAATAGCATGGCAAGCAGCTGTTGTTTGCATTTAAAATCGATTTTATTTCATAAAAGATTATGAATGAACACTTGCGAGAAAAAGGATTTATCGCTTTTGTGTTGGAGCAAATTTTTGTATGATTACAATAAACAGAAAAGCGGCCGAGTTTAGAAGGATGTTCGAATATTTTGAGTATCATGTTAATTTGTTCGAAAAATTTGGGCTTTTCACGACAAAATCTGATTATTTTTATAAAACTTACTTCTTAACCATTCACTCCTTTCTCCCAAGTAGAGATACCCAAATTATTCTTTCTTATATCAATATGGGTTCCAAAGGGGCGGAAAGAATTAAATTGATGGACTAATGCGTGTGATAAGGACAAACACAACGAGAAATTATAATTTTCGAAGGTTACGACAACTATAAGCCTAGACTGCTTTGAGATATAAGAAGAAAATGACCAGATTTGTGCAACTTCCTTAAGGATTTGCAACTGGCTCTTTCGAAGATAGAGTTCATCGCCCAAAGTCAATTTGACTCAGGATAATTAACACAATGCTTTTAATTCATACGATAAAAGACTAATTCTGTCTTTCATTGTAATACTCTCATTCAACGTAGTCTATGCGTGATTTTTTTTGGGGTTTTTGCTATGCGATCTGTCTGTTCGGCTGTCTATCCTTCCGTTCATCAGTTCGTCACAGCATTTTTTCTACGAAATTTTAGTAGCTTTAGAATTAAACTCGTTAAACAGATATCGAAAATTGTAGCATCTAGAAATGTTCAAAAGTTCTTAAAAGGGTCTCCACATAGAAAAGAGTGACAAAGATAGTCATAGGAAGTGTCACTCCTTAGTATTGGAGAAGCTTTGGTTGAGGCCATCAGACTCGGTAACTCGTCCAGACATGGCCATTGCACCACTCACTTTTGCCAACGAGCTGAGCCACCAAGTATGAATGCGGTGCACCAGAGTTTGTCATTTTACTCACAATCAACCCGATTTTCCCAATTCTTTTCGAAATTCAAATTTTATCTTTCCTAACAAGTATAAAATTGTTTTCGCCTCTTCACTCAGCGGAGATTCTTATTAACCACCACAATCCCATAGGGTTCTTCGCTTATCATCAAAATCGCTTCAACCAAAATGATCACGATATTTTCTACACGTAAAATTCAATTGAGACCTTCATCTACCGCAACTTTTTTTCACAATTTACACATGTTTCACATTCACATTTCGAATGGAATGTTTTAAATAACCCATTCAAATCAGTATCAGTAGCACAAAAATTTCGTGCATGTCCCTCCCCTTGCACCCCTCGGAACCAAAAGTGATAGTTTAAGCCTTTTTACAAGAAGCTCTCATCAAGACCTTTCATTTGATACCCATATTGGCTACTTTTGGTAAATTTTTTTATAAAGAGTCACTCCCCTATATGGGAGAATCTCCTTAAAAATCTTACAAAATTTTTTTGTAATGAAATTTTAAAGAGAGCACCATTTTACGCTTATCTACAAAATTTCATGCTAGCAGCTTATCTGGTTTGCAAGAAAACGGACGGGCGGGCGGACAGATCCGTCGTGATTTTAGTAGGGTATGTAAAATTATTTTAGAATACCCTAAAAAACAAGGTATTAGCTCCAGCAGAAGCAATATCAAAAGTTTGTTGCTTTTCACGCCAAGGGCTTCCAAAAGAGCCCAAACCACTCGCTGATGATCCAATATTGTAAGGAAACGGGGTGTCGCAGACCTCTTGGCTTAACATGTTGTTTTGTTTATCTGCTATTTGCTTTCCCTGTTACTGCACCGTAACTCTTTATTTAATGTGAATATACTACCAAAAACAAAATAAGGGCCACTTATTAGGGCTTTGTAAAATAAATTTTACAAAGCCCACTAGTTTCGCGTCCTGTCTGTTCATTATCCAACTGTCAGTGACAGCAAGTTTCCTCTAAATGTATAACAGTCACAAAGCTTAAAGTGGTGGTCTCTCAAAAATTGAGGTCTTATCAAATATTTCAAATTTTTTTAAGGGAGATCCCCCTTATAAGGAGATAGCTCTCAAAAAAATATTTTTATAAGAGGTAGTCGAGCAGGGTGTCAAATATAAGTTCTTGATTAGTACTTTTAGAATCTTTTAGTCTGTCCGTCCGTCCGTCTGTATGTCACAGCACTTTTTCTCCGAAACTATAGAAGTTACAGCAATGAAGCTTTGTGGAAAGGTCAGAAGTGGCGACTTGTTGAAAGTTTTGGGGTGGAAAAAATTTTCAAAGGGGTTTATAGGGGGGTGACCCTTTAAAATTTTTTTCCCTATTAGTGGTCGATTAGGGTGTCAATAGAAAGATCTTAATGAGATCCTTTCAAAACAAGTCTTAAAATTGTCGAATCCGTACCGAGGGGGGAGGGGAAGGGGAAATGTACGAACTTTTCACGTACCCCCTCGCGATCCCAAAAATCTGAAAAAATCATGGATGTAGACCTTTATGAGTACAACAACAACAAATACGTGAGAATTCGAAATCCACTCAACTTTGTTAGTAATAGTATGATCTATCGATTCTACGTTATCTTGAATAAAATCTTAACGGTACCCTTAAATTCAATGAAATTCAGTAAAAAGATGACTTTTTATAAGTTTCACAAAGATCGAGTGGTATTTAACGAAGTAATAGCGATTTGAATTTTCCTGTATTACTATGGAACAATATGCGCTGTATTGAACCATATGCTCTTTTTACTGACTCAGAGAATACAGCTTTGCTAGGATTTGCATGAAAATTTCAGGAATGATAGGTATCATGAATATCTTGAGAATCGGTTCAGCTAGTGGTATCAGTAATCGTAAAACAAAATAGTGGCTGTTTTAAATGCGAAGATTGAATAATTTTGAGTTATTTTTCCTCAACTTCAACGTTTAAGATGCACGCTTTGAACACTTGATTCAATTTAACGTATGACTGAAGATGAGTTCCTACAATTAATACTCATAGGTGAAACAAGTCGAGGAGGCAGGAGAGAGCTCCTAGCAAAAGGGCTTTGTTAACATTTTAGGATTCGAAAAAAAATGGCCATGAATCGATGATTACAGTACAGGGGAGTGGCCCCTGAAAAAAAAGTTCATCAAAGGTAGCCGATATAAGCATCAAATGAAAGTTCTTTGTGAGAGCTTTTCAAAACAGTTATTAAACTGTCAGTTTTTGCTTCAGTGGGGGCACAGGGGGGAAATATAATAAAAATGTGTTTCCTCCCTCGCGAATGGACACCTGTGATCTGAAAAATCTGAAAAAATTATCAAGGGAGATATTTATGAGTATAACAATAACAAATATCTCAGAAGTCAAAATTCGTTCAACTTTGTTAATAAGAGTATAATCTTCGAATTTCATATTTTCTCCAATAAAATCGTCTTTGACATGTTTCTTGATTTTATTTGTTGCTGGTGACTGCATTTTGTAAGCTGAGTACATAACCCTTCTGACATGAACGTAGGTCTGTCTACCCAACTTGTTTAATTTGAACTAGGCAATCTTATTTTTCAGATTTTCATGAAAATTTAAGGAATAGTGTTTAATTTGAATCTTTTTAATTGGCCGAGTATTGACAAAAATTATTTAAGTTGGAACAAAATGGTGGCCACCATGTACTTATGAAAGAAACTTTGAATCTTTTCAATTCATGCCATCAGAAAATTTATTTCAAATCCTAGGATGGTTAAAAAACCCTTATGGTAAGAGCACTCATCCTTCTTACTCGACTTATCATCAGGAATGATTCATCTATTTACGAGCAATTTCAACTGGCTTACTGTTTAGTGTAGTGATACTTTAAGTGTCTACAAGCCCTCTGGAAACACTCTACGGGCTTGTTTCAAGTCTGATTTTTTAAATTTTTGTCTTGAAATCACAATTTTAATCTGTTCCAAGATTCTTTGCTTCATGATTTTCTTAATTTAGACCAATAAAAAGCAAATGTATATGCAAACCACAACTAAAGTGGTTACATTAATTTCAGAAGGTCATTTTGGTAGTTCTTTTTAGTTTTAAGATTACACCACTTTTCGGCCCTTCACTTTGAGATAGTTAAAGTAACTCAATATCTTGATCGAAAGTATTCGCACTCGAAAAGGTGGTATGGTCAGTACCACGTTTTGGTCATTAATCCGTCCACTCAGCTGCAATACGTTCTGATTTTAAACTTGTACGTTTCATAACCCTACGGGCTTATAGTCTGCTCGAAGAATCGTGTTGTCACCAACGAGGTTCAAGCGAGAGACCTTCGGTTTACGCAGCAAACACTCTACCTACCATCCTACGTGACCAAAGTTCTGTAGTTCAACAGCTGCGATTTTCATGAGGAGCCCGTGAATGGTTAAAATCATCTTCAAGAAACTGGAACAGTAACCATGAGGCAGAAATCAAGCAGAATTAGAGCAAATACCGCCCAAATAGACCGATATACGCCTAATTGTACGCAGGGAGCGTGGGACCACTGCCCAACTCTTACAAAACCGTTTAATCCTGACGGGAATACACGTGTAAGTGACTAAATGGTAAGAAATTGCTTGTACGAAGTCCAAACATTCTCCAAAACGCATGTAATTCAGATTCCTTTAAACAGTTCTCAATATCCAAATCGATTATCGTTCGCAAGGCAGCACATGGATTGAGGCACGAGTGATTACAGCACCGTACGTAAAAATTTTTTTTATAACTATTATCGCATAAGGGTGTGGAGTTATAAAAGTAAGTAGGTAACTTTCATTAATAATTATATATAAACTTTTGTCAGTAATTATATTTAATGAGCTTCTTCTTTTTCCTTCATTTCATGTTTTTTACTAATTTTATAATAGCCCTTGATAGTGATCATGATTTATTCCATTTATCCTAATTGTGTTTGTATTTATTATTTATTTAATATCATTTAAAAAGAATATGCAAAAAAATTGTTAAAATAACACAATATGGTGTGAGTGTGATTTTGATAGCCCACCCGTAATCCTAATTCATGTGATTATTAAGGAGATGACAGAAGCTTGAATGAATATGTTTCACATTTTCGTAGTGTATTGAAAAAAGTGATTTTTTGACTCTTATATTGATGAAAGTGACAGGTTTAGGTACCCTAATGTAATGGTGATTTTGTGCAGAATTTTTGGCCCTCATTGTGCGCGCCCTCAAGGCGTGAAAAGACGAGCGAACTTACCCGTTAGCCGGTGGAAAAGTTGGAAAGAAAATACTATCTACGGACCAAAATCAACTAAATCAAAGCACTGACAACGCCCCACTAAGCACTTTTTTGTTATGGAACCAGTAAATCAGCCTTGGATTGGATCTGATAAACGAAAACAACAATCATATCGAAAAACGTACGACTCTTTCGAAACGTGGAGCGTACCATCTTCATATGTGCCAGGTGCACAGCAACCACTGCTGAACAAAATGAAAAATTATAAGGTTAATATACTGGCAGTCCAAGAAACTAAACTGCTAGGTAATGATGTCAATGACATGCAAACACACACCATCTTCACAGCGGCAAGTAGTTTGGCATTCATGAGTATGGAGCAGTATTTTTCGTGGACAATAAGTTCAAACAAACTGTCACTAACTTCAAGGCAGTTAATGGATAGATCTGTGCTAAGCGCATCAAGACGAGCTTTTTCAATACTTGGATGAAAAATAACAAAATAGCGCCGAAAGATAATTTTCACAGCACCCAGAATACACCATAGACAGACTGCTCTCACACGGCATCAAAACTGGTCGAGGGGACTTTAACGCCCAAATTGGCTGGGAGTTGGCTCACAGAGGGACAAGAAGATGGTACAGTCTACACACGGAGACTCGCCAAAATAAACAGCGCCTGATAGAGTTCACGTCAGGTAGAAATCGCATTATAAGTTCCACATGCTTTCCGCACCGTGACATTCACAAAAAAACGTGGGCATCCCCCGATGCCTGCACGCAACAGACCATTTACTCAAAGAAAAAACGAGCTGCTACCAGCATTTTCAACCCTACGCTTATACTGTGATGCACATTGTGGATCGGCCCCATTACTTATAAAAAGTTAAATTCTGGTGTCACATCACCAATTATCAAAAACAATCAAAGCCACTAATAACAAAATACGATCTATCTAAGTTAAATGATACTTCGGTGAAGTCCACATATATATCATCAATAGAAGATGTGCTGAAAACCATAGTATACTCAACTAGTACCCACACCTTTCATTTACCCTGTGTTGCACACTTTTCGAATTTTCCCAGAGGCACGTCAGCTGATCTGGGGCATGACAGCTGATCCCATGTTTGGCGCGCTCAAGAAACAAAGCAAAATGCTAATAAAATTTCCGACGCATGTGTTCCTTTATGCATTTCAGAACATAGGAGTGCTGCCCGATCCTAATAAAAAACTAAAAGATTGCATGGAACGAATTTGTTTTTCTGCAAAGTTATTGATTTTTTAGCTCTGGTAGCCCTGAAATCTCTCATCGAAGCATATGTTTATTTTCGCGCCATTGCTCGCATCAGCGTTTACCACCTACCTGCTACCGAGGATTTATGGCTCGCTGTTCGGCTTGTGTTCGAATTTTTCCGGAGGGTTGATGGAGTGTGGTTACTAGTTGAGTATACTATGCTGAAAACAGTTCCGCAGTTAGAAGAAAATAACAACGATATCCAAAGGATATGGAAAGTCGTCAAAGATGCGATCGCAAACACAGTGAAAAAGGTCTAAGGCCACTAACCAAAAACTGATCATAAATACTGACTCGATGAAAAATGTCAAGATGCGGTCAAAAAACCAAATCAGGCACATAAACTGTACGTCCAAAGACCCATCTGGGTGAAAAAGGAGCAATACATATATCACCCTCCGTCAACAGGCATAAATGCTGTGTCGACAGAAGAAACTACGAGCGATCAACCGGAAGGTAGAATAAACTAACGAACATATGACGCTAAATGAAGCAAGATTAGCGTACGCATTAATTAAACAGCTTCGCCGGGGATACACACCACGAACGAGTCTCTGTAAAGACGCACAACGAGCAATATTAGCAACCCTAACGATAGTGAAAGCAATATTTCCAAAAGCAGCTCACTGCACCTACAACATTTACCGAACCTGTGAGCATTCCAGGGGCTAAAAAAATGTCCTGGGAATTTTTTCGTGTATTTCCCCTCCCTGTGCGCCCCTCGAAGCAAACTTTGCCAAACTAAGACCTGTTTTGAAAAGTTCTCATCAAAACCTTTCATTTGATACCCATATCGGCTACCTTCAATGAAATTTTTTTTTCGGGGGGTCACTCCCCTATATGGGGAGACCCCCCTTAAATACCTTACAAAATTTTTTTGTAGTTGAACTTTGAAGAGAGCACCACTTTACACCTACGTACAAAATTTGATGTTTCTAGCTTAAGTAGTTTCTGAGAAAAACTGCTGTGACACACGGACGGACGGACGGACGGACAGACGGACAGACGGACAGACAGGACGCGATTTTAGAAGGGTTTTGTAAAATTATTTTACAAAACACTAAAAAAGAAGATTTGCTAGCTATGAAAATTACAGAGGGATTCCTCTGTTGAGCACATCATATAAAGTACTATCAAAAGTCATGGTACGAAGACTGAAGCCCTATTATGAAAATATTATCGGAGAGTACCAAGGTGCTTTTCGAAGTGGACGGTCTGTGTTGAACCAGATATTTTCAATGAAACCGATGCTCGAAAAGTGCTGAGAATATAATATCGATGTATACCAGGTTTTTGTAAAGGGTGTTTTTTAGAGATATAGAATTTTAAGTTGGCAACAATTTTTGACGCTACTTATGGTGTGACAGCTGTCATGCGTTTTATGGTTAGTGCGGTTTGCCATTTTATCATGAATAAGTGTTATAGGTCGGTGGCATATATTTCCGGCATATTTCGTTAGTGTCATTTGATACCATATTCGAATGGTGGAATTCAATGGGTGTTTTTTAAGAGGTATGAACTTTAAGTTGGCATCACTTTTTAATGCTACGTATGCTGAGTCAGCTGTCATACGTTTTATGGTTAGTTTGGGTTGACATTTTATTATATTTTCAATGGAAGACAACATTCAATTCAAAATGGAAGACAACATTCGCCGTGATATAGTCGAGAAGCGGCCCCAATTATCGGTTAGAGTAGTTGGAAATTGGACCTTTTGTTTGGACTTCTTCCGCGCCAGTCATAATACTCACATGCCCAAAATCATATTTAAATAAAAAAAGGCTGAGAATTATCTTTCCAACAAAACCAATTTCATGGCAATTAAAACAATTTATCCGTATTTTTATTTCATTTCAAAGTTCTATGCCTCTAAAGAAACACCCTGTAGAATTCAAGCAAGCATACTTCAAGCAAGCATACTTCAAGCAAGCAAAATGTCCTGCACCAAATAATACTTGACTTTGGTGTCCAAACTAAATTTGTCCGCATGACCAAGATCAGAGTTAACGGAGATTTTACTGAAAGCTTCCCAACAAGCTCAGGCCGTAAACAGGGTGATGGATTTGCCCCAATGTAGTCGAATATTGCTCTGGATCAGGCGGTCAGGAAAGCACCAGTGGACACCTCGGGCAAGCTTCACTCCAAGCCCATGCAACTAGTCGCTTATGCAGATGACGTTAAAATTGCCATTCCAAATGCGAAAGATCCGTTTATACGGCTGGAGTCAGAAGCCTCGTGGTCAATGAAACTAAATTAAATTCATGACCTAAAGAAGGGAAGACATACCGAAGTGACGAAATCTGACCTTAGGAGACTACAATCTGAAAAGTGTAGATAGCTTCCCATATCTAGGAGCCCAGCTTGATTGAAAGGGCACAGAAAAGAATAAAATATAGAAAATGATTAACGCGAAAATAAAATCTACATATACAAGCTAATAAACACTGTGCTGCTGTATGGATAAGAAATCCGGGCTTTTAAAATTTTTCCAAAAAGGCTCTGGACGTATTCGAATGCAAAGTGCTCAGGAGAATATATGACCCAGTAAAGCATGAAACAGTGTCCAGACTTCGGTGCAACGACAAGTTGTATAGTTTTTATGACAACCCACCTATATCCAAATGCTTAAAGCTACGTAAACAGTAATGGACAGGGCTAGGAATGGGAAAAACCGCACCGGCTTAACCCAAAACTATTTTTTTTGTTTCGAAAAATCGATGTTTTCCTCTCAATTTAAACCGATACCTTATTTCAAATTCAAGATCCAAGTAAAAACTAGATACAAAGGCATAGAAAAATACCGAATATAAAAACCCGGAAAACAGTTCTTTCACCATCCGTACCTAGGCAGCAACAATGACCCCAGTCACCAGAGCAACGCAAATTTCTGTTTTATTGGTTCTTGTTATTAGTTGTACATGTTTAGTTTCAATGTGTAGGATTTCACATAGAGTGCGAAGTGAATCTAGCACAAGATACACAATAAATGCAAAATACTTGGGAATTTAACAGAAAGATCTTTCATCCTTAAACTGTAAATGAATGACTTAGCTTAACAGTAAGCTGTCAGCTTGGATTTTAATACATTAATCTCTTATTTTTAACACAAAGACGAAATATCCTTCACTTTATTTTGATTTAAATAATTTTGGGAGTAAAAAATCCAAGAAACATTTATACCGTTTTATTTTGGCTGTAAAAACGCTCGGTCAAATCGAAGATGAAAAAACTGGAAAACAGAAAAACCAGTACTTTTAGCAAAACCGCCATCCCTAGGCAGGGCATGTGGAGAGAATGGAAGAGCACAGTCTCCCCAGACGAACGTTCAAGGATAGATCGCAAGGGAAGCATTCAATTGGGAAGCCGAGGAAACATTGGGAAGATTCAATCCATGCTGACAGCAGATTAAGATTTCCGATTGGAAAACGATGACAATTGGAGGCGAGTACTACTGCAGGGGAAGAGCCGTATCAGAGCTATGCCATAAATGACGAATGTAATGATGTAGGGGGAAATCTTCTTATCAGGAAAAATGAACTCAACGAAGGAACAACAGAAGCTAAAAGAGGTGTGAAGGATTTCATTACATCTCATGTGGCGCCATTTGCTCTAAGAATTGATTCAAGGTTTAATCTCATGCACCGGAACGCCCGCCGACATATAGCCGAACCCACCAAAATAACTCTAGACTAAGCTAGCACATAAGTGTTACCATGGCCTGCAAACATACGGGACCAGAATCTAATTGAAAATGTGTGGGATTTGCCAAAGAAAGACCATCCAAGATGCGATCAAACGCGTGCATAACGAAAGGCACCTCATAAATAGAGTCAAGTCGCTTTTCGAGCGAATTCCAGGAAAAATTGTGTGATCCCCCATAAAAAGTATGTCTTCTAGACTTCGAAAGTGTATTGAAAAAAGTAGGAAGGATACCTTAGGTACTAAATAAGGGGAAAAAGGGCTAAAATATTTCCCTTTTATAAGCTTTATTTTGTTTTTAAGTGTCTTTTTCGAAACGAAATGAAGATTATTTTTTAAAACAGAAAAATGTTTTGCGATACTAGTATTTACATTAAAAAACTATCCATTTAGTTCTTTCTATTTTATATCGATTCCCGAATTTCATAGAATCATTACAATGCTAACAAATATGCTAGCCATCATTTGGTTTTGACTTGTATACACCATCTGATAGTTTTCTTTATGAATAAGATGCTGAAATACTTCAAATTTCAAAGTAATAAAATAAAACTCAACCACGACAGAAATCGGTATTTTTTTCTCGTCAATTCAATGCTTTTATACAACATACATATGTATGTGTAAATTTTTGAAGAGCTGTAGACCTCTGTAAGAAAAATTTCTACTAATAACAATTTTTTGTTTTTTTTTGGGTTTTGTAAAATAATTTTACGAATCCTACTAAAATCGTGCCTGTCTGTCCGTCTACCCGTCTGTCACAGCACTTTTTCTCGCTAACTGTATAAGCTACAAACATAAAATTTTGCATACAGGTGTAAAGTGGTAACCTCTTCAAAGTTCCACGACAAAAAATTTTACAGGGTTCTTAACGGGGGTCTCCCCATGTAGAGGGAGTGGCACCTGAAAAAAAAATTCAACTAAGGTAGCCGATATGGATATCACATGAAGGGTCTTGATGAGAACTTTTCAAAACAGGTCTTAAACTGACATTTTTTGTTTCCAGGGGTACAGAAAGAGAAAAAACACGAAAAATTTGTGTCAGACCACAGGCATCAAATCGCAAAGGACACCTGTGGTCTAAAAAATCTGAAAACAATTATGGAGGTAGATGTTTATGAGTACAACACTAACGACGTCAGAAGTTGAAATTAGCTTAACTTTGTTGATAATAGCATAATCTTCGAGTTCAACATTTTTCCCAATCAAATCGTATGGATACGCTTAAACTCAATTAAATTCGATATTTAAGTAGTCTTACAAAAGGTTCTTATGCCTTGGTAGTTTGATGATAATCCAATTAAATTCCCGGAAGCAATAGTCATTTAAAGTTTCTCTAATTACAACCACAATAACATACAATCATGGTACTTTATGGACTCTCCATTGAATCAGACACTGCAGTTTTGATTTGATCTTCTAAACATTTTCAGATAAGATCAATAACGTAAATATTTTTGGGATATGAGTGATTTGTGTTACTTTGCAACAAAATGGTGACAGTTAAAAATGGAATAACAATCCATTTTCTTTTAAACGTGCGCATCTCCTTGACGTGTTTCTTGAGTTTATTCGTTGTTGGTGAGTGCGTACCGTAAGTTGAGTACAAAACCCCTACTGATATCAGCAGGTCTGTCTACTCTACTTGTTTCAAAATACAATTAACAATTTCAAATCTTATTCGTTGCCCACGGAACCATTCTTGATATTTCAGTAATTGTGAGTTATTACCTTGGCTCAGAATAGTTTCTGCTCTTAACAACAATACCGGTATAAAAGTGCGAAGCTCTCGTTCTTAAAAGTTGCACCCTTACAACGCCATAATACCAGTAACTTATTGACAAGCTCAACAACGAGATATTTTAACACATTAATAGAAGTGAGCCATAATTATTCCTCAGCATTATCCAAAAGCGATACATGCGGATGGTGACCTGGGTTCAGATTCGTCCTGAACTTTTGGATGACATTTTGGTCCGTTGTAGATATTTATGGTGAGAGCGCGGGTTTTTCTGTCCAAAATCCAAAAATATAATATGATATGAACAAGAATAGAAACAGAAACAAAAGGAAAAGTTTAAGAAAACATACTAAAAGTAAACCACAAGCTGTTTGATTTTATAAGTTTCTATAAATGCGTAAGTTAAGAGCAACTAGAAAGCGAAGAACTCAACAAATTAATTAAGAAAACCCCTTGTGCCTCCCAAAATTATATTATTTCGCCAAAAAGAAAGAATTTTTAATAAGCCCCTCCTGAAGGAGCGCAGCCAATGCTGTCGTGCGGATGCACAGAGAAAGCAAATCAGAAATTTATTATAAATACTACGAGGTGTCACAAGTAACGAGACTGATTTTATTACCGCACTTGTGGTAAACCTGTGACCTTGAAATTAGCTTTCCCCTCCCCGGCATCCTTCCCCTCTCCATTAATATATTTATCATCGCTCTAGCTGGTTAAGTACGCCTGCTGTGTCGGGTTGAGTAGACGTGCGTTGGTAGTGCTTGTCACGAAAATGGAGAAACGAAATCAAGAGCAACGCGTCGCGATAAAATTTTGGGCCAGATTGGGAGAATAAGCCATGGAATTGTACGCTAAAATTGCATAGTGATAGCGCTCTTAATCGTGCCCAGATGTTTCGCTGGCAAAAAGAGTTTAAGGAGGGTGTAACACACTTTGCTGCTAGGTGGCTTGTCATTTCACGTTGGTTGCGACGAGCGCGCATCCTACGTCAATTTCGTCGTGGGATGTCAAGAGGATTTGACAGCCACATGGGAGTAAAGTGTGCAGGTAGTGGCCGCCACCCATGAAGAAGTCTCGGAGTGTGCCGACAGTTCCAAAAGGGTAAATAGTAACGCTTCGATTCGATCACCAACTGTTGCGACAACAAACCCAATAACTAGTCGGATTGCAGGAATTGGGAAAAAGGCTAGAAGAATACGAGTACGAGCCAACCGAAAAGAACCAGACTACATGTGCAACGAATGGTGCCATTTATTATGCCGCTACTCCACCGGCTCCGATAAGCAACATACCTATCGATCAGGTTGCAGCAGTTTACACACCAGCAGGTGTGCCAACAATATACCCACCTTCAATGCCGTACCAGCCGTTTTAGCAGTACTACAGTGTGCCAATGAATGTTCCCACCATTTGGCCTCAGAACTACCAAGGTAATTAGATTTGCTTGTATAGATGATACATCAGTTAAATTGGAAACGTGGGATACGGCCGGACAAGACAGGTATCACAGTTTAGCGCTAATGTATTATAGAGGAGCGCAAGCCACAACATGAATTTGTAAGGATTACCAGATTAACATTTGAACGACCTCCTGAACGATTACACAATGGCGATATCGAATCATTATTTTCTTTAATGGATTATGAATTTACTAGATCAATGTGGAATTATCCATTTCGAATAACGTACCGATTAATACTACGTGACAAAGAACTGCACTTTCATATCGGTGTTTACAACCCTAGTAAGGACTTAACCTTTTCATTCAATTACTCCTACATACCTACCTGAAAGTTCCCGATGTGCGCCGATGCCAAATAACAGGTTTACACGGTTGTACATTTATTGATAAGACTAGCGATGTTGTCTCCGGACGAAAGCGGAGGCTGCAAAAATACAATTTCCTCGACACAGTCATTTGGAATCCTTGGATAGACCAAGCCCGAGAGATAGCAGATTTTGGAGACGATGAATATCCAAATATGTTAGGCGTTGAATCTGGACATGTTTCAACTCCAGTTATTCTGCTGCCTGGAACAGCCTTTGAACTAGCTAAACCCTACAGATTATTATCGAAGGTAACGTCAGTAGGAAATCAAAACGGAGTCACTAACCATCGAGGAAAAGGGGCATTCAACCGAGCTAAAACGGATTAATTATAGATTTTGCAGTTTGTTGATTTCTACGGTTCAACTTGGTACTGCGAACTGCCCGTATTCTTAAATCGTAAAACTCAACTATCTTTAAACTGAACTTGACTAGCTCATTGACTCGCTCCAATTTCGGCTGATTCCTGATGGAAATCAACTATGACATTGTCAGCATACATAAATCGGAATACGTTTTTTTATAACTTTTGAATATACCTAAGGGGAAAGCTGATTAATTAAATGCATGTTATAATTTAATCCCTCTACATGTTCTGGTGCTGGAACTTAATTATCAAGAGTTGAATTAATAGTCTATTCATTATTTAGAAAGCAAATGGAAGCAATATTCCTCGAGAATACAATATGTGGTTAATAGATAGATAAATGATCAGTTAAAACAAAGAAAAAAATGGAAACTAGAAAAAATTGAGGACAATAAGGTTTTAGTTGTACTAAAGAGCAAATAGTTAATTTCTATTGAACTGTACAGTCAATATAAATATAACGAGATCTTAGGACAAAGAAAATGGTGGTGAATCAGAACTCTCACGTAAATTTTGAAAGGAAAAATTAGCCTCCCTAATACTACACACCGCTTAAACGAAAAAGAAAAAAACTAAAGCAACTCCGAATGTAGATCGCATATTCTATTAATATAATTGCAATTGGCGAGAAAATTTAGGGTTGATTGTGTTATAATTAGTCACAGTTTTTTTGTGCCCGTTGAAGATTATAAAAGGGAAATTCTAGAGAATTCATTGTAGTGTAAATGCGTAATGAAAAACTATTTAATATAAAAAATGCCCTGTTTTGAATAGTCGTAAATGTTTTAGAATACAACCTGCGTTGTATTCTTCCAATCGGCACCTTTGAATAGTTCACAAAATTCTGTTCATGCATTTGCTTAGATAATTTGTATATATTATTTTGTATTGCCTATTCATAAAGTAGGTTAAAAAAATTATGAACTGCACGTCTGAGAATGAGAACTGTATTAGCCCTGCACAAGTGTAATATCATCATGTTTGAACGCGAGGAATTAATCTTGAAAAGATCTCTTTCGATAAAATTTTAATACCATAGAAAGGTTTCTACCGAATCAACTGCAAAACTTCAGTGAGCTAATTGAGGCTTTCATTTTATAAAAAAAAAGGAAAAAATTCCCTAACATTCCTGCTGTATAAATGAATTTTTTTTTTAAACTATTATCTTTCAATTCCTCTCTCTATCACCCATTTCAATGATATTTTTTTTCATTTCGGAATTAACTTAATACTTCAAATCAACATGAATATCCCCACCAGTAATAAATTCAATGGCGTGCTTTTCAAAAATTGTATATTTCTTTATTGTTAGCCGATAATTTTGATAAAGTGAAAGAAATCAACTTCCTTTTGTTTCAAAAAACACAACAAAAAAAAAGAACACGTTAATTAAAACTGTAATTTAAAAATAAGAAGCTTTTAATATAGTTAGTACAAAAGAAAAGAGAACAGGAACTAACTATTTAGATTTACTTGATAATATTCAACAATTATTTTTATTATTAAATCACATTAAATTTTATGGTTTTCTTCCGTGATTACTATGAAAATGACCTGAGAGAAAATATTAAAACTTGAATAGAATTATTATAAAAAACTTAAAAGTTAAATCAGAGAATAAAAAACCATGAATTGCTAACTAAAAACACGACTTTCTTTTCCAGTGGTTCTTCCTTTCAGCGGGAGATAGAGTGCAGGGTAGGTATGCCGTCGCGAGGGTAGGGTTTGAGAAAATCCGCTGAGGTCGGTGTCGCGTCGCGCGCGGTACCTTTGTTGTTTTGCCTTTTTATTAGAGTAGCTTTCGTCGGGTTGATTTAACGTAGTATACTTTTCGGTACCGCGTCGGAAATTCGGAAACGCGAAGTAAAAATTAGATTTTGTTCCTTGACTGATTGATGAAGAAATACGGAGTAACGTAAAATAGGTTTCCACTCCGTATGGTTTTGTTTTGGTGACGCGTTTGAAAACGGGCATGTATTGGTGGCTGAATATTGTAAATGAGCGTAATCCATTCGGAGACCCGCGACCGAAATCCTCTCCGATCTACCTGGCCGACAAGTAGCCACCGCGTGAATGGGTTACGGTGCACGGATTGGTTGACCGGTTGGTACCATCCGTTGGCACTACTCAGACTTAACGTCTAGGACCGATGAGAGGTCGGTTCCTCGTACGGACGTAGACTTAAAATCATTACAAGGGGCGTAAAAGCGTGGAAGACGAGGCGCGGAGCGGTCTGATCCGTGAAGATCGACGTTTAGCAGTTCGAATGTTGGCCTCGGCACTGGGTATGAACCGTGCAAAAGTCGGACAAATTTTAACCGACGATTTTGGGATGAAAAAGGTGTGCGCGAAGATGATTCCAAAGAACCTTTCTGATTATTTGGCCTCTAAAGAGATCGCCGTGGTGCAACAGCCGCCTTATTCGCCCCATACGTCACCCTGTTTTTTGTTCTCTAGACCAAAGTCGGTGGCCTAAGGAACCCATTTTGAGTCGATAACGGACATCCAGGCGGCCGTGATGAGGGTACTCGCGGACATCCGAGTCAAAGCGTTCCAGAAATGTTACGAAGCATGGAAAACACGTTGGAATCATTTTATGTCTGCCCAAGGGGACTACTTTGAAGGGGATGAATTTTTAAATCTATGGTTTTCGTGGAATCAGTCTCATCACTTAATTATCACGCCTCGTAGGTGGTATTCCTAACTATTGAATATACTCGTATATTGATGTTGCGCATGCGGGACAATACTTTGACAATTTGTTATTAGGTATTCACAATAATGAATAAAAGTGTAGTAAACATCTGATTTACATTATAATTGATATCTAAACAATTTGCGACATTTTGTATTTTCATTTCTTTCTATTTTTTCTATTAAATAAACGTAAAATAATTTAAACATCCATCAAAACTCAGCCACTGAAGTTAAAGGAAATGCTCAACAGCAACTACTCCAAACGAAAGGAACGACAATGCAAAGCAGAATTCAAACCAAAAAAGTGACACTACAAATTAAACGGAAAAGACGAAGAGGTATGAGTGGCTCTTGCATGTGAACTACATTACTGGGATTTGATATCCGACTGACAAGGTGCGTCGGGTACCATCACCAACAGGTTGCCCATCTCTTGTTGTGGGCTGTAAGTACACTTGTCAAGGGCGAGGCCCCTTGTGGTAACCGCGCGTGGTATAGTGAAAATTGGAAAGTTCGATGCAGAACTATTGCGATTTCCTTAATTTATTTTCTCAGGCCTAGACCTGTTCGATCCTTAAAGATAATTGAGACTCCCACAATCGTACGCGTGATAAATGTTTTGCAGTGCAAGTTTTGCGCTGGCGGAAAGAACCCGCCCATGACACCAAAGAAGCTAGCTGTCAGCACGTGTGCGCGGCGCCAGGCAAAACCATGTCAGCTGAGCTCGGTCCTTAACAGCTCGCTGACCCTTGCGCCAGATGATCGGCACCCGTGCTCTGTACCGACACCTTTAACACCCCCTGAAAACACTACATCGTCCGAAATTGTAATTAATGATGTCACTGATTAATAGGGTAAAGTTCGCCAATTCTTCAAATGTGGTCAAATCCGTACTGGGTAACCCTCGGTAGTAATCAAGTTACAAGTCAATAAATGAAATCAATATAATTTAAAAATTATATAAAAACTTGGCAATGAATTTCTATTTTATTTTTCATGGCTTCGGTAAATTCAATATTATTTTTACCAGTACCTTGAAATCGTTAGCACACGTTGATTTTCGCTTCTCTTTTGGTTTTTTTTTACATTTCAATTGGCTTTATAAGAAATATTGCAAAATAATGCAATTATTAATGATAGATAAATAACAAGCGGGGAAAGGATTTAGATTTATACTACAATGCCAATCGATTAAAAAGCAAAATCGATTCGACGGCCAATGTGCATTTGAGTTTGTCGTCGGTTGAGGAAATTTAACTCATATGGAATAAAACTGACAATTCCGCCAACTCTGTTACTAATGGAACTTGTCAATTAATCATTTGTTATTAAATTTCAGCAGCATAGTTAATTTACTATTGTCTAATTTTGCCAATAATACACTTACATCCTTTCCAATAATCAATTTACGTGAAATGAATTCGCTTCTACGTCGGAAAATTAAATCCTAGCAAATTAAAAATGTGGTTTATATTTAGATAACCTCCCAGCTTACAATTTACTATTTATATACATTGGTGATGGCAGTGCACCTCAATAACAACCGATGCGTACTAATAAACTAGTTCAATTTAGATATAGAGATAGCTAGGTTAGCAGCTCGCTCGACTTTCCCTGGCACAGTAAACTAGGACATTGAAAATATAGCCGAATGCCATTGTAAGTACTCTTAAACACTCGATGGCGTATCCCTTCATGTAAACATTTACTTTCCATGCCATTGCGTGCAGAAAACTGTTTTATTTTACACTCACAATTTGCATGAAATACATACATAAAAAAAATAACGCAACTTTCAAAGGATATTCCTCTGATGTAGTTAAGGGAATTGTGATAATTGATATAGTGAGTAGTGTTGGTGATTTTATAATTGAAAATAACTAGTTTCAAACTGATATTTGTGCAAAATACGAGTAAAACTAATTAAAAGACATTACTTTATGCTAACACTCTTAATATTACTGCAGCTTGAAAAATTCTGCTGGATACTGCACCAAAACAACAGTTTATGATTTATTACTACGTCAGAAGAAAATGCAACATTCATCTTGAGAAAATTAATGACTATAAAGTTTTCCATCAGCTGCCAGCAACACCATTATTTAATATAATTTCTTCTTTAGAATTTTCCCCATCATTTACCTATTAACATGCTACCAAGAGATAGCTTTAAAATACACTTCTTCGACATAATGCAGTCCTTAGTGCAAGCACCTATGTAAGTATGCTAGGCTCCAATGGAAAGTGTAAAGGTATCCCTTTACCTACTTAAGTTTTATTAACATGTAACAATTATACTGTGGTACAGTGCATTCGTACGGAATCTGGCTTAAGATGATGGGATAAGGATAACGATACCACAACAACGGACTATTTAGAACGAATGAGATGTTATAGAATTAGAGAGACGTTACATGGACATGGTCGCAGGTTATTCTGGTTCATTGCTTATGTTTATTTATTGAAAGGAGTATTGATTAATCGTGGGCTTAGATTAATATTTAAAATATCTTTCCTTATTAATAATTTTTTTCTTGATAACTTAATACACTTAAAGTGTTATACACACTTTTGTAAGGATTAAGTGGGGCCTCAACCATCTTGCCTTATTGCACAAACGAAGAATTCTGCCAGCATTATCCCGTTGGAAAGAGTACATCAGTTTTTTCGTCTTCCTCACTTCTCGTATTTTCACATTAAAATACACTGACCTATTAAAGTTTTGCTCATCCAGAGTTGAAAATGTTCCTTGTGAATATAACGCGGTCAGAGTGTCAGACAAGTGCTTCTGCTATAATCCTGTACTGCAGCATGCAAATATTTGAATTAATCTTCAATTCTTTCCCTTCATCCACTTATTCTGCATATGTACATATATCCTGCTCCTATGTATAATCGTGAGGGCGAAAGAGAACGACGTAAAACCGTTGTCCTGATGATACCAAAGGCTAACAAGCAGTAAAAACATATGGTTGAACGTTTCAAATGGATAATATCGTCGTGGTACTGTTGCTACTGCTTTAGTGGGAATATTGCTTGTAGCACCAAAGATAGCGAAGAAATTTCTTTAGTTTTGTTTCAACGACGTTTCTATTAATTTCTTAATTACTACCATATGCAAATAATAGACGTATCTGAGGAACGATGGGCAATAGTTAAGGGTCTTGCAATCGGTTATAATGACAATGATAATTGTTGAAGTTTTTCCAAAATAGTTTAGAGGATATTAGTGGGAGGAAAGTGGTGGATTAGAAGTAAATAATTTTAATAAATTTTGTCTGAGGAGTTAACCTTGCTTGTGTTTCGTTGGCGGAATATGAAAGTTTAAAACTTCGGAGTTTTCCTAGTGGAAAGGTTTATTGATATGATATAAATAACGGATTAGTAGCATAGTGAAGTATCTTTAGTAGCCTATATTGATACTTTCTTAGGGTTTCCCGTAACTTATAAAGACCTATTGCAATTTTGTCTGCCTTCCTATCCATCTGTTTGCCACAAGATCTTTTTTCCAAATCTACAGTACCTACGAACACTGACTTTTGATCCTAAACAGGCTAAAGATATAAGCTGAACAATGTTTCCCATGTTTGTTAGGTGTCGCTACCTAGCTTCTAATATCTTCTTCTTCTTAGCACTACAGCTCCTCTCGGGCCTTTGCTACCTGCAAATAGCGCTTCGAACTGTCTCGGTCCATTGACCGCGTCCTCTAATTCCAAAATCCGAGCAGCGATGAACTATCTTCGTCGACTGAGTCAGCCAACGTTTCCTCGCTTTCACCACTGGTCGCCGGCCTTCAGTTATCCCAACGAATACCTTTTTGGGTATCTGTTGTTCGTCCATACGATTCATTTGGCCAGCCCATTGCAACTTCCGCAGTCTTACAATCATTGAGACCTCCGGTTCGTCAAAAATTTCATAAAACTCATGATTGTATCGAATTTGCCATTGGTCTCCGTCTAGCTTCGCTCCAATTATTCGCCTAAGGACCCGTCGTTCAAAGGCGTTCAATATATTTGCGGATGCTTGGGTTAGGGTCCATATTTCACACCCATAGCATAACACAGGTCTTATCACAGATTTGTATACTTGAAGCTTTGTTTTCCTGTGTATGCAGCTGGTCTTCAAGATCGTCAATACTGAATAAAGTATTTTATTTGCAAGCTGTATTCTTCGGCGCATTTCGTCTCTTTCATAATCGACTCTCGTTATTTTGGCGCCTAGATACACAAATTTGCCCAAGTGTGAAATTTTGTGTATTTGAGGTATTTTTCCTCGACTTTGTCATGAGCTTAGTTTTATTCGCATTGATTTGTAGCCCTACTAGTTTTGCTTCTTTGTCAAGATTCAGGAAAAGTTCGTTGACAGTTGTTAATGACCGTGACAAAATGTTGATGCCGTCCGCATATGCTACTACTTGGCTCGACTTGTATAGTAATGTACCTCGCGTATCCTTATGACGAACTCCAGAGCCAAATTAAATGGCAATTGGGCCCGCTCGTCTACCTGCTTTAGTCCGATATTTATGTCAAAAGCATCGGTGAGTTGATTATTGATGCGGACTTGGGAGGTCGCCGACGTCATTATAATTTTGGTAAAACGGACTAATTTGGCTGGGATGCCAAAGCAAAGCATTATTTGGTACAGTACGTTACGATCAATACTGTCGTATGCTTATTTAAAGTCAACGAAAACTCGGTGCACGTCAACGTTGAACTCCCAACATTTTTCAAGTACCTGCTTGACAGTGAACAACTGGTCTATTGTTGATCTACCTGCTCTAAAACCACCTTGACACTCCCCAATAATACTGTTGGCGTATGATCCGATTTTATTTTCTAAGATTTTAAAAAATATTTTGTACGCCATACAAAGTAGTTATATGCCTCTATAATTTTCGCACTGTAGCTTGTCACCTTTTTTTGTGGATAGGCTCCACTCTTTCGGCATATGTTCTTGTTGCCAAATATGTTGGATGACTTTGTGAATAGCTTGATGAACACTACTGCCACCATATTTGATGAGCTCTACGGAAATCTCATAGATGCCCGGCGCTTTATTATTCTCTTGGGCTTTGATGATGGAACAAACTTCATCCAGAGCTGGTGGGGCCAATGGACCCTCTCCGCAAACATCTATAGGCTCTGATGTTCTGGGGCTGTGCGGAGGATTAAGGAGATTCTTGAAATATCATGCCCATCTTTCCTTAATCTTGGTTTCATCAGCGATGATATTGCCGATGTCATCACGATAGAGCGTGGTTTGGGGCTGATAACTCGTTTCAGACTTTTCACTACTTTGTATGCTTTTCTTGTGTTATTGCTCGCTAAACTTACATCTATACTTCTCAATTGGTCGTCATAGTATTTTCTTTTCTTAATCCTAATTATTTTATTCGCTACTCTTCTGAGATTTTCATAGTGTTCTCTGTTCGTCCTGCTTTTCCTACCTACGTAATCTTTGTACGCCTGATTCTTTTTATCTAACGCATTCTGGCACTCATCATCGAACCAATCATTCCTCTTGCGCCGGGCTTGATGTCCGATCGTCTGTTCTGCCATGATTCTGATAGCTGCTTTCACTTCCATCCTGAGGGTCTCCGTGAAATTTTTGGCCACGGACGCCGTTTCGATGTCAAATTTTTGTAGGGGGCTGGTCTTTACTGAATATGCCCTTGACATACGACATCAATAAGTTAATTTGTTCAAGTAATGATCTAAGTTACAATTAGGTCCTCGGTACGTACGGACGTCAAGTATGCTCGAGGCCCAACGTTGTTGGATCAGAACACGATCGAACTGGTTTTGTGTGTTGCCATCCGGTGATACCCAGGCCATTTTATGAATGCGTCGATGTGGGAAGCAAGTCGAACGTATGACTAGATGTCTGCTTACATGCAAAGTCAATCAGGTGCTGGCCGTTGTCATTTGCTTCATCGTGGAGGCTATATCCTCCATTCGTTTCTCGATGAGATAGCTCATTGCCAACCTTAGCGTTGAAATCACCCAGAATTATTTTTGTGCCGGTTTGTAGGCAGTGAGTCAACCAGTCTTTCCAGGTGATTGTAGAACGTTTCCTTCGTTTCTTCGCCCTTTTCTTTGATCGGGACGTAAACACTTATCAGCCAGATTTTGAAGAATTTCGCTTTTATACGGATCGCACACATCCGTTCGTTTACTGCCTTAAAATCAATGACGTGCGATTTGAACTTCTTATCCACAATGAAGTTCACCCGGAATTCTCGTTTTCCAGTAGGCTTCCCACTTTTGAATTTTGTGTGCAATCTAATGTCTTGCATGTCGTTTCCAGTCCAATTCATTTCCTGGACTGCCAGTATTTTTAATTGATATTGACTGGCCTGTTGTAAAGGGTCCTTAACAGCGCCAGGGTAATTGAGTGATCTGACATTCCAGGATCCAATGCCATAGTCCTTTCTTCGTCTGCTAGGTTGTTACCGTGAGTTCAATCCGTTCCGAGGCCTATCTGCAGATTTCGAAGCATTTTAAGGTTTTCCAGGGACGGGGAGTTAGCCCGTCGCCCAACCTCCATTCCGGTAGCGTGGTTATTACGTCGATTCCGTTATCAGGCGCGAAAGATTTGCCTTCACCTTCTTACGTCCTCACAAAGGAGTTGTAAGTAAGATTTAGTAGCAGGAATATGCGACCAGCTTTTTCGTTTTTGCGTCAAAATAAATTTTCGATAAATAAATAAGTACACATTTACGAATGAGCTAGCTGGAGGAAAAATTACATTTCAATTGACCAATGTGACAACCGTTTGAGTGCCGGGTAGATTGCTTATGGCTAGAAGAAAGTTCATTTCCTCCGAAAAGAATTGATCGGGTTTTCGTTTGAAACGAATTGACGAGGGACCTGGGAGCAATGAGATCTTCCTCTTTAGCAGAACGACCATTGGCGGCGACGGAAGAAAGAAAAAACTCAGAAGAGATTGATCATGGATTTAATTCTCAACGGCGACAAAAGAAGGATTGAAGTTGGTGGCGGCAAGCCAGTTTGCTGAATTAGTGAAAAAAAAGAAGTTTTGAATCGGTAGCGGCCGGCCAGTACCTGGAGGTTGAAGAAGAATTTTGGATCGGCGGTGGAATTATCGGGGGCCCCCCTAAGTGCGAAGGTTCATAATTAGTAAGTGGATTGGTTTCATGAGCAGTTACAGTTTGTGTGTTGGAAATTCCAAATTTAGGTGCTGCAGCGAAATATTTTGATAAACCGTCCATTCGCTTAGCGGCTGACGTGAAGGTTTAGGGTTTAAGCGAGTGATGCCCACGCCCGTCTCTAGCGAGCGAAACCGGGACCCGCAGAACCCTCAATTGGAGAGCCCTCGAGGGGAGGGTAACAAAACTGACGCGAAAGAAATTTGGGAGGCCTTGTGATCGGATTTTTCGCAATCAATTTCTACAGCGACGTTACACGTTGTTGGAAAATATTTTTAAAATCACGAAAGCTGACACCACTTCCGCCACAAAGCATACTTTCCAACTAGTTAATGTGTGTTTTGGAATTACTGAAAAACAATCCGAATGCCCAGCTCTCGTAGTCACTGCTGTATAATAGTATTTTCAAAACACTTAGTTTTGAGTATCAATATTTTCGTTCAACTTGGTATCGTGTTGCAAAAGCCGTACAGACAATAAAGCTCCTCATTGAAAATTAGCGCTCGATTTAGAATTCGTTGAAGCAAGGAGCATCACAGGCACCAAGCTCCACTTCGGCAAACGGAAAGGACAAAAAAATTCGAAAATTAGCCATTTGATTGCTGATTGCTTAAAACGCGGGGTTGCTGAGCAGAAACTGGCAAGTTCAAATGTCAACAACTCGGAATCGACTCTGAAAAGCAGCAAACGAATGCAATGGGCTTAGCAGTCAATGCAGACTTTGCTTCTGCAGACTCTTTGGCTTCAGAATCCGGCACAATGCCTCGTATGACGGTGAATAGACAGCACTTCGCTACATTTAAGAAGTTTCCAATCCTGCAGCATATTGAGATAGCTGGCAAAGACATTATTTTGGCATGCAGATGAGAAAAAATGGAAACAATGATATTTGGTATGTACCCGAGGCTCGCCATCTTTATTAGACAGGCTGTCAAGCATGAAAATGCAATTATCATGGATATTCGTATTTGTGTTTCAAATTTACCAGTGGAATCTAACCTTGCTACCACAGAAGAAGTACTCCAAGTCTGGCACAAACGCTTAAGCGCTATGCGTTGTCTCGTGCCTGCACATCCGTGAAGTGTTCAGAAACCGCATCATTTTATGATGGTTGCGTTCTTGATAAATCACGCCATAAACCATTTCACTTGCAGGGCGTTTGCAGCCAGCCGGTGGATTGATTATTCGATTAATGATTCCCGATATTATGAGGTATCTAAAGATGACTATTATCGATACATTCACATGGAAAAATTCCAGAACGAGTGCAATATTGCGGTCTATACAGTTAAAGCTTTTCATTTGAAGTGGTGTACTGAGTTTGAGTGTGCTACGCTACAAAAACGTGGCATCGAATTTTGCCTGTTATGTCCTTATAATATTGAACAAACCAACAGACACCTCGTTGAGCTAGTTCGTTCAATGTTCTCCATCAGCAAACGGTCGAAAACTCGCACGGAAAAGTGAAGTATTTTAGGTAAAGCACCACTTGAGTTGTGAACTGGAAAGGCATTTGACAGTTTTGACTTCTTTATTCATGTCTGGATTGGAATGCTATGTAAATATTCTTAAGAAGTTTTGCTAGAAATTCAACGACAAGGCAATCCTCAGACATTTCGTGGGATTCATGATTGACGAACACGGCTACAAAGTTTAGGTGCGTTAGGAACGTTTTACGTTGATTTCCGGCTAGAAAAGTGGTGCACAACGAATGATACCATTGAATTTGAACTTCAACACCACAGTGAAGAGTCTTGTAAAGATGAGACCAGTCAAGAAGGGGAAGTTGACCACACCTCTGGCAATAACCCAGATTTGTCCATGGGCGACAGTGATACTCCGGAAGAGTGTTTAGCGATTCAGGATCCAGTATGAGTGATTCAACAACTGGTGAGGCTTGATGACTACAAACTCTGTAATGGCGTGTCTGACAGAAAGATTTAAGGATGACCTTGGGCCAAATAACTATTCCAAAGCTTGAAAAGCAGATACTCGGACAAGTAAATGATTGCAATGAAGGCAGAAATCTTGGCTTCTGAGGAGAACAACACGTGGAATTTAGTACCACTACCGCCGGGTAAGCGCGCAATCGATAATCATTGGGTACTTTTTGGTAAATTAAAAATCTGATGGTTCAATTGATCGATATCGTGCTAGTTATTTGCGGTGTATTTCAGCGGATATGGCTGAACTATGATCAGACTTATAGTCCGGTTGCCCTGTGCAACGCAATACAAGCCCTTGCAATTACAGCTGAAGAAATCCTTGCAGACGGACAACTTGATGAGAGAACTACATTCCTTTATGGCAAAATTGATACTGAAGTCTTCATAGCTCAACCATAGGGCTTTGCGAATGAATCAGGCTGTGTGTGTCTAAATCAATTATTAGAATCAGTGTAATTTGTTCGTGTTCTTCTGCTTCCCCTACCTTAGCTCTTATCAATATTGCAGTTTAAACAACAGATATAGAAGATCTCATCAAAATTATTCATTGGATATTCTACTCAATCTTGGTGAAAAATTAAAATTCTATGAATTTTTTTATTTTTTGACTGACTAACTTTCATTAACCAAAAGCTTCTGAGCTGTTTACAAGATTCAATGACTCTAGCTTCCCAGCTTTATGAGAAAATCTACTGTGAAACACTGATGAACAGACGGACGGACGATAAGAGTTTTTTTACAAAACGTTAAAAAGACTCAACATCTGAATCTCTGTCACCAAATACATAAGCATTGAACCATTTCTTCTGGAAAAGTACAGTAAATGAAAACTTGATAACGTAGAGCCTTTCTAACTGCACAAAAATATGTTAAGCTGAGTTGTTTTTGTAACATAAATAAAATAATCAGAAGTATTAACCTGAAGTAAGCATTTAAATATACAGGGTACGGTGAAACCGACCAAAGTTGAGAGCCGAAGAACCGACTAGGAAGTTTCAAGCTATGATTGTTCGCTCGATGATGCGGGTAGAGAGGAGAGGCTTTGGCATCCCAGCCAAACTCACTGATTCCTTTGACACAAATGTCGGACTAAAGCAGGGGGATGAGCTGGCCTCATTGTTATTTAATGGTACGTCATAAGAAAGCTACATGAGGTACATTGCTATACAAGTCAACCCATGTAGTATTCTATGGGGACCACATCATCATTTTGTCACGGTCATTAGCAATTACCAAAGTATTCTTTCTGAAACTTGACAGCAAGGCGAAACCAGTATGGCTACATATCAATGCGAATAAAACAAAGCTCATGACGCAGTCGAGAAAAAACAATATCGAAAAAGTGAGCAAATTCGTGTTTTTAGGTACCAAAATAACGAGAACCGCTAATAAAAGAGACAAAATATGCCGAAGAATACAGCTCGCGAATAAAATATTTTATTCAATTTTAACGATCTCGAAGACAAGCTGCATCCACAGGAAAACAGAGCTCCAATTATTCAAATCTGTGATAAGATCTGTGTATGCTATGAATGTGAAACATGAACCCTAACCCAAGCATCCGCAAATATATTCAACGCCTTTGAGCGATGGGTCCAGAAGCAAATAATTGGAGCGAAACTAGGCGGGGACGAATGGCAAATTCGATAGAACAATGAAATTTTTGATGAGTCGGAGATTGCAACAATTGACTGCGGAAGCTGCCATGGACTGGCCAAAAGGTATTCGTTGGAAGAACTGAAGGGCGGAGACCAGTGGGGAAACCGAGGAAATTTTGGTCTAACTCGATCGACGAAGACAGTTCATCGCTGCTCAGATTTCTAAATTGGAGGACGCGGTCAATAGGTAGATGGAGGCACTATTTGTATGAAGGCCCGAGACATGCTGTAGTGCTACGAAGAAGAGGAAGAACTAAAAACATCTGACGTCATCGGCGAATTTTCGAGATACCTTGTTTACGCTATGCAAGTGCCACGGCAAATATGGGGCGAGGTGACTAGACTTTCTATATTAGCATTGTTGACGCGATGAAAGTATTAAATGCAATAAAGCTCCGGTTATAGTGACAAGCGAAAACGTGCTAGTAAAGTCAACAGAGCAAAATTTTGATTTCATGAAAAGGCCGCATTTTTTGGCCGAGCACTGCAGCCCCTTTTGGGCCTTTGCTTAGAGATAGAGAGAGCATCTCATATCTGGATCAAATGTATCGGCACTCTAGAAGGTGATATGGTCAGTACCATGCTCTGGCTGTATCTTATGTGCATCCACCCAGCTGCAATATGTTCTGATTTCAAACCAGTGCGTATTATAACTGAACAGGCTTATACTCCATCCAAATAATCAGTCAAAACAAATCTAGTTGCCACCAATGGGATTCGAACCAGAGACCTTCAGCTTACGCAGCGAGTAGTCGAACCACTATAATACGCGAAAATTATAAGTTAGAGTTGCGCACCTGACAAGTGCCGCCCCTTGTATAACTACAATATCATGTTAGTAGTTATACTAAGGCGAGAAGGTTTGTGCTTCATTGCAATGAACTAGAATTGAAAATTGGTGGATCGAATCAGATCAAACGAAAACGTGATCATGAAAATCAATACAAAGAACAGTCACCTGCGGTTCAGTCTTTCTTGGATCTTATCCAGAATGTAAAATATGGAGGTACTATTCTACCAAAGACTTTCGCATTTTAGGGTTTTGTTAAAATTATTTTACAAAACCCTACTAGTTTCGCGACCAGTCTGTTTGTCTGTCCGTCTGTCCGTCCGTCCGTCCGTGTGTCACAGCAGTTTTTCTCGGAAACTGCTTAAGCTAGAAACATCAAATTTTGTGTGCAGGTGTAAAGTGGTGATCTCTTCAAAGATAACTACAAAAAAATTTTATAAGGTATTTAAGGGGGGTCTCCCCATATAGGAGAGTGACCCCCCGAAAAAAAAATTTCATTGAAGGTAGCCGATATGGGTATCGGTTGAAAGGTCTTGATGAGAACTTTTCAAAACAGGTCTAAGTTTGGCAAAATTTGCCTCGAGGGGTGCACAGGGAGGGGAAATACACGAATAATTTGTGTCCCCCCGCCTCGCGATTGGACACCTGTGATGCGAAAAATCTGAAAAAAATCAGGAATGTAGGCCTTGGTGAGTACAACAACAACAAATACGTGAGAAGTCGCAATTCACTCAATTTTGTTAGTAATAGTATGATTTATCGATTTTATGTTTTCTTGAATAAAATCTTAACGGTACCCTTAAATTCAATGAAATTCAGTACGTAGATGTCTATTTATAAAATTGACCTATCCTGAAAGTTTCATAAAGATTGAATCATATTTAGCGAAGTTATAGCGGTTTGAATTTTCCTGTATTACTATGGAACAATATGCGCTGCATGTATTACTATGGCAACATATGGCTATGGAACAATATGCGCTTTTTACCGACTCAGACACTACAGTTTTGCTAGGATTTGCATGAAAATTTCAGGAATGATAGGTATCATGTAAATCTTTGAGAATCGGTTCAGCTAGTAGTATCAGTAATCGTAAAACAAAATAGTGGCTGTTTTAAATGCGAAGATTGAATAATTTTGAGTTATTTTGCTCCAACTTCAACGTTTAAGGCGCATGCTTTGAACACTTGAATCAATTTAATGAATGACTGAAGATGAGCACCTACAATTAATGCTCATAAGTGAAACAAGTCAAGGAGGTGGGAGAGAGCTCCTAGCAAAAGGGTTTTTTAACCATTCTAGGATTCGAAAAAATTGGCCATTAATCGATGATAACAGTACAGGAGAGTGGCCCCTGAAAAAAAAAATTCATCAAACGTAGCCGATATGAGTATGAAATAAAAGTTTCCATGGGAGCTTTTCAAAACAGTTCTTAAACTGTCAGTTTTTGCTTCAGTGGGGGCACAGGGGGGAAATACATGAAAAATGTGTTTCCTCCGTCGCGGATGGACATTTGAAATAATTTTCAAGGGAAATATTTATGAGCATAACAATACCAAAAACCCCAGAAGTCGAAATTCGTTCAACTTTGTTAATAATAGTATGATCTTCGTTTTTCATATTTGCTCCAATAAAATCGTCTTTGGCATGTTTCTTGATTTGATTCGATCTGGTGACTGCATTTTGTAAATTGAATACAAAACCCTTCTGACATGAGCGCAGGTCTGTTTACCCAACTTGTTTTATTTCAAGTAGATGATCTTTCAACAGGTTCTGTCTAGAGAATAGTTGTCACCCTTTTATTTTTGAGTTTGGATGGAAAAATTCTGAATTTCGCTGGAGTCCGGAAGGTAATGCCATATTCATGTGGGCATTGAATGAAACTTTGCTAAAATTTCATTCAATTTATTTTAAAAATGTTTTTAACATAATTTATTGTTGAAAAAGTTATATATATATATATATATATATATATATATATATATATATATATATATATATATATATATATATATATATATATATATATTTCCCTAACATAATACCATCTTTTTCATTTATCTTTATTTGTTTTTATTAATGTGCCTTTATTTCCACTATACTGTTATCTAAAAATATACTTCCCACCCACCTAGTAACTTTATTAAAAAGATGAGAGTAGTCTTTTAAATTTTCTAGGAGACAACCATTTTCCGGACGACTAGCTAAAGGATTGCTTTTTGTATGACGTTAGACTTGCAAAAAAAGTAGTTCCGGCTTAACCACTCCACTTCACTATGTTGCTATCTTCCCACGCTTACATAAAGCATGTGGAATACTTGCGTCTATATCAGTATCCTGCAAATGCATCCATGTAGTCGGCTCTCGAGAAATCTTTTTCAATATGTCAACACCGGAATGATAAATGCACTCGGACAAGATGAGATGATAAAAGCCCCATCATACATGTCGTCAGTGTGATGAGTAAAGCTCCTAGTTGCCTTTCAGCCTCCTATTCTGTTATCCTGATATTCTGTCCGCTCACTTCACGTTTGTGCAGCGTGCAGGAGTGATAGAAAGATTGTATACGATGGTTGTCGACTGAACCGCAAAATATATACATATGTGGTGTATGAAGGTGGAGAAAAGGGAAGTCACACAGGATATATAAAGGCAACGACGGATTTCATGATGCACTCAGCGAATATGTGAAGAAAAGAGGACATGCACAGAAGTGAGACTACTACGCTACTAAATATGCACGGCATGGTGCAGAGTAGAAGCAACTCGACACACCTTGTGTCGCTTAGGTGAAATTGTCGCGTTCACCGACATTTCTTTTAATAAAATGTTGCAACGCAACTCATCATAAAGGAAATCTTATTCGGTTTTATGACTTGACGTACCTTTTAAGATGTCGGTCCCTCAGTGAAGAAAGAAAAATTTCTCTTGGCTGCTATTATCATAAGATATGAGGTCGCGATGGAATGTTCATTGAAATTTAGCTTTAATATTCCCTTCATGCACTATGATAAGTTAATCTTTTGATTAAAAATGAATCGTATCACTAAATCAGGCTGTTGCTCTTGTAGCCAATCAATTGTGCTGATCGAAAAAAAAAAATGTTTAGATCTATGAGCTTCAGAGGATAGTTTGCACATAATCATGGAAACCTAATGTTCCTAATCATAGATTCTTGCATTTCTTCATTCTTTAATACCGGAGTTAATAATGAGCATTATAGAATCCACCTGGAGCATCATTACTTATTTATAACCATTTGGACATTGAAAAACCTTATTCAGTGCTTGTTACCACTAGGAAAACTTATTAGAAAATAAGTTTATTTATAAATCTATTTCACAGAGCACCCATACAGGGTTTTACAACCGAGCCTCAGTTGGGCCAAGCTTTGCCCAATTATTGCCAATCATCGGGCCACGCACTCTAAAACAATCGGCTCAAGATTGGCAAATTATTGGATCCTAAAATGAAGCAAATGCTTCGTACCAATAGTTATTGCTAATATTGGTTCAATGATCGTCCAATCGTTTTTGCCAATGCTTGGTCAGGCAGGAATTTATTCTCGACATGGTTGCTAGTTGCAAGATGCAACTGCAAGTACCAGAGGTCTCCAGTGACATGGAGACGGATGATGGTGGAAGTTGTGCGGAGAATGGCGACGAGGTAGAGGCTATCGTAAAGCCGGAAGCCAAAAAGAGACCGATAGGGTCTCCAACGCAGGAGCTCACATCAAAGGTATCAAAGACCCTTGAAGTGAGTGAGCGGGATTTTCCCCAGCTCAAAAAGGTGGTGAAAATAGCTTCTGCTAGTTTCTTGGGAACCATATCCAAGCCGGGTGGAAGGCCGGGCCTACAGGGAAATAAAGGGAAATTGAAGCCCCAGCAGCCAAGCGTGGCTGCTACCAAAAAAGAGACGGTGCCTCCTATAGTGTGCTATAAATTTGACCTGAAGACTTTCAGGGGTAGCGTCAAAAGGGCTTGCGCACGAAACTCTGAAAAGGAGCCAGAGTTAAACGTGGCGGTGACCAGCTCCTCAAGAACCTCACTCCACCCTAAAACGGCTGAGGATCAAACCAGCCTATTTAATTTTCTAAAGTGTGCAAAGGTGGCTATCTACACCTACACCCTTCCAGGAGAGAGAAAATTGACTTTCCTCCTCAAAGGCGTGCACAGCTCACACAACGAGAAGCCCCACCACATCGGTGACTGAGCTGAAGGAACATTTCGGAGAAGATATCCTTTCAGCAAAAAGGTTTTCCACTATAACATCTAGGAGGGAAAAAAGGACGCTTTCATCTTTCTTCGTCCAGTTCAAATCGGACTTTGAAGTGAAGTAAGCAATGGACATAAAATTCTTATTGTGCCAGAAGATACAATGGGAGCGCTTGCAGCAAAAGTTGCGCTTCCCAATGCTACAACTGCCAAAGATTTGTCGCTTCTAACTAGATGCAACAAGCAGCATAAGTCCATTAAATGCCCAATATCGAAGGATGAGAAAAAAGACGAGATCTTTTGCGTCAACTGCAATGCAAAGGGGCGCCCAGTGATTTTCAGAGGTTGTCCTAAAGCAAAAGATGTTGAAGAGAGGAGGAAGAACCTCCAAAATAAAACAAAGGAAATGAGGGATTCCATTACAGCCTCTATAAAAAATACTGTATGTGAAGGGGACATCCTTCTAGCCTTTTGCAAGGTGCAAAGAAGCAGCCTGCACCGCAGCAAAAACAACAACCAATGCCGCAACCGCAGCAGTCGCAGAATGACCAAAATACAGTTTTGAGCACTGACTGCCAACAATTTTTCGAGTGGGACTTGTTCACACTCATTCAAAAAGTGGACTCTTTTATTCCCCACTGTAAAAAACTCACTAACCCTAGTGAGGAAAAAGCTGCGTACTTAGAATTCGCCTTCAACGTATGTTGTCGTGATGAGTTCAATCAAACTCTCCATCCTCAACATATGTTCACTAGCTCCACGCTATAAAAGGGATCTCTTTCAAGATTACTTGAACGCTCATAGACCAGACTTCTTGTTTATATCGGAAACAAGACTCAAAAAAAGACACCGAGTGCACCTGGGGAAATACAAGATTATCAGGCATGATGATCCAGAGGGAAGTCTTGGAGTTGCTATGGCTCACAAAGATCACCTGAAAGTCCAAAGGCACTGCCTTCCAACTCTGAAATGTATTGAAGCAAAAATAATGAGCTCCATGCTGGGAGGGTGCACCTTTGCATTCGGGGGGATCTATGTTTGTCATGGATACTTGTGAGGGAACTCATTGACGATTTGGAAACAGTGCTTACTCTGCGCAAAAAACCCAATTTCTATGCCATGGGAGGTGATTTTAATGCGAAACATCTCTGGTGGGGAAAAATCGCATCTAATCGCTATGGAACAGCTATTTCCAACTGGGTTATATCAAATATGGATCTCATACTGATTGCCCTAAAAGAGCCTTCCTTCCGCCGAAGCTCGTCTATTATTGACTTCTTCATTGTTTCTGTCAATCTGGTAAATCCCTCCCATAGTTGGAGGAATTTCAAGTGTGGAGCTCTTGACGCCGAGTCTGACCATCTTTTAGTTGAGCTGACCTTAAGAGTGAAAAAGGGTGTGAAACTTAAGATTGCAGATCCTCTACTTTTCATTCCATACTAGTGAATCGATTGGGTAGCAGTAGCTCCATGCTGGGAGGGTGCACCTTAGCGTTCGTGGGGATCTTTGTTCGACATGCATACTCGGTGAGGGAACTCATTGACGACTTGGAAACAGTGCTTACTCTGTGCAAAAATTTCGATTGCTATGCCATGGGAGGTGATTTGAATGCGAAACATTTCTCGTGGGGAAATGTCACATCCAATTGTTATGGAACAGTTATCTCTAACTGGGTTCAATCAAATATGGATCTCATACTGATTGCCCCGAAAGAGCCTACCTTCCGCCGAAGCTCGTCTTTTATTGACTTCTTCATTGTGTCTGCCAACCTGGTAAATCTCTCCCACAGTTGGAGGAAATTCAAGTGTGGAGTTCTTGACGCCGAGTCTGACCATCTTTTGAATGAGCTGACTTTCAGAGTGAAAAAGGGTGTGAAATTGAGATTGCAGATCCTCAACTTTTCATTCCATATAAGCGAATCGATTGGGCAGCAGTAAGTGCTGACCTTGACTGAAAATTGAAGGGTATTTCGATCAAAAGATCGAAATATCTTTCTATTCCTGAAATCGATGAGAGAGTCGCTTGTATAAATTCAACCCTGAATGCGGTCACCTCAAAGGTCTCCATTAAGAAATCCTCGACGAATCACTTTTATCGTGATTTAATAGGAGACATCCTAGAGCTTCGTCGTAAACGTAGTCGGCTTAGAAAGCTACTCGTAAGAATCTACCACCGCAATTTAAATATGGTCAACTGGGACTATGAACGTATTCACGTAGTGATTATGTCTCTAAACCGAATGATCTCGAGAGAACCACGGCTTTTGCTAACGATCGATTTGAGCAGGCCCTAGAAAGTATCAAACCAGGTCCGTGTATGTTTTCTCATGTCAATAGGATAACTGGCAGAAAAGGCAGCCCGGGGTCCTCACTTAGGATGGATTTATGCTCATGAATGACAAAGCCATCGTTGACTCTATCGCAAAACATTTTGCGAAAGTTCTTCAAGGAGAGCAACCAAGTGAGGACTCTTTCGTTACTTCGTTAGTGAGCAGCAACACAACGAATTTCGACAGGGACAATGATCAATTGTGCTTGACTCGGTTGTCTGTTTCAAAACCCTCTGATGCACCCACTAGCCTTGGTCTGGAGAAACTCACTTTGTTGGCACTGGAGCAAAATTCCAAAAAATCAGCAGTAGCTGATGCCTTCGCCGTGTTTTGTTTGTTCTCCTCGCAATCATTCTTAATAATTGCATTAACATTTGCTACTTCCTTTATCAATGGAAATGTGCGAAAATATTCGCAATACCCAAGAAGTCGGGCAGTACTGAGTAGTCGATACTCGTCCGATTTCGTTGCTTTCAAATATTGGTAAGCTTCTTGAAAGGGTAATACTTGAAGGCATCATACGATTCTCTGCCGGGGCAAGAATTGTGCCGAAAAGACAATGTGGCTTCAAAAAAGCTCACTCCACGTTTGAGGCTATGGCCGTGTTCGAAACTGATATAACGAGAAGCTGGCGCAACAATAAGCTTGTTGTAGGTTGCCTGATCGATGTGGAGAAACCTTTGACTCTGTATGGATCAATGGGCTTCTCAAGGAAATGATAAATCTTGGCTTACCGGCCCATATTGTGCAAATTATAGGGAGCTTCATGAGGGGACGAACTGCCTTTGTGGTGGCTAGTGGAACTAGCTCAGACCCGTTTAGTATTGACTCGGGGGTCCCACAGGGGTCTATTTTAGGCCCATTTCTTTTCAACATATTCACCTCTGACGTCCCGGGCGTAAGAGACGAATATACGCCTGGAGTCCAGGTGAACCCCTTCGCTGACGACTTTAGTGTGGTCATCCGAGCACAATTTGCGCTTTGCTAGGATGCGGCTCCCAAAATATTTCGAATCTTTTACTGCATATTGCCGGAAATGGGGAATCAAGGTAAATGCAAAGAAAAGTGAATTGATTGTGTTTAAGGACCCCCACAAAAACTTCGGTCGTCGTGCAAGAGGCATCTGTGACTGCAGGATTAAGTTGAATGGGCAGATGGTGCACTGCTCTAGGCAAACAAAGTACTTGGGGGTAGTTTTCGACAGGAAAGCTACGTTTAGTGCTCACGTTGATAATATTTTGAACGAAGTGACTTATGCATACCATCTTCTTTTACCTCTTTTCAGGAAACATTCGGCAGCGAGCAAGCTTGTCACGGTTTTGGCCTGTAAAACCTTGATTCGTCCGATCATCACATATGCGGTGATGATATGGATAGGAGCTCCAAAAACAAAATGGGGCAAGATAGGATTAGTGGAGCAAAAAATCCTTTGGGCTTGCACAGGCCTATACATATGGGAGGACGGACGGTCTTACCCAACGAGGTGCTGTACCAGGAGACAGGAATGGAGCTGATAAAATCGTATGCAGAAAAGCTAGTGGAATCGGGAATCAGGAGAGCCAAGAAGCACAAAGTGGGAGTTGTCAGGAGAGCGACGGACAATCGCTCTATGGACGCAGCGAATGAGTAGTCTTTAAGATAGTCTTAAGGAAATAATGTATTTAATTTTGAGGAAATCAATTTTTAACACAAGTTGTTAGATCAAATGTTTTTTTACAAACTTCTTTTTAACCTACTAATGTTTGATTATGTTGTGGGTGTCAACATTTTAAAGTTTCCTTTTACTAAAAAATTAATATTGTAATACAATTAAAGTAGATTATTATTGAACTCCAGGAAAAGCCCTTAAGGCACAACCCGCATGTGTATTGTTAGGTTAAGCTATTGATGAATTGTATATATGTAAAAAATTAAAAATCACCAAATAAAGGTCTTTTGGCTCGCGAAAACAAGGGAAATTCGGCTAAAAACTAAGACAAATCAGCCACAACGACAGTCAGATCACTCATTGAAAAAAATAACATTAAATTTATTCGTACTGTCGTTCTCGTAAACTTGATTCCCCTCTCTCGCTCATCCCGCCACTCACTTATTCTAAAATCATAATTTCATATTCTCATTACCAACTTCATTCATTAGATTCTTACCTACTCATTAACTCGGGCTAGATTTGAGCTTGCATCTCACGATCAACACTTAATCATCTACTATACATAATGCGCTCACATACATGATGATTATTATGCGAAATGCTGGTTTTCTTAGTAGATGCGGTAATTTGCCGAAGTTTCAAGTGCAATTTGACCAGAGGGTCTAGTGTAATTTAGCGAAGGTCATGTATAACTTTCCATATAATTTTCGTCTTCAAATGAAAAAAAGTACCCAAATATATACTATATTTAGGTGGTTTTACCCCAATTTTTTTCTCTTGATGAAAGTTAATATAAGAATAGAACTCAGAATAATTTCCTCCCAATCAGTATGTCTTGTCATAAGGTTTTGGACAGACTTCGCATTTGCATCACTGAAAAAATAAATATCCCTAATACTGAGTACGAGGAAGCCTGATTTATAGATTATTCTATATCTCCCAGCTAAGAATATTCAAAATGACATAACCTCTTTGTCGGGTGAAAGGTTAAGCGCCTGAAACTCTTCACATCATCAATACTGTCTCAACACCATCAATGTGGACAAGTGCACCAACGGTGCACAAATATCCTCCATTTTTCTATACCATCCGCTTTCGAGACATACAGTCCTTCCGCTTTACAATGTACAATATCTCGTGAGTTCTACCTGTGCTATATATCCTTGTGTTGCAACCGCTTTCAATCATTTTCTTTTCATGCATAAAATCAATTATTGAACTTTCAAGTGACCGAATGATGATAAAGACGAGGCAAGTTGGATAGAATGAAAAGAGAAAATGTAGAAAGGGATTGCGTGGTTACTGATGTGTACTCACTGAACAGGCAAAATGGCTGAGTCTCTGACTAGGATGATGGCTGTACAGCTGTCGAAGACTGAGCCATGTCTACGTTTTGGCTAAGCATATTTAGCGGTCAAATTATATTTTTAGAATGCCCTATACAATGTGAGGGTTGAATATGACGAAATTTGAGCTAAATAATAGATTTTAACTATATAAGAAGTGAGCTAGCAACACCTTGAATGAATATTTAATTCAGGTCATTTTGTGACGTACGAAGGATCTTTTTATCAGTCTACACATCAATGACGTTTTGCGTTACGGAATTTGAATTTGGTATTTAACAACCAATTCAATTGAATAACCTTATTTTGGGTAGCACTAAATTTATCGTGTTATCAATTTTGTAATTTACAAGAAGATATTAATAACTGTAAAATTTGCAAGAAAATTGGGAATGACAGAATAATCAATTTTTAATTGATTAACAATAATTGCTTAGCTACTCGTGTGCTCTATTTTCAGACTGAAAGCTTTGTAACAACTCCCTTATAATCCATCCGCAAAAATGTTTATTCAATCAAAAGAAAACGCAGGTAGACATTATTTAAAAAAAATAATAAGTAAGATAGACACAACTACGCTCATGTCAGAAGGGTTTTGTGCTTAACCTACGATATCAGACACATACCTTGATTTCACTCAAGAAAAACTTTAATGGCATACCCAATAAACATATTCCTGCTCTCAAGAAAACAATTTGGGTAGACAGAACTATGCTCATGTTAGAAGGGGTTTGTATTTAACCTACGATATGTTATGTCGGTAAATAGAATGATTTAATTCAAAAAACTTTTATGACATGCATAACAAATATATTCTTGCTTTAAAAGAACTCAATTTTAACCAGCTAATATTTTGTTCCAATATTACTAAAATCATTGACTGACCTGAATCTTAAATGTATTTTTGTTATTCATCTAATCTGAAAATTTGAAGAAGATTCAAACAATGATGTAGTGTCTGGTTCGATGGAAAGCCTATGTATAGGGTTTTCCAATAAGAGGTGTTATTTTGAATAGATCTTGTGATTTAACACCTTGCGACTTCTTCCTTTGGAGCCACGTGAAAGAGAAGGTCTACGCCAATAGCCCAGCGTCGATTCAAGACCTCAAAGACGGAATTCGTGAGGCTATCGAGGACGTAGGGCAGCCACTTTGCGATTTGGTTATGGAAAATTTCATGAAAAGGATATGGTCTTATAAGCGTGTCATGGTAATCATTTGCCTGATGTTTTTTTTACTATTAACGGTATACCTTCTTCTTTATAATTAAATAAACACTCAATCATTCTTATAAAAAATAGACATTTTTCTTTTAATATCAAAATAACACCTCTTATTGGATTTGCTTATGGAAAATTTCATGAAAAGGATATGGTCCTGCAAGCGTGGTCTTGGTAGTCGTTTGTCTGATGTTATTTTCCACTATTAACGACATACCTTCCTCTTTATAATAAAATAAACATCCGACCAATTATATTAAAAAATGGCATTTTTCTTTTAATATCAAAATAACACCTCTTATTGGAAAACCCTATAGTAGAAAAATCTAATATGATTGTTGTAATCGGAGGCAATTCAAATGGCTATAACGTCGGTAAGTTTTATTGTAACTTATAGAATTGAATGATATTATAAAGAACTACTTAAATAGCTGATTTCACCCAGTTTCATGATACTCATACAGTTTTTCCGACAACAATTTCAAATCCTACTACTATTAGCAAAGATCAACGAATTTTAGCCTCTAAGTTATTTGTTATTGTGTTTAGCTTCATGATTTTTACGGCTTTCTGAAAGAAATTTTACAAAAACCTACTAATTTCCCGTCCCATCTGTCCGCCCCTCCCATCTGTCCGCCCGTCCGTAAGTCTTTCCAAATGTCCGTTCCCCCGTCCGTCTTTCCATCTGTCCGTCGATCTGTGTGTCACAAGAAATTGCTTCCGAAACTATAGAAACTGCAAAGCTCCAACTTTTAGAATTAGTCAAAAGCAATGGTCTCTCGAAAGTTTAGGTCTTATCAAATATATCAACATTTTTAAGTGGAGTCCCCCCTTATAACGAAGTGGCCCTTAACAAATTTGTTCATTAAATGTAGTCGAGTAGGGTATCAAATGAAAGGTTTTAGCACTTTCAATATCTGAAAAATAAGTCATTTTTGCATTCATTAGGAGTCCAGGGGTAGGCAAAATGCACAAACAATATGTATGTCCTCTCCCCTCACGATTGGAGACCTTTGAGTCGAAAATCTGAAAAAATCGGGAAAGTAGGTCTTGATGAGTCCAAGGGCAACAAATACGTCAGAAATCAAAATTCACTCAACACTGTTAATAATAGTAGGATTTGTAAATTTTAACGGTGCTCTTCAACTTTTTTAGGTTTTACATTTATTTAGGTCGTTATAAGACCCTATGCCTACAAAATTTCATAGAAATCAAATCATAACTAAGTGAGTTATCGCTATTTCAATTGTATGGAATTTCGAAAACAATAACAGATGTTAATATACAGGGTGCATACGGTATTTGAGGACAACTTGAGAGTAAAATTAATTAGCTTGTATTTTTAACAAAATTTAACGAAATATCAGGAATTTTTTATACAACGTTAAATTAATATATGGCTATAAAGTTATTCAATAGAATCGCTATTAGCAGCAATAACCTCTTCGATCCGGGTCCGGAAACGATTACATGCCCGAATCAAAAGCTCCTTGTTCATATTGACCATAACGGCATTAACAGCAGTCTTCAGCGAAGAAGTGGTATTATGAGGACGCTTATTGGTTTCACGCTCAACTACTCCCCGTACGTAATAATCCAAAGGATTAAGGTCTGGGGAGCTAGGTGGCCATAGATTCGGTGTTATGTGGTCATGAAAATTTTCGGCCATCCAATCTTGTGTCGCCATCGCTCTATGTGAAGGAGCAGAGTCTTGTTGAAAAATGTATGGTCTGCCTTCGCTTACATTGTCTATCCAGGGTTTCACTACCGTCAACAAAACGTCGATGCATGCAGCAGAGTCCACTCGAAGTCCTTGAGTAAAAAAGTGTGGTGGCATAACATGTCCTTCGTTGGTGACAACACCTAAAACCATAAAAGTGGCTGGAAATTTTGTGTGCATAACAACAGAAACCTCCGTAGGATTTGAACATAACCATCTGTCATTTCTGCGTGTTTGTGTGTTTGTTCCGACATGAACTGTCCTCTGCGCATCACGTAAGACTTATACCGAAGTTCTTCGTGGACAACTCTACGAATAAGGCGCTCAGAAACACGAAGCTCACTCGCAAGGACCCTCATAGATTTTGAAGGGTCCTCGTCTATGATCGCTTGTACTTGCTCTAAAAATTCTGCAGATCGGACAGTGTCAGGACGTTGTTCATGCTTTTTGCGTTTTGCAACCGATTCTGTATTGCCTCCTGATGCTTCCAATTCACGGCGAACCTTATGCACGCAATTAAGAAAATTAGAGATCTCTAAATCTGTATGGTTCGCACATATAGCGACGATGACAGCATGTCTCTTCATTTCTTGAGTGATGTTGTAGTTCGCCATTTATTATCTGAAAAGGAAAAAAATAAAAAAAAATTCGCGAAGTTATAGTCACATTTATGCATGTCCTCAAATACCGTACGCACCCTGTATGTTTCAAATCGACCAAGGCACTCTTATATTCTATGTGCTTATGAACGAAACTTTGCATCTTTTGCATGAATTTCAACGATTTCTTAAAGAAGTATTTTATGAATAATTCAAATCATCGATTCATGGCATCAGAAATTTTTTTTAACCCCTTTAATGGTTACAAAGCCTTTCTGTTAAGAGCTGTCTCCTGCCTCTCCGACTTGTTTCATCTGTGAGTATTATTTGTAGGTGACTCATCTTCAGTCATTCATTAAATTGAATTAAATGTTAAAAGCATGTACCTTAACCCTCCGAGTACAGATGGGGTCAATTTGAGCCCAGACGCTACTTTGACCGATTGCAGCGCCTAGGCCTGCGAGAGAGTGGGGGTATTATGGGCTTCTAAGTATATTTTAGTGGCTTGACTATAAGTTTACATAGTTTGTTTACCTTTCGAAGACGTTAGTTATTGTTGAGAAACCTTTGAAATCAGCCTGGGGTCAATTTGACCCCATTGTGTACTCAACGTCAATTTTGAGGTAAAAATTGATTTTTTTTTTACTTTATAAATGGATAGATTAATTCAAAAAGATAAAAAAAAAAGTTTGAAAGTATTTTTAGTTTGTTTTAAAGCAATATGGAATATAATTTGCGATCTAGTGTGCGTAATCGTTTGTTTGCTGAAGACAGGGGTGATGATTTTGGCGACAGCGGTTCCTCCGAAGACGACCACGTCTCTGAGCAATCAGTATCTGATTATGAACTTTCTGAATGTTCAGAAAATGATGATGTGGAGAATGCAATTCTCAGTGAACGCCTTTTACAACAGCGTGAAAATTCAGCTGCACGAGGGAGACCAACATCAACATCGATCAGTAAAAATAAGACAAAGTGGAAAAAGAGAGCTCGTGAAAGATTATCAGGTTGGAATATATAAATATGCAATATAAATACTTTCTTTTTAAGGGAGACTACAGGGCTTATTTTTTCTTTATTCTTTTAATGTCTTGAGAGTTTCCACGTAAATTTTTAGCCAAAAATATTATAAATTGAAAAAGTTACGATTTTTTATGTAAAATTGCTAATTTTCGTTTTTTCAGGTGGTTCGCGAATTTTTTTAGGTAGGCTAAAGACATTTAAGGCCTCTCTAATGTATGAGATTTACTAAAAGAGCTTTCAAACTATTTCAGAAAATTTTTTCAAACCAGTATTTGTAGTGGGGTATACGTTCAAAGAAGGTACTCGATGATCGAAAAAATAGGTGTGTACTCGGAGGGTTAAATGTTGAAGTTGGGGAAAAATAGCTCAGAACTATTAAATCTTTCCATTTAAAACAGCCGTCATTTTGTTTGAAGATTACTGATACCACTAGCGGAACCAATTCCCAAAGATATTAATAATACCTATCATTCCTGAAACTTTCATGGAAATCCTAGCAAACTTGTAGTGTCTGAGATAGTAAAAAGCGCGTTTTGTTTTATAGCCATATGTTTCCATAGTCATACAGCACATATTGTTCCATAGTCATTCAGGGAAACTCAAACCGCTATAACTTCGTTAAATGCCATTTAATCTTGGTAAAACTTTCAGGACAAGTCAATCTTATAAATAATTTAAAGATATCGCTAAGATTTTATTCAAGAAAAATTAAAATTAATAAATCATATTATTACTAACAAAGTTGAGTGAATTTTGACTTTTCGCGTATTTGTTGTTGTTGTACTCATGAAGGCCTACATTCATGATTTTTTTCTAATTTTTCGTTTGAAAGGTGTCCAATCGGGAGGAGGGGTACGCAAAAAAATCGTACATTTCCCTTCCCTTCGACTACCAATGGTGAAAAAAATTTTTTGAAGGGTCACCTCCCTATATGAGGAGACCCCCTTAAAACCTTTTGAAAATTTGTTGGCCCTTGAACTTTCAAGAAGTCACCACTTCTGACCTGTCCACAAAGTTTCATTGCTGTAGTTTCTATAGTTTCGGAGAAAAACTGCTGTGACACAGATGGAACAGACGGACACAGGTCATGATTGCACTAGGGTTTTGTATTTCAGGACAAAACCCTAACTAGTGTTACTCCATTTCAACCGGCCACCATTTTGTTGCAATATTGATAAAGTCATTGATTAACTGGGATCCTAAACATATTTTTAGTATTCATTTTATCTGAAAATAAGGAGACGATCCAATCGAAAGTGTAGTGTCAAGTTCAACGGAAAGCCCAAGTCGTAGAAAATCGTATATGGTTGATGTAATCGGAATAAATTGAAACGGCTATAACCTTTGTAAATACAAATCATTTTGATTGAAACTTACAGAATACATGGAACTATTATATGATTCTTTAAATATATAATTTCAATCAATTTAATGATGCTAATACATTTTTATTTTTACTGGTGAAAAAGTTGAATTTACAAATCCTACTATTTTTAAGCAAGGTTCAATCGATTTCAAACTCTGAATTATTGGTTATTGGATCTTTTTTCATGATTTTCTCACCTATAAATTGTAGGTGTTCATCTTTAGCCATTCATTAATAAATTCCCTCAAGTGTTAATAACATGCACTTAAAAGTTGAGAAAAATAACACAAATTTATTCAATATTCTCATTTGAAATTTCCTTTCACGATTACTGATGTCACTTATGTGTACGTCATATAAAGTTCACTCCAAAATCTTAGAAAAAATTTCGAACTATGAAAGAAATATATTATAGTAAGAGAGTATCAGGGAGGCGTTCGAAGTGGGTGGTCTAGAATCTATCAAATATTCTCAGTTAGTTAGGTACTCAAAAAGTGCTAAGAATATAGCATTGACGTGCAACAATTCTTTGTAGAATTCAAGCAAGCGTAGGACAGTGCTGATAGAAATGTCCTGTACAAAATAATGCTTGACTTTGGCCTCGCAACAAAACTAATACGCATGGTCAAAGAAACGATGCTCAACACAGAGTCCCAGGTATAGATAAACGGTGAATTAACGGCTAGCCTCAAAATGGAATCAGGCTCAAAACAAGGGGATAGAATTTCCCCAAAAATCTTTAATATTGCGCTGGAACACGTCATCAGAAATACAGCAGCTCAAACCACACAATTGGTAGCATATGCTGCTGTCAGTAGTAAGGTACGGTGAATCTCTAATGCCAAAGAAGCATTTCTCACTCTAAAATCTGAAGCAAACCATATTGGCCTACGATTTAATGAAACTAAAGCTAAAATATTCCGGTCCGATAAAATCTGACCATAGGAGACTATAATCTTAAAAGTGTGAATCTTTTTATCGAAGGCAAGACATATTTGAACACAAAGGGCTCTAAAAGCTCGACGACCCAGTGAAACAATAAATAGAGTGAAGACTACGTTACAACGATGAGTTGTATGAACTATTTGATAGACCACCGCGCAAAGGTACGCAAATTGCAATGGATAGGTCATGTAGAAAGAATGGAAGAATACCAACTACCTAAAACTTTAAAGGATAAAACACAAGGTGGACGTTCAGCGGGACTACCAAGGACTCGATAGGAAGACACGATAGAAGGGGACAGCTGATCATTACTGGGAGTGATTAACTGACGCACGAGGTCACAGCACCGTAGTAATTGGAGGAGATTAATCATACAGACCGAGGCCTGACTTACGCTGTTACACCACAGATGATGACGATATCAGTCATTGAACATATTCTTAAAGATGTTGACAATATATACTCGTATCATTCCTCGTACTATGATGCGAATCATGGCAAAACCATAGTGACAGAGTCAATAAAAAACGCATATTATTTCATAGCCATTTATTTTTGTTGATTTGATACATAAAAATTCAAAACACTATAAGACAAATTAAACTTATAGTAGCCATTTGTCTACCAAATTTAATGGTATGCCTACGATCTTGTTAAGAAAATTTAAAATTGACAAATCATACTATGTCTAACAAAGTTGAGTAAATTTTGAATGGTGATATGTTTCTTGTTTTTGCAATGATAAAGGCCTACTCCTATGATTTTTTTTCAGATTTTCCGCATGAAACGTGTCTAATCACAAGGGGAGTAGGCGAAAAGGCGCGCATTTTCCCCTCTCGTACCCTCCTCTTCACAGATTAGGAAATTCAAAGATCTGTTTTTGAAAAGACTTCATTTAGACCTTTCATATGACATCCCTTTTGCCTACCTCTGATGGAAAAAAAATTTAAGTGTCATATTTTCAACGCTTGTTTCAAGCACTTTTACTTTCCAGTTGCATGGAAGCATGCAGTCGTTATTCCGCTGCGTAAATCTGGTAGGGACCCACATATTTCTTCTAATTATAGACCAATAAGTCTATTGCCGGCTCTGGATAAGCTCTTCGAAAGGTTAATCTTGAATCGATTAACAGATTTTATAGAAAGTCATGATTTCTTCCCGAACTTCCAATTTGGGTTTCGAAATTCGTACTCAACCGACTTGCAACTCTGTCGTGTATCGAAAGACAATAAAAGAGATCTGAGGCAAAAGTTCTCAGTAGGGAAGATTTCTCTAGACATAGAAAAGGCTTTCGACACAATGTGGGATTGGGGACTTCTCTATAAACTAATTAAGTTTGAATTTCCTCCTTATTTAATAAACTTGATCCGGTCATTCCTTGGCGACAGAATATTTTGTGTGAAGATTCGTGAGTCTTGTTCAAATGTTAGCAGCATTCCAGCTGGAGTTCCTCAAGGATCATGTCTTAGTCCAACGCTGTTTAATATATTCACATCAGACATGCCAGTGCAGAACAACTGCCAAATTGCAGATGCAGATGACACTTGTTTTTACACAATTTCGTCCGACCCTTCAGAAATCATACTGAACTTGGAAAATATGCTTGAAAATATTCGTCAATATTTTCATAGGTGGAAAATAAAAACGAATATTGATAAAACTAAGGCAATATACTTTACCAAGAAAAGGAGTCCTAAAAACTTGCCAGATCGATGTCTTAACTTTTTGGGAACAGAAATCTCATGGTGTGAGCAAATTACCTATTTAGGGCTTGTCTTTGACAAAAATTAAGATTCAGGGACCACATTGAATCCGTATGTATAAAAGTCTCTCAAACTATACGTGCCTTATATCCGTTACTGAACCGAAGATCGTTCCTAAATTCTAAAAATAAAATCCTTTAATTAAAATGGTGATCCAGCCTATCATACTAAACGGAGCTCCTGCGTGAGGCTCATGTGCAAGTTATCTGAGGGCAAAGCTTCAGGTCATGCAAAATAGATGTCTTAAAATGACGCTAGACAAACCTTTTTACTTTTCTACAAAAAAATTGCATTCGTCCGCTAGAGTTAGTCATGTGGAAAATCTCGTGACTAGAAGGAGAGAAAAACTTATTGCTAAAGCTTTGGCTACTCTTAACCCATCAATTCAAGCGATAAATGATAACGAATGACAGCCATCGCGCCGTCGTAGCCTCTTCAGCGTTGTCTAAATTAGTTATGTTTATTTATAAGTTTTAATCCGAAGTTACTTTTTTGTTAAAATTTTTTCTTTCGAAAATGTAAATAAAAAAAGCGTTAAAATTAATTAATTCAGTAATGGTAAATAAACTATACTATGTCAGTAATGAATCTAGATTCAGGTCTACGAATAAGCTATTTTCTAGAATTGCATAACAAAATATCAATAAAGATTATTATTATTATTTCTGAAAAATTTTTCCACCCCAAAACTTTCAAGAAGTTATACCTTTCCACAAATTTCATAGCTTTGGCTTCTGTAGTTTCTTAGAAAATTTTCTGTGACATACAGAAGGAAACAGGTCATGATCGGTTTGGAACTAACTTTAATGTGCATTTTACAAAACTCTTAAAAAATGAGCATATTAAATTAAGTTGAAAAAAAAATCTTTTCCAGCAGTGGATCGTTATCACAATGTTGTTTTAATAAAAACTGTTGTCGGAGAAAAAATCTCCAAAGGAATCTATTTCATCATCTATGCATTTCATTTCGACATATGAAAAGCGACTCGAGGAAATAAAGCCATATCCTACTCAACTGCTACTCGTATGCCTTGCAAATTGCTATTCATTTTCATTGAAATTTTTATGGCTTTTTGTGTTATTCCATGAAAATATTGAATGCATTCAGATATGTGCAATTTAGCACTGTGATTGTGATGATAGATTTGAATTTTTTCGCAAGGAAATTTTCACCTGATCCAAAAACGTTAAATTTCAGTTTTGAAAGCAATATTGTGGCTTTCAATAGATGGAGCTAATTTTAGATAGAAACAATTCAGTTAGAAATTGTTAAATAAATTAGCGGCAGTTTAAATATTATAGTATTGTTAAGATTGGGCGTTATCAAATATTTAATGGCTGAAAAAGGATACTTTATGAAAAAATAAAGTTTATTTTAAAGTCAATTATTCTCACGTAAAATTTCATCCTGCTTTTATAAACCATAAAATTTAACTAATATAATTTTGTTATTTTATTCATAAATTCGCTCTCCAATATTTTAATTCTATGCATTCACTTGCCAATTGTAATTTTTTTCAATTTCCTCTAACATCCACTTACATTGTGTGGTTTTCCTTATATCGCCAGTTTTAACTGCTCTGGAGTTTATAATGCAATTGTGCGTTATAAGAGCAAATCGTGGCGATCAAGTGGCAGTGGGATGCTCTCGGGATTGCATATTGGGTTCACTGGTTTCCCAATGATAAAACATTCAATGCCAAGAAAAGTCAATCACTGCAAATACACGTACAGCTCTGCTACTAAATCCTACTTACACCTCATTTGTGGTGACTACCGGTAACTTTAACTTTTTGCTAAAGGTTGACGTAGGGGTGAAGGCGAGTCTTCTGCGTCTAATAACCGAACCGAAAGTAGTAGCCATACCACCGAATAGAGGTTGGGAGATGAGTTAACTACCCATCCCTGGAAAACCTTACATTCTTTCGAAATCTACAAAAGAGCCTTGGAATGGATTGGACCTACTATGGCATTGGGTCCTGAGATATTACTATGGCATTGGGTCCTGAAATATCAGATTACTGAATAACTCTGGCGCTGTGAAGGACCTTGGACAACATGCCAATCAATATAAATTAAACATAATGGCAAACCAAAAAATGAACTGCCCTGGACGCTACCATTATATTCCAGATAAGAATCGCATACAAAGTTGGAAGCCTGCGGGAAAGCGAAAATTCGGAGTGACCTTTATTGTTACAAGCATGAAAACAATAGAGGCATGTCACTGGTTTCTACGGCATACGAGATATTTTCAGAGATTTTAGAGAATAAAATCAGGTTATACCCCAACAATATTATTAGGGAATATCAAGGTGACTTTAGAGCAGGCAGATCGATGATATATTAATTGTTGGCTGTCAAGCGAATACTTGAGAAGTGCTGGGAGATCAACAAAGACGTACACCAAATTTTCGTGAGCCTTAAACAAGCAGACGATAGTATTGATTGTAACGTAAAGTACCAAATAATCGTTTCCTTTGGTATCCCAGCCAAATTAGTCCGTCTTACCAAAATGACAACAATATAGACAACCTCCTAAGTCTGCATCAGTAATCAACTCACCGACGCCGTTGACACAAACATTGGACTAAAGCAGATAGATGGACTGGCCCTATTGCTATTCAATTTGGCTCTGAAATATGCCATAAAAAAGCTACCTGTCAATACAAGACTTATATTATCAGACAAGTCGAGGCAAATGGTAGCCTATGCGGACAACATTAACATTTTGCCACGGGCCTAACAACCGTCAAAAAACTTTTCCTGAAGCAAAGCTAGTCGAGCTATATTACGTATGCGACAAAATAATAAAAACCAGTTCGCCAATGAAATATTTCATCCGGTTTGACAATTTACAAGCCCAGCTGCATACACAGGAACACAAAGCTCCAAGTATACAAATCTGTCATCTGTGTACTATGCTATGGGTGTGAAACAAGGATCCTAATCCAACCATTCACAAACATGGTGGACGCCTATGAAAAAAGGTCCTGAGGTGAATGATTGGAGGAAAACTAGACGGGGACCAACGGCGAATTCAACATAACCATGAGCTGGACGTATTTTTTGACGAGTCCAAAGTCCCAACGATTGTACGACTGTGGAAGCTGCGACTGTGAATCGTATGGATGATTAATGAATTCCCAAAAAGGTATTCGTTGGGAGAACTGAAAGGCGGAGAGCAGTGAGGAAACCGAGAAAACGCTGGTCTGACTCAGTCAACGAAAACAGTTCACCGCTGTTTGGATTTTGGAATTCGAGTGAGCGGTCTATAGATCGGCACACTTGAAGGCGCTTTTTGCAGTTAGCGAAGGCCCCAGAGGAGGTGTAGTGCTTTGACACAAATAATAGCAAAGCGTAGAAAGATTGCTGAATCGGAGCCATTTCTGGCATTCATCGAATGAGATGATGATGATAGTATTGTCTTTTGAATATCTCCTTAGCCTTGGCTTTTGGCATACAGTGTCTCCTATTCTCTCCACCTATTTGTCGTATCCTTCAATCACAGTGTCAAACTAGCCAATAACGTTTCCTGACTTTTCCTGCCTCCTCATTTACAAGCATTTTTTAAAGGTATTCGTTGCTTACCCACTCTTTGTTCATGCCTAACTCATCTAAACATAGAGACCTCTGACTTGTCTAACATTTTATATACCTCACTTATCTCATTTGCCCATGATGTTTTTTTTAGATTTTGGTACTAAAACACAAAACGCTATTGAAATCATGACCTGTATCCATCGGACCGTCTGCGCGCCTGTATATCACAGTAGTTTTTCTTTGAAACTATAGAAGCTATAGTCATGAAACTTTATGGATAGGTCATGACTTCTTGAAAGTTTTAGGGTGGAAAATTTTCAGAGAGCTTTAAGAAGGGTCTTTCCATATAGATAGGGGGAGGGGTGACGCTGAAAATTGTGGGGGTCATATAAAAGATGTCGAAGAAAGCTTTCCAATACAAGCCTTTAAATTAGCTGATCTGGTTCGAGGGGGTATGAAAATGTATGAAATTTCCGCATATCCCCATCGCGGTTGGACTCTTTTGATGCAAAAATTCTGAAAAAAATCCTGAGGGCAGGTTTTTATGAGTACAATAACGAAAATATGCCAAAGTCAAAATCCACTTAACTTTGTAAACAATAGTATTATTTATCAATTTTACATTTTCTTGAATAAAATGGTATGCATTCCTTATATTTGAATGAAATTACTTTTATGGTTGATCTATCCTGAAAATTTCAAAAAGATCAATTAGTGTTTAACGAAGTTATTGTGGTTTGACTTTTCCTGTATTACAAATCCAGAGGTTTTCACTCATAGTTAGAGATCTTGCGATGTGATTCCGAAAAAGCCTGAACATGAAGATATCGACTCTCGTCACTTTAGCAGTTTTTCTATTCGACATAAAGTGTTTCCAATCCATCTCAGGCTTTCTGTACAAACCAGTACATGCACGAAGGCATTTCCTTTTGAAAACTCTTAATTTTTCCATAGTACTAACACTATGGTTGTACCAGATCTGACATCCGTATTTCAAAATAGTTCCAACCAGGGTCTTGTAACAGATAACCTTGACCGTTTAATCAATGTATCTGGAATAAAAGAATTTTCATAGGGCCATGACTACTTTTTATGGTTTACTGAGCATGATTTTGACATGCTCAGTAGAGAACAGATACTGATCGAGATGAGCAACGAGTAATCGAACACAGGATTTATGTGGAATCCGTTCTGAACTACCCTCACCGGCCATAATGTGGAAAACCTTCCAATTACGTTTCAGGTCTTGACTGACCCCCTGCTGTGTTGTCCGAAGCAAAATTGGTTTGCACTTCTGCGCATTGATTTTCATTCGCCAATTGTCAGTGAAGAGCTGCACATCATTGAACATTTTTTGAAGATTGCTCTGATTTTTTTGTAGCTTTTTGGTTTGTCGCATATATGATAGTCAGATCATCAGTGACGGATCCCAATGATCTCATTGGCGAGACGTTGAAATTAAATCCCTTCAATAGCTTGCGAATGAATATTGCGAAAAGCAAAGGCACAGTAATTTTTCCCTGCTGTAGACCATTCAAGACCTTAAAGTCGCGCATTATCATCAGATTTCCATTAGTAACAACAAACAATTTCCCATAGAACATATTGCACATCATGACGACAAGGTGTCTGGGAAACCCGTCCTGAAGGAGTTTAAAAATTAGCCTATCTGACCACACCGTATCGAACGCTTTTTTTTTATCAATGAGACACGCTCCAACACATTCTCGGTTGTTTAGTTTCCAACAGATGTCTGAGGTTACTTTCGTTATTGGATGTATGGTCGAATGCCTGGCACGAAAACCAAATTAGCAATGCGGCATCAACTCATATTTCTCAATGTGGGCGTTTAATGCTTTGTACAGTATCACTTTAAACGCCTTACTGATGTTAGGCAGCAAGCTGATCGGGCGATAACTTTTGGGGCACAAAGATTCTTTTCCTTTCTCCAAGATCGGGAGTTCCTTGGCCCTTTTCCACTTATTTGGGAAATATGACAACCTCAGGTAAATGTTGGAGAACTGTGTTTAGAATACCGTCAATCCCACATGATTTCTTGTTGTTTATATTGTCAAATATGAAACATACAGGTAAGTCTTAATAGTTGACAAAATAATCAATAAGATTTATGCTCGGTATGAGGTCAGATGTTAATGTTTTGTTGAAGTGCCGAATTGATTTGAAGTCGAAAACTGTTGCTGAAAAATTTGATACCCTCTCTCTGAGTTTGGTCGATGAATCAATTCAAAATGGCTTCCAATCAGGGTAAGTTTCTGCAATCCATCACATTCAATCTTCTTTTCATTTCGATCCAAAGTCGTACTATCAATTTCGATACCAGCCCTTTTGCGAAGATTTATCTCATCACTAGCGACAGACACCAAGATTCGATACATTCATTCGAGACCTCTTGCGAAGTACACTATTCACTTTCAAGAAAACGCCATCTGGATCCTGCGGGCTAGTACCCCTCAATTTTTCTGCCCATTGATTGCTGACCTCACTCCTGAAGCATGAAAGGATTATGTTCCGGACATTCTTCAAGTGTAATTTCAACAAAGCCAACGGGGGATGGATGTAGTCCAAACATTGCCGATAAATATTGTGGTCGCGTGTGAGTAGAAGACTTTTCAATCTTTTCAACCATGCAATCGTTGGTATTTCATATCTTACCATATTGTTTCAATGTTTAATCTTGGGAACTACATTCTCAATCATTTCTAATGTCAGCTTCTCTAACTTTGACGAATAGAGATGTATTTCATCGTTAGTTACATTCATGTTATGAAGAACCATTGAACAAGAGTTGATATCATCAGAAGGAGGACATTGTTTCTGGTAATCCCGATTAAACTTCTTTTGAAACTTTCTCCAGTCCGTTTTTTTGAAATTCAACCGATAATTTTCATGTTGACCTGGAATGAGGAAAAGATCATCCCTTTGATGATTGATTTTCATCACGATTGCGTTATGGTCGCTATCATAAGGAAGCACCTGCAGTTTCCGTTGGGGACTATGAAAGCTGAATTCAAGTCTTGCGTCAGCCATGCAAAGGTCCAGATAGTATTTGTCCTAGGGTATGTTGGGAATTTCGACCTATATAGATTGCACTTGTATTCAATTTGGTTCTCTGTTATCCACTATTTCAGGAATACACCTCTTGGATTATTGTTGGCATTCAACCACGATTTTTGTTAGGTGTTTAGGTCACCAGAAAGAATAAAATAACTAATTCGAGTATTTCAAACAAGGAATTGAGCTCCTCCTTGAACTTAACGACATTTCGATCAATTGCATAGGCAGAGATAACGAAGAGGTTATCCCCACCTAGCAGTGAAATTTTGATAACGGACACTTCAAGAGATTTAAAGCTTTTGAATTCGACTTTTTCAATATTTTGAAAACAATATAGTCTTCTTACCAATATCCCGGTGCCAACTCCCCCATCAACGTTTATCTTATCGTTCCTTGAATGTCATGGAGTGCCATGAATTGAAGTGGGTTTCATTGAGAAGGATGATGTCAGACTTTTGCTTGACAAGGAATTCCAAAAGACAGTCACGTCAATATAGACTCACAATGGAGTTGACATTGATCGAGATGAGACGAATCCTATCCATGGGAATGTGACTGCATGACGACTTATTTTGAGGCATTTGAAAGACCTAAACGCTGTAAAACAAAGTTGATTTTAGAATCCTGTTTATCGATTCTCTTCGATAAAGTATATTTTGAGAAGCAGCTCATATTTACATTGTCTACTGGTAGCAAGTGCATATGACACGCCGGACTTGACGAAGTTGGTAGGTATCACACTGCGGTGTACTTGAGTTTGTTTGGGAGTAGATTTTACTTTTGCATCTTGATACGATGCTGGATGACCAAAGACATTGCAGTTCACACGATATAGTTTTTCTTTTGACTCCGTCTGAGCCAATTTGCAGTCGCCGGGACCATGAACATCTGTACATGTCACAATTGACAGTCGAATGACCAAATAGTTGCCACCTATAGCACTGGTTGACCTCGCTCTTCTGGAGGCGTTTCCATCTCACCACCCGGAAGTTCATGTACCTTATTTTTTGAAGGGAACTGGTTTTGCTCGAAATCTGGACTAAATAAAAGGGCAAATTCTTACGCTCGACAATTGATCTCCTTGCTGCAAAGTTTTTAACTGTAATAAATTCTATTTCTGGAGCAACTTTTTGAAGCACCTGAAGGAGATCGACTGTGTCCTCTCCGCAGTCCAGATCCTTCTATTAAAAGGTATGGTCTTTTCGCTCTTGGGAGTGTACTTGAAGTACGGAACCACTCCAGAATTCAACAGACTTTTCCCTGCCTGAAAGTCAACCAATGACTTAATTCTAATCGTCAGTTTGTCGGCATTGACTCTTTTGATCTCAAAATCATTTAACTTATTTTCGGCTGTCGTAAATCGAACCATATCTTTGCCTGTTTGCCCAAATATATTGATTGGCGGGACTTTTTCTTTCTTTTTATCACAGTGTGACCATTTTTGTGACAAAATGATTCTTTGCTTACCACAATTCAAATAATTCTTTTAGTCCCTTTTGAGTCGATGTAACATTCGCGTAACAAACCGATGTATCGACTTAGTATAACACAAAAAATGAAGAAGGCGTTAGTGCCCCGCGCAAGCCAGTGTTCGCCGGCCGATCAGTTCGAACCACCTACGTGCTTTTGAAAAATAATTCAAAAATAGGAAAACGTGATAAGCACTATGTGTTTTTGTAAAATATATAAGGTACGTACATTTACTTTGTGGTGTAGATATGGTTTTTGTATAATTGAAATATTTCGATGAGGTTGACTTTCTGACATGTTTGCACCAGAAATGTTACATTGCCTAATTTGGGTTAATTATTCTGTTAAGAGGGTACTAATGAAAAATATTATTTTTCTTTTTTAGAATGGCTCTTCGCCATTGACATGACAAAACAGCTGAGGTGGTAAATACATACGAGGACAGTGAAGATAGCTTTGAAGATGATGATGACAGTGCTGCAGATCCAAATTTAGATGGTGAGAATTTGATGGAACAAGAGGAGTTTTTCAGCGACAAAAATGATGGTGATACACCAAATCTTGATGAAATAATTCATAATTTAGATGATAATCGACCGTCTACATCTACTACTGCTGATGTGTTAGCTGGATCGCGCTCAGCTCAACCGCAAGGATGTGCTAATAAATCTCGAAAACTAAGCGCGAAATAGAAGAAAAAAAATCTGCTTTTGAATTATGAGCAATTACGTTTTCTATATTAGAACTTGACACGCCAGTTCAGATATTCTTGTATTTATTTCCCACGAATTTGATTGAATTCATTGCAACACAAACTAATTTATATATTATGCAGAAGGATCGCGATACTACTTCTCGCGTTTCCACAACAAACATTCAGCAATTTATTGGAATCATGCCTTTGATTCACCTTCCTCGCGTCACCAGTTATTGGAATTTCATTATGGGAACTCCTTTTATTCAAGAGGCTATGCCGGTAAAATTGTTTGAAAAGATTCGAAGATATATTCATTTCAATGACAATTTACTAATCTTGCCCCGCGAGCATCCCGGATTCGACAGATTATTCAAAATTGATTGTTCTAAAATTGAACAAAACTTTTGCCAAAGTTCCCAGGGAGCAGTATCTTTGTGTCGATGAGTAGATATGTTCAACAAAGGCCAGAAATAACTTGAAAATATATGACCCGAAAAAGTCTCACAAATGGGGCTACAAGATTTACGTCCTTTGTGGAGTCTCTGGGCTTGCTTACAAAATTGAACCTAAAACTGGCTCAGAAAATCTGGTACTGCCCCATGAGCCTGATCTGGGTTCCTCTTCAAATGTTGGCATGCGTCTATCACGAGGAATACGAGAAATTATAGACTGCATTTTGACAATTACTTTACATCTTTGCCGTTGACAGAATGCTTGTCAAAAAATGGTATACTCAGTCTTGGTACTGTACGTCGAAACAGGATTCCTGATTGCAAATTACGTACTGACAAAGAAATGTCTAAAAAAGACGGAGGGTATTCTATTGAGTATGTTGCTGATGTCAATGGAGTGGATATTTCAACTGAAAAGATAACAAAGTAGTAAATTTAGCTTCAATTTTTGGGGGCGAATTGCCAAAAGCATAGGTGAGGAGGTATAACAAGAAAAACAAGCAGTACATATCAATTGATGGTCCACATATTGTTGGAGAATACAATCGCCACATGGGTGGCGTAGATTTAGTTGATAGCATCATGGGGCTCTACGAAATAGAACTTCGCAGCAAGAGATGGCAAGTTCGCATGTTTTACCATGTATTAGATTCGAGTATGGCAAACGCGTGGCTTCTTTACAAAAAATTAGAAAAGCAAAGAACTTGGACGACAAATTATTGAACTGAGGAGATTTTCGACTTGAAGTTGCCACAACTTTATGTAAGCTTAGTGTGCCATCAAAACCGAATACCCTTCGATCTATAGAAAATGAAATTCAAGCAAAACGACACAAAGATCCCGCACAACATGTTCCTCCAGAGGCAGTCAGGCAAGACCAGAAAGGACACTGGCCTGTTTGGGCAGCAAAGAGAATTCGATGCGAATTCCATAAGTGTTCTGGGGTCTTGCGAACTATGTGAAGTTGCTCTATGTTATAATAAACAAAATAGTTGCTTTAGACAATTTCATATGAGTTAAGTTACCGTGTCGATGCAGTGTAACATTTCTGTAACACTCCCTAAAATTGTGTTTTTTCCAAATTTATAAAAATAAACAGAATTTCGAAAAACACGTGTATTTCAATTTATTTAGATGAATGATTTTCACTACTTATTTTAAAATTTTAAGATGTTGCCCTACAGAGGGTTATTATAATAGACACACGGATCAGCCGACAAAACTTTTGGTTTTTTCTCACTATTTTTAATTTTTAAATATTCGATGCATTCAATTTCAGGTTTAGTAAAACAGTGTTATGTTACCTTTATCCGCTTCAATGTTTATGGAATCGTCTAGCCCAGCGCTGAGGACATCTTCATGATCAGGTTCCTGTTGTGGTTTCTTAGATATTTTGTCTTTGGTCCCTTTTGATTTTATTTCTTTTTCCTTCTTGATGTTTTCTTTTCCTTTTTTGAACGTTAATTTGCCAACTAGCTCTTCTAGCGACTGGATTCTAAGTCTGAGTTCCTCATTTTTCCTCTCATACTTTTTCACTTTGTCGTTAGCTTTGACTAGTTGCTCAATTTCGAAGACTGATGAAATTTCCGGTTTTTCTCCATTACTATCGAATCTTTGTTTCAGGTTCTAGTCGATGGCTGAAGCCATCGGGCTCCTGCATCTCGTTGCTTTTGCAGCGGAATTAGAGAAAATGTTCATAAGCCGGGACTTCCCTTGAATGTTTTTCCGCTTTTTTAGACTTCTTCAGAATAGAAACTTCAGGTATTCGATAATTGTTCGAATAATTGGACGGTGATGATTTTCAACTCAAAAATTAGTTTCAACTTTTGTAAAAAATTAATTAAATTTTTGAAATTGTTGACAGGAGCGATTTAAAACATTTCTATACGCAACGAATATTATACGTAGAATGAGATGTGTTTTATGTCAGTTATGTTGTATAAAATGGGGAGGTTTAGAATGTCAAAACATTTTATGTATTAATAAAATTTGTTTTGAGCTTTTCCAAAGGGAAGTGATCGCTGTACCATAAATAGTTCACATTGAGAAATGCCTTTACGATTTTTTTTGTTGCCAAATCTAGTTTGTAAGCATATTTACTGAAATCATGAAAAACCTGTTAATAAAGAAATAATCAGGTATCGTAGGTTTTGAGTTGGGCGTTAGTAGATTAAGCTGCTGCCGTATGGGCGATTCGCTCGATAACTAACCTTACTTTGATTTATTAATTTTTCTGAAAGCTTCTAAATATTGTTATATAAATGCATACTTTTTCCAGAATGTAAATGCATGGGGCGCTAACCATCCGATCCAATCCTTTTGAAGAAAAATATTTTAACTCAAAATCTCTTATTCAGCATCAACAACAAAGAATCGTTTTCCACTTAGCGATTGTTTTTAACTCCAGGATTGTTTTTCTGCAAACTTGAGGTTAATTACTTTTCAAAACTTTCCTTCACACATAGATCCTTTTACTCGTATTTACTAGCTTGCATTGCAGTGTTTTTGTTACTTTGAAAAGACAATTAACCCGTTTCGGATAGTGGTCACTAATTCACTTCTTTCGATTCGTTTCATCCATAGTACCGCGTTGATGGTTTTTAAGGGTGGTAAATATGTAAAAGCTATCTACTCTATACAAGTTCTATCTAATGTTTACTCAGTATATTATTCAATAATTACCAAGAAAAGCTACAACCGACGGACTTTGACCGCTGTGACGTCAACGATGAATGGTAGAAATATTTGTTTGATTGACTTGCCTTGAAAGAAACTGAAATAAGGGTGCAGTATCCGTTGGTATATTATGGCTCAGTAATTGATTTAATAATCAAAGCCAAGAAAATAAGGAAGGGTAAATCGATTTAATTGAGTCATCTGTGCAGTCTAGATTAGTGGAGGTAGACATGAATTTTATCGCCGAAGAATATTTTCTTATCGCTACATTACATAATCGTTCAAATACCCACGCGATAGAAAGTGTATCGATTAGGCAATAAAAATAGAATGTCAACAGATTTGCGGACAATTAAGAAATAACCTTTAGGTAATTTCATTAAATAATGTAATTTGAAAATTAAATTAAAGATCAAAGCAGCGGTTTGAAATAAATGGAAACAATAGTGTTGCAATTGCAATATTTCTATACTATAAAGACAAGCTCTACTGACCTAATTTTTCATCCTTTCATTTACCTACTGCTGGAAATGGCAAAACAATCCAGCCTCTCATGAAGACGATTTGTCAGTATCAGCGGAGTGCTTATTAAATGGCATACACTTTTCTACAATTTCCAACAGGAGAAGCCCAATTCAACCTAGAAAATAAGTCACCTCATTTCTTCAGATTTTCACTTGTTTCTTTGTTCTTGCGCTCCTTGCAAGCCTTTTGTGCCGTTTCTTTTTGTTTTCTTCAAACAAATGAATGCCACCATCTATTTGTCGGACATCCATGTCATAAATGTTTTCGTCCAATGAATAATATTGAAAAAAGAAAAACAGCAGCAGCTAAACTATGAGTTGCATCACCTCAATTTCAAAACCATATTTTTATAAATATTATTCGCCTGTCCGGCAAAAGAATGAGAATGAAAACTCCCCACCAGACATTTCCACTCGACAGTGATGAAAGACTTCGTTCCTATCGCTGACTTTATAGCAAATTTCCTCTGTAGAACGGAGCATTCTAGTTCGACGAGTATTTTTCCACTATTTCCAATGTATAGAGAGCTTTACTCTTAAAAAACACAAAAATTTGTGATATGGAGTGGAAATTACCGTTTTTTATATGTTTTTGTTGTTGCACTGTAGAGTGATGCTTCTGATGCTGTGGTTGATGCTGTTGCCGGTGACGTTTTTTCTGTTTTTCGTGGAAAATATGAGATTCTACAAATACATACATATAGATATGAGACATTTCACCACACTGAGAAAATAGTTCAGTGGATGCAAAAAGTATGGGAGCATAGCACTCTGTAGACCTCTGCCTCCCCATTCTCTCCCTCTGGAGCAAAATTAGGTCAGCTTTACATTATAAATGGAAGAAAATGAGAAAAAGCCTGTGCTTCTTCCGTTTGCACTTCCTCTATAATTTGCAGTGAAACTTTCTCAACACGAAAAATCAAATTGGAGGAAAAATGGAGAATTTTTTTTAACCTTATCATAAGTTTGGTGATTGTAGGCATTACACAAATTAGGTGTGGACAAAAGTAATATTTCCAACTTTCAGTTTAACCATTACTTTATTAGACCCAACAGAGAAAAATATGAGGGACTCAAGTCAAGAGAAGAAGCAACTTGCAGCAGAAGCCTACAAAGGTTCCTTTAATAATTGGAACCTCTGTTGACAGCAAGTAGTTGAGTTTTTGTAAAATTCATAAAAAATACGTGGATATGATGGATAATTTATATCCACGGTTTGACTGGAATTATAGATTTACTGGCTGTTTTCATTGGGCTACGTTGGTAAAAAAGGTCTAAAGTAGAAAATCTTAAGCTCAAATGTGAACAATATTTTACACTCGTAGAAATAAAAACAATAATAGTCAGTACAGCCATCTACCTAGTACTTATCTAGTGTCCACTAAAAGTATCGTAATGAAAAACACGTTTTATGCATCTTCCTCTGGAATTTTTCACATTTTTACGTTTTACATAGCATTTTGATATCAAACTAGATATAAGACCCCAAACATTTTAGTGTTTGCTTGTTTATACTGGCATATTTCCTTTCCTTCATTCCCATTATGCATGCTAGACACTGCTGGTAAAGTGCTAGAGAAACTCATCGAGGGAAGACTCACTGACGCAATTCGTGCTGCTGGGGAACTATCTCCTCGGCAATACGGCTTTAGAGCAGGACGTTCCACCATTGATGCAACAGCAGAGGTGGTCAGCGCGGGCCAAAAGGCAGCGGCATATTGTCACGCCAAGGGACGCATCTTTCTGTTGGTGACACTCGACTTCAGGAACGCCCTCAACTTCACTAGATGGGTGGACATACTGGATACGCTAGAAAACCCTTCTCAAGTTCCAGAATACCTGATGCGGCTTTTGAGCGACTACCTGAAGGACCGAAGCCTGCTCTACGACACGACACTGGGCCAACGAAGGATGGAAGTTACATCGGGTGTTGCCCAGGGATCTATCCTTGATCCGGACCTGTAGAACGTGTCTTACGACGGGCTGCTGACACTGCAGATGCCAGATGAGTCACAATTGATCGGCCATGCGGATAATGTTGCGGTTCTGGTCGCTGGATGCACCGTTGAATAAGCGCAATTTAGGCTAGGTATGCTAATGCGCCGACGAAGAGACTGGATGACTACTCGATGGTTCAGTCTAGCACTGAAGAAAACCGAGGTGGTCATCTAAAAAAGAATCCCTAGAGTAAGGATGATCAGTATTGGAGACATACAAATCGAATGGAAACCAGCGGTGAAGCACTTGGGGCTACCGACCGACTCAAAGATGGATTTCCCTGAGCAAATCAGGGCAACGGCTGAGAAGGCTGTTTCGGGAGTATCGGCTCTGAGTCGACTTATGTCCAATGTAGGGGGACCAAGCTCATCAAGAAGACGCCTCTTGATGAGTGTTGTTGGCTCAGTACTACTGTACGGAGCAGAAATATGGGGCGACGTTCTCAGTAAGGAGGTATACCGAAAACATTTGGCACAGGTACAGAGAAGAGGGGCACTGGGAGTTTCATCTTCGTATCCGATAGTCTCTGCTCCAGCGGTGAGAGTTATTGCAGGTGTGAAGACTTTTGCCCTCCTTGCTAGAGATCGTCACGCTATTTACCTGCGTCAAAACGGGGATGCGTGGAAGATAGTTGTCCGCAATGTCCGCAAGGAGAGACAGCCCTCACTCAACGATTGGCAGCAGTCTTGGGTGAATTGCACGAAGGGAAGGTGGAATGAACACCTCATCCCGGAAATGAAACCATGGCCAAATCGAAGGCATGGTGAGACTGACTTCTATCTTACGCAGCTTTTGAGCGGGCATGGGTGTTTTCAGTCTTACCTGCACATTATTGGTAAGTCTCAGTCCCCCGATTGTTGGTATTGCCCAGGAGAGGAAAACAATGCCTGCCACACACTTTTTTTGCGTGCATAAAGTGGGACAGGTTGCAAAGTGACCTCTACAGGGAGACGGGAGAGCTCACCCCAGATAACATAGTTGCGATGATGCTCGAATCGGTTGGCAAATGGAACCAGGTGGCACATTATGTTCGGGCAGTCCTTAAAGATAAAACGGACTCACAGCAGCAGGAGGCGTTGGGGCTGGGGAACCGCTTGTCTGGCACTTCCTCTTCCAATCTCCCCACCCGCTAGAAGAGGGATCCCCAACGAGACCGTCTTGCAAGCACAGGAGTTCCACACTCTGTGCGCAAATGCCAGAAAAAAATGCAACAAAATAACTAAAACTGGTTAAAGATCAGGTCGAATCTATTTTCAGTTGGCTGTTGAGAGTGGACACCCTGATTTTTGTAGAAAAAGTTGTGGAATAACTTGCAGAATAAGAATTGACTTATTTTTTTCATTAACAAATAAATCAAAATGTTTAAAAATTATTTAAAAAAACTCGTTTTGTCCTAGTTTTCTCACTTCTGACTTTAAAACGATTTATTTTAGAGCAAAGTTGTGGGAAGCAAAAGTTGCGTAATTAACTTTTGTAAAAGATATGACTGGTTGAAAATTTTCAAATTTTTTACCATTGCCGCAAAATAGTAAGAAAAAAACGGAAAAATAAAGATTTTTTAATTTAATTTTTTTTTAATCATTTAGAATACACATAGGACCTTCATAATTTGCCAAAAAATCTTTCTAATATAGGAAAACAGTACACAAATTTTCATCAAAATTGATTTAGAAAATATCATAGAATAATTTTGCAAAAAATTTTCAAAATCCTGCAAGTCAGAAACTAAAGTATAGAGCATATAGAAGTTTGAAATTTTTTTACCCCTGTAAACTTCTCTAGACCTTAGCGTAGAAAATACTGAGAAGTAAGGTTTATTAGCTACGTTTATCATTTTTCATATTTCATTCTTTTCTTTGCCCTTTCTATCAAAATTGACTCCTAAGTCGGAAAGCTTTCCGCCCTTTTCTAGTTTTGGTCCCCTGAACTCAGGATCGTCATACATAGATACCTTTCCTTGTTTGGGTAATAAATTTAGTTTAAATTTCATTAACCAGGAGGGCGACTTATTTCGCTTCTAACTCTAGAGACATGAAAACTTTCTTTGTACCCAAAATTGATCTGGACATAATATTAACGCCGTTGGTATACACTTTTAATTACGGGACCTCTAGAGTAAAGCTCTCGTGGTGTATGCTGGAGTTTTTCTGACCCAATGTTCCAAAGCAATATTAAACTACATTGTTGCAAGCCTATCTAGAGATGGGAAAACCTGCATGAGTTTAACCGAAAGCCAGGGTTTTTGATTCAAAAAACTGGGTTTTCCAGAGGTTTTTCTTTTCGGTTTAAATCGTTTTTTTTTCTCTTTCACACTCAAAAACGGTATAAAAAGCCGCACACAAGGCAATAGCAAAATACTGTAGGTTAAAAACCATAAAATTGTTTTTAGCCGAAATTCCCCATCCCTACCTAGGCAGCATAAATAACTACCGAAACCAAAGCAAAGTAAATTTTGATGTTTGATTGGCTCTTGGTATTGAATGTTTAATTTTTATTTCGATATGGAGAACATCACGTCCAGTGCAAAGTGAAGCCAGCAAACGCTCCCAGTGAAAGCAAAATGCTTGGGTACTGAATTGAAGACTCTTTCATCCTTATACTGTATATGAATGACTTAGCTCAACAGTAAGCTTCTAACTTGGATTTCAAAGTGTTAATTTCTTGTTTTTAACGCAGAGGTGAACCATACCTCAGGTCATTTTGATTTAAAATATTTTGTGAAAATACCGGAAAACCGGTTATTCCTAAAGGTGATAATAGACATGAAAAATATGCATTTAATTTTGATTAGAATTTTTTTATTCAATCGATTTGCTAAGAAAACCCCGAAATACCAGTTCTTCTAAAACCGGTTTTTTTTCACTGAAAAAAACCCGTTCAGTTAAAGCGCAAAACTGAAGAAACAGGTTTTTTTACCAAAACTCAGTGTTTAGCATTGTAACTTTAATCATGCAGACTAGTTTAGTTGAGATGCCAAAGTCAAGTGAAATGAATGAGCTCTATCGCCGATAGAATTTTTGTGAATTACTAATAAAAATCAAATTGACTCATTTTTATTTACTAAAGCGGTTATACCGCAGATAAGATGGTGAATAATCTATAGATATTCGTATCAACCTGTGGAGTTCAGCTCGCTCCCTCTTCAACTTCGTTTTACAGCCGCCTCGTGGACGTCGCTTTTTCAGGATTACCAGCAAATCGTGCTGCTTCTTCCTTTTCACGAACTTCTCAATTCGCCTAGGTTTTGGTCCTCTGTAGTCAGGAGTGCCCTTCACTGCCGGAACATACGTCGGTGGCCTTTGATCGCAAGTAGTTCTGACTGATTTTGGAACATACTCCTCGATGTCAGAGCAACACTTCTCAAAAAGCCGGTCAATACCGGCTCGCTCCCTCTTCAATTTCGTTTTACAGCCGCCTCGTGGACGTCGCTTTTTCGGAATTACCGTCAACTCGTGCTCCTTCTTCCTTTTCACAAACTCCTCAATTCGCCTAGGTTTTGGTCCTCTGAAGTCAGGAGAGCCCTTCACTGTCGGAACATACGTCGGTGGCCTTTGATCGCAAGTAGTTTCTGCTGGTTTTGGAACATACTCTTTGATGTTACAGCAACACTTCTCAAAAATCCGGTCAATACCGGCTCGCTCCCTCTTCAACTTCGTTTAACAACCGCCTCGTGGACGTCGCTTTTTCGGAATTACCGTCAACTCGTGCTCCTTCTTCCTTTTCACGAACTCCTCAATTCGCCTAGGTTTTGGTCCTCTGAAGTCAGGTGTGCCCTTCACTGTCGGAACATACGTCGGTGGTCTTTGATCGCAAGTAGTTCCTACTGGTTTTGGAACATACTCCTCGATATTAGAGCAACACCCTCAAAGAACAGGTTGCTCCCTCTTCAACTTCGTTTGCCAGCCACCTGGTGAACGTCATATTTTCGGAATTACCGTCAACTCGTGCTCCTTCTTCCTTTTCACAAACTCCTCAATTCACCTAGGTATTTGTCCTCTGAAGTCAGGAGTGCCTTTCACTGTCGGAACATACGTCGGTGGCCTTTGATCGCAAGTAGTTTCTACTGGTTTTGGAATATACCCCTCGATGTTAGAGTAGCACTTCTCAAAAAGCCGGTCAATACCATGCATTATTTTGTACAGGTCTGTCGTCAACCCTTTTATATACTTGATTAAAGTTTATGAAGAGTTGGTGTACGTCAATATTATTCTTCCAGCACTTTTTGACTAGCAGTTTTACTGAAAGTATCTGTTGAGTTGTAGATCGTCCCCTTCAAAAACCATTTGGGTAGTCTCCAATGATATTCTCATACTAGAGTGCCAGTTTCCGTTCAACGAGTTTAGACAGCACTTCACATGATGTGCTTAACAGAGCAATCTTTCTGCGAATTTTTTTTATATGAGGGACGCATGATACTTTTCCATCAGTCATCTGGAAGCTGCTCCTCTTTCTGTATCCTCCATATTAACTGATGAAGGAGATTGTGTAGGTGCGTTGCTCGGGTTTAGAGCAAATCTGTTGGTATTCCATGAATTCGGGGAGCTTTTTTCTTTTTAGATCACTGTTTTGTACCTCTCCTACTATTGACAGCGTTGCCAGGACATCTTCTCCAGACCCTGGAATGCTCACAGTTTGGGTAGGTATTGTAGGTGCTGTAAGAAATTTTTGAAAATATTGCTTCCTGCTGCCTAATATTGCACCTTGTGGATGTTTATAGAGATTACTGTGAGATGTGTATCTTCCCAAGGCTGTCTAATTTAGGTGTACACTGATTCGGCTTCACTTAACAAGATCTGTTCATTAATTTGCTCTATCGTCCATTTGATGGCCCCAGTCTGTCGGAACAGCATGTTTGCTTATTGATGGAGGGTTATGTATTGCTCTTTTTTCGTTTGCATCGGGCTTTGGAGAGATAATTTGTACGCCTGATTTCTTTTGTTAATCGCGTCTTGACATTCTTCGTCGAACTGGTTCTCCCGTTATTTTTAGGTAGGTGAGCCTAGGACCGTTTTCGCTGTGACTGTGATCACATCTTTGGCCATTTTGCACATCGTCTGGATATGGTTGCCATTTTCTCCCGCTTGCGGAATCGTTTTCAGCATATCTTCTAGCGGCGATCTATATGTCGACTTCACCGAATTATCATCTAACTTACGTAGATTTTTTTTTCAGAGGCTTTTATTGTTTTTGAAATATGGAGATGCGGCACCAAAATTTTACTTTAGATAAGTTATGGTCAAATCTACAGCGTGTGCCACGGAATGAGCGTAAGTTGAAAATGCTGGTGGCAGCTCAGTTATCTTTGTGGACGTGGTCTATTTGGTTATGTGTGCTGCCTTCTCGGGATGTCCACGTTCTTTTGTGAATGTCACGGTGCGGGAAGCAGGTGGAGTTTATGATAAGGTTTCTGCATCATGCGCAGTCTATTAGGTGCTCTCCGTTTTGGTTGGTTTCGCGTGTAGGCCGTTCCCTCCTGTTATTCCTCTGTGAGCTAACTCCGAATTGATTTGGGTATTGAAGTTCCCTAACGCATTTTGATGCCATACGAAGGTAGCTTCTCCATAGTATGGCGCTTAAAAATTATCCTTAGCCACTTCTCTGTTATTTTCAGTAGAAGCATAGCAGTTGACCAGCAGTCAGTAGCAATTTGTTTGAATTTATTCACCTTGATAAATGCCACCCCAGATTCATGGACACCTGGTGGCTTGTCACATGTGACGATAGTGTGTGTTTGCGTATCATTGGCATATTTACCAAGCAAATTGGTTTCTTGCTTTGACAGTATACTGACCTTACATTTTTTTCATCTTGTTCAGTAGTGGCGAAGTGCACCGGGCATATACCTGTATAAAGATCGCGCGTTCCATGTTTCGAAAGAGCAGTCCAGTGTTGATGCCATTTATGCAATCCAATCCAAGGCCGATTTACTGATTTCATGACAAGAGGGTACTGAGTGGAGCGTTGTCAGTGCTTTAAAAGATTCGGTTTTTGGTCCATGGATGGTATTTTATTTCCCGCTAGTGTTCCTCTATGCGCCACTTGAGGGCGTGTTCGATAAGGAGTCAAAAACCTTATCCAGGTGCCCAACAGCACTTGCGACAATAAAGTCTGTTTCAAATGATTCTTTTACTTTAATATGATTATACCCGTGTGTAATAATTGTATGGTTAGTTATATTACTAACCATATTACTTTCCGGAGTACGGAGATGGTCACAAAAGGAGATACTTTGACATACAGGTATCCTAATAAAATATTACAAACTGAACTGTAGCGCAACAGTTAGTTACTTGTGGAAACTTGCCGCCTATAGTATAACTCATAGAGAATGGGGTTCTAACTCAATAGCCTTAATTAAAACGATTCGTCTAAGGTCTCGCTTATTGAAGGCTTTAACTATGTTTCCGAGAACTTTAGTAAGCTGTTTATAAATTCTTGGTTTCATCTTATCTTGAAATAAATAGTGCTGAGCTTGAGGGACTGAATGTCTGCAAAAAATACAATTTCGTCTCCCTTAAAGGAATAATACTTCATAGTTCCAGAGAGGTACAACATTCGATTTGCAGCGTTAGGTTACATTTATTGATAATTGGTGTTAAACGGATTGAAAACTACAAATTCAAAAGTCCATATCGCATTCCTCCAAATTTTCTCATCAACCAGCACAAATTATCTGACTCTATTATGTTCACCATGAAATCCCCTTAAATTATCCAATTTGGCCGACCAACATCTTAATTCAAACAGTCTATGAAAACACTAATTAATTTGAATAAACACCACGCGATACACATATCTCCTTCGTCTAAAATAAATTTTCGTCCTTAATTTTCTTACCCCAAAAATTCAACATTCAAGTAATCTCAATATAGACTTTGCACAAGAAGAAGCTTTTCCGATTCCAAAAGTGTGACGTATCGCGCCGTCGCCACTTTATCCTTAAATATGGTAAACCAAAATGCAGGAAAGGACCCGATAACGAAATCTACACACATACATCCTTGCAGACTGATTCGCATATATACTTTGCTTCTTGATGGTATGTGTATGCTGAACAGCTGAACATACAATATACACGACAACCGTTAGAACTGGCTGGTATAATCATTTCTGCTTCTTTGCTCTTTGCGCTGTATCCCAGAAACCTGAACTAGACAACTAAAACATGATGGCGACGAAACACGTGTAAGCTTTTTTTGTTTACGACAGCGTTGCCATATTTTCCGATTTTCCATGTTATCGTTGGCGCGTAAAGCAATGTCCTGAGAATGAAATTTTCTTTCAAAGCCCCACGAATGAGAGGAAGAGATATACAGAAGGAGAGAAAGAGAGAGAGAAAAGGACTCTGCTCGTTCGTCGCAGATGATAGAGAATCATCCTTTCTTGTCCTCCGTGTACTGCAATCTCTTCCATCGTGACTCAGTTTTATCATCTATTAATGTATCTCTATCTATTCTTCTATCTGTTAGACTGTAGATAATACGGTAAACTAGATAAACTATAGAGAGTATGGAGACTGAATGGCGGCAAAATGAAATTAAATTCGTCCTTTTCAAGAACATTATGGACGCATAATGTACGATACAATTTCATAGAAAATTGAAAGCAACTAAACGAATGATAGCTTATATTGGGATCGGAGCTAGCTCAAAACTGAATGTGAGACGAAGACGGCACAGCAAGTAAGAAAAGAGAAGATTGGGTTAAAGACGTGGAGGGTAAAAGTATATCAAGTTGAGTTCAAAGGGACAGGATGGAAGCGAATGAACGATTGAAATACCAAACTTTCACACAAAACAAAAAATATAAGACAGTAAGAAAGTGATGAACGTGGTAAGTTACGAACACGACAATGACACAACAATACTTTCAGTTCAAGTTTTCTTTTGCTGCGAAAACTCAAGGATGAAAATATTGATGCTGTCTATTAGAGCATGACTATTTATCATGTAATAGAGGGTGCATCGATTTACTAAAGCTTCTTAACGATACTTGCAAGGCGGTTTAATATAATTCTGATATGTTAAATATGATTGATTGTTGGGGATACTTACAGTGAAATCATTTTTAGGGTTCTGTACTGAAATAAAGGGTGGTCCAACCATAATGCACGATGATGATGGTGGGTTACACCTTAACGTCAAGTTTTTCACCCAACTTAATTTGATATTTCTTTGTTTCAGTGTTGTATGAATTCAACCATGGAGAGGTACACGATTGAAGAGCGCGTTAAGGTTCTTGAAGCCTTTTACGCAAATGGGCATTCAGATCAAAATGTATTTCGTGCACTTCGTGGTTTTTTTGGTCAGCATAATCGGCCAAATGTGTCCACAATCGGGAGAATTGTGTGCGAATTTCAGTAAACCGGGTCTGTAGAAAATTTGAAATCACCTGTGCATGCTCGCTCAGTTCGTTCAGCGGAAAACATTGCTGTTGTTCGCGATATTGTGGCAGAAGAGCCGTCAACCTTGATTCGTCGTCCTGCCCAACAATTGAACATCTCACGATCATCACTGATGCGAATTTTGAATAAAAATTTGAATGACATGTTCACAAGGTTCAATTGACTCAAGAGCTGAAGCCTACTGGCCATTTCAAGCGTCGGCATTACGCCAAATCGTTGGTTGAGCAGACAGAAGGGAATGGTGACTTTATAAAGAAAATCTTCTTCAGCACCGAGGCACACTTTCACCTCAGCAGATTCGTTAACGAGCAGAATTGCCGCATTTGGGCAAATGAGAATCCACGAGTGATTGTTGAAAAGCCGATGCATACACAAAGAATGACTATTTGGTGTGGTTTACGAGCTGGCGGCGTCATCGAGCCATACTTCTTCGAAAATAAGAACGGCAAAGTAATTACCGTGAATAGTGTTCGCTGTTGTGAGATGATAATGGAATTCTTGTGTTCAGAAATTGAGGTTATGGACCTGGACGATATATGGTTCTAACAGGATGGTGCCACTTGCCACACAGCCAACGAAACAATGGATCTTTTGTGCGAGAAATTCAATGACCACGTTATTTCACGTTGTGGTGATGTTAATTGTAACTGTCACCGTTGGACTTCTTTCTCTGGAGATATTTAGAATAAAAAGTGTACGTCAATAAGCAATTAACGACATTGAACCTGAATTATGTCTCAGAGTCATTGAAAATATGGACCATCGGATAAAAATATGCCACCGTAGCCGTGGTGAGCATTTGGACGATATTTTGTTTTACACATAATTGTCATAGATCCCTCTATTATAATAAAAAATATTAACATAGTTCTCTGAAAACATTTTGTTTTATTTACAATTAACATCGTGGGTTTTGGCTGGACCGCCCTTTACAAAAACCTATTGAAATCACGAGCTGTGTCCGTCTGCCCATCCGTCCATTTGTATATCACAGCAGTTTTTCTCCGAAACTATAGGATAAGGTGGGGAAATGGCGGTCACTTAAGCAATAACCGGAATATTTTCCTATTTCCGGGGCTGAAGATGAAATCAGCAGACTTTTTACATAACTTATTTAAAATATTTTAGATAAATATGATGATTATCAATCGATTAAGCGTTTATTATTTTTGAATCATTTTGTAAAGATTTTAATTTGACCGTCATTCCTCGCAAACTTCGGATAATGGCGGTGAACTATCGGGGTATTACTGGTCATTCAAAATAACTCAATCCTTAGTACTTTATTGCATTGCATAATGTTACAAATGGTGTTAAGATATGCTTAGGTTGTGAATTAACACAACTTCACATCTAAAATGAACTAAATAATAAAATAAAAAAAAACTTTGTTCCTGCATATTATTTATATTTTATACTTAAACAAAACGAACCAAGCCTTTCTTTTTTTATAGTAATCTGAAAAAATTAAAATTTTTATTTTTATATTTTGAATATGAAAATTATAAATCAAGACGCCTAGGAACTCTCCGTTTGGTCTCAAAATAATCGCATCGATGGCTCTCAGGGACACCACTTCAATCTTTATGAGCCCACCGCCCACAACCTCGACATCTATACCATATTTCGTTTTTTCCGAACTCTCACACATCGAACCTATTTCTTCTTTATTTTCTGGAAGAAAATCAAAGTCACTGTGTTTTTTACATCCTGTTCCTCTGTTGAGCTTGACGCAGGAGACTTTAACTGGGGTCTTTTTATCTTGGAAGAAACTTCTTCATCTGAAGACGAAAAAACTTCGATGCATTTTAATTTTTTTTTTTTTTTTTTGTTTGCCTTTAACAGAGTTACCTCTAATACAAATGGTGAAGTATATACTAAAAAACACACAAAATTAACAAATTAGTAAACTAATAAGTTTTTGTTTAAGTAAATAAAGAGAACGAGGAAAAGGACCAATTTGTAGACGATCACGATTGCGAGGTAGCCTTAGCAGTGGAGAATGGAAGTACGGGTTAATCCGAGCAAAGGGTACAAGAAAGATACTAGCATTTCTACCCGAGCGCAGATTTAGCCTATAATAAATTCGAGAATCAAGATTTGTATCCGTAAGGCGGTTACATATTTTAAAGAGAAGACATTCATCAAGTATCAATCTGCGAATTTCAAGAGAAGGAATCTGAAGGAAGGACAGGCGATTTTCGTAGGTCGCATAAGGGATTTTGAATTTGAAAAATAGAAAACGGGTGAACTTCCTCTGGACAGATTCAAGGAGAACAATCAGATAATCATTGTGAGGTGTCCAAATTTGAGAACAGTATTCAAGAAGGGAACGTACGATACAGATAAATAGTTTGATAGCAGACTTAGGGTTAGAAAAAATAGAAGTATGCCTAAGAACAAAACCCGAAACACGGGAAGCTCTAGTGACTAAGTTTATAATGTGAAGGTTAAATTTGAGCTTTGGGTCGAAGATAACCCCTAAGTCTTTCACCTGATCCACTACTGTTAGAGGAGTTTGATTCAGTAAATAGGAATGGGATATTGATGAACTTTTCAACGAAAACGACATTTTGTGGCATTTTGGTACATTTAAATTCAAAAGGTTAGCCTTACACCAAGAAGACAGAGATAACAGATCGTTTTGGAGAATATGACAGTCAGCAGGCGAGCTGATTACTCTGTAGATCTTCAAATCATCCGCAAATAAGAGACAGGAAGAGTTAAACACTGATGGGAGATCATTGATAAACATGGTGAAAAGGAACGGACCTAAGATGGAACCTTGTGGAACTCCAGAGCAAGGATGAAATGTCTTAGAAACCGAGTCATCAATGACAACTTGGCATGTTCTAGAAGCTAGGTATGAAGTTAACCATGACAAAACGGAGCCACTCACACCATAATGCTGCAATTTGCAAATAAGAAATTTGATGTTCATTCGCTATTTTTCACTAATATTGATAAAACTATTTTTCTTGTAGTTATGTTCGGTTTTGGTTAGTATTTTTATTCACATTCTTAGTAAGTTTTTGGCTTAATTTTAAATGTATTACTTCTCTCTTTCTTAGCTTGTTGTCTAATAATTTTTTCATAGGTGTTGCTGTCAATATGGCAGAATGTTGTTTGGTGTTTGTGCGTTTAGTTGTTGCTTTCGAAAGTAGCAGTGGAGATAATATGGTTTGACATAGTGTCACGATCAAAATGCTCTCTTCTGGAAGTTCACTTATAATTCCAGATAGATTTACTGGAGTCTGAAGTATCGTAGTAGTCTCAGGCAGATTATTCACTTCAGGTGCATTTACAGCTGGATCTGTTTGGTCTCAAAGTGTCGATTCGATCCAAGGAGACAAGTGTGATGGACAGTTATGGAGTCGTTACCGGTACCCAACAAATAGCTTCAGACAGGAAGTCTTTTTCCCCAAAAATATTTGGATTAATGGGAAAAATTCCAGATGCTCTAAGTCCGGTCACCACTTCTTGGATTGTAGCCGTGTCACAATAAGCTTTATTAAATATAGAAGCCACATCAAATGTTGTAATTTTTTGCATAGCGTGACTTTTCATGAACAAATCACACTCCTTTTTTAAAGGTCCATAAAATGCCACATCTAGAGGCTGCATCCTGTACGAAGTATGAGGCGGAATGGAGAGCACAAAGACATCGTTTTCTCGACATAACATGTATGCTTCGTGAGACGCGTGGCTATAGTGGATATCTCAAACTAGCAGAAATGTTTCATCAGCAGATGGTTTGGCGAATTCGAGAAAATGCTTGAGCCACATCACAAACAATTCTTAATTTGTCCAACCATTTTTGGGGCAGTGATAAATTGCTTCAGCTGGACCATCGTTGCACAACTGAGGTGACATTCTCTGTCTTGGGTAAACAAACATAGGAGGTATGTATGATCCTGAAGCCGACACTGCGCAAATTACAGTTATATTTTTTCTCCTTTCATAGCTGCTAATTGACCCTACCCCCTTCAGTTCCTTTTCAACAATGATTTTACCTGGATCTTGCACGGTGGTGACTCCGGTCTCGTTTGTGTTTCTGTATAAAGTTTTCCGAATTTTGGAAGAACAAGTTAACCTTATCTCTGCTAAATGCTGTCACACAATCAAGACTGGTTGTCTGTGGTTGGAGGATGGTTATTGAAAGATCCCTCTTTAAAAAACCATACAGCTGCTTTTTGCTAGCTTCTTCTCCCTGTTGAAGGTGTGCTTTATATTATGTTTTTTAGCATGTATGTAATCTGCACTAGAAACTTGGAGTGGACTCAGACCCCAAAAAGTTTGGCTAGAAGTTTTATATTCTTTGCCATACTCTTCTCTGCTTCTGGTGAAAAAGAAGAATATCTTCCGAGAGAAGGTCCCGTAATTGGAAGATTATCCACTAACGGCTTCTATATTCGTAGTTGTTTCCCTGTACTGCGGCATCTATAAGTGCAAAATAAAGACAATAATGCGATATTATTTCAACAAATAAAATAATGATAAATACCGGTCAGTGACCGTTATTACCCACTTAAAATGATTGTTCTTACCCCGAAACTGCAAAATGGTTTGTTTGATTGATCACGAGAAACCTAAATAACTTTTTTTTTTCTTTAAAAGCTGTCAGGCCTTGCTTTGTTGTGTAAGCAGACGCGTTTCGACTGCTTCGAGTAATCTTCAGTATCTTGAGGATATGTTGATCGGAATGACTTTATATACTCGTACGATGGGTTAAGCGGATGGGTAATTAGGTCAGGTAGTAAATTACGTCAAGTACTAAATTATGCCAGGTAGAGGGATATTAAGTTTTTGTTGTTTTGCTTGTTGGATGTCCGTTTGTTCTGTTTCATCTCGTTCCCGTTTTCGTCTAAGATTGTGGTCTAGTACTGAGAAAATCGCGTCGGAGTTGGTAACAAGTTGTTCGTTGATAGTGTTATCGTCTGTCTTTCTATGTTTATAAATTTCAAGCCTTTCTAGAATGTCAAGCCTCGGTCCATCGCTTTGTGTGTGTGCAATTTCACAGAGTTTGTTATAGCGTAAGGCTCATGTACGTGGTTTTGTAGGTGCGTCGCATAATTGGAGTCTGCCTTGTTGTGCAAGAAAAATCGTAGGTGCTCTTTGTATCTTGTTGTTAGTTTTCATGTTTTACAATGACATGAGACAAAACATTGATATTCAGCTCAAAACTAAATATGAGACCATGACAAAGAAACTTGAGAAATTGATAAAATAACAACCTTTTACGACACAAGAAATGGAGCTGTTAAATAAGGGACTGAAACACAACTTGTATAATACAAACCGCAACAAAGACCTAGACGAAAATGGGAACGAGATAAAACAGAACAAACGGACATCCAACAAGCAAAAAAACAAAAACTTAATATCCCTCTATCTGGCATAATTTAGTACTTGACGTAATTTACTACCTGACCTAATTACCTATCCACTAATCACCCGTCTGCTAATTACCCATCCGCTTAACCCATCCTACGACTATATAAAGTCATTCCCTTCAACATATCCTTTAGATACTGAAGATAACTCGAAGTAGTCGAAACGCGTCAGCTCACTTAACAAAGCAAGGCCCGACGGCTTTTAAAGAAAAAAGAGAATTGGCCTGCGGATATCAAATAAACAAAATAATTGACTTGCGTGCAATCCAACAAACCCATAGAAACACTAATATCAGTTCGATATTTGACGTTTAGAAAGAAATTGATCGGTATAAACCACTTTAAGCTTAGCTTTCGTCAAATTTTTAATATTTTTACATCAAAACGTGGGCTAAACTTTACAGAGCTGTTAAATAAACAGCACGCGATGCAAAATGATGGTGCTTCGTAATCAAGCATGCTCACACATATAAAATGTTACGGCCATGAAACATTGTGGAAAAGTCATAAATGGTGATTTTTTGAAAGTTATGGGGTGAAAATTTTTCAGAGAATTTTAAGGGGGACTCCCTCTCCATAGAGGTAGGTGACCCTTCGAAATTGTTTTCTAGAAATAGTATTGAGTAGGGTCTCATTGGAAAGGTCTTGAAGATATCTTTTCGAAACAGGTCCTAAAATTCCCGTATCATAGCCGAAGGGGACAGGGGAAGGGTAAATGTAGGAAATTTTTGTGTACCCTCTCGCGATTGGACACCTTTAATCTATAAAATATGAAACAAACCATGAGTTTAGGCCTTTATGAGTACAAGAACAAGAAGCATACGTTAGAAGTCGAAGTCCGATCAAGTTTGTTAGTAATATTATGAACAATCAATTTTATAATTTCATGAATAAAACCGTAACAGTACCCTTAAATACAATAAAGTTTGATAGACAAATGGTTATTTATAAGATTAACCTGCCCTGGAAGTGTCAAACAGATCGAATATTATCTAACGAAATTAAAGCGGTTTGAAATTTCCTGTATTACTATGCAACAATATGCGCTATATTGCTATGGAATCAAAGCGCTGTAGGACAATATGCGCTTTTTATCGACTCTGGCACTACAAGTTTGCTACGATTTGCATGGAAGTTTCAGGAATGATAGGTATGATGATTATCTTTGAGGATTTGTTCAATTAGTGACATCAAATATCGTAAAACAAAATAGTGACTGTTTTAAATGAGAAGATTGAATGAATTTGAGTTATTTTTCCCACCTTTCAACATTTAAAGTATATGCTATGTTATTATCGCTTGATTGAATTTACGAGGACGGTTTCAAAAGGACCCGACCCGACAAAGAAAACAGAAAAAAAATTGCGAAAATGTTTCTTTTATTTTATTTCGCATAAGATATCCTGGAGCTTGGAAAGTGTTTTTCAGTGTATTGAGAATATCCACCGATCTAGCGAAGGTTAAGGCATTCCGGTCATCAAGTGTCTCCAAAAGCACCACTCGTCTTTTAGCACGGCTATGTGCATTCGCCTTTTGGATCGCGCTCACCACCTCTTTGATCGCATCAATGTTGAACCGTCTTGCTCTAAAGCCATAGTGCCGAGGAGATATATTCCCAGTACCATGAATCGAATTTCTTTAGCACCTTCTTAGCCGTGCCTAGTATGCATAACGGGTGATATGCAGACGATGACCGGAAATTTGATGATCAGTACGTGAGTCTCGTACTGATCATCCAACCTTCCAACGTTCTGGGAAAGCCTTTACCCGGAGGCAAGCGTTGACTGCACAGGCAGTAAGGCAGAAAAATGGTGATAGGCGAGTTCCAATACCTCAGCTGGAATGCCATCTGGACCTGGAGCCTTCCTTGCGTTCAATGGTAGGACTGCCTCTTCTAGTTCCAGCTGCGTGAAGAGTGGGCATTTGATGGAATGGGCAAAGAGAAAAGTTCGCACTATTTCATGAATCTTTTGTGTTTGATATATATAGGACTTGCGTAGGGCACCAACCTTCTGCATAACAAGCTTGTAGCTAAAACCCTATAGATCTCTGTTCACATTGTCCACTAGATCTTACCAGCAGCTAGCCTGACTGCTGTTAATCATTTTGCGAAGATTTTTTTGATTTTGCTGCCTACTGGTTGTATTCAGGTACTTCGTCACGGTTCTCTACCTGTTAAGCTTCACACCGGAACGTGTGACCCTCCCTTCGTTTCTCAGCGATTTCAGTCGATTACTAGTACTCTAAAGGCTTGAAGCGCTGGGTTCTAAGAAGAGGCATAAAAGCACTGCAAGCAGACGCGATGATGTTCATAGTTGAGTTCACCACGTCTTGAGCTGCTAGCCCCTTAGTCCACTGTGAATGTTCCAGCAACTGTGCACCTACCGTGAGCACCCCGATAAATTTTTCGACACCCATCCTCTCAACGTTCCATGCTGACCATCTTTAAGGTTTTATGAACGTTTTTACATTTTTTGGGGCCTCTTTGAAGATATCGCATCAGTTCTAACATATTTCTTTCTGAGGTTAGGAAATATTTTTATGTTGTTAGTGACACAAATACATCTTATTCACTTTCTAGAAAGCTCGCGCCTTCGTTACTTGCAATGGATACTGTGAAAAGTTACATTAAGAGTCGGATCGCAGCAGTTTTTCTGCGAAACTATAAAAGCTACAGCCATCAACCTTTGTGGTAAGGGTTGACGTGATAACCTATCGGAAGCTTCAGGTTAAAATTTTTAAGAGATTTTTAAGGCAGGTCTCCCCATAAGAATGGGGGGCCTTAAATTTTCTTTCATCAAAGGTAGTCCAGGAGAATTTCGTCAGAAAGAACTCAGTAAGGTCTTTTTAAGACAGGTATTAAAATTGCTTAATCTATGTCGAGTTGTGTGAGACGAGGGGAAAGGTAGGTATAAGTGCCTAACTTTTTAATCAGCCTTTCTGCACGGTTTCGACATTTGGGCAAGTTTGCTGCAATCTTTTCGTTCTCATATTCAAGCCTTTATTATAAATAAAATCATTACAAAGTCGAATATAAACTGAACCAGTCACATCAGCAAGCATTCATTTGCGCGCCTCTTCAACTAAATTTGGAAATACGAGTGTATCGTAGCTCTATCATGCATGGCTTCTATACCTTTCGCTAACGAACAAAATCCGATGCCATCATCACCATTTAACGGCATTCAGGTGTCGTGCCATTTCCTTTTGATATTTCTATGCCAAACTCAAAATAATTGGACTAAACTGATGGGATATCGATTCTAAACGCCAATCATTTTTGACAACGAACTCGCAAGGAAGCAGTTAGAACGCAAACTAAATTTCCGTTAATTTTTTATCGTAGGATGACCTTATTAGCTTAACTAGCACGGTGAACATTGAGCGAGTTAAAAGGATACTAAGAAAACAATTGGGCAAAAGATTTTGGTTTCGGAAGATAATTGTTTGTCCAGTAAGCACTTCACTTAAAGGAACTTCAAGTTTGGAATCTGTAACTGAAAGCTAGCTGTAAATGCTCCTATGACCTTTCACAAAAAGCTGTAACTTTCTAAACTACTTTAAAGACTTTCAGCAAATTAAATCATTAATAACATTTGTCCTTATCATAGAATTCCTTCATAAACAGGTCTCTATCATGTAATCGAAGTTTCTGTATGTGACATCCACATACGGGTGACAAGGACTCTTTAAAGTCATTGGCATTTGCACGTATGAGTTAGCATGATTTTTTATCATATAAATATCCTTTTCATATATATCCTTTCGAAATGTTATGCTTTTACAGATAAATTCTGTTAAGTATTCCACTTATACGAAGTCCTACAATAAGTAAATATATGACAATTTATACAATTTTAAAGTTTTCATATCATCTCTATCACGGAGAGATGCATAACTTCACGATGCTCTATGTCCTTTTTCACCAATCTTCTTTCGCTATTTACTTGAAGATATATTCACTAAGGATGCCACGAATGCATATGGCAATGCCATTTCGTGCAGGTGTACCCGGATTCAATTTCTATATCAGGAAATTATATAAATCAACTTCCTCGTACCAAACGTCGTCTCCCTCCTCGCCAATCATTCCAAGCTTTTCCTTGCATACACTCACACAAACATGCAAGGGCAATCGCGTAAACAAGGATGTTTATTGGTGTGCAGTATAAAGTGCAGATCTTTAATTCGTTTCGTGGTCGGCAAAAGAGCTTTTCATGTGAAATGTGAGCACATCTAGCCAAGGGAATATGTATGTATCTGTATGATGCCTTGCATGGTATATGTGTTCACCTCGTATAGAATATTTTGCGCCGTTGCCATTTATTCATATAACCTGAAGCTTAGTAGGTTCCGTTTCGCAAATAAAGAGGTGAATGAGTGATGGAGGGTTGATTTGGATGATGAAGGTGTGTTACTGGGGCATTATGGTGTAGATTTTAAAGTGGAAATCTTTTTGTATTGTTGCCAGTTTACCCAATTATCGTTGACTGTAAAAATAAATTATTATTCGTTGTATGTTGTTCGAAAGTGAAAACAAAGTCAATTAATTTTAGAGCTTGGGTGAGGAAGGGAGGTAGATAATGTTTGGAATTTCAAGCAAGTTTTAAGGAAAAAATCTGTAGAGTACATATACAATAAGTATTGACATTTTTGAATCTGTATATAGTAAAATCAATAAATAATTGGAGAAATTTGAGAAAAAATTGAAAGCAATGCAGAACTAGAAATGAAAGAGCTTTTATTCTAAGATGTTAGCATAAAATGTTTGTTATTTGAATTGACCAAGTCATTGCAGGCTCAATCCATCAAAAGCGCAATTATTTAACTCTTTTTGCCCGAGGTTTATCCGATAGAACAAACCATTTTTTTAGAATGAATTTAATTCGATGCTCAGATCTTATTGTTTGAGAATACCAATCTTAGGAAGAAAAAGTTGAGTAGACAGACCTACGCTCATATCAGAAGGGTTTTGCACCCAACTTACGAAATGCAGTCACCAGTAATGAATAAATTCAAGAAACATGTCAAAGAGATATGCACGTTTAAAAGTAAATCCATTATTCCTCTATTTTCAACAGAAGTCACTCATATCATGAATTCCCAAAAAAATTTATATTATTAATCTTATTTGGAAATTTCGAGGTGATATGGTCAATACCACGCTCAACCATGTGATTAGTACCTAATTTTTCAATTAGTACCCATCACAGCTGGGTGAGCTGATAGTCCGACAGCATCATCAGAAGCTCAAACTCAATGTCGTCACCGAGGTTTGAACTTGAAGTCACTGCGCAAGCGTAGTGTGCCCTAACCCACTGCTCCACCCGCGCATTACATTATAGGAATGCTAAATTTTGACATCTCAGCCAAGTTCACATTTTGGTATCCCTACCAAGTTGAAAGGAATACCAGTAATATATATTTATAGATCAAAACCAACTGACAGAACATTTTGAAACTGACGTAAGGAGATAGGCAAGCCCTATTGTTATTTTACCTTGCTCTAGAATACATTTGTCGACAAAAATTTTCCCATTGATACAGAGTTTTCCAATAAGAGGTGTTTATTTCATTATAAAAAGGTATACCGTTAATAGTGTAAAATAAAATCAGGCAAATGACCACCACGACCACGCTTACAGGACCATTTCCTTTTCATGAAATTTACCATAACCAAATCACAAAATAGCTGCCCTCGATAGCCTCACGAACTCCATCTTTGAGGCCTTGAATCAACGCTGGGCTGTTGGGGTAGACCTTCTCTTTCACGTGGCCCCAAAGGAAGAAGTCGCAAGGTGTTAAATCACAAGATCACCTCTTCGAGAGATAACACGGTCCGGAAACTTTTCCCGTAAAAGATCAATGGTTTCGTTGCTTGTGTGGCACGTAGCGCTGTCTTGTTGAAAGTAAACATTCTCCAGAAATATCATCCGATTCCGGCCATAAAAAAATCATTAATAATCTCTCGATAGCGCAATCCATTCACCGTAACTGTTGCTCCAGCCTCATTTTCGAAAAAGTAAGGTCCAATGACTCCGCCAGAATTCCGGATCAGTTTCATGCATTTCAAGGATCCAATCAGCAAAGACACGACGTTGTTGATGATCGACCGGCTTGAGTTCTTGTGTTAACTGAACTTTATAAGCCTTAAGATCCAAATCTTTATGCAAATACGGTGTAATGACGTTTGTGGAATGCCTGATTCCAAAAAACGACGAGGAATGGACAAACCTGGGGTTTCTTCAACACTTTCGGCTACAGCAGCAATTATCTAGGCTGTTTCGAGTGACATGCACAAGTTTTATTCTTTACATCACTAAGTTGTCCCAACAGCTCGATTTTTCCACCGATTTCTGTATTGTGGTCCGACAAGGTGCTTCACGACGACCTAAAAATGTTCGAGTTTTACGAACCGTCTCTGCCAAATTTTCACCATTTCTATAGTGAATTTTAATAATTTCTATGCGTTGTTGAAGCGTGTATCGTTCAATTTTTATCAATGACGTAGTTTCTACTTGCCAAATGTCAAAAATGACAGCTTCAAAAGTGACATCTACCGAAATAGCGGGCTATTCAAAATAACACCTCTTATTGGAAAACCCTTTACAAGAGGCTTAGTAACCTATAAATGACCCAAAATTCTAACCTTTGCGTACAACATTGACATCTTGTCGAGATCACTCACAATCATGAAAAACATTCTGCTCCAACTGGACGAGAAAGCAAAATAAGCGAGGTTTCAAATAAAAACAAGTTGGGTAAACAGACCTACGCTCATGTCAGAAGGGTTTTGTATTCAATTTTCAAAATGCAGTCACCAGATTGAATAAAGTCAAGAAGCATATCAATGACGATTTTATTGGAGAAACTATGAAATTCGAAGACCATACTATTATTAACAAAGTTGAAAGAATTTCGACTTCTGAGGTTTTTGTTATCGTTCTACTCATAAATATCTCCCTTGATAATTATTTCAGATGTCCATTCGCGACGGAGGAAACACATTTTTCATGTATTTCCCCCCTGTGCCCCCACTGAAGCAAAAACTGACAGTTTAAGAACTGTTTTGAAAAGCTCCCATGAAAGCTATCATTTTTTCCAATCCTAGAGTTGTTACAAAGCCCTTTTGTTAGAAGCTCCCTCCCGCCTCCTTGACTTGTTTCACTTATGAGTATTAATTGTAGGTACTCAGCTTCAGTCATTCATTAAATTGAATCAAGTGTTCAAAGCATGCAACTTAAACGTTGAAGTTGGGAAAAAATAACTCAAAGTTATTCAATCTTCGCATTTAAAACAGCCACTATTTTGTTTTACGATTACTGATACCACTAGCTGAACTGATTCTCAAAGTTATTCATGACACCTATTATTCCTGAAATTTTCATGCAAATCCTAGCAAAACTGTAGTGTCTGAGTCGGTAAAAAGCGCATGTTGTTCCATAGCCATATGTTGCCATAGTAATACATGCAGCGCATATTGTTCCATAGTAATACAGGAAAATTCAAACCGCTATAAGTTCGCTAAATATGATGCAATCTTTATGAAACTTGCAATCTTATAAATAGACATCTGTGTACTGAATTTCATTGAATTTAAGGGTACCGTCAAGATTTTATTCAAGAAAACATAAAATCGATAAATCATACTATTACTAACAAAGTTGAGTGAATTGCGACTTCTCACGTATTTGTTGTTATTGTACTCATCAAGGCCTACATTCGTGATTTTTTTCAGATTTTTCGGATCACAGGTGTCCAATCGCGAGGGGGGGGACACAAATTTTTCGTGTATTTCCCCTCCCTGTGCGTCCCTCGAAGCAAACTTTGCCAAACTAAGACCTGTTTTGAAAAGTTCTCATCAAGACCTTTCATTTGATACCCATATCGGCTACCTTCAATGAAATTTTTTTTTTCGGGGGGTCACTCCCCTACATGGGGAGACCCCCCTTAAATACCTTATAAAATTTTTTAGTAGTTGAACTTTGAAGAGATCACCACTTTACACCTGTATACAATATTTGATGCTTCTAGCTTAAGTAGTTTCCGAGAAAAACTGCTGTGACACACGGACGGACGGGCGGACGGACGGACGGACGGACGGACGGACGGACAGACAGACGGACAGACGGACAGACAGGACGCGATTTTAGAAGGGGTTTGTAAAATTATTTTACAAAACCATAAAAAAACGACAGCAAAAATCATGGTGCTGTCAAGGAAATTCACAATTCACAACGCTTAGTTTTTTTCCAATGTCAAGACGGAATTCTAGGAACACTTGTATATTTGAGCGCAAAATTAACTAAAGATAGCTTGCTTCAGTACGATAATGACCATATGACCTTCCTGAGTGCCGATACATTGGATCAAGATAATGAGATATTCTATCACGAAGTGGGGACCTTAAAGGGACTGCAGTGCTTACACAAACAAACTAACAAAACTTGATTTTTCACAATGTATTGACGCTATAATGGTCAAATTTGGTTGAAAGTTCAGCAGTGGTGCTTTCTCGAAAGCTTCATTCTTAGCGATAATTTAGAAAGTTTTTAAGGGGAGTCCCCTTATGCTTAAATGGCATTGAAACAATTTTTTTAATAAAGCTAGTTGAGTGGGATACCAAATTAAAGGTCTTGAGTATAACTTTTAGAATCTGGAACAGAGGGTCTAGGTGAGGCAAACAATATGAAACGTTTGTGCTCTCTCTTACGTCTGGACACCTTCAGCCGAAATGAGTACAAAGACAATAAATACAACAGAAATCAAAATTTACTAAACTTTGTTAGTATTATTATGATTTGGCAATTTTACGATTACCCCCATAAAACTGCAACAATACATAACTATGAAAATCAACTTAAGTTTCATTGTAATCGAATCATTATCTAGTGAAATATAACCAGTCCAATTATGTAGAATCAACTCAATATAAAAGCATGTTCATTGGTGGATAGGGAGTTGAGGCTATTCAGGCCCTGAGTGTGAGACTTTCAGATGAGCAAGATGTCTGGACTACCCATTAAACACCTCAATCTGAGAACGTAGCCTGGAACCGTATCATACATTACTTCTGGACAGGTCTTGTTTTGCTTCGCCGTGAGGTACCTTCAAGCAGGAGATCCCTCCTTTAGCGGAAGGAGAGGGAGGAATTGTCAGATAACCAGTCCTCCAGCCCTGACGTCCCTGGCTGCTGTGAGTTCCTTATAATGTGGCACATGGTTCCATTTGTCAACCGATCCAAGCACCTCCTTAATTAGACTAGGCGGAGAAAGCACTTCTGTATCCTTGCAGAGGTCCCAGCGCAGCTTGTATCACCTTTTGCATGCAACAAATGTGTGGAAGGCGTCGTCTTCCTTTGCTTCACAAAGTCTACAGTCGGGGGACCGCGACATACCAATCCTGTGCAGGTATGACTGGAAACACCGCAGCCCGCTCAAGAGCTGAGTCAGGTAGAAGTTAGTCAGGGATGAAACGCACAGTCTACTTTCTCTTTGTACTGTTCACTCGGGACTGCTGACCAAGTGAGCGTTGTCTCTTCTCACGAGCAGCTGTCTCCTTCGTGTTTTCGTTTCGATGCACGTAGAAAGTATAGCAATCTAAAGCACGGAAGGCGATAGATATCACGCCTGTGATGACTAGCACCACTGAATTAGAGACTGTCGTATATGATGATGCAATCCTCCGTGCTACTCTTCTGTGCACCTGTGCCAAGCGTTTTCAATACACCTCCTTGCTGGGAACATCAACCCATATTTCTGCTCCATACAATAGCACGAAATTGACGAACCTCATCAAAATTCACCTTCTTGTTGGGTCGGGTTCCCTCGCGTTGACCATAAGTCAACTCAAAGCCAACACACCTGAAGCAGCTCTATCAGGCAATCTCAGGTCCTTTACAGATAGTTTCGATCAACTAGTACTTCCCCAATACTCGTTGACCACTTCAGTATTCTCCAGTGCCAGATTGAACCTGCAAACTGTCATCTAGTCTGTAAACCGGTGCATTAGCATACCTAGTCTAGGTTGTGCATGTTTGATAGTGTGTCTAGGAACTATCACCGCTACATCATCGCATAGCCAATCAGACGTAGCCCATCAGGCAGCTCTAGTCTCAGCAGCCCATCGTAAGATATGTCCCATACCTCTGGTCCTTGAGAAAACCTCGATGCAACTTCTATCCTTCGTCGGCTCTGTATCGTATAATAAAGCAAGCCTCGGTCCTTCAAATAGTCCCTCAAATACCGCATAAGACATTCTGGAACTTGAAAATGCGTTTTTAGCATATCCAGACTATCCATCCTTCTAGCGGAGTTGAGGGCGCTCCACACATCAGGTGTCAACAATAGAACCACCCGTCGCTTGGTATGGTTATTTGTCTCCACTGTTTGGACCGCTGTGTGTTTCCAAGTTTGGATCGCAATTGCACCCCAGCAATTGCGTCAATAGTGGATCATCCTACTCCAATCACTAATCACACCAGTGAGTCTTCCTTTGATGGGTTTTCAAAGCACGCTCTAGCATGCATAATGGGCAGTATGTAGACGGTGATCTGGAATTCCCCTTCTTCTTGTTGATAAGTACGAGCCTCGTTATTTTCTAATATTCCATGAAAACCCCTCCCCGCATGCAAGTACTGAATATACTGAATAGCAAGTTAGGACAATAGTGAAAGACGTGCTGCTGAACCTGAAGCTTTCCTTGGTTTTAAAAAAAGGACTGCCTCTTCCAGTTCCAGCCGCATGAAGAGTGAGCATTCGACTGCTATATTGCCGGGAACAACATCAAAACGGGTTGCATAGGGCATCAAGCTTCCATATAACTAGCTTATAGCCAAAGCCCCATGGATTCCTGTTCACATTGTATAGTAGATCTTACTAGCAGCAAGCTTTAGTGCTACTAATCATTTTGCGCAGGCATTTTCTAACCGACTTATATTCTGCTAACCAGTTGCATATCTCGTTGCGGTTTCCTGCTTGTTGAGCTTCGCTGCGAAGCTTGTGACTCTCTCTTTGCTTATCAGCTATTTCAATCGACCACCAGTATACTAGAGGCTTTCTCTGCCGGGTTCTACCACGGGGCATAAAAGCACTGCATGCAAACGTGAAGATGCTCATAGATGCGTTAACCATATCTTGAGCTGCTAGCGTTCAGTTTTCTGTGGATCTTTCCGCAACGGGGCACCTGCCATGCACTTCTCGACAAACACCTCGATGTCCATCCTCCCAACGTTCTATCCAATCGTAGAAGGTTAAGAGCACAGGTGTAAGAGGACAGTACCATGGATCTCAAGCGGATTTCCAGTGTATCAGTTCGACTCATGCCCGATTCGATTGCTTCAGCATTAAAGTCTCTTGAGACAATGTCCTCTAGAGCATTAAAATTGGCTTAGATAGATGAAAGTGGTTTGTTCGGCGTTAGGTACACGTTCAGGAATGTAGAAACATGAAACTACCCCTCCGTCCATAGCCTTCCATTAGGAAATCAACACTGCTCCGAGCCCAGATGTTAGTATTACCAGTTTTATCAGGCTGCCATGATGACAAACATTTGTCGTGGTGTTGCTCTCAGCAGCAAAACGTGGGCTTTTATGCCCTTCGCAAACTGGTCAAGCAAGTTTTGGATTGTAGTTCTGTGGTGTGGATCTCCTGCAGGAAGTTAGTCTTCGAAGTTCTGCTTTTACCTTGGATAGGGCTTCTGGCATAAACCCGACACTTACCTGATCCTAAGACGCTTATGAAATTCTGTTTTGGATAAGCATCCTTGCAAAGGATGGAATCTGCCTCCTTCGAACATTCTTTTCTTTTATATCCCATTCCGACACATTTGTAGCATAGCAAATTTCTATCGGGTCCCTTGCTGTGCAGCATGACACTAACCGAGGCACGTAAAGCAGGCGAGATGTACTTCTATAAATTGTACCCTGCAGATGACTTACCATATTCTTGATTTTCCTTTACTCAGAAGTTTTCAGGGCCTTTTCAGTCAGGTCGATAATGGCTATACTCTACTTATGCTAGGGAGCTCCTTTTGATGGCTCACTCAACCTCAGCCAGCTCCGCAATGCAGTCAGTTTCCTTGATTTCGATTGGCGCCATTCGCTCGAGGGAGTTTGCGAAGCTCTTTTGCAAAGAAACATCTTGGCTGTTTCGCAAAACGCTTCTTTATTCTTGGTCCCTGCACCAAATTCGACCAGTATGTAGCTAGACCGGGTTTGTTTGTTTTGTTGCATATCAAATGCAGATTTAATTCTCTTCAGAATGCTTCCCACTTTTTGGACTAGCCTTTCTTCTTATTTTCCGACTTTCTCTTTGGAGAAAGGTTGTCTGCCTTGGTTTCTGGATACAATGCTTTAGCAACATTTTTGGCGATGTCAGATACTTCGCGCAACGGCATTTCGCTGGTCTCTTCACTCTTTTTTCCCATCGCGATTCGTTTTTCGATTCCGACGTGATTTATTACGTGCTCTTCTCTTAGAAGGTGTTCTACAGTGAATCCAGCTAATATGTGCTCTATGAGCCTTTCGTTCAGTGGCAAGCCCGGCAGGAGTAGTGGATTGAGTGGGCAGCTAGACCCACTCGAGAAGTCCTGAGTAGGAAAATTATCCACTTAAAATAATCAAACACCATATATCGCCAGCTTTGTCAATTTAAGCATTTTAAATTTCACGCGGGAAATAAGCATAATCGGATCATGCGCATGGTGTACGTGCACATATAACACACATTTATGCCAACGACGGCTGTACCTATATAGCCATGAAGGTGTACTCTGTGTGCCTGAGTTTTTTTATGGCTATGTTCGTTTTATTCTTCTACTCACTCGTGTCGTGTGTACTTGTGTATTATTCCTGAGTGAGAAATTGCAAGAGAAAAAACGAAGCGAGTGTGCATGCTATACAAAGTACAAAAACACGACAAATGGATAGATTTGTCGTGTGACTGATGAAAAGGAAAAAAAAGGATTGCGTAGATGATGACCAGCAGCGGGTCGAGACAAAAGCCTAAGAATCCTTGAAAATCGAGTCCCCTCGAGCTTTAGATAATGATCGTCAAAATCAAGACAGCAACAACGACAACAACTGCAATTTTAAACGGTGTAAAAAAACTATCCGGGGCTCGAACTTAACAAAAGCAATTGCGGAATTTGCAACGTCTGTATTGAAGCGTGTGAACGGCAATTGATCGCTAGTTTCGACTTCCACAATCTGAAATCAAAACAAACCTGGATTGATGATGGATTTTCAAAGTGGAAGCATGGGTCAGAGCGGATGAAGAACCATTGGTTAAGTGTTCAACACTTCAATTGCTCCGAAGCACTGGCAACACTAGGAAAAGTGAATGTTGTACAAACGTGATCGTGGGCTTCCTCGAAATAAATGATGGAGGATAGATCGGCTTTACTGAAAATTTTCAGCACTGGCAGAAAAGGGTTTGCCTTTAAGAGGAGACAAAGTACAATTGCCGCCCAGCGACATGAAGAAGAAAGGCTATTCCGGAAAGTGGGAGACGTTTTGAAAAGAATACGATCTGCATGCGACTCCCAAAAAACAGCAAAACAGTAAAGATTGGGCTCCTTGAACTAGAGGAGCTCCTAGACCGCGTAGGGCATTATTGGAGGAGCTGGTTAAAGGTCGAGGATGAGCAGAAGGCTAAAGAAGCGCTGGGGCGAAATCTTACCATCAAAAATCAATAAAAGTATGGCATCTAGCCCAATCAAAGTAGATCAGGATAAAAGAAGGAAGGAAGAAGCACTTGATGGGCGTGGGCACCAGATCGCGGGTTCCAGAGTCTGCTTTCAAAAAGAGCGAAGAAAGCCACAAAGAAACTCCTTCAAAAAGTGACAGAAAGTAAAGTTCGCACGGACGCCCAACAAGAAAAAAGACCTGATGTAAAACAGGAGACACAGAAGCCCCGACGAAGACCCCGGCAGAGTTGCTGCGGGACATCAGGGGAAACGTAAGGCCCGAAGATACTAGCACTACTATTTAAGCAGTACGGCCACCGCGGTCAGAGCAGAGGCCGACAATAAGGAAGCATTCAGCGACGTAGTTAAGAGAGTCCTTGGCAAAAGCGCAAGTATATCCTCGCTTGAACCAACGGCAACTATCGAAATAAGGGACATTGACTGCGTCACGGAACTGGCCGAGGGAGAAGAGGCCATCAAAAGGGAGTTCCCTAGCGTGGAAAGAATCAAAGCGAGACTGACTCCAGAAAACAATAGGGGACAACGCATGGCCATAGTTGACTTGACCGAAAAAGACGCCGAACGATTCCTAAACAAGGGCAAAGTATGAATAGGGAGGGTTGTCCGTAGGATACGGCGAAGTGCAAAGCCTCTTCAATGTTTCAAATGCCTTCGCTATGGTCACACCACACAAGTATGCAAAGGACCCGAAAGGAGTTCCCTATGTTACAAATGCGGTGAAATGGGACATAAAAGAAAAGAATGTACGAAGGAGGCACATTGCATTCTTTGCAAGGAAGCTGATCCAAGACCTGATTTTGGACCCGTCTTGGGATCAGGTTAATGCCGGGTTTTCCAGGAAGCCCTTGCCAAGGAAAAATCAGAGCTTAAATGACCCGCATCCTGCAGCTAAACCTACACCGCAGTTCAAATGCCCAAAATCTGCTTGAGCAGTTTGCGAGGGACATGAAAGCCGACTTCTTGCTGCTGAGTGAGCAACACCATGATAAAAGTCCTGCATTGTCGTATCCTGGCGAAACTGGTACTGCCGCCATCTGGGTTTGGAACAGTGACTTCCAAGTGGAAAGATGTGGGCGGGGGATGGTTTCGTCTGGGTTCGGTGCTCAGGGACCACCTTTTTTAGTGTGTACCTACCGCCGAATGAATCGATGTCATCTTTCCAAGCCAAGCTTAATGCTCTGGAGGGCGCTGTTTCAAACACAGAGGGCAACGTGCTCATTAGGGGAGACTTCAACGCAAAAGCAATCGAATGAGGCATGCCTCAAATAGATCCGCGGGGAAAACGAATCCTGGGAATGGCGGCTAAGATGGTGCTCGTCGTACTAAACACTGGAAACATGCCAACTTTCCGCCGTATTGGCTGTGAAGGAACCATACCGGACGTGACAATTGCCTTGGAGTCCTTAGTACGGAGGAAACACAATTGGAAAGTATTAGAGGACTACGCAGCCAGTGACCATCAGTGCACCCTGCTTGAGATTAGTGATATTGTCTCTCGACGTCCGTGCTCTCGGATTTCTACAACTGGATGGAGCATTGGAAGGATGGACGTCGAGAGGTTCGTCGAGTTACTCACAGCAGGTGAGCCGCTGCAGGGAGCTTCGGAGGGGACGGAAGAATTGGGAGCTCAAGGCGTGGTGAACTCAACTATGAGCATCCATCGTCCAGTGTACTGGTGGTTAACTGAAATCGCTGAAAAGTGAGGGGAGTGTCACAAGCTTCGACGTGAGGCTCAACGGACGCGGAACCGTGACGAGGCATGCAACTGAGTGGTAGCATATAAATCGGGCAGGAAATGTCTTCGCAAATTGATTAACAATAGTAAGGCTCGCCGCTGGCAAAATCTAGTGGACAATGTGAACAAGAATCCGTAGGGCCTTGGCTACGAGCTAGTTATGCGGAAGCTTGGTGCGCTGCGGAAGCCTTGCATACATAATATGGAAAAGATGGATGAGATAATGCGGGGACTCTTCCCCGCCCATCCCATCCGTGTTGACGCTGTCCATGGTGAAACAGCACTCGAGTGCTGGAGCTGGAGGAGGTAGTCCTTTCATTGAAAGCGAGGAAGGCTCCAGGTCCAGGTGGTGTTCCGGCTGAGTTGTTGCGGCTTGTCTTTCACCATTATCCTGACTTGCTGCTCAGCACGTTCAACGCTTGCCTACGGGACAGGGTTCGTGCTTATCCGCAAGAGGACGGGAAATCTTGAATCGCCGTCTGCATATCGCCCGTTCTGTATGCTAGACATGGCTGGGAAAGTGCTAGAGAAACTCAACAAGGGAAGACTTACTGACGTGATTCATGCTCTGGGAACTTATCTTCTTTGCAGTACGGCTTTCGAGCAGGACGTTCTACTATTGATGCGATTGCGATAAGCGTGGTTCTAAAGGCAGAGGCACATAGTCGCACCAAGCGACGGATCGTCCTGTTGGTGACACTCGACATCAGGAATGCCTTCAACTCCGCTAGATGGGTGGATATTCGCTGGGAAACCCTTTCAAAGTTCCAGAATACCTAATGCGGCTTTTGAGGGACTACCTAAAGGGCCTAAGCCTGCTCTACGATACGACACAGGGCCAATGAAGGATCGAGATGCCAGATGAGTCGCGCTTGGTCGGCTATGCAGATGGTGCTGCGGCTCTTGTCGCTGGACGCACCGTTGAACAAGCGCAACTTAGGCTAGGTATGCTTATGCACCGAATGAGAGACAGGATGACTGCTCGAGGGCTCAGTTTGGCTCTGAAGAAAACCGAAGCGGCCATCTTAACAAAAAAGAGAATCTCCAGAGTAAGTATGATCAGTATTGGAGACATATTAATCGAATCGAAACCAGCGGTTAAGCACCTGGGGCTACTGATCGACTCAAAGATGAATTTCTCTGAGCAAATCAGGGCAACAGCTTAGAAGACTACTTCGGGAGTATCGGCTCTGAGTTGACTTATGGCCAATGTAGGGGGACCCAGCCCATCAAGAAGTCGCCTCTTGATGAGTGCTGTAAGATCAGTGCTACTGTACGGAGCAGAGATATGAGGCGACGCCCTCGGTAAGGAGGTTTACTGAAAACGCGTGGCACAGATACAGAGAAGAGGAACACTCAGGATTGCATCTTCGTATCCGACAGTCTCTGATTCGGCGGTTAAAGTCATTGCAGGCATGATACCTGTCGGCCTCCTTGCTAGAGAGTGCCGCGCTATTTATCTGCGTCGAAACGAAGATGCAAGGGAGATGGTTGTCCGCGAGGAGAGACAGCGCTCACTCAACGATTGGCAGCAGTGTTGGGTGAATTGCACGAAGGGAAGATGGATTGCACGCCTCATCCCGGATGTGGGACCGTGGCTATATCGAAGGCATGGTGAGACTGACTTTTGAGCGGGTATGGGTGTTTTCAGTCTTCTTCTTCTTAGCACTACAGCCCCTCTCGGGCCTTCGCTTCCTGCAAAGAGCGCCTCCAACTATCTCGGTCTATAGACCGCGCCCTCCAATTTCAGTCTTACCTGCACAAGATTGGTAAGTCACGGTCCCCCGATAGTCGGTATTGCTCAAGAAAGGAAGGCAATGCCTGCCACACATTTTTTGCGTGCATAAAATGGGACAGGCTGCGAACGGCTCTCTACAGAGAGACGGGAGAGCTCACTCCGGATAATTTAGTTACGTTGATGCTCGAATCGGTTGACAAATGGCACCAGGTGGCACATTATGCTCGGGCAGTCCTAAAAAATAAAAGGGACTCACGGCAGCTTGGGGTGTTATGGCTGATTGATCGCTTGCCTGGCTATTCCTCTTCCCCTTCCCCTAGAAGAGGGATCCCCCAACTTGAAGGCGCCTCATGGCGTAACAAAATGAGACCTGGCCCGAAGTAATGTGTCAAACGGTTCCAGACTAGGTTCTCAGGATGACAGAGGAGCTATTTAGTGGGTAGTCAAGTCGCCTTCTTGCGAACATGGGAGGCCCACGCTCTGTGCGTAAATGGGCATACACCTCCCTACCACAAAAAACGGTGAACTAACGGACAACTTTACAATGAAATATGGCTTCAAATAAGAGAATGACCTTGCCTCAATGTTCTTTAGTACGGGTATATACTCGTACCCTATGGGAAATTAAAACTCCCCGTCTGCTTCCTATATGTAACTCAATGTTTTGGGCTTTCTATCGTATCAGGCACTATGATTGATCTAACCTTCTGAAATGATTGAAATAAAGTAAATCACATGATTATCTTAAGAAATCTGTCCTGTCAACAATATCAGCAGTGTTGGAACAAAATGGCGAACGATTAAACTAGAATAAAATTCGTTTTACTTTAAAGCGGTCATTTCAGTGTATTATATTGAAATATTTTTTGACTCTTTTCATCAATCATATAAGAAAAATTTCTGTTTTTTTTAGCTTGAGTATAAAACCCTTCTATCAGGAGCATACTCCAGCCTGTTCAACATATTTGAGACCGCCTGAATTTAACATGCCCCAAATTAAAATTTCACTTTCGTTAAAAATTTCAAAGCGGTACAACAAGCCCATTAAATGCTTGTTCTACATGTCGACCTAATTTCTTTGTGAACTATATCTTCCTTTTCCCGCTGCCGCCCTTATATGGCTATTTAAAGACCGTTTCCAACTTGTCGATGAACCTATAATATATCTTCATATTCATTGTATTTTAGTGGATAAACAATGAAAGCGTATCTTCATCATTTCACTTCACATTCGATCTTTAATAAAATCCCAACACGGACAGCATTCAACGATATAAAATTATGCAGGATATGTGCGCTTTTATGTTGTCCTCTAGAGCAGCATAGTTAGTACACATCCTCTTCATGATACTAATGTCCTCAATTATAATGTCTATAACCTATATTCCATGCCATCCGGCGGCGCGTGAAAGAATAGTGCATCAAATTCATCTAATAATGTGTGTCACAAAGCCAGAGCAAATGAGTTTGAAAGGATTTGAAGGGTGGTTGGCGAGAAGTAAGGGGTGCATTGACATAATCGATGCATCTAAGTGGAAAGAGTGAAGGAAAGGAGACAAGTCGATAAATAGTCAGCCAGCCAAACATCTATTCTAGCTAACCACGCGCCAATGATTTGACTCGTTTCTTCAACCTCGACCACGATATTCATCCACCCCTTATTGATGCAGAACTACCACCTTACAATGCTTGCCACGCGAAGGCAACAACGCGAAAGACAAAGCATGCATTAATTAAGCTCCGTCAAGTAATTTGCAAGTGTCATCATATGTTCAACCCCCGCACGTCGATTTGAACTTTCTAGTGCACTACCCTCCTTCTCATTCACGTCGAGCCATAACCCATCAAGGATGCGACCGAGCAAGCAACAATATGGATTGCATATTCGTCGTTGTTAGGGCAAATATGGGATGTGGGTTGGAGTGTATTATGGGGCAAATTGATAGTTCATATGTACAGAAGTTTGGTATAATAGTGGTAAGAAATTTATAACCCAACCCTCATGTTGATTGAATGTGCATGAAGCGCACTATGAATAGCTGGAACATTTGGAGTCTTGTATTTATATTCAATCGTGTCAATGGATTCGAAATTGATGAAATTTTCAGGACATTGATTTGAAATTTAGAACAATAGTTTGCTCGCGAGATGTCAAGAAAACGGAAAAGAATAATTAATAAGATAGTGTAAATTATGAATAAAATACTCGTGTTATAAATTTTTATAATTGAAATGCATAGAAGAGATTGCTGTCAGTATTTGAACTTCTGATAAGGCTGGCAAGGAAGCTCAACTATGTAGCTTTTAACATTTAATGATTAATTAAAATTTCTAGACTGATTTGAGGAAGTCCATTGATGAAATATAGTGTACTTTGTAGTTAATAAAACCTACTTCATCCACTCCTAAATATGGTTAAAAGTTCAATAAAACCGATATTTTGGTTTGTCTTTGCGTTCAAAACGATATCAATGCTAACTAATTTTTGAATTCAAAATGAGAGTAAAATATACGATTTTGCGGTTAGCTGTTGAAAGAAACGATTGTTCAATAAGATGACAAGCTATATAGCAACATTACTAAATACAAGCATTGGCATAAATAAACCATTAAATATTTAATGTCAAGGATTGTTTGAACAAAATGGCTTCCATCATGGGGGAAGTTTAAAATGTGACCATTTTATTATTGACTTGAGTGTCGATAAGAAGTTCAAATTGAGCAGTCGTCGAGGCAGCACGCATCGAGCAACTTGGAATTTTTAGGAATTACGGGATTTTTCAAAATTTTTGGAATTTTTTTGAAGTTTATAGGAAAAGAAGTAAAGCACCTGGATAGGGTGCGCGGAGAGAGCACAAGGAGGAGGATTGTTTGAACGTGACAAGTGGGACGCTAGGAGTGGGCAGAAGGCGTGAAATTCAATTTTAGATATTTGACAAAAAATAAATTATTATTTTTAGGATTGTTAATTTTTATTCTTTTCAATACAAGAATTTAGTTTTTGAGTCACTAGTAATAAGGCTCGTAGTTCCTTTTACTTTCCCGCGACAGTACTCAAAGTTCTATCTAGGAATCTGTGGTCATGTGGGAAAGTAGCGAAGATGCAGAGCTTTCTGCCACGATATTAAACTTTACAGCGTTTGCGTGAAAAGTTTTTAGGGATATAAATGAATAGTTCATTTTGTACAATACTTGCTTCCTAGTTGCAGCTGCAAGCTCCGGAGGTTTCTAGTGATTAGGGAGGGAGTTCTACGGATAGTCGTGACGATGAAGAGGCTGTTGTTACGCCAGAAAAGAAAGGGAGAAAGAGGCCAATAAGGTCTCCAACACAGGAGCCGACTTCAAAGGTGTCTAAGATCTTTGAAGTTAGTGAGCTAGATTCTCTCCAACTGAAAAAGACGGCAACATTAGCTTACGCCAATTTTTCAGGGGCCGTGCCCAAGCCGAGTGTAAGCCCAAACCTTGAAGGTAATAAAGCTACATCTAAGCCCCAGCAGCCAAGTGTGGCTACTACCAAAAAAAGGGGATTCCTTTTAAAGTGAGCTGTAGGCTTGACCTGAAGACTTTTAAGGATAGCGTAAAAAGAGCATACACCTTAAATGTAGACACCTTAAATGTAGCAAAAGAGCCAGAGTTCAATGTAATGGTGAACAGCTCCTCACGAACTTTGCTCTACCCTAAAATGGCTGAAGATTATACCAGTCTATTTAATTTTTTGAAGGGTGTGAAAATGGCTTGTTATACTTACGCTCTTCCAGTAGAGAGAAAATTGACTCCCCTAATCAAAGGTGTGCACAGTTCGCACGACGAGGATGATGTCGTGGTTGAGTTGAAGAAGCATCTGGGAGAAGATATCCTATCAGCTATAAGGTTCTCGACGATAACTTGCGGCAGGGGGAAAAAGGCGCTTACCTCCTCTTCGACCTGTTCAAACCAGACTCTGAAGTTCCAACTGTATCAGAAGATACAATGGAAACGTCTACAGAAAAGTAGCATTTCTTAGTGCTTCAATTGCCAAAGGTTTGGACATGTCGCTTCTAACTGCGGACCTGAAGTTAGATGCATAAAATGCGATAAGCAACATAAGTCGATTGAATGTCCAACCTCAAAGGACGAGAAAAAAGAAAACATATTATGCGTCAAATGCAATGCTGAGGGACACTCTACGATTATAAAGCAAAAGAAGTTAAGGAGAGGAGGAAGAACCTCCGGAAGAAAAAAGAGGAAAAGAGGGATTTCATCCCTGCCTCTTTACGAGAAGGGATCTGGTTTTCTAGTTTTGTGTAAGGTACAAAGAAGCAACCTACACCACAGCCTGTACAGAAACCCAAACATCAACCAACGTAGCAACCATAGCGGTCGAATAATGACCAAAATTTGGCTTTGAGCATTGACTGCCAACAATTTTTCGGGTGTAAATTGTTCAAACTCAATGGAAACACTATAAAAAACTCACTAATCTTAATGAAAATATTTAGAATTTGCCTTCAAAGTATGTTGTTGCGATGAGTTCCATTAAAGTCTTCATCCTCAACATATGTTCACAAGCTCTACGCCGTAAAAGGATCCTGTTCAAAAATACTTGAACGACCATACGCCAGACTTGTTTATATCGGAAACAAGACTCGGAGAAAGACATAGAGTGCATCTGGGAAAATACAAGATCATTACGTGCGATGACTTACAGGGAGTTCTTGGAGGCAGATATAATAAGCTCCATGCTGGGGGAGTGCATCTTTGCGTTTGTGCGCATCTATGTTCGACATGGACATCTAGTGAGAAAACTCATTGAAGACTTGGGAACAGTTCTAACTCTATGCAAAAATATCTATTTCTATCTATGGGAGGTGATTTCAATGCAAAGCATCCCTCATTAGAAAGCATTACAACTCATGGCTATTGAATAGCTTTCTGTAACTGAGTTCAATCAAGTATGGAGCCTACCTTCCACTGAAGCTCGTCTATTTTTGACTTTTTCATCGTGTCTGCCAATCTGGCAAATCTCTCCCACAATTAGAGAAATTTCGAGTGTAGAGTTCTTGGCGCCGAGTCGAACTATCTTTTTGTTAAGCTGACCTTAAGAGTGAAAAAGGGGGTGAAACTTGAGGTTACAGAACCTCAACTTTCCATTCCATAGAAGCGAATTGATCGATGGATATACCACCGCACTTCAAACATGGTCAACTGGGAGTATGAACGGATTTATCTAATGACTATGTCTCTAAAACGAATGATCACGGCGTTTGCTAACGAGAGATTTGAACAGGCCCTAGAAGGTATCAAACTAGGTTCCTGTATGATTCCTCATATCAATAAAATAACTGGCAGAAAACAGCTGCCCAAGTACCTCACTTTTGATGGTTCCATTCCCATGGATGACAAAGCTATCGCTAACTCTATCAAAAAACATTTTCCGACAGTTCTTCGAGGAGAGAAAGGAAGTGAGGACCCTTCCATTACTAGATTAGTAAGCAACCCAACAAGAATCTCGACAGGGACCATGAGCAATTATGCATGACCAGGTTTTCTGACTTAAAACCCTCTGATGCTCCTAGTGGCCATGGTCTATCTGTCAGTCCTCCTTCCTTCACTTTGTTGGCACTGGAGCGATTTTCAAAAAAATCAACAGGTGCTGATGGAATTTACAATTATATGCTTAAAAATTTCCTTATATTTTTTTATTATGTTGTCCTCGCGATCATTTCGAATAATTGCATCAACATTTGGCACTCACCTCAATCATGGAAATATGCAAAAATATTTGCAATACCCAACAAGTCGGGCTTTGCTGCTTTCAAATATTGGTAAGCTGTTTGAAGGGTTATACTTGAAGGCATCATACAATTCTCTGCGGGGCATGAATTGTGCTGGAAAGACAATTTGATTAAAAAAAACCAAGCCGATATAATGAGAAGTTGGTGCAACTATAAGCTTGTTGTAGCTTGCCTGATCGATGTGGAGAAAGCTTTTGACTCTGTATGGATTAATAGATTCTTTTCAAAATGATAAACTTTTGCTTTTAGGCTCATGTTGTGAAAATTACAGGTAGCTTCATGAGGGGACGGACTACTTTTGTATTGACTCTTTTCAATATATTTACCTATGATGTCTTAGGCGTAAGAGACAAATATCAGCCCGGAATCCAGGTGAACCTCTTCGCTGACGACTTGTTAGTGTAGTTATCTGGTCACAATTTACGCTTTGCTAAGACGAGGCTCCAAAAATACTTGGAATCTCTTACTGCTCACTACCAAAAATGGGAAATCAAGGCAAATGCAAAGAAAAGTGAATTAATTGTGTTCAAGGACCCCCATGAAAACCTATGTTGAGTGGGCAGATGGTGCACTGCTCTAGGCAAATGAAGTACTTGGGGGTCGTTTTCAATAAGAAGGCTACCATCAGTGCTCACGCTGAAAATGTTTTGAAAAAAGTGACTTATGCGTACCATCTTCTTATACCCTCTTATACTACTCTTTTAGAAAACAGTCAACAGACTCGCCTGTCAGGGTTTTAGCATATAAAATATTGATTTGTGAAATCATCACATATGCGGTGATGATATGGAAAGGAGCTCCGAAAACTAAATGGGGCAAGATAGGATAAGTGGAACGAAAAACCCTTCGGGCTTACAGAAATCCTTACAACGGGAGGACAGACGGTCTTACCCACAACGAAGTGCTTGATTGGGAGGCAGCGATGGAGCCAATCAAATCATATGCGGAAAAGCTAGTGGCATCAGCAGTAAGGAGAGCCGTGGAGCACAAGGTAGAAGAAGTTAGTGCAGCAATGGATAGTCGTTCAATGGGTGCAGCGAGCGAGTAGTTTTTAGGTAGTCATAAGGAAATAATATATTTATTTTTAAGATACTCAATTTTTAAGAACTTCATTTCCTTAAAGCTAATGAATATAACACCTGATTCATCTTTAATCTATAAATGTTTGATAATGTTGTGGGTGTCAAAATTTTGAAGTAATTCTTTTTTTTATTGAAAAGATTAATATTGTAAATTACATTAAATGATTATTGAACTCCGGGAAAAGCCATAAGGCAATATTGTTCCGCTAAGTTGTTCATGATTTTTATGTTAGATCTTGAATCTTGGCTTCAATGTTATAACTATGAATGAAGCTAGATATTTCTATGCATGAGGATTGAAAATAAATAATCAAAATTAATTTATATTTTGAAAAGAAGCTTTTGTCTAACGTTTTTGAGCATTACTCGATGAAGCTTTAAAATGTTACGAAGGAAAAATCATAAACATTTTTAAGCAAAAATTACTCAGAGTTATACTTGTAGTTAGTCTGGTGATTGGCAATATTTCTTAAAAAAGTTGCTCACTATATGATATTAAGCTAAAAGAAGGCAGAACTTTAAAAAAAATACGAAGGCAAGTAATTCATACAGGTCAGAAAATTTAAGGTATTTCAATATATCATAAAAATTGTAGTAGTAGCTCACAGAAATGCATGATTTCAAGTTGTCGGTTATTTTTCGATCATGTTTAAAAATTGCGTTACATTATTTCGGATTTAATTTTGGTTAAAAAAAACTTGCTCTTTTGGGTCTGAAAACATTGGGTGACTATTCATTTCAAGTTGTAGACTTTTTACATTTTTTACTAAAATACAAACCCTATTCAAATCAAGATTGGTTTTCGTCCACCCGTTCTTTTTGTTCATTTGTATGTCACATCAGTTTTTCTCCAAAATTATAGATGTTATATCCCTAAAAATTAATAAAAAGGTCAGAAGTAATGATCCGTTGAAAGTTTTGGATGGGGTTTACCCATATAGGAGGGTGACTCTTACATCTTATTGTTTTACATCAAAGGTTGTCGAGTGCGATGTCGTATAAAATATCTTAATGAGATTTTTTTCAAGTAAGTCTTAAAATTGCCAAATCAACAGCCCTTTTAAATGTAAATTCTTTATGGGGTTGGGAGTGTAAGGCTCCTAGATGCGCAAGATGTTTGGACTACCCACTAAACACCCCACTTATCAATTTGAGAACCTACCGTTTGACACACTACTTCTGGCTACGCCTGGCTTGTTGCTCTTTTAATGAGAGGCGAGGAAGAAAGAGGGATTGATAGAAAAGTGATCCCCCACATTGATGTCCCCAACTGCACAAGTGAGACCTCTTCACCTTTTAGGACCGCCCAAACATAATGTACCACATGGTTCCATTTGTCAACCGATCCAAGTAACTTACCAATTAGACTTTTCAAGGAGAGCTCTTTTGTTTCCTTGTAGAGATCGCACTGCTGTCTGTCTCATCTTATGCATCCGGAAAATGCGTGGCAGGCATTGTGTTTCCTCTCCTGTGCAAAATCTACAGTCGGGGGATTGCGACTTACAAATTTTGTCCAAGTAAAACTTGAAATACCCACACCCGCTAGAGAACTGATTCAGGTAGATATCAGTCTCATCGTGCGTTCAAATGAGCCACAGTCTCAGATCAGGCATGAGGTGCATAGTCCATCTTTCCTTCATCCTGTTCATTCAGGGCTACTGTCAATAATTGATTGAGCATTGTCTCTCTTTGTGGGCGACTATATCTTTTGTGTCTTTGTTTTGATGCAGGTAGATAGTACGGATCACTTTGGTAAGTGTGATACACAATTTTTCTATTTTTTTAAACGTTCCATAGAATCAGATATAATACTTTTGATGAGCCCTTCTCCGAATTCGCAGATAACATCAATTACAAAAATAGCTTTAACATTCTATTCAGTCATTGACTTTAGAAGGCTTACAACGAAATGGTCGGGAGTTAAAATAAAATAATACTAGTATTTCTCTTAAAGCAAGTCTGTCTTTTTTGTGCATGTGGTTAAACTTTTATTGAATTTATTCATTGTTGGTTTTTGCATATTGAAGGCTGAGAACAAACCCTTCTGACATTAGCGTAATTCTATCTACTCAAGTTGCTTACTAAGGTATTCCAAACCCTGGCTTCCTTTTCTATGCCTTTTAGTGCCATTGAGCTGCAAAGATCACTTTTCCAGCACAGATGCGAGAGACCTGAAGGTTTTCTCAATCGTTTATTATTAAATTTTCCAAAAAGATAATTTAAAATTCAGTCTCGAAAATTCTGATGATCTCAAGATGGGTAAGCATATTGTTTCAAGTATTTTAGGTAGTGGTCCAGGTTGTACAGTTGTTAGAGTGCTAACCCCGGAAACCTAAGGTCCCTGGTTCAATCCTGTTGGTGACAACGAGGTTTGCTTCGAGTGATTCATTGGGCGGGCTATAAGTTCGTTTAGTTATGATACATACTGGTTTGAAATCAGAACATATTGCCGTTGGGTGGATAGGCACACGATGGAACTATGGTACTAACCATATCACCTTCTCGAGTGCCGATAAATTTAATGAAGACTATGAGATACTCCAACTATCTCTAAGTGAAGGTTTGAAAGGGTTTCCATATTTTAGTAGTAGTTTTCCATATTTTACATAAGTACCTATACGAGAAGTAGGAAATATGATCCACATTCATATTTATCATGCTGCTGGACAATGAGCCCTGACTCTGGTATAACAAAGTTGGTATACACTGAGCATCTACAAAGTTTTATCTGATTGAAATTGGGTATAAGTACTTCTGATGCGGAAATACTTTGGCAGTGTTTTAAATGAAATAAAATGGTAGTCCGTTGGAAATGACCATTTTAAGTAATATTTTGAAGCAAAAAAATTAGAGTCTCGAAATAAAATTTCAAAGATCTTAAAATAAGTTGTTTAATTTTAGTGTTGTAAGCGCATTAAAATAATTTACTGAAGTGCTTTAAAATGGTATGGTACCATTTAGAGGGAAGGTGATGCAAATTGAATGCAGGAAGACTGAAACATAAACTCCATAGGCTGTCTGGGTAGTGATTGCCTTACGAATGTATACAAATAGTTCTAATTAGATAGTAGTAAGGGAAATAGATTTAACTAGTGCTTTTAAAACAGTAAACCATATGGATTCAAAGGCACTTTGGTATATGGAAATACGTTTTTTTGTCTCCGAGAAACTGACCACCAACATTTCCAGAGAATATTTGAGAATCAATACGTATTCTGGGAGAAATCGATTTAAGAAACTTAGTGTTTCTGCCATCATGAACTAACTGTAAGATAACTGAACAGTCAACTGCCGCAGGACAGTATTCCCATCCTGAAAACGTGGCAACGTTCTATATCACAGTGGGTATGCTCAAATTGCATTATTAGTAATAACCCTAGTTGTTTCTAACTATGTTTTTACTTCCAGCAAAATAGAATAGATTTTAATTTCTTAGGTGTTTGGTAGTCAGGTACTCATAAAGGCCTTTTATTGTGATTTTATTTAAAAATTTTCGCTGAAACGTTTCTTGACTTGATATACTACTTGCGTTTGCCTGAAATGACAATAATTGAGTTTTTGGCCAGCACTTACAAGTTTTGAGGGCTGAATGGGCTGAGGTGCGTTGCTCTATAGAAGAATCTTTTATCAGTCCTGTGCATTTTTGACCTTTATAGTTAAATGCCTTCCCTCAACTTTTCAAAATTTCATTGTAGTAAGTCTTGTTCACTGTAGAGTCTTGGCAGTGATTCTCGTGGTTAACAGCACCTTTAGCATCGAGGAGAACTGTCAACATCACCTTGATATTCGATTGAATTTTTTTGGGCTAGGAGGAGTTTTACCCTCTTACTAGTGTGATTTGACCTTTGTTTAAACCCGTGACTTATCACCTGTTTTCCAATTGAATTGTAAAAATATATAATAACATTCATTGATTTGAATTTACTATAGTTTTTTTTTTTAAAGTGTTTAATGATAACGTACAAATTTAGAGAGCCATTTGGGCCATTAAGTTTTTTTATTGTTATTGTTTGGATTTTGCTTTATATTCTTTTAAAATTTATAATGATTAGTAGTAAATAAAGCGCTTTTGACTTTGACTTTGGTACTTAAAAAAAGGTGCCAGTTTCTTCTGAATGACGAAGCCTGGAAGCGATGGACTTTTTGATCGTCCATCATCAGGCGTGGCACCATTTTCGCAGCAAAGTGGTACATCGGCAAATTTTTCAATGAAAATTTTGTAGCAAGATCCAAATGACGTCGCCCTCTCTTTTTGATCATTATAGACGGACTTGCCAGGAGCTGGATGATTTTTTTTGGTATGTTAATTGATGTGAGAGGGCATCCAGGATGTTTATGGTCCTTAATCGACTACCTTTGCAATGTCCATACCGGCTGAAACATTACATGTGTTTAATGGTAACAGCACCGTAAGCCGTGCTGAACATGAATGATGTTACAGTTGCAAGTTTTCCAAGTGTAGCGCAAAGCTTCACACCAAGCCGTTATATCGCCGTGTCACTTATTCTAAGATTCAGCAAATGAACATATTAAACTTCAGTAAAACCCAAATCAATCGGATAAAGTTGTTTTTATCAAAACATCTATATAAATTTTTTTATTGATCTCTCGACCCTTTTTATATCAATTTAATGAAAATTCATACGTTTATTTATGCTCTACACTGAGCTGTTATTGTAACGTTCGGACCTAGTTTTTGGATGCCTCCGATAGCTGTAAAATCCATCTGAAACATTTTTTTTTGAATGTACCTGCTTAATTGAGTCTCATTAATAATTTTTCAGAAAAATTAATAACGAAAGATTTTCAAAAGAAGTTGGGTTCAACGTATGTACTACGTAAAGTCTCTTCGAGCCACTGAACTGCACTATAGAGATACACGGGTACTGGTGAACGCCATGCTTAGTGGCGAGAAAATCGTGTCTGTTTATTCTACTTACGCAAAATCAATATGCTTTTGTAACTACCAATTATATTCAGGCTAATTTTCCCCTGGAAGTACTTATCCATGCCAAACCTTTTCAATTGATCACTCCACCCTTTTTACATAAACTTAATGTAAATCTATACCTTTGTATTCTCTACTGTATTTCATAAGTACTTCACAGCTACCGAAGCTATCCAAAAAACTAAATCTATGCAATGGTACGTTGCAATTAAAGCTCAGTCTAGAGTATATAAATGCAGAGACGTATAAAGGGTCCAGTGATCAGCAAAAAGTTAAGCACTGACAAGTACTTGCAACAGAAAACTCATCACTTATAGCGTAGCCGACCAAACCGGATCTTGTCCTCCAAGATAAGTCCCCTCCAATCATCACGGTTCTACAATCTCGTTCGCCAGTTGGTCACTCCGAGCAAGGATCTGCTGTTAGCTTCTGTCGTGTCTTACTATCGAGCCCTCAGTCTTGCGACTGGACGTCTACCTTGTTCTCTACCCTTTAATGTTATTTTGGGTTGCTAGTCTTCTTGCGTTCTGTCTACATAGCCCACCCGTTACAATATGCGTAACTTTAGGTCAGTGAATAGAGGTGGTTCGTCAAAGTGTTCATACAACTCATCGTTGTAATGAAATCTCGACTCCATTCTTTATTTCACTGGGCAGGAGGGCTTTGCGCTCAAATACGTCGCTTGCTAGGGTCCATATTTCACTTCCATATAATAGCACAGGTTTGAGTGGATTGAAGCCATCTTTTAGTTGCTTAATAGAGACGTGCCCTGATCTGGCTTCATGTAGGGTCATTTTTTCGGTTATCTGTTGGATCTTGGTATTGATGACAAGTCTTTGCATTTTTCGACAAATATTTTTAGGTTGTCGTCAGAGGGTATGATATTATCCTGTATTGGCCTGAGCTGGTCCCTCAACGTATTCATATTTTGTATGCCTAATTTCTTTTTTTAAGCGCTTCTTTGTATTCTTCGTCGTACCAGTCGCTCCTACTTTCCTTTGGGCGATGCCCAAACACCTTCCAACTGCTTCTGTTACGTCTTTTAATGTCTTCCATATGATGTTGATGTTATTTTTACTTTCTTCTGGTTGCGAAGATTATTTGATGCAACTTTCTCGCGCTGAAATATACTCGTATCGTTTTGCTTGTACGAGTATATCTTGTACCTTGGGGTAACTGATATTCCTTGTTTACAGCTCTTGGGAATGCGACATCGGAACTTGACCTTTATAAGGTAGTGATTGAATGTGCGACTGTCTGGAGATGTTCACGTTTTCTTGGGGATGTCTTGATGCAGGAACTATGTGGAGCCCTGCGATGTCTATCAGGTGTTATCCGTTATTGCTAGTCTCTGCATCAAAGCTATACCTTCCGATTCTTCCTTTATGTGCCGTTTTTTGTCCGATTTTCGCATTGAAGTCACCCAGAATAATTCTAATGTCATTTGGCGGCAATGCAACACCAGTGCATTCTAATGTGCTGTAAAATTCGTCTTTGATTGTTTTCTCTTTGCCTTTTGTGGACGCGTGAAAATTGACTAGCCAGATATTAAAAAATTTCGTCCTGAACCGGATCGTAAAGATCCTTTCGTTAACGGGCTTGAATCCGATGAGAATTTCTTTATAATATACTGTCCACAATGAAAACCAATCCAAACTCTCGGTTTGCTTGTGATTTTCCGCTTTTAGACATGGTGTTTCTAGCACTGTGAGAAGCTTATATTTCCTTATGACACCCAGAAGTTGTTACGAGTATACAAAATAGTGCTTGACTTAGGTATCCCAAGAAAACCAGTCCGCATGGTCAAAGTCACAATGTTAAACACAGATTCTCAGATCAAGGTAAATATCGAACTAACAGAAAGCTTCATAATGCAATCGGGCTTAAAATAAGGGGATAAGCTTACCCTAGTACTCTTTAATGTTGTACTGGAACATGCCAAAGTACCTTGCTACACTTACACGCTTCCAAGAGAAAGAAAGTTAACTCTCCTTCTCACAGGGGTACATAGTTCGTATGATGAGACCAATGTAGCTGAGCTGAAAGATGATCTTGGTGAATGTATCTTATCTGTTAAAAAGTTCTCAGCAATAGCCTCCAAGATAGACAAGGGGGCGCTTTCTTCCTTCGAAGTCTAGTTCAACTAGACTTTCAAGCGACGAAAGCAATAGAAATTGAATGTTCATTGTATTAAAAGATACAATGAGATAATCTACAACAAAAGTAACACTTTTCCATGCTTTGATTTCCAAAAATTTGGCCATGTTGCTGCTATCTGTGGACTTGAAGTTTACTGCGTCAAATGCGATAAGCAACACAAGTCGTTTGTAGGTCCAATCTTGAAGGACGAGAAAAAGGAGGAGATCTTCTACAACTCCAATGCCAAGGAACACACTGCAAGTCTTGGAGGTTGTACTAAAGCTGAAAGAGTTTAGGGGAGGAGGAAGGATCTCCAGAAGAAAAAGGAAAAGAGGAAGAAGTTCATCACCACCTCTGTCAAAAATAGAGTACGAAAAAATGTCTTGTACTCTAGTTTTATGTGAGGCGCAAAAACCCGCCTGCACTCCAGCAGCAGTTGCAGAATGACCAAAATACCGTTTCGAGCAATGACTGCCAACAGCTTTTCGAGCGTTACTTATTCGGACTCATTCAAAAAGTGGAGGTATTCATCCCCCACTATTAAAAACTCACTAATCATAGTGAAAAAGAAGCTGCGTATTTTGAATTTGCCTTCAAAGTATGCTGTCGTGATGAGTTCCATTAAACTCTCTATCTTCAACACATGTTCACTAGCTCCATGATATAAAAGGAATTACTTGATTACTTGATACTTTAACGCCCATAGACCAGACTTCTTGTTTATCTCGAAATCAAGACTCAAAGAAAGACATAAAGTGCATCTGAGGAAAAACAAGATTATTAGGCGCGATGATCTAGAAGGAATCCTCGTAGTTGATCTGGCTCACAAAGATCACCTGAAAGCTCAAAGGTACTGGTAGGTACTGAAGCAGATATAGTAGGCGCCATGCTGGGAGGGTGCACCTTTGCGTTTGTCGAGATTTATGTTTGACATAAATATCCGGTGGGGGAACTCATTGACGACTTACAAGCGGTACTGGCTCTGTGCAAGAAGTTCAATTTCTGTGCCATGGGACGTAATTTCAATGCAAAGCACACGTCTTGGGGAAAATATTGCATCTAATATATATTATGGCTATGGTACGGTGCTTTACAACTTGGTTGAATTAAATATGAGTGTCAGATTGATTACCCCGAAAGAGCCCGCCTTACGCCGAAGATCATTTAATATCGACTTTTTCATCGTGTCTGCCGATCTGGTAAATCTTTCCTACAGTTGTGTAATAAAATGGCAACCCGTGCATACGAATTGCTCGACAGATCTTCAAGAAAGTGTGCCATTGAATTATTAGAACGCATTGCAGGCAAAGCTAAAACAATTTACTACAAATTCTGTAGTAATCGAGCAGCACGTGCATACGAGCTGCTCGAGAAACTTTCAAGATAAGTATGCCATTGAATTATTAGAACGCGTGCAAGCGAAACAAAAACAATCGCTACAAAGGTAATTTCATTGATTGGTTGGGTGCTAATGTAGCCAGGCCCGATTCCAAGACAAAATCATCTTCCAAAAACTTTTTGATTCAAGAAAGGTATAATATAAAAGTCGATGGTCTTGGTTTGACCTCAAAAAGTTACTAGTCTGGTCAGCACTCCTTGAATTGTGTGATTGGTTCTATCCGCAGGCAGTGCTGATTTTGGAATACCGAGGTCGTACGAGATTGCGGTGTTGTGACAGAATTTTGGGGCCGAGGCTAGAAGCAAGACAGCTAATCCTTGCGCCTGTTTCAATTAGGCCGACAACGATTTCTAAGCTTGACAGGAGTCTATGGTTTAGTTTCATGTTCCGAGGCAGCTAATATTGCACATGGCAGATTTGTTGCGTCAGGTGCACGCTCTCCTCCAGCACTCCCTCCCACGGTGAATTGAGCCTCTGATCTTATGTGGGTGTTCAACAACTTCTTCAGTGGCGAAGATTTGCGCTCGAGCTGCATTGTATTTACGAAGCATGACATGACAACTACTTTACAACTTTACCAGTTCAAATCTGGACTTCAGAGGGTCGTTCCAATATCGTCTTTGGGGAGACCTCTGAAGAAGATGTGGCGCCTGCCGTCATTTCACTAGGCAGGTGTTTGAAAGTGTCTGGTTCTATGATTATATCCGATGACGAACTGGTCGTAGCAGGATTGCCAGTAAGTGTCACTGAGCTGCAATCCGTTACTGGGCCGGTTTCGAACGCTGCTGGCTGTCTTGGGCTTACGCCTGTAAGTTTTTTGGCCTCCTGCAATAAGTGCGATTCGAGGCATAGGTGTTGGGCCTGCCACAACTTTAACAGAATATTGTAGCCTAGTCTTGACAAGCAATAAAACGATGCCCCGTCTGTTGACAATTCCAACGGGTAGTAGGCCGCATCCTCGGCGTCAATTCGTAGACTTCTTTTTTATGGGCGTCGTCTAGGTCCTATGTGATGGAGAAATAGTCTCAGACGCATCGTCCATTATGGGTCGTGTAAGATAGAACACCTCAGGTAATGTGGCTACGTTGTCCGTCATTTCGGTAACTCTCTTCGTTTAAGGTATTTGTTTTGAGGTATTGTTCGCTGGAAGTATTGCATGACTTCTAATTCTTTTGCCATAGCATGAAGTGCATGCACATTGTGGCGTGAGAAATAATCTTTCGCGTAACTCCAGCCTGACTCACTCCCCAAAGAGGCTTAGGAAATCTGCCTTAGGCATGGGGCTAATCAAACGTTCCAACAAGCTACAGAGATCTTCGTGGTAAACGTCCACTATTTTGTGAGTCAGTTAACATCCAATTTGCAGTTTCAATATGGCACCGCTCTCCATGGGGGTTAATTTATGAAGTTCAGCATATTTCAAGTTATCCCAATCGTAGCTTAGAAAGGTGTCTATGAAATGCCAGAAACATCGTAGGTCTCTTCCAGTGAAGAGCATTTGGTCACATCTAGTGACTAAATATCCTTTCCTAGATCCATCGAACTCTTGTTTTCCACTTTCTGTAGGAATGCACCTATGGTCGCCGGATCGTATTAACCCAAAACATCAACTTCCAACTGAATATTATGGGTGGCACCTAAGATGTTGGAATTGCGCACGTGGAACGAACACGTAGTAGTAGCACTGGGGCAGCCTGCCAAAGAGACCTTTCGATCCAACGACTTCCTGGCTGTGTAGGTGGCAGGAAGTGCCAAGTGCACCAGGGCATTGAGCCTCGGTTTGGGTCCGTCTATTCATAAGTGTGTAGGTCAGGGCTCCAGGGTTTAGGAAGGACTCATTATTCTGGTGACGCAGGGGTTTGGGTTGGACGCTTACTTTGGGCCCATATTCTGACGCCATTAGTTTCATCATTCCGCTGAGCCTGGGAGGTGCTAAGTTGAAAGGTCGTATGGGAGATAGCTCTACGGTCTCCTTATTATTCACTATCGAAGATGTTGTTTGGGGCTGGGCCTGTGATCGTGAAACAGATAGCTGTAAAAATTGTTTCCTCATCTACTCCGTATTTGCAGCCATCGTCTCCATGAGACCAGCAGCTGGACCATCTCGGACGGCGGCGATAAGGTTTAAGGCGTAGATCTGACCTATGGTAATGCTCCTTCCCCATCTGCTTCGCTGAGCTCGATAAGTGGATTTTCTTGGCTAGTACCGTTTTTTAGGTACTACTTTGCTCACAATGAGGATCTCACTTTAAGATGATTTGGTTAATATTGTCTCGAACGGTTTTCTACACAAAATTTCAACCGACGGTAATCCACAGCATAAAAATTATCCTGGAGGCGCTGATTTTTTATGCTTACATCCAGCTGGCCCGAAGTAATGTGTCAAACGGTTCCAGGCTAGGTTCTCAGGTATGGAGCAGGAATCGCTGATTAAGCTAAGATGTAATTTTCACGAAACAACGTTTTTGACTTGCTTGACATGATTTGAAAAATCTATATTACCGATCAAGCTGAAATTTTAATTGTGTATTCATGAGATGTATATCTTCAGCTCCTACTAGATTCAGAATTGTATATATGTACATTTTTAACAAGTTTTGTTTTTTTTTTCGTTCAAAATATTTAATTCTGGTAGGAGCTATAGCTAATCGACTATTTTTAGAAATGCTGTTTGAATTTTTTGTTACAGGCATACCAGTCATTAAATATCGTGTCAGCCAAAAAATTAAAAAAAAACATTTTTTTATCTAACATAATGATTATTCTTTGATATGCAAAAGTTTCAATACTTAAAAATAAATATTTCTGTTCAAAAAAATGTTGATATTTCATGTAAAAAACCCAGACTGCCCCCATAAGCAAACTTTTGAAACACACAAAGAGACTTTAGTATCACTTGACCCACTAGTCTGCCAATGAAGTGGGACTACAATGTGCAGCAGGAGATCAGATAGAACCGATATTGAGATCTAAGGACGGCATATGTCCGAAAGTGCCTATGGGGTACACCTAAAGTGTAAACACCTTCAGCTGGCCAATTTAGACCCCAAGTTGGGCGCCATTTCTAGTGAACTGTGTTTGTTTTGCCCGCGACGAGTTCTAATAATTCAATGGAATACTTTTCTTCAAACTCCCTCGAGATTGCAGATTCTCAACTTTTCAATCTATACAAGCGGATCGATTGGGCAGCAGTCAGTGCTGACCTTGATGTTAATTCGCAAATTTACTTGGTGAAGATTCGCATCGTGAATTCTTCGTTTATTAATGGCCCATTAAGGTATGATCATCTCTTCTTCTATGTAATATGGAGAAAAAAACAGAGTTGGTATACTTATACGGTATTTGATTTATTATTTAAATAAACTTTAAAACTAGTGAATGTGATCAAATTCAATCTCACTGAGTAGTTTGTTCGAAATAAATTCCCCGGAGTGAAAATCTGACAGGCAAAAACTGTTGGTATGCCACGTTTTGCGTTGATATTTATGTGCAAGTCATACGAAGAATCGAAACCGTACTCAGGTATCCCTTGCTATCAAGCCAATTTTTAAAACATCAAACTTCACGTTTCCTTCTTCAAATATTCAAGAACATGAAATCTCAATGGATTTTTGTTCACTAAAAATTAACGAGTTTCTCTCCATATAATTTCCTTTCAAAACCGAAAATCCAGTCAGTCAATAAGGAATCAATCATTTCCTGTAATCAATAAATTTCTATGATTACATGTTGACGAGGAGTCATGATGAAAAGATTTTGGATTATCATCATTACGATGCATTACCATTCATTCTGCAGACAGAAGAAAGGTAAACCAGGATATTTTACCTGTACAATAGATGGCTGCAAAACCTCAAGGAGGATATTTACACCAGAAGTGAATGTTGCTGGGAAATTATAAGCTAATCTAGGACATATTTCCTTTATTTTTAATTCTATACTAAGATTTTTCAGTCATATTATCCTGGAATATCTTTAAATTTTTTCCTCAGAGATTTTCGAATCCCCCCATCAACTTAATTATCCGGAAACCGATTTAAGCAGAAGGTATTCATCTCGTCTGCACGAGCTCACTTAAAACTCAACAGGAAATCCTTCAGTACTGTGAACCACCGACCGGAAAGAAATAATAACAGCCCAAACGAAAAATCACTTCCTCCCCCATCACACAAAATCGATAGCATTAAGAGTATAAAAATACACAAAATGTATAATTCAGAACTTAATTAACTATTGCCACTATACGAGCCGCTTTCAACGTACCCATAATACACATAGCTCCCCCTGCTTGGTATATCCAGTTTTAAGTTTTGTTTATTTTTCTCTAACCGAACTCCCTTACCGCTGCTGATGATGACCGCGGGGGAGCAGCAAGTTAAGGAGTAAGAGTGTGGGTGGAGAAAATGCCGGAAGCAAAGTGCTAGTCGTAGTTCTTTCACTCAGCAGTTATTGTGGAATCTGGGAGACGATGTTTTGTGGTGAGCATGAGAAGAGGATAAAAAGGATATTTTTATTCCGAGCATGTGGTAGTGAGTGATATTTATCTTTTAATGTGCTCTTCCTAGAAATCGTTTTAGGTTAAACTGTAGTTGTGCTATTCTCGTGAAAAAACGACGTGGATGATTGACCTATTAGCGAATAAGTGGATGTAAATAGCATACAAAAATCTAAAAAAATCTGAAGTTAAATATTAAAATGTAATGCATACCGTCAGTAATTCCGAATATGAGTAATCACTAGACGACCCCTCGGCCATATTGGGTTACACCAAATGAACGGTAACACTCATTTGTCCCGATTTGTTGATGATCCGCATCTAGACGTTGTAACGTTTTTGAATGCGTGGAATTTCACAAAACTAAGCAAAAGCGATCTCACTTTCAGCAATAGTGAATGCCAAGCGAAATCCTTTTCAATTTTAATTTACACTCGGAACACAAATTTTACTCTTCCTCTAAACTAGCGAACTTTTTTTTATCTTTAGAATTAATTAGCGTTATTTTACACAAGATTAAGTAAAAAATAAATTTAACGTGGTGGGGTTTACGCTTGGTTGTTAGTTGGTAATTATTTTTACTTAATTTGAATCCTTTTTACAACTAATACATCACTACGCAGATCGACTGAAGATTAATTACAATTTAGATGTGAGGATCACTGCACTATTCGTAGTTATTAACTAAATTTATCTATTAATTTTTTTTAGTTTGTTTTTTGACTAAATATTTACAGTGTTTCGAGTATTTGTGTTTATTTTATTAAATTTCGTTAAAGATAGTTTCTTTAGAACATTCAAGCGTTTGTTTTGACTACGGCAATTTTTTAAAATTTTATTTTTGGCAATTTATTTTACAAAGTGCGTATTTCTTATATTTTATTATTTTTAATCAGCACGAACATGGTTCCAAGGAATTCAAAACTTCAGCGGCGAGTTTGAATTTGTTACGCATAAATTTTATTTGATTTTATATTCGTTTAAGCATTTTTCAAGTGAAACTTTTACTTCGCGCACAGAATTGTTCAGATGTGGATTGTAAAATTGATTTCAAAAATTTTAGAGAATCTCGCGATGTAGATGCTGTAAAAAATTATTCACAGATGAAACGGAAGTTCAATCACAATTAAATCGGACTGAGTATTAACATAAAATTTCAAACAAGGTTTGGCTAATTAAAAATGTAGCAGACTATCAACTGTGGTTAAATCAACTTCTTTCCAGTAAACGATACACTCAACTCGAAAAAAATGTTTATTTTAAGTCCCTGAAAATCGTTCTCACAAAGGGCATAATTATTATTACTGTTTCTAAATCAAACTGTATTAATTTTAATCGTTCACTCTTAATCTATATGAATGAAATTTACATATAAAAAATCGCGATTTCCCGACTGTTTCCGTCTCGACTCAGCAATGTCTACCGTATCGCGGAAAATGACGATGAAATTGTTAATATAAAATACACAAACACTGTCATAAGGGCAAAGAAAAAAATCTTAGGATCCACAGTTGGCGAGTGGGGTATTAATAAGAGCGATATCGATGTGTATGTGTGTGTTTTACCGGCGGGGAAGCGAAATACTCGTATTATCCCTTGATGGAGAAAATCCTAGCGGCTCGAGCTAACAACTGACATCGTTGATGACAAATGGAATATCCACTAGTCAAACTAGATTTCACTCAAATATGTGCTAATGAGGAATGTTCAGAATGTATTCAGGGGAAGTTGTGGAAAATTTTTGTTATGCACTTTCTAATGATTTTTTTCTGCTGCTTTGAATTCTCACTGATACCGTAGACTTTCGACTTCTAATATTCACTTGAATCGTTGGTCTTAGTAATAATTATTCACAATAACTATCTACACTTAAGTATCTAATCGTAATCGAAATTGTTTCGCTGAACATTTCCCATCTTTCCGTTTTCACCCAAAATCCAAGTTACGCTACTCCAATAGAAATTTTAAGTCTTTCCCCACCAGAAACCAACACTCCATTTCACTTCCTTCTTAGAATGAAAATTTCTTTCCTTATTTCGCTTCAAATCCGATTTCCACTCATTTTTAATCCGCTTTTGAAAAATTGCACCACATCCGATCCAACTTTTTACGAAATGGCACAACTTAAAGAAAATTCAATTTCAATGAATTTTTCACGAAGCGGAGGACGTCAACGGCGAGAAATAGGTTTTTTCCTCTTTTCCAATCAGGTCCTATTTCATAGACGTGTATGTATCTGCCTTCTTGCCTGCTTCTGCTTTCTGCTGCTACTTTGCCCGATCGGCCCACGATTTTCAAAACGATTTTTTGCCCTTTTTCTTACGAATTTTCGAGAGAATTTTAGCAATTTCACAAACTACGGTCGTACGCGAACACTTTTCACATAAATTCAACAATTTTCCAGCGTTTTTTATCCGTGAAAATTCGAAAAATTCAAAGGGCGACCTATCGGCACGAATCCTCACAAAACTTGAGTCGAACCATTACACAGAGCGAATGAAAAACGTAAAAGTCTCCAAAACTTCTCCACATTTCACATTTTACTGGGGGTAAAATAGTGTCAAAACTAGGGAGTCCGTTTGAGGCGGAACGGGAAAGAATGTTTTAGCTCGTTAAACTTCTTAATATTATCTTAGAAGTCATTTGTCAAGCTTCCACAAAGTTTCAATAAAACTGTAACAATAAGCTTACGCAACTCGACACTAACAACCTTCCGAGTACCTTCAATTTTCCGACGAATGGAATCTACACAGATTGGTAAAAATTCATCATAAACTCCCACATTTTCCGAGAAAAATACAATTCCACATCCCTGCTCGCCCCGAATCGCCACCGTTTACAATTACATTAGAAAAGCTCCCCTAATTTCACCAACGGGCGCAAACAGTTATCAACGATTTCCCCCACATTTGACCCATTGTAGAAATTCAGCGTGTATCATTAGTTCCAAAACATTTTCCCTGGACATTCCGAGTGTTTTCTTGGACGAGCGAAACAGTTTTCGTAGAAATTCAACTACTCACCTACCGATTTTACGGACCTAAAGGGAAATATAGCGTTGCTAAGGGAGAGCTTTTCGTTGTAGTACTATTGCTTATTGCACGTACGTTTTGGGGAGCTTGACGGGAGCCAAGTGCCGCGTATTTACAAAAGCACATTACCCTGCTCCGTATGAAGTTTCGGCAGATACAAGTATCTGAAAAAGCAACTAATGTGGAAAAGTCAAGTGATGCTCGTGTGCATTGCTGCGCCTGTAGGGGGTTGGGAGTTGAAAAGATTGCAGGCTGGAATTCTACATGGAAATTTCGGATTTGCACTGAGGTACACTATTTTATTTGTTGTGCCTTCGTCCTTTGCTCTAATGTGTACATAATGATGTGGGATGCACAACATGAATGCGAATATGTTTGTAGGGCAGGCGGTCACAACAGGAAAGCTTTAAGCAATTTATGTAGGCCTTGCTTGGGGTTGTTACTGCTGCTTGGGGATGTTTAGTATGAAGGAATTGTAGCTACTGATTTATTTGAACCGAGAAATTTATTCATATTAATTCGACTATTTTAATGAAATATTTTTTGAAAATAAATGAAAATTCTTTAAATGCATTTGTAGCTGGTAAGATGAAGAATGATTAATCGAATTCTCTTCTATTTCAAAAAGTTACTATATCATAGCTTGCGCCAAAGAATAGCCGGAAACAAAACCTATTTCTGAATGGAGCAAAACCTTGTAATTGAAACAAATGGAGTAGACAGAAGTATGCTCTTCTCAGAAGGGTTTTGTACTCAATATATGATAGGCAGGAAGGGAAGGCCCGAGAGGGGCTGTAGTGCTACGAAGAAGAAGCAGTTTTTGTCAGATATGCATAAAATATTTTATTCATTGTTACAGTACCAAAGATATTTAAATTATTCATCTTTCCTGAAATTTTCAATAAAATCTGTGTATTATTGTTGTTGTCTTTGGGGAAAATACTGCTTGCTCTAACAAAACGCTGACCCAAGGCCAGATGATTAGGAACACGTGGTAGCTACAGGCAAATACCAGGTTTTTAAGGAAGCCATAACCAAAGCCAAAACACTTCTGCAATGAGCCATATTCTGTAGATCAATCTACATCGGAGCCAACTCATTTAAAATCAGAAAATAATTGACAACGAAAAAGGGAGCAACTTACTCCCGAAATATATACGAGTATATGTAGGGTATATAGTAATGTAGACGGCTTGATACGGATATTAACTGATTTTACTAACAATAAATAAATGATGGAAAATGGATCGTAGAAGTCTTTGCGTTTAGACGTCTTTTAAATCGCTCCTGTCAAAAGTTTTCAAAAATTAAATTAATTTTTTAAAAACGTTAGTCCGAAGTTAATTTTTATCGGAAAAAATCTTATATTGTCGAAGTAATCGACTCAGGAAATTTCTATCGAATATTTTTACTTCGATTGGTAACGAAAAACAAATTACCAAAGAAAACTTCGCCGCTGATATGGAGTAGCCCGACGGCTTCCCACCGTTGGGGCAACCTGGGGAAACGACGAATACGAAACTGGCGACAATCACCAAAAGAAAACATAACGAAGAAAACTCCGTAGATGAAGGGTGCAAGCTGCAAATAATAGCGGACAATCAACAAATGGCCAAATTGCAGAAAGAAAATGATGAACTAAGGCAAGAGATACAGTCTCTCAAGGATCTTTTCAAGAAAGGGATGAAGCCTCAAAAGACGCAGCCACAAAATCAATGGCAACAGGTAACAAAGCCGAAGAAAAGTGCAAAGCAAGTAAATCCAGAGGAAGTTCTAAGTGCTGGTGGCACCAACGAGAGCCAAAATTATTTTGCAGCGCTGGAGGGATTAACCGAAGATATGGAAATCGTAGAAAACATCGGAGGTAATTTTAATCAAGATAATGACGTTAATTTTATTCAATATTTAAAGAACAAAAATAAGGAGAAAAAACCAGCCCGCAGTTCTGCTGGTTCCTCTGAAAAAGCTTCCAACAAGACAGAAAAAGTTCCGCCAATCAACGTGTTCGGACAAACCGGGAAAGATATGGTTCGGCTATTGGCAGCCGAAAATAAACTGGCCAATTTCGAAATCAAAAGGGTTAATGCCGAAAAATTAACTATAAGGACGAAATCACTGGTTGATTTCAAGTCAGCCAAAGATGCGCTGATTCCTGGGGAGGTTCCACACTTCACCTATACCCCAAAAAGTGAAAAGAATCAGACCTTCTTGTTGAAGGGTTTGGACTGCGGAGAGGATACGGTCGATCTTCTTCAGGTGCTCAAGGAGGCTGCACCAGGTATTGATTTTGTTTCAGTCAAAGCCTTTGCGACAAGAAGGTCGACCATAGAAAGGAAGAATTTACCACTTTACCTGGTACAAATTGCAAATAAGAGCAGTCCAAGTGCCCTTCAACAAATAAGGTACTTGAATTTCAGAGTGGTGAGGTGGGAACGCCTCCAGAAAAGAGAAGTCAACCAGTGTTACCGGTGTCAAAGATTTGGACATTCGGCTGCCAATTGTGCCATGCACTATCGTTGCGTTAAATGCAAAGACGTTCATGCTCCCGGTGAGTGCAAATTGGCTCAGACGGAGCCTAAAGAAAAATTATACTGCGTTAACTGCGGTGTTTTTGGTCACCCAGCATCATATCGAGGATGCTTCCGATATCGAGATGCAAAAGTTAAATTTGCTCCAAAGCAAACACAAGTACACCGTAATATCATACCTTCCAACTTCGTCAAGCCCGGAGTATCATTTGCACTCGCCGCTAGAGGACCAGCAGAAAATGCTGGAAATAATGTAAATAATGTAAGTGGCAATAATGAGCTGCTTCTCAAAATTTACCAGCAACTTAATTCTTTATCGGAGAGAATCGACAAACAAGATTCAAAAATTAACTTTGCTTTTGAGCGTTTAGGTCTTTCAAATGCATAATAATAACTTGTCATCCAGTCATATTCCCATGGATAGGCTTCGCCTCATATCGATCAACGTCAACTCTATCGTTGCTATACATCGACGTGATTATCTCCTTGAATTTGTTGCTAAGCAAAAGCCTGACATCATACTTCTCACTGAAACCCACCTCAATTCATGGCATTCCATGGAATTCAAAGATTTTGCATTCGTAAGCAACGATAGGGTAATAGGTGATGGGGAGGTGGCACCGGGATATTGGTTAGAAGACCCTATTGATTCCAAAATATTGAAAAAGTCGAATTCAAAAACTTCGAATTTCTTGAAGTGTCCGTCATCAAAATTTCACTGCCAGGTGGGGATAACCTCTTCGTTATCTCTGCCTATGCAACTGGTCAAAATGTTCTCAAGTTCAAGGAAGAACTCAATTTCTTGTTTGAAATACTCGAATTGAACAGGCTGCATAGTTATTATATTTTTGCTGGTGACCTGAATACCAAGCATACATCATGGCTAAACGCCACCAATAATCCAAGAGGTGTATTCCTGAAATCATGGATAACAGAGAACCAAATTGAAAACAGGTGCAACCTATATGGGTCGGAGTTCCCAACATACCTTAGGACAAATTCATATTTGGACATCTGCATTGCTGACGCAACACTTGAATTTAGGTTTAATAGCCCTCAACGGAAACTGCAGGTGCTTCCTTACGATAGCGACCATAACGCAATCGTAATGGAAATCAATCATCAAAGGGATGATTTCTTCCTCATTCCAGTTCAACATGAAAACAATCGGTTTAATTTCAAAAAAACTGACTGGGGAAAGTTTCATAAGAAGTTTAATCGGGAGTACCAGAAGCAATGTCCCTCTTCTGATGATGGCAACGCTTGCTCAATGGTTCCTAATAACGGAAATCTAACTGACGATGAAATAGATCTCTATTTGTCGAAGTTAGAGAAGCTGACGTTGGAAACGATTGAGAAAGTTGCTCCCAATATTAAACATCGAAACAATATGGAAGGATATGAACCACCAACCATCGCAAGGTTGAAAAGATTGAAAAGCCTTCTTCTCACACGCGTCAACAATATTTATCGATGATTTTTGGACTACAACCATCCCTCGTTGGCTTTGTTGAAATTACACCTGAAGAATGTCCGGAACTTAATCCGTTCATACTTCAGGAGTGAGGTCAGCAATCAATGGGCGGAAAAACGGAGGGGCATTAGCCCACAGGACCCAGATGGCGTTTTGGCGAAAGTGAATAGCTTATTCCGCAGGAAGTCTCGAGTAAAGGTATCGAATCTTGAAGTCGCTAGTGATGAGATAAATCTGCTCGATAGAGCTGGTATCGAAATTGATAGTACGACTCCGGGTAGAAATGGAAACAGGATTATATGTGCAGGATTGCAGAAACTTGCCCTGATTGGAACACATTTTGAATTGGTTCATCTGCCAAACCCAGAGAGAAGGAATGAAACATTTTCGGAGGTCGTTGAAGCAAAAGTTTCCGACTTCAAATCAAGCCTGAACGGCCAATCAATTCTTCATTTCGATGAAACATTAACATCTGACCTCATACCGAGCTTGAATCTTATTGATTATTTTGTCAGCTATGAAGACTTGTGTTTCATATTTCGCAGAATAAACAACAAAAAATCATGTGGCACTGACGGTATTCCAAACATAGTTCTCCGACATTTGCCTGAGGTTGCTATTAGGAATTATTGCATATTGTTCAACAACATGTTGAACAATTCATATTTCCCAAATAAGTGGAAAAAGGCTAAGGTATTTTCGATCTTGAAGAAAGGAAAAGAATCTTCATGCCCTAAAAGCTATCGCCCAATCAGCTTGCTGCCTAACATCAGCAAGGTGTTTGAAGTGATACTCAACAGAGCATTAAACGCTCACATTGAGAAATATGAGTTGATGCCGAATTGCCAATTTGGTTTTCGTGCCAGGCATTCGACCATACATGCAATAACGAAAGTTACCTCAGGCATCTGTGGGAAAATAAACAACAAAAAATGTGTTGGAGCATGCCTCATTGATATGGAGAGAGGCTTCGATACGGTGTGGTTAGATGGACTAGTTTTTAAACTTCTTCAGGACAGGTTCCCCAGACACCTAGTCGCCATGATGTGTAATATGTTATACGGGAAATCATTTGTTGTAACTGATGGAAATCTGACAACAATGCGCGAATTCAAGGTCTTGAATGGTCAACAGTTACTGCGCCCCTGCTTTTCTCAATATTCATTCGCAAGCTATTGAACAGCTTTGATTTTAATGTCTCGCCAACGCGATCATTGGTAGCGTTTGCTGATGATCTGATCATCTATACGGCAGACCGAAAAGCTACAATAGTTCAGAGCAATCTTCAAAAAATGTTTAATGATGTGCAGCTCTACACTGACAATTGGCGAATGAAAATCAATGCGCAGAAATGCGAAACAATTTTGTTTCGGACAACGCTGCAGGGGGCCAGTCAAGACCTGAAACGTAATTGAAAGGATTTCCACATTATGGGTGGTGAGGGTAGTTCAGAACGGGTTCCACATAAATCTTGTGTTCGATACCTCGGTGTTCATCTCGATCAGTATCTGCACTATACTGAACATGTCAAAATCATGCTCAGTAAAGCACTAAAAGTCGTCATGGCTCTTCGGCAACTCTTTCATTCCAGATACATTGATCAAAAAGTCAAAGTTATTTGTTACAAGACCCTGGTTAGGCCAGTTTTGACATACGGATGCCAGATCTGGTACAACACCCAGAGTGCTAGTACAATGGAAAGATTAAGAGTTTTCGAAAGGAAATGTCTTCGTGCATGTACTGGTTTGTACAGAAAGCCTGAGACGGATTGGAAGCACTATATATCGAATAGAAAAATTTATCAAACCGCTCAAGTGACAAGAGTCGATATCTTCATATTGAAACTTCTTCGGAATCATATCGCAAGATCTGTAACTGTGAGTGAAAACCCTTGGATTACACAGCCGTTCCACACTACAGACGGGTATATTGTGACTTGCCTCACTACTGGCTTCGTTCCTCCAGAAGCATTCGTGTATTTGGACATGAATCGATATGTTTTTGATTCTCACGGCGTCCCAATCATATATCACATATACCGACGGGCCAGCGATAAGAAGATAAAATATCCTCCGAATCTGAGTTCACGAGACCAACAATTCCAATGGAGATACTCATTTGCTAGATTCGTTGAGGCTGGTCGAGCTGAGATGGAACAATCTACGTATTGGTGGCTGAATGACAATGTCTAAATTATTCGTGTTTATTTTCTGTTTTGTGCTTTTTCTCGTTACTTAGTTTTTTAGTTTCATCTCATTATTGCTACATCTAGTGTTGTTGTTTATTTGTATTATAAATTAGGTATAGGTTTCAATATAAGATAACGTTTTTTTTTTGTGATTGAACGTATTTAGAATTAGGGTGTAACATTTTAGGTATAGAATATAAGCTCATTGTTGTGTTAGTAGTATAAGTAATTTTTGAATAATGCTGGTTTTGTTTTTTCTCCTTTTTCCAATTGAATCAAAAAATACCTAATAATCTTAATTAATTTAAATTTGCAAGTGTATTTTTTTCATTAAATGTGTTTAACTGATAACGTATAAATTTAGAGAGCCATTCGGGCCATTAATTTTTTTATAGTTTTATTGTTTGGAATTTTCTTTATGTTCTTTTAAAAATTCATAACGATTGGTATTAAATAAAGCGCTTTTGACTTTGACTTTGAAATAAATGATGTACAGATTTCACAAGAATCTAACGTGCAACTTAATTTCAGGTAGCCAAAAACTTCGGAGCGTCTGCTCTCTTTTACTTCAATCGACAAACTGCGCTACTTCATGAATGTGTTTTATCTATGTATTTTACTTATGTAGGGCAAATGGCCATTAAGTGGCCTTTCTCTTGAAAAGGTATGAATTTTAAATTAAAATTACACCCTAAGGTTTGGGTAACAGAAATACATTTCAGTTTTCTTAAAAACTAAATTATTCTACATTTGAACATCGTGTATTACATCTGTCTTCAGATGTCAATGTCATCATTTGTTGGATTTTCGTCGTCACTATCGGGTACTTTAGTTGGTTGATTAAACTCGGGAGGGCTTTCATCATACTGTGCCCATGGCTTTAAGTGGTCAGCTGATAACGAGGTCTCACGTGGTCCTTCATGATTGCCTGCTTTATTAACAACATAATGATCGTTGCGAAGAACGTTTGTAATGCGATACGGCCCCAGGTACTTCGGGTGCAACTTCAAGTCTGATCCGATTTGCGGCCGTTTTAGTGCAACAAGCTCTTCCAATTGATAATCCTTGGCCTTTTAATGATTTTTGTTAAAAGTCCTTTTGTTTTCTTCCTGGAATCGAGCAATCTTTTCCTTAGCTTCAAACGTACAATGTCTCACTTTTCACGACACATTTTCGTCTATTCTTCTTCAATCGTCTCACGTATATGCATATCAATTTTTAAACGTATGTCAGTACCAATTAGCTACTTGAACGACGTATTTCTAGTACTGTGATGTGGCGTAGTGTTCAAATATTGTTGCGCAATATTTAGATATTTCAATCATTCTTTGGGCCTTGGAGCTGACAGTTTTGCTAACATTGGAATAAGCGTTCTGTTGACTCTTTCAACTTGTCCTATGCTCCGAGGTACGCCCATTGTAATACATGCATGTTCAATTTTTCTTCTTTACAATATTCATTAAATGTATCTGAATTAAATGCCGTCCCTCGATCTGATATAATTCTTCTTGGGTTACCAAATTTTGCAGGCTGCTTCTGTAGACGATCGATAACTGTTGCAGTATCTGTTGAACGCGTTGGGTATATCCATATAAATTTCGAAAATACATCAGTCACAAGGAATAAATGGCGATAAGATTTCTTTGTTGATGGTTAACGGCCTATGTGGTCAATGTGATATGTGTCTGTTTGAACGCTACCTTTATTTATAGCATGCAACAGACCTTCTTGCTTCGCTTGCTTTTCCTCGATTAGATAATTTTAAAAAAAATTTTATTATAGCTTAATATAACTTTAATCTTCTATTTTTTCTTTAACTTAAATTGCCTTCTAATTTAACAATTCCACTTCCTTTGTCAATTACATCTTTAGTTGGTTTTAATTTAGCTTAAAATGATATTCATTGCAACTTCTAAGTTTTACCTTATTACAAAGGTGTCTACGTGACATTTGTTTAATAGCAACTACGATACAATTTTTCCGGGATGCTAAGTTGGCTATTGCACTGGCTTGGCGACATGATCATACCAACATTCATACTGGCTGATCTAGGCAAATGTATGTCTTCATACCAAATGAGATGCCGCCGGATATGGTCGTCGTGGATCAGTTGGTACGCGCGCCAGAATCGTGCGTCGGTCGTGGGGGTGGCTCAGGTTCAACCTGGCTGGGGTCTAGATGAAAATCTTTTTCGTACCAGTCTTTTCCATGGTTACAGCTGTTAGGGTCACTATCTTCCATGGTGGACAGTGAACCTTAACAGTGATGTGATCGTGGGAAAGATGCGCTTGTGGAGGATTTCCGTTCAGGTTGAGAATTAATGAACTCATGAGGCTGGGCCAACTGTGGGAAATTGTAGGCAATGAGGATCAGCTGTAAGGTTAACCACCGGAGGAACAACTGGTCGAACGGGTGGATGGAGCGGGATTGAGGAGTGTGGGAGGCAAATGGTCGATACCGGGTAGTCAATTTTGGATTTTTTAGGTGGAAAGGGAAGGAAGTTTGAGATCGTAGAAAAGTTTTCGTAGTTTTACATCAATCTTTTCAATTTGACGGAGATAAAAGCCCTGACTGGAAAGTTCAAATAAAGTGTTCATTGTCTGAGTTACATATCTTGCGGAATTATTAGCTAGTGATTGTTCCCGCCAAAGAAAAAATAATTCTACCTCCAGAGGACACTTTCACACTGTATCAAAATCCAAATTGTTTTTGGCGAATGAAAAAAAAAAGAAATTTCATAGACATTCCAGAAAGGGAACGTTTTATTTGTCAATTTAATTGAATTTGGGCAAAACGTGGAATCCACTATATATATGGATTTACCTAAAAATGTGCAAGCACTGGTTGCTGATGCTGGTTGAATTAAGGCTGATGCCAAGTGATCGTTTGTTTTCGGAAGTCAATTGAAGTTGTGGAAAACTTTGAAATCACTGGATTTCCCGTAAAGATAAAAATATTAAATTTTGACAAATGTGAAATGCTGTTGGTTTCCTTTAACTTACTCGATGCTGTTTCTAAGCACTTTGACGCCACCATCACCATAGTCATTGCATTTAAAACATTTAGCTCCCTTTGTTTTATTGGTACAATCAGTACTTAAATGTTCGTATGCACCACATATTTAACATTACTTTATTTTTGATAATATTTAGCACTTTTAGTGTTTTTATCAGTACCACGTTTCGGTTTAATGGCTTCTTGATTAGCACTTTTCACTTTTGCCTTTTTACTTTTCATGGATTCATATTGCACAAATTTATTTTTAAGCTTATGTACTGTTTTTGCATCACAAAGAATACTCTTATTTAGAGGATCATCAGGGATACCTTCAATAATATACTTCATAACTGTGCCTATATCTATATTCGCTTGGCTTGTGATGTCGAGCATTTTCTACATATATTCCTGAACCGATTCATCTTGCTGTTTCTTTTGACAGACTACTTGACGATGAACCTCATGACTGTCAATTACCTCCTTAAATTCTACTGTCAATGCTTCTTTTAATGTTGCCCAGTTTTTCACACATCTCTCGTATCTCAAAAATAGCTTCGTAGATCCAGTTAGCAACCTAGCAACCGTTTCGTATACGAGGTGTGTACAAAAAGTAAGGTGACTTTTCAAATTTCGCGGGCAACGTACATTCGATTATGGATTTTTTTATTTTTTTATGTTGATGCACTCGTCACGAACATACCTATACATGTCTTTGCTATCAAAGCAAAGCAAAGACAAGTACTTACAGATGGAAATTTAACCTGAATATAATTCGTAGTTACAAAAACATATTGAGTTCGCATAAGTAGGAAAATTAAAAATAACTCTCTTACCTCTAAGCGTTATGGTCGCCATCACCGGTGTGTATCTAATAAGAGTGATGGTCCGATGGGAATTAGTACTCACGTCGAAATCACCTTCTTCTAACATTTTTCTGCTCTAATAAATTTTCAGAAAAACGCAACTCAATCATGTACCTTCAAATAATTTCCTAAGTGACATATTTACAGTTTCAGCTATAGATTTTTTGTGAGAGGCATACGGTTAGAAGTGTTTTGCGTGCTCAACGAGTTTTTGCTATCGAAAAAATTGATCAATGAACACAGTTACGCATCATCCACCATATTCACCGGATTTGGCCCCATGTGACTTTATTTTGTTCCCAAAACTGAAGAGAACTATGAAAGGACGGAGATTTGCAACGATTGAGGAGATAAAGACTGCATCGATGGAAGAGCTCAAGGCTATACCGAAAAGTGCCTCTGAGAAGTGCTTCGAGGATTGGAAAAAGCGTTGGTACAAGTGTATCGATTACTTTGAAAGGAACAACATAAATATTGACGAATAAATAAATAATTTTTTCCTAAAAATACAAAGTCACCTTACTTTATGAGCACACCTTGTAACCCACTTTATACATGTCCATCCACATACACAAGCTTGCCATTTCCTCGAAATCTTCAAGCCATCTTACGACATTTATACTTTTCCCACCTCTGAATTTTTCTAGTGACTCTTCTACATCATGAAATGTCAATAATACTTCCTCATGTGATTTTCCCGCTTATTAAGTTGCTTAGAAGGTTTTTGTTACCTTCATTGGAATCGCTATCGGACGATTCGTCGTCATCATCACCATCATATATTATGTTTTGATTTTGCTTATCTATAGAAGCATTGTACATTACTCTAAAGTAATTGTCAATAGACTTGGAACAAACACCACGGTGTACCATTTCTGTTAACAGAAAAGTGTACACACTCTATAAAATCCTCTGTAACCAAAGGGTGCCAAATTGTAAGTCTGAACTGGACTTACAGAAGCGTGCATTGTGTTGATTCCGATTTGGATGGCAATATTGAAATTGGCGTTATCATAAGCTTATAGCCAAAAGTTTTTTTTTAAGATACAAGTTCCTAAGGGTGCAACAAAGATGAGAGTTCCAATTATCGATCATCAAAAAATGAAGCCCTAAGGCCCAGCCAGTTAGTATTTTACTGAGTTTTTGACCCGGATTTTCGTTATGCATATGTTATGTGCAATGCTTGTGTGGGTTAGAATGCTGAAATAATGACATAGATGCTCGTTGATCTCTTTGTGTCTTTCGCTTTTTGACCTTTCCTGTGTTTAATAAGAACATACATGAAAGCTGCAAAGGCCCGAAGTATTGTGTCAAACGGTTCCAGTCTAGGTTCTCAGATTTGCTGAGGAGGTTTTCCGTGAGTAGTCCAGCCGTTTACAGGCATGGCAGCCCCACACTCAGTGCTTAAATGGCATTCACCTCCAAACCACAAAAAAAGGTAACAGGAAGCAGCTCTTCCACACCTTTTGAAAACCCATCACTGGAAGAATAACTTATCAATTCATTTACTAAAGGAGCATCAATATTTAGAAAAAAACCAACAACACTTATCTTTACAATAATGTCACCTTACTAGTATTCCATATTGGCACTTGTCTTTACCACCAAAATGACCAAAAAGTTTATACGTATATTTATAACGAGCATATCAGCAACGAAATTTTTCAATCGATAGCCTAATTGCCAAACGTTCAAGTGTTGCATTCTCTGGGGAAAATTTAGTAAAAGTAATACTCGTAACTGTTTTCCAGCGAGTTTCCTATGAAATCTAAGGGAAAAGAACAAAAAAGGTAAGTTTGACAAAAAATGTCAGGAGCAGAAAATTTTCCAACAAATTGATCATTGTTGCGCAGGAATAAAAGTAAGGTACTGTTTCGAAGGGAATTCAGTAGGTTTTAAATTTGAATTCAAAAAAATTTCCCGTGAAATTTGACTCTAAACTTAATGAAATTACCTTTCATCCTATCCGGAAATTAAGAGGACTTTATCAAGCGTTACTCAAGCAATCTCAGTTTACCATGATAAAAGTTCGGCATCATGGTATCCTGATGAAACTGGTACTGCCTTCATCTGGGTTCTAAATAGTGATTTCTAGGCGGAGAGCTCTGGGAGGATGGTTTTGTGTGAGTTCGGTGCTCAAAGACCACCTTCTTTAGTGTATACCTAACGCCGAACTAATCTATGTTATATCATCTTTCCAAACGAAGCTTAATGCTTTGGAGGGCGCTGTTTCCAACAGATCCGCGGGAAAAACGAAACCTGGAAATGGCAGCCAGGATAGCGCTTGTAGTACTAAACACCGGAAATATGCCGGGACCCTACGGACGTGACATTCGCTTCGGGGTCCTTAGTACGGAGGATACACAACTGAAGAGTATTAGAGCACTACTCAGCTAGTGATCATCAGTGCATTTTACTTGATATCAGCGATGTTGTCTCCCGAAGTCCCTGTTCTCGGCTTTCTACAATTGGATGGAACATGGACGTCGAGAGGTTCGTCAAGGTGCTCACAGCAGGTGCCCCGTTGCAGGGAGATTCGCAGGGCACGGAAGAACTGACAGCTCAAGACGTGCTTAACTCGACTATGAACATCATCGCGACTGCTTGGAATGCTTCTATGCCCCGTCGAAAACCCCTGCACGGCAAGCCTCCAGAGCACTGGTGCTCAACAGAAATCGCTGCAAAGCAAAGAAAGTGTCACAAGTTTCGGTGACGAGGCATGCAACCGGGTGGTAGCATATAAGTCAGCCAAGAAATGCCTTCGCAAGTTGATTAACAATAGCAAGGCTCGCTGCTGGCAAGATCTAGTGAACAATGTGAATAAGAATCCGTGGGGTCTTGGCTACAAGTTAGTTATGCGGAAGCATGGTGCCCTACGGAAGCCTTGCATATATGATGCGCGAAAGATGGACGACATAGTGTGGGCACTCTTCCCCACCCATCCCGTCCGTATTGGCACTGTCTATGCTAAAACAGTAGTCGATTGTCCACTCTTCACACAGCCGAAACTGAAAGATGCAGTCCTCCCGCTGAAAGTGAGGAAGGCTCCAGGTGCGCATGGTATTCCAGCTGAGGTGTTGCAGCTTGTCTATCACCATTATCCTGACGCTCAGCACATTCAACGCTTGTCTATGGGACGGGGTTTTCCCGGCACGATAGACGGTAACGAGGCTCGTACTGATCAGCAAGGAGAAGGGAAATGCCGGATCACCGTCAGCATGCCACCCATTATGCGTGCTAGACACTTCTGGGAAAGTGCTAGAGAAACTCATCAAGGAAAGACTCACTGACGCGATTCATGCTGCGGGGCACCTATCTCCTCGGCAGTCTTAAGAGCAGGATGTTCCACTATTGATGCGATTTTAGAGGTGGTGAGCACAGTCCAAAAAGCAGAGGCATATAGTCGCACCAAGCGACGGATTTTCCTGTTGGTGACTCTCACGTCAGGACCGCCTTAAACTCCGCTAGATGGATAGATATTCTGGATACGCTGGAAAACTCTTATCAAGCTCCAGAATATCTAATGCGGCTTTTGAGGGACTACCTGAAGGACCGGAGCCTACTCTACGACAAGACACAGAGCCAACGAAAGATGGAAGATACGTCGGATGTTGCCCAGAGATCTAATCTTGGTCCCGACCAGTGGAACGTATCTTACGGTGGGCTGCTGAGACTGGAGGTGTCAGATGAGCCGGGCTTGATCGGCTATGCGGATGATGTTGCAGCTCTAGTCGCTGGACGCTCCATTGAACAAGCGCAACTTAGGACCTGTGGAACGTGTCTTACGAAGGGCTACTATGACTGGAGGTGCCAGATGAGTCGCACTTGATCGGCTATTTGGATGATGTTACACCTCTAGTAGCTGGACGCTTCATTGAACAAGCGCAACTTAGGCTGGGTATGCTAATGCGCCAAGTGGGAGGCTGGATGATTGCTCGCGGGTTCAGTTCAGCACTGGAAAAGCCTGAAGTGGTCATCTTGACACAAAAGAGAATCCCTAGAGTAAGGATGTTAAGTATTGGAGACATACTAATCGAATCAAAACCAGCGGGGCTACTGATCGACTCGAAGATGAATTTATCTGAGCAAATCGGGGCAACGGCTGAGAAGGCTGCTGCGGGAGTATCGGCTCTGAGTCGACTTATGGCCAACGTAAGGAGACCCAGCCAACGAAGAAGACACCTCTTCATGAAGGCTGTGGACTCAGTGCTACTGTATATAGCAGAAATATGGGGTGCCGCTCTCAGTAAGGCGGTTTACCGAAAACGCTTGGCACAGGTACAGAGAAGAGGAGCACTGAGGATTGCGTTTTCGTATCCGACATTTTTTGCGAGGGAAATGGTTGTCCGAGAGGACAGACAGCGTTCACTCAACAATTGGTGGCAGTTTCGGATGAATCGCACGAAGAGAAGCTTTAGCTTAATTGAAAACATGGTGAGACTGATTTCTATCTTTTGAGCAAGCATGACTGTTTTCAGTCCTACCTGCATGTGGCGTTGTTCTGCCTAAAGCACATGTCAGCATCATTGATGCCTTTTTCCAATTAAGGTGCTAACAAATTAATAATCATGTGTCTGTACCGCTCACCATTGACTTTAACATCGTACCATCATTTTTATTTGTATAGTAAAAACACTGTATCTAGTCAAAACTACAACTTTATTAAAAGATGGATATAGCCATTTCGAGAGTAACTTGCTCTTTTCTTCAGTCCGTTGATACTAAAATCATTGGCAATACAATTTGATCTTAAATGCTTCGCGATTTTAAGGTACTTAAAGGTTTTAAACAATAATAAAAAAAATTTAAAAAGATAATAATGACCGAACATTAAATGAAGCATTGAATGAAAGTACAATTAAAGGTACAAGAATAACGGAACATTTATGTAATCAACTAATTAGGGTGATCTCCGGTTCCTTTTAGCAAGTCTCTTAATTAACTTGGATGGACAGTTTCCTTAGTCTGTGTTCATACGTGTGCGGGGATCTTGCTGCATTATGTAGAGGCTCTCCCAAGCGTCCAATGTATAAGGTCGGTTGACATATTTCAGGAGTTGAAGGCTATAGTTTCCTATGCTGTGTCCTTTTTCAATTATATGCACGGCTACTGCCGATCGCACCGTATTGAGACCCCGCCTTTCCTTGGATTTCGCTTCTTTCGTGTGTTCTTGGAATCGTGTAGTGATGAGTCGCTTGGTCTGACCGATATAGCATTTTTCACAATTATTACACTGAATTTGGTAGATGCCGCTTATTTTGTTACTTTTCAGCGGGTATGTTTCGTTGCCCAGTAGATTTTTGAGAGTCGCGTTTCTGGTGGAAGCTGCGATGTTGATGTCAAATCGTTTAAAGAGAGACTTAATGCTGTAGAACGAATCCACCATTGGAATGCTTATCCATTTGGTGTTTGCAGCGTTTTATCGTTTGGAGAATGTCGTATTCTTATTTCTGAAGGCATCCTCTTGTTTTTTGGCTATTAATTTTTCCATGACATTAGGGCTATATCCGTTTTTGATAGCAGTATCCATAATATATGCTTTTTCCTTAGCGTCCCCATTTTCCGTTAAGGGATCCGTAACAAGCCGGTGTATCCAACTGTTGTAGGCTGCTTGTAGGATTTAAGATCAAATTGTATTGCCAATGATTTTAGTATCAATGAACTGAAGAAGAGAGCAAGTTACTCTCGAAACGGCCATATCCATCTTTTAAATAAAGTTGTAGTTTTGGAGTAGATACAATGTTTTTACTATATAAATTTTGAATAACTACAAGTTCCGGAAAACAATAGTACCATCATTATTTTTGAAGAAAGGTGGACCAATTATTCGACCGACCCATAAAGTGCAGCAAACGGTGACTTCTTCTTGACGTAATAGTGTATCGGCAACTGCTTGTGGATTATCATCACTCCAAATACGCCAATGCCGTTCGTTGACGTAGTTATTTCACCAGAAGTGTGCTTTATCACTGAACAAAAATTTTCAAACGAAATTGTAGATCAATGGCAAATGTTGCTGCGGCGTGATTTTATTCATGATGAATTGGCAAAGAGAACTAACTTCAAAATAATGGGGATCCCTTACATTGCCTGCAATCGGAAACAGTGTTGCCATTTTTAAGTTCTCCGCCTCTAAAAAATACCCTTTTTATAATAACCTGCTTTACTCCGGTTTCAGTAGCTACCATTTTGTTGCAATACAGCATATATCATTTAGTGAATTGAATTAAAAGATATTTCAAAAGTTCACTTTTGCGAAATGTTAAAGCAAATCCAATCAAAAACGTGGCGTCTGATATGGCAGGAAAGCCTACTATTGTTTTTGTATTACGTGAAAATTCAAATGGCTGTTACTTCAATTTATAAATTAGGATAATCTTACATTGAGCTACGTAGGCATAAAATTTAAATGAGTTTAAGGATACACAGGCGGTTTTATTGGGGAAGATTTGAAACTTGTAAATCCTGCTATTGTTAAAAAAATTATTGTTGTTATTAGGTTCACAGAGAACTACTTCCGGGATTTTTTCTAGATTTTTTAGGTCTCAGGTTTTCAAACGCGAGAAGGAGGATATCCGTTTTTCGTACATTTTCCCTCCCTCTGCACTCCTCCATCCTGATAACGCTGTTTTGAGGCCTGATTTAAATATTTCTCATCAACATCTTTCATTTGATTACTCACATGAACATCTTTGGTAAAATAAAATACTTTAAGGTTCACCCCCTTATATGGGGAGACATGTATAGGGAGATTTTGGATACCCAAACTTTTACCAGGCTATCGCTTTATAGCCGCCTACCAAGTATGATGTTTGTACCTACTCAAGCTTCGGGGAAAACTGCTGTGACAGACGGGCGGACGCACAGACAAGCGGATGGACAAGTTTTCAATGAAGTTTTGTAACATAGTATCGATTCGTATTAGGTGCAATAAAAATTTATCAATTGGATTAGCTCTAATTATTCTCAATAGATTGCTCAAAGAATTATGTATTAAATAATTTGTTTTGTTTTAGCCAATTCAAAAACAATCTGGCATATACTCGTAGAGTCTTCGACGGTAAATCAGTATTATTTAGTTCCTACTTTGACGCCTAATATTCTTTAAGCCTATTCCTGTTAGACGACTATTGATGAAAGAAGCTCTTTATGCTTTTCAAATGTCCTGAACTTTCCTTTCTCTAGAACTATCTCATTTTTCAATCTTCCTTGCAACGGACCTCAATTACTTTCACGAAGCAAATTTTGCAGACAGTATACATCGCTTATTCATATTCATCATCTTTAGTTTTGTTTAACATTTAAGTAAAACAAAATGCTGTACGAGTATAAACTATAGGACATTATTTTTTAAAAAGCCATTTTTCAAAACATCATGACATACTAGGCCCTGGAATCGTGCTCCTTAACAATAACCTCATTGTCTAGGCTCGTCAACTTGGGCATAATAACAATCCTAACAATGCATACCATTACCGTAGTACTATACACAGTGCACGGCTCCGGCTAACAATATGTAGCGGGAGACAATGAAAAGCTGGTAAAGAGAGAGTCAAAAAGCCAAAGTAGAAGGATAAAACGGGCGAAGAGAGGTGGAACTTTGGGAGCGAGATAGAAACAAGTTCATAATACGAAAATAAGAAGAAATAAAAAAAAAGTTCCAAAATGAGCACTTGATGCACTATATTGCAGGCATAAAGCCTGGAAAAACTCTCTAGCGTGTTGTTTTTCATTACATACGCTCCCAGCGTAGGGTAGTCGAATCCTTTTCGAGTAAATATATATCCATATGTATGTTCTTGTATACGCAACTAGAAAAGAAAAATTCCGAGAATCCGGCATTAAAATTTGTTGAGTGAAACTCAGCAACATGAAAGCAACGGCACACATACACACAATGCGTATGTTTTGCCCCCAGAAAAGCAGTGAGAGGATACCACGTAAGTACGTTGATATGTCGTCTCCATATATGTTGAGTTGTATACTTTGCCCTATGCTTCTGGTTTGGAGTTCAGTAAAAGGATATTAGCAATATTGTTGAGAGACGACGAACTAGGAAAAATCTTAGTGTCCCACATTTACCGTGTGTAGCTCCAACAATCTCTCAATATGTTATAGGATACATGCGCGATGCCGTTGTGATCCAGTTTCATTTAGTAATTTTAGGTTGCTGGTCTAGCGAGAAAGACGTGAAAAATAGGAGCAAAACTGAGAGAACACAATTTGCTGGAGAATTGTAGGAGAATGCTTTGTAGAATTTCGTCCGCGCAATCAGGGGCTGATGAAAGATAGAAGGATATTTGTGCTAAAGGAGCTCGTTTTAATGTAGATGTAGTAAATGAAGTTTGGCGCGTTTTTCAAGTCATTTGTAGACATGCCACATTGATGTTTTCATTCTAATTTATTTGAAGTTAGACTGAAAACAAGATGATTTGATATTTCGTTCTGGAAAAAAGTTTGAAATGAAATCAAACCGAAAATTATGCAAGCCACTGCAGCATTCTGAACTTTTTAAATCTAAAATGTTTTTTAAAAATAGAGAATCGTTCGCGTTAAAATAAGAGTAAGCCTACTTTCCGTTTTTTGAGTAGGAACCAGTTTAAAAATTTAAAAACGATTGGTTCCTGAGCATCATAAAGAATGCCTAAATTTTGATGATGTTTTTTGAGAATCAACTGTTTAATAAACAGTCCAATTAAAAAAATGCATTATTCCATACAATTCGCTGAAGAAGCCCCGTCAAACTTGCTACATACCAATCAATGAGTCTTGTCTATTTAATGTGCAATCATCCCCATTAAATTTAATTGATCGGGTTATCGATAAAAATTTGCTTTATTAACGGAAGCAGATGTGCAGTAGGGTAAAGAAATGAGCGCGATAGCTTTAGTTGCCCTCTCCTGTCAAAATGTGACTTCTAAACTAAACTACAATGGCTAACGCAAACTGAACTCTGTTGCCAGCTGTAATAATGTCAGAGTTCTGGAAAACAGAGGTTATGGCAGTATTGCCAAATTCGTGGTGGCAGCTGAAGAGCACTCAATAAGCTTCTTTTTCAGTCCAAAACCATTTTTGAAAGGTCCAAGTCCATATATTAACTGCAAGAATAATTGATGAATGAAGGCAAAATAGGTAGAATCTTTGCAAGGATTTCATAGCTAGACACAATGCAAAATATTTGCAAATGAACTTAATAAAAAGTAAGTGGGCATGTGTCTTGCTTAAATCAAAAAAATAATTTAGAAAACTCTCTTACATTTTATTATCAGAATGTTTTAGGGCTTGAGTAGTCCGCGTGGTGTAGTGGTTAGAGCACTAAGCCCGTAAGCCGAAGGTCTCCGGTTCGAGTTTTGTTGGCGTCAACGAGATTTAGTTCGAGTGATTCTTTGGACGGACTATAAGCCTTTTCAGTTATGAATGATACGTGCAGGTTTGAAATCAGAACGCATCGCAGCTGGGTGGACGGACACACGGCCATAGCATGAAAACGTCCGTATCACCTTGTGGAGTGTGGATACATTCGATCATGACAAGTAGATACTCTAACTATCTTTAAGCGAAGGCCCGAAAGGAGCTGCAGTGTTACAAAAAAAATGTTTTAGGGCTTACATACCAAAACCAATTGTGTTCGACGTTCTTCCATAGTAGCCACTGATAACTTTGTTTCTTTCACTAAAACTTGGCTTACCAAGGATGTCTATGATAGTGAAATTTTTCCGCCTTACAATGTCTTAAGAAATCATCGAAACCGCTTGAGCGTTATTAAGTCTCATGGCGGTGGTGTTTTGATTGGAGTTCATAAATCGATTCTAGGTGCTTACTCTTGTGACTTTTTGGCCTCTTCTCCAGTCGAGCGCGTTACTATTTCTGTCCTCTGTTGTCCACTATTTCTTTATTGGTTCTCTCAGTTTATATTCCCCACTGAAAGTTCACTTCGTGTCTACGAAACCGTCTTCTTGGAGCGCTTCTCCGTCATCTTAAAATAGTTTCCTCCTTTTGTGCTTATTATTTATGGTGACTACAATATCCAACATGTGTTTCGGACGCGTGTTGATGTTCAGTATATCTACATTTGTCTGCCAAAAGGAGTCTTTCAGAAGCGCTGGCAGGTAGAATCACTCTTCCTGATTACAAGGAAAAGGGAACCTTGGGTCACCTTATGCATATCGTTTATGATGTATGCGCTCGAGAAACTTATCCAGGAAAGACTTACAGATCTGATTTATTCTGCCACTATTAATGCGACTGCGGGAGTTGTGAGCGCAGTCCAGAGAAGAAAGGCTCATACCTGGTCTAAGGAACGGGTTATTTTGCCCGTGCCACTAATTCAGGAATGAGCTTGATTGCTCTAGGAACGTTGTAAATCTCTTTCCAAGTTCGAGAAAATCGTATGTGAATTCTAAAGGGCTGCCTGATGGACTGGAATTTGTTCTATGAAATAAAGGAAGGTTCTTGCTTTTTTTCTTTTCTGTGGTCGGGAGCTAAAAGCTATTTGTGGCTCAAATGTGGAACTCCAAACCGCACCAGATACTATAGATTACCCACTAAACACCATCCTGTCAATCTAAGAACATAGCCTGCAACCGTTGAACATATTACTACAGGCTGAACCCCATTTTTCTTCGTCCACAGTGTCTTCGAGGTCCAAAATCTCCTTCCTAGTGAGAAAAAAAGCATTACTGGTGGAGGAATCCCCTTCCATTGATGCCTCCTGACGTTCAAGTATACCTTTTTACCCTCCAGAATGACCCATGCAGAAAGCGCTACGTGGTACGATTTGTTAACTGTTAGATATGTGCGTTCAATTTGTAGTGTATCATGCCTCTGCACCTGTGCTAACCGCTTTCGGTGCAGCTCCTTGCTGAGATCACTACTTGATATTATCGGTCCGTAAAGTAGTGCAGACTGCACAGCGCTCACCAAGAGTCGTCTTCTTGGTGAGGAGAGTTCCCATATATTGGCCATTAAATATGAAAGTGCCATTACCCTCCCTGCCGTGTTAACCGCCGGTGCGCGATTCACTCGTTCAAGCTCATCTTTGAGTCTATCAATGTGCTCAAGTATTTCACTACTAGTTTGGATTCTACCAGTATATTGGCCATACTGATAGTTCTGATTCTGGAATTTTTTTTTTCTTTCTCAGAGTGACGACTTCGGAAGGTTGGTGATAGATGGAAGATTTTTCAAGTGTGGCCAAAGGCTCCATTCTTGACCCAGAACTATGAAATATCTGATGCGATGGGGTATTGAGACTTGAACTGCGATTCGGATGGCGTTGTGGTGCTAGTTACTGGACGCACGGCTTGCGAGCAGAGCGTTGCATTAGACAGATGAAAGTGATCATTATGATACAGAAGAAGTGTTTGTTGAATCAAAACCAGTAGTAAAAAACCTGGGCTTGCTGATAGACTCAAAAATGAGTTTTTTTTTTGAGCGAATCAGTGACAGAGCTGATAAAACTGCAGAGCATGTAACGGGACTTGGTGATCTGAGGATGCACGTGAGTGAACCCAACTTATAGAGGAGACGACTCCTGATACGACCCGTACAGTCTGTATAATTTCGGATCAAAACTATGAAGTGACCCTCTCGGTGTTGCTCTCCGTGCTAGAAAGAGTAAAAATATGCACCTGAGCAGAAGTGAAGGCATCACAATAATTGGCAATGACTGTGTGCCTGATCGCAGACCTGAAGTCATGGCTCAATCAAAGGCGCGGTAATATTTACTTATATTGGACCCAGGCCTTAAACTAGACTGCGCATTTGCATCGGGGAGTCCTACATATTTTTTTCATGAAAAAGATGGAATAAGTATATCGAAAACCTTTTCATCTAAGTTGGAGAGCTCTCTCCATAATATATAATCGCAGAAATTCTTCAAATGGCTGACAAATGGAGCCATGTGGCACATTATGCTTGGGAAGCCAGGGCAGTTGAAAAGTACTTACTGGAGTATTAAGAGGCGTTGAAATGAGAAGGGGCTCTTTTATCGCCATCCTTTTCCCTCCCTTCCTTCCTGCTAGAGAAAAGATTCTTTTAACTTGCAGCCGCTTCTTGGCACAGCACACAAAGGCCTAGCGTAATGTGTTAACTGACTCCAGGCAAGTTTCTCATATTGATCTGGAAAGGGCTTAGTGAGTATTGCAGAAGCATTTTATGTTTGTAAGCCCCACACTCAGGGCGTAAATAGCAACAACAAAAAAACAACCTAAAATATCTCAACTGAGCTCTTACTCTCGGATTAAGAATTGCTGCCCCAAATCCCTTCAATTCAACAAGATTCTGATCAAAGCCGCAATCTGCGAAGTGAAGTTGGGACATTGGAACTCTTTGAAGGTACCATAAGATGAAATTCAGTTATAGCAAAATAATAAATAACTGGCAAAACTCTACCGTTAAATTTAGGCTATCCATAAGTACTATTCATTTTCCGCTTGAAATCTTTATATGGTAGTATTGACTGCAGTACCAATACTTCAAATTCAAATGAAAACTGGCTTTTTTGTTACTCAGAGAATATAAGGTCTCAAGGATTGTAAGACTGCGGAAGCTGCAATGGGCTGGCCACATGAATCGTATGCACGAACAACGGATTCTCAAGAAGGTATTCGTTGGGAGAACTGAAGGCCAGAGGCCAGTGGGGAAACCGAGGAAACGCTGGTCTGACTCGGTCGACGAAGATAGCTCATCGCTGCTCGGTTTTTGGAATTGAAAGACGCGGTAAATGGACCAAGACAGTTGGAGATGCTGTTTGCAGGAAGCGAAGGCCCGAGAGGGGCTGTAGTGCTAAGAAGAAGAAGAAGAAGAAGAGATATATCCACTTACTAATTGAAAGTTTTGGAATGCAAAGAAAATCTTGATTTTTGCTTTAAGAAATAAGGGGGACTTTTCATTATTTTGGCCTTTTTTTATTTTTAGCAATGAGTTTACTAAAGATAAAAAGTCATTGATAATGTTCATTAGAAGGTCTTATATGATTCCTTACTGAAAACGTATCATAAGCCTCAAAAAAAGACTATAAACTTTTTTGTTTTACTTCCTTCCTGTTGCTTATAAGGATGAATAGGCTACAAATTGTTGAAGAACTAATCAAAACATGCCGCCATGCACAGTGCCAAGCACGGTTGAGAAATGAGGAGGTATTTCCTTGTTTTTTCCTCCTCCACCTTTCATGATTCCTCTTCTTAAATCTCACGAACAAATCGTAGCAAATGGTCCGAGCGTCACACATTAGGTTTACAGGTTCCCCAATGATGGGACATGAATTGCCAAGAAATACCAATAACTGCAAATACACCTCCAGCTCTGCTACTAAATCCTACTTGCACGTCTTTCGTGGTTACATTAGAGTATGTAGGCGAGTCTTACGCGCCTGATGAACGGAACTGGGTGATAGGCTAGCTACGCATCCCTGTAAAACCCCACATAGTTTCTAAACCTGTAACAGATCATCGAAATAGGTTGAATCTACAGCAACGACCTCGCTACCGTAAAAAGCGCTACAAGATTCGATCCCGGAATGTTAGATCACTGATATACATGCACTGAAAAGCCTGCAAGAAGAATAAATATAAAACGCTATGTTTTTTGTTTCAATAGAAAACATATATGTTTCGGGAGTAAATGCACTGTTTGACTTTTCATCAGCTGTTAAAGGCCTTTAAAGACAGGCCAGTCAATATAAATTAAACAAACTGGCAATCCAGGAAGCAAACTGAATTCGAAGTGATATTCAAAATATGGGATCGCACAATATTCAAAAGTAGGAGGCCTGCGGGAAAGTAAGAATCAGGAGTGACCCTTTTTGTGGATGGAGAGTTCAAATCATACGTTATTGATTTTAAGGCAATCAATGAACGGTTATGTGCGATCCATATAAAAGTAGATTTCTTCAAAATTTGGCTGATAAATTGATACGCCCCGAACGAAAAAAAGGACGAAGAAGCGAAGGAAACGTTCTACAATCACCTCGGAAGACTGGTCGACTTATTGCCTACAAAAAACACAAAAATACTTCTGGGTGATTTCAACATTAAGGTTGGCAAACAGCTATCTCATCGGGGAACAACTGGAGGATATAGCCTCCGCGGGAAAATGAGTGACGATGGTTAGCGGCTGATTGACTTTACATGCAGCAGGAATCCATCCAGACGTTCGACTTGCCTCCCACAAAAACGCATACATAGAAAGACCATCGTACCACCGGATGGCCACACATAAAACCAGATCGACCGTGTTCTGATACAACACCGATAGGCTTCGAGCATAATTGACGTTTGTACATACCAAGGAGCCAATTGTAACTTGGATCCATACTTGATCAAATTAACTTATCGATATTGTATTTTAAAGGCGTATTTGGCAAAAACTAGCCTTCTACAGAAATTCGACATCAAAACGCACCAAACAGCGTCTCTAGCTAAACAATTCCACGGAGACCCTCGACAACAAGCTTGTTCCCATCCTATAAGATACTCGTACATCACAGAAAACAAGCACTGATCTATAGGTGGAAGTGAAAGCAGCAATTAACACCGTAGCAGAATGGATAATCAGATATCCAGCCCAGCGCAGGAGAAATGATTGGTTCGATGATGAGTGCCAGAATGCGTTAGACCAAAAAAACTAGGCGTACAAAAATTTTCAGGCAGGTAAACCAGGACAAAGAGGGCACAGTATGAAAATCTCAGAAGAATAGTGAATAAGATAATTAGAATTAAGAAAAGAAAACACTTTGACGTCCAATTGAGAAGCATCGGTGTAAGTTCAGCGAGCAATAACACAAGACAAGCATACAAAGTAGCGAAAAGCCTGAGATGTAGTTATAAGCCCAGGACCACGCTCTGCCGTGAAGACATCGGTAATATCATCGCTGATGAAAACAGGATTAATGAAAGATGGGCATCATATGACCGGAACCTCCTTAGTTTTCCGCACAGTTTCAGAACATATAGATATTCCCGCAGAGTTTTCATTAGCCACACCTACTCTGGATGAATTTTGTTCCAGCACCAAGGCCCAAAAAAGTAATAAAGCACCGGGCATCGATGGTATTCCAGTGGAGCTCATCAAATATGGTGAGAGCAGTGTTACGAAAGCCGCCCATAATGTCATCTAGCATATTTGGTAACAAGAACATATACTAGGCGAGTGAAGCCAATCAATTATATTCCCTAACCACAAAACAGGTGACAAACTATAGTGTGAAAATTATAGAGACATATTATTACTTTGTACGGCGTACAAAATATTTGCAACGATATTATTGTAGAAAATAAAACCACATCATACACCAACAGTATTATTGGGGAGTATCGAAGTGGCTTTACAGTAGGTAGACCGACGATTGATCAATTGCTTACAGTCAAGGAGGAGGTTGACAAATGCTGGGAGTTCGAAATAGATGTACACCAAACCTTAGTTAACCTTAAGAAATCAGACGATAGCATTCACCGTAATGTACTAAATAGGGGTTTGCTTTGGTATTTCAGCCAAATTAGTCTATCTTACCATAATTAACAACCTCTCAAGTCCACATCAATAACCAACTCATCGACTCCCTTGACACAAACACCACTAAAGCAAGGAAATAGGCTGGCCCCATTCCTATTCAATCGGGCTCTGGAAAATGTCATCAGAAAGCTACCTGTTGATACAAGAGGTAAGTTTTTATACATGTCGAGCCAAGCGATGCCTATGTGGAAGGTATCAACTTTTTGTCAAGGTCATTGATAACTGCCAAGAACTTTTCCTGAAAGTCAACAGCCAAACTAACAAACAATGAGAACAAAACAAAGCTCATGACGCGGTCTACGAAAAATATCTCAAATGCCTATAATATCACACTTCTTCTTCTTCTTCTTCTTCTCTTCGCTTAGAGATAGTTAGAGTATCTCGTATCACACTTGGCGAATACAATATCGAAAGTATGGGCAAATTTGCATATCTAGGAGCTAAAAGAGCCAGGACCGGAAATTTAATAGACGAAATACGTCGAAGAATGCAGCTCGCATTTATTCAGTTTTAACGTTTTTGAAAATCAGCTGCATACACAGAAAAACAAACAATGTATACCAATATGTGGTAGGATCTGTATGAAACGTGGACCGTAAATCAAGCATTCGCAAATATATTGATCGCCTTCGAAATACGGATCCTGAGCCGAATAATTGGAGCGAAGTTTTAGTCGAACCGCAGGTGTCAAGGACTATGAGACTGCTGAAGCTGTAATGCGCTGGCCACATGAATTGTATGAACGAACAATGGATACCCAAAAAGGTATTCGTTGGGAGATCTGAAGGCCGGAAACTAGTGGGGAAACCGAGGAAACGCTGGTTTGACTCGGTCGGCGAAGACAGTTCATCGGATTGGATTCCAAAATTGGATGGCGTGGTTAAGGACCGAGACAGTTGGAGGTGCTTGTTGCAGGATGTGAAGAGTGGGGCTGTAGTGCCAGGACGAGAAGAAGAATCAAAACATGCTTACAGAAAGTGTCAGTTGGCCAAATTGCATCAAGCTCCAATAGGTATTTATACAAGTTTTTATAAATAGTTGTTTAATCAGGTGGATGACAAATCTCTCAAGATGGTGTTCACTCTCACTTAATCTGAAATTTAGCAGTATCTGATCGTTTAGGGGTTGATCAATCACGCTGTAAGTAAGATGTAGCATCCTAGAATAATATTTGGAAACTCGGCTTATCGTTTTTAAGCGCAACACCCTCCGAGCGTGCTATGAGGGTAGATCAGTCTTCGAATCTGATAAAGCAAAATTATTGGTCTTCGTAAGAAAGTGTAAGGGTCTGCACTCTTATTAACCTTAAAAATTAGGTGAAATAAATTCTTCTTCACCCTTAATTCTACTTTGAGATCACAGCGGCACTTTTCAGGTATCAGCGCGTATCTAGTTTAAGTGTCTTAGGGATACATAATTCAATGGGCTTTTTCAGACGCAGCGTTAAAAGTGAGCGTTAAACAGGTTATATGGGCAAGAAGAGTGGGAGGCATTGAGGGGGCCTGATGGTAAAAACAAGCCAACATTTTGTAGGGTGAACGAGCGTAACGCATATACACAAACGCATTTTGTTGATCATTTGGAAGGGGAAATTTTATACAAACGCCGATAATCATTCCGAATTGAACATTCGGTGAAGAAGGTAGTCGTCATGAAACGATTGCCTTTCTTTAATTTGCGTGCAAAAATGGATGCGTGGACGCGAGAAGCTACGCGTGATTCAATAAATTTATAAAAGCGGAGGCCATGTTCAATTTCAGGAAACAACACGACGAATATCTCGATTTCAATAAAGTTAAATTGCCTATTGTAAATCCATAGAAAATTAACAGTACGCTAATCTTTATAGAATCGCATTATAATATGCCAGTTGACAACACAACAAGAAAAATATGCGACTTAAAAGGATATTCAAATTTGGAATATATTTTTCATAAAGCGGAAAAACACGGAGGTTCTAATAAATCCAATAGAAGTTTGAATCGACAAACTTTAACAATCATAAAATACATTTTTCATTCCAGTTTTTGTTACCTCGTGCACAATTCAAGGCTAAAACATCAATTCTTAATCGCTTATCTCTCTGTCTTCGCTTTCATGTTGTCCGCACGATGTTTAACGATCAAATGATCCTTTTGACACATACACTCGCAAGACGTGTATCGTACACAAAAATAGGTTGGCTGAACTATGCAACGTGTAAACATAAGGGCGTAAGCGCGAAACCTGTTTGGATATGGGTTTTTACCATTCCCGTGTGAAAGAGCCCAATACAATTAAATGAACTGGGCCACTAAACAACAGAACTTGCTAGAATCGACAAAGGAACCCATACCCAAAATGAAGAGGTGCGGTATTGACAAGGTATCCTGACAAAATTCAGTGGATATAACATTGGGCCAACGAAAATATCTTGGGGCGTCAGATGGAATGAATATCTAAGGGAAGTAGTCAACAGAACGAAAAGAAGGAAGCGAAGAATATCAAATCAGAAGTGGTGGAGGATATAGTCCTAGAAAATCATGAAATCTTTGAGAACAACATAAGTATTCTGAAAACGATTACTAACGTGTGCAAGCTTGATGTAGCCAACGTTTTTAATTCTTTAATCACAGGGAACAGGACATTTGGATTGATGCCCTAGGTAATGGATATACTTAGCTTTTCAAATTTAATAAGTAAGGAATGGATTGACAATAAAATGAAATGGTAAAGAGATGCAAGGAATTTCAAATTGTTAAAGATCACGGAATTAGAGATAAAGTTTCTTCTCGTAATAAAAATAAAAAAGTTTTTTTTGAGTGATTAGGGACTAAATTAGGTGGAAATTCGGGCTTAAGTTGAATTGTTTAACGTTTTCGCAGCATAAGTATTAGGCCTCTTGAAGATTAAAATATAGTACTGAAAAAGTCCTCAAGTAGAGGACGAAACAATTCTTACAATAAAAGATAGAGAAAATCCAGGGAATATCTGTCTTATCCAATAAGGCGAAATATTTTTAACTATTATCAAAAAACCACTGAGTTTTAAGCCAATATGCTTTAAGTTTGTACATGCTAATGCAAAGTTTTCAAATTTCAATGGATTCGAACCAATTAACTCTTCTTCATAGAAAGGCATTAAAGAAAATTCAATTTGGAGACGACATTTTTTAGTAAATCATATTACAAGGTGCGTTCCAAAATAAACCAGACTGAGCTAAAATATAAACGACAGGAGCTTTGTTCTGATGAATTCGTATTTATTTATTCAAAAAAGCCCCTTCCAGTCTCGATACACTGTTTTGCGTGATCCAAAAGCCTTCCGAAATAGTGTTTCCGGTCATTGACCGGAATGTCGTTCAGAATGTCGGTACAAGCCTTTTGGATGCTCTATACTGACGCAAAGCGTTTTCCTTTTATGGCCAAATGCCAAATGGTAGAAGTCACAGGAAGCCATATTAAGCGAAAACGGTGAGTGATTGATGGTTAAAATGCGATTTCTAGTAAAAAAATCAAAAAAAAAAAAAAAAATTATGACAAAAGTCTCGTTTATTTTGGAACACGTGCACATACCTTTGGTAAGCCCAAATGATCGGTTCAAATGAGATAAATCGATGTTTTGGAGATATTCAACTCTGATTTCGTGAATTTCAACGATGATTTTGGCTCATTTTTGATAAATTCACGCACAATTTCGATGGAGTTTTCGGTGATCACTGATTTTGAGTGGCCCGTGTGTTCATCGTGATTTATGTCCTCACGACCATCTCTGAAACGTGTAAGCCGCTCATGAACCCTGGCATGAGATAGACAATCATCGCCATAAACTTTTTTCATCAATTCAAATGTTTCGGTAAACGTTTTACAGAGTTTAAAGCAATATTTGATATTAACTCTTTGTTCGAAACTCATTTTTGTACCGATGACACAAACATACAATCACTTTAGACGCAATTACTTCGCTTCCACTGAACTGAATATCACCAAACTTTTTAAACACCTTATCCAATGGAAATTATATGGAACTGCGAAACAATCCGCTCCCAGATTCCATAAAACGAGTGGAAAAAACTCTCAAGGAATGTAGAAGAGTAGTAGCCAGTAAAAATTTGATAATACCGAATCCATCGCTCCCTCGCATCCGTATTCAACCAAAAACCCATAAAAACGGTGAGGAGGTACGTGAAATTATAGCCGACACGAACTCGCCAACATATAACGTAGCCAAATGGTTAACCAACCAAATTAATGAAATAAATATACCAATAAGCAGTCGGTCAATTAAAAACTCAGAAACGCTCATCAAAAAATTGGAAAAAATAGATGATTTGAGCAACGAAGACATTATGATGCCTTTTGACGTAAAAGCTCTTTTTCCGAGTGTCCCAGTTAAAGAATCATTGTATTTACTGGAAAAGTGGTTATTGAGCATAGAAAACTCTAGTGAATGGAAAGAGAAGACAAAATGCTACCTAAAATTGGCTCGACTATGCATGAATGAAAATTATTTCATGTTCAGGCAACGATTTTTCAAAACAACGTCCGGTACAGCAATGGGCAACCCTTTATCTCCTCTTATCAGCGAAATTTTTATGGCCCATGTTGAAAATATCATTGAAGAAGAAGGTTTGATGCCAAAATTGTGGGTACGATATGTGGACGATATTTTCATCATCATTGCAAAGGAAGAATTGGAAAATACCTTCTAGAAAATCAACAATATCCACCCGAAGATAAAGTTCAGCATGGAGATAGAAGTAAATGGTGAAATCCCATTCCTAGATTTGAAACTTATTAGGAACCAAGGCAGGATTGAAATCGACATCTACCGGAAGCCCTCGAGTACCCAACGTACAATTACTAGCGACTCTAGCCATAGCTACCCCCAAAAAATGGCAGCATACCATTCAATGATTCACCGATTACTGACAGTGCCATTAACAAAAGAGCGATTCAAGAAAGAAAAAGAATAAATCATAAATACAGCCAGCATAAATGGATACGACGGAAAAAGCATCGAAGCAATAATCAAGAAGAAGATCCGAAAACAAAAAAGGGACAATTTAACAACATTGAAACCGACAAAAGAAACTCCAAAGCGCATATCAGTGACATATTCCAGGTATTCAAAAGACATGAAGCAAGTGTTCAAACATCACGGAATTGAAATGGTGTCCTCTAGTCGCAGATGCGCAGCACGAAACATATTGGGATCGGGCAAGGATCTAAAAACAATGGAAGAGACGAGTGGCATCTACAAAGTAGCGTGTAGTATTTGTCCTATGATTTATATCGGGCAAACGAAAAGATTGATCCCGGTCAGGTTCCACGAACATATCAGGGAAGCACGAATCGCAGCCAAAAACCCGGGATCGCACATGAGGTCCGCCGTAGCTAAACACATCATCGAAGAACAACACATGATGGATATTGCCGATGTAAGTGTAATTAAGAGCAGTAATTGTCCTAGAGAATTAGACGCGATGGAAGCAATAAAGATAATCCAAGTACCTGAGCAACAAAGAATGAATACGGATGAAGGTAATTGCCATTCAGTGCTATTTAGCCTAATTACATCAAAGATATAATTGCCTTTTTGTTTTTTTTTAAAGTTATATGTACTTAAGTAAAAATCTTGTAACCCAATAATTGTACTGAAGAAGACTGTAAATAGTAGTCGAAAACAGCTGTTATACAAAATAAATAAAAGATCTAATGTATAATGAAAAATTAGTTTTATTATAATTTTCACTGGCAGTCAGGGTGGGATGTAACTTTCCAACGCACTATCTCATTCATAGGTGGCGCCACAAAAAAAATTTATAACAAAAGTCTTGTTTACTTTCGAAAACAACTTGTAGGCTGTAACAGCATGGATAAGTTGTTTATTAAGTTCTAGAAAACATTTTGTGTGCTCTCTTAATCTACGACAAATGACAGTCTAGAGTGGCTTTCGCTCTGATAGTTTACACCAAAAATTATTTAAACACTTTATCTACTGATGACTTGAAAGATTTTAATGCTCAGTGAAACCTCGCAACATGCCATATAGTTTACAATATTAAAATGTCATTCGCTTTTTAGACAGAATTTTTAAAAACCATTGCTATTGCAAACATGTATGTTACTCAACACAAGCAATAGAAAGTCGAAGTCGTTTGGCCAATTGTGTTTTAATAGTTTGTTACAGAAACATTTGCGAATGGTTTTGAAAACGTTTTTGAAATTTCTACTGGAACACTTACAGTGGCGGACAAAAGTCTACGACAACTCCTTATATTGAGATTCTAGTGAATTGGAAGCTTTAAACAAAAACACATTGATGTGCATTTTTCAGTAACGTAAATATATTTATCAAAGACATCTTATAACAAACTTAAGGAGAAATTCGTAAAAACATAAAAAAAAAATAATGGACAAAAGTCTACGACAGTCAGTGCTGGCTGACTTGTACACAAAATATTTTCAACTAAACGTATTGGAAATTTTAAAAATTTTTGCTGGCTTAATATTTGGTTGGACCCCCTTTCGCATCAATTACTGCTTGCAGTCTTTGGGGCATAGAGGCAACTAAATTAGCAGTTAGATGTGATTTTCTCCCATTCTGTAATAAGCGGTTTCTTCAACAAATTTTTATTTTTAATGTGACATTTTCGAATTTTCCGTTTCAAAAGCTCTCATGCATGCTCTACTGGGGTTAAATCTGGACTTTGCGGAGGCGTATTAAGTTGCCTGGGAGCGTAGTACAATAACCAGTTCTTGACAAAAAGTGCTGTATGTTTTGGATCATTGTCTTGTTGGAAAACCCATCTCTCTCCAAGTCCCAACTTCACCACTGATGGCTTCAAATGTTTTTCTAACAGGTTCTTGTAAACATAACGATCCATCGTAGTTTCAACAAAAGCCAATCTGCCAACTCCAGATGCAGTGATGGCTCCCCAAACCATCACATTACCTCCACCGTGCTTGTCAGTAGGAATCAAATTGTTGGTCTCTAAAGCGGTGTTCTTTTTCCTCCATACATTACTGCGACCATCACTTCCGAAAATGGTGAATTTGGACTTGTCTGCGAAAAGGACACGATTCCAAAAATCATTCTCCTTGTCAATATGGGCCTTGGCCAACTGTAGACGCAGAAGTCGATTTTTTGCGGATATTGATGGCTTTTTACTTGGAGTTCTACTTTGAAACCCATTAATATTTAATGCTCATGATGGTTCTTGCATGGATGTCCTTTTTTCTTTCCGTAGCCACTTGTTTACGAAATCTGGAGCATTTATTTTTGGATTACTATTCACTTCTTTAAGAATGAAACTAATATCTCTGCGCGGTAACTTTTTCGGTCGGTAAGTCCGCGGGTTATTTTCGATGGAACCACTGTTTTCAAAGTTTTCGATGATTGTATACACAGAAGTTCGTTTAAGTTTCAGTGATTTTGCAATTTCTGAGCACGGTTTATTGTCTTTTTTACACTGTACGACCAAATTTCGGATATCACTAGAGATTTCTTTTGGCGATGTCATTTTGCGGTCCTTACAGCTAGATACTAGTGATAAAACTAAAACAGAATTGCAGCAGCACATATACGGAATGATAACAATACCAAGTAAAAAAATATTGATGACATTCCGTTACGTTTAGTTGGAAATTTTTTCTGTATAACTGAATCAACACTGACTGTCGTAGATTTTGTCCATTCAATTTTTATGTTTTTAGGACTTTCTCCTTAATAATGGTATGAAAAGTTTTTGTTTTTAATTTTTATAAATATATTTACGCTACTGAACAATGCACTTCAATGGATTTTTGATTAAAGCTTCTAATTAACCAGTATCTCAATACAAGGAATTGTCGTAGGCTTTTGTCCGTCACGGTATAGCGGTGGACTGGCATAAGCTTAGTATGAAGACAATTCATTTTTATATGTTATTTATAATTATCACACATTTTTAAACAGTACAAAGAAAGGATATTTGAAAGCCTGATTTCTATGTTAAATACGGACAAAAAGCTCAAATCCGCATTCCTTATTTTCAAATTGATTCATCTCTTTGCTAGAAACTTTGTCAGATTTTTTTATCTGGTAAACTCAAAAGCACAAAGCTTCTACCAACACTTTTCAGGTTTCGAAACAGGAATCTTTCTTATTTCGTTAAAATTCTACCATTGTTACGAATTTTCTGAGAATTGAACGAAGCTTTTAAAGCTCCGTAGTATTTTGTGTCCTTGGATAAAACATACATAAGGTTAAGTTTCTTTTCGAGTTTATAACCATGGCTATTGAGAATATTAAAATGCTATCCAAAGTTTAACATTTGACTGAACTTACACCTAAAACTTACAAATCATATAACAAAATCTTACTCACATAATATCTCCTAGTTTCAGTCTCGTTTGTATAAGGGCACAGCTTTTATGGTCACTTGTTGTTACGGCCCGCCGTCTACGCGCTGGTATTTTGGGAGCAACAAGTACTCCACCACCACCTCCACCCCCTTCGCCATCCGCTCCACCTCCGGCCATTGTGCTACCTGTAAGCCGTACCATAGGTGATGATCCTCTTCGACGGTTCGACATGTGTCGACCAGCAACTCCCCCCAGCATTCTGTAACGAGCACAATAAAGAGCAAACATTATTAAGTATGTAGACTGTTATGTTGTTGGACAGGTGAAATTGCGTGCAGAAAAACACGAACAAAAAATACATATATCAGAATAAGGTAAAATTGATAAAAATTATAAGTGATTGCTGCTTGTTGTGTTGTTAAACAATAAAATCAAAGAGATTTTAATTATCTTGTATGTGTTGTTGTTTTTACGTGTTTTCTGTTCATTAATTAGCTGTTCTTATTGGTCGACATTTTGCTTTTAAGAGTGAAGCAATGGTTGGAATTGATGGTATTTATGATTAAAATATGGTATTAATATTCTTGTTTATGTAACATTCTGGTACGGTGGTGTTTTTCGGTGATTATTCATGATTAAGATGGAAATAATTGGAAACTTTCAGAAAAACATATCTGAATTTCAATGAAGCTTTATTTTCATTTGAACAATTTTAAGAACCCATACTTTACAATAATGGCTTCAGAAAATTTAGATTTTATATTACGTTTAAATTAATTAAAATTTATGATGATGATTCATTAAAATTTATTATTTGTCCCCTTGTTTTAAGTCATTATAGATGTTTTGGTTACAATGACAATGCAAAGAATTTGTTTATTACTTGGATGTATTTGTTATGCTTTAAATCTAGAGTTATTAAGAAAAGTATCCATAAGTTTCGGTGTTTTGACAACTAAGTATTGATATAAGTTGAGAATGTAATTAGCTGGAAAATTTTCAGGTTTGTTTGTTGTTTTGTAGGCCTTCGAATTTGGGACCTTACAAAAAAATTCTCTTTAATTTAAGCTTTTCTTCTTAACAACATTACAGTTTTATAATTGAGGATTCAAATATACGCTAAGACAATTCCTTTCAGTTCAAAAAGGAGAAAACCTTAAGTAGCCAACCACCTAGAAGTGGTGGATATAAAATATAATTATTTTTAACCCTATATATGCACCTTATTATGTAAATCTAATTTAGTTGTTCAATATTTTCTTTTGCTTTTCCGTTTCGAAACTTTACTGAAAAATCAACTTAAAGGATTTTAAAAATTTCTTGCCTAAAGACATGGGCGAACACTTTCATTTAATTAAACACTATTCAACTCTCCATTGCCATTGGACTTTTATGTTAGATTGCTTTCAAAACATTTATTCGTATTTCTTCTTACCAACATACACTCTTACAGTCATGGTAATCGCATTTCAGAATTCAACATTTCATCAGTTGAATTATAAATCAATTTATATTATTTTACTAGTTGTTCTAAGTTAAAGCGTAAGTTCGCTGAATGGGTATTCCAGTTGAGTTGGAAACAGGCAATGGTGCTTGCTGCTACTGTAGTTACTCTTCAAATTAGGCAGAAACATTTCGAAAGCTCATTGATATGAAGTTTTAAACTGAATAAACAAGGGCTAGTGGTGGCAGTTATTGAGCATTTTAAACAAATCCACGTTGAAATTGACAAATTCAAGCAAAATTGAAGAGGTTCTGACTAAAATAATTTAGTGCCTGAAATTGACATAAAAATTAGGATATTTTAGCCTTCAATCAAATCATCAGTTTAAATTTAATAATAAAATAATATTGAAAACGAAACCGAGTAAAAAAAACGCCTCCAAATTCTTTCGAAGTTCGAACCGTTAATTTGATGAGCTTCTTTTGGTTTTAGCGGTGTCTCGGTAAGCACCTATCTGGTTCTGATGTTCTGTTCTCATGAGAGCTGAGTTTTTGCTTCATAAAAACAGTCATAGCCCGAATAAGACTGCAAATATGAAAATAGATAACAGCTCCAAACGGGGACCCATCATCTGTGACTCTTCTGACGCCAAAACGAATTGAAATAAGGCCAAAACTAATGAAAATAACGCCAAAAGCATCAAAAGACGCTAAAAAAACGCAAAAAAGGAAAAACAAGTTGAGTAAGCAGGAGAGTGCTCCTACCAGAAGGTCTTTGTAACCATCCTAGGGTTCGAAACAATGTAATGTGAATCGATAATTTGAATTATTCATCCAATACTTAGATCCTTCATGAGCACATTCCAGCCGCCATTTTGTTCCAGCTTAAATAATTTTTCTGAATGCTCGGTCGATTGAAGATATTCCAATCAAATACTATTCCTTAAATTTTCATGAAAATTGGAAGAAAATAAGCGTGCCTACGTCATTTTGAAATCTGTATCATCTATCAACACGTATTATTGTTGTAACACCATACAATTGAAATCACTCGCTTGATTATGATTGGATTTCCATAAAATTTTGTAAGCATTAAGATCTTATATCAATCTATTTATGAGGGTGGTTCAAATATGATGGAGACAAACGCTGTTGATGGCGGGCATGTATGTTTTGAAAGTTGTGGCTTGAGTATGTGATAGCTGGGTCTCTTAGAAGCAGTGTTTCATAGTTTTTGTCCGGAGTGCTACGAACATGAGTGAACTTCATGTCCCGACCGCCATTGCGCAGCGTATTTTTATTCGTTTTTTAGTATGGGAAGGCATTAAAGACACGGACATTTTTCTCCGTTTGCGAAATCAGTTCGGTAGTGGGTGCCTGAGTAGGGCTCCTATGTTTAAATGGGCCAAAGCATTCAAGGATGGTCGCGAAATTGTCGAGAATGAGCCGCATGATCGTCGACCGCGAACCAGCATCACACCAGACAACATTTGCTGCGTAGAACAACTCATTTAGGAGGACCGTACAATGAATGTTCGAGACACTTCGGCTGAACTTGGCTTCAGTATTGGTAGTGTAGAGTCTTATCATCCACGTGCGTCTCACGCTTGATACAATATCAGAATTGGGGTAGGAGGTACTAGAACACCCCTCTACAGTCCAGATTTATCACACTGCGACTAGCACTACCGAACTGATTTAGCAAAGGCCAAAAATTTCGGTGTTTTTAAAGCCTTCCCACACTAAAAAACGAATGACAATACGTTGCGCAACGACGGCCGGCACTTGACGTTCACTCATAGTCGTAGCACGCGCGCCCAACATGCACTCCCGACAAAAACTATGCCACACTGTTTGTAAGGGACCCAGCTATCACATACTCAAGCCACGAACTTCAAAACATACATGCACACCATCTACAGCGTTTGTCTTCTTCATATCTGGACTGCCCTCTTAATTGCTGTTTAAAGGTGCTGTTTTGTTTGTATAGGCGAAAATATGAACTGAAAATAGAAAAAGACAGCTTCCTTTTAATTTTGTGTATTTTATTTATTTTTATTCTCGAAATCGATTTTCGACCGTAAGTTGATGAATCAGGATGACGGAAACTGCAGGTCATGGCTATTTAAATTAATTAAATAATAATATCTTTTCTGAATCATGTAAAAATAATATTTTTATGACTACCCCTTTTGTAAATTACCTTTCCTACCTTTTATTAGCTTAAGCGAATTTGCCTAATTACTTTTTAATGATCTAGAGTAAATTTCCTTAAACATAGCTAGTATATAAGCAGGGATGTGAGTAAAAATAAATTAATCGCTGAAGAAGACCGAACGATTACGGTCGAAAATCGATTTCGAGAATAAAAATAAATAAACTACACAAAATTAAAAGGAAGCTGTCTTTTTCTATTTTCAGTTGGAGTATTTTGTGAAGGCGAAAATGAATCCGATTACAAATATTGAAGTAGCTACCAGGCATCAATTAATATTTTTTAGGTTTACGAAGTACAAAAAATCGTTAGCTAGGATCAGGGAAGACATAAACTTTTTGAAAACGTGTCTTGAGAGAAGACTCACTCCGAAGAGCCATTTGGTGAAGATATGCTGTGGCCTGAAAAACGCGGTTAGCCAAAAAATAGTAGTGGAACGAAATTTAATGAAGATCAGCATCAAGCAGCTGTACACGAAATTGAACGATACGACTCTCAAGACTTACGAGAAGCATCTGGAGCTTATGCGAGAATCTCAACACTGTGGTAAAGGTTATATGGAGGACTTACTGGAAAAAGCGGACTTAGCATATCAATGCGAAAAAGAAAAGAAACGGGAATTACATCGGAAAAAGTTGAATCGATTGGAAGAAGCGGCAAAACCAGTTAAACAATTCGTAGAAGTTCAAGAAATCCCCGGACTGGTTGTCAACAAATCGAGTATAGTTTTTAATGAAAAGGAAATGCGTTTACTCAACATGGGATTAAATTACGCCATAAAACCATCAAAAATACCTATAGAGGAGATCATCGTAGAAACGGAAGCAGCAATGAGCAGACTACCGGAAGCACAGAAAACGATGGCAAGGAATGATATAGCCGAGGCGATAAGGGGAGCGAAAAAGGTGGTAAACAGTGAAGAGGCGAGCATAGCTGCTGAACTGAAGAAGAAACCTGTTCACTTTGTCAAGGCCGATAAAGGAAACACAGTGGTAGTGATGGATAAAAGCAAGTATGATGAGGCGGTCATACAAAAGCTAAGCAGCGGTAATTTCTTCGAGCTACGCCGGAGCCCGTTAGAGGAATCCATGAAAAGATTCGAAAGGACAATTAAAAGTTGTGAGTCATTAATTGGCGAATTGACGAAGGTAAGAGTGAGCAACACTACTTTGCCTAGGATCAAGTGTTTGCCAAAAATACACAAAGAGGGGAACGAAATGCGTGAGATTATTTCGGCCGTGAATGCACCGACCCAAAAACTGGCAAGATGGTTGGTGAACGAATTTAAGGGAATAACCCAAATGAATGGTAGATCTGTAAAAAACCGCAAAGAATTCTCCGAGAAAATCCTGAAGTTTGGCCCACCAGCGCAAGACGAAATTATGGTGTCTTTCGACGCGAAAGCTCTATTCCCGAGTATTCCGGTGATGGAGACACTGGGATATATAGAAGAATGGCTTTCCCACCAAGAAAACTCATTATCTTGGAAAATAAAAACTAGGCAGTACATCCAACTTGCGAGACTTTGCATGATCGAAAATTATTTCACCTTTCGGGGGAAATTTTATAAGACGAAAGGCGGAGTTGCGATGGGAAATCCACTTTCACCATTCTTCAGCGAGATATTTATGACGAAACTAGAAGACGGACTGCAGGAGAAAGGCCAGTTACCAAAACATTGGGTCCGATATGTGGACGATGTGTTTGCATATGTGAAAAGGAGTGACGTGGAGAAAGCCCTTGCTCACCTGAATGGAGCCCACAAAAATATAGTATTCACGATGGAGGAAGAGAAAGACGGTAAACTATCGTTCCTAGATATAGTAGTAAGGAGGACTCAAACAAATATAACTTTCGATGTATACCGGAAAGCAACTCACACACAAAGAACAATTCCAAATACATCAAATCATTCGCAGTAAATCAAGGTTTTTCCGTACAAAGCCATGATCCACAGGATGCTCGATTTGCCGCTAAGCAAGGAAGCTAAGGAAAAGGAGATGAGGTACATTGTTGAGACAGCTAAACTAAACGGCTTCAAGGGTTCGACGATTAGGAGAATGGCACAGAAGATCCAGGTTAATAGACAGCGTCAGAGACGATCAACATTATCAAATGCGAATACCGAAAGAACGTACTGGAAGGCTCTAACTTATCACGAAGGCATCAGCAATCGGATCAAGCGTGCGAATAAATCAACTCAATTCTGTACGGTTAATCGAATCAAGCTCAAAAACGTTCTCGGATCATCGAAAGACAAGCGCAAACCACACGAGAAATCTGGTATCTATCGCATCGAATGTCCCACTTGTGAAGAAGTGTACATAGGTCAAACGAGGAGGCTCATCGGCACGCGAATCAAGGAGCATCTAGGCGAAGCAGCAGCAGCAAGAAAGAAAGAAAGAACTTCGAATTTCAAGTCAGCGGTAGCGGAACATATTATCACGAAGGGGCACGAGATAATGGAGGACGCTGTAGTCATCAAGGAAGCTAGAGATACACGTGAATTGGATGTGATGGAAAGCCTGGCAATTACCCGGGAAAGGAAAAAGTTGATGAATCAGGATGACGGAAACTGCAGATCATGGCTATTTAAATTAATTAAATAATAATATCTTTTCTGAATCATGTAAAAATAATATTTTGATAACTTTCCCTTTTGTAAATTACCTTTCCTACCTTTTATTAGCTTAAGCAAATTTCCCTAATTACTTTTTAATGATCTAGAGTAAATTTCCTTAAACATAGCTAGTATATAAGCAGGGATGTGAGTAAAAATAAATTAATCGCTGAAGAAGACCGAACGATTACGGTCGAAAATCGATTTCGAGAATAAAAATAAATAAAATACACAAAATTAAAAGGAAGCTGTCTTTTTCTATTTTCAGTTGGAGTATTTTGTGAAGGCGAAAATGAATTCGATTACAAATAATGAAAATATGAAGTCTACAAACAATACTGAGATTAACAAAGTTGAGTGAATTTTAATTTCTGACGTATTTGTCGTTCTTGTACTCATAAAGACCTACCTCCGTGATCTTTGTTAGAATTTTCGGCACAAAGTTTTCCAATTACGAGGGGGGGTCCACAAAAATTTGGAACATTTGGCCTCTCCCTGGACCCCCTGATGCACAAAATAGCTGTCTAAGTTCAGATTGTAAAAATTCTAATTAAGACCTTTCATTTGATACCCAACTTGACTGCTTTAAATTCAAAAAAATGTATAAGGCCACTTCGTTATCAGCAGGGACCCCCCATAAAAATTTTTAAAATGTTTGGTAAGAACTAATTTTTTGAGAAACTACCACTTCTGACATTTTCACAAAGTTTGAGCTATCTAGCTTTTATAGTTTCTGAGGAAACTTGCTATGACGCACGGACAGACGGATGGACAGACGAATGGACAGACAGGTCGCGAAACCAGTATGTCTTTGTGAATATGTTTTTACAAAGACCTAAAAATCAGTCAATTTATATCATCTGGAGATTCTTGTGGACGTACTAGAATACCCTAAACAAGGGATGCAGATCCAAACAGAAAGCATTGTAAAGTGTATTGTATGACATATCAAATGCAAGATAATTTTGGGAGGATATCAAGTATAATTTTTAAGCTGATCACTTTCAGTTACTCGAGAATTTCCCTAAGAGCCTATAAGTTTGAAAAAAAATACCGAGAATAGTTCTATATCCGCAGATTACAGGAAAAAATTTCAAAAGCCTCTGATTTTCGCATAACTTGTCAATCTTTTATACTGTGGACAAAAACTTGCAACTGAATCTGTCGAATTTCTTCCTAAAGTTGCATTCGAATCCATTAAGCGTACTATCAGTGCTTAAAAGAGATAATTATGTCAAAAGACTGCTTATTAAAGTTAGCAATATATCAAAAAAATGTGTAGGGTTGTTCGATAATAGATGACGTGAACTGCATAATAGATGTCGTGAATTGCATATTTTATATAGTAGTGATTGCGCAGCTTATATTATTATATACTATTTAAAGATAAGACTTTCGACTATTTTCAGTCAAAAACTAAGCATCATCACTAAACAACTAGTTGGTTAAAAATAAACTTGAAAATGGACAATCGAAGAGAGGTTTATCGGCATATTTTATTGTTTTACTTTTGAAAGGGAAAAAATGGGGTGCAAGCTCGATAAAAAAGTGGGAAGTTTATGGTGAAGACTGCCTTACTGAACGCCAGTGTCAGCGTTGGTTTTCTCACCTTCGTTCTGAAAATTTTAATGTGTCGGATATACCACAAACTGGTCGTCCAACCACTACTGATGACGACACAATAAAGGCGTTAATCGAAACTAACTGGCGTATGACAACTTGAGATATAGCAGAAGAGCTCGACATATCGAAGCCAGCCATTTACTTGCACTTACACCAGTTTGGTTACGTAGACAAACTGGATGTTTGAGTTCCTCACGAATTAAAGGAAATCCACCTCACCAAACGTATTAACATAAACGGCTGTAGGAATTGAGCAGTCGCCTAAGCAAACTGCTCGAAAACCACCATAATGCTGATCCAAATTTCAATTGTAATTTTAAAATAATATTAATTCTTTAAATTTTCTATTGAAATCTGGATACGGCAACCCCCTTTACAACGGAGCTTATCCACGAATTACATTTTCGCAATGCAATGAAAAGTGGATGGAAGGCTCGTCAACTGCCGTTGTGGGGAGTCCCGCAAGACGACGACCAGCAACAACGGGGGAGTCAGAATCGAGCAACCAAACGAGATTGAAGTGTCTAAGGATACCAGTTTAGGGTGAAATTTATGCCAGCATTCCAAAAAAACCTGAAAAGTTGATTTGTTTGGTTTGAAGCTAAAAATGTCTATATAAGGAAAGTAACATCTGTCGGAAAAATTGAAAATCATTTCATTGAATGCAGAATACATCAGATTCCGTCTTGGATAACAAACATATGCAAAATCAAATGAATAGTCGTTGCGTTGGTTCGTCTCCTCAATTAATTTTCCGCACTGTAACAAGCTGCGGTCGATACCCTTAAGAGCAAGTGTATTTCAATTCCAAGTGAACTTATAGTGAAAAGTCCTGAGAATCGCAATTTACTTAAGCCCATGCATTCAGTGATAGTAAAGAAACATTATTAAGGTGAAAAATTATTGCCACGCCGGTACAGACTACAGTTGAAAAAATATCAAAACTTGAGGAAAAAACGTTTTAATCTGTAAAGATAGCCATCAGAACCACTTCAGAATATATTGAACTTGATCGGAGCATGCAAAAGTAAAAGCAATAATATTTTTTATTATATTGTGTCCAACGCTACACACTATTAAACGCAGGCCAAACGAGTCAAATCCTACTGCTTGCCTTCAGCTCAATGAAATAGTGGAGTCGATAGGAATTCGAGATGAGGCTGCAACTACACTCCGAACGAATCTGATTTCCTTGAAAAGGTATTTAAGACTATGAAAAAAGAACTCCTTAACTGAATTGAAGACAGTTACTTGAAAAATAGTGAAAATCAAATGATAAACTTTTGGTTCTCTGACGAGTGGTAGTTCGGGGCAGTGTAATAGCAGAGGGAGTTATATATTAAGTTTCAGTCAGTGAAGAGAGGATTGTTAAAAAGAAATTGTAAAGGGCTTGTGTGTGAGTGAGAAACTCTTGCGGGGTTAGAATAATCGAGGTCAATATTTCGAAAAGGATTAATTTACCATCAGAGTTGGAGAAGAAATCAAAATCAACGCCACTGAAAGTTTTTCAGACTTGCCGAAGAAACCCCCGAGAGAAAACCACTCTGTCAGTTAGTCGCTAACAGCACTAAGATTTGCATGGTTGAAAATACGTTTTAGATTTTCGTACGGTATGTGGGAAAGTCGGAAAACGTTAAACTGAAGTGGAATCGCATCGGACGTGGCCCTGACATAGAGATTATTTTGATTGCGTGTTCCCGTGAACCCTACATTGTTTTTTTCGAGCTTTTTGTATGCAAACAGAGCCGCAGGGCTTGCTAGGGCTCCAGTGTGTATTCCCGACATATTTTATTCTGCAGAGCTTCTCGGAATCACCGCAGAATTAGTTGTTACGAGATGTCCACATCCGGGCGTTGTTGCGTGAAATAATCTTGTGTTCGACTTGTGATCGCATTTCCTAGAGCATGCTTTCGAGCTAGGAAAAAGTTTACGACACCCATAACGTCAATATTGCTGAAATAAAGAAAACCGAATGGCAGCTAGCGCGCCCTATTTAACGTTTTGCTGATTGTTGTGCTGTCCGTCGTCACTGTGCCGCCAAACACCGTACGAGGTTGTGAAATCGACCAGCATATGTCAAAATCTCAATAAGGCGGTAGTTTTCATATGAAGATGATCACTTGGAAGTTATATCGGATTTATTTAAAATTAAGACGTTTTGAAACAAATCGTATTTACTACCGGATAAATATTGAATTTCAGAATGATTTTAGTACTATACCAGTTTCAGTGACCACATCGTCAACGAGCGTTCGTCGAGGATGCCGGTGAGTACCCTTTCAATTTCTTTTATATATAAATCTCATGATTTAAAATTTTGCACATGAATAAAAGTTTTATAATTTATTTTTTTATGATAACTTAAGTTTCTGGGAAAGACCAGTTAAGAGTAGAAGGAAAGTTTTCTTGTTTGTTTGTGAAGAAAAAATAGCAGATAGAATAGTAGTACGAATTTTAAGTTAAAAATAAATTAAGCAGCAAACAAACGCGTCAGCTCGCTAGAAAACGATTAATTGAATTTCGTATTTGCAAATGATCTAGCCAAGCCTGTCGAAATTCTGTTGATACTCCACTTATTTTGTAGCCCGTAACGTAGATGGTAGTAATTATTATTAATGAATGATCTAGAAATGAGTAACAGTATGCACATAATCTAATAAGTATCACAATAAAAGAAATGTATAATTAATGAATTACATTCGATCTTTCCTTTTCGTTAAACCTGACCAGGCATGAGACCCGGAACAATCGCAACGATGGCCTTGTATTGCGTTGTAGGGCTCTTTCCCGGGTAGAGTAGCCTTCCGCTCGCGTCCCCTTTCATGGTATAGTGTTAGGTGATTCCCTCACATAATACTATGATATAAATTGGCCACGTTTATATTCCTCATTTGATGGAAAAATTCATGCATATTATGTTTGTATGGCCACGTCCCCGCTGGGATCTTGATCCGGTTGGGAGGGTGCGAGAGGGCACCGCTTCCACCTAAATGCCCCAATCTTATTTGTGGCCCATAAGTATCGTCGGTAACGATGAAGTCTCTCAAGTCCGTCCGTTTTTATCCAGGCACAATTTGTTCTTTGAACAAGCAATTTCAACCCTTAGTAAGTACCTCGGCCTGGACACCAGTTGATCGGCATTCGACCTTTTTTAATTCGTGAATGCCAAATTGTTTTGCAGTGGGTCCTTGCGCTGGGGAAAAGAACCCTCCCCACGACATCGCAACGCTAGCCTGCCAGTGCACTCACGCGTCCTCAGACAAGGCCAATCTCGGCGTATCTCATCATCCTCTTTCGCCAAGGCAGCAGACCATCGCTGCAGTCTTTTACGGACATATATCCACCCAGCTCACTTCACGAATCTTTGCTGAATCGTTACCAAAGCGACTTATTTCTAAAAAAGAATCATAACACAACCCCCCCTTATGCTGAAGTGGCCCTTAAACATTTTATCAAATGTAGCCAACTAGGGCATCAAAGGAAAGTTTTGAATTATCACTTTTAGAATCTGTAATAAAAAGTCATTTTATCCATCAATGGGTCCAGGAGGAGGCGAAACGTAGCAAGAATTCGACTCAGGCACTCTTATTTTCAACGGATTTCTGAAAATTTGAGAAAAAGTATTTGATTTGATTATGTTCAGTTGGCCGAACATTCAAAAAATTATTTGAATTGGAACAAAATGGCAGCTGTTATGTGCTTATGAAAAAAACTCTGCATATTTTGGATAAATTTAAACGATTTCTTATACTAGTACTATATATATATATATATATATATATATATATATATATATATATATATATATATATATATATATATATATATATACATATATATATATATATATATATATATATATATACATATATATATATATATATATATATATATATATATATATCCCTTGCTCGCAAGTAACTAGACTCACCACAAAATATCGCCCCTGTCAACCCGAGAACCCAGCCTCGAACCGTTTGACACATTAGTTTGGGCCTAGTATCACTTTTTTACGCTGTGAGGCGCCTTCAAGCTGGAGGACCCCTCTTTCAGTGGGAGGGGAGATGGAAAGAGGAGGTGCCAAACAAACAATCCCCCAGCCCATACGCCCCCGGCTGCTGTGGGTCCCTTTCATCTTTTAGGACTGCCCGAACATAATGTGCCACCTGGCTCCATTCCTCAACCGATTCGAGCATCACCAAGACTATATTATCCGCAGTGGGCTCGCCCGTCTCTCTGTAGTAATCCCTTCACAGCCTGTCCCATTTTGAGCACACAAAAAACTATTTCAGGCATTGCCTTCCTTTTCTGGGCTAAACGTAAAATCGGGGGACTGTGACTTGCTTATCTTGTGCAGGTAAGACTGAAGCCATTCTTGCCCGCTTAAAAGTTGGGTCAGATAGAAGTCGATTTTGCCACGGTCTTAAATCCGGGATGAATCACGCAGTCTACCTGCCTTTCGTGCAATTCACGCAAGAATGCTGCCAATCGTTGAGTGATCGCTGTCACTCCTCGCGAACAAACATCTCCCTCACATCCTCGTTTCGACGCAGATAAATAGAGTGCCGCTCTCTAGCAAGGAGGCTGACAGGTATCATGCCTACAATGACTTTCATCACAAAATCAAAGACTGTCGGATACGAAGGTTCAATCCTCAGCGCTCCTCTTCTCTGTACCTGTGCCAAGCGCTTTCGGTAAACCTCCTTACTGAGAGTACCTGTCACGGGAACAATTTGCACCTTGTTGTTTTTTTTTCTTCTTTTCTCAGCGGTTGTTGAAATACCACCCGAGCCAAGGTTAATATTAAAAATAAAAATGTTAAAAGATTAAAATGAAAATGTAACGTAAAAATAGGGAAAAACTAAATGTTTAAATAATAAAATAAAAATGTTAAAAGATTAGAATAAAAATGTAAAGTAAAATAAAAATATAGGCATAAAATAACGAACTGTTAAAAGATTCAAATAAAAATGTAAATTAAAAATAGGCAAAAACGAAATGTTGAAAGATTAAAATAAAAATGCTTTGAAAACCATTTTCCACTTCATACAAGTTCTTGATTCTGGCGATCTCGCAACTTTCTACTGAACCTGCATCTGCTGACCCTGCGCACGATATCAGAACAAAATCTCCAACTTTTAATGTTAACGCCCCGTAAATGCACTTCTTGTAGAAATAGCAATTTTTTGTTTCAAATTTCGTGCGTGTTATTGGGTATGTAAATAGCGGTTTCTTAATTTCCAACCCAGCAAACTTTTGATTTTACAACCATTTTGCGATCGTACACACTTTTAATGTCCGTGTATTACAAATTAAAGCGAAAGTAATAAATTTGTATACGGATGAAAATATTCGCAAAAATCGCACACCTCGTCCACTACCGCCCAACCAGGATACGTACTCAATGTTTGGGAATACTTACTGTAATGAAGAGATGATACGAACGTTGGAGAGTCAAGGAATCAAACGCTTAATACCACTCCATTTCGGTCGTCGCAAGGAGTTGAAGAAACTCAATCATTCATTAGTTGTTAACTTTTGGATTCAATTGATTTGTTAGTACACTATCCAAGCAGGCCTAGCAAAACAGGAAAAGAACGTTATACATGCGAGTAACATCTAAGAGTCCTTTATATCTACCGAAAGTACAACCGCCAGAGACCTCCAATCGTTAGGACATTCATTTATACACTACCTCGTTATGAATTTCAACGACACATTACCGACAAATCGAAAGACATTGGGAAAAAGACGCGACCACGATTTCTAATTTTTTTTCCCAAAGTCAAAACATTTGGCACGATATAAACAAACACAACACTGACAGAGTGTCAGTCACTTTGACATTCTACACCTGATGGGCGAGTGTACTAAAAAGGGAAATTTAAATTTCAATTGCCGATGCACCCCAGTTGGGGGATCTTAATTGAACATTGAATCGCCCAGGGAAAAAGTTAACGGCTCGCCGGTTGAAACCGAGCCGATGAAAAATCCGAAAAGAAAGAACGGCTCTTTCTCTTTTCTGGCGGGTTCGAGACAACAACGAAGGACTAAGCGAGGATAGCGCTCGAAAACTTTTGAAAAATCCATCGAGGAAAGGAATTGCGACCGGAGAAAAATTTCAACAGCGATCCAACTAAGGGAGATTGGTGACATCAAGAAGATTGCAACGCAGATTACTTCGGGGGACCCCCGCTTAGGTAGAGTAAGTGAAATTTTAACATTTTAATTCATTATGTTTTTGAACTTCATTTGCATTTCGCAATTAAATATATATCGTGAAATAGTGGAAGCTTTTTGTGTGCTCATTGAAGAAAGAGTAAGATTGCCGTGTATGTTTATTGTACACTTGGCTCGGGTGTGTTCGAAGGGTAAATTTCCTTGTGATTTATTCAGGAATTTCTGTTAGCGAAAGTGTTTCTTTACTAAGTTTTTCGCTCAGTGCGAGTTAAAGGTGCGATTGGGAGGAAATTACCAATCCAAACTATTCCGGGATTGTTTAGCGCGGGTGTGTATCTCAGATTTTTGCTCGGTGCGAGTTACACCGGAAAATCTGAGCCCGGAAAGTTGTGCAACTGGTCGCCCGATGATTCTAATCCTCCCCTGTTAGGGAAGAACTTAAAGAGTGTTAGTCCGAGTTGTGTGAGGGATGTTCGGCGGCCGCGTTCTCGCTTGCCGGCTTTTCAGGACCAGGGGATAAGCGAGTGGCGCCACCTACGACCGTCTCCGACAGCAAACCGGGTCCGAGGTCCTTAGCCGAAGAACTACCACGCGGGGGGTAACTGGAGGGTAACATACCGCCCCATACTTCTACTCCGTACAGTAGTACTGACCCTACAGCAATCATCAAGAGGCGTCTTCTTGATGGGCTGGTCCCCCCTACATTGGCCACAAGTCGACTCAGACCCGATACTCCCGAAACAGCCTTCTCAGCCGTTGCCCCGATTTGCTCCGGTAAATTCATCTTCGAGTCGATCAGTAGCCCCAGGTACTTAATCGCTGGTTTCGATTCGATTTGTATGTCTAAACTAAACCCGCGAACAGTTATCCAGGCTCTCACTCGGCGCATTAGCATACTTAACCTAAGCTGCGCTTGTTCAACGGTGCGTCCTGTGACCAGAGCCGCAACATCATCTGCATAGGCGAACCAGTGCGACTGATCTGGCATCTCCAGTCTCAGTAACCCGTCGTAAGATACATTCCACAGGTCCGGACTAAGGATAGATCCTTGGGCAACACCCGATGTAACCGCCATTCTTCGCTGGCCCTGTGTTGTGTCGTAGGGCAGGCTTCGGTCCGATTGTCGATACATCCCTCAAAAGCCGCATTGGACATTCTGGAACTTGAAAAGGGTTTCCCAGCGTATCCAGAATATCCACCCATCTAGTGTAGTTGAAGGCATTCCTGACGTCGAGTGTCACCAACGGGACGATCCGTCGCTTGGTGCGACTATGTGCCTCTACCTTTTGGGCCGCGCTCACCATCTCTGCAATCGCTTCAATACTAGAACGTCCTGCTCTAAAGCCGTACTACCGAGGAGATAGGTCCCCAGCAGCACGAATCGCGTCAGTGAGTCTTCCTTTGATGAGTTTCTCTAGCACTTGTCCAGCCGTGTCTAGCATTCATAACGAGCGCTATGCAGACGGCGGTTCGGGATTTCCCTTCCCTTTGCTGACCAGCACGAGCCTCGCCACCATCCATCGTATCGGGAAAACCCCGTCCCGTAGGTGAGCGTTGAATGTGCTGAGCAGCAAGTCAGGACAATGGTGATAGACAAGCCGCAACACCTCAGCCAGAACACCATCTGGACCTGGAGCCTTCCTCGCTTTCTGTGAAAGGACTGCTTCCTCCAGTTCCAGCTGTGTGAAGAGTGGACACTCGACTGCTGTTTCACCATGGACAGCGTCAACACAGAAATTAAAGTATCATATTAACTTGATTGAATGTATCGGCACTCGGGAAAGTGATATGGTCAGTACCACACTACGTATCATAACTGAACGGGCTATAAGTCCATCCAAAGAACCATTCGAAACAAATTTCGCTGTCATCAACTAGACTCGAACCAAGAACCGTTTGCTTATGGTGTGAATGCTCTCACCACTATACCACGTGGACTATTACTAATCGTCCTTACTTTGGGGACCCTCCTTTCGGATACCATGACCCTTTGATTTTTTCCAGTACTAGACTGAATCACTGCCGCTGGAGAGATAGGTCCCCAGCAGCACGTATCGCGCCAGTGAACCTTCCCTTGATTAGTTTCTTTAGAATTTCCCACCCATGCCTATCATGCATAACGGGCGGTACGCAGACGGCAAGCTGGAGTGCCCCTTCCCTTTTTTTATCAATACGAGCCTTCCTGCTTTCCAAAGTTTCAGGAAAACTGTTTCCCGCAAGCCGCACGTCAGGACAATAGTGAAAAACGAGCTGCAAAATCTCAGCTGAGATGCCGTCTAAACTTGGAGCCTTCCTTTGTTTCATGGATAGGACTGCCTCTTCCAGTTCCAGAGCTCTTCCGCCGACAGTTTGATTTTAATAAAACTTAAAGACTTGGGCAATCTTATATTGAAATACATTTATAAAAAATTTCATGAAAATTAAAGGTATTTATCCAATTTTATTGGAGAAAATATGAAATCCATAAATCCTGCTAGAATTAACAAAGTTCAGCAAGTTTTGATTTCTGAGGTATTTGTCGTCGTAGTACTCATAGATTTTCAGATTTTTCGGTCCACAGGTGTCCAATCGCGAAGGGGGTCAGAGCTAGCTTTCTCATAAACTAGAAACGCATTAAATTTTTTGAATGGCGCAGAAATTGCATATTACTGAAAATTTCAACGTCGAATAAACTTCAAAAGATTCTAAGCAGGGTCTCTCCATATAAGGATATGACCTTTTTTTCCAATAAAGATAATTGAGTAGGATATTAAATGATAGATCATGATGTAAAGATACAATATCAGTTGTTAAAATTGTAATATTGACAATGCAGTAGGCATGGAATACTGATGGGTGTGCTGACTCAGTAATGCAATCATATCTTTAATTTTTTCCTGAAACTCTGTGGCATAGGGTTTCAGCCTTCCAGAAGCAAAATATTGAGTCTATCAAACTTTGTTGTCATCAGGGAAACTAGCCACCAACATGGGTTTCTGAAACACTGCGTCAGTCATCAGTTTATTCTATTTTCTGTTTTAATTTAAATACTATTCTGGTATTCAGAATTCTTGCAGGCCTTATTTGACCTCATCATTTTTAATTTTTTCTTCATACCTACATCTAGAGGTCTGTAGTGCGCACTTCCATTCAACTTTTTGCATTTATTGGAAGCCACACATTCCTTTGAGATAATCATTCCTCACATTCAACATTGATTTTTCAAATTCTACTCGTACTAAAACGTTTGAACCACGACTATTTTCTTAGCGTATTATCTTTTCATTAACTTTATCACTGGTATACAAGTAAAGGGTTTTCCAGTAAGAGGTGTTATTTTGAATAGCCCGCTATTTCGGTAGATGTCGCTTTTAAAGCTGTCATTTTTTGACATTTGATAAGTAAAAACTACGCCATTTATAAAAATGGAGCCATACACTCTTCAACAGTGCATTGAAATTATTAAAATTTACTTTAAAAATTGTGAAAATTTGGCAGACACGATTTGTTAAACTCGAACATTTTTGGGTCGTCGTGAAGCACCTTGTCGGACCGCAATACAGAAATTGGTGGAAAAATTCGAGCTGTTGGGACAACTTTGTGATGTGAAGAATAAAACCCGTGCATGTCACTCAAGAACAGCCGAGAATATTGCTGCTGTAGCCGAAAGTGTTGAAGAAAACCCAGGTTTGTCCATTCCTCGTCGTTCTTTGGAATCAGGCATTCCACAAACGTCATTACACCGTATTTTGCACATGGATTTGGGTATTAAGGCGTATAAAGTTCAGTTAACACTAGAACTCAAGCCGGTCGATCATCAACAACGTCGTGTTTTTGCTGATTGGGTCCTTGAAATGCATGAAAATGATCCGCAATTCCATCGAAAAATCATCTTGAGTGATGAGGCCCATTTCCACCTCGGTGGCTTCGTCAACAACCAAATTTTCGCATCTCGGGCTCACAAAACCCAAGAGTTATTGTTGAAAAGCCTCTCCATCCTTAACGTGTGAATTTTTTGTGCGGTTTATAGTTCGGCGGAGTCATTGGACCTTCCTTTTTCGAAAATTAGGCTGGAGCAACAGTTGTTGAATGGATTGCGCTATCAGAGATGATTAATGATTTTTCATGGCCGGAATAGGGTGGTATAAATCAGGATAACGTCTACTTTCAATAAGGCGGTACTACGTGCCACACAAGCAACGAAACCATTGATCTTTTACGGTAAAAGTTTCTGGACCGTGTTATCTCTCGAAGAGGTGATCACAATGGCCGCCGAGATCTTGTGATTTAACACTTTGCGACTTCTTCCTTTGGGGCCACGTGGAAGAGAAGGTCTACGCCAACAGCCTAGTGTCAATTCAAGACCTCAGAGATGGAATTTGTGAGGCTATCGAGGACATAGGGCAGCCACTTTGCGATTTGGTTATGGGAAATTTCATCAAAAGGATCTGGTCCTGTAAGCGTGGTCATGGTGGTCATTTGCCTGATGTGATTTTCACTATTAACGGCATATCTTCTTCTTTATAATGAAATAATCAGCCGATCATTTATATTAAAAAATGGCATTTTTCTGTTAATGTCAAAATAGCACCTCGTATTGGAAAACCCTGTATTAAAGTATTTTATTTGTGACCCATTTTTTTTGTGCCTTCATTACTTTCGAAAACTATTTATGTATCATTTAAAGATAAAAAGGAAGCCAATCGCAAAAATATGAATCCAAATTTCAATATCACCATTATTATCTCGAAAAATCCTGAATAATATTTCACACGTATATATATTTATTTAATACAAAGGTCCACTTAAAAGTCCCAACTCCATTCAAAGCAATACTTCATACAGTTTTCAACAGCATGATTCTCTACTTCCGTAAATTAACAAAATGAGCATCAAGGATAAAAAACTTGCACAGGTACACAAACACACAAAACTCCATTTCGACATTGGGATGGATGAACTTATCAGTACTGCTCTAACCATATGGCATGATATACGAGTATAGTCATACTATATACGTACTAAAGGAGAAACTGTAACGGTATCACAGCTGAAAGTCTTCATTTTACTCGTACATTGGACGAGTAACCATTTCTACTTGGTTGATGATATCTCGGAGCAAAAAGGATATTGCCGGGAAATGTGTTTCCATTTAACAGTGAATTTGCTGGAGAATAAAGAGGGAAAGCTTTGAAAAAAATATGTATACACATATTAGAGTGCAATTGGTACTTGAACAACAACTGCACACATGGACACGTTTGTATGAAGAAGGAGAGAAACGTAGATAGTAAGTGAAACGAAAGACGATACAATTTGAAAATTGCAAGGATTCACTTGTTGATTTTTGACCATTTCAAAGGATTTTATGGGAATGGTCGTTAAACCTGGAAAATTTATTATTGGATTTGATGGTAAAATCGAGACCAGTTGAAACGTCTGAATCTTGAAAGATTGATGAACGTCTGGTAGAAGGAATGAATACATATAATCTTACATACATCATAGTCCTACAAGAAATGTTCATGTCCTTTTTACGTTAAATCAGCAAGTCAAAAAATGTTACTATTTCGAGAACCAATCAAATAATACGTTCCTCAAATAAAACTTCCTACTTTCACGCTGTTCAATTTTTATTCAAACTTTCCTGAAATCAAACCCGGATTCACTACCTCTATCCTGAATCCCATGCCTAAATATAAAAATATATTTCTTTGGCTGACACTTCCTCCTGTTATTCCCATTCATCATAATTTTCAACTTTATATGTTTCCAAAACGGATATCATAACATTTTGTCAGTCAATGTTCATTTTAAAACAGGCGGAACACAACGAATTATCCTTTTTCGCTCTTCATCCTACTGAATATGGTCTGAATTTATCTGAAAATGTCAGTTAAAATTCAACAATGATATGAATAAGAGAGTAGATGTAACCCGACAAACTTGAATCTTTTTTTCTGCTCCGCTCCCTCCCTTGGCCGATCCATCAATCAAATCTGAGTTGATTTGAAAATATACTGGAGTGAGGGTTTAACGTACTAATATAGTCAGGATTAAACTTTGACGGGATAAGGATACGAGGAGCGGATCACGTGGAGTATATTTAGGCATATGAGATTTGTATGTGTTTGGAGGTTGAGCTTTGGGAAGATTTGGTGTTAGAATTTTCAAGTGGTATTAGACGATAATGTTGTGAGTTTCCACGTTAGATTTTGATGGATTTAAATTTTCATTAAAAAAGGTTGAATATACGATAAAACTACGAGATTGCATTAAGAGGAAGTTTGTACAAGAAATATCAATCAATATTTGGAAATGGATTCAGGTTAACGTTTCTGATGGATTACTATGAAATATTAAATGACTGCCATTACTCGTATTATTTCAAGATATGGTACAGTCCTACTATTGTACTAGTACGACACTTTGTACTTGCTTCAAAGATAACGATAAAAGTTCTGCATCATGCTATCCTGATGAAACTGGTACTACCGCCATCTGAGTTACGAACAGTGATTTCCAGGCGAAGGACTGTGGATGGGGTGATGGTTTTGTGCGGGTTTGGTGCTCAGGGACCACCGTTTTTAGTGTGTACCTAGTGCTAAACGATCCAATATCATTTTCGAAGCCATGCTTTGGAGGGTGCTGTCTCGAGCGCAGGTGGCAACGGGCTCGCTGGGAAGACTTCAGCACTAAAGGAATCAAATGGGGCATACCTTTTAAAGATACGCGGGGAAAAGAAATCCTAAAAGTTGCGGCCAGCACGGTGCCCGTCATACGAAATACCAGAAATACGCCAACTTTCCACCCTATTGACTGAAATTGCAGAAAAGCGAAGAGAGTGTCACAAGCTTTGGCGTGAGGCTCAATGGGCACGGAACCGCAACGAGGCATGCAACCAGGTAGCAGTATATAAGTTGGCTAAGAAATACCTTCGAAAATTGATTAACAACAACAAGCCTTGTTGCTGGCAAGATCTACTGGACAATGTGAACAAGGGTCCATGGGGCCTTGGCTACAAGCTAGTTATACGGAAGCTTCATGCCCTACGGACGCCTTGTATACATGAAGCGAAAAAGATGAATGAGATGGTGCGCGCACTTTTACCCCTATCCTATCTATGTTGATGCTGTTCGAGGTGAAACAGTAATTGAGTGCCCACACTGCGGGACGAGAAAGAGGCAGTCCTATCATTGAAAGCAAGGCAGGTTCCAGACCCAGGTGATGTTCAAGCGGAGGTATTACAATTTCTCTATCACCATTGTCCTGACTTGTTACTCAGCACATTCAACGCTTGCCTACGGGACGGTGGCAAGGTTCGTATTTATCAGCAAGGGGGAGTAAAATTTCGGATTGTCGTGCACATACCGCCCGTTATACATGCTACACACGGCTGGGTTAGTACTAGAGAAACTCATCAAGGGAAGACTCACTGACGTGATTCGTGATGCTGGGGACCTATCTCCTCGGCCGTACGGTTTTAGTGCAGCACGGTCCCCCATTGATTTGATTGCAGAGGTGGTGAGTGTGGTGCAAATGTCAGAGGTACACAGCCGCAACAAGCGAATGTGACACGTGACGTTAAGAATTGCTGGATACGCTGGAAAACAGTTTTCAAGTTCCAGAATATTTGATGTGGCTTCTGGGGGCCTACTTGAAGGTTTGAAGACTGCTTTATGACACGACACAGGGCCAACGAAGGATGGAAGTTACATCGGGTATTATTCAAGAATCTACCCTTGGTCGAGACCTGTGGAACTCGTCTTACGATGGACTACTAGAACTGGAGATGCCAGATGAATCGCGCTTGATCGGTTATGTGGATGATGTTGCGGCTCTAGTCACTAGATCCTCCGTTGAACAAGCGCAACTTAGGTTAGGTATGCTAATGCTCTAAAAGAGAGACTGGATGACTCATGGGCTCACTCTTTCATTGGAGCAAACCGAAGCAGTCATCTTGAGAAAATCTCTAGAGTAAGGATAACCAGTATTGGAGACACACTAAACGAATCGAAGCCATCGGTAAAGTACCTAGTGCTACTGATCGACTCAAAGATGAGTTTCTCTAAGCATATCAGGGCAACGGCTGAGGAGATTGCTTCAGGCGTATCGGCTCTGAGTCAACTTATGGCCAAAGTAGGAGGACTCAACCCATTAAAAAAACGCCTCTTGATGACTGCCTAAGGTTAATGCTACTGTACTGAGCAGAAATATGGGGCGACACTCTCAGTAAGGAGGTGTACCGGAAACGCTTGGCACAAGGACAGAGAAGAGAAGCACTGAAAATTGAATCTTCATATCCGGCAGAATCTGACTCGGCAGTGAGTGTTATTCAACGTGTGATACCTGTTGTCCATTTTGCTAGGGAACGCCGTGAGGACGCGAGAGGGACGGTTGCTCGTGAGAAGAGACAGTACTCACTCAACAATTCGCAGCACTCCTGGGTAAAAAGACCAGTGTGTCGATATTAAGTGTCGTTAAGCGTTGAAGCAAGTTCTACGTAAAGCAACTTCAGAGCTGACTTAGAGGATGGGTAGTTTTCTTATGTTTTCAAATATGAACTTTGTAGAAAGCTCGACCTGAAAACAACATATGCTTAGTAAAAAATTTATTGCTTAGGATAATTCAACGTTTTCAAGCACAAGCAAAATGCAGGCTTCTCACACGGTCATGAAATTGTCTACAACAGTAGTAGGCTACTTAAAATATGAGAGCGACAATAAAGCATCCATAGCTACATACCAGTAGCTAGTATTGCATAGTCTTTGCAAGATGAAGTTCGCTGATGGAGAAGGTGGAAAACCTTTGAAGTCCTGCTATTATAATCATTGTAGTACAATCAATTGATCTGGGAAAGTTCAGACATCGATGCACAAAAAGTTTTATTATCTCAACGATAGAAAAACTAAATATTGAGTGTTCCAACTGAAAGCGATTTGTCTAATTTTGGAAAGATCAATGGAAATGTGGAAAATCGTTTTTAAATCGATTTCGAAACATTCAGGAGTCAAAGGATATGAGCGTACAACAGTTCTAATTTTTTGGCTAAACAAGCTTGGAACACTGAACTAGGCACCTATTTGAAGAGGTTGTACTTAATCTATCATATGTAGACACCAGAAATTATAAACCCAAGAAAAACTTCATTGAAATGTGCATTAAATACATGGCTTTAAAGAAAAAACTATTGTTACGCTTTTTTAACTGGTCGCCCTTGACTAATACCATTGACAGAATAGAATATGATATGTATACAATAGCATTTATGTTATTCATGTTTCATAACAATTTGAGGAGATCCATTCAAAACTGTAGAGCCTGGATCAAACGAAGCCCTTATATGAAATAGTAAAACGCTATTTTTTTGTGCTCGGAAAAAATTCCAATTGTTGTAACACCCGCAAATATGATTCGATTTTGATTAAACTTCGCGTATAAAAGAATTGTTTATACCTAAATACCAAATTTCACTGACATCGAGGGTGCAGTCGTAGATAGGCAACACAGAGCTGACTGAGGTAAGAGAGGCCACCATAAAGGAGCTTCCTAGCATATGCTGGATTGATAAGAGTCTGACAACTGAGAACAATCGAGGCAGCATTACGATTTCTGTGGACTACTTGCACACTGGAAGCTTGCCGAGCTGGAATGACCGATAGGGCATAAAAACACTAAAAGCAGATGTGATGATGCTCAGAGCTGAGTTCCTACCTCTTGAGTTACTCGCTCTTCTATCCCTTGTGAATTTTCTAGGAGTAATGCACCTGCTATGAGTACCTCAAAGGACCTCTTGTTGTCCATCCTCCCAACGCTCCACCCAATCGTGGAAGGTCGAGAGTATGGGTATAAGGAGGCAGGAATGTAGTGATGTTTACTGACTGAGGAGTCCTCTGATGCTCTCCAATTTTATATCCTCCATAAAAAGGACTTCAAGGTGAATGTCACATATGGATACGGGTCCTTTACAGCCCACATCACAAAGAGTTGGCATATCACCGATGTTCAACACCATGAGTCCTGTCCTGGCCGTCATCTCAAGGACTCTTTTTCTCACAGATCAGACTGTGGCATGCCCCATTCGATAACTTTAGCATTGAAGCCTCCCCCAACAAATATGTAGTCATATGCATCCGAGACAACGTCTTCCAATGCATTAACCTTGGCTTGGAAGAATGATATCAGTTTGTTCGGCAATAGGTACACACTAAAAAATGTTGTCCTTAATCACTGAACCCACACAAAACCACTCTTCTGTCTTTAGCTCTCTAATAGGAAATCAACTTTGTTTGGAACCCAGATGGTGACAGTTCCGGTTTTGTCAGGGTATCATTATTTTGAATTTTTAACATGGTGTTACTCATTCAGCAGCAAAAAGCCGGCTTCCATGTCCCTACAAGTAGCTCAAACAGGTTTTGGGCAGTTGTATTGCGGTGTAAGTTTACCGGCACCATACGGGCCTCCAAAACTCTGCTCTTCCCTTGGCGACCTTTTACCTTCCCGATACTTTCCTGGTCCTAAGACCTGCTTGAAATCTGGCCTTGAATCTGCAACCTTGTAAAGGATGCTTGTGCTTCCCTTGCCTGTCTTTTATTTTATGTCTCATTACAATACATTTGTAGCAGAGGGAAGTCCTATCGGGTCTCTTGCATCCCTGTTTGATATGATCATACTCAAGGTACTACTCTTTATTGTAAATTGCACAGATTTGCCCTATTCTTACTTATCTCTTACTCAAAACTTGTTTGGTCTTCTTCTCTATCAGGTGGTCAGGGCGAGTAACTCAACTGATAGGAACTAAGCTCTAAGCATCTTCACATCTGCTTGTAGTGTTTTTATTCCCTATCGGTTATTCCGCCTCGACAAGCCTCCAGTATGCGAGTAGTCTACTGAAATCCCTGAAAAGCAAAGGGAGTGTCACATACTTCGGCATAAAGCTCAACAGCAGGGAAACGGGTCGAGGCATGCAATAGATGAGGAGTGTATAAATCAGCCAGGAAATGCCTTCACAGACTGTTGAGCAACAGTAAGTTCGCTACTGCCATTGTAGTGGACAATGTATACAGGGATCCGTAAGGTCTTGGCTATAAGCTTATACGGCAGCTTGGTGCCCTGCGCAAGCCCGGTATATACGAAGCACAAAATGTGGAACATATACTGTAGTAACCTTTATACGCCCATCGCGTTTGTGTTGATGCTGTCCATGCCAAAACAGCAGTGGAATGCCCACTCTTCAAGTGGCTGGAAATAGAAAAGGCAGTTCTATCAATGTAACCAAGGGAACCTCGAGTTCCAGATAGCGTCGGCTCCTCTATCACAACTATCCTAACTTGGTCCTCAGTACATTCAACACTTGCTTGCGGGAAGGGATTTGCCGGAACATTGGAAGGTAGTGACGCTCGTACTGATCGGCAAGGGGAAATGAAATCCTGGGATTTCTTTTGTATACCGCCTATTATGCACGCTAGATACCGCAGGAAAAGTACTAGAGTAACTCATCAAGGGAGAAGTCACTAACGCGACTCGTCCTGCTTGGGACCTACCTCTTCCGCAGTACAGCTTTTGTGTAGGATGATTTAGTATTGATGCATTTGCAGACGGGAGTACAATCAAAACAATAAAGACAAGTATTTCTGTTCATGAATCTTGATGTTCAAAACGCCTTCAACTCCGCCAGATGGGTGGATGTTCTGAATACCTTGAAGAACCCTTTTCAAGTTCCAGAATACCTTATGCGGCTTTTGAGGGACTACCTGAAGGACCAAAGCCTGCTTTATGGTAGGATACAGGGCCAATACAGAATGGAAGTTACACCGGGTTTTACGCAAGGATCTATCCTTGGCCCAGACTTGTGAACCATATCGTACTATGAGCTACTGAGACTAGAGCTGCCGGATGAGTCATGCAGATGCAGATGATGTTACGGTGCTAGTTACAGGATACACTATCAAGAAGGCGTAAGTCAGCCTAAGTACATTAATGCCCTTGGTAAGAGATCGGATGACTGCTCGTGGTTTAATTCTAGCACTGAAGAAAATCAAAGTGGTTATCTTGACAAAGAAGGGAATCTCCAAAATAAGAACGATCAGTATTGAGGAAGTGTGGGTTGAATCGAAACCGTCCGTAAAGTGCCTAGGATTGCAGATCGGCGCAAAAATGAGTTTATCTGAGCAAATCAGGGCATGGCTGATAAAGCGGCTTCACTCATATTGGCTCTGAGTCAATCTATGGCCAACTTTAGAGGACCTTACTCATCATGCAAGTGACTTTCGATGAGATCCATACAGTCAATACGGAGCAGAAATATGGGGCAACGCTATCAGCAAGGAGCTTTGCTGAAAACACTTAGCATAGGTGCAGAGAATAGGGGCAAAGAGCATTACATCTTCATATCCAACAGTCTCTAGTTCGATGATGTTAGTAATTTGAGGCATTATAACTAGCACTCTCCTCACAAGGGAGTGTCGTGAGTCTACCTACATCGACGCGAGGGAAACAGTTTCCCACGAGGAAAGGCATTGCTTACTCAATGATTGGCAGCAGTCCTGGATGAACAGCATAAAGGGAAGGAGAACTGCGTTCTACTTCGAATTCACAGTAATGCCATTAAGTCTTCAAAACGCTGCACAGACGCTCCAGCGATTCATGTACGAGGTGCTTTGGGGACTATATTTTTCCGTGTGCTATGTTGATGATTTATTAATCGCCCCAAAAACGAAGGCAGAGCATGTGCAGCGCCTACGACTTGTATTTCAGCGTCGATCGAAATACGGAATTGTTATCAATTCAGCCAAATGTGAGCTAGGAGTCAGCCGGTTAGAGTATTTGGGGCACGTTATCGACGAAAATGTTATAATTCCCCCAATGTCACGTGTGGATGCTATTCAAAATTTTAAAAAACCAACTACGGTTAAGGAACTTCGGTAGTTTTTAGGAACAATAAATTTCTACAGGCGGTTTGTTCGCCATGCTACGGTAATACAGGGTCCACTCAACGACTTGTGTACTGAAAGTAAAAGGAATGACAAAATCGTCATTGAATGGACCCCAGAAACTAGTGATGCATTTATAAACTGTAAAACCAGTCTCGTTAATACTGTTCCATTAATCCACTTTCGAGCCAATGAACCTCCCAGACTCACAACCGATACATTTGACGTTGCAGTAGGTGCCGTTTTAGAGCAGAAGCAGAATAATAATTGGCTGCCATTGGCGTTTTTCTAGAAGAAGTTGTCCGCTCCTGAGAGTAAATACAGTGTATATGATCGCAAACTTCTGGCTATACATATATTCTAGCGTCAAATATTTTGACCAATATTTCCTCACAGATCACAAACCGGTAACGTATTTATTCGCTCAGTCTGCAAGCAAAGCGTCGCCACGCCAGATCAGACATATCGATTACATCTCGCAGTTTTCAGCAGATATCCGTTTTATCGCGGGCGCAAGAAGAAAGCGCTTGAAGAGATTATGATGCCCACAGTAATCGACGAGTCTGAACTGATAAAAGAGCAAGAACAAAATGTCAGACTGCATGGACTACTTCGTGCTAACACTACATCCCTACAACTTGTTCGCCAGCCTATAGGCTCAAGTGATGAAATAGTATACGACTAGTCACTGCAACGATTAAGGCCCTTCGTTGCGCTGACGTTACGAAGGAAATTATTTGACATGTTTCATCAGCTAACACATCGCAGAGAATGTGCCACAGGCAAGGCTATAGCTCAGAGATACGTGTGGAGAAGAAAAACGTCCGCATGTGGGCTCGTTCATGCGTTCCATGCCAGCACTCCAAAGTTGCCGCCAATACTCGCTTTCAACATATCCGCGCCGATATCGTGGGGCCGCTTGTTCCATCGCAGGGTTATAACTATTGCGTTACAGTCATTGACTGATTCTGTAGGTGGTCAGAGGCATTCCCCATTGCGGATCAGACCACAACTACCGTTCCAAAAACATTGTTTAACAATTGGGTTGCTCGTTTCAATACGCCTCAAACAATCACCACCGATCAAAGTACTCAGTTTGAATCGGCACTGTTCGAAGCCCTGGCTGCCTTTATCGGAAGTACAAAAAACTGGCCATCACCCGGCGTCTAATGGATTATTCGAGCGCTGGCATCGGACACTGAAAGCTGCGATTATGTGTCACTCTAACAATTCTTCCTGGCGCAATATCCTACCCACCGTGTTACTGGAAGTGCACACCAGCTTTAAGGAAAAGTTACAGGCCGCGTGTGTAGAGTTACTATACGGAACTACACTATCTATTCCGGGAGAATTCGTCAGCCCTAGCAGTTCCTCTGTCAGCCAGCATGATTTTATTGTTCACCTTCGGGATGTCGTGTCATCAATCAGGCCCGTGCACACACATCGTCATGGTGACAGACCATTTTTCATCAACAAAAAGCTGAGTACATGCACACATGTTTTTATGTGCGTCGATGCCGTTCGCAAGCCACCGTATACGGAACCACATGTTATAGTCTATCGCCTCTCGAACGTCGTTTACACGATCGAAGTAAACGGCTGGCAAGTCAACGTGTCGACGGAGCTCCTCAAACCCACGTTTATTGAAGCTTCAGCAGACGAATATCCTCGCGATCATACATCGGAGCCAATAAGCGTAAATTCGACATCCTATACGACAGTAGCTACGCAGCCAGCCCGAAGCCAGACGGCAGCTAAGCAGGTTATTCCTGCTCATAAACACTTGCAACCGACCTCGCAGCGATCGCCTCATGTGTATACAAAGCATCACCCAACACCAATTAATACGCCGTCCGCAGGAACAAGAACGTACCCACCAAGCAAAAGGCACGTATGTTCGAGGTACCATATAGATCATGACATTTTACTACCTCACCAATGTCACTCGGGAGGAAGTAGTGTCGCGACGAACGTTTTAGGCATTACTGGGAGAACGATGCCAACCACACACATCGAAACGCATTGTGTGGCAGCCAGGCCGTCAACGTACAATGCGACTTAGCACACTCACGAAAACAAGTCAGTCGATCATTACTGCTTCAAAAGCAAGGCAACAAAAACGAATTCGGCAAACGCGAAGCGAATCTTTTGTTACTCTTGCATAGTTAATAGGAAATAAACGATAGTTAACTCTAATCTAACCGTACTTGCATTATTTCCTAAATACTTTTCACTTGTGCGGTCAGTGTGCATAACATAGGTTTGAGTTAGAATGAAACTCAAGACCTATAGAAGCTTTTTCAATTCAATGTTGAGAAGCTCGTGCTCCTTTCGATAGTTTTATAGATCGATATTAATTCTCCTACTAGCCGGCTATTTGGTCAGATAAATATTCTTCTTCGTAGCACTACAGCCCCTCTCGGGCCTTCGTTTCCTGCAAATAGCGCCTCCAACTGTCCCGGTTCATTGACCGTGTCCTCCAATTTCGAAATCCGAGCAGCGGTAAATATTACAGTTGCTAATCATGTCATCATTTTGCCCGATCCAAATACTGCATCAATTGTCGAATGAGAAAGCCCTTATATGAAATTAAGACCACACTAACCTTAACATGGATCAATGATTCAAAATCCTTAAACAAGACAAAAATGCTATAGAATTTCTTTTGGGGGGGTCAGCTTTCATATGATTAAAAAGCGTTGAATTTAGGAAGTCACTTGAAAAATAATAAATTTACTATAAAGTATATATTTACATCAATAACATTGTGTACAAATCACTTTGAATTATTGTTTGCTTGAGTTCGTAAGGTACAAAATTTTTTCAACAACCATAGTAACGTATATTGCATATCTGTAAGCCGTAGATAATGTAGAATCAACTTGATTCAAGAGGTGAGAATTGATTTTGCACATATCTTCATATCCTGGGAAGCTTATCAAAAGCTTTTTTTTCATAGAGCTAACATCCTGATGAAATATCCACTTTAAGTTTCCCTCTTTCAAATACAAAGCAAACATATCAATCCAATTACATCAACTCTCAATCCATCCTTGTTGCTTGTGTACACGTTTCAAGGGTTTGATCTTTCAAGTAATTTAATTCAATTTACTTGTGAAGTAAATAGATACTCGATTTACAAGACAACAATTTTTTAACGTTTCGATGTTCTTTGCTTAACTTGAATCGGGAATGATTTCGTTTGACGAAGATTTAATTGTATTGGAAGTGGGAAACGTAATCAAAACTGGGTTTGTTTGAAATTCACGTAGAGGTAACCGTGTATATAGTGCACAGACAGACAGTAGTTGCAAATTTTTTATTGGATAATAAAGTATAATTCGTACAACTCTTTACTGAGAGTTGCCGGGTTATATGATGATTTCTCACTTTCAGAATTAACTCTTGATAGGCTTTTGTAGATTACTGGTTTTACCATTTTGTTTCTGTTCAATGCAGAAAAAATTGCAAATATTGAATGAAATGCCAAAGATTTGCATTCCATAAAAAATATTTTCCAGTGGAAGAATTCTGTAGAATAAACTTTATTTATTTTTAATATTTACCTAACCCAATCTGCGCTTCTTTTATATCTGAAAACCTTTTTCCGATCCAATGCGTGGTTGGAAACAAAATTTTTGGATTAACATATCGTTTCCTACTTTCATACGCCTTTCAAAAATAAAGAAAAGCTTCCCCAAAACTCTGCTTTATGAACTTTCATTTTTGATAAATAAATAAAACAAAATTTCAAACAACCCCTACACGCCAATTCAGTGAAAACATTCACATTTTCCATTTATCCTTTATCACAAACATCACAACTTTTCCCATGACATCCATCTCAGCGTTGCTCTGACAAATTTCAATTCTAACTTTTAACATATTCCACCTGCCAACTCTGGTGACAAATTATTTGCCATCGTCGCATCGTCCTTTCTGTATTTTCATCTGAAACTTTGCAAAGCTGATAATCACCTATTAACCAACCTGTAGAATGAAAATCTTCTTTTCTACACACTACACAATGTACGAGTATGAACTCACGTATGGAAGTGAATTTAATCTAAGTTTAGGTAATTGTCACCTTTCGATTCCAACTCGGAACTTTATCCTTTCTTCTCAATCCTTGGCGGTAAAAACAAAGTTCCGAAGTATTGCAAAATGAAGTTTACCTCAGACCTTTCCATCCTAACAGTATCCTGAGTATAAAATCATCTCACGCCCTCCTTATCCGTTATTTTAAGAAAAAGCAAAAAAAAAACTTCCAGCAAAAAAAACTTTTTCAATCGATTAATCACACAGGTTGGGTGAGAAAATAGGATAAATTGGAAAAAAGGTAAAAGGAAAATTCAATGCAAGACCAGAATAGTACTTGTTTAAATATCTGATCCTGAATGGTCCGAAAAAAATTACAAGCTCTTCTATCTCTGGATTTCACTTGGTCAATTGAGTTTAGAAATAAATGTCTACTATTCTGCGGTAAAGTTTAAAAAAATTAATTGAGGAAGTGGTCAAAGCTTTGAGTAATGTTTGCTAAGACAAGAGAAGAATTTCAAGTAAAGTTTTAGGAGGAACAAATAACGAAACAAAAGAAGAAGGGAGAAGTGAAGTTTGAACTTGATAATTAGATAGGGCTTAGTCAACTGGTGGATTGCTGACATTTAATTAGTTGTGGAAGGTTATGAGGTTTAGGGTGCTTGGAAGTTCTCGAGCCGTGAAATGTCTGGCAAAATTTGATGGATGTTCTTCGGGGTTTTCGCTGCTACTTATATTATACGAAATACTTTAAAGAAATAGATTCCAGAGAATGTGTTAAATTATTTAATAATGCTTGTTTTTGAAAAGGTACCTTGAAAATTCAGGAAAATTTGCGCTTTTAAGATTATTATTCATTTGAGCAAAGTATAACTACGAAATAAATAGCTTAAATTGTCGGTACTAACGTCTTTACTTCCTAAAAATCGTAAGATTTGAAGATCTTTGGTGTAGGAAACTGATTTTTAAATGTTTATAATGTCGGAAATATATTTTACTCGAAGGATCTGTGAATAAAGCAATCGGACAGTATTAAGAACTTGATAATCTAAATGCTTCTTGTTTTGATATCCATTAAAACTGCATAAATGATTGGTTGATTTTTTAAATCCATACAAAATATTGGCTATATTCACATAACGAAATGGACCGAAACGAATAAAAAATAAATAATATCACATATATTATTAAATGAAAGTAATTAAAGCGACTGAAACATCAAGTTAAATCAGTTGAAAATGTGGCGGAAGTACTGCACTCGGGAACGCAACGCGAAAACCTCTCCCAAGGATGGTTGCAAGGTACAATTTCGGCCCAGCGATACGAAGAGGAAAGACTACTTCGAAAAGCGGGAGATGTTCTGAACAGAATACAAGCTGCATGCGACTCCCCAAAAATTAGCAAAGTAGCAAAGGAAGGGCTCCTTGAACTAGAGGAGCTCCTAGATCGCATAGGGCACTATCGGAGGAGCTGGTTAAGGGCCGAAGATGAACAGAAGGCTAAAGAAGCGCTTGGGGTGAAATCTAAAGGCGACATGCAGATAGCTCCATCATTAAAAGTCAATAAAAGAATGGCGTCTAGCCCAATCGAAGGAGATCGGGATAAAAGAAGGAAGGAAGAGGCACTTGACGGGCGTGGAGCACCAGATCAGGGGTTCCAGACAGTGCTTACAAAAGGAGCGAAGAAAGCCGCAAAGAAACTCCTTCAAAAAAAGCCAGAAAATAAAATTCGCACGGACGCCCAATTAGAAAAAGGACCTGATGCAAAACAGGAGAGGCAGAAGCCCCGGCGAAGACCCCGGCAGCAGGCACTGCTTGTAAAGCCCCAAGATGGCCATTAAAGTAGTACGACCAACGCGGTCGGGCCACATACTGATCGAATTCGGAGCAGAGGCCGGCAATAAAGAAGCATTCTGTGACGCAGTAAAGAAAGTCCTCGGCAAAAGCGCAACTATAGCCCCGCTCGAGCCGATGGCAACGATCGAAATACGGGACATTGACTGCGTGACGGATCTGGCCGAGGTAGAAGAGGCCATCAAGAAGGAGTTCCCTTGCGTGGGAAGGATCAAAGCGAGACTGACACCAGAAAACAACAGGGCACAACGCATGGCCATAGTTGACTTTACCGAAAAGGACGCCGAACAATTCCTGAACAAGGGCAAAGTACGAATAGGGTGGGTTGTCTGTAGGATACGGCGAAGAGCAACGCCTCTTCAATGTTTCAAATTCCTTGGATATAGTCACACCACACAAGTATGCAAAGGACCCGATAGGAGTTCCCTATGTTACAAATGCGGTGAACTGGGACATAAAAGAAAAGAGTGCACGAAGGAGGCACACTGTATTCTTTGCAAGGATGCTGATCCAAGACCTGATTTTGAACACGTCTTGGGATCAGGAAAATACCGGGTGTTCCAGGAAGCTTTAGCCAAGGCAAAATCAGGATTCCGATGACCCGAATCCTGCAGCTAAACCTACACCGCAGTTCAACCGCCCAAAATCTGCTTGAGCAGTTTGCGAGGGACAGGAAAGCCGACTTCTTGCTGCTGAGAGAGCAACACCATAATAAAAGTCCTGCATTATGGTACTCTGATGAAACTGGTACTGCCGCTATCTGGGTTCGGAACAGTGACTTTCAAGCAGAGAGTTGTGGACGGGGGGATGGTTTCGTGTGGGTTCGGTGCTCAGGGATCACCTTCTTTAGTGTGTACCTAACGCCTAACGAGCCGATATAATCTTTCCAAGCCAAGCTTAATGCTCTAGAGGGCGCTGTCTCGAACGCAGAGGGTAAAATGCTCGTTGGGGGCGACTTCAATGCTAAAGCAATCGAATGGGGCATGCCTCGGACGGATCCGCGGGGAAAACGAATCCTGGAAATGGCGGCCAGGACGACCCTCGTCGTACTAAACTCCGGAAATACGCCGACTTTCCGCCGTATTGGCTGTGAGGGAACCATACCGGACGTGACATTCGCCTCGGAGTCCTTAGTACGGAGGATACACAACTGGAAAGTATTAGAGGACTACGCAGCCAGTGATCACCAGTGCATTCTGCTTGAGATAAGTGATGCTATCTCCCGACGTCCGTGCTCTCGGCCTTCTACAACTGGATGGAACATTAGAAGAATGGACGTCGAGAGGTTTGTCAAGGTTCTCACAGCAGGTGAGCCACTCCAGGAAGCTCCGGAGGGGACGGAAGAACTGGCAGCTCAAGACGTGGTGAACTCTACTATGAGCATAATCACGACTGCTTGCTGCGCTTCTAAGCCCCGCCGAAGACCCCGGCACGGCAAGCCCCCAGTGTACTGGTGGTCTACTGAAATCGCTGAAAAGCGGAGGGAGTGTCACAAGGCTCGGCGTGAGGCTCAACGGGCGCGGAACCGCGACGAGGCATGCAACCAGGTGGCAGCATATAAGTCAGCCAGGAAATGCCTTCGCAAACTGATCAAACGTAGCAAGGCTCGCTGCTGGCAAGACGTAGTGGACAATGTGAACAAGGATCCGTGGGGCCTTGGCTACAAGCTGGTCATGGGGAAACTTGGTGCCCTACGGAAGCCTTGTATACATGACGCGGAAAAGATGGACGCGATAGTGCGGGGACTCTTCCCCGCCCATCCTGTCCGTGTTGACGCTGTCCATGGTGAAACAGCAGTAGAGTGCCCACTCTTCACACAGCTGGTACTGGAGGAGGCAGTCCTCTCCTTGAAAGCGAGGAAGGCTCCAGGTCCAGATGATGTTCCAGCTGAGGTGTTGCGGCTCGTCTATCACCATTGTCCTGACTTGCTGCTCAGCACATTCAACGCTTGCCTACGGGACGGGGTTTTCCCGGTACGATGGAAGGTGGCGAGGCTCGTCCTGATCAGCAAGGGGAAGGGAAATCCCGAATCGCCGTCTGCATACCGCCCGTTATGCATGCTAGATACGGCTGGGAAAGTGCTAGAGAAACTCATCAAGGGAAGACTCACTGACGCGATTCGTGCTGCTGGGGACCTATCTCCTCGGCAGTACGGCTTTAGGGCAGGACGGTCTACTATTGATGCGATTGCAGAGGTGGTGAACGCGGTCCAAAAGGCAGAGGCATATAGTCGCATCAAGCGGCGGATCGTCCTGTTGGTGACACTCGACGTCAGGAATGCCTTCAACTCCGCTAGATGGGTGGATATTCTGGACACGCTGGAAAACTCTTTTCAAGTTCCAGGATATCTAATACGGCTTTTGAGGAACTACCTAAAGGACCGAAGCCTGCTCTACGACACGACACAGGGCCAACGAAGGATGGAAATTACATCGGGTGTTACCCAGGGATCTATCCTTGGTCCGGACCTGTGGAACGCATCTTACGACGGGCTACTGAGACTTGAGATGCCAGATGAGTCGCGCTTGGTCGGCTATGCGGATGATGTTGCGGCTCTGGTCGCCGGACGCACCGTTGAACAAGCGCAACTTAGGCTAGGTATGCTAATGCGCCGAGTGAGGGACTGGATGACTGCTCGTGGGCTCAGTTTAGCACTGGAGAAAACCGAAGTGGTCATCTTGACAAAAAAGAGAATCCCTAGAGTAAGGATGATCAGTATTGAAGATATACAAATCGAATCGAATACCAGCGGTGCAGTACCTGGGGCTACTGATCGACTCGAAGATGAGTTTCTCTGAGCAAATCAGGGCAACAGCTGAGAAGGCTGCTTCGGGAATATCGGCCCTGAGTCGACTTATGGCCAACGTCAGGGGACCCAGCCCATCAAGAAGACGCCTCTTGATGAGTGCTGTAGGGTCAGTGCTACTGTACGGAGCAGAGGTATGGGGCGACGCTCTCAGCAAGGAGGTATACCGAAAACGATTGGCACAGGTACAGAGAAGAGGGGCATTGAGAATTGCATCTTCGTATCCAACAGTCTCCGACTCGGCGGTGAGAGTGATTGCAGGCGTGATACCTGTCGCCCTCCTTGCTAGAGAGCGCCGCGCTATTTACCTGCGCCGAAACGAGGATGCGAGGGAGATGGTTGAGACTACGCTCGCTCAACGATTGGCAGCAGTCTTGGGTGAATTGCACGACGGGAAGGTGGACTGCGCGCCTCATCCCGGACGTGAGACCGTGGCTATATCGAAGGCATGGTGAGACTGACTTCTATCTGACCAAGCTTTTGAGCGGGCACGGGTGTTTTCAGTCTTACCTGCACAAGATCGGCAAGTCACGGTCTCCCGATTGTCGGTTTTTTGCGTGTACAAAATGGGTCAGGCTGCGAGGGGAACTCTACAGGGAGACGGGAGAGCTCACCCCGGATAATAAAGTTGCGGTGATGCTCGAATCGGTTGACAAATGGAACCAGGTGGCACATTATGCTCGGGCAGTCCTAAAATATAAAAGGAACTCACAGCAGCCGGAGGTGCTGGGGCTGGGGGATCGCTCTTCTGGCATTTCCTCTTCCCCTCTCCCCTCCCGCTAGGAAAGGGACTGAAAACACCCATGCCCGCTCAAAAGCTAGGTCAGATAGAATTCAGTCTCACTATGCCTTTGCTTTAGCCATAGTCCCGCATCCGGAATCAGGCGCGCAGCTGACCTTCCCTTCGTATAATTAACCTAACAATGCTGCCAATCGCTATCTCTTCCTGCGGATAACTTTCTCCATCGCATACTCGTTTGGAGGCAGGTAAATAGCGTGGTGCTCTCTAGCAAGGAGGGCAACAGGTATCTCGCCTGCAATAACACTCACTGCCAAATCAGACACTGTCGGATACGAAGATGCAATCCTCAGTGCTCCTCTTCTCTGTACCTGTACCAAGCGTTTTCGGCGCACCTGCTTCTTAAGAGTGTGCCCCATATTTCTGTCCGTATAGTAGCGCTGACCTTACAGCACTCATCAAGAGGCGTCGTCTTGATGGGCTGCGCCCACTGCATTGGCCATAAGTCGACTCAGAGCTGATACTCCCGAAGCAGCCATTCTGCCGTTGCCTTAATTTATTCAGAGAAACTCATCTTTGAGTCGATTAATACTCCAGGTACTTCACCGCTGGCTTTGCTTCGATTATTATGTCTCCAATACTGATCATCCTGACTCTAGAGATTCTGTTTTTTGTCAAGACAACCACTTTTGTTTTCTCCAGTGCTAAACTGAGCCCGCGAGAAGTCGTCCAGGCTCTCATTCGGCGCGTCAGCATATCTAGCCTAAGCTGTGCTTATTCAACGGTGCGTCAAGTGACCAGAGCCGCAACATAATCCGCATAACCAATCAAGCACGACTCATCTGGCATCTCCAATCTCAGTAGCCCGTTATAAGACACGTTCCACAGGTGTGGACCAAGGATAGATCCCTGTACCCGTTGTGATTTCCGTTCTTTGGTGGCTCTTTGTCGTATCGTAAAGTAAGCTTCGGCGTATCGTAAAGTAGGCTTCAAAAGCCACATTAGATATTCTAGAGCTTGTAATGGTTTTCCAGCGCATCCAGAAAATTCATCCATTTAGCGGATTGGAAGGCATTTCTAACGTCAAGTTTCATTAGCAGGATGATCCGCCGCTTGGTATGGCTGTTTGCTCCTGCTTAAGCTGCCAGTTCTTCGATTCCCTGCGAATCTACCTGCAGCGGGTCACCTGCTGTGAGCACTTCGATATCTATACTTCCGATGTTCCACCCAATCGTAGAAAGTGCAGAGCGCGGACGTTGGGAGGCAACATCACTGATCTTAAGCGGAATGCACTGATGATTGCTGGCTGGGTAGTCTTCTAATACTCTCCAATTATGTATCGTCTGTACTAAGGACTTCGAGGCGAATGCCACGTCTGGTATTGTTCCTTCACAGCCAATACGACGAAAAGTTGGTGTATTTCTGGTGTTGAGTACGACCAGCGACATCCTGGTCGCCATTCCTAGGATTTGTTCACCGCGCGGATCTGTTTGAGGCATGCCCCATTCGGTTGTTTTAGCGATAAAGTCTCCCCTAACGAGCACGTTTTCGTTGGAGACAGCGCCCTTCAAGGTATTAAGCATAGGTTGGAAAGATGATATCGATTCACTTAGTGTTAGATACACACTAGAGAAGGTGGTCCTTGAGCACCAAACCCATACAAAACCATCCCCCCGTCCACAGCCCTTCACCTGAAAATCACTACTCTGAACCCAGATGGCGGTAGTACCAATTTCATCAGGATACCATGATGGAAAACTTTTATCATGGTGTTGCTCACTCAGCAGCAAAAAGTCAGGTTTCATGTCCCTCGCAAATTGCTCAAGCAGATTTTGGGCGGTTGAGCTGCGGTGTAGGCTTAATTCCCGGATGCGGGTCATCGAAGCTCTGATTTGACCTTGGCTAGGGATTTCTGAAAAACCCAGCATTGACCAGATCCCGAGACGTGCCCAAAATCCGTTCTTGGATACGCATTCTTGCAAAGAATACAGTGCCTGTTTTGTACACTCTTTTCTTTTATGCCCCATTTTACGGCATTTGTAACATAGGGAACTCCTATTGAGCCCTATGCATACTTGTGCGGTGTGACCATAGCGAAGGCATTTGAAACATTGAAGAGGCACTGCTCTTTGCCATATCCTACAGGCAGCCCGCCCTATTCTTATTTTGCCTTTATTCGAAATTGTTCGGCGTCCTTTTCAGTCAAGTCATTGATGGCCATGCGTTTTCCCCTACGGTTTTCTGGTGTCAGCCTTACTTTGATCTCGCGCAAGCTAGGGAACTCCTTTTTGATGGTCTCTTCTACCTCGGCCAGGTTCGTGATGCAGTCAATGTCTCTTATTTTGATCGTAGCCATTGAATTGAGCGAAGCTGTAGTTACGTTTTTGCCGAGAACTTTCTTTATTGCGTCGTAAAACGCTTCTTTATTGTTGGCCTCGGTTCCGAATTCGACAAGTATGTGGCCCGACCACGTTGGTCGTACTGCTTTAATGGTAGTGTTGCTGTCTTCGGGTCTTACATCCCCACAGTACTCACATACCTCGCAGCACTTCTGCGTAGAAACGGCCGTCGGGAGATTTCACTAGTAGTGGTTTTCATCGGGGCTTCTTTTCCTCCTGTTTTGTCTCAGTTCTTTTTTTTGTTGGGCATCTATGCAAAATTTATTTTCTGACACTTTTTGAAGCAGTTTCATTGGGCCTTTCTTCACTCCTTTTGGCAGCACTGTCTGAAACCCCTGATCTGGCATTCCACGCCCATCAAGTGCCTGCTCCAGCCTTCTTTTATCCCAATCTCTTTCAATTGGGCTTGATACCATTCTTTTATTGATGTTTGATGGTGGAGCTATCTGCCCGTACTCTTTAGATTAAGCACCAACACTTTTTCAGCCTTCTGCTCTTCTTTGGCCTTCTGGTCCTCTTGGGCCTTTAACTAGCTCCTCCGATAGTGCCCTATCCGGTCTAGAAGCTCCTCTAGTTCAAGGTGTCCAATCTTGTCGCACACAGATTGTATTCTTTGTAGAGATCTCCCGCTCTTCGAATTAGCGTTTCTTCTTCATTTCGCTGAGCGGCAATTGTAAATTATAACTGCTCTTGCTATTGGCTTCCATCCAAGTACAGTACTTCCGCCACATTTTTGACAGTGGCGATGAAATCACAGAACGGCGTTTTATTTGTCTGGTCACTCCTTTCTTTTCCTGCCGGGATCACCTTGTGGACTTCAGGATGGTTCGTTATTATTTCGGGACTTACGACCCTGGCTTCAATTGCTTCGGTAGCGACCGACCACTAGATTCTCGATGTTCTTTATATTCTTCATTTCATTGATTACCGTGAAAACATACCTTGTTGCCTCGTTTTTCATACATTTAAAAATATTCATTTATCTTATGTTCCAAATGATTGTGGCACCACTATGTTTTATTATTTACTTTCTGCCTATCTTGGTAAGTATCACAACTTCTCGGTGCATCATCCCTGCTCTTCTTCTCTCAATCGCCCTCTTTTGTGCTGAAGACCAACCTCTTACACGTACTAAGTGTTGAGACCATCGCCGCCTCTACAATTGCTTAGCATTTTGCTTAAAGCCACCGACATATAAAGTGCTGTCCGATTTACGAGCCCTTCTAGCTTGAGAATTTTGAATATCCTGGCTCATATATTGTTAGCTGTCAAAAGTCCTTTTCAATCATTTCAACGTTGTTACATCTTCCAGATAAGCCTGTTTTCTTCAGAATGATTCCGGGAAATCAAACTATAGGGAAGTGGACTGGCTCAATTGCTATTTAATTTGGAGCTTAAATATGTCATAAGAAAGCTACCTGTCGACGCACGAGCTACATTATTATATAAATCAAGCCAAAAGATAGCCAATGCGGGTGACATCAGAATTTTGTCACGGCCGTTAACAACTGCCAAAGAACTTCTCCTGAAACTCGACAGCGAACCAAAACTAGTAGGGCTATAAATCAATGAGAATAAAACAAACACAGTTGAGAAAAAATATGCCAAATACCCAAAATATCACACTTGGCGAATATAATATCAAATGACCATAGGGATAAATTAATCCAGTTATTGGAATTTAAGACAATAAATAGCAAACCAAAGAGTTGTTCGAAAAAACTTCTTCTTCTTCGTAGCACCACAGCCCCTCTCGGGCCTTCGCTTCCTGCAAATAGTGCCCCCAACTATCTCAGGCCATTGACCGCGTCCTCCATTTCTTCGTCAACCGAGGCAGGTCAGAGTTTCCTCGGCTTCTCCACTAGTCTCTCGCCTTCAGTTCTCCCAAAGAATACCGTTTTGGGCATCTGTTGTTTGTCTATACAATTTACATGGCCAGCCCATTGCAACTTCCGCAGTCTTGCAATCGTTGAGACCTCCGGCTCGTCAAAAATTTCATACAGCTCATGGTTGTTTTGAATTCACCATTGGCCCCCATCTCGTTCCGCTCCAATTATCCGCAGCAGGACCCATCGCTCAAAGACGACACAGCCCAAGTTTTCTTACTCTTGTTTCCATCAGCGATGATAGTGCCAATGTCACATTATTCGCTACTTTTCTAAGATTTTCAAAATGCTATCTCGTCGTTCTGGGTTTTCCACCTAAATATTTTTATGTACGCCTGATTCTTCTTTGCGCCGGGCTTGATGTCCCTTTGTCTGTTCTTCCACAATTTTGGTCGCCGCTTTCACTTCCACTCAGAGCTCATTGGTTATTTTCAGCGATGTGTCCGATAGGATGAGAGCTAGCTGGTTGTCGAGGGTCTCCATGAAATTTTCCGCCACAGATGCCGTTTGGTGCCTTGCGATGTCGAATTTTCGAAGAGGGCTGGTCGTCGTCGAACACGGCTTTGACATACGATATCGATAGGTTAGTCTGAACAATACATGACCCGAGTTACAATTGGCTCCTCGGTATGTACGGCCGTCAAGCATGTCCGAGGCCCAACGTCAAACGTATGACTAGATTTCTGTTGCATGCAATTTCAATCAGGTGCTGTTGTCGTTTGTTTCATCAGCAGTTATATCCAAAATTTAAAATCGTACAAAAATAATGCAACTTGAAACCAAAACTGTTATCAGAAAAAGTAGCAGTTTTTTGGGCACAAATTAAACGTCTTCCTTAAAAATTAGAAAATTAGCAAACAAATTTAAAACGGCTCAAAAATTATGTGTTTGACGAATGTTTCGGCATGCTGTTGTGATGCCGTTAGGTCAGGTAACGCGGCTCTGCCTACAACTCTTTCGTAGTGGTTGTCCGATTATAGACGCCAAACCAGGTGATGAAAAGAAACGTCCGATTAGCAAAAGTGTGTCAAAAAAAGTTCCGATTACAGAGCCGATCGATCACCGCGGCCAACAAAACTCCCAATTCTATTTCCAATTGCTGGACGTATCCAGTACTGTGTTACAATTGTTGCGGTTTTTCACAGTGTACTGGCTTTAGTTTTTGGGTAACCATGCTAACTACACTAGTGATATTGTAGTGCATTGGTTTACGGGAACGTTTTTTTTGCTTTAGCTCCGCAGCGACTTTCGGGCCTTCGCTTGTGTCGGCACTGAGGAAGGTGATATCGTCAGTACCAAACTTTGGTCATGTGTTTGTCCACCCAGCTGAGATACGTTCTGAATTTTAACCAGTAAGTATGATAACGGAACGGGCTGATAGTCCGTCCAAAGAATCACTCGGAACAAATCTCGTTATCGCCAACAGGATTCAAACCAGAGACTTTCGGCTTACGAGGTGAGTGCTCTAACCACTACAACACACGGATAACATTTGAGAACGTATATCTTCCAAAATCGTGCGTTGTTGCCATAATGGAAAAATGTTCAATTGGCTCGAACTTGCTGTTTTTGACTTGATTGCTATGAAATGTTCATCGTACAGGTACCTACTGCGACACTTACATATGGAGTTTTGGCATTTGTAAGGGCTACTATAGGCAAAAAAGGAAAAATTCACAAATCTTACTGTCATCAGCAAAGTTGATCGGATTTTGGCTTCTAGGGCAAGTGTTGCTTATGTGTTCATTTAGACTCTCGTCCAGATGTTTATATCCCAAATATTTTTAATTATAATGACCATCATTTTCAAATCCTTGCGCCGTCTAAAATTAGTATTGCACTTTTAATACTTGATTTTGAGAATTCTTATCAAGATCTTTCATTTGATAGCCATTGATGGCTACCTTTGGCAAATAATTTTTTTACGTTTAAATTTCATGTATGAATATACCCCCTTAAATTCTTTCAAAAAAATGTCTTATTGAAAGTTTGAAAAAATTTCAAATTTTGATATGCTTAGAAAATTTCATGTTTCTAGCTGATATAGTTTCTGAGAAAACTGAAGACAGACAGACAGGTACAGTTTTGAGTAGGGTTTTGTTAAATTAACTTATAAAGCTCTAAAAATGTCCATTTAAGAATATGACATAGTTACTGCTAATTGTTTTGGGCTTCACAATATTCCAAGTGCTTTTCTGGATCTAAATCTTTAAACTCAAAAAATTTCCGCTACCGTGTTTTATGGAATAATTCTTAACATTTTTGAATTTTAGTATTCACTTTCTTATGTTGACGTATTCTCATTTCAAAGCTTGAATACCTACTTTTGCCTGAAATTTGATCGCTAGTTCAATCGAAACTGCCGTTATTAACATAAAGCTCACGTAAAAATTTAATATATGAGGCAGCGTTATGCTTATTTCTGTCTTCTGTTATTTTCTGTGAGTTCAACGCCATATGGGCCTACACTAAATGTGAATTTGGCGATGTTTCCAATCAAGTATTAATCATCATGTAGTCTGTGGGGACAATGGGTTAGGGCACAATCCTCTTGCGCAGCAGCTCCCAAGTTCAAGCCTCGTTGGCGGCACCGAGTTTGAGCTTCTGATGCAGCTGTCGGACTATCAGCTCACCCAGCTGTGATGGGTACTAATTGAAAAATCAGGTAGTAATCACATGGTTGAGCGTGATATTGCCCATATCATTTTGAATTCCGTTACGGTCATAGAATGAGATACCTTAACAATAACATATCACCAAGGTTCGTATTTGGACTGTTACGCGATGGATTATTATTATTATTATGAATCAGCATATAGCAGTCTACTAATTTCAATTCTGTTCAATCTAAAAACAACCTTCGCATTCTTATCTTTCTGCACTCATCGCACTTACATCATAACCTTCTGTCGTGTGCTTCTCAACATTATTTTAAACTTTACCTCCATTAAATCTTCAAAACAAAAATCTCTAAACTTCATACCGTAACCATCAACAAAAACCACGACATACACAATATAAGCAACGCGTCTAAGATATTCTCCAGATGAATTTTTAAATTGTAAATCTTCCATAGGGCAACCGTGAGTTTGCATGAGATTTTCCTTTTCAAGTCTACAAGGATTTCTACTGAATGCATATGGACAACCTCAAGCTATTCGAGATCCGTTATAAGTACACATATCCAGAGAATATTAAGGATAAAGGGCATTATGTGGAATTACATGATAAATTCACCCAAACAGGACCTCACGTGTTAGTGTAGATGTGTATGAGTGTGAACTTGTTGCATGTCCTGAAACTGTATATAGGCATAAAAGTCAATAGCAAAATGAATAGAGGGTGTCAGAGAGAAGGATCTGTACTATGTATTATATCGTCCTTGGTGAACGACAGCACTATGGATAGATTCTGGACAATTCAATGGTATTATATCAACTTGTGAGGCTCTCAACAAGTAAACATGTTCATATAGCTTACACGTTTTCATTCTTTCTCTCACTCTCTATTTCCTTCTCGTCCTTCCCTTCCTTCTTCGATGTATGATTCTTTCAACTGGTGGCTCTCTATCAGAGCTCGACAGATGGATACATCACGTCAACATTTTGAACAGTTGATATCCTGTTTAGCTTCATTCACTACAGACTTCTTTTCTATTTAATTTTTCCTTTTTTTCCGTTCCTTGTATCAATGTATGGTTGCCGGGAAAATTGATTTTCTGTCAAGATACGGGTGCTTTTATGCATTGCCGTAAAATTGAAAAACTTGCTGATTGCGTTTGGGCAGTTGGCTGAGATACGATGGTTTGTGAACAAGAGAGCAGGTTTGTTTTTAAATAGCGTCATATATGTTGGTGTACAAAAAGTGTGAACCTTGATATTTTATGAAATCCATTACTTCTGTCGTAAAGGTAGGAGCTTTTAAGTGTAAGCCTAATGAGGATGTAGAACTGAATAAAATAATTAAGAAAATTCACACTTTACAAACCGAAGTGAGACTACTCAGCTTTATAGATTCAAAATGGACAAAAATTGAAAGCTTTTAAACAGAAGGTATGATGATCATATGTCATAGAGAGCAATTGTCCATGATACCATGGTTAAAATTATGTCCATGCAGCATTGTAGCCCCTTTCGGACCACCGCCAAGAAGTAGCTAAAGTATCCCATTATCTTAATCTTCTCGGTTAGTTTTGTTTTCTCTAGAGAATATTAAGGGTTTTCCAACCATAATGCACGATGTTAATAACCTCAAGTTTTTCGCCCAACTTAATTTGACATGTCTTTGTTTCAGTGTTGGACAAATTCAACTATGGAGAGGTACACAATTGAGCAGCGCCGTACGGTTGTTGAAGCCTTTTGCAAAAATGGGCGTTCAAATCAAAATGAATTTCGTGCACTTGGTGGTTTTTTTGGTCACCATAATCGACCAAATGTGTTCACAATCGGGAGAATCGTGCGCAAATTTCAGCAAACCGGGTCTATAGGAAATGTGAAATCACTTGTGCATGCTCGCTCAGTTCGTTCTGCGGAAAACATTGCTGTTGTTCGCAATTTTGTGGCAGAAGAGCCGTCAACCTCGAGTCGTCGTCGTGCCCAACAATTGAACATCTCACAAACATCACTGATGTGAATTTGAATAAAGATTTGAATTTACACGCTGACAAAGTTCAACTGACTCAAGAACTGAAGCCTACTGACCATTTCAAGTGTCGGCACTACGCCGAATGGTTGATTGAACAGGCAGAAGGGAATGGTGTCTTTACAAAGGAAATCATCTTCAGCGACGAGGCACACTTTCACCCCAGTAGACTCGTTAACAAGCAGAAGTGAGTGATTGTTGAAAAGCCGATACATCCACAAAGAGTGACTGTTTGGTGCGGTTTATAAGCTGGCGGCATCATCGGGCCGTACTTCTCAATAACTTAGTCATCTGACAGCTTCTTAAAGTTAAGAACCGATCAATAAAAATTATTCGTTTCCAAATATGCTTGAAAAGGTCGAATAATTTGTTCAGAATTGCTTACCGTGTAACATTTATGCATCGCCAAAGGGTGACAGTAAATGAAATTTATATAACATCCCGCAGGGGGTTTTGCCGCTCGATACTATTCATATTGATGACTTCGGACAACTGCCAGCGGTCAAGTCTAAGAAGAAACATGTGTTGGTAGTTGTTGATGCGTTCACAAAATTTGTCCGGTTATACTCGTATGCCGCTAGCTGTCCACACACGGGAGGTATGCAGTGCTTTGAACAAATATTTTAATTATTATGCGCGCCCACAATGCACTGTTTCTGATCGCGGCACTGCTTTCACATCCGGTGAATTCACTGATTTTCTTAACAACCGAAATACTCGTATCGTCCATGTGAAGGTGGCTGTTGCCTCGCCACAAGCGAATGGTCAGGTTGAATGGGTGAATCGAGTATTAAAGGGTGTTTTGGACAAAATAATTGAACCCATTGAACGTGGCAGTTGGGCGCAGATGCTTTCGCATGTTTAGTATACCATTAACAACACTATGCACCGATCGATTAACCGAACTCCGAGTAAAATTTTATTAGGCGTCAAAGAGGGTAGCAAAATAGCGGACAAATTGACTGAGCATTTGATTGAGATTTTTGCCGTCAAAAATGCGGTTGACGTTCAATGGATTTGCACTGACGCTAGAGAAGCTGTAGCCTAGTCTCAAGGTTATAATGAAGAGTCCTTTTTACGGCATAGCAAACCGACAAAGACGTTTGAAGTTGGTAGTTATATTGTTGTACGTCACGTCGAAATGACGGCCGGATGTAATAAAAAGCTCTTGCCAAATTTTCGGGGCCCATATGCGATAAAGAAAAAGCTACCGCATGGCCGATATATAGCTACCGATATTGAGAACTGTCAAATTACTCAAATGCCGTACAATGGCATTGTTGACGCTAAACGTATAAGACATTGGATTGAGCATCAGTCGAATAGCACTGGCTTCAAGGGGAAATCAAAACAGTGGAGTAAAATGACTTTAGGTTAAACTTAAATTTTTAAGTTTCTAGTTGATTGAGGTCAATCAATTTGTCAGGTTAGCCGAGCTATACACATTTTATATTTCCTGCGTTCGTTGTGTTTGGTTGTGTCGCCATCTACACATGACATCTGTAGTGACAGAAGGCAAGACTCAAGTGGCCATTTTTTGAGGTCGGTTGAAAAAAAAGACCACCAAGCGAAGGGGACGCATACCTATGTCTGTAAGATAAAAAAATTAACCGCAAGTCATCCGCTGCTCTTAATTGTTTAAAATCCGAGGTTGTAGCGAAATCGTGCCCCCTAAAAAATATTCTAATTTTGCTCTGCGAGTTGTGAGAGAGCACCACTTTCTACCTACGTACAAAATTTCATCACTCTAGCTTATGTGGTTTGCGAGGAAACTTGCAGTGACGCACAGACAGTTGGGCAGACAGGTCGTGATTTTAGTAGGGTATTGTAAAAAAATTTTACAATACAATACCTTAAAAAGTAACAACAAAAAATATATACGAGTCGAACTGACTACCTTCTAAAAATAGCTGGAACCATGCACACGTAAATTCCTTAAAACGTTTTCTATAATATTTAACTTGGTGTAGCTATAAAGCTATCTCATCTCCAAGGAACAATCTAAAACTAAATTAACCACTTAAAAGATGAGAACAAAAAATTATATTCATCGTCCTTTTCCCAGCAACAATCAATAACATCAGCAACCTTCTACGAAAAAATAGCGAATCAAATGAGGAGAAGCACATTCATGCCATGAAATCACCCTAAAACAAATTTTTAAATTTATGGCAGGTGAGCAAGCAATTTTTGTGCTTTATGATGAGTTGATTCAGGATGAGAATGGCACGTCTGCAGGAGTGGATCCTGTGAAGGTGATTGCTTGCAATATGTAGGTAAGCTTGTTGGCAAGTGTAACGGATTTGAAGTAATTTTTCAAGCAATTTTTTAAACTTTTCGTTTGCCAGCACAAGCCATCACATCGGCGATGGTGTCGAGGTGAAAAAGCGTGAAAATTGAGAGATGAAAGGCAACGTGAATTTGTCTATTGTAATAGCAGGTTATCAATTTATTTTCCTGAGCAATGATTTCCATCATGTTGGATAGGTTGAGGTGAAAAATTGCATGTAGCTTGAGGATATTGTTCATTGATTTTTGTTGCTATGGTGGAGAAGGGGTGGGATTTTTTATACTGGTGAGTTGTGAATAAAGAGCAGATTTTATAAAATGAAGGATTCTGTAATTTTGTCACAGTGTTGCTTAAAGCTATTGATAAGGTGACCTCTTTCATGTTGAAAAAACTGCAATAAACCAAGTCACTTTGAACCATCGAAATTTAAGACAAGCTTTTGTATATGTACACTCCGCTTTTGATTGGGCTGGAACTAAAAGCTGCAAAAGATTCTTGAATAGGTAAAAAAAGTTTTAATTGAATTATGTACTTAAGCCACATAACATGTACTTCATACAAATTAATTGCTCACATAAAAGTAAATTTTGCGTTCCATCTAAAAACAAGTTGGGTAGACAAAACCACACTCATCTCAGAAGGGTTTTGTGCTCAGCCTACAATATGCAGACACCAATAATGAATAAACTCAAGAAAAACTTGAATGACATCTACAACAAACAGATACTCATTTTAAAAGGGAGACAATTATTATACCATTTTAACTCGCTGTCAATTTGTTGCAATATCACTAACAACCATTGCCTCAATGTAATCCTAAAGATATAAAGAGAAAGATAATTTGTTGCCTTAACCGCTCACTCAGCTTCTTCCTCAGGACAACTGACTTACTTATTCTACTTCTACCTATTTATATGCTAAAGATTTGGGATGATTACGGATTTTAAAAATCGCTATTTTGAAGGATCTACACCTCTGTGCTTATATGTTAAAGGTTGATGGGGCTGTACGCTCTCTCAAAAGCCAGTGCATCAAATTATTCACCAACCCAACTGGATCAATTTCCGAATCTGTTCCATCAGCTTTCTCTGTGCCCGTAAACAATTCTTCCTTACCATCCTTCATTTTAATCAGTTTACTTTTGTGGCTGGGAGATGAACGTCACTTACGCGCTAAGTGTGCAACTTGCATGCTCACAAATGACTAAACTACCCACTAAACACCTTCCCTGTCAACCCAAGAACCTAGCCTAGAACCGTTTGACACATTACTTCGGGCCAGGTCTCATTTTGTTGTTGTTCAAGCTGGGAGTCCCTCTTCATGTGGGGGGGAGAGGGGAAGAGGCACTGCCAGACAAGCAGCCACCGAGCCCGCACAACCCTGACTGCTGTGAGCTCCTTTTATCTTTAAGGCATACCCAAACATAATGTGCCACCTGGCTACATTTGTGTTTGACTGCAAGTTGGCTACGATAGAAATCAATCTCACCATGCTTTCAATTTAGCTACGGCCTCAGATCTGGGATGAGAGGCACATTCCACATTCCCTTCGTGCAATTCACCCAAGACTGTTACCAAATGTTGAGTGCGTCCCCGTTTCGCTGCAAGTAAATAGCCCAGCGCCCTCTAGCAAGGAGGGCAGTAGGTATCATGCCTGCAATAATACTCACCTCCGAATCAGAGACAGTTAGATACTATGATGCAATCTTCAGTGCTCCTCTTCTCTGTACCTGTGCCAAACGTTTTCGATATTCGTCTCTACTGAGAGCGTCGTCCTTTATTTCTACTCCGTATAGTAGCACTGAGCTTACGGCATTTATCAGGAGGCGTCTTCTTGATGGTTTGGGTCCCCCTACGTTGGCCATAAGTCGACTTAGAGCCAATACTCTCGAAGCAAATTTCTCAACCATGCCCTGATTTGGCTCAGAGCAGCTTATCTTCAAGTCGATCAGTAGCCCTAGGTACTTCACCGCTGGCTTTGATTCAATTAGTATATCTCCAATACTGAGCATCCTTATTCTAGGGATTCTCTTTTTTGTCAAGATGACCACTACGGTTTTCTCCAGTGCTTTGGTCCATTAGATAGCGCCTCAGATATTCTGGAACTTGTTTTCCAGCATATCCAGAGGAGTTGAAGGCGTTCCAGACGTCTAGTGTCACCAACAGGACGATCCATCTGTTGGTGCGGCTGTATGCCTCTGACTTTTGAACCCCGCCCACCACCTTTGCAATCGCATCAATGGTGAAGTGTCCTGCTCTAAAGCTGCACTGCCGCGGAGATAGGTCCTCAGCAGCACGAACCGCGTCAGTGAGTCTCCCCTTGATGCATTTCTCTAGCACTTACCCAGCAGTGTCTAGCATGCATCACAGGCGGTATGCTCCACCCCTTGCTGATCAGCAAGAACACCGCCACCTTCCATCAAACCGGGAAAACTCCGTCCCATAGACAAGCGTTGAATGTGCTGAGCAGCAAGTCAGGACAATGGTGATAGACAAATTGCAACACCTGAGCTGGAACACCATCTCGACCTTGAGCCTTCCTCACTGTCAATGAAAGGACTGTCCCTTCCAATTTTGCCTCTCTCAAGAGTGACCATTCGATTGCTGTTTCACCGTAGACAGCTACAACATGGGCGGGATGGGCGAGGAAGGGTTCTTGCAATATCTCGTCCATCCTTTCCTCATCAAATATGCAAGGCCGCCATAGAGCATCAAGATTCCGCATAACTAGCATGTAGTCAAGGCCTACGGATCCGTGCTCGCATTGTCCTCTAGATATTGCCAGTAAGGAGCCGTGCTGTTGTTAATCAATTTGCGAAGCCATTTCCTAGCCAACTTATTTGCTGCTATCCGTTTGCATGTCCCGTCTTAGCTTCGTACTCTTTGAGCCTCGCGGTGAAGTTAGTAAACCTTCCCTTCGCTTTTCAGCGATTTAAGTCTAATATCAGTATACTTGGGGCATTGCATTGCCGAAGAGGTAGAGAAACATTGCAAGCAGTTATGATGATGCTTATAATTGAGTTTACTACGTCTTGAGCTGCCAGCTCTTCTAGCCTTGCGAACCACCCTGTAGTGAAGCAACTACCGTGAACACCTCAACAACATCTTGACGACCATCCTTCCAATGTTCAAGCTAACTGTAGAATGTCAAGAGCACGAACGTCGGGAGACGATTGCACTAATCTCAAGCACAATACACTACTGATCACGAGCTGAGTAGTCATCTAATAATCTCCGATTTCGTTTCCTCTATACTCACCAATATGAGGCAAATGTTATATGCGATATGGTTCCCTCACATCTAATACGGTGGAAATTTGGCGTAATTCCGACGTTTAGCTCGACGAGCGCCGTCCTCATCGGTATTTCTAGTATTTGTTTTCCCTGCGAATATGTTCAAGGCATGTCCTATTCCATTGCCTTAGCGTTGAAATCTCCTCAAACGTGCACGTTGCCATCTGCATTTGAGCCAGCCCCCTCCATTAAGCTTGACTTAAATAGATGATATTGGTTCGTTGGGCGTTAGGTACACACTAAAGAAGGTGGTCCCTGAGCACCAACTCCACACGAAACCATCCCTCCATCCACAGCCCTCGCTCTGGAAACCACTGTTCCTGACTCAAATGGCGGTAGTACCAGTTTCATCGGGATATCATGATGCATGATGGATGCATGATGATTGCTCACTCAGCAATAAAATGTTCTCTTTCACATCCCTCGCAAACTGCACTAGCAGGTTTTGAGCGGTTAAACTGCATTGTGGCTTTACCTACAAGATATGGGTCATCGAAATTTTGATTTTGCCTTTGCTAGGGCCATATTTCCCTGATCCCAAAACGTGCTGAAGATCTGGTGTTTGATCAGCATCCTTGCAAAGGATACAGTATGCCTTGTTTGTACAATCTTTTCTTTTATGTCCCATTTTCACCGCCCTGTGCAGTCTAGGAGCTCTTCTAGTTCAAAGAGCCCATTCTGTACACTTTTGCTGATTTTTGGCGAGTCGCATGCTGATTTTATTCCTTTCGAATATTTCCAGCTTTTTCGAATAACCTTTCGTGGTGGTGTCGCTGGATGGCAATTGTTCTTAACGACGTCCTTCCTTGGAAAAGTTATCGGCTTTCGTTTCTGAGTCCAGTATTCAGCTGCGTTTTCGACAATGGCAGTGAAATCGCCCACAGGAGCTGCATTTGTCGGGTCACTCTTGTCTTTTTCTGGCATGATCACTTTGTGGACTTCAAGATGGTTCGGTATTATTTCGGAGTTTTGGCAGTCATTATCGAGTTCTCGATGTTCTTTACATTTTCTTCTACCGCACTAACATCTGCAGATTCGCCACTCTTCTTTTTTAAGGAAGCTCTTGCATTCGCATGATTTTTTATTTTTTTTTTTCGTTCTCTATCTTTGTACATTTTTTTTTGTAGCACTCTAGCCCCTTTCAGGCCTTCGCTTAGAGATAGTTAGAGTATATCATTGGCGTGATCTAATATATCGACACTCCACAAGGTTATATGATCATTATCACGCTTTGGCCGTGTGTCCGTCCACCCAGCTGCGATACGTTTTGATTTTAAACCAGCACGGATTACAACGAAACAGGCTTGTAGTCCGTCCAAAGAACCACTCGAACTACATCTCGTTGACGCCAACGAAACTTGAACCAGAGACACTCGACTTACGGGCTTAGTGCTCTAGCCGCTAAGCCACGCGGACTATTTTTCTCAATTTGCTATTAAGATTGCGACTGTAACTACATTTTTGCTTTTTTTGTTGATCTCATTTTAAGTTTTTTAAAAGCAATTGCTCCAGTTTGATAGGGTTTCCTCTGGGAGCCACTATATCTGCTGGTGTGTAGTCAGCTTTTTGTGCCTATGGTTATTTTTGCAAAGCAGGGAGGCCACTTTTTGGGGAGAAGTGGTCAGAGCCAGACCAGGGCTAATTAGGAGTCCGTCTGAACCGAATCTACCCCATTAACGAGCTGGAGGGAACCTTGAACGTACTTCTACGCACGCCAAGATTCCAATCCAACTGCCATATCATCTCCGTCCGAGATTGAGACGATATGATGGTTGAATTGTAGCCGTTCATGCATGTGTGTCAACCTCGGCGCAACAAGGTCCGAACCATATTGTCCGCCAGCACAAGCCATCAGTACCAGTTCATTGTCCAAATCGTAGTGCCTGTCATCTCAGGAATATCTTCACGGTGACCTCCGTTGTAATGATTTTACATCAGCCATTCGTTCCGCTTCAAGATTCCTTAAAGGGAAGTTAAATCGAACTTCAATCGGTGATAGACGTGAAGTCTTGGAATGTGTCACTGGACTCTACCCATCAGGTCAATAAGTCCGAACACCCTTAGCCCACTTCGAGGTGGCTGCTAGCAGGCTAGCCAGTTCGGAGAGAAATTTCGGTTGACGGTTTTCCGCGATTAGACTAAGACGGAATACAAATTATCTGCCACCGTTTCAAATGCCCTATTTCAAACGTATCAAAACCTTCCATCAAGTTAATCTTACTTTACTTCGCTTCGCTTTCCTCTCTTTCCGACCGTACGTCCAGTCCAAAAAGGAGACAATACCAATCAAAAAGAAACTACTCGAATCCAAAACTGAATGAATTTGCTCTAATTAAAAATCCAAAATCAAACTACGGTGCCACGTGCAGTACCGTAAAACCGAACTGACCAGTCACGGATTATCGAAATTCTACCTCCTCGACGACATACTCACCTTCAACTTCCTTTCCTCCTGAAAAAAAACGAACACTTACTCAAAAGAAAAAATGTTTTTTTTTCATTTAGCGATTTTTACGCTATGTATTTTATTAAATAGTAACTCAATTATGTAGCTACACACAAAGAATTTTCATAAATAAGTATAGTGAAATTTAAAATGATTTGCGAGTGAGGAAAAAATCTTATTTTCATTATTTGCGTTTCGTAAGAAAATTTTGTAAACATAAAAAAAAATTCTGCATTACGTGCAAATTTCGATTCAGACGAAACTATGGCTTTAATTTGATTCATACCTATTCTACTCAATTATAGTCGCCCAACATATCACGTGAACGCATTCTACTTTTATTACGCTCCAAGAAGCTGCACATAATAATATCAATTGAGTTTTAACCTTGGTCTAACTCCTTTATATCGTTTGAAAATTTTCATGAGAACTCTACGTATTTCAAATTCTTTGGCTGTATTATAAAAAGGCGGTCATGAAGTTTTTCAACAAGTTTTTAACAGATCATCCAATGTTTTTATTTTTTATTTATTTTCCACTAATTTTTAGTAAGAGTTTTAATTTATCTCTTCGCTTCGGATATGTTTCGATTCATGTTAAAAATGAGGCTCAAAAAACGTTTAACAATTTATTTGGGCACACTGATTCTGCGATCAAGGAGTGAATGGAAAAATTTATAAGATGAACCGTTCTCGTTTCAGGATTTAAAAAAAAAATCTTGCATCTTTTCTGTTTTCAAAAAATATTTACATATGTAGCTGACTAGCAGTTATAGCACCAGCCACATCACTCCGACACAATCTTTTGCATGACCCCAGTCACGCTCCAAGTCCAAGCCTCTATCCAGTGTGACTGTTGATTTGCTCTTTTCCAGCTTACCAAACGTAGGCAATTAAACACTATTTGCGGTATTTCATGCATTCAGCTATGGAGGAAAAGAAAATATTGGAAAACGGATAAACTTCGCACTTATGGAGCTCACTAAAGAGGAGGCATAGCAAGATACTTGTGCAGAACTTTTTCTGATCATTTACCGATCGAATACGATTAAAAAAACATTGCAGTTTTCACAGTCTGTTTTGGCGATATACGATACACGAACACATGCCCCTGCTTCAAATCTTCAATTCGCCCTCTATTGTTTTAAATGATTTGTATGTCTCCATAGTTTCTGGCGGTAGTGTGTCTTTTGCTCTTTCTCCTTTTATTTTTCTCTGTTCTTTCACCCAATACAACACTTTTCCTAATGCCAATAACAAATTGCTTGATCTTGTTCTTTCCAACTTGTTACCTTCTTCTCTGTCCGCATCGGTGGCAGTCTCATCCTTTGTCAGACCTGATCCCCACTATCTATTGAGCTTGCTATCACATCTTCTCATTCTTTGAAGAATTTCTCACCTTCCCGCTTTAATTTTTTAAAAGCCGATTTATCGAGAATGAGAGCTACCCTTAATGCCGTGGTATTCCTTTTTCAGCAATCTCCACGCTGAAGATTGTGTTGATAAGCTCTATATGTTTCTTTCGTCCTTAATCTCACAATTTACTCCTGTGTGTCCAGCAAGAAGACCTAAAGATGCTTCTTGGTTTAATTCAGATATTGCCACTGCAATTAAAGCTAAAGATGCTGCCCGCAGAAAATTCTTATCAGTGGTCTTCCGATTGACCTCGTTAAATTTAAAGAACGTCGTGCCGCGGCCAAGAAAATTGCCACTTCTGCACTTTCTGCATATGTTAACCAGATTGAAATTACGTTAATGTCAAATTAAAATCGTGCGTTCTGGTCGTACGTAAAATATTTAAGGACCTCTCATTATGCCCTGATAATTTTAGTCTAAATGGTGTGACATCCTCTTCTCCTCAAGAATCTTGTGAACTCTTCACTTCTTATTTTTCTTCCTTTTGTGGCAGGACTAAGCATTCCCCTTTCTTCAACTAATCTTCTTGCTCTTTTTCCTCTACTGATTTTCGTACAAACCTCTTGCAGGCTGAGCAACTCTTAAATTATCTTGACAACAGCACCAGTGTGGGTCCTGATGGCATTCCAAATTTTCTAGCAAAATCTTTATCTTCTTCGCTTTGTGTTCCCCTTTCTATTGTTTTTAACTTGAGTTTATCGTGTGGGGTTTTTCCCGTCCAATGAAAAATTGCCCACATATTTCCTTTTTTTAATCTGGTGATCGTAATATCGTCTCAAACTATCATCCTATTCCCCTTCTTCCTTGTTTTAGTAAAATTCTTGAAAAGATAGTTTTTGTTTTGCTGTATCGACTCATCTTTAGCAGACCAACAGCATGGTTTTGTCAGAGGCAGATCTACCCTTACAAATTTACTTTCTTTTACCCATCATATTGCAGCTGCCCTCGATCAACAACAACAAGTGGACGTTATTTTTACGGATTTTTCTAAAGCCTTTGATTCAGTGAATCACTCTCTCCTATTTGAGAAACTTTTGGGGTTCAATGTCCCTAGTTGTATCTCTTTTTGGCTTCTCTCCTATGTCTTGAATCGTCAATGTGTACTCACTTTAAACTCTTACTTCTCTTCTTCTTTTCACCCGAGCTCGGGAGTTTCGCAAGGCTCAATACTTGGCCCCATACTATTTTTACTTTTTGTCAATGATTTAGCTTCTGTTATCACATCTCCCTGTCACTTTTATGCTGATGACTTTAAGATTTTTGGTGCTAATCAACCCATCTCTCCTTAATATTCCAAATGCCATCAGATGACATTCTCCTGTAACAAATGTCCTCTTCTCTCAACGTATAGGCTTGTTGGCATCCCTTTGAGCAATGTAACCTCCTTAAGGATCTTGGTGTGCTTTTCGATTGTAAACTGAAGTTTGATCTCCACATTGCTCTAATTATTAAGAAAGCCTCTGGCTTAACTGGATTTATTTTACGATCCGCTTCGTCATTTCAACATATCACATCCTGTATGTGTCTTTACTTTGTAGTGAAAAGGTAATTCAGAAAGTCCGTAAAGGACTGCAGCGATAGTCTGCTGCCTCGGCAGAAGAAGGTGTCAGTATCTGCCGAGAATGCCCTTGTCTGGGGACGCGTGAATGCGCTGGCAAGCTAGCATTGCGGTGTCGTGGGGCGGGTTCATTCCCCCCAGCACAAGGACCCACTACAAAGAATTTCGCATTCACGAATTTCTGGGGTCGAACAAAAACAAGGCGACCGAAGTCGCAAAAAGTGTAGGCAACTATACCAGGGACAACTGACTTGTTCATGGAACAAGAGAAACTAGTAAAAAGAAGCGGAGGCAGGATAACCTCGTCCTTACCCGGAGAGGCTCATGGCCCACAAATGAGAGAGGGGCAACCGGGTGGTGATGGAGCCCCTGCGCACCCACCCAACCGGATTAAATCCATAATTGTTGCAGTGGCCAGGTATTCTTCTTCTGCGTGGAAAACTCATACAACTTAACTTGCATGAGCCTTCCCATCAGAAGAGAAGTACCCCGGTGACCAATTTATGCCATAGAATTATGCAAGTCGATTACATAACCCTATGGCATAAAGAGGCACTCTGCTTGGGCCACTCAACCCGCGAAGTCACCTGAAATAAAGAAGATTAGTATGTACCCGGCGGCTGGTTCATGTTTTATGGGGAAAGCCTGCCACCGTACCGGGTCCTATACCCGGTCAGAACCAGAGGAAAGGAAAGACCGAAGGGTATCGTTTAATTCCACATTTCGTTTTTTATTATCTCATAAATGTGTTTCTAATACAAATTTTTACACGATTCTGACCTCAGTTTGGTCTTTTGTTAAAGCCTTACTGGAAAACAATTTACATTTACTATGGTAAATCACTCAATAAAACGTCTACTCGAGTATGATCGATTTTCTTTGATACAAATTCATTGCTAACGGAACACGACTAATTCCTTTCTTTTCTGGTTGTTCTCTTTCTATGCAAAAAAAGCAAAAAAAATCCTCTGTTCTGTTCGCAGTTCACTAGTTAATTTACAAAATATAGGTTAATTATCCTCAATCAATTTAAGACATATTTGATCAAATTTTTCAAGCGAAAAATAAAAAATGAAAAAAAAACTTGCAGAAAAAAAATTGAAAAAAGAAGAAAGGGTACTTACCCAAACCTCCTCCTACGAGCGCTCGTGTTCGGGCGGGTAAGGGCCTGCAAACTTGTATTATTATTTTATATTTAAAATTTAAGCTTAAAATTTTTTTTTCTTTCTATCTTCGAAAACTTGATCACTTCGAAATTTTTCCGGTCTCAATTTATTTATTTGGTAAACAAATTCTGCGGTGATTTTCGCGTTTGCTGATTGTCTCCGTCTCTGTTTTTATCGTCGTCGCGGTCGCCGTGGATTTTCTTGCGAGACTTCTTCTGAACGTTTCCAATTCAATTCGATTCTAGTTTTTCGTTCCCGTCTCTCCTCCGAATCATATTCTTGCCACTTTTATCCATCGAATAATGTCCCTCGTGCACAATTAATACAATGATGCACAAAACTTTTCGTTTTCGCACTCAATCGTTATAATTTAATTCGTCATAAAAATGCATGCAAGTAAGAAAACCGGTCGAATGTCGATTTTTATTTCCCGGTAGTTAATTACCGCCTGCCTCAGTTTGTTCTTTCGACACTAAATGAGGGAAAAACGCGCAATCCCGGAACATGCATCGCCATTCGAATCATATCACTCTGGTTTTAACTTGTGTTATTTTCCACTCTCCATTTTACGTCATCAAAAAAACGATGCCTTGTGAAATGTCACAAATCTGTGATGCACAATCTTATATTTAATTGAATACGACAATAAAACATTAATAGAAAGATAAACTTCAAAACCGAGTTGTGTAACAAACTAATGAATTTATTCCCTTAGACAAAATTAAGATCTTAAAGCACATTTAGAATATTGGGCATCAGCGAGAGCACTTTCCCTGTAATCGCTTAACTGTCTCCCATTGTACTCGAGCGATGTCACAACAAGCACATGCACTTTTTCCGATTCCTACGCCTTGCACTCCTTTTTGCGAACGAAAAACGGATCTCAAATTTTCCCCCGGTACGTGAAACCGTTCAACCACGTGCTCGCCACTCACAACTCACAGTACGGAACATTCCCACGATTCCGCTAAACGTTAGGTGCTGTAAATCTTCACTCTCCTCCACACACCACCGTCACCAGCTGGTGCTCCGTTCATTGTCACGACTGAAACCTTTTCGATTACTTGGAATAAAAATCACAAACTTTCCAGGATTCCGCACAAATCCTAACATTTAATAAAATTCTACAAATCCAACTTCACAAACAAATCTTTAAAATCGTCTCTCGCCACTCTACAATGTCGATCGTTCCGAATTCAATCTTTTTCCGCAAATTGAATTTTCTTGTCTCGTGCACCGCTAACGACAATCTCCCGACAACCGCACCAGCAACCCAAGCAAATCCACTTCAGCCGAAGACGCACGGCGAACTCCCAAGTATAGTTTTTGTTGTTTTGCGTTCGCTGCAATTATTCCACAAATAATGCTGCCAATTTTCACTCGCAGGAAAACAATAGGATCAATGTAAAGCCTTATATTAGCCGTCGCATTGCCCATTACATTAAACGCATAGCATGTATACAATCCACTTTCATTGCGTTGAACATTATGAACTTGTAATGATCCATTCTCTAGAAGGGAAATGCCTGCCCTCAATTTTTCTGGAAGTAATCCACTTAAATTCAGTTCTTCTCATGTTTCGTCGCTCAGCAAATCTTTTTCAATTCGCTCTTCGAAATTTTGTGGAGGAAGCAATTCAACTCTTTTGTTAGGATCTGCACTGTGACGCAAGATTTCATTGGATGGTGTGATCTAGAGAATATCCAGAGGCGGGTTTCCAGTGAAAACACACTCCAGAGTGGCAGTTGATTTCAAAAGATGCATACGACTATCTGAAGACTTGATTATGACAGGCTTAATGCATTGTAATTTTTTGATGACGGTTATCAGATCGCCAGGATACCCGTGTCGGCATCTCAGTGTTGCAAGGCTATTCAGGAAAATCATGTTGTCGGAAGTTACCACTGGTGACATTCTAATTTTGAGCGTACCCTGTTCAAGCCAGTCCGCTGTCCAATGCACGCGGCAATCACAAGCATAGTCATTGTCGTTCAAATTTACATAATCTAGCGCTTTGACCTTCTTCAGCTGTTCTGGTATGTATGTAAGCCTATTATTTGATATATCCAACCATTTCAATTGACTAAATTCGCCTTTTTCTTTCGGCAAGTAACGAAGACCATTTCCTGATAGATCAAACCTTTCAATCGCTGGCGTATTTTTCAGTGTGCATGTGGGCGTATTGAACGGAGTTCACAACAAATTAATGATTGAACGCCAAGAAACGTGATGTTTCATAGAATAATTTGTGTACATATTCATCTGTACGATATGGTTTCATTTGGAGATCATTGAAAATAATTTTTTCGTAACTTAATAACTCAATCAACGTGGAGAACAGTTTACGCTCTTCCTCATATTTAGCATCATTTGATTGCAAAGCGGCCATCGATTTCTTAGGATGTAAGCAATTTTGTTCATGTTCTGGAGCTTCATGAACTGGTCCCATCCATTGGCATCCAATACGATGGTATTTGCAAATTAGAAATTTCTTTTACACCGAGAACGGAAAGAAAAACTACGTGAAAAATCTTTTTTTCTCGGAGCGAACGAAGGCCGCCACAACCGTACCTTCTCGATTACTACAACTTTTCACTAGTACGTAGTAATTTCGAGTACTGCTCCTGAATTTGGAGTTTGTACCACAGGAAGCACATCGATGCTCTGGAGTCAGTTCAACGCAGATTCACACGGTCTCTATTCTTCGAATTCAGCCTTTCTTACTACCCTTATGATGACCGACTTCATACTTTGAACCTTCCTACCCTTGAGTCCAGACGATCTTTCCTTGAAGAATGTCTTTTGTTCAAGCTTCATCATAGCCTTTTACCTCAAAATAAATACATTCGACGCGGCTCGCCCTAATAGATCCTCGCTTCAATTTCAGGTTCCGTATGCACGTACTAACACCTTCTTCGACTCTCCTTTGCTACTAGTGATGGGTCGTACGCGTACGTACTGCACGAACTGAGCGGCACAGTGTACTGTACTGTGCGGGTGCGCTAAATATATAACGTGCTACCCGCACACCGCACAGTGGAACAGTACAGTGCTTGATGTTGATCATAGATCAAAATTTCAGGGTGCTGTTCGGTATTGTAGTACGACGACCTACCGCACCGTGCGATTAGCCGTGCTGCGTGCTGGCTGGGTGCGATCTACGTCTACCGTACTGGGTGCGATCTCCAATTTGCCGTGCTAGGTGCTAGGTGCTACGTGCATTGTAGCACCAGTCGTACTGTGTACGATTTATTATAGATCATATGGTTTGGAATGAGAGAAATGTAAGGACGCACGTGAAAAGCGTAAGCAAAGTTTGTGGCTGTTTGCGATCAAGAGCAATGCATTTTTAGGGCTTTGTAGATTTTTTATAAAACCCTTTTAGTTTCGCGAGCTGTTGGTCTGTCTGTGTCTGTCCGTCCGCTCGTGTCTGTCCGTCCGTCCCTGTGTCACAGAAAGATTTTCGCATATAGATTCAATGTAGTACCCTCTTCAAATTTCTAGTAAGAAAAATTTTTTATAAGGTTTTTAAGCGTTCATGTGGAGTTGAGCCTTAACTTATTTTTCGTTGAATGTGGCCGGTATGGGTATCAAAACAAAGGTCTTGATGAGAGCTTTTGAGACCAGGTTTAAAAACTTTTCTAACATTGTAGTAACATTTTACGGGATCGCGAGGGAAGTCAAAATATGCGAAACGTTTGTGTAAAAACAACAAAGTTATTGCCAATTCAAAATTTGACAATTAGTAATATTTAATTCAGCTGACGCAAATATGTGAACCGATTGAGGCATGCCTCTATATCATGAGCTAAGCTGTATGTGCTAGCGCAAGTTGAAAATGAAAGATGAAGCGCAAGTTGAAAGGGAAGAGGAAAAGGAAAGCGCACTAGTATGAACATAGCTAATCGCATTTCGCACTATCAACACAGTTTGCAAAATGGAAATGTAGCAACCCCAGCAGCCAGAATGAGTGGCTTATGTTTTATGTTGACTTTTGTGTTACGTGCGCTATGATCTAATCAAATGGGTAGCAAATTATAACACTTTGGGGAAAGTGTTTGAGGGCACACAATGCGTACAATTTGGTATGAAAGAAATCATGGTGTATTCGTTTTATTTGGGGAAAAGTTATATTAAACTAAAGCTGTGTAAACAATAAACCTCATTTAATTCTCAGAAAATAAATCAAATTAAAAATTCTAATCTTATTACGAATTTATATTCAGGAAAAAAGTTTGCTTAAAATTAAGAATAAAAGGATGAATATCATATTAGGTCTTATGAAATAAAATAAACTCAAAAATTTTCTTTATCACGAAGAAATTGTAACAACCATACATCATACTAAACAATTTAAAGACCAACCATATTTACATATTTACTTTTAAAAACACAACTTGATTCACTTTTTCTCCGCTAAGCCTGCTTCTTCGATCTGTAACTATTTGTCCGGTCTTGGAAAAAATCCTCTCACTAGGTACAGATGTAGCAACAATACAAAGCTTCTTCATAGCTACTTCGAAAATTCGTGGGTAACCAATCTTATGTTTCTGCCACCATAAGAGAGGATCTCCTGTTCGTATTAAAATTGGCTCCTGAAGATATTGTTCAATTTCACTGATGATTGAATCTTTTGTGTTTGCTTTTTCTATAAAGTTCTGCACATTTTCATCGAAATCGTTCCAAATTTTCGATTTTGGAAGAGATTCCACAATATTAGGACTGAAATTATCCTCTTGATTTTCGTGCTCAGTTTCGACAATGTTCGTTGTATCTGTTATTTGTCGAATAATATTTTCTTTGATTCTTTCAAAGGAGTCTGTATTTGCAAAGCCGTGTCTTTTGAATCTTGGATCCAAAAATTTTGATTCTGCTAGCATTGCATTTTTATCCGCATTTCCAAACCGGGCGTTGAGTGAAGTGATTAATGCCTGTCCCAAAAAGTTTACATCTTCAGGCAAGTTGGGATTTTTGTCCAGATAATTGGTGCAATATTTTTTTAATGCTAAACTCAGCAGAATAACTTTTGAAGCGGTGACTTTATTCTCACTGCATATTTCCTCAGTGACATCCTTGAAAACATCTAAAATTTCGCAGCTTTTTTCTAAGGAAATTATATCATCATTAGTAAGATTTTCTAATGTCGGATAGTGCAGTGCAATGGCTGAAATGAGCGATTCTTTGGTTTCCAAAATGCGTTTAAACATATCAAAAGTAGAATTCCATCTAGTATTTGAATCCTGCTTAAGGTTAAGAATTGAGTGTCCCATTTTCTTTTGCATTGACTTTAGTAGAGTAGATGCTTTTGGGCTTCTTTTGAAAAATTCGACGATTCTTTTCACCTTTTTCTGTATTGGCTCAATTTTTATTATTGCATCTTTGACCACTAAGTTCAGCGTATGAGCAAAGCAGGGCACATGAATCCATGGTGTTTTTCCAATGGCAGCAACCATATTGTATGCGTTATCTGTGACGACGGCTTGAATTTTCTCGTGGATCTTCCAACATTCTGCGATCCTTTGAAGTTCATTGCCCAGATTCACTGCCGTATGACTGTCGGTATAATTGTAGCACTCCAAAAGAACTGTCGCATTTTTGAAATTCTGGTCGATGAAATGTGCTGTAATCGATAAGTAATTTTCGTTAGCCTTCCAAGTCCAACTATCAGTTGTCAAACAAATTGCTCCTGCCGATCGAAGACTGATTTGAACTTCTTCTTTTATCAAGTTGTAATACTGTGGAATTAGCACTTTTGATATGGTTTTTCTAGACGGCATTTGATATGCGGAGTTCAAAGCATTAATGTATTTTTTGAAGCTTGCACTTTCAACTATTTGAAAGGGTAAATAGTCTTTGACGATAGTTTCTACCAACAATTTATTAAGATCGCAGGTTTTTTTCTGGCTCATTGGCTTTTGAAAAAAATTGGTAATTGTCGAACATCTTCCAGGAATTCCAAATGCCAAAGAAGTTTTTGCAGAGTTGCTGGGCACTAACGAGACAGAAGATTGAACTGACGTCGAAGCAGCTGAATTTTGTAAAGGAGAAGTCGGTGTGAGAAGATCATTTACATTTTTGGCTTGTACAGCTCTCGTTTCTGAGCTATAAGCGTGAAAATGTTTCGACTTCAAGTGACGTGATAGAGGGAAACTGGAGCCTCCTTTTATGGATATAACTTGCGAACAAAAGTTGCACTTTGCTGATTCCTTATCTACTATTTCTTTAAAGTGCATCCAAACGAAACTGCTTCTCTTTGTTGGCTTCCTGTTGCAGCTCATGTTGTTTTGCTTTACAGAACTAAAGAAAGCATACCCAAAATCTGTAAAGCTGATATTAAAAATGAAAACTAACCTGTTTAATTTGAAGCGGCAATATCAAACTCGAAAGTTGCAATAAAACTTAAAATATTTACGCAATGCTACACAATTTTCACAGAAAAACCCTAAACCAGAAATTTTCACACCATACCACAAGTATTACTTATCCGTTTATATGCTACGTTTTATATGAAAAAAGGTCGAAGCATATTAAAACTTTAGTCTCGAAAGGTCTTCTCGACTCCTCTTCAGAGCACTCAGAAAAAAAGGAAGCGCGGGCTTTTTTCGGCTTCTTCTTGTTGCGCAACAGCTAGTGCAAACGTTAGGTGGATGTTTTTTAGATCTCATTGCACTGTAATTTTGGCATCCATATAACAGTGGGTTACAAAATGGCGTTAGCTCGACAGTTTTATTTTTTCAGGTTTTCACGGCCCTCTAGTGACCAAGTTACTCAACCGATTTTGATGAAATTTGGTATTATACGTTCCTAGGTCAATTTATCTAACCGTCCAAGAGATCGTTAAAAATCTAACGGTGAATAATAAGACGAATTTTAATTTGTAATTTTCTTGGCTACTATTTCGAACAAAAATTGGTGATTCAGATTCTGACCAACTCATTACTCCAATATTTACAAAATTTAGTTCAATGGATGATTAGACTTAACGATGTTTCTCCCCAAAAATAGTGCAAAATCGAAAGGATGAATTCAAAATGGCGGCCCCTTAAATTTAAACCAACAAATAAATTTTATCATTTTAAATACCAACTAAAGTGCTCACTAGATTTTCATGAAAATTTATTAAATGGTTGACTTTAGAGGTATTTATACAGCAGAGTATATTTTCAAATGATTTGTTCTCCAATTTAAAAATGGCGGCTCATTGAAGTCACGAAGTGAGTAATTTTCGTTTGGTTTGAACGAAATTTTATACTATGATCGATTTTTCTAAGTTATAATTTCATTGAAATATTTTGTTTGTTTTCGAGCAGAGCTCCAGATAGTGACTACTTGAAGTTAAACGGAAAATATATTCTAAATTGGACTATAAAAGCGAATCGAAACACTAAATCTTCTCTTTCCATCTAAGTCTACTAGCGTGCAAACTTATTTGATTTTCGAAATCTAATGGTACCTTCGAGGAATTTGCCTTTCCAGCTGGTCGTGCCAACGGGGATTTTTTCTAATTGATAGATAAACAGAACAATGATATTAAGTAGATCAACTGACGAAACTGCTCGAAAATGATTTCCCAGTTTCTTATCTTGAGATTGAAATAAAATATTCAAGTTAGTAAAAAACGATTCTGCTAAGTTCTATGTTGAGTGCTGAGAACCTGGCAAAAAAGTCTGTTTTACTTGCAGAAAATATGCAAAAATAAAAAAAAATAACCAAAAAGTTGCACTGTACTGTGCACTGACTACTGAGCAATTCATGTGCTGTATGTTAATAACTATTCACCGCACAGTGTACTACCCGCACTGTGCCGCACACTTCGGTGTACTGTGCGGAAAGTACTGGCACAGTTTAGTGTGCTACTTCGACCCATCACTATTTGCTACGCTTACCTCGTATGCACAACCAGCGAAGTCTTGGTCCACTACCACAGTCTCTTGGCGTATTCAAAACTTCGATGAAAAATCAAATTTATAAATATTCCTATAAATCTTAATTTTTGATATCGCATTGTGATCTTTTTTCTTTAATTACTGCCATATTTAGAATTCATATGTTTTTATTTGTATATTGTATTAATTCACTTGTAATTGGACTACTAGTATGTAAGTTGATTTTCTGAAATAAATAAATAACACATAAATTTCGATGATCATGGATGATCCCATCATACGGTTTTTTAATTATTTTTTAGTGTTTATTTATGCCGGAACTTTTAAACAAATTTTCATATAATCTAGATAATGAATTACTTCACCCTGACTTATTTCACACGAAAAATATCACGCAAAGAAGGGGTAAAAAAAATTGCGATAAAAGTCTGCACCTAATACTTTATTATTTTCATATACTCGTATAAAAATAAAATCATTCTATAAAATGACATGCAAAACAGAAGTAAGCTTATGGGTTAGACTTCATAACCACAAAAGGTCCTTCAAATGACGCAAACATTTTAAAGACATCACTTTCAGGTGCTAATGCTCTCCAAGGTATTATATCATCTTCTAACTGCATGATAAAATGCATTCTATTTCATCACCATGCAAGGATTCTGCATGTAAGCTTAGTTCTTTGAAACAATGGCAGATAAAGTGAATGACTCGGAAAAGGAAACGATTCTGCTTGAAAGCTCTTTATGTTTGAGTCTAGACAATTTTCTTGATGTTAGACCAAAGCTGTGAAGTGTAGAAAATTCGCGTGACTTTTTTAATATTTGAAGAGTCGTTGAACTAGCAGAATGCTCTGGAAATGTGATCTTCAATATGTTATGGGTAAAAACATGAATATGGTTTTTCCATACTTTTTATTTTCATAGGAATCTCTGTGGGCTACAAACTATTCAAATACCGCGTTAATTATATATACGCCAAATATCATGCTTTAAAAAAAAAACTAAGTCCAAAGAAAACTTACTCAGAGACTCGTTCTCTATTCAGTTCCTAAAGGACTCAAGTTCAAAAAGTGTAGCCTTCACATTATCAACTACAATGCAATTAAAACCGCAGCAAGTACTTTTTAATTAGATGAACAATGTCACCATACAGCCACTAGATCTGAAAAGTTTTCTGTGTAAAGCATTCTCCTTGTTAAAGGAAAACAAAGTCAAGGAGACACCGGAAAGCATAATTGCACTGTTAGGATGGTCGATTCACATTCCACCCACCAGACATGATTAATTTTCTGAAATTATAATTAAGTGCGCAGCAAGTGCTTTTAGGGAAGTGACGGTGTGAGTCGAAAATAAAAATAGATTTAAGTCAATAATTTATTTAAAATTTAGTTTCTACGATTTAATTGAAAGTTAAATAAAAATGCAATTTAAGTAGCAATTGCAAACTTTTATTATTTTTGCTTCATAAACCGTCTCTAGTGCATCAACCTCATGGTTAACCAGAGAACACAATGCTTGAAAGTACAATAACACATACTTGTATGTACATATGAGAAAAAACATTTCATTTACTCGCACTTCTAGCTTAGACTTGAACCTGCAGACTTAGACTGACTATTTATCCTGCTTACAATAACTTCCGGTATTGATCTGCACTAATTTATCATAGTTAGGCTTCGATCATTGCAGCTAGATGCGCGAGAGCGAGATGAATATATATAAAGTGTGTATGTTGCTTTACACAATATTAAACTCTGACTGTTTCTTTCGTTCCCTTTGTTCTAATTGGAAGTCGATGTTAGGTGTCATCGGAAGCGTTCTTCAAAATTTTTTGATTTATAGTATCGTGTACATTGTTGGAATTTAACATGGGATTTAATTAAAGTAGGTTCTTATGCTTCTTTTGTACGTAAAAGTGCCAGTAAAATGCGTTATCAATAGTTTCTTTTCTTTAATGATTGCGCGTTTGGAAAATGACATTTCGTGAAAGTGCGCGAATTTTCCTGGAGGCGTCAGATCGGAGGTTGCAAGGTAAGACTATTTGCATTGTAAATTATAATACACGGCATCTTCTGTAATTTTTAAGAGTGCATTAAAGGATTTCGGTCGGAGAATTTCTTTGACCTTATACATAGATTGAATTAATCTCCACAAAATTCATATGGGGCTTTTTTATTAGTAAACTTATTCAAGTTTTCGTCCAGCATTGCAAAAAGTGTCCGTGAAGCGAAATCCGTGCTGGAACATGCCCTTAGATGCGCAGGATCGAAAAAATAATAGTCGAGTAATGTTCAATCTGGTAATGGATTTAGGGGTGATGCAGATTTTAGCTTATTTTATTAAATCCCTAAGATACTACATTTTCAATCCTCCGGACTTATAATTAAATTGAATTTATTAGATGTTCCTTAAGTCTTTTCTTAAAAACCAATAATGAGTTTACGTTTTTCACTGTTTCTGGAAGATTGTTGTATATACGCAGAACATCATTCGTTGCATCGTTCTCTAGTCGATCAGTTCTAGCGTAAGGTATTACAAAATTTTTGGCATTTCTTGAATTATATGGATTTATTTGTAATACTTTTATAAAGGGGCTTCGTTCCGATTCACTGGAAATTAGACATTTGGAGATAAACTTCGCTTTCTCCATGGTAATGATTTGACTGAAGATGAGTGCATTGCTCCGTTGATCCACTAGTCTTGTTGGAGTGAGAATCGGAAGGTTTACCTGTAGAATATTTTAATAGGCTTTTGTTAGTATCCTGGATATCATATTAGGATTTTGCTTTGACGACTTACTCCAAATGTCCACCGCATAATGAAGCTTTATCAGTACAAATGCATTTAATACAAATTTCTTTATATGCATTGGAAAACCTCCATATCTTCTCAACACTCCTACCATTGGTGGTAGTTGTCTCCTCAAATTATTTATGTGTGGCAACCATGTCAAACGACGATCTATGGTAAATCGAGATATTTAATTTCAAACACTCTTTGCAAGTTTTCGCCGTTAATTTTTTGGTCAACTTCTATGTCTTCCTCATTCTTTTGTTTAAAAATAATGTATTTTGTTTTTGTAGTATTAAATGCTAGCTTGTTTTCGATAAGCCATGAACCACATTTATCTAGATCCTCGTTGACGATATTCTCCATGGCAACTTTATCATGTCCTGAATAAAGAAATACAGTATCATCAGCATATAATGTGAGGTGACCTTTCAGTTTACATATATTCAAATTATTGGTGTATAGCAAAAACAAGGTTGGTCCAAGCATGGATCCTTGAGGAACCCCCGATTTCACTGGCGCTAGATTGCTCAAGACATTATTAACTGATGTTCTTTGAAATCTTCCTTCTAAATAACTTTTAAAAAGCTGTTTCGGTTCGCCTTGTATAACACACGGTTCAAGTTTTTGAAGTAACAGGTCATGATCAACCGTATCAAAAGCTTTCTTCTGTTCCACAAAAATTGCAATAACCTAATCTCCTTTATCAAGACTTTCATTGATGTACCGTGAGACAGAAAGTAACGCATCGAAAGTACTCTTGTTCTTTCGAAAGCCAAACTGCTTCAGATTTATGATGGAATTGTTCATTAAGAAAGATTTCAAGTGGTTGTTTACAAGTTTTTCCAATATTTTACTCAAAGATGTCAAAAGTGCCACAGTGCGGTAATTATTCGGGCCCAGATGATCTCTTACTTTGAATATTGGACTTATTTTTGCCAGTTTCTCTTCGTCCGGAAATGTCCCATTTCTAATATGATCGTTTATAAAATTTGCCAGTGGTTCAGCTATCTCCTCTTTGGCTAGAATAATTTCATGTGTGGCGACATTGTCAATACCTGTTGCTGCATTTTTTTTTCAAATTTTTGATTGTTTTCAATACTTCTCTTTGAGTCGTTTGATGAATGTGGAAGATGGACTTAGGTGTTCTGTTTATGATATTGAATAGCTCCCTGGTAATTTTTTCACCAATTTTTGAAAAAAAGGTGGTTTAGCAAATGTGCTGTTCCACATGGGCGTGCTGCATTGTTGCCAAAAAATTCAGCATTTGATGACATGATCCAGGGTGATGAATAATCTTGTGAGTTGTCCGCCACTGTTTCCAATCTTCTGGAGTAATATGAAAATTTAGCTTCTTTTATGAGACGTTTTGATTCTTTTAGGGCTTGGTTATACAGATGTTTAAGTGTTTGATCTTCAGCGTTCTTTTTGTATTTTTTATAAGCCTTCCTTTCGTTAATACTAGCCTGAATAACTTTCTTTGTTATCCATGCATGTTGTCGACATCTGACCTGTTTCTCAATGGTAAAATCATGCTTGGAGTCTGTAATCATATTTTTGAGCTCCATAAGGTTTTCATGTTTTCGGTTTGTTCGCAACTGTTGAAATTTCAATTTGAAAAAATTCTTTTCTAAATATCTGAATATTTTGTGAGTAGGTTTTTGCTTACTGAGACTTTGACCATGGACGAAAATTTTTACGACACGATGATCTAACTCCGGCCAGTCTGCAAGTGTGAATCTAATGTTTTCAGCAATTTTTTTATCATTTCTTGCTATGTGATCTAGGCAGGTACTTGAAGTCGGGCGAGTAATTTTGTCCTTATTGACAATGCCTGACCTGACCTCGTACGCTCTCGATTCTGGAGATTCTGCAATCAGGTCTATCTTTGTGTCAGCAACTGTGATTCGATTTTTTTCAGTAGAGTATATTGCATCTTTTACTGTGCAGAAGTCCTGCGCATTGAGACGATTGGGATTATAGTAAGTACCGATTTTTAGTTTTTACCTGCGCAGATTATTTCAATTAATATTATATTATATATGTCAGATGTTACTCTCTTTGTCACGAAATGAATTGTATTTTTTATATGAACTGCTGTACCTCCTCCTCTTCCAGGCCTGCAGGAGAAAACGGAGCTATATCCGGAAATATTGATATACTTTGCTTCTTCAGGATAGATCCATACTTCGTTTAGTATAATCAGATCCATTACAGGATTTTGCTGCAGATAAATTCAAGTATCACTCAGCTTGTTTCGTAGGCTTCTTATATTGGCATAAAAGATAGTTAATTTGTCGCTTGGTTGAGTTTTGTCATTGACAATCATAATCAAAATTGTAGTCAGTACTGTTCCTAGCAACTACAATCCTTCTTTGATACTCTGGGCACTCCCACAAGTCTGCTCTGTGTGAGTGATCAGCATTCGTATTATTACCCATACAATTGTAACAGTTCTCATGTGTGCTTTTGCATTTCGTGAGCTCATGCTTTCCTCCACATTTCACACAGATTTGTTCTCCTTCGCATTTCGACGTCTTATGGTTATATTTTTGGCACTTAAAGCATCTCGTAACGTTAAAGTCTTCCTTCACAAAATATGACCCATAATCAATGTTGACGTATTTGTTAGCTAATTTTTTATACATGCTTCCATTTACCTCAATAATGTGTAACCATTTTCCGTTTTTTGTCTGTCTGGCATGAATGAGCTGCATTTTTTCTCTATTCCCAACATCAGGGCTTAGTGCCTGTATTTCCTTTCGTAGTTCCTCATTTTTGAATTCATTATCCAGCGCATTTATAACCAGTCTGGGTCGACGCATTTTTGTCTCGGTAATGTCGTACGCACCCTGCATGTTATCCATGGTTACTTGGTATAGCTCAGACTCGTTGGCATTGGTCGTTGTTTTAATTATCGCCCCACAATTGCGAATAGGCCGTAGCAGTTGAAGAGGAATCTTGCAATTTGACGGTCTTATCTTAGACTTAAAATTGGCAAGCGTTTTATCTGATGATGTATGCTTTTTTGGCTTGATTATGATCCCTTTCTGGGACATGACATCTGAGCGGAGCTCAGTTTGGGGTCTCGTATATTTTTTTATCACCTGTGCATAAGTTGGTTTGTGCGTAGCTGCCGTCTTATCAATTGAAGAACTGACATTCGTCTTTAATTCTTTAATATTACTTCCCAAATCTTTCATTAACAGAAAAAATTGTTCCTCCTTGGAATTTTGATGTAACAGCTTACACGTGGGGCACATCCATATAACATCATCTGATATCTCCTTGATGGTCTTGAATCTCTATTCCGACGTCTTTATTCATTGCAAGTGAAACCACTTGAAACACATCCCACCACAGCCTATCGCTGAGTGAGCATCTTCTACAGATTTCCTACATTTACCACATTTCTCCTTCGATGTTTTTGTGGCCATTACTGGATTCTTTACCCGCGATTTTATTAAATTTATATATATTTCCTCGATTGCACTTATTTTTTCTCTCCAGCTCCATTTCACAAATGATCTTTAAATTTTCTTTTTATTAATTTATTAATATTTAAAATAAACAAAAAAAATGTTTCAAAAAATTAACAATAAAATGTAAAATTAACAAAGTTTCACTCTACTACACGAGAATCTCTCTCCCCGTAGAATGAAGACAATTAATATAAAAGATAAAAAACAAAAAAACAGCCGTTAATTTATTGTTCGAGCAAGAGTTTCAAAAAAGCCTGCACTTTGCTCTAACTACTTATCCTTAAGTTTTTCGAAACGTCCAGTGGAGCTCCTTTCACATTTCACTTCACAAATCGCAATTTAATTCAAAGTAATAACCACTCCGAACAATTTCTCTTCACGAACGACTTTTCTTCGTGCAGCTTGATTATATATCACACTATTATATTTTTTGTCAAGGACAATAATACCTGTTGTAGTCCTGTCTCTTCAGCAAATAATGATGCAAGACTTGTTAATATGTATAGAATAGTTTATTATCCTTTGCTATTAAAATATAAACTCCGTGAGCTCAGACTTGACTCTACCCTTCCTCGATGACAAGTGACAAGTCCTTTTCTGCCATAATCGGTGTTGCCATCCCAATTTCTCTCCCCGTTAAGATGGATTCTACGGTCTAATATACAAGCCGTGTCATGTCATAATTCTTATAGCGCTGATCCGCGGTTGCGGATCTACAGCATATTCGTCTCCCTGCACCGCTGCTTGATCCAGTGGTTTTTTGTTGGCCGGCTCTTCAGGTTCTGAACTCAGTTAGAACCTAGTCACCACTTCTGTAAGGGTTTGCGGCAGAGGGATATCAAGACCATAAAATAGACACCGCTTTATGATTTGGCTGGCATGGACGTTGACTTCGCAATCAGCCGACAGACCCTCCATCAGCGTCAAGTAACTGACTGCACCGTACCTTTTCACAATAGTTGCTGGTGACCATTTCTATTTGTTGGCGGTGTACGTTTTGATGAAGATGTCTTCAACGACATCAAATTCTCTCCATTCGACTCTTCTTCTCTTTGCACTACAGCCCCTCTCGGGCCTTCGCTTCCTGCAAATAGCGCCTCCAACTGTCTCGGTCTATTGGCCGCTTCCTCCAATTTCAAGATCCGAGTAGTGACGAACTGTCTTCGTCGGCCGAGTCAGATCAGCGTTTCCCCACTTGTCTCTGGCCTTCAGTTCTCCCAACGAATACGTTTTTGGGTATCCATTGCTCGTCCATACGACTCATGTGGCCAGCCCATTGCAGCTTCCGCAGTCTTACAATCGATGTGACCTCCGGTTCGTCAAATATTTCATACAGCTCATGGTTGTATCGAATTGGCCATTGGTCCCCGTCTAGCTTCGCTCCGGTTATTCGCCTCAGGACCCATCGCTCAAAGGCGTTCAATACATTTGCGGATGCTTGGGTTAGGATCCATGTTTCACACCAATAGCATAACACAGGTCTTATAGGTATCGACAGAGCTTCCTTATGACGTACTCCAGGGCCAAATTGAATAGCAATGAGGCCAGCCCATCTCCCTGCTTTAGTCCAATATTTGTATCAAAAACATCGGTGAGGTGGTTATTGATGCGACTTGGGAGGTCGTCGACGTTACTGGTAAGACGGGCTAATTTGGCTGGGATGCCAAAGCAAAGCATTATTTGGTACAGTACGTTACGATCAATACTGTCGTATGCTTGCTTAAAGTCAACGAAAATTTGGTGAACGTCTATGTTGAATTCCCAGCACTTTTCAAGTACCTGCTTGACTGTGAACAAATGGTTTATCGCCGATCTACCTGCTCTAAAACCACCTTGATACTCCCCAATAAATCTGTTCGCGTATGATCCGATTATATTTTCTAAGATCTTAGAAAATACTTTAATTGCCGTACAAAGTAGTGATATGCCTCTATAGTTATCGCACTGTAGCTTGTCACATTTTGTGTGAATAGGAAATATAATTGATTGGCTCCACTCTTTCGGCACATGTTCTTGTTGTCAAATGTGCTGGATGATTTTGTGAATAGCTTTACGAACATTACTGCCACCATATTTGATGAGTTCCACTAGAATCTCATCGATGCTTGGCGCTTTATTATTCTTTTGGGCTTCGATGATAGACCAAACTTTATCCAGAGCTGATAGGGCCAATGGAAGCTCCCCGCAGACATCTATAGGCTCCGATGTTCTGGAGCTATGCGAAGGATTAAAGAGGTTCTTAAAATATGATGCCATTCTTTCCTGAATCTTGGGCTCATCAGCGATGATATTGCCACTGGCATCACAATAGAGCGTGATTTTGGGCTGATAACCACGTTTCAGGCTTTTCACTGTCTTGTGTTGTTGCTCGCTAGACTCCCATCTAGACTTTTCAATTGGTCGTCATAGTATTTTCTTTTCTTAATTCTGATCATCTTATTCGCTACTCTTCTGAGATTTTGATAGTGCTCTCTCTTCGCCCTGGTTTTCCTACCTACATATTCTTTGTACGCCTGATTTTTTTTATCTAACGCATTCTAGCACTTACGCCGGACTTGATGTCCGATCACCTGTTCTGCCATGGTCTTAAAAGCCGCTTTCTCTTCCATCCAGAGCTTGCTGCTTATCTTTAACGATGCGCCTGATGAGATGGGAGTCAACTGGTTGTCGAGGGTCTCCGTGAAATGTTTGGCCGCAGACGCCGTTTGGAGCCTTTCGATATCAAACTTTCGTAGCGGGCTGGTCTTTGCCGAATTTTTTGACGTACGATATCGATAGGTTGATTTGATCAAGTAATGATCTGAGTTACAATTGGCTCCTCGGTGTGTATGGAGGTCAAGTATGCTCGAGGCCCAACGTTGTTGGATCAGAACATGATCGATCTGGTTTTGTGTGTTGCCATCCGGTGACGCCCAGGTCATTTTATGAATGCGTCGATGTGGGAAGCAAGTCGAAAGTATGACTAGATTTTTGCTACATGCAAAGTCAATCAGGCGCTGGTTGTTGTCATTTGTTTTATCGTGGAGGCTATATCCTCCAGTCGTTCCCCGATGAGATAGCTCATTGCGAACCTTAGCATTGAAATCTTCCAGAATTATTTTTGTGTCGTTTGTAGGCGATGAGTCGACCAGTCTTTCCAGGCGATTGTAGAACATTTCCTTCGTCTCTTTGTTCTTATCTTCGGTCGGGGCGTGAACGTTGATCAGCCAGATTTTGAAGAATTTCACTTTTATACGGATCGCAGACAACCGTTCATTGACTGCCTTAAAATCAATAACGTGCGATTTGAACTCCTTATCCACAATGAAGGCCTTTCCGAATTCTCGTTTTCTGCCGGCTTCCTACTTTTTGAATATTGTGTGCGATCTCATGTCATGAATGTCTTTTCCAGTCCAATTCGTTCCCTGGATTGCCAGTATTTTTAAATGATATTGACTCGGCTGTTGTAAAAAGTCCTTAACAACGCCAGGGTAATTGAGTGATCTGACATTCCAGGATCCAATGCCATAGTCTTATTTTCGTTTGCCAGGTCGTTGTCGTGAGTCCAATCAATTTCGAGGTCCATCTGCAGGTTTCGAAACATTGTAGAGTTTTTCAGGGACGGGAAGTTAGCCCGTCGCCAAACCTGCATTCCGGCGGCATGATTATTACGTCAATTTCGTTATCAGGCGCGGAAAATTCGCCTTCATCTTCTTACGTCCCCAAAAAAGAGGTGTAAGTAGGATTTAGTAGCAGAGCTGTAGATGTACTTACAGTTGTTAGCATTCCTCGGCGCTTAATGTTACATTATTTGGGAACGAGTAAATCGAATGTGCGACCCCGAGAGCATTTACTACCTTTAAATTGGGGGGAGGAATCATGGAAGCTATGGGTTGGGGAAATAAGGAGTTCCCTCTTCCTTTTTCAAACAGGCTTGGGACCGTCTAGGCCGGAGTTAAAACCTACAAAAGTCAAAACCATAAAGCAATCACGAACATTAAACAACTTTCTCATTACTCCATCATTTGACCACAAGGTTTCAGAGCTATTGAAACCTGCAAATGCGATATATATCCCGCACCGCTATAATTTGACCACGAGAAATATAAAAACTTTCCTCAAAACTTTTCCATTACTATCTCTGCCCAGTCACATATATCGAATTTACTTTGTTGCAAGCCATATCCTCAAATGGAATAAAAACCATTCAATTTCCATTCCAATTTTTTCCACCTGCTTGGCAAGCTTAAAAATCAGCTTTTTACCAGCAAATGGGAAAATCAAACAGATACTTTGGCAAGGGTGGTTTCTACTACCTTCAATTTGAATTTATCAAGTAAAAGCATTTACGATTCACTGAATATCAATTACTTTTGGCCGTGTTGGGGGAAAATTGGTCGGGAAAGTAGTAAGTAATCACGTTAGGATGCATATATTGGATTTGATTTTGATTATATGGAGTATATATTGGTCCTGGCATAATGTAAATTGAACGGTTGCTATCCCATCGCTTGAGCGTTGGTACCAACCCTTGTGAACAGATGTAAGGATGCTCTCTATACATATGCCTGTATGAAAATTATTGAATCCATCAGGGCTAAGCCAACTGTGAATGCATAGAGGTATGTGACTGAAGGATTAATTATAAACATAATTAACTCAAGTCTCTACTAACGACTAACCGCAGAACTTAGCGAGATAGGGAAATAATTCCATCGCTATGCGGATTAAATCTTAACGTTAATTCTTCTTAGTCTCCTACGTGCATCCTATTATATCAGCCTCAAATCATTTCTACATTCCTAATGCATCATTTAATTAATATCAGACACTTATGCTTTGCTTAGTCAATTGAAATAATAGCAAATATATAACGACATTGAAAACTTCTTGGTGTCATTGAGTATTCTGACTCAGTTGCAGACACATCGAAACTCTTCCTCACACTCCTGGAATTGTCACTGCCACTCGAAGTCCTTCGGTGTTCTTCTAATGGCTAAAGCAATCAAATGAAATATGATAATTGAAGTCAGATTATTCGAATGAATAATAAAAGTGTTATAGATCGAGAGTATTTGATATCGGTGGAAGTGAAGATGTAATTAGTGGTGGATGATAAGAGTTATTAGAAAATTATTACGGTTTCTCGAATAATCGAACAAATGGATTTCTGAGTAATTTGAGGGAGTGAATGTATTGAAAATTTAATAATGCAATTTCAAAAAAGTAATTGATATCGATTTGAAATATAATTTCGGTCGAAATAAGGTTTTTCAGTATCTTATCATTAACTGCAAATAACCGATTGTATACTTATAGTCTATGATCCAGCAGCTGATTTTTGCAGGTGTCAGTTTATAATAAAACCAAATTTATATGAAAGCGTAAGATGTAATTCCCGGGTTACCTGTCAAAAATTATCGGCAACTATAATTTCCAACTTTATGTTTTTTATGCATTCAACTTTGTTGAAAAGAAAATGATGCCAAGGATCTGAAAATCCAGGTTGCAACCTCTCAGCTGCATCCATGAGGTTTCCAAGTGTCAACAGGTATATTTTTCGTTCTTAAAAAAAAATTTCTAGATAGAAACTAAATTTGAGCTGTTCTCAATAAAATATGGTTGTCTGCAAAGTATCCGTAAGTTGGAGTGGCCGTTAGTTGAATGAATTACTCTCCATCCTATTATGTATGAGCGATAGCAATATAAGTGGTCAAAAAGCAGACGTTCGACAGATTCAGAGTTTTAATGCGAGTACAATAGAGAGTCAAGACAGAGTCACACATATTTTCAAACAAGGTTGGAAAAGCTGAAGACGTTGTGGACTAAGTATGAAGACCAACATAAAGCGATGTGCGACCGACTGAAAGAGAAGAAGTCTAGAAAATTAATGGATATTCTATTCGTGGTGCAGCTTCAGTACCATCTGACGCCGTCAAAATTAAATGAGTTCGAATATGGATGTTTAGCAGTAGTTACGCTGATTGGATTACATTCCAGGTCAAATTTTAAAGCATGATTCACCAGAATGCACAGTTAACCTATGTGCAAAAATTACAGTACCTCAAAGTGCCCTTTGCGAAGAACCTGAGTAGCTCTTAAACCACTTGAGCATAACTGAAGACAATTTCAATTTTATATGGTGGACCTTGTTATGCGAACGATATGATGATTATCGTGTCAACATACAAGAAATGATGATGTGCTGGTTAAACAGTGACATGTTAAATCAACTGCTGATAAGTGTCAAAACATCGAAAAGGGATTCATTCCATTTCACAACAGCGTTTATGCTGAATAAAAACTTGATAAGGAATCAAAAAACAAATTCCTGCCGCATATCTCGAATTCAAGGGAATATATCACTAAATCTGTTTTTGGATTTTTTGAAACAAAGATTTTCAATGTTAGTAGCTTTGTTTCCTGGTGAGCCAAAATCGAAAGTAGTAAAGATATCACAATTCAAATAAACTGAAAGCTATGCCCAATGTACAAACCATCACATATGCCGCATGAATGTAGTTCATTCAAACAAGCTACCGTTCAAATGCGTAGGGATATTATTGAGAAATCCAATTTAAGCTTCAATTATTTTGGACGACATTCAGTGAGCAAATGCCCTTCCGCACATGGTTGTAAATTTTGTGGGAAAAAAACATAACTCATTGCTACGCTTTTCAATCACAGAGCCTCCACAACAAGTAAGAGCTCCAGTATCAACTACATGGCACTTATACCAAATAAAGGGTGGTCTAACCATAATGTACGATATTAATTGTTAGTCACAACTCAACGTCAAGTTTTTCGCTCAACTTAATTTGACATTTCTTTGTTTCCGTGTTTGACAAATTTAACCATGGAGAGGTAAGCAATTGAGCAGCGCGTTAAGATTGTTGGAGCCTTTTACGAAAATGGGCATTCAAATCAAAATGCATTTCGTGCACCTTGTGATTTTTTTCTGGTCAGCATAATCTTCAGCGACGAGGCACACTTTCACCTCAGTAGATTCGTTAACAAGCAGAATTGCTACATTTGGCCAAAAGAGAATCCACGAGTCATTGTTGAAAAGCCCATGTATCCACAAAGAGTGACTGTTTGGTGCGGCTTATGGGCTGGCGGCATCATCGACCCGTACTTCTTCGAAAATGAGGACGGCCAAGCAGTTACCGTGAATGGTGTTCACTATTGCAAGATTATAAGAGACTTCTTGTGGCCAGAAATTGAAGTTAGACCTGGACGATATGTGATTCCAATAGGATGGTGCCGCTTGCCACACAGTCAATGAAACAATGGCTCGTTTGTGTGAAAAATTCAATGGCCGTGTTATCTCACGTTGTGGCGATGTTATTTGGCCGCCACGATCATTTGATTTGACACCGTTGGACTTCTCTCTCTGGCGATATTTAAAAAAGTGAGCTAAAAGATGAAATAATTCAGCACATTAACGACATTGAACCTCAATGATGTCTCAGAGTTATTGAAATATGGACCATCGGATAGAAGTATGCCGCCATAGCCGTAACGAGTATTTGGGCGATATTTTGTTTTACACATAATTGTCATAGCTCCTTCTATTATAATAAAAAATAGTAACAAAACTCTCTGAAAACTTTTTGTTTTATTTACAACCAACATCGTGCGTTTTGGTTGGGCCACACTTTAGAACTACATGTCGTCCGGATGATGAATGCCTAACTTTCCGTGCATTTTTAAATATTAGACTCCGGAGTACAGCGGCTCTTTATTAGCGAATCAGTAGTTAACCTCGGACAGGCAAAGCGTAACATCAGTTGCATAGGAGCCGTAGAAAACGTCATCTCACGAGGAAAGATGAAGCTACGTGGCACTATCCAGTTTGCAAATTGATACAAAGAAGAACTCAGTTTAACTCCGTTAATTTTCACACCAATTATTGCACGCACCGAAATTCCGTCGTCCATTCTGCAAAGTTTTTTGTGACTAGGAGGTGAATGCAATTTATGCACGAATCTGGCACTCCCATGCTCACAAGCGACTGAACACCTCTCCACTAAACACCTCTCATGTCAACGTGAGAATCTAGCCTGGAACTGCTTCACACATTATTCCACAAGGGTTAGTCATCCATGACTTAGTTGATCCCAATTCCAAGGAATCATCAATAGTAGACATCCTGATTGGAGCATATCTGTTTGAAAGGTTATTTTTATTTTAACTTCTGCCAAGCCAGCCATATGTACAGAAGGAAAAGCTCGGATGGGCGCACTTTGGATCAGTTCCATAGAAAACATCGGAATCATTGTGTACATTTGTATTTCACTGAGGTTTAGAGGAAGTACCATAGCAATTTTGAGAGACTTAAGAACTTCCTATAATAGAGCATTAAACCAAGGAAGAGAGGGAGAACGAGATTCACTACTCAGAAAGCGTGTATTGCCAACTGGCAACAGGGAGATACTGCGTGAGTTTGTCGGTTAAGAGTGGAATGGATCCATTGACAGACATTGGTGATACACAAAAGATCGCCTACATACGGATTAGACATAGATTGTTAAGCCAGCCACCGCTTTGCAATCAGTATCAGAGGTTCATGAAAGAGTATCCCGCCTCGAGTCATATGACAAGACTAACAGTGAATTGAGTTGAAATAGGGTAATATCTCCCACACCATGCAATGATAATGCATTACAAAAAAACTTATTAGACCTTTCAATACGGTGGAGTTAACATAAATTTGTCATTGCAGCTGACGTTGGCAACATGTACCGACGGATCTCTGCTCACGAAAAGAACAAACATTTTCAAAGGATCTTATAGCGATTCAATCTTTGTGAGCCCATTTGAGATTTCCAATTTAGTACAGTCACATCTGGGACAGCATGCGCACCATATCTTGCAAAATTTATGCAACATCAATTAGCTGCAGATGGGATCAAATCATTTTCAAAGATAGCACAAACATTGGTAACAGATTTTTAACGTCAACAACGTACTGACTGGACCTCCTCACGTTTCAAGCAGAGCCACGTAATCTTCTCAGAAAGTGAGGCTTTCACTTAAAAAACGGTCTTCTTATCTCTCAAAAATGTTAAAACGTATTCCAACATCGGAAAGGAAAATCCAGCATCCTTTGTGTGTAACAGCAACAGAAAACATCAAAACATCGCGTATTCAATTGCATTCTTCTTCTTCGTAGTACGACAGCCCCACTCGGGACTTCGTTTCGTGCAAATAGCGCCTCCAATTGTCTCGGTCCATTGACCAGGTCCTCTAATTTCAAATCCGAGCAACGATGAACTGTCTTCGTCGACCGAGTCAGCCCAGCGTTTCCTCAGTTTCCCCACTCATCTCCGGCCTTCAGTTCTCTCAACGAATACCTTTTTGCGTATCCGTTGTTCGTCCATACGATTCATGTGTCCCGCCCATTGCAGCTTCGCAGTCTGACAATCGTTGAGACCTCAGTCTCGTCGAAAACTTTATACAGCTCATGGTTGTATCGAATTCGCCATTGGCCCCCGTCTAGCTTCGCTCCAATTATTCGCCTCAGGACCCGTCGCTCAAAGACGTTCAATATACTTGGGGATGCTTGGGTTAGAGTCTCTTGTATCTTTTGTCTATGCAAGGTTGGGAACTCACTGCAATTGTATAGACCTCCGGCAGGAATATACTTGGCCTCATTCCCAGTGGTTCATAATATTTGATACCCGGTGATTTCTGTTTCTTTGGTGGTCTTATCTTGATTCGAAGCTTCATTCGTACAAAATTTTTTGTCGAAGGTGAACTGAGTCGTTATGCCGTCAAACATTGCACTGATCCATGGGAAAAGCTTAGATAACTTAACTTGGTCGTTATGCCCAATCTTGCAACCGGTCTCCCTTTCATGATAGGATATCCTGGTCATTGTGGGCCTTGATTTCTGCTCTAGCAATAGGTGGAAGGGTCGTAATGTAATATTTTTTCGAGTGCTACAGTTGGGTATGACCTCATTTATCCCGTGATGCAGAATCAGGTCGGGCGCTAAACATGATTAAGTGCCTGCCTCATTGTGCGCTCCTGAACCTTGTCCACCCAGAAAATAGCCCTATAGGTGATGATTGGTCTCGCCACCATAGCGTACATCCATGGCAGTATGGTTGGGCTACATCCCCCAGATTTGCCTGGCATGTTCCTGTACACCATCAGGGCTCTGGTGGCTTTTGTATTCACCACTTCAATATTTCGGTTCCACGTGAGCTTACTATCCAGATGGATTCCAAGATACTTAATTTCTTTCTTGAATTCTATCTGCACTCCATTTAAGCTTATTCTGTGAAGTTGTTCCGGTTTAGGCTTCCTTGTAAATAGTACCGGCGTAGTTTTGGGAGGGTTAAGACTCAAACCAGTTTGTTAGCACCAGTTACTGAGAATATGGAATGTCACACATTGTTCCTTCGTATTTTTTCGGGCTAAAATGGCGATATCATCCGCGTATACGTTACATATTATGCCTTTTCAAAATATCATCGGCCTCAATCGTCAACAATAGAGGTGACAGGACCCCCCTCCTTCTGTGAACAACCCTGTGTTGTGCAATGTTTAGGTCTTTCCCTTTTTTGCTAGAGCTTTATGGAGCCGTAACATTTTCACAAAAGGCCCTGAAGCTGCGGCGTTTCGCTTTATGCATTTCTCAGATATAATTGTCATAACTTTATAGCATGCATCTCAGTCGCTACGTTTAGCTGCATTGTACAGTCTCCGTACTTTTGCAGCTTCCTTCGTAGACATTAATTATTGCCTCGTTAAGGTCTTCTACTGTATGTTTAAACTCCAAAGGATGTTTTAGAGTTAGCTTCACTGAAATATGTTGTAGGTTATCTTCCAAAATGGTTTGGTACAAGGCCCAATTTGCTCTTCTTGGGTTCCTGAGTAAAATTCCCTCTTTTGTCAGCGCCTCCACAACGTACTTCAGAGCTCTGTAGCCTGACGTTGAAGGCTCTGCCAACACCCTCCGTCTCCTTACCATCCAGGCAATACTTATACCACTAAATGTAATATCCAGTACTTCCTCTTTTACTTTTGTGATAAAAATGGGCGTATTCCCCATGTTGAGGATGATCATATTCGATTTCAAAATGAATTCAAACCGATCCCTACCTCTATTGTTGGTATCAATGCTACCCCACAATTAATTGTGTGCATTCACGTCACATCCAACTAGAATAGGTAGATTTCTTCTCTCATAATGCTCCACCAGCCTTTGTACCTCCACTGGAGGAGTTTGATTTATGTCTCCAAGAAAGTATGCCGATGCCATTGCTGCGTTGCGTGTATTGCCCTCTATCAAAATAGTGGTTCTTATAGGAACTAGATCTCACCTCATAAAATCTTAAAGACACATGTATTTTGTTTTTTTCCTGTTTATGATGCCTGCCCTGAGATGATCCTGTCCCATACATGAAATCAGTGTGGAATCTCGAGTGTTCAAACCGTAAATTTGACCTTTAGGCTCTTAGATAAGTGCTAGCCTTAATTGTTCTTTTGTGAATGTTCTGGCCAAGACCGCGGAAGCGGCTCTGACGTAATGAAGATTTACCTGGGCTATTTGGGTGACTGCCCCAGTCATTGTTGGAGATTTGAGTATTCATGTTCTAGCCCCGGTACTTCTCCCGCCACCTGATTATGCATCTATGTTTCTCCTTTTCAGAGCTGATCTCCATGGCAGAAATGTCTTGCTCATCAGGTTGCATGGCTTCCTTTTCCAGTTCCAGCTCTTCAGGCAATGTAGCCTGGTTTACCTTCTCCGTGTTTAACTCCCCCTGATTCGCCTCCTTCCGGTCCAGCACCTCAGGTAGAGTGACTGATTTACCTTCCTTGAGCTCAGTTCCTCAGTCAATATGGACTGAGCTGCCATCTATTCCCATCCAAAGAACTTAGCCGTTCCATAAGGTGCCTTTGTGCTGGGTCCCGAGGTTGGCTCCTGTGGTGGTATTGGAGCTACAGAGGATGCATTTTCTCTGCATTTTCAAATTCTCACACACGGACCTTGCCAAACCCTAAACGCAGACTTGAGCCTTTCCTCACAAAGAAGTTTGCTAACCTCGCACTTGTGATCTTGTTGGTGGCTGCCAGCACAACTGGTAACCACTCTTTAGTTTTTGGAAGGTATATATTTATTGTCATGGATCTAGAGGCATCGTCTGCCTTTTTGGCACACAGACATACTCAACTTTAGAAAAATCTCCTCTCGCCAGATCACTGAGCTGTCGTTTCCACAGTCCACGAGCAGCATCTCTGGCTTGAAGTGCATACCTTTGAAGTGTAGATTCTCCCCAAATTACGCCTCCCACATTAAAGTCCTCGATAGCTGAGTGAGCTCCATAGCTGTAGGATGTTCTCTTGCGACCGCAGCTACACTTTGCCTTTTTAATACATTTGCATAGCTAGTACTAGGTGTAGCCATGCCTGTTGCACTACCAACTTGGATGGCTTCCTTTGTAGCTTTTTCAGCTGACCTTGAGGTATGATCAATTCCCTTTCTCGTTTCTTCATGTGGTCAGTTGGGTTGGGTGTTTGTTCCTCTGCCCCGTTCTTCTGCTCGTTCGAGTTTGGCTAAGATTTTTCCAACTCCCCTATTGTACAGAGGTTATGGGGATTCCTTCTTCCTTGTCCTTGTGTCTTTCCACAGCCATTCTCCTAGCCCCTTCAGGTGAAGTTCCCTGAGCTATGTACCTTAGGCACCACTTTGTTTTAGCCCCACTGCATCCTTTCCTCAGTGAGTCATCCTTTCCTCCTGGTTGCCTTGGAGGTGGAAGTGAAGGGTTTTTGTATATTTTGCCTTTCTTTGGTATTTTATCTATGTTATTGGAGTGTTTTTCCCCCTTATTCGTCGACCTGGCCACGCTAGTTTCTCCACTAACCGGAGGTACTCTGTGTAGTAGAGGAGGAGATATTATCTCTTTTTTGCTTGGCTCAGGGGTGCTTGCTTACGCCATCGCGACCGCTTCTGCAAGGGTATTCTTGCTAATGCCAGCCGTTGCCCTATTTACAGCGGCGCACTCTTCCTTGGGAGGTGTCCTTCTGAATGAAGTGTGCACATCTTCGTCGAGGAAGTTTGTCTCGGCGCTATCTGGACATTGAGTTGCAGTTACATCCCGCTTGAGGTTGAATTTGTTTTTAATTCTTTTTACCCATAAGGTATGTTTGATTTTACCATCGTCAGAACCTGTTTGGCAATGGTAAGACACAATTACTCTCTGAGGAGCCCGATATCAGAAAGGCTCCATTTATGGCAGCCAATATTACCCCCGTCTACCAACTAAGCCACTCGGCACAAGTCGCAAAACACCTTGGCTTGGAGGGAGGACAAATACTGGCAATATATTTCTGAATATACTTTGTAAGCAATTACTTTCGATGATTTGTTAGATGTACAGGGTGCATCAGCAAAATCCGGAGAAATTTCACATTAATTTATCTCTGCAGTGGATCTCAACGACAGGAGTCATTTGTTGTCATTCGAACTGAGTAGACGAGTGTGGACTTGTGCGTGAATTTTAAATGGTGAAGTTAGTGCAATCGAGTTCGGAATGCGATCGAAGCGCGGTGACTATTGAAAGCTTTCCCGCTGGACGGTCGCCAGCAGAAATTAGAAGGTTTCCGGGTATGCGAAATTCACAGTTTACAATATTGCTCACAAGTATGCGGCCGCGGAAAATTGGAAGGTTCTCCTAGTCCAGCAAGGAAAACTCATGCGAAGGAGAAGACGGCATGGACCCCGAAAGTTGTTCGAAGGTTCCAAGATCTCATTTTGGAGGATTCTGGGAGCTCGCTCAGAAAAATGGCGGCAACCTTGGGTATAAGTGAGGCTTCCATGCGTCAAATTGCCGTAGAGGAACTAGAGGTCCTGCGTAATAAAGGTGCGACAGATGCTGTTCAAGGCCACTAAAACAAAAAGGGTTGCCCGCTGTGACTTGCTTCTGGGTTCATTGAAGAACAAAGCTGCAGGTCGCATCTGGTTCTGGCTTCCCAAGAGCCCAGTTTTAAAACCCCCTGGATGTTTATATGTGGAGAGTTATTGAGCGGGTTACTAACAAGTCCAGGCATTCTAATGAGGCCTCCCCACAGGCCATTGTTGAAGCAGGATCCATCAATTTACAACGAGAGAGGTTTAAGAAGGTGTGCTCGCAATTCGGGCAGATAAGTGAAGTGGTGATTGAAACAAGCAGGGGTTACATTGAGTTATAAATTCAAGGAGAATACCTAGAATTAAGATATAATAAACTTGGTGGTAAATGTTAGTTTGTAAGTAAGTCGTGAGGTGAATTATCGGAGCGAAGCTAGACGGGGCCCAATGGCGAATTCGATATAACCATCAATTGTATGAATTTTTGACAAACCGGACGTCTCAACGATTGTAAGGCTACGGAAGCTGCAATAGACTGGACACATGAATCGAATGGATGAACAACGGATACCCAAAAAGGTATTCGTTGGGAGAACTGAAGATCGGAGTCCAGTGAGGAAACCGAGGAAATGTTGGTCTGATTCGGTCGACGAAGACAGTCAATAGACCGAGACAGTTGGAGGCACTGTTTGCAGGAAGCGAAGGCCGGAGAGGGGCTTTAGTACTACTGAGAAGAAGAAGAAGGCCCGAGGGGGGTTGTAGTGTTACGAAAAAAACGTAATGAATAATTATTGTAACCTGCGTGTTCTTTCCAGATTTTGTAGATGCACCCTGTACAGCTAGGTTGAAATAGTATTTAAGTGGAATCAAATGAAATAAAGAAAACGTTCGTTATAAGTAGGCAGGTTGATTTATTCAACTTGGGGCGTAAGCTTTCATTGCCATCGTGAAGACGTTTCACCCCTGCTTACCACGTAGGAAATATTAATACTTAAATTATAAACTGAAGTTAAATTCCATAGACTTATATTCGGAGGCATTTAGCGCTTGTATATAAGCTCTGCTTTTTTTTTAAATTTTACCAAAAAATAAAGTTTAAACATAAAAGTAATAGAAATATCTGGTGAGCTTAAACTGGAATGCGTACTCGTATAATGATTGTATTCAAGTTTCACTCACCTTAGCTTCAAAACGAAAAAACAAAATAATAAGTTTCTGAAGCAATTTGGAAATGTATGGCGAACCAGCAACCTTATAACAAGGCTCAACCCCCTTTGTATTGAAACGTTAGAGAGGGTACCACTTTTGATCTATTCAAAAAATTTCATGTTTCTAGCATATGTAGTTTGTAAGGAAAATTTCTGTGACGCATGGACGAATAAGTGGCAACTAAAGTATAATTATTGTGCAAAACCCTAAAACGGCGGATCTCAACCTGTTTACTTTATTTTTTGAGTAAAATCAGATAAAAGTCTCAATAAGAATCGGATTATCTTCTTTAACGTCTTTTTGACTACTACTCCCTCTCTCTCTCTGAAATGAGGGTTCTGGATTTGACTTTGTACTAATGAACAAATCATCATTATTATTCAATCTCCTTTAAATTTTCCCAAATATTCTCCTTTTTCCCCAATTGCAAAAAAAAAACTTTTAATTCTGCAAAAGAATTCTAAGAAAGTATCCATCACGATTTGACTTTAATCGAAATTAAGGAAAAAACTCTTCACATTTATATCCTCTTACATTATGAAATAATATCTTTAATAATTTATTTTCCTTCTCCCATTGATGCTTAAGTGGATTTTATGCTTTTTTCATACTGCGCAAACACAAGCCTAAGTACACAAACCTATACATGAACCAGAAAATTTAACAAAAGCTTAAAGTATTTTCTAAGAAATATATCACATTGTGAAAAGTATCAGAAATTTATCCTGATTAATGTCCATCGAATATCTGTTGGTATTTTTCAACATCTTGGACCAATTTTCTAGGATATTCACCATTGGGGTGAGGTGGACAAGGAATACAATCGCGACGAAGTACTAACAAAGATTGTTAATAATATCTTGGGTATGAAGTTTCTACAAAACCAGTTAACGTTTGCCATGATGTTAAAATCGAGCCAAATGCTTAAGGAAGGAGTGGGAAACGAAAGCACATCTGTTGAAGAAATGAGATTAAATATTGTAAGATAATAGTATGCAGGTTTTATGATTCAGATACGATTCACATTTCAGGTTAAAGTGCTCAAGAACAGCATTGTCAGATCTTTTCTGGAAATTTTGTCGCAATATGTTGTAATTGAATACCTATCGGGGATTGTTTCCAATTTTCTGTAGAAAACGACTCAACATCTCTTCGATTCGATATAATAATACACAGGTTTACTCAAATTGGTCTAACAAAATTCCGAATGTAAAAGAAACAGATTCTAAAGTTAAGTAAAGTTAAAAGTAGTGAGGATCTCTATGGGCACACGAAGGAAGGGTATTGGAAATCCTAAGAAAAATTCCTTTTCTACAACATAAAATCCGCATGTTTTTCGTTCAGAATGAACTTCAGTTAAAGCGACCAACTCAAATGTTGCGAAGCTTCAACAGGTAGCATAAACATTTTAACATAAATTCGTTGTTTTTGTAATGATTATTAATAGACTACAAAAATATTTTGAAATTAAATAGCAAAAAATATCCAGCATGAATTTGCCTCGAAGAATACTGTAAAAATATGTGAAATTTTAGAAAATCACATTATATGGCATTTGTTTTCACCTTGAGTGATCCTATAATTGAGTGGGATTCAGATTGTCGCGTGCTACGGTTCGCCGCCGATAATTTTAATGTTCCTGGAAAGTGAAAACGCACTGCCTTTTAAATTAAGTTAAAAGAGTTTATTACTAAGAATGCACAATCATTAATTTCACTATTTTACAAATCGCATTTTAATATTATTTTTACTGTTTATCAATTTATATTCCAACTGTCTGTATCACGAAAATCACTTCACTATCAATCAATATCGCCTTTAATTCGCGCTCCATTATGATCGCAGTTTTTACTATCGCGGTTTTACTATTACTCCATGTCCCCCATTCATTCTGCTCGGCTTTATATAGGGTCTCTAGTCATTGAATCCATTTCTCGTATATTGGCGAATATTCTGACGAAAACTACCTGGTATCTTCGGGCAATTCTGAATACCCGAAATGACGTCGCTTTCAGATATTGATCACGGATCTACTTGGTCGATTCTTGTGCTTTCGAGTACATCTATTTATTTATCATGATCTCATTAATAGTTGCGAAAACAATTGCGACAGTAGCTCGCAGAATTGTTTGGGCATATAACACTGCCCCCACCTCAGTTCTTTTCGCCCCGAAAAGACACATCCAGTGGTAGTTACTCGTAAGTCTCCCTGCATGTAATATGGGGCAAGACGGTCCAGGTACACGATTTTCATTTTGGCTCTCGGCTTACGGTGTTCCTGTATGCAATATACGACGTCGTTGATTCGCTTTGTAACTCAGTATGGTCCCTCCCAATTATGCTGCATCTCCGGACACCTACCCTTCCGCCGTTTTGGGTTACATAGCCACACCATCATCTTGCTGGAAGTCAGTAAAATCTTCGTTTAGATCATACCCGGTCTTCATGCGATCAGTTGCCGATTCGGGGTGTTTTCGCACTGTCCGATGTATCTGGTTCAACCGTTGCCTTAGCTCACTTGCATACCCCGAGATCGTTTGGGGTTTCTCAGGGATGTTCCGAACTTTATATCAGCCAACAGACGAATAGTCTTTCCAAAAATGACTTTGGCTAGAGCTTGGCCCATCGATGCGTGTTTGGTAGCTCTTCACGCCATCAAGAATAATGTGATGGGCCGGTCCCAGTCCCTTTGGTTCTCGTCAAGCATCTGGGCCAGGTATTTATTGAGCCCGCCGTTGAAACGTTCAACCAGTCCATCGTATTTGCGATACAGCGCTGTTGTCTTCGTTTTCTGTATTCCCAGCAGCTCACACATTTCGCCAAAAACTAGTGACTCAAAGTTTTGGCCTTGATCCGAATGTAGTTCATAAGGTACGCCGTACCTACTGACCCATTTCAACGTTAGCTGTTCGGCAACAGTAGTTGCTTCCTGGTAGGAAATGAGGCAGACTTCGGGCCATTTGCTGAATTAATCGGCCACAACCAGCGTGTATTGATTTCCCCATTTGGATTCAGGAAAGGGTCCTGCGATGTCAACTGAAATCCTTTCAAACGGTACCCCCACGTTATAGGTTTGCTTTTGTCCTCTCAGTCGTCGCCTTGGACCTTCGACGCAAGCGCAACTCGTGCATCTATGACACCAGTCCTCTACATCTTTTCAAGCGAGGAACCAGTAGAACCTTTTGCGCAATTTCGCTAAAGTCTTGTTAACACCAAGGTGGCCTCCCGATGATGCTTCATGCTAACCACATCGTGGATTCGGCTATTGGGAAGTATAGTTTACATCCTATAGGAGCTGCCATTCGCCGTTTCCCGTTTCCGCTTGTATACGCCACCCTCCACCTGAAGGAAGTTCCATTTTGCCCAATAACTTTTCAGGGTGGCGCCATGCATTGAAACGCCCTTCCACTCACGCCGCCCAGTTATCGCCTTGCATACGAGTAATAGTCCGATGTCTTCATCGGCTAACTTGGCATTTCCAATCTCCTCCGATGACGAACCGTCATCGAATTTAGCCTTTTTCACTCGCAAATCAACGGTCGCCTCCTTTTCCTCAATCCGTCGGCAATTCTTGCAGTTTTCTGGACACGGGCGACAGTGTTTCCATGAACTCCGCCCTTCCGATGAACAATTTTGGCCATATACAAGTGGGGACTTGTGAAACTGCTTTGTGGCCTTTACTCGTATTATAGCCTTCCAGATCACGCAGTAGTACCTCTCACTTTATGAGAGAACTCGACTGTAAAATGAGAGGACTCTTTCTTCGCCATCGATCTGCTGGGAGAGTGCAGCTCCAACCCCGCCGTTGCTCGCATCCGTGTCAACTGGAAACATTCTTCCGGGTTTGGATATGCCAGTACGGGTGATTCACACGGCTTCTCCCTCAAGGTCTCAACGGCTGTCTGGCTTTGTTCATTCTGCACAAACGGACGATTTTTCTCGATTAGCTGATGCAGACACTTAGCTATTTTGGCGAAGTCTTTGACGAGTTTTTGATACTAGGTCGCCAGACCCAGAAAACTTTGTAGTTGGTGCTTGTTGTTTGCTGTTGGCCAGCTTTTCATGGCTTCAATTTTCTCAGGCTTAGTTTTGATCCCTTCTGCTGATACAACGTGTCCTAAGTATTTTACTTCAGCTACAAAAGTGGTTACCCTTGTTGGGACTAAGTTTCAGACTCGCCAATTGCAATCGGGAGAACACCTCTTCTAAGTTCCGCACATGCTCTTTGAACGTTCTCCCGGTAACAATGATGTCTTCTAGTTACACCAAGCAGGTTTTCCAGGCTAGGCCACGTAGCACGTATTCCATCAGGCGTTCGGAGGTGGCTGGAGCATTGCACAGCCCAAATAGCATCACCACAAATCGCCGCAATCCGGTTCCAACTGAAAATGCGGTCTTCTCTCGGTCCTTCTTGTTGTTTTCTACCGGCCAGTAGCCACTCTTGAAATCGAGTGTAGAAAACCATTTTGCGTCAGCTGAAGTGTCCAAGATGTCAAAGATGCGTGGAAGTGGGTAACTATCTTTCTTAGTGACGTCGTTTAGCTGCCTATAGTCGACACAAAAACGAGTGCTGCTCTCCTTTTTCTTTACTAGAACTACTGGCGCGGCCCATGGACTGACAGAAGGTTCGATAACACCTTGCTTTTCCATGTCCGAGATCAGTGCACTCACTTCTCTTTGTTTGACTATAGGAAGACATCTTGGTGCTTGTCAAATCGACTTGGCGACTTGGTCATCCGGGCTTGTTGAGAAGATGTCACTGTACTTGGTGACCAGATCAGAGGCTCGCTTGAATAAATGCACTGGCAATTTGACCTGCTTCAATATTCCAGACGTGGATTTCCGGGCTTTGTCTGCATCTTGCCTCTTTTTCCAATAATGGTCGTGAGTAGCTTCCAAAGAGGTGATGGTGGAAATAAACTGGCAGCTGCTGATGACTTCTCCCGCTTTGATGCTCAATGTTGAGTCTATGGTGTTAAGCACTCAAACCGGCACGTATCCGTTCTTTATCTATCTTGCAAGGCTTGTTTCTGCAATAACACTGCGCAATGTCGACGTCTTCGTTGGCTCTATCAGATAAGATCCGTGGTTTCCAGAAACACAATCAAGCTTGGCCCATCCAATGCTCTCGGAAGATTTCGGTACATTAGTGTCAGTACATACCACCACATTCATCTTGGAAATTTGGAAGCTGGGATTCTCCATCAATACTTCAACCTTCCGCCATTTCAATACCCGTTCGCCCAAATCCAACGTGATTCCATGTGGTCGTAGAAACGTTCGCGACCAGAAAATTATGGAGGTTGACCTCACCAAGGACAGATGCAGTTTCTCCTGTAGCTGTCCATAGTGAAAAAATCCTGCCCTTGTGAAGTAGGTGTTGCTTCACTAGGTCTGGTTGGATAATCAATCTTGTTGCACCAGTGTCGATTGTTATGGTGCATTGTTCTCCGTCAACTTGACCCGGAAGGCATAAGTCAGCTATTCCCCAATGTAGTCTTGACACTGCTATAGTGGTGCTGGGGACGTTGATTCTCCTAGCCAACATCTGCCCCACGAAGTTGGTTCCCTCAGTTTGAAGGGCTTCCATCCTGGGCTCCTGATTTGGTCTGAATCTTCTCCACCCTGGACAATAGCTAGGGTTTCTTCGTTTCTTGCTGTCTCTTTGCAGATGCCCTTTCTCTTCGCAATTTCAGCATCTAGGCGCACCATTTACCTGCGGATCTCGTTCAATTTCTACGCGCTCACACCTGCACTCGTCGGCCACTACCTCGCGAACCCAGGCAGTGGTACGAGTCACATTTTTCGCTGCCTCAAAGTTCAGACTATAAGCCAATGCGTCCTTAACCGTTTGCTTTTGAACTAAACGCACGGCTTGTTGCAATTCCTGGTCCTTTAATGCACTGATGAGTGCCTCTGTTGCTGCGTCATCTCGATATTCTGGGTCGTAAGCTGGGTAAGCCAAAAGTGCCAGTCGTGCCAGACTTCTGCATCTGATGCCGTAGCTGTGACCGATAAATCTACTTCAGATGGTCGTCTCCATAACTCATGTCGAGCGCATTTATTATAGCCGCCGGGTTTGAGTGCGATTCAACGGGGATAGTCTGCAGAAGCTCGGCAGCTGGGCCTCTTAGAGCAAGAATTAGTGCAATTGCTCGTTCCTGCTCATTCGAGTGAGATATCCAAGCGACGGTTTTAAACTGGGTTTTGTAAATGCTCCAGACCGTTTGCCCGTCGTATATTGGTGCTTGCACTTTTCTGGATGTGCTTTGCGCAGCGGTTATATGCGGAGCTGGTGAGGTGGTTACAACTGCCTTCACTGCTTCCATTTCCTTTTTCATTTTTGGTGGTTGATGGTTGATTCTCTCCTCGACCTGATAAACCTTTTCCTCGACGCATTTAATTTGTTTGTTTAACCTACCGAGCTCCGCTTTTATTTCTGTTGACTGTTTTTGCTAATCTGCTTTCAAATAGGTTGACTGTGTTTGCAAATCTGCCCTGATTTCGAATGCTTATTGGTCCAGCTTCTGGTTTAGCTTTAATAATTGTTCCTTTAGCTGCGCTGATTGTTCATTCAGCTTCGCTGATTGTTCATTTAGCTTCGCAGTTAAACTGGATGACTGTTATCACTGCTCTTGCTGCATCAGCATCAACATTTGCATCAGCATCAACATTTGCATCAGCGCATTTTCTGGTTCCTTTGATTTTGATGCCTCTACTTCTCAACTTTCTGCACCTTTTCCCGCATCTGAGGGCTCACCCTAGTCCAGATGCACGCCTTCCAATTCGATCGCGTCACGCAAGCGTGCAATCAGTGTGGCCTTTGTACCTTGCGTAGGCATATTTCGCTGTTCCAACTCTTCCTTAAGCTCCGACATGGCCTATTCATTAATTTTTAAATGTAAGCTTCGTAGCATTTTTATTGTTTTGGCTGTTTTTCCACCAGTTTCCATGTTAAATTTTGCTATTGTGCGCTTTAAATATATTCAAATTTTCACTTTTAAAGTTTTTTTTCACTTCTCGACACCACTGTCACGTGTTATGGTTCGCGGACGATAATTTTAACGTTCCGGGAAAGTGAAAACGCACTGTCTTTTAAATTAAGTTAAAACAGTTAAGTTACTTAGAATGCACAATCATTAATTTAACTATTTTACAAATAATCAAAATGTTATTCATTTGTCTATAAATTTTTATTTCAACTATCTGTATCACGAAAATCACTTCACTATTAATCAATATCGCCTTTATTGTACTTTGCGCTCCACTCTATTGTAGTTCTACTATCGCGCTTTTACTATAATCCTCATTCATTCAGCTCGGCTTTATATAGGGTCTCTAGTCATTCAATCCATTTCTCGTACATTGGCGAATGTTCTGACGAGAACTACCTGGAATATTCGAGCAATTCAGAATGGCCGTAGTGACGTCACTTTCAGCTATTGATCATGCTTGGTGGGCTCTTGTGCTTTCGAGTACATTCGTTTATTGATCATGATGTTATTAATAGTTGCGAAAGCAATTGCGACAGTAGCTCGAAGAATTATTTGCACATGTAACAATATGGACCACCGGATAGAAGTATGCCACCGTAGCCGTGGCGAGCATTTGAGTGATATTTTGTTGCACACATAATTGGCATAGATTATCCTATTATAATAAAAAATATTAACATAATTATCTGAAAACTTTTTGTTTTATTTACAATTAAATTCGTGCGTTTTGGTTGGACCACCCTATATAACTCTTGTAATCGAAGGGAACTTAAATAGCTATAAAGTCGTTAAATTTTATTGAAACTTATAGAATGAAATGATATTTAAAAGAACTACTTAAATGGCTGATTTCATCCAATTTAATGATAACTATACAGTTTTACTGATGCAAATGTGAAATCTTACCCCTATTAGCAAAGTTCAACAAATTTCAACCTCTAAGTTATTTGTTATTGGATCTAGCTCCATAATTTCTGAACATTTTTTGCAAAAAGCTACTAGTTTCCCATGCCATCCGTCCGTTGCCCGTCGATCTATGCGTCACAAGAAATTTCTTCCAGAACTATAGAAGCTACAAAGCTCAAACTTTGTGAAAAGGTCAGAAGTGGTGATCCCTCAAAAATTTAGGTCTCATCAAATATATCAAAATTTTTAAAGGGGTCCCCTTATAACGAAGTGGCCCGTAACAATTTTTTTCATTAAATATAGTCGATTAGAATATCAAATGAATCACTTCCAGGATCTGAAAAATAAGACATTTTTTGCATTAGAAGTCCAGGAGTAGGCGAAATGCACGAAATATAATTATGTCCCCCTCCCCTCACGATTGGACTCTTGAAAAAATCACGAAGGTATGTCCTTATGCGTTAAAAAGCAACAAATACCTCCGAAATCAAAATTCACTCAACTCTGTTAATAATAGTATGATTTGTAAATTTTACATTTTCCCCCCAAAAAAATCGAAACGGTGCCCTTAAGCTTCTTAAAGTTTTATATTTATGTGGGCCAATATAAAACCCTCATGCGTACAAAATTTCATGGAAATCAGATCATGATCAGGTGAATTATCGCCATTTCAATTGTGTGGGATGACAAAAGCAATAACACATGTTGATAGTTAATATGTAGTTCAAATCGACCAAGGCACTCTTATTTTCTTCGAATTTTCATGAAAATTTAAGCAATAGTAGTTTACTTGAATATGTTCAATGAGCTGAGCATCCAGAAAAAATATTTAATATGGAACAACATCCTGGCTGTTATGTACTTATGAACGAAATTCTGCATCTTTTGGATGAATTTGAACGGTTTCTTAAACAAGTATTGGGTGAATAATTCAAATCATCGATTCATGGCACCAGAAAATTTTTATCAAACCCTTGAATGGTTACAAAGCCCTTCTGTTAGGAGCTCTCTCCTGCATATTCGACTTGTTTCACATATGAGTACTCATCTTCAGTCATTCATTAAATTGAGTCAAGTGTTAAAAGCATGTACCTTAAACGTTGAAGTTGGGAAAAATTACTCAAGATTATTCAATTTTCTCATTTATAACTGCCGCCATTTTTTTACGGTTACTGATACCACTTGCTCAACCGATTCTCAAAGATTTTCACGATACCTTTCATTCCTGGAAATTTCACGCAAACCCGAGCAAACCTGTAGTGCTTGAGTCGGTGAAAAGCAGATATTGTTCCATAGACACATGCTTCCATAGTAATAAAGCGCACATTGTTCAACACTAATTCAGGAAAATTCAAACTACTATAACTTCGTTAAATACCACTTGATCTTTGTAAAACTTACAAAACAGGTTTATCTTATAAAAAGCCATCTGCGTACTGAATTTTATTGAGTGTAAGGCTACCTTCAAGATTTTATTCAAGAAAATGAAAATTGATAAATCATGCTATTACTAACAAAATTAAGTGAGTGAGTATTTGTTGTTGTTGTACTCATAATGCTTACATTCGTGATTTTTTTGGATCAAAGATGTCCAATCGCGAGGGGCCTGTACGCGAAAAGTTCTTACATTTCCCCTTCCCCTACCCCCACGGTGCCGATGAGGCAATTTTAAGACTTGTTTACGAAAGATGTCATTAAACCCTTTCCCACGGCACCCTACTTGACTACCAATGGCGTAAACTTTTTTTTTTTGAAAGGTCACCTCCCTATATACCTCCTCTTAAAACCCTTTGAAAAATATTTTCACCCTTGAACTTTCATGAAGACACCACTTCTAACCTTTCTACAATGTTTCATGGCTGTAGCTCCTATAGTATCGGGAAAAAACTTCTGTGATATACAGGTGGACGGAGAGACGGACACAAGTCGTGATTTCAATAGGGTTTTGTATTTTGATAAAAACCCTTAAAACGAATATCAAATTTCCAAAGTCCACTGCATACCTTGTTGAAATGGCTCACATCTAATCGCGTTGGTCAACCGCTAACGATCCAATCCCGCTCGACGCATACCTCAAAACGTCGCGCAACCAACCCGTTGCCGTCGTCAACCGGTCGTCTTGTTCATTACATATCAATGCTTTTACCGCCTCTCTCGACGAGGCTCTTTATGGCAGTAACTGTAGATTCCAGTTGCAGCAATTTAGCAATTGCTTTGCCAAATTGAGTCGCAATGCTGTTGCCATTATTTATTTTTTTAGTTGTTATTTTTTAATTTTTTTTCTTCGAAAAAACTTTTTTTATCGATAATGGTAGCGATGGGGTTAGTCTTGGGTTAGTAATAATAATGTTAATAAGCTGCGTATCACATTGTTTCGCACTTATTGCGCTGTTATTATTATGAAATGGTATTTTTTCGTAAAGGTCCCTCGAATAGTTTGCCTAGGCGGGCTGCTCGATTACTACACATAGTAAGGCTCATAATTTCGTCCTATCGAATCATGAGCCATTTAATGTTCAAACTTTTAAGAACTTTTTGAAGTGTACTCCTGTTTTGATGATTTATAGTTTTGGCAAACACGGGGAAAACTGATTTGGCTCCAATTCCAAAATTTTCATTTCATCCTTTTTAGGGTTGTATGTATGCCGTGGGAGCTAATGACACAAAAAACACACAAAACAATTAAGTAAAATGAACAAGACACATATTCTGTTAAATCACAATTTATTAACGAGTTATTGCATTTCACGTACAATTTAGGCTCTGCGAATTAGACTAGGGTCGCCGCGATGCATATGATTTCTTCTTATGCATTTAATTTACTGATTACAGATTAATTTCGTGACGTGAGTGGAAATGAATTTGCTGACGCTCATGAGAATAACTTGCTATTTTGCGCTTTCAACGATTCAAGGTGAAATTTTACGGTGGTAAATTTATTTTAATTTAAAGTGGATGTAGGCATATACACGACTAGGGCGTTTTGAACTCGGTTTTTTTTTTTTTCAAAAGCTTTTTCTGATACCAATTATTCTTTAACCGTCAAAATTTTTTTGTATCATGTTTATTGCTTTTTAGGGTTTTGTAAAATTCGAACGGACGGACAGACAGACAGGACGACATTTTAGTAGGGTTTTGTAAGATAATTTTACAAAATCCTACTAAAATTTCGTCCTGTTTATCCGCCTGTCGGCCCGTCCATCTGTGTGTCACAGCAATTTTTCTCGCAAACTACATAAGCTAGAGTGATAAAGTTTTGTAAGAAGGTGTTAAATTTTATAAGGTGCAAAAGGGGGTCACCCCATATAGGGCACTGGACCCTGAAAAAACAAGTTTCACCGAATGTAGGCAATATGGGTATCAAATGAAAGGTCTTGATTAGTGCAATACTTAAAATAACAAGTTTTGCTTCTAGGGTTGCAGGGGAAGAATAAATGTATGAAAATTTTATGGAACCCCTCCCTCGCGATGGGACCTGACCTGAAAAATCTTTAAAAAAAACTATAGAGGTAAGGCTTTAGGAGCAAATGGCAACAAATACCTCAGAAGTCAAAACTCGATCATCCTTGTTAATAATAGTACATTTTATAAATTTTGTGTTTTGTCTATAAAATCAAAATGGGACCTTAAATTTCCTAAAAGCTACAATTCATGTTTTTTGAAAGCAATTGTATGTGTTCGGAAAAATTTCACAGTAATCGAACGATAAACAGCTAAGTTACAGCCGATTGAATATTTAACAATTACAACAAAATTGGATACACGTTTTCATTGGACCTGGCCACTACAAATATGAAGAAATTTTGATAACAATTTTAGAAATGGTTTGAAGTATTGATGTGTTATCATTACTAACCAGAACGGGGTCAAAACGCTTGAAACAAAACGGCGGTGAATTCAAATACATATCCACGAACTCAATTTATGGAATTTGTATATTAAAGAGTGGTCCAACTGAAACGCATGATGTTAATTGTAAATAACACAAAAAGTTTTCAGAGAATTATGTTAATATCTTTTCTTGTAAAAGACGGATCTATGACAATTATGTGTGAAAAAAATCACCCAAATACTCGCCACGACTACGGTGGCATACTTCTATCTGATGGTTCATATTTACAATGACTCTGAGACATAATTAAGGTTGAATGTAGTTGATGTGCTGAATTATCTCATCCTTTAGCTCTTGAATAGCTTATTGACGTACACTTTTTCTTCTAAATATCCCCAGAGAAGGAAGTCCAACGGTGTCAAGTCATATGATCGTGGTGGCCAATTAACATCGCCACAAAGTGACATAACATGGCCACGACGAGTCGAGGTTGACAGCTCTTCTGTCACGCTATCGCAAACAACACCAACGTTTTCCGCAGAACGAACTGGGTGAGCATGCACAGGTGATTTCACATTACCTACAGACACGGCTTGCTGAAATTTGCGCACAATTCACCCGATCGTGGACACATTTGGTCAATTATGCCAACCAAAAAAATCACGAAGTGCACGAAATGCATTTTGATTTGAAAGGCCCATTTTCATAAAAGGCTTCAACAACTTTAACACGCTACTCAATCGTGTACCTCTTCAGAGTTGAATTTGTCAAACACTGAAACAAAGAAATATCAAATTATGTTGGGCGAAAAACTTGACTTTAAGGTGAAGCTCACAATTAATATCGTCGATCATGGTTGGACCATCCTTTCGTGAAGTTTTAATATGCTGAATATATTGTTTGATTTACTAATTATTTCACAAAACCCTTCTGGTACGTGCACATTCCTTCTACTTTAACTTGTTCTTCGTTAGTTTTATGCAAAAAAAATTTATTGCATGAATAATTATCTTTGAAAATGCCATAACATTATTCTGTCTCAACGTTCCAACAAAATTATTTCCACCTTTCACTCATATTTATTATTCTTGTATAACTCTTCTATTATCCTGCTGTCTCGTGAAGACTGCATTCATCCAATAGCCGACTGACTACACTTGCCTCATCATCACTATCATCATCAGCTATGCAAGAAAGAAAGTTACCAATCTTCATGCGACAGGAAAAGAATGAAGTTGATCGTATGCACGAACCATCGTCGCCAGACTCACACCACAAGATAAATTCATCTTAATATACTCGTAGAATAGAATTTTAAAACAGGAACCTACACCCTTCAGAGATACAACATCCCTAAGAATCTTTTATCCATTGAATATGTACTTTCCATACTACACCCAGTGAGAGAGATTACCATATTTGCTCTTCTCATTTTTCCATTGTCGCTTCACCTTCTGGTTACTCCTATCAATATTCTCGTCACTCAGGCACCATAGCGATAAGTTTTGACGCAAGGATCCAACAACTTTACTGTCTGTTCTGGTATGCTGTGAACATGACGGATGGACAGACATGACAATAACGTAGAAACAACACTACGCAGATAGATCCATCCATCTTTTGACGACTATGTTTGCTGTTGTTAGACGTTGGCGTGGATGAAGAATGCAGAAGAGTGGAAAACTTTGTTTGCATTATTCTCTGCTCGGCCAAATATATGCACAATCCCGTACAAATCTCGCTACGAGATATGTTTAATCCAATGTCCTTGGGTGAATATAAGAATGTCAAACAATCAAATATGAATCCCTATGGGTCGTATTGTCCTGATTGAATTACACACATTTTCGCCGCTTGGCGTGGACAGCACTCAAAAATTCAGGTTAGGAGGATCCTTCACTGGTCCCTATTTATAGTGTTACCAGCAATTTATCAGAAATCCTTCTAACTAAATTGAATTCCAAAGATATGGAAATTGTATGACGTGAACGGACTGTGAAATAAGAACTGTTATCATAGGGTGGGCAGAAGGATTTCCATATGCCTTCAAGAATCAAATTTATTATTTAAATATACAAGAAGTAATAACAGGCTATGCAAGAACTCACCAAATTGCTCCTCCCACCAGGATAAAGTAATCGCATAGAAATTGAACAAGATATTCGTCATGTTGCTGCCCACGCAAATGTTCCGGATCCATTAATTTTCAGTTTATTTTCAACGGTAAAAATATCAGTGGGCACTGATGGTTAAAAGCATGTTAGTTTTTTTAATGGATTCTAAATTTAGAACCAGTTCCTATTGTCTTACGTGGCGAGAGAATCAGAGTCCTTTCATTTTTCAGGCATAGCAATAAAATCAAGTGGAACGTAAAATGGTATGAAAAAAGTCTTGATTGGTATGAGACTATCTGAGGGTACCAACGGGAACTAGTAAATTGGATTTCAAGTACTATCAATAAACTGATATCCTTCTTTATCAAGAGAAGAAATGGCAGTGGCGTACAAGTGGGTATTACCAACACAATTATCTGCATGGTTCCTTGAAATTTCGCCCTTTTGGGAGCAATATAGTTACATACGAGTATATACGAAAGGGAGTATGCGTGGGAAATTAAAAATTTTGTTGCAGTATTGGAACGATTTTGATTAAAAGTCGAATTTTAAGGAGTATTGGGTTCAGGAAAGTCATTTGTAATTATATATATTTTGCTTTTGACCTGTTTCATTGGTTAAGAGGAAAGGGACAAACGGTGGTAATATAAGAAGATATAAGAAATTTTATTCTGAGCAGTTTTCAGTTGATATTTGCACAAAGTACACTGAAAACCCTGTGAACCTTCTATCACTTATTTTCCTATGAGAATTTATCCTCAATTTTTGTGTGAAGTTTTTGTTGAGATTTTCAGATTGTAATAAGGTGATGTTTAAGGAATCAACTTTAATTTAATGTTTTTTGGGCAAAAAAAAGGATAAAAAATTGGTTGGCAAAGACATTCTTAGAGTAATAACCGCCCAACAGCTTTCTGCATTCATTTTTCAGCTCCAGCAAAGCATTCAACGCCCACATTGAGAAATATGAGTTAATGCCGAATTGCCAATTGGAGTTTCGTGGCAGGTATGTGACTATACATGCGATAACGAAAGCAACCTCAGACATCTGTTGGAAACTAAACAACAAAGCATGTAAAAAAATGAAAGAATGTATAAACCCTTTAATTCTACTATTTATTTTAAATTTAGTATACAATTGTTTCGTTCTCTACTTGAGAACTTCCTCAGTACTACTATTCCCTAAACTATAAGTGTCCTAATATTTATACTAAACTCATTGACGTATTAATATGAATCTCTAATTACATCTAATCCCTCAAAGTACTTTTACTTAATCTCTAATTACCTGATCCCTTACCATTCAAAAATTTGTTTTTCCTTAATTACTACTTAACTACCTTCATTATTTTGTAAGCTTGAATAGCCAGGTGTATCCCTTACCTGGGTCGCCGTTCCAAATGTCCTTTGTCTTCTGATTGAATATCTCCAAGCTTTCTGCTACATCAAGCTTCCATCCGTTTGTAACCGTTTCCAGCATGCTTACGTTGTCCGCAGTGATGTCATGTTTTTTAAGGACTATATGCTCCGCTACTTTTGATTTGAAGTTTTTTGCATCCTGCTTTTTGTTTTTGTTGACTGCTTCCCTTAAGTGTTCATTCCATCTGACACCTAGTGATCTCCTCGTTTGTCCAATGTAACATCCATTACATTTCGTACACGATACCTTGTAGACTCCACTCCGCTCCATTTTGGGAATGGGGTCCTTGGTTGATCCAAGCAAGTTCTGCATTTTTGTGGCCCGGCTCGTATAAACTAGGTCGATGTCTACGTTCTTCATAGCCCTCTTCATTGTTTCCGTCCTTGAGTCAAACGTTACAACCAACCTCTTCCGTTGCTCGACTTCCGCAGTTAGCGTTGTGAACTTTTTATTGAAGATCTCCTTCGTTCGTTTGGCTATCAATTTGGTGACTTCATCCGTAGGGTATCCATTCCACTCGGCCAGCTTATAAATGTGGGACGTTTCTTTTTTCAGCCCTTCCTTATTCAATGGAAGCGTGAGCATTCGATTCACAAGCCAGCTAAATGTCGCCCATTTTTGCTGTTGGCAATGGTTCGAAGTGAAAGGAATTATCCGCATGGTGTCCGTTGGTTTGCGGTATTTTTCGAACTCCAATCCATTAGCTCCTCTACATACCATTATGTCAAGGAATGGTAGCCGCCTCTCCGACTCCAGCTCGTGGGTGAAACTGATGTTGTTGTGTATTGAGTTGATCGCCGTGAGAGTTTGCTGGACCTGATCCTCTTTGATGATCGTGAAGATATCGTCTATATAATGCACCCATCGATGTGGCAGTTTACCATCTTGTGCTAACTTCTCCTCTAAAAATGCCATAAAAACTTCGCTTAGAAACGGGGAAAGAGGGTTTACCATTGGAGCACCACGTGTTTGTTTAAAAAATTCTCCCCTGGAGGTGAAATAGCTTTCACCCATGCAGAGTCTAGCCAGTTTCAAATACATTTTGGCTCGTGCTTTCCATTGTTCTCCTGATCCTTGTATCAGAATCCACTCCTCAAGTAACGTAAGTGCTTCTTTGACCGGAATACTGGGAAAAAGTGCCTTGACGTCAAATGACACCATCGTATCGCCATCTTCCAAAGGTCCCCAGGACAAAACCTTTGAAGTAAATTCTGCCGAATTCGCTACTGATCTAGTAGCAAATTTTTTGTCTATGTTATTGAATTCCTTGACTAACCACTTCGCAATTTTCTGAGTGGGAGCGTTTTCTGCTGACACAATTTCACGCATTTCATGGCCTGGCTTGTGAATCTTCGGAAGTCCTATGATCCTTGGCAGTGATGGGTTGGTTACTTTTAAGAATACGCCAATACGGTCTCAAATCGTAATAAATCAGCAACTTCTACTTGCTGGAAGATAAGGAGACTCGACCTAATGGTTGAAAATACAGACCCGTATAGGGTCTGGTTGTTGAGCCTTGTGTTGGAGAGGCGTGCGCTATGGGAGGTAGCAGGCACATCAAAAGGGCCGCCACAATTGCCTTACCGGTTCGCATCGATCGCCTCCTTGTCCTCGGGATGTCATCGCCGCTGATCTGGGACCCTTCTTTCGTCATGTGGGGGGAACATGCTTGTGATGGTTCTTCGTTAGACTGTTGCGTTGTCGAGTACTAGTAATGGGGCCAGTTTGTGTATTGGCCTTTTCAAATTTCCAGAGGTGGTTTTGACATTAGCGATTCATACGAAACCATCGGCGCCTTCGCACGTTTCGATAATTTACCCCAGCGGCAACTTTATTGATGGGTGTTATCTCCGCTTATAATGACCACTGTACCCGGGATCGCATTGGGGTGTGACTGTCTCCACTTGACACGATGCTGCAACTGTGCCAAGTACTCGTACGACCATCGTCTCCAGGATTCGAGTTTGAGGTGATTGATTAGCTTCCACCGGGCATTGAGACCTCCGGTGACTGGCTCTGGGCGACCATCCACCATTGATGTAAGGGGTTCTCCGATGAGAAAGTGTGCTGGAGCTAAGGCTACCAAATCATTGGGAATGTTTGACATCGGGGTCAGTGGTCTAGAATTGAGGATAGCATCCAACTCAACCACCAAGGTATGCAGCTCCTCGTAGGTGAGAGCCGCCAACGAAACGCCTCGACGAATCAAATTTTTCGCTGATTTGACCGCCACCTACCACAAGCTGCCACCATAAGGCGCGCGTAGAGAGATGAAATGGAAATCGGTTCCCCGGCAAGAGCATGCCGTTGTTACTTCTTGACGCGCTTCGTTGGAATATAATGAGGACGACAATTCTGATAGCTGGTTGTGCGCTTCCACAAAATTAGTGGCGTTGTCGCAAAAAAGGTTTTGGCAGTGTCCACGTCGTCCAATGAATCGTTTGAGAACACAGAGGAATGCCACTATGCTTAGATCGCTGACTAGCTCCAGATGAACGGCCTTTATAGCAAAACAGCAAAATATGACCCTTTTTGCGGTCGGGTACCTCTAAAACGATAATGGATCATCAACGGCCCACAAAAATCCACGCCGGAGTTGATGAGCGGATGGGCTAGCTGAATACGTACACTCGGCAGGTTTCTCATGATTCGTGAAAACAGCTTGGGCTTTCTCGGATGCACCACATGCATCGTTGAAGGATCGATCTCGCGAGTTGTTTTCCAGAACCGCTGTCAAGTGGTGGCGAGCGTGTTTGCGCACCTAGATGGCAGTGGTCGTTATGGATGTCCATCATCAGCAGTCTGGTGAACAGATGTTTGAACGGTAATAAAATGGGATGTTTGGCGTTAAACGTGATCCTGGCAGCCTCCCACCGACACGGATTATGCCCTCTGGCTCCAGGAATGGTGCCAGTCCCACCAACAGACTGTGCTGGGAGACTTGCCTCTCCGACCTAATTTCCGAAAGTTCGCAGTTTAAACTTTGTGATTGTACATACCTCACGTTGATCTCCAAGGCTGTGGATAATTTATCACTCGTGGACGCTTGATTTGTCAGTTAGGATTGCTTGACTGCTAGCTTGAGACCACAGATAAACTGCATCATGTAGTCCACTATACGCTGCAGCCTCTTGAAGGAGTTGCCGTGTTAGACCCGGTGAATGAAGTGTGTTTCAGGAGTCTCTGCCGCTACCATAGCGATCTTGGTCCGTTTCGTCTCCAAGTCGTAAACTGATTCTGCCCTGTATAAAAATGGTGGTCCTTGCAACCACATACTATAGTTGGTGCCATCTCACGTGACAGGATGTCAGCTGGGTTGTCTTCAGACGCTGCGTGTCGCCATCGGTCCGGCCTTGAGAGGGTTTGTATGGCCGAGACCCTGTTCGCCACAAAGGTATTGTACGATGATGCAGTAGAGCCGATCCACGCCAAGACAATCTTGGCATTGGTTCAGAATACCTGAAAAACCTCCTGCAGATTTTGAATTATGTGGAAGGAAGTATCGTAATTCCTCCCGCTGCTGCGACGTCCCCCTCCATATGCCCAAGCCGAATATACTCCTCCATGAAGTCCTCGTATGGAAGTCTTAGATCGAATGAATCTGCGAGTGGCCACTGCTTGGAAATCACCTAACCTCTCAGGATTCGTGCTGAATGGGAGTTTAACCAAGAAACGGCCGTCAGGACGTATTGTCATTGTCTGATAGAAATGTGCTTCGCAAGCCTTTTCAGTTAACTTAAGCTTGTGCTGTGGATCCTGTATTTCCTCGACCTCCCAAAATTGCTTGATGAGCTGATTAAGCTGGTTATCTTCTGCCATGATGCCGCATGTCACGGAAGACACTTGAGGTGTGATCACGCTTCCGGCTACAATCCACCTTAGCAGTGTGTTCTGCAGCACTGGGAGCTGTGGGCCCAACTTTATTTGTCCAATGGGGCTAGGACCTCGTAAAAGTGTTCGGCACTCAGCAACATGTCGATGCGCTCTATTCGGTGGAAGTCTGGATTTGCCAGCCTTATGTTTTTGGGAATGTGCCATCCCGATATGTTCAAGTTCTGAGGCGGTTACGGTGATATAATTTTGTGCATGACGTAGGCTTCCAACTGCGCGGCATATCCTAATAATCTGTATCTTAGGCCAAGGTTCACCTTATGGTATGCCTTCTCAGTGCTACCGCCTACCCTTTCAATGAGAGCAAAGTGTGGTGTCAATGATAAACCCAATTTTTTATGATTCATTTGGTGACTAGGTTTATTTGTGAGCTCGGATCCAGCACAGCTCAACAATCCGTCGTCTTCTCATTGCTGGTGACCAGACAGACGACGGCTGTGCTCAGAAGTACATGTCCTTGGGGTCGGGGCTCTACCAGAGTCGTTGAAACGAGCGATGGCGGTTCTGTACTCGTCTGCGGCTTTGTGCTCGAGTATATCGTCTTGGTCTGTTTAGGGTTGTTGTCTCCAGGCAGATGTTGCAGGGTGTTGTGATTCTTGGAACACTACTTGCAAAATCTGGCCGCGCAGCTGCAGGCCTGATGTCCTTGTCGAAGGCAATTCACGAACAGCTTCTTAACGCGCGCGAAATCTAGTCTCCTTGCAGCAGTGATCCTGAGAAAATCCGGGCAGTAGTAAAGTGGGTGATCCTGCTCACACATCAATTTGATGTTGAGCGTCGCTACCAATAGTCGCCGGTTGTCGTACCTTTCCCTCAAGGTTGTCCAAGCCGCCTCATAGTTGCCATCCGACAATGTAGAATTTTGAATCAAAAGCTCCACTTCTCCGGTGAGACCTGCCTTGAGGTAACATAGCTTCTGGCACTTGGACATTGGTTGGCTATGCACCATTTGCATGAACAAATCGTTGAATTGTTGCCAATGTAAATAGTTCCCATCGAAGGTAGGGATTTTTATTTTCGGTAGAGGCATGGTAAGAGTCGTTGAGGCAGATGTGGCGCTGTGTTCATCCATTTTCAATTCCAGACGTATGACCCATTCTTGGGTAAGCTCTTCCAAATGAGTGTGCTGGTGCACGTTAAAGCCATACCCTGCAGGATCATCATGGAGCTCAACGATCTGCAGGTGGTATTCATCCAGCTGTTACCAACCTCGTTTGAGCGTATTGAGTTTACTCTTGCACCAGGTCCGAGTGACCTCCTTCTCGTCCAAATGGTCGATCATCCTCCTCAACGAGCTTGCCATGACTTTGTAGCGATGCAGCGTCCTGACCACACTGGCATCTCTTAGTGCTGAGGCTTCTGCAGTGTAGTTCTTGTCCTCGCTATCCCTTTCGAGCCCTTTTGGTGACTGTACCTCGGTTGGCGTGTCCATGTGTGTTTTGGCTCGCATTTGATCGCGGTAATGCTGCTGGTAACGGAGGAAGTTGCCTTTGGTAGTGTCGTATATATGTTGAGTAAAATACTCGCGCGACGGAGTGACTTCCGGTAGGGATCGGATATGACTATCACTTAGTTAAAAATCCTCCTACGCTGCCTCCAGTCGCTCCGCATAATACCCGGGTTCCTGCTTCCTTGAGGGCGAATGAGTCAATCCTTTTAGGTCCTCAATCAGGCGATCCACATTCGCCATCGCGTAGAAAGTCGAAAAGCGGCCGGAAACAGAAAGCGTGGATATACCACGACACTACACAAAACACCACACAGCACTTCATGACCTGTTCACCGGGGAAAAACAATAACTCAGTTATTTACGGCAAAATAAATACCAAGTGCATCTCGCCGGGGCCTCCAAATGTTTGTGCTGGGACTCTTTTGTCCCGAACTTTGATTTTATTATTTTTATTTAATACAAGCTCTAAAATTTTTTAAAAACCTTTTAACAAACGTTCAGTAGCTATGATACAGATCAACCAACAATTGAACAATGAATAAACTTTTGTTTCGAAGTTTTGACAAATTAAGAAATGAATGAAAAATGGGTTACTCGATTGATAAAATTTAAAATGTGGTACTCGAAACTTGAAATATTTTCGCTTTGTGGCGGATTGAATTTGAGTTTGGTGAATTGAATTAAAATGATCGATCATTTGATAAATCAATCAAATAAATTGAATTAATTGCGAATGGGCTAATTATTACAGTGCGAATTAGCCTTAAATAACTGTGTAAGTTAATTTAAGCGTTGATATTGCCGGATGGGCGCTCAGGGGTGTCAAGAACTCAACAGCAATCATTGGTAGCGTTTGCTGATGATCTGATCATCTGTACGTCAGACCGAAAAGCTACAATAGTTCAGAGCAATCTTCAAAAAATGTTCAATGATGTACAGTTGTACACTGACACTTGGCGAATGAAAGTAATACGCAGAAGTGCGAAACAATCTTGTTTCGGATAACGCTGCAGGAGGTCAGTCAAGACCTGAAACGTTATTGGAAGGATTTCCACATCATGGTTTGCGAGGATAGTTCAGAACGGGCTCCACATAAATCCTGTGTTCGATTCTGCGGTGTTCATCTCGATCAGTATCTATACCATACTGAACATGTCAAAATCATCCTCAGTAAGGCCCAAAAAGTAGTCATGGCCCTACGAAGACTGTTTCATTCCAAATACACTGATCAAAAGGTCAAAATTATCTGTTACAAGACCCTCGTTAGGCCAATGTCAGATCTGGTACAAACAGATTACTAGTACTATGGAAAAATTAAGAGTTTTCGAAAGAAAATGCATTCGTGCATGTACCGGTTTGCACAGAAATCCTGAGACGGATTGGAAACATTATGCATCAAAAAGAAGAATTTATCAAACTGTTATAGTGACGAGAGTCGATATCTTCATATTGAAACTTCTTCGGAATCTAATCGCGAGATCTGTCACTGTTAGTGAAAAACCCTTGGATTTCACAGCTGTTCCACCTTACAGCCGGGTATGTTGCGACTTGCCTCACAACTGGATTCGTTCCTCCAGAAGTATTCGTGTATTTGGACATGAATCAATATGTTTTTTGACTCTGACGGCGTCCGAATCATATATCATTGTAGTGAATAAGAGATTTTCATATGTCCGTGAAGGACCGCAGCGATGTTCTGCTGCCTCGGCAGAGGAAGGTGTTGATTCCTGCCGAGAATGCCCTCGTCCGGAGACGCGTGAATGCGCTGGCAGGCTAGCATTGCGGTGTCGTGGGGCGGGTTCGTTTCCCCGGCACGAGGACTCACTACAAAACATTTCGCATTCACGAATTGCTTGCAGAGTTCGAGAGGACGACCGAAGTCGCAAATCAGTAGATAACCTCCACGAAGGAATTACGACTTGTTGCGAGAACAAGTGCAACCTGACAAGAAAGACTAATTTGGGGTTGACCTCGTCCTTACCCAAATACATTCAGGGCCCACAAATGAAAGAGGGGCAACCGGGTGGTGGTGGAGCCCCTTCATGCCCACCCAACCGGAATAAATCCAATGTTAAATCGTTGAAGTGGCCAGGTATTCCTCTTCTGAGTGGAAAACTCATACAACTTGAATTGTATGAACCTTCCCATCAGAAAGGGAGTACCCCGGTGACCAATTTATGTCATAGAATTATACAATGGAATTGCATAACTTTATGCCATAAAAAGGCACTTGGCTTGGGCCACTCAACCCATTAAGTCACCTGAAATAAAAAGGATTAAATTGTACCCGGTGACTGGCTCATATTTTGAGGGGGAAGCCTGCCACCGTACCGGGTCCTATACCCGGTTAGAAATGGAGGAAAGGAAAGACCCTCGGGTACGTTTTTAATTCATTTTTATTTTTTTTCTTTCAATTTTCAATCAATTCATTAGATCATCTATACCTAATCTAACTTATTGGTTTCTAACAGGTTAAATTCCGGAATTACACATTTTCTGATACTCTATAGCTGACCACAAAATCTTATTTGGAATTTGAATATAAATGAACTATTTATGTTACACTTATGTACATTTTGTATGGTGATAAATAATACTTAAATAAAAGGCAGAATTTTAGTAATGAATCAATTTGAGAAAGATAATCTTCAACACAGGAAATGTTTCAATTCCAATCTACCTTTCTGACGAGCGATGTTAACAGGGTTTTCAAAATTGCAATCTCTGGTTGAGAATTAATTCCAAGCTCTTAGAGAGCGATTTAATAGACTAAAATTATCGCCCTTTATTAAATTTTTGACTTTTAATTATAAGAATAATGTTCAGATACTGTTACATTACAGACTTCTGCGGAAAATGCCAGAACAACGATGTTGCAAGTGATTATTTTGCATGTCCCATAATTATCTCTTTTTGTTGCAACAAATACTCGTTTATACTTGTATTTTACCTGAACTGTCATTCTAAAATCCCAGTTGAGAAATTACATCATTATTAACTCTCGTTAAACACAAAAGCTTCGAATTTAATCTAAATTTTTATCTGTCATTTATAATACCTTTTTATATTTTTGAATGGTGCAAAATTTATTGTTTATATTGTCTTTGATTTTTATCATTTCAAATTGTTATTCTTTTTATTGAATGGGTTTAGGCTATTATTTTAGGTGTGATATTTTATCTTATGGTTTAATTTTACTAAGAATTTGAATCAGTGCTGTCATATAAATGGGTAGTAGAAAGATTTATAGGGTAAATAATTAGGTAAATTTGTTTATTTAAATAAATGAATCAGTATTATTTTATAATTATTATTATTAAATAATAAGGTAATGTTATCTTATTTTTTTATTCAAATTTCGGGAACTTTTAACGGAGTATCACTAAATGCAAATGATATAATGCCTTTGATGTTCAAGTACATCGACAAAGCGTAAACTGAACATACTCTTTATTATATTAAAAATCCAAAATTTTTCATGAAATTGAAAAAAATGTTCACTTTCAAGAACTGATTAAAATATGTATGAATATAAAATTAAGCCTTCAAAATTAGACCAATAAGTATGCTCATTTACATATCCGGTATCGAAAACTAGTAAAGTGCAGATATTTGAGAGTGCCAAAAAAAATCTATAGCAAGAAATACATTGAAGTTCACGAACAAGAATTACTAAAACCAGGCGTAATCTCTGGATGCACAACGTAATCAGTATAAAAATGGATACATGCAAATTAATCGCTCTGAACTCAGACAGATTCATTCAAATTAATCGTGTGATAGCAAAGTTCTATATGCAATTGATTACATCATGGTGCTATAATTTTCATGCGAACTTTATCCAAAAATATTTCGACAAAATTCATTGAATGCCACATAACATTCTATAGAGAAAATTATCTCTTCAAGATTATGTTTCTTAATGCTCAGGTCGTCTTGTATCTGAACACGACTGATAAGCTTTTCTTACAACTACACTTTCAATCGACGCTTTTAATTCTAAGGTTTTGTGACTTGAACTTCATACGGGATTCCAATAAGACGCGAAAATGAACATGCATGCAAAAGCTAATATGAATTTTCTATTACTTGAAATAATGTGAACTACTCAAGTTATGTCTGCGCCGAATAATGTGAAAGCCTCCTCTTCTCCCGACAATTCTGCAACCTTTCCTTGCAATTCCCGAAAAGCATGGACAGCCTCGATTTCCTGCTTCAGCTCTTTGATCGTTTTGCTAGGATCAATTTCCACGGTGAGCGTGCTGTGTTGCAATGTCTGGACCGTTATTATCACTTTGTTGTTTAGTGCAACTGGCCGACGTGCTTTAAATTTGGGCCTTCACTTCACTTCTTGCTACAGAATCTTCGCAAGCATTACTTTGTGCATTTCTATCGCGATCAATTTACTCCGACCACACACGCACTTTTATTTTTTCCACGCAAATATCCACCGTGTATTTACTAGTTTTTTCTCTTGTGTCTAATTAAATCTACATTTGCGAACTACCGTACTTTTCTTTTTCGTTGCCACATAGGGAAACGTGAGAAGATTCGAAGAGATATTTGTCGATCAAACGCGTATTTATTTTGTTCGGGTTGCCGGTTTTTCTTCGAAGACTTGCTCTCTGATCCTTCACTAGTTCATTTCACCCCAAGCATGCACCATTCAAACACAGAAATTATTCCATGAAAGTGTTCTGTGTACTTCTGTGAAACGTTCCAGTTTGTTTGTATTCTCACGATTCATCTCTGTGTGCACGCTTCTTCTAACAAGTATTGTGGAGGAGTTTCCGAATTTGTATTGGAACATGTACAGTACATTAACAACAACGATTCCACGCGAACCGACTTCCTTAATCGATGAAGCGAAGTTGCATCACAGCATTTCGAAAAATTTCCGACAAAAGAGCTAACGGTTAATTACAAATCCGTTACATGCTAAGTGCATTGAGTAACTAATTGTTACTAAATTCGGGGGCAAATCAATGACGCCTTTTTCCACATTTTCAAATTGTTTCTTCGTTTCATATCTCCTTTGGGGACCTGATTATTTCTGGGAACTAAAGAATAACTTTTCGACAAATGATTTAAGGGAGGGAGAAACCTTTGGACACCCAAGCGAAAACACTTCCACTAGATTTTGACGGAACACGAGTTTTATTCCACTTTTCGCTAACCCACACGACTAACAAGGTGTTCACAATTTGCACGATAACTTTATCGTCTATTTTTTTTACAATATTTCACTGTCTTTTACGCGAGAAACTTTTCCACGTGTCTCGGCGATATTCTGATCAGCCCGCAATCTCCTCTCACTCCCAACTCGCTTCTTCTTTACGCGGCGTCCGCGCTGTCTGGCGGTTTCGAGCAGACTCATGATCTCCATCCCATTCCTCGTTTGTCAGACGAAGCATCAGACTCGACTTGCCGGCGCCACTCTCCCCGATAATTCCAATTTCCAATGTTGTTATGTAGTTATCACCCATTTTCACGATTTACGACGCAATAGCATGCAAATTTCGCAAGCACAATTTAATATTCTCCACACTCAAGCAACTACGACACTTTATGGGCAAGTAGAACAATACGAACCCATTCAGAAAGGGGGAAATCACACAATTGAAGGTTTTTGTTGCTATCAAATGTACTTTTTCCTTATCATTTGTAGTTTATGACGGCGGTATTTGCAATTTCCCTTTTCACTGTCTTTTGTAGGTTCAATTAAGTTATCAATTGAAGGCAATTTGTCGTTTATGATAATTAGGCGTAATTAGGTGGGAAAAATCGGAAGAATTAGACAAATTTTAAGGGGTTTAAATGATACAATGATTTTAGCGTTCATATAATTAACAGGTTAAATGATACAATGATTTTAGCATTCATAATTAAAAGGGGTTAACCGTTTCGTTCTAAGCATTTGCATACCGCGTTACACCGCAATTCGTTAAATTATCTTCAAAAGATATTGTAATAAGATACTACACATTAGAAATTTTTAAACATTTTTAGAATTTTGTTTCCCGGGTGTTAAGTACAAAGGAAATTTTTCCACTTATTATTCCTGCGAAAAAAAAAACGAGTGTTGCGATGGGGAAGGTGACTGAATCGACTGAATCCTTATTAAATTGCGTTCGTGCTGTGTGCCTGTGTCAGCGCTGCTTTTAGAGCCATAGTTCTTAGATTACTACATCATATATACAGACGGACCACCGATAAGAAGGTAAAACATCCTCAAAATTTGAGTTCACGGGACCCAAAATTCCAAAGGAGATACTCATTTGCTAGATTCTTTGAAGCTGGCGAAGCTGAGACAGAGCAATCTCGGTAATGTTGGCTGAATGACAATGTCTAAATTATTCGTGTTTATTTTCAGTTCTTGTGTTTTTCGTTACTTCGTTTTTGAGTTTCAGCTCATTATTGCTAAATTTAGTGTTGTTGTTTATTTGTGTTAAAAATTAGAGATACGTTTGGTATATGTTATGTGTATCATACCTGTATGAGGTTTAGAGATAAGCTAAAACGCTAAGGTTAGGAACATCATGATAGCCATTTTTTTTTAATATAAGATAAAGTATTTGATTGGATTTTATTAGAATTAGGATATGACATATTAGGTGTAGGATAAAAATTCACTGATGTGTTAAAATTATAAATAATTTTGGAATAGTGTTGGTTGGTTATTTTCTTTTTTACCAATCGAATCATAAAATTTGTAATAATCTTAATTAATTTGAAGTTGCTAGAGTTTTTTTTGGATAAAATGTGTTTAACTAATAACGTATAAATTTAGAGGGCCATTTGGGCCATTAAGTTTTTGTATTATTATTGTTTGGAAATTGCTTTATATTCTTTTGAAATTTACAACGATTAGATTGAATATAGCGCTTTTGACTTTGACTTTGACGTCAATAGGAAATGGATCCCTCGTAATAATTGGTTACTAGGATAAAATAGCGCGTTGCTCTTTAGCAAGGAAGGCAACTGGTATCATGTCTGCAATAACTCTCACTGCCGAATCAGAGACTGTCGGATACGAAGATGCAATCCCCAGTGCTCCTCTTCTCTGTACCCGTGCCAAGCGTTTTCGGTATGCCTCTTTACTGAGAGCGTCGCCCCATATTTCTGCTCCGTACAGTAGCACTGAACCTACAGCACTCATCAAGAGGCGCCTTCTTGACGGGCTGAGTCCCCCTATTTTGGCTATAAGTCAACTCATTGCTAATACTCCCGAAGAAGCCTTCTGAGCCGTTGCCCTGATGTGCTCTGAGGAAATCATCTTCGTGTTGATCAGTAGCGCCAGTACTTCATCGCTAACTTTGTTTCGATTAATATGTATCCAATACCGATGATCTTAACTTTAGGGATTCTGTTTTTTGTCAAGATGACCACTCCGAGTTTCCCCAGTGCTAAACTGAACCCAGGAGCAGTTATCCAGTCTTTCACTTCGTACGTTGGCATACCTAGCCTAAGTTGCGCTTTTTCAACGGTGTGTCTAGCGACCAGAGCCACCACTTCATCCGCATAGTCGATCAAACGCAGCTCACCTGGCATCTCTAGTCAAAGTACCCCTTGGTAAGACATTTTCCAAAGGTCTGAGCCAAGGATAGATCCATCCTCCGTTGGCCCTGTGTTGTCTCGTAAAGTACGCTTCGGTTTTTGAGGTAGTCTATCAAAAGCCGCATTTAATATTCTTTCAGTCGACTACCAGTACGCTGGGGCTTGCGGTGCCGGGTTTTGGACGGGGCATAAAAGCATTGCAAGCAGTCGTGATGATGTTCATAGTTGAGCTCACCATGACTTGAGCTGCCAGTTCTTCCGTTCCCAGCGAATCTACCTGCAGCGAAGCACCTTCTGTGATGACCTGGACTAATCTCTGGACGTCCATCTTTCTGATGCTCCATCCAATTGCAGAAGGTCGAGAGCACGGACGTCGGGAGATAACATCACTGATCTTAAGCAGATTGCAATGATGATCACTGGCTGAGTAGTCCTCTAGTACTCTCCAATTGTGTATCCTCCGTACTAAGGACTCCGAGGTGAATGTTACGTTAGGTGTGGTTCCTTCATACCTAATACGGCGGAAAGTCGGCATACTTCCGGTGTTTAGTATGACGAGCGATCTAGGGCATCCGAGCAGATATCCACCAAGAGAAATGTTCACTTATTTTCCCGCAGATAATTTGAGTCTCCAAACTTATCCTAATCGTTGATTCTCCTATATGATTGGAATTTGTAAGACACGCTTAGGCCCGGAGGCAGCTTTTAATTTACATATAAGCAAGATATACGTTATGCTTGAAAGTTATTGAATTGCTAGGGAAATGTCTGATCCCACCCCTAAGTAAATTCCTCATTGTTGCCAGCCCTCTTCATTAGAGAAGTGTAAAAATATTACTACAAGTCATTAGGAAAATTTATTTTGGATGTGGCTGTAAGCGAACTTACGGTTGAAGGTCCCAAATAAAAACATTACCTACCTTCAGCGAACCAATCTACTACTTGTGGTCTATTTTCACACCCTAGGGGTCTAACAATATTGTTTCTGAGTTCGCTATAGTGGTACCCAAAGCCAATGTATTCTATCGAACGGCAACACTCTGCTTCAAATGCTACATCGTTAGAGATGATCTAGTCAGGATTGACCAAAATATGTCTTGTTACAAGAAACTGTGTCATGTCCTATTGCAGGAATATTCCCCTGCATTTAAAAAAAAAAAGTTTTTGCTTCAGTGAAAATTCCAATGCCTTTTACCAGGGTGATACACAAGAGATCGCGTTCTTAGAACTTTCGGAAAACAAGAAACAGAGTAGAGACTACGTTACAACGATGAATCGTATGAACTATTTGAAGGAAAACCTGTATCGGTTTGCGTAAAATTACGCAAATTACATGGGCAGGCCATGTAGAAAAATGGGGGAAAACCGACTACCCAAAAGCACATTAAAATATAGAGCACAGCGGGAAGACCGAGGACTTGGTGGAAAGCCACGACCGAAGCTAACAGCAGATCCTCGTTGGGAATGATCAATTGGTGAACGAGGACCTGTGGGCCAAGGTCTCGGCTTCGGCAGTCGGGCCATAGATGATGATGGTATCCATCAATTGAACTTCCAAATGAGCACATATAATATCAGGTTATTACTGGAGCCAACAAAAGCTCGATGTCTTTGTGTCTCACTTTCAGAACCCCCAGACTAACTTCAACCGCTGTATCTCTGTAGCGAAGCCATTTTTCTCTGCGATGTATAGTATCTCCAGATAACTTCAACCTTCACATTATTCCAAAAAATTCATAATTCACGATCTACTGAATTGAATATGGATCATTTTTGTGTATGTAAAGACCCTGAAATCTAACTGTGATGCAAGATACGTTATTGTGTCACTTTATCCGCACCGTGTTCGCAACAACGCATACGTATACTCATATATTAGACAAAAGAAAATTGTATTCAATACCTTAATCAAAATAAAACGTTCCAACAAAGCTGAGTCAAAATTGAACTTTTTTTTAAAGCTCTAAGGACTTGAAAAGTACATTAAAATTGAATTTTTGTTCGATTTCTACAACAAAGCAGACTAAAAGAAGGTGAACTTTCCTACGTCACTTTTGAACCCAAATTTCGTACTTTAATCTCATCTGTTCAAATCAAAAACAAACATTTCATCTTTCCCCTGCTCACTTTACCTATCCAAATACACTCTCCCCCCCATCTGAGTGTAGTGAATGAAAGTTGCTTTAATCATACAATTCGTAACGGCAGGATGTCAATATCACATGTTTTTCACCTCCTGTCTCCTTAACATTCACTTATCGTCCTTTTCTCACCATCCCAGCAGGATGTGTAGCTTTTAACATTACACCACCCACCACCTGTTGCGAACAAAATTAACAGTGACTCTCTACACCATCTTTAATTTAATCACAAAATGCGACATTTGATTGTTTTCCTCCTCCATCGCTCCAATTGTTGCGAGTCCTTTTTAATGCATGGTATATGAACGATGAAGCTGCGTCTAAATACTCCTCTTTTGTTATTCACAAAACGAAGACGTTTAAAGTGAACAGAGTATGTCCTCGGTATGCTCTGCTGCTACTTATTCATGTGAACGTCATAACCTTCTTTTAGCGAAAGCGACACGACGGTTCTTGATGGTGTGGATATTAAAATGTCTATTTTAGGATCTGGCTGTCGGTCCTTCTAGTTGACTGACAGGCGGATCGGACCGGTTGTCGTTGACGAGTACATAGGACTGAGTTGATAGTGCTGGCAATTACATTGAACGTACCTTACGTGCAGCATGCTTAAATATTTTAACTTGGTTGTCTTCCGAGGGACAAGGGGAGGGTGATAAATTGTCTTTCTGGTTAGGTTGAATTGGTTATGCTCTTCAGAATTTTGTTTATCAACTGCTACGATATTCTCCCGTTGTTTTGTAGCACTAAATTCATTGGAATTTTAAAAGAATGTCTATTACAGCAAAAATTTGCTCCCTTAGGGAAACTGCTGACACTTACTGTCAAGAATTACCTCGAAACAGGCAAAATGATGAGAAGAAGAACAAAAGCTTCTTGTTCTGTACATTTTTTTAAATTAAATTCAAAACGCTGTCAGTGTGGTTTGGCGTCAGTTCCCTTCTATCAATCAAATAGCCCTTAGGCTACTCTGTACAACTCCATAAAAAATAATCTACTTGATATCCTTACTCTAGTTGCTCCAAGCACTATTTTCAACCGTTCCCAATATCATCTCTAGGCATTTCCGTCAAACGCCGGAAAGGAGCTTTTTACAGAGATTGAAATCTAATTATTTTATAGATGCAAATGACGCTTATTGCGGAAATCATGGACATCCTACACTCCCGAAAGGAATGAATAAGTAAGATGTAGTGAGCCAACGAGTCAAACCAATGAATAAGCAACGAAACCTACCAATAAAGCCAGATGTTATCGCAGTAGCTGCAATATCAACATCCCCATCCAACGTTCGCGCCACTGAAAACATCATTTATTCAGTTATTTTGTGGAAATTGTGGGTTTGTTGTTGCGGAAACGAGTTTCCTATGAAAATGATTTTCCGTGTAATTTCAATACAAGTTGCCAGAGAGAGGGAAATATTCGAATGGGTTTTTATCATATTAAGGAAATGAGTTCTACAAATTTTGTAGAGTAAAATGGTTGCTGGTGAGAGTTTCTTACAATTATTTCAATTTAATTATTTTAATTACAAATTGATTCTTTGTTATTGTTTATTCGTGTGATTGTAAGTTAATACATATGAAATGGAATTTATAATGTATGTTGAACGTAATATTCGTAAACGCCTACCGTTAGGCTTAGTTTTGATAATCAGTTCATTGAAGTTAATATTCTAATTTATATATTTTTTTTAAATTTTCAGTTGAAACTCACAATTTTCAACCAACACAAGTAAGTTTCTTAGATGATTATTCTATTTTCCTTCGGAATTGATTACCATAATGATTGAAATTTACATGCGAAATGCTTTCTACGGCAAAATAGCATCAGATTGATTTATCTTCTATCTCTCTCCAGCTTTCTCTTTGCACTGCTCCCATCTTGACTTCAAACGAGTGAGAATGGCTTATCAAATCAAATGATCCTTCTTTTTTATATGCCAAGAATATCTAAAAACAATGCGTTGCCTGTCTGATCTTTCACGCCTGCTCAAGCATTTCCACTTTTCCTTTTGGAAGTTGTAGTCAAGCTCCAGATTATAGTATACGTCACCTTGCTCTGCTTGAAGTTCTTGGTGGTAGGCCTCATATCTTGTACTATATTCTGCTGGTTAGCCTAGTCTAGACGGACATAGGGTAAAGAATGAAAACTGGCATAAGTATACAAAGTAACCATGACACACATCCAAAGATAGCATAAACCTGGTATGAAATGTCAAGCGATGTCATATGTCAAAATGACTGTCATTTCATTTTGACATATGCCTTCACTTGACAGTTCATACCAGGTTTATGCTATCTTGAGAAATTTATTTGTTTCCTAGCTCAATTTTTCAAATATTTGCATGCAAAAAGATTTGACCAGCACCAATAATTGCTAAACTTGTATCAAAATGAATAAATATTGTCACAAAATCAATTTAATTTGATTGATACAGGTAAATTTTATTTACACTGGGAACTTATCCCGGTATTAATCCTAGGTTTAAACTAAGTTTTAGAATGTGGTATACTAGGTTTTATATAGTATGTTAGGTTTTTATACCGCATGTCTGTGTAGCCTATTACAATGGATCTCATTTTGGCTCCGGGATGATTTATTGGTTGCACTGACAGATTTTCTGAAATTTCTCTTTGGCCGCAGGTACATTTTTGATTCTCGGGTTGATTTAATTAAAGTCTGGAAATAAAGCTGTCGACAGTCGAGCCTGGGTACTAGTATCGGCACACGAAAGTCAATGTACAGGCATCGAAAAATTCTTTGTGTCCCTTCTAGAACTTTTATCGCAAAGCAAATGGTTTTATCAAATGTATCAGCGCACTTAGAATTTTCTCAGGTTACAAAATATTGTGACATGTACAAATAATTCTGCAAGCTACTGTCGCAATTGTTGTCACAACTATTAATAACATCATGATCAATAAACGAATTTACTCGAAAGCACAAGAATTGACCAAGTGGATCCATGATCAACATCTGAAAGTAACGTCACTGCGGCCATTCAGAGTTGCTCGAATATTCCAGGTAGTCTTCGTGAGAATATTCGCCAATGTACGAGAAATGGATTGAATGACTAGAGACCCTTTATAAAGCCGAGCTGAATGAATGGGGGAGATATTAAAAGCGCGATACTAGAAACTGCGATAGTGTGAAGTGCGAGTCAAAGGCGATATTTTTTTAAAGTGAAGACAGTTGAAATATAACTTTATAGATAAGTGGAAAATAACATTTTAGTTAATTTTTGTAAAAATCGTGAAATTAATGACTATGCACTCTTGGTAAATAGACTTTTTTTGCTTAATTTAAAAGACAGTGCGTTTTCACTTTCCCGGAACATTAAAATAATCGGCCGCGAACCATAACACGTGACAGTTATGTCGAGTAGGGAGAAAGAAAACTTTGAAAGTAAAAACTTTTGAACATTTTCAAAGTGCAGAATAGTAAAATTTAATGTGGAGACAATAAAAATGCCAGGAAACATACATTTAAAAATTAATGGATTGACCATGTTGGAGCTTAAGGGAGAGTTGGAACAGCAAAATATGGCTATGCAAGGTACAAAGCCCACACTGATTGCAGGCTTGCGTGACGCAATCGAATCGGAAAGCGTGCATCTGGATTCGGGTGAGCTTTCAGATGCGGAAAAAGGCGTAGCGAGTGGAGAAGCAGAATCATCAAAATCAAAGGAACCAGAAAACGTGCTGCTGCAAATGTTGATGCTAATGCAGCAAGAGCAGCGACAACAGTCATCCAGTTTAACTGCGAAGCTAAATGAACAGTCATCCAGTTTAACTGCGAAGGTAAATGAACCATCAGTGAAGCTGGACCAACAAGCGATCGAAATCAAGGTAGACATCGCACAGAAGCTGGAAGGGCAATCAACGAATCTAGACCAACAAGCAATCGAAATCAAGGCAGGCATCGCACAAAAGCTGGAGGAGCAATCAACGAAGCTAGACCAACAAGCAATCGAAATCAAGGCAGACTTGCAAAAACAGTCAACTGAAATAAAAGCGGAGCTCGGTAGTCTGAACAACCAAATTAAATGCGTCGAGGAAAAGGTCTATCAGGTCGCGGAAAAGTTTAGCCAGGTCAAAAAGCGAATCAACCATGAGATGCAAAAAATGAAAAAGGAAATTCGAAGCAGCGAAGGCGGAAGTAATCAGCTCACCAGCCCCGCTTATAACTGCAGCGCGAAGCACATCCAGAAATGTGAAAGTACCAATATTCGATGGGCAAACGGTCTTGAGGATCTAAAAACCCAGTTTGAAGCCGCCACTTGGACAAATCACTGGAATGAGCAAAAATGAGCAACTGCATTGATTCTTGCTCTAAGAGGCCCAGCTACCGAGGTTTTGCAGACTATCTCCATTGAGTTGCACCCAAACTCGGCTGCTATAGTGAATGCACTTGATATGCGATCTGGAGATATTCATCTGAAGAAGACTTAACTCTCACAGCTACGGCATCGGATGCAAAAGTCTGGCGAAACCGTACAGAAGCTAGCCCAAGACATTGAGTGATTGGAACTTTTGGCTTACCCAGCCAACGGCCCAGAACATCGAGATGACGCAGCAACAGAAGCATTCATCAGTGCATTAAAGAACCAAAAATTGCAACAAGCCGTGCGTTTAGCTCAAAAGCAAACGGTTTAGGACACGTTGGCTTATAGTCTGAACTTTGAGGCAGCGAAAAATGTGACTCGTACCACTGCCCGGGTTCGCGAGGTCGCCGCAGACAAGTGCAGGTGTGAGCGCGTGGAAATTGAGCGAGAGGCTCAGGAAGATGGTGCGCCTAGATGCTGAAATTGCGGAAAGAAGGGCACTTGCAAAGAGACTGCAAGAAGAGCAAAAACCCGAGTTATTGTCCAAAGTGTGCAGCTAGGAAAAAGATCCAGACCGAGTCAGGAGCCTAGAATGGAAGCCCTTCAAACTGAGGGGTCGGGAAACATGTAAGACCCAACTACGTGGGGCAGAGGTTGGCAAGAAGGATCGAAGTTCCCAGCGCCACCATCAACGTGTCAGGACTACATCTGGGAGAAGTAGACTTACGTCTTCCTGGTCAAGTTAATGGAGAACATTGCACCATAACAATCGACACTGGGGCAACCCGATCGATTATCCCACCAGACCTAGTGAGGCAACAACTACTTCACAAGGACAGGTTTCTCTCACTACGGATAGCTACGGGAGAAACTGCACCTGTCCATGGAGAGGTCAACCTCCAGATACAGTTGGGAGACCTTGCATTCCGACATGATTTTCTGGTCGCAAACATTATAGATGATAGCATTCCCGGAATGGATTTTCTGCAACCCTATGGAGTCACGTTGGATTTTGGCAAACGGGTATTGAAATGGCGGAATGTCGAAGTATTGATGGAGGATCCCAGCGTTCGAATTCCCAAAATGAATGTGTTAGTATGTACTGACACTGATGTTCAGGAATCTTCGGAGAACATTGTATGGGCCAAGCTTGATGGTGATTCTGGAGACCACGGATCTTATCTGATATAGCCAACTCAGACATTGCCGTGACGCAGTTTGATTGCAGGACGAAGCCTTGAAAGATCTTTATGGAACGGATACGTGCCGATTAGAGTCCTTAACATCGCAGACTCAACCACGAGCATCAAAGCGGGAGAAGTTATCGGCAGCTGCCAGCCTGATTGGAAAAAGACGCAGGTCACAGACAAGGCCCGGGAACTTACGCCTGCGATATTGATGCCACCTAAATTGCCAGTGCAGCTATTCAAGCAAGCCTGTGATCTGGTCACCAAGTATAGTGACACCTTCTCAACAAGCCCAGATGATCAAGGCCGAACGAGTATGGTAGCTCACGTCATAGATACACAGGGAGCAAAGGCAATTCGACAAGCACCAAGACGTCTTCCTATGGCCAAGCCAGGAGAAGTGAGTGCACTGGTCTCGGAAGTGGAAAAACAAGGCATCATCGAACCTTCTATCAGTCCTTGGGCCGCACCAGTAGTTCTAGTAACGAAAATGGATAGTAGCACTCGTTTTTGTGTCGACTATAGGCAACTTAACGACGTCACTAAGAAAGATAGTTACCCGCTTCCACGCATAGACGACATCGTGGACACTTTAGCTGACGCAGAATGGTTTTCTACACTCGATCTCAAGAGTGGCTACTGACAGGTAGAAATCGACTAGCAGGACCAAGAGAAGACCGCATTTTCAGTTAGGTCAATTCGTGGTGATGCCATTTGGGTTTTGTAATGTTCCAGCCACCTTCGAATGCCTGATGGAATACGTGCTACGAGGCTTGACCTGGAAGGCCTGTTTGGTCTACCTAGATGACATCATTGTTATCGGGAGAACGTTCAAAGAGCATGTGCGGAACTTAGAAGAGGTGTTCTCCCAATTGAGATTGACGAATCTGAAACTTAATCCCGACAAGTGTACCTTTTTTGCAGCTGAAGTAAAATACCTGGGGCACGTGGTATCAGCAGAAGGGGTTGAAACAGACCCTGCAAAAATTGAAGCCGTGAAAACTGGCCAACACCAAACAATAAGCGCCAACTACGAAGTTTTCTGGGTCTGGCAACCTACTATCGAAGATTCGTCAAAGACTTTGCCAAAATAGCTAAGTGTCTCCATCAGCTAACCGAGAAAAATCGTCCGTATGTTTGGAGTGAACAATGCCAGGTAGCCTTTGAGACCTCGAAGGAGAAGCTGTTTGAATCACCCGTTCTGGCATATCCAAAACCCGGAAAAATGTTTGTAGTTGACAGCGATGCGAGTAACGGCGGTATTGGAGGTGTACTCTCCCAGCAGATCGATGGCAAAGAAAGAGTCCTCTCGAATAACAGTCGACGTCTCTCAAAAACTGAGAAGAATTACTGCGTGACCAGGAAGGAGCTATTGACTATAATATATGCAACCAAGCAGTTCCACAAGTACCTATATGGCCAGAAATTTGTTCCTCGAACAGACCATGCATCGCTGAGATGGCTCCTTAACTTCGAAAACCCCGAGGGACAAGTTGCGAGATGGACCAAATGAATGCAGTCATGCGACTACGAAATTGTTCATCGGAAGGTCGGAGTGCATGGAAATGCTGACGCCCTATCTTGTCGTCCATGTCCAGCTAACTGCAAGCGTTGCCGACAGATTGAGGAAAAGGAGGAGACCGTTGATCTGCGAGAGATAATGGCCAAATTCGATGAAGGTTTGTCGTTGAAGGAGATTCGAAGTGCCCAGCTAGCCGATGAAGACATCGGACCATTGCTCATATGGAAGGATACAACCGGGCGACCTGAGTGGAAGGACGTTTCGATGCATGGCAGCACCCTGAAAAGTTATTGGGCACAATGCGACTTCCTGCAGGTAGAGGGTGTCGTACTCAAGCGCAAGTGGGAAAAGGTGGATGGCATCTCCTATAGGGTGTAAACTATACTTCTCAAAAGCTGAATCCACGATGTGGTTAAAGAAATGCACAAAGGATCCTCGGGAGGCCACCTTGATGTTAACAATAACTTAGTGAAATTACGGAAAAGGTTTTACTGGCTCCGCGCTCGAGAAGACGTTGAGGACTGGTGTCGTAGATGCATTATTTGCGCTCCCGTCAAAGATCCAAAGCAGCGACTGAGAGGACAAATGTAAACCTATAACGTGGGGATACCGTTTGAAAGTATTACTATCGACATCGCAAGATCCTTTCTTGAATCCAAATGGAGAAAGTGATGCACACTGATTGTGGCCAATTATTTCAGTAAATGGCCCAGGTTCTACCCCGTTCCCAACCAGGAAGCAACCACTGTAGCCGAACAGTTAGTATTTGATTGGGTCAATAGGGACGGCGTACCTTGTGAACTACATTCGGATCAAGGCCGAAACTTTGAGTCGGTAGTTTTTGGCGAAATGTGCGAGCTGCTGGGAATACGGAAAACGAGGGCAACATTGCTGCATCCCCAATCGGATGGAATGGTCGAACGTTTCAACGGCACACTCAATAAAAACCTGGCCAAAATGGTTGACGAGAACCAAAAGGACTGGGACCGGCACATCCCATTATTCTTGATGGCGTATAGAGCTGCCGAACATGCATCGGCGAGCGAAGCCCCAGTCAAAGTCATTTTTGGAAACTCTATACGTCTGCTGGTTGATATAAACTTCGGAACACCCCCTGAGAAACCCCAAACGATCTTGGAGTACGCAAGTGAGCTCAAGCAACGGTTGAACCAGATACATCGGATAGTGCGAAAACACCTCCAATCGGTTGCTGACCACATGAAGACCAGGTATGATATAAGGAAAATTCTACTGGTTTCCAGCAAGATGACTTGGTGTGGCTATATAACCCACAACGGCGGAAGGGTAGGTCTTCAAAGTTGCAGGATAATTGAGAGGGACTATACCGAGTTACAAAGCGAATCAACGATGTAGTAGTTCTCGCCAGAACATTCACCAATATACGAAAAAACAATTGAATGACTAGAGACCCTATATAAAGCTGAGCTGAATGAATGGGAGGTATAGTAAAACTGCGATAGCAGAAGCTGCGATAATGTAGAGTGCGAGTTGAAGGTGATATTGATTGATAGTGAAGTAAGAGATTTTAGTGAAGACAGTTGAAACATAAATTGATAGACAAGTGAAAAGTAAATTTGTAAAATAGTGGTATTAGTTATCATGCATTCTTAATAAATAAACCCTTTTAACTTAATTTAAAAGACAGTGCATTTTCACTTTCTCAGAACATTAAAATTATCAGCCGCGAGCTATAACACGCGACACTATTTATCTATTTAAATATATTAGCAAAAAACGTAAATCTACCAGAATACTTGCACTGAGCAGAAAAATAAAGAAATGTTGAATTAAATGGTACCCTTGGTCTTTCCTTTCGTAACACCTGACCGGGTTTGGGACCCGCAAAGATGGCCAGCCCGTCCACTATAGTGAGCTAGCCATCGGGCGAGCTCTCCCCTTGTGATGCGTTTCAGGCGCTCTTGCCCGGGTAGAGTGGCCTTCCGCTCGCGTGCCCTTTTATGGTATAGTGTTATGTGATTCTGTCAAATAATACTATAACATAAATTGGCCACGTTTATATTTCTCATTTAATGGAAAAATTCATGCAAATTATGTTTGTATGAGTTTTTCACTCAAATGGGAAATATATGGCCACATCTACATTTGGATCTTGATCCGGTTGGGAGGATACGAGGGGGCACCGCTTTCACCTGGAGGCCACACTCTTATTTGTGGGCCGTAAGTATCGTCGGTAACGACAAAGTCCCTTTAAGTCCGTCCGTTTTCTCCAGGCCCGATTTGTCCTCTGTGTCAGCAATTCAATAGCCCTTAATGGGTTACCTCCTTTCTCGACTTCGGTTGATACTTTTTGAACCCTCTTTCGAAATTCGTGGATGCGAAAAATATTTTTGTAGTGGGTCCTTGTGCTGGGGGGAAAGAACCCGCCCGACGACTTCGCAACGCTAGCCTGCCAGCGCATACCTACCGGTTTCACTACAAGATGGTGAGAAGATTCGATTATACGCTGAAAACCGCCATCCGTGCCACTGGTAACTATGCTAACTGATCCAGAGACCAGTTAAGTTTTCTAAGAAACAGTTCAGTTCTTGTCTGAAACTCAAGCGGAGCAGTGTGTTTTATTTTCTCGGCGCAGTAGTTGTCTCTATATCTGCATTCCCTTTAATTTATCATTTGATCAATTTTATATTTAAGAATTTATTGGTTACAACAAAGTTCCTTATCGTTAAGATTGGACTTTTACCAAATTAGAATTTTTAATGATTATTTTGCTAAAATTTAAGCTCGGGTAATGACTTATGAGTCAAGGTCCCTCCCAAGCGGGACGAAATAGCCAAACATAATTTTAGTGGAGGTGGATACGTAAAAGTAGAAATATCAAAACCGACGATTCTGCTCATTCAGATTCACCTGGGAGAATTTTATTCTTTTGATTGAAGACGCGTTTGTTCATAAAACTCTGTTTAAAGAAATAGTAGGTTGGCATACATATATAACATGCTCGACATAGTTGCGAAGTATTGTTTGCTCTGAATTCCCCAAATAGTGTATTTTCCTGGAATAATTGCTAGAAATCTAAAGAAGTTAGGGTTTCTCAAAGTTATTTTACTTTGTGCAAGAGCTGATTTGAAAATATATTTTCAAAAGCTTTATGGCTAGTACCTTGAATATAATAGCGGCATCTCCCCCACAGCCTTTTCTAATCGTTCAAATCAAAGTGCCTGGCAAATCTACAATAACATCTTTTAGCCCTCGTTGTACCATGTTTACCAAATAAAATACTCCCACTTACGTTTTATCCTCGGTAGTAGCCCCAAACAAAAACCATCAGCTTAACGAATGACTTTCATCCGTACAGCGGAGGTTTCCTTTCATCTTAAAGGTTCCTATTCCACCTGTCAGTAGTAAGGACACTTCCAAATCAAAACATGTTACTTCATCCTCGTACCCACATCTTCGACTTTACATACGCTATAGAAATTTCCCTTATATTTTCCACACCTCTACAAATTCTAGCTTCGAGTAAAAAGATGAAAAAGTCAACGAACATAACTTACAAATGCCTGCCTCGTCTCGAAATACCAAATGGGGTGGTTTTACTATACGTACTCGTATATTCTCGTATACACCTATTTTTTACAGCTTTACATTTTCATGATCAAGCAAATTTACGCATCACTGATTTAGTGGTTTTTAGTAGAAAATGGAAAAACGGTAATAAAGTGGAATTGTTTGGCAATTACGTTAATTACTAAGCTTCCAAAATTCCATCACATTGAATTATTTCGTGTTTATATATGCAGAATTAAAATTATAAAGCCGCCGTGGGGAAGTAAGTACAAAACACTAATTATATTTGCACTGGGGTTTGTAACATTTATCCAGTTTAATTTGTGGATTTTTGATTGGTGTATGTAGTGGCAATTTTGAGTGGCTTTCATGGTAAAGTTGACGGACTGAACGTAATTTGTAGTTCTCAAACCAAATTGCGGTTGGGAATGTAAAAAGGGATGAAATGTTAAACTTCTGAGAGTGATAAGAGTCACCATGGCCAACCATTAAAAATTTGTGATTTCAAGCGAAGCCAATCATAGCATAGTTGATTTTATTCGATTCCCATTAAGATCAAATATGTGTTTTCAATTACTTATTAATTTTTTCAATTTTGAATATGTGGTTCCGAGGTGTATGTAAGTCTTATGTTATGCATATGTTTGTTGATAGGAGAAGACAAGTTTTCTCATACCAGATCGAAGGATATCGAAAAATGCTTCATTTTGATCACACATATTAAACCGAGATAGAGAGGTTTTCAAAATGAGCATGTGATTGAACCGGCGACCAATTTCATATCGCTCACCTATTCTTTTCCCTTAAAAGTTTTGAGGGTTTTCCACATTTAGATTGTAATCGAGCATTATGTGTTTTCAACTTGATGCTGTCCGACATTTTTTGGATTAACAAAATTAACTAAAATTAAAGAATCCAAAATACACTTGGCAAAAGTGCACCAGCTATTGTCAGTTGATCCACATCACAATTTCACTTGATGTCACTATATCTAAGCACGTATACAAGCTTAATTATCGTTAATTTCGATAAACTAGAATATAAAGCATGAATAAAGCTCACATTCAATAAAACTTCTTCAAATATTTTCTCGTGAGTCTGTCACACCAAGAAAAATCACCCAACTGAATTAGCACACAGTAAGATTAACTTTGACCTAAAGCTTCGTTTGCAGAAGCACAAATGATCATTTTAAATTGGTAAACGTTATTCCTACAAATATATTTTTCTATAGACGCTTGCGGGCTTAGTTGAAAATGTGCAGCAATCAAGCAATGTTGAAAAATTGATCTCGAGTGATGATATTAAATCATTAGTGCATATTAGTCAATTGTGGACCAAACGATAAGTTAGTAAAATCACAGTAGTAACTGGTTAATAAAAATTTGTAGGGTAAAGAAAGTGGAATACGGTATACAATCAAATTTTGCTGAAAATGTCGGAAGTGGTGGCTCAAAGCTTCTAACATAGAGGTATCCAGTGAAAGCTCATTCAGAGCATAGTCCTCAAGAGTACTAAATAATCACATTCATGCTGGGGGTTGTTTTGGAGAGGTAATTTGTAAGATTAGAGGTTCCGTTTTGCATCCTAATTGGACCTATTTCATACGAAAAGATAAAAAATAAAAAAGTAGAAACGAGGGTGAAAATGGCCCTTTCTGCTAAAATTTTGTGCCGAGGGGCAGGGAATCTTCTGTATATACTAAGAAAATCACCTGTCGGTACAATATATAATAAACTAGCGACAGTATTTACACTCTAAGATAATTCAAATGCCTCTCTGCATAGACGCCCACGTGAGTCATTCGAGTCAAATAGTCGTCGAGGCAACACGAATCGAGCAGCAAAAGATTTTCAGCGGATTTTCGGAAGGATTTTTATGTATATTCAAATGTGGAAGAAATTGAAAATTTTAGGAAGTGCGGAACTTTCGAGGAATAATTTTTTGGAAATTTTGTAAAAAGAAAAGCAGTTAAAACGCCTGGGCAAGGCGCGTAGTGCAAGCGTGTGAAGGAAAACAAGTGGAATCAGTGGCGGCTTCAGAGGGGGGCCATGGGGGCCATGCCCCCCCCCCCCCCCGACAGCTCAGAAAAATTCTTTTTTTCGTATTTCAAATTGTATATAAAATTATGTTTGACCCAACATCGGAAAAGCCATTTCGTACAAGATTTGCAAAGACGAAACTTATTTCTTTATTTCTATATAATATTAACTTATACACACCTAATTCAAGTTTACATTTTTGGGTTATTATATAGAATACCTGCATCAGCGGCAATTTTACTACGGTTTTTAACAATAACAATTATACATTTATTTGTTTCTCCGTTTTAAAATGGAAATTCATCATCAAAATTGATCAAAATAAATTATTATCTACGATAGCGAGATCCGAATTGGGCCTTGTCGACTTTGCACGACCGAAACCGATATCTGCCGAGAGTCAATGGAGCAACGATCTTGCAGTCCCTACGTCGACACCAATGATATTATACTGAGAGGTAGTGAAGGAAAACTATCGATAGCACTATCGACACTATCGATAGTATTTCACTATCGCACCACTACCGATAGTCCCCTGTACTATCGAATGTTTTCGTTAGTTTAAGAATATGTTTGGAATTGGAATTTTACAGCCCAAAAAGAAAAAGAATGATTTTATTCTTTTTCATTTTGGGCTGTAAAATTCCAATTCCAAACATATTCTGCTAAAATTTGTTCCATTTGCGTTTTCCATTTTAGTTGTTTTTACCTAACATCACATTGAAAATCCATTCGATCATGTTCAATCAGGGGTGTCGTTCTAAATTTCCCCAAAAACTAATTTGAGAATTCAATGAAAATTAACCTTTAAGGGCAGAATGGCAACTCTTTAAACTATCGCAGTGGCCTTCAAATGCATTTGTTTATCTTACCGGTCGTTCTCGTTCCTTTTTTACTCATCGCGCGTGCAGTTTTTTGTCCATTGAAATTGTCATTTCGTTGAAATTAAAATTTTTAAAAAGTTATCATTTTCTCATTCTCAGTGGAAAAAGGCTCGAAGCATGCTCGAAGCCTCTGTTGTGTTTTAAAGTGATTTTTACTGTTGTGTGTTTGTTTTGTCTCCGAGTCCTGATGGATTCCAAAAATGTAAGTACTGTGTTAATATATAAATATGTTTAAATATATATACTCGTATATATTTATAAATTGATATATATACATATATATATATATATATATATATATATATATATATATATATATATATATATATATGTATATATATATATATATATATATATATATATATATATATATATATATATATATATATATATATATATATATATATATGTGTATATATATAATTTTTATGTATAATTTTTCAGAATATACCTGGAAAAATTACGAAAAGGCAATCCACCAACCCAATTGAATCTTACTTTGGAAAATTACCTAAACAAAATCTTGAAAGCAGCCTATTAGAACCACAGCCTTCTACGTCCTCGTGTCCTGATATAAATGTACGGCCTCATATTCAAAAAACATCTGAGCAACCTACAAACGATGACTTCTTAAATAATTCTGAAGCTCCTGAAGACACTGGCATGCTTCTGGGACCATCTATTTCTTCTTCAGGCGTTTCTTCTATTCCCGATTCAAGTAACCTCTTATCGACTTTTGATATAGGAAATTATGTTGGTAAACCAGCTGATAAATTTACTAAGTTCGGCGTGCTACAAAACTATTGGCAACCTCCAAAAGATTACTCATTTCCATTTTCAATTCACAAAAAGGGTGGAAAAGAGGTGAAGCGATACTTGGGAAGGAATCATTTGGAAAGTAAACACTGGCTTGTTCTATCTGACGTACAAAGAGGGCTTTATTACGCCCTATTCTCCGAAGAGTACAGTGGCCACAATAAAGCTCTTCATTTGCAATCGTTTGTTACAAAGCCTGTTACCTCATTTGCAAAGCTGTTAGGGAAAGAGGGTTTCATAGGAAATCATGAAAAAAATGTTTACCACAAAAACACCGTCGAAATTGGCAAAAATTTTACTAAAGCGTACCTGTCGCCTAAAGAAGCAGTTATAAATCAAGTAAATACTCAACGGCTTCAACAAGTCATAGAAAATCGAGAAAGACTGCGGCCAATTATTGAAACAATCATGTTTTTGGGTCGTCAAAACATACCATTGCGTGGCCACCGCGACGACGGTCAGCTTTTAGAACCGGAACCCGCACTGACCAACGAAGGAAACTTTAGGGAGCTCCTCAGATTTAGAGTAGTGTCAGGAGATGGCGTCTTAAAGAAACATCTGGAAAACACAAGTTCGAGAGCGACCTATATTGGGAAAAATACACAAAATCAGCTTATTGAATGTTGTGGTGAAGAAATCAAAACTAAGCTCATTAACAGAGTAAAACAGGCTGGATGCTATAGTATCATCTTCGATGAAACAACTGATTTATCGCATACATCACAATTATCCTTAACTATCAGATACATTTGCAACGGGCTACTTAGGGAAGATTTTTTCTGTTTTATTGATGTCCATGAAAGTTTGATTGATTTTATGGAGGACAAAAGTGCGGAGCCCAAAATTAGTGGTGAAATGTTGGGAAAGATAGTTGTTAAACTAATCAAAGAAGAACATTTGGATATCAAAGAATGTATTGGAATTGGAATTGACAGCTACAGTGTGATGTTTTCGGATGTTAAGGGTGCCGTCTCCGAAATCTTGAAAGAAGCTGTTCATGCTGTTAGATGTCCCTGTTTAAATCATGGATTGAACAACTCATTATCTAAATCCAATAATGTTCAAAGTGTACGGAACCTAGTCGGCACCATAAAGTCTGTCGTTGAGTTTTTTTCATCATCTGCAAAGAGAAACACGGTTCTCGGAAGTGCACTGAAAAAAAGAAATGAAGACTCAGAAGAATTTAAGGGCACCAAATTATCAAGTCTGTGTGAAACCCGATGGGTAGAGAGGCATGACAGTGTGATCAAGTTTCAAGAAGCTCTGCCTTATATAGTTAAAGCTCTTGTATCCATTTCCGAATGGTCAGAAATTAATACTTCATCGAAAGCCAATGCCCTGAAAAAGGCTCTCTGTGATGTGCATTTCATCACAACACTACTATCTTTAATAGATGTTTTGAAACAGACTCTCCCTTTGAGTAAGATGCTTCAATCTCCTTCATTAGATCTGAAGAAAGCTTCTGATGTGATTCTCGATAACATTTCAGTTTTAGAATCAAAGCGAAAAGAATGTGGTGTTGTATTTGCAAAGATTTTTGTTGAAGTGAGAAATTTATGTTCGGATTCTGGAGACTAAAAGTTTCAACCAAACTTTCCCGTACACTGCCCCCCCCGAGAAACTCTCCTGGAGCCGCCCCTGAGTGGAATGGTAGGAGTGGAGAAAAGAAATTGAATTAGAATTGGAGTAATTAAAAAAAAACATAGAAAAGATTATTATTAAGGGTTTTTTCAAGTGCTATTATTTTTCTTTACAATATAATTATTTTGCCATTCAGTCTTTTACTTACTAGGCAATAAGGGTTTCAGTTTTTACTTTCTTCCATTTTCCCACGATAGTATTCCAAGTTATGTCTTCGAATCTATGGGTATGGGGAATAATAATGAATATGAGGAGCTCTCCATCGCTAAATCTAGCTTCACACGGTAAGCAAGGAAAAATTTGCAGCGTTCCTGCGAGAAATTGGAGGGGACATAGAGGAGGAATTTATTCTGGACTTGCTCGCTAGTTGCAAGATACAACTGCAAGTGCCGAAAGTCTCTAGTGAGATGGGGATGGACGAGGGCGGAAGTTCCATGGACAGTGGTGGCGAGAAAGAGGCTATCGTAAAGCCAGAAAGAGGCCAATAGAGTCTCCAACGCAAGAGCCTACTTGAAAGGTATCGAAGACTCTTGAAGTGAGCGAGCGGGATTTTTCTCAGCTCAAAAAGGTAGAAAAAATAGCTTTCGCTAGTTTCTCGGGGACCATACCCAAGCCAGGTGGAAGGCCGGGCCTTGAGGGAAATAAAGGGAAATCGAAGCCGCAGCAGCCAAGCGTGGCTGCCACCAAAAGAGAGGGGGTGCCTCCTTTAGTGTTCTATAGGCTTAACCTGATGATTTTTAACAATAGCGCCGAAAGCGAGTGCGCATGAAACCCTGAAAAGGAGTCAGAGTTCAACGTGACAATGAACAGCTCCTCACAAACTTCGTTCCACCCTAAAACAGCTGGGGATCATATCAGTCTTCTTAATTTTTTGAATTGTGTAAAGATGGCTTGCGTCACTCTTCCAGGAGAGAGAAAATCAACTCTCCTTCTCAAAGGCGTGCACATCTCATCCGACGAGAACAATGTCATGACTTAGCTAAAGAAACATCTCGGAGAAGATATCTTTTCAGTAAAAAGGTTCCCCACTATAACCTCTAGGAGGAAAAAAAAGGACGCTTTCATCTTTCTTAGTCCAGTTATTACCGGACTTTGAAGTGAAGAAAGCGATGGACATAAAGTTGCTATTATATCAGAAGATAAGATGGGAGCGTCTGCAGAAAAATCGCCTTTCCCAGTCCTTCAATTGCCAAAAATTTGGCCACGTCGCTCCTAACTATGGACTTGAAGTTAAATGCTTAAACTGCGACATACAGCATAATTCTATCGGATGTCCAATCACAAAAGACGAGATCTTCTAAGGGGCACCCTGCGAGTCTCAGAGGTTGCCCTAAAGCAAAAGAACTTGAAGAGAGGAGGAAGAATCTCCAAAAGAAAAAGGAGGAAAGGAGGGGTTTCATCACCGCCTATATAAAAAATACTGTACGTGAAGGGGTCACGTACTCTAGCCTTTTGAAAGATGCAAAGAAGCAGCCTGCACCTCAGCCTATACGGCGACAAAAAAAAAGCAACCAATGCAGCAACCCCAGCAGTCGTAGAATGACCGAAATACGGTTTTGAGCACTGATTGCCAACAATATTTCGGATGTGGCTTGTTCACACTCATTCGAAAAGTGGACTCTTTCATCTCCCACTATAAAAAAAACTCACTAATCCTAGTAAGAAAAAAGCTGCGTACTTAGGATTCGCCTTCAAAGTATATTGTCGTGATGAGTTCCATTAAACTCTCCATTCTCAATATATGTTCACCAGCTCTACGCTACAAAAGGGATTTTGTTCAAGAATACTTGAATGCCCATAGACCAGACCTTTTGTTTATGTCGGGAACAAGACTCAAAGAAAGACACAGAGTGCGTCTGGGGAAATGTAAGATGATCAGGCGTGATAGTCCAGAGGGAAGTCTTGTAGTTGCTATGGCTCGCAAAGGTCACCTGAAAGTCCAAAGACACTGCCTTCCAAGTCTGAAATGTAATGAAGCAGTAATAATAAGCTCCATGCTGGGAGGATGCACCTTTGCGTTCGTGATGATCTATGTTCGACATGGATATCTGGTGAGGGAACTCATTGACGACTTGGAAACAGTGCTTACTCTGTGCGAAAAATTCGATTTCTATACTATAGGAGGCAATTTCAATGCGAAGCATCCCTCATGGGGAAATATAGCATCTAATGGCTATGGAACAGCTATCTCTAACTGGGTTCAATCAAATATTGATCTCATACTGATTGCCCCGAAAGAGTCTACCTTCTGCCGGAGCTTGTCTATTATCGACTTCTTCATTTTGTCTGCCAATCTGGTGAATCTCTCCCTCAGTTAGAGGGATTTCGAGTGTGGAGTTCTTGATGCCGACAAAAACGCTGGTCATCGTGCGAGAGGCATCTGTGACTCCAGGATTAAGTTGAGTTGGCAGATGGTCCACTGCTCTAGGCAAACAAAGCACTTGCGGGTAGTTTTCGACAAGAAGGCAACCTTCAGTACTCTCGTTGACAATATTTTGAAAGGAGTGACTTATGCGTACCATCTTCGAATATCTTTTTTCAAAAAACAATGAACAGCGAGCAAGCGAGTCAACATTTTGGCCTATAAAACATAAAGTATAAGTCAAAAGTGCTTTATTTAATATCAATCATTATAAACTTTTAAAAGAACATAAAGCATATTCCAAACAATAAAACTATAAAAAATTTAATGGCCCGAATGGCTCTCTCAATTTATACGTTATCAATTAAACACATTTAATGAAAAAAATACACTAGCAAATTTAAATTAATTAAGATTATTACATATTTTTTGATTCAATTGGAAAAAGGAGAAAAAAACAACCAGCATTATTCAAAAATCACTTATATTACGTACACAACAATGAACTTATATCCTATACCTAATATGTTACACCCTAATTCTAAATAAGTTCAATCAAACAAAAAAAAAACGTTACGTTATATTGAAACCTATACCTAATTCATAATACAAATAAACAACAACACAAGATGTAGCAATAATGAGACGAATCTTAAAAACTAAGTAACGAGAAAAAGCACAAAAACAGAAAATAAACACGAATAATTTAGACATTGTCATTCAGCGACCAATACCTAGATTGCTCCATCTCAGCTCGACCAGCCTCAACAAATCTAGCAAATGAGTATCTCCATTGGAATTGTTGGTCTCGTGAACTCAGATTCGGAGGATATTTTATCTTCTTATAGGTGGCCCGTCGATATATGTGATATATGATTGAGACGCCGTCAGAATCAAAAACATATCGATTCTTGTCCAAATAAACGAATGCTTCTGGAGGAACGAAGCCAGTAGCGAGGCAAGTCACAATATACCCGTCTGTAGGGTGGAACGGCTGTGAAATCCAAGGGTTTTCACTCACAGTTACAGATCTTGCGATATGATTCCGAAGAAGTTTTAATGTGAAGATATCGACTCTTGTCACTTGAGCGGTTTGATAAATTTTTCTATTCGATATATAGTGCTTCCAATCCGTCTCAGGCTTTCTGTACAAACCAGTACATGCACGAATGCATTTCCTTTCGAAAACTCTTAATCTTTCCATTGTACTAGCACTCTGGTTGTACCAGATCTGGCATCCGTATGTCAAAACTGGCCTAACCAGGGTCTTGTAACAAATAACTTTGACTTTTTGATCAATGTATCTGGAATGAAAGAGTCGCCGAAGAGCCATGACTACTTTTAGTGCTTTACTGAGCATGATTTTGACATGTTCAGTATAGTATAGATACTGATCGAGATGAACACCGAGGTATCGAACACAGGATTTATGTGCAACCCGTTCTGCACTACCCTCGCCAGCCATAATGTGGAAACCCTTCCAATCACGTTTCAGGTCTTGTCCGAAACAGCGTTGTCCGAAACAAAATTGTTTCGCACTTCTGCGCATTGATTTTCATTCGCCAATTGTCGGTGTAGAGCTGCACATCATTAAACATTTTTTGAAGGTTGCTCTGAACTATTGTAGCTTTTCGGTCTGCCGTATAGATGATCAGATCATCAGTAAACGCTACCAATGATCGCGTTGGTGAGACATTAAAATCAAAGCTGTTCAATAGCTTGCGAATGAATATTGAGAAAAGCAGGGGCGCAGTAACTGTTCCCTGCTGTAGACCATTCAAGACCTTAAATTCGCGCATTGTTGTCAGATTTCCATCAGTTACAACAAATGATTTCCCGTATAACATATTACACATCATGGCGACAAGGTGTCTGGGGAACCTGTCCTGAAGAAGTTTGAAAACTAGTCCATCAACCTCACCGTATCGAAGGCTTTCTCCATATTAATGAGACATGCTCCAACACATTCTTTGTTGTTTAGTTTCCAACAGATGTCTGAGGTTACTTTCGTTATTGCATGTGTGGTCGAATGCCTGGCACGAAAACCAAATTGGCAATTCGGCATCAACTCATATTTCTCAATGTGGGCGTTTAATGCTCTGTTGAGAATCACTTCAAACACCTTGCTGATGTTAGGCAGCAAGCCGATTGGGCGATAGTTTTTAGGGCATGAAGATTCTTTTCCTTTCTTGAAAATCGGAAATACTTTAGCCTTTTTCCACTCATTTGGGAAATATGAATTGTTCAACATGTTATTGAGCAAAATGCAATAATTCCTAATAGCAACTTCAGGCAAATGTCGGAGAACTATATTTGGAATACCGTCAGTACCACATGATTTTTTGTTGTTTATTCTGCGAAATATGAAACACAAGTCTTCATAGCTGACAAAATAATCAATAAAATTCAAGGTCGGTATGAGGTCAGATGTTAATGTTTCATCGAAATGAAGAATTGATTGGCCGTTCAGGCTTGATTTGAAGTCGGTAACTTTTGCTTCAACGACGTCCGAAAATGTTTCATTCCTTCTCTGTGGGTTTGGTAGATGAGCCAATTCAAAATGTGTTCCAATCAGGGCAAAATTCTGCAATCCATCACATATAATCCTGTTTCCATTTCTATCCGGAGTCGTACTATCAATTTCGATACCAGCTCTATCGAGAAGATTTATCTCATCACTAGCGACTTCAAGATTCGATACCTTCACTCGAGACTTCTTGCGGAATATGCTATTCACTTTCGCGAACACGCCATCTGGGTCCTGTGGGCTAATACCCCTCAGTTTTTCCGCCCATTGATCGCTGACCTCACTCCTGAAGTATGAACGGATTAAGTTCCGGACATTCTTCAGGTGTAATTTCAACAAAGCCAACGAGGGATGGTTGTAGTCCAAAAATCGTCGATAAATATTGTTGACTCGTGTGAGAAGAAGACTTTTCAATCGTTTCAACCTTGCGATGGTTGAAGTTTCATATCCTTCCATATTGTTTCGATTTTTAATCTTGCGAACAACTTTCTCAATCGTTTCGACAAATAGAGATCTATTTCATCGTCAGTTAGATTTCTGTTATTAGGAACCATTGAGCAAGCGTTGCCATCATCAGAAGGAGGACATTGCTTCTGGTACTCCCGATTAAACTTCTTTTGAAACTTTCCCCAGTCTGTTTTTTTGAAATTCAACCGATGGTTTTCATGTTGAACTGGAATGAGGAAGAAATCATCCCTTTGATGATTGATTTCCATTACGATTGCGTTATGGTCGCTATCGTAAGGAAGCACCTGCAGTTTCCGTTGAAAACTATTAAAGCTGAATTCAAGTCTTGCGTCAGCAATGCAGAGGTCCAAATATGAATTTGTCCTAGAGTATGTTGGGAACTCCGACCCATATAGGTTGCACCTGTATTCAATTTGGTTCTCTGTTATCCATGATCTCAGGAATACACCTCTTGGATTATTGGTGGCGTTTAGCCATGATGTATGCTTGGCGTTCAGGTCACCAGCAAATATATAATAACTATGCAGCCTGTTCAATTCGAGTATTTCAAACAACAACATTTGAGTTCCTCCTTGAACTTGAGAACATTTTGGCCAGTTGCATAGGCAGAGATAACGAAGAGGTTATCCCCACCTGGCAGTGAAATTTTGATGACGGACACTTCAAGAAATTCAAAGTTTTTGAATTCGACTTTTTCAATATTTTGGAAACAATACGGTCTTCTAACCAATATCCCGGTGCCACCTCCCCCATCACCTATTACCCTATCGTTTCTTACGAGTGCAAAATCTTTGAATTCCATGGAATGCCATGAATTGAGGTGGGTTTCAGTGAGAAGTATGATGTCAGGCTTTTGCTTAACAATAAATTCAAGGAGATAATCACGTCGATGTATGGCAACGATAGAGTTGACGTGGATCGATATGAGGCGAAGCCTATCCATGGGAATATGACTGGATGACAAGTTATTATTAGGCATTTGAAAGACCTAAACGCTGAAAAGCAAAGTTAATTTTTGAATGTTGTTTATCGATTCTCTCCGATAAAGAATTAAGTTGCTGGTAAATTTTGAGAAGCAGCTCATTATTGCCACTTACATTATTTACATTATTTCCAGCATTTTCTGCTGGTCCTCTAGCGGCGAGTGCAAATGATACTCCGGGCTTGACGAAGTTGGAAGGTATGGTATTACGGTGTACTTGTGTTTGCTTTGCAGCAAATTTAACTTTCGCATCTTGATATCGAGCGCATCCTCGATAAGATGCTGGGTGATCAAAAACACCGCAGTTAACGCAGTATAATTTTTCTTTAGGCTCCGTCTGAGCCAATTTGCACTCACCGGGAGCATGAACGTCTTTGCATTTAACGCAACGATAGTGCATGTCACAATTGGCAGTAACACTGGTTGACTTCTCTTTTCTAGAGGCGTTCCCACCTCATCACTCTGGAATTCAAGTGCCTTATTTGTTGAAGGGCACTTGGACTGCTCTTATTTGCAATTTGTACCAGGTAAAGTGGTAAATTCTTCCTTTCTATGGTCAACCTTCTTGTCGCAAAAGCTTTGACTTAAACAAAATCAATATCTGGTGCAGCCTCCTTGAGCACCTGAAGAAGATCGACCGTATCCTCTCCGCTGTCCAAACCCTTCAACAAGAAGGTCTGGTCTGGGGTATAGGTGAAGTGTGGAACCTCCCCAGAAATCAGCGCATCTTTGGCTGACTTGAAATCAACCAGTGATTTCGTCCTTATAGTTGATTTTTCGACATTAACTTTTTCGATTTCGAAATTGGCCAGTTTATTTTCGGCTGCCAATAGCCGGTCCGAACACGTTGAATGGCGGAACTGTTTCTGTCTTGTTGGAAGCTTTTTCAGAGGAACCAGCAGAACTGCGGGCTTGTTTTTTCTCCTTATTTTTGTTCTTTAAATATTGAATAAAATTAAAGTCATTATCTTGATTAAAATTACCTCCGATGTTTTCTTCAGTTTTCATATCTTCGGTTAATCCCTCCAACGCTGCAAAATACTTTTGGCTCCCGTTGGTGCCACCAGCACTAAGAACTTCTTCTGGAATTGCTTGATTTGTACTTTTCTTCGGCTTTGTTACCTGTTGCCATTGATTTTGTGGCTGCGTCTTTTGAGGCTTCATCCCTTTCTGGAAGAAATCCTTGAGAGACTGTATCTCTTGCCTTAGTTCATCATTTTCTTTCTGCAATTTGGCCATTTGTTGATTGTCCGCTATTATTTGCAGCTTGCACCCTCCATCTGCGGAGTTTTCTTCGTTAGGTTTTCTTTTGGTTATTATCGCCAGTTTCGTATTCGTCGTTTCCCCAGGTTGCCCCAACGGTGGGAAGCCGTCGGGCTCGTCCATTCCAGCGGCGAAGTTTTCTTTGGTAATTTGTTTTTCGTTACCAATCGAAGTAAAAATATTCGATAGAAATTTCCTGAGTCGATTACTTCGACAATATAAGATTTTTTCCGATAAAAATTAACTTCGGACTAACGTTTTAAAAAAATTAATTTAATTTTTGAAAACTTTTGACAGGAGCGATTTAAAAGACGTCTATGCGCAAAGACTACTACGATCCATCCCCCGCCTATAAAACATATGCGGGGATGATATGGACTGGAGCTCCGAAAACAAAATGGGGTAAGATAGGACATAGGGGAGCGAAGAAACCTCCGGGCTTGCACAGGCCTATACCGACGAGAGGCCGAAAGGTCTTACCCCAACGAGGCATTGTACCAGGAAGCAGTAATGGAGCCAATCAAATCATATGCGGAAAAACTAGTGCAATCAGGGATCAGGAGAGCCATGGACCACAAGGCGGAAATTTACTTTGTTTTTAAGAAACACAATTTTTGAAACTACAGTTGCTAGAGCAAATGAATTTTACACCAAATTTCTTTTTATTATCTTTTAATGTTTGATAGTGTTGTGGGTGCCAACATTTTAAAGTTTTTGTTTTATCGAAAAATTAAGATTGTAATTTGATTAAAGTAAATTATTATTGAGCTCCAGGAAAAGCTCTAAGGCACAATCCGCATGACTATTGTTATGTTAAGTTATTTATGAATTGTATATATGTAAAAAAATTATAAATCACCAAATAAAGATCTCGATCTTGGATCTAACTACACTCTAAAGTAGTAGTAGTGAATCCTCTTACAAAAGAGCCTAAATTTTAATGCATCCACAGAAAGAGCACCACAATGAGTATAAATCATGTTAAAAAAGTGTAAAAAATCCTTTTTCAGGGCTTTGTAAAAAAAATTGTTTACAATACGTTACTACCTGTCCGTCCGTCCATTAGTCGTCACAGCAAGTTTTCTCGGAAACGTAGAAGCTACAGTCATCAAATTTTTTAAACGGCCCAGAAGTTTCCGGTTAGTGAAATTTCCATAGTCAAAAAATACAAAGTCTACAGTCATCAAATTTTTTAAAAATCCCAGAAGTTTCCGGTTAGTGAAATCTCCATAGTCAAAAAATACAAAGGCTTTTAAGGGGGTCTCTCCATATGAGAATATGAACCCTTGAACAATTTTTTTTCACCAAAGATAGTCGAGTAGAGTATCAAATGTAAGATCTTGATGAGATATTTTACTATCCGTTATTGAAACTGCAATATCGTCGACAAGGGATGCAGGGAAATCGTAACCGAAAAAAGTGACCGCCGCTCGCAATTGCACACATTTAGACCATAAAATCATGAAGGTAGTTTTCTAAGAGTGCAACAACTAGAAATACCTGAGAAGTTGAAGTTTGCTAAACTTTGTTAGTAATAGTATGATTTGTCAATTTTACATTTTTTTGTATAAAATCGCGGGGGTACCATTAAGTCCAGATAAATTTTATGTACACAATGCTAATCAACAATGAAAATTTTAGAAGCATCGAACAGTATTTAACGAAATTATGTTGGCTCACATTTTCAGTGTAACAACAACAACAATACGTGGCTCTGAAGCAATATGTACTTCAAATCGATTCAGACACTACAAGCTAATTCGGATTTGTATGAAAATTTCAGGAAGGGTGTGTTTCATGCACACCTCTGAGAATTTGTTCAACGCGTTATATTCATACCCGTAAAACAAAATGGCAGATGTTTTAAATGAGAATATTGAGTAAATTTAACTTATTTTTCCCGAATTTCAGCATTGAAAGTACAGGCTATTAACTCTTGATGAAAACATACATTTTAAAGGTGAAAAAATCATGGTGGTATATTCTTATGATTACAATGATAACATATATATTAGAAGGTGAAATTCACTCAAATGTTTTTAATAATAGTAGAACTTGTAGATATAGCATATCCCTGTGAACTCATATGTGTATCCTTAAATTTAAACTTAAGTAGTCCAAAAAAAGGTTCCTATAGTCAGGAAGTTTTAATAAAGTTAAATAGCACTCACGGAAGTCATAGCCGTTTGAAATATCTCCGAATACAACAAAACCAATGTAAATTTTTTGTACAATCCAGGCTTTCCATCGAACTGGACACTACACTTTTAATTGGATCTTAAAATTTCCAGATAAACGATGACCAAAAAAACCTATACGATTGCATCTAGTCAATAGTTGCTAGTGACATTGCAACAAAATAGCAGCAGATTAAAATTGTGTAACAATGGTTTTCCTTTCAAAGTGAGTATTTATTTGATGTAGATGTTTTAAAGTTTTTCTTGAGTTTTTTCATTATCATTATTGGTATCTACATAGCGTAGGCTGAGTACAAAACGCTTCTGACATGTGCATAGTTTCCTCTCTCTCTCTCGTTCGTTGTGAAATCTTCATTCAAATTTCACCGCTTTATCAAGTGTGCCATCCAGTCAATGTTCAATACATCAGTATAAGGGGGGCACACAAACTGATGAGAATTAATCCGTTCGTAAATATTTAGTCCAACCCGTGATCAGCTCTCAGAAATTAAAAAAAAAATACGACGCATTAAAAAAAAAACCTCTGACTAGCTGTCTCTTCAAGTATCTTGCCGATGGGGTCAAAAATGCCCTAAAATACTGAGGTGAAAAAATCTTCAGGTCTACGCTTCAATCAGTATTCATGAAATGACCCCTAAGTCTTGTCTTGAATACTAAAATGGGTTTGCTTCCTACACCATCTCTGGAAGACTGTTATATATACGCCGAGCATCGTGGCATCGTTTTTTAGGCGATCCCTTCTGGCAAAAGATATTACGAATTGATTGGCATTCCTCGCATAATATGAGTTAATTTGCGATACTTTAATTAATGGTGATTAGTTCGATCCATTAGCTTTGAAATATTTGAAGATAAAATTAGCTTTCTCCATTCTAATGATTTCGCTGATTGGTAAACCAGTCTAGTTTGATGAGGGTTGGAGCATTTAGAACTTTTTTATAAGCTGTGATCAGCTGTCTGGATATAATATTAATACGTTGCTTCGCCTATTGACTCCAAATAAAAACTTCATAGTGCCATTTTTTCAGCGCAAAGGCATTTAGAACAGGTAGCTTGATGTGAATTGGGTAATCCTCATATCTTCTTAACAAACCTTTTGTTGGAGTTAATTGTCTCCTTAACGTTTTTTTTTTTCGCTTTAGCACTACAGCCCCATTCGGGACTTCGCTTGGAAATAGAGTATCTCCTCTTCTTAATCGAATGTTTCAGCACTCGGGAAGGTGATATGGTCAGTACCACACTTGGGCCGTGTGTCCATGCAACCAGCTGCGATACGTTAACGTTTTAGGTTGTCCCAAAAGTTTATTTCGTTTTAGTAATAAAAAAAAGACAGACGATAATTTGTGTTACACAAATTTTTATTAAATTATATATGATCCATTCTGAGCTTCCCAATACTTCTGATATTTTTCGTCAAAATATTGATAAAGGTAAATTTTTAATTCATTTTTTGAATTGAACTTCTGCCACGAAGAGAAAAGGCAATGTCGAGAAAGTATGAAGGATCAGGCAAAACATCGCAGTCAAATGATAATTTATTTCCGACTAGTGATAACACATGGCACCTAGCGTTATCGTGATGAAAAACGACACTTCGTCTTTTCGCTAATTCTGGTCGTTTTTTGGCGATTGCATCCTTTGGTTATCAAGTTGGTTGCATTATTTTGTCGAATCGATAGTTTTACCTTGCTCAAGTAGCTCAGAACAAACTACTTCCTTCCAATCCCACCATATGCACAGCAAAACTTATTTTGGTTGGAGGCCAAATTTAGCGACAGTTAAATGTTCCGTATTCTCGATCCAAGAGCGTATTAGCACAATATTCTCATCCAGTATCCAGCGTTCATTTTCACTTACCAGTCTCTTAAAAAAATGAAACGCATTATGTCGCTCGAAAAGAAGATCACATGTTGAAACACGCTCAAGTTTATTGTGATCAGTAAGTTCATGAAGAAGCCACACATTTGTATGGTCGATATAACTCATTTTTTGTCGGGTTTTGGACGGTTGTTTGTGGAATTCCTAACCTAATAGCTACCTCGCGAACAGTATGTCGCGGATTTTCTTGCACTATGGCTATGATGAGGTCTTGGTCTTCCAGATTAAACTTACCGGCTCTGAGTTTCCTACACCAACTGCAAACTATCTGAACAGTTGTAGCGTCATTCCCATACACAACAAAAATTTCATTGGCTGTTTCACTAGCAAACCAAGCACGCGATCAGTGAAGAATAGGGACGAACTGGCGGAGAAGCTTCAAAATTAGAAAGTTGGGGAGGGCTATTTATTGATTTCTTATGATATCAAATCACTGTTTCCAAGCCTGCCAGTTTAGCAGTCGTTAGCCCTTTTTGAAGACTGGCTCTTGAAACATAGTGATTCAATGGAATGGAGAAGACAGGTTAAATGCTATAGTAAATTAACAGCCGTATGTATGAATGAAAACTATTTTAATTTCTGGGATAAATTCTTCAAAGGGACGACAGGAGCAGCTATGGGTAACCCGCTTTCACCTCTGTTGAGTGATACGTTCATGGATTGGCTGGAGATCGAATTGGAGAAAAAGGAATGATACCTAAGGCATGGGCCAGATATGTGGACGACATTTTCACAACGGTAAAAGCAAATGAGGCGGAGGAGTTGCTACATGTACTACACCCTAAAATAATATTAACGATGGAAAAAGAGAGCAGGGCCAATAACCGTTCTTGGATCTTTTGATCGTAAATGCCCAAAGTGGATCAGAATTTGACATCTACAGGAAGAGCACAGGTACCTGGAGAACAATTCCCTGTTCTTTTAACCATTTTTATGGACAGATAATGGCTGCATACATTTGTATGATCCATCGAATGATAACGGTACCGTTGAATAACCAGCGTCTGGAACGAGAAAAACTATACATCGTGGACACGGCTAGCAAAAATGGGTACAGGAGGAATAAGATCAAGCAACGTATTTATCCAGCACTGAAATGTGTGGAAATTCCACACAAAGGAGCGGTTTCTCTTCTCAAAATGCATATCACACAAATTTTTTTATCTAAGTACCTTCATTTTCTATCACTCTCTTCATCACTCTTTCTTACTTGTCCAATTTTCACTCATATTTTGCCGCTTCGTTAAGTGTGAAACCCACACAATGTTCAATAAATCGGCATAAAGGGGTACACCAAATAATGTGAATTAATCCTTTCATGAATATCTAGCCCAAATTAACGAACAGCTTTCAATTAGTGATCTTCCCCGGGGCAAATGGCAGTGTCAAAGCGGAAAAGTAGCTCTGAACGTTCTACCAATTTCCGACGAAGAATAGTTGCTGCTGCGATTTCACGCGATTTCCGGTGAAAATTTCTAGACTCCATTGTTGTTGAATTTGGTCGAAGAGTGTGATACTTTATGTTAACATATATACTCAACTCTTTCACTCCGCTCTCTTCTTTTGATTCATATACATAAATACATTAATTGTTTTCTTTTTTTTTATTAATTTTTTCACAGTAGTAAACCTGAATTTAAACGCATCGGACGTGTATAATTTTACTTCGCTAATTTTTTCGCTCGGGTAGTTTATTCCTCACCTTAATTTTGTTGGCTCCTGCGTTAACAGGTTATGGGCCCAGGCCGACAAATACCTACGCGTGGAATAGTTTAGAGAATATTTAATACCGTTGTAGTAGATTTGTGATTCCGTCGCCGGGAGGTGGTTTTTTCGAAATGGCGCAAAATTTCGTCAACTCCGCTCATCTAGAAATGCTATCTCGTGATAACTGCGATACCTGGAAAATCTAGGCAGAGGCCATTCTGGTGAAAAACGACACATGGAGCTACGTAAGTGGTGAAACCCCGGAGCCACCAACAGAAGGCACCGGCAGTAAATTAATAGCGTCGCAAAAAGCACCTGCGGTCTGGCTCGCGTAAGACAGAAGAGCGAAATTGGACATCATCCTCACTATTTCTCCTTCGGAGTTAAAACAAATTCCTTGCTGTGCCACATCAAAGAAAGTTTGGGACAAGCTCGAGTCAATTTACCAGCTCACAAAGCAACATTGTTGAAACAAATCATGCAGCGTAAAATGGCGGATGCAGGAGAGGTGAAGGAGAACCTTGCAAAGTTTTTTTGACATTGTGGACAAATTGCAGTCAATGAAGGTGGAAATCAATGGCAACCTACTTACAATAATAACGCTACACAGCATGCCGAATAGCTTCGAAAATTTCCGATGTGCGATCGAAATTCGAGATATTCTCCCAGATATCGAATCTCTGAAAATTAAAATAATCGAAGAAAACAGTCCGAGGAACCATCCTCACGAAAGCGAGACGGCTGCTATGTTCATAAAGCATCACGCAAACAACAGCAAAGAAACGAATGTGAGAAAAGGAAACACTCAACAACACAAACAAGACTCAAAGCGGCACCCCAACCGAAGTGCGAATATTGTAAAAAAAAGGGCACACCATTTCATCATGCTGGTTAAAGAACAAGAGAAACACCTAAGAAGCGAAATACGTTGACGAAACATTCTTTATACATACCGACAAGAGTGCCAAACACGCATCCAAAACCAAATGGTGTTGATAGCGGTTGCACGACACATATATGCAGCAACAAGTCAATGCTTACAAACATGAAAATAGTCAACAGTGGAATTTGGTTGGCTAGCAATGCTACAGCTCAAGCAAAAGCATGCGGAAACGTTATAACCTCTACGATAGACGGTGAGAAAACTCGAAATATAAAGCTTGAAGATACGGTTTACGTTCCTGAATCCCGCGCTAATTTAATTTCAATCGTAAAAATCGTAGACAATGGCCACGAAATTATATTTCTTCAGGACTGTGCAATAATCAGAGACAACCAAGGCATCAAGAAAATGATCGTCGATTGCGAGGAAATTTGTTTCTTCTTCGTAACAAGGACCTCCAGGCTTGTGTGGCAGACATCGCAGTAGCGAAGTCCGATAAGAAAATTTGGCATGAGCGACTCGGCCACATGAATTCGTACAACCTAAGGAAAATGCCAAAAATGACGATTAGACGCAATTCCACGAGAAATGCGGACCAGCTACAAAATCGCAAAGCATGTGCCGCTGATTGCATAAGAAACCCTTTCCAATTCGCGTTCATAGATCACCAGACATTCTTGGAATCGTACACACAGATGTATGCAGTCCTATGCGCTTAACTTCCACTGGCAGAGCGCGATACATTATGACATTAAGGGACGATAAACGTTTCTTCTAGTTTCTTCGAAGTAAAGACGAGACGGTTTCAAAGTTCATCGAGTATAAAAAATTACGTGGAGACTAAAACTGGTCGAAAAATTTAAGCTGTTCAATCGAACAACGAAACAGAATTTTGCAGTTCAACGGCTGATTCGATTTTCAAAGACGCTGAATACAACGACGTTTATCAACTCCAGATGCGCTGCAGCAGAACGACGTTGCGGGACGCTAAAACCGCACACTTGTAGAATCTGCCCATTGTGTGCTGATCTAATCCGGATTTCCACCATCCTTTCGGGCTGAAGCAATCACTATGGCTAATCACGTCAGGAATCGGTGCGCCACACAACGCCTTGAAAATGGCACCCCATTCGAAAATTGGACAGGAAGAAAACTGGACCTCAAATACTTCAGAATATTCGGAACCAAAGTTTATGTGCTCGATAAATCTCCAGGAAAGGGAAAATTCAATGCCAGAGGTGTCGGAAGAACATTCGAATACATCAAAAGAAAATCGCGTTTTGATTCCCAGCAAAAAAAAATCCGGATTATCAGAGAAGTAAAATTTTTTGACGAATTTGAAACCAAAAATAAATATGAAGATTTTATTTCCGACGACATACTCAGCCAGAAATCAACATTTCCAAATGGTGTTCAAATTGACGATGCTCACAATTAATTAGTTTCCAATACGAATCTCATCGAGCACATTTTCGTACCGAGCACATCATCCCCGGAAATTCCAAAAAGTGAAACCAGTTCCGAACCTCTCTGTGACAACAAGACGACAGGAAACATACTAATGAAACGTTGTCCAGGTAGGTCAAAAATAATCAAAACCAAGGGTCAAAGCCGTTCCGCCAAAGTTCACAACATGGTTCCGGACGACAGCCAGAATGCGAAAGTCTCGAAAATTCTAAATAACTCTACGGAAATCGAAGACCAAATCAACGATGAATGGCGCAAATCGCAATGTTTGCATTCAAAATACCAGTACACTATGCCATTTCAGGTCCAGAAAGGCAGGAATAGGAGGACGCCATAATGGCTGAGACAAAACAACTTATCATCAACGATACATGAAAAATCGTCGATCGTATCGAAACCGGAAGAATTATCGGATGTCGAACCGTTGTAAGGAACAAGTTAAACACTGATGGTTCACTATAACGAAGAAAGGCTCAAGTAGTCGCAAAAGGATTCTCTCAACGTCCGAGTGTCGACTTTCGTGATATATTTGCACCAGCTGCTAGACTCAGCTCCTTTCGATTATTTACGGCACTGGCAACAGAATTCGACATGATGATATAGCAACTTGATGTACCTGCGGCTTAGCTAAATGGTAGCATCAACATCAAAATATACATGGATCCGCCTGAACTCTTGAAAAAAATGCTCGAATCGATGGTTGCCAGGGAAAAGGCCCGAGACCTCGTTGAGAAGTCTAATTTAATGCTAGACTAATTAAAAAATAGCGGTAAGATCTGCAAACTCAAGAAGGCTCTTTACGACTTGCGCCAGTCTGGCAGACAATGGCACGCGAAACTTTCCACCTCGCCTTCACACCCATAAATGCAAACCCATGTTTCAAACAAATAGAAATGTTCATTCCCGTTTACGTCGATGACATCTTGATCGCATCCAAAAATGACACGAAAGTTTAACAAATCTTGGATAAGCAAAATATTTTATCGGCATCGAAATCAATCATCAAAAGGACTCAACATATTTATCGCAATCTGGCTATATTCGAAATATTCCCGATCGTTTTGAAATGACTAATTTCAACCCCGCACGTATCCCGCTTGCACCTGGAACTAACTTAGCAGATATTTCCGACGACGACAATGTGGCCACAGGAGAAGCAGCCCCTTTTCCCGAACTTATCGGCGCGCTCATGTACCTGGCCGTGGGAACTCGTCGATATATTTAACATGCAGTAAGAGATTTGAGCCAATATACAAACTGTCATAAGAAAGCCCATTGGACCGCCGGTAAACGTTTTCTAAGATATCTCGCTGGAACAACAAATCACGGGCTATATTTTAAAAGGACTATCCGAAAGCTCATCGGTTATGTAGACCCTGACTGAGGAGCATGCACAAAAAACAGGCGCTCATACACGGGTTCAGTGTTCATCCTTGCTGGATCGTCTATTTCTTGGGAATCGCGATAACAACGGACGGTTGCAGTATCATCCACAGAAACTGAGTACATAGGACTTACAGATGCAGTAAAGGAAGCAGTTCACCTCATCGGGTTCTTAAAAGAACTTGGCTTCAGCGAACTCGCCGATGTAATCATATACAACGTGTATAATTTTACTTCGCTAATGTTTTTGCTTGGGTCGTTCATTCGTCGCCTTAATTTTTTGGCTCCTGCGTTAATACTTTGTTAACAGATTGTCTCTAATAATTCCTCAACGGTACCAAATTTAAAGATGTCAACCCCAGAACGAAAGTCTAATTTCAACTGTGGGAAAAAATGGATTCTAGGTTTGCATGTACGCCCAAAAATTCAAGCTAAGTGAACTCACTGTGAACACAGTGGACAATTATATAGAGGTTGAAGGAAAGCATGAGGAGCGTGAGGACGAGTATGGATACATTTGGAGACACTTGAAGCGTCGTTAGCCGCTTCCAAAAGGCTATGATCCCAACATTGTAGTTTCCATGCTTTCCTCTGACGGTGTCTTTACAATCAAATCTCCTCCACCACCAAAAGTAGAGGGTTCAGATGAAAGAGTTCTCCAAATCCAGCAGACCGGACCAGCGCATATTTCTGTTCAGGGAAACGCTGCAACTTAATTTGACAAGAATGGTACTAAGGATGAATAAGCAACGTTAGAATAGCAGGATGTCAGTCATATTAGCATTTCAAAGAATACATTTGATCGATTCTAATCACGTTCCCAGAAGCCATGTCCCATCCAGCTTAGATTTCTATTCCATTGAAAAGTGATACTTATAATTACTTCAGTATTTATTCAAATTCAATAAAATCAAAAGATACCAGTGACAAAATTTCATACGTTACATAAAAGTGCACTAGGGCATATGCCGAAAGAGTGGATTCAATCATGTTACAAGCTACAATACGAAAACTATAGAGGCATATCAATACTTTGTACGGCGTACAAAATATTTTCAAAAATCTTAGAAAATAAAACCGCAATCATACGGCATCAGTATTATTGGGGAGTATCAAGGTGCTTTTAGAACAGGTAGGTCGACAATAGACCCATTTTTTACAGTCAAGCAGGTACTTGCTCACAGTCGACCAGGTACTTGAAAAATGCTGAGAGTTTAACATAGACGTACCCCAAATTTTCGTTGACTTTAAGCAAGCATATGACAGTTTCGATCGTAACGTACTGTGCCAAATAATACTAGGCTTTGGCACCCCAGCCAAACTAGTCCGTCAGCCCAAGATGACAACGACGTCGACGACCTCCCAGTTCTGCATCTATAACCAACTCACCGATGCCTTTGACACAAATATCGGACTAAAGCAGGGAGATGAGCTGGCCCCATTGCTATTCAATTTTGCTCCGAAGTACGTCTTAGTGAAGCTGCCTGTCGATACACGAGGTATATTACTATATAAGTTGAGCCAAGTAGTAGCCTATGCAAACGACGTCAAAATTTTGTCACGGTCATTAACAACTGCTAAAGAACTCTTCCTGAAACTCGACAGCGAAGCAAACTAGTAGGGCTACAAATCAATGAAAATAAAACAAAGCTCATGTTGCAGGCAAGGAAAGATACCTCAAATACACAAAATATCACATTTGGTGAATTCAGTATCGAAAATATTGGCGAGTTTGTTTATTTAGGCAACAAAATAATGAAAATGGTTAATGAAAGAAACGAAATACACCGAAGAATACAGCTCGAAAATAAAATATTTTATTTACGAAAAACAAAGCTTTAAGTAAACAAATCTGTGATAAGACCTGTGTTATACTATGGGTGTGAAACATGGACCCTAACCCAAGCATCCGCAAATATATTGAACGCCTTTGAGTGACGAACCATGAGGCGAATAATCGGAGTGAAACTAAATGGAGACCAATGGCGACTTCGATACAACCATGAGCTTGATAAAATTTTTGACGAACCGGAGGTCGCAACGATTATAAGACTTTGGAAGCTGCAATGGGCTGGACACATGAATCGTATGGACGAACAACGGATACCGAAAAATTTATTCGTTGAAGAACTGAAAGCTGGAGACCAGTGGGGAAACCGAGGAAATGCTGGTCTGACTCGACCGACGAAGACAGTTCATCGCTGCTCACATTTCGAAATCGGAAGACGCGATCAATGGACCGAGACAGTTGGAGGCGATATTTGTAGGAAGCGAAGGCCCTGAAGGCGCTGTAGTGTTAAGAAGAAGGAGATACAAGTGCAGCAATAATTGTTCAAGTTTAGTGTATTTCATAACGTAAAATTAAAGCGAATTCGAGAAAATATGACTCTGAACCACCACCTGGATGCCCCATTCTTATTTGTGGGCCATGATCGTCCTCATCAAGAATGAAATTAACTTGAGTATCGCGTACGGTTAATAAGTTATCATATTTGTCGTCGGTTTCCCGTTTGTAATCCTTCTCGGTACGTTGCTTCGGCCATTGGGACCCCTAACACCAGCCAATTGGTCCCTATTTTGACTTAGGTCACCCTTTAATTCATGAATGCGAAAATAATTTGTAGTGGATCTTTGCGCTGTGGGAAAAGAACCCGCCCCATGACACCGGAACGCTAGCTTGCCAGCGTACTCACGCGCCCCAGGCAAGGCCAATCCAGCTGAGCACTGATTCAGCTCGCTGAGGCAACAGAACACCACTGCAGTCCTTAACGGACATCTGAACATTCTTAAAATCACTACAGTGTTAAATGATAGCTTGTGTCATTGATTTTTTTAACCAAATCATAATAAAACCATCCCAATTTTCACAATTGATTAAAATCAACTAAATTATGCTTACGTTGATTAGGAACTTCCAAGCATTTATTTCATTATACTATACCTTTCCAGTTAACAGAAAAAAGTACGAAACACCCTAAAAGCTCTAAAATAGTATTAGTTTCCTGGAATTCTGATGCAAATGGTAGCTTTAATCTTCTTACTTTCTACAAAGTTTACTAAGGGACAATATGCTTTCCACTCCTTTTCCTTATCTTAATTACGAATCTATCGATAAACGTACCCAATTTTCATCTTTTCCCACATTCGAACCCAACTATCTAACGACCAACATTTAATCATCTGTCTACCTTTTCACATATTACGGCTATTATATTTCGATATAAGATAAAACCAATATTGGGGTGGTCCAATAACATATCAAGGCCAATAGATAACACTCCTTATGTTGAGTTTCTCTTCTCCCACATATGAACGAAATTTTATTCAAAAAAAGAAAAAAAACCAACTAGTGAAAGTCAAAGAGGAACACATCAATAGCACGTTTTGATTGAAAAAAGGATCACACAAAAGCCTGTAAAATTACCTTTATAATTTGTGATGGTAGTCGTTGAAAGACTAGATAATCGTCACCTGCACTCATAACATTGTTGCCATAATCGATACAATATAATCCACATATCCGTTAGTAGAACGCAATAGTGTTGATAATATTTCGAAGCTGTTGTTATCCATTAAACAATTTACTTATCTGATATACGTATTTATAAACATTAGACGCACACACACATACACAAAATATATTAAATACAATTTATTTGATGATTATTACTAGTTACGCGAACGATTTTTATCTTTTTCTGGGGGAAGTTGGCGGCGTTAGTTTTACGATGAAAATAGAAATTCGTTCTTTATGAACTCGAAAGGTAAATTCACATCAATCAAAAAATACACCAATTCATTTCCATTAATTTTGTTTGGATTTTATGCTTCAGACTTTTTGGGGATTTCACTGTATAGTTGGAGATAATACAGTAGTCGATTATCACTATCGAAAAATCAAGGACTATTATTCTAGCATGAAGACAACACACTATAAATTTAAATTTATTTATTTTTAGTTTTCTTTCGGAGTAGCTTAAAAATATTATTATTGCGTAGTAATGTCTATAAACACAAATTCTTCGATTAAATAGTATATTAGCGAAAATACTAATGGATACACTAAAATAATTTGAAAACAATGAAAAATTTACCCTTTAATCATATTCTGAAACAAGGAGCCAGCTTCACATCCAATCAAAGCTTGCTTAAAACTTTAGAAAATAAACTCATCACGTAAGGCCAAATTAGAAAAACAGTCAAACACAAACTACGTTAAAACTCAAGTCAATGACTGATCGCAAAACTCAACTCAAACCAATTGTATTCCGGAAAATAACGTAAACCTAACCCGTCTAAAAAATTGGCCAGACAAAACTTAAATGAAGCCTTAACTCAACAAGTCGCTAGCATATATCCAACAGGTGTGTGAATTCCCTCCCTACAGTAAACCCTTGCTCCAAAGTCTCGATGCTCTCTCATTCCCAGATTAGTCACAGGAAAGCTAAGGCAAAAATAACAGAATCAAAAAAGAAAAAAACAGTTTCATACAACAATCTACGATTGAGAGATTGTTGAAAATCTGTATACACCTAACCACCTATCAACTCGGCTATAGTAGCCGAGTTTGCGCCCTATCATAAATACAAAGCGCAACAGCTGGTTTTTCACTATCGCTAAGCTACCTGTTGCTATAACAACGGTCGAATAAAAAATTTCGTCTTTTTCACCAACAACGCTAGGACTTCAGTGTGCCTGCGCTAAAGAAAACTTTTTCAAACCACACATTTTGGATTTAAAATGACGTGATCACCAAAACCTTATTTCATATTGCGCCGAACTTAATCACTTAAGAGAAAACTTTTCACCAACACATTACACCAACACTGATTTTTTTTTTAGACTTTACACTATGCACTAAGCTTGGAATAATTCACAAAGCACTTCATATTTTCGGTATAGAGTGGAAAAATAAATAGCTTTTATTTTCATATCACCAATAAGATCGGGCTACGGACACTTTTGACGAAACCGTCAAGACAGGAAGATACAATTGTAGAGACGTAGAAAAATTACACCATTAAGACCATTAAGACGACAACGACGACTTATGCGTTACAACAATAAGTTATAAACCGATTATCCGTTAAAATTAAAGTTAGCATAAGAACTTGAATATTTGAAGAATTTTTTCAAGATTTATTTCAATCGGCACGTATTCTGTTTTAATTTGTTTAATATTTTGCACTTTTGAAGAATTTATCTACAATGTTCTTTTTTTGTTATTTTAAATTTTTGTTGCTTTTTTCTACAAAAATTCCCGTTCGTATACGCTTCATCTACTACCGACGTTCGTACCAGACTGATTGCTCTGCGTCCATTCAAGGAAAATTACACACCAACAAAATTGATAACAATACTAGTGAACGTATGGTGGAGTCAAAAGCTTTCTTCAACAAAAGGATAACACTCCATTTCCCCAACGTCCGGTGAAATGTTGCTTTGCGGCGAATTCATCACTCACATAATTCGAACATTGATAAGAGAGAGCTTCTGGTAGCTTTTCAGGTCAATTCACTAAATGCCTATATTGAAATGTGCTGTCTAAAAATGTCCTGTTTGTTAAAATAGTGCTCAACAAGAAGAAACATTAAGAAGAGCATGACCATTATTGCTTGTTTTAGTAGATAGTTAAGGGTTCTTTTTTTAGGGAGTATAAGGAAAGTAAATTAAAAGTGCAAAGTTTATGTAAGATGTAAAATGTGCCAGCTTGGCGCCAGGTGGTTTTATTGTTTCTGGTTGAGAAGGATAACTTTGAGTGCAAGGATTTGATGATTTGTTTTACTTTTCAACGCCAGTTGGACTTGATTTGGTTGTTAAGTGCATTTATTAGGGCTTTTTCTGGTTTAACTACTGTTAGTAAGGAGTTTTAGTTCCACTCTGTCCATTTATTTGAAAATTGAAACCAGAAGTAAGTCAAGCGTAAGAAGCTTACAATAATGGAGGTAGCCAGTTGTTAAATTTTATGACAGCTATAATTCATTTTACCGTTTGCAGGACTATAATCGATCGGCTTTGCATTTATTTCATGGGTAAATCGCCTTCATTTGTTATTCTTGTATGTCAGCGAAAGATGACATTTCACGGCGGTAGTTTTGGGAACGCAATCGATGTTTCATTATCTTCAATTGCAGATCTTTTTGATTTCTATGAATTTAAGCTCTCCAAGAAGATTTTGAGAATGAAACGTAAACTACAAATATTGGTAAGTCTAAAAAGTATTGAGCCTTTTTATCATTTTCGATTTAATATTTCTTTTATTTAAAATGGATTTTATTTAAATACGCATGGTCCATTATTATCGATGACCTATTGCCATTTTTTGGGTGGAGCCATTATTCCATCTGTGCAGAACTTCTATGGTTAATCGGCGAAAAACTTGGCCAAGTGATTTTCACAGTTCTTTTTTGAAGTGAATTTCTTTTTATTAAGGTATTTTTGCAGGAACCGAAACAAATGGTAGTCTGATGGTGCAAGGTCTGGACAATACGATGGATGCATCAAAACTTCTCAGCCAAGCTCTGTGAATTTTCGCCGGGTCATCTATTAATCAACTCAGGCCGGTTTTTTTGAATTGCTTGTTGCAATCCGGTTAATTTCTGATAGTACAGAGCCAGGTTCTAGCACCTCATGATGAACAATTCCCTTCCAATCCCACCTTACACACAGCATAACCTTATTTGGTGTCAATCCTGGCTTTGAAGTTGTTTGTGATGATTCACCTTTTTTGACCATGATCTTTTTTGAACGACTTTCTCGTATCTTACCCGTTTTTCATCGCTCGCAATGATTTGCTCCAAAAATGGCTCGATTTCATTGCGTTTTATTAGCATTTCGCAAATGGAAATTCGCTCGATCAAATTTTCTTATGTTAATTCATGTGGCAGCCAAACGTCGAGCTTCTTTTTTTATCCAGCCTTACGTAAATTGTTCAGAACTGTTTGATGATGAATATTCAGTTCCTTAGCAATGTCATGGCTGCCTTTGTGTCGGTTTTCTTAAATTTTTTGTAAGATTTCATCGACTTTTTCAGTGATTGGTCGACCTGAGCAAGGTGCATCTATGACATACGAGGTGTGTTCAAAAAGTATCACGAATTTTGAATTTTCGCGGGTTACGTATATTCGAATTTCGATTTTTTTGTGGCGTTATGTTGGTACTCATGTCTGTCACTTATGCCGACAAGCTCGGCCATTTTGAATGTTCACTTAATTGGTGATAGCTGCTTTACTTGCACGTGTTTTCAATCGCCTTCGATTTTTACTTATTCAAAAAAATGGATCAAATTTCGTGTGAAAAACGAAATTAAGTGCGCGGATGCATTCCGAATGTTGACTGTGGCATACGGAGAAGCTACCTTGGACCGAAGCAACGTTTATCGGTGGTACAAAACGTTTTTAGAAGGCCGAGAAGATGTGAACGACGAAGAGCGTGCCGGACGCCCGAGCACTTCAGCAACAGACGCAAAAATTAATGAAGTGGAGAAAATGGTATTGGCCAATCGTCGAATCACCGTTAGAGAAGTTGCTGAGGACCTAAACATATCGATTGGTTCGTGCCATTCGATTTTTATCAACGATTTGGGCATGAGACGGGTCGCCGCGAAATTCGTACCAAAATTGCTCAATTGCGACCAAAAACAGCAACGCATGAACATTGCTAATGAGATGTTAAACTCTGTCCGCGACGAACCAAATTTGCTTCAGAGGGTCATAACTGGTGACGAATCGTGGGTTTATGGTTATGACGTGGAAACCAAAGCTCAATCATCTCAATGGAAGCTGCCGCATGAACCAAGACCGAAAAAAGCGCGCCAAGTTCGGTCGAATGTGAAAGTTTTGCTGACAGTTTTCTTCGATTGCAGGGGCGTGGCGCATCATGAGTTCTTGCCACAGGGAAGAACGGTCAATAAGGAATATTACCTACAAGTTATGCGCAATTTGCGCAAAGCAATCCGCCAGAAACGCGGGGAGAACAAAAATTGGCTTTTGCACCACGATAACGCCCCTGCTCACACATCGTTGCTTGTGCGCGACTTTTTGGCCAAAAACAACACACTAATGATGCCGCAGCCACCGTATTCCCCAGATCTGGCCCCCTGTGTCTTTTTCTTGTTTCCTAAACTGAAGAGGCCCATGAAAGGACGACGTTACGCTACGCTTGACGAGATAAAGACGGCATCGAAGGAGGAGGAGAACAAGATTAAAAAAAATGATTTTTTGAAGTGCTTCAAAGATTGGAAAAACCGTTGGCACAAGTGTATAATATCTCATGAGGATTACTTTGAAGGGGACAAAATAGATATTCATGAATAAATAAATAATTTTTGAAAAAATCAAAATTCGTGATATTTTTTGAACACACCTCGTACAAATTCCCAGAACGAAAGCGAGCGAACCATCTCTTGGCTGTGGCTTTTGAAAAAGTATCTTAACACCACAAATCTTTTTCACGAGTCTGCGATGCATTCTCGCCTTGATCGTAGTGATATTGTAAAATAAAACGAATTTTTCCGGAAATTTCACTCATTTTTAAATGAATACAACTTTTGACACGAACGACGAAATACAAAACTGTCCGTATGAAAATTGTAGACTGGAATGTCACCATTTAAACGCATCTGATCAGTATTGCCCGATATATGACAACGAACACCATCTAGTGACAAAAAAGCCCAATACTTTTTAGACTATCCAATATTATTAAAAATCTGCAAAAAAACCTTTTTAATTGTATACTATCCAGTTAAGGAAACTTGTTCATTTTTTTTCAATCACTAACTAAAACAAGGAACTTTGATCTTTGATTAAAACCACCTTTAAGTACACAATTGATTTATTTTACCAGAAAAACTCTCTCAATTTGATCATACGAGTACCTCAGCCTCATTATTTTTTTGAGTGCCAAGTTTCTGGCGAGTTCTTAAAGACGCACACCGCCATCTAGTATGTTATGGCTAAAGCGTTATGTGTAAACAGCTCACTACACAGTTTTCGATCGTACATAATCGCCCACCAAGGATTAGTCAACACAAAATGATCATAGCTTTTCAATTTTACAAACTCATATATAGGGTGATTCATAACAAGTGTACACATTTTTGTCGAAAAAAACATAGTTTTTGTGAAGATTGAGCTGTAATGTTTATTTATTATAAAAATTTGGTCCCTTACAATTGAACATGAAACATTACTTTGGGTATATGTGCACCTCGTGCTGCTTTACAGACTCAAACGATGATTATAATTTTCGATGACATTTTCGCACATTTCGGGCGTTATGAGGTGTATGTTGGCTCGAATATTGTTTTTTAATGCTTCAGTAGTCTAGAGAGCATGAGCGTAAACACGATCCTTCAGGAATCCCCAAAGGAAGAAGTCACAAGGAGTCAAATCACACGATCTCGCCGGCTAATTGATGGGTCGATTTCATGAAATTATTCGATTTCCAAACTTGGTCTTCAATGAGTCAATAGTCTGTATCGCAGCACGAGGTGCACATATTCCCAAAGTAATGGTTTATATTTAATTGTAAGGGACCAAATTTTCACAATAAATAAATACTACAGCTCAATCTTCACTAAAACTATGTTTTTTTTGACAAAAATGTACTATTGTACGAATAAGAACCAAAATTGAAAGATTTTAACATTACACAAAGTAACTTAAAAACGAACCGCCCACCGTGACAAGATACATTCAAGTCCTGATGCAATATTTATTAAGTAAGCACACAAATTTTACTAACTGGTCTTTTCAGAACTCCATTCTTACATTTGATTGTTACGACTCTCGTGATATCATCAGGATCTGGATATTTCTGTATAATTTTACCGATTATCCATTTAGCCGGTGGAACCATATCTTCTCTTATTACTAAAGCATCATTTATATTAGGTTCAGAAATTTAATATTTCATTTGTAGCGTTGATTTAAGTTAACCAAATATTCTTTTGACCATCTTTTCCAAAAATTGCAAATCATTTTTTGACATAATTTCCATCTATCTAAAATGTTACGATGTTGATGACAATAATTCGCGTCAGATACATTTATCAATGGCTCACCCACTAAAAAATGGCCAGGTGTCAATGGAAGAGGGTCATCAAGATCGTCACTTAAAACCGAAATAGGACGCGAATTTAAACACGCTTCTTTCTGTGTCAAAACCGTTGCCATTTTCTCAAACGTAAGCGTACTATCCCGTGTGACCTTTTTTAGATGATTCTTTACACTGCGCACTCCTGCATCCCACAAACCACCAAATTTTGGCGCAAAGGGAGGGTTGAAGTGCCAGTTGGTTGATTTGATTGTCAAAAGTTGCACCACTTCATCGGGTCATCTAGAATTAGCAAGTTTTAACATCTCCAACAACTGTTTATTGGACTCAACAAAATTTGTCCCATTGTCGCTATATAGGTCCTGGCAGTGTCCGCGACGTGAAGTAAGCCTTCGAAACGTTGCAATATAAAGTTTGTTTGGTGGATATGATCCAACATAATTTGAGGCCCTCCATGGAAAGTTTTGTTATGTGCATCCAATATTATTAAGCGAGTGAGATTACCCTTATCTGGCAATATTATTGGATGCTTATGCTCGTAATTCATTTCTGACCTTTGGATGCGTTCGCCTACTCTCAGTAAACCATCAGCATTTAATATTGGACATAAAGTGTATAACGCACAACCCTGAGACTTGATACGTTCTACTTCCTCAGTAAAATGTCTGCCTTAAACCAAAACTATTAGTTTCACTAACGTACAGTTTATTTCTTCAGCCATAATAAGCTCTGACATTTTAGGACGTTCATCTTTTGATTGTTTAAAATCAAGAAATCTTCTGCAATAGGATCCAACTCTTAGCATTCGAGAAAGTGACAAGAACCGCTCTATGAATTCTGTGCTATTGTCTTCATTAACGCTTGCCGAAAACACATTTTCTCGGTTTTCTTTTCATCTAACACCGTTGTAAAATCTCCTTTGCTATACTTGATCTCTTTTTCTTTTAACCATTGAGGCCCTTTCTTTCATAGATTTAGTACTATCAGTACCGATGCTTTAATACCTCAGGATGTGCAACCCCTTTGTTTAAAAATTTTTTTTACTGTTGTGATTGTTGGAGCTACCAAGCCCAATGGATCGAACAACCGTGCTATATCGGAAACCACCTTACGTTTTGTTACAGGTGTCTATAATGGCGACAGCTTAATTTCATATTCCAGTGTATCCTTCGCTCTATTCAATATCAGTCCTAGTATTTTTAGTGTTGTATCCCTTTTGATTCTTCATCTTCTCTCTTTTCTTTTCCGATATAATTCACCACCAAACTTAAATTACTACTCCATTTTTGAAAAGTAAAACCACCTAACTTCATTAGTTTGTTCAATTGCTCAAATATTTCGATTGCTTCTCTCTCAATTTCCGCTCCTGTCATTGAATCATCCATATACAAATCCTGTTTTATTAGTTTTACCGCCACAGGGAATTGTGTCTTCTTAGTCTCTGCTAGCTTGTGTAGTGACCTTACCGCTAAATACGGGGCAGAAGCCGTGCAAAAGGTTATAGTCAGCTTGTGTAGTGACATTACCGCTAAATACGGGGCAGAAGCCGTGCCAAAGGTTATAGTCAATAGCTGATAATATTCCAGTGGCTCATTTACGTTAGCTCTCCACACAATGCGTTGATAATTAACGCCTTCCTTACTAAAAAGTACTTGTCGGTACATTTCAATCAAGTCTGCATAAATGAAGCCTGTGACCCCTGATCAACTAATGCCCTAATTATATAAAAAGATCCGCAATTGCTAATTTAACGTCGCAAGATGATAATGTTTTCGAAAAAAATTGATACAATAATTTCGTCGTCAGATCTTGTGTGTGGTTGTGAATTTTCTTTATCTCTTTTAGATATCTCTTCTGCTTGTTCCTTTTCTCTCTCTAGATGCAGTAATGAATGGTGGCGACATTCACAGCTTCGGCAACCCGTCGATCGATGGCATCTCTTTACCGTATGTGTCGGTGCAAGACAATTAAGGCATCATTTATTGCTTTGTGCATAATCTACGGGTTCTTTGGGAGTTTATTTCGAAAATTGTTTGCACTGGTAAAGAGCGTGTTGAACTTTGCACATTACGCATGTACAGTTAGACTTCTTCTCTTCGGTTGCAGTGTAAAATGATTTTATTGGTACTTGCGTTGTCGACTTAGTTCCTTCTAACATCTCTATCGTTCTAAATCTAGTCCCCATAAATTTCTTTTAGTCTCCATAAATTTCTCAAGCTTCGTTATAGTTCATTTCAACTTCTGCATGAAGACAACTCTTTAGGTAATGTAGCTTTTGGACAGCACTGTCATGATAAGACTGCTATTCTTCGTAACCTCCAAATAACTTAGGTAAACTAATCTGCGGTTGGCGTACCTTGCATTTGGGTCCTGGTGAAACTGATGTTGAACCTTTGTTTATCTCCTTTAAATCATCTTTCATTTGAGCCTTATATTCTATTAATGTTTCTTCAACTTGCTCATACGAGTACCTATCTTCGCTAAAATAAGATAAGTCAGCCTGTTCATCCTTCTCCAATCCACAAACTATTGCAGTGTGACGATCATTAAATCGTTTCCATAGTTACTCTAAAGCTTCGATTCTAGTCTGAATACATGAGGCTGCTTTTTTGTCTTAGAAGCCTTCTTATAGTTCCCAAACACCATCGTAATAAGCTTTAACAATTCGTCTTGATTAAGTATTGAAGAGTCTGTAGTAGTAGCCATCTTAATTTACTCCCGTTTCAAGGAATATATATATATATATATATATATATATATATATATATATATATATATATATATATATATATATATATATATATATATATATATATATATTCGGATTTACTTAAATACCATTTAATTAAGTTCTCAATTTCGCTTATTATATACGGTAATCACATAAAGTCCAGTTGAAAATCAATTAAAATATTCATAAAGTCCGAATTTTTTTGAAGTTGAAGATCTATGAAACTATAAATTTTCACAAGTACTACGAAGTTTGATCACCATTTTGCTATGATCTAGTATAGATTCACAAAAAAGTCCAAAAACACATAAAATATTTCCAAGTCACTGTAGTATCAAGCCAAACCTTTCACAAGTCCATAGAATAGAATCTCAAAAATTTTAAAAGTACCAAATCGATAGAATTTTTCTAAGTTGACAGAACAGTTCACTATATTTCACAAGTCCACAGTTCACTTTTGTTAAAGACTTAACTCCCGGGCTTCGGCGCCATGCTAATTTTTGCCCAATCCCTAACTAAAACAAGGAACTTTGATCTTTAATTAAAACCACCTTTAAGCACACAATTGATTTATTTTAACAGAAAAACTCTCACAATTTGATCATAGCGCAGCCCCATTATTTTTTGAATGACAAGTTGCTGGTACGTTCTTACACACCCACACCACCATCTAGTATGTGATGGCTTAAGCGTTATGCGTAAACAGCTCACTACGCAGTTTTCGATCGTACAAAACCCAAATTTATTTTAAAATTTCAAAAGTATTTTATCTTAGTTTAAAACTTAAATGAGATCCACTGTAAGCAAAATTTCAACGTGTAGTTCTAGTGGTACTGACACGTACATTAGTGAACCAACATACATTGGAAAATTTGCAAAACGCCGAATTTAAGATTTTTACTTACATGCTAGAGAATCATTTGCTAATAATGAATTGGTGACCCCAATATTATTTCAGCAAATCACAGTGCTCAGTATAAGTAAATCTCATATGATTTGTATACAAATGAGCTAGCTCATATAAATACACACTTTAGATGGTTTTACAAAAACTTCTCCAAACAAATTTACTCCAATTTCCCAAAAAAAATAACTTAAACATATAATATTTTTTGGAGCAAAGAGTTCCTCTTTCTTCAGCATTTTTTATATCCCTCACATTTTACCTGTTTTTCTCTTAAGCAATATTCTCATCGTTTTAGGGGTTTGTATTAAAATACAAAACCCTATTAAAATCAGCACTTGTGTCCGTCTGTATATCACAGCAGTTTTTTGCTGAAACTATAGAAGCCACAGCCATGAAACTTTGTAGAAGGGTCGGAAGCTATGACTTCTAGAAATTTTGTGGTGAAAAAAATTTTCAAATAGTTTTAAAAGTGTCCCCCTATATAGAGGAATGAACTTCACAAAAATGTTGTTTGTCAAAGGTAGTCGGGTATCATATGAAAGGTATCAATGAGATCTTTTCAAAAAAGGTTCTAAAATTACTTTATCTGTATGTTATTGGGAGAAGCAGGAGAAGGGGAAATGTGCGAAATTTACACATGTATGTCTGTAGGATGGAATGTATTTTGATACAAATGCAACAAATTAAAAATTCAAGCGTAAATACATAACAAAGAAAACACGTCCTCTTCGGGTAACCACTTACGATAGACTAACTCCGAAGCCACTTTTTTAACAGGTCTTCAGATGCCGTCGTTCGCCCAACTATTTTCCCACCGATAACAACACGAGCTAGGGCATATCGATCCTTGCCCAAATTGCTGGTAATTTTCATTGGCCACGTGTATTTCAGTTTCACCTTTTGTACAACGCAAAATTGAGTTTTCATAAGAGCCACTAAGTCGCCTACTCAGAATCCTTGTACCATTCGTCTTCGCAAGTTATACTGTTGTCGGTTCTCTTGTTAAACCTTTTTGATTTGGGTTTGTGCCTATTCTCGAATTTTGCTTCGTTCGTCGTGGAGGAGTTGCCGATGTTCTTCCTCCAAAATTCACCTCGTATTATCATCTTCAGTGTTTCTCATGTCCACACCTATCATAAGTTTGAAGGGAGTGGTATCGATACTGCGATGATATGTACTGTTTAGAAAACGCTGTAGTCTGCTGACATGTTTCCACCAAACTTCAGGAGACGCATTGGAGAGTTTCGTTAGCGCTGGAACAACCAACCCATGTACTCGTTCGACCTGCTCACTTCCACACGGCACACCTGTCGTTATAAGATGTAACTCTATCTTTTTGTCATTGCATTATCGAGCAAACGACTTCGATACGAATGTGCTACCTCTATCTGCGAGTGTTTGTCAAGGATTTCCAAAAATGGCTTCAACCATTTCCAGTTTTTGTAGGACTTCCTCAACTGAAGTCGTTTTCACAGGAAAAATCCAAGTAAATTTTGAAAATGCATATTGTCAGTACATAGTTATATGCTTTTTTCGTCGTCGGCATCAGTCCGAGATGGTCAATATGGAAGGTATCTAAGGTAAATCTCCCTTCGGTACCAGATGGGATTTGCCTTCCGATTACCTCGCCTTGTGATTGGACAAAATGCAAGCGACGTAATTCTCAATACAGGCCTTAATCTTATCGTCAATATCACGAACATAGTAGTATTTCCGAATTAAATCCTCTTTTCGAACGCAGTAGGTACCACTAACAGTTCTCGTCGCCACGTTGAATGTAAATAATATCTCCTTTATTCAAATATTCCTTATGTGGATCCTTCTATAGTATCGCTTTAATCGTCTGAATATGTTAATCTTCATCCTGAGCTATCCGTATTGACGGCAACACAGTGGGCTGAACTTTGACCATCATAACTGCTGCTCGAGACATTCCATAAACATGAGCCATTCTGTCGGCCTTTCGGTGCTCGACTTTGTAGTCAAACTCACTCATTGCAAACGCATACCTTATAACTTTTGGATGCATGTCCTCTTTTGCCATTGCATCATCAAAGCATAACAATCCGTTACGATTTTGAAATGAATTCCTTGCAAGTATTGCCGGAATTTCTTTAATGCTTGGATCACTGCAAGAAACTCCAACTCATATGAATGATAATTCCTTTCAGCTTCATTCGTTGTCCGGCTATAGTAATGGCAAGGGTGCATTTTATCATCTTCTCCTTGTTGCATGAGAATAGCTCCGATACCTTCCTTGCATGCATCAGCGTGGACCTCGGTTTTACTCAGTGGCTCATAAATCTTCAAAACAGGTTGTGCCACATGATACTCGTCATTTTAACGAACGCTGATTTTTCTGCTTCACCAGAGCGAAAATGAACGCCTGACTGCATAAGATTGCTGATAGGTCCTGATTATGTCGGCAAAGTCAGGGATAAACCACCGAAAATAGCTTACTAATCCATATAGCCGCTACCGAATCTTTACATAAATTTCCAATTATCGCTTTAGCTCTGATATCGTCTCAGCTCCATAAAGAAATGCTTTGCTCATGGCATCATCGGGAATTCCATCGCGCACGGACTCCCAAATTATCGCTTCGTCAAGATTCGTCAATTTTGCTATTCGCTGCATCTCATACACGTATTGCAAGTACCCCTCGTCGGTTCTCTTTCTTCGTGCTGAGAGATTTCTGTGTGCTTCGATAGAGCTACTCCTCTTTCCGAATTCGGATAAGAGTGCGGTTTTTAGCAGACGCCAATTTGCAATCCCGGTTGGTGTGATTACAAACTTTTATGCCGTTTCTCGGACGGCTTTCTTGCGCATCATAAACTTACGTTGATCATCCCACTGTACGGAGTCGCAAATATCTTCGAACTCTTGAATCCAGAGTTGCACGTCTTGCCCCTCGTTTGCGACGAATGTTTCAAACGTGACCTCCATATCTCGGAAAGTATATTCGCTTCGCTCTTCTCTTTTCATGTCGTCTTTTTTGCGTACTGGGCTTGATGTTCGAACCGGTTCTTTGCCGATGATCGTCTCGTCTTCTTCTTTTTAGGCGTCGAACTCCACGATTCGCTTGGACAACTCTTCCTTCGTGCCGCTCGTATTGAGCTTTCATTTTTCGTACTCGTCCACTAGACCAGGTTTTGTAAACTTATTCATCAATTCATCACACGCCGCCTTCGTTATCGTATTGAAGATCACGTCTTTTTTCAACAAATCGTCTTGACACTGTACTTGACGTTTAACAGGCTGTGCGATGTTGCTCTAATCACTTATTCCGCTCCCATTTGCATGCATCTCACTTCTGATACCATGTAGGATAGACTGTATTTTGATACAAGTGCAACAAATTAAGAATTCAAGCGTAAATACATAACAAAGAAAACACGCCCTTTTCAGGTAACTGCTTACGATCGACTAACTCCGAAGTGGTCGCCGGCTCTCTACGAAGAATCTTCCGTTTCATTCCCACATGTCTGCATATGGTATGTTAAATGCAAATCCTTCTAACACGAGCCTGTTCTGTCCACCCTACTTGCTATTATTACATTTCAATAACTTAAACGTCTTATCCCCATGTAAGAGGTATTGATATTATTTGTAATTGACATTTGTTTATTATACTATATATTTTCTTCTTCGTAGCACTACAGCCCCTCTCGAGCCTTCGTTTCCCCAAAAAGCGCCTCTAACTGCCTCGGTCCATTGACCGCGCCCTCCAATTTTGAAACCCGAACAGCGATAAACTGTCTTCGTTGATTGAGTCATACAAATGTTTTCTCGGTTTCCTCACTGTTCAAAGTTAGAGTCAAAGTCAAAGTCAAAAGCGCTTTATTCAATACTAATCGTTATAAATTTTCAAATAATATTAAGCATATTCCAAAAAATAACAAGTTGGGTAGACAGACCTATGCTCATGTCAGAAGGGTTTTGTACTCAACTTACAAAATGCAGTAACCACCAACGAATAAAATCAAGAAACATGTCAAAGACGATTTTATTGGAGAAAATGTGAAATATGAATTTTGACTTCTGAGGTATTTGTTATAGTTATACCCATAAAGTTTTTTCAGATTTTTTAGATCACGGGTGTCCCCTCTGCATCCAATGAATCAAACACTGTCAGTTTAAGAACTGCTTTAAAAAGCTCTAATAGAAAACTTTCAGTTGATACGCATATCGGCTACCTTTCATGAAATTTTTTTCCTGGGGCCACTCCTCTGTACTGTAATCATCGATTCATGGCCTATTTTTTCGAATCCTAAAATGATTACATAGCCCTTTTGCTAGGAGCTCTCTCCTGCCTCTTCGACTTGTTTCAATTGTATGCACCCATCTTCATGATACCTTTCATTCCTGAAATTTTCATGCAAATCCTAGCAAAACTGTAGTGTCTAAGTCGGTAAAAAGCGCATATGGCTCCATAGCCATATGTTTCCATACTAATACAGGCCATATTAGTCCATAGTAATATAGGAAAATTCAAATCGCTATAACTTCGTTACTTACTATTCGATCTTTATGAAACTTTTAGAAAAGATTAATCTTATAAATAGTCATCTGCGTCCTAAATTTTATTGAATTCAAAGGTACCGTTTAGATTTTATTCAAGAAAACATAAAATCGATAAATCATACTATTACTAATAAAGTTGAAGGAATTTCGACTTCTCACGTATTTGTTGTTGTTGTACTCATAAAGGCCTACATTCATGATTTTTTTCAGATTTTTCGGATGGAAGGTGTCCAATCGCGAGGGGGGATACGCGAAAAGTTCGTACATTTCCCCTTCCTCTGCCCCCCTTGGTACTCATAAGGGAATTTTAAGAGTTGTTTTGAAAAGATCTCACAAAGACCTTTCCAATGACACCTTACTCGACTACCAATGGTGAAAAATTTGTTTGAGGGGTCACCTCCCTATATGGGGAGACCCCCCTTAAACCCCTTTGAAAAATTTTTCCATCCTTGCACTTTCAAGAAGTCACCACTTCTGACCTTTCTACAAAGTTTCATGACTGTAGCCTCGATAGTTTCGGAGAAAAAGTGCTGTGACATACAGACGGACGGACGGACAGACGGACACAGGTCGTGATTGCAATAGGGTTTTGTATTTTAGTACAAAACCCTAAAAATACTCAAACTTAATGGCTCTCTAAGTTTATACGTTATCAATCAGAATATTTAATCAAAAAAACAATATCAAATTCAAATTCATTAAAATTATTACATATTTTATGATTCAATTGGAAAAAACCATCTAACAATATTCAAAAATTATTTCTAGTTCCAACACTTCTTCTTCTTTGCAGCACTACAGGCCCTCTCGGGGCTTCACTTAGAGATACTTAGAGTATCTCATTTTCATGACCGTATTGATTTTTTCGGAAGTTGGTTTGGTCAGCACCATGCTCCCGTGTGCCTGCTCAGCTATGATATGATCTGATTAAATCATTACACATCACCACTGAGTGAACACTCATAGTCTGTCCGAAATATCCCCTGAACAACACAACAGTGAACTTTTATCCTACACCTAATACATATGTTATAACCTGATTCTAATGAAGTGCAATCAAAAAACTTGATTTTCTACTAACACAATGCTAGAACAAGCTGTCCAAACTAAGCGTTAAACCTTATCGCTAAACTTAATATAATAAACATAACATACCAGTATTCCAATTCTTTATATTGAAACCCATCCCGAATTTTTCACACGAATAAACAACTACACTAAATTTAGCAATAATGAGCTGAAACTCAAAAACTAAGTAACGAAAAACACAAAAACTGAAAACAAACACGAATGATTTAGACATTATCATTCAGCCACCAATATCTAGATTGCTTGGTCTAAGCTCGACCAGCCTCAATGAACCTAGCGAATGAGTATATCCATTGAAATTGTTGATCTCGTGTACTCAAATTTGGAGGATATCTTATCTTCTTATCGGTGACCCGGCTATATACGTGATATAGAATTGGCACGCCGTCAAAATCAAAAATATATCGATTCATGTCCAAATACACGAATGCTTCTGGAGGAAAGAAGCAAAAAGCGAGGCAAGCCACAATATGCCCATCTGTAGGGTTGAACGGCTGTGAAATCCAAGGGTTTTCACTCACAGTTACAGATATTGCGATATGATTCCGGAGAAGTTTCAATATGGAGACATAGACTCTCGTCGCTTTAGCAGTTTGGTAACTTCTTCTATTCGTATATACTGCTTCCAATCCGTTTCTTAATCTTTGCATAGTACCAGCACTCTGTTTGTACCACATCTTTCATCCATATGCCAAAACTGGTCCAACCAGGGTCTTCTAACAGATAACTTTGACCTTTTGATCGATGTACCTAGAATGAAAGAGTTGTCCAAGGGCCATGGCTATTTTTTGCGCCTTACTGAGCATGATTTTGACATGTTCAGCATAGTACAGATACTGATCAAGATGAATACCGAGGTATTCATCTCGAAGGATTTATTTAGGACCCGTTCTGAACTGCCCTCACCATCCATAATGTTCTTGTAGAAATCCTTCCAATGACGTTTCAGGTCTTGGCTGACCCCCTGCAGTCATGTCCGAAACAAAATTATTTCGCACTTCTGCACATTGATTTTCATTCGCCAACTGTCTGTGTAAAGCGGCGCAACGTTAAACCTTTTTTGAAGATTGTTCTGAACTATTGTAGCTTTTTGGTCTGCCGTATAGATGATCAGATCATCAGCAAAAGTTACCAATGATCACGTTGGCGAGGCGATAAAATCAAAGCTGTTCAAGAAAAGCAGAGGCGCAGTAAATGTTCCCTGCTTGTTACGGATGACCAGCTTCCATCCGGAGACCACACCACGACCACTAAGGAGATCGGGATGCATGTCATTTACACACCCCAAACCCGCTTGAGCATCGAGGTAGTAGTTGACCCATTGTATTTTTGGTCTTAACTTTAACACAAATACTACTCTCATACAAAAGAAAAAAATGTTATTGTTATATAATACAGAAGAAAAATGTTATTTTTGTATGACAAGCAATGTTATTTATCAGTCGAGCTAGAGTAGGGCGTTTAACTTAGGTAGGGAGCAAACGGCAGCAACGGATGACGAACGACATCAGAAGGGGGCCGGTCGACCATCACTCTTCCCAACAAGGATAACCTATGGCAACGCATCTAACGCAAGCGCTCCACAAAGGCTATCACCTACTCGGAAGGCGTTTAAGGGGCCCACTCCTGGTCACCGCACTAGATGGATCAACCGTAATCAAAGGTAATGTCAACATCAAAACCGTGAAGGGATGCAGCGCGCAAACGGAAACATAAACATGCGAGGCTACCGTAAAATACATTGATTGTCGTTACGAATGCAAAGACTTACCTCGGGGGACTTGCCGGCTCCAATTTACACTTTCCTGACTGCGTCTCTGGTGCGACGCCAAGACGAGGCGACTCCCAAGTTGAACAATACTCACGATGTAATGCAGGCATCACGACCAGGTACACATATCACCTGTACTACGCCCAAGTCGACCGACATTCGGAAATTTCTAAATTATTTCACTAATTCCTGACATGCAACATTATCGCGACGTGCAAACCAATCACTTGCAACATATAAGTAATGAAGCGGACAAACATTCCTTTCGGGGACGCCATTCCGCAATTCATCTAACATTTTCTTTAAAGACAAATCTGAACACTGACTTGCGAGCCAATCACTTACACTGTTGTCATAACAAGCGATTGAATGCAGGGCGTGCGATTCTAGCGACAATAACACGTTTTTCAGGATGGAAATACAACTCAATGGCGTAAGCTAATTGTTCGAAATCGCGTTTGTTTCCACTTTCTGCTGACAACTACAAAATGTCATTCGGCGATGTCATTCTGCGATGATCTAGTGACCCACATATTGGGACTGCCCAGCTGATCCCAAAATAATGGGTAATGCAGACCAACTCGCATACAGCAACCATGGGTGCGGAGCCGAGGTAGCGAAGATGGTTGGTAGCCGCGCTACGAACCGCGCCAAAAGGAGAAAAGAAGTTCGTCGTACGAATGGGAGGCCAACCACCTCCAATGTAGCGGGCGTCCGTTAAGGCGAGCCAATTTAAAGGGCTGAGGGATAACGGAGGCCCTCTTTTTTTGGTTTGACTCCAGGGCAGAGAGATCGAAGGATACAAGTCTAGCAGCGCGAAAAGGTGATTGGGACTAAGATCAACTTCATCATCGTCACCACGGCACTCATCGATACCACGGAAGAGCAATTTCGTTCAGCGAGGAGCTGAACAGAACGAGAATCCGGCTCCCGAGATTGGCGCAAATAACCACAGACGATCGTTTGCTGGGGCCCCAAGTTAAGGATAGTTTAGCGGAAAGTAGGAAAAGGTACCTTTTTTTTTCTTTTCTTTTATATTAAATCTGCTTTTATATTTATTCCATCGAATTCATTTGTGTGAATATATTGATCTACTTAACACGGAAATATTCTTATTGTTGTTAATGAAAAAAGGTAACTTGGATTGTGCGCGACGTTCAAGCGGGGAGATTGTCTTTTTCCTCGTTCGGATTAACATATTCTCTTTCAGGAGGTCGTGGTGTGGGTAAACAGGTTAAGTTGGGCAGGTTAGGGTCAAGTGTAGATAGAGGAGGTGACACGTTTTTCTTTTCTTCCCTTTTGTACTAGTGTTTAACCCTCGTGCGTGCGCGGACGGATCGTCTACTCGCTGACGATCCTATTGTTGAATCCATCCAGCCTAGGGATAGCGAGTTGGCGCCTGCGCCGTCTCCGACGGAGCGAACCGGGCCCGCAAGGCTGGACAGCGCGTCTACCCTTGAAGTGTAAGGTAGACCATTCAAGACCTTGAAGTCGCGCATCGTTGTCAGATTTCCACCGTTACAACAAATGATTTCCTGTATAACATTTTGCATATCATGGCGAAAAGGTGTCGGGGGAACCTGTCCAGAAGGAGTTTAAAAACTAGACCATCTAACCACCCCGTATCGAAAGCTTGGCCTTTTTCCACTCATTTGCGAAATATGACTTGCTCAACATGTTGTTGAACAATATGCAATAATTCCTAATAGCAACCTCAGGAAAATGTCGGAAAACTACATTTGCATACAAAAGTCTTCATAGCTGACAAAATAATCAATAAGATTCAAGATCGGTATGAGTTCAGATATTAATGTTTCATTAAAATGAAGAATTGAGTGGCTGTTCAGGTTTGATTTGAAGTTGGAAAATTTTGTTTCAACGATCTTTGAAAGTATTTGATTCCCAATCTCAGGGTTTGGTAGATGAGCCAGTTCAAAATGTGTTCCAATCAGGGGAAGTTGATGCAATCCCTCACATATAATCCTTAAAAACACGACTAAACGCAACATAAAATTCGTTTTTTAGGAACTAGAATGGTAGCGGATGAATGATATTGAAGGCAATTTCAAGGAAGCGGATAAAGTATTTCGCTTTCGAGGGTATTGTAAAATTTTTCATACAAAGAAAATAATGAAAGATCAGAACAAATTTGAAGCAAAATAAATAGTTCAAACTTGAAAGAAATTTTTTTAAATCTACTTATTTTAAACTTGCTGAGTTCTTTACTCCAAAGTTAGTTGAAAAAGATTATATTCAATTTTAGTTCATAATCTAAATGGGTTTCCGCCAAAATTTTATGTTATTCTAAATAATGAATAGTTCATACATAATATTTTGTATTTTCATAATTCATAAAAGTGAATTCTTAAAAATCTTACTCTAGTTGAACGTACTTATGATATGCTTAGTATGTAAGAAAATCGCAAGCCCACCGAATCCCCTTGATATCAACTGCGTCCCCTCATTTTACTTAAATTAATGAGTTTTCAAGTCTATGTCAATTCAATCATAACTCATGACGTTCTCGTCAAAATGATTTAAATGAAATCTTCCTCTACTTCAACCGCTATCTCCAATGGCCTGACGAAAATCCGTCAATTTATTTTTTTCTTCCTTCCTTATACAGGATATCATTCAAAATGATGACTTCCTCCTTCCAGACTTTAATCCAGTCTTACTGGCTAGCTACATCATCAACAGATGCTCTTGAGACTTTCGCCAGCATTCGCGTTTTTTGTCCTAGCGTAAAAGCGAGAAAGAAACTAAAAGTAGAAAAAAATTTAAGTCTACATAATGCAAAGTACCGTACATTCAGCTAAGCTAAAATGCTTCGCCCTCATTAAATTTCATCATCGTTGAAGCTACGAAGCTTAGACAGGATTTTTCTTCTCAAGCAAAGAAAAACCAAGTGTGCTAATGTGCTATGGTCGTTAGACAAACAAATATAGTCAGCCAGCGAGTGAATGCAGCAGCGTAAAGTGAAAACGAGATAGGAAAAAGGGAGAAAATAACAGAAAATACATAAAAGAAAGGAAAATATAGCGTGCAAGTCCTTTGAAAAATAAATGCGTAACGTTTAGCAAAGGAATTTAATAAAAGGAAATTTGCTTTTCCTGGAATCAAATATCGCGTACTATAGTTGTGGTTGAAATAATTTTCAAGCAAAGTTCATGTTATTTTTCATTTCAACTCTGATAATTTCTGTCCAGGAAAAATTAATTCATAGTACTAAATTATGATAATTTTTTTTCGGCCGAATAAAATGCCATCCTTGAAAAGACTTCAAAAAGAAGTTAAGTAAGCAGGAGAGTGCTCCTACAAGAAGGTCTCTGTAACCATCCTAGAGTTCGAAACAAGTTTTCTAATAGCGTGAATCGATAATTTATGCAAAAGATACAGTTTCCACTTAGATCGAGTTAAAATATTTTTTTTTTTGAAATCTCTGTCGATCGAACACTATTCCATCAATTTTCATGAGAATTGAAAGAAAATTAAATTGCCTAGGTCAATTTGAAATATTTATCAACCATCAACACTTGTTATTGTTGTTGTAATTGCATACAATTGCAATGACTATAACTCACTTAAAATGAAATTTCGTGAGCATAAAGCTCTTATGTTAGTCAATATATCTGCAAAATTTCAAGAAGTTTAAGGGTAAGCAAAAGTGTAAAATGTACAAATCATACTATTATTGATAAAGTTGAGTGAATTTCGATTTCTGAGGCATTTTTTGTCCTTGTACTCATAAAGGTCCATCTGCGTGATTATTTTCAGATTTTCGGCTCAAAGGTGTCCAATTGCCAGGGGGGAGAGCACACCAAATTTTGGTACATTTTGCCTCTTCCTGGACCCCCTGATGCATAAATTCACTTTTTTCTTTCAGACTTTAAAATTTCTAATCAAAACCTTTCATTTGATATACCCAGCCCGACTACATGTGATTTAAAAAACAAAACGTTTAAGGGCTACTTCGTTATTAGAGGAACACCTCTTCAACTAGCTTTAAAGTTTTGGTATGACCTAAATGTTTGAGAGACCATCATTTCTGACCTCTTCACAAAATTTGAGCATTCTAGCTTCTATAGTTTCTGATGAAACTTGCTGTTACGCATGGACAGACGGACCGACAGATGGGCAGACAGGTCGCGAAACCAGTAGGTCTTTGTAAAGGAAATTTTTACAAAGTCCTAAAAAAGCAAAAGTCACAAAGCATAAAAGTTGTTACGAAGTAAATCGATAGCAGCTTCTGAATCAAGAATCGTGGAAAAGGTGGCAATAAGTAAAGAATAAATAACTGGAGTAGTTATGAGCGTTCCTCCCAGTAGAATTTTATAACCGTCCTAGTATTTAAAACAACTTTTGTGATGACAGAAATCAATGATTTGTATTATAACTCCGTTGAGCATACAAGAAACAGCCGTCATTTTGTTCCACCGTAAATAACTTTTCTGAAAAACCGGCTAATCGAACATATTGAAATAAAACACTTCTTCAAATTTTCATGATCATGATCAAAGGTTGATTTGAAATACATACAGTTCACTACCACATGTTGTATTTCCATATACCTGAAAAAGCACTTGTCTCAAATTCGGTTTCAATAAAAAATAAGTATTTGTTGTGCTTTCATTCATAAAAGCCTACCTCTGTGATTTTTTGATTCAAAGGTCCCCAACTGCGAGTGGCGGATACAAATTTCTCACACATTTTGCCTTCCCTTAGAAAAAATTTTTAACAATGCCCTATTTAAATTGGTACTTGTCCTTCCGTCAGTTCGTCATAGCAGTGTCATGGGAGCGGTACTGCAATTATGACTCTGTCAGCGTGCCTCGTTCATCTCTTTGTACAGTATCATAAATTAGCAGAAGTAGGTGTGTATTCGTACTCGTATTGAACATACATATGCACGCAAGACTTCGGTACCAACCGAAAAGCCTCAAAAACAGTGGAATAAATCGGTTACACGCATGCGCAATTCAGCAAATCGAGCGAAAGCTTGAGCTTTATGGTTGCGCCAGTCATACAGAGATGGTGGTACAAATACCTGAAATAGCTGAACTTTGATCATCTTTTTCTTCTCCGTAGCACTACAGCCTCTTTCGGGGCTTTGCTTCCTGCAAATAGCCCCTCCAACTGTCTCGGTCCATTGATCATGTCCTCCAATTTTGATCTCTGAGCAGTGATGAACTGTCTTCATCTATCGAGTCAAAGCAGCATTTCCTCGGTTTCCCCACTGGTCTCCGCCCTTCATTTCTCCCAACGAATAACCTTATGGGTATCCGTTGCTCATCCATACGATTTATGTGGGCAGACAGCAGAGCCGAATTGAATACCAACGGGGCCAGCCCATCTCTCTGCTGAAGTCCGATATTTGTGTCAAAGGCATCGGTGAGTTAGTTATTGATGCGGACTTGGGATTGTTGCCGCAAAAAAATCGCTTGGGAAGTATCAACGATTTTAAAAAAATCAACAGTGTAATGGAGCTAAACTTTTGGCGACAAACCTTTTGCTTCGATAATATCTTCATAGTGTTCCGTGAAAAAGTCACTCAATAGTGGAAACAATGGGTTACCCATTGCAACCCCCCTTTCTTTTTTTTTGTGGTAGGGAGGTGAATGCTATTTATGCACAGAGTGTGGGACTCCCATGCGCGACTGGACTACCCACTAAACACCTCCGCTGTCAACCTAAGAACCCAGCCTGGAACCGTTTGACCCATTACTTCGCGCAAGGTCTCGTTTCGTTACGCCGTAGGCGCCTTCAAGCTGGGGAGTCCCTTTCCTAGCGGGCGGGGAGAGGGGAAGAGGAAATGCCAGAGGGCGATCCCTTAGCCCCAGCGCCCCCGGCTGCTGCAAGTCCCTTTTATATTTTAGGACTGCCCGAGCATAATGTGCCACCTAGCTCCATTTGTCAACCGATTCGAGCATCACCGCAACTATATTATCCGGGGTGAGCTCTCCCGTCTCCCCGTAGAGTTCCCAACGCAGCCTGACCCGTTTCGTACACGCAAAAGATGTGTGACAGGCATTGTCCTTCTCTCCTGTTCAAAACCCACAATCGGGAGACCGTGACTTACCGATCTTGTACAGGTAAGACTGAAAACACCCGTGCCCGCTCAAAAGCTGGGTCAGATAGAAGTCAGTCTCACCATGCCTTCGATTCAGCCACGGTCTCACATCCGGGATGAGGCGCGCAGTCCACCTTCCCTTCGTGCAATTCACCCAAGACTGCTGCCAATCGTTGAGCGCGCGTTGTCTCTCCTCGCGGACAGCTATCTCCCTCGCATCCTCGTTTCGGCGCAGGTTAATAGCGCGGCGCTCTCAAGCAAGGAGGGCGACAGGCATCACGCCTGCCATCACTCTCACCGCCGAGTCGGAGACTGTTGGATATGAAGATGCAATTCTCAGTGCTCCTCTTCTCTGTACCTGTGCCAATCGTTTTCGGTATACCTCCTTGTGAGAGCGTCGCCCCATACTTCTGCTCCGTACAGTAGCACTGACCCTACAGCACTCATCAAGAGGCGTCTTCTTGATGGGGTGGGTCCCCCTACGTTGGCCATAAGTCGACTCAGGGCCGATATTCCCGAAGCAGCCTTCTCAGCCGTTGCCCTGATTTGCTCAGGGAAACTCATCTTTGAGTCGATCAGTGGCCCCAGGTACTTCACCGCTGGCTTCGATTCGATTTGTATGTCTCCAATACTGATCATCCTTACTCTAGGGATTCTCTTTTTTGTCAAGATGACCACTTCGGTTTTCTCCAGTGCTAAACTCAGCCCGCGAGCAGTCATCCAGTCCCTCACTCGGCGCATTAGCATACCTAGCCTAAGTTGCGCTTGTTCAACGGTGCGTCCAGTGACCAGAGCCGCAACATCATCCGCATAGCTGACCAAGCGCGACTCATCAGGCATCTCAAGTCTCAGTAGCCCGTCGTAAGACACGTTCCACAGGTCCGGACCAAGGATAGATCCCTGGGCAACACCCGATGTAATTTCCATCCTTCGTTGGCCCTGTGTCGTGTCGTAGAGCAGGCTTCGGTCCTTTAGGTAGTTCCTCAAAAGCCGCATTAGATATTCTGGAACTTGAAAAGCGTTTTCCAGCGTGTCCAGAATATCCACCCATCTAGTGGAGTTGAAGGCATTCCTGACGTCGAGTGTCACCAACAGGACGATCCGTCGTTTGGTGCGACTATATGCCTCTGCCTTTTGGACCACGTTCACCACCTCTGCAATCGCATCAATGGTAGAACGTCCTGCTCTAAAGCCGTACTGCCGAGGAGATAGGTCCCCAGCAGCACGAATCGCGTCAGTGAGTATTGCAACACCCTTGGTTGTCTTCAAAAAATTTTGCTCTGGATAAAAAATAGCTCTCAATCATGCACAGTGTAGTCAACCTTGAATAGATTTAAGCTTTCTTTTTCTATTCCACGGAGGAGTTTACTTGGACGAACCAAGCTCGGATGTCACACCAAAGAAAGCAATGACCTCTTCTTTCCAGCAATCTATCTCCTGTAGCTTTGCAGTAATATCCTTCCTATTTCTTACTCCTGGGTCTTCGCTTACTGCAAATCGTGCCTCTAACTGTCTTGGTCTATTAACCGCGTCTTTCAATTTCGAAATCCGATCTGCGATTATCTGAGTGCTTTGTACAAAAAATATTCGGCTACGTGTAATGAGATTGCTCCCTTGCTCCAGTTTGTCGACATTATATCTGCACATCCTCTAACTGAGACGAGTCTGGATACTTGCGATGTGTTACAGCCTTCTGCACCAGATCTTCCTCCATCGGGGGAGAATACTTAAATCAGATTAAATAAAGCTCCTGCAATAATAACGAGAAATAAGTCGCAAACTAAACTTGCAACAAAAAACAGCGCTAAACGGCTAGCCAACAATGATTCTGAGGTTCTGTTCCAATGATCACCTGGACCCTCATCTTCTCGTTGAGGTGCTCTATCGAAGAATAGGCCCCCTTCATCCAACATTCTTGTAACGGAAACTTCAAATTTAACAAATATTCAACCAACGTTATTAACAGATGTTTCTAACTCCGCAGAAAATCTGCCAGCACCACAAATGGTTCCATCTCTTCATGTCATAACCCCACTGAAGCCAATATTCATATCTCGTCTTGCTTATGAGATATCGACGAACGACATATGTGATTACGTCTCAACGAAATTTGGACCTTTGGTAAAGACCATCAGCTGCCGCAAACTGACAAAAGATAAAATTGAAGGTAGAGTTATAGCTTCCTTTAAGTTTACTGTATCATCAAACAGCAGCATAGTTATTCAATCAGAATACTGGCCACCTGGAACATTAATTAAACCTTTCGAGGCGACCAAAAGGAGAAATTCTCGTCTTGTGGCCAGCTCTCTTCCGAGGCTTTAACAACTGGTCCCCCTAAACCTTCTACAACTAGTAATTTAAATTTTGTTATTCGAAATACTTTTCATTGCTTCAATCTTTACTATCAAAATGTACGTGGCATGCGAGCCAAACTGGAGGCTATTAAAATTGGCTCTTCCATTTCCGTCGATGATTTCATTTGTTTCACAGAAACCTAGCTGACTCCCGATACCGTCAGCAGTGAAATTTTGCCACTATATGATGTCTATCACACTGATAGATATCGTTTGGTTTCAGGTGAATCTGACGGTGGTGGTGTACTTATTGCTATTCATAAAGCTTGAAGTAGCAAACTCTGCTCTGACTTTTCCGCTTCACTTCCAGTAGAATGCATCACTGTCTTCATTAATATCTCTCAAGCCGTGAGTTTAGTATTGCTTTGAATGTACATCCCTTGCAATGCTCCTTTCCGCGTTTACAACGGTTTCTTCTGAATTATCTCCGTAATCCTGCAGCATCCACCCGTTATATACTATTATAATATGTGGTGACTTTGACATGCCTTGCCTGAGCTGAGACACAAGCTCTCATACCCTCTCATCCATCAATGGCCTCTCTATTCTGTTTTCTTCTTTTTTGTCGCTTTGCTCCCTAATGCAATTAAATACAATCCCGAACGCAAACAATCAACTTCTTGATTTCATCCTTACTACCAATCCTGCCTCCATCTCCTCGATCTCAAAATCCCCCTCCGCTTGAGGTTCGTTTATCTTTTCTCGCACTTTAGTCCAAACGCACTCCTTTTTCCCCAAGATTTAATTTCCGCAAAGCCAACTATACAGCCATTCAGCTTGAGCTGGATAATATTGACTGGAATTCAATGCTACAGAAGCTCGATGCCAATTCAGTGCTATCAACTTTCGATGGGAATCTCAGTGACCTGATTACAAATCATGTACCTATCTGCCGTTCCCTTCGGAAAAAGAGCCTCAGCTGGTTTTCCGCTGAAGTCTCAGACGCTCTTTATTTGAAGGCCCTGGAGCGCAAAAAATTTCATTATTCCAACTCTAATACTGACTTCGACAACTAACTACTGCTTCGTGGAGAAGCCAAAAAAGCGGTTAGGAATGCAATGCAATCTTATTACTATATGATTGTAACATCAATCTAATAGTCCTAAGCCTTTTTGGACATACAAACGTTCCCTGAAAGCAACATCCCATAATCCTAATATCTTCGCATGGCATAACTACCAAGCTTCTGATGGGCAAGCTATCTGTGACCTTTTAAGGTTTCAAACCCCACCATATGCTTATCGTGTCCTTCCCCTTCCCCTATTGTGCATTCTATTGGGACCTCTCCATCGGTAAGTGAAAGTGTACTGCTCACTTTTGACATTAATTGTGGTCCGGGTCCTGATGGAATAGCAAATCTGTTCGTAAAGTCATTATCTTCTTCATTATCTACCCCACTATCAATTATTTTCAATACTAGCCTTTCTTCCTCCTACTTTCCCGACGCCTGGAAGCATACTAACATCTTTCCGATACATAAGTCAGGAGATCGTAGTGAAATCTCTAACTATCGTCCGATTTCTTTGCTGTCTTGTTTTGGCAAGCCCCTTGAGCGAATTGTGCATAACAGAATGTACGATGACATCAATATCCTGTTTGCAAATGAACAAAATGTCTTCATTAAAGGTTCCTCGTTTCCGACTCAATCCTCTCTTGGATCTTATCCTTCTTATCCCGTCGCTCCTGCACCGTCACATGAAATAATTTTTTTATCAGTCTCATTTAATTTGAAACTCAGTGCTCCTCAAGGATCGATTTTAGGCTCTTTGTTATTCAATATTTTCATTAATGATCTTCCCCGATGCCTGTCCTCTAATTGTCTTCTATACGCTGATGATTTAAAATTTTTCGCTCCCTTAACTCCAGCAAAGACGGCTCATACCTTCAAAATGATCTTGACAACCTCCAAAATTAGTGTCAAGGTAATTTACTTCCTCTTAACATTTCAAAATGTTGTCACATGAGATTAACCAACAAAATTCACCCAGTTTTATATGAATACTGGATTGATGGATCGTTGCTCGCACTTGTGGGTAAATTTAAAGATTTGGCAGGAGTATTCGACCCAGGTTTGAAATTTAACATTCATATTTCATGCATAACCACTAGAGCTTCACGTGTGGCTGGTTTTATTTTACGATCCTCCTGCGAGTCCTTTAACATTTCAACTGGCGTCTATCTATTTGTGCTCCTAGCCCGGTCAATCCTTGAGTATGCCTCCCAACTATGGTCTCATCACTATACCAATATATCGGAAGGTGTTGAAACTGTACAGCTTAAATTCACACGTTCGCTATCCTACATATATAACCTCACTTACAGCTCCTACGATGAGCGCTTACAGATCCTCAACATTGCACCACTCAAATAAAACGAGAGAATTCTTAAACCTCTGTTGCTTATTTAAATAATATCACGGTATTCTTTCATCCAACCTCCGGGGAAGGCTTTATATACGTCCCACCTGAAGAACGCGCTCAACTGACATATTCACTGTGCCCTTTGCTCGTACCGATATTTATTTTTATGCGTTTTTAGTACGCATATCACGTCGTTACAATGAGCTCTAGCTGGGTCCCCTGCCACATTCCTTAAGCGCTTTTAAAAGTATATTACAGAATATTCTCCTAAGCTTCAATTAGTTTATTAATAATTTATATTCTTGTTTTTAGGATTTTGTACTAAAATACAAAACCCTATTGCAATCACGACCTGTGTCCGTCTGTCCGTCCGTCCGTCCGTCCGTCTGTATGTCACAGCACTTTTTCTCCGAAACTATAAGGGCTACAGCCATGAAACTTTGTAGAAAGGTCAGAAGTGGTGACCTCTTGAAAGTTCAAGGGTGGAAAAATTTTTCAAAGGCGTTTAAGGGGGGTCTCCCCATATAAGGGGGTGACCCCTCAAAAAAAATTTCACCATTGGTAGTCGAGTAGGAAGTCATTGGAAAGGTCTCAATGAGATCTTTTCAAAACAAGTCTTAAAATTGTCTTGTAAGTACCGAGGGGGGCAGGGGAAGGGGAAACGTACGAACTTTTCGTGTACCCCCCCTCGCGATTGAAAACCTTCCATCCGAAAAATCTGAAAAAAATCATGAATGTAGGCCTTAATGAGTACAACAACAACAAATACATGAGAAGTCGAAATTCACTCAACTTTGTTAGTAATAGTATGATTTATCGATTTTGTGTTTTCTTGAATAAAATCTAAACGGTACCCTTAAACTCAATAAAAGAGATGACTTTTTATAAGATTGATCTTTTCGGAAAGTTTCATAAAGATTGAATAGTATTTACCGAAGTTATAGTGATTTGAATTTTCGTGTATTACTATGGAGCAATATGCCCTGTATTACTACGGAAACATATTGCTATGGAGCCATATGCGCTTTTTACCGACTTAGACACTACAGCTTTGCTAGAATTTGCATGAAAATTTCAGGAGTGATAGGTATCATGAAGATGAGTACATACAATTGAAACAAGTCGAAGAGGCAGCAGAGAGCTCGTGGCAAAAGGGCTTTGTAACGATTCTAGGATTCGAAAAAATAGGCCATGAATCGATGATTACAGTACAGAGGAGTGGCCCCTGAAAAAAAATTTCATGAAAGGTAGCCGATATGAGTATCAACTGAAAGTTCTCTATGAGAGCCTTTCAAAACAGTTTTTAAACTGACAGTTTTTGCTTCAGTGGGAGAACAGGGGGGGAAATACATGAAAAATGTGTTTGCTCCCTCGCGAATGGACACCAGTGATCTAAAAAATCTGAAAAAAATATCAAAGGAGATATTTATGGGTATAACTATAACAAATACCTCAGAAGTCAAAATTCGTTCAACTTTGTTAATAATAGTATGATCCTCGAATTTCACATTTTCTCCAATTAAATCGTCTTTGACATGTTTCTTGATTTTATTCGTTGCTGGTTGCTGCATTTTGTAAGTTGAGTCCAAAACCCTTCTGACATGAGCATAGGTCTGTCTACCCAACTTGTTTTCTCTTATTTCAAGTTGCTCACTTTGTTTTTTCGCATGTAGTGCATTATACATATAATATTATATTTCATTGCCTATTTTGTAATTGGATTCATGGATCTGTAAAATAGTGTACATAAATAAATCTGTCTTTGTCGACCCAGTCAGGCCAGCATTTCCTTGGTTTCCCCACTGGTCTCCGTCCTTTAATTCTCCCAACGAATACCTTTTTGGGTATCCGTTGTTCGTCCATACGATTCATGTGGCCAGCCCATCGCAGCTTCCGTAGTCTTATAACCGTTGAGACCCCTAGTTCATTAAAATTTCATACAGCCCATGTTTGTACCGAATTCGCCATTGGTCCCCGTCTAGCTTCCCCCGATTATTAGCCTCAGGATCCGTCTTTTGAATGTGTCCAATATGTTTGCGGATACTTGAGTTAGGCTCCATGTTTCACACCCATAGCGCAACACAGGTTTGTATACATGGAGTTTTGTTTTCCTGTGTATGCAGCCAGTCTTCAAGATCATCAAAACTTAAAAAAATATTCTATTTGCGAGCTGCATCCTTCGACGTATTTCGTCTCTTTTAATTACTATTTCTCGTTATTTTGACGCGTGAATATACTAATTTGCACACATTTTCGATAATGTATTCTTCAAGTGTGATATTTTGGGCATTTGAGGTTTTTTTCTTCGATTGCGTCATAAGCGTTGTTTGATTCTCATTGGTTTGTAGCCCTTTTAGTTTTGCTCTACTTTTGAGTTTCTGGAAGTTTTTTTGGCAGTTGTTAATAACCGTTTCAAAATGTTGATGTCATTCGCCCAGGCTACCACTTGGCTTGGTTTGTATAATAACGTACCTCGTGTATCTACAGGTAGCTTTCTGATGACATACTTGTATTCCAGAGTCAACCTGAATATTAATGGGGCCAGCCCATCTCCCTACTTTAATCCGATATTTGTGTGAAAACCGTTGGTGAGTTGGCTATTAATGCAGACTTGGGGGGTTGTTGACGTCATTTGATACTGGTAAGACGGACTAATTTGGCTGGGATACCAAAGCAAAGCATTATTTGGTACAGTACGTTACGATCAATACTGTCATATGCTTGCTTAAGGTCAACGAAAATTTTGCGCACGTCTATGTCGGACTCCCAGCATTTCACAGCTACCTGTTTGACTGTGAACAATCGGTCTTTTGTCGATCTCCCTGCTTCGGAACCACCTTGATGCTCCCCAATAATACTTTTGGCATATGATCCAATTTTATTTCCTAAGTACTTTGAAAATATTTTTCACGCCGTACAAAGCATTGATATGCCTCTCTAGTTTTCGCATTGCAAGTTGTCGCATTTTTTGCGGATAATGAATATAATTGATTGTCTTCACTCGTTCGGTATAGGTTCTTATCACCAAATGTGCTAAATGGCTTTATAGATGGCTTGCTGATCAACGCTGCGACCATATTTAATGAGCTCCATTAGAATCTAATCGATGCCCGGCGCTTTATTATTCTCTTGGGCTTTGATGGTGGAACAAACTTCATACAGAGTAGGTGGGGCCAATGGAAGCTCTCCGGTAATAAGCTCTGATGTTCTGGAGCTGTGCGGGGGATTCAGGAGGTTTTTGAAATATGATGCCCATTTTCCTTAATCATGTTTTCATCAGCGATGATATTACCGATGTCATCACGGCAAAGCATGGTCTTGGGCTGATAGTCACGTTTCAGGCTTTTCACTGCTATATATGCTTGTCTTGTGTTGTTGCTCGCTAGAGTTACATCGATACTTCTCAATTGTTCGTTATAGTATTTTCTTTTCTTAATTCTATGTTAACTATCTTATTGGCTACTCTTATGAGATTTTCATAATGTTCTCTCTTCGTGCTGATTTTCTCACCTGCGTATTCTTTGTACGTCTGATTCTTTTTATCTGGCACGCATCACCAAACCGATCATTTCTTTTGGGCCGGGCTGAATGTCCGGTCATATGTTCTGCTACGGCCTTAATTGTCGATTTTAAAGGGAGGTACAACTTTAATACATTATGTCAATTGTGAGTCACACCTTAACATAAAGTTTTTCGCCCAACGTAATTTGACATTTTCTTGTTGCAGTGTTTGACAAATTCAACCATGAAGAGGTACACAATTGAGCAGCGCTGTACGGTTGTTGTAGCCTTTTACGAAAATGGGTGTTCAAACCAAAATGCATTTCGTGTACTTCGTGATTTTTGGACAGCATAATCGACCAAATGTGTCCACAATCGGGAGAATTGTGCGCGAATTTCAGCAAACCGGGTCTGTATGAAATGTGAAACCACCTGTGCATGCTCGCGCAATTCGTTCTGCAGAAAGCATTGCTGTTTTTTGCGATAGTGTGGCAGAAGAGCCGTCAACCTCGACTCGTCGTCGTGCCCAAAAATTGAACATCTCACGAGCATCACTGATGCGAATTTTGAATAAAGATTTGAATTTACACGCTTACAATTGTCAATTGACAAAAGAGCTGAAGCCTACTGACCATTTCAAGCGTCAGCAATACGCCGAATAGTTGGTTGAACAGATAGAAGGGAATGGTGACTTTACAAAGAAAATCATCTTCAGCGACGAGGCACACTTTTGCCTCAGTGGATTCGTTAACAAGCAGAATTGGCGCATATGGACAAATGTCATCGGGCCGTATTTCTTCAAAAATGAGGAAGGCCAAGCAGTTACCGTGAATGGTGTTCGCTATTGCGAGATGATAACGGACTTCTTGTAGCCAGAAATTGAGGTTATGGACCTGGACGATATGTGGTTTCAACAGGATGGTGCCACTTACCACACAGCCAACGAAACAATGGCTCTTTTACGCGAGAAATTCAATGGCCGTGCTATTTCACGTTGTGGCGATGTTAATTGTCAGCCACGATCATGTGATTTGACAACGTCGGTCTTCTTTCCCTTGGAATATTTAAAAGAAAAAGTGTATGTCAGTAAGCCAAGAACAATTCAAGAGCTAAAGGATGAGATAATTCAGTACATTAACGACATTGAACCTCAATTATGTCTCAGAGTCATGGAAAATATGGACCATCGGAGAGAAGTATGCCACCGTAGCCGTGGGGAGCACTTGTTCAATATTTTGTTTTACGCATAATTGCCATAGATTCTTCTATTATAATAAAAAATTATCTGGAAAGTTTTTGTTTTATTTACAATTAACGCCGTGCGTGTTGGTTGGACCACCCTTTAATATACAGTTACTGGTGTCTGAATATCAAAAATTGATTACAAAACCCTGCTGATGGGAGCATACTTCTACTTACATTACTTGTTTGTCTTGCAATTTCAATACCGACGCAGCCAATTAATTTTAAGGACATGATGCTTGATGAAGTTGAAGGATTTATCAATATCACGCACGAAACTCTAATCCTTTCGTTCGTATACCCAAATTCATGCTCTAATGCATTAATCTGAATAGAAAAATATTTGCTTTAACATCACCAAAATATGATTTTCCACTACATGATTCCCGTCCGAAAATTTTCCACATTGTGGGTTTATCTGTTAGCTTGAAAAAATTAGTCAACCATATGTACATGCATGCAAACTGACTCGCAGATGCACACATGCATGGCTGCTAGTCAGTCTGTGAGCGAAGAAAAGAGAATTCAACGTCTGACTGCACACATGTCACTATCTAAGCACTCTTGACTCTAACAAACGATGATGTGATTCTGCACAAGCCAGGAATCATCCTGGATGCACTTTCCTTCAATTGTAACGTTAGTTGTATCTGCTGATATACTCGTACTACATGCATACATGCCTCTATTAAATCCTGTTCAGTAGCGAAGTGAGGGACGATGATGATTACCCGAAAACTTTTCCTTCCAGGCAAACCACCTCGTCGAAGGATGTGTACATTTCGTCAATATTATCCTAGACGAGAAAAGTTGAAGTACGTATAGAATGTACTCGTACATCAGTCTACCTCTAGTACGGCTAAAAATGAAATTTGAGCTTGAGGGTAGTTTCACGGATAGTTTGGATAACAGATGAGATCGTTTGGGTTGATGTGGGAAGTTGCTTTAATGGTCAATAGATTTCCACATATGCTGGTATGGTTCGTGTGGAAGATGTGACGTTCGACGGTAGTAGATCACTCTAAAGATTAGTAATGCTTGGCGTGCAGTGAATAGAGCTAGTGACTAGTATCAATAGTGTAGTCTCGCTGAGCAAAGTTTCTAGATGGAGCAGACATCATTGCTGGAAAAGTTGGCTAATAGAATACTCAGAGTACAACATAAACTTTTCAGGATGTTATTCCTGCACCTTTTTAGAACTTGTCAAATACTAAAAGCAACCAGAAAAACTAAGTACACGCTTCAGGAGAGAAATACATTCTTAAAAAGGATATTTAATCAGTTCCCTTCGACATTTAACCATAAATTCCGCTTTGCAAAACACTAAATCATTGTTATATGTAAATCATATTTTCCGTAATGTCTTTTCGAGGTTTATTGTTTCCACTTGGCGCCATAAAACAGTTGGTTGGCTAATATGATATTTTGTTGTCTGTAGATGGATGCGAGTCGTAAAAGTTTTAATAATGCATAAAATTTTTTGTTGGAAGTGTTTACGACGTAAGTAGGCCAATATGGAAGCAAACGAGATCTTTACAACATTCTACAGGTGGAAATAATAAAAGATGTAGAATATATCCGATTTGATGGATCTGTTTATTGCGTTCAGGAAAACATAATGTTTGAAGCATTTAGGATGGGGATGTGTGATTCCGGAAAATGGGAAGTAAGATGCTGGTGATTTGTATAGGGTACCAAAGCAACAGGTTATTTTTAGAACTCTGAACTTTAAACCCATTATAGAAAATGTTTCACTTATAGTATATTTTATTTGGACTTAAAATTAACGATTTCCTGTAAATCTGTAGCTTGAGTATTTTTTTACCGTAAAGCAGCCAAAAGGGGTAATTTTTTCTCTTTAAACAACGGAGGATTAGGTTTTGTAAAAAAATCCAAGGTCTTACTTAAACCGATACGCTCCTGTGCGTCACAGCAAGCTTACTCAAGATCTATAGAAGCTAGAATCATCAAACTTCTTAGAAAGCTCAAAATTGGTTGTTTTATGTAAATTTCGCAGTCGACAAATTTTCAAAAGATTTTCAAGAGACCTTTTTTAAAAATTTTCACTGACAGTAGTCTTGTAGTGTACAAAATGGAAGTCTTGTAGTGTACAAAATGGAAGCTGCAAGTTAACACGAATTTACCTGTTCTCACGGGAAATTACAATATGAGCCACCAGACAACCGCATCAGCATAATTTCATACCTTTGCAACGTGATGCACGCAGGAATGCATGTGAAATTAACGAATTTAGAATTTCAGGAAACTGAAACGATTAGATTTTAAGCTCAGTCTGTAATTAGCTTTCTTTCAATTAATATTGTTTTTTTAAGGAACCGCTTCCTTCATTAATTTAACTAGCGCCCAACATGGGGCACTACAGCCGTCGCGTAAGTGAAAATATTCTGTAAAGAAAAGTGTTATCACTTTCGGATTTCAAGTAGACGATGACCATGTCTTAAAGCGCACACATGTAGTAATCGTCATCAATGAATGATATAGAAATGAACAACAGTATGCACATGATCTTATACGAATTATAATAAATTCCAAACATCAGAAAAATGAGGAAGGAAAACGTGAGCGAGAGAGAGAGAGAGAGAGACAATATACTTGTACATCTTGTATACTCCAAGACTTTAAAACATCCATTATTCAAAGAAATAATAATAAAACTTGCATTCTTTTACCAACCGCGAACTCGCTCTAAAAGATAAAATAAATGAATTCTAATAAAGTGGCGAGTTCCACAAACGACCATTGAAAAGTTGTAAATTAACAAGAGATTTCATGCATTGAAAACTTAGTAGATGAATTAATTAAAAAGCTAATTGACCTTGAAAAGCAATCAAACGACGAGGAGGAAACATTCATAAATCATCAATTGCCGTCCTCAATAAAATCGTTAGACAGTAACAACAAGCAATCGCCGCCCCTACCACTTCCTCCATCATCTGCTACCTTCCCGTTTCAATCATAAACCAAACAATTCATCAACACTGAGCCACACAAAAATGCATATAGGTAAAGTGCGATGCAACAAAATGAAACTATATGCAATCATTATTTCTGAAATGAAAGTGTTTTAACTATTTTATCATTAAAAATTCGTCATGTAGTCAAATAAATCTTAATTGTTCGTATGTTTTGTGTAAACGAGACAGGCAACACGTAGTCACTTATTATGTCCATATATTTTAAACTAAATGTATATTTATTTTGCGTTTAAGAAATAGTGACACACGGTTACACAAATTTAAATTACGACGAAAAGAAAACATACAAGAAAAATAGAATTGTTGAATATCTTTTTATAAATTAACGCAACAATGAATTGAGAAGACATCACGAACAAGAAATGGATCAAAATAATGCTCGCGGAGTGTGGTTGAAACGGAAAATTTAAGCGGAACGATATTGTTGGAACTGGATTAGGTTGGATGAAACGGATCCCGTGAAGATGAAAATGGATGGGAGAGAGTCTGCGATTGACTTTGACGGCGGTCACTTCGGACGCGAATGGGAAAAAACAAATTATTCGGAGAGTGTAGTGTTTTCACAGTGTGTTGAAGGACTGTAATAAAAAGCATTATAACCGCCACAGCACCTTGAAAAGAAATGAACTTTTTCTAATTTCATTTTTGCGTGATATCGAATTGTGAAATGTTTGGCGACATTTTGAACGGAAGAAAAGCAAACGCCCGCGCATGCAGCGATTAATATGGGATTAGTGAAAGTCAGCGATCACCAAGAACAACGGGTTCATTACAGTGCTCTATTTCGGTGATGTTGGAGAAAAACGGTTGTGTGAATAGCGTTTGCACTATTTTTTCGCCCGAAACGCTTGCAAAGTCCGACGAGATAAGAGGTGTCGCTTGCTTTTGAAGTGAAAGATGCAATTCTGTGTTTTGTGGTGCTCGCCTGTTTTGTGTGCGGAAATTGCGAGATTTCCAAGTGTACGCTCCGCTTTTGGCTGTTTTGTTGCCAATTAATGTAGACAAATCATCTCCACGCGCTTTGTGCTTTAATTGCCATACACATTTCGTGAAGTTCGCATGGATGTTGCAACCACTTTTCCTTTCTCATTGGCTACCACGCATACACGCACAATCTTGTGAATACTACACCAAAATTTCGGTTTTGTTCTCATTCAGCAAGGACTTTGGCGTATTTGATGGTCTGCTTGGCAATTCGTTGGTTTGGACTTCATCGCGTAACAACGGCCGGTGCTAAACGAGGAACGCCAGTTGGGATTTGGTGCGTGCGCTCAAGTCAAGGACATGACGAATATTACGCTGGGATAAAAAATGGACAATAGAATGCGGAAATAGAGGCTAAAAGGAAAGGCAAAAAGGTAAAGTTTTAACTTATTAACTGAGTGAGCAATATTTCGCGCGAAATCCCAGCGTAAAGTGAAAATCGTGGTTCGTGCAGTTTCGTGGAGATTCAGAGACCGCCGAAGAATCGTTAATTTCGAAAAAAATTCAAGCATCGTTGAGAGAGGTGTATGGGGCAGTTGACTAGAAATGAAACATGCAATTTATTGCTATTAGATAATTATCTTTTTTTTCACCGAGAGGAAATTTACTTGATGGACGATCAAAAATCTTAAATAGAAACCATATGACAGACTAAGCAAAATATATAAAACACGAACTATTTAAAGACATTTTTTTTATATTTAAAATTAATTTTTTTATTTATAATTTCGGGTTTTTCTCTTAATAGCCTAGATAAGTCTCAATTTTTTCACATTGTGATAGGTAAAAAATTAGGCTTTGATGAGTGGTACCACGTATCGAACCCAATTTTTTTTTCTTTTGTTTTTTATCCATTGAATAAAGAATAGAGCTCATGCATGTCGGATTTATAATGAATCGCAGTTACGTGCCAAATCGCATAAATATTTTTGCATGTTCATAACGGAACGCGAATGCGACGATTGTCCAACTCTTAATATCTCTTATCAAGCTTAGACTACTTTGAGAATGTATGATACCAGTAAATTAGAGAATAAACGACAAAGCATGAAATGTTAAATGTCTTTCCTTTCTTCAACTTCTAACCGGGTATAGGACCCGGTACGGTGGCAGGCTTCCACCTCAAAACATGAGCCAGCCGCCGGGTACTCATTAATACTTCTTTTGTTTCAGGTGACGTCTTGGGTTGAGTGGCCCAAGCAGAGTGCCTCTTTATGGCATAGAGTTATGCAATCCAATTGTATAATTCTATGGCATAAATTGGTCACCGGGGTACTCCCCCTCTGATGGGAAAGTTCATACAATTCAAGTTGTATGAGTTTTCCACTCAGAAGAGGAATACCTGGCCACTTCAACAAGATATCTATGGATTTATTCCGGTTGGGTGGGTACGAAGGGGCTCCACCACCACCCGTTTGCCCCTCTTTCATTTGTGGGCCATGAACTTCGTCGGGTAATGACGAGGTCACCCCAAGTTCGCCTTTCTTTTCAGGTTCCCCTTGTTCTCATGACAAGCTCTAATTCCCTCGGTGTAGTTATCTACACTTTTTGCGACTTTGGTCGCCGAAATCAAATTCGTGAATGCGAAATTTTTTTGTAGTGGGTCCTCGTGCTGGGGAAAATGAACCCGCCCCACGACACCGCAATGCTAGCCTGCCAGCGCATTCACGCGTCTCTAGACGAGGGCATTCTCGGCAGATATTGTCATCTTCTTCTGCCGAGGCAGCAGAACATCGCTGCGGTCCTTCACGGACTTTTTGAACATTTTTATTCACTACACACAGTACCACACGATAACCAAGCGGTTAGTTAAAAGTTAACGCGAAAGCTCGATCGGCTCAAAAGTTCGATAGCCAAAGACTTATCTGAAGATCTTTTCGCGTTCTTAATAGCGTGTGTGTTCTCGTCAACAAAACGGGAAAGAAAACGCGACGGACATACCGAAGAAGGCCCTTTAGTAGCGAGAAACAAAATGTTTTTTTGTGGTGACACCAAACCCAACAATTGAAGCAGCATTCCAGATATTAATATAAGATTAGTTTTAAGAATTAAATAAAAAATTTTTTGAGAAGAATGAATTCTAATCAAAAAAACCATAGAGGCATTATCTGAATAAATTATCAAATGCAAGTGTTATTATGAAATTCGTGAAAATTTTTGTGAAACTACTCATATAAAAGTGGAATATTTAAAAAGTGGAAATTTCCGAAGAGGAAACAAAATTAAATTTTATTTAGCTTCAGCGAAATACTTTGTATGAATTTTAAAAATTTTTGAATTCTATCTCTGTTACGAATCGCTTTCGTAGAAATCGTTTCAAGAAGAAAAGGTATTTTTGTAGTGAATTCCGGAATTTTGTCTGCGCCCAAGTGCGATCCTTAATTTGATTAAATTTATTTAGAAATCGCACGAAATATTTTTTGTTCAGGATATCGTTCAAAGTGCGATCCTTTATTTGATCAAATTGATTTAAAAATCGCACGAATTATTTATTGTTTTGGATATCGTTCAAAGTGCGATCTCTTATTTGATCAAATTCATTTCAAAATCACGCGGAATATCTTGGATATCTCTTTTTCTGGAATTTGAACATTTTTCAGAAAACAAATTTCTGAATGTCATTTGAATTGATCGAAAATATTTTTGATTCTGATAACCAATTTTGATTACCAGTGGCATTTTTGGTCTTCTTATTTTCAGGCAAGTTTATTATAGACTGAAATATTACTGCTTAGTGTACAGCATTGTTGTGTTTTGTTGTTTGTGTTTTTGTTGTTTTTTTTTTCGAATTTTTTCGCTCCGTTCCTCGCAGTTATGTCGAACTCCCGTAACTTGTTTCGTCCTTCAAGGCTTGAAATGCCTGGTGCAAATTTCTCGCCAACTGCGGCACCACCCGCGGAACCACCCGCAGATCATAACATCTCAGATCAGCAAGACCTACTCCAACTTGTTTCTAGATTAGTAACCGAATCCCGTAACATTCAAGGGAGGGAGTTATTTTATTCCATGATGAACCCCGCTTCAGATGCCTATAATGAAGCGGATATCACCATAAATCGCGGCGCTGATATAAATGTCGCCGAAATGGACAAGATACCGGATGTCCTCAAAAGCCTTAGGTGCATCTCTGGCGAGCCCGGCGAACCATGGTGAAAAAGCGTGGAAAGAATCCTCTAATTATATGAGCATCTGAAAGGAAGCCCTAAATATTACGTTATCCTCTCTGTTATAAGGAATAAGGTTGTTAGACAGGCAGATGTAGCACATGAGTCCTACAACACACCTTTAAATTGGGAAAAAATCTCAAAGTGTCTGACGCTTCACTACGCAGAAACAAGTTGAGTAAACAGAGCTACGGTCATGTCAGAAGGGTTTTGTATCCAACGTGCCAAATGCAATCACGACCAACGAATAATGGCAAGAAACTTGTCAAAGAAATGTGCACGTTTATAAGAAAATCCATTGCATCTGTACATTCAACGGTCGTCATTTTATTGCAAGCTAACAAAAATTATTCAAATCATGAACTCCCAAAAAATGTATATTATTGATCTTATTTGAAAATTTCAAGAAGATCAAATCAAAACTGCAGTGTCAGATTCAATGGAAAGTCCGTAAAATACCCAAAACGTGTGTTATTTTTTGTAGTATTTGGAGGAATTTCAAATGGCTATAGCTTCCGTGAAAATGATTGAATTTTCATCAAACTTGCAGAGTGTTAGGACCTTACATAAAACTACTAAAATATTGGTTTTCATTGAATTTAAGGGTACCCATACGATTTTATTGGGGAAAATGTGAAATTTAATGTTCATACTATTATTAACAAAGTTGAGTGAATTTTGACTTCAAAAGTATTTTTTGTTGTTGCACTCATTAACATCTACCTCCATTATTTTTTTTCAGATTTTTCGGATCACAGGTGTCCAATCGCGAGGGGGGAGGGACACACATTTTTCGTGTATTTCCCCTTCCTGTGCGCCCCCTGTAGATAAAAATACCAGTTTAAGTCGTGTTTTGAAAAGTTCTCATTAAGACCTTTCATGTGATACCCATATCGGCTACTTTTGATGAAACTTTTTTTGGGGGTCACTTCCTTATATGGGGAGACCCCCCTTAAGCACCTTTTAAAAATTTTTTTTATAGCGAAACTTAAAAGAGGGCATCACTTTACACCTATATACAAAATTTTATGTTTGCAGCTTATACGGTTTGCGAGAAAAAGTGCTGTGACATACGGACGGACAGACGGACAGACAGGCGCGATTTTTGTAGGGTTTTGTAGAATTATTTTACAAAAATCTAAAAAGAGACTTATGCACACTCGAGTAACAGATAACTACTTTGGTCCAAGAGCCCAATAGCATCCCTCAATTCTACCAAGAGGTATATTTTCATCCTTCCCTTATATTAAATAAGTTATCATCTATGAAACTAGGGCAAGATTCGCTCAACATCATGACTCAATCATAACGTGTGAAGACGCTAGACATGTTCATTAGGGGTCTTAAAGGGGATTTCTCTCTGGCTATTGGGCAATCAAGAGCCTGCAGAATTTCCCAAGCTCTCCATTTGTGCTTGGAGCTGCAGAATATGGATTACCGCACACAGCACGCTAACAATATGCATTAGCAACTCAAAAACTATATCGGCCAGCTCCAGTTCCACCCAGGAAAAATATACTGACGTCCTTGCAACCGCGACCTATACCAGCTTCCAGGAACAATTTTTACCCAGAACTACTCTACAATCCCCGAAATTCGTATCCATTCCAGGCGTTAAATCGCAACTACTAGCAACCCGTTTTTTCTGCGCCTCAACAGCCATAATACCGCTATTCACCTCCTGTTCATCCTAATCCTTAGCCACGACCAGAACCTATGGACGTGGATGAAACCATCAGATCAAAGGCTATTAATTATGCTAATAGGCCCCGAAATCAAGGTTTCCCTGCTAAACGAAACCAATCCGCTCAGTTCCATCTTTTTAATACGGAAACTCAAAATATTTTGGAAACACAAGAGGAACAAGAACCGCCAACTGAATATGAAAAGAACATAGTCACGGAGGACATAAATTACGACGAAACACTAACGGATTACATTGAATGTATGGATAACCCTTGTCTGGACCAGTCTAAAGAGCTAAATGGTATCTATTTTTGAGGCTGAGATCATCTTCCCTTCCTTACTTTGAACATACTCTAAGGAGCGGAGTGGTATTGAAATTTCTGACTGATACAAGTTAAAACAAGAACTATATTCAACCCAGGCATACTAAAAACGCACTGCCGAACCAGAACAATTTTTTAGCAAATTTTTTAGGCAGAAACATCAAAATTACACACGATGCCTTTGTCAACCTTTTCGGCCCTCACACGCAAAAACTAAAATTCTTTATCCTTCCAACACTTATTGCTTTTCACGGAATAATCGTAAATTATACGCTGACAAATCTTAACGCTGTAATCCACACCAAGAAAAACTACATGGTAATTTATACCAATATAATTATACCCCTGAAACAACACAAATCCGAGAATGTCAGCAACATCAATGTTAGGACATCCCATTTAAATCAAAATCAGGCCAGTAAATTGCACGAGGTAATAAAAAAACATCAAAACCTTCTCTCTAAGCCCGACGAAAAATTTACCTTCACCACCAAGGTTAAGGGTGAAATTCGTACAACAATTCAAGATCCCCTATACTCGCGATCCTACCCTTACCCTATGGCGCTTAGAGCTGAAGTCGAAAAGCAGATTAACAAATTGCTTAAAGACGGAATAATCAGGCCGTCTCGCTCCCCATATAGCTCTCCCGTTTGGCAAAAAGGGAGATGCGTCTGGCGAAAAGAAGTTTCGGCTAGTGAACTTAATAACTATTCCGGATAGGTATACTATCCCGGAAATAAGTGAAGTGCTTGCCAATTTGGGGAGGAATAAATGGTTCTCGATAATTGATCTCAAAAGTGATTTTCATCAAATACCACTATGGGTATCATACATAGAGAAAACTGCTTTCTCCGTCAATAATAGCTAATTTGAGTTTATCGTTTGCCTTTTGGGCTCAAAAATTTTCCGGCAATATTCCATTAGACGACATCATCAGAGAGGAAATTGGAAAGAGCTGTTATGTCATTATAGATGACATAATTATATTCAGCAAAGACGAAAACGAACATCTCCAGAATCTAGGGAAAATTTTCAAAATTTAAGACTCTGCACACGTGAAAATTCAGCTCGACAAATGCGAGCTTATGAAAAAGGTGATTGAATTCTTGGGATATGTATTAGGCATTGAAGGTATTGAGACCAACAAGAAAAAAGTCCAAGCTATCGTACCCTTTCTTACTCCGGGAACTCTCAAGGACCTCCGATCTTTCCTTGGTATGTCAGGCTACTATTGCTGCTTTATTCGTAACTATGCAAATCTAGCGAAATCCCTGACATCCCTTTTAAGAGAGAAGGATGGACATACGTCCAAGACAAACTCTAAAAACCAAATCATCCACATGAATAAAGATGCTCTAGAGGCTTTCGATAAGCTGAAGAAAGCTCTGATATCCCAGAAAGTTGTTCTAGCCCATTTGAATTTTAACAAAGAACTCGAGCTAACAACTGATACATCGAACTATGCGATTGGAGCAGTATTGTCTGAAAATGACAAACCAATAACATTTCTTTCCAGGACTGTTTCAAATTTGAAAAGCATTATGCAACCAACGAGAAGAAAATGTTGACAATTATATGGTCTTTGAATTCTATGAGGAACTACCTTTATGGTTAAAGGAAAGTAAAAATATTTACTGACCACCAATTTCTAGCATATGCTCTCAGTTAAAAATAATAACAGCAAAATGAAGCGCTGGAAAGCTATATTGGAAGAGTACAATTATGACCGGGTAAAGCTAATATTGTCGCCGATTCTCTTTATAGGCCTCCCATAGTATCAACACTTAATTCAATGTCTATTACACAACACAGCGACGAAAGCCCCCTCAAAATTTGACTCCCACTGTTGAAATACCTGTCAACGTCTTCCGAAACCAAATAATTTTAAACACTGGGGAAGAAGATAGCTAGCAAATTATAATGCCTCTCAATAATTATCTTCTTCTTCTTCTTCTTAGCACTGCAGCCCCTCTCGGGCCTTCGCTTTCTGCAAACAGCGCCTCCAACTGTCTCGGTTCATTAACCACGTCCTCCAATTTCGAAGTTCGAGCAGCGATGAACTGTCTTCGTCGACCGAGTCAGCCCAGCGTTTCCTCGGTTTCACCACTGGTCTCCGGCCTTCAGTTCTCCCAACCTTTTTGCGTATCCGTTGCTCGTCCATACGATTCATATGGCCAGCCCATTGCAGCTTCCGTAGTCTTACAATCGTTGAAACCTCCGGTTCAGACCGTTTTCGTTATTTTGGCGCCTAAATACACAAATTTGCCCACATTTTCGATACTATATTCGCCAAGTGTGATGTTTTATGTACTTGAGGTATTTTTCCTCGACTGCGTCATGAACTTTGTTTTATTTTCATTAATTTGTAGCCCTACAAGTCTCGCTTCGCTGTCGAGTTTTAGGAAGAGTTCTTTGGCAGTTGTTAACGACCGTGACAAAATGTTTATGTCGTCTGAATAGGCTAATACTTGGCTCGACTTGAATAGTAATGTACCTCGCATACCGACAGGTAACTTCCTTAAGACGTACTCTAGAGCCTAATTGAATAGCAATGGGGCCAGCCCATCTCCCTGCTTTAGTCCGATATTTGTGTCAAAAGCATCGGTGAATTAGTTATTGATGCGGACTTGGGAGGTCGTCGACGTCATTGTCATTTTGGTAAGACGGACTAATTTGCTGGGATGCCAAAGCAAAACATCATTTGGTGCAGTACGTTACGATCAATAGTGTCGTATGCTTGCTTAAAGTCAACGAAAATTTGGTGAACGTCTATGTTGAACTCCCAGCACAATTGGTCTATCGTCGATCTGCCTGCTCTAAAACTGCCTTGAGACTCCCGAATAATACTGTTACTCGATAACTATACGAGACTCGTACTCATCAAACCACAATACAATGCAGAGTCGATCATCAATATATTCAAAAGATATCTGAACCCTAATGGGAAAGGTTCAAGAGATCTATGTGGCTCACTTGATTAACTACAGAATCAGGTATACTTGGAAAATAGTCGAAAACATAACAAGTAAAGTAGAGCAAGAGAAAAGGATGCTCAAAACGCATAAAAAAGTTCATCGTAATAGAAAAGATAACTGACTTCAAATTCTGGAAAACTTCTATTTCCCTCAGATGCAGCAAAAATTTAAAAAAACATGGTGAGCCGGCGTTTTATATGCAAAAAAAGTAAATACGATTGGCACCCAGCAAAAGTTCTCCTAAATCCAACGCCTATACCATAGTATTCTGGTCATATTCTCCATATTGACCTTTTCCTGACAGAGAAGAAGCACGTTTTGACTGCAGTCGATAAATTTTCAAAATACGCTGTAGCAAAAATAATTCCCTCAAAATCAGTTGAAGATATGAAGCAACGCTGCGAGACATACTTTTTCTGTTCTGCATCCCCGAAAGTGTCGTATTGGACAATGAAGGAGCATTAAGATCAATCTCCCTCACCTCCATGATGGAGGACGAGCTCCAAATCAGGACATATAAAACTTCCGCTTATTAAAGTGGGGTCAACGGTCATGTGGAGCACTTCCACTAGACTCTTGCAGAGACCATGAGATGCCTCAGGAAAGAGCAGCCAAATTGGTCCTTTCAGGAAGAAAGCCTGCCGAGCTCTTCTTGGGAAGAACAACAAGTAATGATCCCGTTGATCTAGATGAGTTAAGATTGGCAAAGAGAAGCTTCAATCCAAGCAGGAAAAGGATATGAGGCAACACAACATGTCTAGGAAACCACCCAAAAGCTATAGCCTAGGAGATATCGTTTACGAGAAAGAAAAGAAACGAAAAGGCTCGAAGCTCCCGTCTCGCTACAAGCAAAAAATCGTTAGGGAGGACAAAAACACCACCGTTATTACAGAGACAGGCAAAACAATCTACAAGGACAAAATTAAAACCTAGTTTCTTCTTTTACGTTGGCCTCCGCAAGTGTGCAAGTCCTTGATTTTCCCAATTCACAAACTGTATCAGTGCACTTAGGATTTGCAAAAATTCAAGACGGGAATTTTAAGTTAATCCAAGCTATCGACATAGATCAATACAGGCAGTTTTTGGAAAACATACAACAGATTTTTAATCTTAACTGGCAGAAAAAGGCTGCTCAGGGTCCTCAATTATGATGGATCCATGCTCTTGGATGACAAAGCTATCGCTGACTCCATCGCAAAACACTTTGCGAAAGTTCTTTAAGGAGAGAAAGCAAGTAAGGGCTCTTCTGTTACTTTTTTCATGTGCAGCACCACAACGAATTTCAATAGGGACAATGATTAATTGTGGTTGACCTCTCTGACGCACCTACTGGCCATGATATATTTGTCAGTCCTGAGAGACTCACTTTGTTGGTACTGGAGCGGAATTCCAAAAAAGCAACAGGGGCTGATGGAATCTCCAATTATATGCTTAAAAGTCTTTCCCATATTTTTTTTTTGTTCTTTTCGTCATCATTCTGTATAATTGCATTAACATTTGCTACTCCCTCAGCAATGAAAATACGCAAAAATATTTGCAATACCCAAGAAGTCGGGCAGTACTGACGAATGCTATACTCGTCCGGTTTTGCTGCTTTAAAATATTGGTAAGCTGCTGGAAAGGATAGTACAATACAATACATACAATTCTCTGGGGGAGCAAGAATTGTGCTGGAAAGACAATTTGGCTTCAAAAAAGCCCACTCCACGGTGGATGCTATGGCCGTGTTCCAAACCAATGTTACAAGAAGTTGGCGCAACAATAAGCTTTCTGCAGCTTGCCTGATTGATGTGGAGAAAGCCTTTGACTCGATATGGATCAATGGGCTTCTCTACAAAATGATAAATTTTGGCTTTCTGGCCCATATTGTAAAACGTATAGGCAGCTTCATGAGAGGACGAATATCCTTTGCGGCGGCTGGTGGAGCTAGGTCAGACTCATTTTGTATTGACTCGAGGGTCCCCTAGGGGTCTATATTAGGCTCATTTCTTTTCAACATATTCACTTCTAACAACCCGCGCGTAACAGATGAATACAAGCCTGGATCTAGGTGAACCTCTTCGCTTACGACTTGTTAATGTGGTCACCTGAGCACAATTTGCGCATATTACCGAAAACGGGGAATCACGGTAAATGCAAAGAAAAATAAATTAATTGTATTGGAACACCCCCGCAAAAACGTTGGTCGTTGTGCAAGAGGCGTCTGTGACTCCAGGATTTGATTGGGCAGATGGTACACTGCTCTAGCCAAACGAAGTACTTGGGTGTAGATTTCGATAGGAAGGCTACGTTCAGTGCTCACGTTGATAATATATTGAAAAAAGTGACTTGTTCGTACCATCTTCTTATACCTCTTTTCAGGAAACATTCACCAGCGAGCAAGCGAGTCAAGGTTTTGGCCTATAAAACCTTTATTCAGCGATCATCACACATGTGGTGATGATATGGAATGGGGCTTCGAAAACAAAGTAGGGCAAGGTAGGATTAGTGGGGCGAAAAGTCCTTTGTGCTTGCACAGGCCTATACAGGCGGGAGGACTTACGGTCTGACCCCAACGAGGCGCTGTACCAGGAGACAGGAATGGAGCCAATAAAATCGTATGCGGAAAAGCTGGTGGAATCGGAAATTAGGAGAACCAAGAAACACAGAGCGACGGAGAATGACTCAATGGATGCAGCGAATGAGTAGTTATCAAGTAGTCTTTAGGAAATAATGTACTTATTTTCAGAAATTCAATTCTTAAAACTGCAGTTGTTAGAGCAAATGAATTTTACACCAAACTTCTTTTTATAATCTATTCATGTTTGTAGGTGTCAACATTTTAAAGTTTTGTTTTATCGAAAAATTAATATTGTAATCTAATTAAAGTAAATTATTATTGAACTCCGAGAAAAACTCTGAAGCACAAGCCGTATGAATATTGTGAGGTTAAGTTATTTATGAAATGTATCTATTAGAAAAAAAAATCACCAAATAAAGATCTTGATCTCTTCTCTGTCACGATCAATGGATTGAGCTTCGTTGAATTGGCGCCTTTATGATCGTTCGCGGTCTGATTGGCGAGCGCATTCTTCGGTTACCGTGTACAACGGGAAGTTATAATTTCTTGAGTCGAAATTCCTAACATTAATGTTTATTTTATCGAAGTCACTGGTAATTGTAATCGTAGAAACATATTCCAAATACTAAAAATATCCTCAATATTGAAAACCCACCCACAGTTCGTTTCCAACTGATGGCTCCAAAATTTTGAAACTGCGTGTAGAGCCTATCAATTATCCCCCGGAAAAATAAATTAATCACTCAAATTATCTCCCCATGTAAGGCAACCCCAATAATGTCCCTTCTATCCCTTCGTCTTTTAATTTTTTCATTTATTTTAGGACAATGGAAAAAAATCTCATAATAGACTTCGTTCAATGATCTATTAACATGTCCTAGCCATGATTTTCCTTTAAATGCTTTTATTGGATTACGGCCAGCGGATTAGATGATTATTTTGCAATTAGGACAACATAAAACTTTCATTGTGTGGGTGTGAGTTTACGTTACGCTCTGTAACGACACTGTGTAACATTAAACAGGATCTTCTCTATTATTCTTTACTATGGCATCGATAATTTCCTAAGAAGATTATCCGTTCGATTAAAGAAATTAGCACGATGCCAATATTTCCTTAGACTTCAACTACACTAGGGGTAGCTGAACCCAATGAGCCTCAACGACGCCAGCTGGTGTTCTAATAAATGTAGGATCATTTGTTTAAGGAAATTGTCTGGTGTGAAACTAAGCTAATTTACGGGAATGAAAAATAAAAATTCTCTGGAATTCAATTTATCGGGGAGAGTGGGTGAGAGAGAATAAAAGAGATGAGAATGAATGGTCGAGTTTTAAATTGTGAAAATTAAATTTCGTCGTGGAATCTTCAGAGCGATCCTGGACAGTGATGAGTTTTAGTTGAGGATTTTCTATTTGGAAGCTAATTCTTTTTAATTGTTTCTTTTTCACTCAAGGGAAAGGAGATTGAGGTCAAGTAGGCAGAAAATTGTTTCTTCAAGATAGAAAACAGATTCTCTCAATTTAGATTTACTAATTGTTTGTGTATCGCTAATTGCTGTCGTTTATCGATCCTTTTCAGGGTTTCGTAAAATAATTTTCCAAAACCCTACTAGTTTCGCGACCAGTCTGTCCGTCTGTCCGTCCGTCCGTGTGTCACAGCAGTTTTTCTCGGAAACTACTTATGCTAGAAACATCAAATTTTGTGTGCACATGTGAAGTGGCGACCTCTTCAAAGTTCAACTACAAAAAATTTTCTAAGGTATTTAAGGGGGGTCTCCCCATATAGGAGAGTGGCCCCCCGAAAAAAAATTCCATTGAACGTAGCCGATATGGGTATCAAATGAAAGGTCTTGATAAGAACATTTCAAAACAGGTCTTAATTTGGCAAAATTTGCTTCGAGGCGCGCACAGGGAGGGGAAATACCCGAAAAATTTGTGTCCCCCCCCCTCGCGATTGAACACCTGTGATCTGAAAAATCTGAAAAAAATCAGGAATGTAGGCCCTGGTGAGTACAACAACAACAAATACGTGAGAAGTTTCAATTCACTCAACTTTGTTAGTAATAGTATGATTTATCGATTTTATGTTTTCTTGAATAAAATCTTAACGGTCCCCTTAAATTCAATGAAATACGTAGATGTCTATTTATGAGATTGATCTATCCTGAAAGTTTCATAAAAATAGAATCATATTTAGCGAAGTTATGGCGGTTTGAATTTACCTGTATTACTATGGAACAATATGCGCTGCATTTATTACTATGGCAACATATGGCTATGGAACAACATGCGCTTTTTACCGACTCAGACACTACAGTTTTGCTAGGATTTGCATGAAAATTTCAGGAATGATAGGTGTCATGTATATCTTTGAGAATCGGTTCAGCTAGTGGTATCAGTAATCGTAAAACAAAGTAGTGGCTGTTTTAAATGCGAAGATTGAATAATTTTGAGTTATTTTTTTCCAAATTCAACGTTTAAGGTGCATGCTTTGAACACTTGATACAATTTAATGAATGACTCAAGATGTGTACCTACAATTAATGCTCATAAGTGAAACAAGTCAAGGAGGTGGGAGAGAGCTCCTAGCAAAAGGGTCTTGTAACCATTCTAGGATTCGAAAAAATAGGCCATGAATCGATGATAACAGTACAGGAGAGTGGCCCCTGAAAAAAAAATTCATCAAACGTAGCCGATATGAGTATGAAATGAAAGTTTTCATGGGAGCTTTTCAAAACTGTTCTTAAACTGTCAGTTTTTGCTTCAGTGGGGCCACAGGGGGGAAATACATGAAAAATTTGTTTCCTCCGTCGCGTACAAAACCCTACTGACATGAGCGTAGGTCTGTTTACCCAACTTGTTTTTTGTTATTAGAGTATGAAGATATTGAAAACCAAAACTTATATCGAAGGCTCCAAGGACATTCTGATTGGCAAATTAATGTCAAGTTATTTTGTAGGCAACAGATTAATTTCCAAGCTTATCTGCCTAAGAAATTATCTTTCACATGTGAATATACTTAACCACGTGTAATTCTAAAGAGCTACACATATCGCTGTACATATTATATCCAATTTTATATACTTCAGTCCTATATATACGCTTTCTGATTAGCAACTATTACATCAAGCTAATTATGTGGCTCTGTAGCAAATTAATGGTAAAATCAAAGTTCTTGCTGATGGGTGAATATGGTTAATTAGCCATATTGAAGGACTCTCTACACACAGGTAGCATAGATTCATAAATAGATTTTCAGTTATTTGCTGACAATCAGCTCAAATATCAAATATCCATGAACGGTGCGTGTGAATGTCGCTTTATTGACTCTAATTTGTAGTTGCAAATGTGGAATTACTGGAGTTTAATATGCGGTGTTAGTTATCATTAAAATGAATCCGTACATGATAGGGCTCACAAGATACTTATTTAATTAGATCAAATAAGTTTTTATAGTCGTTAATTATTTTTATTTGAGCAATTCACGTAGAAACGAAAATATTTTCAAATCATTTGCATTATTACTGTTCATGGTTTCGAAACATAAAATAACTTTTCTTTCAATTCACGACAGATCTGTAATTGTTTCATTCGATTGAACTACAAGTTCTCATGGGAGAATATAGGTTAGTAGTTAATCAGAAATGTTAATTTTTATATATAAATTTGATTTATTCTTCTGGCCCTTGAATTAAATTTCGAAGCAATATGTGAATATACGGCTTTGTAAAGCATGTCATAGAGTAAATAATTCATTATAAAATATGATCCACTTTCAAAACCACAGTTAGCAGCTCATGCCACCATATTTTAGGGGCACCGGCATGAGCCAGATCTAGAGCGGACAATTATGCCGCTGTCTGTTCTTTGAATGGAAGCCCAAGTAGGGATGCTGTTTTCAGGTGAAAACAAGTTGAGGTAGCAGGAGAGGGATCCTACCAGAAGGGTATTGTAATGTAATTAGTAGCTCAAGCAACATCTTTTGTTTTTCTAGTCGAAAAGCCGTCGGGCCTTGCTTTGTTGTGTAAGCAGACGTTTTTCAACTCCTTTAAGTCATATTCAGTGCTTAAAGCATGTTTTGAAAGGAATGACTTTTTATAGTCGTAGGATGGGTTAAGCAGGTAGTACTAAATTAGGTCAGGTACTAAATTTCTACAATTCTACAATGATGTGGGACGTAACATTGATACTCAACTTAAAACTAAATATGAGGCAATGACAAAGAAACTTAACAAATTTATGAAAAAACAAAACACAACCACTACACCGGGAAACAGAGCCACGGGCTGTAAAACTAGTAGATACGCCTTTTACGACACAAGAAATGGAACTGTCGGATAAGGGACTGAAATACAACTTGTACAACGCAAACCGCAACAAAGACTTAGAACAACTAGTAATCGACTTTCACCAATTCCCTTGCTGCCCCACCAATATATTGGGGCTACTCCGGCGGAGGCCCCAACAACTCAACTAACTCACCCGACGGCGGGTGTGGGCACCACCCGTTCGATTCTCCGAGACTCCCAAGGTTTCGTCCAAACGAGAAGACGACCATTTGGAGCGAAATTATAACTTGTACACGTTTTGGTGCTCGCCACCACCTAGCGGCAAAGATCACCTTCCAAGGGCCCCACCACGCAGAACGAGTTGTAATATTACACCGCCACAAAAGCTCATAGTTTCCCAAACCAGGGCAACCTTATCTCCTAACACCGATAACTCCTAACACCGAAAACCCGTTCACAGCACCCGCCAAACACAACCAACTTCATTAATTTTTCCAGGTCTTTTTGCCTGGTCACCGTCCCGGAAAAGTGTTCACAGCTGAAAAGGAATGTATTTATATTGTGGCAAAGAAAGTCGAATGTTATCTTTACTCCACTTCTTCTACATTTTATACCGAATTCGTCTAATATAAATTTTCCTCAGATAAAATAAATTTCGAATCTCTCCTCGGAATGTCGCGATTTTGTTAATTTAGATTTCCGAGGTGGATTTTTGTGAATTTGGGCGAATAAAGTGAATGGTGCGGTTCGGCACGATGTCGTTAACCAGTCAGGAGAGGAAGTAAGATATTCAAAAGTTGTAACTGTGTTTTGTCACGAAAGAAAATCGTTTGGTCGTCGCAGAGTGATCGATGACAAAGTCCTCACTTATGGACACTTAACTTAGAGTAATTGTAACAATTGTTTAAGTTATATCCGTGTTTTGTCACGATAAAAAATAGTTGGTCCTCGCAGAATGATCGACGACAAAGTCATTACTTATGGACACTTAACTTAGAGTAATTCCCCATAGCAAATCATTCCTGCCTTGACAAATTTTCACCACTTATTGGCGGACTACGGAAATATACGCCATGATATGCTAGATGTTTATTTTCTGATGAACCGGGTTCTTTGGGTTATAAAACAAACAATAAAAACATTCTGACGTGCTCCGGCTTGTGCGAACTATCTTTCCACGCAAAATGTGTTGAAATACCCGGTCCAGTAGCAGATCACATTACTAAAAACGAGTCAGGTATTTTGTGGTTCTGGGATACCTGCAGAAAGTTTTCTATACTAACGTACATCTCTAAACTTCGGGCAGCACAATTAACAATTGATTCTCTCCTTTCGGAAGTCTCTAGTTTACACAAGAAACTTGAGGCCTCAAAAACAGAGATATCAAACTTGCTTAAAGTCGCTCAAAAGGAACAACCATCTACTTCCCCAAAATCAGCAACTCTTGCGACATCTGCTCGTTATGCAAGGACTACTAGAAGCAAGGGAAGCGCTCAGCAGACTAAAACTCAATCTCATACCGAGTTACATCAATTGGTCCCGCAAAATAATCAACATCTTCAGGAACAACGTAAGCAACCAAGATCTCGAGCGCTCACTGAGGAAGTTACCGAACATCGTGATAACCCAGTTGACACGCATGCCGATCTCGAGTCTTCCATCACACAGCCATTGCAGGCTATCAGTCCACCTTCAAGAGTTTTCGTATCTCGTCTAGCGCCGCATACGACTTCCGAACAAATCGAACATCATATAACATCAATAATGTTCCATCTATACTTACTTGCAGAAAGTTGACTGGTGAGCAGCGTTACATTTCATCCTTTAAAATTGATATTTCGTCATCCAAAGCGGATATTATTATGAAGCCTGAGTTCTGGCCCAATGGTGTGCTTGTAAAAGAATGCATCTCATCCCGTAATATGAATTTTCGGAAAAGGCGTCACGCTCCAACCTCCAAAAAATAGTATAAATGGTCTTCAATGCTACTATCAAAATGTTAGAGGGCTAAGGACCAAACTTTCTAGATTTTTAACCGCCTCCACTATTGCCAACGATGATATTTTCTTCTTTACCGAAACCTGGTTAAATGATTCCGTGAGTGACTTCGATTTGTCTGGTACGCACAATATTTTTCGTCGTGATCGAGACACTAGTGTTTCCTCAAAATCAGACGGTGGTGGAGTCATGGTAGGTGTCAAAAGATGTTTTCCTAGCTCCATTTGTTGTGATTTTCAACCATCTCCTCCTATTGAATGTATCATGGTGAGAATATCACTAAAGCCAAGTTCATACCTATTAGTATCATCTACATATATACCTTGCAATTCTGCATTACAAACCTACACGGTATTCTTTGATGAAATATCTAACTACGTGCTCTCTAGATTTCCTCATGATACTCTGTTGATATGTGGAGACTTTAATGCACCTTCAGTTTTATGGAACCTTGATAGCTCCATACCTATCACGTCGAACAACCCTATCTCCTTCGATTTCTCGTCTTTTCTATCCTACTTGTCCCTCTCTCAGATTAATTCCATTGTTAATTTAAATGATCGACTACTCGATCTTGTTTTCGTCAGCCCGGCCTTGGCAAATAATATATCTATTTCTTCAGCTGAACCTTATATCCCGCCCTCCGTTATGTATAGAGCTGAATCTTCCGGTAACTCGTGGTAAAGAGAAACTCTTACCTCCATCTTTTAATTTCAATCGAGCTAATTTTGTAGCCATATACATTGCCCTAAACTCTATTCACTGGCCCAATTTTTTTCATAATCTTTCATGTGATGATGCTTTGGCAAAATTTTATGATCTCTTAAATGAACAAATCACTGAATTTACCCCTTTATATTTACCGAATAATCGGTCTGATGCCCCCTGGATTACTGCCGATGTGTACAATGCCCTTAAAATAAAGAGAAAGCCAGATTGATATCCAAGAAATCCTGTTCAGTGGAAGCTCGTTTAGAGTATTGTAGATTGCGCCCCTTCGCGAAGACCGAAGTCAAACGTGCACTAAAAAATTAATATTGCTCTATTGAGCAATCTATTTCGTCTAACCATCCTAAACGTTTCTGGTCATACATACGATCCTTAAAGACCTCTCCTCCTATACCTAATAAAATGTTTCTGGAGAATTTGCACGCAACACCCCAGAAATTATCTTAAAATTGTTCGCTCAATTTTTCGCCTCAACGTTCAATGCCCCCTCAGCTGCTGGTAATTATTTTCCAAACTTTTTCCATCCAACCTTCCAGTCCTCTTTTTCGTTCTCTCCGCCCGAAATCGAATCAATTATCCATAACCTAAATGGATCTGTCGGCTCTGGCCCGGATGGGATTCCTTGCTTTTTTATCAAACCACTTTCTACTGCTTTGTCTTTTCCCCTATCCTTTCTTTTCAACCTTAGCTTAACTGCTGGCATATTTCCTGAATGTTGGAAAGTTGCCTTCATTACTCCAATTTTCAAACAAGGCAATCCATCTGATATCGCAAACTATCGGCCAATATCTATCCTATCGTGTTTTTCAAAAATATTTGAAAGAGCTATGTACTCAAATTAATCCCTGTGCTATCACCCATCTTTCATGATCAGCAACATGGTTTTCTTCCGCGCAGATCAACTACTACGAACCTACTTGAGTTCTCTAACAGTGTTGCTCTAGCTCTGGACTCTCAGGCACAAATGGACGCTATCTATACGGGCTTTAGCAAGGTCTTTGACACAGTTCCTCATAACATCCTACTTATTAAGCTCAATAATTATAGTTTTCCGGAAATATTAATATACTGGCTCAAGTCCGACCTTTCTTCCCGGTTGTGTTGTGTGCGTCTGAACAGAAATTTGTCTCCATATTTTAGTCCTACTTCAGGAGTTCCTCAAGGTTCTATTCTGGGACCACTCTTATTTATCCTCTTTATCAATGACCTCCCACCTATGCTAAATTCGTCATCTTTGCTTTATGCTGACGATCTGAAACTATTTAGACAAATAGATAGTACTGCTGATTGCAGCATTTTGAATAACGATCTGATTACGTTAAGCAACTGGTGTTTATCTAACAATTTCCATTTAAATATCCCAAAATGCCACGTGATGTCTTTCTCATTGAAACGTGAACCTATAGTTTACCAGTATAACATAAACGATATGCCCCTCGCGCGTGTTTCACATTGCAAGGATCTTGGAGTCATCTTCGATTCTAAATTAAAGTTTGAGAGACGCATCTCTCATGTTATCAATAGGGCTACAAAAATGTCTGGTTTTGTGCTGCGTCATGTCCACATATTTAGTGATATTCACACTGCGTCCCTTCTTTACGTTTCTCTCGTACGAAGTATTTTAGAATACGCTACCCAAATCTGGTCTCCACACCAAGAATATCTTACTACTGCCTTAGAGTTAGTTCAGCGAAAATTCACTAAATACTTATTTTACAAGTTTAAAACTCCGTATTGTTCCTATTCAGATCGGCTTAACTTTTTGCGTTTACCATCTCTTTGTGATCGACGTCTTTATTTAGATGAATGTTTCTTGTTCAAACTTTACCACCGTCTGATCGACTCATATCTTGTAGACAATATACATTTACGGGTTCCTGCAAGAACTGCTCGATCATGTCAAACCTTAGTCACTCCTTTTGCACGTACCGATGTTTATTTTCACTCTGCTATGGTGCGCCTCCCTAGAGGCCACAATAATCTTGAGCTTGGTCCATTTCCTTCTTCATTTTTTAGTTTTAAGTCTTTGCTAAGAGAAAAATTATTTAACACGTAATTCGTTAATGTTTGAATAATTTGTACAGTTCCAACTAATTCATTCAGTATGTTTTTGGTTTTTATCATTATTGTATTCAACTCTTGTAATTGGGCTAACCGCCTGTAAGATTTGGAATTAAAATAAAAAAAATAAAAATAAACGTCTTTTTACTGCTGCTACTTTTAATTTACGTTCCGCCTCGAGTCCGCGCCTTACCTTTTCTTTTATTGTCACCAATGAAGTGTTAAATTCGCGAGTGTCTTCCATCGGTATGCATGCCATTGCTGCCCCAGGAGCATCTCTGGCTTCGTTACTCGGCTCGTTCCTCTTTGGTGGCATGTATGCATCTCTGCCAGATCTGCTTGAGTGTGAAGATGCTTGCGGCGATGGAGCATTAAGTTTGTGCCCTTGGCCGGAAGCTCAATGGCTGCACATCTGATAGGAATGTCGACTTTAACGACAGCCTCACGTTTAGATCCGCACTCAAAATCGTTTTCCTGTAAATTTCGACAGCACTAAGGCTCGAATTCCAATTAATCGAATTATATAATGCATCAAAATTCATTGGAAGTCTATGTCAGAAAATAGAATCAATGAAGACACAGGCAGTATGAAACCTTGATTTGGGAAATAGTGCAAATGCTCGCAAACTATCCCGCATATCACGAACACCTCTTATAGCATGGCGGGAACAGCGATTCAAATTCTGATTTCCTCCCAACGTTGCATTTTATTCTGTTTGCGACGCGATTTCGATTGATTCAAGGGGTTATATATATTATGCTGCCACATATGTTGAATGGATGTCGAAAGTTTCCGGTACCGTGTGATCTAGTCGTAGTGCCGGGAGTTTGCATTTCGAGCTCGCGTTGGTTCTTGATGCTTTTGGCGCTTGTTGCTGCTCGCGTTGTCTATTATGTTGGGTGTAAATCGGACGCGTCCTAGCCACTTAAATTTAATTACATGACGTTCAACAGCAAAACATGTTATGTGACTTGCTTTCCGTAATCTAACAAGCAGTCATTTTATGAATGAAAATTTAAATTACTTGCTGTTGGTTACGATATTAGATTATCAAAAAAAAAAGTGAATGAAGTGCGGCTCGGTATTGTATAGGTTTAAATCTTACGAAATCGCGTACGGTAGTGTTCAGAGTGAGCAACACTAAGAAATCTCAATGTTCACCCGTGACACGACACTGAACTAGCCACAGAAACAACAGACACATGCAAGACATACTGCAGTAGATATGCTACAAAAATCAACGTTGGCTGCACCAGCCGGAAAGGTAAATTTCTCGTATGTAGCGTAAGATTTTGGAAAAGAATTTGGCTTGCGTACTACTAAACTTCTTACTGCAATTTTTGTAGCACTCCATGGGTATTTATTGACATAAAAAGAATCTGCCGACGTTCGTATTTAAAGACCCTTTATAGGGGCGCAAATATTATGCTCATTCAATTGAGTTGCACATTTATGGATCACATATTGAAATCGGCAGATAATAAATAGTTATAAACATATAAATACAGGTATTTATAGTTTTCACAGTGATTACCACACAAAGGCGATAAGTTGTCGGCTTAAATAGCTCAAATAGATAATTTCAAAAGATTTCCATAAAAGTATAAACAGCACTTGCGTTGCTATAAATATAAATATTTTCAATTCTTTTCTGAACTATCAGGGGCTACCATTTTGAATTTTTATTGAAAACAGCTGCTAAAAATACTAAGCTGTAAATTTTCGACTTTTTCATTTGTCATCCGATTTGCATAATTCTTTTGCAGGTTAAATTAACTTGCTTTAATAACTTATAATTTCAAATTTCATCGGAATCTGTTGAGAAATTTGGCTGCTAGAGGGCTACAGAAATACAAAAAAAAATTAAGTCTGTATGGGGAGTCCCCCCTGAAATATTTCCTAAAACTGCAAATTTCGAGAGGCACCACTTTTGACCTACGTAGAAAATTTCCTCATTCTAGCTCATGTGGTTTGCAAGTAAACTTACTGTGATGCACGAACAAACGGACGAATAGACGGATTTCATAATTTTTTAGGGTATTGTAAAAATATTTCAACAATATCCTGAAAATACTCTCCTATATAAATACTTCCAAGTTAAGTGATTTAAAACGTTTCCATGAAAAATATTCATTATATTAGTTGCTACGCAAATATTCTGACCTTTGGGGGCCGCCATTTTGAATGCTTGCATTTAATTTTGGATTATTTTAAATCTTTGTATCAAGGACCTTATCAATCAATGTGCCAAATCTCGTTTAAATCAGTGTTTCACTCTAGACAGGGCAAACTTATTCAATTTTTATTGAAAATGTCAGCTAAAAATATTACGTTTTAAAATTTCGACTGTTTTATTTTTCATTCGATTTAAAAAATGTTCTGCATAATACAAGAACTCAGTACAAAGATCCATAATCCGTTGGTAAATGTGACCGCTAGGGGGCCACGAAAACCTGAAAAAGTCGCATATTTAAACGGCCGCCATTTTGAAATTTGCACATGCATGATCACCAAAATATCAAAGGCCTTAGAACTTATTGATTTCTATTTTGAAATCAAGTTTCATATGCATCGGATCAAAATTGCGACTTTTAGAAGACTTTGAAGTTATGAAATTCAACTGGCCGCCATTTTGTTTTTTGCGACTCGACCTCCAGTTTTTTACATAACTCTTTAGATACTTATTGGTTCTATACAACTAACGAATTTCATTAACGTTAGTTGAACCTTTGCTCAAAACTACAACAACAAAATTTTGTACGTTTTTCGGCCTTTGAGCGGCCGCAAATTATGTTTCAGCTGTACCGACTTTGGATTTTTTATTGTGAGATTCATCACATACATCAGTGAACTTTTGTACTAAATTTCACACAAATCGGAGCTATACTTTGGTCCGAATAGAAATCATAATTTTTCGTCTAAAATAGCCGCCATTTTGTTTTCGCCCAGCCGATATAGCTGGTTCACAAACTGAACCGAGATATTTACTCAATACACCTTTTCTAACAATTTGGTGAAAATCGGAGCAAAATTCGTATCTCAAACACAAATGAATATTTTCACATATAAATTTGACATAGATGTCACTGACAGTACTACCAACCTAAAAAAAATAATTCTCCAAATCCTTCGACGCGCGCAGTTTAAATACAAATGTCACCTTATTTTTTGGTCACAGTATATATATATATATATATATATATATATATATATATATATATATATATATATATATATATATATATATATATAAATATATATATATATATATGTATATATATATATATATATATATATATATATATATATATATATATATATATATATAAGATAATCTCCGTAATAGGTAAATTTCTCTCGAGAAATTTACCTAAAAATACGATAAGCAAAACGAATTTCCACGAAGATAATATGATATTAAGACACATTCAGAAAAAAACCGACAACCTACCAACTGTGATGAAGGCTGACAAAAGACATACAACGGTGATCCTAAAAACAACGGAATAGGTACAAAAAACAATAGACTTCATTAACGCCAATGGATACAAACTGGTAATAAGTTTCAAGCAGACTTACGTGCTACTATTATACAAACCCCACGAATCATCCCTCCTGATACTAAACACCGCTATATAAGCCCAAACCCGTCGATACCACCTCTTAAAACACAACCTAAGCTCCACAAACGCAACATCCATAACCAGCCTGTCGTCAATTACCACCCAGTTCCTGCATATCAATTAACCCGGTACTTGGCAATGATAATGGCTGATATGATGCACCTTGATGCATTAAAGAACAGCCGTGATCCAGCGAACTCTACCACCTCTTTAACATTGACAGAAACTTTTCGACTTTTTTCACTCGACATCACCAATCTCTATACGTCTATACACCTCGTGTTTAGAGTTGTCTGCCAATCCATCGCTGAAACCTGAAACAAAAAAAAGCACAAAGAATCGTTTTTCTTTTATATTCAAATTAGAAAACTTACCTGAATTGGATGTTGTTGACACTCATAATCAACATTGACAGATGTTTCTGACATCTGATTGTCAACAATTACTGAAGATACTGATTCACTGATAGCGAATTAGAAAGTACCGAATTCCTTTGTTTTGAAAATTGCGGTACAGCGAAAAATCTGTTCATATTATCTCATTAGTTTGTTGGATGTGAATGTGAACGGTCGAAAGTAAAGAACAAAGATAAATTTAAAGTAAATCAGTAAGCTCTATAGTTGAATTTAAATAAGTAAAATAACGAGTTGTGGTTGAATTTAAATTATGAAATAAATTAAAGTGAAATAAAATAGTAGTTTGTTTTTCAATTCAAAGTGTTTATATCCGGAACATTTTTTGGTCCGTCGAGCTGGATATAATTTCTCGTCAATTAGAACATACATATGTGTTTAAATAATCTGCAACGTGGTATCATTTAAATTCCGGACCGCGTGGTGAATTATACCCAAGGCATATGGTTAACGGCAAGGAGGTCTGGCAGATCTCCCAAACTTTCCAAACAGTTATGTATAATAAATAAAATTCGAAATAACGTTTATATTTTCGTCTCTTTGACGCACAGCAGTATGAAACTGTCCAAACAAAGGACAAATAGGGAGGTCTGGTAAGTTCCTTCCCATTTTCCTTATTTGTCCTTTGTTTGGAAAATTTCATACTGCTGTGCGTCAAAGAGACGAAAATATAAACGTTATTTCGAATTTTATTTATTATACATAACTGTTTGGAAATTTTCATACTGCTGTGCGTCAAGGAGACGAAAATATAAACGTTATTTCGAATTTTATTTATTATACATAACTCTTTGAAAGTTTCTCAATTCTGAGCGTTAAAAGATGCCAAGCAAACTTTGTTTGCAGTGTTGGACATAATTGTGATAGCTGGTGATTGACTCAATTTTAATTTTGAACATTTGGTGTTGAAAAACGCACGAAATAAACTGTGCAAAGTGTTTGACGTAGTATTCAAGCACTCACATAAGCAACATCGACTGTTTGAATAATAGTGACCGAATATTGATCATAGGAAATAGCATATTACAGGTCAAATTCGGTCGTCACAGACAAGAAATTGTAAGCCGAACACAATCTGCTGACTTTAACACGTATTCTTCCTAATACAGTATTTTAAAACTACGGCAAGCTGCAAAAATGGGACGTTTAGTAGCGCAACAAGACGTACTAAACGAGCAAATACATAAAATGTATAATAATTTCCGAAAGGACTCCAAAGCCCGTAAAACGTTGGCGTACGTCAATAAATTAAAACAACAGATACAAGAGGTCCGTCGATCATTTATTCAAACGCATGACCAAATATTCGCATTGGTTCAAGGGAAGGAAGATTTGACACTGGAATATTTTACGAAAAATGTGTATGTTACCTTCGAAGAGTTCAATTTGAATTTCGAAACGGAGTTGGAGGAATTGCGTATAGAGCATGAATCGCAAGGAATGCAAGGCAATCAGAATACACAAAGTCAACCCTCGAAGGCTTCAGAAGAGACAGACGTTCGACTCCCGAGAATAAATTTACCCAAATTCAGTGGGGGATACAGTGATTGGACAGCATTCAAGGACCTATTCACATCGTTAATTCACAGCAAAACAAATATCGCCAAAGTGGAAAAGTTACACTATTTGAAATGTAGTCTTGCAGGAGAAGCCGAGCAGCTACAAAAACATTATCCAGTCACCGATGACTATTACGACTCGGCATGGAAGCTTCTATTAGAACGATATGATGACAAACAGGTCCTCCTGAACGTGCAGCTGAAAAGGTTACTAACGTTAAGCAACACTAATGAATCTGCTTCGTCAATAAAGCTACTACTGGATAGAACGGTTGATTGTGTTCAAGCAATAAATAACTTAAAAATTGACGATAAGTGGGATGCGATGTTGATTCATCTCACCACACATCGTTTGGCAACTGATTCACGCCAATTGTGGGAACAACAGCAAGCCTCTCTTCCTGAACCACGGTGATTTCAAAACCTGAAAGATTTCATGCAATCTCGTTTCAGAGCGTTGGAGGCTGCTGGAGTGGATAAACAAAGACCAAACAGAACTGTTCATAATGTATTGATAAGTAAGACAGGTCAACAATTGAATTGTATCCTCTGCAAGGGTTCACATCATCTCAGACAATGTACAGAGTTTCAACAAGCTAGTCACTCAATAAAATTTGATACGGTTAAAAGGAATGGATTATGTCTGAATTGTTTGGAAAAGGGACACTTGGTTGGGCAATGCCCTAGCAAAACTAGATGCTTTCGCTGTAAGAAAGCACATCACACGCTACTTCACAGGTCTTAAATGACAAGCAATACCGACGTCAGTCATCGAACATACATGTCACCTAGATACGAAACTCAGGGATCGAGTTCTGGAATTTTCAATTAGCAATAACGAATGGCAGCACCTAATGAACAACCCACAATGGCATTTACACATAGCACACAATCACAGATGTTGGATGGGTCTGGAAACCTCTTATCGAATAAATCACCAACAGCCGCTACAATGGACACTCCGATTTTGGACAATATGCAAACGGTATTATTAGCGACAGCTTTAGTGAACGTAGAGACTCCAAATGGAGACATGACACTCCGTGCTTTACTAGATCAAGGGTCACAAACGTCAATCATTTCGGAATGCGCAGCCCAAAGATTAGGACTTAAACGAAGATCCACAAACACCACTATAGCAGGCATTGGGAAATCAAAGGGTATTTCGACAAATGGAAAATTGAGAATGAAGTTATATCTCAGAAATAACGAACGTTTGACCATAGAGGCTATCATCTTAAATAAATTGACTAACTTTATACCATCACAGACTATTTCTACGTCCATTAGAAAACAAATTGAACACTTAGACCTCGCTGATCCTCACTTTGATAGACCCAGCAAAATTGATCTGCTATTAGGAGCAGACATTTATGCACAAATAATCCTCGGAGGTTTTAGAAATTTGAAACAAGGGCCAGTGCTCCAATTTACCAAATTGGGCTGGATAATATCTGGGAAAGTTGACATAGGCGACACCCAAATATTATATACATTTGCAATTGAAACAAACCGAAACTTAGAAATCAGCGAAGAATTAAAGAGATTTTGGGAAATTGAAGAAGTCGGAACAAGCCGAGTCATGACGCAGGAAGAAGAAGCTTGCGAGCAACACTATCGAACTCACGTCTAAGGGAGTCAAACGGACGATACCAGGCCCGATTACCTTTCAAAAATATGGATTGCCAGCATCAGTTAGGAACCTCTAGAACAAGCGCAGTAACAAGCTTTTTGAAATTAGAAAAACGTTTTGCCGTGAACAAAGAACTTTACGCAGAATACTCAACCGTAATCCAGGAATACATCAACTTGGGCCACATGAAGGAAGTTCCTTATTGTGAAGAGTCAGTTTTCGAAGCTGGAAGGAAAATCACCACAGCCAATTTTCTCCCACATCACGCTGTATATAAAGAAAGTACTTCAACCAAATTACGCGTAGTGTTTGACGCGTCTAGGAAAGTGTCACTCAACGATATTTTGTTGACTGGACCATCTATTTAAAAGAGCATGACGTCAATCATCATCCGATGGTGGTTGAAGCAGTTTGCAATGATGGCTGACATCACAAAGATGTATAGAAAGGTGAACATGCATCCTCAAGATTCGAATTTTCAAAAGATTGTCTGGAGATCTCAACCGAATGAACCAATCAATGACTATTGCCTTACAACAGTGACTTTTGGAACCACGTCTGCCCCATTTCTTGCAATACGCACGCTAAACCACCTGGCGATGGACGGAAAAGAGAAATTTCCTGTTGCTTGCGAATCGGTATTAAACGAATTTTATGTGGATGATTTGCTATCCGGAGGACACAGCCTACAAGAATGCATCATCAAAAGAAATCAATTGACTGAACTACTGAGCTCTGGTGGTTTTCAATTACGAAAATGGATAGCAAATAACAAACAAATTTTGCAAGGAGTCCCAACACAGGATATAGAGATGAAGGAAGCAATCGACTTCGATATGGATCAAGGGTACAAATCGTCAGGAGTTATGTGGTTTCCATTGACGGATTACTTCACGTATCGACTGAAGAAGCGTGAACAACTAACAACGTACACAAAACGCTCTATTCTATCAGAAGTAGCACGTCTATATGATCCGCTAGGCTGGATAGCACCTATAATAATAGTGGCGAAAATATTACTTCAAAGTCTTTGGTTGTCTGGGCAAAACTGGGACGACCAAATACTAAGTCATCTAAACACAGAATGGATTACTTTGTGGAAGCAGCTACCTGCAATTGAACGTATTAAAATGACAAGATGGGTGACATATCAACCAGACGCACTTCTATCTCTCCATGGATTCTGTGACGCTTCTCAAAGGGCTTACGCGGCTGCGGTTTACTTAGTCATACAATCAGGTCCAACGATCACCTCTCATCTTCTTGCAGCCAAAACCAAGGTGGCACCAGTAAAACCAGTGACTCTTCCCCGTTTAGAGTTATGTGGAGCAGTATTATTGTCTCGGTTAGTAAAGGAAGTCACAACGGCATTAGAATTGGAAAAGATATCCACCTGGTTATGGACCGACTCGGAGATCGTTTTAGCTTGGTTGAGAGGTCATCCCACCCGATGGTCTATCTTCGTCAGCAATAGAACGGCTAACATTGTTGAAAACGTTGGCAACGTGCCGTGGCGTCATGTGCCGTCAAATTACAATCCAGCTGATGTAGCTTCGAGGGGAATTAAACCCGACGAGCTGGTCAATAATAAACTATGGTGGCACGGACCAAGCTGGTTAACTGCACCGATCGATGATTGGCCTGAAAATAAAGATATACCATCAACTGATATCGAGCAACGTAAACGGACGATGGTTAATATTGGAATAATAAAGGACAATTTTTTGGATGATCTATTGAAAAAATACTCGACACTAACAAGGTTAATAAGAATCACCGCTTATTGTTTTCGTGCGATTAAACCGAAATTGAATCGACTAATCCCTCAAACATATCTCACTAGCGATGAACTAAAACATGCTTTTGAATTCTGGGTCAGACATGCTCAACGAACGGAATGCTCGGCAGAGTTACTAAATCTTCAAAAATTGAAACCAGTTGGAAATAAAGGCCAATTAGCTAATCTGAATCCATTTATAGATAAAAAGGGCGTAATGAGGGTTGGAGGTCGCTTACAACACGCTCAACTCTCTTTCGATGAAAAATATCCAATAATCTTACCTCAGAGTGGAAAATTTACTGAACTAATTCTAAATCAGATACACCAATCAACAATGCATGGACAAACGCAGTTAATGCTAAATAATTTGAGAAGAAAATTCTGGTTAACAAACGGACGCAAACAAATTAAAAAAAAAAACATTTACAGAATAACTAGCCATAATGAATACAAACAACGCGACATTGACAAACTTGTTCAACAGTACCAACAAAAACAGGAACGCTAACTAACTGAAACTCCTAAGAACGACCAAAAATGGATTTCGTTAACATACGTAGGCAAAGAGACATACAAACTATCACACTTCCTAAGGAAATACAAACTGCAAACTGCATTCAAAACTAACAACAACATTGGAAACAAACTGAAACCAAAACTGAATGACATATCAATTTACGAGAACAGCGGCATATACAAACTGACATGCAAGGAGTGGGATATGGCATATATAGGAAGGACAACACGGAAACTAACGACAAGATGCAAAGATCACTTACGATCTTTCTTACACAACAAGGCAGACCAATTATGTGACGCACCTACAAAGCCACGCACACTAGCCTGCCGCTATGACAAACTTTATGACATTTCTACACAAACAAAGCAAAGGACCGAGACTTGACATCCTAGAAAGGCTTGAAACATATAAACATAGAACAACAGACGGTAACATTATCAACAAACGACTTATTACAAATTCTGACGCAATTTTTTCAGTACTAGGCCACACTTTTCAACGAAAACGAAAACGAGATGAAACAGAACAAACGGACATCCAACAATCCAAAAAACAAAAACGTATTTTATCCTTCCAATTTAAAATTCTAGCACCATCTTGATTTTATCTTCCGAAAATTTTTTCCGTTTTTAATTTTTTGTGCAATAACTTCTTTGCAATTACTACGGTGGTTTTGTCTCAATGTGCGAGTACCACATGTATAGGTTTTTCTTTTTAATAGTTCTTGGCTAAGCTTAATGCTATTATAAATGTTAGCGAATAATGCTCTGCCCTCATCAAGTATATCACTTATCAGCTCCAAAACTACATCAGAGGCACTTGTTTGGCCTGTAAAATTCCGTGCAGGGCTATGTTTACCAGAATGAACTTTGAAACTATAAGTATACCCATCAGCAGTGTATAGTTTAAAAATTTTGACGCCATATTCGTGAGACGTTCCAGGCAAATATTGGTTGAACAATAAACGGCCTCTCCACGGAATCATTATTTCATCGATGACAACATTTTCTTCAGGAATGAGCGCACATTTAAAATTTTGCTGTAACAACTTTGATAATGGACTCAATTTTGTTAATCTTTCTTCACCTATGGGGTTTTTATTGTCCGCAAAATGAAGACATTTTAACAACATTTCAAATCCAGTAGGTGACAAAGAATTTCCTATTACAGGATTCTTATACATTGGATTCTTAGACCAATATAAACGTTTTTTTAGGAAGAAGACATAGGCCCATAGTGAGTATTATACCAAAAAACTTTTTAATTTCCTCTTCATTGGTATCTTTCTAAGTAGCCATAAATAAGCGTTGCCGAAGTTTATGTGAGCTGATTAAATTTGTAGCATATTTATTTGTCTCAGATACAATGAGTTTTAAAACATCTCTGTTTAAGAAAAATCCATATGCTTGGCTTAGATTTGTGAAATCTATAGTAACTTGGACGCTGCTGGAAAGAGTAAAATCGAATTTTCGGATCCAATTCGTTGGTTCATGCCAAGTATTCGTTACAAAAAACTGATTGGGATGATCTAGGTTTTCTCCATTCTTTGAATTTATCATCAGATTCTGAATTTGATTCACTATCTTGATCTTCCGAACTGAATGGCTTATAAGAACTATCTGAAGCTGAAAAATCTGATAACTTATCATCAAGTTCAAGCTTTTCAAGCTCATCCATAACTTTATCCTCATTCATTTCTAATAATGAAATTATTTTAACTTCGCATGCCGTGTACCACTGGTGGTACATCGTCCAAAATATACAGAAATATCTAAACCAGCTATAACAGAAAAAAAGTCAAAGCTGTTTGAGATCATTCAAAAATAAAAAAACGTCACACGTACTAGCCAACTGACATTTTTTTAGTATGTACACAGTGTACCACCGGGGGTGCACGATGTCGTGAACGTGTTAAATAGTTCACGAGAAAACTTGCTATAACACATGGATGGACGGACCGGCTGGACGCGATTTTTGTAGGGTATTGTAAAAAAATCATTTTACAAACCCTAAAAACCGGCTCTTTGGTTTTCCGGTTTTTTGATCCTCAGTTTGACCGGACGCTTTTTACAGCCGAAAAACCAGGCTTTTGATCAACCAGTTTTCCGGTTTTTTACAAGCATATTTTTTAAATAAAAAAAATTCAACCAATGAATGTGTATATTTTTACACCCCTAAATGGTTGTTCAATTTTTCATTTACAAAATTATTTAAATCAAAATGAACTGCAGGATATTTCATCATTGTGTTAAAAATAAGCGACTAACGTATTGAAATTCAAGCCAACAACTTACTGTTAAGCTGTCGTTCGTTTACAGAATAAAGATGAAAGGTCCTCCAGTTCAGTCGCCAAACATTTTGCGTTTATGGTGTATTATGGTCTAGCTTTAACAACTAATGCCAAGAACCAATCAAACGTAGAAATTCGGTTTACTTTGATACTGCCTGCCCAGCTAGGTGTGGGAAAGAACTTGTTTTCTGGTTTTTTGCATCTGGTTCTTGAATTTGAAAGAAAAAACCGACTTAAACTCGCAGGAAAAACCTACGAAAAAAACCGATTATCCGAACCAAAAAACTCGGATAAATAGTTTAATTAATGATTAGCCCGTTAAACACAATAATTCCAACTGAGATAGGTTAACTCAACTCAGAGCAGTGCTGTTGAGGCCAAATATTGAACGGGACGTTCCGAAGAGTGAAAACGAAGTTTTTTATACAAAAATGGAGTGAGATTGACAATTGACAGCAATTATGTTTTTGTATTTCGAAATTGAATTGAGAACATGATAATTTTTGCATTTACAGAACAAGCTGTTAGTAACCCGGCGCTTTATATTTTCATCTATTTGTGCAGTTTTTACCGCTCTTAATTCAAAACTTCTTCCAATTCCAAATATTCTGATACCCACAGACGTTAAATTGCGAAATTGTTATACAAGTTGAAAAAGCTTTTGAATGGAAAGGAAGGATTAAATATGCTTTAAACCCAGATAGTCTTGATTTAACGTAAACTACAACAGAATTTTCAGCATGAACAAAATATATAAAAATAATTTTACAAAAGCCTACTAAAATTGCGTTCTGCCTGTCCGTCCGTGTGTCACCCCTATTTTTCTCGGAAACAGTACAAGCTAAAAATATAAAATTTTGTCCGTAAGTGTAAAGTGGTGCCCTCTTCAAAGTTCAACTGCAAAAACGCTGTATAAGGTATTTAAAGGGAGAGGAGTAGCCTCCAAAAAAAAAGTCTCATCAAAGATAGCCGATATGGGTATCAAATGAAAGGTCTTTCCAAAACAGGTCTGAAACTTTAACTTCTTGCTTCAGGGGGCGCACAGGAAGGAGAAATACACGAAAAATTTGTGCCCCCTCTCGCGATTGGACACCTGTGATCTAGAAAACCTAATAAAAATTATGAAGGTATGTGCTTATGAGTACAACAACAAGAAATGCCTTAAAAGTTGAAATTGGCTCAACTTTGTTAATAATAGTATGATCTGCGAATTTCACATTTTCCCCAATAAAATTGTACGGATATCCTGAAAATCAATGAAATTCGATATTTAAGTAGTCTTCTTTAAGGTCCTAACACTCTGCAAGTTTGATGAAAATCTAATCATATTCACGGAAATTACAGCCATTTGAAATTTCTCCGAATACAACAAAAATAGCGCACGATGTTGGTATTTTATGGACTTTCCATCGAATCAGAAACTACAGTTTTGAATTTTGTTGTTTTCCAACAAAATGGCAACCGTTGAAGATAGAGAAACAATGGATATTCTTTTAAACGTGCCCATCTGTTTGACATGTTTCTTGACTTTATTCGTTGTTGGTGACGGCATTTCGTAATTTGGGTACAAAACCCTTCTGAAATGAGCGTAGGTCTGTCTACCTAACTTGTTTGCTGTGATTTTTAGATCAATCATCACTTATCGAGAATTTCGACCACTCTAACCACTGGGATTAACCATGTTTCTTGCTTTTCTTCACTATTTTGTCCTTGTGTTGAAATTCCTCTTTGTACTGGCCAAAGATCTGAGAGAAAGTGTTGAAAATACATGAAAAAGGGTCTTAGAATATATGGGTGCAAACTATTTGGATTAAGATGATAAAAATACTTCCTCAGAATATTGAAATTTCATTGCGATTTTGTCATTCTTTTTCATTTCAATACCCATACTACATTAAATTATAAATCTTTCAAAACTCATCTCGACAACTTCATCAGATTATTATCAAATTTTGGCAAAACCCATTTTAACAATTATTTCACCAGCTAACAACATCAATCTTATCACCTTGTGTTAAGAAAGTTGTTGTCTTGTCCGCAACTTGTTGTGACTTCAAGAGAAAGCGATAGCGAAAGAAGCCAAGGAAAGTGAAATATATTGCCGAGTATCTTCAACTCTATTAAAAGATAATTTACTTAGGAAAAGTTTTCAGTTGAAATTTTCATTAGCACCTGTTACTAACCAAGAGATGTGCGAATATCTTGTCACCCAAGGAGCGGTACTTGATGAAAAGTTCCGGGGAAAGAATTAGAAGGATAACGTTTCTACGAATCATAAATGTAGGGGTTTGCAAAATTGATTGTTGTGTAAAGAAATTGTCTGGGGTATTTAATAAGGTTATTTTATTCATTCGACTGGGAAGGGAAAGTTTTAATCTTAAAAAAGTTTTCACTTGTGAGTATATGAACTTTTTTTCACGGTGTTGGTTGTATTTTTTAAGGGAATCTTTATAAAAAGCTTCCTAAATTTAGGCTTACTGTTCTATTTAGATTCTATTATTTTGCATAAATGTTAAAACATTTTTGATTTCAAATCCACTGGTCTACAAAACTATTCAGGATGGTAGCATTATATTCACAGTAAACTAAGTGATCTCAATCCATGAATCCCTTCATGATTTCTATCTCTACTCATCATTTTCAAACCCGAGAATATCTTTTGCGGGCTCTAAGCAACAATTTGCTCGGCTAAGGCCTACTCTACGATATGAAGGAGGTTCAGTAATAAATGAAAGTCATATTAAATACTGCCTAGATACTAGCCCTGGCCCATATCTATGCTGTATCTACTCCCAACTCATTAAGAAGAAAGTGACTTATCATAGGCGCCATACAGTCGTATGAATCCGAAAAATGGAGCTAACCTTTCAGCAAGGAGGTATACCAAAAATACCTGGTGCATTGACGAATAGTGCTGAGGACACATTATCCTCTATGACGTGACATTCCAAGCCGGCCCTTTGCATCTAGGGCTCATCTCCTTCAAGGTTCTGCAACCTCGTTCGCAAATGGATTACTCCCAGCAAGGTTCTGCCATCAGCTTCTATTGTATCTTCCCATCAAGTCCTCGGTCTTCCGTTGGACATTTGCCTTGTGTTCTACCGTTTGATGTCCTTTTGTTCTTCCCAATTTTTTACCGCAATCGTTCTACATGACCCTAGATTCAATTTGCGTAATTTTCCGCAAGTAGATACATGTAGTTCGTCAGATAGCAAATCATCGTTGTAACGTAGTCTCCACTATTTTCCTTGTTTTACTGGGTCGTATATTTTCCGGAGCACTTTGGACTTAAATATGCCCAATGCCTCTTTGGACTCGCTTGTCAGGATCCATGTTTTACTTCCATATAACAACACAGGCTTGACAAGTGATTTTATTACGAAATATAAAATAAAACAAAAAACAACCCCCGGAGCCACTCCTGGAAGAAAAGGATCAATGCTCACTAGCGCGACAACTCCCAGCCAAGTATCACAGCCGGTGAACTTTCCAAAAGATTTTCCCCTTTTTCCGACGAACAGAAGTAAATTTAAACACTACGCAGTCACGTGGTCATAACCATTCTCATGCACTTAATTTTAGACTTTTCCGCAAATCACAGCGCACTGTCCTCAAAGTCGCTGTCATTGCAAAGCATATGGTTCAATTCACGAAATAACATTGGACACAAGTTAAAGATGATTTCCAACGTACCCGAAGTAAAAATTAAACAAGTTGGGTAGACAGACCTATGCTCATATCAGAAGGGTTTTGTACTCAACTTACAAAATGCAGTAACCAGCAACGAAGAAAATCAAGAAACATGTCAAAGACGTTTTTATTGGAGAAAATGTGCAATTTTAGGATCATACTATTATTAACAAAGTTGAACGAATATTTACTTCTGAGGTGTTTGTTATAGTTATACCCATAAATATCTCCTTTGATAATTTTTTCAGCTTTTTTAGATCACGGGTGTCAATTCGCGAGGGAGGAAACACATTATTCATGTTTCCCCCCCCCCCCCCCCCCCTGTGCCGCCACTGAAGCAAAAACTGTCAGTTTAAGAACTGTTTTGAAAAGCTCTCATAGATACTCATATCGGCTACCTTTCATGAAATTTATTTTCAGGGGCCACTCCTCTGTACTGTAATCATCGATTCATGGCCTGCTTTTTCGAATCCTAGAATGGTTACAAAGCCCTTTTGCTAGGAGCTCTCTCCTGCCTCTTCGACTTGTTTCAATTGTATATACTCATCTTCATGATACCTATCATTCCTGAAATTTTCATGCAAATTCTAGCAAAGCTGTAGTGTCTAAGTCGGTAAAAAGCACATATGGCTCCATAGCCATATGTTTCCATAGTAATACAGGCCATATTGCTCCATAGTAATACAGGAAAACTCAAATCGCTATAACTTCGGTAAATACTATTTGATCTTTATGAAACTTTCAGAAATAATCAATCTTATTAATAGTCATCCGTTTGCTAAATTTTATTGAGCTTAAAGGTACCGTTTGGATTTTATTCAAGAAAACAGAAAATCGAAAAATCATACTGTTACTAACAAAGTTGGGTGAATTTTGACTTCTCATGTATTTGTTGTTATTGTACTCATAAAGGCCTACATTCATGATTTTTTTTCAGATTTTTCGGATGGAAGGTGTCCAATCGCGAGGGGGGGTACGCGAAAGTTCGTACGTTTCCCCTTCCCCTCGTTACTTATAGGGCAATTTTAAGACTTGTTTTGAAAAGATCTCATTGAGACCTTTCCAGTGACACCCTACTCGACTACCAATGGTGAAAATTTTTTTTAGGGGTCACCTCCCTGCATGGGGAGACCCCCCTTAAACCCCTTTGAAAAATATTTCCACCCTTGAACTTTCAAGAGGTCACCACTTCTGACCTTTCTACAAAGTTTCATGGCTGTAGCCTCTATAGTTTCGGAGAAAAAGTGCTGTGACATACAGACGGACGGACAGACGGACACAGGTCGTGATTGCAATAGGGTTTTGTATTTTAGTACAAAACCCTAAAAAGAGGCAGGAAATGAACTCCGAACCTTTTTGGAGTCTTGCAACAAAGAAAGAACTGAAGGTTTTACTAGCGGATTAGACTCAAGACAAGACGGATAGGTAGATGTCATTCCTTCTAGAAAAGAGAACACGCGCAACATCCGTCGACGTCAGTGGCGTAAGGTGTATGGATCTGCTGGTGGACGTCAGTGGCGTAGGGCGCTAAGATGAAGGTTATCGCAGTTACACCGTGTGTACTAATTCTCCTCAGGCAATCATTCTTATTAGATACACACCGGTGATGACGACAACCATGTTTAGAAGTGACAGAACTATATATATTTTTTAATTTTCCTACTTATGCGAACTCAATATATTTTTGCAACTACGAATTATGTTCAGGTTAATTTATCCTGGAAGTACTAGTTTTTGCTAAACTTTTTTTCGGTGTGTATCTAATAAGAGTGATGGTCTGGGGAGAATTAGTACACACGTCCAAACCACTTTTTTCTAACATTTTTCTTCTCTAATAATTTTTAAGAAATATTATTAAAGTAACTCAATTATGTAGCTACACACAAAAAATGTTCATAAGTAATTAAAGTTCGCATTTCCCAATCGATCAACTATCCCTAAACGCAAACAAGACCATCTTTATCTTCTCATACCCGAATGAACTGTAACAATTTAGACGATTGTAAGTCAAACCCTCATCGATCAAAAAGACACTCAACCGTAGCAGAGCCATATATAACACCGTTCTAGTTGTACATGTCGGCAAAAAGGCTAAAAGACAACAATAATTTTACAGCCATCCCACTACCCACCCACCAGATACTGCACCTACCCCCATATTCCATCTAATCAACAATAAATATTTCACCATTATCTTCCCTACTACACTAGTACAATGTCTGTCTATTTATTCTTTAGTAAAGCTTTGTCAGCTTCTCTTCAACAAATCGAAATTTCACCCCCTCGCATCCTTAAACATGCTTTCATGCTTTGTAAACCGTATGGAATCAATATTAGGAAAATTATGTGGGAATTTGTTACGGTCGTGCTTCTGATCTTTCGCTATACTCGCTCTCTCGGGCGGTTTTATTGAGCACAATTGTGAAAACATGCACAATCTATTGGAAAAGCTATTGTTAACAGTTGCAGGTAGGTATCTGTAGAAAATTTATAGAGAGAGAAAATATATTGTTTACGTTATGTATAATACTCGTTCATATTTAGTATTTAACGCGTGCAAACGATAGTAAAGATTGAAAGATAACGCCATGTGGCTGTAACGGGATATTGGATTATTTTCATTATAGTTAAGGCAGGAGAGATAATATGTTGGGAAAGTCCTTACAGAAAATTTAGTTATATGCTCACAGATTTTGGGCGGATCTTGCGATGAGTAATTAAATTTAGACATTGTTTTTTTAATCATAATTAAATGTTCTTTATGTGGTACCGTTTTCGAGATGAACGGTAAAAACTTAAAAAAACTGCATTCTCGCGGGCTCACATATCAGCCGGAAATACGCTACTCTTACGCAAAAACGGCACATCCTACACTACACAACATTAATTCAGCTGTTCAAAAACACCCACCCAACCTACTTGTTTTGCGATAACTAGGATCCAATGCCTTTTTCCCACCCACTCGCAGCTTCATGCACACCCTATATCAGAAATGAAAACATATAACAATTAGAGTAAGATATCATTTCGCAACAAAGTTAATAAAGTTTATTTCATCCTATATGGTTTTTTGATTGTCGTGAGTTTTTTGAGAAACTTATGTGCCTCATAAATTTCAGATTTTATTGGGCTCAATCTTTGAGAAATGCAACATAAGGATAAATCGGATTGCCACAGTTAAAAGTTTAATGGGATGCAACGTTTTCGAGGCATGTCAAAAAAATTGAAAAAGATACCATAGAGCCGCCCTCCACTTCCCACGGCAAAGGAAACAGTGAAGATCTTATGGGTTGCTGTTTAGAGAACCTCCTCCTCAGTTAAACTCCCCTGTTCGTAAAACTCTTGAAACTATGACTTAAGAATGACAATTCATACGACCTAGCCAATGAAATCATTCCTCGTTCATCTGTGTGAAAATAAGTCATCGTTGAGATGTCAACATTTTGTCAACCTGAATAAAAAGATATACCTCAGAACATAAAACTTCCTTCAGTCAAATTTTTGCTGACAATAAGCTCAGTCTTAAAGAATTGGTGACTTTTAGGTATCTGTTTCATATCATTGTGGTGTATGGGTGCATGTTTATCATCAATTATTTTCAAAAAAGTGTTGTATTAAATAAACTGCACCCCGTTTTCCGCGTACAATACTCCATACACCAGGCCTATAAGTAGGAAAACCATTGTTGCAATCAGCAAGTGTCACATATTGGTAATTCATTCTCAACTGGCTGAATTTTTCATCATTATCAATTGAGGGTTAACAATTCAACCACCCAAATTTCGAGCCGGGAGCAATTTCTTTCCAGTATGCGGCAAGAACAACAACGAACACTTATTCAATAGTAGTTTTTTGCGTTACTTTTGAATAGTAGAGCATTTGGTCGTTGTTGCTAACAACTAATTTCAATCAGCTGGTTGCAGTCATGGCGACGGCACGGAATGCCGCCTAGCGCACAGCTGAGAAAAACCAGCCATAAAAGTGCCATGGAGGATCAGCTGTGCGCTTTCCGAATAGAATGCGTTGACAACGGCAGTTGTCGGCTGTTGAACTTTTGACCGGGCGGTTTTTTGGGGGGTTGAGTTAGCCTGGATTTGGATTTTAGATGGGAGTCCGTTTTTTGGCGGTGTCGGAGTAACTTGATTTAGAATTTGGGGACAAATTTTTTGGTTTGAAATTTGGGGATAAAGTTTTTATTTGGAATACGGGGAATAAAGTTTCTAATTTGGAATCCAGGGATAAAGCTTTGATTTGGAATTCGGGGGATATAATTTTTAATTTGAAATTCGTGAACAAACGTTTTAGTGGACGAAAGTTCGAAGGTTGGTGGAAGAAGAGTGCATAAGTGTTAACTACTAGCATTCAGTTGACGATTTCCATTGCAAATTTGATGCACAGTTAAAATTTAAAGAGTTTCGTGCAGGGATTTTGATTCGTGTTGAGAGAAAAATAGTACAACGCCTGTGTTACTTTTAATTTGCCAAATAAAGTGATGTTTCCAAAACGTCAATAATGAAAAATCTGTTAATGAAAAGACGTGTATGCAAGTTAAAATAATTCCCAATAAAGAAAAGTCGAGTGAATTGAAAGTTCGGTACAGAAGCCTAACATCTAGACATGAAAGAACCGGAGTTCCGAAACTGAAGCATCTTTTGAAGTAAGCTGACTTGAGGACTTGGTAGAGTTGAACAAATGTTGACAAATAGTGAAAAAAAATTTAAATACCTCTGCATATACTACTCATAACTGCGAATTTCAGTAGATTTGAAGTGTTAAGGGACAAATCAGCGCCTGCTTATAGAAACGAGATATACTATTGCAAAATTGTCAATCTCAATGCGTCACAGGGCTCAGATCTATCGTGTAAATTATATTTTTATTTTCTGCCAAAATCAAACCAAAAAATAAGTATACATGTAATGATTTTAACTTCTTCGTACGTTCAAGACTTCCCGAAGGGAATCCAAGCCAGCCTCTCATCGATTAAAGTCGTGAAGTCTTGAGACACATCAAAACTGTGCCTTTTAAGGCTTACCTGTTCTGATGCTCGCAGTCTACTCCAAGGTGGCTAGTTAAAAAAAAAATTTTGGTCGTGGGTCTTCACGAGAGTAAATTACGCCCGAATATAATCTTTTAGCCACCGATTTAAGTTACACGTTTGAAACGCATTCTAAAATATTTAGATGAAAAAGCTTTTGACCTTACTTTACTTTGCCGTCTCTTTCAAATCGTCCGGCATTTCAAAATAGCAAACTCAAAAAAAAAACAAATACACATTAGCAAATGCGTACCAACGCGGTGCCGAAAATACGCTACTCTTATGCAAAAACGGCACATCCTACACTACACAACATTAATTCAGCTGTTCAAAAACACCCACCCAACCTACTTGTTTTGCGATAACTAGGATCCAATGCCTTTTTCCCACCCACTCGCAGCTTCATGCACACCCTACGTCGCAAATTCTTACAGATTTCTCAACTGTTTCATTTTTCTTCGCCTATTTTCACAAGAAGTCATCTTCAGTCCTTGCTTCTCCTTTCTGTAGCTCAAAATGCAAGTTTTAATTCGCTTAGCAAGAAAACCTTTCTGGCCACAAATCGTATGATTACACAACGTTTTCACTGTAACACAAAGTTTTCGTCTCTTCCACAAAATTATATTTGAGATTTTTCCAAGCAATGACAGAGGAGCCTCGGACTGGGTGCAGGTGCACTAACTTGAAGAGATTCAATTTCGAATAACATCACTTTTCAGGGTCTTGAAGATTTCCACTCTTTTCGGCGGCACGCGTTTTGCTTATTGTCACCAAATCGCGAACATAACACAGAAGTGGCCCATTCGCCACAATTCAAAAATAAAGGAAAAATCGCACATGTTTGATAGCTTTCCTGTTTACCATTTTTCCGCTCGCAAAAAATTTTCTTGGTGGCACTACCGACTTTTAGATAACGGTAGCAAAACATGGAAAATAACCAATCCGCAAAATGTGAGCCACGGAAAACTCACAGTTCGCCCATGAATGTCTAAATGACACTTTCTAATTAGATACGGTTCCTTGGTGATGGTATATTTGACTAGCAATTGTGGCCGATCTTTGGTTTCATTTCGGCCGTGACAGATGCTAGATGGCAATTCGCAAAAAAGGTCTTGAGTTGTGCCAACGTCACGACAGGGGAGATTTGAGAGGACACACTTTTCTCGTAGCACAAATTATTCAAAAATTTTCTTTTCTATGCAACTAGTAAATAATTTTGGTTTAAATTAACTAGAAATAATTTTTTCAATGCTACAGAATTATTACCCAAGCGCACGTGGCTTGAGCGTCCAATTAACTTTCAATTTCGCAAGATATCCAGGTGAATCCCAATGAAGGAGGGCACAAACTCCTGTTTTGCAGCTTTCATCAAGGCAGTGCAAACTCAATTATTTTATTACATAGAGGTAGGTAATATTAGGCCCAATCAATGTGGCTTTAAGCAAGCTGACTAAGTATGACCTCCAACTGTTCGTTTACATCAATCGGATGCTAAGTTTGGCAGCACTTTCGGTATAATGCCAAAGTCTGTCTATAGGGAAGACCAAGAGGAGCTATGAAAGAGTACTGATTTGGATGAAGAGATGCGGCCAAAGTTAATTACTGATGGTCCAAATTTACAAAGAAATCGAAGTCTTAGCGTCAATGGTCAACGTGTTTTCACTCACAGATTTTTGACACCTACAGTAAACTTAAGCAATGAAACAGCTCCGTAGTAATTGTTAATATAATCTGGTCACCTCATCAAACTGCATATTTTTTATGTCATGCTATAAGTAACAACGCACGTCCAGTTTCCATCATTTAGGCAGGAATTAGTGGTTCACTTCAGCTATTTTAACATCTTTAAATTTGACATCCCCTTATAATGAAACGACCTTGTTCGAGGAAAGTAACGGTTTCGTTTTGTCCCATGTTTGCGTTTGTCTCAAACCTTCATGTCTGCTAACTATAAAAGAGGAAAATTTCGAATTACTGTAGAGTAGTTTGATTGGCACATAATAAAAAATTTCTAAGGTCAGTAAAAACTGATATCTTATAGAGAAGAGTACACGTGATAAATATGTTATTTTGCAACTTCATGGCATGACAAAGAACGTGTTCCATATGATCCCACAAACAGCTACCCGACCAGCACACGTACGTGGTTGCAAAGCGAAGCTAATCAGCAGATTTCGGTTTTTTTAGCTCACTGACGTTTATGCCAGCCCCTTGGTATTTGAGTTCTGCTTTAGCTTTTAGCACTACAGCCCCTGTCGGGCCTTCGCTTAGAGATTGTTCGAGTAGCTCATTATCTTGATCGAATGCATCGGCAACTCGGGAAGGCGATTTAGCTACCATGCTTTGGCCATGTATCCATCCACCCAGCTACGATACCTCCTGATTTTAAACGAGAACGTATCTTAACTGCACGGGCTTATAATCCGTCCGAAGAACCACTTGAACTAAATCAACTCGAACCAGGAACCTTTGGCTTACAGGGTGAATGCTCTAACTACTACGCCACGCGGATTTGAGTCGTGCACAGACTTCAAATACTCTCAGTCACTACACACCCTCAGAACATCTAAAAAGACATCAGTTGTCAAAATATTTAGACGTGAAATACCCAGACCTCATTTATAAATCCACTGATTGGAACACTTCGGAACCGATTATCGGCGGTCAATTTTTAGTAAACAGCATTGGGAAACCAGTCAACATCACTACTTTGGCAAAACTTACTACAGTCTTTATAGACAGGATAATTCAATTTAGAAAAACATATACAAGAGTTGACATCCTTTTGGACTACTACCATCTGAGCTCAATTAAAAGTGTGACCCGATGCAGACAAATTAATTCAGCCGCTCCAGTAAGAAAGGGGGTTCAGAAGTGGAACACTTCCACTGCCAACAATTGAAAGAACTTTCTAACACTGGGGAAAACGGAGCCTCCAGACTTGGCAAACCTTTGAGTATGCAAATGCCCCTGGCCTTGGGGAAGATACTATGGATACCTAGATCAAAAACCGCGGTGAAATACGAGAAGGAATAAAACTAATGGTACAGGGATCGGGTCCACAGTACTGGCGTCAGAACGTTGTGAGTGAGCAGGTTCCCGGCCGTCATTCTCTAGCAACCGCAATGTTATAGGATTGGTGAACTTGGCTTTTATAATAGATATATCTACAAGCAATCACGGGACTAATGGAGAAAACCCTTTCTGGCGTAGACCATTGTTGGGATGAATACCGTTGAAACAACACCTTGGGGAAAGCCAGCAAATCCCAAAACTTAAGCCACAGCAAATGTTTTCAAAGATAACGCGGTTCCGAAAGGGAAAGCAACTACCCTGGCGTCATCTATAACGGCAACAACGTTGGCTGAAAGACCAATGGAAGACGACAAACGGTCAAATGAATGGAAAAAGGTAAAATGCATGGCCCAACTAGGCATTGCTATGACTTTTGAGCGCAGTAAGAAAACTATGCGCAACCCCAGAGCACCCTGTGCAAAAGGAGGGAAATAGAAATGATCTGTGAACACAATCGGAGACAAAGAAGGAAGAAGGAGAGAAACTTCTTGCCGTCACTCAAACAATTGAGGCACGAGAATCGGAAAACGCGAACCTCTTTCAAGAAGCTACGCCAGAGAATGCGATGGTTATTGCCCACTCCAAAGAGGAGCAGCTTATTCAAAAAGCGGGAGTATGGGCATTGTTGCTGTGTAAAAGCTGCTAGTGACGTACAAAAAATATCAAAAAGAACGTCAGAAACATGGTTCTTGCGCTAGAAGGACTCATGGGTTGCATCACACCCTATAGGCGCAGGTAGCTTTAGGAAGAAAACGACCAAAATGCCAAGCCCTCTAGCACAGTGCTAGTAGTTCCAGCTCTTGGCAGTAGCGAATGGAGGCAGGCAGCCCATTCGAAGGTAACTACAAGAAAGAAGCAAAAACGAGGCGCCAAACAAAGCAACTAATCCTGACAAGGAGTTTCAGGCAGTGGAAAGTAAGGCAAACAAAAAAGTGGGCAAAAAGACTTTCCTTAAAAAGACTGGCAAAGAGCCTTTAGAAGAAATAGAGAACAATGATTTTTCCGATATAACACAAAAACTAAAAATCAAACAACAGTGTGAACTCCCTCTGAAACCTGCATTTAGTCAAAATGTAGTCAAGCCAAATGACAACAAACTGCCATTAGGACTCCGTGACCTATCTGGTCTGGATACTTACTGTGGGAATTCAGACTAGAGGCCACCAGCAAGGTCGCGTTCCATGATACGATCAAAAAAGTTCTTAGAGACTCTCTTGAGTCGATGGTAACCCTAGAAATCAGCAACTTCGACTGTGTCACGGATAAACCTGAGGGTAAGGAGGCTTTAAAAGGGAATCATTGAGTTTAAGCGAAGTCAAAGTAAGAATGACACGGGAAAATATCAGAGAAGAACGCAAAGCCATTGATAAGGATAGAAATGCCAAAAAAGTCCTAGCGAAAGGCAAAATCAAAATAGGTTGGATTATCTACAGAACACAGAAAAGAGCAATTCCTTCTCACTGCTTCAGACGCCATGAATATGGGTGCAGCATATAACTGTCTTTGTATCAAAATAATGGTCAAATAGGGCGTAAAAGGGAAAGCACAGTCAAGGCACGATGCACTCTCTTTAAGAATGTTGAGGGAGAACCTGGTGACCTCAATCACGTGCTAGGGTTAAGGAGAGATTCTGGTCTTACAAAGATGCCATAATCAAAACCAAATCAATACTCCGATGAGCTGAGCCCTACAAGTTAACTTGCAATGAATTACAAGTACTTGAGCAGTCTGCGGAGATATTAACCCTGACCTTCTGTTGCTCAGTGAGCAACATCGCGAACATCAAGAACTTGCAGCTCTGATACCCTGAAAAATCGGGCTCCTTTGCCATCTGGGATTGAGGCAGCGCCCACTAACATATAAAGGACTATGGACATGAAGCTGGTTTTGTATAAGGTGTTCTTGAATAACTTTTATTAGTGCTTATCCAACACCGATCGAAACAATGCTATCTTTCCGAACCAATCTTAATACCTTTGGTGGATGCTGTCTTGAACACAGAAGGTAGATGCTCATCGGAGGAGGTTTCATTGCTAGAGCCATTGCATGGGTCATGCCTCAATCTGACAAGAAAGGCAAGAAGGTCCTAGAAATATCGGCCATACTTTCCACCGCTAGAACTTTGATGGTATACCAAGAGATAACTGGTAAGTAATAGAGGACTACTCAAACTGCGATCACTAGTATATAATATAGTAGTTTAGATCCGCGACGGTGCACCTTAGCGTACATAAACCTATACCCCAGCCTTCGGATGGAAAACTGCGAAGATGGACGTTGGGAAGTTCGCTGACATGCTCATGTAGGTGTGCCTGCCATCGGGAAGTGGAAGAACTACTATGAGTATAGTATCTATTTACGAGTTTTCCATGCTCCGTTAGAGAACCCTTCACGGTAAGCCGCTAGTGTACTTATAGTCAACGGAAATCGCTGAAAAGAGAAAGAAGTTCCACAAACTTCAATGATATGTCCAGCGAGTGCAGACGCCAAAAGAGGTAGACACTAGGTTAACAGCATAAAAATCGGCCAAGAAATTCATCGCAAGCTAATTAACAAGAGTGAGGCCCGATGTTGGCAAGACCTTGTGGGCGTTATGAATAGAAACCCGTGGGGTCAAGGGTCACGCTAAAAGTTTGGCGCCCTACGGAAGCCCTGCTTGCATGAAGCATAAAAGATAGACGAGATTGTATGAGCTCCGTTCTCTAAGTTTCCCGCCCCTATCAACGCAGTCGATGACAGAACACCCGTGGAAGGCTCAACTTTCACGTAAATAGAACTGAAAGAGGATTTTCTATCTACGGCAGCAAGGAAGATACCAAGATCAGATGGCATTTCTGCTGAACTATTGTAGCTTGTTCACAATCTTTCCCCTGACTTGCTACTCAGTACGTTCAACGCTTGCCTACGCCAGATAGTCTCTGAATTGGTTGGTCCAGTGATTGCAAGCGTTATACACATCGCTCTCCTTGCAATAAAGTGCAATAAAACTTACTCGCACAGAAACAAAGACAATAGAGAACCAACTGCTCTTGAAGAGAGAAAACGCTCACCAAATGATTGGCAACAATGGAGGGTGAATGGCATGAAGGATAAAGCGACCGTGAGCCTTATTTCTGACCTGAGGCCGTGGTTCAACCGTAGTTATGGTAAGGCTGATTTCTATCGAACCCAGTTCTTGAGCAGGCATGGATGTTTCCAGTCTTACCAGCGCATTATTGGCAAGTTATTGTCTGCCGATTGAGTCTTCTACGCTGGAGAAGCCGATGACGGCTGCCTCATTTTTTTCCTTGCAAAGAGTGAAACAATCTGCTCGGTGATCTCGTTAAGGAATCGGGAAAGTTCTCTCCAGGTAGTCTAATCAGAGACATGCACAGATTAGTTGACAAATAGAACCAGATGACATATTACGTTTGGGTTCAGAGTGTTGAAGGCAAAGAGCTCTATTTCCTAGCGCTACCCTTTCCCTACTCCCCTTTCGCTGGAAAAGAGATCCTTGAAAACCGATAGCATTAAAAATTAGGCTTAGCACGAAGTAATGTGTCAAACGACACAAAGCTAGGTTCTTAGATTGACGGGCGAGGTGTTTAATGGGTAGTCCAGAGGCTCTGTGAACCTGAAATTCAAGGGATAGATCGCTTTCGTCCCAAACCAAAAAAAAATATTTATGTTAACAAAGTTATACTACAAACAAGTTTTCTGAATTCGCTCAACTCAGTGTGCAATTCTTTTTCATTTATTATCGCCTTTTAATCAGCAATGTGTAGGGCCAATTTAACTTGCGATAATTGAAAATTGGAAGCGTAAAGCCCAACATATTGTCAAATTATATAATTTAAATAACAGTTGCAACCGAACAGTTTTCCGAATGAAAAGCAAGGCAAATAAATGTGTAAAGAATAGTTCAAATTTCATCATGTGCTTGTTGGATTGCTTGCAAACTCTAGTTTTCTTGCAATATAATGCTTTTTCCTCCATAAATGCGGTAAGAAATAAAAAATGTTGCCAACTGCAGCTGTTATTTAGTGATCCTCTGGCACTATGAGCTTCTAAGCGAATATCGTTTGGCGTCCGAAACAATATTCTTGGGTAGTCTGGATTCACTTCTTTCCCTTTTGATTTCTTTCCAACCTTTTCCGAAACGCTCTGGCCCATGTCCTCGCGTAATGATGCTGTTGATATAGAAACTTTACCAAATAACTGCCAAAGGCTTGAACTCATAAGTGCTTATCACTGAATTTTGGCTAGTTGTTGGTCGGTTTTCGATCCTTTCTCGAGACGTTCAAAATATAAGTTCTTCGTTGTCAAAATCTACTGGCTTTTGGCTACTCTCGTTCAGTTGCTGACTCCAAACTTGCACCGTCAAGGCCGTGATCCAAAACCTGTAAATATCGGAACTTTTCGACTAGGATACATTGCGACGGAAATAAAAGTTCGACTTCTTGTCAAGGAATTTACCGTGGTAGGGTCTATAGCTAGTATACGAGGTTACATACAAAAGATCTTCTGCACCACAATCATCACTCGGGTGGTCGGAACAACCCAGGAAATAACCATTCGAAAAAAGTGCATATATGAATATGGTATATTTCAATTGTGCAAATCTAGCATAGAAATCCTACTTTAAGCTATTTCTTTCCACGCACTTTACACAAATCGTCTGTCACCATTGCGCACCCATAAAGAGACACTTCCGCCATCACTTGTGTTGGAAATATTGCATTCGATGCAAACTCTGTAGCGGTTTTATACATGGTTCGAGGTTGCGTTAAGATTTGAAGAAATGCTGTAGAGCGAGATGAAGCGATAACAAAAATTGCATATAAATAGTAGCCAAAACTAATAATTGATGGCTGTGAGGAAGAAATCGCCTATCTCTTAATTTCTGAGCAACAGAGTGCGACCTAATCAATTTGTATTTTACTATCGGATTGTCTTGTGCCGAACCGATTTTTTTCAAGCGCAGACTGGACCCTAATGAGACAGATAAACAGATGCAGTCTGAAACTCTATGAGAACTCCAGAAACCAGCTGTAAAAGAGCTGCTAGCTTGCATTTCATGCAGAAAACAGAAAATTTTTTACAAAAGAAATTCTATTTTAAAATTTTTAAAATTTCAAAAAAAATTCCTCTGGTGAAATCTTCTCGCTCTGAGTTCCACATAAAACATACGTACGATTGTAACACGTTTCAGCGTCATATGGTTCTTCCCCCAACTGCTGAAAATTTTGCATTCATGTCAAACATTCAGAGGAAAATTTATACCATGAGTGTTCATTCTTCATATTCACTATTTTAATGAACTTTGCCAAGTGTATGCATTGTCACAAATCCTTGCATCGTAAAGCAAAGCTCTCTACCAAATAAACCACTTATCTTTGAACTCACAACACTAATAAGTTCGGTATACATGCTCTGTAAGCGTGAGAAATTGTATTTTCCGTTTAAAATGTTTCAATCCATTTTCCGTCACGTTATTTCATATTTTCCGTATTTACGTATACAACTATAAATATGTTAAATACACCTGTCAGACCGTAATTTCCAACTTTCAGAATTCATATAACCATTCGTTATTCTTCAAGTCGACACTTTCTTTGAATTTCAAAACTCTTTCTTACGAATGAATGCATCGTCGTGAATAGCGCACGACATCATCTTCTTACATACCATGTACACCGTCGTCCATGGTAGGAAAAGTTTTGTGGTTTCAAGCAGTTTTCATTTTCCGTCCAATTATCTCATACAGGCATTCCGTAAAAGTGCTACTACATTCATATTGTGCCGGCATGTCAGAAACCTCTGAGCACATTCACGTCTGAAATGAACGAATAATAAACACATTTCCACCTTCCCTTCAAACAAACTTCGCAAGAAGTATACTCCTTGTAGTATTTTTGGGACCAACCAACTTTGAAACTCGCTCTCACTTTACCAAGACGAATGACGATGATTCTGACTCCAACTTGAGGAACGATTGCATGAAAACTTCAAAAAAACACACCAAACACAGAAATAAGTATTTTCCAGTTTTCATCCTTGTATTCGCCAAAACGTTAAAACTTTTTTGGCCAGGCCTTGGTTGGCTTCGAGTTTAGTACGTTAGATTTCTTGTTTCTGCTTTTTGTAGCTCTTCTTCCTTTCTGTTGCATATCTATTGAGGGTTTTTGCAACTGCTTTTATTTCTTAAGGAAGAAAACTATAGAACTAAGAGAAAAACTATCTGACATTCATGTATTCAGTTAGCGGGGAGAGGAAGGTGGGCCTGAATACGGTACAGAATATCGAAGTATGCATATATCTTTGCATGTGAAAATTTAATAAGAGGGAGTGAAAAAATGAAGAGTGTGCTCATATTTGACATTTATTAGGGTAAGTGACTTCTCAAATGATTTGAGGAGGTATGCCTGAATCAAAGTGTCGAAGATTCTCAAAGAGTATTTAGGAAAACTTTATTAATTCTATGTAATTGGAAAAGTTTAGTTTATGGTTCAACTCTTTTCGAATACGAAGTGCGAATTATAAGAAGGGTTAGAAACTGATGGTGTCAAAGTAAGGTTGCTTTTTTTATTGAATCCTCATTGAAAATCCGGGTGGTCATCACGTGCGAAAAGATATTGTAATGAAAATCAGGAAATCATTCTTTAAAAAACCAAGAATGAGAATATCCTTGAACTGGTTTCACGCAATGTATTGAACAACGTAGCCAAAAATTACTTAAGAGGTAAATTCTGAAACTCCAAGACCTTCCACGGGGGTTTCGCTGTAAATAGCCAATAAGCAGCTGCGAATAATGGTCGGCAGATAAGTATGAGTCTCAGGGGAGACCTAATTGGCCAATTGGAAAGTCCCCGGTCTGATGCACAGATGGCGGTGCTAGTATTAAATCCATATAATTTTTAGTTAGTACAAACCTTCAAACGATACGTGTCAAAATTTGACATCAATCCGACCATTAGTTTGTGAGATATCGCGTTGTGAGTGTAGCTTCTTGTGTTATTTGAAAAAGATGGAAAAAAAGAATTTCGTGTGCTGATAAAATATTGCTTTTTGAAGGGAAAAAATACAGTTGAAGCAAAATCTTGGCTTGATGAAGAGTTTTCGGAGTCTGCACCAGGAAAATGAACCATCATTGATTGGTATGCTAAGTTTAAACGTGGTGAAATGAGCACCGAAGACGGCGAACGCAGTGGACGCCCAAAAGAAGCTGACACCGACGGAAACATCAAAAAAGTTCACAAAACAATTTTTAATGACTGCAAAGTTAAGTTGATCAAGATAGCAGACATTGTGAAGATATCATCTGAATGTGTACATCATATCATTCACGAATATTTGTACATGAGAAAGCTGCGTGCAAAATGGGTGGCGCGCGAGCTCACAATCCATCAAAAGCAACAACGTGTTAATGATTCTGAGCAGCGTTTGAAGCTGTTTAAGCGCAATAAACCTGAATCTTTGCATCGATATTTGACAATAGATGAAACATGGCTCCATCATTACACTCCGGAGTCCAATCGACAGTCAGCTGAGTGGATTGCACACGATGAACCGAATACAAAGCGAGGAAAAACACAACAGTCAGCTGGCAAGGTTATGGCATCAGTATTCTGGGATGCGCAAGGTATAATATTCATTGATTACCTCCAAAAGGGCCACACCATCAACAGCGATTATTATATAGCATTATTTGATCGTTTAAAGCATGAAATCGTTAAAAAACGACCTCACTTGAAGAAAAAAAAGTGCTGTTTTATCAAAACAATGCACGGCGTCAGAAATCAATGTAAACAATGGCAAAATTGCATGAATTGGGCTTCGAATTGTTTCTGCATCCATCGTATTTGCCATATCGAGCGCCCAGCGACTTTTTTCTATTCTCAAACCTCAAAAATATGCTCGCTGGAAAGAAATTTAGCGCCAATGAAGAAGTAATCTCCGAAACTGAGGCCTTTTTTTGAAGCGAAAGACAAATCGTACTACAAAAATGGTATCGAAAAGTTGAAAGATGGCTGTGTCGGCCTCGAAGGCAACTATGTTGAATAATAAAATCGAATTTTGCCAAAAAAAATGTGTTTTACTATGGTAGACCACGGACTTTTCAATTGGCCAATGATGCCAATGATCCTCACTGAGAATGACGGAATATATGGCATCATCGAACGTCCATATATCCTGGGCGCATGTATGGAATCATCGAACGTCCATATATCCTGGGCGCAGGTTGCTGGGAGTAACAATCTTACGGCTCAGAGGTTGGACCCCCAATACCGGAAACAGAGAGTAGTAAGTAAACAGGCCTTTAGCCTTCATCATCCGGTGAAAGCAATATTATCGAAGGAGTGAACTTGGCTAACATAACAGATACGTCTATATGCAAACTCAAATCGCCTTGATATACTTAGTACGGAGGATACACAATTGGAGAGCATGAGAGGACTACTCAGCCAGTGATCATCAGTGCATTCTGCTTGGGATCAGTGACGTTGCCTCGCAACGGCCGTGCTCTCGGCTTTCTACGATTGGATAGAACATAGGAGGCTCAACGGGTGCGAAACCGTGACAAGGCATGCAACCGGATAGCAGCATATAAATTGGCCTGCAAATGCCATCGCAAACTAACTAACAACAGCAAGGCTTGCAGCTGGCAAGATCAAGTTGACAATGAGAACAAGGGTCCGTGGGTCTATAGCTACAAGCTGTTCATGCGGAAGCTTGGTGCTCTACGGAAACTCTTGCATACATGATGCGGAAAAGATGAACGAGATCGTGCGGGAACACCTCCCCGCCCATCCCGTCCGTGTTGACGCTGCCCATGGTGAAACAGCAGTCAAGCGTCCACTCTTCACACAGCCGAAATTGGAAAAGGCAGTTCTTTCACTATAAGCGAGGAAGGCTCCAGGTCCAGATGGTGTTCCAGCTGAGGTGTTGCAGCTTGTCTATCACCATTGTCGTAACTTGCTGGTCAGCACCCTTGCCTACCGAGACAGGGTTTTCCTGGTATGCTGGAAGGTGGCGAGGCTCGTGCTGATCAGCAAATGGAAGGGAGGTCCCGGATCGCCATCTGCATATCGCCCGTTATGCATGCTAGACATTGCAAGCAAAGTGCTAGAGAAACGCCCAAGGGAAAACTCCCTGGCGTGATTCGTGCTGCTGGGGACCTATATCCTCGGCAGTACGGCTTTAAAACAGGACGTTTTACCATTGATGCGATTGCAGACGTAGCCAGCGTGGTCCAAAAGGCAAAGGCATAAAGCCACACCAAGCCACGGATTGTCCTGTTGATGACATTTGACGTCAGGAACACCTTCAACTTCGCTAGATACGTGAATATTCCGGATACGCTGGAAAACCCTTTTCAACTTCCAAAATATCTAATGCGGACATTTGAGGGACCACCTGCTTTATAACACAACGCAGGGCCAGCGAAGGATGGAAGTGATACCGGATGTTGCCCAGGGACCTATCCTTGGTCCAGACCTGTAGAACCTGTCTTACGACGGGCTACTGAGACTGGATATGCCAGATGAGTGGCGCTTGATCGGCTATGTGGATGATGTTACGACTCTGGTCGAAGCACCGTTGAACAAGCGCAACTTAGGCTTGATGTGCTAATGCGCCATGTGAGAGACTGGATGACTGCTCGTGGATTCACTGTTGCACTAGAGAAAACCGAAGGGATCATCTTGACAAGAAAGAGAATCACTGGAGTGAGGATGATCAGTATTGTAGACACACTAATTAAATAAAAGCTAGCGCCGAGGTATCAGGGGCTACTGGCCGACTCGAAGATGAGTATATCTGCGCGAATTAGGGTAACGGCTGAGATGGCTACTTCGGAAGTATCGGCTCTGAGTCTACTGTTTACTGGAAATGCTTGGCACAAGTACTAAGAAGAAGAGCACTGTGGATTCCATCTTCGTATCTGACAGTCTCTGATTCGATGGTGGGAGTTATTGCAAGCATGATACAAGTTGCCCTCTTTGCTAGAGAGCGCCGCGCTATTTACCTACGCCGAAACGAAGACGTAAAGGAAAGGGTTATCCGCGAGAAGAGACAGCGCTCGCTCAACGATTGGCAGCAGTCTTGGGTGAATTGCACGAAGGGAAGGTGAACTATGTAACTCATCCCAAATGTCAGACAGTGGCTGAATCGAAAGCATGGTGGGATGGACTTCTAGCTGACCCAGCTTTTGAGGGGGCATAGTTGTTTTCAGTCTTAGCTACACAAGATTTGTACGTCTCGATTCCCCGATTGTCGACTTTGCCCAGGAGAGGAAGGCAATGCCTGCCACACATTTTTTGCAAACACAAGATGGGATAGGCTGAGAAGTGACTTCTACAGGGAGACGGGAGAGCTCACCCCCGGATAATACAGTCGCGGTGATGCTCGAATCGGTCGACACATGGGACTAGGTGGCGGTCCTAAAAAATGGGACTCACAGCAGCCGGGGGTATTAGGGCTGGGAGATCGCTTGTCTGTCACTTCCTCTTCCCTCTCCCCTCCCGCTAGAAGAGGGATCCCCCAGCTTGAAGGCGCCTCACGGCGGAACAAAACGAGACCTGACCCGAAGTAATGTGCCAAACGGTCCCAGGCTGGGTTCTCGGGTTGAAAAGGGAGGTGTTTAGCGGGTAAGCCGGTCGTCCTCTTGCGAGCATGGGAGTCCCTCACTCTGTGCGTAAATGACATACACCTCCCAAGCACAAAAAAATACATATATATATATATATATATATATATATATATATATATATATATATATATATATATATATATATATATATATATATATATATATATATATATATATATATATACACGAGTATATATATATATATATATATATATATATATATATACTCGTATATGTGTATATATATATATATATATATATATATATATATATAAATATATATATATACGTACGAGTATATATATAGAAGTAAAAATCATTTAGCTTTTACTTTATTTTTAATATTTTACTGTTTGTTAGTTACTCTTCATACTTGACAGAATTTATTACTTCCTTTGTATACGGCGAGCTAGGCGGCTACGACGATGAAGATAATGAATGATGATGTCCGACGCAACTGGCAAGTAAGGCTTGATGGTGCCGTTAAACTCCATATAGTACGCTGAGTACCAAGACCAGCTGATGCAGTTTGAGACGGGGGCTCGCCAGGAAGGAGGGTTGTCAGTGCTCTGTGCCTCGCTGATTGTGGCGGGTATAGTGACCGTATCTACACGTGAAAGTGCATCAGCAACGATATTTTCATCCTCTGGTGTTGATTCCCCTCGCAAGTGGAATAGGGTAATGAAATCTAGTAACCTGCTTTGGCACGGTGAGGCTTTGTTCGAGCGTTGGGTCAGAGCAAATAAACGTGGCCGGTGGTTGGTATAGATGATAAAGTGCCTTCCTTCCAAGATGCGCTGGAAGAACTTGATGGCAGCAAAGATCGCAAGGAGCTCGCGGTCGTAAGTGGAATAGCGTTGTTCAGTTTCAGAGAGCTTCCACGAGAAGAAACCCAATGGTACCCAAGTGCCATTGCCCCGTTATTGGTCCAAGGCTGCGCCAATGGCAGTGCTGGACAGGTCGGCTGCGAAGTGCTTATGAGTGCGAAGGTGAAATAAAAGCTGATGTGGCTGCTTCGGCGATACCTTGTTTGCAGCGTTCAAAAGCCGCTTCAGCATCGGGTGCCCAGGTGAGTATTGCTTGCTTTTTTGTACAACCTTTTAGCAGTTCTAAAAGTGGTGCTTAGGACTCAGCAGCATGCGATATGCAGTGGAGATTAAAATTCAGCATCCCGAGAAAACCCCTCAGCTGGGATGAGTCGGCCGGTTTGGGAAAAGATACAATGACTTTCGTTTGGGGGTTGGTGGTCGAAATCCAGTTTCGTAGACGTGGTATCCAGCAAAGACAACCTCAGGCTGACCGACTTGGCATTCATCCCAGTTAGCGTAGATATATGCCGCCTGCAGCATGGAGAGAAGTTGCTTGAGGTAGCGCTGGTGTTGGTCGTGGCTGGCCGAGAAAACAAGGATATCGTCCTGATAGACCCTCAGCAGATGCATTATTTGGGCTGCAATTTATACAGTCCAAAGGCCGTGGCGACTGCCGTTTTACATACGTCGTCAGGAGTAACTGGAATTAGGTAGAAGGCACGCTGGAGTTCGATTACTGAAAAAAGTGCCGCTGGCCTGAGAGATCGTCCAAGAGGCACTGGTTGCGATGATCGATGAGTAGACCATGATGCTTTAGTGCGTCGGCGCCTAAAATAGCTGTCTGGCCATCTGCTATTACAAACGACCATTGGAGTGGCCGGCGTAGCCCGAAATCTAGGGTGAGCTGCTGAGATCCAAAGCTTATGATGGGCATGCCATTAGCTGCCTGTGGCACGAGGCGCTGCTTACGAAGAGGTCTGGTGATGGAATGCCTCGGAATGATCTAGAGGGTGGAGCCGGAGTCTACTAAGAGCCTGGTTTTTGTGGTGCAGTCAGAAACATAAAGGCGTCTCTCCAATGTGTCTACTGAGTACACCGCTGGCAAACCTAGTTTCCCGAGCGCCTAGAAGTGTGATCTGAAACTGGGAAGGAACAAGGCTGCTTGCATCTCATCGCTAGGGCCCCGTGCTTGGTGTGATTCAAGCAGTGACCTGTGCGACTTTTTGGTCCAGGAGTGGTGGAGTGGCCTCATCGTTGACTTACGTTTCTTGACGAGGACCGCTCCCACCGCGTGTTGGTGCTGGCTTGTGGTTGCTGAAGCGCGTCTCGAGTTAAGTTTGTTAGCTGCGTAATCGCCAGGTGCAAGGCAGCTAACTCGACAGCGACTTGGTCCGAAGAAGAATGTAGTGAGGAGATACCAGATGAGGGTATTATCGGGCGCGTGGATAGTTGCACTGACGCGGCCATCACTCCCGGACCCATGTCTTGTACCTCATCTGCGACAGCGGCAAGCTCCTCTAGTGTTTGGCTTTTTATGAGCAGAAGCATGCAGCGCGTTTGCTGAGGCAGGAGGTCAAGCCATCTGACACAGAGGACTTCGTCGCTAACCCATGGGCCAGCAAGAGAATGCATATGCCGTGGGAGCTGTGATGGTCTCCCGCCTCCGAGCTCAACACTTGTGAGCAACTTATGTAGCTGCGCATCAGATGAGTCTGTGAAGTGGGCGACGATAGTCTCTTAGAACGCTACGTATCGGCCGTGCCCCGGTAGCAAACGGATGATGTCCATAACATCCGTGATGGTTTTATGGTCCAGCGATGATACCGTGAGATGGTACTTGGCTGCGTCCCTTGTCACCTTGTGCACCTCGAATTGTGATTCCACCTGAAAGAACCACAACTCAGGACTAGCCCGCCAGAAGGATGGCAGGCTGCATTGGCTGATGATATTTACCTTCTGACCCGTTGGTAAACTCCCGGCTGGTGGCGCCTCCTGGAGTAGATGGTGCTCGCCATCCTCGTCCTTTCATCCGACTATCATTATCGTTCCAAGTTGGGGTCACTATCTTGGAAGTAAGAATCCTTGTCTTAAGTTTTTAGTTTATATTTATATTTTACTCGTTGTAAATGACAGAATTTATTACTGCCTTTGTATGCGACAAGGTAGGGGGCTATGGTGAAGATGATGAATCATCATGTCTTTGTTGTTGTTGATGATGATGATGAGGTTGATCTTGATGCTGATGATTTTGACAATGCTGTTGTTGATGATGACGTTTTGACTACGAATCAGTAGGAAGTTCGCCTAGGTTCTCCCTTTTATGTTTATTCGTGACAACCTAGAAAAACGGCTCAAGCAAATTGTCTTTTTTCTCGAGGAAATTGCTTGCACCACTGATATGTGGAATCGGCCGGTAGGTGATGGTGTGACAATTACGAGGGTCATTCAACAAGTACTTAGCTTCACCTCCCGATGGCGCTGCTATTACAAAAGATTTTTACCATCGTGCAGTGCATTCTTTTGGTAGCCTACTATCAGTCAATTCCCTTCATTAGCTTTTTTTGATAGCCATTGAAAGCGAGCGAATCGGTCGGTTGTACAAAAATGGAAAAAGAACAATATCCTTCAGTGATTAGATTCTTGTTTTTGGAAAGGAAAACGCGCAGTAAAATCATAGAGCGCTTGGATGCTGTGTACGGTGACTCTTCTCTTTTGATGGCGACCGTCAAGAATTGGTTCAACAAGTTTTTTCGTGGCCACACGTGGGTTTTTGATGAGCCACACCCAGTTGCCCCGAAAACGGCTGCTACGGAAGAAAATGTTAAATAATCTACGATCTCGTGTTGGCAGACCGTCGATCGAAGGTTCGCGAGATAGCTGAGAGGCGTCGCAGAAGGAATGGTGCATCATATTCTACACGAAGAACTGGGCATGAGAAAGCTGTCGGCCCAATGGGTGTCGCGTTTGCTCACACCGAGAAACAAACGCAACCGTGAGCCCACATCGGTGACGTGTTTGGTGCTGTTTCAGCGCAATCCGGCGGAGTTCTTGCGTCGTTTCGTGATCGTCGACAAAACATGGATTCACTGGTACACACCAGAGACCAAGGAACAGTTGAAACAGTGGACTTCGCCCGGCGAACGTGCTCCGAATAAGGCGAAGACTGTTCGGTCGGCCAGAAATGTGATGGCCACCGTTTTCTTGGATTCACAAGGTGTGATCCACATCGATTACCTCAAGAAGGGCAAATCAATCACAGGGTGCTACTATGCAGACTTATTGGGCCGATTTGACGTCGAATTGAAGAAAAAGCAGCCCCGCTTGGCGAAGAAAAAAGTGCTGTTCCATCACGACAACGCGCCGGCTCACACCTCCGGCGTCGCCATGGCCAACAGGTCGAATTGCGCTACAAATTGCTGCCCCATCCACCGTACTCTCCAGATTTGGTCCCCTGTGACTAATTTTTGTTTCCAAACCTGAAAAAATCACTCGCCGGGAATAGATTTGGGTCGAATGAAGAGGCCATCGCCGCCACGGAGGCCTATTTTGCAGCCCTCGAGCAAATGTATTTTTTGGAAGGGTTGAAAAAGTTAGAGCATCGCTAGGCCAAATTTATCGAGCTTGAAGGAGATTATGTGGAAAAATAAATTGTCACCTTTCCAAAATTTTCGTTTTTCTTCTGTAGGCTAAGTACTTGTTGAATGACCCTCGTAAGTAATGAGACTGGTTTTATTGCCACGCTTGTGGTAAACCTGTGATCTTGAAATTCCCTTCCTCTTTCTGGGTATCCTTCTCCTCTCTATTGATATATTCGCCACTTTTCTAGTTTGTTTATTTCGCCTGCTGTGGCGTGTTGAGTAGACGTGTGTTGGTGGTGGTGGTCACGAAAATGGAGAAACGAAATCAAGAGCAACGCGTCGCGATAAAATTATGTGCCAGATTAGGCGAAATAGCTTCGGGAACGTACGCTGAAATTGTAAAAGTGTATGGTGATAGTGCTGTTAGTCAGGCCCAGGTGTTTTGATGGCATAAAGAGTTCAAGGAGGGGCTTGAAAGCGTGGAAGACGAGGCGCGTATCGGGAGACCAGTTGAGGTGCGGACTGACTCAGCGCGTACGCACCCAAATCCATGAAGATCGGCTTTTAACAGTTCGAATGTTGGACTCGGAACTGGGTATGAACCGTGAAACAATCAGACAAAATTTAACCGACGATTTTGGGATGAAAAGTTTGTGTGCGAAGATGGTTCCAAAGAACCTTTCTGAGGAGCAAAAGCAGCATCAAATGACCGTCATGTTTGGTCTCTAAAGGGATCGCCGTGTTGCAACAGCCACCTTTTTTACCCGATATGTCACCCTGTAACTTTTTTTAAGTTCCCTCGAACAAGGTGGTCAAAGGAACCCATTTTGAGTCGATTACGGACATCCAGGCGGCGGTGACGAGTGTACTCGCGGTTATCCCAGTCGAAGCGTTCCAAAAATGTTACGAAGCATGAAAATGCGCTAGAATCGTTGTATAGCTGCCCAAGGGGACTACTTTGAAAAAGATGGCAGAGTTGTAGAATAATTTTTAAATAGACGGTTTTCATGGAATCAGTCTTATTACTGAATTGTCACACATCGTATATATATATATCCAGTATATATATATATATATATATATATATATATATATATATATATATATATATATATATATATATATATATATATATATATATATATATATATATATATATATATATATATATATATATATATATATATATATATATATATATATACTGGATATTCTAAAACGCATTGAGCCCTTTTTTGTCAATAGATGGGGTTGGTTGTCATATAACGGGCAATACTAATCAGATTGTGTATGCGTTCGAACGGTGACATTCCAGTCTACAATTTTCATCAAACAGTTTTGTATTCCGTCATTCGTGTCAAAAGTTGTATTCGTTTAAAATGAGTGAAATTTCTGAAAAATTCGTTATATTCTACAATATCACTACGATCAAGGTGAGAATACAGCGCAGGCTCGTGAAAAAATTTGTGGTATCTACGGTCAAGATACTTTATCAAAAGCCACAGCCAAGAGAAGGCTCGCTCGCTTTCGTTCTGGAATTTTTGATGTCAAAGGTGCACCTCGCTCAGGTCGACCCATCACTGAAAAAGTCGATGAAATCTTACAAAAAATTGAAGTAGACCGACACATAAGCAGCCTTGACATTACTAAGGAACTGCGTAAGGCTGGATGCACACAGAAGCTCGACATTTGGGTGCCGAATGAATTAACACAAAACAATTTGATCGACCGAATTCCCATTTGCGGAATTCTAATAAAACGCAATGAAATCGAGCCATTTTTGAAGAAAATCATTACTAGCAATAAAAAATGGGTAAGGTACGAGAATTTCGTTCAAAAAAGATCATGGTCAAAAAAGATGGATCATCACAAACGACTTCAAAGCCAGGATTGACACCAAATAAGGGTTTTGCTGTGTGTATGATGGAATTGGCAGGGAATTGTTTATCATGAGGTGCTAGAACAGATAAAATAATGGCTCTACCCAAAAAATGGCAAAGGTTATAGATAATAATGGACACAGTATGTACTTAAATAAAATCCATTTTAAATAAAAGAAACATGCGATCGCAAAATAACAAAAAAAGGCAATTAGTTTATGTATGCTCATACACTACAGAACTTAGATCCAGTTGGCAGGGTGCATTGGGGCGCCAATTTTAGGTATTAGCTAACTTCTCCATTGAAAACGGAAGGATGGACTCTGTCATCAGTTGGGTGAGAAGCTTTAATAGATCCCCTTCGGTTTTTCGTCAGGCCGAGTTATATCTTTAATTCGTACGCACGAAAATATTTTCGTAGCGGACTTTACGCTTCTGGAAAGAACCCGCTCTATGATACCACGGAAGTTAGCTACCAGGGTGCGTCCGCGTCGTCAGGCAAGGTTATTCCAGCGAAGCCCAAAATCTTAGCTTGCTGAGACAGTAAACATCACTGCTATCCTTAACGGACTACATATGGTTATTTTCAATCTCTCATGCCAACAAAGCACCATAAATTAAGTTGTTTTTAACTAAATAAACTAATTTAAACTGATCCTAAATAAAAGTTTCCCACAAAGTTCAAAGCAGCAGGTTATGCCATTCTCACGAATCAATGCTGATTCTCGCGTCAAGATTAAAATTTGGTGTTAATTAGCAAAAATTATGAAGTATATAATTTTCTCAATTGTCTCCAGCGCTTGAAAAATCCTTTCCATAGTATATAACAATAAAAATTCTTTATTCAGCATGAATCCGAGTCGACATTCTCTTGGAGGTAACCAACTTCAAAGCGCTCTAAATAAAGTCTTTTCCAATAAGAGGTGTTATTTTGAATAGCCCGCTATTTCGGTAGATGTCACTTTTGTAGCTGTCATTTTTTTGACATTTGACAAGTAAAAACTACGCCATTAATAAAACTGGAACAATATATGCTTCAACAACGGACTGAAGTTATTAAAATTCACTTTAAATTTGGCAGAGGCGGTTCGTAAAACTCGAACATTTTTGGGTCGTCGTGAAGCACCTTGTCGGACCGCAATACAGAAATTGATGGAAAAATTCGAGCTGTTGGGACTACTTAGTGATATGAAAGATAAAACCCGTGCATGTCACTCAAGAACAGCCGAGAATATTGTTGCTGTAGCCGAAAGTGTTGAAGAAAACCACGGCTTGTCCATTCCTCGTCGTTCTTTGGAATTAGGCATTCCACAAATGTCATTACACCGTATTTTGCACAAAGGCTTGGGTCTAAAGGCTTATAAAGTTCAGTCAACACAAGAACTCAAGCCGGTCGATCATCAACAACGTCGTGTTTTTGCTGATTGGGTCCTTGAAATGCATGAAAATGATCCAGAATTCCATCGAAAAATCATCTTGAGTGATGAGGCCCATTTCCACCTCGGAGGCTTCGTCAACATGCAAAATTGTCGCATCTGGGGCTCAAAAAACCCAAGAGCTATTGTTGAAAAGCCTCTCTATCCTCAACGTGGGACTGTTTGGTGCCGTTTATGGTTCGGCGGATTCATTGGACCTTACTTTTTCGAAAATTAGGCTGGAGCAACAGTTACGGTGAATGGTTTGCGCTATCGAGAGATGATTAATGATTTTTTATGGCCGGAATTGGATGGTATTGATCTGGACAACGTTTACTTTCAACAAGACGGCGCTACGTGCCACACAAACAATGAAACCATTGATCTTTTACGGGAAAAATTTTCGGGACCGTGTTATCTCTCGAAGAGGTGATCCCAATTGGCCACCAAGATCTTGTGATTTTACACCTTGCGACTTCTTCCTTTAGGGCTACGTGAATAAGAAGGTCTACGTCAACAGCCCACTGTCAATTCAAGATGGAATTCGTGAGGCTATCGAGGAAAAAATTTCATGAAAAGGATCTGGTCCTGTAAGCGTGGTCGTGGTGGTCATTTGCGTGATGTTATTTTTTTCTATTAAATTTCAAATGCATGTACTTATAAAATACAAAGACCGTCGAAAACATTTTTGAATAAAAAGAAATATTCTAAATCCAATTTATTCTATTTTATCCTAAAGTTACCGATAAATACTACTTTTGATTTGATTTCTATTATTAAAAGATCTATTTTTAAACATTGAAGGCCTCTTATGAAATTGTTTAAAAAAAATGAGTTAGGTTTAAAATATTTAGCGTTATTATTTATAAATAACAACAATAACATGCAATTAATTGACAACAAAATCGCAAAAGTCTTCCATTGCTCTTTTGAATTTTCTGCAATATTTCCGATTTGTTTCAATACAATAACATTTGTAGTTAATTTAGATAATTTTTAATACAGAAAGATATTTCGAACTTTCAAACGATATTGATTTTTCAAATATTAAAAAAAAATATTAATATTAATCATTAAATTGAATCTCGAATCAACGTTGGTGCTCAAATATTTATTCAAAGAAGGAAATAAATCAACTGTATGAGTAGTAACGAACGATAAAGCAATTTTCTAATAAACTTCATCACAATTGTATGTACCAACATTTTCTAATTTAAGTTTAAATTTTTAGTGATATTTCAATAAAACTAAATAAGTTTTACGTAGTGACAAATTATACGTTATATTTAAGCTGCTATATCGTTTAGAAATTTGTTATTTGATTTTATAAGAAAGGATACAAGTCATCTAAAACTCATTTTTTTAAATAATTTCAATATATCTTCTAAAATGCTATTAACTTCTCTTAATGACTATTCCTCACAATTTAAGAAAATAAAATTGATTTTCCAAATACTAATCAGTTAAAAGGACCAAATGATTAACATAAAATGTAGTAGTAACTAGTCAAATAATATACAAAATTAAGGCAACAAAAAGGGTACTCACCCGCATGGTCCTCCGAGCGCTCGACGACGATGCAGATGGTCCTGTTAAAATATTTATTCATGCATGTAGATTTAAATGATTCCTGAATATTTGGCAATAGGCCATATGTTGATTTATGTAAGCGCGAAATTTCGTCCTTTAGAGGGCGTGGTTGGGTTTTCGGAATGGAATAAACTTGTTCTGTGAATGTAGGTTGAGTGTAAATATGCTTTTATTTATCGTGCACAGGATCGACTTTTTAGGTGAAGCTTCCATTCAGCCGGAGACCTTTTTGTTTCTTATTCGGTCGATTTAAGCTATGATTATATGAGAAGCAACACGACGACGAAACGGATTGTTTTGACGACGAGCAATTTTGGTGATGCGGTGTTTTTGTGGGACTATTGCTGTTGGTGCGTTGCCGCGGAGACGCAGTCGAGTCAATCGGGGCACTCAATTGGCGATTAAACTCAGTTTTACGGCGATGAATGTCGGTCAAACTGTTTTTAATACCGTTCAACGGACCGCTTCCACTCGTGTGGTGCGATTGATTTACCCAACTCTGCAGTGAGTCGTTCAGAAGACCGATATTACAACTGTTGTTTAATTTACTGTACTTGCTTCTACTACTACTACTACTTCTGCGTGCATCTTTCGAATCACTCTTCACACGTGGCCGACAGGCGGGATATGTTTTAGCGTTACCGTTCGCTAGCAAGGACTTGGAGTGGGCGGTTTTCTGGTCCAAATAGAGACTCAAGTACTTGTCACTTGGCTGCAAGGAGTTGTCAGAGACCGTGTTGGATATCACTATGATCTGGCTCTTGGGGTGTCGCTTGTCTGTACCGCTGCGCGCCTTGAGAGAGAAATTGCGTAACTTCCGCGAATGTTCTTTGATTTTGTTAGCATTCAGGAACGATGGGCTTTTGGCAATATTTTTAAAGATATTGTTTGATTTTTGCACCAAATGCTGGGACTTGCTGCCAGTACCGTACAGGCTAGGTTTTGAATGGATATTGCAGTCACTGTAATGGGTCTTCAGAAGGAGACTGTGGGGGTCAGCTTCATCGAGATGACTGTAGCGCGTTATCGGGTTCGAACTGCTCAGATTATGGGCAACTATGTTCTTGTACTGAGTGTTGCAGTAGATGTGAGCGTCAATGTAATTTAAATTATGGAAATTATTACTTGAACTATCACCAGCACCGGCACTAACGGTTCCACTGCCGCCACAACTATTACTACCGACGTTTCCCGATCCGTTTAGAATTCCCGCGTAATCCAATATCGCGCTATTGGCCTTTCAATGGAAACACGGAAGCGCGGAATACGCTGATTGCTTGTAGTCACGTAGGTCAGATCACCTCTCTCGCGGTGCGGGTTCAAAACTGTCGACCGCCAGGGAAGAACTGAAATGTGGAAGACCGTTAAGCAGCGAGTAATTTCACCAACAGCCAAATTACCGTTTAGTATGTCGCGAGCTCAACTCCCATGTGTGCAAGTCCGTCCTATGCCGTATCCTCAGCACAATTCCTTGCATCAGCAAAAGGGCAAAATTTGGCACATTCGCGATGGACATGCGCTAAACAAATTAAACACAGGCACGCAAATAAAACTACTAAACAACTATCGGGCACTAATTCCCAAACGTGGGCTATCTGTCAAATCTTTCCTCTCACTCAATGACAACTGCCGCTGTCAAAAGCATTCCATCGTACCAGATCAATCTCAAATCGTACCAGTTCGATCGCAAATTGTTCTAGTTCAATCTGAAATTGTTCCAGTTCAATCTGCAATCGTACCAGTTCGATCGTTTTAATTGATCTGGGACATTTTATGCTTGAGTTTTCTTTAACCCTTTAACTGCTCGATTACTACACGGCATACCTTCTTCTTTATATGAAATAAACATCCGAACATTTATATTAAAAAATGGCGTTTTCCTTTTAATATCAAAATAACACCTCTAATTGGAAAACCCTGTAAAATGAATCAAAAGTTCTGCAGTTGGTGCCAAGTTAGTTTCCTCGTTTTGAAAAGTGATAAGCAACCAGATATCAATCAAACGTAACTAAAACGGGCAAACTCTGATTTGGCAGCGATTTCAAAAAATGTATTCATCCTTTTTAAGGCGCTTAGAAGTTTGTTGCCTTTTTTTAACTTTTTTTTTAGATTTTATTTTGTCATACCCCAGACCAATGCATATGAGTTAGAAAGATTTTTCGCAAAATATGGCCATGTAAACCAGGAGCACCAGATATACAGCTAATTGGCAAAAAAATTATTTACTGAGTTGTCCACCTGATAAAAGCTCTTCAGCTTAAACTATTATACGTATTTTGATTAGTTATATTATGAACCCATAATCTTAATTTCATTCTAGCAACGTATAACATTCTCCTTCATTATATCCTCCGAATGCAAAAGCAAAACATTCTTTCGATCAATACTAAAACGTGATGTATACTAACTGTCTCAATTACTTTTATTGCCTAATAAAATCCAGAATTACAACATTCCTACAAATTATATCCTTAGAATTCTTATCAACCTGACATTCCAGTCTCGCTACCTTCTACCACATGGTGACATACTAAACATTTCATTGACCCAACTGACCTGTAGTGACTGACAATTTGATGAGTTTCCTTAATTAATTTGATAAGCATGCAATCAATTGACACCCACCCCCCACAAATGATATTGAATGACTTTGTTATGTGTCCACAATACGAGTACAAATAACTCAAAGAAGAATCCCTTATTTTTTGTCCTTGGACTGTCTGGGTATGTGAATTAGAGGATGAATATTCAATTATTTTTATGGTTTTCGGAAGGCCTTATCTAACCTTAAGTGGGCCAAAATACCAGCCAGGTGTAGATTCATTTGAATGTCTAATGGTTATCGATAGAGTAATGATTTTTGATGTTTTGGTTTGATGACAATGTTAAAGGTAGTTGTTATTTCAACTTTTTGGTTTCGTCATGGTCAATCAATTAAATTAATTGTGTAACGATTTAATTCTGGTATTTTGGCTTTTCTGACATATGGTGATGATTTTCCACCTTTTCGTATGTCAAAATTGATACTAAATTGAATGTTTTATTTTGTAACTCATAAAATTTAAATAAATATGTTGTCAAGAAATTAATTCAATCAAAATTCTAAAATACAATCAATTAATATAAATAAGAATCATCCACTTTTCATTATGTTAAGTCATCCAAATTCCTAAAGTACAATCAATTCGTGTTAATCAATTCAAATGAGTATCATTAACCTTTCAGTAAAATGCAAAATTACGTTGATATCTTCAAGAATAAAAAGTTGCTGTAATTGCAAACACGCGCCAGAAATTATTATGGAAAATGTACAGGGTGCGGCAGCATAACTTCCTTTTTTGTAATGCCCGCCCTTAAAGTGCTAACTGTTATAGCGCGGCGCTAGTAGTCTCATTCGAGAGAGGTGATTTTAAAAAAAACAAGTACCGCTGAAAATTTGTTTTGTTGAATTTTGAAAAAAGGAAATTATGCTGCCGCACCCTGTATGCAAGCGCAAGAAGAAAATCCCACATCTGCAAAAAAAAACATTATAAAGAGAAAGTTAGCCGTTCAATAAAACCTTGTTAGTCAAAAAATCATTAAATGCGTTTCATGTCATTCACAGGAAAAGGTTTCACGTTAGGTTTACATGGTCCATGGAGCAGCATAATCTATTCAACAGGACTTGGACCCGTTTAAGGCTTGCTCGCTTACGGCGGAATCTGGACTTAACTTGGACAGCGTTTTGGAAACTAGAAGACAGTTGGACTTGCAGATAATAATCGAACACATTTATTGGAGTCTTAACTTCTCGCGATGGGATATTGCATGAATTCAGGATCCGTCAAGGTTTGTCAGCGAAACTCTTGCAATTAGGGCCTGAAGCAAGACGAAGGAGTTCTGCCTGGTTCACTTATTTGAGACTTGTGGAGCTTAGCATCAAAATCTTGAATTATCTAAATCTACAGTGGAAGCGGTAATCACTTAGATCTGCACATTCTCAGAAATTTGTGAAATTAACCAAAGGACAAATATGACAGCATAATCCTTTTGAGGACACATCTGGAGGCTATCACATAGAGAGCAGTACTGGAAGCAGTGTGATCAAACGGGCAGGCAAGATTGGAATTCATAGAAGGAACAATATCCCCGTTGGAGCAAGAGGAAGCAACTTTAAAAAACAAAATATATGCAGCCAAGAGAGGCACTTCAAACAAATTTAGAGGGTCATCACTAACTTTAAAAAGGATAGTGAATCGACGCACAACCTTGCCTATTTTCAGACAAAGACAGAAAATTTGAAGGCCATGTGGGCAACATGCGAAGACCAGCATGAAGCACGGTGCAGATAATGCGGAGAAGTTGAACCAATACGTAAAGGAATTCAAAAATTTGGAATAATTAGTGTTAGATTACCTCACATTATTCCTAACGAAGGTCTACAGTTACTCATCGAAAAGTAAATCACTGATCCGCCCAGATGCCGTAAAATTAAAATACTATCGTTTACCCGAAGCTACGCAGATTGGTATGCATTTCGAGATTTATTCAAAACCATGGTTCGCAACAGCATTCAGCTCTCAAATGTACAGAAGCTACAATACTTACGCAGTGCTCTTCATGAAGAAGCCGAACAGCTAATTAATCATTTAAGCATTACTAATGAGCCAGCTTGGAAGTTGCTTTGTGAGCAATACGATAACCATTGGACTATCGCTCAAGATATGATGCAGCGGCTCTTCAATATCGAACAGTGCAGTCGTAATGATCCATCAGGGTTAAGACACATGCTTGATAATGAATCAGCTTTTGGCGAGTCTAAGAACATTGAAGGCGGATTCGTTCTCGCTGGCCACAATATTCCTGCTAAATCAAAAACTTGACGACAAATCCAAGAGAAAGTGGCAACAAGCCTGGCTGACTCTAATGAAATTCCTTCATTAAATCAATTTCCTGAGTGCCTGAAACAATGGTTCTCAATGCTAGAAGCAGCAAAGTGGTGAACATAAATACCACATAAGTGGGCTCCAAGATGGTATGTCCAATATGTAAAGTGGGGCATAAAGCATAGCTGACTCGAATGAAATTCCCTAATTGAATCAATTTCTTGATTTCCTGAAACAGCGGTTGACAATGCTAGAAGCATTGTCATCGGAAAGACCAAAAACAAAGGTGATGGAAGTAAATACAATACAAGTGGGCTCCAAGATGGTATGTCCAATGTGTAAAGCGGGGCATAAACTGTTTGAGTACAACACATTCAAACAATCAAATAATGAGGCCCGAAGAGAGTCAGTAAATAATTCAAATCTTCTTTTTAATTGTTTTTAGGGGCAACACAGAGTGAAGCATGTTCATCTAAACATGGATGCAAAATCAGCGAAGAAAAACACTATACTCTGTTGCATCCAGGGGGAATAAAAATACAAATCGAGCAAAAACACCAGCTCCAGTACTACGCCATAATCACGTACTCTTAGCAACCGCCCAAATTCAGTGAGTCCGCTGTGCAATTGTTACAGGCAACAAGAACAGGCTCTCGGATCGGAATTGGTGCAGTTGAAAATGTTCTCTCAAGAGGAGAGACAAAACTATGCGCGATCGTCCGCACTGAACATGAAAAATCAGAGAAACTCACGATGACTCTACTCATCATAACTACAATCACAGGGCTACAACCATATTGTAGCAATAGAGCAGTTTGTTAAATTTATTATTTTATATTTAAATTATTTAATAATTTTATATAAAATTTAAATTTTATTTTTATGTCAAACTTATATATTTTATATTTTCAATATAAATAAAAATGCTCGATTCGAATTCGGCGCAGGCAAAGGGTTAAAGAAAATTCTGCATAATATAGACCAGATCTACTAAATCAATACACAACCAGCAAACCATTTCCATATAGAAAATCCTACTATGACTTGATAGTATGTAAAATACACATTCTCACATTCCGCTTTTCGTAATCCTAGACATACAAAATAAACATTTACACTCATCGAATTGTTAGTAACAACTCTTATCAGTGAACAAGCTACTCAACGCAACTTGCTATTCCATGCATCCCATCCGCGGATGCACGTTTACGTTCAGGTGTGTCGCACAAACCATTTAAGCTCCACAACCTGCCTCTATACATTTGCGTGCAGTTTGTATTGATCACATAATGACAATGTTCGATCCAATTCAACATCAACAACAGCTACAACAACATCAACAGCATCCAGATCTAGAGAGTCATGGTATGCTATTGCATCCTACACAGCAATGATGCTCGTCGCGATCATCGTCGTGAGCTGAGAACCTGCCGTGAGACATTTGGGGGAGTCTGCTTGGAATTGCCAACGAGCGTGGATGCCAGGAGCCGAAGTACAGGGCTTGAGCAAGTAAGTTAGCTCAGCTAGTAGATTCTTCAAAGGGGAATACAAGACAGTGAACAGCAATTGCGCTAGAATTATTGAAAGGCTAAGTGAGAAATATCGAATTTTGAGTGTGATACATGGAATATTTTGCAAAATCGCGACTCGTTTAAGTTTTGTGTGGAAAATCGAGATTTTCACCGGAATTGGACGGGAATTCGTAAACCTCGAATCGTCTTTGGGATGCAGGAAGTCGCCCTGCACGCAATCCGCTAGGAGGTACAGTTACTCGGCCGTGTGTGTGTGTCGTTCGGTCGATTATCGAACGGTAAGACGGACGGTGCTCAAGAACAACCTTCGGGTGCAGATGCTGTTTGATTGCGTTCGTCGAGCGGTCGAACGGGGAATTTCGAAAAACTTACGTTCTTGAAGCCAACAAAATTATCGTCAAAAATAGCCAACGAGCTTGTGTTCTTATAACGGATGACCCAACATCGAGATCACGGGAACACCTTGATCGTGCTTCAGCTTGAAATGGATTAATGTTCCGGGAGTCATGTGCGCATAACCTTGAGTGTGACTGTGTTTCTTGCTCGAGAGTGTGAAAAGAAGAATTTCAGTAAGAATTTAAAGTGCAAAGATTACAACAGTTTGAAATAGTAAAATATAGAAGATTCTTGTGATTTTTCCAATCAGTTGCATCGGAAATTTGCATGCTTGTTAGTGAAGCGCCCTAAATTCAACCTTCGTGACAGACCCTAACTCGAAATGTTGTGTGTATCGTTCACTGTCCGAGGAGAAAATCGTCGATTAGTGTGTATCGCATCTTCAATGACAACAAAACAAAAGTGGTTGATTCGATTTGTGTTGATGCGCTCGGGAGTTACTACAATTATTTTTGATTTAGCTTCTAACTGCAATACGTAGTAGCTCACAATGTCTAGGAGTGCGATTTGCTGAAAATTCCCAAAAGTGAATTATCTCAAATTTATCCTGTGGTAGCGCTAAGACTGAATCTCAGAAAATCGGACTGAGCTGCCGGTGGAATACATAGCTGGGAAAATTCGGGAAAAAACGGTTGATCCTCGTATCGCCTTTCAACTAACTATGCGTACAGCGTTACCGAGCCCTATATCGTAAATTGCTGTCCCGGGATAGTTTCATGTTGCAAGGATTACAACATCCATCTAGCGGTGCCGATTCGTACAATCTTTTGGAATTAATACATCGTGTCTGTGACACCACCCTGACGTGAAATTCAATAGTTCTGCATGATTGTCACTCTGTGTAACACAACAGCAATTTGGATAACCTAATTTTTATGAAATCTAAGTTAATAGGATGCCTGCATCGTCTTCGAGCGCCCGACGGACCATGTGGGTAAGTACCCTTTTGGTTTCTTTTGTATATTCTTATTTATTATTTACGAGCATGCACATTTACTTTTGTTTTATATTTACGAGCATTCACATTTACTTTTTTTTTGAGTTGTTTACGAGCATTCACATTTACTTTTTTTAAATTGTTTACGAACATTCGCATTTACTTTTTTAAATTGTATATAAAAAACCAAGAAGTTTTGAGAAAGAGCTGATCCTCGTTGTTGATATTATTTTTAGTCATTTCTTTAATGAGTATACGAGTATACCTATATTGTGAACTGCACTCACAGAGTATGACTCAAATAACAGTTTTAAAGTTAGGGAAATGAAGATAAATAAAAAAAAAAACAAAATGAATTGTTAATAGATAAACGCGGTCTTTCCTTTCTTTCTCTTCTTACTGGTTATAGGACCCGGTACGATGGTAGGCTCTCCACGCCACAAATGAGCCAGCCATCGGGCATTAACTAATCTCTTTTTTTTTGTTTCAGGTGACTTCGCGGCTTGAGTGGCCCGAGCAAGGCGCCTCTTTATGACATAGGGTTATGTAATCGAATTGCATAATTCTATGGCATAAAGTGGTCACCGGGGTACTTCTCCTCTGATGGGAAGGCTCATGCAAGTTAAGTTGTATGAGCTTTCCACTCAGAAGAGGAATACCTGGCCACTACAACATTTATGGATTTAGATCCGGTTGGGCGGGTGCGCAGGGGCTCCATCACCACACGGTTGCCCCTCTCTCATTTGTGGGCCATGAGCCTCTTCGGGTAAAGACGAAATTACCCTAATTCCGCCCTTTTTACTTGTTTCACTTGTTGTAGTTGCCTACAATTTTTGCGACTTCGGTCGCCTTGTTTTTTCGACCCCAGAAATTCGTGAATGCGAAATTCTTTTGTAGTGGGTCCTTGTGCTGGGGGGAATGAACCCGCCCCACGACACCGGACCGCTAGCCTGCCAGCGCATTCACGCGTCCCCAGGCAAGGGCATTCTCGGCGGATACTTACATCTTCTACTGCCGAGGCAGCAGACCATCGCTGCAGTCCTTTACGGACTTTCTGAAATACCTAATCACTACAATATACTAAAGCTCCTTTTAATATCCCACGGGGGTGACCTAGCAGATGCCATATATCATCAACCAGGAACTATCGACATACTCACTGGAGCGGATCTGTGCGAAAAACTTTCATTACCAGGTCTTCTGCCCAGCCAACCCTGTGCCCAGAGAACTAAACTCAGTTGGGTACTGTTTGGATCATTTCCATGCAAGGCATCAAATAGACCATGATCGTTCGTCTCTTATGAAAGGTTGGAGGAAAGTCTGCGACATTTCCGGGAGACTGAAGAACTTCCGATAATTAGACATATGACAAAGGATAACAAGGAATGTGAGGATACGACAACCAACCGGAATAATTCGGTTAGTTTACCTTTTAAAAATGATATGGATCCGTTCAACAAAATCGGCAATACAAGGAGAATGGCATGTATACGCTTCAAACAGTAAGAACATACAATAGTTTACGAGCAATATCGCAACTTTATGCAAGAATATATCGACTTAGGTCATATGTCTACGGTACCAACTGAACGTGTCAAGATGAATTCAGCATATTATCTACCCCATCATCATAAGAGAAATCAGCAATACAACCAAACTGGGAGTGGAGTATTCAACGCGTCCCAAGAACTTTCAAAAAGGGGAGTCATTGAACGACCTCCTTCATACTGGACACACGATCCAAGGAAATTTGTTACATTTATTGGTGTGATTGACGCAACACAAATATGTCTGTGCAGCCGATATCGAGAAAATGGATCGGCAAATTTCTGTTCATGAACGCAATCGACACTTCAAGCGCTTTAAGCAAAGCAGGCCAATCCAGCTTCAATTTAACACGGTGACACACGGGACAGCATGTGCACCGTATCCGGCAACCAGGACCCTACAGCAGCTCTGGGAGCTCCTCACTCCCAGAGGCAGCTCAAACCTTAAGGAGAGACTTCTACGTGGATTATGTTTTAACCGAATCGAACAAAGTGGAACGTCTGCTTCAGCTAGAGATGGACTTGCGAAGACTTCTGAACAAGGGAGGGTTTCATCTAAGGAAGTGGTCCTCCAACTACTCACAGCTGGTAGAACGAATGCCTAAATGAGAAAGGGAGACACATCTTCCTTTGCATATAGTGGTCACTAAAAATGTAAAAACGTTGGGCATTCAATGACATCCAGCAACAGATGTGTTTTCATTTCCTATCGTAAAACCAAGTAATTAAACTAGCTTCTCAAAACAAAACATATTAGCTGAAATTTCAAGACTTCTTGGCCCTATAGACTGGTTATAACCGTACATTATTATTAAAAAATTAACGCTACGAGAACTTTGGCAAGCAAAGAAAGGTTGGGATGATGACATTGAGCCATCCATTATCAAGGAATGGATAAAATTGCGTAATCAATTGACAGAATTGGAAAAGATACGGATATAGCGGTGGACTCAATTTAGTCCTTCTAACTGATTTGAGCCGCACAGCTTTCGTGACTCGTCTGAAACCGCATATGCCGCGGTAGTCTACATTCGAGCCACAACATCAGCATCAACAAGTATAGCACACTTGGCTGCAAAGTTAAATGTTACTCCAAGAAATATTGAATCCATACCCAGACTAGAACTCAACGGAGCTGTTCTTTTAGTCCGACTAATGGATGAAATTATGAAGGCACATAATTGGACAAACGCTCTTCGATATTATTGGACTGATTCAACCACTGTACTTGACTGGATTCAAAGTCCAGCAACTAGATGGAAGGTTTACGTAGCAAATCGAGTAAGTATCATTCAACAGCACAGCTCTTCAGAACTCTGGTATCATGTCAAGTCACAAGACAACCCAGCTGACATCGCAACGAAAAGATTGTACACGAAAGAATTGCTAACGTTAAAACTGTGACGGAATGAACCAAAATGGCCCAACGAGCGGGCCATTTGTTTTCCACTATCCATAACTAGTACAGACTCTTAGGAAAAAAGGGAGATAACTTCGTTAGTGGCCAATTTAGTAGAACCGCCCGAAAAACTTGAAAAATATTCATCCTTCTACAAACTAAAGAGAATAGTCACATGGTGTCAGAGATTTGCGTCCGATGCACAGTTCCTCAAAACAAAACGCAGTGGCAACTTAGCAGAAGCTAAACTCCGTGAAGCGTCCAACACTTGCGTGCAATCGTCGCAGCATTACGCATACAGTGAAGAGATTTAACAGCTATCGAAAGGTGATAGTGCTCACAAAACAAGCCGGTTAAAAGCACTATCCCCATGGTTATATCATGAAGCTATCCTCAGGCTGGGTGGTCGCATTCAATAGGCACTGCTTGGAGAAACAGCAAAACACCCAGCTATTATCCCAAAGGTTCCCCAAGTGGACAATGTGAACAAGGATACGTGGGGCCTTGGCTACAAGCTGGTCATGCGGAAGCTTGGTGCCCTACGGAAGCCTTGTGTACATGACGCGGTAGATGGACGCGGTAGTGCGGGGATTCTTCCCCGCCCATCCCGTCCGTGTTGACGCTGTCCATGGTGAAACAGCAGTCGAGTGCACATTCTTCACACAGCTGGAACTGGAGGAGGCAGTCCTCTCATTGAAAACGAGGAAGGCTCCAGGTCCAGATGGTGTTCCGGCTGAGGTGTTGCAGCTCGTCTATTACCATTGTCCTGACTTGCTGCTCAGCACATTCAACACTTGCCTACGGGACGGGGTTTTTCGGTACGATGGAAGGTGGCGAGGCTCGTGCTGATCAGCAAGGGGAAGGGAAATCCCGAATCGCCGTCTGCATACCGCCCGTTATGCATGCTAGACACGGCTGGGAAAGTGCTAGAGAAACTCATCAAGGGAAGACTCACTGACGCGATTCGTGCTGCTGGGGACCTATCTCCTAAGCAGCACGGCTTTAGAGCAGGACGTTCTACCGTTGATGCGATTGCAGAGGTGGTGAACGTGGTCCAAAGGGCAGAGGCATATAGTCGCACCAAGCAACGGATCGTCCTGTTGGTGACACTCGACATCAGGAATGCCTTCAACTCCGCTAGATGGGTGGATATGCTGGAAAACTCTTTTCAAGTTCCAGAATATCTTATGCGGCTTTTGAGGAACTACCTTAAGGACCGAAGCCTGCTCTACGACACGACACAGGGCCAACAAAGGATGGAAATTACATCGGGTGTTCCCCAGGGATCTATCCTTGGTCCACGTCTGTGGAACGTGTCTTACGACGGGCTACTGAGACTTGAGATTCCAGATGAGTCCCGCTTGGTCGGCTATGTGGATGATGTTGCGGCTCTGATCGCCGGACGTACCGTTGAACAAGCGCAACTTAGGCTAGGTATGCTAATGCGCCGAGTGAGGGACTGGATGACTGCTCGCGGGCTCAGTTTAGCACTGGAGAAAACCGAAGTGGTCATCTTGACAAAAAAGAGAATCCCTAGAGTAAGGATGATCAGTATTGCTGACTCACGAATCGAATCGAAGCCAGTGGTGGAGTACCTGGGGCTACTCATCGACTCGAAGATGAGTTTCTCTGAGCAAATCAGGGCAACGGCTGAGAAGGCTTCTTCGAGAATATCGGCTCTGAGTCGACTTATGGCCAACGTGGGGGGACCCAGCCCATCAAGAAGACACCTCTTGATGAGTGCCGTAGGGTCAGTGCTACTGTACGGAGCAGTGGTATGGGGTGACGCTCTCAGCAAGGAGGTATACCAAAAACGTTTGGCACAGGTACAGAGAAGAGGAGCACTGAGAATTGCATTTTCGTATCCAACAGTCTCTGACCCGGCGGTGAGAGTTATTCAGGCGTGATATCTGTCACACTCCATCCTAGAGAGCGCCGCGCTATTTACCTGCGCCGAAACGAGGATGCGAGGGAGATGGTTGTCCGCGAGGAAAGACAGCACTCACTCAACGATTGGCAGCAGTCTTGGGTCGATTGCACGAAGGGAAGGTGGACTGCGCGCCTCATCCCGGATGTGAGACCGTGGCTAAATCGAAGGCATGGTGAGACTTACTTCTATCTGACCCAGCTTTTGAGCGGGCATGGATGTTTTCAGTCTTACCTGCATAAGATCGATAAGTCACGGTCCCCCGATTGTCGGTTTTGCCCAGGAGAGGAGGACAATGCCTGTCACACATTTTTTGCGTGTACCAAATGGGCCAGGCTGCGAAGGGAACTCTACACGGAGACGGGAGAGCTCACCCCGGATAATATAGTTGCGGTGATGCTCGAATCGGTTGACAAATGGAGCTAGGTGGCACATTATGCTCGGGCAGTCCTAAAATATAAAAAGGGACTCACAGCAGCCGGGGGCGCTGGGGCTGGGGGATTGCTCTTCGGGCATTTCTTCTTCCCTTCTACCCTCCCACTAGGAAAGGGACTCCCCAGCTTGAAGGCGCCCCACGGCGTAACAAAACGAGACTTGACCCGAAGTAATGTGTTCAACTGTTCCAGGCTGGGTTCTCAGGTTGACAGGGGAGGTGTTCAGTCGATAGTCCAGTCGCGCATGGGAGTCCCACACTCTGTGCATAAATAGCATTCACCTCCCTACCACAAAAAAAGGGTCCCTTGGCAAAACGACTAATCAATCAAACTCATAAACTAACTCTGCACGGTGGCAGTCAGCTCCGTTTAGCTACTCTTCGTCTACCATTCTGGATAATATCAGGATAAACAGCAGGGAAACAGACGTTAAGAGAATTCGTAACTTGTTTCAAGATGACCGCAAGACCCAAGTCATAACTAATGGGCAATCTACCAGCAGCAAGAGCGCGTCTGCAAAAGCCATTCCTACATACTGGGATTGATTATGCTGGACCAATCACCATTAAATGGAATGGAGAACGAGGAGCCATGATAACAAAGCGTGCATTGCAGCGTTTAACTGCATTGCAAAGAAAGCGTTCCATTTAAAACTAGTGTTTGATTTAACTACCAACGCATGTATTGCGGTATTAAGAAGGTTCATCGTGAGACGAGGAAAGACTAGCTGTATCTACAATGACAGTGGTTTTAACTTCCTTGGTGCCAATAAACAACTTCAGAAATCATACAGAACCGCGATGCAAATTGAACTTTCAATCATAGAAAGCGAACCCAAAACCTTTAAAGTTACCAAGCAACGTACCGAGCAAAACTCAGCACTTCAAAAGGAAAGACAGATTTTTTCCAAAGTTAGCAGCCGTTCCAACCATTTTGTAAACAACGCTCATGATCCTTGGAGTCTCTCTATCTCCCACAATATCAACTGCCAATGTGACAGAAGTGACGAGTATGCATAGAACAAGTTAAAATAGCCAGCCTAATTCGAGGAACATTGCAGATCAACATCGCAATTCTGTCATGAGATCTAACAAAGAATGAAGCAAATATTGGGAGGATCAATACAAGTATATCGTCAATGTGTACGGCGGGCAGGCGAATATCTAAGAGTTTACATGGAGGTGGGATCTTGCTAATCACATTACAGAAATCAGCAAGTAAATTTTACACAAAATCAACCTACTACGATTTATGCATACTCGACGTAAACGTGGGATCTTTGGCCAGATGCTTACAGCGCTTTTTGGAGTCATCCATGAGATTGTCACTGATGTACAAACTTTGTTTTCAAATCAAGACAAACTGAAAACCCTCCTGAGGCACCAAGGAAAAACAGTACTTCATGCCACAAAAAATTTAAACACAGCATCGAGTAGGATCAACCAGCAACTGGAGCGGTTTTCTGTACAACTCGCCAAAGGACTCCAACAAATACATGAAGCACAGACCTGGTACGCTACAACAGATACCAACCAAGTCAACATCCAATTTCTGGCAGCATGTCAGTGTGCCATTAATTACATTCAAGAAGTCAATTTGAATTACAATAACATTTTGAACGCTATCAACACCAAACAGGGTATACTGGAATGCACCAAGCTGGCAGATCTTCAACAAACTATAAAGACCACCCAAGAGCTACTACCAGCACATCTAAATACGTCTAAACTTAATCATCATTCCCGGGCGGACACCATCAATATTTATGGTTTATCATCGACCATCGCCGATTCGATCTTATCAAAGCTACAGCGATTCCTCGTCAACAAAAACTTAATGTATTCTCGTTATTCAGTGTCTCCAACTCAATCATCGGAATGAACTACCATAACCAGACTTACTGCGAGACAACTAGAACAGATCTTGCTGATGCACCAGAGCTAACATCGCGAACATTTCTACAGAAGACTAACACATTAACTGAAATAAGGACAAAACCACATTATATCATAAAGGAACTGTATAACCTGCACGGATCAACCAGCATGTCCTGAAACAACCTTTCGCGTATTGTCAACTGTCTGGCAACAAATGATGTCTTCTAACACATGGCTCTCCATTACCCCTCGGCCTATCCACGCTCAGTCAGTATGCCAAGGAGTACGCAACAACTTCCTAATCACTGGAACGGGAACAGTTAGGCTAACGCAGGACTGTCACTTCTAAGCTGAGGAGTTCATTCTTGTATGTGATAGAACGATCACAGGACATCCACTGCCTGTTTATTTACCACCAAACGTTGCAGAGCTCCACCTCACAGTTCATCACATCGAGATAAAATTGTTGAACATTTCAAAGGTTATTCTACCATCCGAATCCGACTTTTTAGACAAACAAGAAGATCTGGTCAATAAAATTAATGGAATCTATTGGAAAGCTATCAGGCCTTATGCTACAATGTCAACAATTTCCATTTCGTTATCCTGCCTTCTCTATGCAGAGTTCATTACCACGATCTACTATTATATACGGCGCACCAGAAAAATCAACTGTACACCCCCACTACCTTCATTCACTAAGTGGTACGATGAACACCGGTTTAAGATCCTACCGGTTCTTGGTGGGCGGTTATGTTAAGAAACTAATTCATCCAAAATTCTAAAATACAATCAATTAATATAAATAAGAATCATTTACTTTTCACGATATTAAGAAATTATTTCATCCAAAATTCGAAAGTAAAGGGTTTTCCAATAAGAGGTGTTATTTTGAATAACTAGCTACTTCGGTAGATGTCACTTTCGAAGCTTTCATTTTTTGACATTCGACAAGTAAAAACTACGTTTTTTTATAAAAATGGAACAATAGACGCTTCAACAACGTACTTAAATATTAAAATTCACTATAAAAAAGGTGAAAATTTGGCAGATACGGTTCGTAAAACTCGAAGATTTTGATTTGGGTCTTAAGGCTTATAAAGCTCAATTAACACAAGAACTCAAGCTGGTCGATCATCAACAATGTCGTGTTTTTGCTGACTGGGTCCTTGAAATGCATGAAAATGATCCAGAATTCCATCGAAAAATCATCTTGAGTGATGAGGCCCATTTCCACCTCGGTGGCTTCGTCAACATGCAAAATTGTCGCATCTGGGGCTCGGAAAACCCAAGAGCTATTGTTGAAAAACCTCCCTATCCTCAACGTGTGACTGTTTGGTGCCGTTTATGGTTCGGCAGATTCATTGGACCTTACTTTTTCGAAAATTAGGCTGGAGCAACAGTTACGGTGAATGGATTGCGCTATCGAGGGATGATTAATGATTTTGATGGCCGGAATTGGATGGTATTGATCTGGACAACGTTGACTTTCAACAAGACGGCGCTACGTGCCGCACGAGTAACGAAACCATTGATCTTTTACGGAAAAAGTTTCCGGACCGTGTTATCTCTCGAAGAGGTGATCACAATCGGCCACCGAGATCTTGTGATTTAACACCTTGTGACTTCTTCCTTTGAAGCCACGTGGAAAAGCAGGTCTACGTCAACAGCCCAGCGTCGATTCAAGACCTCAAAGGTGGAATTCGTGAGGCTATCGAGGACATAGGGCAGCCACTTTGCGATTTGGTTATGGAAAATTTCATGAAAAGCATATGGTCCTGTAAGCGTATTCGTGGTAGTCCTTTGCCTAATGTTATTTTTTACTATTAACGGCATACCTTCTTCTTTATAATGAAATAAACATCTGATCATTTATATTAAAAAATGGCATTTTTCTTTTAATATCAAAATAACACCTCTTATTGGAAAACCCTGTACAATCAATTAAGATAAATATTACATTTACATAATGTTACGAGTAATTTTAATTTCATTTATTCGCTTTTCTTGCATTCTGAGAATAATCTCTTATGTAGGTGACACTTAGAAGATTTGCCACAATTTACTCTTACGAAAGAATTCCTAGATATGAACATTGATTTCTTGGAAAAATACATTTGTACGAGATAACCTATTGCGGAAGATTAAAGCTATGTTTGTCGGGATCTTACGGAGTAAATAAAGACAAAGTGGATGATTGTATTAGGCATGGTATCGTGTGATATAAAAGGAAGTATTCTTCGTAAATCCGCAAGAAAATTATGTGGGACAAGAAAGCGAATTCTTTTCTCTACAGGAGTTAGAACGGTCGTTTTCTCAAGATGGCTGTTTGATTAGTTTTCCGGATATACTTTTTTAGATGATGGTTTTTAGTGTGTGAATTAGTTCTAGTCCAAAATTCAGAATCAAATATTCCTCAAAACCAAGCGCAATGTACAGTATCATCCTTGAGATAATTTGGTGTAGCATGCAACCCACAAGATTTTTTAACCGATTCCATTTATGGTACTCTTGAAGTGCATGGAATCACTTTAAAGTCTTCCTAAAAAGACTTTAAAGGAAACAGCATAAATTTAATATTTGATCCTGTAGAAGGTCAGCAAACACAAACCAAAAAACTAATCCAGATTTTTCGAAATCCTTGTTCGAGTGAAATCGAAACAAGATTTGGTCTAATACCACATTATCCCTGATACCATCCCTAAGCTGATTTCTGTAAGTATTTTAATCATCACCAATATCGATATTTCTTGTGTTCTCCACCACATTGATTCCTTTTTGCCCCTTCCTTCCTATCCAATACAAATCTTTTCATTTTCATAAGCATCGCATAGCTTTACTCGGCTTCGTTTCACATTTTCGGTCGTATCCTAATTCCCAATAAACCAGCAGTAGATGAAGTCAATGACAAACCGCACAATAATGGAAGCGAAAGGACAACAAGCAAACGCTTAAAAAATTCCTGCATAGAAGATCAAGCTCTCAAGAGAATAAACCAATAAAAATGCTTGAGATGCCTGTGGCTACTTAACGAATCCGAAAAACTTTGAGTTGGGAGTGAAGTGTGTAATGGAGGGTGGATGAAGAAATGCTGAATGCTATTTCTCTGATGCTGAGTCCTGATTTACCTTTTGATTGAATAAACAAACTCTATATACAATGTATATATTAGAAATTTGCTGTCGAGGAAATCAAATATAAGTTCTTCCAACGGGAAGTGTACAGCGATGTCAGAATGAAAAGCAATAGCTTCAAGCATGACTGACTATTGTAATAAAGTCAAAGTGGACTTCAAGGATATATGGTTGGGTTTTATGCATGTCAAAGCGAACGTTCTTTGAGATTATTTGAAGATCAATATATCACAACTCATTCAAGAAAATTCACCAGAAGCTTGTATTAGTTCCTTCTAGAAACTAATTTCGTTTTTGGACAGAGTCCTTTTGAGACAAGTTCGAAGATCCGATAACTACAAAGCACTTGTCTCATTCGCTTACCGTAATATTAATTTAATTCTCATCCTAACCTTTTATGTATATAGGAGTACACCATCCTGTTGTTGCAAATTGACAACTAAGAGCATGAAATACATTTAACTAAGTTGTATCCTGTCTCCCATGGTTGCAGCAGGTTCTAGTTCTACTACTCAATCTGCACCAAAACTTAAGTCTCGTTCATAATTAACAGCTTGAACGCAACCACAAAGACGAGAAGGAGGCAAAGGATACTGTTGCTGACAACTATCTTTTGCTTTTGCTTCTTGGTTTGTTGTTGCTATGTTGCTGTCAAGAAAAATGAAACGCTTTATGCTACGAAGCTACTGTTGCACGTCCTGTTTTCTTTTGCTAGCGCTTACGCCGTAAGCGCTTTCATTCTCGGCCAACTAAGGATACAAATTTATTGGCTCGTCAAAGCTAAAAGAAAATTAAACTTGTTATAAAGTGGTGGATGCAACAAATTGTTATTGATTTAGTTTTTTTAGTCGAAAATGAAGTCTTATTTTGTTTCACTTTTTTTTAAGTAACTGTTGTTTATAGCTTTGATCGAAACTGAATTGTATATCCTTTTCTGATGTGACAAGAGGTTTGTACAAATAAAGGTTCACTTAGAAATAATATGAAATAAAATCACAGACCTAAGGTCACATAGTGCGTAGCGTAGTGCTTAAAGTACTCGCTGTGTAAGGCGAAGGTCCCTGGTTCGAATCCGGTTGGCGACAAAGATTTGTTTCGAGTGATTCTTCGAACGGACTATGAGCCCGTTCAGTTATGATACGTACTGGTTTGAAATCAGAACGTATCGCGGCTGGGTGAACGGACAAACGATCAAAGTGTGGTACTAACCATATCACCTTCTCGAGTGCCGATATTTTTGATCAAGATAATGAGATACTCTAACTATCCTAAGCGAAGCCTCAAAAGGGGCTTTAGTGCTAAGGCAAAAACAAGTCACATTGTTCAGTCAAACTACAAGTTTGAATATAATTAATAATTGAATATTTAATTTGAATTTATTTCGTTGAATATAATTGTTTTAACGTAAATTTATATGCATTGAACGTCCATTGCTTCGTTAAATACTGGGTTTTCCAATAAGAGGTGTTATTTTGATATTAAAAGAAAAATGCCATTTTTTCACAAAAATGATCGGATGTTTATTTCATTATAAAGAAGAAGGTATGTCGTTAATAGCTAAAAATAACATCAGACAAATGACCACCACGACCACGCTTACAGGACCATATCCTTTTCATGAAATTTTCCATAACCAAATCGCAAAGTGGCTACCTTATGTCCTTGATAGCCTCACGAATTCCATGTTTGAGGTCTTGAATCGACGCTGGGCTGTTGACGTAGACCTCCTCTTTCACTTGCTGAAGAAGTCGCAAGGTGTAAAATCACAAGATTTCGGTGGCCAATTGTGATCACCTCTTCGAGAGATAACACGGTCCGGAAACTTTTCCCATAAAATATCAATGGTTTCGTTGCTTGTGTGGCACGTAGCGCCATCTTGTTGAAAGTAAACGTTGTCTAGATCAATACCGTCCAATTCCGGCCATAAAAATCATGAATCATCTCTTGGTAGCGCAATCCATTCACCAACTGTTGCTCCAGCCTAATTTTCGAAAAAGTAAGGTCCAATGACTCCGCCGGACCATAAACCGCATCAAACAGTCCCACGATAGACAGGCTTTCCAACAATAACTGTTGGGTTTCCCGAGCCCCAGATGCGACAATTTTGCATGTTGACGAAGCCACCGAGGTGGAAATGGGCCGCATCACTAAGATGATTTTTTGATGGAATTCCAGATCATTTTCATGCATTTCAAGGACCCAATCAGGAAAGACACGACTTTTTTGATGATCAACCGGCTTGAGCTCTTGTGTTAACTGAACTTTATAAGCCTTAAGACCCAAATCTTTATGCAAAATACGGTGTAATGACGCTTGTGGAATGCCTAATTCCAAAGAACGACGAGGATTGGATAAACCTAGGTTTTCTTCAACACTTTCGGCTACAGCAGCAATATTCTCGGCTGTTCTTGAGTGATGTGCAAGGTTTTTATCCTTCACATTACCAAGTTGTCCTAAAAGCTCGAATTTTTCCACCGATTTCAATATTGCGGTCCGACAAGATGCTTCACGACGACCCAAAAATGTTCGAGTTTTACGAACCGTATCTGCCAAATTTTCACCTTTTCTATAGTAAATTGTAATAATTTCAGTGCATTGTTGAAGCGTGTATCGTTCCATTTTTATTAATGGCGTAGTTTCTACTTGTCAAATGTCAAAAATGACAGCTTCAAAAGTGACATCTACATACCCGTCCTATTATATTATGATACTTCAGTGTAATTTCCGCCGGCACAAATTGTCATTACACTACATTCACGGTAGAGAAGACGCATTTCGTGCAGGTTGTGTATTTAAGAAGAAATTAAGAGTTGACAGCTGCCAAAGAACTCTTCCTGAAACTCAACAGCGAAGCAGAACTAGTAGCTAGGGCTACAAATCAATAAAAATAAAACAAAGCTCATGACGCAGTCGAAGAAAAATACATCAAGTACACAAAATATCACACCTCACAAATATAGTATCGAAAATGTTAGCGAATTTGTGTATTTAGGCGCAAAAATAACAAAAACGGGCTATGAAAGAGACGGAATACACCGAAAAATACAGCTCGCAAATGAAATATTTTATTCAGTATTGACGATCTTGAAGACCAGCTACATATACGGGAAAACAAAGCTCCAAGTATACAAATCTGTGATGAGACCTGTGTTATGCTATGGGTCTGAAACATGGACCCTAACCGAAGCATCCGCAAATAAATTGAACGCCTTTGAGCGACAGGTCCTGAGGCGAATAATCGGAGCGCAGCTAGACGAGGACCAATGGCGAATTCGATACAACCATGATATGTACGAAATTTTCGACGAACCAAGGGTCTCAACGATTGTAAGACTGCGGAAGCTGCAATGAGCTGGTCATATGAATCGCATGGACGATCAACAGATACACAAAAAAAGGTATTGGTTGGGAGAACTGAAGGCCGGAGACCAGTGGGGAAACCGAGGAAACGCTGGTCTTGCTCAGTTGACGAAGACAGTTCATCGCTGCTCGGATTTCGAAATAGAAGGACGTGATCAATGGACCTTGATATTTGGAGGCGCTATTTGCAGCAAGCGTAGGCTCGAGAGGGGCTTTAGTGCTAAGGAGAAGAAAAAGAAAGAATTTACATTTGCTCATTAAATGTACCGATTTGTTTTCCGTTCAAATCCTCCTTAGTCCATAGACTAGAAACATTGGTCCGTCAAGTCTAATATAGAACAACACAGGATTTTTGAAACGTATGGTAAAATCTCGGTCATTTGTTTGGCGTCAGCGCAACAGCTTTCGCATAAATAGACAAACTGGCGCGCCATAATAAGACGAAACAAAATATCGTCGGTAGCGAAATTAATACGAAAACGCGGAGGTATTAAATCGCAAGTGACTAGAATTAGCAAGTTCTTTACTGAATAGGGTGCTACAATCGAAGAATTGACGGTGAGACTGGAACAAGTTAAACCTCGATATCAAGAATTCGTGGACATTGAAGACCAAGCATGAACGCATAAGCCGAAGGTCCTAGGTTCGAATCTCGTTGGGTGCAACGTGATTTAGTTCAGCGGATTTTTCGGACAGACTAGAGTATTCACCCAGTGATGATATGTACTGATTTAATCAGATCATATCATAGCTGAGCAGGCACACGGGAGCATGGTACTGACCAAACCAACTTCCGAAAAAATCAATACGGTCACGAAAAATGAGATACTCTAACTATCTCTAAGCGAGGGTCAAGACAGGCTGTAGTGCTACAAAGAACAAGTAGACCAAATCATGGAGGATGACCACGCACGAAGTGAGTCGAGTGAGCTTGAGTAATTTGAAGAACAGTTTTATGCAGTAGTAGCAGCGCTTCAGCGTTGAATTAACGTCATGGCAATGGCATCAGTAAAAGCGGCAAGTATCAGGGAACAAAGTGATGTGAAACATAAGAAATTTAAGTTACTGAAAACATCTATCACCAAATTTGAAGGTAAATACAAGAATCGGCCTGTGTTTAGTATCATATTTTCCAAGGTCATAGATAGCAACAATTCATTGTCTTCATCACAAAAGTTGCAGTACTTGAATGAGCTGTTGCAGCCGGAATCGTAAAATCGCATAAGTTCGTTCCCCTTGACAGACTTAAACTATGCTGAAGCTTGGAACAAACTAGAGGACCAGTACAACCGTCCAAAATTCATAATCAGTGCATTCATTCACTAAATTTTGGATCAGTCAGCGGTTAAAATGCCAGATGCGGCACGGTTACGGAAAAAAAACGACGACTCAGTCGTCAGAAATTCAAAGTTACTGGGAATCTTCTGAATCCAGAGATCCATGGGTCATATTCATGTTATTGAAAAGAGTTGACGTACAAACACAGCAACTATGGGCGATAGAGTCAGCAAGTAACACTGAACATACGTTCCAAGAATTTGTTTCATTTCTGAACAATCGAGTTGAAGGACTTATGGGTTTCCAGTTCTGTACGGCTCCACTAGCAGAAAACTCAGCGCGGAAGCAGCCAGATGTCAGAAACTTGCATGTAAACAACGAAAAATGTCAAGTTTGTGGCACGGTATCACATCAGCTGTCGTCGTGTGGAAATGTTGTTGTTGCTGACGTTAGCAACAGAAGAAGGTTGGTTAAGGATAATCGATGCTGCTATAATTGCTTACAACTTGGTCATGGCGTTTTTAAGTGTCGCGCTACGACAAGCTGTACGAAATGCAAGTACAGACATTATGAAGCTCTACATATTACCCTGCTGGCAGAAGCTTCCAAAAATCAAGTAAGTGCGAATACTAGTTATCGGGATCGTAAGACAAGCCCGTAACATCGGCAAGTTAATCTCGCGATTTTTTAAACGATGGACACGGCAATATGCAGGCTTGTCACTTATTGTTAGATTCCGGCTCTGAGATGTAATTCATAACCGAATCATGCGCTCAGAAATTGCAGTTGCGAAGGTTAAACGCTCGCATGATAGTAACAAGAATGGACGGCATACCGTCCGGAACATCGAAAGGAGAAGTTCAGTTACAAATGTCTTCGCGAATCGATCCATCGCTAGTGAATAATCTAAGGGCCGTAATTATGATCAAGGTAACGTCACAACTGCCTTCAAGGCAGTTTGATTTTGATAAGTAGCGACACATCAAGGGTCTCAAACTGGCTGATTCCAACTTCAATGTTCATGGGGTAGCAGACATATCAGTTGGCGCAGATAAGTTTTTTACGGTACTCCGTCCTGAGCAAGTGAAAATTGACAAAATAGGATGGATCGCGCAAAATATAATGGTTGACTGGTCAATGACAGGATCACTGGTCAATTACAGACACTCCTCGTATGGAACAACCAACAATCTCCACGCACATGTTGTTGATATTGATAGCACTTTGCGGAAATTTCGGGAGACTGAGGAAGCACCGATTCAGCAAACATTGACAAGTGAGGAGTGGGAATGCCAAAATCATTTTGAAGATAACTGACACCGAGACAATGACGGTTGTTTTGTCGTAAGATTGCTTTTCAAATTATCTCATCCTGTCATATTCGATAATACTCAGTCAGTTGCAGAAAGGCGTTTGTATCAAATGGAGAAATGTTTGTCGGGGAACAGTGAGTTTAGACGTCGCTATATTCAGTTCATGTGGGAGTATAAAGCTCTGAACCACATAGAAGAAGTGGACCCGCTGAACAGTGACGATTCCCACAGGTTTTATTTGCCGCATCATGGAGTGGTGAAAGAGACTATCAGCACCACAAAAATGCGTTTCTACCACTTTGAGTCATCTTCAGTGTCTTAAGGATGTGTTGAAGGGAATGACTTTATATAGTCGTAGGATGGGTTAAGCGGATGGGTAATTAGATCAGGTAGTAAATTATTCAAGTACTAAATTAGGCCAGGTGGAGGGATGTTAGGTTTTTTTTTTGTTTGCTTGTTGGTTCATCTCGTTTTCGTTTTCGTCTAAGAGTGTGATCTAGTACTGAGAAAATAGCGTCGGAATTTGTAATAAGTTGTTCGTTGATAATGTTACCGTCTGTTTTTCTATGTTTGATATTTCAAGCCTTTCTGGGATGTGAAGGCTCGGCCCTTTGCTTTGTTTGTGTAGCAATGTCATAGAGTTTGTCATAGCGTCAGGCTCGTGTGCGTGGTGTTGTAGGTGCGTCACATAATTTGTCTGCTTTGTTGTGTAAGAAAGATTGTAAGTGCTCTTTGCATCTTGTCGTTAGTTTCTGTGTTGTCCTTCCTATATATGCCATGTTGCAGTCCTTGCATATCAGTTTGTATATGCCGCTGTTCTCGTTTATTGATGTGTCATTCAGTTTTGGTTTCAGTTTGTTTCAAATTTTTTCGTTAGTTTTGAATCCCGTTTGCAGTTTGTATTTCCTTAGCATACAATTCTGTGATAAGACTTGTGTTACACTACAGGTTTGAAGTATAGGCCGTCACTCAAGCACAGGCAAATATATTGAACGCCTTTGGGGGTAGATCCTGAGTCGAATAATCGGCGCAATGCTGCAACCATACTACCACGAGCACGGATGGATACCCAAAAACGTATTTGCCAGGAGAATAAAAAGTGGAGACCAGTAGGAAAATCGAAGATATGCTGGTCCGGCTTCGTTCATCGTTGCTTGGTCTTCGAAAAAAGAGGACACAGTCGATGGACCGGGACAGTTGGAGGCGCTATTTGAAGCAAGAAAAGAGAGGCTGTTGAGCTACGAAGAAGCCAAAAAGTTTCTATTCTAATCTCAGTTTTTTTTTTTTCAAAGTGATTATCAATTTGATTGTCATACAAAGCCATTCTGGTTTCCATTTTTTTAACGCGTCGCCGTCAGCAACCAAGAACTCACCCATTAAAAAATATCTTGACTCCTTACTACTTAACAATGGCAAAAGTAATATGAGTATATAACGTTCATCTTGAATCTAAAGGATGACCTTTAACCGCCCCAGACATTTGAACATTTCAAATATCTTGACAATGTTCCAACAAACTGACACAATCAACGAATACTCCTATAATCTTAGCTCCTATCTTCTCATTCTTTTATTTGCAATGTCCACGAAAGGATAATGAAATAAAATCCATTTAAGATGGACATCGAAACATTTCTCCCCAATGTATTAGTCTATATAAAAATGCTGCTTAGCAGAGAATTTAAGATTTGAACAAATGATAAAAAAAGTTGAAGACGTCCATTCTGTACTCTTGTATTGAATTTTGACTTGTAGGGATCACCAAGAGAAATTATTACAAAAGAATTCAAGGCAACCTATTATGTTTCCGGTTGAACGCTTTTTCATGTTTTCTCTTGCCGCTTTATTCTCTCAGTTCTTCTCTTTCTTTCTAATTTTTATTTCATTTCACTTTCTTTTTGACAAGCACATTACAAATCTTAAATTCTATTTTTAGAAATAAGAAAAAGTTTTTGAACGTTTTAAGTCTTTTTAACATTTTTAAGGAAGGGAGATTTGAGGGATTGTTTGTATATACGTTATTCGTGATGGAAAAACTGTGGTGTGTAGTGAAGAAAGTTGCAAGTTTAATGTTGTGGAAAGTGAAGTTAAATAAATTAGATTAGAAAGAATCATGAAGTAGAGTGGAAGTTTTATCAGGAATTTAAATCAGCACGTGTTAGAACTATTTTGGGAGAGAAAGGTTTAAAACGAGTGCAAAAAGTTTTTTAAAGATCGAATGAAATTTTAAGTTGTAATTTCAAATCAATTTGAGGACATTTTGTGACTATTTTTAAATTTGTAGAACTCCTTTAGTTAGCGACAGGTGAAACTACACTACTAAAAATTAATGCTATTAGTTCTTTAATGACGCCTTAGGAAACTATACTTAAAACACATATTTTTCGTACATGATGACCACTAGCACATTATGGCTCTACTTCTTAAGCAGGGAGTTTTTCTGTAAAATCAAACACTTTATCAATTCTGCGCCAGTATTTAGGAGTTGATGGAAAACGTTATTTTTCCCTGTGATCACTTCTTTCTTTTGATCAATTTTTCTATTCTTAAGCAAATGCATAGCATGGAAGGGGTTCCTCCAGACAGGTCTTATAATCAACTACAATCACATGTGTTGTATAAGAAAAAATTCGTGGGGTGTGGTCCAACAATTTTCCATGCATTTCACCTTACCTATAAATTTTTGTTGGCGCCAAAAATTCGAATTATGCGTCTTTCAATAATTCAATTTTAAAACTTTTCACATTTCAGAATATACTTGGCAATTTAACTGCCTACTCGTATTGTCATTTTTTCTGGTTTAGTTAAAACTCGAGGAAAAAAACTGAAAGAATTATGCACTACAAAATCTGAAATGCAATGAAATGCAGCAAAATAAGATATTGTCACGTGTTATGGTTTCCGGCCAATAATTTTAATGTTCCGGAAAAGTGAAAACGCAATGTATTTTAAATTAAGTTAAAAGCGTTTATTTACTAATAAATGCACAATCATTAATTTAACACTTTCACTAATTTTAATTTTCACTTTGGCCAAAAATTTCTCTAACAACTGTCGTCACTTAACATTCAACGAAAATCACTTTACGATTACTCGATCAATATCGCTTTTCAATTCGCACTCCATACTATCGCAGTTTTTACTATCGCGGTTAGATTGAGTCCCCCCCATTCATTCAGCTCGGCTTTATATAGGGTCTTTAGTCATTCAATTCATTTCTCGTACATTGGTGAATTACTTGGAACATTCGAGCAGCTTAATGAATCGAGCAGTGACTCACTTTCAGATGTTGATCATGCTTGGTGGGTTTTCGAGTACATTCGCTTGTTGATCATTATACTCGTAATGATTGTGAAAACAATTGCGACAGTAGCTCGCAAAATTTTTCGTGCATGTAACAATATTATGCAGTAAAGCGAAATGAAACTAAGCGAAGAGCGCATAATGCAATGCAGCGTGTCTGTGCAGTTATTGTTATTTTTTTGATTGAACAAAAGCTAAGCATAATGCAGGTTTGGTTCTACATTTTTTTCGAAAACCTTGAAGTGGAGTTCTTCTATAGAGAGATATGTTTAAGGAATTATGATCGAGATTGTAACGTGGAATATCATATGATAGATATTAAAAATATTTTTTGCTGATGATTGGTTCTAACGAGAGTAGAATATGTAGGAGGGGCAAGAAAATGCAAAAACAATCTGGGATATCTTGCGACAAATCCCTTGGGGGGAAAACACGAACTTGGTTTTTTTTTGAGAACTTAGGAAAATAATATGTAAATTGAAGAAATTGAAACTTCCGTGTAATCTTTAATAACCCTGAGCTTCCCAGCTAACCATACACTAGTAAATCCACCCCATGAATGCACGACTTGCACTCATTAAGAAATTTATTAAAACCTATACGGAACTTCGGGGAAAAAATTTATCCATTTACCTCTGTAGTAATCGAGCAGTCTGCGTGGATGGGCTGCTCGAGGAACCTTCACAAAAAGGACAATAGGAGTAGAGGAGAAAAATGAGGAAGACGAAAATAAAGTCAATTCTTTTAAAATAACTAATACAAAAATTAGAACCCGAGTATATTCATAAAAAAATGTTTAATTTAACTGCAGCTACATACAATAAAAGAGCTGCTAGATATTACAAACATGAATAATTAACATTGAACGGAAAAGTGCAACACCTTGGTCCCAGGAGCGTCTGAAATTATTTAATGGACTCAAAATCGTTAGAGGCGACTTGTCCACCGAAATCACAGAAACCGAGAAGATTGAAAGAGAAGCAACGGCAAATAATCGTTAAGGCAAGCTAACCTTCTCCTACAACTGGTCTAACTGTATCGTTGTTAATACTGTGCTGCTTTTTATTTGCAAACGAACTTGCACTGACAAAATTAATTCATGGTCACGAGGCGGCATTTTATATTTCGTATTACAATTATATTCCACTTGAACGATAATGCTATTTCATATTTGTGTCATGAGAAAACGGAAAAAACAATGGACCATTTGGTTGAAAGGAAACATCACATACAAGTACGTTCCGCTTGATCTGGTTTATCAAATAGGTATGCAAAACCGACAGTAACTGAAAGAGATACAATCCATAATATTGCCTACCGTTACTCACCTGCATGTTGGTGAAGAGTAGCATCTAGTGAAGAGCAGGATCTTGTTTGGAAATTCCATGTCTACTTGAGTTCACAGAAGAAAGCACTATCTAAATTCCCAAAATGTATCGATTGGGAAACTGGTACGGAAGTGCGTGCCGTACTGAATCTTTTTTATGGTTGGGAGGTGAATGTTATTTACGCAAAGAATGCGGGATTTCCATGCTCAGTAGTTACTCGACCCACTAAACACCTCCCCTGTCAAACCGACAATCCAGTTTTGAACCATTTGACACATTACTTCGGGCCAGGTCTCGTTTTGATACCGCGACTATACTATCCGGGGTGAGCTCTCCCATCTCCCTGTAGAGGTCCCTGCGCAGCGTGTCCCATTTTGTGCAAGCAAAAATGTGTGGCAGGCATTGTCTTCCTCTCCTGGGCAAAACCTACATTCTACCGACCGTAACTTATCAATCTTGTGTAGGTAAGACTGAAAACACCCATGCCCGCTCAAAAACTGAGTCTGTAGAAGTCAGTCTTACCATACTTTCGATTCAGCCACAGTCTCATATTCAGGATGCGGCCAGCAGTCCACCTTCCCTACGTGCAATTCACTCAAGACTGCTGCCAGTCGTTGAGTGAGCACTGTCTCTCCTTGGAGGCAACCATCTCTCTCGCGTCCTTGTTTCGACGCAGGTAATTCTTTTTTTTTTCATAATGACCACTTTGGGTTTCTCCAGTGCTAAACTGAACCCTCGAGTAGTCATCCAGTCCCTCATGGCGCCTTAGCATACGTAGCCTAAGATGCGCTTGTTCCAGCGGCAAGAGCCGCAACATCATCCGCATAGCCGACAGACCGCGACTCATCTAGCATCTCCAGTCTTAGAGCCCCATCGTAAGACACGTTCCACAGGTCTGGACTAAGGACAGATCCCTGGGCAACACCTGATGCAATTTCCGTAAAGCTAGCTTCAGTCCTTCAGGTAGTCCCCCAGAAGTCACAGTAGATATTCTGGAACTTGAAAAGGGTTTCCCAGCATATCTAGAATATTGATCCATCTAGTGGAGTTGAAGGCGTTCCTAAGCATCACCAACAGGACGATCCGGCGGCTATGCGCCTCTCCCTTTTGGACCGCGCCACCACGTCTGCAATCGCATCAATGGTGGAGCGTCTTGCTCTAAATCTATACTACCGAGAATACTCACTGGCGCATGAGTCTTCCTTTGAGGAGTTTCTCTAGCACTTTTCCAGCAGTGTCTAATATGCATAACGGGCGATATGCAGACGACGATGCATGTTTCCTTTCCTCTCCTTGATCAGCATGAGCCTCGCCACCTTCCATCGTACCGGGAAAACCCCGTCCCGGAAGCAATCTATGAATATGCTGAGCAGCAAGTCAGGACAATGGTGATAGACAAGCTGCAAAACCTCATCTGGAACACCATCTGGACCTGTAGCCTTCCTCACTTTAAGTGAAAGGACTGACTCTTCCAGTTCCGGCTGTGTGAAGAGTGGACACTCGACTGCTGTTACACCGTGCATAGCGTCACCACAGACGTGATGGCCGGAGAAGAGTGCCCGCACTATCTCGTCCATCTTTCCCACATCACGTATGCAAGGTTTCCGTCAGGCACCAAACTTCGGCATAACTAGCTTGCGGCCAAGGCCCAAGGTTCCTCGTTCACATTGTCCACTATCTTGCCAGCAGCGAGCCTTGCTGGTTTGAATTAATTTTCGACGGCATTTTCTGGCCGACATATATGCTGCCATCCGCTTGCATGCTTTATCATGGTTCCGTGTCCGTTGAGCCTCACGCCGAAGCTTGTCACACTCCCTTCACTATTCAGCGATTTCAGTCGACCACCAGTACGGGGCTACCAATGGGGCATAGAAGCGTTGCAAACAATAGTGATGATGCTCATGGCTGAATTCATCACGTCTTGGACTGCCAGTTCTTCCATCCCCTGCGAATCTCCCTCGAGCGAAGCACCTGCTGTGAGCACCTCGACAAATTTCTCGACTTTCATCCTTCCGATGTTCCATCTGATTGTAGAAGGCCGAGAGCACGGACGTCGAGAAACAACATCCACAGATGATTACTGGCTGAGTAGTCCCTAATGGTCTCCAATTGTGTATCCCCCGTACTAAGGGCTCCGGCGCGAATTTCACATCCGGTATGGCTCTTTCACAGCCAATACGGCGGAAAGTCGGCGTAAGTCCGGTGATTAGTACAACGAGCACCATCCTGGCCAATTTGTTTTCCCCGCGGATCTGTTTGAGGCATGTCCCACTCGATTGCTTTAGTGTTGAAGTCTCCCCCAACGAGCAAATTCCCGTCTGCATTCGAGACAGCGCTCTCCAAAGCATTAAGTTTGGCTTTGAAAGATGATATCAATTTTTTCGGCATTAGATATTTACTAAAGAAGGTGTTCCCTGAACTCCGAACGCACAAAAAAGCTCCTCATTTCCACAGCTCTTCGTCTAGAGATCACTTTTTCGAACCCAGATGGTAGTAGTACCAGTTTCATTAGGATACCATAATGCCGAACTTTTATTATGGTGTTGCTCACTCAGCAGCAAAAAGTCGGCTTTCATGTCCCTCGCAAACTGCTCAAATATATTTTGGGCGGTTGAACTGCGGACTTTGTTTAGCTGCAGGATGCGAGTCATTCAATTTCTGATTTTGCCTTCGCCAGGGGTACCTGGAAAACCCGGCATTTTCCTGATCCCAAGACTTGTCCAAAATCTTGGAACAGCATTCTTGCAAAGAATACAGTCTGCCACCTTCGTACACTCTTTTCTGTTATGTCTCATTTCACCGCATTTGTAACATGGGGAACTTCTATCAGGTTCTTTGCATACTTGTGCGGTGTAACCATAGCCAAGGCATTTGAAACATTGAAGAGGCGTTGCTCTTCGCTGTACCCTACAGATAACCCACCCTACTCTTACTTCGCCCTTATCCAGAAATTATTCGGCGTCAAGTCAATTATGACCATGCGTTGTCCCCTATGGTTTTCTGGTGTCAGCCTCGGTTTGATCCTGCCCACACTAGGGAACTCCTTTTTGGTGGCCTCTTCTACTTCGGTCAGATCCGTGACGCAGTCGATATCTCTTATTTCGATCGTTTCTATCGGCTCGAGTGAGGATATAGCTGCGCCTTTGTCGAGGACTTTCTTTACTGTGTCACAGAATGCTTCCCTATTCTTAGCCTCCGCTCTGGATTCGACCAGTATGTGGCGCGACAGCGTTGGTCGTACTGCTTTAATGGCAGTGTTAGTGTCATCGGGCCTTACGTTTCCCCTGATGTCCTGCAGCACCTACGCGTCGGATTGACCATCTTGGGGTTTAACGAGCAGTACTTGCTGCCGGGGTCTTCGTCGGGGCTTCTTTCTCTCCTGTTTTGCATGTGGTCTTTTTTCTTGTTAGGTATCCACCAGCCCAAAGCATGAATTCCAGTTTGTTGTCCAAAGCGTAGTCCAGACCCAGTCAGGGTCGTTACCTGTTATCCCAGGAGGGAGCCTCACGGCAACCCCCATATCCTCGGGTCTGTGGTCACGGCGCTTCCCAAAGAATGTTAGCCTCCAAGAGTGCTCTTGTCGACCGGCATTCCCCCTACGGGAATTTCCTCGGGCACGTGGGGGCGGAACTAGCTTCCAAGTGTATTCAGCCAGCATTCCCACTGCGGGAGCAGTTTCGCATCTTTTGGGGCGAACATATGTGGCAAGGTTTATCTGTACTGAACACGGTCTTTGTAAGGGGCGACTATATCAATCCGTTGCGAGGTTCAGATGTTCCTTGAATCCCGACGAGATGTAATGGCTCTACGCATCGGACACCAGGGTACCATAATCCCGGTATAATAAATTAGTCAGTTCAACGATATCCATTTCATCTAAATCGATTTACAATATTCCCTGAACTCCTCTGATAATACTGATATTAACGAGGATGTGTTTAGTATTGAAACTTTTTGATTTGCTTGAAAATTCAAGGTCGAATCAATATAAATAAAGACAACTTCGTATTTTCAATTGAGACGAGGATTATACGAACACTTGCAATTCACTTGACAAACCACAAAACAACGCACAAATAAAGCTTGAATGCAATTCACGCCCGTAGGGGATATAAATTCATAGTGTCGGATTTTATGAAATTATATTCGCAACAAATTATATTGCTATTTTAAACTTTACTGAGCCCAACTTTAAGCTCGAGAAAAAAATCCTGTCACGACAATTCAGCATACCACGGGGCTGTACTTTTTCATTCCACCATGTAGCAAATATCTCTCCTCTCTCACTACACACCATGGCAGGCAACTACTTTGATGGCAGTCGTGGTAGAAACTCCTTTCAAAATGTTTACTAATAACTCTGCCTCTGACAGTAACTCATTGACGTCATTGCCAGTTAGATGGGCAGGATTGGTACTTCTTCTTTTTGTTAACACTACAGCCCCGGTTGGCCTTCGATTCCTGCAAATAGCGCCTCCAACTGTCTCGGTCCATTGACCACGTCCTCCAATTCCAAAATCCGAGCAGCGATGAACTGTCTTCGTCAACCGAGTCAGACTGGCGTTTCCTCGGTTTCCTCACTGATCTCCGCTCTTCAGTTCTCCCAACGAATACCTTTTTGGGTATCCGTTGTTCGTCCATACGATTCATGTGGCCAGCCCATTGCAGCTTCCGCAGTCTTACAATCGTTGAGGCCTCCGGTTCGTCAAAAATTTCATACAGCTCATGGTTGTATCGAATTCGCCATTGGTCCCCGTCTAGTTTCGCTCCTATTATTCGCCTCAGGACTCGTCGCTCAAAGGCGTTCAATATATTTGCGGATGCTTGGGTTAGGTTCCATGGTTCACACCCGTAGCAAAACACAGGTCTTATCACAGATTTGTATACTTGGAGGCTTGGTACTAACTAGGCACAATCCAGACTCGCAAGCAACTCTCGTCTTGCACTAGATGGTCGCGGACTAGCTGTGCAGGCAATCAAATGCAGCCACTTGTTACCGTCAGACGAAATGTTTTGCTAGTGTTTTGGATGTTAGTTCGTTTTGATCGGCCCCAATATTACCTAACTCACTAGTTTGTTGATTGCGGTAAATCATCAATATACAGTAATAAGCTCGTATAAATGATATGATTGTCCAAGGATATATCTGTTCGTGAAGGATAGTAGCGATGGACTGCTGCACCAGTGAGCCAAAAAGAAGGTTTTAGCTGTATTGACCTTGCCTGATCATACGCATGCGTGCTGGCAGCTAGTGTTCGCGGAGTCATGGGGTGAGCTCCAACCGTCAGCACAAAGCCACACCATAAAACAATTTTAACGCATACAAATTTTGATCACTGAACTGAAGGGTTCCAGTGATGGACTCTTTCGCCCTGTTCTATCTTTAGTGACAGCGACAAGTAGCTGTTGTTACCGTGAGAAGATGCGGTAAATATTTGGTGGTTTCTGGCACCTGGATGAATTTGGCGCCCATGTACCTTCCCAATAGGTTCAACGATCCCGATGTCCGAGTTTTTATGTAAAAATCATACTATTGTTCAAAAAGTTTTGGGAATTCCGATTTCTGAGGTATTTGTTACCTCTGTACTCATAAAAACCTTCTTCCTTAAAGGTGCCCAATCGCGAGGAAACACATATTTCTAGCATATTTTGCCTCCCCCTTCACCCCTCAATGCACAAAATGACTTTTTGCTTCATATTCGTAAAATGCGCATCAATACCTTTCATTTGATACCCCACTCGACTACCTTTGATAAAAAAAAATTTTTCGAAGCCACATTTTAACAAATTTTGAAATCATTGATGTGATCTAAATTTTTGAGAGACGCCTGCTTCGGACCTTCCCACAAAATTTGAGCTTTCTAGCTGCTATAGTTTCTGGAAAAACTTACTGTGACGAATAGACTGGTGGACGGGCAGACGGACAGCAGGTCGCGAAACTAGTAGGTCTTTGTGAACTTCGTTTTACAAAGCCCTAATACTCATATATTGCTTTGGAACACCAATGAAGCGAATATGTCTCAGAATCATATCAAATACTTGGTCGTTCGTTTATCGAAATGAAAAAGAAAATTTTTTTTCAACAAACGAATTCTTAGGTTATAACATTTAATATATTCAGAGTTCAATTAAGAATTGATTAAAACGAAAGAAAATCATTAACCTGAGAGGAAATAAATGATAAAAGGACAGAAGCTGCTTTCAAGCAGCATCGTTTCCTGCCTGAAAATGAACAGGAAAGAACTCTCGACACGTCAAAACTTTCCGTTGGGAAGAATCTTTAAATATCCATAGAAGGTTAAAATAGTGCCATGCACAACCAATTTCGACTTACTGTTGCTCATGAAAAAAGAAAAGATGCAGAATGGTTTGAATCACCATATACTCGTAGGTTTACAGAAGCTTCGAACCAGTTCCCGCGAATAGTTTGGAGATCTTGAGAAACGTAAGATCTCCCTGTCCCATACAAAAACTTGTTTCAGATGAAAATGAAGCAAGCTGAGTAAGTGAATTTATAGTACCTGAAGCCAAGTGGTTTGATTTGTGAGGATGTGAAGCCTGCCTTCTGTGTATATCCAATCTGTGGCCTAAATCGACAAGGGAAGCCCAGGATATAAATTAAAAATAGACCAAAATAGACCAACTAACGAATGCTAGGATGAATTCTTGGCATAGCAGATTACCAAAGCCGATTGTTAACTGAATCTAAAGGCTAAACGATTCAGAAATTACAAGGTCTATGTATGATGTTCAGTAAACCTTATCTCTTTGTACGACAAATATTTTCAAAAGACCTATTTGCTGAAGGAACAAATTAAAATACCAGTGAAAAGGATATTTTTTATTTCCCCGCATAAATTTCAAAAACCCCCACAAAGATCCAGGCAAAGGTGACCTACTATGTTTCAGCATGCCTCATTTATAGCACATTAGATTGTCCCTAAAGACAACACAAAGATAATTTTATTGCTTTCTCCATTTCACTTTTCTATATCCCTCTAAATTTATTTTCACCTTGGACTTCTACCTATCAACTTACTTTAGGTCTTTTGGAACCTTCTAACCACCGCTTCCCCAAAATAATAACAGAAGCACTTAAAATCCTTGGAAATTGTTTTCTTTTTCCATCGTCTTCTTCTGTTCTGTTTGTATCTAATTTGCCTTTGGGAGAAAAAAAACTTCACAAATGCGTTGTAATACGTTTGTAAATCCACAGGTCGTTGGTATTTTGATTTCATTCCTGTTTTCCAACGATGGAAGCAAGGAGAGAACGGGAAGAGAGCAGAGATAAATTGTACCTTATGTTTATATGAACACAAGAGCTTCTGAATTGATGATGCTCAAGAATTTGTCCATACACATGCCTTGTGGAAATAATTTTCAATTTATGAGAAGTGTTCCAAGATTATATGTGATTTAGAGAGAAGCTTTATGGCACTTGAGTTGACTATTTAAATGCAATCGAATGAGTGTATGTCCATGGAGACGGAACGTACTTAATGTAGGTGGATTCGAAAACTTTTGTAGGATAAATTTAGAGACAAGAAGATACATGTTATGGTGTCCTTTGGCAATTTTATCGCAAATAGACTACATATATTGAGCCTATCAATTTATTATTATCAATATTTTGATATACTCTTACATGAAGAATACCCGGAATAAAATAAATATTCTCATGAATATTCGAGTGTGCTACTCAGTATTTTTAAGCGAAAAATCAGATTAAATTTAAAATATTCAAATATGTATTTAACTGTTGTTAAAATTGTAAGACTGTTAACCGGCGTGCGAATAGTTTGTGCATTGCCACTCGAAATATTTTTTTGACAAATGGGGAAATCTAAGAAAGTTTTCCTTCAAAACTTTTTACCTGGCAGTACTGACTGACTATCGAAAAATTTCGGCAAATCTCCATTCTTCTTCTTGCTAGCACTACAGCCCCTCTCGGGTCTTCGCTTCCTGCAAAAAAGCGCCTCCAACTGTCTCGGTCCATTGACCACGTCCTCCAATTTCGAAATCCCAGTAGCAATGCACTGTCTTCGTCGACCGACTCAAACCAGCGTTTCCTCGGTTTCCCCACTGATCTTCATCCTTCAGTTCTCCCAACGAATAACAAAAATCTCCATTAGTATTAAATCATTTTTATGTCATTTGGAAACTTTCGGAGTGATTTTTATTTCATCTTATTTCCCGTGAATATACTTATGTGCTCTTCCGTCTAAAACCACATTAATCAGTACTGAGAAACTTCAGAGAATTTATTGCCGTATTATTTGTATACCAGTATGTTGCATTCATATTTTCAAAGTTAATATACCGGGTGGGCCATATAGGAGTTTCTTTTTAAATCAAATGTTATTTTGACACTGATAGCTTTTTCCTGCTCAAAATTATGTTAGTGAGTCAGTATTTACCTTCCGCATAATAAAATGAATCGATTTAGGCTTGTACAACGTAGGGAAATATTGAAATCCTATTTCAAAAGTGAGTGCTGTTTTGCTCAAGCAGTGCGTTTTTTGAAAAGAAGTTTTGGCCGAAATGAGGCACCCACTGCGCTTACTGTGCGCAAATTTGTGAAGAACATTCATGAGATAGGCATGCTAGTGGACTCACGGTCCTCACACTCGTGTGGTGCGCACCCCGGAGGATGTAGCTACTGTAGCCGAGAATGTGCGACTCAATTCGAGAACATCAACTCGCCATCGGTCGTAGAAACTCAACATTAGTCGCACGAGCCTGAGAAGAATTTTGCACAAAGACCTGGGGTTATTTTCTTACAAAATCCAAATGACTCAGGAATTGAAGCTGAATGACCACCCGCTTTGTTATCGCTTCGCAGTTTGGTCGTTCTGATGGGGCACATTTTCTTCTTAGCGGCTATCTAAAAAAACAAAACTGCCGCATTCAGGGAAAACACACGTGATTGTTGAGAAGCCAATGCATCCTCAGTGAGTGACAGTGTGGTGCGGATTCTGGGGTGGTGGCATCATTGGACCGTTTTTCTTTGAAAATGACGCTGGAAATGCTGCTTCAGTCAATGGGGAGCGCTACAGAGGCATGATAACCGACTTTTTGTGGCCAAAGATTGGGGATTTGGACTTGACTGACCTTTGGTTTAAACAATCGATTTTTCGCGCACAAAGTTCGAAAATCGTGCAATCAGCCACCTTGGTGATGTCAATTGACTGCTTTAAGGCTGTGGTTTGACACCGTTGGACTTCTTTTTAAAGGGCGCTGTGAAAGATTGATTTTATGTGGAAAATCCACAAACGATTCAAATTTAATATTCAACAAATTATTGCTCAGATAAGGCCCGAAACCATCAATAATTTCTTGGAAAATTGGGCCGAGAGGATGGCAGCCATATGAATGAAATTGTATTTCACAACTAACGGAAAGGTTTGTGCTTGTGAATAAAGCCAAAATATAAGAAAAAAGTTTGATTTTTGTTCATTTTATTGTATTTAAAAAAAAAGACGAACTTAACCCACCCTATACGTGTATTAAAAATAATGGAAAATGCACAATGTAAAAGTGGCAGGAGAGCGCAAAAGAAAGGTGTCAACAATAAAAAAAACCAAGACTGAAAGAAGGGAAATCAGTTGGAAGATTTGCTGCAGATTATGGTGTTGGAGTTCAAACAGTAAATGATTTAAGAAAACACAAAAATAAGCTGCTTGAGGTTAATATGAATTCAGATTCTGTAGCAGGGCCATTAATTAGATGAAGTGTTGATGAAATGATTTCGTCAATAATGAGCTAAAGGGATTCCTTTGTTGGCCCTATGTCTTCTGAGAAAGAGAAATATTTCTTTGACGAGCTGGTTTTGAGAGGAGATTTCAATGCATCATCAGGTTGGCTGGCTATATTTAAATATTTTTCGTGAATGGAAATTTAGGGTGAGTCTTAGCAATAATGTTGAAAGCAAAGATTTCAATGAGTTCAAAATTTAAGCCAGGAGTAAATTTATAATGCTGATGAAAGTAGTGCTTCTTTGAAAATGCTTCCACTAAGAACTTAGGCCACTAGCATTGAAACTCTAGCCCAAGGACACAATTATAGAAGGAGTGTTAAACAGTTATACTATATATTGTGCAAATGCTTCAAGAGGTCATAAAATGGGGATTCTTGTGATATACAAAGGTAAAAAGTCAAGATAATTCAAAGGAAGATGGATGTCAAATGTGCCTGAAGATTATTATAATCAAAAGGAGGGTTGGATGGTCCAAACAACTTTTACGATTTGGATGAATGAAAAATTCGTTCCAAGAGTTCAAACTTATATTCGTGAAAAGAGCTTTGAATTAAAACCTATTCTTATTTGACATAATTCCGCATTGCCTCAAAATGAACTTGAATTTAAATCTGATGATGGAAAATTTTTTGTTAGGTACCCTTACCTCGTTCTGTTTCTCATCGCCAGTCCCTTCATCGTCCAACAGCGTGTCAATTTTGTTCTCCTCTTTCCCTGATCCAGCCAGTAAAAATTTCCGATTATGGTGATATTTGATCTAAGAGCGCTATTATTCATTGGCCTCTATTCTTTTATGCCCTTACTTGTGAAAAAGCACAAGAAAAGTTTTATATTTTTTTTTCTTACCGTTAATGAGCTTACACCTATTCGTACCTCTACCAAAAAAAAACTAATGATAATCCTTGAATTACGAATTCGGTGATGGCTCCTCCGCCTCGAAGGCTCCAAGCACGTTTTAAAAAGGAGGGGGAACCCCTTGTTTCCCTAGCCCACAGTTTCCATGGTTCCTCATCCCAAATCGCCCGATTAAGGGGCAGTAAATGTTTTTCAAGTGGCACGTTCGCCAATAATTGGACATTAAATGCCGCGAAATACCAATAACTGTAAATACATCTACAGCTCTGCTACTAAATCCTACTGACATCTCCGTTGTGGGGACGTAAGAGGGTGAAACCGAGTCTTCCGCGCCTGATAACGGAATCAAAGTAAAGACTGTGGCGCTGGAATGGAGGTTGGGAGATGCGCCAGCTCCCCATCCCTGGAAAACCATACAATGTTTCGAAACCTGTAGGGGCCCTTGAATGGATTGGAATCACGGCAACGCCCTCGCAAATGAATAAAGGACTATGGCATTGAATCCTGAAATGTCAGTTCACTTTATTACCCTGGCACTGTTAAGGACGGAGAAACCTTGATTTGCTGCGAATGATTTGATGTAAATCAAGGTTTCTCCGTACAAAGCCATGATCCACAGGATGCGCGATTTGCCGCTGAGCAAGGAAGCTAAGGAAAAGGAGATGAGCTACATTGTTGAGACAGCTAGACTAAACGGCTCCAAGGGCTCGACGATAAGGAGAATGGCATAGAAGATCCAGATTAATAGACAGCGTCAGGGACGATCAACATTATCAAATGCGAATACTGAAAGAACGTACTGGAAGGCTCTAACTTATCACGAAGGCATCAGCAATCGGATCAAGCGGCGAATAAATCAGCTCAATTCTGTACGGTTAATCAAATCAAGCAGCAAGAACCAGCTCAAAAACGTTCTCGGATCAACGAAAGACAAGCGCGAACCACACGAGAAATCTGGTATCTATCGCATCGAATGTCCCACTTGTGAAGAAGTGTACATAGGTCAAACGAGGAGACTCATCGGCACGCGAATCAAGGGGCATCTACGCGAAGCAGCAGCAGCAAGAAGAAAAGAAAGAACTTCGAATTTCAAGTCGGCTGTAGCGGAACATATTATCACGAAGGGACACGAGATAACAATGGAGGACGCTGTAGTCATCAAGGAAGCTACAGATATCCGTGAATTGGATGTGATGGAAAGCCTGGCAATTACCCGGGAAAGGAAAAAGTTGATGAATCAGGATGACGGAAACTGCAGATCATGGCTATTTAAATTAATTAAATAATAATATCTTTTCTTGTAAAAATAATATTTTTATAACTACCCTTTTTGTAAATTACCTTTCCTACATTTTATTAGCTTAAGCAAATTTCCCTAATTACCTTTTGATGATCTAGAGTAAATTTCATTAAACATAGCTCGTATATAAGCAGGAATGTGAGTAAAAATAAATTAATCGCTGAAGAAGACCGAACGATTACGGTCGAAAATCGATTTCGAGAAGAAAAATAAAAATAAAATACACCAAATTAAAAGGAAGCTATCTTTTTCTATTTTCAGTTGGAGTATTTTGTGAAGGGGAAAATGAATTCGATTACAAATATTGAAGGAAATGTTCCACAAACACCTAGAAAGACTAATCTACTCATTGTCTACAAATGACACAAAAATAATTGTGGGTGATTTCAACGCTAATGTTGGCAATGAGCTGTCTCATCGGGGAACAACTGGAGGATATAGCCTCCACGATGAAACAAATGAATATGGCCAGCACCTGACTGACTTTGCATGTAGCAGAAATCTAGTCGTAAGTTCGACTTGCTTCCCACGTCGACGTATATGAGTACATAAAATTTGTTAAGTATCACCAGATGGCAACACAAATAACCAGGCCGACCATGTTCTGATCCAACAACGTTCGGCCTCGAGCAAACTTGACGTCCGTACATACTGAGAGCCAGTTGTAACTCTGATCATTACCTGATCAAATTAACCTTTTGATGTCGGATGTCAGAGGCGTATTAATCGAAGATCAGCCCACTACAAAAATTTGACAGCAAAAGGCTCCAAACAGCGTCTGTGGCAAAGCATTTTACGGAGACTCTCGACAAAAACCTGGCACCCACCATATCGGACGCATCGCTGAAAGCAAGCAGTGAGCTCTGGATAGAAGTTAAAGTGGCTATTCAGACCGTGGCAGAACACACAATCAGACATCAAGCCTGGCACAAAAGAAATGATTGGTTCGATTATGAGTACCAGAATGCTTTAGACAAAAAGAATCAGGCGTACAAAGATTAAGTTGGAAGGTAAACCAGGACGAAGAGAGAATACTCAGAAAAGTAGCGACTCAGATAGTTAGAATTAAGAAAAGAAAGTACTATGATGACCAATTGAGAAGTATTGATATGTCTAGCGAGCAACAACACAAGACAAGCATACAAAGTAGTGAAATGCCTGAAGCATGGTTATCAGCCCAAAATCACGCTCTTTCGTGATGACATCGGCAATATCATCGTTGATGAAACCAACATTAAGGGACGATTAGCATAATATTTCAAGAACCTCCTTAATCCTCCGCACAACTCCAGAACTTCGGAGCCTATAATTGTTTTTGGAGAGCTTCTATTGGCCCCACCAGCACTGGGTGAAGTTTGCTCTACCAACAAAGTCCAAAAGAATAATAAAGCGCCAGGCATCGATAAGATTTTAGTGGAGCTCATCAAATATGGTGGCAGCAGAGTTCAGAAAGTTATTCACAAAGTCATCCAGCACATTTGGCATCAAGAACATATGCCGAAAGAGTGGAGCCAATCAATTATATTCCCTATCCACAAAAAAGGCAACAAGCTACAGTGCGAACATTATAGAGGCATATCACTGCTTTTTACGGCGTAAAAAGTATATTCAAAGATCTTAAAAAAACAGCATTATAGAGGAGTGTCAAACTGGTTTTAGAGCAAGTAGATTGACGATAGACCAATCGTTCACTGTCAAGAAGGAATTTGAAAAATGCCGGGAGTTCAACACAGACGAAACACAAATTTCTGTTGACTTTAAGCAAGCATACGACCAATACTGTACCAAATAATGCTTTGCTCTGGCATCCCACACAAATTGATTCGTCTTACCAAAATGACAATGACGTCGACGGCTCCCCAAATCTGCATCAATAACCAACTCATGGATGCCTTTCGCACCAATATCGGACTCCAGCAGGGAGGTGGGCTGGCCCTGTTACTATTCAACTTGGCTCTGGAGTACGTCATAAGGAAGCTACCTGTCGGTACATGAGGTGGATTACTATGCAAGTCGAGCCAAGTGATAGCCTATGCGGATGAGATCAAAATTTTGTCACGGTCATTAACAACTGCCAAAGAACTATTTCTGAAACTCAAAAGCGAACCAAAACTAGTAGGGCTACAAATCAATGAGGATAAAAAAAAGCTCATGCGGCCGTCGAGAAAACTACCTCAAATACACAAAATGTCACGCTTGGCGAATATAGTTTCGAAAATCTGAGCAAATTTGTGTATTTAAGCACCAAAATAACGAGAACCGCTAATAAAAGAGACGAAATACGTCGAACAATATAGCTCGCATATTGAATATTTTATTCAGTAATGACGATCTTGAAGACCAGCTGCATACACCGATAAAAAATCTTCAAGTATACAAATCTGTAATCTGTAATCTGGTAAGACCTTTGCTATGCTATGGATATGGACCCTAACGCAAACGTCCGCAAATATATTGAACGCCTCTGAGTGACGGGTCTTGAAGCGAATAATAAGAGCGAAGCTAGGGGGGCCCAATGGCGAATTCGGTACAACCATGAGCCGTATGCATTTTTTGACGAGCCGGAGGTCTCAACGATTGTAAGTCTGTGGGCTGACCACATGAATCGTATAGACGAACAATTTATTCGTTGGGAGAATTGAATGGTGGAGACCAATTGGGACACCAAGGAAATGCTGGTCTGACTCGGTCGAAGAAGGCAGCTCATGCTGCTCGGATTGCAAAATTGGAGGACATGGTCAACGGACTGAGATAGCTGGAGGCGCTATTTGCAGGAAACGAAGGCCTGAGAGGGGCTGTAGTGTTACGAAGAAAAGGCAGTGAATCCAGGACACCACTGTCAAAAATATTATGAGGCGTCCGCTTCAATATTAGTTTATTTTATGTGTTAGGGTGTGAGACCCCATGCTCGCTACTCACTAAACGCCTCCCCTGTCAGCCCGTGAACCCAGCCTAGAAACGTTTGACACATTGCTTCGGGCCAGGTCTCGTTTTGTTACGCCGTGAGGCGTCTTCAAGCTGAGGGGATCCCTCTTTTAACGGGATGGGAGAGGGTAAGAGGAAATGCCATACAAGTGATCCCCAGCCCCAAGTCCGTTGCTGCTGTGAGTCCCTTTTATCTTTAAGGACTGCCTGAACATAATGTGCCACCTGGTTCTATTTGTCAACCGTTTCAAGCTTCACCGCCACTATATTATCCGGAGTGAACTCTCCCGTCTCCCTATGGAGATCTCGTCACAGCCTGTCCCATTTTCCGATCGCGAAAAATGTTTGGCAGGCGTTGCCTTCCTCTCCTGGATAAAATCGACAATCGGAGGACCGTGACTTACCAATCTTGTGCAGAAGACCGAAAACATTCATGCCCGCTAAAAAGCTGGGTCAGATAGAAGTCAGTCTCACCTTGCCTTCAATTTAGCCAGGGTCTCACATTCAGGATGAGTCGCGCAGTGCACCTTCCCTTCGTGCGATTCACGCAAGTTTGTTGTCAATTGTTAAGTGAGCTCTGTCCCTCCTTCTGGGCAACAGTCTTTCCGCGTCCTGATTTTGACATAGGTAAAGGGTACTCTCTAGTAAAGTGGGTAACAGGCATCACGCGTGGAATAACTCTCACCGCCAACTCAGAGACTGTCGGATATTGAGATGCAATCCTCAGTGCTCGCCTTCTCTACAACTGTGTCAAGCGATTTCGGTATACCTCCTCACTGAGAGCGTTGAATTATATTTCTGCTCCGTACAGTAGCACTGACCCTACAGCACTCATCAAGAGGCGTTCGCTTGATGGGTTCGGTCCCATGAGGTTGGCCATAAGTCCCCCTAGCAGCATTCTCAGCCGTTGCTTTGATTTGGTCAGAAAAACTCATCTTCAAGTCGATCAGTAATCCCAGGTACATCACTACTGGCTTCGATTTGATTAGTATGTCTCCAATACTGATCATCCTAACTCCTGGCATTTTCCTTTTTGTCCAGATGACCATTTCATTTTTCTCCAGTGTTAAACAGAACCTGCAAGCAGTCATCCAGTCCCTCACTTGGCGTATTAGCACACCAACCCTAATTTGCGCCTGTTCAATGGTGCGTCCAGCGCCCAAAGGTGCAACATTATCCGCAAAGCGCGAATCATCTGGCATCTCCGGCCTCAGTAGCCCGTCGTAAGACACGTTCCACAGGCCTGGAGCAAGGATAGATCCCTAGGCAACACCTGATGTAACTTACGTCCTTCGTTGGTCCTGTGTCGTGTCATAGAACAGGCTTCAGTCCTTCAGGAAGTCCCTCAAAATCCGCATTAGATATTCTGGAACTTGAAGAGGGGTTTTCGAGCGTATCCAGAATATCCACCCATCCAGCGTACTTGAAGGCGTTCCTAACGTCGAGTGTCAGCAACAGGACGATCCATCGCTTAGTGAGGCTATATGCGCCTGTCTTTTAGACCGCGCTCACCATCTCTGCAATTGCATCAATGGTGAAACGTACTGCCGAGGAGATAGGTCTCCAGCAGCACGGGTCGCGTCAGGGAGTCTTCCCTTGATGAGTTTCTCTAGCATTTTCCCAGCAGTGTCTAGCATGCATAACGGGCGTATACAGCCGGTGATCCGAGAAACCCCCTCCCCTTGCTGATCGGCACCAGCCATGCCACCTTCCATCCTACCGAGGAAACCCTGTCCCGTAGGTAAGCGTTGAATGTGCTGAGCAGTAAGTTAGGACAATGGTGGTAGGCAAGCTGCAACAACTCAGCTGGAACACCATCTATACCTGGAGCCCTCCTCACTTTCAGCGAAAGGACTGCCGTTTCAAGTTCCAGCTTTGTGAAAATGGGACACTCGACTGCTGTTTCTCCGTGGACAGCGTCAAAATGGACGGGATAAGCGGGAAAGAGTGCCCGCACTATCTCGTCCACCTTTTCCGTATCATGTATGGAAGGTGTACGTAGGGCTCCAAGCTTCCTTATTACTAGCTTGTAGCTAAGGCCGTATGGATCCTGGTTCACATTGTCCACTAGATTTTGCCAGCAGTATTCCTTGCTGTTGTTAATCAATTTGCAAAGGTATTTTCTTGCCGACTTATGGTGCTACCTGGTTGCATGCTCCGCCACGGTTCCATGCCCGTTGAGCCTCACGCCGAAGCTTGTTACACTCCCTTCAATTTTCAGCTATTTTAGTTGACCACCAGTACACTGAAGGCTTGCCATGCCGGGGTCTTTGATGGGGCATAAATGCGTTGCAAGCAGTCGTGATGACGCTCATATTAGAGTTCACCACATCTTAAGCTATCAGTTCTTCCATCGACGAACCTCTCGACGTCACGATGTTCCACCCGATTGTGGAAGGTTGAGAGTACGGACGTCGAGAGACAACATCACTGATCTCCAGCAGAATGCACTGATGATCATTGGCTGAATAATCCTCTAATACTCTCCAATTCTGTATCCTCCGTACTAAGGACTCCGAAGCGAATGTCACGTCCGGTATAGTTCCTTCACAGCCAATACGGCGGAAAGCCGGCGTACCTTTGGTGTTTAATACAATGACCACTGTTCTTCACCGAATCTTTCTAGGATTCATTTTTCCACAGATCTGTTGGAGGCATGCCTCATTCGTTTGCTTTAGGGTTGAGGTCTCCCTCAACGAGCAGGTTGTCATCTGCATTCGAGGCAGTGCCCTCCAAATCATTAAGCTTGGCTTGGGAAGACGATATTGATGCGTTTGGCGTGCGGTACACACTAAAAATGTCGTCCCTGAGCACCGAACCCACACGAAACCATCTCATCGTCTACAGCTCCCCGCCTGGAAATAAGTGTTTTCAACCCAGATGGTGGCAGTACCAGTTTCATCAGGAAACAATGATGCAGAATTTTTATCCTGGTGTTGCTCACTCAGCAGCATAAAGTCGGCTGTCATGTCCCTCACAAACTACACAAACATTTCTTGGGCGGTTAAACTGCAGTGTAGGCTTAGCTGCAAGATTCGTTTCATCAAAGTTCTGACTTTGCCTTGGCTAAGGCTTCCTGGAAAGGCAGACATTTCCCTGATCCCAAGACGTGCCCAAGATCAGGTCTTGGATCAGCATCCTTGCAAAGAATACATTGTGCATTCTTTGAACACTCTTTTATTTTATGTCCCATTTCACTGCATTCGTAATATAGGGAGCTTCTATGAGGTCCTTTGCATACTTGGGCAGTGTGACCATAGCCAAGGCATTTGAAACATTGAAGAGATATTGCTCTTCGCCGTATCCTTCAGAGAACCCAACCTATTCTTACTTTGCCCTTATTCAGAAATTGTTTAGCGTCCTTTTCGGTTATGTGAATGATGGCCACGCGTTGTCCCCCATAATTTTTTTGGTGTCAATCCCGCTTTGATCCTGCCCACGCTAGGAAACTTCACTTTGATGGCCTCTTCCACATTGGTCAGATCCGTAATGCAGTCAATGTCTCTTATTTTGATCGCTTCCATCAGCCCGAGGAAGGTTATGGTTGCGCTTTTATTAATCGTCAGCCTCTGCTCCAAATTTGACGAGTATGTGGCCCGGCTGCATTGGTCTTTCTGTTTTAATAGCAGTGTTATTCTTTGGGTCTTACGTTTCCCCTGACATTTCGTATCACTTCTACGTAGGATCTGCCATCATGTGGTTTTACGAGCAGTGCCTGCTACCGGCGTCTTTGTCTTGACTTCATTCTTTCCTGTTTCGCAGCAGGTTTTTTTTTTCTTGTTGGGCCTCCGTACGAACTTTATTTTATGGTTTCTTTGCGGCTTTCTTCGATCCTTTTGTCAGCATTTTCTGGAATCCCTGATCTGTCATTCTAAGCCCATTAAGTGCCTCTTCCCTCCTTCTTTCATCCCGATCTCATTCCATTCGGCTAGACGCTATTCTTTTATTGATATTTGATGGTGGAGCTATCTGCGCGAGCTCTTTAGACGTAGGTCTCAGTGCTTCCTTAGCCTTCTGGTCTTCTTTGGTCCTCTGGCCCTCTTCGGCCTTTAACCAGCTCCTCCGGTAATGCCTTAAGCGGTCCAAGAGCTCCTCTAGCCCAAGGAGCCTAATATTTACTCCTTTTCTGATTTTTAGCCAGTCGCAGGCAGATTTGATTCCTTTTAAACATGTCCCGCTTTTTGGATTGGTATTTCTTCTTCATGTTTACTTTGCGATCACTTTTTTTGTGAGAGGCTATCAGCTTCCATTTCCAAGTAAAGTACTTCCGCCATGTTTTCGACGGCAGCGATGAAATCACACAGCGGCCCTTTATTTATCTGGACACTCCATTCTTTTCCTGCCATAACCATTTTGTGGACTTCAGGATGGTACGTTATTATCTCGGAAACTACGACCCATGCTTTGGTAGCGATCGCAGCAGTGACCATCGAGCTCTTGATGTTTTTTTATATTTTCCCCCACATTTCGAGCATCTGGCGCGTCTTGCAGAGTTTCCCACTCTTCCTTTTAAGGACGCTCTAGTGTTCACACTATATTTATGCTGCGCCCGAGACCCGTAGGAATCTCAGCCTGGACCAGACTGTCTGTTAATCTCCGTTTTTCGTCCGTCTTTAATGTGCACCATCGTTTTTGTCATCGTTAGTACGTACCACTCCTCATATGCCGTGAACATCGTGGCTGCAGCCACTGGTTGCGTCATCATAGTTGCTATTTTTGCTTTTTTTTAAATTTTTTTATCTTTTCCGAAGCGTAGTCCAGATTCAGTCAGGGTCATTGCCTGTCATCCCAGAAGGGAACCTCATGGCGTCCCCCATATCTTCGGGCTCCAGGAGGCGGGGCTCCCCAAAGAGTGCTAGCCTCCAAGAGTACTCCTATCGACCGGCATTCCCCCTGCGGGAATCGCCTCAAGTACGTGAGGGCGGCACTCCTCAAAAAATGGTAGCCTCCAAAAGTATTCCTATCGGCTGGCACTCCCCCTGCGGGTATCACCAATGATATTAGTTTAAGTCATTATAAAAGTCGTAATGTTAGCCTGAGGATCAGCTTAAAGTTATTAGTTGAGTTCAGTTTGCTGAACAGTAGGGTTTATAAAGCTGCTAGCTTATATTGTCGCTATCAGTAAGTCGTTGACAAAAGGAGAGAAATTTAACAACACTCATTGATGTAACTTCTTACTATTATTAAATATTAATCAACTTAAGCCCCCTACAACTCCAGTGCAGCTCCTATCTTACACAATACGCTAAACAATGCCCATCCTACCTCCTTCATCAAAATCCGATGACCTTTGAATCCATTGGACGTAACAAATACCATTTCTATCGATTTCGCCCATTGTCCTTAAAGTTATCCTCGACCTGGTAACAAAGACAGATCAATACAAATCGTTTAACACTCATCATCAACTCAAGCAATAAATATCGAAACATAATAAAAATGCTGAATCAAAATCCTTTTCTTCTTTCTCCCTTTCTTCATATCACTTCAATTTTATGATTTTTCCCTCCATCAGCCAAAACGAAAGGATAATGCACCAAATTCCTATACTACCAACCAATAGCAAGAGCATAAAACCGTTCAGTCTTTTCGCACAGTTGATCCTATCCATGGAGGTAGGGATTGTCTAATTTTATTCTTTCGCAAAAGAAAGTTATGAAATTCTTCTCCTTCTACTTCGTCTGGTTCCTTCAAAAAGTCTAGTAACCAAATACTTGTCTAGTCTTCGGAATGAGTTCTATACGAAATTAACTGAAATCAGTCATTCGCATCCAATTAGGTGAAAATTAAAGGAGTTTGGCTGAAGACAGTTGGCGGAACGTTCGTTGTCTTCTTGCTAGCTGGCATTACTAGAATGATCCCAAGATGATGTCTGCTGAATTTCCTTTCAAATTGTATTTCCTCTCAAAAGTACTAATAGTGAAATGTATCTAACTCAGTTGCAGAGTGTGGCGGGATATGAACGAGGGTAGAAAGGAGACATTAAAAGACTTTTATAAGAATGTAATTAATCCTTTTTCTATCGTTTTGAGTTATGAAAAATTTTAAACTTTTTGGAAAGTTCTTTTTCGACCTTTTTTGTTTGCGCTGCGCTCCTTATTGAGATTTATACTTGGTAAATGGTAAAGGATAAATGGCGGATCAAACTGTTAAGGTTCAAATACTTTGCTTTGACGGTATTAAACTTTAATCGGATTTGCATTTAAGTTGGATTTGTGTTGGCATACTAATTGGATAATTGCGGCAGGAAATTCGTTAGGAAGGTTAGAGGAAGTTATTGAAAACCTTGAAGCTTTTTAAATTCTTAGAATCTCGTTAAAAGCGTCGCATCTTATTATAAATATTATCATTCAGTTTGAACTATGAATAATATCTCTCGCAACATTTCTGAAACTATTTTTAGCAACTGTTGTCAACCATCCTGTTAGATCTAATCTTCTTTTGAATTACACGCAATTTCTTGCTGCTTTTCAATGGAGTTTTATTATAGCGTCGCCATTTCATACACTTGCATGTTATGCTGCCTCTCGAAATGTTTACATTACATTCATCCTTATCTTTGCAGCAGACAGCTTTTATGTGCACACCATTTCATTTTGTCTAAAGTATCAATAAAAGCAGAATTTATTTTCAAAAATTTTTTAAAGGAGCGTTGTTTAAGAAAGGGTTCTTTATTAATTTCAGCTATCAACATTAAAGCGATGGATTGTTTTGCTTATTACACTTGATATCAGAAATACCTTTAATCCCGCTGGATCGGCGTGCATTCTAAAAACGTTGGAAAATCCTTACCAAGCTCCAAAATATCTGATGTTGATTTTCAGGGACTACCTGACGGACTAAAGCCCGCTGCATGAAATAAAAGAAGGCTCCATTCTTGACCCGGATGAGTCCCGCTTGATCGGCTATGCGTACAATTTAAGGCACAATTAAGCATGCGCTACTTAGACTAGATACGTTAATGCGCCGACAAAGAGATTGTATGACTCCTCGCGGGTTCAGCCTAGCACTGAAGAAAAGTGAAACGGCCATCATAACAAAGAAGAGAATCCCAGACTGTGGGCGATCCGTATTGTGGAAGTTCTGGTCGAATTCAAACCAGAAGTAAAGTACCTGGGATCGCTGGTCAACTTAAGATCAATTTTTCTGAGCTAATCAAAAGGACACAGGCTGAAAAACCTGCTTCAGGTGGATTACCCTAAGTTGACTTATTGCCAATGTATTGAAACCCAATTTATCAAGAACGCAACGTTTGATGAATGCCTTACTGTCGGTTGATACTATTTTGCCCGAACCAGCTTCGTATCCTTCATGCCATCGAAAATAGCCCAGTGTCACCGAACAGTGCCAAAAAGACACCAAAATCAGTTGATCATATTGCCAGATCACAGTCAACAGCCAGAATGAGCCGAAATCGAGCAGCTAGCTTGCCCAAGTTGAAAAAACAGCCATCAGTGAACGTTCTCGAAGCCATCCCCGTTCTATCATCAAAGTTAGAAAATCTTGAAGGGAAATTGAAATCAACAAAAGCCAAGCTCATCTCAATAAAAGCCGAATTAACAGCAGCCAAGAAAGACCTCGAAGTCAAAACGAATGAAAATTGCCAATTCAAACCAGCAAGTAGTAACCCCATTCTGCAACCCACCGAAATTTCAGTCGCCGTGGTTACACCACCGATGTGTCAAAATCTCCCAGTCACACAGCCTACTTCGCTAAATCTTCAATTGCCTTCGGTTTTGCAGCCACCGCCGGGTATTTTAAAGTACCTCCCGTAAACTTCTATTCCAAAATGTCATCTTTAAATGAGTCCCCGCCGCCGCCACCTCAAAAATCTAATTATCTATCGTCGCCACCTCTACAGCCGTGATAGCCACTTGCAGAACTTCGTAAGTTGTTAGCCACCAGAAAATTGTTGGATTTGCCCGAGTTCAATGGAAGCCCCAAACAATGGCAACTCTTGTACGGGCGACGCTCTCAGCAAGGAGGTATACCGAAAACGATTGGCACAGGTACAGAGAAGAGGAGCACTGAGAATTGCATCTTCGTATCCAACAGTCTCCGACTCGGCGGTGAGAGTGATTGCAGGCGTGATACCTGTCGCCCTCCTTGCTAGAGAGCGCCGCGCTATTTACCTGCGCCGAAATGAGGATGCGAGGGAGATGGTTGTCCGCGAGGAGAGACAACGCTCGCTCAACGATTGGCAGTAGTCTTGGAGGAATTACACGAAGGGAAGGTGGACTGCGCGCCTCATCCCGGATGTGAGACCGTGGCTAAATCGAAGGCATGGTGAGACTGACTTCTATCTGACCCAGCTTTTGAGCGGCCAGGGGTGTTTTCAGTCTTACCTGCACAAGATCGGTAAGTCACGGTCTCCCGATTGTCGGTTTTGCCCAGGAGAGGAGGACAATGCTTGTCACACATTTTTTGCGTGTACCAAATGGGCCAGGCTGCGAAGGGAACTCTACATGGAGACGGAAGAGCTCACCCCGGATAATATAGTTGCGGTGATGCTCGAATCGGTTGACAAATGGAACCAGGTGGCACATTATGCTCGGGCAGTCCTAAAAGATAAAAGGGACTCGCAGCAGCCGGAGGTGCTGGGGCTGGGGGATCGCTCTTCTGGCATTTCCTCTTCCCCTCTCCCCTCCCGCTAGGAAAGGGAATCCCCAGCTTGAAGGCGCCCCACGGCGTAACAAAACGAGACCTGGCCCGAAGTAATGTGTTAAACGGTTCCAGGCTAGGTTCTCAGATTGACAGGGGAGGTGTTTAGTGGGTAGTCCAAGGGTATCCTCCATGGGAGTCCCACACTGCCAGACTCGGCGGGCGTAAATGCCTTCACCTTCCTACCACAAAAAAAAATTGTGACTTTCATGAATCATCGTAGTGGAGAATATGTTCGAACTCCAAAAGTGTTTAAGGGTCCCGCCAGGGAGTTGGATGAAATGCTGCCAATGCTCCTCTTTGGACTCCAGCTCATGGTATTCCTTGGCAAGCTTCTGGTACTCCAGCTTAAGCTGCCCAACAGTATCCAGCTTGCAGAACCGGGCTCCCTTGAATCTTCTTCTTGGATTCCTGACGTCCTTCCGCTTGGCAGATAGCACATCTGTCTACCGTGCGACCCAGCCTGGAGTAGCCTTGAGAACCTCCTAAACACAGCATTTCTAACACGGACAAAGCACCCATGAAAGTAGAACACCATCCCCTCGATGCGGAGGTTTTTATGTCTACAAAAAGTAGGCCTCCTGTATCAGTGCCTCATATCTTACCTTCTCCCATTCCAAAGTCTGGCTCCAGGTCAACCCCACTGGGCGACGGGCATGCCGCCACATCCTATCGGATCATCAAACGTTGACAATTCGAAGGGACATCCAAGACATGCAGCCTACGGACAAGGATCAGCTTTGAAAACTTTTCCCCCTGGCAAATAGCAACAGAGCGTATCTTCCGCGAGGAAAACTTGGCTGTGCCACATCGGCGAGTTAGCATTGGCTTCCGATTCCAGGATACAGGCCAGAAGAAAAACAGAGATTAACATACAGTCTTGTCCAGACTGAGATTCCTGTAGCGTACGCACACAGCAAAAGAAATTTCGCGAACGCCAGATCGTCTAAAAAGGAAGAGTGGGAAACTCTGTAGCGTGCCCCAGATGTTCGAGTGTTGGGGGAAAATAAAAAGGATAGCAAGAATTTTATGGTTACTGCTGAAATCAGTACTGAAGTGGCCCAAACAAGGTTCTTAAATTCAGAAATAATAACGAACCATTCTGAAGTCCACAAATTGATTGCAGCATGAAAAGAAAAGAGCGGCGGGACCAATAAAAAGCTGTTATGTGGTTTCACCGCTACCATCGAAAATGTGGCGGTACTATATTCGAAAACAAAAGCCGATAGCCTCTCCCAAGTGAAGTGGTTGCAAAATACAATTGCCACCCAGCGACATCAAGAAGGAAAGCTAATCCGACAAAAAGGCGAAAAAGAGCAGAACGCTAAAGAAGCGCTAATGTCTAAGCCTAAAGGACACGCGCAGATAGCTCTACCATCAATCATCAATGAAAGTATGGCATCTAGCCCAATCGAAAGAAATTGGGGTAAATGAAATAAGGTAGAGACATTTGATGGGCTTGAAATTCCAGACCAGGGGTTCCAGATAGTGCTGATAAAAGAATCGAAGGAAGCCGCAAAGAAAATCCTTCAAAAAGTGCCAGAAAACAAGGTTCGTATAGACGCCCAACATGACAAAAGACCTTATGCAAAACAGGAGAGGAAAAAGGCAACACAAAGTCCCCGACAGCAGGCACTGCTCGTAAAACCCCAAGATAGCCGATCCTACGCAGAAGTGATGTGATATATCAGGGGAAATGTAAGGCCCGAAGACATCAACATCGCCACTAAAGCAGTACGAGCAGCAGAGGGTAACAATTAAATGCCATTCTGTGACGCAGTAAAAAAAGTGCTCTACAAAAGCACAACTATAGCCTCGTTTGAGCCAATGGCAACGATCGAAATAAGATACATTGATTGCGTCACGGACCTGGCTACGATAGAAGAGGCCATCAAAAGGGAGGTCCCTAGCGTAGACTGGATCAAAGTGAGGCTAACACCAGAAAATCATAGGGGACAACGCATGACCACCATTGACTTAACTGAAATAGACGCTGAATAATTTCCGAATAAGTCCAACGTAAGAATAGGGTGGGTTGTTTGCAGGATGTGACAAAAAGCAGCGCCTCTTTAATGTTTCAAATGCCTTGGCTATAATCACATGCTAAGGACCTGATAGGAGCTCCCTATGTTACAAATGCGGTGAAATGGGACATAAAAGAAAAGAGTGTACGAAGGAGGCACACTGTATTTTTTGCAAGGATGTTGATCCAAGACCGGTTCTTGGGTACATCTTGGGATCAGGGAAATGTCAGGTTTTTCAGGAAGCCTTAGCCAAAATCAGAACTTAAATGACCCGCATCCTGCAGCTAAACCTGCACCGCAGTTCAATCGTCCAAAACTTGCTTGAGCAGTTTTCGGGGGACATGAAAGCCGACTTTCTGCTACTGAGTAAGCAATACCATGATAAAACTTCTGCATCATAGTATCCTGATGAAACTGGTACTGTCACCATCTGGATTTAGAAAAGTGATTTCCAGTTGGAGAGCTGTGGGCGGGGGGATGGTTTGTGTGGGTTCGGTGTTCAGGGGCTACTCTCTTAAGTGTGTACCTAACGCTGAATGAACCGATATCATCTTTTCAAGCCAAGCTTAATACTTTTGAGGGCGCTGTCTCGAACGCAGACGGGGACATTCTAGTTGGGGGAGACTTCAATGCTAAGGCAATTGAATGGGGCAAAGAATCAGATCCGCGGGGAAAACGAATCATAAAAACGGTGGCGAAGACGTCGCTCGTTGTACAAAACACTTGAAATATGCCCCCCATCGTGCAAAGAAACCTTACCAGACGTGATATTCGCCTCGGAGTTTTTGGTACGACGGATACACAATTGGTGAGTATTAGAGGACTACTCAGCCGGTGACCAGCAGTACATTATATTGGAGATCAATAATATTGTCTCCCGATGTTCGTGCTCTCGACTTTCTACAATTGGGTGGAACATTGGAAGGATGGATGTCGAGAGGTTCATCGAGGTGTTCACAGCAGAGAGATTCGCAGAACATAGAACAGCTGGCAGCTCAAGACGTGGTGAACTTAACTATAAGCATCATCATAACTAATTTTAATGCTTCTATACCCCGTTGACAACTCCGGCACGGCAAACCCCCAGTATACTGCTGGTCAAGTGAAATCGCTGAAAAGCTAAGAGAGTGTCATACGCTTCAGCGTGAGGCTCAACGGACACGGAATCGTGACAAGGTAAGCAATCAGCTAGCAGCATATAAGTTGGCAAGAAAATGCCTTTGCGAACTGATTAACAATAGCAAAGCTCGTTGCTGGCAAGACCCAGCGGACAATGTGAACAAGGATCCTTGGGGCCTTGGGTAAAGCTAGTTATGCGAAAGCTCGGTGCCCTTCGAAAACTTTGCATACATGATGCGGAAAAGATGGAGTATGGACACTCTTCCCCGCCCATTCTGTCCATATTGACGCTGTTCACGGAGAAAAAGCAATCAAGTGTCCACTTTTCACACAGCCGGAACGGCAAGAGGCAGTTGTTTCCTTGAAAGCGAGGAAGACTTCAGGTTCAAATGGTGCTCCAGCTGAGGTGTTGCAAGTTATCTATCACGATTGTCCCGACATGCTGCTCAGCACATTCAATGCTTGCCTACGGGATGGGTATTTCCCGGTACGATAGAAGGTAGCGAGGCTTGTGCTGATCAGCAAGGGGAAGGGAGATCCCAGATCGTCGTCTGCATACCGCCCGTTGACACTGCTGAGAAAATGCTAGAGAAACTCATCAAGGGAAGACCCACTGACGCGATTTGTGCTGCTGGGGACCTATCTCCCCGGCAATATGGCTTTAGACCAGGACGCTCCACCAATGATACGATTACAGGGATGTTGAGTGCGGTCCAGATGGCAGAGGCATATAGCCGCTCCAAGTGACGGATCGTTCTGGTGGTGACAATTGATGTTAGGAATACCTTCAACTCCGCTTGATTGATGAATATTCTGGATTCGCTAGAAACCCCTTTTTAAGTTCCAGAATATCTAATGCGGCTTCTGAGAGACTACTTGAATGGCCGAAGCCTGCTCTACGACACGACACAGGGCCGTCGAAGAATAGAAGTTACACCGGGTGTTGTCCAGGGTCTATCCTTGGTCCAGATCTGTGGAACGTGTCTTACGACAGGCTACTGAGACTGGAGCTGCCAGATGAGTCACGCTTTATCGGCTATGCGGATGATGCTGTGGCTTTGGTCACTGGACACACCGTAGAATAAGTGCAACTTAGGCTAGGTATGCAAATACGCCGAGTGAGAGACTGGGTGACTGCTCGCGGGTTCAGTTAAGTACTGGAGAAAACCGAAGTGGACATCTTGACAGAAAATAGAATCCCTAGAGTAAGGATGATCGGTATTGAAGACGTACTGATCGAATCGAGTTTCTCTAAGCAAATCAGGGCAACGACTGGGAAGGCTGCTTGGGGAGTATCGGCTCTGAGTTGACTTATGGCCTACGTAGGGAGACCCAGCTTTTTTATGAGTGCTGTAGGCTCAATGCTACTGTATGCAGCAGAAATATGGAGTGATGTTCTCAGTAAAGAGATATAATAATATAATATTTACTGCTTAGTATAATCTTCAGGTGAATCCGATTGACCACTTCAATTAAAAAATAAAGAAAATATCATGCTCCTTTATTTTAGAGAACCATCGTGAATGGGACCGTCAGCATAAGCAGAAGGTAATGCATGTAATGATTATCTTTCAGGAGAGTGTGGAGGCTCTTTAAGCCTCAGAGGAGGCGGAGGGAGTGGAACTCACAGCCGATAAACTGGCAGAGCTACGCACAAAGATACAACAACGTTTGCTCACAATGGCTCTACAAAATAGCAGCAGATATAACCTAAAAAAACGGGCTGTAACATACAACATGAGCAACCAGGTTTGAATAAAAAACCACGTAATATCCGACGGTACCAAGAACTTTTCGGCTAAGTTAGCCTGAATTAAGTAACAAATCTCTGGATGGACTTATCGCCTCCAGGTAGAGAATGGAGATGGAGGCGTGTGGCACGCCATAGATTTGAAGAAGTACATCGACTAAGCGGCGAGAAATAGCACGTTACTGAGACTATTCGCCTGAGTACTGGATTTACAATTTAAAAAGGACGCCATAACATACAAATATACCCTTCATGTATATTTTGGGACGGTTTGGATTTCTCCTGGTCATCAGTAGAGATAGTGGCAAATCTTGGACTAGGCTAATAGATGGTACAATGGTCTTTAAATGTTGGTTAATGACAGTGTTTGCGATTAGATAAGTCCTGAATGGATCAAATTCCAAGTAATATGGTCACTGCTCAAAGGAGAAGGGAAATTTTTCGAAAAAAAGAGAGATCGATTGGACAGAACTGGTTCAGAATATTTTGGGGAAGCGAGCCGGTTTAAAAATTCAAATAAATATTGAGCAGTGGAGCAGTTTAGCAATTAAAATAAAATATCTATTAATAAAACACAAAAATATTTGAGATATTGAGTTCAAATTTATTGTGGGTGTCGTGCAAGCATTGCACTTTATAAATAAAATTTCGATCATATGACCACCAGGAGCTCATTTACAGCGGCAGATTCTTTGAACCCAATTTTTCACCACTTTGGCAAACATTTCGACCGGAACGTTGGCAATTTCGCATTGGATGTTCTCTTTGAGCTCGTTTAAAGTTGCTGGCTTGTTAGCATTAATCAGTTCCATAAAAAGAAATCCAATCGCGTTAGATCGCATAAATGGGGCAGCCATTCGACCGGACCATTTCTCGAGATAACACGTTCACCAAATTTGCCTTTCAATGAATCGATAGTGAGGCATGCTGTGCGGCTAGTAGCACCGTCTTATTGAAGCCACATATCGTTGATATCAAGTTCATCCAATTCTGGCCACAAATAGTCTCCTAACATAACACGATAGCGCTCTCCATTGACGGTAACATGACGGTCGTTTTCATTCACGAAAAAATACGGCCCAATCACACCTCGGGCATGATAACCCCATCAAACAGTAATTTTTTGCGAATGCAATGCTGTCTTAAGAAGCAACTGTAGGTGTTTTGTTGACTCATAATGCATATTTTGCTTATTAACAAAGCCATTGAGACAGAAATGAGCTTCATCTCTGAAGATGATTTTTCGATGAAATGCTTCATTGTCTTCAAGCTTTGCCAGGGCCCAAGTCGAGAAGTTCCGACGTTGCTAATGATCAAGTGGCCTTAGTCATTAGGTCAATTTGATCTTGCAACCATGTCGGCTAAGATTTTTTTGCAATATACGCCACAGTCTCGTTTGAGCGATGCCCAATTCTTGAGGATGACGTGACTTCCGGCTGCGATATTTCCTTCATTTCGAGCGTTATAAAGTCTTTTTGACACCGGAACGTCCAATAGTGAAAGTCTGGACTCAAATTTATACACTATAGCACACACAGCCTGTCGGGTGGGACGATTATTACGGCCAAAAACTAGAGTAAGCGCTCTTAAAATTGCGACCACCAACTCAGGATTTCGGTAATAATTTTTAATAATTTTCAAACGTTACTGGTTCATAAACCTTACCATGATGAAAATGCTGACTTGAACTAATGTTTTGACATTGACATTTTATTAAAAAAGTTTAAGTTTGCGTTCATATAAAGATACAAAATTGTTATATCCCTAATGGAAAACCCTGTAGTTGAAATGCTAAATTGATTTTCAAATGTAAGGCATCGGTGAAATTAGTACAATTTGTTTGATATGCCAATTCGAAACGGAACAAATCCATGAAGCACAAAACTGTGCTGTATTTTGAGTTGAGACGAATAGAAAAAAATACTGGTATAAAATAAATCTGGGTTTCTCATATTTGATTGCAACCACGGGTATAAGACTCGCCACGATGCCAGACTACTATATTTTACCCTTGGACTAGGCATCAGGTTGTAGTCCCTCAAGTTTCCATGAGGGATGGAGAGTCTTTGCATGTTGACTCGTATCATGAGAACCTCAGTTCCGTGTGAAAAGGATGCAAGGGGACACCAACACCAACTTGCCTGTGGCCAAGAGCTACTGTGGTGGAGACAAAGACAATTTGGGGCATGACAGTTGTCTCTATGGAAAAAAAGCCGGCTTTCAAGCTGTTTTTACTCTTTATCTTCATTCCCTCCAGCTTAGACCTAGGCCTTGACCTTCTATTTTGTTTGAAAACCCAGTAAATTGTACGTTTGATAGATCTTTTATAGTGTGCGTTGTTCTGGGGGAAGAAGAGCCCGACCCATGGCACTGGAGACAGCTGGCTGCAAGTAAACATACATATCCTCGGCAATAACTTGTAATGATTCAACACGTCTCGTATGGTCGAGATATCCCGAGGGAAATCTAAACTGGCGTCTCATCGATCCTAGACGTGAAGTCTTGGAACGTGACAACGGACTGGACACTCTTAGTCTACTCCGAGGTGGCTGCTTGCTAGCTTGCTAATTCGGAGAGGAGCTCGGTCGCAGGTCTTACGTGAGCAGAATAAGTCCGAATTACAACACTCAGCCACTAGTTAAAATGCCCGATCTAAAACGCGTTGAACAACTTACGACGACTCTACTTTAAATTACGCAACTTCGTTTCGTGAAAAAGGAAACAAGACAACCGCTGAGAAAAATGCACGCTCCCGAATATTACCGACGCGGTGCCCGAAATACACTACCCGAATTCAAACCGGAAAAAAACTACTCTAAGGGAAAAACCCAAGTAAACAAAAATTGGCACCGCACGCCAACCACAACGCAAAACCGACTATTCGCACATTACGGGAACCCTACCCTCTCGGCGGCATACTCACCTTTCACCCACTTACTGACTAGCAGCGGATTAGACTAAAAACAAGTGGTGATAAGTAACTGGCATTACTTTCCGAGAAGAGAGCACGCGCAACATCCGTCGACATCAGTGGCATAGGATGTAGGGATCGGCTGGTTGGCGTCAGTGGCATAGGGCGCCAAGATCCAGGTTATCACAGGACAGTGTCCACGATGGTAAACTGAAGGACCAGAGGTTCAAGCTTTGGGGCGTGTGGTGGGCTGATGGATAACATTCCAAAGGTAAGCTCTGGAAGAAGATGTCGCGGTGTGCGGTTTACAGTCCCAGATAGTTGTGAACAATGCCGATCGGGAAGCAAAAAAAAGGAAACTTCTTAGAGATGGCATGCTTTAACGCCGTAAATCATTGGCATGGTAAACTCCCAGTTCTTTTCCGGACATGTCAGAAATTAGATAACGCGTGAGACTTAACACCTGTAGAATCCGGCACTTCACAAATTTTTTATCCAATTTAGCATTGTAGTGCCGGGCTACTTCGCTTTGCCTAAGGTTCCGTCGATAGATCTCATTGTCTGCTTTGAAACCAGAAGGGTGAGATTGCAGGTTGTAGCGCTCCTCCCCCGCACGTCTGCTATCTTCAATCTTCTCTCGCAGTACTCAGAGTTTCTCGTGCAGCTCCAGAGCCACTACTGGGTCTCCCAAACAGTTTAACTGCCGCAACAACCGGTACGATTTACCGTGGCAAATCATCTACTGGCCAAACTCCGCAAAGTAAGATGTGATCCCTGTAGCGGTGTGGTATGAAGGCCGCAGAGCACAGGTCCTGCGGTCCGAATCTTTCTAATGCTTATAGATATAGGCACAAATACTGGCTAGGAGTGTACAATTTAGAGAGTAGACTGCGGTTCGCTGGTGAGTGATACAATATTTGTCCATCAGCTCCGATGTGACCAAAAGTTGAACGAGGACCGAGAAGATCGATATACAAGCACTGGAACACATGCTTAGGTAGTTCAAACTTACCCATCGGAGGCCAAAGGACAGCATTTGGCGCTTCAGTGCACTTACACATCCCACGGGTGGCCACGTACGCTTTTATTTGTTGTGCCATTTTTGGCTAAAAGAAATAAGTTTTAAGCCGCCGTAGCGTATGACCAAAACCGCTGTGCGCATTCAGCGGGTGGTCATGAGCATGTCTAATAAGATCAATGGTCAATTCTTCGGGCACCCATAACTTCCACTGTTCCTCTTCTTGTATGGGGTCTCCGGAGGCATGTCCCATCCACTTGTATACAAATCCCTCCGTTACCCGCAGTTTTGGCAGTTGTGATAACTAGCTCTGAATGGTATGAATCAGCTGGATGTAGCCTGCCGACTTGAAGGCGCGATGGTCCAGGTTGATCATTAGGGGGCTGTCGTCCTGTTGGGCCAACTCGGCTCCTTCCGGGGTGAAAGTCCTCGATAAGTTATCCGGTACCACATGTTGGCTTCCTTCAAATGCCTGCAATTTCAAGGTCCATCTCGGCAAACGGCCATGAAGGTCAGTTCGGCTCATCAGCCATTTCAGGGACGCATGATCCGTAACGATTTTGAAAGGGGTATCCTTTTACAAATGCCCGAAATTGTTTCACCGCCGCCAAGCATTCTTGCTCAGAGACAGTGTAGTTCCACTGGGCTGGGTTCATCTTGTGGGATATAGAGGCTATATGCATCTTCTCGCCGTCTTCTGTAACCTGAAATAAGATTGCTACCACTCCATGTTGGCTAGCGTCACAATGGATTGAGAACGGTTTACTAAAGTCCGGGCTATAAAGTACGGGGGCTGTTGTCTGGCTCTTCTTTAGGTCTTCAATGGCCCGCAAGCCAGGCTCTTCCCATATGAACTTTCGTCTTTTACGCAGCATGTCGGTCAAGGGTGTGGTGATAGTTACGAGTCCATCCATCCACATAAACCTAGGAATCGGCGTAACTGCTTGGTGGTCTTAGGCAGAGGAAAGGCATCAATCGCTGTTTCTTATCCGGGGCGGTTTTACTGTTGCCATGGCCAATGATATGGCCCAAATTCTTTATCTCCATCATTACGAACTGACTCTTCTATATGTTGATGGTTAACCCTGCCTTCCAGATATGCAAAGCCACTTCCTAAAGCAGGCAGATGTGTTCGTTAAATGTCTCGGTTATAAGCAATAAGTCGTCCAAGTATGCGAAAACTTGGTGCCGTAAGTGCGGTAATGTTACTTTATCCATAAAGTGCGTCATTATTTGGGGAGCATTACACAGTCCAAATGGCATGGTCACAAATCGGTACAGTGGGCGACCTGGGACCGTGAAGGCTCTTGTCTTTTGAATTAGGATCTAATGGGATTTGCAAGAAAGCGTCTTTGAGCTCCAAGCTCGTAATGAAATGGGCTTTAGGTAATCGACATAGCATACCCTAAATCAACAGTAGGGGATATGCGTCCTTAACAGTGACGACATTCAAACGTCGAGCGTCTAAGCATAGCCGGACCTTATTCGGCTTGACAACTAAGGTGACCGGTGAGGCCCATGTGCTCTGCGATTCTTCGATCACACCTAGTGCCAACATCCGATCAACTCGGCATATAACGACTTTTCCTTTACCGGAGATAAGGCACAATGTCTCTGTTTGAGAGGTTTAGCATCCCCCACATCTAACGTGTGAGACACCAAAGTTGTCCTGCCGAGAACTTCCTTCTCATGCAAAGGAAAAGCCGATATATCCGAGTTGAGTCATAGCTTTTGATTGGCATCCAGTGCATGTTGAAGTAAGTGAAAGGTTAATGTTGCATCATTAACGGTGGTGACAGAGTCGAGTATCGTGCTAGAAAATAATGCCGTCGCCAAATTAAATCTTTGGACGTAGTCAACCCCTAGGTAAAGGTTCTGTGTCAGTTGGGGTATAATGTAGAAATTCAGGAACTTGGTCGCACCTTTAAAGATGACATTGGTCGTGAATCTCCCCACTATGGCGTGACGAGTTCCATCCGCCGTGCTTAACCAGTTAGTAAAATGCTGGGCTTGATCCGCTTGGTTCGTCAGGGCTTCTCTTGCAAAATCGGCTGCTATGCAGTTGATACTAGCCCCAATGTCAATCAAGCCTACCAGTCAATTTTGCAAGGCCTGTACTGATGCACATGGGCGCACGTCGTCCTTCAATAATTCGTTTGGTTGGATCGCACGCATTATCTTCCTCGACTGACTCACCCTTCTCCAGAAGCTCCGCATCCAACGCGTGGCTCGCTTCTTTCTCGGAGGAGTGGTGAAAACCATCTCCTCATTGAGGATGCGCTGACGAGTAGCTAGAATGTCCCGCTGTCTAACATGAAAGGGCTTAACATGCCTAAGGTAACCATTCCCCTGAAGGTCCGGCTCGGTAGCGCGTGACGTTGGCTGCGGAATTTTGGGAGAACTTGGCTTGATTATCCATAGCAATGAGTTTTGTGTATTTTCGTTCTGGTTTTAGGAGTGCCGACGGGTTTTTGCGGCACTCACTGGCAAGTTTTTTCGCAATTTCCAATCTACACAATCCGGAACGTAAGCGCCCGCTTTCCCGCAGCGGTAACAGAAGACCGTCGGCTCAGCTGGGCATGCAGGGAACCGGTGTCTAAGTTGTCGGCAGTTCCAACAGCCCGCAGGGCTTGCAACCACTTCTACGAAAGGTTGGTCAGTTTTCAGTTCAGGTTTGCGATCCAGAGAGACTCCACTCCTCAATATATGTGTCGGCGCAGTGTCTACGTGACCAGCTGCTACTAATTCTGCAGTATGATTGCTTCGTTAACTAGGTCCCGTCATCCAAGGTTGTTAATGAAAGGTTCCTCGCCATTCATCTAATCGTTTTTGTCTATGAGTATGGAGGCGTAGGGCTTGTAAGGTGTACATTGGCACATGAAAATTTCCCTGATGGTCTCCACCAGTTCGTCCTCGGCCATAGGTGTTCGTAGCCAAGTTGTTAAGCGTAGTATACTGGTATAAAATTGGTCAAATGTTTTGTGAGGGCTTTGTTTGTGCTGCTGTATTTGTTCGCGCAATCCCCGTTCACTGAGACCGTCATCAAAGTGGTTACCAAGAGCTGGACAGAAAGAATTCCAATCAGGACAAGCTGCGGACTCTTTAAAACTCCAGTACCATTTGGCAGCATCCCCACTGAATAAGGGTTGCGTGTATTGAAGAAAGGCCGAGAAATCTCCTCCCAGCGAATTGGCTATTAGTGATTGTATCCGGAACAAGAACCTGTCTACTGATGTTGTGGAATTAAAGCCGGTGAAGCTGAGTCACCAACTCTCTATTATGCGCGGTGTCGAGTCTCAGGCTGGAGTCGCGAAGATCGGTGGACGATTCGCTTCGCTGTCCAGCCCACCGTACGGAACTGAGTCGTGCGTTGTTGGTATCGGTGGGGGGTGCGGTAATGAACCGTAGTCTTTATTGTGGGGCTGTGGGGTTCGTACCCGAGCTCATTCGAGGGAGGTTCCAATCCTCAACTGGCCTAGAGGTGGGTATAACAGCATATGGACTCGGTTCCCAGCTCGGTGGAGTTTTTGCGCGACTGGGATGCTGGCTGCACCTGAAGTCTTGAAACTCTCTCCTCATTTGTCTGATCCTGTCGGACAGAAGCGTGTCATTGCCAGTTGCGCTGTTGGGATATCTGCCTGTGCTTCTGAAACTACTCACTACAGCTCACCTGCGGCTCCCTGGTTGTTCGACACCAGTTTGGCCTGGTCGTTAGTCCGAGGGTCTTTCGCAACCGCTCCACGCATAGGGGCTTGCGTTCTGAGAGGGTTGTCTAGGGCACTCTGCTCAATTGGGTGCCTGCATAAAGGACAGAGATTAGAGGTTTGCAAGAGCTACTGTGGACACAAATACGATGGAACAGGTGTCCGCACTCCAATCCCACACTGGTAACGCCCTCTATGACGTCCTTGTAGCAGTTCCTACAGTTGGCTGGCTGTACATTTTTGGAACAGGTCCAGCGTTTCTCCGCAGTCCCCTTGGTTGTCATGTCTGGAATGGTAAAGAAAACAGATATAAAAAAACTCCTCCTAACTATATAAAAAAACTTAGCTATTTGATTTAAGTGGCCGATAGTAGCGAGCTTTAAGTGACATATATAAAACAAAAGTTGTTTCGTGACTTCTTTCCTTTCCAGCAGCTTCGACCCCTCCATAAGGAAACGAAAGCGAATGGTGGTCTGCCGAAAAGAGGGTGCTCTTGGTCGATTTTAAAATTTATCCCAACCCTAAGTACATACAAAAACCGTCTCTAATCTACGTTAATTGACTCAACGAGATGAGTGGTAGTGTCACCGCAACAAGCTTTGTGCGCGGTCAAACATCGCGATGCATGGAAGCATTCCGAGCTTCGCAATTCCAGCATACGCCACTGAAAGTCGAACCAAAACCTCTCATCTATCACGCATAAAAAGATGGGTAGAATCCTTCCGCTGCATAAAGGCAAGGTAGCCTTCTGTTTTTTTGAGAGTCCAAGCAGATAAACAATCCCAGCCGCCTGGTCATCTGGCTGACAACTCTTATTTAGAAAATAGAAGGGCCTTACAGGTTTTACCATGGGATACACATCGGAAGGAATCTGTCGCGAAAAAAAATAAAACAAAGGAGAGCGGAAGCTACAACTCACGTGAAGTGACTGAAGGGGTGTATAACAAAACTCCACTTCTCCTGTCCGTGGGGCTCTAGTACCGAGGTACCTTACCTCCTCCATAAAGGACCAAGTCGTCAGAAGACGCAAACTTTTTCCCTTTTAGGATGCTTGGGGCCCCACGTTGGGCGCCATTTGTAATGGTTTAACACGTCTCGTACTTTCGAGATTCCCGAAGGAAATCTAAACCGACATCTCATCGGTTCTAGACGTGAAGTCTTGGAACGTGACAACGGACTGTACCCATCAGGTCTATAAGTCCGAACACTCTTAGTCTACTCCAAGGTGACTGCTGGCTGGCTAGCTAGTTTGGAGAGGAGTTCGGTTGCAGGTCTTACGCGAGCAGACTAAGTCCGAATTATAACACTCAGCAACCAGTTAAAATGCCCGATTTAAAACGCGCCGAACAGCTTACAACGACTTTACTTTAAACTACGCAACTTCGTTCCGCGGAAAAGGAAACAAGACAAACGCTGAGAAAAATGCGCGCTCCCGAATATTACCGACGTGGTGCCCGAAATACACTACTCGAATCACGGGAACCCTACCCTCTCGGCGGCATACTCACCTTTCACCCACTTACTGTCTAGCAGCGGACAAGAGGTAATAGGTAACTGTGATTACTTCCCGAGAAGAGAACACGCGCAACATCCGTCGACGTCAGTGGCGTAGGGTGTAGGTATCGGCTGGTCGGCGTCAGTGGCGTAGGGAACCAAGGTCGAGGTTATTATAAACCTTTCCAGCGGAGTACTTCCATCTGATTCGCTGAGGCTGCAGTTCTTTACGGACACTTAGACAACAAAGTATTAAACACTACATCTTGACAGTTCTACTAGATAATTCAATACATCAAAGCATGAATATTCATTTAAAATGAATTTTTAATTAACATGACTAATTGAGCAGCTCAAGTTTCATATACTGTGATATTTTTCATAACCCTTTTTATACCGTAAAATACTATCCACATCATCACCGTAAGACTACCTAAAGAACATTAGATATGCGTATACGTAGATGCAACTTTATTTTACTCCATTATCAAAACAGAATAAATTATCCGAAAAGTTATGAGCGCCATTCCATAATCCATTCTTAACTTTAGCTAAAGTAAAGATTAAGTTCAATAGTAAAATTTAGGAGTGAGCTTTAACGGTTTTATGAAAGAGTTTCATCAACTTCTTCTCTACGAGAAAATAGTGAACCGTTAACTTTGAGTAAACAACTTTAAACGATAATACTTTTCAGATTACTTTAGTTTCAGTTGCATTTGCATAGTTTGGTATCTTAGATAGGAGTACCAGACAAGGATTCATTTAATCTTCAGGCTAAAGCTAAGTCCTTTGAACTTGATGTAGTTCAGATTATAGGTAAGTAGAGGTTAATTTATGGCTTTATTTGGAAAGAATTCATCTTGTTTGATATTCAAAAGCATCATAAATTATTTCAATATTTGAGTAAGATGGATAGGAGATTTTTACTCTATTCCCTCAATACTGTCTTCTTGGGACATTGCGGTGCACTGTAGAAATTTTTATTTTAACAACTTTTTTTGTATGTTATAACAATTAAATACTTTGTGAAATGTTAAAATTGTTTTACTTGTACATTCTATTACTGTCTTAAACAATGACAAAATCATTTCCAAAACATATTAAATGTCTTTACCCTTTGACAAAGGTATCACCAAAAGGCTACAATTATCCTTGAAATTCAATTGCAAGCATAACAATCAGATTTTGAGCGTTTTACCTGTTCAAATTGATGGGATTCCCAAAACATTCATAACGAACACTCCAAATACCATAGAAACGAAAGCTTTGAATTCCGTTGCGCATATCCTGGCTCCAAATAGTTGGATAATTCAATTACAAAATACACGCTTACTGCCCACCCTCTCCAACGTAACTTGGTTCCTTTCATCAGAACATGCATTGCAAATATTTCGTGCACAAACCTCCCAAGCCACTCACTAGCCCATCATAGCCATCCATCCATCTATGCATCCATCCAGTTGGTCCGCTCTGGAAGTCCATCTGTTTTAACCGTAAGTGGTTTTACCTAATGCGGAACCTCAAATCAGATCATCGTTCACCCGTAAACAATCCCAGCCGCCTGGTCATGGAATATCACCACATGACTTAGACAACCAATTTTCCCAGGAGGAAAAATTCTACTTATTTATTTGCTGTCTATTCTGTCCAACTGTCTGTCTGTAGCATGCTTCGATTTCTCTTTCTCTCTCTCGCTCCCATCTGTACATGAGTCTGAAATGATAAAGTAGACAAGAGGAGATTGAGAAGGAAGTCCTTTCGATTCCCTTGGTTGTCGATTCTGGTCGGAAAGCAGAATGGTATAGATCTGAAATGCTATTTTCAACGTTTGCTGATTTGGATGAAAAAGCCCCCGAAAATTCCTGGGGTTCCAGCAGCGTTGCATGTTGCTCTCTTGGTCTTGTGAACGCACGTACCAAGCATCACACACAACTTGTTGCTTCGTCAATTTTCTAGTTTATTCGACGTTGAGTGTCATTGGTACAATAGGCAACAAGTGGTAGAATACCAAGAAACGAGTCGTACGTGTACTACGAATTTGTTAAACTTTTTTATCAGAATAGAATACCTGTTGGATCTGTACTATCACAAACTTAAAATTGAGGAGGCAAAAGTACGCATGCTCAAGCTTTGAATTCGCCGTAAAGTGTCCTTTAGTTTGTTTGGTACAATCAGAATATAAAAGAAATTTAAGCTTGTAAGGTCCGCCAGTATATTGAGAAGGCTTTAGTCGAACCGTCATTAGTACCGAAGCTCGAATATGTTTAAGAATAATTTCTTGCTGTTACTGTGGTCGAAGAAATAAAATAAGCAGTGACCTTTTGCCGAACAAGATTGGTGTATTCAATGAAAAGTGCCTTTCGATTTCTTTCATCGCGTTATAGTTTGAAGTTTGACATGTTTGCCAATCAAAGAGAATTTTAATAACCGTTCTTTTTGAAAGTTTCCTACTTCCTTTGCTTAGATTCATATTATTATTGACATAATATTGATAAGATTAAAATAAATTTTACCAGAAATATAGGTTTTATTTAAATTTGCTGAGCTGACCCTTAAATGTAGGCTGTGTATATCAAACTTATCAGTTTTCTTTGTAACATTTATCAATTTGGTAAATATCTTTATCAATTAACAAAAAGCATCATCAAGAAACCACTCTCATCGTGTGCAAAAACGAAATTTTAATTCAAGCCTATCCTAACCGTGTTGAAATCCAAACTCTGTCTTTGCTTGAGAAAGCTCAGTTATCCATCATAACTAAGAGCAATTAAATAATTTCGACTATACTTTCTATGCATGATCTTGTAAAGAGCGTTCCCTAAGCCGAAATTTTAGAATACACCTTTGTGCAAGTTTTCAAACTGATACATTTTCCTGAAGTACGTAATTTTTATTCAAACCCTTTTTGAATGAAATTTTTGACAGTTGAAGTAACATTCGATATTTTATTAAGTTATTACAAATGATCAAAATTCAGAAAGAGCAGAATTTCTAAATAAGTGGCAGAAATTTTTTTTTAATCTTTTTCAATCTGAAATGTATAGTCCATAAATTGAAAAATTCTGCCTTTTCCTAATGGCTTATGATGATGAAACATAAATTTTTACTACTTTAAACTATTTGAAAGTTTGGAAACATCCAGGTTCAAGAAAGTTTAATTTTGAAGACGAAAAATACAAGTGAATCTAACCATTTTTAAGCCAGCTTTTAATATAAACCTTTCTTTTGGGTAGTTAAAAGAGATTTTATTTTTTTATATATTTTTTGTACTGTTCTTGTCATTAGTTCATTGAAATTATTTGAAAATCAACAAACTAAGGCTACGTGTAACATGATTAAAACCTTATGGTGCAATCGATGACTTTCATACTATGTTAGACATTTTGAAAACTTGACCTACCAGTAAAAAAAAATTTTTTTCATCACTTATATACTCCAGTCGACCTTACTTCTTACTTAATATGAATAAACCGAGTTATGGTGTCAGGCGCATTGTAGAGTCTTAAGACAAGGTAGAAAATTGGTAAAGAAGTCGTCGAAGTATAAAGTGCACTCTAATTTGAATTTTTCTTATCCCACAATCCTGGATCAAGCAAAATTGACCAAAATGCATCTGGCTAAAGTGGTTCTACCCAGACCTTCCTTTACATATGACAGAAAGGCTTCTGTAGCTGCATCTAATCAACGCTTTTGTATGTTATAAGAGTCATAACATGAGAGGTTTAATGTATATACCTGTAGCAATAGTGCAGGCAAATAGCTCGGTGACAATGTTGAACTGACAGACAATACGACTCTATATGTTGTATGAAACATCACGCCCTTAAAAGTGACAAGCTCTTATCCATCCCAAAGCGGGTATCTTGTTTGGTATTTTATTCTTAGCTCAGAAAATGTTCACAAGCAATATAATCTGTGGTTGGTTTTGATTAAAATTTAATAGAGTTTTTTAACACTCTTATGGACCGCAAATAATTGAATTTAAAACGAAACAAGTCACACCGAAGATGGTAACATATATTTTAAACTAAACCTTATTCTTAATTGTGTTCTGAACCATTTAATCCGATCGCCATGCTTCTCTAGTACTTCTTCACATGGCCAGATTTGACTATTCACGACACACACAGATGTATGTATAAGGGCGGATACATCCTTCATTAAGCATTTACAGTCTCTCCTCGCTTGTCGAACTCTCCTCCAGAATTCATTGGGTGTAATGCATGCTTCCCTGTAGAAAATTTGTGGAGTGTTGTCTCTCCCGAGGTATGGCGTAAGGTGTATGCTAGTAGCCTGAGCTTATGATTGCAATTTTTTTGATTTTTTACAGTCCTTATGATCTAAGACGTACGTATCTGCTTCCAAGAAAGATAGTAGAAAATTTTCGGTTCTGATTGATATATCAAACACCAGTTGCCAGGATTTCAGCTATTGGAAGAAACCCTAAGCCTTGATACTGTCTAAAAACTCAAGATTTTCACATCGACCTTCAGTCCCAAAGCTCGTGCTTCAAGGGCTGGTGGGGATGTCTAGGGGTCATCAGAGATAGCCCGTTGCAGTTTCAACTCTGAAATATTCTAATTGTGCACGAAGATCGCTGCAGGATGTTTTAAAGCACTAAATACTGATCTTTCCTCTTTGAACCGGTCGTGTTTCTTGGCATGCAGTCTGTGACCCTGCACCGTGTAAATTGAAACATGTGTTAGATTAGCAGCATTTGACCAAGGAAAGGAATCGTATTTTTTATATGAATATAATTTATTCAATGTATTCTTCATTATACGTCTGTCACTCGACTGTCAGTGATTAGCCGCTGTTTCCCGTTTTACAGACAAATCAATAATGCAAAATCACTCGTCTGTAGCAGTGCCCGCTGTGTGTCACGTGCCAACTCGCACCATTAAATGTCCAGCATGCCTAACATGATCAAGCGAATCGGTAATTACCGTGCGCACTCGTCCAACCTTACTTATAGACACCAATCGATGAGGAACGCGCTCCTCAACCAAGCGTCCATGAAGCAAATTCCCATGCCTTAGAAAACCCGCTGACAGGTAAACCCATCACCCATCAATAACATAAAATCAGCCATCTATAGCAGCGCCCGCCGTCACCACGTAGCGACTCGCTTCATAAAAAATGTCCAGCATGCCTAACCTCATCAAGTAAATAACCCAACCCAAACATCTCAAGCCCTACAACCAGAAACCATACGCCCGGCGCGCCACCTATCCTATATATAGACCCATATAGATTAAAATGACCATGGATATAAATTATCTACCAATAGAAGCGTCAAGCATCTGAGACACCCTTCAACTATTGAATAGAATAGCCAAAGATGCCTACTGAACTATCTGCTACTAAAAGGGCTACATGTCCGAGAAAGAATTCCGCCATAGATGAATAACCGCCATGGCTAGTATAATTATCTACCGCCAAAAGTGCTAAATGTTCCCTATGAATCCTATATAAATGTATGCTGATACATCCAGAGCTCTAATTTGTGAATTAAAAATATGGGACTTTTCTAAACTATAGTCAGTTTCACTATTTACCAGCTGCTAGAACCAAGAACACGCACCTGCAGACTCAAGAGGTATACCTATCCTAGACAGGCATCATTTCCCTAGTTTATATGGGAGACTGGGAACCAATCACCTGCATCCTAATACTGGAACCTCTCCGACTTAACCAAGCCACCTTCTTATTAAGGCACAGATATATATTTACCTAAGATCCATACCAACTTATTCCAGGCACTCACTCATACCTACATAGTCAAAACACATACTCTACCCCGGCAGCCACCCAAGCCATTCACACATATCCCGGAGTCACACTTTCTTATCGCAGACGCCCACCTATGCTAATCTGATGCATACACCCACACAACCAAGCCGCGCATCCTCCCGGCAACCACTAAAGTTATCCACACCTATCCCGGACTCACACCGTCTTTTCCAAAGTATCTACCTATACCAACCTAATACACGCACCCAAACACCCAAGACACGCACCATCGACAACATTTGAAGTTTGTATTGAAAATTTAATTTAGAATCCGCATTCTTTACCTACTGAATGACATGAAGAAGAAATAAACTACACACCCCATTCCTGACCAGACGCCATGACTCAATCGTAATCATGGTGAGACTGACTTCTGTCTGACCCAGCTCTTGAGCAGACATGAATGTTTTCAGCTGTACCCACATATTTATTGTGTGCAAAGAATAGGACAGGCTGCGTGGCAACCTTGTTAAGGAATTAAGAGAGCTTTCTTCAGATAATCTAATCGGAGAGATGCTTCGATCAGTTGACAAACGGGACGAGGTGGTATCTTACGCTGTGGTTGCTCTAACTACTAAAAAGCAGCGCCTGGAGACGTTGAGGGGAAAAGAGTCTCTCCGGCTACAAGACGAATCCCTTTAACCCGATCGCGCCTTAAGATATAAACAAGTTGAGTAGACAGAACTACGCACATGCCAGAAGGGTTTTGTACTCAACGTTCGATATTGTACACAAGAAAAATTGCAACGACATGTACAACAAATAAATACTCGCTTTTCAAGGAAAACCATTCTTATTTCATATGAACCTGCCGCCAATTCGTTGAAATATTACTAGCAACCATTGACTGAACGAAACTTCATTCATTTTATCTGAAAATTTACGAAAGAACCAATTAAAAGTATTTTGTCTGGTTCGTTGGAAAGCCCAAATAGTAGAAACACTGTACATTGTTTTTGTTTTACTCGTGTAACTATCAAATGGTTATTGCTTCCGTAAATGCGATATAACTTTATTGAAGCTTCCAGAGGGTAAGGGCCTTTCATTGGACTTCTTCTATATGAATTCATTGGGAAAAGTGCTATACTTATAAATTCTTCTATTAATAAAGTTGAGTGAATTTCAACTTCTAAGGTGTTTGTTATTGTTGTACTCATAAGAACCTACCACCATGAATTTGTCACCCTTATAGTGTGTTGTTGCTGTTGGAGAAAAATAACTCAAATTTATGCAATATTCTCATTTGAAACGGCACGGAACAGATTCCTAAATATCAGCAAGAGATAGCGAGATATATATATATATATATATATATATATATATATATATATATATATATATATATATATATATATATATATATATATTATAACATATATATATATATATATATAACATATATATATATATATATATATATATATATATATATATATATATATATATATATATATATATATATATATATATATATATATATATATGTATATATATATATATATATATATATATATATATATATATATATATATATATATATATATATATAGTGCCAGAGTCATTTGGAAGTGCATCTTGCTCCATAACTACATATGGTTGTTGTAACTTCTAAAACTTAAACCACCATACCTTCGTTAAGTACTATCAGATTCTTCTGCAATTTTCATTGAATTTTAAGCAACCCTTACTATTTTATACAAGAAAATATAAAATTGATAAATCATACTATTACTAACAAAGTCTAACGAATTTCAACTTCTACGTACATACATGATTTTTTTCACAATTTTCGGTCCACAGGGGTCCAATCGCGAGGGTGTACACAATTTTTTCGTGTTCTTCCTCTTCACTCACCTACTCCGTCATTGATTTTGCAATTTGAATAACGAATATGGAAAGATTTCATCAAAGCCTTTTATTTGATATCCTATTCGACTATCTTCGGTAAAAAAAATTTTTTTTAAGGGGTCACATCCTTACATGAGGCGCCCCCCCTTAGCCTTCTGCATACGATGTTGTTTTAACCTCAGCCCTTATAGTATGTGGTGTAATTCCAGTAATGAGCACCTTCTTTAGCTGAAATTCACAGTAGCTGGGCCTTGAATATACACACATCGATTAACATTGTAATATCAGTTTCGCTATCGAAATCAAAGTCAAAAGCACTTTATTCAATACTCGTTATAAATTTTCAAAGCAAATTTCAAACAATTAAAGTGCTGAAAAGTAATGGCCCAAATGGCTCTCTAAATTTATAAATTATCAATCAAAACCAATAATTAAAAAAAATAACATCAAATTCAAATTTTTACATGTCTTATGATTCATATGGAATAAGGAGAAAAAAGAAAAAAAAACACTATTCGAAAATTAATTATAATTTTAACACCACAATCAAATTTTATCCTACACCTTATATGTTATAATCTAATTCTAATAAAATTTAATTAAAAACTTTAACTTAAGCTAATATAATGCTAACACAATATTCCTGACCTAACCGTTAAACATTATCTCCAATCCTAAGATAATAAACATTACATATACCTATACTACATATTGAAACATATCCTTAATTTTTAATATAAAAACTATAACAACACTAAATGTAGCAAGAATAAGCTGAAACTCAAAAACTAAGTAACGAAAAACACAAAAACAGAAAACATACATGAATAATTTAGATATTTTCATTCAGCCACCATTACCTAGAGTGCACCATCTGCCTCAACGAATCTAGCAAATGAGTATCTACATCAGGATTGTTGGTCTCATGAACTCAAATTCGGAAGATATTTTATCTTCTTATCTGTGGCCCGTCTATATATGTGATATAGTATATAACTGGAACACCGTCAGAATCGAAAACATATCGATTCATGTCCAAATGCACGAATGCTTCTGGAGGAACGAAGCGAGTAGCGAGGCAAGTCTCAATACACTCGTCTCTAGGAAGGAATGGCTATGAAATCCAGAGGTTATCACTCACAGTTACTGATCTTGGATTTGTCAACTGATTCGAGCATCACCGCGACTATATTATCTGGAGTGAGCTCTCTCGTCTCCCTGTAGAGGTGCCTTCGCAACATGTCCAATTTCATGCTTACAAAAAATGTCTGGCAGGAATTGTCTTCCTCTTCTGGGCAAAACCGACAATCGGGGGACCGATCTTATGCAGATACGACTGAAACCAACCATGCCCGCTCAAAATCGGGGTCAGGTAGAAGTCAGTCTCACCATGCCTTCGATTTATCCACAGACTCACATCCGGGACGAGGCGCGCAGTCCACCTTCCCTTCGTACAATTGGCCAAAGACTGCTGCCAATCTTTGAGCGAGCACTGTTTCTCCTATATTACGGCTGCAATATCTCTCATCGCCGAATCAGAAACTGTTGGATACGAAGATGCAATCCTCAGTGCTCCTCTTCTCTGTACCTGTGCTAAGCGTTTTCGTTATACCTCGTTACTGAGACCGTCGCCCAATATTTCTACCTTGTACAGTAACGCTGAGATTACTACACTCATCAAGAGGCGTCTTCTTGACGGGTTCGGTCCCCCTACGTTGGCCATAAGTCGACTCAGACTCGATACTCCCGAAGCAGCCTTCTGTGCCGTTGCCCTAATTTGCTCAGAGAAACTCATCTTCGAGTCGATCAGTAACCTCAAGTACTTCACCGCTGGCTTTAATTCAATTAGTATGTCTCCAATAACGATCATCTTTACTCTAGAGATTCTCTTTTTTATCAGGATGACCTCGGTTTTCTGCAGTGCAAAACTAAATCCACCAGCAGTCCTCCACTCTCTCACTCAGCGCATTAGCATACCTAGCCTAAGTTGCGCTTGTTCAACGGTGCGTTCAGTGACCAGAGCCGCAACATTATCTGCATAGCCGATCAAGCGCGACCCATCTGGCATCTCAAGTCTCAAAAGCCCGTCCTAGGACACATTTCATAGGTCCGGACCAAGGACAAATCTCTGGACAACACCTGATGTAACTTCCATCCATCGTTGGTCCTGTATCTTGTCGTACAGCAGCCTTCGGTCCTTTAGATATCCGTCAAAAGCCGCATTAGATATTCTGGAACTTCAAAAGGTTTTTCCAGCGTGTCCAGAATGTCCACCCATCTAGCAGAATTGAAGGCGTTCCTAACGTCGAATGTTGCCAACTGAATTATCCGTCACTTGACGCGATTATATGCCTTTGCATTATGGACCGCACTCATCACCTCTGCAATCGCATTAATGGTGCAGTGTCCTGCTCTAAAGTCATGCTGCCGAGGAGATAGGTCCCCAGCAACACGAATCGCGTCAGTGATTCTTCCCTTGATGAGTTTCTCTAGCACTTTCCTAGCCGTGTCTAGCATGCATACGGCGATCCAGGATTTCCCTTCATCTTGCTGATCAGCAGGAGCCTCGCCACCTTCCATTGTACCGGGAAAACTCCGTCCTGAAGGCAAACGTTGAATGTGCTCAGCCAAGTAAGGACAATGGTAATATATAGTACAAGCTGCAATACCTTAGCCGGAACACCATCTGGACCTAGAGCCTTTCTCACTTTCAGCGAAAGGACTGCCTCTTCTAGTTCCAGGTTTGTGAAGAGTGGACACTCAACTGCTGTTTTACCATGGACAGCGTCAACATGGAGGGGATGGGCGGGAAAAAGTGCCCGCACTATCTCGTCCATCTTTTCCGCTTCATGTTTACAAGGCTTCCGCAGGGCACCAAGTTTTCGTATAACAAGCTTGTAGCCAAGGCCCCACGGATCCTTGTTCATATTGTCCTCTAGATCGTACCAGCAGTGAGCCTTGCTGTTATTGGTCAATTCGCCAAGGCATTTCCTGGCTGACTTATATCTTGCCACGCGATTACGTTCCTCGTCACCGTTTTGTGTACGTTGAGCCTCATGCTGAAACTTGTGACACTCCCTTCGTTTTTCAGCGATTTTTGTTGACCAACAGTACACTGTGGGCTTGCCGTGTCGGGGTTTTAACCTGGGCATAGAAGCATTGCAAGCAGTTGTAATGATACTCATAGTTGCGTTCACCATGTCTTCAGCTGCCAGTTCTTCCGTCCCCCTCGAATCTCCCTGCAGTTAGGCAGCTACTGTGGGCACCTCGACAAACCTCGCGACGTCCATCCTTCCGATGTTCCATCCAATTGTAGTAAGCCAGAGCACGGACGTCACAAGACAACATCGCTGAGTAGTCGTCTAAAACTCTCTAACGGCGTATCCTGCATACTAAGGACTCCGAGGTGAATGTCACATCCGGTATGGTTCCTTTATAGCAGATACAGCGAAAAGTTGGCATATTCCCGGTGTCCCTCCCCAACGAGCACGCTCCCGTCTGCGTTCGAGACAGTGCCCCTAAAGTATTAAGCTTGGTTTGGAAAATGATATCGATTTGCTCGGCGCTAAGTGCACACTGAAGAAGGTGGTCCCTGAGCACCGAACCCACACAAAACCATCCCCCATCCACAGCTCTGCGCTGGGAAATCACTATTTCGAACCCAGATGGCCGCAGTACCAGTTTCGTCAGGCAGTAGTATGATGCCGAGCTTTTATCATGGTTTTGCTCATTCAGAAGCATAAAATCGGCTTTGATGTCCCTCATTAACTGCTCCAGCAGATTTTTGTCGGTTGAACTGGGCTGTAGGTTTCGCTGCAGGATGCAGGCCATCAAATTTCTAATTTTGCCTTGGCTAGGGCTTCCTGGAAAGCTCGGCATTTTCCTGTTCCCAAGACGTATCCAAAATCAGGTCTTGGATCAGCATCCTTGCAAAGAATCCAGTCTGCCTTCTTCGTACACTCTTTTCTTTTATGTCCCGTTTTACCGCATTTGTAGCGTAGGGAACTCCTGGCAAGTTCCTAGCATACTTATGCGGTGTGACTATAGCCAATTCATTTGAAACATTGAAGAAGCGCTTCTCTTTGCCGTACCCTACAGACAACCCACCCTACTTTTTGCCCTTATTCAGTAATTGTTCGGCGTCCTTTTCGGTCAAGTCAACTATGGCCATGCGTTGACCCCTTTGGTTTTCTGGTGCCAGCCTTACTTTGATCCTTCCCACACTGGGGAACTCCCTCTTGATGGCCTCTTCTACCTCTCCCAGATCCGTCACGCAGTCAATGTCTCTTATTTCGATCGGTGCCATTGGCTCGAGGGAGTCTATAGTTGCGCTTTTGCCGAGGACTTTTTTTACTGCGTCGCAGAATGCTTCCCTATTGTCGGCCTCTGCTCTGAATCCGACTAGTATTTGGCCCGATTGCGTTGGAAGTACTGCTTTAATGGCAGTGTTGGTGTCTTTGGGCCTTCCGTTTTCCCTGATATCCTGCAGCTCTTCCGCATAGGATGGGCCATCTTAGGGTTTTATGAGCATTGCCTGCTGCCAGGGACTTCGTTAGGACTTCTTTCCCTCCTGTTTCGCCTCAGGTCTTTTGCCCTGTTGGGCGTCTTTGTCAACTTTGTTTTCTGTCTCTTTTTGAAGGAGTTTCTTTGTGGCTTTCTTCGCTCCTTTTGTTAGCACTATCTAGAACCCATGATCTGGCGTTCCATGCCAATCAAGTGCCTCTTCCTTCCTTCTTTTATTCCGATCTACTTCGATTTGGCTAGTCGCCATTCTTTCATTGATTTTTGATGGCGAAGCTATCAGCACGTGTCTTTTAAATATAGCTCCCAGCGTTGCTTTAGCCTTCTGCTCTTCTTTGGCCTTCTGCTCTTCTTTGGCCTTCTGCTCTTCTTTGGCGTTCTGCTCTTCTTTGGCCTTCTGGGCCTCTTCAACCTTTAACCAGCTCCTCCGATAATGGCCTATATGGTCTAGGAGCTCCTCTAGTTCAAGGGGCCCAATCTTTACTGCTTTGTTGATTTTTGGCGAGTCGCATGCAGATTGTATCCTTTTCAGATCAACTCCCGCTTTTTATAATAGCCTTTCTTCTTCAGACCATCGGTTCTTGGGAGATATCATCGGCTTCGGTTTCCAAATACAGTACTTCCGCCACATTTTCGACGTTGGCGATGAAATCACACAACGTCGCATTATGTGTCTGGGCAATTCTGTCCTTTCCTGCCATAATCTCTTCGTGGACTTCAGGATGGTTCGTTGTTAATGGGTCATTCAATAAGTCCGTAGGATGAGTAAAACAAGCAAAATTTTGACAAAACTCGATTTTATTATTCAACATAGTTGCCTTCGAGGGAAACACAACGACTATAGCGATTTTCCAACTTTTCGATACCACTTTTAAGTACCATTTCTCTTTGTCATCAAAAAAAGGCTTCAGTTTCAGCGATTACTTCATCATTGGAATTAAATTTCTTTCCAGCAAGCATTCTCTTGAGATCTAAAAACAGAAAAAAATCGCTGGGGCTTAAATTTGGAGAATACGATGGGTGGGTAAGCAATTCAAAGCCCAATTCATTCAATTTTGCCATCGTTTTCATTGATTTGTGACACGGTGCATTCTTTTGGTGAAACAACACTTTTTTCTTTTGAAAATGCGACCGTTTCTTTGCGATTTAAGCCTTCAATCAATCCAAAGGTGCACAGTTATAGTCTCCATCATACAGACGCCATCACCTTATTGGCCAACTGTTGTGTCTTTGCTCGCTTTGGATTCGATTCGTCCACTCACCTGACTGGCTCTTAGAATCTTGTGTGTAATAGTGAAGCCATGTTTCATCATTTGATTTAATTGCGATTTAACAGCGCCAAACACTCCTTTCAAGCATCAATGCGTTGTTGTTTTTGGTCGACTGTGAGCTCGTGCGCCACCCACTTTGCACAGAGCTTTCGCATACCCAAATGTTCGTGTAAAATGGTAAAAACACTACCATCTAATATCTGTACCATGTCAGCTAGCTCGTGCACCTTTAATTTGCGATCGTTCAGTACCAATTTGTGGACTTTTTTATGTATTCTGGAATAATAGCCTCATTTGAGCGTCCACTGCGCTCTGCACCATTTGTGCTGGTACGACCAAGTTTAAATTCAGCAATCCGTGTTTCTACCATTTGCCTCGATGGAGCAGAGTCCGGATAATGTTTATCAAGCCATTGTATTTTTTTCATCAAAAAGCAATCCTTTATGTAAACTCAAAATTCACTTTTTTCCATTTTTTTCAATAACAAAGTTGCATCGCACAAAATGCTATAACTCAGGAATCAATAGTCCGATTGCTGTCAAATTTATACACACACTGTTTGAAGGTTGATGCTAATAAAAAATTCTAGTAACGCCATCTATGTGACATCCTACGGACTTTTTGAGTGGACTGTTATGAACTATGAGGATAATGCCGTAAAAACTGAATTCACTTGTAATCAGAAATTCCTTGGGGATCGGCGAACAGTGCCTGTGAGCATTTCAACGACAAAACGACTTTGGCGAAGGAAGTCTATTCATACGAGGGTCATTCAACAAGTACTTAGTCTACAGAAGAAAAACGAAAATTTTGGAAACGTGGCAATTTATTTTTCCACATAATCTCCTTCAAGCTCGATACACTTGCCCCAGCGATGCTCTAACTTTTTCAACCCGTCCGTGGCGGCGATAACCTCCTCATTCGACCCAAATCTATTCCGCACGAGTGATTTTTTCAGGTTTGGAAACAAAAAGTAGTCACAGGGGGCCAAATCTGGAGAGTACGGTGGATGGGGCAGCAATTCGTAGCGCAATTTGGCCATGGCGCCGGCGGAAGTGTGAGCCGGCGCGTTTTCGTGGTGGAACAGCGCTTTTTTCTTCGCCAAGCGGGGCCGCTTTTTCTTCAATTTGACGTCAAATCGGCCCAATAAGTCTGCATAGTAGCCACCCGTGATTGTTTTACCCTTCTCGAGGTAATCGATGTGGATCACACCTTGTGAATCCCAGAAAACGGTGGCCATCGCCTTTCCGGCCGATCGAACAGTTTTCGCCTTCTTCGGAGCACGTTCGCCGGGTGAAGTTCACTGTTTCGACTGTTCCTTGATCTCTGGTGTATACCAGTGAATCTGTCTTTCGTCGACGGTCACAAACAGCTGGCGTGAATAAAGCGGTGTCGCGATTATTAAATTGAAGCCAACTATTCGCGAAAGATACACGGCGGATTCGCGGTTACGCCTCTAGGTGATAAATTGAATTTTATTCTCGGTGCGTGCACTAGACGAACGTTTCGTTCCTTAGCTGCTCGATGCAAACACTTGACTCGCTACACTTGCGTAGAGCCAGAGATGGGATCTATAATTAGCAATGCGTCGCCAAGCAGATGCCCTCTTGATTGTTAACCCACTTATTTATTGATTGCACCTAATACAAAATCACAATCATGCGAGTGACCGGACACTACCGGTAGATTAACTTTCGTATTCAAAGTTTCGTTGGCCGCAAGTTTTGGCCTTACAGTGAACAAGTACTTTCCGGTCAAATACTCGACAAGAATTCGTTCCTAGCATCCACCTCCCCTTATTTTCCCGGTTCCGAGCTCTGTCATTTTCGCAATTCTCCCTTCCGTCCAAGTAGTCTCGTTGAAATAAAATTATTTGTTAGATATCGTTCACAAATTTCTTAAAAATCAAGCAATAAGTAAACGAACGATCGTCACGCACTCACTACTCGAAGTATCTTTTCCTCATCTAAAAGTCTCCGTTTAATATTACTTCTACTTGATTCACTGGAAGTATCGGATGATAATTTAACGTCTCCTATAGCTCTTCGACTCTGTATTTCATAAAAAGTATGAGAGAGAGTAATGTGGGCGAATCACACTTTTTTGCAATAGTAGCAAGTCTCATTTAACTTGAACTGCCCCAAAGCCTTGTGGTCAAAGTGACACATGTTTCTGCGCTCTTTTTTGTTAGCCTTTGAATAGTTTTTATTCAGTTTTCTCCTTTTCGCAGTCTTTCGGATGGATCAGGACGTACTCAAATTCATCATTTTTCTCTTTGCCCGTAATTTTTACAGTTACGCCTTCTATGGAATACAAACAATCTCCTTCATGACTATCAATTTTAAATTCGAAAATCTCTTTCCTTGGTTTTTCCCTCCTAAATCGGATGGTCTATCGAAACTGCAATCGTTTTCCTCATTCCAACACGGCCACAAGACAATTATTTTCCTGGACTGTTCCGGGCTCAAGCAACGTTCTTTGCAAATTTATTGTGAATCGCGCCGCACGTCACTTGGCAAACACCCACTTTGGACATGATACTGTGCCTATACAAGATAAACTCGATTCACTCACGTATTGTTTTAAAGTGACCGTCAAGCAATATTTTATTACTGCTTTACAATTTCAAGTCCCGTCCGAAATTAAATCTTGTCACTCGCCGTGTTTAGCGATCCTTACCAGACTCCCGGATCTGCGCTAGCAGATCTACTCACATGTCGCCATCTGCCACCGTACGGTACATGTCGCAACGGAGTTTCGTGACGAGCCCACTCATCCATCCAATAGAGATTGAATTGCGGCAATGCGACTTGAGGATACCTGTAAGCTGCGTTATAGCAGGGTTACCGTGTCCTAATTTTGATTGCAAATTTAAATATATTTTTTTTAAATTTACAACTACAATTGGATCAGCATTATGATGGTTTTCGAGCAGTTTGCTTAGGCGACTGCTCGATTACTGCAGTGGCTTATGAGCCGATGGCATCATCGGTCCACATTTCTTTAAAAATGTTTCCGATCAGAACGTAATCGTCAATCGCGACCACTATCGCACCCTGATAGCGGGTTTTTAACTACCTGAAATTAAAGTCCTTGGTATCGGTGAACGTTGGTTTTAACAAGACGGCGCTACTTCGCATATAGCGAGAAAAACAATGGATCTATTGAGAAATCATTTTGGTGAGAGCCTGGTTTCAGGTTTTACATAGATCTTGTGATATCACACCTTTAGATTATTTTCTTTGGAGTTGCATGAAGTCTCTGGTGTTCAGGAATAAGCCAACTTCAATCACCGGTTTGGAAGCCAACATTATTCTTTAAAAAGTGAATGTCATAGGTTGTCCTTTTGAATCACAATAAAATTTTTACTATGAAATTCAACTTTATGCTTTTTATTTGAGGCTCAACACCAAATCTCATATTGAATCGCCCTATACCTTATACGGCATGTGAGAAAACTTGCTGTGATACACGGATGGCTGCGGACAGAAATAATGATAGAAAGGATGCAATTTGAATAGGTTTTCGTCATAGTACGAGCCCCTGAAAATAATGCAGCCTCATTCAACTCTTTATTAGACTTATATAGCGTAAATTTACTGATTTTCTCGCTCAAAACATATACTCTACCATAGGTTATGTATCTTCGGAATGTTTTGGGTAATTTTGATGATCTACAAGGTCTCGATAAATCTCAGTCGCGTTTTCAGAAATGTTTCTATTTGTTTTTCACAGTAAATGAAGGTTAGAATAACAATTTCACTTCTCTTCCGGTTACTCATACATTTAATTACGTATATGCGGAATATCTTTTGTTCAGACTTTTGTATTTTTGGGGCTGAAATACCGCCAAAACGTGGACCCTAGACTAAATAACATTACAATCTTATTCAAGATCTTTCCCTTTATTTAGTACTGCAAATGTAGCGATGTTTGCCAAATTTTTGAATGAAAACGCTATTTTTTCTTTAAATATATATTTTGATAAATATTTATTTCGGGAATAAGTTGCTCCCATCTTCAGTGTGGAAATATAACATATTTAAAGAAAAAATAGCTTTATCATTGGAAGCTTTGGCAAACATCTATGCATTGCAATCTTACTTTTGATATTCAGATCGACTCCATTTAGTTTAAATAAACCAAAAACTATTACTTACCCCCTGTTATGCAATCACGTAATACTCTCATAACATCGCATGAGACGCGCTATTATCTAACCATTGAAACTAAGTTCTAACAACTTCGTAGCTAGGGGTTAATTTATCTATCCAAATAAAGTAGATACATGAGAGTACGTTCGTCTAGTTTTCGAATTATTGTCTAATTAATATGACTCATCACTCTACACCTCTCACGAAGCAACATTATCCTTTTTACCTGCAATTTTATGACCTCATTTTTCTGTTCGACTTGGATTTTCCCTTCTCTCGCAATTAAACGGAAAATTTATCATTAGGAAGTATTTAACTTAATTGCTTTAACTTGCTGAAAGGATATATTTGTATTAAATGACAAACATATAAAAGGATTGTTACCCAAACATTTTCAAATAATTCTACTCTTACCATTGTCAGAAGATGTTGTCTAAAATGTGGATGCCCATTAAAATGTTGTTGCTGATAATAACTATCTCATATGCATTATTTCTTAACATATCTTTCATTCTTTTGATTTCCTGCAAAGCAGATAAGCCGAGAAAACGAAATTCTGCTCGATCGAAAAGATCCAGAAATCAACCGAAAAACGATACCAACTTGTTCCTGGATTCCAGCAATGACGAAACCGATTATGCTGGACGACGTATCATCAAAAGCGAAAAACATTTCAAAAATGCAGGAGCACCGAAACTACTTGGAAACGAAGTTTGTATATATAATGGAATAAGTGAAGATGGATACCGAATTCAAGTTACAAGATTGGAATCGCTGAATCAAAGGACGCCGAATGTATTTATTCCCAGTAATGGAGCACCACGAAGATCGCATAGTTCACATTTTGATCAAATTTTGTAATTTTTTCAAGTTTTATGATTTCATAGCACATTGAATTAAATAAAACTAAAAATTCATCTAAACTTAATTTTATCACTATATGGCTGAATTTATTCCAATTTGTAAAAGTCGTCCAGATCCAGGATTAGTGGCGTATATCTACATACTAATTTTAGACACTGGTGCTGTGTATCTGCGGTGAAACTCTTTCCCATTGGTCGCTATCTCAGACAATTAAATCGTAGTAAATTTTTTGCTTCCGTTTGCTTCCTTTTCCAAATTGTTGTAAAAACCTTCAGATTTTTTGATTAATTCCCGAATGCTATCTGCATCGAGCGAGTCGTTTAAATTAGCAATATTGACAAAAACTTCTCTATTTCCTTCTCCATTTTACCGTAAAATTCTTCCGATTCCTTGATTAGTTGCCGAATACCATCAGCGTCAAGTGAGCTAACTAAATAAGCAGAAGTAACATAATATTCACTGTTTGTTTCTTCCTCCTTATCTTGAACAAAAGCATCCTCGGCCAAATCACCAGAAGTCGCAGGATTGTAACTATTGTTGGCAAAGCTCTTCGAATTCGTTGTCAAGTTCTTTAAATTTCTTCATTAGGGGTTGAAGAAATTCAGTATCGAATGAGGAAACTGAATCAGCAATAGCGATAGAAAGTTTCCTAATTGCTACCTTCCTCCCTTCTGAATCACCAGAAGCTGCAGGACTCCCACTATCTGTTCTTCTTCTTCTTAGCACTACAGCCCATCTCGAGCTTTCGCTTCCTGCAAACAGCGCCTCCAACGGTCTCGGTCCATTGCAATGAACGGCAATGAACTGTCGTCGTCGACCGAGCCAGACCAGCGTTTCCTCGGTTTCCCCACTGGCCTCCGGCCTTCAGTTCTCCCAACGAATACCTTCTTTGGTATCCGTTGTTCGTCCATACGATTCATGTGTCCAGCCCATTGCAGTTTCCGCTGTCTTACAATCCTTGAGACCTCCGGTTCGTCAAAAATTTCATACAGCTCATGGTTGTATCGAATTCGCCATTGGACCCCGTTAAGCTTCGCTCCGATGATTCGCCTCAGGACCAGCCGGTCAAAAGCGTTCAATATATTTGCGGATGCTTGGGTTAGGGTCCATGTTTCACACCCATAGCATAACATAGGTCTTATCACAAGTTTGTATACTTGGAGCTTTGTTCTTCTGTGTATGCAGCTAGTCTTCAAGATCGTGAAACTGAATAAAATATTTTATTTGCGAGCTGTATTCATCGGCGTATTTCATTACTTTCCTTGCCCGTTTTCGTTCTTTTGGGGCCAAAATACACAAATTCGCTAACATTCTCGATATTGTATTCCCCCAGTGTGATGTTTTGTGTATTTAAGGTATTTTTCCCCGACTGCGTCATGAGGTAGCCCTACTAGTTTTGCTTCGCTGTCGAGTTTCAGGAGAATTTCTTTGGCAACTGTTAATGACCGTGACAAAATGTTGATGTCGTCCGCATAGGCTACTACTTGGCTCGACTTGTAGAGTAATGTACCTCGCATATCGACAGGTAGCTTCCGCATGACGTAGAGCCAAATTGAATAGCAATGTGGCCAGCCCATCTCCCTGCTTTAGTCCGATATTTGTGTCAAAGCATCGGTGAGTTGGTTATTGATGCGGACTTGGAAGGTCGTCGACGTCATTGTCATTATGGTAAGACGGACTAACTTGGCTGAGATGACAAAACCAAGCATTATTTGGTACAGTATGTTACGATCAATACTGTTGTATGCTTGCTTGAAGCCAACGAAAATTTGGTGTACGTTTGTGTTGAACTTCCAGCATTTTTCAAGTACCTGCTTGACTGTGAACAATTGGTCTATTGTCGATTTTCCTGCTCTAAAACCACCTTGAAACTCCCCAAAAATACTGTCGGCGTATGATCCAATGGCATATTCTAAGATTTTTGAAAATATTTTGTACGCCGTACAAAGTAGCTTGTCATCTTTTTTGTAGATAGCGAATATAATTGATTGGCTCCACTCTTTCGGCATATGTTTTTGTTGCCACATGTACTCGATGACTTTGTGAATAGCTTGATGAACATTACTGCAACTATATTTGATGAGTTCCACTGGAATCTCATCGATGCACGGCTATTTATTATTCTTCTGGGCTTTGATAATGGAGCAGACTTCATCCAGAGTTGGTGGGGCAAATGGATGCTCTTGTCAGACATCTATAGGCTCCAATGTTCTGGAGCTGTGCGGAAGATTAAGGAGGTTCTTGAAATATGATGCCCATCTTTCCTTAATCTTGGTTTCATCAGCGATGATATTGCCGATGTCATCACGACAAAGCGTGGTTTTGGGCTGATAAACACGTTTCAGGCTTTTCACCACTTTGTATGCTTGTCTTGTGTTGTTACTAGCTAAACTTACATCTAAACTTCTCAATTTGTCGTCATAGTATTTTCTTTTCTGAATTCTAATTATCTTATTTGCTACTCTCCTGAGATTTTCATAATGTTCTCTCTTCGCTCTGGTTTTCCTACCAACGTATTCTTTATACGCCTGATTCTTTGTACGCCAGGTTCTTTTTATCTCACGCATTCTGGCACTCGTAATCGAACCAATCATTTTTCTTGTACCAGGCTTGATGTTCAATCGTCTGTTCTACCACGGTTTTAATAGCTGCCTTCACTGCCACCCAGAACTCGTTGCTTATCTTTAACAAGCGTCTGATAAGATAGGAGTCAGCCGGTTCTCGAGGGTCTCCGTGAAATCATTCATGGGCTGGTCTTCGCCGAATATACCTTTGACATACGACATCGATAAGTTAACTTAATCAAGTAATGATCTGAGCTACAATTGGCTCCTCGGTATGTATGGACATCAAGTATGCTCGAGGCCCAAAGTTGTTGGATCAAAACATGGTCAATCTGGCGTTGTGTGTTACAATCTGGTAATACTCTGGGTACTTAATAAATCGGTCAATGTAGGAAGCAAGTCGAACATATGACCAGATTTCTACTACATGCAAAGTCAATCAGGTGCTTTACATTGTCATTTGTTTCATCGTGGAGGCTACATCCTCCAGTCGTTCCTCAATGAGATAGCTCATTCCCAACCTTAGCGTTGAAATTACCCAGAATTATTTTTGTGCCGTTTGTAGGCAACGAGTTTACTATTTTTTCCGAGTGATGGTAGAAGGTTTTCTTCGTTTCTTCGCCCTTTTGTTTGGTAGGGGCGTGCACATTTATCAGCCAGATTTTGAATAGTTTCGCTTATATACGGAGCGCACACAACTGTTCATTGACTGCCTTGAAATCAATAACGTGCGATTTAAACTCCCTATCCACAATAAAGGCCACTCCGGACTCACGTTTTCCAGTAAGCTTCCCACTTTTGAATACTGTATGCCATATCATGTCATGAATGTCTTTTCCAGTCCAGTTCGTTTCCTGGATTGCCAGTATTTTTAATTTACATTGACTGGCCTGTTGTGAAGTGTCCTTAACAGCGCCAAGGTAATTGAGTGATCTGACATTCCAGGATCTAATACCATAATTTTTTTTATCGGTTTGCGAAGTAGTTACCGTAAGTCCAATCCATTACAAGGCCCTTCTGCAGGTTTCGAAGCAGTGTAATGTTTTCCAGGGACGGAGAGCTAGCCTATCACACAAGCTCCATTCTGGTGGCATGGTTATTACTTTTATTCCGTTATCAGGCACGGAAGACTCTTCTTCACCGTCTTACGTCCCCACAAAGGAGGTGTAATTAGGATTTAGTAGCAGAGCTGTAGATGTTTTTACAGTTATTCGCATTTCTTAGCATTTAATGTCCCATTATTGGGGAACCAGTAAAGGCAAAGTATGACCCCGCGAGCCTTTACTACCATTTAATTGGGGGGTTTGGGATGAGGAATCACGGAAGCTGTGAGTTCGAGAAAGAAGGGGTTCCCTCCTACTTTCTCAAACGGATTTGGAGCCGTCTACGGCGGCCAGCTTGATACTCCTCAATAATGCTGTTGGCGTATGATCTGTAATTATTCTTCCTTTTTCATCTGCACGTTTGAGATTTCCCGAAGGAAATCTAAAGCAAACCCTCATCGCTTATAGACGTTAAGTCTTGGTATGTGCCAACGGTCTGTACCCAACAAGTCAAGAAGTCCGGGCACCCTTAGTCTACTCTAACGTAGCTGCTAGCCGGCTAGCTAGGTCGGAGACAAATGTCGGTCGCAGACATTTTGCAAGCAGACTTATACATGTTTTTTTCAGCCACCAATCAAATGTTCAGTTTAAAACGCGTCAAAAGAACAAAACTATTCTACTCTTATTTAATCTAATTAATTATCATCTATACGTCAAGTCGAAAAAGGAGACATCATTAATCGAACCCCACGCGGTGCCATAAATAGTCTACTCGAATTCCATAACCAATTCAATCCAATCTAACTAAAGAAGTGTAGTGTTCAACTGCGGCACCGCGTACCTAACCGAACTAGCGAACTGATAAGCCACGGATTATTAAAACCCTACCACCTTGATGGCATATTCACGTTTCGTCTTCATTCCCTCCTGAAAAAGAATGGCTGTCGACTGAAAAGGAAAGATTTTTTTACATCTAGAAATTCATATTTTGTTTATTTGTAGTTTCAGTGAAAGTAATTCAAGCCCTTATTTGACTTTTTGATAAATATATAAAACAAATATTGCAATGTATAATAGTCAATGGTTTTTTTTTGTGTAGTTGGAGGGTGAATGCTATTTGCGCACTGAGTGTGGGACTCCTAAGCTCGTAAGCAACTGGACTACCCACTTCTCTGTCAACCCGAGAACCCAGCCTGGAACCGTTTGACACACAACTTTGGACCAGGTCTGGTTTTGTTACACCGTGAGGCTCCTTTAAGCTGGTTGATTTATCCTCTATCGGGAGCGGGTGAAGAGGAATTGCTGGACAAGTGATCCCCCAGCCCCATGTCCCCAGCGGCGGTGAGTCCCTTTTGTCTTTTTGGACTGCCCGAACATAATGTGCTACCTGGTTCCATTTGTCAACTGATTCAAGCATCATCACGACTATACTATCTGGGGCGAGCTCTTCCGTCTCGCGATGGAGATTCCATCACAGTCTGTCCCATTAAGATGTGGCAGACATCGCTTTCCTTTTCTGGACAAAGACGACAACCAGGAGACCGTGACTTACCAATCTTGTGCAGGGTAGACTGAAAACACCCATATCTCCTCAAACCCTGGGTCAAAAAGAAGTCAGTCTCACGGCCTCACATCCGGGATGGCGTGCATAGTTAACATTCCCTTCATGCGATTCAGCCAAGGCTGTTGCCAATTGTTGAGTAAGCACTGTCTCTCCTCAAGGGCAACCACCTCCCTTGCGTCTTCGCTTCAACGCAGGTAAATAGTACGACACACTCTAGGAAGTAATGCGATAGACATCATGCCTGCAATAACTCTCAATGCCGAATCAGGGACTACTGGATAAGAAGATGTAATCCTCAGTGCTCAAGTTCTCTGTACCTGTGCCAGGCGTTTTCGGTACACCTCCTTACTGAGAGCGTCGAGTTGACCCTATGGTACTCATTAAGAGGCGCCTTTTTGGTGGGTTCACTCCCCTACGGTGGTCACAAGTTGACTCAGAACCAATACGCTAGAAGCAGCCTTCCCAGCCATTGCCTGAATCTGCTCAGAGAAACTCACCTTCGAGTTGATCAGTAGCCCCAGGTACGTCACCGCTGGCTTCAATTCGATTATCCTTACTCTATGGATTCTCTTTTTTTGTCAAGATGACCACTTCGGTTTTCTCCAATGCTAAACTGAACCCATTACCAGACATCCACCCACTAACTCGGCGCATTAGCATACGTATCCTATCTTGTGCTTGTTCAAAGGTGCGCCCAGTGACTAGAGCCGCAACATCATCCGCATAGCTGGTCAAGCATGACTCATCTGGCATCTCCAGTCCTACGAGCCCATCGTAAGACACGTAATACAATGATAGATCCCTGGGCAACACACGATGTAACTTCCATTCTTCGTATCATAAAACGATGTTGAGTGCCACCAACAGAACGATGGTAGCGCGTCCTACCCTAAAGCCATATTGCCGAGGAGGAGGCATCAGTGAGTTTTCCCTTGCTGAGTTTCTCTAGCTCTTTCCCAGCAGGGTCTAGCATGCATAGCGGGTGATATGCAGACGGCGATTCGAAATTGCCCTTCCTCTAGTTGATCAGCTTCAGCCTTGCCACCTACCACCGAACTGGGAAATTCTCGTCCCGTAGGCAAGCGTTGAATATGCTGAGCAGCAAGTCAGGATAATGCTGATAGACAAATGGACACACTTCAGCTGGAACACCATCTTGGCCCGGAGCCTTCCTTGCTTTCAGTGATAAGACTGCCTCTTCCGGTTCCGGCTGTGTGGAGAGTAGGCACTCGATTGCTGTTTCACCGTTGATAGCGTCAACATGGACAGGACAGGCGGGAAGAGTGCCCGCACTATCTCGTCCATCTTTTCTGCTTTATGTATGCAAGACGTCCGTAGGGCACCAAGCTTCCGCATAACAAGCTTGTAGTCAAAGCCCCAAGGATCCTTGTTCACACTGTTCACTAGACCATGCCAGCGGAGATCCTTGCTCTTGTTTATCGATTTGCGAAAGTATTTCCTGGCCAATGTATATGTTGCATGCCTCTTAACCGTTCCGAGCCCGTTGAGCTCGCTCAAGCTTGTGGCACTCCCTTCGCTTTTCAGCGATTTCAGTGGACGACCAATACACTGGGAATTTACCGCGCCAGGATTTTCGATGGGGCTTAGAAATGCTGCAAGCAGTCGTAATGATTGTAGTTAAGTTCATCATGTTTAAAGCTGCCAGTTCTTTTGTGCTCTGTGAACCACCCTGCAGCGAAATACCTGATGTGAGCACCTCCACAAGCTTCTCGACGTCCATCCTTTCGATTTCCTACTCAATCGTAGTAGTTTGAGAGTACAGACATTGGGGGACAACGTCACGGGTCACAAAAAAAAATGTACTGATGATGACTGGCTGAGTAGTCATCTAATGCTTGTGTATCCTCCGTACTAAAGACTCTAAGACAAATGTCACGTTCGGTATCATTATTTTACAGCCAATACAGTGGAAGACTGGCGTATTCCTGGAGTTAAGTACACGAACACTATCCTGGCCGCCAATTCTGGGATTGGTTGTCCCCGAGAATCTGTTTGAGACATGACCCATTCAATTACTTCAGCGTTGAAGTCTCCACCAATGAGCACGTTGTCATATGCATTTGACACAGCATTAAGTTTGACTTGGAAAGATGATATCGGCTCGTTCGGTGCTAGGTTCACACAAAAGAAGGTGGTCCCTGGCTACCAAACCCAGAAGAAACCATCTCCCCGCCCACAGCTCTCCACCTGACAATCACTACTCTGAATCCAGATAGTGGCAGTACTAGTTTCATCAGGATACCATGATGCAGAACTTTTATCGTGGTGTTGTTCACTCAGCAACAAAAATTCGGTGGTCATATCCCCCGCAAACTGCTCAAGTAGGTTTTGGGCGGTTGAACTGCGGTGTAGGTTTAGTGGCAGAATACGTGTTATCAAAGTTCTGATTTTGCCTTGGCTAGGGCTTCCATGAAAACTCGACATTTTTTTTATCTCAAGCCGTGACTACGATCCGGTCTTGGATCAGCATCCTTGCAAAGGAAACAGTGTACCTTCTTTGTACACTCTTTTCTTTTATGTCCATATTTGTAGCATAGGGAACACCTGTTAGGTAATTTGCATACCTGTGGGGTGTAAATATAACAAGACATTTGACGAATTGAAGGGGCGCTGCTCTTCGCCGTATTCTGCAGGCAACCCACCCTATTTTTACTTTACCCTTATTCTGAAATCCTTTTCAGTCAAATCAATGATGGCTACACGTAGTGTCCTATGGTTTTCTGGCTTTAGCCTCATTTTGATCCTGCACACGGTATGGAACATCTTTTTGATGACCTCTTCTCCCTTGGCCAGGTCCGTGACGTCATCAGAGTCCCTTATTTTAATCATTGCCATCGACTCAAGCGAGGCTGCAGTTGCGCTTTTGCCTATAACTTTCTTTGCTGTGTCCCAGAATGCTTCTTTATTGTCAGCCTCTGTTCCGAATTCGGCCAGTATGTGGCCGACCGCGTAAGTCGTATTGCGTTTATAGCAGTTTTGGTGTCTTCGGTTCTTACATTTGTGCTAATATACTGCAACACTTCTGCAAAGGATCGACCATCTTGGAGTTTTACGAGTCGAGCCTGATGCCGGGATCTTCATCAGGGCTTTTTTGTCTCCCGTTTCGTGTCACGTATTTTTTCTTGCTGGGCATCCGTGCGAACTTTATTCACTGGCATATTTTGAAGGAGTTTCTTTGCGGCTTTCTTCGTTCCTTTTGGCATCATTGTCTGGAAGCTCACATCTAGAAGTCCTCCTTATCTTCTTTGGCTGTATGCCATTTTCTTCTTGATATTTGATGGTGGAGCTATCTGCGCGTATCCTTTAGGCTAAGCCCCCAGCGCTTCTTTAGCCTGCTGCCCTTCTTCGACCTTCTGGTCCTCTTTGACCTTTAACCAGTTCCTCCGGTAAAGTCCGATATGGTTTAAATCCTCCTTTAGTTCAAGGTGCCCATTCTTTGCTCCTTTGCTGATTTTTGGTGTTTGGAGTGCTAATCTTATTCTTTTTAGAACGTTTTCTGCTTTTCGGACTAGCATTTTTCTTTGTGTCCCTAGACGGCAATTGCACTTTGCGAACTCCTTTCTTGGGAGAGGTTATCGACTTCTGTTACTTCAGCCACATTTTTGACGGTGGCGGTGAAATAGTCACTCTATTCTTTTTCGTCGGGATTATTTTGTGAACTTTAGAATTGTTTGTTATTATTTTGGCATTTTAGACCATTGTTTCGGTCACTTGGGTAGCGATCGCAGCAGTACCCATTTAGTTCTCGATGTTCATTATATTTTATTCCACCGCATGAGCATCTGACGCATCCTCCAGAATTTTTTGCTGCGCCCAAACTTCGCGGGAAACTCGGTTTGGACAAGGCCATCCGTTAATCTCCGTTTTTCTTCTGTCTTTTATGTCATACCGTTCTCAATGTGCTGGTACCACCGTGGCTGTAACTTTTTGCTTTTGTTGAAATCATTACTTACTTTCCCCCGTCCTTTTGATCTTTTTTTAAGTTTTTTAGTTGAAATAGCTCCAGTTTGATTGGGTCCTCCCTCGGAGTCACTATCTCCATTTATGCGTGTAGTTGCTTTTTTGGTCCCATGGTTATCTTTGCAGAGCAGGGTGGCTATACGAGGGTTGGCACAAGCCCTTCTGGGGACAAGAGCTCGGAGCCTGATCCACGCTAAGCGGGAGTCCGCCTCAGCCGAACATACACCACCAACCCAATGGCGCGAACTTCGAACATACTCCAAGGCCTGCCTAGGCCTTGCCGTGTAATTGATTAACAATTTTCACAGTTGGAATTGTTAACGGACAAAGGGTAGTCTATCTTTTGGCTCATATAGAAAGCCTGGAGTCCGAGCTGTTTGGAACTGGAGCTGTTAAAGGAAACGAATACACTGTCGGAATAGAAACGATTGGAACAGATACGTAACATTGCCGTCCCTTCACATTCCACGGGGAGTCATCTATTTTTCGAACATTGCCCGCCGAAGCAAAAAGTGCCATATTGGCTATCTGTTGTAAGTTTATTTTTTTAATGCCCACACTTCTATATAAAGAGAAACTTGAAGAGGGCATCATTTTCACTCTGCTCATAAAATTTCATGTTCTCAGCTCATAATTTGCGGGTAAATTAGCTGTGACGCAACAAAGAGTTTTGTAAAATTATTTTTCCCAACCCTAAGCGATTCCAAACTCAATATTGTTTAAATAAGCAATCTCAATACCCAACTTTTCAAGCTGTGGTATATAAGTATGTATATATATATATATATATATATATATATATATATATATGTGTGAATATACGCTATTTGAATACTTGCGGTCCGTGGACAAATTTTGTGTTAAACTAATTATATTATTGTTATTGTATGCTTAAACAGTAAAGAAAATCCTTTTGTATCTGGCCCACACAGTAAATGCACGTTAATTGCTGAATTTTAAGCATTAATCGTTTAAAATAGTTATAAATGTATACTCCCCTGGCCTGACCCAATTACTAGATTGTGTAGTTTTTATGGCTTAATGCTTTTAATATTTATGGCATTATGTTTTCTTTTAACATTATTATATACCTTAATAAATAACAAAACATAATTTATAAAAATATATTGCCAAAATATTGGCTAATATATAAAAAAATACATTTTTTCACGCCATGATACAATAGTGTCACCTCACCTGGCGAAATTGAAAGACTCCACATTTGACATAAAACTGCTAAAGTATGTTTTTGACCTTGAATGATGAGTGTAGTATAGTGTGAAGTTAGAAACAAGCTGACGGCGTTGAGCAAAATCCAAATGATATTGCGTCAGTTTTCGATTCAGTGTCAGAGAGTGTGCTTGTTCCAGTCGTTGCAGTATTTCCTTTGGTGAGCATATGTTGTTATATTATATCGTTGCGTAGTTGTAAATCTGTGCAGTGGAATGTTTATTGTGTGTAGATATTATGTATTAAATTAAATTAATATCAGAAAAACAAGTGATGTTGTTTTTGTAGAATAGGTGCGATTTTGTCACTTCTCTGGCGTCACTTCTCTGGCAGTTTTTATGCCAGGGGAAAAACATATGCCCCAGGGGAGTGACGAAATATTGATTTGTTAAGTTTACTGTTACAACGTTTCATTTCATTTGTTCCAGTTACTCGAGCATACGCAAGTATCATGGCGAATGTCAAAAAGAAGCAAACAAGAGAAGAGAGATTAGAAAAAAAGCGTCAAGCTGAAAAATGACGGTACCAAAAAATTAAAAATGACCCGGTCAAAAGTGCTGAATTAAAAGAAAAAGAAAAGCAAAAATATCAAAAGGAAAAGGGACAAATTAAGAGTGTTAAAGACATGACTAAAAGGGAGCAAAGAGCTATTCGAAAAATATGGAGAGAGAAAACTAAAAAGCATAGAGATCGAATGAAGCTACAATCTACCAGAAATTATCCGATAACACCACCTTCGTCTGATAGTGAAGACCAGCCTCCACTTCCACAAAACAATATCGCTCTGGCTACTAAAAGACGATCAGAACATCAGCGGAAACTACGGAATAAACTTATTAAGCAACAAAAAAAATGAAATCAAACGATTAAGTCAAAAGGTGCATCAATATCAAAAAAAGTTAAGGCGCATCGGACAACAGAAAATGTCTCCTAACACAAAAGTGACCGATCTTTTGCAGAATAATTGTAAAGACAAAGTTGAACAGGTGAAAAAAAAGTTATTATTTAGTGGATCCAAAGTCAGCTCAAAGAAAATATGGATTTGATAACGAATGATAATGAAAAGAAGTTATTTAAAAAAGTATTCAGTGGAAAAATAGTGAAGATATATAAAGTGTTAGATCAAATTAATATGAAACCTATACGACAATCATCTACAAATAAAAGTTTATTAGATACGACGCGGAGGGCGAGAAACGACAGAACGAGTTCCAAGTTGGTGAAAATAGCCGCTGAATTTTTTGAAGAAGATTGCAATAGTCGATTATGTCCAGGTAAAAAAGACAGCATCACAAGAGATAAAATCAAAAAACAGAAGAGGTTGTTACAGGATAGTATGAAAAATTTACACACCAAGTTTATTAAAACAAAAAATAGATTGCTAAGTTACGCAATGTTTTGCCGTCTACGACCTTTTTGGGTTGTGGCACCAAACATCCGCCAAAGAGAAACTTGTTTATGTATTACACATGCAAACATGGAGCTAATCTTGGCTTCCCTAAAAAAAGTACACATCATAGACTTTTCAAACTATCAGGGCATGTTAAATTTTCTTTGTTGGGACCGATACAATGAAAAATGTATTATGCGAGAATGTCTTAATTGCATAAGTTATCATGAGTTTGACAATTCTGTTTTGATCAAATACTCTTCATGGCAATGCATTACAAATGACATTTTAGATACTAAAACAAAAAAGAAACGCAAAGTTCGAAAATATGCAAAAATAACATCAAACTGTGCTCCGAAAGACATTGTGGTGAAACTTGAAGATAACCTTCATACTTTTCTAAAACATGAAGCAAATATAGTGCACCAATGTCAAACCATTAAAAGTCTAAAAGATAATTTAACTGAAAAAGACGCTTTGATCCACATGGACATTTCCGAAAATTGCAATACAAAATATTCAGCAGAAATTCAAGCATTCCATTTTGGTGGGTCACGTACCCAAATAAGTTTGCACACTGTGGTCTTATATACGAAAGGAGAAATAAAATGTTTTGCTACAATGTCCGAAAATCTAAATCATAATGTACCTGCAATCTGGGCTCATCTTAAACCTGTAATGGAATTTCTTCCATGTCTAGTACAAAACGTTCATTTTTTAAGCGATGGTCCTGTAACTCAGTACCGCAACAAAGATATGTTTTTTTATTTACGTCATAAATTGATGGAAATATATCCAAATATTTGTGACTTTACCTGGAACTATCATGAAGCTGGGCATTGTAAAGGAGCTCCAGATGGTATTGGAGGTACATTTAAACGAACCGCTAACAAAATCGTTGCAGCAGGAACTGACATTGCTACCATAGAGGACTTCGCTAAGGAATTAGAAAAATATTGCCCAGGTATTCATATTTTTGTGATTCCGGAAGAGGAAATTAATTTACAAAAGAAGATAATTGAAGATAATCGATCATTCGTCATACCTTTTCCTGCTACACTAAAAGTACATCAAGTACGAGGAAGCTTTATGAGCAATACGTTATACATGAAGAGCCTTAGCTGCTTTTGTAGCAACTTTTGTCCTCACTTTTACTTAGGAGATCTTAAATACACCCAATATGATAAAACGAAATTGGATGTTGCTGCAGTATACACCGATTCTGAGGAAGATGTTCGAGACAAAATGATTCCACAAACATCTAGTAATCTAAGTAATACTATAGATAATGAAGATACTGCTAACACTGTCAAAAACGGTGATTTCATACTTGTGAAATACCAGATTAATGATAAAAAATATAGATATGCTGGCGTATGTTCGTCTGATTTTGATGAAGAAGAAGGAGAGATCAGGGTTACTTTTCTAAAGATCTCCCATGAAGATGGTACTCTTTTTAAAATAGATGAGAATGACGTGTCTGATGTTAAATGGGAAGAGATCTTGACCATACTACCAGTACCAAATATACTTATGAAGGGTAACAGAGTATTCTACCTGTTTCCGGAGCCGGTTGATGTATTTGAAAAGTAAATTGTTGATTGTTTAGTATTTAAGTAAAATATATATAATTCAGTGGAATTAATCGATTGTTTTCGTTCTAAGAAATTGAAGTTTTCATTTAAACTGTGCTATGAAAATGTTTAAGTTTATTTACTTAGATAGCCTGGAGACTGATAGGTGTATCATTAGTTAGTACCTACTATTATTTTGTATTGAAAGAAAAGTTTATTTTTTTGGCTTAATTTCGATTTTATTTAATACACCTTAAGTATTGTTATATTCTATTCATTAATAAATACCCAAACAACTATAATTTGTATATTTGTATCATTTATATGCATTTTTTTAGCTAAAAATTAATGGCTTGTCACTTCCCAGCTGTGATTTGTCACTACTCTGCCAACAGTGTCACTCCCCTGATAACACATTTTCCCCTGGTGCCTATAAAATTTAAAAAAATTAAAAAATCTTCTGGCCCTTACCACTACAAATGAAAAAATATTGTCGACTAATGAAATTATCAATATCAAATTAAACAGATTACTTTTACTTTAGGGACACGAAAAATTCAAATACCATATATTCACCCATATATATATATATATATAGATATATATATATATATATATATATATATATATATATATATATATATATAATATATATATATATATATATATATATATATATATATATATATATATATATATATATATATATATATATATATAATATATATATATATATATATATATATATATATATATATTAAGTAAATTAGTGAAGTATTTCATTGAACGATCAGTTAAACGCGTACCAATAAAATATGACTACCCACGCAGCATTATGTCCTTGCTATAATAAGAACATTATCCTTTTTACCTAGAATTTTACGACCTTGTTTTTAACTTGAGCATATTTTTCTGTCCTTTCATAACAAGTATACCACATATTAACCACTGCGACACTTCACCTAATTACTTGAGATTGCCGAAAGGTAATATAAAAGGATGGTCGCAGAAACTTTCTAAATAGTTCTATTCTTTGAATTCTCAGAAGCTGTTGTCTGGAGTGTGGATCACTATAAAAATGTTATTTTTGATACTGACAATGGCATATGTAATCTTTTTAAATGTATCTTTAATTCTTTTGATTTCCTACAAAACTAATAAGTCGAATAAACGGAATTTAGTTCGGTGGAAAAAATTTCAAATTCAGCCAAGAAGTGATGTCAACACGTTCCAGGATTCCAGTGATGACGAAATTAATTGTGTTGGACGAAATTCGACGAAAAAGAATAAATTTTTCAAGTACCCAGGAACACCGAAAAGGCTTAGAAATGAAGTTTGCGCATATAACGGAATAAGTGAAGACGGATATCGAATTCATGTCAGAAGATTCGAATCGCTGCATCAAAGGACGAAGAATGTGTTGTTCCTCAGGAATAAAGCACCACGGAGATTGATTGATTGACGTTTTGCTCAACTGATTTAATTTTCATAATTGTATAACACATTTGATTTATTAAAACTTTATTTTACTTAACATATGGATTTTACAATTTATTTCGATTTGCTGCAAAGCTCCGCCAACTATTTCGTTGCTGTTATAATTTTACGTAGGAATTTAGGACATTTGTAGTGCTTTTCTGTCGGCTGTTGAATATCTTCTTGATTATCATTCACTATCTCAGACATAATTGAATGATCAGAAGCAACAGGATTTTTACATTCTGTTTCCTTCTCTTCTTGAACAGGGACATCTTCTCGTGAATCATGTTTCTTCGCTTTCTGATTGTCTTCCGTCAGTTTTATTTTACGTTCTGTAATAAAAAAAAAACAAATATTTGTATGTACTCGTATGTATCCTTCAAGCTGAAAATAACCCTTACTCCATTTTCTTTTGAAAAATATAAAAAGGAAAAGGACTGGCAATCCTAAGAGAATTTGAGTGATAGAGACATTTTTTAGAATATATGCTATCACTGTGAAATACATGATAGAACTGTTACAGCAATTTTTAAATTACGGTAGTTTGCAGCTTGTACACAAGGTGCGAATAATGTCTAAAGTAGATTGAGATATTGTAAGCTTTGAGTGGATTTAGCGATGTTCTATGTCACGATATGCTGAATGCATAGAACTCCAGTGTGCAATATACTCTGTAGAAATCTCCCAGATAAGATACCTAACGATTTTAATTTTTTAGATGTTAGTGGGAGAGGCCTCTGTTGGCACAAGTATTCCAGAATAAATGAGAATTTTCACTTGAAATTGACTAATAAAGTTTAGACGACAGTTTTTTACCGTAGTTAGTAGTGTCAAGCGTTACAATGAAATATATTAATCATATTTATATAAGTATAAACGGATTACATAACTCTCCCAATGGGTAGGAGAAGGTTTTATACCTGTGGACTATTTGCGGATTTTGAATCAAAATAAGGTTTTTTGTGGTAGGGATGTGAATGCCATTTATGCACAGAGTGTGGGACTCCATGCTCGCAAGAAGGTGACTGGACTACCCACTAAATACCTCCCCTGTCAACCTGAGAACCTAGTCTGGAACCGTTTGACACATTACTTCGGGTCAGGTCTCGTTTTGTTACGCCATGGGATGCCTTCAAGCTGGGGGATCCCTATTCTAGCGGGAAGGGAGAGGGGAAGAGGAAGTGCCAGAAAAGCGATCCCCCAGCACCAACACCTCCAGCCGCTGTGAGTCTCTTTTAAATTTTAGGACTGCCCGAGCATAATGTGCCACCTGGTTCCATTTGTCAACCGATTCGAGCATCACCCCGACTATATTATCCGGCGTGAGCTCTCCCGTCTCCCTGTAGAGGCTCCCCCGCAGCCTGACTCATTTTTTGCAAGCAAAAAATGTGTGGCAGGCATTGTCCTCCTCTCCTGGGCAATACCGACAATTTGGGGACCGTGACTTACCAATCTTGTGCGGCTAAGACTGAAAACACCCATGCCCGCTCAAAAACTGGGTCAGATAGAAGTCAGTCTCACCATGCCTTGGATGTAGCCACGTTCTCACATCCGGGGTGAGGCGCGCAGTCCACCTCCCCTTCGTGCAATTCACCCAAGACTGCTGCCAATTGTTGAGTGAGCGATGTCTCTCGTCGCAGACAACCGTCTCCCTTGCGCGGCGCTCTCTAGCAAGGAAGGCGACAGGTATCACGCCTGCAATAACTCTCACCGCCGGGGCAGAGACTGTCGGTTACGAAGATGCAATCCTCAGTGCGCCTCTTCTCTGTACCTGCGCCAAACGTTTTCGGTATACCTCCTTGCTGAGAGCGTCGCCCCATACCTCTGCTCTGTATAGTAGCATTGAGCCTACAGCACTCATCAAGAGGCGTCTTCTTGATGGGTTGGGTCCACCTACATTAGCTATAAGTCGAGTCAGAGCCGATACTCCCGAGTCGATCAGTAGCCACAGGTACTTCACCGATGGCTTCGAGTCGATTTGTAAGTCTCCAATACTGGTCATTCTTACTCTAGGGACTCTCTATTTTGTCAAGATGACCGCTTCGATTTTTTCCAGTGCTGAACTGCACCCGCGAGCAGTCATCCAGTCCCTCCCTCGGTGCATTAGCATACCTAGCCTAAGTTGCGCTTGTTCAACGGTTCGTCCAGCGACCAGAGCCGCAACATCATCCGCATAGCCGATCAAGCGCAACTCATCTGGCATCTCAATTCTCAGTAGCCCGTCATAAGACACGTTCCATGGGTCCGGACCAAGGATAGATCCTTGGGCAACACCCGATGTAATTTCCATCCATCGTTGGCCCTGTGTCGTATCGTAGAGCAGGCTTCGGTCCTTAGGTAGTCCCTCAAAAGCCGCATTAGATATTTTGGAACTTAAAAAGGGTTTTCCAGCCTCCAGAATATCCACCCATCTAGCGGAGTTGAAGGCGTTCCTGACGTCGAGTGTCACCAACAGGACGATCCGTCGCTTGGTGCGACTATATGCCTCTGCGATTTTGACCGCGCTCATCTGCTCTGCAATCGCAACAATGGTCGAGCGTCCTGCTCAAAAGCCGTACTGTCGAGGAGATAGGTCCTCAGCAGCACGAATCGCGTCAGCGAGTCTTCCCTTGATGAGTTTCTCTAGCACTTTACCAGCCGTGTCTAGCATGCATTACGGGCGGTATGCAGACGGCGATTCGGGATTTCCCTTCCCCTTGCTGATCAGCACGAGCCTCGCCATCTTCCATCGTATCGGGAAAACCCCGTCCCGAAGGCAAGCGTTGAATGTGCTGAGCAGCATGTCAGGACAATGGTGATAGACAAGCCACAACACCTCAGCCGGAACACCATCTGGACCTGGAGCCTTCCTCGCTTTCAACGAAAAGACTGCCTCTTCCATTTCCGGCTGTGTGAAGAGTGGACACTCGACTGCTGTTTCACCATGGACGGGAAAGAGTCCCCGCACTATCTCGTCCATATTTTCCGCATCATTTATACAAGGTTTCCGTAGGGCACCAAGCTTCCGCATAACTAGCATGTAGCCAAGGCCCCACGGATCCTTGTTCACACTGTCCACTAAATCTTGCCAGCAGTGAGCCTTGCTGTTGTTGATCAATTTGCGAAAGCATTTCATGGCCAACTAATATGCTGCTGCGCGGTTGCTTGCCTCGTCTCGGCTCCGTGCCCATTGAGCCTCACACCAAAGCTTGTGACACTCCCTTCGTTTTTCAGCGATTTTAGTTGACCACCAGTACAGTGGGAGCTTGCCGTGCCGGGGTTTTCGACGGGGCATAGAAGCTTTGCAAGCAATGGTGATTATGCTCATAGTTGAGCTCACCACGTCTTGAGTTACCAGTTCTTTCGTCCCCACCGAAGCCCCTGCTGCGGTACACTCGACGTCCACCCTCCCGATGTTCCATCCAAGTGTAGAAAGCTGAGAGCGCGGACATCGGGAGACAACATCGCTTATCTTAAGCAGAATGTACTGATGATCACTCAAGCTTATCTCAAGCAGAATGTATTGATGATCACTGGCGGAGTAGTCCTCTAATACTCTCCAGTTGTGTATTCTGCGTACTTAGGACTCCGAGGCGAATGTCACGTCCGGTATGATTTCTTCACAGCCGATACGGCGGAAGGTCGGCGTATTGCCGCTGTTTTGTACAACGAGCGGCGTCCTAGCCGCCATTTCTTGGACTCGTTTCTCCGCGGATCTGTTTGAGGCATGCCCCATTCGATTGCTTTCGCGTTGAACTCTCCCTCAACGAGCACGTTCCCGTCTGCGTTCAAAACAGCGCCCTCCAAAGCCTAAAGCTTGGCTTAGAAAGATGATATCGATTCGTTCAGCGTTAGATACATACTAAAGAAGGTGTTCCCTGAGCGCCGAACCCACACAAAACCATCCCCACGTCCACAGCTCTCCGCTTGGAAATCACTATTTCGAACCCAAATGATGGCAGTACCAGTTTCATCAGAGTACCATGATGCTGAACTTTTATCATAATGTTGCTTACTCAGTAGCAAAAAGTCGGCTTTCATGTCCCTCGCAAGCTGCTCAAGAAGATTTTGGGCGGTTGAACTGCGGTGTAGGTTTAGCTGCGGGTCATCAAAGATCTGATTTTGCCTTGGCTAGGGCTTAGAATTAATTCAGATGTAATTTTAGTTAGGAAAGCAGTTAAGATAGGATTGAGTTTTTGCATATTTACTGTCCCCTCAAGTCACGAACCAAGCGAGCCATTGGTACTGAATTCCAAAAATGTAATTTATAAAATGTCGCATATATATGACATAGCTCACATCAATAAGTTCATTTGACATTCCTCGCTGCCATAGTCGACCAACTACTTAGGAAGTCAAAAATGTCAATGATGGAATAGAAAGCCTCAATAAAGTTACTTACTTACATACCCCAGATCTTTAGGGTGTTATGCAACCCGTGCCCATCAAGGGAAAACGGTCAGAGTTATATATGGCTAGCACGTATGGGATGCTCAATGTTTGGCGACCTTTTGACTGTTCCTTTGCCAATAATTATGAGAATGAAATCAAATGGATCGAGACTTGAAAATGGCGGCTAGGAACATTCACCCGCTTTAGCGGCTGGAGTCAAAATTTGGAAGCCCTAATACCAGATTGTAGTTTAGCTGTAATCCTGATTTCGCCCCGCCGAACGGATGTCCGAAAGGTGCATCCGTGATAACTGTCCCAAGCCAGTGTACGGGGGGAGGTAAGAGTTGAAGTGAAGTGGAACTGGACGTGGATCTGAAAGGAAAGTGAAGTGGGAGCGAGAGCAGTTGGATATTTCGTTGATAAAGCAGAACTGTAGTACTAGAGGAGCGGAAGTACCGAAGTACAGAGTGTACCAACGTATGGAAGAGCCGAATGAGTAGATGGCCGGAAGAGAGAAGTGGAAGTGGACGAACGACGTAGCCTAGTAGAAAGGAGAAGCGATGTACTTTGGGGCATGTTGGTGGTGGTGCATGATGGCTGAAGGGAGAAGTTGAGCCGAGTGAAAGGGGCCAAAGCCTAGTAGCGGGAGGAAGCAGAGACCTGGTGGCGAAGTGGCTGAAGAGAGAAGTGGAACTGAGCGAAAGGAGTGGTAACCTAGTAGTGAAGGAAAACGGAGACCTGAGGCGAGGTGGCTGATGGAAGAAGTGGAACCGGACGAACGGCGTAGCCTAGTAGGAAGGGGAAGCGATGTACCTTGAGGCATGTTGGGTGGTGAGGCATGATGGCTGAAGGGAGATGTTGAACGAAGTGAAGGGAGCTGAAGCCTAGTAGCGAGTATAAGCAGAGGCCTGGAGATGAGGTGGCTGCATCGAAAAGTGAAGCTGATCGAACGGCGCAAGCTTAGTAGGGAGATGAAGTGAAGAACCTGGAGGCGTGAAGGTGTTTGACTGTGCTTGAAGTCAGTGGCTCGTGTTGCAAAGGATCAGAATGAAAGAGGGGGTCAAGAACTGTAGTCCGCGACTGCTTTTCTCGGCCCTAAACTATAAGATGCTTGTCAGTTGAAATACGGCTGTCGAAATCGACCCTACGCACCCGAGGCGAGGCAACCTAGTTTGGTTTGGAAACCACATAGGCAGTATCATTCAGGTCAAGTGTCGCGAAAAGCTGACCAGAGGCTTGATCTATACCACGGGCTAAGGGGAGCCCATGATAGGTTACTGTTACCCCCTACATAGTTGAGGAATCTATCCTCGACCGAAACGGGGTGATTGTAGCTTGAGTAGTGTAGAAAGTAGTACGTGTACACATCAGTTGTGTTGCGGGTATCCCAAAACGGGGGGTAAACTGGGACCCCAACCTTCGAGCTGCGAAGCGTTGATTGGCGCTTCAAACCAATCCCCATCTAATGGTGATCGTGGAGTTAGATCTATTCGTGACAGGAACCCACGTAAACCATGTTCATTTCTATAATACTCATTTACATGACAAGAGGGTGGATTTAAACCCTTCTAACTCGAAAAAAAACCTACTAAGAGGAGTGGTTAATCTATAGGCCCCAGTATAGACGAACTGAGTAAAGAAAAATCAGAAATCATTACACTAACCACATCTTTCTTGAATCCAAAAAAAGTAGCTTTCTGTAGCAAGCACCTAAACTTAAGCGAACATGTCAAATCAGTGAAGCTGTGGAGAAATAGGTGGCCATATGAAGAAGCAAAGCAACAACGAAAAGAACAAGCTCAGAGTTATAAACTTCTTCGTAGGGACAAATCGAGAACTGACCTACTCCACAATAGCTAAATTATGAGGTACTTCCTTTAAAGGCAAGAGCCAACATACCATATATAGTCGCACCAAGCGACGGATCGTCCTGTTGGTGACACTCGACGTCAGGAATGCCTTCAACTCCGCTAGATGGGTGGATATTCTGGATACGCTGGAAAACTCTTTACAAGTTCCAGAATATCTAATGCGGCTTTTGAGGAACTACCTTAAGGACCGAAGCCTGCTCTACGACACGACACAGGGCCAACGAAGGATGGAAATTACATCGGGTGTTGCCCAGGAATCTATCCTTGGTCCGGACCTGTGGAACGTGTCTTACGACGGGCTACTGAGACTTGAGATGCCAGATGAGTCGCGCTTGGTTGGCTATGCGGATGATGTTGCGGCTCTGGTCGCTGGACGCACCGTTGAACAAGCGCAACTTAGGCTAGGTATGCTTATGCGCCGAGTGAGGGACTGGATGACTGCTCGCAGGCTCAGTTTAGCACTGGAGAAAACCGAAGGGGTCATCTTGACAAAAAAGAGAATCTCTAGAGTAAGGATGATCAGTATTGGTGAATTACGAATCGAATCGAAGCCAGCGGTGAAGTACCTGGGGCTACTGATCGACTCGAAGATGAGTTTCTCTGAGCAAATCAGGGCAACGGCTGAGAAGGCTGCTTCGGGAATATCGGCTCTGAGTCGACTCACGGCCAACGTAGGGGGGCCCAGTCCATCAAGAAGACGCCTCTTGATGAGTGCTGTAGGGTCAGTGCTACTGTACGGAGCAGAGGTATGGGGCGACGCTCTCAGCAAGGAGGTATACCGGAAACGTTTGGCACGGGTGCAGAGAAGAGGAGTACTGAGAATTGCATCTTCGTATCCAACAGTCTCTGACTCGGCCGTGAGAGTGATTGCAGGCGTGATACCTATCGCCCTCCTTGCTAGAGAGCGCCGCGCTATTTACCTGCGCCGAAACGAGGATGCGAGGGAGATCGTTGTCCGCAAAGAGAGACAGCGCTCACTCAACGATTGGCAGCAGTCTTGGGTGCATTGCACGAAGGGAAGGAGGACTGCGCGCCTCATCCCGGATGTTCGACCGTGGCTAAATCGAAGACATGGTGAGACTGACTTCTATCCGACCCAGCTTTTGAGCGGGCACGGGTTTTTTCAGTCTTACCTGCACAAAATCGGTAAGTCACGGTCCCCCGATTGTCGGTTTTGCCCAGGAGAGGAGGACAATGCCTGTCACACATTTTTTGCGTGTACAAAATGGGTCAGGCTGCGAAGGGAACTTTACAGGGAGACGGGAGAGCTCGCCCCGGATAATATAATTGCGGTGATGCTCGAATCGGTTGACAAATGGGAAAAGGGACTCACAGCAGCCGGGGGCGCTGGGGCGGGGGGATCGCTCTTCTGGCAATTCCTCTTCCCCTCTCCGCTCCCGCTAGGAAAGGGACTCCCCAGCTTGAAGGCGCTCCACGGCGTAACAAAACGAGACCTGGCCCGAAGTAATGTGTCAAACGGTTCCAGGCTGGGTTCTCAGGTTGACAGGGGAGGTGTTTAGTGGGTAGTCCAGTCGCGCATGGGAGTCCCACACTCTGTGCATAAATAGCATTCACCTCCCTACCACAAAAAAAAATCAAGAAAGTGTGTATCGAAACAACACACTCATCACGAATCTAAAAATTGGAACGAAAACTAGGGACTACGAAGGACAGCAAACGAGAATGTGAGAGTGTGGAAAAACGAACGTGGACCAAACAAAACGACTGGTACAAATTCGATTCCACGAGTATTCAAGGTAAGCGGAAGTAGCAGTGAGAAAAGGACGAAATTAAATCAATGGTTGCAAGACATATTGTGGAGAGTACGCATCAAATAGCATGGAACAATGTGCAGATTCTCGAAGAAATCAGCAATTAGAGAAGGTTAGATGAGATGTAAAGTTTTTGGATTGCAAGTATACCTGAAAATTTAAGGCTAAATACGGACCTAGTGAACGCGTACAGGTCTATCAATATGTTGAAGAAATGGATGACTCATCTATTTTATGACACCGGGAAAGACAATTGAGTGGCTAGTTTTAATGACCCTACCAGGTAGTATTTTACTTATTTTGTTATCAGTTGGTATTATAAAATACCCTTTGTAAATTAGTTTGTTTTTGAGAAACTTGATATGAACACAAGATTCTTTAATAATATGTTTCAGTAATACGGCACTGCAGAAGGGAATAGCTTGTTTCCAAAACACGTATCTGCCCGATTTTGATAAAGGAAAATCTACGGTTTCTTATTTATTCATTTAAATTTAACAAGAAAAAAGAGCAGGGTAAAATTTCGATTAATAAAGCATAGAATATCTTTATCTCAGTTTCATTATATAAATTACCTGGCTCAGACTCCTGTAGTTTATTAGAAGAGCTTGAAAAGAAATCCAGCCCAGTTTCAATTACATTTTTGAATCCAGTATTCACAACAGATTCTAATCCCTTACTCATAACAGCTTCAAGACCGTTATTCAAAACACCTTCCACTCCTTCATTCATGAGATCTGGAAGAGATTGCAATCCTTCGTTCAAATTTTCAGATAAAGTTCCTAAGCCATCATTCATTGCATCTGGTATAGCTTTTAGACCTGTTGTCAAAGCCTTTGAGGCCAATTTAGAACCGACAAGTGATGTAAACGCGAACCTCATAAACAAAGCTTTGAAGTTATCTGAAAGAGAAGTGAAAAGCAAATCGTGAATGAATAAGCACAAACAAATCTATCTTACTCAAAAATTTTCTAAGAAACAAATGGACGACATAAGTTAAAATCACACAGAGTACTGCGGAAAAGAGGTGGGAATACATTTTGATTGCTACCGATGTTACACTTAACTAAAATAGATTGCAGAAATGGTGCTAATAAATTTAAGTATTTTGATAGACGAAAATTTTCAGGAATACGAGTACCTAAAGCCTTATTAGAACTCAATGTCTCACCAATAAAAAGAAGCTTCAATCCAAAGTATTATCGTCTTAAATTCATAGCTATTCTAATTCACGAGTTTTAAGCACTCGATAATACTTTTATATTTGATTATCAATTTTGGTTGCTTATACAAATGAGAAGTTTATCATTTATGCCTTAAAGAATTATAAAATTTCGTAAATAGCGAAATATTCGTTACACTAGAAAAGTATGAGCTCAAAGTTAAAATGAGTATTTTTATTTCCAACGAGGTACTCATCTTTATTATTATTTACTTCAATTTATGTCTGTCGATTTTTTTGGCAGTTTGTTACATAAATAAATAAGAAAAGTCTCTTAAAAAGAATTGGTATTTAATCAATGCTTTTTCCTTGGTTTAACAAATGTCAGCGGTGGACCTTGGGAACAAGATAGTTGTAGAGAAAAAGAATTAACTAACGCGCACCTTGTGTTAATAATCAATTTATTGTGCTCAAAATACAATAATTCGGTTGATGGTTCGGATGCGACTAACTCTTCTCACTTTATTCCGTTGCCGGTGCTCTTCAATTGGTGTTGCCATGACACTCGACCATCCTGACATTGAATCGTCTCGATTCATTACTACGTGTCGGAATCCGCAGCATCATCGTACAAATCGAGTTCAGGACTCACGATGATGGACGGTTTCAACTTTTCGCTTGAACACACCGAACAGAATTTCCGTTGGTTGGGACGTGCGATTCCCACATCCTCAACCAGATATCTGTCGTTTCGCCAAACTCTCGAAATGATTTACGGCCCACGATTTTTGGGCTCTAACTTCCAAGATTCTCCCGTAGTAGGAGGTACGTTCCTTCTTGATCGATAAAAGGTTTCTCGTGTTTTGCGTTGAGCCTCAATCTCCTCTTCTCTCATTCAGTGCTAATTCTCTCTGCAGCCAATTGTCTTCGGTTAACAATATCGCACTCCGTTGGATCAGCAGTCGCTTCATCTGATGTTAAAGCCATAACTAGCCAATTTGTGATGATGTCTTGAAGGCGATAATCGAATATCAACTCGATCGGACTAAACTGAGTCACAGAGTGACATTGCGAATTCAGAGACCACTGAAAATTCCGTAATTGTAAATCCCAATCCTTATGATCAGTTGGTGCAGTTCTTAGAAATGATAAGATGGACTGATTAGGACATTCAATTTGGCCATTCGCTTGAGGTGTTTTGACGGTAACCTTAATATGGTGCATCTCATTAGATGCGCAAAATTCAGCAAATTTTCGTGAGATAAAAGCAGTGCCTCGATCGCTAATCATACGCTTAGGTAGACCGAAATACAACGTCAGATCTCTGAATGCGTCGATGATGGGCATCGATTTCGGAGTTTTGACAGCTCTCAAAATTACATTTACATACTGAACGTTGAGTGAGTGACTGAACTATCCACTAAATACCTCCCCGGTCAACCTTAGAACCTAGCCTGGAACCGTTTGACTCGTTACTTTGGGCAAAGTCTCATTTTGCTACGCCGTGAGGCGTCTTCAGGTTGGGAGATCCCTCCTTCAGCAAAAGGAGGGGGAGGAAGAGGAATTTCTAGATAAGTGACCCCCAGCAGTGACGTCCTCAGCTGCTGTGAGTCCTTTTCATCATTTTTGACTGCCCGACCATAATGTGCCGCATGGTTCCATTTGTCAACCGATCCAAGCATCACCGTGACTATACTATCTGGGGTGAGCCCTCCTGTTTCCTTGTAGAGGTTATGCCCCAGCATGTCCCAGTTTTTGCATGCAAAAGATTTCTGGCTGGCATTGTCTTCCTCTTCTGGGCAAAATTGACGGTTGGGGTACCGTAATTTACCAAACTTGTGCAGACAAGACTGAACACAATTATGCACGCCCAAAAACTAGATCAGATATAAGCCAGTCTCACCATGCCTTCGATTGAGCCATGGCCTTGGATCCAGAATGAGCCGCACCTTTTATCTCCCTATCGTACGATTCTCCCACGGCTGCTGCCAATCGTTGAGTGAGCGCAGTCTCTCTTCGTGGGCAACCGTCTCCTTTGTGTCCTTGTTTTGGCACACTGCAATAACTCTCGGATATGAAGATGCAATCCTCAGTACTCCTCTTCTCTGTACCTGTGCCAAGCGTCTCCGTTACACCTCATTGCTGAGCGCATTGCCCCATATTTCTGCTGCGTACAGTAGCACTGACCCCACGGTACCCATTCAAAGGCGTCTTTTTGATAAGTTTGGTCCCCCTACGTTGGTCGTAAGTCGACTCAGAGCCGATATGCCTGAACCAGCCTTCTCAGCCGTTGCCCTGATTTGCTGAGAAAAACTCTTCTCCAAGCCAATCAGTAGCCCAAAATACTTCCAATTCTTTACTTTACTTTTCACGATGTTGAGGTTTTTCCATGTTATACACGAGGTACCAGCAACTCCGTAGTTTAAAAAATCTAACACGTAGCATATTTTTGTAAAAATATGAAAGACCAACGTCTTTTGTAGTGCATAAATGTTCGTAAGTGTGCACATTTCCTCGAATATTTCGTGTTTGATGTATTTGCAAAAGTATTTGATTGGGTCTTGCGTTGTGGTGACATCATGTGTTGCTGGTTGAAATCGCTCTATTGAATCATGGGTTGTTCGCACTTTCGCAATTTTATCCCCGATTTTGAAGCAAATGTATGCTGCAAAATTAATTGCTTGAGGGGAATGCAAGGCTCGAAAATATTAAGACTGCTATTAAAGCAGTACAACCAACCCAGTCGATCCACATAGTGGTCAAATTCGAAGCAAATGTCGACAATGAAGAAGCATTCTGCGGCACAGTAAAGAAAGTCATCGGCAACATCGCAACTATAGCGTCGCTCTCCTCGATGGCAACGATCGAAATAAGAGACATTGACTGCGTCACTTACCTGGCCAAGGAAGGTTCCCTAGCATGGACAGAATCAAAACGAGGCTGACACTGGAAACCCATAGAGTACAACGCATAGCCATCATTGACTTGACCGAAAAGAATAAGGGCAAAGTAAGAATAGGGTTAGTTGTTTACAGAGTATTGCGAAAAGCAGCGCCTCTTCAATGGCAGAACGCACAAGTATGTAAAGTATCCGATAGGGGCTGCATATAATACAAATTTGGTGAAATGGTACATAAAAGAAAAGAGTGTACACACTGTATTCTTTGCAAGGATTCTGACCGGATCTTGCGCACATCTTGGGATCAGAAAAATGTCACGTTTTTTGGTAATCCCTAGCCAAGGCAAAATCAAAACTTCGATGGTTCGTACCCTGCACGTAAACTACTACCGCAGTTCAACCAACCAAAATTTACTTGAGCTATTTGCAAAGGACATGAAAGCCAACATTTTATTACTGAGTGTGCAACATCACGATAGAAGCTCTACATCATGGTATCCTCATGAGGCTGGTATTGTCGCCACCTGGGTTTGAAACAGTGATTTCAGGCAAAGGACTGTGGACGGTTGGATCATTTTGGTAGGGCTCGGTGCTCAAAGACTACCTTCTTTAGTAGGTACCTAACGCTGAACGAACTGATATCGTCTTTTCAAGTCAAGCTTAATGCTTTGGAGGGCGCTGTCTCGAACGCCGATCGCGATGTACTCGTTGGGGGAGACTTCAACGCTAAAGCAATTGAATGGAGCAAGATCCGCGGGGAAAACGAATCCTAGAAATGGCGGGTAGGACGGCGCTCATCATACTAAACACTGGAAATACATCGAGTTTCTGCGGTATTGGGGGTAAAGGAATCATACCGGACGTGGAATTCGCCTCGACGTCCTTGCTACGGAAGATACACAATTGGAGAGTATTAGAAGACTACTCACCCAGTGATCATCAGTGCATTCTACTTAAGATCTGAAATGTTATTTCATGACGTCCGTGCTCTCGAGCTTCTACGATTATGTGGAGCATAGGAAGGATGAACGTCGAAAGGTTCTCGAGATGCTCACCACAGGTCAAGAAGAACTGGCAGCTCAAGACGTGGTGGACTCAATTATGAGCATCATCACGACTGCTTGCAGTGCTTCAGTGTACTACTAGTTGTCTGGAATTGCTGAAAAGTGAGAAGAGTGCTACAAGCTTCGGTGGGAGGCTCAACGGGCACCGAACCGTGCAACCGAGTAGCAGCACATAAGGCGGCCTGGAAATACCTTCGCAAAATGATAAACACCAGCAAGGCTCGCTGCTGGTGAGATCAAGTGGACAATGTGAACAACAATCCGAGGGGTCTTGACTACAAGCTAGTTATGCGGAAGCTTTATGCCCTACGGAATTCGGCATTCCACAAACGTCATTACACCGTATTTTGCATAAAGAATTGGGTCTTAAGTCTTATAAAGTTCAGTTAACACAAGAATTCATGCCGGTCGATCATCAACAACGTCGTGTCTTTGCTGATTGGGTCCTTTAAATGCATTAAAATGATCCGGAATTCCACGAAAAATCATCTTGAGTGATGAGGCCCATTTCAACAAACAAAATTGTCGCATCTGGGGCTCGAAAAACCCAAGATATATTGTTGAAAAGCCTCTTTATCCCCAACGTGTGACTGTTTGGTGCGGCTTGTGGTCGAGCGGAGTCATTGGACCTGACTTTTTCGAAAATGATGTGGTGAGATCAAGTGGACAATGTGAACAACAATCCGAGGGGTCTTGACTACAAGCTAGTTATGCGGAAGCTTTATGCCCTACGGACGGCTTGCATACATGAAGTGGAAACCCATCCCGGCCGTGTCGACGCTGACCGCGGTGAGCAGTAATCGGCTGCCCATTTTTCGCACAACCAAAATTGGAAAAGGCAGTCTTTTCATTGATAGTAAGCAAGGCTCCAGGTCCAGATAGTGTTCTAGCTAAAATACTGCAACTTGTGCATCACAATTGTCCTGACTTCCTGCTCAGCACCCTCAACCATTACATATGAGATGGAGTTTTCCCGGTACGATAGAAGGTGGCGAGGCTCGTGCTGATCAGCAAGGAGAAGAGAACTTCCGCATCGCCGTCTGCATATTGCCCTTAATGCATGCTAGACATGGCTGGGGAAGTGCTATTCAAACTCATCAAGGAAAGACTCACTGACGTCATTTGTGCTGTTGGGGACTTACCTCCTCTTCAGTACTGCTTTAAAGAAGGACGCTCCACTATTGATGCGATTGCAGAAGTGGTGAGCGTGGTTCACAAAACAGAGGGACATAGTCACACCAAGCGACGGATCATTCTGTTGGTGACATTCAACGTTAGGAACGCCTTCAACTCCACTAGATGGGCGGACCTTCTGCCTACATTGGAAAACCCATTTCAAGTTTCAGAATATCTGAGGGACTATCTGAAGAGCAGAAGCCTGCTTTATGGCACGGCACAGGGCCAACGAAGGATGGAATTTACATCGGGTGTTGCCCAAGGATCTATCCTTGGTCCAGGTCTGTGGAACGTGTCTTACGACGGGCTTATAAGATTGGAGGTGCCAGATGAGTCGTGCTTGATCGGCTATATAGATGATATTGCGGGCCTGGTCGCTGGACGTACCGTTGAATAAGCCCAACTTATGCTAAGTATGCTAATGTGCCGAATAAGAGACTGGATAACTACTCACGGGTTTAGTTTAGTACTGGACAAAAATCGAAGTGGTCATCTTGACAAAAAAGAGAATCCCTAGAGTAAGGATGATCAGTATTGGAGACATACTAATCGAATCAGAGCCAGCGGTGAAGTAGCTGGGGCTGCTGATCGACTCGAAAATCAGTTTCTCTGAGCAAATCAGGCCAACGGATGAGGAGGCTGCTCCGGGAGTATCGGCTCTGACTCGACTTATAGCTAAAGTAGGGGGACCCAACCCGGAAAGAAGACGCCTCTTGATGAGTGCTGTAGGCTCAGTGCTACTGTGCAGAGCAGAAATATGGTGCGACGCCCTTAGTAAGAAGGTATACCGAAAACGCTTCGCACAGGTACAGTGAAGACGAGTACTGAGGATTGCATCTTCACCTCTACATGGAGACGAGAGAGCTCACCCCGGATATTATAGTCGTGGTGATGCTTGAATTGGTTGACAAATGAAACCATATGGCACATTATGTTCGCGCGGTCCTAAAAGTTAAAACGGACTCACAGAAGCCGGGGATATTGGTGCTGGGGGATTGCTTGTCTGGCAATCTCTCTTCCGTTTGCCCCTCCCGCTAGAGGAGGGAGACCCCAGGTTGAAGGTGCCTCACTGCGTGTAAAACGAGACCTAGCCCTAAGTCATGTGTCAAAAGGTTCCAGACTAGGCTCTCAGGTTGACAAGGGAAGTGTTTAGTGCATAGTCCAGTCGCTTGTGAGCATGAGGAACACAAAACGGAGCTATTATGTAATCTCCATATTGGCAAAAACTTTAAATGAATACTGAAAAAATGAAAAATAATAAAATTTCCTTTTAAAGCGCTATTTATTTTTAATTTTCTTAACCAGATACCGGTATTTCGAGGATAAGTTATCCTCTTCATCAGTGGCGGTATTCTGAAGCTCTTCTTATAATCATCATAAACCTTTCACATTTAATGGTAATAAACATAAATATCCTTAAGTACTACTACGGGAAATAACAAACAATTATAATGCAATTAAGGGTTAGCTGAGGCAGGTATAAAATTAACCGAGAGCTTCAAGGTAAATTTATTACCGGGAATTACAAAAAGTTGTAAAGTAATTAAGCGTTAGCTCTGGAAAATAAAATAATTGTGGAGATTTAATTACAAAAATATTAGTTATTTTATGATTTTAATTAGGTCACTATATCCATTCCCTAGATCCGTATTTAAACGTTGTTCACTGGGGACTCTCGAGATCCATAAGGATTCGCAACCATCCAACTTTTTCAGTCCCGAACTTCCTGTACTTTGTCTAAATTAGCCCATTGAATAGTATGAGATTCCTCAATAATATGTCTGGCTAATGATGATTTTGCTGTTTCTATTCCACCTCTTCTGATGATCTGTTCAGCCTCCTTAATGTGTTCTTGGAATCTAGTTTTTGCCAAGCGTTTCGTCTGTCCAATATATACTTTATCACATTTCGGGCAACTGATCCTATAGATTCCATTCTTTTCCTCTTTTTTCTTTCCATCCTTAGTTGATCCAAGAATTGTTTCAACGCTGTTTTTTGAAATCATCAATATTTGAAACGGAAAGGGAGACTTTAGTCATTGAAAGAATCCTGGTTAAAAAAATTATCAACCGGTTGTTTTCAAAGCTACTCCCTGCATCTGAAGATAGCTAAGAGCCTAATTGGAAAAAAGGAGATATATTGGATAGAATAGACAAAATACAACGGGCCAAGGATTGTGAAAAGGTGAGAAAAAGGAAGATTTTAGACAAAAAATTGGCTATTTTGCAGAATAAAATTCATACGAAACGCGATCAACGGGAAAAGATTGATTTTATCCACAACTTTGTCATAGATAAATCATCAGAAACCTGCACACAGGACCAAATGAGCCTTTTAAATAAAGGCTTAAAATACGCGGTCACTAGCAACAATTTTCCAGCGGAGGACATTGTCATAGATATTGAGGCTGGAATACGATTCATGGATTTTGATGAAAAGCAATTTGTACGGAAGAGAGCGTCGGAGATAATTGGAGCAAGTCTAGTAGGAGGAATGAGCGAAAATACTGAATGGAAGCTGTTAAAAGAACTCAAAGAAAAACCAGTGTATTATGTAAGGGCAGACAAAGGGAATTCTGTCGTAATTATAGACAAGAAGCAGTATGATGATACGGTGCTTGATAAATTGAATAGCGGAGATTACCACCAATGAAGAGCAGATCCCCTACCGGACATGATAAACAGAGTGGAAAAATTCCTTAAAGAATCAAAACCAATGATTGGTGACATTAAAAAACTTAGAGTGTCTAACCCCTGCCTACCTAGAGTAAAGTGTCTGCCCAAAATCCATAAGGAGGAGAATGAATTAATGGAAATTATCGCAGCCACTAATGCACCTACTAGGAATATAGCCCAACGGCTTTTAAAAGAATGCGCACAACTTCCGTATAAACCTAGCACGCGATCAGTGAAGAACAGGGACGAACTGGTGGAGAAGCTTCGAAATGTGAAAGTTGAGGAGGGCTTTTCATTGATTTTCTATGATGTCAAATCACTGTTTGTTAGCTTGCCAGTTAAGCAGTCCTTGGCACTGTTTGAAGACTGGCTGTTGAAACATAGTGATTCAATGGAATAGAGAAGACAAGTTAAGTGCTATAGCAAATTAGCAGCTGTATGTATGTATGAAAACTATTTCATTTTCAGGGACAACTTCTTCAAAGGGACGATAGGAGTAGCTATGGGTAACCCTCTTTCACCTCTTTTGAGTGATATTTTCATGGATTGGCCAGAGTTCGAGGTGGAGAAAAAAGGAATGATGCCAAGGTATGGGCCAGATATGTGGACGACATTTTCACGATGGTTAAAGCAAATGAGGTGGATGAGTTACTACGTGTATTCAATGGGATACACCCTAAAATAATATTCATGATGGAAAAAGAGAGTCAGGGCCAATTACCGTTCCTGGATCTTTTGATCATAAAGGCCAAAAGTGGATTAGAATTTGACATCCACAGGAAGAGCACAAGTACCCAGAGAACAATCCCTTGTTCTTGTAACCATTCTTTTGCACAGAAAATGGCTGCATACAATTGTATGATCCATCGAATGTTAACAGTATCATTGAATAACCAGCGTCTGGAACGAGAAAAACAATACATCGTGGACACGGCTAGCAAATATGGGTACAGGAGCAATTGTAATGATTTTAATTCTACGTCCGTACGAGGAACCGACCTCTCATCGGTTCTAGACGTTAAGTCTGAGTAGTGCCAACAGATGGTACCAACCGGTCAACCAATTCGTGCACTGTAATCCATTCACGCGGTGGCTGCTTGTCGGCCAGCTAGATCGGAGAGGATTTCGGTCGCGGGTCTTCGAATGGATTACGCTCATCTACAATCTTCAGCCACCAATACATGCCCGTTTTCAAACGCGTCACAAAACAAAACCATATGGAGAGGACACCTACTTTACGTTACTCCGTATTTCTTCATTTAATCAGTCAAGGACAAAAATCTAATTTTTACTTCGCGTTCCCGGATTTCCGACGCGGTACCGAAAAGTATGCTACGCTAACTCAACCCGACGAAAGCTACGCTAATAAAAGGCAAAACAACAAAGGTACCGCGTACCGCGTACCGCGCGCGACGCGACACCGACCTCAGCGGATTTTCTCAAACCCTACCCTCGCGACGGCATACCTACCCTGCACTCTATCTCCCGCTAAAAGGAAGAACCACTGGAAAGGAAAGTCGTGTTGTTAGCTAACAATTCATGTTTTTTTTATTGAAGCGTTTCATATCCACTTATTGGCAAATATTTATATTACACGTATGAATTTGTCTGTAAACATTTATGACTAAAAATTAAACACGAAAAATAATATTTCCTTTGTAATATATGTTAGATGATAAATTTGAATACGCTCGCCAAATGAAATTAAAATCATTTCCTACTTAGTTTAGATAAACCTAGAATTCTAGATGATAGTTGATATCGCTTCTTAATTAAAGTGAACAAATTTAAGCAAAATCGAAATTTCAATTAGAGTGTCTTTTTGAAAATGAATTCGCACTAATGTATGTATTTCATATCAATCAGTAATCATACACCTACTCAATTAATCTAATGTTGCAAACAAAGGGCTCAAATTTCATATTGCTGCCACAAAAGAAAATGATTTGTTTGGAGCCTTGAGTTTAAGTTAGTGAATTTAAAGTTCTTTGTAGTTTTGTCTTTCAACTAACTGCTTTAAAACTAATTTGTCGGAAACATTAACATTTTATGAAAAAAGGTTGAATATGTTTTAAATATTACAGCAGTTTTCATAGTCCAAATAATACCATCACTTATTTTCTCAAATTCCTTTGTTTATGTTTGGGGATTAATGTCAAAAAAATGTAAAAAAATCCAAAATAAATGCTTTGTGAATTGACAATGCCGTATAGTTTGAGTAGCGTCCAAACCAAAAATGATAAAAGGGGGTCGCTGCGCTTATGTTATTAAACATTTCTTAAGGTTATCATATTTTGTTAGTACTTATGATTTTTGTATTATTTTTTCATTATTAACATGGTTCCTTTTATTTCTTGTTATTATTTGTTACTTATTAATATGGCTCGTATTCTTTTTTTTACTATTTTTTTTAGTTATGAATAGGGCTCGTATTATTTTGTATTATTATTTGTGTTATTGGTTATTCATTGACATGGTTCGTATTATTGCTTATTATCATTTGTAGTTTATTTGTAAGTTAGTAATATGGGTCGTATTATTTCTTATAATTATTTGTATTATTTATTATTGCTATTCTTATGTTTAGAATCATTTGTTATTATTATTTGTATTATTTGTTACTACTATACACCAATTACTGCTTAAGTCAAGTATCCCCAATAATTGGAATACCAATTCATTTTTGAATAAATAGATTACGTTCATTGATATTGGTGAATTCTTTAATTTAAATCTTTGTATGTATGTAAATTACTAAAATGAGTAAGAAACCCCAGAGTGGGCGTTAAACAGTGACTTGCTAAATGGAATTTTGAATCTTGATGAAAATAAGGGAAGCATAACTCGAAAGTTTAATTGAAATTCACTGGCTAAACAATACAATTTGTTAATATCGGGACCTGTTGAATACACGGCAAGTGGGTGAAGTTAACATTTAGTGAAGCAGGCACACTATCGTTTCCATCATTCAATAAATTTGTAATAACATCACTATGAAATTATTTCAAATATTCATGCATTTCTACTTTCATTCATGTTATAACAGCATTGATGCATATGTTGCATCTTTAGCCTTTATAATTGAATTCGCTAAATAAATTTTGTTATATCAAAAGCGAATATTGTTTTGATTATTCTATTATAACCCTCATTTTATCTACTATTTACGAATTACTAAGCATAGGAGTCTTGCAGGAGACTTTCTGCTGCGTCTCTGGTTAGACTGGCATGTAACATCGTCATTTACCGTTGTTTAATTCATATGTCCTTCAGATTGGATCGGATTTAACTTGTATGCAACATACTCACTGTAATATGGCTTCGTAGATACGGGGTTTACAAGCAAGCACAAAGTTTCCAGCTTTTTGAGGTGCGTGATTGGTTCCAAATCGCCCAACTCTTGAATATTGTTACCAGTAAGAACTACTGACTCCAAATTGGGGATAGATTCATGCAAGTAATCGTCCATTCGTATTATCCGGTTGTTGTTTAATAGCAGGCACTTTAATCTAGGCAAATACGGAAATCCATCACGTTTGCGTAGATCATTATCAGAGAAGTCTATAGTATCGAATTGGTCAAGTGTGGCTCCCAAATTTTCTATTTGCGGTGTTTTGTATCCTCGTAGATCTAGTTCACGTTCTCTGCATGGATTTATATACTGCATAGATTGATTGATGATATCCGCGGTTATTTTAACCATTACTAAAACGTTATTTTAATTGGAAGCGGAAAAACAAACTTTGCATTCGCCGACTTACCAATTAATGTTTCTTTTCGGTTGGCTCGTACACGGCTCTTCTTGCCTTTTTCCAAATTCCTGTAATCCGACTAGTTCCTGGTTTGTTGTCGCAACAGTTGGTGATCGAATCGAAGCGTTACTATTTGCCCTTTTGTGGAACTGTCAGCGCACTCCGGGACTTCTTCATTGGTGGCGGCCACTACGTGCACACTTCACTCCCATGTGGCAGTCAAATCCCCTTGACATCCCACGACAAAATTGACGTGGGATGTGCGCTCGTCGCAACCAACGTGAAATGACAAGCGACCTAGCAGCAAAGTGTGTTAGTCGTGGTCGCCAGTGGCGTCGCATGATTCATTACACAATTTGATCGAGCAATGTATTCGAAAAATGAAGAAACAACATAGAAGAAATGGGCTCACTTCACTATTTCTACAAGAACGACGACAAGTACGAAAATGGATGCCAATCACTCATTCATCAGCTACCAAAAGATTGGAACGCATTTTGAGAAAGAGATTGAGGAATCTCATACTATTCAATGGGCTAATCTAGACATAGTACAGGAAGTCCGGGACTGGAAAAAGTTGGATGCTTGCAAATCCTTATAGATCTCGAGAGTGAACAACGTTTAAATACGGATCTAGGGAATGGATATAGTGACCTAATTAAAATCATCAAATAACTAATATTTTTGTAATTAAATCTCCACAATTATTTTATTTGCCATAGCTAACCCTTAATTACCTTACAACTTTTTGTAATTCCCGGTAATAAATTTACCTTTAAGCTCTCTGTTAATTTTATAGCTGCCTCAGCTAGCCCTTAATTGCATTATAATTGTTTGTTATTGTTGAGATTTTACCTTTGACCGATGTATCCGCAGCAAAAAACAATTAAAGAAAAATGAAACAAGCAAGCGACTTTATTTTATACGTGCTAATTTAATGAATGCTGTATGTAAAGAGAAGTGAAGTGACTGTACAAAAATTACAATGCTATGAATGTCAAATGTATTAGTGTTTTGCAGAATGACCGTGCGATGTGGTGTCGCCACGAATCCTGTATTTGAATATTTAAACGTTAACAAAAACTATAAAATCGATACATTTTAACACTCCCACCTAAAACTATGTTCCAATAAAACTATTGCCATAAGGGCCAATGCAAAATAATTGAATGAATCATTAACAAAAATCTTGATTGAATTCGAAAATGTAATCAAAATGAAACAAGTAAAATTCAATTTGTCATGCCCAATGATTGCCATATAAATTCAAATCGACTTTTTGGTAATGCTTTTGTCAAACCATCTGCTAATTGATCATGACTTGAGATTGATTCAACTGCCAATTCCTTTCGTTCGTGCTGTTCCCGAATAAAATGATAAGCCACATCAATATGCTTTGTTCGACGATGGAACACCGGATTTTTAATCAATTTCACCGCACTTTCGTTGTCGATGTACAAAGTTGGTTCGTTCACTTGATCCGGTACGATTTCATTCAATAATATTTTCACCCAAATCAATTCGGATGTCGCTTCAGAAGCAGCAATATATTCAGCTTCAGCCGTTGATTTCGATACACTTGATTGCCGCCTTGAACACCAAGTTATGGCGCTATTATTCACAATAAAAATGAAACCAGTTGTCGATCTGCGTGTATCAAGATCGCCAGCATAATCCGAATCGCTGTATCCATTGAATGTAATTTCACCCGTTGTAGAGCCGTACAAAATACCACGATTCAATGTACCATTTATGTATTTCAAAATACGCTTCGCCGCATCACATGAGTGATCGATGGTTTTTCCAAATAACGACTGGCCACGCCGATTGCATACGAAATGTCAGGTCGTGTTCCCATTGCCAAATACATAATGCTGCCCACAAGTTGTCGATACGGAAAATTCGATGGATCGCTGTCATCGTATTGCGATAATTTTTGATTTGTATCGCTTGGTACTCCCACTGAAACACAATTTTCCATGTTGAACTTTCGAATAACCTTGCGTGCATATGCCGTTTTATGTATAAAAATCGATCCGTCGTTCAAACGATCAATTTCAATACCAAGAAAACACCTGGCGTCGATTACTTTTATCTCGAACTTTTGCTTCAAATGATTGATGATCTCATCGATCACATCATCACTGTCACCAAAAATCATGCCATCGTCAACATAAATACATAAAATAACTGTGGTTTTCCCATTTGACTTTGCAAAAACACATGGATCAGCCAATGATGATTTAAAGCCGAATTCTTCGATGAAATCCTTAAACTTTTGATTCCAGCATCTTGAACTTTGTTTTAAGCCATACAAACTTTTACGTAACTTGCATACCTTGTTTGTATCATCGCTGAATCCAATCGGTTGTTTCATGTACACATTTTCACGTAGATCTCCGTATAAAAATGCTGTTTTCACGTCAAATTGTCGCATTTTCAATTTCTTTGCCGCTGCAATTGAAAATAATGTCCGATTGAATCAAAACGCACCACCGGACTGAACGTTTCTTCATAATCAATTCCATGCTGTTGATTAAAGCCACGTGCCACTAACCGCGCTTTGTATCGTTCAATTGAATCATCCGGATTACTTTTCACCTTGAAAACCCACTTATTATCGATGACCTTTTGATCGTGTGGTTTTTCGACCAATTTCCATGTGTTATTTCGCACCAGTGAATCGTATTCCTCTTGCATTGCTTGTAACCACCTATCGCTGTTCGGTGATTCAACTGCTTCCCGATACGTTTGAGGCTCATCATCAATTGCAATGAGTGCCATTGCAACCAATGTCGTTTGATTTCGATTACGTGTACGCGATTCAAGTATATTGTCCTCATCAATATCAGTCAAACCCGTTGTTCCACGCTTGACAATTCTTGCCGCCTGTTGTTGTTGTTGTTGTTCGGCCGTTGCTGCCGTTGCGGTTGACGTTGATGCATCACTTGACTCCGCTTTATATTGTTCAACATTCGAGCTCATCCTCATTCTCATCCGTTTGTACCGCTTTTTCCTGACCACCGTGTACTTGTGCCAAGATTTTTATTGCATTAAATTCATCCGATAAAAATTTCACATCGCGAACCACCTCGATTTTCCTTGTATCCGGATCATAAACACGATAACCTTTGATATTATCGTCAAATCCAACGAAAATACATTTCTTTGATTTTGGTTCCATTTTACGACGTTTTTGTTTCGGTACATGAACGTATACACCAGTACCAAACGAACGAAGATTTTCAACCTGTGCCGGTTTACCACACCACAATTCATATGGTGTTTTATTCTTGACCGTGCTCGTTCCAGTGCGATTTAAGACATATACGGCCAAATTTACAGCCTCCGCCCACAAATTTTCATTCAAACCCTTTGCATGTATCATTGAACGTGCTGATTCAACGATCGTACGCATCTCACGTTCTGCACATCCATTCTGTTCCGGTGTGTATTTGACAGATCGACGATGTTGAATTCCATTTTCCTCAAGAAAATGATTCACTTCAGCATTATCACATTCCGTTCCTTGGTCCGATTGAAATGCCTTGATTTGATGGCCCCACTGTTTTTCGCTAAACTTGATGAACGTCTTGAGCCTGTCAACGACTTCAGCCTTGTTTTTCAAACAATAAATGAATCGCATGTGTGAAAAATCATCCTTGAATACAACAAAATATATCGATCCACCAATTGATTTATCGTATGGTCCCCATAAATCACCATGGATTATTTCACCGCATGCCTTTGACTTTTCTACACGTGATTCAAAACTCAATCTATGCTGCTTGCCATATGCGCATCCATCACAATCAAAATCCTCATCGATGAATTCAATGTTCCGATTTCGTAAAATTTTTCGTACATATGCAACATGCTTTTGTGCCAAACGTTCATGCCACATTTGCAATGTGAGTGTTTTCATTGCCACATGTGCCACTGATTTTTCACATTCCGATGCTTCAATAGGTTGTATAATCATTTGCCATAGACCACCTCTACGCAATGCAATCGCTACCACTTTGTCTTCATCATAGAATTTGAATGAATCCGCATCAGCTTTCAGCTTGTGACCATTGTCCAACGCTTTACTTGATGAAAAAAGATTCACGCACCCGTCCGGTACGAAAAGAACATTAACTAATGTTTTTGAAATCCATTTCTCACCTGTGAATGTTAATGCTTTCACATTACCGCGTCCAATGCCTGTCATTTTCGATCCATCACCGATGGTAACTGGAATGGGTGTTTGCAATTTCTCGTAATTTTCAAGCCAATCGATTCGATTACACATATGAGATGTTGCACCAGAGTCGACAAACCAAGAATCCCGTTGTTGTTGCTTTAAAATTGATTCATTCGCTTCACACAAAAATGCCTTCGATTCAGTTTCATCTTTGTTGCTTTTGTCACCTTTGGAATGCTTCAAATCAGGGCAATCCCGCTTGTAATGTTGATCGCTACCACATTTAAAACAACGACCCTTTTGTTTGCTTTGTGATTCTTCACCTTGACTCTTCTTATTCTTCTTTTTATCGCCATCCCGTTTTGCGAAAAATGCTTCACTTTTCTCAGCCGATTCACCACGTTCAGCTTTTCGTGTGTTGATGCGATGCTCTTCCAACATTAATCTTTGTGTGAGATTATCCAATGTTTTCTCAGCTGTTGCCGTTGAATCCCAAGCGCTACTCAAATGACTATATTCATCCGGCAAACTTGATATTAATTTCGAAATCAATATCTCATCCGAAATTACATTGCCAGCATCACGTTTTTGCTGCACCAAATATTCCAATTTTGCAATATTTGTAGCCATATCGTCCGATGAATTGCACTTGTATGAATAAAATCGTTCCATTAACAATTGTTTACCAGCATCGTGCCTTTGCTCGTATACAGCATGCAATTTTGTCCACATTTCAGCCGATGTATTGCAACGAACTATGAGCTGTGTTGGTTTTCGTCCAATCGATGTAACAATGATCCGCTGAGCCTTAGCATCTTTTTGTTTCCATTCAGCAATTTCCTTCACCTTTGGATCCTCTGTTGTTGCCACGGGCGATTTACTTGTTCCATCAACAATATCGAAATAACCAGCCGCATTCAAACATACTTTCACTTGAAATCGCCACGTCATCCATTGACTAATATCTTGTAACTTGTCAATTTTAATTACTTCGGTTTCCATTGCAACGCTATTATTTTATTCCTTTTGACCAAATAAAATAAATTTCAACGATTTGTCCGCAAAATTTCATCCAAACGTAACACCTATTGCTCAGCTACTCTGTTCAATACAATACAATTGTTCCAGAACGTTCGTACCGCTGCACGCGTTTGCCTGTGCTGTGTCAGTGAATTTCACAATCGTATCAACTATTGCGTCACCCTCAATTTTTGCTCAACAAAAATTCTTTTCCCTAATTATTTTACATTGTCTGGGCCCATAACCTGTTAAGATTTTACCTTTGACCGATGTATCCGCAGCAAAAAACAATTTAAAAAAAAATGAAACAAGCAAGCGACTATATTTTATACGTGCTAATTTAATGAATGCTGCATGTAAAGAGAAGTGAAGTGAATTACAATGCTATGAATGTCAAATGTATTAGTGTTTTGCAGAATGACCGTGCGATGTGGTGTCGCCACGAATCCTATATTTGAATATTTAAACGTTAACAAAAACTATAAAATCGATGCATTTTAATAGTTATTTCCCGTAGTAGTACTTAAGGATATTTATGTTTATTACCATTCAATGTGAAAGGTTTAAATATGCGGATGATTGTGAGAAGAGCTTCAGAATACCGCCACTGATGAAGAGGATAACTTGTCCTCTAAATACCGGTACCTGGTTAAGAAAATTAAGAATAAATAGCGCTTTAAAAGGAAATTTTATAATTTTTTTCATTTTTTTCAGTATCATTACAGGTGCTATTACTGCCGAAATGCAAATCGTTTAAATGAATCCTTTCTGGTTCGATTTTACAATATTTTCGAATTCAAGAACCAATCATCAGCACCTTCAAGCGACTTTAAGCACTCTTTTATTCAAGCTTAATATACCTCATCCCTAATTTCCTCCTTAAATCCACAAAATAATCTAATTTTAGCATTTTGCTGTGGTTAAATATCCTAAACCCTTGAAATTATCATCCCTCAATTGAACGATTTATTTTTCTTTTTTCCCTTGCTCCAGGAAAACCGTTTTCGAAATGAGAACACAACATTCTTCTTATCAATTCACTTCCATTTATCACGTTTACCTTTAAAGATTCAGTTAATTACTTTGGGGTATTTTACTTCCACCCACACTATTAATTTGTTCATCGAAAAGGATCTGAAGCACGCAGTTGGACCACCGACAACACGAAGAAAGTTATACACACACTCACACGTAATTCAGAGAGATGGTAGTGCTTAATATCTAATTGTATTTCGATTTACCTTGAAAAACGACAACACGAACGAACAGCACAAAAACATGATAATGATAATAATGATTATAAACATTTCGAAGGAACGTTCATACAAATCGTTATAAACACCTCTTCGTCTAAGAAATGTTGAAGGTGGATAGGAGTGAAGGAATTCGAGGCGATATGTAGTGGAAGGATGGGTTAAATGAGTGTCTTCAAAGCTTTTTCAACTTCTATTTATTTTAGGAAATTTTAATTAAAAATGCTTTTTATTCAATTATTTTTAATTAAGCTGGGAGTCATTGATTAATTAACTTAAGGGTTTCAAAAATTGAGTATTTTTGCTAAAAAATAAATTTAAAAAAAGCCTATACATCCTTTGCAGTTATTTCTGGCATTTGTCGGATGATAAATTAATTTAATTTATTAAATAAATAAATTCTATTAAATTTTCAATTATGAAACAATTTTTTGAATAATTAGGCTTTTAGTCAACTGACCAATCGATTCTAATTTGAATTTATTCAAAGGATCTCTGCGCAGCAAAAAGCAGCTTCTACGTTATTTTTCTTCACTTTTCACTACATAAGGATTCTTCATGGCTAAGCGGATTAAATAAATTTCGGAGAATTCCCATTTGTTGTCTTATCATCATCCTACGTCGAATCGTTGAAAATTTACGGGTAAGACGAAGCGATCAAACTTTATTAAGTGTTACTAAATATCTAAAGAATTTAAGATACTATTCCAATCTTATCTCAACTAGAAATAAATCCGGCTCCATTGACTCTTTGGGAAATTTATTTAAAACGACACGATTTTCATTTTAAAGAATCTACCAAACTTCTGAGTGTATCCTGAGATTTGAGGACTACAAGTTTGTAGCAGATTATTGTGTTCTTCTCATCCTCGCGTAAGCAAGGATTGGTAAGACTATATCTTCATTGCATCGTATCAACACCAACCAACAGGAATAAATTTATACCTTACCTTTACCTTATTCACGAAGGCCCTTATTTTTATGAGGGTAATAAAATGGCACTTAGGATATGGTCACATGATTCTCCACAATGTAACATTGTTGGAGATATTATTGGGGGTTTGGTGAAGTGCTGCGCAGACACAACGGTAGTTATGATGATGATAAGGACGACAATGAAGTAAGATGGTAGTGGTGTTGGTTGTTGTTCTTTTCCGGGAGTACGCGTTCTGGAATGAATTATTAAACAGGTCATTTTCCTGTTAATTGGACAATTGGTGAAAGTCATACATACAATTTTACTCCGGGGATAGATTAAGTTGGTTGGCAAAGTGTACGAGGGATGGCCAGTTGGGTTATTTATTTGTAACAATTTCATTATTGTTCAGCCATTTAAGAGGTTCCGGATAAGTTTCAGAATAATTCATTGGGCAAGAGATATTGGTATAGGAATTTGGTTATGATCTTAGGAAACTTGGAAGCAGAAGGATAAAGTTTGTTGGTTAATTGATTGCGACTGTTTAATTAATTGGATTAAGAAGGGTAATGGATTAAGAATTCAAGCAAAATAAAAACAAAAATTATTCTTTAGGAATCAGCAATTATTAGGCATATAAAGATTTTCGGCATCTCAATGCAAGAAGACTTATGTTTTCACTTTAATTAGCTATCTTTTTGGAAATGTTTTTTTGTTTGTCTAAACAATCTTATGATCACTTTTTTTACTGTTTACATTAAAGTGAATCGAAAACAATAACCACAAACACCCCACAATGATTCAAAAAAATTACCTCATCCAAAAAGACATTAATCGCAACCAAAACACCAAAAAAACATAGAGTCCTTACCACAGACAACAACCGGCAATAACAAGCACTGACGATTCATCAGATAAGTGATCCCCCTTCCCTAACGTCACCGGCTGCTGTGAGCTCTTTTGTCTTTTAGGACTACCCGAACATAATGTGCCGAAGAAAAGCATGCGAAAAATGTATGACAGGCATCGTTTTCCTCTCCTGGTCAGAATCTACAGTCGGGGGACAGTGTATTACCAATCTTGTGCAGATAAAACTGAATACACCCATGCCCGCTCATAAGCTGGGTCAGATAGAGGTCAGTCTCAATATACTTTCAATTGAGCACCGATATCAGGTCTGGAATGAGCCGGCAAGCCCACCTTCCCTTTATGTAATTCACTCAAGACTGCTGTCAATCGTTTAGTGAGCGCAGTCATTCCTCGCGGTCAATTCTCTCCTTTGTGTCCTCTTTTTGACGCAGGTATATAGCGTGGCATTCTCTAGGCAGGAGGGCAACAGGTATCATGCCTACAATAAATCTCTCCGCCGAATCAGAGACTGCCGCAAATGAAAATGCAATCCTCAGTGCTCCTCTTCTCCGTACCTATGCCAAGCGTTTTCAGTACGCCTTCTTACTGAGAATGTCGCCCCATATTTCTACTCCATACAGTAACACAGACAATAGGGCTCTCATCAAGAGGCGTCTTCTTGATAGATTGGGTCCCCCTATGTTGGCCATAAGTCGACTCGAACTTGATATGCCTGTAGCAGCCTCCTCAGCCATTGCCCGGATTTTCTCAGAGAAAATCATCTCCGAGCCAATTATTCCCTATGTACTTCACCGCTGGCTTCAATTTAGTCTATATATCTCGAATACTGATCGTTCTTCCTCTAGGAATTTTCTTCTTTGCCAAGATGACCACTTTAGTTTTCTCCAGTCGTAGATTGAACCCATGAGCAGTCGTCCAGCCGCTCACTCGGCATACCTAGCCTAATAGGGCCCATTGACGAGCAACTTGGTCGTCAACCTTGTCATCAACCTTGTTGTCAGTTGATGCAAGAGGCGACAAGTGATGTTGACAACTAAGTTGAAAACATCATTCTCGAGGTTATGACCATTGAGTAAATAAATCTGAGTGTGAATTTTTACTTTTCCTGAAGCGAGTTTGTATGTAATTTGTTGATTTTTCATTTGCAATTCATCAATTGGGTACAGTTTGAAATATTCAAAAAAAAAAATGAATGACGAGTTGTTATTGTGCATAGTTGTAAGTGAATTATGTGAAGATGATGTGTGTAGTTCAAAACGAAGAAATTCTGGGCAAAGAAGTGGTACCTAAACCGGGTCCAGTTTTCTCATTCTAGTTTATTGAATGCACTACGCACTACTGTCCCTGACGATTTAAAACTTTCTGAAAAAGGGCTTTAAAACCTACGATATATTTCTAAGCAAGGTTCGACCGTTTATTTAAAAAAGGACACGAATATGAGAATTGCGATTACTGCCAATGAACGCCTGTCTGCAACTTTGCGATTTTTAGTAAGTGGTCAAAGTTTCGAAAACTTAAAATTTCTTACTGATATATCTCCCATTGAAATTCGAACTGTCTGATAACAACGAACATCAAGTCAAAGCTCTGGGTCTTGCATGGTTGCTGACGAATTTCGAATTACCATTACGTACAATGAAGCGGAACGATTCACAAAACGTCAGATATTGTCAGATATTGCGCATATATTTGACCCGTTAGGACTAATGGGACCGGTCACCGTGGTGAGGCGCCTTCAAGCTGGGGGATCCCTCTTCTAGTGAGAGGGGAGCAGGGAAGAGGAAGTGCCAGACAAGCGATCCCCCAGCCCCAACACCACCGGTTGCTGTGAGTCCCTTTTATCTTTTAGGACTACCCGAAAATAATGTGCCACCTGGTTCCATTTGTCAACCGATTCGAGCATCACCGCGACTATATTATCCGGGGTAAGCTCTCCCGTCTCCCTATAGAGGGCACGCGAAAAATGTGTGGCAACCATTGTTTTCCTCTCCTGGGCAATACTAACAATCGGGGGACCGCGACTTACCAATCTTGTGGAGGTAAGACTGAAAACACCCATGCCTGCTCAAAAACTGGGTCAGATACAAGTCAGTGTCACCATACTTTCGATTTAGCTACGGTCTCACATTCGTTTTGAGACACGCAATCCACCTTCTCTTCGTGCAATTCACTTAAGACTGCTGCGAATCGTTGAGTGAGCGCTCTCTCTTCGCGGACAACCGTCTCCCTGGCATCCTCGTTTCGATGCAGATAAACAGAGCGGTGCTCTCTAGCAAGGAGGCCGACAGGTCTCACGCCTGCAACCACTCTCACCGCCGAATCAGTGACTGTCGGATACGAAGATGCAATCCTCAGCGCTCCTCTTCTCTGTACCCGTGCCGGGCGTTTTCGGTAAACCTCCCCACTGACAGCGCTGCCCCATACTTCTGCTCCTTACAGTAGCACTGACCCTACAGCACTCATCAAGAGCCGTCTTTTTGATGGGCTGGGTCCCCCTACGTTGACCATAAGTCGACTCACAACGTCCGCAACATCATCCGCATAGCTGACCAGGCGCAACTCATCTGGCATCTTCTGTCTTAGTGGCCCGTCGAAAGACACGTTCCAAAGGTTTGGACCAAGGACAGATCCCTAGGCTACACCTGATGTAACCGCCATCTTTCGTTGGCCCTGTATCGTGCCATACAGCAGGCTTTGGGCTTTCAGGTAGTCTTCCAAAAGCCGCATTAGATATTCTTGAACTTGAAAAGGGTTTTCCAGCATATCCAGAATATCCAGCGTATCCAGAATATCCAGCGTATCCAGAATATCCGTTTAGTGGAGTTAAGGGCGTTCTTGACGTCGAGTGTCACCAACAGGACGATCCGTCGCTTGGTGCGACTATATGCCTCTGTCTTTTGGACCACGCTCCTCTGCAATCGCATCGATAGTAGAACGTCCTGCTCTAAAGCCGTACTGCCGAGGAGAAAGGTGTCCAGCAGCACAAATCGCGTCAGTGAGTCTTCCTTTGATGAGTTTCAATAGCACTTTCCCAGCCGTGAGTAGCATGCATAACAGGCGGTATGTAGACGTCAATTCGGGATTTCCCTTGTCCTTGCTAATCAGCACGAGCCTCGTCACCTTCTATTGTACCGGGGAAACCCCGTCCCGTACGCAAGCGTTGAATGTGCTGAGCAGCAAGTCAGCAACACCATCTGGCCCTTGAGCCTTCCTCGCTTTTAATGAAAGGACTGCCTCTTACAGTTTCGGCTGTGTGAAGAGTGGATACTCGACTGCTGTTTCACCATGGACGGGATGGGTGGGGAGGAGTCCCCACACTTTCTCATCCATCTTCTCCGCATCATGTATGCAAGAATTCCGTAGGGCGCCAAGCTTCCGCATAACTAGCTAGTAACCAACGCCCCACAGATCCTTGTTCACATTGTCCACTAGTTCTTGCCAGCAGCGAGCCTTCCTATTATTAATCAATTTGTGAAGGCATTTCCTGGCGGGCTTATATGTTGCCACTCGGTTGCATGCCTCGTCACGGTTCCGCGGCCGTTGACCCTTATGCCGAAGCTTGTGGCACTCGCTTCGCTTTTCAGCGATTTCAGTTGACCACCAGTGCACTGGGGGCTTGCGCAGCAAGCAGTCGTAATAATGCTCATAGTTGAGTTCACCACGTCTTGAGCTGCCAGTTCTTCTGTCCCCTCCGAAGCTCCCTGAAGCGGCTCACCTGGTGTGAGCGTCTCGATGAACCTCTTAACGTCCATCCTTCCGATATTCCATCCAGTTGGAGAAAACCGAGAGCATAGACGTCGAGAGACAACATCACTTATCTCAAGCAGAATGCACTGATGAACACTGGCTGAGTGGTCCTCTAATACTCTCCAGTTGTGTATCCTCCGTACTAAGGACTCCGAGGTGAATGTCACGTCCGGTATGGTTCCCTCACAATACGGCGGAAAGTCGGCGTATTTTCGGTGTTTAGTACGACAGCCGCCATCCTGGCCGCCATTTCCAGGATTCGTTTTCTCCGCGGATGTGTTTGAGGCATGCCCCATTCGATTGCTTCAGCGTTGAAGTCCCCCCCAACGAGCACGTTGCCCTCGATGTTCGAGGCAGCACCCTCCAGAGCATTAAGCTTGGCTTGGAAAGATGATATCGATTCGTTTGGCGTTAGGTAAACACTAAAGAAGGTGGTCCCTGAGCACTGAACCCACATGAAACTATCCCCCCCATCCTCAACTCTCTGCTTGGAAATCACTGTGCCGAACCCAGATGGCGGCAGTATCAGTTTCGTCAGGATAACATCATGAAAGACTTTCATCATGGTGTTGCTCACTCAGCAGCATAACGTCGGCTTTCATGTCCCTCGCAAACTGCTCAAGCAGATTTTGGGCGGTTGAACTGCGGTGTAGATTTAGTCGCAGAATGCAGGTCATTGAAGTTCTGATTTTGCCTTGGCTAGGGCTTCCTGGAAAACCCGGCATTTTGCTGATCCCAAGACATGTCCAAAATCAGGTCTTGGATCAGCATCCTTGCAAAGAAATCAGTGTGCCTCCTTCGTATACTCTTTTCTTTTATGTCCCGTTTCGCCGCATTTGTAACAAAGGGAACTCGTATTGGGTCCTTTACATACTTGTGTAGTGTGACCATAGCCAAGGCATTTGAAACATTGAAGAGGCGTTGTTCTTCGCCGTACTCTACAGACAACCCTACTTATTCGTGCTTTACCCTTGTTCACGAATTGTTCGGCGTCCTTTTCGGTCAAGTCAACTATGGCCATGCGTTGTCCCCTATTGTTTTCTGGTGTTAGTCTCACTTTGATCCTTCGCACGCTAGGGAACTCCCTTTTGATGGCCTCTTCTACCTCGACCAGATCCGTGACGCAGTCAATGTATCTTATTTCGATCGTTGCTATCGGTTTGAGCGAGGCTATAGTTACTTATTACCCGCCTCTGCTCCAAATTCGACCACTATCTGGCCCGACCGCGTTGGTCGTACTACTTTAATGGTAGTATTGGTGTCTTCGGGCCTAACGTTTCCCCTGATGTCCCGTAGCACGTCCGCGTAGGATTGGCCATCTTTGGGTTTGACGAGCAGTGCCTGCTGCCGGGGCTTTTGTCTATCTTGTTTTGCATCAGGGCTTTTTTCTTGCTGGGCGTCCGTGCGAACTTTACTTTCTGGCACTTTTTGAACGAGTTTATTTACGGCTTTCTTCGCTCCGTTCGTAAGCACTGTCTGGAACCCGTGATCTGGCGCTCGACGTCCATCAAGTGCCTCTTCTTTCCTTCTTTTATCCCGATCTCCTTCGATTGGGCTAGACGCCATTCTTTTATTGACTTTTAATGGTGGAACTATCTACATATGGCCTTTAGATTTCCCTCCAGCGCTTCTTTAGCCTTTGGCTCGTCTTCGGCCTTTAACCAGCTTGTCCCAGAACGCCCTATGCGGTCTAGGAGCTCCTTTAGTTCAAAGAGCCCAATCTTTACTGCTTTGCTTATTTTTGGGGAGTCACATGCAGATTGTACTCTTTTCAGAGTATCTCCCACTTTTCGGAATAGCCTTTCTTCTTCGTGTCGCTGGGCAGTAATTGTACTTTGCGACCATCCTTGGGAGAGGTTATCGCGTTCCGCTTCCGAATACAGTACTTCCTCCACATTTTCGACGTTGGCGGTGCAACCACACAACGTCGCTTTATTTGCCTGGACACTCGTTTTTTTTCCTACAGTAATTTCCTCGTTGGCTTCAGGGTGGTTCTTTATTGTATCGGGATTGCATCGGCCGCTTCGGTAACGATCACAGCAGTGACCATCGAATTCTCGATGTTCTTTATATTTTCTTCTACCGCTCGAACACCTGAAGGGTCCTGCAAAGTTTACCGACTGTCCGCTAATCTCCGTTTTTCGTCCGTTTTCACTGTAATTGTATTAATCGTCGTTTTTGTCGTCGTTAGTACAGCTCTGCAATCGCTGTTTGCGTCGTCGTTGTTATTATTTTTTATTTCTTTTTTGGGTTGCTCCAGTTTTATTGGGTTCCCCCTCAGAGCCGCCATCTCCGCTCGTGTGTGTAGTCGCCTTTTTGGTCCCACGGTTATCTTTGCAGAGCAAGGAGGCCATGCGAGGGTTGGTGCAAGCCCTTATGGGGATAAGTGCCCAAAGCCACACCAGCGCTAATCGGGAGTCCGTCTCAACCGAACCTACACCACCAACCCAATGATGCGAAGTTCGAACGTACTCCAAGGCCTGTCAAGATTTTAATGGGACGGAGGCGGTATGATAGTTGAATTGGAGCCGTTCACACACGAGTGTCACCTCGGCACTACTGTGCAAAGCAACCAGGTCCAAACCATCATATCCGCCAGTCCAAAGCATCAATTCCAGTTCGTTGTCCAAAGCGTAGTCCAGATCCAATCAGAGTTGTTACCTGTCATCCCAGGAGGGAACCTCACGGCACCCCTCATATCCTTGGGTCCGTGGGGTCGGCGCTCCCCAAAGAATGCTAGCCTCCAAGAGTGCTCATTCCGACCGGCATTCCTCCTGCGGGAATTTCATCGGGTACGTGGGGGTGAAACTCCCCAAAGAGTCTTTCATTAGCGGTTCTCGTTATGTTGATGCCTAGATGCACAAATTCACCCATATTTTCGAAATTGAATTTGCCAAGGATGATATTTTGGGCATTTGAAATTTTTTTTCTCGACTACGTCATGAGCTTTGTTTTATTCTCACTGATTTGTAGCCCTACTAGTTTTGTTTCTCTATTGAGTTTCAGAAAAAGTTATAAGGCAATTTTAAACGATCGTGACAAAATCTTGATGTCATCCACATAGGCTACAACTTGGCTCGAATTATATAACAACGTATCTCTTGTATCGACAGGTAGCCAAATTGGATGGCAATGGAGCCAGCCCATCTCCCTGCTTTCGTCCGATATTTGTGTCAAAGACATCATTGATGCGGACTTAGGAGGATAGACTAGTTTCACTGGGAAACCAAAGCAAAGCATTATTTGGTACAGTACATATACCAATACTGGCGTATGCTTGCTTAAAGTCAACGAAAATTTGGTGTATACCTATGTTAAACTCCCAGCATTCCTCAAGTACCTGCTTGACTGTCAACAATTAATGTATCGTTGATCTACCTGCTCTAAAGTCACCTTGATACTCCGTAATAATACTGTTGGCGTATGATCTGATTTTATTTTCTAAAATTTTCGAAAATATTTTGTACGTCATTCTAAGTAGTGATATGCCTCCATAATTACCGCATAGTAGCTTGTCACCTTTTTTATGGATAGAGAATCTCCGGGAATATGCATAGGTTTCGATGTTCGGGAGCTGTGCGGAGCATTATATAAGCTCTTGAAATATGATGCCCATATTTCCTTAATCCTGTTTTCATCATCGATGATGTTTCCGATGTCATCATCGCCGAGCGTCGTCTTGGGCTGATAACCACGTTTCAGGCTTTTCGCTGCCTTTATATGCTTTTCTTGGGTTGTTGCTCTCTAAACTTACATCGATACTTCTCAATTGGTGGTCATAATACTTTCTTTTCTTAATTCTAATTATCTTATTCGCTACTTTTCTGAGATTTTCGTAATGTTCTCTCTTCGTCCTGGTTTTCCTACCTAAATATTGCTTGTACGCCTGATTTTTCTCATCTAACGCATCCTGGCATTCATCATCAAACCAATAATTTCGTTTGCACCGGGCTTGATGTCCGATCGTCTGTTCTGCCACGGTCTGAATCACCGCTTTCACTTTCACCCACATATTGTTGCTTGTTTCCTGCGATATGTCTAATAAGATGGCAGTGAGCTTAAAAACTCACCGTAGAAAATAATAAATTTTGAAAGGAAAACACACCATGCGCGCAATAGGTGTTTGAGTTAAAGAAATGGGATCTTTCAAACCTCGTGATAAAATGACTTCAGTTTCCTTCCATTGAGAACATTTCTACAAAGACGAAACGACTAGCGAATATCATATAAATTAATCATTAAGAGTTATTTATGAAGAACCTCTTGACAGTTGGTTCTGACGGGTGGTGATTAGATTTAATTGTAAAATCAAATTGGCAATATGTTCGTAGCTGACGTATTCAAATTTTTTACAGCTTGATTTATCATTATAAAAAACCACTGCGGCGCATATTTCAAATTCAGTAATGATAACATCACAATCTTCTATGCTGAAGCAATTCATTACTATCTAATCATCCACATCTGTCTTCTTTCATTTTGCTAAGCAAACAAACGGTTTAGATTAATCACCACCAAAGTTGTTTCAGAATACGATCTCGTATGGAAATTATTAGCAGATATAGTCTTCTTATCACTAATTACGAACAATATGTCTTTGCTTGGAGTTCCAAAACAAAAAAGCAACTTAATTATCTGATTTACAATTCAATACTATCTTTAAATGATCGAAAACAACTTTCCACTGTAAAACTACTATAAATACCACGAAAAGTTTCGAAAAGCTACAGTTTCGTTTAGAACCAAAATAAAAATGAAATACGCTGCTCTTATCCTTTTGATTGCTTTGGCTCTCATCCTGATTGCCGATCCCACTGATGCCAGTTTCAAATCAGTTATGCATAAAATTGTAAGTAGAGAAGTGAAAACTTAATAATAATCTTAAATAAATAGACTAAAATGTTAACAAAGTTAAAGAAAAACGGCCATAGATAATTCATGTTTAAAAAACCTTTTTCGATAATAGAAAAAAAGTTATATTAAAGATAAATATGAAAGATGCACCAATTGTGTATTTTAAATTCTTTATTCTTTTACTAATACCATAAACTTGTTTGTTTCCAGGGTGATGTTGGAAAGAAAGTTGTAGGTGCCATCAGCACTGCTGCTCCAATCATTGAACTAGGAGCGAGCGTCTTAGGTTAATCTAAAATGAAGCATTTGTACAATTAAATTTAAGTCATGAAAAGGATCTCAGCAGCAACAAAATAAATATAATAATTCAAAAAATTTTATGTTCTGTTTATTGTTACCTTCCCAAGTTGACTTACGGCCTTAAATTGAATCAATCTATCGTCAAAACCCAAAAATTAGTCGAAATCCGAGCAGTGATTAAATGTCTTCGTCCACCTAGTCAGATCAGCGTTTCCCCGGTTTCTTCACTGTTCTTCGCCGCTCAGTTCTCGCAACGAGTACCTTTTTGGGTATCCGTTGTTCGTCCATACAATTCACGTAGCCAGTCCATTGTTGCTTCCGTAGACTTACAATCCTTGAGACCACTGGTTTGTTAAAATTTTCGTACTCGTACAGCTCATGATTGCATCAATTCACCATTGGTCCCTGTCTACCTTTGCTGCGATTATTCGACTCCGGATCCGTCTTTCGAATGCATTCAATATGTTCGCAGATGCTTGGATTAGGGTCCATGTTTCACACCCGCAGTATAACACAAGTCTTATCACAGATTTGTATACTTGAAGCTTTGTTTTCCTGGGTATGCAACTGGTCTTCAAGATCGTCAAAACTGGATAAAATACTTTACGTGCGAGCTGTATTCTTCGGCGTATTTTGTCTCTTTCATTACCCGTTCTTGTTATTTTGGTGACTAAATATACCGCCTTACCCATATTTTCGATAGAGTATTCGTCTATTGTGATATTTTGTGTATTTGAGGTAACATTTCATTTATTCGTAGCCCTACTAACATAGTTTTACTTCACTGTCAAGTTTCAGGCGAAGTTCTCTGACGGTTGTTAACAACCGCGACAAAGTATTCATGACGTCCGCATAGACTACCACTTGGCTCGAGTTGTACATATAGTAACGAACCTCTTGTATCAGCAGGTAGCTTTCTTATGATGTATGCCAGATCCAGATTGAATAGCAATGTGGCCAGCTCATCTGCCGGCTTGACTCCGATATTTATGTCTAATGCAGTGTTTTTCAATCTTTTTGTATACGCGACCCCTTTACAGGATGAAAAATTCTCACGACCCCCTTAAGACATATACTGACAAAACATTATTAATTTAAATGAGTATGTTTACGATTTTCTCTATTTTGATACCTATCTACAAGTGGAAAGAAGTAGTCTACCCCTACGGGAAAGAGGCGTGATTTATATGTATATATATATTAGACGGCCTCTGTGGCGCAGTGGGCGAGGGCCCGGCTGCGATGCAGAAGGCTGCGGGTTCGATTCCCGCCGGGTGCAAGTATTTATGCTTAAGAAATAAATATTTGTGTCTGGCCTGGGTGTGTTCTATGTATCATATGTATGTATTTACAAAAAAAAAATATAATATCGACACCTGCAAGGAAAACCTCGTGACTCAGTTTTAGGCAATTTTAAGTTCCAATCATATTCGTGCTCGAATATGATTGGAACTTAAAATTGCCTGCGACACCTGCAAGGAATAACTCCTTGCAGGTGTCGATATGTAGTATATCCTTGTCTGGTACCCATAGTACAAGTCTAGTGCTTAGTTTGGGGCTAGATTGCGCTGTGTAGATCGTTGTGTAATATTTATTTATTTATATATGACTAGCTGTGCCCCGCGGTTTCACCCGCGTAAGTCCCGATCCCGCGGAAATATCGGAATAAAAAGTAGCCTACGTGTTAATCATGGTAATCGTTATATTTCATGGTAATCGGTCTAGCGGTTTTTACGTGATTGAGTAACAGACAAACATACGTGTACACAAACTTTCAGCTTTATAATATTAATAGGATACCTATCTTTTAATTATTTATTTGTATGCAAGGGAGCCACGAAAGCTTTGAAAGTAAGTAGCTACGAGCAAACTTGGTAGGCTGAGTGCGGATCTGACTTGAACGCGGGCGAAATTTTGCGACGTATCGCGCCAGCCGCACACTAGCACAGAATGTTATTTTGTTTCAACTTTTTCTCACTTCGCGGCAGGTCAGCGCTGAGTTTGGACGTTAAACATTACCGTGTTATTGTTTTTTTTTTTCACTTGCTTGGCCCAATTATAAAATGGATAAGTTTCTCAAAAGATTGCAGCCTTCAACATCTGGTACAAATGTTAGTGGTGGAGGTGAATCAAAACCGAAAAAATAGACATTATGACGAGAATCACTTAAAATACGGGTTTACAGTCATAAATAATAAACCTCAATGTGTAATTTGCGGCGATGTTTTATCTTGTGAGAGTATGAAACCGTCAAAACTTTTGCGGCATCTGACCACCAAGCATCAAAAAGAAGCTGATAAGCCGTTGGAATTCATTAAACGAAAATTGAAAACTGTTAGTCAGCAGCAAAATACTATGGTCAAGGTAATAACATAGTGTTGTCCTAGTCTTGTACAAAACAGTAGAGTTGTAAAAACGAAAACAATTGAAAATATTAAAGTTTTAATCCTCGAAGCGCATCTATGTTTAAATTTTGAATAGAGATGGATACTAATTGAAACTATCGATATCAAGTAATTCTCATCATTTTTTTACCCGGCTGCAGCAAAGCCCAAAAAGGGGTTATGAATTTAATTAAATGTATTATTTATTTATTTAAAAAACGAAAAAGAATAGTTTGGTTGCGTCTCGAAATGGATGCGCTTCGAGGAATACCCTATTTTTCCAATATCTTTATTTTTTAGTGTTTACATACTGCTGAAATTAATTGCAACTCAATGTTAGTGTGCAAGGCTTGTGCGCTTTTTATTTGTTAGTCATGTATTTTTTTATATATTTTATTGTTTTATTTGTTTTAGGTATCCAGCGTAAACGACTCAGCATTATTAGCTAGCTACAAAGTCGCATATCGAGTTGCTAAAGCAGGGAAGCCGCACACAATTGCAGAAAATCTTATTTTGCCAGCTGCTCTGGATATGGTCGAAATTATGGTCAGCAAGCAGGAGGCAAACAAGTTAAAAAGCATACCGATTTCTGATAATACTATTTCACGCAGAATAAACGATATGGCCAATGATATTCGAGATCAAATAATTGAAAATTTTAAGAACACATTTTGCTTTGCAGTTCGACGAATCTACAGATGTATCCGATTGTGCTCAGTTTGTAGTATTTGTGCGCTTTGAAGCAGATGACAAAATCACAGAAGAAATATTGTTTTGCAAAGCACTTCTTGCAAATACTTCTGGCCAGTGTTTGTACGATATGTTTTTAGAAAGCACTTGTAACTACGACATTGATTGAAAAAAATGTATCGCTATTTGCAGCGATGGAGCGAAAGCCATGACTGGTAAAAAAAGCGGACTCGTTGCGAGATTAAAATCAATAATGCCAAACGCATCATGGACACATTGTTTTCTTCATCGTCAAGCTCTAGCAGCTAAAGTTTTACCGTCTCATTTAAATGACGTCCTTACGGAGGTAATAAAAATTGTGAATTCTATCAAAGGTAAAGCCTTACAAACCCGGCTGCTCAGAATTATTTGTGAAGACATGGATTCGCTTCATCACACTCTCCTTTATCACACAGAGGACAGGTGGCTTTCCAAAGGAAAGGTATTGACAAGAGTTCTAGAACTAAAAGCTGAACTGTTAATGTTCTTACAAGATTCTAAATCTGAATATGCTAATCATTTATCTGACCCTGTTTGGCACTTGAAGTAAGCATTTCTGGCAGATCTTTTTAGCCATCTTAACAACTTAGACAAAAGTCTTCAAGGGAGAGAAGAAAATATCTTAACAGCTAAAGATAAAGTGAAAGCATTTCATGTAAAACTTCGCATGTGGTCATCTTCTCTGCAAAACAATATATTTGAGTCTTTTCCGTGTGTTCAGAAGACTGTTGATGATAATGCAACAACCCAATCACTTGTTGTAAAAGCTCACATTCCTTCTATGATACAGAGCTTACATAACTTGCAAGTGAAATTATTAACATACTTTCCAGACTTGCACTCTGAGGCTGACAATGGGCGTACGTGGATTTTGGTCCCTTTCTTGGATAAGTCAATAGAATTGGCAGATCTCGCTATAAATCTGAAGGAAAAACTTGTAGATTTAGCTTCTGACGGCGTGCTGAAAATGGAATATCATTCGCAAAGTATTGACGTGTTTTGGATGAAAAGAAAACAAGAATATCCAGAGCTGGCAAGGGAAGCTCTATAATCATTAGTGCCATTTGCCACCTCATACTTGTGCGAATTAACATTCTCCTCAATGGTGGACATTAAAACTAAAAAGACAAACACTGATATTGTATTTTTATTGTAGTGTAGAACCTTGTCATTTCTCTTTTGCCGTCGATCACCCGAATAAGGCCTCGCAACCCCCTTAGTAAGGCTTCGCGACCCCCCCTAGGGGTCGCGACCCACAGATTAAAAAACACTGGTCTAATGCATCGGCGAGTAGATTATTGATGTAGACTTGGAAGGTTGTTGACATCATTTTGGTAAGACGGACTGATTTGGCTGGGATACCAAAGCAAAGCAGTATTTGTTGTACGTCTATGTTGAACTCTCAGTGCTTTTCAAGTACCTGCTTGACTGTAAGCCATTGTCCTTTCGTGAATGTACCTGGTCTAGAGCAACCTTGATACTCCCCAATAATACTTTTGGCGTATGATCTGATTTTATTTTCTAAAATGTTTGAAAATATTGTATTTGTGAATATCTCCCCATTGAGTAAGCTACTTCCAGAAGAAAACAAGTTGAGTAAGCAGGAGAGTGCTCCTACCAGAAGGTCTTTGTAAACATCCTAGGGTTAGAAACAAATTCTCTAATGGCGTTAATCGATAATTTGAATTATTCGTCCAATACTTGGATATGAAATTGTTCAAATTTATGCAAAAGATGCACAGTTTCTTTCATAAGCACAGTGGAGCCGCCATTTTGCTCTAGCTTAAATGATTTTTCTGAATGCTCGGCCGATTAAACATGTTCAAGTTAAACACTATTCTTTAAATTTTCATGTCAATTTTAAATATGTATAGGGTTTTCCAATAAGAGGTGTTATTTTGAATAGATCTTGTGATGTAACACCTTGCGACTTCTTCCTTTGGGGCCACATGAAAAAGAAGGCCTACGCCAACAGCCAAGCGTCAATTCAAGACCTCAAAGATGAAATTCGCGAGGCTATCGAGGACATAGGGCAGCCACTTTTTTTGGTTATGGAAAATTTCATGAAGAGGATATGGTCCTGTAAGCATGTCGTGGTGATTATTTGCCTGAAATTATTCTTTGCTATTAACGGCATATCTTTTTCTTTATAATGAAATAAACATTCGATCATTCGTATTCAAAAATGGCATTTTTCTCTTAATATCAAAAGAACACCTCTTATTGGAAAACCCTATATCAACCATAAACACGTGTTATTGTTGTTGCAATTCCATACAATTGAAATGGCTATAACTCACTTGATTATGACTCGATCTCAATTAAATTTTGTGAACGTATATATCTTATATCAGTCTATATAATTGCAAAGAGAGAAGTTTAAAGGTACCGTTTTGATTTTATGGGCAAAAAAGTAAAATCTACAAATCATACTATTATTAACAAAGTTGTACTTATAAAGGCCCACGTTCTTGATAATTTTCAGATTTTTCGGCTCAATGGTGTCCAATCGCGAAGGGGGGGTTCACAAATTTTTGGTACATTTTGCCTTCCCATGGACCCCCTAATTCAGAAAATGATTTTTTTATTTCAGATTCTTAAAGTTCTAATCAATACCTTTCATTTGATACCCCACTCGACTACCTTTGATTAACAAAAATTTTTAAGGGCCAATTCGTTATTAGGGGGGACCCCCCTTAAAATTTTTTGTTATTTTTGTTAAGACCTTAACTTTTGAGAGACCATCACTTCTGACTTGTGCACAAAGTTTGAGCATTCTAGCTTCTATAGTTTCTGAGGAAATCAGCTGTGACGCACGGACAGACGGACAGACAGACAGGTCGCGAAACTAGTAGGTCTTTGTAAAAAATTTTTTTACAAAGACCTAAAAAGCAGTAATTTTAATGTAACTGGGAATTTTGTGTATGTATCCAATCTGTAACAGTGGTCTTTCCTTTCTATTTAGAATGAACCCAGGTGAGAACAAAACGCTGCAATATATAATTGACGAAAAAATTCTCCAAATCAATGTTCCGCCAATTTCCCAGAAAAACGCAAATAAATTTAATTTTGAAAAATATATATTTCGGAGGTAAGAGTTCCTCCTTCTTCAGTGTTTTTTGGTATGGTTTAGTTCCAAATATTATCCGCTTTTTATATCCCTTACATTTTACCTGTTTTCGTCTTTGAGACCTATCAGTTAACCTATATCCTTTTCACATTTTACCATCCCTACTTAAAAGGTATCATTTATTGCTTTTTCCTTATTGCGTTTTTGTTTTTATTACTGCTTTAATAATTCGTTTATTATATTTTAAATATTATTTAGATTTAATTAGCTCTAGTATCCTTAAGTATCCGTTGCCCACATCTTCATTGAGCCGTGCGTTTTTCGGTTGTCGAATAATCCAAAGGCTCACATATACGTCCAATTTCCGATTGTTGCTCACGTCTTGTATTACCTCTAGATTATCCCAATTGATTGCGTGATTAGTTTCTACAATATGCTTGGCAACGGTGGACTTAGCTGTAACATTTAGTGCTTTCCTTGACTTTAGCTTCTCTGCTTCCTTGGTATGTTCACTGAACCTTGTTTTGATGGATCGGTTAGTTTGTTCAATGTACGATATTTGACATGGCTGGCAGGTAACTTTACATATGCCACATTTTCCATCCTTCTGCTTCCTATTCTTCGGTGTACCTAGTCTGAATCCCATTTTGAATTTTCGGCTCGTGGTTACCGCTGTTATGTCGACTTTCTTCAGGATTTTCCCGATCTTCCCAAAGATCTTTGAATACGTAATTGCTCCTCTTTGATTTTATTCTAGGATCCGGGTTTGTTCATGGAGAGTTTCCTTTGTATTGGCAAGATTTCGCTTTCCTTGTATCCATTCATCTTCGCTGTACTCAAAATAAAAGTCTTCTCTTGCTCATAACGCTATTTCGTTAACGGAGTCGTCACCAGTACGACTAATCCAGAGTCTGTGTGGTCTAGTGGCTAGAGCATGAACGCATAAGCCAAAGGTCACAGGTTCAAATCTCGTTGGGAGCAACGTGATTTAGTTCAGGGGATTTTTCGGACAGACTATGAGTGTTCACTCAGTGGGGATATGTACTGATTTAATCAGATCATATCATAGTTGAGCAGGCACACGGGAGCATGGTAATGACCAAACCAACTTCCGAAAAATCAATACGGTCATGAAAATGAGGTACTCTAACTATCTCTAAGCGAAGGCCCGAGAGGGGCTGTAGTGCTACAAAGAAGTAGAAGAAGACGACTAATCCGAGAACGCCCAGGTAGCCGATTGTGTACTGGTGGATGTCGTGGTTGGTCACTTGATCGATCCATGAAATATCTTGCGCTTGTAGTGGTCGTCGCAATTCCTCGATCTCAGATGCAGGCTCAGTGAAAAGAGTGGGCTCGTTGAAAGAGTCCACAAGGTTCGGCCCGCCGCCAGTTGAAATAAGTTGAAAGATATCGTGCACGGTTATGGCTTGGCCCTCCTATATGTATTGCCCCTGGATGCTTGCCGTGCCGGTTTTGAGAGTACAGTCGCCCCAGGCTGAAGGGTACTGGAGCCCTGCAATGACAGTGTGGAAGTGTTACTGCCACACACTAGGTGAGCGATGGTTTGGTTGACGAAAGCGTAGATCCATTCGTTCGACTGAGGGATGTAGCACCAGACAGAGGAGGTGTGTAATTCCCCTGAGGTGCATTTGGGCATGGGTGTAATTCCCTTCAACAAGTCGACTTTGCTTCGACTCATGTTGGATTCCCTGCTGTACAATGGATGAGTCTGTCGGCAAATGTGAATGTTTGACTCCGTTTGGATGCAGGATGAGTACTTTCCCTCCAAGAGTGGGTAGTAAATGTCACGGTGCGGCGTGATTATTAAATACTGTGAAGATAATAATTTGTTAGACCTTACCCTAGGTATTGCGAGAAGTCTATAGAACTCGAAGATCGTTGCTGCTACCAGTGGAATCTTTAGTTCAAAGGTGACGAAATCGGTGGTCACTTTGGCGCTGATTGACGTTATTTGAAAGATTTGTAGGACATTCTCTTGCTGCTTAAGTAGCCGCTTGTTCTTGGGTAGATGCTCTCTGATCCTTGTCACCTCTGTACCCAATTGTTGCTGTGACAATAGCAAGAAATTGAACTGCCTGTGTTGAGTATCCGTGACTAAGCTGGTGGGCAACGATTGCATTCTCTGCAAATTGACGGTGATGAGTGCCATTTGCAAGGAGAGCGTGGTGATCAAGTCGAGCATCGAGATTTGACTTCCCTCAGGATGAGGAGCCTTGATGGCATTGGTCAGTCTAGTTAACTCCTGCTCTATTGTTGTGAAACGCGTTTGGGAAATTTGTTCGGTTTTCCCAAGGATGTTCAGCGTTGAGTCGATGATGGAAGTTTGGTTGCTTAGCAGTGAGTGCAGCTTGTCTTGTCTTCCTTGGATGGTTTTGATGGTCCGGGCCATTTGATTGGCATAGTCGTCATCAAGAACGCCGAACAATGATCGCGCAAGGCTACTCACTATATTGATAGCACCTCTCTTGAAACTGATTCTCAAGATTTGGTTGATGCTCGAGAATTCCCTTTCAAAGTGCCGGAAATGATCTATAACATGCAGGCAGTCGGTCTACACGGTTCCACTTTCGCACAGCTGCCGTAAGAGGTTCGTTCCGTTCTGTAGAACAGCCAATTCCCGCCAATGTGGTCCCAAATCGTAATAAATGAGCAACTCCCACTCGTTAGAAGATAAGTAGGCTCGACGTAATGGTTGAAAATACAGACCTGTATGGGGCCTGGTTGTTGAGCCTTGTGTTGGAAAGGCGTGCGCTATGGGAGTTAGCAGGCACATCAAGAGGAGCGCCACAGTTGACTTGCCGGTTCACATCGATTGTCACCTTGTCCTCGGGATGTCTTCGCCGCTGATCTGGGAGCCTTCCTTCGTCAAGTGGGGGGAATTTGCTTGTGATGGTTCTTCGTTGGATGGTGTGTCATCGAGCACTGGTAACGGGGCCAGTTTGTGTATTGGCCTTTTCAAGGTTCCGGAGGTGGCTGTGACATCCGCGACGCGTATGAAACCATCGGCGCCTTCATACGTTTTGATAATTCGCCCCAGTGGCCACTTCATCGATGGGGTGTTATCTTCGCTTATGATGACCACTGTTCCCGGGATCGCATTGGGATGTGATTGTCTCTACTTGACACGATGCTGCAACTGCGCCAAGTACTCGTGCAACCATCATCTCCAGAATTCGAGTTTGAGGTGATTGATTAGCTTCCATCGGACATGCAGACCTTCGGTGACTGGCTCTGTGCGACCATCCACCATGGCTATGAAGGGTTCTTCTATGAGAAAGAGTGCTGGAGTTAAGGCTGCCAAATCATTGGGATCGTTTGCCATTGGAGTCAATGGTCTAAAATTTAAGATAGCCTCCACCTTAACCACCAAAGTATGCAGCTCCTCGTAGGTGAGAGCCACTGACGAAACTCCTCGACAGATCAAATTTTTGGCTGATTTGACCGCCGCCTCCCACAAACCGACAATGGAACGTTTGAGAGCACAGAGGAATGCCACTGTGCTGAGATCGCTGACTAGCTACAGATGGACGGCCTTTGTAGCAAAACAGCAAAATATGGCTAGGTACTCCTTTTGCGGTCGGGTACCTCTACCTCGGTAATGGATCATCATAGGCCCACAGAAATCCACGCTAGAGTTGACGAAATGATGGGCCGGCTGAATACGTGAACTCGGCAGGTTTCCCATGACTTGTATAAACAGCTTAGGCTTGAATCTGGTGCACCGTATGTACCGTGAATGATCGATTTCGCGAGTTGTTTTCCTCAAATTGGCCAGAACCGCTGTCTAGTGGTGGCGAGCAGTGATTACGCACCTAGATGGCAGTGGTCGTGATGGATGTCCATCACCAGCAGTCTCGTCAACGGATGTTGGAACGGTAGTACAATGGGATGTTTGGCGTTGAACGTGATTTTGGCAGCCTCCAGCCTCCCACCGACACGGATTATGCCCTCTGCATCCAGGAATGGTGCCAGTCCCACTAAAGGACTGTGCTGGAGACTTGCCTTCCCGACCTGGTGTTGAAAAGTTCGCAGTTAAAAGTTAGTGATTGTACATATCTCACGATGACCTCCAGGGCTGTGGACAATTCATCACTCGTGGGCGCTTGATTTGTCAGTTGCGGTTGCTTGACTGCCGGCTTGAGACCACAAATAAACCGCATCATGTAGGCCACTATGCACTACAGCCTCTTGAAGGAGTTGCCGTGCTGGCTCCGCTGAATAAAGTGTGTTTCTGGAGCCTCTGCCGCTACCACGGTTCATCTCCAAGTCTCTGATACTCGGAAGTCTAAACTGATTCTGCCCCGGATAAAAATGGTGGCCCTTGCCACCACATACTACAGCGGCCCAATTCAGCTGACGCGATCCCGCGTGACAGGATGTCAGCTGGGTTGTTCTCTGAAGCTACGTGTCACCATCGGTCCGGCCTTGAGAGGGTTTGTATGGCCGATACCCTGTTCGCTACAAAAGTATGGTAGGATGATGCAGTAGAATTGATCCACGCCAAGACGATCTTGGCATTGGTCCAGAATACCTGAAAAACCTTCTGCAGATTGAGCACTGTCTTAACTGGTCTTGTGAGCTCAGCGCCTAGTTTCGCTGCACACAACTCCAGACGTGGGACCACTTGGCGCACAGCAACCTGACGGCGACTTGACCGCTCCTCAGTGTTGACCGCATGTATATCGCTGCGCCATATTCCTTCTCGAATGCAACACAAAAGGTGTGCAACTGTACTTGCACGAGTTTCTCGCCTGTGACGAGAAAATCGGGTCTGCTGCAATCATGGCAGACCACTGCGGAAATCGGACCACTGGTTGTACTGCTTCAGGACACAATGATGTGGAAGGAAGTATCTTAATTCCTCTCGCTGCTTTGGCATCACTTCCTCCATATGCCCAAGCCGAATATACTCCTCCATGATGTCCTTGTATGGACGTCTTAGATCAGGGTCTCTCTCCAGCCGACGCTCCAAGGCAGTGAATCTGCGAGTGGCCACCGCTTGGGAATCACCTAACGTCTCAGGATCCTTGCTGAATGGGAGTTTGGTCGGGACATCTTGTCATCGTCTGATAGAAATGTTCTTCGCAAGCCCCTTCAGTTAACGGAAGCTTGTACTGTGGATCCTGTACTTCCTCGACCTCCCAAAATTGCTTGATGAGCTGATTAAGCTGGTTATCTTCTGCCAGGATGCCGCATGTCACTGAAGACGCTTGAGGTGTGGTCACTCTTCCGGCTGCAATACAGTCTAGGAGCATATTCTGGAGCACTGGGAGCTGTGGGCCCAACTATAATTATCCAATGGCTAGGGCCTCGTATAAATATTCGGCACTCAGCAACATGTCGATGCGCTCCGTTCGGTGGCAGTCTAGATCTGCCAGCCTTATGTTTTTGCAAATGTTCCATCCCGATTTGTGCAAGTTCTGAGGCGGTTACGGTGATATAATTTTGTATATGGTGTAGGCTTCCAACTATGTGGCATTACCTGATAATCTGGATCTTAGGCCGAGGTTCACCTTATGGTATGCCTTCTCCGTACTACCGCCTACCCGTTCAATGAAGACAAGATATGGTATCAGGTTCGACCTGACCGGGTATAGGACCCTCCGCTAATATGGGCTAGCCATGGGGTTATGTGATTCCATCACATGATTCTATAACGTAAATTGGCCAAGTCTATATTTCTCATTTGATGGAAAAATTCATGCAAATTTTGTTTATATGAGTTTTCCACTCAAATCGGAAATATATGGTCACGCCTACGTTTGGATCTTGGTCCGGTTGGGAGGGTGCGAGGAGACACCACCTCCATCTGGATGCCCCACTCTTATATGTGGGCCATAAGGATCATCGGTAACGACGAAGCCTCCGCCAGTCCGTCCGTTTTTGCTCGGCCCAATTTGTTCTCCGAACAAACATAGCAACCATTAGTAGGTTACCTCGGCCTCGACACAAGCCGATCGGCATTCGACCCTTTTAATTCGTGAATGCTAGGGGAAAAGAACCTGCCCCACGACACCGCAACGCTAGCCTGCTAGCGCATTCAAGCGTCCCCGGACAAGGCCAATCTCGGCGGATATTAACATCCTCTTCTGCTGAGGCCGCAGACTACCGCTGCAGTCCTGAACGGGCATTTATGTACCTATTTCACTACAGTGTAAAGTTGAAATTGAAGTCATCCCTTCAACAGATTCGTGATATAAAACAAAACTTGAATGATTAAAACTAAATGACATGGGCGAATTCCGCTTTTTTATTGTAGTGAATAAAAATTATATGATTACAATCCTTGAGTATTTTAGCAGATACTAAAATGGGGCTTAAAAACTCACCTTAGCAAATACCAACCTTTGAAAGAAAAATACACCGTGGCCCCAATAAGTGTTTGAGTTAAAGAAATAAGATTTTCTAAACCTCATGATAAAAATGACTTAAGCTACCTTCCATTAAGATCACTGGCTAACTTATGTTACTTGGCGGTATATGAAGAATTGTGGAGGTGCCAACGAAAATTCGAGGTTTTGTACGGCTTAGAGACGGATTTCTACAGTGAAATCCAGATTGTCCAAGGAGAACACAATAGGGCTCCTAGTGAAGTGAAAATTATTTCTGTTCTTATAACCGTTTAGTTTTTATCGCCTTCCAAAGTGAATGAATAGGAGTTCGTTTACTTCTTAACGCTGAACTAGCAATGGAAGGTGCAATAAATGTGCTTCATTTGCTTGTCTTGAAAAGTTCAGGAGTACAGTGGACAGTGCAAGGTGAATTTCAAGCATGCACGGAATGCGTTTCGTACGTTTTCATTCGGGAAATAGCATACGAGGGTCATTCAACAAGTACTTAGCCTCACCACCCGATGGCGCTGCTATTACAAAAGAGTTTTACCATTGTACAGCACATTCTTTTAGTAGCCTACTGTCAACGTTTCAGTCAATTCCCTTCATTAGTTTTGTTTTGATAGCCTTTGGAAGCGAGCGTGTCAATCGGTTGTACAAAAATGGAAAAAGAACAATTTCGTTCAGTGATTCGATTCTTGTTTTTGGAAGGCAAAACGCGCAGCGAAATCAAAGATCGCTTGGATGCTGTGTACTGTGACTCTTCTCCTTCGATGGTGACCGTCAAGAATTGGTTCAACGAGTTTGTTCGTGGCTGCACGTCGGTTTTTGATGAGCCACCCCCAGGTGCCCCGAAAACGGCTGGTATGGAGGAAAACGTTAAAAAAATCCACGATCTCGTGTTGGCAGACTGTCGATTGAAAGTTCGCAAGATAACTGAGACTATGGGCATCGCAGAAGGAACGGTGCGTCATATTATACACGAAGAACTTGGCATGAGAAAGCTGTCGGCGCGATGGGTGCCGCGTTTGCTCACACCGGAAAACAAGCGCAACCGTGAGGCCACATCGGCGACGTGTTTAGCGCTGTTTCAGCGCAAACCTTCAGAGTTCTTGCGTCGTTTCGTGACCGTCGACGAAGCATGGATTCACTGGTACACACTAGAGACCAAGGAACAGTCAATACAGTGGACTTCCTCCGGCGAACGTGCTCCGAAGAAGGCGAAGACTGTTCGATCGGCCAGAAAGGTGATGGCTACAGTTTTCTGGGATCCCCATCGATTACCTCGTGTAGGGTAAACCAATCACGGGGCGCTACTATGCAGACTTATTGGACCGATTTTCGTCGAATTGAAGAAAAAGCGGCCCGCTTGGCGAAGAAAAAGATGCTGTTCCACCACGACAAAACGCCGGCTCACACCTCCTTCATGGCCAAATTGGTCAAATTGCGCTACGAACTGCTGCCCCATCCACTGTACCCTCCAGATTTGGCCGACTGTGACTACTTTTTGTTTCCAAACCTGAAAAAATCACTTGCGTGGAATACATTTGGGGCGGATGAGGAGGTCATCGCCACCATGGAGGCCTATTTTGCAGCCCTCGAGAAAATGTATTTTTTGGACGGGGTGAAAAAGTTAGAGCATCACTGGGCCAAGTGTATCGAGCTTGAAGGAGATTATGTGGAAAAATAAATTGCCACCTTTCCAAAATTTTCGTTTTTCTTCTGTAAGCTAAGTACTTGTTGAATGACCCTCGTAGATTACGCGATTGCCGTCGTTGGGTGACAGCTCACGGAAGCTTGTCCAATTGTAGGCCGACTGATACATATGCAAATTGTTACCATATGGCTTCCTATCTTACGTCAGTTTTGACTGCGACGCATATTTCAAATTCACTAAATGATAACATCACAATCTTCTACACTGAAGCAATTCATTATAATCTAATCATCCACATCTGTCTTCTTTCATTTTGCTAAGCAAACAAACGGATTAGATTCATCACCACGAAAGCAGTTTCAGCATAGGATTTCGTATGGAAACCATTAACAGATCTTCTAATCACTAATTACGAACAATATGTCTTTGATTAGAATTCCAAAACAAAATAACAACCTAATTATCTGATTTACAGTTGAATACTATCTTTAAATTATCGAACAAACTTTCCACTGTAAAACTACTATAAAAACCACAAAAAGTTTCAAAAAACTACAGTTTCTTTTAAGAACTACAATAAATCAAAATGAAATACGCTGCTCTCATCCTTTTGATTGCTTTGGCTCTCATCCTGATTGCCGATCCCACTGATGCCAGTTTCAAATCAGTTATGCATAAAATTGTAAGTAGAGAAATTAAAACTTAATAATAATCTTAAATAAATAGACTAAAATGTTAACAAAGTTAAAGAAAAACGGTCATAGATAATTCATGTTTAAAAAACCTTTTTAGATAATAGAAAAAAAGTTATATTAAAGATAAATATTAAAGATACACCAATTGTGTATTTTAAATTCTTTATCCTTTTACTAATACCATAAACTTGTTTGTTTCCAGGGTGATGTTGGAAAGAAAGTTGTAGGTGCCATCAGCACTGCTGCTCCAATCATTGAACTAGGAGCGAGCGTCTTAGCTTAATCTAAAATGAAGCATTTGTACAATTAAATTTAAGTCATGAAAAGGATCTCAGCAGCAACAAAATAAATACAATAATTCATAGTATTCTCATGTTTTGTTTTTTTTACATTCCCAAGTTAATTTATGGCCTTAAATTGAATCAATCTATCGTGGAAATAGAGACTTCTTCGTTACCGACGATAATTATGGCCCACAAATAAGACTGGGGCATCCAGGTGGAAGCGGTGCCCCCTCATGCCCTCCCAACCGGATCAAAATCCTAACGTAGACATGGCCATGTATTTCCCATTTGAGTGAAAAACTCATACAAACATAATTTGCATGATTCTTTCCCCCAAATGAGGAATACAAACGTAACCGATTTATGCCATAGCGTTATGCAATGAAATCACATAACCCTATATCATTAAAGAGCATGCGATCGAAAGGCCACTCTACCCGGCAAGAACCCCTGTTAAGCGAAAAGAAAGGAAGAGCGCGCCCGATGGCTAGCCCATATTAGCGGAGGATCAAAATCGTAGCGGTTCCTACACCCGATCAGGTCGAAAGAAAGGGAAAGACCAAGTTTTATATTAAAATCATCTTTTCTATCACTTAACCCTCACGGACTGCGTGCATTAACCGTACGCACAAAGGAAAAACAAGTTGGGTAGACAGACCTATGCTCATGTCAGAAGGGTTTTGTACTCAACTTACAAAATACCGTAACCAGCAACGAATAAAATTAAGAAACACGTCATGTTCGAGGATTATACTATTATTAACTAAGTTGAAAGAATTTTTCAATTCTGACGTATTTGTTAAAATTTTACCCATAAATATTTCGGTTGATAATTTTTTTAGAGTTTTTTAGATCACGGGTGTCCATTCGCGAGGGGGAAAACACATTTTTCATGTATTTCCCCTCCTCTCTGTGCCCCCACTGAAGCAAAAACTGTCAGTTTAAGAACTGTTTTGAAAAGCTCTCATAGAGAACTTTCATTTGATACTCATATCGGCTACCTTTCATGAAATTTTTTTCAGGGGCCACTCCTTTGTACTGTAAGCATCGATTCATGCCCTATTTTTTCGAATCCTAGAATGGTTACAAAGCCCTTTTGCTAGGAGCTCTCTCCTGCCTCTTCGACTTGTTTCAATTGTATGTAGTCATCCTCATGATATCTATCATTCCTGAAATTTTCATGCAAATCCTAGCAAAGCTGTAGTGTCTAAGTCGGTAAAAAGCGCATATGGCTCCATAGCCATATGTTTCCATAATAATACAGGGCACATTGTTCCATAGTAATACGGGAAAATTCAAATCGCTATAACTTCGTTAAATACTGTTCGATCTTTATGAAACTTTCAGAAAAGATCAATCTTATAAATAGTCATCTTTTTGCTTAATTTTATTGAATTTAAGGGTACCATTTAGATTTTATTCGAGAAAACATAAAATCGATAAATCATACTATTACTAACAAAGTTGAGTGAATTTCGACTTCTCATGTATTTGTTGTTGTTATACTCATTAAGGCCTACATTCATGATTTTTTTCAGATTTTTCGGATGGAAGGTGTCCAATCGCGAGGGGGGGGTACGCGAAAAGTTCGTACATTTCCCCTTCCCCTTCCCCCTCGGTACTCATAAGGCAATTTTAAGACCTGTTTTGGAAAGATCTCATTGAGACCTTTCCAATGCCACCCTACTCGACTACCAATGGTGAAAATTTTTTTTTGAGGGGTCAACTCCCTATATGGGGAGACCCCCCTTAAACCCCTTTGAAAAATTTTTCCACCCTTGAACTTTCAAGAGGTCACCACTTCTGACCTTTCCACAAAGTTTCATGGCTGTAGCCTCTATAGTTTCGGAGAAAAAGTGCTGTGACATACAGACGGACGGACGGACGGACGGACGGACGGACAGACGGACACAGGTCGTGATTGCAATAGGGTTTTGTATTTTAGTACAAAACCCTAAAAACATATGCATTCGTTATATTTAATGGAGTTCTAAATTTATGTTGGACTAAATCAATTATGCAAAGTAACTGAGAAAAATGCAAATAAATCAAAAGCATCCGTTTCATGCGGATATAACAATAAATGGATCTATCATAAATATGTATGGGAGATAAAGTTATGATTATAACAATTCATCATACGATCTATAAATCAAAGTAAGCTGGTCGCTATTCATAACAAAAAAAGATTCTTATAATCACTTATTTACTATATGAAATAGGGAGAATGAATCGTGTCTATTTTATGGCAAATATTTTATATTAATTAATAATCTGTTGCAAAAATGCTATAACTACTTAATTATTATTTCATATTAACTATTAGTCTTAAGTGCTTAATCGCATAGTTTAACTCCGTCTTTATGGCATAGTTTAACTCCATATTTAAAAGATGAAGTTGCGCTTCGGCGACCGCTTCAGATGATCTATTCACAACCAAATCCGGAATCACTTCAACTCGACTCTCCACATTCTTATCAATATTCTTGCCGGAGAGAAATGCCGTCAATTTCTTTGATAATACGTTGTATTTTTTATCCTTTTCCCATTCAAAGGCCCGTTGTACTTTGTCTAAAATGGTGGTCATACTACCTTTCCTTCCTTGGAAATCCTGACATATTTTCAGATGTAGATGGTAAGCTCGCAGATTAATGTCATTCATTTTCGTTTGAAGTCGATTGATACTATCCTTGATGAGGTTCCCTTCCAGTTCTGACTTCCGCTTTTTCGCTCCCGGTAATGTGATCTTCATCCTAACATATGGCTGTTAGAGACTAATTTGTGCAATAAACACTTCTTCAGAAACGGTGTCAGGATCTCCTAGGAAAGAAAGCTAGTCGACGTCCATTTTAGACATGAAATGGAAAAAATAGTAGGGGCCAGGATCATCAAAAGCTAAAATTCGCTTGTCAGCCGGTAAAGTCATGACAACGGAATTTCCCCTTCATTTCGGTAAAAAAAATTGTGGCTCCCCTTCTGATATGGGGTCTCCCTTTAAAATCGTTGAAAAATTTATTAGTACCCGAATTTTCAAGGACTCATCACATAGAAAGTTTAGTGTCTGTAGCTGCTATACGAGTAGTTTCGGAGAAAAACTGCTGTGACATATAGACGGATGGACGGACAGACAGACCAAACTGATTTCAATCAGGTTTTGTAAGAAGTACAAAATCCTAAAAAGTTAATTAAACACAATAAACGAATGAGACTGATCATCTTTTTCGTATGGAAGTCAGCTAAAAATAACTTCAGTGGGGCGCTTCCGGTAAACGTGAATAGAACAAAATATAGGCAACGCTAGACACAACATCGGAAGAATCAATCGCTGATACACTTTGGTCGCCATATTTAAACCATTTCCCGTAAACACTGCTTTTACAAAAGGCCGTGTAATGACCACCCTCCATTCATACTTTTCACTTGTGGCCGCCGTGATTAAATTTGTAACCAAATCAGCTAGTGGACCGCGCATCGACAGATATTCAATTAAATGTCGAGCATGCTTACGCTATTCACTGGCAGCCTTGAAGAAGGTTTCCGCAAAATGGTATCAGGCGAGAAATAAGCTCCCATGGACAAGTACGTTAATGACGCATTAATTTCTTTTTGAATTTGTATTCGCGTGGAGCTGATGCACTGAGTAGTCATGTCAAGCCACTCAGTTGAGAAGTCCGGAGTTGCAACGCTACTTAGTGAACGTTGATTTAAAGGAAAACACAGTTTGACTATCAGCATGTGCCACAAACATAATCATCGTAGCTAAACAGTTTTAAGTGATTTTCACTTACGCGTCAAAAGAATTGTCGATCATATATCATTTCCGCCAATTTTATATCAGTTCAATGGCACATTTGCGGCGTAAATTTTACGATTGTGACAACATAAAGAATCTCCATCTTTAAAGCTAATTAACATTAAAATAACGTGTTCTTACACGACATCTAAATCAATACACATACGCGTATACTACCATCGCGTGCTCCACAAGACGACCTGAATCGATGCTACACTTTGTCACTTTTTAACTCGCTATTTATCTTTTAAATAAATTCTCAAGCACTCTGTCCATTAAATTGAAAAAGTAACACCGCTAAACACTTCTACACGGAAAGTGACACATGCACTAATACTCAAATAGGTTCCAATCTTCAGAAAATATATAATTTGTAATAATTACTGTTCCGTATTTCAATATCCTCTTCGTACCTGCGCTCGAATAAATTGGTATTTTATCTAGAGGAGCACACTGCCCTCTTCCTTTAACATGCCTATTTTACTTGCCATACGCACTACGACACATTTAGCCCGCATAGAATGGGATAATTTATCTTCGGGATTTCCACAATTTTTAATTCCCCAACTACTTCTATGCACCGACGACTGTCGCGAGGTATTCAGAAAAACTCAATGACTATTGACTGCAAGATTAACCACTGACCTCGAAGACAATTCGAAACGATTATTTCACTTTTCGCAGGCGTTTTTCATATACTCGGGACAAGATTTACTCGTATGATTCAAGATTCAAGAATTGTGTTCAAAATTAATAACATTGGACTCGTACGGTATCCGGAAAATTAAAATTAATGCCGGCACACACAGTTTGCGACGTCCGACCCAGCTGGCGATAACAAGAAAACTTTCAGATTACTAAGAAATTAAAGTCAATTTGTTTTGTTGACTCACTGCCCGTGTTTGCAGAACAAATTCAACAATTCCAATAAATACTGACGGCACGACAGTCAACCTTTACACATACTCGTAGAGAAGGCGGTCGAGAAACGTTTGTAGTTGGTTGTGTCTTGAAACCGTACGATCCACGGCACTGCAGTTGCCTTTATGGAACCTCAATTTTTAACTAATTCGTAGAAACTTCCCAACAAGAATTAACTAAGACGCGATGCTAATAACTTCACACGGCATCGATCCAAATGGCGATAAAACTTATCGAATTACAAAAGGGTCTCATCAAACAAAAATTCGTCAATTTATCCGTGGTTCTTCACGATCTCCTGTGGACTGCCTTTTCCGTCCAAAACTTTTCTTTCTCTTTTCCGTGTCGCAACGGTACCTCAAATCAGGTGCTCGCCGAGCCTAGCTCTATTGCATTCGGTAATGCAATACACAGATGGGATACACTATGTCAGATATCCGAAATTATATTTTACAGATTTAGAATTTTTTTAAAAATTTACAGAAGTAAAGAAAAATGAAAAAAATTTTAAATAATAATAAAAGTTAACTATAATGAAGAATATAATTAAAGGGAAACGTTTAAATTTAATATCGAGAAAAGTGATATAAAATTTACATTTAATAACAATAAAAAAAATAATTTTTTTTTTTCTAAATCTGCAATTAAAATTTCGGATAAGGGTTAGGAACCTTTTCGAGCAGTTTGCTTGTGTGACTACCCAATCACTACAATTGTGATTCGTCTTCTTCGTAGAACTGCAGCCCCTCTCGGGCTTCCACTTCCTGCCTCTCACATTTGTCTCGGTCCATATCGACCGTGTCCTCAAATTTGGAAATCCGAGGAGTGGTGAACTGTCTTCGTCAACCTAGTCAGACCAGAGTTTCCTTGGGTTCTCCACTGGTCTCCGCCGCTCAGTTCTCCTAACGAGTACCTTTTTGGGTACCGGTTTTCCGTCCATACGATTGACGTAGCCAGCCTATTGACTACAGACTTACAATCATTGCGACCCCTGGTTTGTTGACAATTTCATGCCCTTACAGCTTATGATTGTGTCAATTCACCATTCATTGATCCCCATCTACCTTTGCTCCGATTATTCGACTCCGGATCCGTCTTTCGAATACATTCAATATGTTTGCGGATGCTTGGGTTAAGGTCCATGTTTCACACCCGCAGTATAACATAGGTCTTATCACAGATGAATATACGTGGAGCTTTGTTTTCCTGTATATGCAGCTGGTCTTCATGATCGTCAAAACTGAATAAAATACTTTACATGCGAGCTGTATTCTTCCGCGTATTTTGCCTCTTTCATTACCCGTTCTCGTTATTTTGGCGCCTTAATACACCACTTTACCCATATTTTCGATACAGTCTTTGCTAAATGTGATATTTTGTGTATTTGAGGTAACTTCTCATTGGTTCGTAGCCCTACTTTCAAGTTTCAGGCAAAGTTCTGTGACAGTTGTTAACGACCGTGGCAAAGTATTAATGTCGTCCGCATAGGCTCCCACTTGACTCGACTGGTACATATCGTGACGAAACTTTTGTATCAGCAGGTAGCTTTCTTATGATAAATCCAGTGAGGCTAGCCCATCTGCCTGCTTTACTCCGATATTTGTGTCTAATGCATTGGCGAGTAGATTATTGATGCAAACTTGGAAGGTTGTTGACTTTATTTTGGTTAGATGGACTAATTTGGCTGAGACATCAAAGCAAAGCAGTATTTGGTGTACCTCTATGCTGAACTCCCAGCATTTTTCAAGTACCTGCTTGAATGTAAGCTATTGGTTTTTCATCGCTCTATCTGGTCTAAACCCACCTTGATGCACCCCAATAGTACTTTTGGCGTATGAATTGATTTTGTTTTCTAAAATTTTTGAAAATATTTTTGTACGCCCTACAAAAGTCATGATATGCCTGTATTGTTTTCGCACTGTAGCTGGTCACTTTTTCGTGAATTGATTGGCTCCACTCGTTCGGCATGTGTTCTAAATGTGCTAAATGACTTTGTGGATGGCTTTTTGAACATCCCTGCCACCAGATTTAATGAGCTCCACTGGAATTGCATCGATATCAGGTGCTTTGTTTTCCTTTTGGGCCTTGATGGTGGAACAAATTTCATCCTGAGTTGGTGGGGACAATGGAAGTTTTACGGGAATATCTATAAGCTGTGATGTTCTGGAACTGTGTGAAGAATTTGGAAGGTTCTTGAAATATGATGCCTATCCATCCTTAATTCTGTTTTCATCAGTGATGATTTGTCGATGTCATTACGGCAGAGCATTGTCCTGGGCTGATAACCACGTTTCAGGGTTTTCAACGCTTTGTATACTTGTCTTATGTTGTTGCTCGCTAGACTTACATCGATGCTTCTCAATTGGTCGTCATATTATTTTCTTTCCTTGATTCCAACTTTCTTATTCGCTACTCTTCTGAAACTCTCATAAGGTTCTCCCTTCATCCTGGTTTTCCAGCCCATATATTCTTTGTTTGCCTGATTCTTTTTGTCGAACGCATCCAGGCATTGATTGATGATCAATGCCCGTTGATTGGTTTGATGAACCAATCATTTCTTTTGCACCGGGCTTAATGTCTGACTGTCTGTTCTGCCACGATCTGATAGGATAGGAGCTAGCTGGTTGTCGAGGGTCTCCGTGAATTTTTTGCCACAGATACCGTTTGGAGCCTCTCGATGTCGAATTTTTGTAGTGGCCTGATCTTCACCGAATATGCATTTGACATACAATATTGATATGTTAATTTGATCAAGTAATGATCCAAGTTGCACTTGGCTCTTCCGTATGCACGGAAGTCAAGTATGCTCGACGCCTAATGTTGTTGGATCAGAACATGGTCGATCTGGTTTTGTGTGTTGCCATCCGATGATACCCAGGTCATGCGTCGATGTGGGAAGCAAGTCAAATGTATGAGCAGATTTATGCTACATGCAAAGTCAATCAGAAGCAGCCCGTTGTCATTCGTTTCATCGTAGAGGCTATATCCTCCTATCGTTGTCTGATGAGATAGTCCATTGCCAACCTTAACGTTGAAATCAACCAGACTAGTCTTTCCAGATGATTTATAGAACTTTGAAGAGTTTTGCTTTTATACGCATCGCACTCAACTGTATATTGATTGCCTTAAAATCAATGACGTGCAATTTGAACTCCCTATTCACAATTAAGGCGTGTTGTACAAAATCCTTAACAGCGCTAGGATTGCTCAGTGATGTGACATTCCAGGATTCAATGCCATAGTCTTTTTTCAGTTACGAGCTCGTTACTGTTGACCCAATCCATTCCGAGGCTCTGTCGCAGGTTTCGAAAAAATGTAGGATTTCCTAGAGACGAGTAGTTAGCCCATCTCCCAAACTCTATTCCAGTAGCATGATTATTACATTCAATTCCGTTATTAGATGCGGAAGGCTCGTCTTCATCCTCTAACGTTACCACAAGGGACGATTTAGTAGCAGGGCCGCAGTGTATTTGCAGTTTTTTTGGCATTTCTCGTCTTTCAGTGTTCCATCATATAGCACATTTAAATAGTATAAACAAGTTGAAGTAGCAGGAGAGTGCTCCTGCCAAAAGGGTATTGTAAAATAATAAGTAAATCAAACAATATATTCTGCATATCAAAATTTGATAAATATAGAGATTCCATAAATTGAGTTCGAAGAATTTTTATGGTTATTATATTTTTATATTCGCCACCATTTTGTTTCAAGTGTTTTGACCCCGTCGTTTAATTAGTCATGATAACACATCAATATTACAAACCATTTCTAAAATTTTTATCAAAATTCCTACATATTTATAGTGGGACCTAGACACTATAAATATGTAGGAATTTTGATAAAAATGTGGATCTCCCCAGTATCACGTGTTAATGTTGTTGTAATTGTAAAATATTCAATCAGCTATAACTTTGCTGTTTATTGTTCGATTATTGTGAAATTTTCAGAACACATACAATTGCTTTCAAAAAACTTAAATTGTAGTTGATGCGAAATTTAAGGGTCCCATTTTGATTTTACAGGCGAAATCGTAAAATTTATAAAATATACTATTATTAACAAAGTTGATCGAATTTCGACTTCTAAGGTATTTGTTGCCCTTGTTCTCTTAAAGTCTCACCTCTGTGATTTTTTTCAGATTTTTTGGGTTAAAGGTGAAGAGGGGACACGAAATTTCCGTACATTTCCCTTTTCCCTGCACCTCTCAAAACAAAATTTTTCATTCGAAGACCTGTTTTGATAAGTTCTCATTAAGGCCTTTCATTTGATACCCATATTGCCTACATGCGATGAAACTTTTTTTTGGGGGCCACTCCCCTATATGGGAGACCCCCCTTGAACACCTTATAATTTTGTTCTGTGATTAAATATTGAAGAGGGCATCACTTTACACCTACTCACAAAATCTTATTTTTCTAGCTTATGTAGTTTACGAGAAAAAGTGGTGTGACACACGGACGGACGGACGGGCAGACGGACAGACAGGACGCGATTTTACTAGGGTATAGTAAAATGATTTTGCAATACCCTAACAATGGCTTCCTAAATATTTTGCTTCTTTTGAACTTAAAAAATATATGAGTTCGAGAAAAACTCAGCGTGCTAACTTTTAAAGAAAAATTACGGAGCGGAAATATGGGGCGACGCTCTCAGTAAGGAGGTATACCGAAAAGACTTGGCGCAGGTACAGAGAAGACGAGCACTGTGGATTGCATCTTCGTATCTGACAGTCTATGATTCGGTGGTGTAATTCATTGCAGGTGTGATAGCTATTACCCTCCTTGCTAGAGAGCGCTACGCTATTTATCTGCGGCGAAACGAAGATGCGAGGGAGATGGTTGTCCGCCAGGACAGACAGCGCTCACTCAACGATTGGCTTCAGCCTTGGGTGAATTACACGAAGATAAGGTGGACTGCGATGTAAGACCATGGCTAAATCGAAGGTATGGTGAGGCTGACTTCTATCTGACCCAGCTTTTGAGCGGGTATGGGTGTTTTCAGTCTTACCTGCACAAGATTGGTAAGTCACGGCTTCCCGGTTGTCGGTTTTGCCCAGGAGAGGCAGGCGATGTCTGCCACACATTTTTGCGTGCACAATATGGGACACGCTGCGAAGGAACCTCTGCAGGGAGGCAGGAGAGCTCCCCCGGATAAACTAGTCGCAGTGTTGCTTGGCATCCCAGCCAAATTAGTCCGTCTTACCAAAATGACAATAACATCGATGACCTTACAAGTCCACATCAATAAGCAACTCAACGATGCCTTTGACATAAATATCGGACTAAAGCAGGGAAATGGGCTGGCCCCATTGCTATTCAATTTGGCTCTGGAGTACCTCATAAGGAAGCTACCTATTGATACACGAGGTACATTACTATTCAAGTCGAGCCAAGTAGTAGCCTATGCGGACGACATCAACATTTTGTCACGATCAAGAACAATTGCCAAAGAACTCTTCCTGAAACTCGACAGCGAAGCAAAACTAGTAGGGCTACAAATCAGTGAAAATCAAATAAGTCTCATGACGTAGTCGAGGAAAAATACCTCAAGTACACAAAATATCACAATTGGCGAATATAGTATCGAAAATGTGAGCGAATTTGTGTATTTAGGTGCCAAAATAACGAAAACGGACAATGAAAGAGACGAAATACGCCGAAAAATACAGCTCGCAAACAAAATATTTTACTCAGCATGGACGACCTTGAAGACTAGCAGCATACACAGGAAAACGAAGCTTCAAATATACAAATCTGTGATAAGACCTGTTCTATGCTATGGGTGGAAAACATGGGCCCTAACCCAAGCATCCGCAAATATATTGAATACCTTTGAGCGACGGGTCCTGAGGTGAATAATCGGAGCGAAGCTAGACGGGGACCAATGGCGAATTCGATACAACCATGTGCTGTATGAAATTTTCGACGAGCAGGAGGTCTCAACGATTATAAGATTGCGGAAGCTGCAATGGCCTGGCTACATGAATCGTATGAATGAACAACGGATACCCAAAAAGGTACTCGTTGGGAGAACTCCAGGCCGGAGACCAGTGGGGAAACCGAGGAAACGTTGGTCTGACTCGGACGAAGACAGTTCATCGCTCCTCGGATTTTTAAATTGGAGGACGCGTTCAATGGACTGAGACAGTTGGAAGCGCTATTTGCAGGAAGCGAAGGCCTGAGAGGGGCTGTAGTACTAAGAAGATGCTCGAATCGATCGACAAATGGAGACATGTGGCACATTATACTCGGGCAGTCCTAAAATATAAAAAGGACTCATCGCAGCCGGGTGTTGGGGCTGGGGAATCACTTCTTTGGCAGTTCCTCTTCCCTTTACCCCTTACGTTAGAAGAGGGATCCCCCAGCTTGAAGGTGCCTCACGGCATAGCAAAACGAGACCTGGCCCGAAATAATGTGTCAAAAGATTTCAAGCTGGGTTCTCAGGTTGACAGGGGAGGTGTTTAGTGGGAAGTCTAGTCGCTTGCTAGTTTGGGAGTCCAACAATCTGTGCGTAAATGCCACTCACCTCCTAACTACAAAAAAGGGTACCGTTTTGATTTGATGGGGGGAAAGGTAAAATTTACAAATCCTATTATTATTAACAAAGTTGAGTGAATTTTAATTTTTGTGGTATTTTTGGCCCGTATACTCATTGTAAAATAATTTTAAAAACCGTACTAAAATTGCGACCCGTCTGTCCGTTCGTCCGTCCGTGTGCCACAGCACTTTTTCTCGCAAACCGTATAAGCTACAAACATAAAATTTTGTACATAGGTGTAAACTGATGCCCTCTTCTAAGTTTCACTCAAAAAAAATTTACAAGGTGCTTAAGGGGGGTCTCCCCATATAGGGGAGTGGCCATCGAAAAAAAAAATTCATTAAAGGTAGCCGATATTTTTTTTTGTGGTAGGGAGGTGAAGGCATTTATGCCCGCCGAGTCTGGCAGTGTGGGACTCCCATGGAGGATACCTTTGGACTACCCACTAAACACCTCCCCTGTCAATCTGAGAACCTAGCCTGGAACCGTTTGACACATTACTTCGGGCCAGGTCTCGTTTTGTTACGCCGTGGGGCGCCTTCAAGCTGGGGAGTCCCTTTCCTAGCGGGAGGGGAGGGGGGAAGAGGAATTGAAAGAAGAGCGATCCCCCAGCCCCAGCGCCTCCGGCTGCTGTGAGTCCCTTTTATATTTTAGGACTGCCCGAGCATAATGTGCCACCTGGTTCCATTTGTCAACCGACTCGAGCATCACCGCAACTATATTATCCGGGGTGAGCTCTCCCGTCTCCCTGTAGAGTTCCCTTCGCAGCCTGGCCCATTTGGTACACGCAAAAAATGTGTGACAGGCATTGTCCTCCTCTCCTGGGCAAAACCGACAATCGGGAGACCGTGACTTGCCGATCTTGTGCAGGCAAGACTGAAAACACCCGTGCCCGCTCAAAAGCTGGGTCAGATAGAAGTCAGTCTCACCATGCCTTCGATTTAGCCACGGTCTCACATCCGGGATGAGGCGCGCAGTCCACCTTCCCTTCGTTCAATTCCTCCAAGACTGCTGCCAATCGTTGAGCGAGCGTTGTCTCTCCTCGCGGACAACGATCTATCTCGCATCCTCGGTTCGGCGCAGGTAAATAGCGCGGCGCTCTCTAGCAAGGAGGGCGACAGGTATCACGCCTGCAATCACTCTCACCGCCGAGTCGGAGACTGTTGGATACGAAGATGCAATTCTCAGTGCTCCTCTTCTCTGTACCTGTGCCAATCGTTTTCGGTATACCTCCTTGCTGAGAGCGTCGCCCCATACCTCTGCTCCGTACAGTAGCACTGACCCTACAGCACTCATCAAGAGGCGTCTTCTTGATGGGCTAGGTCCCCCTACGTTGGCCATAAGTCGACTCAGGGCCGATATTCCCGAAGCAGCCTTCTCAGCCGTTGCCCTGATTTGCTCAGAGAAACTCATCTTCGAGTCGATCAGTAGCCCCAGGTACTTCACCGCTGGCTTCGATTCGATCTGCATATCTCCAATACTGATCATCCTTACTCTAGGGATTCTCTTTTTTGTCAAGATGACCACTTCGGTTTTCTCCAGTGCTAAACTGAGCCCGCGAGCAGTCATCCAGTCCCTCACTCGGCGCATTAGCATACCTAGCCTAAGTTGCGCTTGTTCAACGGTGCGTCCGGCGACCAGAGCCGCAACATCATCCGCATAGCCGACCAAGCGCGACTCATCTGGCATCTCAAGTCTCAGTAGCCCGTCGTAAGACACGTTCCACAGGTCCGGACCAAGGATAGATCCCTGGGCAACACCCGATGTAATTTCCATCCTTCGTTGGCCCTGTGTCGTGTCGTAGAGCAGGCTTTGGTCCTTTAGGTAGTTCCTCAAAAGCCGCATTAGATATTCTGGAACTTGAAAAGAGTTTTCCAGCGTATCCAGAATATCCACCCATCTAGCGGAGTTGAAGGCATTCCTGACGTGGAGTGTCACCAACAGGACGATCCGTCGCTTGGTGCGACTATATGCCTCTGCCTTTTGGACCGCGTTCACCACCTCTGCAATCGCATCGATGGTAGAACGTCCTGCTCTAAAGCCGTACTGCCGAGGAGATAGGTCCCCAGCAGCACGAATCGCGTCAGTGAGTCTTCCCTTGATGAGTTTCTCTAGCACTTTCCCAGCCGTGTCTAGCATGCATAACGGGCGGTATCCAGACGGCGATTCGGGATTTCCCTTCCCCTTGCTGACCAGCACGAGCCTCGCCACCTTCCATCGTACCGGGAAAACCCCGTCCCGTAGGCAAGCGTTGAATGTGCTGAGCAGCAAGTCAGGACAATGGTGATAGACGAGCTGCAAAACCTCAGCTGGAACACCATCTGGACCTGGAGCCTTCCTCGCTTTCAGGGAGAGGACTGCCTCCTCCAGTTCCAGCTGTGTGAAGAGTGGGCACTCGACTGCTGTTTCGCCATGGACAGCGTCAACACGGACGGGATGGGCGGGGAAGAGTCCCCGCACTATCGCGTCCATCTTTTCTGCGTCATGTATACAAGGCTTCCGTAGGGCACCAAGTTTCCCCATGACCAGCTTGTAGCCAAGGCCCCACGGATCCCTATTTACATCGTCCACGAGGTCTTGCCAGCATCGGGCCTTGCTCTTGTTAATAAGCCTGCGAAGATATTTCCTGCCAGACCTGTATGCTGCTAGCCTAGTGTCTGCCTCCTCCCGTGTTCGCGCCCGCTGGGCTTCTCGCCGAAGTTTGTGACACTCGCTTCTTTGTTCGGCGATCTCGTTTGACCACCAGTATACTGGAGGCTTACCATGTCGGGGTCTCCGGCGGGGCATGGAAGACTCGCAAGCAGCGATGATGGTACTCATAGTTGAGTTCACCAAGTCCTTGGCTGTAGGCCCTCCACTCCCTGGCGGAGCTCCCAGCAACGGTGCGCCTGCCGTAAGCGCGTCAGTGAACTTCTTGACGTCCATCCTCCCAGTCCTCCATCCGAGGATTGAAGTTTGGGCATATGCACGCAGAGTGGCACCGTCGTGAATCTCAACAGCTATATACTGGTGATCACTAGCCGAGTAGTCCTCTAGTACTCGCCAGTTGTGTACTCTAGGTACCAGGGACTCCGAAGCGAGTGTCACATCGGGTATGGTTTCTACGCAACCCCAGCGGCGGAAAGTAGGGGTGTTACCAGTATTTAGGACCAAAAGCGCTGTTCTGGCCGCCATGTCCAAGATTTGCTTTCCCCTTGGGTCGGATTGTGGCATACCCCATTCGATGGCTCTAGCGTTGAAGTCTCCCCCGACCAGCATGTGGCCCTCTGTGTTCGAGACAGCGTCCTCCAGGGCATCGAGTTTTGTTCGAAAGGATCGCATTGCCTCGTTAGGCGTCAGATAAACACTGAAATATGTTATCCCTGAACACCGCACCCACACAAAACCATCCCCGCGTCCATGGCCCTGCACCTGAAGGCGGGCGCTGTCTCGAACCCAGATGGCCGAGGTACCAGTTTTGTCAGGGTACCACGCTTGCGAGTCCTTGTTATGATGTTGCTCGCTCAGCAACAGGAGGTCAGCTTTCTTATCCCTCGCAAACTGCTCAAGTAGGTCCTGGGCGTTTGTGCTTCGATGCAAATTGACCTGCAGGATACGGATCATTTGAGTATCGATTTGGCTTTAGCTAGGGCCTCCTTGAAAACCCGGCATCTCCCTGTCCCCGGCTCATGTTTGAGGTCGCCGGGTGCTAGCTTAGCATCCTTGCAAAGAATGCATTTTGCCTCGTTCGTGCACTCCTTCCTTTTGTGTCCCGTTTCACCACATTTGTAGCACAGAGATCTCCTGTCGGGTCCCCTACAGCCATACGCGGTGTGTCCGTATTCGAGGCATCTGAAGCAGCAGATAGGGATCGCTCTTCTCCGTATCCTGCAGATCACCTAACCTATCTTAATTTTGCCCTTCGCCAGGATTTGCTGGGCGTCTTTATCAGCTAGTTCGACAATAGCCATGCGTTGCCCCCTTGTGTTTTCACGTGTCAATCTTGCCTTGACTTCACTTAAGCTGGGGAACTCCCTCCTAATGGCATCCTCTACTTCAGCTTTGTCCGTGACGCAGTCGAGGTCCCTGATTTCCAGGGTGGCCATTGGTTCGAGCGAGGCAACCGTTGCCGCATCTCCAAGAACCTTTTGAACCGCGTCACGGAATGCATCTTTGTTTGTGGCCTCTGGCCCGAATTCCACCAGCAAGCCACCGGTCCGGGTTGGTCGAACTGCTTTGATGGCAGTTTTGGTGTCATCTGGCTTGACCGCTCCTTTAATTTCACGGAGGACATCTGCGTAGGTTCGGCCCTTAGTGGGTTTAATAAGCAGTGCCTCTCGCAAGGGTTTGCGCCGCGGTTTGCCGATATGGGTATCAAACGAAAGACCTTAAGAAGAACTTATCAAGGCATGGCTTAAACTGGTATTTTTTACAACAGGGGGCGTACACGAAGGGGAAATACACGACCATATTTGATGAAAAAAAATTCTAAGGGCCACTTCAGCATAAGAAGGACTCCCCTAAAAGATTTCTAAATGTTTGATGAAATCTAAAATTTTAAGGGAACACCACTTCTTACCTTTCCACAAAGTTTGAGCTTTCTATCGTTTCTGAGAAAACTTACTGTGACGCATGGACAGACAGATAAACAGAACGCGAAGCTAGTAGGCCTTTGTAAAAAAATGTTTACAAAGCCCTTAAAAATGATATGGGTGGAGCAGATAACCTTCTCATCTATGGAAGCCGATTAAAAAGATCACCACATAGAAATTCCAAACGATGAATATCAATTTTAAAGTGCAGTCTGTTTAACACTAGTGTATCACAACCCTAATGCAGTGGTCACCAGTCGTTAATTCATCATAGCTAGAACAGTTTGAAATGAGCAGATCACTTTGACCACTCCATATAATTGTAATCAAATTTTATTTAGAACTAACGTGGTCTTATCAGTGCAAGTACATTGAACGCAGATCATCTTTAACTTGTATAGCAGTTTAAGCTCATTCTAGTGACGAAGTGCAGTGTTAAATCGTTTCATCTATAAAATATGAAATTCACTGCGTTCATTTTATCAATTGGTTTAATTTATTTCCTCGCTGTTACATTAACTGCGGCTGAAGATACAAGTTGGTCCACAACGATGGGTGATATAGTAAGTGACGTCAATTTAACGTAACACCAAAATGCAAATATATTTTCTTGTTTAGGCCACAAATGTCAAAAAGGTTGTTGGAGGACTAAATCGAGGCTTCGCTGTATACGAAGGAATCAGCAACTTCCTAAACGGCAAAAGCTGGAACGGGGATGAAGATGAACCCAAATGATACATTTTCAAACAATTTTTAATAATAAATAATTTATTTAAAATTTAATTTACAATAAATTTATGAATTACACTTATAAATTTAAAATATCAAACATCTTCTTGCACCAGTTCTGTGCTGTCGCTGCCAGCATCTTTCGGTTTGTGGTTTGCTTAGTTCCTCGATAGGGTTTTCATACAACACGCTCAGTGAAAAATTTGGTCCTACCACGGGCATGTAATCCAGCAGTATTCCAGGACGTGATGGTTTCTTCAAACGTGGAGTTTCCCATAATTTAGGCCTCGATGTCGTTTTATATGTTTTCGTATCTTCTTGATTTAGATTAATTGCAGATTTTTTGAATTCATTTACATTTACTGGAGCAATATTAATAGTTTGGACACTTCCGAATGCAACAGTTTTTGTCTTAGCCACTTGTTGTTTGCGAGCACTTTTTGTTCTTACCAAGTTTGACTTTTTGAAAGAGTTTAGTTGTAATTTATAAAGAAGATAAAGCATTGTTCCACTAAGCGACACCATTGTATAAACGATGCAAAGCAGCATGAAATCCGACATTATTTCCATTATTTAGCTTATCACTTGACGATCTGATTTCGAATGAAGATATAAGTTGTGTCCTTTCATCATTTTATAAGGTACGGTTTGCACACGCTACTCAAGGAAATTCACGTACGTGATGAGTGTGCATGTAAACAGGTATGACTCAACCATGACTCATAAGATTAATCCTATGACTCATGTCACTGCATGTTGCGACAATATAAATCGTAATTATCCTGTTGTTCATATACCTGTAGATGTGTTTGTTTCGAGATTTTCTATTTCTTTCACCCTTGCGCTTGAATATTTAAACATATACTCGTAATAGTATTAAATTTCAATCTAGCGTAAATAACAAATTTACTTTAAACTTTCATTAATTTGTAGAGCTGAAAACAACCTAAAGCAAGTTCTTGCAGGCGATGATCACTCCTGCCAGGAGGGGTGTGTAAATAAACTAGTAAATCAAACAACGTTTTCTGAATATCAACAACCTGACGCATATATAGAATCCATCGATATAATTAAACAATTTGGGTATGATTCAATGCAAAGAAAACTTTAATGACATGCTCAACAAATATATTCTTGCTTTAACAAAAAAAAAAACCAGTACTGCTCCATTTTAAAAGGCTATAACTTATGTTAATTTCATTGAAGCTTATAGAATATGAGGACCTTTTATAAGACAATACACCCCTGGATTTTTAAAAAATTAAATATTTTGAAATGCTATTTTTTTTTAAAGAAGTGAAAGAAATATCTTATTGAAACTTTGCATATTTATTTTTAATGTAAACAAAGCATTTTTTTATTTTCCGAGTGTGTTTTTTGGCTCCTGCAGGTTTCTGAAAATAATATGAAAAAATCTCGACGGGCGCGGAACGTTTGCGAAAAAAATGAAAACGGGGCTTTAATCAGCATCAAAGTCGCTATAGTTTGAACTAAATAAAAATTTTTTTGCCCAAAATCGACAAAATGGCAGCGTTTTTTCAAAATCAGCCGAGTTTTTGGACCAAAAAATCCCTTAAAAGCCAAGAAATACTTTACCGATCGTTCTATCCGTTGTTCAATCCATAGATTTATATGTGTACAATAACATATTAAATTTTCAGAACGATCAGTCCAGTAGTTTTTTTTTATCACGCCCGCCAACCCCAAAAATGTGATTTCTAGAAAAAAAGCTTTAAAGTTTTTAGCAATAATTTTTATATAAAATGTTATCTAAATTTAGTCGGCGATGACTGGGCCATACAATAGTCCTTCCTCCTGCTCATACACATCCTAATTTTTCATTCCTACGAGCAATCCTCGCTTCTTGACGCGTCTCAATGCTGCAGTGGTTCCCCTGCGTGATTTGAGCAGCGTCAACAACCTCCACGGGGCACATGGCAATTATGAGTCCCATAACTTGCATGATCTTCAAAACTGTAATGAATCCTTCATTGAAGATGCATGCAGAGGTATTTTCAACAAGTTTAATAATAGTTTTGCCGGCAAAAGCGTGTAAGGGAGCCAGGATCCACACTCAGGCATCACTATTTTGGGTGTTAGTGCCCAAACAACGCTTAAATAAATCATCTGAAGCCGATTCCTTGGACCTTTTGAGGGGGTTTCTTTGCGATGTACTTTTTTTGGTCTACCTTTTCGCGGCTTGGATTTAAAATTTTCAACTATATTTTCAGCTAATTTTTTTTTTTTTGCATTTTAGCAATTGCCATCTGCTTTTTGGCCTCTTTAGCCCTTCTGAACATTCGCTTTTTTACGTGTATAAACACATCCGTTTTTAGGTCTTTGTAAAAAAAAATTTTTACAAAGACCTACTAGTTTCGCGACCTGTCTGTCCGTCCGTCCGTCTGTCCGTGCGTCACAGCTGATTTCCTCAGAAACTATAGAAGCTAGAATGTTCAAACTTTGTTAAAAGGTCAGAAATGATGATCTCTCAAAAGTTAAAGCCTTAACAAAAATTTAAAATTTTTTTAGGGGGGGTCCCCGCTAGTAACAAATTGGCCCTTAAAAATTTTTTTAAATCAAAGGTAGTCGAGTGGGGTATCAAATGAAAGGTCTTGATTAGATCTTTTAGAATCTGAAATAAAAAAATCATTTTATGAGTAAGGGGGTCCAGGGGAAGGCATAATGTACCCAAAATTTGTGTTCCCCCTTGCGATTTGACACCTTTCAGCCGAAAAATCTGAAAATCATCACGAACGTGGGCCTTTATGAGTACAAGGGCAACAAATACCTTAGAAATCGAAATTCACTCAATTTTGTTAATAATAGTATGATTTGTATATTTTACATTTTTGCCCATAAAATCATAATAGTGCCCTTAAACTTCTTGAAATCTCGTAATTATATAGACTGACATAAGATATATAAGTTCACAAAATTTAATTGAGATCGGATCATAATCAAGTGAGTTATAGCCATTTCAATTATATGGAATTACAACAACAATAACACGTGTTTATGGTTGATATAGGGTTTTCCAATAAGAGGTGTTCTTTTGATATTAAGAGAAAAAGGCCATTTTTTAATATAAATGATCGGATGTTTATTTTATTGTAAAGAAGAAGACATGCCGTTAATAGTAAAAACTAACATCAGGCAAATAACCACTACGACATGCTTACAGGACCATATCCTCTTCATGAAATTTTCCATAACCAAATCGCAATGTGGCTGCCCTATGTCCTCGATAGCCTCACGAATTTCATCTTTGAGATCTTGAATCGACGCTGGGCTATTGGCGTAGGCCTTCTCTATCACGTGGCTCCAAAGGAAGAAGTCGCAAGGTGTTAAATCACAAGATCTATTCAAAATAACACCTCTTATTGGAAAACCCTACATATTTAAAATTGACTTAGGCACTTTTATTTTCTTTCAATTTTCATGAAAATTTAAGGAATAGTGTTTAACTTGAACATGTTCAATCGGCCGAGCATTCAGAGAAATCATTTAAGCTAGATCAAAATGGCGGCTGCACTGTGCTTATGAATGAAACTGTGCATATTTTGTATAAATTTGAACGATTTCATATCCAAGTATTGGATGAATAATTCTAGTTATCGATTCACGCCATTAGAAAACTTGTTTCTAACCCTACGATGTTTACAAAGACCTTCTGGAAGGAGCACTCTCCTGCCTACTCAACTTGTTTTATTTACAACGTTAAAATTAGCACCATAATGCTGCACACTTGAAAGATTTTGTATCACCATCTCCAATGTAATACTTGTATTGTGCATCGTGAAGGTCTTCATCCACACGCAAGCATTGCTATTTTGGGTGTTATTGTCCAAACAACGCTTCAATAAAGCCAATCCCTTGGACCTTTTGAAGGGGTTTTTTCGCGATGTACTTTTTTTGGTCTACCTTTTCGCAGTTTGAATTTTAAAATTTAAAACTACATTTTCAGCTAATTTTTTTTTTGCATGTTAGCAATTGCCATCTGCTTTTTGGCCTCTTTAGCCCTTCTGAACATTCGCTTTTTTACGTGTATAAACACATCTGTTTTTTGTTTACAACGTTAAAATTAGCATCATAACACACTTGAAAGATTTTGTATCACCATCTCCAATGTAATACTTGTATTGTGCATCGTGAAGGTCTTCAGTTCTTTGAAGCATCTCGATGATACCATGGACTACCATGTTTCCCATAGAACCTGTTAGATTCGTAATTTTAACATGAGCAGAATTTGTCAATTTAAATTTAAAGCATACTATTATGAATTAGAACATGGCAACCCTTTTATTTTATACCAAACCATTACATTATTATGCTTAATAAAACAATGTCAGTCCATAGCTGACCATGTGCGCAAACGGTGTCTCTTTATTATATTACTTTCACGCAACAGGATCTGGGCCCAGGACCCAGCTACCCAGACACAGAAGGTCCGTGCACTGTTTTGTTTTATAGTCGTGAAAAGTGAAAATTCGGCATGGCAAAGTCGATCCGTATAACGAAACTCAACAACACAAATTACCAAACTTGGAAATTCAAATTGGAGCTACTTCTAAAACGGGGTGAGCTCTGGGCGGTTCTGAGGAATCCGAATCCCGATACAGTTACCGATGCATGGATTTCGAAAGACGACAAAGCACGAGCGCACATCATTTTTCTGTTGAGGATGGCCAGCTCACTCACAGAAAACGGAAAGAGACAGCACTTGAAAAGTGGAATGCTCTGAAAGCCTTCCATGAGAAAGCCACGTTGCCAAATAAAGTACAACTTCTTGGTCGCCTCACTCTTCAGGAAGATGGTGACATGCTGCTGAATTTAAACTCCATGGACGAAATCATCGACGAGTTGACAACATTGGGGGAGCCTCTAGCCGATGTGCTGGACTGTTGCTATGTACCTGAGTAGCTTGCCTGATTGCTACAGTACATTAATTGTGGTGTTCGAGTCTAGACACTGAGTCTGATTTAACTACTACATATGTAAAAAACAAACTTGTAGAGGAGTACAATCGGCGTCTCAATACGCATGGAAGTGCAAGTCTTGATTAGAATACTGCGTTACAAGCAAAATGTGAAGGAAATGAAGTAAAGTGTTTCTTCTGCAAGAAATTTGGACATATAAAAACAGAATGCAGGAAGTATTTGATGTGGAAAAACATGGAGAAGTCTCAAACAAATAGAGTGCAGAATTCGCAGTCGGATTGATGATTGTAGGTGTGTGTGAACGCTCTTGTTAGCTGTTCAACCAGCAGCGAATGGATTATTGATAGTGGTGCCTCAGCGCGTGTGCAATAATAAAGAATACTTTCACGAATTGAATGAGACCGATAAAGGAACAGTTATGTTAGCTGATGGTCGCGCATTACCTGTAAAAGGAATAGGCATTGTTAGGATCAGAGGCAAACAAAGTCAAGTGAGCAAGACAATAAAACTGAATGATGTTTATTTTGTGCCGAACTTAAATTGCAACTTAGTTTCGGGGAACAAACTGATCAGCAAAGGTTGTGAAGTTCATTTTTACGAATCCTTTTGTAAAATTTCGTTGAAAGAATCTGCAATTGTCACAGTAAGTGCCTATAACAACATTTACAGACTCTCAGTGGATCGTAAAATCGCGAATTTGGTACGAACAATTAGAAATGTGTACATGAGTAGCATAAAATAAAGGGCTTTCCAATAAGAGCTGTTATTTTGAATAGCCCGCTATTTCGGTAGATGTCACTTTTGAAGCTGTCATTTTTCGACATTTGACAAGTAAAAACTACGCCATTAATAAAATTGGAACGATACACGCTTCAACAATGCATTGAAATTATAAAAATTCACTATAAAATGGTGAAAATTTGGCAGAGACGGTTCGTGAAACTCGAACATTTTTAGGTCGTCGTTGTCGTTGTCGGACCGCTATACAGAAGTTGGTGGAAAGATTCGAGCTGTTGGGACAATTTAGTGATATGAAGAATAAAACCCGTGCACGTCACTCAAGAACAGCCGAGAATATTGCTACTGTAGCCGAAAGTGTTGAAGAAAACCCAGGTTTGCCCATTCTGCGTCGTTCTTTGGAATTAGGCATTCCACAAACGTTATTACACCGTATTTTGGATAAAGATTTGGGTCTTAGGGCTTATAAAGTTTAGCTATCACAAGAACTCAAGCCGGTCGATCATCAACAACGGTGTGTCTTTGCTGATTGGGTCCTTGAGATGCATGAAAATGGTCCGGGATTCCATCGAAAAATCATCTTGAGTGTTGAGGCCCGTTTCCACCTCGGTGGCTTCGTCAACAAGCAAAATTGTCGCATGTGGGACTCGGAAAACCCAAGAGTTATTGTTGAAAAGCCTCCCTATCCTCAACCTGAGACTGTTCGGTGCGGTTTATGGTCCGGCGGAGTCATTGGACCTTACTTTTTCGTAAATGAAGCTGGAGCAACAGTTACGGTGAATGGATTGCGCTATCGAGAGATGATTCATGATTTTTTATGGACGGAATTGGATGGTATTGACCTAGACAACGTTTATTTTCAACGAAATGGCGCTACGTGCAACAAAAGTAACGAAACCATTGATCTTTTACGGGAAAAGTTTCCGGACTGTGTTATCTTTCGAAGAGGTGATCACAATTAGCCACCAAGATCTTGTCATTTAACACCTTGTGACTTCTTGATGTGGGACCACGTGAAAGAGATGGTCTACGCAAATAGTCCAGAGTCGATTGAAGACCTCAAAGATGAAATTCGTGAGGCTATCGAGGACATAGCCCAGCTACTTTGCGATTTGGTTATGGAAAATTTCATGAAAAGGATATGGTCCTGTATGCGTGGTTGTTGTGGTCATTGGCCTGATGTTATTTTCTACTATTAACAATATACCTTCTTCTTTATAATGAAATAAACATCTGATCATTTATATTAAGAAATGGCATTTTTCTTTTAATATCAAAATAACACCTCTTATTGGAGAACCATGAACATGAATTTGCTTACATTTTCGATACTGTATTTGCCAATCGCAATATTTTGTGTATTTGAGGTATTTTCCTAAACTGCGTCATGGGCTTTGTTTTATTTTCATTGATTTGTAGCCCTAGCTACTAGTTTTGCTTCACTGTCGAGTTTCAGGTAAAGTTCTATGGCTGTTGTTAATGACCGTGACAAAATGTTGATGTCGTCCGCATGGACTACTACTTAGCTCGACTTCTTAAGTAATTTACTTCGTGTGTATACAGTTAGCTTTTTTTATGACGAACTCCAGAGCCAAATTAAAAAGCAAATGGCCAGCCCATCTCTCTGTTTTAGTTCGATATGTCAAAGGCATTGATGAGTTGGTTATTGATGCGGACTTGGGAGGTTGTCGACGTCATTGTTATTTTGGTAAGACGGACTAATTTGGCTGGGATGCAAAAGCAAACCATTATCTGATACAGCACGGTACGATCAATACTGTCGTGGCGACATCTTTGTTGAACTCCCAGCAATTTGCAAGTACCTGCTTGACATTGATCAATTGGTCTATTGTTGATCTACCTGCTCTGAAGCCACCTTCGTACTCCCCAATAAAACTGTTAGCATATGATCTGATTTTATTGTTTATAATCTTGGAAAGCATTTTGTATTCCGTACAAAGCAGTGATATGCCTCTGTAGTTCTCGCAATGTAGCTTGTCACCTTTTTTGTGAGTAGGAAATATAATTGATTGACTCTACCCTTTCGTCATATGTTCTTGTTGCCAAATGTGCTGGATAACTTTGTGAATAGCTTACTGAACACTGCTGCCACCATATTTTCTGAGCTCCACTGGAATCTCATTGATGCTCGGCGCTTTATTATTCCTTTGGACTTTGATGATGGAACGAACTTCATCCAGAGTTGGTGGGGTCAATGGAAACTCTTCGCAAGCATCTATTGACTTCAATGATCTGGAACTGTGTGGAGGATTAAGGTGGTTCTTGAAATATGATGCCCATCTTTCCTTAATCTTGGCTTCATCAGCGATGATATTGCCGATGCCATCCTGACAGAGCTTGGTTTTGGGCTGAAAACCACGTTTCAGGCTTTCCACTGCTTTGTATGCTTGTCTTGTGTTGTTCCTCGCTAAACTTACATCTATACTTCTCAATTGGTCGTCAAAGGGTTTTCTTTTCTTAATTCTAATTATCATATTCGCTACTCTTCTGAGATGTTCATAGTGTTCTCTCTTTGTTCTGGTTTTCCTACCTATGTGATCTTTGTTCACCTGATTCTTGTCATCTAACGCATTCTAGCACTTATCATCGAACCAATCATTTCTCTTGCACCGTGCTTGATGTCCAATTGTCTGCTCTCCCATGGTCTGAATAACCGCTTTCACTTCTATCCAGAGCTCGTTGCTTGTCTTTAACGATGCGTCTGATAAGATGGGAGCTAGCTTGTTGTCGAGGGTAACCGTGAAATGTTTGGCCAAGGACGCTGTTTCGAGCATCTCGATGTCAAATTTTTGTAGCAGGCTGGTCTTCATCGAATATGCCTTATGATCTGAGATACAATTGGCTCCTCGGTATGTACGAACGTCAAGTTTGCTGGAGGCCTAACTTTATTAGATCAGAACATGATTGATCTGGTCTTATGTGTTGCCATCCGGTGATACCCAGATCATTTTATGAATGCGTCAACGTGGGCAGACAGTCGAACGTATGACTAGATTTCTGCTACATGCAAAGTCGATCAGGCGCTGGCCGTTGTCAATTGTTTCATCGTGGAGGCTTTATCCTCCAGTTGTTCCCCGATGAGATATCTCATTGCCAACCTTAGCGTTGAAATCACTCAGAATTATTTTTGTATCATTGGCAGGCAATAATTCGACTAGTCTATACAGGTGATTGTAAAAGTTTCCTTCGTTCCTTCGTTCTTTTCTTCAGCGGATCGTAAACAACCGTTCGTTTGTTGACTTCAAATCAATAACGTGCGATTTGAACTCCCTATACACAATAAAGGCAACTCTGAACTCTCGTTTTCCAGTAGGCAAGCCACTTTTGAATATTGTGTGCGATCTCATGTCTTGGATGTCGTTTCCTATCCAGCTCGTTTCCTGGATTGCCAGTATTTTTAATTTATATTGACTGGCCTGTTGTAAAAGGTCCTTAATAGCAGAAGGGTGATTGAGTGATCTGACATTCCAGGATCCAATGCCATGTCCTTTTTCCAATTGAAAGGTATTTACCGTGAGTCCAGTCCATTAGGAGGCCCATCTGCAGATGTCAAAACATTGTAGGGTTTTCTGGGGATGGGGAGTTCACCCATCGCTCAACCTCCATTCCAGCGACATGGTTATTACTATGATTCCGTTATCAGGAGCGGAAGACCTGCCTTCACTCTCTTACATCTCCACAAAGGAGATGTTAGTACGATTTAGTAGCAGAGCTATAGATGTATTTACAGTTATTAGCATTTCTTGGCATTTAATGTCCCATTATTGGGGAACCAGTAAACCCAACGGGAATTCAGATGTGGCAAATTGAAATTAAATTCCATTTTGACAACTTGATTATCTTGATGGGCAGACGTTTTTGGCGTTTTATGTTGTATCGCATAATTGATCTAGTCATTTTATCCTTAACTTGATCGAGAGAAACTCAGATTCTCTTAACGTATCGACACTGGTACTATCTGTGAAGCCTTTCACTGAACTGTAAAAAAGTGCCCACTTACTCCTTTCCGCTCAATTTTAGCAACAAATACTGTGTAACCATCATTGCTTGCACAAGTCAAGCATTATTTTGTACAGCGCATTTTTGTCGACACTGTTGTATGCTTGATTGAAGTCCACAAAGAGTTGGTGAGCATCGATGTTATATTTGCAGCATTTTTCGAGCACCTGGGTTACTGAGAATATTTGGTCTATTGTAGACCATCCACTTCGAAAGTCTCCTAGATATCTTCCATTATACATTAATGGTACGGCTTTAATTTTCCTTCTATGATTTTAGTGAGCACTTTATAAGACGTACACAGTAGCGCAACGCCTCTATAATTTTCACACCTTAGCTTATACCCCTTTTCGTGGGAGGTTACCTAGATGGTGACGCCCCTTTAAAGTAGTTCAGCTGGTATTCAATCTTTCTTCAGGAGTCTCAACTTTTCTGAGGTCACGTACACTCTAGTTGGTGGTCAAACTGGCAGCTCTTGTTCTGCTTCTGGAATATACGTCGCTTCAGTTGTTGCTGGGGATGCTGTAAAAAGCTTCTGGAAATATTGAAGCCATTTGGTTTTGATTTCGGTTACGTTTCTTATGATTGCTGCTTACACACTTGTGCAAAAACTTGTTTGTGGACTGAAGCCATCTCTTAGTAGTTTAATAGAGGTTTGCGCCGATCTGACTTCATGTAGGGTTATGTTTTTGTTAATCTGTTGGATCTTGGTGTTAATTGTTAGTTGTTACTTTCTTCGGAACATTATTTTAGTTTGTCGTCGGAAGTTTTCATATGGTTCTTCTTTGCTCCGAGTTGACCACTGGATGTATTCTTAGTACGCTAGCTTTTTTCGTCGTACTAGTCGTTCTTACGTTGTTTTGGTTGATGCCCCAAGACCTCTTCAGCCGCTTCTGTAACCAGATCTCGTATTATCTTCCACATGATTTTGATGTCATCATTACTTTCTCCGCCCTGCAGGGACATGTAATGCCATTTTCCAGCGCGGACATGTATGTAGACGTAATTGAGCTATCATTCAGATTGTTTATCTGGTACTTTGGGGTAACTGATGATCCTTTTTTACAGCTCTTGGAGATGCAGCATTGGAACTTGACCCTTATAAGGTAGCAGTCCAAATCACAGACAGCGCCACGGAACGAGCGCTGTCGAGAATGCTGCGATTTTGTATGAGAACATGGAGGATCTGGTTGAATATGCGACCAACTGGGGATGCCCACGTTTTCCTGTTGATATCTCAATGCGGAAATTATCTGGAGCTAACTGTGCAGCTCTGCAAGTAGTGAAATCTATCAAGTGTTGTCCGTTGTTGCTGGTCAATTATCTATTGCTCTCTTAAAGTTGCAGTAGTGTATCTTGAAAATTTCCTTATGAAGATACCTAAGAAACTTTTAAAGTTTTCTTAAATATTTCGTATTGATTGTTAATATAAGGAAAATTTACAAAATCATTCACTTCAGATTCCAGGAAGAGTCTTACAAAATTCTTAAATCAGTTTTTTTCTTGACCTTTTGGAGTTTTCAGGATTAATTAGGTTTTCTAGGTCCGGAAAAATTTATATTTAGTGGGATTTTTTATAGAAGTATCTCATGGGTTCTTTTTGACCAATTATGAAGAATCCTTAGAAATTATCAATAAGTTATGTGACCAGCGAAATTTTTTCAAAACCCGATTCCGCTATTTCTTTAAAATAAAATACATTTTTATCGTATCTTTATTTCAAACTTACAGATTACAATTATTCATGGATTAATTTCTTTCCAACTAATCTTTTTCTTCTTCACTCATCATCATCAGCATCCGTAACTCTTTTCTCATCTGTCGAATCCCCTTGCAATTGAACAGATGATGACGTATTATTTAATCCAGGATTAGATTCCAAAATTTCCAAAGTGTTAGCCTTTTGGTTGATTCTTACTGTTCGCAAAGTTGAACTTCCTCCTCCCTGAAGTAATTGGTTGAATTATTTCACATGACTTAGTTTAATACAAAAATTTGCTTACCAGTGAAATGCAATATACATCAGAAATGGCTTCAACTTCCATTTGGGTGGCTAAGCAAAGTATAAGACACGCAGCAAAGCATGTAACTTTAGTGTATTTCATTTTGGATTGATTTCCTTACAAGCGGCTTCTCGATACTTTCCAAATAAGCAACTAAATTTAATTGATGCAATTCTACGGTTGGGTATTACCTTTTATATTTTCTCAACTCCTAACTGAACTATCTACAAAAAGCATATAATTCGCGATTTCAGTGAAGTTAAGATCTGTTTTTCATGGTTATTTGATAATCGTTTATTCTGAAGTGGATTTTAAATGCTCCCAAAATTTATAGAATCAGTTAAATTCTGAGGTATAAAAAATGAATTCTTATCATTACTAGGTTATAAAATTGATACAAACTGAATGAGACCAATTTGGAACGATAAATTAACGAACTTAGGTAGTAAAATAAGATTTAGTGTTCAGCAATTACTCGTATACACATTAAACCCTTTTCTGATAATTGATTCTAAATCAATATTTGACCAAAAAAGCAATTCTATGGATTATTTCGAGAGCTTATTAAGTTTCAAATATTTAATTCTATTTTTATTTACCTTTACTCTTATCTTATCCTTATCGTTGATATTTGAATTATACTGATACTTTAACTAACTCATCTTGTTCTTTGAATTGTCACGTTTTCATTTGTTTTTCATAGTGAAATTAAAGAGATTAACATGAATTGAATATTTTAATCATGCAAAAGACAATAACGGTCGGTCACGAAAGATCCTTTAAATTATGTGTTTTGCTTTAAAGTTTATCTTAAGATATCGATAAGCTTAGCTAACACAAAACTCATGTGAATTGACTTGATGTCATCAATTTGTTCTGATAATTAGATATGTGTGAACAAACCCAAAATTTCATGGATGGGTTATCAGTTATTGACTGATAAGAAAACTATGAAAAATTAATAACGATTCAATTCTTGAACAATAGCAATTAATTAGCTACTAGAACATTTGATTGTCAACACCAGATATTAAATTTTTTTAATCTATAGTTTTTTTTAATTTTCAGGGTTTTGTAAAATAATTTTACAAAACCCTACTGGAATCGCGCCTGTCTGTCCGTCTGTCCATGTGTCATAGCACTTTTTCTCAAAAACCATATAAGCTACAAACATAAAATTTTGTATACAGGTTTAAATTGATGCCCTCTTCAAAGTTTCACTACAAACAAAATTTACAAGGTGCTATAGGGGGGTCTCCCCATATAAGAGAGTGGCTCCTGAAAAAATTTCATCAAAGGTAGCCGATATGGTTAACAAATGTGAAAGCCCAATCGAAGGAGATCGGGATGAAAGAAGAAAGGAAGAGGCACTTGATGGGCGTGAAGCACCAGATCACGGGTTCCAGACAGCGCTTACAAAAGGAGCTAAGAAAGCCGTGAAGAAACTCCTTCAAAAAGTGCCAGAAAGTAAAGTTTGCACGGACGCCCAACAAGAAAAAAGACCTGATGCAAAACAGGAGAGACAGAAGCTCTGACGAAGACCCCGGTAACAGGCACTGCCCTCAAAACCCCAAGATCGCCGATCCTACGCGAAGGTGCTGCGGGACATCAGGGGAATCGTAAGGCCCGAAGACACCAACACTGCCATTTAAGCAGTACGACCAACGCGGTCGGGCCACATACTGGTCGAATTAGTAGGAGAGGCCGAGAATAGGGAAGCATTCTGCGACGCAGTAAAGAAAGCCGTCGGCAAAAGTGCAACTATAGCCTCGCTCGAGTCGATGGCAACGATCGAAATAAGACACATTGACTACGTTATGGATCTGGCCGAGATAGAAGAGGCCATCAAAAGGGAGTTCCCTATAGCGTGGGAAGGATCAAAGTGAGGCCACCAGAAAACAATAGGGGACAACGCATGGCCATAGATGACTTGTCCGAAAAGGACGCCAAACAATTCCTGAACAAGGGCAAAGTATAAAAAGGGTGGGTTGTCTGTAGGATACGGCGAAGAACAATGCCTCTTCAATGTTTCAAATATCTTGGCTATGGTCACACCACACAAGTACTCAAACGACCCGATAGGAGTTCCCTATGTTACAAATGCGGTGAAATGGAACATAGAAGAAAAGAATGTACGAAGGAGACATACTGTGTTCTTTACAAGGATGCTGATCCATTACTTTGGACACGTCTTGGCATCAGGTAAATGCCGGGTATTCCAGGAAGCCCTAGCCAAGGTAAAATCAGAACTTCGATGACCCGCATCCTGCAGCTAAACTTCCACCGCAGTTCAATCGCCCAAAATCTGCTTGAGCAGTTTGCGAGTGACATGAAAGCCGACTTCTTGCTGCGGAGTAAGCAACATGATAAAAGCTCAGCATCATGGTATCCTATTGAAACTGGCACTGCCGCCATCTGGGTTCGAAATAGTGATTTCCAAGCGGAAAGTTGTGGAGGGGGGATGGTTTCGTGTGGGTTCGGTGCTCTTGGACCCCCGTCTTTAGTGTGTACCTAACGCCAAACGAATCGATATCATCTTTCCAAGCCAAGCTTAATGCTCTGGAGGGCGCTGCCTTGAACGCAAGGGCAACGTGCTCGTTGGGGGGACTTCAACACTAAAGCAAGCGAATGGTGCGCGCCTCAAACAGATCCGCGGGGAAAACTAATCCTGGAAATGGCTGTCGGGACGGCGCTCATCGTACTAAACATCGGAAATATGCCGACTTTCCGCCGTGTTGGCTGTGAAGGAACCGTACCGGACGTGACATTTGCCTCGGAGTCCTTAGTACGGAGGTTACACAATTGGGAAGTATTAGAGGACTACTCAGCTAGTGATCATCAGTGCATTCTGCTTAAGATCAGTGATGTTGTCTCCCGACGTCCGTGCTCTCGGGTTTCTACAACAGGATGGAACATTGGAAGGATGGATGTCGAGAGGTTCATCCAGGTGCTCACAGCAGGTGAGCCGCTGCAGGGAGCTTCGGAGGGGACGGAAGAACTGACAGCTCTAGACGTCGTGAACTCTACTATGAGCATCATCACGACTGCTTGCTGCGCTTCTATGCAACGTAGAAAACCCCGGCACGGCAAAGCCCCAGTGTACTGGTAGTCAACTGAAATCGCTGAAAAACGAAGGGAGTGTCACAAGCTTCGACGTGAGGCTCGACGGGCACGGAACCGTGACGAGGCATGCAACCATTTGGCAGCATATAAGTCGGCCAGGAAATGCCTTCGCAAACTGATCAACAGTAGCAAGGCTCGCTGCTGGCAAGACCTAGTGGACAATGTGAACAAGGATCCGTGGGGCCTTGGCTATAAGGTGGTCATGGGGAAACTTGATTCCCTACGGAAGCCTTGTATACATGATGCGGAAAACGTGGACGCGATAGTGCGGGGACTCTTCCCCACCCATCCCGTCCGTGTTGACGCTGTCCATGATGAAACAGCAGTAGAGTGTTCACTCTTCACACAGCCGGAACTGGAAGCGACAGTCCTTTCATTGAAAGCGAGGAAGGGTCCAGGTGTTGTGGCTTGTCTATCACCATTGTCCTGCTACTCAGCACATTCAACGCTTACTTACGGGTGGGTTTTCCCAGTACGATGGAAGGTGGCGAGGCTCGCGCTGATCAGCAAGGGGAAGGGAAATCCCGATTCGCCGTCTGCATACCGCCCGTTATGCGTGCTAGACACTGCTGGGAAAGTACTAGAGAAACTCATTAAGGGAAGACTCACTTACGCGAGTCGTGCTGCTGGAGACCTATCTCTTCGGCAGTACAGCTTTAGAGCAGGATGTTCTACCATTGATGCGATCGCAGAGGTAGTGAGTGCGGTCCCAAAGGCAGAGGCACAAAGTCGCACCAAGCGCCGGATCGTCCTGTTGGTGACACTTGACGTCACTAATGCCTTCAACTCCGCTAGATGGGTGGATATTCTGGATACGCTGGAAAAACCTTTTCAAGTTCCAGAATATCTAATGCAGCTTTTGAGGGACTACCTAAAGGACCAGAGCCTACTCTTCGACACGACTCAGGGCCAACGAAGGATGGAAACTACATCGGGTATTGCCCAGGGATCTATCCTTGGTCCGGATCTGTGGAACGTGTCTTACGACGGGCTACTGAGACTGGACATGGCAGATGAGTCGTGCTTGATCGGCTATGCGGATTATGTTGCAGCTCTGGTCGCCGGCCCTAGAGTTAGGATAATCAGTATTGGAGACTTCCAAATCAAAGCGAAGGCATCGGTAAAGTACCTGGGGCTACTGATCGACTCGAAGATGAGTTTCTCTGAACAAATCAGGGCAACAGCTGAGAAAGCTGCTTCGGGAGTATCGACTCTGAGTCGACTTATGGCCAACGTAGGGGGACCCAGCCCATCAAAAAGACGTCTCTTGATGAGTGCTGTAGGGCCAGTGCTACGGCACAGAGCAGAGGTATGGAGCGACGCTATCAGTAGGAGGTATACCGAAAACGCTTGGCACAAGTGCAGAGAAGAGGAGTGCTGAGGATTGCATCTTCGTATCCGACAGTATCTTATTCGGCGGTGAAAGTCATTACAGGCGTGATACCTGTCAGCCTCTTTGCTAGAGAGCACCGCTCTATTCATCTTCGTCGAAATGAGGATGCGAGGGAGATTGTTGTCCGCGAGGAGAGACAGCACCCACTCAACGCTTGGCAGCAGTCTTGAATGAATAACACGAAGGTAAGTTGGAGTGTGCGCCTCATCCCGGATGTGAGACCGTAGCTAAATAGAAGGCATGGTGAGACTGACTTCTATCTGACCCAGCTTTTGAGTGGGCATGGGTGTTTTCAGTCTTACCTGCACAAGATTGGTAAGTCACGTTCCCCCGATTGGCGGCATTGCCCAGGAGAGGGGGACAATGCCTGCCACACATTTTTTTAGTGCACGAAATTGGACAGACTGCGAGGTGCTTCCTACAGGGAGACGGGAGAGTTCACCCCAGATAATATAGTCATGGTGATACTCGAATCGGTTGACAAATGGAACCAGGTGGCACATTTTGTTCGGGCAGTCCTAAAAGATGAAAGGGACACACAGCACCCGGGGGTGTTGGGGCTGGGGGATCACTTGCCGGGCACTTCCTCTCCCCCTCTCTCCTCCCGCTAGAAGAGGAATCCCCCCAGCTTGAAGACGCCTCACGGTACAGCAAAACGAGACCTGGCCCGAAATAATGTGTCAAACGGTTCCCGGCTAGGTTTTCAGATTGACAGGGAAGGTGTTTAGTGAGACGTCTAGTCGCTTTCTTGCGAACATGAGAGTCCCACACTCTTTGCGTAAATGGGCATTCACCTCCTTTCCACAAAAAAAAAAAATCTTTCGTTTTGGCGATCACCCAATTTACCCATCACAGACTTCTTTCTTTGGAACTACTTGAAGTCGTGGGCTTATGCTAACAAGTCTCAGACAATCACAGAAATTAAGGAAAACATTCAACAGGAGTTCGAACAATTATCTCCGTAAATATAATGCGTGAACCTAAGAAATTCTATGATTTTGTAAACGCTAAAAGAGAATCGTCCGAGTATCCAGCAACAATGACTAAGGGAGAAAACACTTCCTCTGATTGTAAAACTATCTGTGATATGTTTGCTGAATACTTCCAAGAGGTTTTTCTGCCAGCTAGCTCGCCGGTACTTCATCAGACGCAAATACCTCATAGTTCTGGCATTGCAGATATAACTTTTACTCTAGAAGATATCAATAGAGCCATCAACGAACTGGACCTTAACAAAGGCCCTGGACCAGACCTTATTCCTCCGTCTTTTCTTCTTAATTGTTTAGCACAGGTATCTAAACTGCTTCATATAATCTTCAATAAATCTCCCTCATCTGGCGTCTTTCCGACTGTGTGGAAATTATCCAACCTTATACCAATCTACAAAAATGGAGATAAAAAATCTGTTGAGAATTACAGGGGCATCTCAATACTATCCATATACCAAAATTATTTGAAAAATTGATTCATGATAGGCTCTCGACCTTTGTAGATCCACTCCTTAACGACCAGCAACATGTTTCCGTAAAGGTCGCTCAACTGCTACTAATCTTATAATCTTGGTTTCCGATGTCCTTAATGCCATGGAAAAAGTGCAGCAAGTTGATGCAGTATACACTGACTTCAGTAAGGCGTTCGATCAAGTAGATCACTCTATATTAATAAAAAAAATTGCAAAACTTTGGAATCACTGAGTCTCTTCTAAATTGACTTATATCGTACCTTTCTCATCGCAGTCAAACCGTAAAATTTCAGGGGTACTATTCAAAGAAAATCAGAGCATCATCGGGTGTTCCACAAGGTAGTCATCTCGGACCTCTTCTATTTAATATATCCATATCTGATCTATCAAAAGAACTTGCCGGCATTCCACGTCTATTCTATGCTGATGACCTAAAAATTTACCACGCTATTGGCTCACAAGCAGAAGCAATGTTCCTACAGACTAAACTTCTTTGCCTTCAACAATGGTGTGAAAAAAATAAACTCAAACTCAACGCAAGTAAATGTCAAGTTATAAGCTTTTCCCGTAAAAGAAACTTGGCCAAGAATACCTACGTCCTTAATAATGTCGAGCTAGTAAGAGTTTAGTATGCTAATGATCTTGGTATAACCTTGGATCAGAAACTTCGTTATGATTTGCATTACGACAAAATTTTAGCAAGGGCTAATAAACAACTAGGTTTTATTAAAAGACGTGCGAAGGAGTTCATGAATATATGGGTAACAAAATCTTTGTACACGGCCCTTGTTCGCCCGATATTGGAATATGCAAGTATTGTCTGGGACCCTATCTTCGAAGTACATTCAAATAGAATTGAGTCCGTCCAGAAGCAGTTTGTACTATTTGCCTTAAGGGATTTATACAATCCCAGACAATTTTCTACCTTACCCGAATACACACAAAGGCTTAAGCTATTAAATCTAAGTTCTCTGTCATTAAGAAGACAAATCTCGTCGTGCTGTTTCACCTTTATGTATATTGAAGAAGGCATTCAGATTGCATCACTCTCCACGAAATTTAATTTTAATTGTGCGTTGAGACAAACTGGGCACACTCCTTTACTCAAAGTGACGCAGCATAGAATTATTTATGCAGATAATGAGCCTATTAATAGATGCTGCAGAACATTTAATACTATGAAGAATTGCTATACACCAGGCATTTCGAAAGCCACTTTTAAAACCAACCTACTTAAAGCCTTGAATCCTTAAATATCCTGAACTGTAATTCCTCAACCAATCTCCCCCCAAATTTTTGTTTGTTAATAAAATTAAATAAATATTATGAAATGTAATTAAAATTTTTTTTGTAGCTTGTTTGGTTAATGAATAAAAAAAAAAAATTTGCGGAAAGTCATAGAAAATGCGATCAAATGGGCACAAATGTGTATCAACACTGTTTGCAGCGACTTCATGGATACAATCTTTTCTACTTAAGAGAAAAAATTGTAAAGATCAAAATAAATATTTCCATCCTTCAAAATAATTTTTTTGTTTAGTAAAACAGAAATTCATGAACAAAATTGGGTGGATAACTTTGCGCACCATTGTGCAATTTTTGGATGGGTTAAATGTTATGTTTGTCTGTTTGGTGTAGCGTTTAGAGCACTTACTCTATAAGCCAAAGGTCCCTTATTTGAGCCTCGTTGCCAACAATGAGATTTAGTTTGAGCAATTCTGCGGACGGTATCACCTGGACATACGGCCAAAACGTGGTACTGACTATATCACCTTCCCGAGTTGCCGATACATTTGATCAATATAATGAGATACTCTAACTATCTCTAAGCGAAGGCCCGAAAGGAACTGTAGTACGGTGGCTGGTGTTTGGCTGGCGAATCCAGATTGCTGATAGTGATGCAAATGATATATCTTGCATATATATCATCGTCATTATCATCTGCAGCTTGTTCAGCCATAAAAACCTATGTGTATTATAGTGTAGCCTCCCTTGCGTATTGATTCCTCACTTCTTTCCAGTAGTCTCTATTTGGTGCTATCCTTGCCCAGGTGACACCCGCTAGTTTCCTAATGTCATAATCCCACCGTATTTTTGGTCTTCCTCGTGGTCTTTTCATCCCACTTGGGTACCATTGTGTGATCTTGGCAGTCCATCTGTTGTGAGTTAGCCTTGCTATGTGCCCGGCCCATTGCCATTTTAGTGATCTTATTCTATGGTTCTTCCTCTTATCCATGCACCTTTCCATTGCTCTTTGTGCCACTTGTAATTTCTTTGTGACTCCTGTTGTTAACGTCCATGCCTCACAGCCGTATGGCATGACAGGTAGGATACATTGGTCAAACGTTTTCTTTTTCAAATGGAGCTTCATTCTAGATTTGAATATGATGGAGTTTCTCTCGGATGCGCTCCATGCTAACTTGATTCGTCTATTAATGTCAGGCATTATATCTCCGGATTTATGTACCAGCTGGCCTAGGTAGATATATTCTTCTATTGTGTCTAGCTAAGTGTTGTTTAGTGCTATTTCGACCTGACCTCCTAGATGTTCATTGGGCATAACCTTAGTTTTACTTAGGTTCATTCTTAGGACGACCTTTTTGCTGGTTTCGCTTAGCTCATTTCGGAGGAGTTGTAGTTCTTCTTGGCTCTGAGCAATCATGACTATATCGTCGGCAAATCTTTAGTGATTGATGGGTTCTCCGTCGATTTGTAGGCCCTTTTCTTCCCATCTTAGTTCCCGAAAGATGTTTTCCAGGGTGGCATTGAATAGCCTTGGAGAGATTGTGTTCTTAAGTCTATGCTTATAAATTACTAAAGATAGGGATACGGGCCAAGCTCCATAGCATTGTGGTTTCTTGGCAGACGCAGCAGTGGTGAATTTTAAAATGTTCTTGTTCTTGCAAATGGAATTTGGTATGACCCTTCATTTCTAGAGGGATAATTAGATGTCCGCATTGTCAGCAACTCTCTTACATTTGTTTGCAACTGATGGTTGTGAAGCTTGTATAAAAGACATTCATCAAGAAAGTATCTACGGGATGACAACGATAGGAGGTGCAGAAAAGAAAGTCTTTCTTCATAAGATTGGTATGGGACTTTAAATTTAAAGAATAATATTCGGGTGAACTTCCGTTGTACAGATTCCAGTAGTGAGCCTAAGTACTTATAATGCGGTCTCCAAATTTGGGAACGATACTCGAGGATAGACCGAACAGTTCTTATATAAAGATATACTTGAGACAGGATATTTCCAAAGATGCATGAGTGACGAAGAACAAATCCCGAAACCCGAGAAGCACGTGACGTGATGTCGAGGATGTGCTCATCGAATTCATGTCCCGGTCTAAGATCACCTCTAAGTCTTTGAACTTGGTTACTACAGATAGCGGCTCATTGTTTAGGCCATACGAAAATAAGATTGAATTCAATTTTAAAGAGAAAGTCATTTTATGACATTTTTGAACATTAAGCGAAAGAAAATTTGATTCACTCCAATTGCATAGGACGCTCAGGTCATTTTGGAGAGAGATGCAATCATCAATATTTCTAATCACTTTAAAAAAATTTAGATCATCAGCATAGAGAAGACATGGATCATCTATTAAAGAGGGCAAGTCGGTAATGTATATTAGGAATAAAAGCGGCCCCAAGATGGATCCTTGAGGGACTCCAGTCTGTGGATGGAAGGAATGAGGTAACACTCCACAGAGGCTTACTCCACATGGACGATTGTTCACGTATGAGATAAGCCAAGAGAGCAAACAACGAGAAATACTATGTTGTGTTAGCTTTTTACACAGTACGTTATGATTTACTTTACCAAACGCCTTGGTAAAACCAGTATAAACGACGTCAACCAGAAAGTGCTTATCAAGGGCTTTACCAACAATGTGAGTGATTTCAAATAGATTTTTAGTCGTCGACCGACCTAGAAGAAAACCATGTTGAGAAGGAGATATCGAAGAGTATATAAGTTCATAAATGTGATTATGAACTAAACGTTCTAGGATCTTTGGGAAACACGATAGAAGTGAGATTGGACGGTAGTTGGAGACACATGAAAGAGGACCAGATTTATGAATCGGGAAGATATTGACTGTCTTCCAGAAGCGAGGAAAAACTCCTGAGGACAAGCTGGCATTAAAGATAAAACTCAGAGGAACACTTAGAGGACAGAGATTTGACGAACACATTTGGAATTCCATCTGGCCCAGAACCAATGCATACATTCTTTGTTGAGACTCCTCCAATTGTGACCAGTAATGATTGATTGAGGCAATTTTCAATTTATAAAATTACCGAGTTTGACCTTTAGCTTCGTCAAGTCGAGAAAGGAATCGTCGTAATGAATTTGCAAAGACGTTATACCGTCCCACTTTTTTGATGACCTCAGATAGTGTCTCGATCGTTGTCGTACTTGAACCGTCCTTGCTGCCTTTATCGGTAACCTCTGCTTGATTTTCAACGTTCTCTTCTACATGCCTCAATACCAGCATTTTCTTCCTAAAAAAAAAAAAAATTCCTGGTAATTGGTTTTGGTTGTCTCGTGCAAACCACTTAAAAAGTAGTTATGAGTCGGCGACACATCTTTCGACGAGCGAAACTTTTCATCCACTTCCTCAAATACGTCCCATTTGGATCCGAGACATCGGAGTCGCTCTTCCTAGTCCTCAGCCCTTTGTTTACGACTCGTAGGATCCTTTTTATAGTTTGCGATGATTGCGTCAATACCCGGTGCTGGAAGCCTCTGCTGCTCAGCTAAACTGTTCATTCCTGCGCTTTTGCGGTGTGTAACATGTCGGAGTCACCAATTTTTTAAGTCGTGGCTATTTTGCCTCGGCTGTTTGTAGCTCATTTTGGCCCTATGCGAAAGTTTTGTTGTCTCAGTTCTTGTACTGAGACAACGCCGCGCTAAATTATTAAAAGGGAAAACTTGGCTTTATGCCGAAGTTTTTTTGTCTCCGTCCTTATACTGAGACAGTCTCGCTGGAATCACAATTGAATACAGCCCATGCTTGTATCGGCTAACTTGCTACTAGCAATAAATAAAAACAACTTGTCTCCTTTGATGGTCAAACTTGACTTGATCACGTTGCGCTTGCTGTGGGAATCTTTTGTCTAACGCGCACAAGGTAAATTAATAGATGCATGCGCGCCAGACAAAACACGCATCATGTTACGCGCACATTCCAGTGAGTTTAGAAGAAAATAAGTTTACAGGAATTTGAATGAAAATATGATGATGCTAATATGAGTTCAAGCGATAAGAATTTCTTTACACAATTAAAAAAATGATGCAATTATAATATGATTTATAATACAGGGTGGGCCAGAAAGAATTGCGAATTTGAAAAAAATCATTTAAAAAAAACTGAGAACAATTCACATACAAATTTTTATTTCTATAAAAATTGACATCTGGGAAATTCATTTCTTAAAAATAACGTCATCCAGGTGTGCACCATCCCGCTGCAAACATTCTTCGAATCTGACCCTCAAATTGGTAAAAACTCGCTGGCACATTGCACGGAGAATAGCTGCCATTTCTTCCCGGATATTGGTCTTCAACTGGTTAATCGTGGCTGGGTTATTGGTGTAGACTCTACTTTTTAGGTATCCCCACAAAAAAAAGTCCGGTGGCGTCAGATCCGGACTTCTAGGAGGCCATGCAATGTCACCTCGGCGCGATATCAGTTTCCCAGCAAACATCTCGTTTACGACCGCCAAAGAGGCATTAGCTGTATGGCATGTCGCGCCATCTTGTTGAAACCATGTCACACGATTATAGGCTTCAAATTGTTGCAGTTGTGGAAAGAAAAAATCCCTTAACATGGCTATGTATCGGTCAGAATTTACAGTGACAGATTGGCCTTATTTTTTCGAAAAAGTAGGGTCTGATAATTCCTTTCATGTTGACCTTGGGCGTCCTGCAGGCTTCTGTTTGAGAGTCGAACCAGTCTCTTCGAACTTTCTGACCCACGATCGAATCACACTTTCTTTCGGACACTGATTTAGGTCATGTAATCCAAGCTCACGCCGAAATAAACGCCGAACAATAGCGCACGAATTGTGATTTTTAATAATGTTTAACGCAGAATGCACGTTGCGCTCCGGTGAAGTGATCCATCGCGACTAAATTTCCGAGAACCGAGCTACTTAACCCCACCACCCGCGCAGTCCCCTCTCTAAAGCTTCAAACGCAAGAGTGTTTTTAAAATCGTAGGCCTTTCTGGCCCACCTTGTATAAGAAAGATGATTTCGATCATACTATATATATATGTATATATATATATATATATATATATATATATATATATATATATATATATATATATATATATATATATATAATTTTGATTTCTTTTAGCAAAATCAAATTAAATCTTTTAGCCCTATTCTCATGCATCTCATACTGACATTAATATTTTCATATTTTCTATGTTTCCAGTTGGTTCCAATACTACCTAGTGGATGTTCTACTACTTTATATCAGCATCTTTGCAATTTTTATATATTTTTCCCAAAAAGTTAGTTCGTCGCGAAGTCATAGTTACGCTGCAGAAAAAGGAAAAAATCAACTAGCACTTGCACCAAAGCTCGACCATCTAATAGAATTTGTAACATCATTTCTTTGGGAACTGATCACATATGTTTGGATTAACCGACACACTATGGTTATCTTAGATACTAACGTCAAGAAATATTTCTGTGAATACTATTAGCTAATGTATAATTTATTTCATACACACTCCAATTTCGTTTTAAAATGTAAATAAGGACATATGAAAAAATTGCAACCAAACAGTGAGCAAAAGTCAATTGGAAGTGTTATTAGATGTAACTTTTAATTTAAAAACAAAAAAATGTTAATCAGGCAATGTACCGAATGTCTCCCGATGTTTCATATATTCAATTTATTTGTTAGTTTAAGTTTTTCATCATTTATGGAACTTACTACTTACTATAAATATATTTAAATTAAATAAAAAAACTCGTTTATCAAAATTAAGAAGAAAATTTAAGGTCAAGTAAATAAGTAAGTACTTATTCATATAATTTTTAACCATAAAAAACATAAAAGCACTATATGGGATGGGATACTTTAAGTTGAGAACATTCTCATCAGCGGTTTTCTAGAATTGAGTCAAGCGGGATTCTTGTAAGAATCATGACTTGCTAAGTGGCTCTATCATCTGTTAGGGGTGTACTCACTAGCCAAATGCATTTCAATGCAATTTTCAACAGAATAAGAATCTTTGGAAATTCACTTAAATCTCTACAATAGAGGTATAAAATAAAACCACTCAGCAAGAGCCATATAAAAAAAGCTTTAACAGATTGAAATTTCGGTTTTTTATCCAAATCCCTTGCTATTTGATTACACATATCACATATTTTGCTTTTTTTTGCTGTCTCAAATTATGTAATACAACAATAATCATAAATTTATTCATTTAAAATTTCCTATATCCACCCTTCAAAACCCTTATCAATAGCTGAAAACCACACATTAATCACCTTCCAAAATATTTAATTACATTTTGACATCTGCGTGAAAATATATCCATCGTTTTAGCAATTCAATACAAATCTGATATTGGTTACATATCCTAACATCTTATAACAACTAACTAGTCATTAATTAATTAGTCCAACTATTTTCCCCCCAGAAATGAAAACTTAAAAAAAACTTAGAATGTATTCACTTAAGACTGCCACCCGAAGTGACAGCTTAAAATTTGGAAATAATCGGTGTTTTCTGAATGGCCAGTTATCAACCGCCATACATCATCCCCTTTCCGACATTTGTCATAATTGGTTATCAATCGTCATCATCAACATCATCAGCCATCACCTGGCTTTATGCGATATAAGCTGCCCCTGTCATTCGCCATCGTTAACCAATTTACGCCATCATCAGTCATCATTCGCAAACATCACCCACTAACCGGCATCAAAGACCATCCACTTTTACTCACCATCATCAGACCTCATTTACCACCATCAGCTATAATAAGCTTCCATCATACATCATCAGTCATCATTTGCTAACATCAACCATTAACCGGCTTCAAAGAGCATTCGCTTCTACCCACCATCATCATACCTGATTTACTATCATCAGCTCTAATAACCTTTCATCATCCATCATCCGGTGTAATGCGGCACCCTCTACCCTCATTCATCATCAGCCAGCATCACTAGGCATCATCATTACCTCATTCGACATCATATCAGCCCTCACCCGCCACCATCAACCCTAGTTTGGGGTAATTTCTCTCATTCGCCATCATCTTTCATCATCCACCATCATCGTTCTTCAACTGTCATCATGCGCCACCACACACCATCATATGTTACCATCAGCTATTGGCCGGCATAACCTACCCCCTTTCGCCATCACCAACCATTATCTACCGTCATCAGCCATCGTCGGTATGCGGTACCATCTGCCATTGTCGGCTATCAAACGGCATCATCGAGCCTCGCCCTCCATTATTTGTCATTATCAGCCATCATTCGTTCTTATTTGGCACTATTCGGCATCATCCGTCATCATGAAACATCATCAACCATCATTCGGTATAATCTGCCTCCTTTCGCCATCATAAGCATTCATCCGTCTTCATCCAGCATCACATGACATCATAAACCATCATCGACCATCGTTCGCTATTATTCTGTTTTATTAGTTATCCTCAGCTATCATCCATCATGATCCGCCTTCGTCCACCATAAGCAGCCATTTTCAACCATTCTCCGCAATATTCAATTATCGTCAGTTATTATAAGCTATATTCCAGTATCATATGACATCATCCGTGATGCTTCGCCACCGTCCGTCATCTACAGCCATCATCAGCCAACCTACCCTAATACGTTATCAATCACCATTATCAGCGATCATTCCCTCATACATCATTATTCGCCATGATCCACCATCATCAGCCACTATTCGTCCGCATCCGTCATCGTCTTATATCCTCCGGCATCATTTGGGGTCATCTATCATCATCAGCCACCATTCACCACCAAAAGCCACTATCCGCCTTCAAACGTTATTATCAGGCATCATCAACAATTATAAATAACTATCAGTCACCATCCTGCATCATACGTCATTATGAGCCATCATTCGGTATCATTTACCCTCATCTGGAATCATTCGACCTCATCCGTCATCATCAGCCACCAGCCGGTGTCATCGACTATCACTCGGCATCACCCACCATTATCCTCGGCACCCAACATTGTCAATCATCATACGCCATTATGTACCATGCTGTGGCATAATCGGTGGTTATCCGCCATTCTAAGCCATTATCTAGCATATTTGTGCCCTCATCCGTCATCGTCCGCATCACCAGCCAGCATTCACTGTCATCAGTTATCATCCGTCATTTACAATCATTCCCCTACCATTATCCGCAATCCGGCATCTTCTACCTGGCGTGTGGGGGCCTTCATCCTCTCTTCTGCTTTGACGTCAACGCATAATATTTTACCCATGGGAAATAACCTTATTTTCCTATAGAACTTTTCACTATTTGCGACTGATTGCTACACGACAATCGTGTCGCTTGCTGCGTACTCCCTAAACGGTGTCGCGGTTTCATTACGTGATGCGGAATCATAAGATTTTACCCATTCATAAATTTTATAGAGGCAGAACGTGCCTTAAGAAGTTTTCACTTCGAAAATAGTCTATGAATTTCAGGCCCGCTTCTTGCATTTTTTTCTACAAAATCTGATATTATAGTCATAAATCAACAAAAAACAATTTTCCCAAATCACTTAAAATCTTCAAAATTTTACATAGAAATCAAATAATAAAAATCAAACTTACGATCGGAGTAAAACCCACTTTCCCCATTCACAAAATGTTTCCACTGAAAAATACTCCAAAATTATTTCTATCAGCAACTTTGCTTCTAGCCTCCAGAAGGTGAAATTTCCACCAGGGCAAATAATTCGAAAAAATACTCTAAAATCATTTCTAACAGCAACTCTGCTTCTAAATAGTATTCAGAAGAAGAAATCATCATCAAGCCAAATAATTCGAAAGGCTGGTCCCAAATTTTAAATATAAAGTCGGTGAAAGTACTAGGCACCCAGAAATGTGAATTTTCAGCAAGCAAATCGAATTGAAAAATTTTGTATTTTTCAGCAGTAAAATTACCCGTAGCTATGCATTCACGAAAAATATTCAAGTCAGATTTAATGTGTCTAGGGTGAAATCTTTCATATTTTTCGTATGTAGATGGCAGTATAGCGACGAAATTGAATTTTTGAAGTCATTATCTATCATCTTAGATAAGTGAAAATAATAATTGCGGCAATTCTTATTGCATGTAAAAATTGAAAGAAGAATAATATCTTTGTTTTACGATAGAATCATGGATAAAATCCGATTATCCTGTCGCATTGCACCATCTAGTCGTGAAAAATTTTAAGAAAATCGTCCTAGACACGAACCCATTTGAAATAAAAACATTTATGATTGCATATCCTCAGGCAATTACTTCGCCCACAAATTTTATTCACTATCCTATCTAAAACAAAGATATGATTCTCTTCCGATTTCTGCATGTTATATGAGTCATAAAAATATTCCTGTCACTCTTCAAGGATCAAAGCTAAATGACTTAAAAATTTCAAATTCGTCGTTATACTGCCATCTACATATGAAAGATATGAAAGACTTTACCCTGGACACATTAAATCCGAGTTGAAGATCTTTCGTGATTGCATACCTACGGGTAATCTTAGCTTTTCAAAAGCCAATTTTTTCAATTTAATTTGCTTGCTGAAAATTCACATTTCTGGGTGCCTAGTACTTTCACCGACTTTATATTTAAAATTTAATACTAGCCTTTTGAATTATTTGGCTTTGTGGTGATTTCTTCCTCTGAATGTTAGAAGCAGAGTTGCTGTTAGAAATGATTTTGGAGAAAATTTGGAAGCTGTTAAGCGATTTGGTGACAATTTGGGGGGGAGGGGGGCTTATTAATAAAATTTAAGTTCCTGCTTGAAGAAAAGTAAGGAGCGATCAAGAAACGGAAAACATTTTTAACCGACTTTCAAAGGAAGGAAGGCTATCAATTCATCGCGTATATTTTTTTGTTGCTTTTTAGGGTTTTGTAAAATTAATTTTACAAAACCCTACTAAAATCGCGCCTGTCTGTTCGTCTCTCCGTCCGTGAGTCACAGCACTTTTTCTCGCAAACCCCATAAGCTACGAACATAGAATTTTGTATATAGGTGGAAAGTGGCGCCTTCTTCAAAGTTTCACTACAATTTTTTTTTACATGGTGCTTAAGGGGGGCCTCCCCATATAGGGGAGTGGCCCCCTAAAAAAAATTTCATCAAGGGTAGCCAATATAGGTATCAAATAAACTGGCATTTTTTGCTTTAGGGAGTGCACAGGAAGGGGAAATACACAACAAATTTGTGTCCCTACCCCTCGCGATTGGACACCTGTGATGCAAAAATCTGAAAAAAATTATGCAGATAAGTATTTATGAGGACAAGGGATTTGGATCCTGGAGTGTGAGATCACTCAATAACCCTGGCGCTGTTAAGGACCATTTACAATAGGCTAGTCAATATCAATTAAAAATACCGGCAGTCCAGGAAACGAATTGGACCGGAAACGACATTCAAGACATGAGATCGCATATAATATTCAAAAGTGGGAAGCCTACTGGAAAAAGAGAATTTGGAGTGGCCTTCATTGTGGATAGGGAGCTCAAACCGTAGGTTATTGATTTTAAAGCAGTCAATGAACGGTTGTGTGCGATCCGTATCAAAGCGAAATTCTTCAAAATCTGGCTGATCAATGTTCACGCCCCGACCGAAGAATAGGACGAAGACACGAAGGAAACGTTTTACATTCACGTGGAAAGACTGGTCGACTCATTGCCTACAAACGACACAAAAATAATTCTGGGTGATTTCAACGCTAAAGTTGGCAATGAGCTATCTCATCGGGGAACGTCTGGAGGATATAGCCTCCACAATGAAACGAATGACAACGGCCAGCGCCTGATTGACTTTGCATGTAGCAGAAATCTAGTCATACGTTCAACTTGCTTCCCACATCGACGCATTCATAAAATGACCTGGGCATCACCGGATGGCAACACACAAAACCAGATCGATCATGTTCTGATCCAACAACGTTGGGCCTCGAGCATACTCGACCTCCGTACATACCGAGGAGCCAATTGTAACTCAGATCATTACTTGATCAAATTAACCTATCGATATCGTATGTCAAAGGCATATTCGGTGAAGACCAGCCCGATACAAAAATTTGACATCGAAAAGCTCCAAACGGCGTCTGTGGCCAAACCTTTCACGGAGATCCTCGGCAACCAGCTGCCTCCCATCTTATCAGACGCATCGCTGAAGACGAGTAACTAGCTCTGGATGGAAGTAAAAGCGGCTGTTAGGACCGTGGCAGAACAGAGGAATGATTGGTTCGATGATGAGTGCCAGAATGCGTTAGACAAAAAGAATCAGGCGTACAAAAAATATGTAGCTAGGAAAACCAGGACGAAGAGAGAACACTATGAAAATCTCAGAAGAGTAGCGAATAAGATCATTAGTATTAATAAAAGAAAATACTATGACGACCAATTGAGAAGTATAGATGTAAGTTTAGCGGGCAATAACACAAGACAAGCATACAAAGTAGTGAAAAGCCTGAAGCCTGGCATCGGCAATATCATCGCTGATGAAGCCAAGATTAAAGAAAGATGGGCATCATATTTCAAGAACCTCCTTAATCCTCCGCCCAGCTCCAAATCATCGAAGCCTACAGATGTCTGCGGAGAGCTTCCATTGGCCCCACCAATTGTGTATAACGTGTGCTTCATCATAAAAGCACAAAAGAATAATAAAGCACTGGGCATCGATAAAACTTCAGTGGGGCTCATCAAATATGGTGGCAGTAGTGTTCATCAAGCTTTTCACAAAGTCATCCAGCACATTTGGAAAGAAGAGCATATGCCGAAAGAGTGGAGCCAATCAATTATGTTTCCTATCCACAAAAAAAGGTGACAAGCTGCAGTGCGAAAATTATAGAGGCATATCAATACTTTGTACGACGTACAAAATATTTTCAAAGATCTTAGAAAATAAAATTGGATCATATACCATCAATATTATTGGGGAGTATCAAGGTGGCTTTAGAGCAGGTAGATCGACAATAGATCAATTGTTCACAGTCAAACAGGTACTTGAAAAATGCTGGGAACTCAGCATAGAGGTACTCCAAATTTTCGTTGACTTTAAGCAAGCATACAACAGTATTGATCGTTACGTACTGTATCAAATAATGCTTGGCTTTGGCATCCCAGCCAAATGATTCCGTCTTACCAAAATGACAATGAGGTCGACGACCTCCAAAGTCCACATCAATAACCAACTCAACGATGGCTTTGCAAAAATATCGGACCAAAACAGGGAGATGGGATGGCCCCATTGCTATTCAATTTGGCTCTAAAGTACGTCATAAGGAAGATACCTGTCGCAATACGAGGTACACTACTATTCAGGGCGAGGCAGGTAGTAGCCTATGCGGATGACATCAACATTTTGTCACGGTCATTAAAAACTGCCAAAGAAGTTTTCCTGAAACTTGAGAGCGAAGCAAAACGAGTAGGGCTACAAATCAATGAAAATAAAACAAAGCTCATGAAGCAGTCGAGAAAAAATACCTTGAATACACAAAATATCACATTTATCGAATAGATTATCGAAAATGCCAGCAAATTTGTGTATTCAGGCGCCAAAATAACAAAAGCGGGCAATGAGAGAGACAAAATACTCCGAAGAATACCGCTCTCAAATAAAATATTTTATTCAATTTTGACAATCTTGAAGACCAGCTGCATACACAGGAAAACCAAGCTCCAAGTATACAAATCTGTGATAAGATCTGTGTTATGCTGTGGGTGTGAAACATGGACCCTAAACCCAAGCATCGGCAAATATATTGAACGCCTTTGAGGTACGGGTCCTGAGACGAATAATCGGAGCGAAGCTAGACGGGGGCCAATGGCGAATTCGATACAACCATGAGCTGTATGAAATTTTCGGCGAAGCGGAGTTCTCAACAATTATAAGAGTGCGGAAGCTGCAATGTGCTGGCCACATAAATTGTATGGACGAACAACGGATACCCAAAAAGGTATTCGATGGGAGAACTGAAGACCGGAGACCCCTGGGGAAACCGAGGAAACGCTGGTCTGACTCGGTCGACGAAGACTGTTCGCTGCTCGGATTTCAGAATCAGAGGACGTGGTCAATGGACCGAGACAGTTGGAGGCGCTGTTGGCAGGGAGCGAAGGCCCAAGAGGGGCTGTAGTGCTAAGAAGGAGAAGAAGAAACTAATTCCCGAATAACTGAAGCTGGATTTTCGTAACCTAGTCAAAGATATAATGCTTAGAAAGGTATCCACAAAAAGCTGATACAATACTCAAGCTTGGCTTATCATAAAGCCTCTCTTGACATAAGGTGTAAATTGAGTTTAAACCAAAACGTCCCTCAAAGGCGTTCAATATATTTGCGGATGCTTGGACTAGGGTCCATGTTTCACATCCATAGCAGGTTACTTGGGTATCTAGTATATCGCTTTGACATCACATAATCTAAAAGGACACTGAATATCAGCCCTACGGACCCCTTAAGAGTTCTTCTCATCTCCTTATGGTACAATGGTCAATTTTGCTAAAGTGCTTGAGATCTTCTGCTCTAGCCCTATTGAAATAAAATCTATAGGTAAAGCCAAAAATTCCTGGAAAAGCGCCAAGATTGTCTTATTATGTATTTCTACCGAAAGATTATGTAGAATTTAACTTTGAAATTGATAGTAATGGAGGTGTAGCTGCCTTTATAAACTTATCGTTTGTTCAAAAATTAAATTAGTCAACTCGATTTCCAGTTGCTAAAAGCTCTGCTTCACAATTTTCGACTTGAAGTCTGACACCATGAAAGATCTACAGACGATTTTGCTTCTTGCATTTATAAGTTTCTGCATCGTTGGCCACAGAGAAGTTGAAGCTGCCTTTGGAAATTTTTGAAACCAATGGTGAGCCATTAACTCGTATCTAGAATTTTATACCAACAATCAAATCTAAATATATCGTTTCAGAAACAACTTAATTCGAAATTTAGTGCAATTATAAAGAACGTCAATTTTACACGTTATTATAACGGCAAATTGCCAAATTACACAATTCAATATTTAGGAATATGATATTCTTTTGAAAACCGAAAAGCAGAAAATTTTAAAACTAGATTTCCACTGAATAAAAACTAACGCATTTTTAAAGAAAAGGAATACGATTAATTTTTTTTTGTCCCAGGTATATGGCGCATGCAGGAATTTTGGTGGTTCTTAGTCTCATGGAATCTTTAAGCGACTGTCAAAAAATCTTTTGAAATATGTTTATTTCGCAGAAGTTTCAAAGCTGAAAATATACTCGTATTGCAATAGGACTGAGTAGTCCACCTAATGTAGTGATCAGAGTGCTGATCCTGTAAGCCAAATATCAGCAATTTACAAAAAATACAAAAACTAAACTATCTGGGTTCACATGTAGCGGCGAAATTTCATTCTATCTCAGCTTAGTTTCTTTACATAAAAATAAATATCCTAAAATTAAATAAATATAAAGCCCACGTGGTCTAGTGGTTAGAGTTCTCCCCCCATAAGCCGAAGGTCCCTAGTTCAATTTCGTTGGTGATAACGCAATTTTTTTTTTTTTTGAGTGATTCTCTGTACGGACTATAAACTCGTTCAGTTATGGTTTGTACAGCTTAAACCAAAAAGTATCGCAGCTTGGTAGACGAAAATACGGCCAAAGCGTGGCACTGACCATATCGTCTTCTCGAGTGCCGAGATATCAAAATAATGAGATTCTCTAACTATGTTATGTATCTCTAACCGAAGGCTCAAAAAAGGGTTTAACGCTAAAATAAAAAAAAACCAATCACCAAAACTAGATATGTTGAAGCACCCCTGTTCCTTTAGCCTCCTCCAGCTGGTAGAGGAATGGGGTCATGAGGCATTTTAAAAATAAGGCTGTAGTGAATTTCAAGTTTCAAAAGGTCCGTAAAGGACTGCAGCGATGTTCTGCTGCCTCGGCAGAAGAAGATGACAATATCTGCCGAGAATGCCCTCGTCTGGAGACGCGTGAATGCGCTGGCAGGCTAGCATTGCGGTGTCGTGGGGCGGGTTCATTTCCCCAGCACGAGGACCCACTACAAAAAAATTTCGCACTCACGAATTTGATGTTGTTCAAGAGGCGACCGAAGTCGCAAAAAGTGAAGATAACTACACCGAGGGAGATAGTACTTGTTCCGAGAACAAGTGGAACCTGAAAAGAAAGGCGGACTTGGGGTAATCGCGTCATTACCCGACGAAGTTCATGGCCCACAAATGAAAGAGGGGCAACCGGGTGGTGATGGAGCCCCTTCGCACCCACCCAACCGGAATAAATCCATATTTTGTTGCAGTGGCCAGGTATTCCTCTTCTGAGTGGAAAACTCATACAAATTGCCTTGTATAAACTTTCCCATCAGAAGGGGAGTAACCCGGTGACCAATTTATGCCAAAGAACTATACAACTCGATTGCATAACGCTATGCCATAAAGAGGCACTCTGCTTGGGCCACTCAACCCGCGATGTCACCTGAAACAAACAAAGGATTAATTAAGTATCCGGCGGCTGGCTCATGTTTTTCGTGGGCAGCCTGCCACCGTACCGGGTCCTATACCCGGGCAAAGGGTATCGGAAAGGAAAGACCGATTTTCAAAAGAATAAGCACTTCATTTTTTCTTACTTTATAGTTATATTGATATTTTTATATTTAAAATTTTAATTTGTAAAATTCAAATAATTTATCTATCCTTTTAATGTTAAATTTATATATAAAAAGATTATAATAATATTTCTATACTTAAAATTTTAATTTGTAAAATTCAAATAATTTATCTATCCTTTTAATGTAAAATTTATATATAAAAAGAGTATAATAATATTTTTATATTTAAAATTTTAATTTGTAAAATTCAAATAATTTGTTTATACTTTTAATGTAAAATTTATATATAAAAAGATTTATATAATATAAAAAAAATTAGATAAAATTATATTAAGTAAAAATATATATATAAATAATGAAATCTAAGGGTACTCACCCAAACATCCTCGTCGGGCGCCCGCTGACGATGTGGGTGGTCCTGGAATGTAGATTTCTTTTCGTTATAGCTACTTCTAACGTTAAAATGCAACGACGAATATTGAGATTCCAACAAAAATTCCAACAAAAGTATCGGAGATTAATGGCAAACAGCTGTTCTTTGATAATTGCTGCCCTTGCTAACTTCCATCAATAGGAATAGTTGACGAAGTAGTGACTTTCCTACCCCTTTGAAGACACCGATATTTTGGGCATACATTGGAGCTTCTATGTATAGCGGCAAATCGATAGAAGCAATGCAATTGGCTCCTAGTTTTACCAAATGATTTAGGGGCACCGTGTATTAGACTATTTTAATGTCACTACGTCTGCCCCTTTGTATCGTTCTTCCTTCAATTGTTGAAATTTACGTACTGTTAATAAGTGCTTGCTTTCGGCAATAACAATAATTGGAGGAACGCGACGTTCCCGAGCACTTCATACCTGCGACAGCCCTAAGAAGAGAGTTCGGAATGCGAGACTTCACAGTTCTGCCCACTAGAATCCAGCCTAAACTACAATTTAAAATTTACAACGAAACGACACGGAACAAATCTATAAATGAAACAAACTGCCTTCTATCTAACCTTTTCGAGGTGTTTTAGTCAAAAACATTGTCTTTCGCTCAGCTGGATGTTATTTTGCTTTTACACGAATCCCGATTAGACATTCAACTGTTTCTTTGGGTCCCACTCCACATCCGATTCCGAACTTAGCTAAAAGGCTAAACCGAAATTCCCGTTCACCATACGAGTATATTACCATTCCGCTAAATTCCGTCAACCTGCGATGAAAAGACAACAAAACTCCGCCATCTTTGACGTTTCGAAATGCATTCACTAGTTGCTTCAGGGAATTTATCTTTGGGATGGATGAAGATAATGACGAATAAATTCTCTTTACAGTATGTCCAAAAATTTTGTTCGATCATACGCGCCTTCGTCTCGCTTAAAAAAAAACCGTGCACCTTGAGTTGATCTGGCTTCGCAAGTCCAGATTTCGTTAGCCAATGGCAAACGTTCTCTCGCTGATCACCTTGAAGCTGTAATACTTCAACGTATTCGGGACGCTCTATTACTGTGCCATTGCACGCAAGTTCCCTTTTACATGCTCGCACAATTTTCTTCAGGTTATATTCCGAGGAAAGGCCCGGCACCGTAGTTAGTATTTTTCGACCATTTCTCTGCTGAATTCTTATGTGTGCAAGTCCGTCCTGTACCGTATCATCAGCACAATTGATTGCATCAGCAAAGGGGTCAAAGTTTTGCAACTTCTGGATGGACATACGATATACCAATTTAACACCGCCAAGAAATAAAACTGCCAATCGAATATCGGGCCTAACTTGTCAAATCCAGTTCGGAAATTATCCATATCCCATATCGTTGGAATTTCAGTTTTTTTTTTGCCTTTACAGGTTTAATCTGATCGGGATCCTTTCGCAGAAGGCAATCACTTTCGACGATTTATGAGCATCCCAAATAATTATTCACACTATAGAATGAAACTTGACACTTTTCGGATCAGAAGAAGCTCTTTCCTCGCCGAGACTTAACCTCCTACTTCTGCACTTGATTGTCCCACCTGCACCCTGTCAACAATATTAAATCGTCCCAGATCAATCTTAAATCGTCCCAGTTCAATCTTAAATCGTCCCAGTTCAATCTTAAATCGTCTGTTTAGTTGATCTGGGACATATTATGCCTGAATTTCCTTTAACCTTTTGCCGCGCCGAATAATCGAGCAGTTTTAATTGTGCGGAAGAAAAGAGAAAAAAAAAATAATAAAAAAAATAAGAGAAAAAAATCTATAGATTGATCCCATAATTTAAAGAAAAAAAGGAAGAGAGAAAAAATAGTAAGTTTAACTAACTGCTCGATTACTACAAGGCCTAGCCCAAAGCAATGTGTCGAACGGTTTCAGGATATGTTTTCAGGTTTACAGAAGAGATGTTAGCGGCGTTCATTTCCCTGCCGAAGCAAAAGTATCGCACCGAAGTGTTATTCGAGATATAGTATAGTTTGAAATAGGAGCCAAACGCGTCTGCTCACACAACAAAGCAAGGCCCGACGGGTTTTCAAGAAAATAGAGAATTGCGCTGTGGATATCAAATAAACCAAGTTATTGACTACATGTGCACTTTCTTTTCCCGAGAAACTGCAACATCATTTTCTAAGCTGGCAAGACATCTCGCTATAGACAGAGGCTGGATTTAAGTAAATGGGGATGACCAGTTGACATTAGGATGTGAGCAACTGGTCAATTAATCTTGGCCAGTGCACAGAAACACATCCTCTGGTATCCTCTTATGTTAGAAGCACCCCATCTGGAATACTTGAAGATGAACCTAATGAACCGGGCAAAAAGGCTAACTATATTTTAATATTTAGCATACATTTTGAAGCTTGGCATGGATTAAAAGTGCTGCTGAGGACCTATCTCCTTGGTAATATGGCTTTAGAGCAGAACGAACCACCATTGATGCAATTTTAAAGGTAGTAAGCGTGGTACAGGATGTAGAGACATATGGCCTGACTGAGAATAGATATGCTAATGCACTGGATAAAAGACTGGATGACTGCTCACGGTTTCAGTCTAGCTCTAGAAAAAACTGAACTGGTCATCCTGACAAAGGAGAGAATTCCCAGAGTAAGGACGATCAGTATTGAGAAAGTACTAGTTGAATCAAAACCATCCGTAAAGTAACTCGGGTTACTGACTAACTCGAAGTTGAGTTTCTCAGAACGAATCAGGGTAACGGCTGATAAAGCTATTTTATGCGTATCGATTCTAAGTCGACTTATGGCCAACGTAGGGGGACTTAATCTTTCAACACCCTTTGATGAACCCCATAGAGTCAGTGCGGAACAAAAATATGGGGTATGGAACAAAAATATGGGGTGATGTTCTCAGCAAGGAGTTGCACCGAAACCATTTGCCACAGACAGGGCTCAATCGAACACATGGTGAGACTGATTTCTACCAGACCCAGGTTTTCAGTGGGCGCGGGTCTTTTCAGTCTTACGTGCGTAAGATTGGAATGTCGCGATCCCCCGACTATAGTTTTTGCATAAGACATGAAGCCGATGTTTGTCACACATTTTGCGTACAAAAACAACTGCGCGGGGATCCCTATAAAGAAACAGGAGAGCTCTCTTTGGGTGGTCTAATAGGGGAGATGCTAAGATCGGTTGCCAAATGGTACCATGTGGCACATTATGTTCAAGCAGTCCCAAAAATTAAAAGGGGCTCACAGCAGCTGAGAAGGTTCGAGTTCGGGACTACTTTTCTAAGAATCCATCTTCCTTCCTCACCTCAAACTGGGCAAGCATTCCTCCAGCCCCGACGTCCCCAGATGCTGTGAGTGTCTTTCATCTTTTGGGACCACCCGAACATAATCTGCCACATGGTTCCATTTGTCAACCGATTCAAGCATCACCGCAATTATATTATCCGGGGTGAGCTCTGACGTCTCCCTGTAGAGGCAGGCATTGTCTACCTCTCCTGGGCAAAACCAACAATTGGGACACCCTGACGTACCAGTTTTGTGCAGGTAAGACACCTAATCCCACTCAAAACCTCAGTCAGATAGAAGTTCGTATCACCAAGCCATTGACTTAGCCACTTTTCCAGATCTGGGGTCCAGCTTCCCTTCGTGCTGTTGACCGAAGACTGCTGCCAATCGTTGAGTGAGTGCTGTCTCTACTCGTATGCAGAGATAGGTCCCCAGCAGTACGTATCACTACAGTGAGTTTTCCCTTAATGAGTTTCTCTAGCACTTTCCCAGCCGTGTCTAGCATGCATAACGAGTGGCATGCAGACAGTGACCCGGGTGTTTCCCTTTCCCTTGCGAGCCTCGCAAGCAAGCGCTGAGGAGCAAGTCAGGACAATGGTGATAGGGCTAGGTGCAACATCTCAGCTGGGACACCATCTGGGCCTGGAGCCTTCCTTGCTTTCAGTGATAGGACTGCCTCTTCCAGTTTTGGGCATATGAAAAGAGTTGGACGAGATGAGCGCACTACCTTGTCCATCTTTCCGCTTCATATATGCAAGGCGTCCAAAGGGCACTAAGCTTCCGCATAAATAGCTAGTAGCCAAGACTCCACGGATCCTTGTTCACGTCCACTAGATCTTGCCAGTAGCGAGCGTTACCATTGTTCATCAATGTGCGAGTGTATTTCCTGGCCGACTTACTATATGCTGCTACCCAGTTGCATGCGTCGTCTTAGTGCCGTGCCCGTTGAGCTTCACGCGGAAGTTTGCGGTGCTCCATTTTCCACTTCATGTATGTAAGGCATCCGCAGGGCACCAAGCTTCCACATAACCAGCTTAAAGTCAAGGTCCCGCAGATTCTTGTTCACACTTTCCACTAGAAGTTGTCAACTATGAGCCTTTTCTGGCCGACTTATATGCTGCTACCCGGTTCCATGCTCGTCACGGTTCCGTGCCCGTTGAGCCTTACGCCGAAGCTTGTTACACTCCCTTCGCGTTTCAGTGATTTCAGTCGACCACCAGTGCAGTGGGAGTTTGCTGTGCCGGGATTTTTGACGGGACATAGAAGCGGTGCAACCAGTCGTGGCGATACTCACAGTAGAGGTGACCACGCCGTGTGCTGCCAGCTCTTCTGTTCTCTGCAAATCACCTGCCATGAGCACCTTGATGAACCTTTCGACGTCCATCCTTGCGATTTTCCACCCAATTGTAGAGGGTCGAGAGCATGGACGTCGAGACGCAACATCATGGATCTCAAGCAGAATGTACTGATGATTACTACCTGAGCAGTCCACTAATACTCTCCAATTGTGTATCCTCCTAACTAAGGACTGAGGTGAATGACACACCTGGTATGGTTCCTTCACAGCCAATATGACGGAAAGTGGTGTATTTCCGCTACTTAGCACGACCAGTACCATCCAGTTCACCATTTCTAGGATTCTTTTTTCCCGCGGATCAGTTAAAGACATGCCCTGTTCGATTGCCTTAGCGTTGAAGTCTCCCCCAATGAGAACGTTACCATCTGTGTTCGATACAGTACCCTCCAAAGCATTAAACTTGGCTTAGAAAGATTATACCGGCTCGTTTGCACCGAGCCCTCTTCTCGGAAATCACTGTTCAATAATGCAGAACTTTTGTTGTGTTGTTGCTCACTCAGCAGCAGAACGTCAGCTTCCACACGGAAAAATGATTTTTGTCGAGGGGAAATTGAAAGGGAACGAGAGAAAAATTTATCGTGAGATGAAGTTCACTGGTATTTACGTTACAATTGCGAATTCTGCGGTACTTTAGTTTGTGATCAGGTTCTAAAGTTTAGTTGCTAACTAATTGAACGGAATTTCCACAATCCGGTTTGTGACATTTAATTCTTCACGCCATCTGATTTACAGTTGGAAAGTTGGAACTGTAAACACCGCGAATTCTCCACTCCCCGATCACTCTATGATTCGCAATGTATTCATGAACCAAAACGATTGAACTTTTCAGATAATTTTTCAACACAACTGTAATTATTTCACGTCAATATTTTCTTCACGTTTCTCTCGTCTAACGGTTTTTTTACCAAATGTATCGCAATTAATGCATAAACTATTTTCCTTCGCAGGATAGGGACAAACTACCGTTATTTTTTTTTCTCGCACGCGGAACCACTTTCTAATTAACAAAACTTTGCCGCAGTAGCAAGTACAATCGCAATAAATAACTCGTCACTATAATTTTTCCCTCGCATGCGGAACCACTTTCTCATTAACAAAACTTTGCCGCAGTAGCAAGTACAATCGCAATCAATTTTCTTTATTATCTTCGCTTTACGTGGCGTCCGCGCTGTGTGGCGGTTTCTCGCAGACTCCCCGAAATCTCCCGGCGACAGCACCAGCAGCACCAACCGGTCATACTCCCGCTACCGCCACCGCTATCGCTCGTACCGTTCACTATGACAGTCTCTTCTTAACAATCCCTTTCTCGCTTGTTTTCATCTCGCTTGCGACTCGTTACAACGAAATGAGGAGGATGTTAATGAATGCTAAAATTGATTACTAGGCGTGGGTGCGGGATGTGAAAGTTGTATGCATCGGTTGCCCTGTATTAAACTCATGCATTTTTTTGCGAGAAGGTGGGTAGATCCGTTGCTAAGCAAATATCTTCAACTAATTTCGACTCAGCCGAATAGCCAACTGATACAAAAGCTTCGTGAAGCCTCGAAATGTTCGCTTGTCCCATCGCAAATAGGACGCTTAAGAGGAGTTCATAATTAAGTGCACCTTCCGCTGAAAGCAGTGTATTAATGATAACCCATTGGAATGACGTGAGAAGACTCGTTTTGAAGAAGTCACGATCATACAATTTTCACCGTTCATTCAAACTTTGCAAAGATGTGAGAACGGTTCTAGTTATGTGCGGATCGTTTCCATTACCAAGTGCTCTCCCATAGGAAGTTAGAATCGCTAAAAACTGTTCGGCATGCTGTGGCGCGTCATCCGATGGCGTTACAAAATTGCTTGCACCTGGCGAAAATCCACGAAGTACTTGTGACTTGTAAAAATATTGCCAGCGCTGATGAAGTATACCATCGAATAACGAGTGTAAAGCATATGCCACATCGGAATGGTCGAGAATGTTATTGCCAGTCAGCAATAGAGGAAGAATATGGTCCAAGGCTAGCGTTAGAATGGGCGGGATAAGTGATGATAGTGTACTTGGTTGTTCAACAACTACAAGTAACATTTGCAGAATTCTTCCCATTGATTTCAACTGGCAAACTGTAAGTTGTTTTCTTGTGGATGATTGAATGAATACACTTAGCATATCTCGGACGTAAATGCTGCCAAGCTGGATTTGTTCTTCATGTGCAGGCAATTGCTTGGCCATTAGATGTTGACGAGCTATGATTTGATGATTTTTCGATTTATGACTAGACCGATTCGCCACCGTTCGTGATATTGATGACAACGATGTCGTCGTTGTTGATGACGAATCATTTAATGTTTGATAGTAAATATTTTGTTGATGCTGTTGAGTTTGGTGACGATTGTAATATTGATACTGTTGATGATAGTAATGATGCTCTGATCGACCCTTTTCATCAGCCTGTCACTCTTGCAATTCATTGGTAGATGCGTTTTTATATAGGGTACAAATCAATTGATTTATTTCATTATCATCAATGTCTGTTAGATCTAGAAACTCATAAGGCGCTACGGATGCATTTGGATCCATGGCACTTATGCTTGTTGCATTTTCACGTGTGCTTGTCGCATTTTCACGAGGATTTGGCTGTGGTGGGCCCCCATTATTCATGACGCTGACACGCTCCGTGCCTAATTACTATATGCGGTGTGACCATAGCCAAGGTATTTGAAACATTTCCCGTTTCCTACAGGTGACCTACCCTATCTTATTTTGCCCTTATTCAGAAATTGTTCGACGTCCTTTTCGGTGCGTTGTCCCTATGGTTTTCTGGTGTCAGTTTCGCTTTGATCCTGCCCACGCTAAGTCACTCCCTTTTGATGGCCTCTTCTATCTTGGCCAGGTCGATGATGCATTCAATGTCTCTTAATAAGGCGGTTACCATTGTCTCGAGCAAGGCGACAGTTGCGCCTTTGCCGAGGATTTTCTTTACTGTTTGTTTATTATCGGCTTCTACTCCGAATACGATCAATATTTGGCACAACAACGTTTGTTATACTGCTTCAATAGTAGTTTTAGTGTCTTTGAGCCTTTAAAATCCCCTGATATCCTGCAGCACTTCTGCTGTAGGAACGGCCATTTTGGGGTTTTACGAACAGTGCCTTCGGCCTTTTTTCTCCTGTTTAGCATCAGGTATTTTTTCTTATTGGGCACCAATGCAATCTATATTTTCTGGAAGAATTTTCTTTGAGGCCTTCTTGCTTCTTTTGTCAGCACTTTCTGAAACCCCGGATCTGGTGTTCCACGCTCTTCAAGTGCTTCTTGCTTCCTTTTTTTCATCCTGATCTCCATCGATTGAGCTAAATGCCATTCTTTTATTAATGCTGTGCGTCCCTTTTATATTTTAGGACTGCCCGAGCATAATGTGCCACCTGGTTCCATTTGTCAACCGATTCGAGCATCATCGCGACAATATTATCCGGGGTAAGCTCTCTCTCTCTCTTGGGCAAAACCGACAATCGGGGGACCGTGAGTTACCAATCTTGTGCAGGTAAGATTGAAAACACCCATGCCCGCTCAAAACCTGGGTCGGATAGAAGTCAGTCTCACCTTGCCTTCGATTTAGCCACGGTCTCACATCCGGAATGAGGCGCGCAGTCCACCTTCCTTTCGTGCAATTGACCCAAAACTGCTGCCAATCTTTGAGCGAGCGCTGTCTCTCCTCAAGGACAACCGTCTCCCTCGCATCCTCGTTTCGGCACAGGTAAATAGCGCGGCGCTCTCTAGCAACGATTCTTTTATTAATGTTAGATGGTAGAGCTATCTGCGCGTGCCCTTTAGGCTTAACTCTCAGCGCTACTTTAGCCTTCTGCCCTTCATCGGCCTTTTGGTCCTCATTGACCTTTAACCAGCTTCTCCGGTAATGCCCAATGCGATTCAGGAGCTCTTTTAATTCGGAGAACCTATTCTTTACATCTTTGCTGATTTTTGGCGAATCTCATGCAGTGGTAGTGAAAACATACAACGGAACTTTATTTGTCTGGTCACTTCTTTCTTTTCCTACCATAATGACTTTGTGGACTTCAGGGTTGTTCGTCATTATTTCAAGATTTAAGACCCTTGCTTTGGCTGCTTGGTATTGATCGGGGCAGTAAATCTCGAATTTTTGAATTTCTTAATGTTGTCCCCCAACACTTGAACATCTTGCGCGTCCTGCAAAGTTTCCAGCTCTACCTCTTTAAGACCTTCTGGCGTTCACACCCTTTTTTTGCTGTGCCTGAACGCCCTGAGAATCTCAGCCTCTGCAAGACTATCTGCTAATCTCTGTTTTTCTTCCATCTTTATAGTCACTGTATTCATCGTCGTTTTTGTCAACTAGTAAAATGTAGTTGTCATATACTTCAAGTTGCTGCCAACTTGTATGGCTTTCACTGACCTCGTAGTTTGGGTGACGACAAAAACATAATCATTTTGCAAACTATTTCTCGAAAATCCAAGCAAGTCTACAGTCACGTGGAAATCTATTGTATTTGTCTCCAGTTTCACATTATATTATACGAGTAATTACACAATTTTGCATCGGCTATCAAATTGTTGTTAAAAACTCGTTTACTTTGAAATTTTCAGGATACATACATTAATTACTAGATCATCGGAATATGATTTTTGGGCGTATTTAAAGGTCTTCTTTCGATTTTCTGTTTGATACCCATGTTCATCATCATCATCTATGGCGTGACAGCCAAAGCCAGGCCTTGGTCTCCAGGATTAATTTCCTCCAATCATCACGGTTCCGCGACCTTCTCCGCCAGTTATTTACTCTCAACAAGGACCAGCTGTCAGCTTCTATTGTGTATTCCCATCGAGTCCTCGTTCTCCCCGTTCGACGTCTACCTTACCTCTACCCGTCAATGTTCTTTTGGGTAACCGGTTTTCTTCCATTCTTTCTACATGGCCCGTCCATTGCGATTTCCATAACTTTACGCAAGAGGAAACAGGTGGATCGTCAAATAGCTCATACAACTCATCGTTGTAACGTACGAGTAGTCGCGTAGTCTCCCCTTAATTCCTTGTTTCACCGGGCCGTAGATTTTCTGGAGCACTTTGCGTTCAAATACATCCACCGCCTTTTTGGATTCGCTCTTCAGGGTCCATTTAGCACTTCCATATAACAGCACAGGTTTGACTAGTGTTTTGTTAATGCGGAGTTTATGTTGGCTGTGCACAAGAATGGGCAGTACGGAGTAATATTCTTTATTTGCGGCGTTTATGCGGCGTCCAATCTCGTCCTTTTCGGTGCCTCTTCTATTCACGTTCGCTCCAAGATACAAAAAATTCTCTACACTCTCAAGGTTGTAGTCGCCTACGGTCAGGTTCTGTCGAACTGGAGTTAACTTGTAGGCCAATTCAGTTTGCTTCAAATTCTAGGCTCAGAATTGCTCCTTTGGCATCTAAGATTGAACGTGCCATAATATTGACGTCATCAGTATATGCTACCAATTGTGTGGACTTGAATATTATTAGACCCAAGGTTTCAGCTAATGTCTTCCTAATCACGAGTTCCAGCGCAATATTAAAGAGCATTGGGGCAAGTCCATCTCCTTGTTTTTAGCCTGATTCCAGCTTTAATTTTCTTCCTATGGTTTTAGAGAAATTTTCAATATTCAATTCTCCTTAAAACTATATTCAAAAGCTCTTACAATCAATTCCCATATAAGATGCTTTTCAAACTTCCACTTAAAATAACATGTTCATATTCGACAATAGGTGCGAAGAAAAATTAAATTAAAACACAAATCACGTGTGTGCCAAACGACACCCAATACCAATTAAAGCTACTCTAGCATAATACACGCGTTTCACCTTGTTTCCGCAATAAAGTAAAGTTCCGTTCGCACCAAACGAAATCCACGGAATTCCAAAATTACACATTCAACCTTCATCCGCTTCACGCTCATTCTCATTCTTACCAATTACAAGAACTTACCCCCGTAATCTTATATAAAACACATTACAAGCCATTTCAATCCCAACAAATCCTTAAACCTCATTCACTTCGATGCCTGCCAACATACACACGCACAAGCCCATAGCATTAGGATCCTTTAAAATTCCCATCATTCTTCTAATGATACCTTAAAACCCCAGAACATAAATTCCATTTCGTGAAGAAGAAATTGCGTAATCTCATATGGCTTTTAATACAGCACCCACTGACACCTTCATCAAACACAACACAGTCACCGCGTGAAGGCAGAGGACTTGAAGTATGCAAATCCTGTCTATAGTTCACTCCACCTTACGAACCTAGTCAAAGCTCTCCATGCCCTCGACGTGTTGGCGAATGGGAATTTTGTAATTTATTGCGATCTCGACGAAAGCAAAATGTCGTGGTATTTAAAATGATGATGGAGATGGGATAGGAAAAAGGGATTCCCATTCGTTTGCATTTCACACGCTGATATCGCTGATGCCTAGCGCCTGAACAAACAAATATCGACAAATCTTTCAAATGATTCGACAGAAGCTAATATTTCTACGTTTGCCAAAGTTTGGCTAAGAGAAAATCTCCAGGAGGCTGACGGGCGAATGTTTAACCTGCTCGGGATGATATGAGAGCTTACTATACTACGAGGTGTCCTAGGATTGAGACAACATGCACGTTGATGTGATAGGACTTTACATAAGTAGCAGAAATACAGCGAACAATAATTGAAACGTGATTGGAATTATAAGTAGACAATCTTCTACTTGATTGCACGCTTTCTTCGTTGTCCTTTTTGCGAATGGTGGTGCGAAGTGTTTAGTATTCCGGGAAAGTGTGCTCTTTGCTACGTGAAACTTTATATGGCGACTTATTCATAAAGGAAATTGTTCACATCAATTGATTTCCAGGAATAAAGTTCGATTGATAGATGCAGGACGTGCATTCATTAACAAATGTATAGAAACAACGGAGGAAATGAATCAGTCATGCAGGTGTGCGTGCAAATTAAAATTTTACATTAAGAAAGAAATAGTTTTTAACGCTTTTTCAAAGAGTTAATTAGTTCCTTAGCATACATAATTCAAATTTCTTACACATCATCCTTTATGCACTTTAAGTTGCTCCTATTCTCCTTAGGGCTTGCTCAAGATCCTTTGCCCAGACAAATAGTATATTTCGTATGAGAGTCTATTACAATTTAACAAGGAAGAAAATCCCTGGAAGAAGGACAAACACTATCAGGGATATACTGATTGAGTCAAAATCGACAGCGAAGCACTCGGTTTAATTGGTAGACTGCGGATCAAAGCTATAGGCCGACGTTCTCAGCAAGGAACTGTAATAAACATAAGGTCGGTCTTCTTTATACCTCGCTGAGACTTATGCTTGACCATCGGTACCCTTAAACAGAAGAAAAATCATTACAGAACTGTACCAAAAACCGCTTGTCGCAAGTACAGAGATGAGGAGAACTAAAACTTGCATCTGAATATTGAACAGTTTTTGGCCCCGTAGTTATAGTTATAGCATCCGTGACACGCATTGCCACTCTTGCTAGAGTCAAGCTTAGATTTTTTTTTTTTTTTTTTTTTTTGTGGTAGGGAGGTGAAGGCATTTATGCCCGCCGAGTCTGGCAGTGTGGGACTCCCATGGAGGATACCTTTGGACTACCCACTAAACACCTCCCCTGTCAATCTGAGAACCTAGCCTGGAACCGTTTGACACATTACTTCGGGCCAGGTCTCGTTTTGTTACGCCGTGGGGCGCCTTCAAGCTGGGGAGTCCCTTTCCTAGCGGGAGGGGAGGGGGGAAGAGGAATTGCCAGAAGAGCGATCCCCCAGCCCCAGCGCCTCCGGCTGCTGTGAGTCCCTTTTATATTTTAGGACTGCCCGAGCATAATGTGCCACCTGGTTCCATTTGTCAACCGATTCGAGCATCACCGCAACTATATTATCCGGGGTGAGCTCTCCCGTCTCCCTGTAGAGTTCCCTTCGCAGCCTGGCCCATTTCGTACACGCAAAACATGTGTGACAGGCATTGTCCTCCTCTCTTGGGCAAAACCGACAATCGGGAGACCGTGACTTGCCGATCTTGTGCAGGTAAGACTGAAAACACCCGTGCCCGCTCAAAAGCTGGGTCAGATAGAAGTCAGTCTCACCATGCTTTCGATTTAGCCACGGTCTCACATCCGGGATGAGGCGCGCAGTCCACCTTCCCTTCGTGCAATTCCTCCAAGACTGCTGCCAATCGTTGAGCGAGCGTTGTCTCTCCTCGCGGACAACCATCTCCCTCGCATCCTCGTTTCGGCGCAGGTAGATAGCGCGGCGCTCTCTAGCAAGGAGGGCGACAGGTATCACGCCTGTAATCACCCTCACCGCCGAGTCGGAGACTGTTGGATACGAAGATGCAATTCTCAGTGCTCCTCTTCTCTGTACCTGTGCCAATCGTTTTCGGTATACCTCCTTGCTGAGAGCGTCGCCCCATACCTCTGCTCCGTACAGTAGCACTGACCCCACAGCACTCATCAAGAGGCGTCTTCTTGATGGGCTGGGTCCCCCTACGTTGGCCATAAGTCGACTCAGGGCCGATATTCCCGAAGCAGCCTTCTCAGCCGTTGCCCTGATTTGCTCAGAGAAACTCATCTTCGAGTCGATCAGTAGCCCCAGGTACTTCACCGCTGGCTTCGATTCGATCTGTATATCTCCAATACTGATCATCCTTACTCTAGGGATTCTCTTTTTTGTCAAGATGACCACTTCGGTTTTCTCCAGTGCTAGACTGAGCCCGCGAGTAGTCATCCAGTCCCTCACTCGGCGCATTAGCATACCTAGCCTAAGTTGCGCTTGTTCAACGGTGCGTCCGGCGACCAGAGCCACAACATCATCCGCATAGCCGACCAAGCGCGACTCATCTGGCATCTCAAGTCTCAGTAGCCCGTCGTAAGACACGTTCCACAGGTCCGGACCAAGGATAGATCCCTGGGCAACACCCGATGTAACCGCCATCCTTCGTTGGCCCTGTGTCGTGTCGTAGAGCAGGCTTCGGTCCTTTAGGTAGTTCCTCAAAAGCCGCATTAGATATTCTGGAACTTGAAAAGAGTTTTCCAGCGTATCCAGAATATCCACCCATCTAGCGGAGTTGAAGGCATTCCTGACGTCGAGTGTCACCAACAGGACGATCCGTCGCTTGGTGCGACTATATGCCTCTGCCTTTTGGACCGCATTCACCACCTCTGCAATCGCATCAATGGTAGAACGTCCTGCTCTAAAGCCGTACTGCCGAGGAGATAGGTCCCCAGCAGCACGAATTGCGTCAGTGAGTCTTCCCTTGATGAGTTTCTCTAGCACTTTCCCAGCCGTGTCTAGCATGCATAACGGGCGGTATGCAGACGGCGATTCAGAATTTCCCTTCCCCTTGCTGACCAGCACGAGCCTCGCCACCTTCCATCGTACCGGGAAAACCCCGTCCCGTAGACAAGCGTTGAATGTGCTGAGCAGCAAGTCAGGACAATGGTGATAGACGAGCTGCAAAACCTCAGCTGGAACACCATCTGGACCTGGAGCCTTCCTTGCCTTCAGGGAGAGGACTGCCTCCTCCAGTTCCAGCTGTGTGAAGAGTGGGCACTCGACTGCTGTTTCACCATGGACAGCGTCAACACGGACGGGATGGGCGGGGAAGAGTCCCCGCACTATCGCGTCCATCTTTTCCGCGTCATGTATACAAGGCTTCCGTAAGGCACCAAGTTTCCCCATGACCAGCTTGTAGCCAAGGCCCCACGGATCCCTATTTACATCGTCCACGAGGTCTTGCCAGCATCGGGCCTTGCTCTTGTTAATAAGCCTGCGAAGATATTTCCTGCCGGACCTGTATGCTGCTAGCCTAGTGTCTGCCTCCTCCCGTGTTCGCGCCCGCTGGGCCTCTCGCCGAAGTTTGTGACACTCGCTTCTTTGTTCGGCGATCTCGTTTGACCACCAGTATACTGGAGGCTTACCATGTCGGGGTCTCCGGCGGGGCATGGAAGACTCGCAAGCAGCTATGATGGTACTCATAGTTGAGTTCACCAAGTCCTTGGCTGTAGGCCCTCCACTCCCTGGCGGAGCTCCCAGCAACGGTGCGCCTGCCGTAAGCGCGTCAGTGAACTTCTCGACGTCCATCCTCCCAGTCCTCCATCCGAGGATTGAAGTTTGGGCATATGCACGCAGAGTGGCACCGTCGTGAATCTCAACAGCTATACGAGGTGTGTTTTTTTTTCAAAAAATATTTATTTATTCATGAATATCTATTTTGTCCCCTTCAAAGTAATCCCCATGAGATATTATACACTTGTGCCAACGGTTTTTCCAATCTTCGAAGCACTTCAAAAAATCATTTTTTTTAATCTTGTTCAGCTCCTCCTTCGATGCCGTCTTTATCTCGTCAAGCGTAGCGTAACGTCGTCCTTTCATGGGCCTCTTCAGTTTAGGAAACAAGAAAAAGTCACAGGGGGCCAGATCTGGGGAATACGGTGGCTGCGGCATCATCAGTGTGTTGTTTTTGGCCAAAAAGTCGCGCACAAGCAACGATGTGTGAGCAGGGGCGTTATCGTGGTGCAAAAGCCAATTTTTGTTCTCCCACAAATCCGGGCGTTTCTGGCGGATTGCTTCGCGCAAATTGCGCATAACTTGCAGGTAATATTCCTTATTGACCGTTCTTCCCTGTGGCAAGAACTCATGATGCACCACGCCCCTGCAATCGAAGAAAACTGTCAGCAAAACTTTCACATTCGACCGAACTTGGCGCGCTTTTTTCGGTCTTGGTTCATGCGGCAGCTTCCATTGAGATGATTGAGCTTTGGTTTCCACGTCATAACCATAAACCCACGATTCGTCACCAGTTATGACCCTCTGGAGCAAATTTGGTTCGTCGCGGACAGAGTTTAACATCTCATTAGCAATGTTCATGCGTTGCTGTTTTTGGTCGCAATTGAGCAATTTTGGTACGAATTTCGCGGCGACCCGTCTCATGCCCAAATCGTTGATAAAAATCGAATGGCACGAGCTAATCGATATGTTTAGGTCCTCAGCAACTTCTCTAACGGTGATTCGACGATTGGCCAATACCATTTTCTCCACTTCATTAATTTTTTCGTCTGTTGTTGAAGTGCTCGGGCGTCTGGCACGCTCTTCGTCGTTCACATCTTCTCGGCCTTCTTAAAACATTTTGTACCACCGATAAACGTTGCTTCGGTCCAAGGTAGCTTCTGCGTATGCCACAGTCAACATTCGGAATGCATCCGCGCCCTTAATTTCGTTTTTCACACAAAATTTGATACACGTTCTTTGATCCATTTTTTTTGATTAAGTAAAAATCGAAGACGATTGAAAACACGTGCAAGTAAAGCAGCTATCACCAATTAAGTGAACATTCAAAATGGCCGAGCTTGTCGGCATAAGTGACAGACATGAGTACCAACATAACGCCACAAAAAAATCGAAATTCGAATATACGTAACCCGCGAAAATTCAAAATTCGCGATACTTTTTGAACACACCTCGTATACTGGTGATCACTAGCCGAGTAGTCCTCTAGTACTCGCCAGTTGTGTACTCTAGGTACCAGGGACTCCGAAGCGAGTGTCACATCGGGTATGGTTCCTACGCAACCCCAGCGGCGGAAAGTAGGGGTGTTACCAGTATTTAGGACAAAAAGCGCTGTTCTGGCCGCCATGTCCAATATTTGCTTTCCCCTTGGGTCGGATTGTGGCATACCCCATTCGATGGCTCTAGCGTTGAAGTCTCCCCCGACCAGCATGTGGCCCTCTGTGTTCGAGACAGCGTCCTCCAGGGCATCGAGTTTGGTTCGAAAGGATCGCATTGCCTCGTTAGGCGTCAGATAAACACTGAAATATGTTATCCCTGAACACTGCACCCACACAAAACCATCCCCGCGTCCATGGCCCTGCACCTGAAGGCGGGCGCTGTCTCGAACCCAGATGGCCGAGGTACCAGTTTTGTCAGGGTACCACGCTTGCGAGTCCTTGTTATGATGTTGCTCGCTCAGCAACAGGAGGTCAGCTTTCTTATCCCTCGCAAACTGCTCAAGTAGGTCCTGGGCGTTTGTGCTTCGGTGCAAATTGACCTGCAGGATACGGATCATTTGAGTATCGATTTGGCTTTAGTTAGGGCCTCCTTGAAAACCCGGCATCTCCCTGTCCCCGGCTCATGTTTGAGGTCGCCGGGTGCTAGCTTAGCGTCCTTGCAAAGAATGCATTTTGCCTCGTTCGTGCACTCCTTCCTTTTGTGCCCCGTTTCACCACATTTGTAGCACAGAGATCTCCTGTCGGGTCCCCTACAGCCATACGCGGTGTGTCCGTATTCGAGGCATCTGAAGCAGCGGATAGGGATCGCTCTTCTCCGTATCCTGCAGATCACCCAACCTATCTTAATTTTGCCCTTCGCCAGGATTTGCTGGGCGTCTTTATCAGCTAGTTCGACAATAGCCATGCGTTGCCCCCTTGAGTTTTCACGCGTCAATCTTGCCTTGACTTCACTTAAGCTGGGGAACTCCCTCCTAATGGCATCCTCTACTTCAGCTTTGTCCGTGACGCAGTCGAGGTCCCTGATTTCCAGGGTGGCCATTGGTTCGAGCGAGGCAACCGTTGCCGCATCTCCAAGAACCTTTTGAACCACGTCACAGAATGCATCTTTGTTTGTGGCCTCTGGCCCGAATTCCACCAGCAAGCCGCCGGTCCGGGTTGGTCGAACTGCTTTGATGGCAGTTTTGGTGTCGTCTGGCTTGACCGCTCCTTTAATTTCACGGAGGACATCTGCGTAGGTTCGGCCCTTAGTGGGTTTAATAAGCAGTGCCTCTCGCAAGGGTTTGTGCCGCGGTTTGCTTTTTATTTTCTGCGGTATAGCGGGGGGCTCCTTGTTCTCTTCGTGGTTGAACTCTTTGTCTTTTTTTTCTAGGAGTAGCTTTTTGGCCGCTTTTTTCGCTGCCTTGTTTCGCACCACATGAAACTCCTCGCCTGGAGTGTCAACTTCGTTTATGGTCTCATCCTTCCTCCTTTTCTCACAGTCGCCTTCAATTGGGCTACCGGCCATTCTTTTGCTGCTGCTAGGACCCACTGATGCCTCGAGGGAGAGCGTGTCTTTTTGGTGCTTCTCGGCTGCAAGCCACCTTCGCCTGTAGTGCGTTATGCGGCCAAAAAGCTCCTCCAGTTCAAGAATGCCATTCTTGACACTCTTGCCTATGTTTTTCTGCACTTCGCAGGCAGCCCTCAGTTGTTTGACGATATTCCCCGCTTTCCGAGTAAGCCGCTCCTCTTCGGCGCGGTCAAGGGCGATTGTGTTATTTGGCGCCACCTCTTGGGAGAGGCCCCCGTTTCCTAGCCCTTTTGCTTCTATCGCTTGGATCGCGTTTGAAGTGGCGTCGGCCAACGGCAAAACTTCTCCCTCCCCCAGTCTTACACTGGCCTCCGTTGGTGTCGCAACTTGATCCGGATTGTGTACGTCTTGCACTGGGCGCTCCGGGGTGCGCATAGTCCTTCTACTGCGCCCAAAGGCTGCAATGATGCCAGGTTGCACAACGCACTCTGCCTTCTTTCGTTCGTTAGTCCGTCTGTGGTCTGTCTCCGATGATTTAACCTGTGGTGTTGACTTTAACAGTGTTTCTGGGGTTTGCTGCCTCCCCCCGCAATCAGTGACTTGTTTTATCGGTGTTCTTGCCAACAGCGGTTTTTGCCTGAAAGGGTTCTCCGTGCTAGCGTCCTGTTTGCTTGTGGTTTCATTTGTTTGCTCCATTTTATTGGGTCCCCCCTCGGAGCCGCTATCTCCGTTCGTGTGTGTAGTCGCCTTTTGGTCCCATGGTTATCTTTGCAGAGCAGGGAGGCCATGCGAGGGTTGGCACAAGCCCTTATGGGGACAAGTGCTCAGAGCCAGACCAGCGCTAATCGGGAGTCCGTCTCAACCGAACCTACACCACCAACCCAATGGTGCGAACTTCGAACGTACTCCGAGGTCTGCCAAGGTTTTACCGGGACGGAGACGGTATGATAGTTGAATTGGAGCCGTTCACACACGAGTTTCACCTCGGCGCTACTGTGCAAAGCAACTAGGTCCAAACCATCACATCCGCCAGCCCAAAGCGTCAATTCCAGTTCGTTGTCCAAAGCGTAATCCAGATACAATAAGAGGGAACCTCACGGCACCCCCCATATCCTCGGGTCCGTGGGGGCGGCACTCCCCAAAGAATGCTAGCCTCCAAGAATGTTCTTGTCGACCGGCTTTCTCCCTGCGGGAATTTCCTCGGGTACGTGGGCGCGGAACTCCCCAAAGAATGCTAGCCTCCAAGAGTGGTCTTGTCGACCGGCATTCCCCCTGCGGAGTTTCCTCAGGTACGTGGGGGCGGAACTCCCCAAAGAATGCTAGCCTCCAAGAGAGCTCTTGTCGACCGGCATTCCCCCTGCGGGAAGAGTCAAGCTTAGATTGCCAGGACGCCAACACTCAACAACGGGAGAGAGGACGTTCAAGTAGAGTAGGCAGTTAGCGATGAGGCGTCAGAGAGATCGGATTCATGTGAATGTTCAGAGTGAATAAACAATAATAATCAGGTATAAAAAAAAACAACTTTTGCTTCAAAAATTGAAATTTATCCATTATATTTTTTTTATAAAAAAAAACCGAAGTGCTTATTAGTGAACTAATCTCACTTATGGTTACGTAGTAACTAACTTAAAGTTTAAATTAATTTCTTTTCTGAATCTCGCGAACAAAGAAACTCATCTTTCAATTTTCACTTTGAAATTCCATTAAAATTAATTGAAAGAATTGAGCATCGAAACTGTCATTATCTTCAATCAACACCTCGCAATTTTCAATCCGACCTACATCTAAGCCAATCTCAATTCAATCATTAGCAATTAATAGTTTGCATTTAATCCATTAGTATTAACTTACATATGAATCAATCTCAAGTAGATTGATTCATTCTATCCAACATAGATTTCACACCGGGGATAAGTAACGCACAAGCTTGCTTGAAGCTTGATGTGCGAGATTATATTTATGTGATGATCCATCATCACATTTACTTAAAGTAATGGCTTCATTTGTAATAAACATAAGCAGTCGAGTAGCCCCGTGGTGATCAGGAGTGGCTGCTCCTGAAGAGAAAAGGTGGTCACCCCGTCGAAACTGCTTAGTTTGTTGTTTTACTAGTGTAAAGTAAACTGCATCCGTCAAGTTTCCATCCTTTATGCAGAGATGAGTGGTTCACTTCAGCCACTTTAACATCTTTAGGTTTGACATTCCCCTTGTAATGCAACGACCTTCTTCGGTGAAAGTAACGGTTGCTTTTTGTGTAATGTTTGCGTTTGTCTCAAGCCTCCGTGTCCGCTAACTTTAACGAGGCAAAACAATATTGAATTTCTGTAGAGTAGATTAATTGACACCTAATAGAACTTTTCTAAAGACAATAAGAATTGATCGATGCGTCTTGTAGAGTAGAGTACGCGTGATAAGTATTTTGTAGTGTAGCTTCGTGGCTCGACAAGAACCCGCCTCATATGATCCCGCAAATGCTAGTCGTCAAGCACGCGTACGCGGTCGTTAAGCGAAGCTAGTTAGCTGAGCTCGGTGTTGTTTTAGCTCGCTGACACTTGTGCCAGACCATCGGCACCCGTGTCCTACACGGACATTTCGAAATTCATTACACATTATCAGCCTCTGATATGACAAAACTTCCAAAAATGCAAGATGAAGCAACGAATCGATAGCGAGGAAATCAAATGCGGTCACATCACTGATGAGGAGAACTAAAGTTGTTTGAGATCACCAATGCTTACCACTATTGTTTTGCTAAAAATATGTCGCAATTGGGGCAATGTAATTTACTGGAGATGGACATTTCACTAACAGACGGCAAAATGCCATTTCCTAAACGTGAGGCTACACGGAAGATGATATAGATGCTTCGCAACCACGGAATTATTAGGAAAAACAATTCGGAGTACGTTTCAGCAATAGTTATGGTCCGGGATCAACATAGAAGCGAGCGATTGTGTGTAGAGTTCCATGCGCCCCTTAATGTCATCATGAAGTAACCTTTCTTGATGCCATCGGTGGAAGAACAGCTGTCTATCCTGTCAGGGCGATGCTACATTATAACTTTAGATTTAATGGCAGGCTATCATCAAGCTCCTATATCTCAGTCATCAGGGAAATATACAGCCTTTCTATTAGATGAAGGACAGTATGAACTCAACGTCATGCCCTTTGGAATGGTGAAAATCTCAGCAATATTCAACAGAACTATGTCCACTATAATTAAATGCACGAAGCGGAAGGTGGTCAAGAACAAAGATGAAATTATTATAGCAACTGACATTGTAAACGAAGCGCTCGAGACACTTAAGAAGTTTCTTCAATTTTTAGGCGACGCCGACATGACCCTACGTTTGAGCAAGTGCACATTTCTGTCAAACGAACTTGCGTTTCTCAGACTCAGACGGATATCTAATGAAGGAATTGCTCCAGGCAACATAAAAACCGGGAGTATTAGCAAGTTTCTCGTACCGATTGTTCGAAGTGTTGTAAGACGATTCCTCGGGTTGGTGGGGTACTTCAGAAAATTCGTGAAGGACTTTACTGTTACCCCCGCACCTTAAACACAATTGCTGTCGACTGTTCCAGCGGAAGAGAGTTCAAATGGATGTACTAACACCTGCAAGCATTTGACAATCTCAGAGATACCTTGGTCAGCACGCCGATCCTTGATGTATACGATGTCACATCAAATTATGAGGTGCACACTGACGCAAGTACCCATGATTTATGTGGAGTGCTATTGCAAAAATCTGTCACCGGTCAGTGGAAGCCGATTGTGTACTATAGTAGAAAGTGTTCTGCTAGCGAGGTGAGATACCACAGCCAAAAATTGGATGTGTTGGCGATTGTCGAGTCAGTCGAACGTTTCCTGTTGTATTTACTCAGTAAGACTGACTACACCACCATCAGCACAACTAAAGCGAAAACTTCGCTAGTGCCGCGTATTGCTAGAAAGTGGTTGTAACTGCAAGAGTATAGCTTTATAACAGTTCATCGGCAGGGTGACAAAATGTAGCACATCGATTTCCTGAGCCATGCACCTGTTGGTATAGCAGTCGAGACGTTACCTGTAGATGATAAGGTTTGGAAGTTGAAAGTATATCAGCATGATTGGCTGGCAGGAATGCAGCTCCAAGATCTGAAAATTCTAGAAATAATGGATGCGTTGCAAGGCAAGCGATCGACTGACCAAATAAGGCAGTTACAAGCGGACTATGTTATCAAGGATAATTGTCTGTATAGACGTATGGGACGTGAAATTGTTGGTGCCAAAACCAATACGTTGGCAAATCATTCGAACCTTCCACGATGAAATGGAGGACTTCTGTGGACGAACGACTCTGCAGAAAGTTCAAGAAATGTTTCAGTTCACACGACAACGGAATTAGTACGAGAATATATCCGAGCGTGCCCCGAATGTTGCTGCTTTAAGCAGGCTGGGGGGAAACCTTAAGGAGAGTTCCATCTGAATTCCATTCCAAACTGTACATGTAGATCATTTGGAACCATTCCCGTGAAGCCGCAATGGAAATTCACATAGTTCACAAAGTTTGTATTCTTCCAAGTGGTTCAGATTACCAAGACGCGACTCATTCTTAAAATGCTTAACAAAATAGCTGCTTCCTGTGGGCTTCCCGGACGGGTGGTTTTAGACAGAGTAATAATGTTTACAGGAATTTCATTCGTACAATATTGTAAGGAAAACCAGACTCGACATATTTAAACGGCAATGAAAACACTCGAGGTAATGGCTACGTTGAGAGGGTCAAGTAATTGATACTCTAGAATTTGAATTCACAAATTCGACTTCGCTTTGGGAGTTGTACGTAATCGAATCATTCAAGTTATTTTGATGATTTCATATCAATGAACATGAATGGCATGATAATCAATGAATTTTGAGGGTTTTGCAGAATGCTTTTGGAGTCTAGCGTTCTTTGGGGAGTTCCGCGCCCACGTACCCGAGGAAATTCCCGCAGGGGGAACGCCGGTCAACAAGAGCACTCTTGGAGGCTAACATTCTTTGGGGAGCACCGCCCCCACAGATCCGAGGATATGGGGGGCGCCGTGAGGTTCCCTCCTGGGATGACAGGTAACGACCCTGATTGGATCTGGACAACGCTTTGGACAACGAACTGGAATTAATGCTTTGGGCTGGCGGATGTGATAGTTTGGATCTAGTTGCTTTGCACGGTAGCGCCGAGGTGACACTCGTGTGTGAACGGCTCCAATTCAACTATCATACTGTCTTCGTCCCGGTAAAATCTTGGCAGGCCTCGGACTATGTTCGAAGTTCGCACCATTGGGTTGGTGGTGTAGGTTCGGTTGAGACGGACTCCCGATTAGCGCTGGTCTGGCTCTGAGCACTTGTCCCCATAAGGGCTTGCGCCAACCCTCGCATGGCCTCCCTGCTCTGCAAAGATAACCATGGGACCAAAAGGCGACTACACACACGAACGGAGATAGTGGCTCCGTGGGGGGACCCAATAAAACTGGAGCAACTAAAAACATATAAAAAAGATGAAAAAAAAACCCAAAAAAAGAAATAAAAAATAATAACGATGACGCAACCGGCGGTTGCAGCCACGACGTTATTAGTACGTCGAGAGTGGTACTAACGATGACAAAAACGACGAATAATACAACGACAGTGAAGACGGACGAAAAACGGAGATTAACAGGCAATCTGGTCCAGACTGAGATTCCTGCGGCGTTCGGGTGAAGCAAAAAAGTTATCCGAACGCCAGAGCGTCCTATAAAGGAAAAGCGGGAAACTCTGCAGGATGCTTCAGGTGTTCGAGCGGGGGAAGAAAATATAAAGAACATCGAGAATTCGATGGTCACTGCTGCGATCGTTACCGAAGCGACCGATGCCAGGGTCGTAAATACCGACATAGTAAAGAATCACCGTGAAGCCAACGAGGAGATTATGGCAGGAAAAGAAAAGAGTGACCAGACAAATAAAACGACGTTGGGTGATTTCATCGCCAACGACGAAAATGTGGCGGAAGTACTGTGTTCGGGAACGGAAAGCGATAACCTCTTCCAAGAATGGTCGCAAAGTACAATTACCGCTCTGCGACACGAAGAAGAAAAGCTATTCGGAAAAGCGGGAGATGTTCTGAAAAGAATACAATCTGCATGCGACTCCCCAAAAATCAGCAAGGCAGTAATGATTCGGCTCCTTGAACTAGAGGAGCTCCTAGACCACATAGGGCATTATCGGAGCAGCTAATTAAAAGCTGAAGACGAGCAGAAGGCTAAAGAAGCGCTTAGGGCGAAATCTAAAGCCAATATGCAGATAGCTCCACCATTAAAAATCAATAAAAGAATGGCGTCTAACCCAATCGAAGGAGACCGGGATAAAGGAAGGAAGAGGCATTTGATGGGTGTGGAGCATTAAAAGGAGCGTAGAAATCCGCAAAGAAGCTCCTTCTAAAAGTGCCAGCAAGTAAAGTTCGCACGGACGCCCAATCAGAAAAAGGATCTAATGCAAAACAGGAGATGGCCGATCCTACGCGGAGGTACTGCGGGATATCAGGAGAAACGTCAGGCTCGAAGACACCAACACTACCATTTAAGTAGTACGACCAACGTGGTCGAGCCACAAACTGGTCGAATTCGGAGCAGAGGCCGGCAATAAGGAAGCATTCTGCGACGCAGTAAAGAAAGTCCTCGGCAAAAGCGCAATTATAGCCTTGCTTGAACCGATAGCAATGATCGAAATAAGAGACATTGGCTGCGTAACGGATCTGGCCGAGACAGAAGAGGTCATCAAAAGGGAGTTCCCTAGCGTGGAAAGGATGAAAGCGAGACTGGCCCCAGACAACAACAGGGGACAACGCATGACAATAGTTGACTTGACCGAAAAGGACTCCGAACAATTCCTTAACAAGGGCAACATAAGAAGAGGGTGGGTTGTCGATAGGACACGGCGAAGAGCAACGCCTCTTCAACGTTTCAAATGCCTTGGCTATGGTCACACCACACAAGTATGCAAAGGGCCCGATAGGAGTTCCCTATGTCACAAATGCGATGAAATGGGACATAAAAGAGAAGAGTGTACGAAGGAGGCACATTGTATTCTCTGTAAGGATGCTGATCCAAGACCTGATTTTGGATACGTCTTGGGATCAGGAAAATGTCGGGTGTTCCAAAAAGCCTTAGCCTAGGCAAAATCAGAACTTTGATAACCTGCATCCTGCAGCTAATCCTACACCGCAGTTCAATCGCCCAAAATCTGCTTGAGCAGTTTGCGAGGGTAATGAAAGCCGACTTTTTGCTGCTGAGTGAGCAACACCATACTAAAAGTCCTTCATTATGGTATTCTGACAAAACTGGTAGTGCCGCCATCTGGATTCAGAACAGTGGTTTCCAAGCGGAGAGTTGTGGACGAGGGGATGGCTTCGTGTGGGTTCGGTGCTCAGGGACCACCTTCTTTAGTGTATACCTAACGCTTAACGAATCGATATCATCTTTCCAAGCCAAGCTTAATGCTCTGGAGGGCACTGTCTCGAACGCAGAGGGCAAAGTGCTCGTTGAGGGAAACTTCAACGCCAAAGCAATCAAATGGGGCATGCCTCAAAGAGATCCGCGGGAAAAACGAATCCTGGAACTCGCAACTCAAGACGTAGCGAACTCGACTATGAGCATCATTACGACTGCTTGCTGCGCTTCTATGCCCCGTCCAAGACCCCGGCACGGCAAGCACCCAGCGTACTGGTGGTCAACTGAAATCGCTGAAAAGTGAAGCAGTGTCACAAGCTTCGACGTGAGGCTCAACGAGGGCGGAACCATGACGAGGCATGCAACTAGGTGGCAGCATATAAGTCGGCTAGGAAATGCCTTTACAAACTGATCAACAGTAGCAAGGCTCGCTGCTGGCAAGAACTAGTTGACAATGTGAACAAGGATCTGTGGGGCCTTGGCTACAAGCTAGTGATGCGGAAGCTTGGTAACCTACGCAAGCCTTGTATACATGACGCGGATAAGATGGACGCGATAGTGCGGGGACTCTTCCCCGCCTATCCCGTCCGCGCTGACGCTGTCTATGGTGAAACAGCAGTCCAGTGTCCACTCTTCACACAGCCGGAACTGGAGGAGGCAGTCCTCTCATTGAAAGCAAGGAAGGCTCCAGGTCCAGATGGTGTTCCGGCTGAGGTGTTGCGGCCTGTCTATCACCATTGTCCTGACTTGCTGCTCAGCACGTTTAACGCTTGCCTACGGGACGGGGCTTTCCCAGTACGATGGAAGGTGGCAAGGCTCGTGCTGATCAGCAAGGGAAGGGAAATCCCAAATCGCCGTCTGCATACCGCCCGTTATGCATGCTAGACACAGTTGGGAAGGTGATAGAGAAATTCATCAAGGAAAGACTCACTGACGTGATTCGTGCTGCTGGGGACCTATCTCTTCGGCAGTATGGCTTTAGAGCAGGACGTTCTACCATTGATGCGATTGCAGAGGTGGTGAACGCGGTCCAAAAGCCAGAGGCATGTAGTCGCACCAAGTGACGGATCGTCCTGTTGGTGACACTCGACGTCAGCCTTCAACTCCGCCAGATGGGTGGATATTCTGGAGTCGCTGGGAAACTCTTTTCAAGTTCCAGAATATCTAATGCGGCCTTTGAGGAACTACCTAAAGGACCGAAGCCTACTCTACGGCACCACATAGGGCCAACGAAGGATGGGAATTACATCGCGTGTTACCCAGGGATCTATCTTTGGTCCGGACCTGTGGAACGTGTCTTACGACGGGCTACTGAGACTTGAGATGCCAGATGAGTCACGCTTGGTCGGCTATGCGGATGATGTTGCGACTCTGGTCACTGGACGCACCGTTGAACGGGCGCAACTTAGGCTAGGTATGCTAATGCGCTGAGTGAGGGACTGGATGACTGCTCGGGGGTCAGTTTAGCACTGGACAAAACTGCAGTGGTCATCTTGACAAAAATGAGAATCCCTAGAGTAAGGATGATCAGTATTGGAGACTTACGAATCGAATCGCAGCCATCGGTGAAGTACCTGGGGCTACTGATCGACTCGAAAATGAGTTTCTCTGAGCAAATCAGTGCAACGGCTGAGAAGCCTGCTTCAGGAGTATCGGCTCTGAGTTGACTTATGGCCAACGTAGGGGGACCCAGCCCGTCAAGAAGACGCCTCTAGATGAGTATTGTAGGGTCAGTGCCACTGTACGGAGCAGAAATATGGGGCGATGCTCTCAGCAAGGTGGTATACCGAAAAGAGAGAAGAGAAGCACTGAGAATTGCATCTTCACATTCGACAGTCTCTGATTCGGCGGTGAGAGTTATTTTAGGCGTGATACCTGTTGCCCTCCTTGCTAGAGAGCGCCGCGGTATTTACCTGCGCCGAAACGGGGATGCGAGGGAGATGGTTGTCCGCGATCAGCAGTCTTGGGTCAATTGCACGTAAGGAAAGGTGGACTGCACGCCTCATCCTGGATGTAAGACCGCGGCTACATCGAAGGCATGATGAGACTGACTTCTATCTGACCCAGCTTTTGAGCGGGCATGGGTGTTTTCAGTCTTACCTGCACAAGATTGGTAAGTCAATGTCCCCCGATTGTCGGTTTTGCCCAGGAGGACAATGCCTGCTACACAGGCTGCGAAGGGAACTCTACAGGGAGACGGGAGAGCTCATCCCGGATAATATAGTCGCGCTCAAAAAAACAGCGAAGTCGCGGTGATGCGAATCGGTTGACAAATGGAACCAGGTGGCACATTATGCTCGGCTAGTCCCAAAATACAAAAGGGACTCACAGCAGCCGGGGGTGCTGGGGCTGAGGGTCGCTTTTCTGGCGTTTCCTCTTCTCCTCTCCCCTCCCGCCAGGAAATGGATCCCCCAGCTTGAAGGCGCCTCACGGCGTAACAAAACGAGACCTGGGCCGAAGTACTGTGTCAAACGGTTTTAGGCTGGGTTCTCAGGTTGACAGGGGAGGTGTTTAGTGGGTAGCCCAGTCGCCTTCTTGCGAGCATGGGAGTCCCACACTCTACGCATAAATGGCATTCACCTCTCTACCACAAAAAAAAAACACTCCAAAAGTTTAGTCAGGTGAAAAATATGCCAAAAAAACGAAAAATTACATTCAATAGACTATCTAGTTTTTGTTCAAAGTTTTTCTTGTTTTTCATGGCAGTATATAAATATTTCATATTATTTTTAATATCAAATAAAAGAAATGTGAAGAAAAAAAGCCAAATATAAGAAAAACTAGTCACTCGAGTATAAGTTTAGTCCTACGAAATGTGAAGGAAGATTAACCCAAACAAAAGAAAAAATTATAGTCAAGTCAAGTCAGTTTATATTCGAAATAATTCTTGTTTTTCATGACAGAATACAAAATTATTTGTGTTGTTTTAAAATACAAAATCATTCATATTGTTTTAAAATACAAAGTTATTCATACTGTTTTTAAATCAACGAAAACACTATTCACATTGTCTTTCTCCATCTTCGTCCTCCTTGACGTCAAAATTAACTCTTTTCCGTATTGAATTCAACTCTTTACTTTCCTTGCCACATCGTGGAGTTCCAGCATAATCCAATTTCTTTTCAGCTACTTGAATCAAAAATCGGCTCGGACGTCTTTGACAATATCTAGGTGGAGAACATCCAGGCGCGTCGCTGCTGCATGATTCTCCTTCTTCGCCAACTTGATGTTCACCCCCTAAATGGCTGCTAGTCAAATGAGTAACTAATGAGCATGGTGAACGGATATCTGGTGGAACAGGCATACCTGGTGTAACAGGCATACCAAATTCACAATATTCTGCGGTATCCGGAATCTCGTATCGAATATATGTCTGACTTTCGTTACGCCCATCGTTGGAATTAAATTCTTGTCGGTCACTGAAAGAGCGGTAAAAATAATTTCCTGGAGTTTTTGGCACTTCTAATAAGGTGCTATTTGATTGATGGTTCACGTTTGCTGTCTCATTTGCTTCGTTTCGAATATATGTTTGACTTTCATAACGCCCATCGTTGGAATTAAATTCTTGTCGGTAAAAATAATTTCCTGGAGCTCTTGGCACTTCTGATAAGGTGCTATTTGATTGATGGTTCACTTCTGCTGTCACATTTGCTTCGTTTCTCCTTTCCAAAAGTCTCTTGAGAATACACGATTTAACTTTATTCACAATTTCTTGATGTCGATCAGTTGGGGGCTCTGCGGTTCCCTCCGCCCGCTTGAAGGAATAGTCAATCGGCACACAATAATCGTGATCCATCTTAGCGCAATCGATAACTCACCCAAGAGAACTCGGCGGAGAATTGACTGAAAGATACGCTGAGCAAGGATATTTATCTACAGCATAATTAAGCCCTTTCCAATATTAGGTAATTAGCTAAGCAATTAGCATTACTTTGATGACCTTTAACTCGGTACGATTTGTACTTTTTACTAAGCTAGGCAATTAACGATATCTTTCAACTTAGTTTTATTGCCGCACAAATATCCGAAGTAGCCCAGGTATTTCTGTAACCTTTAAACTACCTTTAGATTACCTTTAATTATTCTAAGATACTCCCAAACAAATTTGCTAGAGGGATAATTAATACTAATTGACTTTTAAGGATATCAGATATTCGACGGTTAGTTACTCCTAACATTTCTCCCAGGTTTTTTTCCACAATTTAACAAAGTATCTTCAAACCTTGTCAAAATAAGCTAAAGAGATAAAAGATGTAAGATTTCAATGTGACAAATTTCTATATGCAAAAGTAAGGTGATTTATCTAAAAGAATGAATAACGAACTCCTCTGCATACTAATGCAACCCCACAGTTTACGTTACGCAAAAACTTCTATTCAAGGAGGGTCCTTTGTACTTTTTTTGAGTGGAATAACGGGAGCATTCATAAACGCTTATTACCTTACATATACCCTTTTTACCATCAAAATATCTCTTTTACGACGTCAAATTATCCAACTATTTGTCATTTTTTCCCACGCTTTCAGACTATCTATCAAAAGCTGCAACAAGTATTTCGTACCTTAATTAGCCAATTTCCGAATCCCAATTTTCTCGGCACTAGCTAGCACATGCAATGGTATATACTCGTACTTCGGGCAGTGCCACGCCTCCAATTTTTTCACCCACCCGAAAATTCCAACATGAAATTGTTTATTCTTTACCAAATCTTTTAACATCTTGACTGTGCTCCCACATATGTGCACACGTTAAAGAGATTTTACTTATTTCAACTATTTAAAGCATCCAACATCCTCCCCACCATTGGGTAGTTAGCACTTCAAAGTAGAATTTCACAGAGAAAAAATAAAATCTAGAGAAATTCCTTCCATTATATAGCACAAGGAATCGAATGAAAAATAGTCAAGCAAACGGGAGAGTGCCCCTACCAGGAGGGCTTTGTAACCATACTCGGGCTCGCAACATGTTTTCTGATAGCAAGAATCGATGGCTTGAATTATTTATCCAATACAACCTTCCCTTTTTTTTACAAATAATTAAAATGTCGTCTAGTTGTCCCCTTTCATGCGAGCAATAGTCCGATGTCTTCATTGGCTAACTGGGCATTTTGAATCTCCTCCGATGACCAACGAATTCAACCGTTATCTCTTGCAGATCAACGGTCGGCTCCTTTGCCTCAATCCGTTGGCAATGCTTGCAGTTAGCTCGACATGGACGGCGAGATAAGACGTCAGCATTTCCATGAACTTCGTCCTTCTGATGAACGATTTCGTAGTCGTATGACTGCATTCTTCCGATCCATTTCGCGAGTTGTCCTTCGGGGTTTTTGAAGTTAAGCAGCCATCTCAGCGATGCATAGTCTGTTCCAAGAACAAATTTGTGGCTATATAAGCACTTTTGGAACTGCTTGGTGGCCTCTATTATAGCCAATAGCTCCTTTTTGGTCACGCAGTAGTTCCTCTCACTTATTGAGAGAACTCGACTGTAATACGAGAGGACTCTTTCTTCATCATCGATCTGCTGGGAGAGTATAGTTCCAATACCGCCGTCGCTCACACCCGTGTCAACTACAAACATTTTTCCGGTTTTTGGATATGTCAGCACGGGTGATTCGCACAGCTTCTCCTTCAAGGTCTCTAAGGCTGCCTGGCATTTTTCATTCCAGACATACGGACAATTTATCTCGATTAGCTGATGGAGACACTTAGCTATTTTGGCAAAGTCTTTGACGAATCTTCGATAGGAGGTCACCAAACACAGAAGATTTCGTAGTTGACGCTTGTTGTTTAGTGTTGGCCAGCTTTCCATGGCTTCAATTTTCCCAGGTTCTTGACCCCTTCTGCTGATACAATGTGTCCCGGGTATTTTACTTCAGCTGCGAAAAGGGTTTACTTGTCGGGATAAGGTTTCTTTGATTGTTCGCCCGATAACAATGATGTCATCTAGGTACACCAAGCAAGTCTTCCAGGTTAGGCCCCGTAGCACGTATTTCATCAGGCGTTCGAAGTTGGCTGGAGCATTACAAAGCCCAAATAGCATCACCACAAATTGCCACAATCCGGTCCCAACTAAAAATGCGGTCTTCTCTTGATCCTTCTTGTCGATTTCTACCTGGCATTAGCCACTCTTGAGATCGAGTGTAGAAAACCATTTTGCGTCGGCCAAAGTGTCCATGATGTTGTCGATGCATGGAAGTGGGTAACTATCTTTCTTAGTGACGTCGTTAAGCTGCCTATAGTCAACACAAAAACGAATGCTACCATCCTTTTTCTTTACTAGAACTACTGGCGCGGCCCATGGACTGACAGAAGGCTCGATAACCCCTTGTTTTTTCATGTCCGAGATCAGGACGCTCACTTCTCCTTGTTTGCCTATAGGAAGACATCTCGGTGTTTGTCGAATCGGCTTGGCTCCCTGTGTATCTATGACGTGTGTTACCATACTCGTTCGGCCTTGGTCATCCGGGCTTGTTGAGAAGATGTCACAGATCAGAGGCTCGCTTAAATAGCTGCACTGGCAATTGGACCTGCTTCAATATTGCAGACGTGACTTCCCGGGCTTTGTCTGTGTCTTGCTTCCTTTAACAATGATGGTCGTGAGTGGCTTCCAAAGAGGTGATGGTGGAAACAGGCTGGCAGCTACCGATGACTCGTGACTCGTGGTTGGGTCTACGGTGTTAAGGACTCTAGCTCTTTTTGTGGTAGGGAGGTGAACGCCCATTTGCGCACAGAGTGTGGGCCTCCATGTTCGCAAAAAGACGACCGGACTACCCACTAAACACCTCCCCTGTCAGCCTGAGAACCAAGCCTGGAACCGTTTGACACACTTTTTCGGGCCAGTTCTTGTTTTGTTACGCCGTGAGGCACCTTCAAGCTGGGGGATTGCTCTTCAAGCGGGAGGGGAGAGGGGAAGAGGAAGTGCCAGAAAAGCGACCCCCAGCCCCAATACTCCCGGCTGCTGTGAGTCCCTTTTAGAAGTCAGTCTCCCCATGCCTTCGACTAAGCCACAGTGTCACATCCGGGATGAGGTCCGCAGTCCACCTTCCCTTCGTGCAATTCACCCAAGACTGCTGTCAATCGTTGAGTGAGCGCTGTCTCTCTTCACAGACAACCATCTCTCTCGCATCCTCGTTTCGACGCAGATAAATCGAGCGGCGCTCTCTAGCAAGGAGGCAGACAGACAGATATGATCGCTTGTCTCCAAAATCACCATTAAGCTTGGCCCATACAATGCTCTTGTGTCATCAGTGTCGGTACATTCTACCACATCCATCTAGGGAATTCGGACGCTGGGATCCTCCTTCAATACTTCGACATTTCGCATTTCAATACCCGTCGCAGAAAATCCATTCCGAGAATGCAGTCATCTTCATCAACTTGACCCGGAAGGCGTAAGTCTGCTTCTCCACGATGTAGTCTTGACACGGTGATGGTGGTGCTGGGAACGTTGATCCTCCCAGCCAACCTCTGCCCCACGAAGTTGGCTCTTACATATTTCCTAACCCCTCAGTTTGAAGGGCTTTCATTGTGGGCTCCTGGCTTGGTCTGGCTCTCCTCCTGGCTGCACACCCTGGACAATAGCTCAGTTTTCTTCACTTCGTTCAGTCTCTTTGCAGGTGCCCCTTCTCTTCGCAATTCCAGCATCTAGGCACACCATTTACCTGCTGCTCTCATTCAACTTCCAAGCGCTCACACCTGCACTCGCCTGTCACTACCTCGCGAGCCCGGGCGATGGTACGACTCACATTATTCGCTGCCTCAAGGTTCAGACTATAAGCCAATGCATCCTTAACTGTTTGCTTTTGAGCTAAACGCACGGCTTATTGCAATTCCTGGTTCTTGAGTGCGCTGATGAATGCTTTTGTTGCTGCGTCATCTCGATATTCTGGGTCATATGCTGGGTAATCCAAAAGTACCAGTCGCTCAATGTCTTGGGCTAGCTACTATATGTTTTCACCGACTTCTGCATCCGATGCCATCGCTGTGACCGGTAAATCTGCTTCAGATGATCGTCTCCATAACGCATGTCAAGCAGCCGAGTTTAAATGCAACTCAACGGGAATACTCTGCCAAAGCTCGGCAGCTGGGCCTCTTAGAGCAAGAATTAATACAGTTGCTCGTTCCTGCACATTCCAGTGATTTTTCCTGGTGGCGGCTTCAAACTAGGTTTTGTAAATACAACAGACCATTTGCCCGTCGAATATTGGTGCGTTCACATTTCTGGATGTGCTTTGCGCTGCGGTTATAAGCGGGACTGGTGAGCTGGTTACCACTGCCTTCGCTGCTTCCAATTCCTTTTTCATTTTTTCCAAATCATGGTTGATTTTCTCCTCGACCTGGCTGAACTTCTTCTCGACCTGGTAAACCTTTTCTTCAACGCATTTAATTTGGTTTTTCAGACTACCGAGCTCCTTTTTTATTTCGGTTAACTGTTTTTCCAGCTTCCGTATGATATCTGCCTTGATTTCGAATGCTTGTTGGTCTAGCCTCGCTTATTGTTCATTCAGCTTCGCTGATTGCTCATTTAGCTTCGCAGTTAAACTAAAAGACTGTTGTCGCTGCTCTTGCTGCATCAGCACCAAAATTTGCATCAGCGCTTTTCCTGGTTCCTTTGATTTTGGTGTTTCTGCTTCACCCGAATCCAGATACACGCCTTCCGACTCGAGCTCATCACACAAGCGTGCAATCAGTATGGCCTTTGTATCTTGCGTAGCCAGATTTCGCTGTTCCAACTCCTCCTCAAGCTCCGATATAGTCAATCCATTGATTTTTAGATGTAAGTTTCCTGGCATTTTTATTGTTTCGGCTATTTTTCCACCAGTTTCCTCGTCAAATTTCACTATTGTGCACTTTAAAAGTGTTTAAAAGTTTTCACTTCTCAAATTTTCTTTCTCACTTCTTGACACCACTGTCGCGTGTTCTAGTTCGTGACCGATAGTTTTAATGTTCCGGGAAAGTGAAATTACACCGTCTTTTAAATTAAGTTAAAAGAGTTTATTTCCTAAAAATGCACAATCATTAATTTAAATTTTCCTTTTTTTTTACAAATAATTAAAATGTCATTATTTTATATTTGTCTGTCAATTTTTATTCCCAAGGTCTGTATCACGAAAATCACTTCGCTTTAAATCAATATCGCCTTTACTTCGCGCTCTACTCTATCGCAGTTTTACTATCGCGGTTTTGCCATTCCTCCCCATTCATTCAGCTCGGCTTTATATAGGGTCTCTAGTCATTCAATCCATTTCCCGTATATTGGCGAATGTTCTGGCGAGAACTACCTGGAATATTCGAGCAATTCTGAATACCCCCGCAGTGACGTCACTTTCAGATATTGATCATGCTTGGTCGATTCTTTTGCTTTCGAGTACATTCGTTTATTGATCATGATGTTATTAATAGTTGCGACAACAATTGCGACAGTAGCTCGCAGAATTGTTTGGACATATAACAATATATTGAATAGTCTAAAAAATATTGAGCCTTTTTGTCACTAGATGGTGTTCGTTGTCATATATCGGGCAATACAAATCAGAACTGACATGCATTTGAAAGGTGACATTCCAGTCTACAATTTTCATATGGACAGTTTTGTATTTCGTCATTCGTGTCAAAAGTTGTATTCATTTAAAAATGAGTGAAATGTCTGAAAAAATTCGTTATATTTTACAATATCACTACGATCAAGGTGAGAATGCATCGCAGGCTCGTGAGAAAATTGGTGGTGTCTACGGTCAAGAAACTTTATCAAAAGCCACAGCCAAGAGATGGTTCGCTCGCTTTCGTTCTGAAAACTTTGATGTCAAAGATGCACAACGCTCAGGTCGACCAATCACTGAAAAAGCCGATGAAATCTTAGAAAAAATTGAAGAAGACTGACACATAAGCAGCCATGACATTGCTAAGGAACTGAATATCCATCACCAAACAGTTTTGAACCATTTGCGTAAGGCTGGATACACACAGAAGCTCGACGTTTGGGTGCTGCATGAATTAACACAAAAAAAATTGATCAACCGAATTTCCATTGGCAAAATACTAATAAATCGCAACAAAATCGAGCCATTTTTGAAGCAAATCGTTACGGGCGATGAAAAATGGGTAAGGTACGGGAATGTCGTTTGAAAAAGATCATGGTCAAAAAACGTGAATCATCACAATCGACTTCAAAGCCAGGATTGACACCAAATAAGGTTATGGTGTGTGTACTCGTATGGTGGGATTGGAAGGGAATCGTTTATCATGAGGTGCTAGAACCTCACCAAACATTCAATTTGGCTCTGTACTGTCAAAATTAACCAGATTGCAACAAGCAATTCAAAAAAACCGGCCAGAATTGATCAATAGAAAGGGCGTTGTCTTCCATCATGACAATTCCAGACCACACATATCTTTGATGACCCGGCAAAAATTGACAGAGCTTGGCTGGAAAGTTTTGATGCATCCACCGTATAGTCCAGACCTTGCACAATCAGACTACCATTTGCTTCGGTCTCTGCAAAATTTCCTTAATGAAAAGAAATTCACTTCAAAAAGGGACTGTGAAAATCACTTGGCCAAGTTTTTCACCGATAAACCACAGAAGTTCTACACAGATAGAATAATGGGTCTACCACGAAAATGGCAAAAGGTCATGAATAATAATGGACAATATTTACTTAAATAAAATCCATTTTAAATGAAAGAAATATTCAATCGAAAAATGAGAAAAAAGGCTCAATACTTTTTAGATTTAACAATATTAATCGGCAAATCTGTAAAGTTTTAAGGAGTTTAAGGGTACCGTTTTGATGTTATGGGAGAAAATGCAAAATTTACAAACTATACTATTATAGACAATGTTGAAAGAATTTCGATTTCTGAGACATTAGTTGCTCTTATACTCATTATGAGCTACCCTCGTGATTTTTTCAGATTTTTCGACTTAAAGATGTTCAATCACAAAGACACGACACGCATTTTGCCTCCTCGTGGATCCGTCGATGCATAAAATGGCCTTTCGTTCAGATTCTGAAAGTGCAAATAAAGACCTTTCATTTGATACTCTACTCGACTATATTTGATAAAAAAATTCCAAGGGCCACTTCAATATAAGAGGGGACCCCCTTTAAAAATTTTTTAATATCCTTGATATGACCTAAACTTTTGGGATAAAACCATTTCTGCCCTTTCCACAAAGTTTGAGCTTTCTACCTTCTATAGTTTCTGAGCAAACTTGGTATGATGCACGGACAGACATACAGGACGCGAAACTCGTAGGTCTTTGTAAAAAAAAATTTTACAAAGCCCTTAAAAGGATTGCATTCGAAAAGAACACAAGACGTTACTTCAATATATTGTCGTCACCTGGGTAACGCATATTTATTATGCAAATGAGAGAAGTTAATATCTTTTAAGCCCATGAGGGAAAGTTGTTGACACTGAGAGAAAAAAAAGGACGAATCCTTTGAAGATTCAATTAATTTAAATATAAGTAAAAAGGTTTAGGAAGCGAGTGGAACTGGAACGTGAAATGCTCGGGAAGAGATTTTTAAAAATTGGATACAATTAAGGAGTATCATTTTTGCAGAATGCTCAATACGAATAAATTATTAAAACGAAAATATAAAGACAGGATTATACTTTTTTTGCTTTAAATATTCAGATTGGCGAAAGCGCCTTTCCTTCAGGAGATTATTAAAGCTTATCCCAATATTTAAAACAGGTAAAATCCGTTTTCCTTTTACTATCTGGGAAATTATATCAATTAAATTTCTTAAAAGAAAGCTTAAGGCGTATATTAAATATTCCTTTATTTATTTTCGTTTCATTGGACCCATATATCCTTAAAATTTACGTTATTTTATATGTTGTATTGGTGGTTCATAGTTTCGATTCAGGAATGGTGTTAAAAGTTCCATCGGTAATGGGAATATAATTGTTGAATTCTTTTCCGCTGAAATACTGCTAAGGGTTTGCAGGTACCGCAACTAAAATGATAATATGAAAATTTGATGATCAAGAATTAATATTTGAATTGGTAAATAAAGGACTTCAAAATTTTACCTGCAATGCTGATGGGCTTTCAGATATAACATCGGAAGCTTCTTTCAATGCTCTTGCTGATTTCATCTCACCTTCAGCAGCAATTACCTTAGCTCGAGCCTCTCGTGCCGCTTCAGCCTCGGCGGCCATTGCACGTTGCAAAGCAGTTGGCAGAGAGACGTCCTTACTAAAAAGTAGGAAAGAAAAAAAATTGTTGAAACGGAAAGCTACGACTTGGTCCTTAAACTCTAATTTCGATTTGACTTTAGATATATGTATGTACATGTGTTATTTGTAGAACGAACTTCCCTCAAATATGCTTGTTTTCGGTAACGTCTGCAGTCTTCCTTATGCAATGCCTATAGGAAAGTTCTTTTTTGCTTTAGCACTACAGCCCCTTTCGGGCCTTCGCTTAGAGATATTTAGAGTATCCTGATCGAACTTATTGGCATTCTACAAGGTGATATGATCAGTACCACGCTTTGGCCGTGTGTCCGTCCACCCAGCTGCGATACGATCTGATTTTAAACCAGCACGTTTCATAACTGAACGGGCTTATAGTCTGTCCGAAGAATCACTTGCACTAAATCTCGTTATCGTCAACGAGACTTGAACCAAGGGCCTTAGGCTTACGGGGTGAATACTCTAACCACTACGTCGCGCGGACTTTATAGGAAAGTTCTACTGCAAAAAAAATTAACGGGTCTTACAAACGGAGAAGGCAAACTGGGCTTGCTGTAGTTTGTAAAAGGATTTAAAAAAAGTTCCATCGGCAATATTCCAAGAATTTTATTCTGTATAGTCACTATATATAACTGAATATATTTCGACAACCTCATTGTAGCCATCATGTCATAATCATATTTCAAATCTCTGCAATCTTTTAATTGATTCTTCTTCATAGGGCCCTCCCAGGTCTTCGCTCCCTGCAACAAGTATCTCCTACTGTCTCGGTCCATTGACCACGTCCTTCAATTTTGAAATCCGAATAGTGTTTCCTCAGTTTTCCCACCGGTCTCCGCCTTTCAGTTCTCCCAACGAATAACTTTTGGGTATGCGTTGTTCGTCCATACGATTCACGTGGCCAGCCCATTACAGCTTCCCGCAGTCTTACAATCGTTGAGACCTTCGGCTCATCAAAAATTTCAAACAGCTTTTGGTTGTATGGAATGCGCTATTAGTTCCTGTCTTAATTGATTAGGCTTTACAATTCAATGCAAATAGACTTTACAAAAATAATCTTGTGAGAGTAATCCAGCGCAAGCAATTCACTCCCCATCACTCAATATATCAACACAGATTACTCTGAGAAACCATGAATTCCACCAAAGCCTTCATCTTCATCTTGTCACCCTGACATACATATCTTATGCATATTGCGGGTAGTCTGCAGATATTTTCGGTTTTTCGAAAGTCAGCTCAGGATCCTTCAAACTACCATGGGACCCGAAGCGGTAACAATGCTCTAACAAACACTTTCGCTCTAGCCTCAAACTACTTTTAATGCATTGCCATCACTAACTAAGAGTACCTCTCAGGTAAGTACTTCTTTTTAATTCACTCCCCATCCACCTAGTTTTCGGGAAATCTTTGCATCCACTTCTTCATGCCTTTGTACAAACACTATCTTCAAAACGTCCCTGCTAGTTCCTCTATTGCTAATACCAAAAGATGAGAGAGGCCACATCGGGACCTCTACAATGGAATGGGAGAGCTCTCCCCAGATAGTCTGATCGGGGAGATGGTTGAATCGGTTGACAAATGGAACCATGTGGCACATTATGTATGGGCAGTCCTAAAGGATAAAAGTGGTGCACAGCAGCCGGGGACGTCGAGGTAGAGATATCTTTTCTGGTAATCTCTCTTGCTCCCTCCCCTCCCTTTAGAAAAGACGAGGCTTAGACCGAAGAAATGTGCCAAACGGTTCTAGGCTAGGCTCTGAGATTGACAGGGGAGATATTTAGTGGGTACTCCAGACATCTTGCATGCCTGGGAGCTCTACGCGAAAATAGCCTTCACCTCTGAACCACAAAAAAATACTAATCAAAAGTTAATACCGGAGCTTAGCCTTAGACCTAAGTCACTGAGGTAACATTGCATGGCATGTGGGAGGCACGTGTCAACGACATAATAGTATGTATGTGATAAAAGGTGATATTTTACGATATTCCAGGATAATTGACTTAGAATTTTAAGAAGGCCTCCTCTCACGCCAGACCCGAAAATTTTCAGAAACCTCTTTAAATGGGATCTAAAGTGAACGTACACGGGTTTTCAAAAAAAAACTCGAAACTAGTCGGGAACCAATGGCGAATTCGATACAACCATGAGCTGTATGAAATTTTTGACGAACTGGAGGTCTCAACTATTGTAAGACTGTGGAAGCTGCAATGGGCTGGCCACGTGAATCGTATGGACGAACAACGGATACCCAAAAAGATATTCGTTGGGAGAACTGAAAGGTGGAGATCAGTGGTTAAACCGAGGTAATGCTGGTCTGACTCGGTCGATGAAGATAGTTAATCGCTGCTCGGATTTCAAAATTGGAGATCAATGTACCGAAACAGTTGGAGGTACTTGTTGCAGGAAACGAAGGCCAGAGAGGGGTTGTAGTGCTGCGAAGAAGAATACAAGTATGCATATTCTGTCATCGGGAATATATTCAGAATTGAAGGGTCTGCGAAGAAGGCACATTTTTTAGGAGTTTAGGCTAGCATTCATTATTTTTAGCCAACGGTTAGAGACTTCAACACATATTTTGCGGCTTCGGTTCAATTCTTGGTTCTGCCTCACTCGCAACTAATGAGCTCTTCTATACTTTTCCAATGACTATCGCATAACGTTCGTCCACATATGCTTCTTTAAAATCCTCTTCGTTAATATCCAAGGTCTCCGTGTGCTTGCTATCTTATTGTAACTGCCACGTTTTACTTTTTAGGGTTCTGTAAAATTATTTTACAAAACCTTACTAAAATCGCGTCCTGTCTGTCCGTCCGTCCGTACGTGTGTCATACCACTTTTTCTCGCAAACTGCATAAGCTACAAACTTAAGGTTTGTAGGTAAATGCAAAGTGACGCCCTCTTTTAAGGTTTTCCACAAAAAGAAATTCATAAGTTATTCAAGGGGGGTCTCTCCATATAGGGGCGTGTCCCCTGAAAAAAAATGTCATCGCATGTAGACAATATGGATATCAAATGAAAGGTCTTGATGAGAACTTTTCAAAACAGGTCTTCAAATGACAAACTTTGCTTTGAGGGATGTAGGGGAAGGGGAAATGTACGAAAATTTCATGTCCCACCCTCGCGATTGGACATCTTTGACCCGATAAATCTGAAAAAAATCACAGATGTGAGACTTTAGGAGTACAAGGGCAACAAATACCTCAGAAGTCGAAATTCGATCAACTTTGTTAATAATACATTTTATAAATTTTACATTTTGGCCTACTAAATCAAAATGGGACCCTTAAATTTCCCAAAAGCTACAATTTAAATTTTTTTTGGTAGCAATTGAACGTATTCTGAAAATCTCACAATAATTGAATAATAAACAGCTAAGTTACAGCCGATTGAATATTTAACAATTACAACAAAACTAACACGTGATATTAAGGAGAAGTCTGTAGTCTGTGTGGTCTAGTGGTTAGAGCATGAACGCATAAGCCGAAGTTCCCAGGTTCAAATCTCGTTGGGAGCAACGTGATTTAGTTCAGGGGATTTTTCGGACAGACTACGAGTGTGGTGATATGTACTGATTTAATCAGTGGTGATATGTACTGATTTAATCAGATCATATCATAGCTGAACAGGCACACGGGAGCATAGTACTGACCAAACCAACTTCCGAAAAAATCGATACGGTCATGAAAATGAGATACTCGAACTATCTCTAAGCGAAGGCCCGAGAGGGGCTGTAGTGCTACAAAGAAGAAGAAGAAGATTAAGGAGAAACACGTTTGCAACGAACCTAAAAGCAATTTTGAGAAAAGTATTAGAAATATTTCATAATATTGATGCATTATCATGACTAATTAAGCAACGGGGTAAAAAACTTGTAACAAAATGGTGGCGGATTTAAAAACATAATAGCCATAATAAAGTTACGTACTCAATTTGTGAAATCTGTATATTAGTCATGTTTTGATATGCAGAATATTTTGTTTGATTTACCAATTATTTTACAAAACCCTTCTGGCAGGAACACACTCTTGCTACTTCAACGTATTTTATATCGAATTGTTTGTATTAAAAAAACTTCAAATGGTTCAGTAAGTATCTGGGCATGGGGCCTTGATAAACATGTGCGAGTTACAACTGCCGAGATTGACGAAAACATGTGATTTCAAGGCAGTCATTACGGGCCGAACCTATCGTGAATTAAAAAAAAACGTTTCTTGGAGACTATCAACTTTTACCGCCGATTCATCTGTAATGCAGCCAGCTTGTAGGCACTACAGCTCCTCTCGGGCCTTCGCTTCCAGCAAATAGCACCTCCAACTGTCTCGGTCCATTGACCGCGTCCTCCAATTCCGAATCCGAGCAGCGATGAACTATTACCGACTCTGGTATCGCATTATTTGCAACCGATTGCATCCTTCGCAAGAGCTATTATGGTCGTTGATCATCTTAATTGGGGTCATATAAGAGATGATACAGTCATTCGTGGTCCCTCGATCCGAACGCGGAGGGCAGTCTCGCTTTTAGTCCAACATATTTATTTCTTACGGGCAATGCTGCTAAAATATCGGGCACTTGCGTATTGAATTCCATCTCTTACTCGCGCTGCACTGTCTTTTATAATTTATCCTGCTCAGAATCACGCTTCGATTCATGCAAACTATGATTCTGGTCTGTTTTGCCAGAAAAGAGGTAGTTTCGATGCGATGGTGTTGAGCTTAAAAACTTTGATGGGCGTGTTTCCACCGTAATTAGCTATGGATGCCGCTATCCGCATCCTGCAATTTATCGCTAGCCATTGCAAAAATAAATAATTCACCAATTTTACCTCGGACTCACTTTGAACATTCATCTTGAGATTACACACAGAATCATTAATTTAAGTCAAATATGTAAAAAATAATTGAATAAGGAAAATGCGATATTAACATGACGAAAGCTGGTTGAAGAAGAAATATCCACACGACGGTACAATGCTCTGTACTGGAAGATACAGTGCTTGCCGAAAGTATAATGATATTGGCACCACAAATACTTAGGACTTAGAACATCTCCTTAAAATACTATCAATCTTGCAGCTTTCGACCTACTTTCATATGCCAAATCAGACTCCAATTTTTGTTGAATGCAAGAACAATAAGCACCTATGAATACCTTATTGGAAAAACTGTAGAGTGAAAATCAGTAGGAAAGCAGGAAAAAGCTTGTCCAACTCTTTAGATTAAGGTGGTTTGCTGCTACACTGATTTTATAACATGAAAATATGGTGAATGGACCGGGACGATTATAAATGCTTTTTGCAGAAAGTGAAGGCCAGATAGGTGCCGCAGTGCTACTAAAATAACTAGCTGGCTCTTCTATATACCTGAAAATTTCTTCAACTGTGAATCTGCCGCCACAATACTCTTCAGCCTCCATATTTTCTGAACATCATCCTTCAGAGTACAAGAGCTGGGTCTCACCAAAATAAGGGAAATGTCTATGTTCGTTTCAACGCACATAGTTACCTGCAGTTGTATTTTGCATCAACTAAGTAGTCCACATAAGTTGTCCCCTAATTTTAGCTCGTTGAAGATCCTATCCCTGCCTAACCGATCCATTACTTTCTGAAAACTTTTTGCAGGATTATCCAAAAGAATATATCCTCTCTTACAGTAATCCAGTTACCAATTAGTTTTTAGTACCTTTGAATTCATTTTATATTGTACTATCTCCAACAATACCCTCACAGAATAGTTCAACTGTGCGCTACTTTCTTGGACTGAAGGTTTCATTTCGAAGATAATTGCTTGATTGTTCACTGAATGTTTCCCAGACCTAGGAGGGCTGATCAGTCTAGGTGAGCAAGATAATCTATCTCCTACTATGAGAGGGAATCATCTCTATTTTATGATCTCTCTTCCCCCAATCTACCACAGAATTCTTTCTTTGTTACAGAGTTTTCCACTCGTGTATTCCTCCGTATTAAAAACATTAACATAAAAATCACAGAAGAATATGTCATTGCACTATTACTTCTTTCATGGTCAAAATGTTCAAAGTTTGGCTTTGTATCTTCGCTTTCTCGCATCAAGGGCTAAAGGACCTCCAAAACGTGGGTAGTCTATTCGTGGTTTTTCAACCCCGGATTACTTATTAAAGAATTACCATTAATACCACTCGCTCAATATTGAAAGCGAGACTACCTTATCGGATTATCAACAGTCATCACCTCGAAAATCTTTCAATCTCCTGATCAACTTGAATCCACAAGAAGAAGAACTATCATCACGCATTTGCCCTGCTACAAAGAATGAATTCGTTTTAGCTTCATTACCAGGAAATATAAGACACACCTTTGTTACTCCTAGTCGTTAATGGGCGACCATTTCATTGTCATTTGGGTCGATTGCCGAATATTTTCTTCTCGCTTCGTGCTCACCCGTTCCAAATTCTAAAGGGTTTTCCATTAAGGACATAACAGTTTCATCTATTGATGAAACACAGAAATATTTGATTTATTGAGTTCAAATTTATTGTGGGTGTAGTGCAAGCAGTACATTTTATGAATGATTCAGTCATGTGATCACCATGTTCATCAAATTCGCCTTTCAATGAATCGATTGTGAGTAGTGCTGTGAAGCTAGTCGCACCAGCTTGTTGTAACCACACATCCTTTATGTCAAATTCATCCAATTCTGGCCACAAATAATCTTTCATTATAACACGATCGCGCTCTCCATTGAGCTAACATGACGGTCGTTTTCATCCACGATAAAAGACGGCCCAATCACACCTCCGACATGAAAATCGAACCAAACAGTAATTTTTTGCGGATGCAACGGTGTCTCAAGAAGCATATGTGAGTTTGTTGCTGACCTATAATGCATATTTTGCTTATTAACAAAGCCATTGGCCAGAAATGAGCTTCATCCATGAAGATGATTTTTCGATGAAATTCTTTATTTTCTTCAAGCTTTGCCAGAGCCTAATTAGAGAAGTTTCGGCGTTTCGAATGATCAAATGGCTTTAGTTCTTGAGTCAATTTGATCTTGTAACCATGTAGGCCAAAATCTTTTCGCAAAATACACACACACATTTGGCTCATTTTGAATCGATGCACTTACGGCTGCTATATTTCAACCGCTTCGGGCGGCACGACACCTTTTTGGTACCGAAACGTGCAATAGTAAAAATTCGGACTAAAATTTTTCCACTGTAGCACGCACAGCCTGTATGGTGGGAGGATTATTACGCCGAAAATTGCGACCACCGACTCAAAGATTCGGTAGTAATTTTTAACAATTTCTAAACGTTGCTGGTTCGTGAACTTTACCATGGTGAAAATGTTGACTTTAACTAACGTTTTGACATTGACAGTTAATTAAAAAAGTTTAAGGGTGCGTTCGTACCTTTGAGGAACAAGATAAAACCGGAGTGGACATCCATGTGTACACGTTGTCGCAACTACCCCTGCGACCGCCTGCCTAACTACGTGTCTTTTGGCACCTACCCCTGCGACCGTGATTCTAAAGCTAGTTAAGGGGAACCCAATGGGTTGTCACAAGAAAGTAAACAAACGCTTATGCACTCGTAAATATGGTTTTATTGCAAATAACACTTCACAGAACAAGAAAATAGCATCGAATACAAATAAAGCATTATGGCCACTTAGGATAGAAAACACTTTCGTATCGATAACCCATCGTTTTCTAGCAATAACGCACATTACACTTTTTATTGAGTTCCTCGCTCCGATTTACAATGTCACTCCTTAAAATGTAGTTATCCCTAAACCAGGTGTAATATTACTTTCACTACAGTCAATATGTACCTCCGGACACGTTCTCGAACCGAAAAAACGACTAAATTCCGAATCGTATCTCACGCGCCAGGTAAATTTCGCGTCCATGTTTAGTCGTCAAATTGACAATCTGGCTCTCGAGAGGAGAAATTGTGGAAATTATTGGAAATGAAATGACAATCATGCTCAGAAGGTGGTCGCATCATTTTCTATGGAGCTTATATGAGCATAGCCTCTCCATTTGTTCCGTTCCTCAAAGGTTCGTACAAAGAAACAAAATTGTTATTTTCCTAATGGAAAACCCTACATATTGACTTTGGAGATAGACTACATTACTGTGTTCGTTATGTAAGTCAGAAGGTTAAACATTTGACATATGGTAGTTTGGATTGTTATTTGCAGTCGAGGATTTTGCTTTGGTGGTTATACCGGTTCTCATTAGATCACCAAAGTCAAGCAGTTTTAAACGTGGATATTATTTAAATCCAACTTTCCACCTCCGGTGTGCTTGTGTGGGTTTACTTATTCAAACTTCTCTTTCTTTCTTCCTGAAGACACATTAATCTTCTAGAGGTTTATATGTCTAATACTCCATTTCATACAACATACATATAGACAAGTATATGTTATTTAAAATGCACTTCAGGTGTCAATAGATGGTATTTTTTAGCTCAGTTGAGACATACGTCTCTAGAATGTCCCTTCAGTGTTTCGGCAGAAATTACTGTCATTTTAGTCGAAAGCATCTCTAGCATTGACATTAACCTATACCATCCACTTTCCTTAACTGGATAGAAAATAGCTTTATATATAAGACCAAATAATATAAGCTTGCTAAAACTAATATCGGTTAAAAAAAAAATTCAACAGTCACTCCAAAAATGCTAAAATAGGGCTCCTATTTGCTGTGGAAAACCAATATATTGGAGAAGCCGCTTGGTTTGTTTAGCTACAGCTCACTGTGATTTTTTCGGACTGGTGTTCTATCCTTAATTCCCACAAAATGCTATTGCTTTTCGCGACTTAGTGTCTTGCAAATAATAGTTTGAGTTATATGTATCTAATTAATTAATTAATGTAATTGTAATTTCTGTCCATCTGGTAGATGATCGATTGGCCCGGTTATCTCACAGCTGTTGCTACAGCATTACATAATCAGACTCAAAGTACTGAATTTTTAAAAGGACAGATTTAAAAAAAAAATTCATAAGTTCACATAAGATGCACGCACACCTTAGCAAAGAAAATACGGAAGCGTCTTGCGATCTTTGAAACAAATATCTTCGGAAAACGCTTCTGGGAGGAGCTTGTTAGGTATTAGTTCTTTATCGATAGAATGTTTGGATTGTCGATTTCACCTTCTGGATGCTTCTTATTAGAAGTCACTTGAATTGCCAAGTACTATGTATATATTATTGGTGGTGCTTTACATCAACAATATTTGAATAGTTAAGGTTTTCAATAGCCTTCAATATTTTCCTCGTTAGAGATGTAAGATGTTTCATCCCCGCATCATAGCACAGGTCTTACTAATAAGCTTCAGCACTGCTGACTTTCAGGACCGTCAAAACTGAGAACAATATCAGGTAAGCGAACAGATTTTACTGTGTTTGGGGGTTCTGTTGCCAGTCTACGTCAATTTTACTGTGCTTTTGCAAGATAGAAGCTCATACCTAGCCAACAGGAAGTGTTTGTTTGACTGATATTGCCGCACATATATGCCAAATGAGCACTTTCGTTCGTTCGCATTAAAGAAGGATATCTTCCATCCTAAAGGTAAATTTAATGTAGTAAAATTCATCTTGAGTATAACTTTAAATCGAACAAAAGTAACCCAATTTCATCCATTCAAACATTATTTTTTTCATGAAACGAGACTACCAAAAAATTAGTTTAAATTTTGAAAAAAATGGAAACTCATATTAAAAATTTCAATTTAATTTAAGAACATTAATAACTACTTACTTACATTTCAACTCTCTCCACTTTTACACCCCAAGGATCAGTTGCTTCATCCAACGAAACTTGCATTGTATGTGATATTGTTTCCCTTTCGGTAAGTAATTCCGATAAATTCCTTGTACCCAATACATTCCGTAAAGTAGTGGCAGCCAAAAGTCTTGTTGAATGACTGTAATTCGCTACTTGAATAACAGCTTTCAATGGATCACTAATACGGTAGTAAACGACAGCATCAACGGAAACTGTTACAGAGTCTTTCGATAGCACTTCCTGCGGTGGTACATCAAATGATACAGTACGCAAATCTACCTTACAATAATCGTCAACGCAAGGTAGAACGAAGAATACACCAGGACCACGTGCACCGCCACTTCTGCAAATAAGAAAAAAGGTTTAAGAATATTTTAAAGATTATAAAAATTAACCTACCTTAAGCGACCCATTCGAAATATAACTGCACGTTCAAATTCTGACACGACTTTGAAACAAATGAATATCGAAATCGGGAACGTTAGCACCATGATCACAATCGATACCAAGGTGGCCAACACCTCAATACATCCCATGTTTTCATCTTCGGCTGAAAATATGAAAAAATAGATTTTTGTAAGCTTTTTTTTTATTTGATTTGAAAAAATTACCTCAATTCAGTAAGAAGGCAGTTTAACCTGACTTTAAGGTAAATTTCTCGTAAAAAATTTAAGGGTACTTTATATAAATATATCCGTGTGATGCTTTCGGTCCCCATCGGACGCGTCCTCGGGTAGCGGATAGAGGGTGCCCTAACCGGCTAGCTGGCGGTTATGTGGGAAATAAAATACCCTTCGTGGGCCAAAAACTGACTAAGTCGAAGCGCTGACAACGCTCCACTTAGTATTTACTTGTAATGGAACCAGGACTACAGCCTCGGATCGAATTAGATAAATGGCAACGGCTATCGCAACGTATTAAGGACTATTCTTTTGGAACTTGAAATGTTCGATCATTACCAGACCAGGTGCATTACGACAACTACTGGATGAAGTAAAAATATACAGAATCAGCATCCTTACACATCATGTTTAAAAGCGGAAAATTGCAAGGAAGCCATGAATCGAAGCGGCTTTCATCATTGACAAAACATTTAAAAAAATTATCACCGACTTTAAGCTCATTAACGAAAGAATCAGTGCGACTCGTCTACAAACCAAATTCTTTAATGTTTGGCTGGTCAACTGTCACGCGCCCACAGAAGACAAGGAAGAGGCAATTAAGAACGAAGCATACAGCACCCTGGAGAGGACTGTAGATGCGTTGCCGCGAAACGACATTAAAATTGTTCAGGGTGACTTCAATACAAAAATCGGCCGAGAAACGGCACAAAGAGGAACAACCATGCAGAGACCAACGACAACGGAACATGCCTGATAGACTTTGCTACTAGTAGAGGCTTCACAGTAAGCTCCACACATTTACCGCATCGAGACATCCATAAGAGAACGTGGGCATCCCCAGATTCAACCAGATCGACCATGTTACTCCAAGGTACCAGATACACAAGCTATATGATAGCTCAGTAACGTCTACATACATGTCAGCACTTGAAAATCGCATCAACATACTCGTATCCCTGCAAGCCGGAGAAATTAATGATGACATCAAAACCATATGGAAGACAGTAAGAAATGCAGTAATGGAAGCAGCCGAAGAGCTCTTGGGGTATCCGCCAATGAAAAGTAGGAGCGACTGATACGAGGAAGAACGCAAGGAAGCGATTAAAAAAAGAACCAGGCGAACAAAGATTACGTCCAACGACCATCTCGGACAGAAGAACAACAATATAAAACCCTTCAACGACAAGTTAAAAAATAATCCACAGAAAGAAACGACTGACCATCTGCATCAAGATCCAACAGATAGACGAAAACATGGCCCTACATGAAGTCTAACCGGCGTATGCCTCTATTTAAGAGTTAAGTTGCCTCAGTTAAGAGACGGCTTCGATCCACAAACAAGTCTTTGCAAAAGTGTGCAAGGAGCAATCATAGACAACACGGTTCAAATTAAAAACAGATGGCTGCAATATTTCTGGAAGCTATTCACAGCAACAACGACTGAAGCTGTGAAAATTTCAGAAACAGAGCAAGAGGTTCTAGTCCCAATACCAATCAGAACCGAATTATAGGCAGCAGCACGGGACTTTATTAAAAATAAGGCTCCTGGAATAGATGAAATACCAGCAGAACTGCTCCAGAGTGGGGGTCCCTATCTAAATATCCTTCTGCATCGACTAATATACAGAATATGGTCAGAGGAGTAGTTGCCAGAGGATTGGCGGAAAAGTATAATATGTCCTGTACGCAATGAGGCTTTAAATAAGGGAATGATCTTGCCCCAATGTTCATTAATATTCCACTGGAATATGTCATCAGGAAAACATCAGCTGAAACCTCGAATACACTACTGCTCAAGTCCACACAATTGGTAGCATATGCTGATGACGTCAATATTATGGCACGTTCAATCTTAGATGCCAAAGGAGTATTTTTGAGCCTGGAATCTGAAGTACGAGTTAATGAAATTAAAACTAAATTCATGATTCAAACGAGGAAGAAAACTCCAGTTCGACAAAATCTGACCGTAGGAGAATACAACCTTGAAAGTATGATTTATTTTATATACCTTCAAGCCAACCTGAATAGAAGAGGCACCTAAAAGGACGAGATTGGATGTTGCATAAACGTCGTAAATAAAGCCTATCATTCCGTACTTCCCATTCTACGATCCAGAGTTGTACACAGGCAAAATAAGTTCCGCTTTTACAAAACACTAGCCAAACTTGTGCTGTTATGTGGAACTGAAACATGGACCCTGATGGGCGAATTCAAGGATGCAGTGGATATATTTGAACACAAAGTGATCCGGAAAATCTACGGCCCAATAAATCAAGGAACTGAGCGGAGACTGCATTACAATGATGAGTTGTATGATCTATCTGACGATCCACCTGTTTCCTCTTGCGTAAAGCTAGGCAAATTACAACGGAGGGGCCATGTAGAAAGAATCGAAGAAAAACGGCTACCCGAAAGAACATTCCATTTAGTACGATTGCAACCATGAATCGTTTCATAACGAAACAATGCTTCGAAATTGTGACAATGTACACTGAAAATAGTCGTCCAGTTGTTTTAACTCAACGTGCATGTCATCGAAATAATTGTGGCCAACCCGTCTGACAATACTATTCGTCGTTTGATGTCGAATTTTGTTGAGCATGAGATTAGTCGGAGATCATCATCATGCCCTGCATCGACGATGAAGACATTACAATGAACTGGTTGAAGCGGTCAGAGAGAACGTTGCCCAGATCCCAAAAGTGCTGTATATAAACATATATAGATGATACATAACGAATTTCGTGATTACCATTCTGACCACAGTATAGCTGCGATTCGTACGAATTTTGGAGCAGAGGTTCATTGAAATGCATACTGAAGATCACAATGAAAATCCGAAGTCTAGCTATCTGAAACAAAATGGCGCCCGCTCTAAGGTCGAAAAACGTACAAAAGCTTGTTATTGTAGTTGTGACGAATCCTTTCATCCGATATTAATGAAACTTAGCAATGTGGTAAAAACTGTGAATGCCTAGCGAAGACTGAAAACAATTTCAAGGCAGGTCTCAAATTTCAAAATGACGGATAGCCAAAGTTCGAAATTTTTATTGGATTTTGATGAAGCTTCATATTAAGATGGACACTGTTGAGACCTAATAATTTTGATATGTCGATGAGCATCTAGGTATAAGTTTCAAAGTGGCGGTTCAAATATCTGATTTTTTGGATTTTCGTAGCTCTCTAGCGGCCAAATTTCTCAATCGATTTTGATGAAACTAATAATAATAGGTGACTAAAGCAAGTTTTTTTTTTTTTTAAATAAAAAAGTCCAAAAATTAAACCTTATAGTTGTAGTTGCTACTTTCAATAAAAATCGAATTTCCGGTTCTGTCTAGAGTGAAATTTAAATTTGAACTAAATTTATAACAGTGATTTATGAGACTCTAAAATGGAGATAAGTGAAAGTATTCAAAAATTACACGCTAAAATTCAAAACGGCAGCCCCTAAAAGTTATTAATTATTTCAATGGCAGCCAAATTGTCGAATATATTTTCATGGAAATATTTTGAAATGGCTTACATTAGAAGCATTTACACAACAAAACATTTTTCTTTAGTAGTGTTTGACTTTTAAAAGGTTAGTCAATCTAATTATTATTTATCTGCTTATTGAAAATAGAGTTGCTTAGGTGAAATTGGCCTTTTCGGCTGGAGGTGCCAACGAGGATCTTTAAAACTTTTTAATGTATGTTCTTAAAAAAATAATTAAGAGAAGACGGAAAACATCATCGAACTATTGCATTTACTCCTCATTTGGCTCTAAATGAAGCATATGTACATAGAACAATGAACGGTAAAGCCTGTCCAAAACAATTGAGTTTTGCGACTTTAGTATCGATTTCTCCTCACCATTAATTTTATTTATTAAGGTTGTATGCATCATATTGGAGTGTAATCCACAGATTAAATATAGACAGAACGAAACCTTCGAATAAATCTGCGAAACATGGTGAAAATTTGCGGTCCCACGTAAAAACTTGTTTCAAGTTCAAACCAAATAAATTATTCCAATTTAGAATACTCGAAGCCACGTGGCTGATTTGAGGGAAATGGAAAGCTTATCTTCTGGGAATAATAATTTAGTGGTAAGTTTTATGCAAGCGACCGTTAGAAAAAAAAAAAAAAAAAAAAAAAAAATATATATATATATATATATATATATATATATATATATATATATATATATATATATATATATATATATATATATTTCTCTGCAATAATCATCGAAATTTGAGTTGTTTTAGTATTATTCAGTGTGCATGTCTATATAGGGGAAAAAATTGTGGGTCATGCTTTCTTTTTATCCTAATCAAAATATTTTTTGATAGACATTAATCCTCGAGTTTATCGAACACTTTGTAGTAATTGAGCAGTCACACAAGCAAACTACTCGAAAAGCTTCCTCACTTCTATCCGAAATTTTAATGGCAGATTTAGAGAAAGAATATTTAATTGCTTCCATTCATAATCGTAATTAATTATTATTATTATTAAATGTAATTTTATATCAATTTTCCTTTATATTAAATGTAAACGTTTCCTTTTAATTATATTCTTCATGAGATTTAACTTCTATTACTATTTAGAATCTTTTTCATTTTTCTTTACTTCACTTAATTTTTCCTGAAAAATCTTAAATCTGCCAATTAAAATTTTGGACATGGGAACACTGATTTGGTGTACCCCAACAATGTATTACCTTACCGAAGGCAATCGAGCTCGGCTGAGCAAGCAGCTGATACGATTAGCCATGTACACGGGAATAGAAAGAGGAAGACAAGTTTTGGACGGATCAGGAAGTTGACGTACGACCGCGACACGAAAAGCATGCGGGGAACGCCAGTTTTTATATAAATACTCTGAGAATGCACAAAAAGTGTTCAAGTTTTGTTTTTTAACTCCCTTTAACAAATTGCCGAATGGATAAAATTAAATTCAATCATAAACAATAAGACCAATGCTATCAAAGAAACTTCAAATAAAGTGACAAGAGTAAAAATCGCTTTATAAACGTTGCTGTCGATAAACCTTCAAGCGAACCCCTTTTGAAAGTGAAAATTAGTCCCGTTTGACTTCGGTTCCGTATAAAGGACTTAACAACCCACTCTTGAAGTCAATTCGAAGTTGAATTTGTGGTTTTCTCCCAGTTCTTATTAATAATATCTTATAACAAGCGAATGTGATATGGTTAGAAAAACAAATGGAGTGCAATTCTAACCGGCAAATATATAACACCACAATGCATAATTCCTCCGTAGTCACGGATTATTTTGATAGTATTTCTAACAGTTCAGTGATGGTGTTCTCTTGGAAGACTCAATTTTTACCCCCCAAATACCTACCCACTGACAAAACTTCAACAAAATGAGTTCCTTTTCTTCCCATTAAAATTTCAAGAAAAATAATCATGAAATGCATTCATGTAGATTCAATGTAGAATGCACTTATTATCTTAAAATTGTTTTCTTCATTCGAGCTGTCTTCTAAATCGCATGCTTTTCCGCGAGAGCCCTCCCGATGAGCATTTCATCAATTTGATGGCGATGGATAGTCATAGTGAGAATGCCGTCAACGGTTGTTCCCGTTACCCGTGGACGCCTAATTCGCTGCGAAGCAGCCAACGCAGAATGGCCTTTTTGTTGGTTTAAATAACTTTTATAATTATAATTCTCAATAAACGAACCATTCTAATCAACAAATATAAAACTAATTATGAGTATAAAACAAAGGTGCTTCGAGTGTCAAGTCACTACTCTAAACCTTGTTACTGGAGTTTGATTGATTGGATAAAATTTACAAAAAATAAAAGCAGAGTTAGAGATAAATTTCTGATATTTAGATCGTTAGATGAAATGCGTAATGTAACCGATGGCGGCCTGGATATTTGGATAAAATTACCAGAAGGTGAATGAACTTCGTCAACACTTCCGAGCCTAACTAGAACCCATTCGGTTAAGTTAACATCGGGATCAGCTTGGGACAGATTGTTGTTCGAGCAAATTTTTTAAGCATGGGGGGACCGACCACTTTACTCCGGCTAATCAATGTCCCGTTGTCGTTTCGTCATCTTCAATGCGAAAGAATAGCTCTTTGAAGCGCCGATCAGTATCCGAGTAAGATTCAAAATTAATAAAGAGTGTTTTGCATTTGAAATGCTCAAACGAATTCGACCAATTGTGTTGTCGGCATGATGGACGTTGTTTTGATTGCACCGTAGCTAATTATCACTAGAACTACCAGCAATTGTTCTATACCTATTTCTACCAACCGGTCAAAATGACCGGTTCGATCAGAAAAATATTAAACTTAAAACTAAATTTTAAAAGATAAATCTATTTTCAACGAAATTAAAATGTATTTCATTTATAAATTGATGTGTGTTCAATAAAGTAATTAAATTTATGTAAACAGAAAAAAATTTTATACATTCTTTCAAATTATATTTCGATGACTGCAGATTTTGCAAATAGACATTTTTTTCAAAGTGCATTTACCACAAACATGTTTTTTGCAACTTACACAGATATTATAGGTTTTATTTTCATTGCATAAACCTATTTGACAAGTTTTTCATATATTAGAATTTTCATGGCTTGCTAAGAGATCGGCGAAACTTCCTGGTTCAGATGAATCTTCATATTTTGTGGAAAGTTCTTCTGCTAATTGGAACAGGAAATCTTTTCTTGACATATTTTCTCCAGTTGTTTCGCTGTACAAAACCCATGCATTTATTGCTGCTAAGTCAAGAATATTGAAAAAGATGTGAAGAGGCCATCTCCGACAACCAGACTTCACAGTATACTTTCTAGCCATTTGATCGGTAATATCCACCCCATATTTAGTTTTATTATAAAATATAACAGTTTCAGGTTTATTTTTGTAATTTTCAATTTTGATCGATGTATGTTTCGTATTTGGCATTAGAACCTTTTTCGTTAGTTTACTTTTATATACTGATAATGTAGCATTATTGGTTTTATAAAATACAGATGAATAAAGAGGTAGTTTATCCTATTTTTGCTTAGCAAGTTTCGGTAATTCCCTTTTGTTTGCACGGATAGTTCCAACCAACGTAGTATTTTTCTGCAATAACTTTGTTGCCAGTGATAAGCTGGTAAGAAAATTAATTTGAGGACGACAAATTCACTCAAAGGAATCCCAAATAAGGGAACTAACTACATATTTACTTTTGAGATCAGATGCCAACCAAAATTTTACTATAAACTTGTCGGGTTTGTTTGGCATGTATTGCATAAACCCGCATCTCGCTTTGGTTGGAAACAGTTGCTCATCAATGGTTATATTCTCTCCAGGTATGTAGCAGTTTTGGCTATTTTTGATAAATGAATCCCAAACTTGTGAAATCATTGCAAACTTGTCATTCTTCAATCTTTGACTTCTCTCATTTTTCTTATCGAACCGTACAAACCGTAAAATATCAGTAAAATCTTTTCTGGTAATTGTTTTTGCAAAAAAGGTGGTCCCCAATGTTTTTACCATAAATATTCGCATTTTGAGAATATCCTCTCTCTCACTATCGGTGTCTGAGGATACATACACTTCACCTTTTTCAAATTGGTCCTCTGAAATATCAGCCCTCTCGCGAACATCTTCACAAATATTGGAAATGCCTTCACATGTATTTGTTATGTCTTGCAGAAATCTTGGCATTTTCGAACGTCTTTGCATCTTCAAGGATAGTTTTTGGATGAATTAAAGTACAACTAATTTATTTTTTCATTATAAAAATATTTGTTCACAAGCCACTTACAAAATGATAAAGAAATATATTCTAAAAAAAATTTCAGCAAATAAATGCAATGTATAAAAATTTCGACTCTACGCAAGAAGCACCAACGAGGGAATGAAGTTGCAAAGACGCAAAAATACAAAGTATAAGTGCAAAGCACAGCATTTTTATTTTCAGGGAACTCCCCTTACTCAGAGTAAGAAATATGCTTTTGCGTATGTTCAAATTGATGCTATAGTGGAATGAAGAGGCGTAGATATATTGAACTCTGCTAATATTTTATATGCCGGTCAAAGTGACCGGTTGGTATAAATAGGTATACCACATACTTATCTTTGCAAAATAAAAGCATACAAATCTAACAATTTGCTATATTAGAGCTTACGTTAATTTAGGAAAATACATAATACTTTTCTAAAAACAAAAAATTTTTTCATGGACAAAATTTTATAATTAAATCAGCCAACCGGTCATTTTGACCGGTTGGTAGTTCTAGTGTCGCATCCATCAGGCGAATGCAAGGAAGGCTACATGGGTGAAAGATGCGAAGTGAAATGTTTTTCAATGGTCGATCCACTGTGAAAGGTATTATTGCCCAAATCGTTGTCTTAACGTCTTTCTTGAAAATAACTAGTATTATATATAGCTAATGAAATCTTCAAATTGTACCATTATTTTTTTGCTTTGCGCTCACAAAACAATATCACAAACATAATTTCAAGTTTTATTGAATCCAGCTTGTAGTGATGGGTCGTACGCAAAACTGACGACAGATACAAGCCATATGGCAGCAGCGCTTACTACCACACACATGACCATTAGTAGGCCGACTTTGCTGGATAACTTACATGGCGTTATATGAAGAATTGTGGAGATGCCAACAAAAATTCGAGGTTTTGTACGGTTTAGAGACGGATTTCTACAGTGAAATCCAGATGATCCGTGGAGAACACAATAGCGCTCCTAGTGAAGTGAAAATTATTTCAGTTTTTATACCCGTTTGGTTTTAATCGCCTTCCAAAGTGAATTTATAGGAGTTTGTTTACGTCTCAACGCTGAGCTATCAGTCGAAGGTGCAAAACGTGTGCTTCATTTGCTCGTATTGGAAAGTTTAGGAGCACAATGGGCTATACAAGGTGAATTTATAGCATGCACGGAATGCATTCGGCACGTTTTTTATTCGGAAAATAGTATATATGACGAAATATAAGTATTTGCTAATACCGCGGTTGGGTGACAGCTACCGGAAGCTTGTCCATAGTAGGCCGACTAATACATATGCAAATTGCTACCATATGGCTTGTATCTATCGTCAGTTTTGGTCGTACGCGTACGGCACAGTGTACTGTACTGTGCGGGTGCGCTAAATATATAACGTGCTACCCGCACACCGCACAGTGGAACAGTACAGTGCTTGATGTTGATCATAGATCAAAATTTCAGGGTGCTGTTCGGTATTGTAGTACGACGACCTACCGCACCGTGCGATTAGCCGTGCTGCGTGCTGGCTGGGTGCGATCTACGTTTACCGTACTGGGTGCGATCTCCAATTTGCCGTGCTAGATGCTACGTGCATTGTAGCACCAGTCGTACTGTGTACGATTTATTATAGATCGTATGGTTTGGAATGAGAGAAATGTAAGGACGCACGTGAAAAGCGTAAGCAAAGTTTGTGGCTGTTTGCGATCAAGAGCAATACATTTTTAGGGCTTTGTAGATTTTTTATAAAACCCTTTTAGTTTCGCGAGCTGTTGGTCTGTCTGTGTCTGTCCATCCGCTCGTGTCTGTCCGTCCGTCCGTGTGTCACAGAAAGATTTTCGCATATAGATTCAATGTAGTACCCTCTTCAAATTTCTAGTAAGAAAAATTTTTTATAAGGTTTTTAAGCGTTCATGTGGAGTTGAGCCTTAACTTATTTTTCGTTGAATGTGGCCGGTATGGGTATCAAAACAAAGGTCTTGATGAGAGCTTTTGAGACCAGGTTTAAAAACTTTTCTAACATTGTAGTAACATTTTACGGGATCGCGAGGGAAGTCAAAATATGCGAAAAGTTTGTGTAAAAACAACAAAGTTATTGCCAATTCTAAATTTGACAATTAGTAATATTTAATTCAGCTGACGCAAATATGTGAACCGATTGAGGCATGCCTCTATATCATGAGCTAAGCTGTATGTGCTAGCGCAAGTTGAAAATGAAAGATGAAGCGCAAGTTGAAAGGGAAGAGGAAAAGGAAAGCGCACTAGTATAGACATAGCTAATCGCATTTCGCACTATCAACACAGTTTGCAAAATGGAAATGTAGCAACCCCAGCAGACAGAATGAGTGGCTTATGTTTTATGTTGACTTTTGTGTTACGTGCGCTATGATCTAATCAAATGGGTAGCAAATTATAACACTTTGGGAAAAGTGTTTGAGAGCACACAATGCGTACAATTTGGTATGAAAGAAATCATGGTGTATTAGTTTTATTTGGGAATAAGTTATATTAAACTAAAGCTGTGTAAGCAATACAACTCATTTAATTCTCAGGAAATAAATCAAATTAAAAATTCTAATCTTATTACGTTTGCTGAAAATTAAGAATAAAAGGATGAATATCATATTAGGTCTTATGAAATAAAATAAACTCAAAAATATTCTTTATCACGAAGAAATTATAACAACCATACATCACACTAAACAATTTAAAGACCAACCATATTTACATATTTACATTTAAAAACACAACTTGATTCACTTTTTCTCCGCTAAGCCTGCTTCTTCGATCTGTAACTATTTGTCCGGTCTTGGAAAAAATCCTCTCACTAGGTACAGATGTAGCAACAATACAAAGCTTCTTCATAGCTACTTCGAAAATTCGTGGGTAACCAATCTTATGTTTCTGCCACCATAAGAGAGGATCTCCTGTTCGTATTAAAATTGGCTCCTGAAGATATTTTTCAATTTCACTAATGATTGAATCTTTTGTGTTTGCTTTTTCTATAAAGTTCTGCACATTTTCATCGAAATCGTTCCAAATTTTCGATTTTGAAAGAGATTCCACAATATTAGGACTGAAATTATCCTCTTGATTTTCGTGCTCAGTTTCGACAATGTTCGTTGTATCTGTTATTTGTCGAATAATATTTTCTTTGATTCTTTCAAAGGATTCTGTGTTTGCAAAGCCGTGTCTTTTGAATCTTGGATCCAAAAATGTTGGTTCTGCTAGCATTGCATTTTTATCCGCATTTCCAAACCGGGCGTTGAGTGAAGTGATTAATGCCTGTCCTAATAAGTTTACATCTTCAGGCAAGTTGGGATTTTTGTCCAGATAATTGGTGCAATATTTTTTTAATGCTAAACTCAGCAGAATAACTTTTGAAGCGGTGACTTTATTCTCACTGCATATTTCCTCAGAGACATCCTTGAAAACATCTAAAATTTCGCAGCTTTTTTCTAAGGAAATTATATCATCATTAGTAAGATTTTCTAATGTCGGATAGTGCAGTGCAATGGCTGAAATGAGCGATTCTTTGGTTTCCAAAATGCGTTTAAACATATCAAAAGTAGAATTCCATCTAGTATTTGAATCCTGCTTAAGGTTAAGAATTGAGTGTCCCATTTCCTTTTGCATTGACTTTAGTAGAGTAGATGCTTTTGGGCTTCTTTTGAAAAATTCGACGATTCTTTTCACCTTTTTCTGTATTGGCTCAATTTTTATTATTGCATCTTTGACCACTAAGTTCAGCGTATGAGCAAAGCAGGGCACATGATTCCATGGTGTTTTTCCAATGGCAGCAACCATATTGTATGCGTTATCTGTGACGACGGCTTGAATTTCCTCGTGGATCTTCCAACATTCTGCGATCCTTTGAAGTTCATTGCCCAGGTTCACTGCCGTATGACTGTCGGTATAATTGTAGCACTCCAAAAAAACTGTCGCATTTTTGAAATTCTGGTCGATGAAATGTGCTGTAATCGATAAGTAATTTTCGTTAGCCTTCGAAGTCCAACTATCAGTTGTCAAACAAATTGCTCCTGCCGATCGAAGACTGATTTGAACTTCTTCTTTTATCAAGTTGTAATACTGTGGAATTAGCACTTTTGATATGGTTTTTCTAGACGGCATTTGATATGCGGAGTTCAAAGCGTTAATGTAATTTTTGAAGCTTGCACTTTCAACTATTTGAAAGGGTAAATAGTCTTTGACGATAGTTTCTACTAACAATTTATTAAGATCGCAGGTTTTTTTCTGGCTCATTGGCTTTTGAAAAAAATTGGTAATTGTCGAAGATCTTCCAGGAATTCCAAATGCCAAAGAAGTTTTTGCAGAGTTGCTGGGCACTAACGAGACAGAAGATTGAACTGACGTCGAAGCAGCTGGATTTTGTAAAGGAGAAGTCGGTGTGAGAAGATCATTTAAATTTTCGGCTTGTACAGCTCTCGTTTCTGAGCTATAAGCGTGAAAATGTTTCGACTTCAAGTGACGTGTTAGAGGGAACCTGGAGCCTCCTTTTATGGATATAACTTGCGAACAAAAGTTGCAATTTGCTGATTCCTTATCTACTATTTCTTTAAAGTGCATCCAAACGAAACTGCTTCTCTTTGTTGGCTTCCTGTTGCAGCTCATGTTGTTTTGCTTTACAGAACTAAAGAAAGCATGCCCAAAATCTGTAAAGCTGATATTAAAAATGAAAACTAACCTGTTTAATTTGAAGCAGCAATATCAAACTCGAAAGTTGCAATAAAACTTAAAATATTTACGCAATGCTACACAATTTTCACAGAAAAACCCTAAACCAGAAATTTTCACGCCATACCACAAGTATTACTTATCCGTTTATATGCTACGTTTTATATGAAAAAAGGTCGAAGCATATTAAAACTTTAGTCTCGAAAGGTCTTCTCGACTCCTCTTCAGAGCACTCAGAAAAAAAGAAAGCGCGGGCTTTTTTCGGCTTCTTCTTGTTGCGCAACAGCTTAAGCGCACTAACCATTGTTTACATGAAAGTAAAAATCTGGGAATACGAACAGCGAGTTTACGATGCAATAAATACTCTCGGAATAGTCAAAACTCAGTTTTCATAGTTCATATCAAAGGAAAATGTGTTTAACGAACAGCGCCTGATGCAACAGAGCAACTAAGAATTTACATTTTTGAAACATAGGTCCGTGCTGTGCAACATTACACCCTTTTTAAAGTTCTTGATTTGTAAAGTTCTATAAATAGGTAAATTTCTCGAGAGAAATTTACCAATTGCCGGAAAGTATCTTATATATATATATATATATATATATATATATATATATATATATATATATATATATATATATATATATATATAAGAATAAGAAAGTCGAAAATATAATTCGTAATTTTATTAGCTCCTTTTTTAACAAAATTTTGTGATTTATATTCTGATCAAATCATTACTATGATATGGTATAATGGATTAGTCTAAACGTTAGGTGGATGTTTTTTAGATCTCATTGCACTGTAATTTTGGTATCCATATAACAGTGGGTTACAAAATGGCGTTAGCTCGACAGTTTTATTTTTTCAGGTTTTCACGGCCCTCTAGTGACCAAGTTACTCAACCGATTTTGATGAAATTTGGTATTATACGTTCCTGGGTCAATTTATCTAACCGTGCAAGAGATCGTTAAAAATCTAACGGTGAATAATAAGACGAAATTTTAATTTGTAATTTTATTGGCTACTATTTTGAACAAAAATTGGTGATTCAGATTCTGACCAACTCATTACCCCAATATTTACAAAATTTAGTTCAATGGATGATTAGACTTAACGATGTTCCTCCCCAAAAATAGTGCAAAATCGAAAGGATGAATTCAAAATGGCGGCCCCTTAAATTTAAACCAACAAATAAATTTTATCATTTTAAATACCAACTAAAGTGCTCACTAGATTTTCATGAAAATTTATTAAATGGTTGACTTTAGAGGTATTTATACAGCAGAGTATATTTTCAAATGATTTGTTCTCCAATTTAAAAATGGCGGCTCATTGAAGTCACGAAGTTTCAAAGCCTATAACAGTCCTAATTTTCGTTTGGTTTGAACGAAATTTTATACTATGATCGATTTTTCTAAGTTATAATTTCATTGAAATATTTTGTTTGTTTTCGAGCAGAGCTCCAGATAGTGACTACTTGAAGTTAAACGGAAAATATATTCTAAATTGGACTATAAAAGCGAATCGAGACACTAAATCCTCTCTTTCCATCTAAGTCTACTAGCGTGCAAACTTATTTGATTTTCGAAATCTAATGGTACCTTCGAGGAATTTGCCTTTCCAGCTGGTCGTGCCAACGGGGATTTTTTCTAATTGATAGATAAACAGAACAATGATATTAAGTAGATCAACTGACGAAACTGCTCGAAAATTTTTTCCCAGTTTCTTATCTTGAGATTGAAATAAAATATTCAAGTTAGTAAAAAACGATTCTGCTAAGTTCTATGTTGAGTGCTGAGAACCTGGCAAAAAAGTCTGTTTTACTTGCAGAAAATATGCAAAAATAAAAAAAATAATCAAAAAGTTGCACTGTACTGTGCACTGACTACTGAGCAATTCATGTGCTGTATGTTAATAACTATTCACCGCACAGTGTACTACCCGCACTGTGCCGCACACTTCAGTGTACTGTGCGGAAAGTACTGGCACAGTTTAGTGTGCTACTTCGACCCATCACTACAGCTTGGAACCCTGTTAACATTTCGATTAGGCTAAAATATTTAAATAGGAAAATTCATTGCATGAATTTAAAAATAATTCTATTATTTTCAGTATTAAAACCGATTCTATGTAAATGCAATTATTGTTACCTTAATGAATACAATGAATTACTAAACTATAACTTCGGTCTTTCCATTTCAATCGACCTGCCCGGGTATAGGATGTAATGAATGGGCCCTACGCCACTGCCGACTATTATTCAGTCGGAAAACACAAAAAGTGCTACGGGTGCTTGGCGTTGAGCCTGGAAATCCACCGTTATATTCTGGAGCCGCGATTGGGGCTCACGTGAGGCGGTTAAGAAAAAGGAATTTGCTCATGGTGTTGCCAAAAAGAATATAGAGGTAGGGAAGTTGTTCTCGAATTAAAGATGGGACTTTAATTTAATTTTATTAAAGTGCCTCTGCCCTGGTTTTGAGTGCACCACCGCCTTCCTTCCTATGGGGCGAAAGTTTACCAGCGGCAGTCTTGGTTCCGGCTTTCCGCTGAATTGGCTCGAGGAGTTTACTTAAGGCCGGTTTCTTGCGGCCACGACGTGTGTGTGCCTCATAGTTTTTCCCGGTTTAGGTGCATCTATAGTAAGTACAACCCTATTTGACTTTATTTTTAAATGACTTTACTTCCAAACAAAAGATTGCTGACAACGAGACCGAGGAAGGCAGGACACATTCTTCGCTTTTGCGTTGCGGCGCTACTTCTTGCGTAAGGTGTACCCATGGGCAGTTGGATGAAGGCAGCCCGGCCCGTTCAAAAAATTATCGCGAATTTATCGCAACGGCATTCAAAGGTAATGTCAATTTACTGTCCATTGTTTGGTGGTGGCAGGTGGGTTATAATGCAAGAAAATCGACAGTAAGGATATGGTTAGAAAATTTTATAATTGTCCGAATGTGAAAGGACTTACGAAGGAAATTTGCCACTAATGTAAATAAAGATAACATGTCGGAAGTCCCGCGGAATAGTTTCTTTAGTTGATATCGGGAAAAACATGAATTTATTGCTGCGTTCTCAATGGAATTCGATCGTTTCCATAATCCTAGGTATATACATTTCATGTATGAAAAAAAATAATTTTTACGATTATACCCAGAGTGTGTGTAGAAGTGATATATTCCATAGAACGTAGAAACGGGGTAAAGCAACAATGAAAACAGTTTCAATTTAGTAATCAAGGACATCCGGTTTATAATATTATAGGTACGCAATTTTTAAATAAAACTTTTATAACCGTCAAATTATATTTAATATCATGCAATTACTATTCAACAAAACATAAGCAAATTACAATAACGAGAAAAACGGTGGTGCGAGTGACGACCAAAAAAAGAAAAAACAAGGTATCATGTATTAAGAGGAGTAGTGATTTACTTAATTTCCCGGTCAAACTATATTCAGTAAGGATTATTCCACTTTTATTTTATATGTATGAAATATTGGATGATCTTGCCTACTTACTTTTAAGGTCTAAATTAGCACGATAATTTTACCCAAATACAATATTATTTATACTTACGATAAAAGATAGAAAAAATCCTTGCATTTATAAATTTTTTCAATTAAGAGTCGAAAATGAATATAATTAAATTCTACGACATTGCTAGGGAAATCAATTTAAATTGAATCAAATTTGAAGCTTTTCGAGATTGAAAATGATGCGCATAAATTAATAATACCTTTTTAATTAATATATCAAAGAAAAAAAGGGATTGAAGAGAAAGCCAAAACCCACCAATAACATAAATATATAAAGTTGTAATAGATTAACACTATGGGAACACTGGCATTAATATATAATCATCCATTGACATGTGAATTAATAACTGGTAAATTTTGAGAAATTTTAATGAAATTAAGAATTTATGACTGTCGTATTTATAATGTTGAAGGTTAATAATAACTAACTCATAACACAAATAATGATACAATTTGAACACCATAATATCTAACAAATAATACAGAGAAATAATACGAACAATCATAATAAATAACCAATAATAATAGGACCTAATACTAAGCATGTTAATAAATACCAAAAAATACAAACAATAATAAGGCATAATAGATATCATAGTAATAAATAGCAACCAATTAGACAAATAACAATAATTGAGATATTGATGAAAGTCAAATTCAAATTTTTGCGAGTCTTTTTTTTTCTCTCCGTATGGTTGTGTTTTCGACGCGTTTAAAACGGGCATGTAAACCGATGGCTGGGTTTTTGTACTTCGGACTTAGTCTGCTCGCGTAAGAACTGCGACCGAACTCCTCTCCGAACTAGCTAGCTAGCCAGCAGCCACCTCGGAGTAGACTAAGTGTTTCCAGACTTGTTGACCTGTAATGTACAGTCCTTTGTCACGTCCAACGACTTCACGTCTAGAACCGATGAAGGGACGGTTCCGATTTCGTTCAAGCGTTGAACAGAAAATCATTACAAGGACCCGCATCGATGGCAGGCTCTTCCACTAGAACAGGTTAGCCATCGGGCACGCTCCTCCTTTTCTTTCGTTAACAGGGGCGTTTGCATCTTGATCCGGTTGGGAGGGTGCGAGGGAGCACCACCACCATCTGGATGCCCCACTCTTATTTGTGGGCCATAAGTCTCGTCGGTAACGACAAAGTCCTCTTAAGTCCGTCTGTTTTCTCCAGGCCCAGTTTGTCCTTTGAGTCAGCAATTTCCTTTGACCCTTAGCAGGTTACCTCCTTTTCGATTTCGGTCGACATTTATTTGACCCCAGAAATTTGTGGATACGAAATTTTTTTGTAGTGGGTCTTGTGCTGGGGGGGAAGAACCCGCCCCACGACACCACAACGCTAGCCTGCCAGCGTTTTCACGCGTCCCCAGACAAGGCCAATCTCGGTGGGTCTTAACATCCTCTTCCGCTGAGGCAGCAGACCATCGCTGAAATTCTGCACGAACATTATCTCTACCTATTTCACTTTGGCAATCTATCCGTTTAGTAGGCTACCTCGGCCTCGATACCGTCGAACCAATTGTTTTATCCCCTTACTCGTGAATGCAAAAATTTTTTGAGGTGGGGCCTTGTGCTGGGGAAAAGAACCCGATGCACGACACCGCAATGCTAGCCTGCCAGCGCATTCACGCGTCCTCAGACTATTCCAATTTTGGGCTCGCTGCAGTCCTATGCGGACATCTATAGTCCTTCAATTTACTACAGATCCCAGGATTAATCTTCAACAATCATCACGGTTCCTCGGTAAATGTTATCAACGAATTCATAGCTTTTGTTTCGATTTTTCCAAGAAAATTTTTAATGCTTCGGAATTTTTCGGCAAGCCCCCTCACTGACTTAATTGGGAACTGTTTAAGCAAACCACATCACTCCTAAATTAGGAACCGTTTAGGCGGGCACCATCAGCTCCTAATGATGGGATAATGCGTTACGTTCGCCATAAGGGCCTAATTGGGTTTTCCCAAACAAATCCTAAACAGAACAAGTTGAGGCATGATTTAGAACCGTTCTAACTCTACGAACAAAAGTTCAAGTCAACCGGATAATGTCTGCCTTCTAAAATATTCAAGTTTCAAATCGAATTTTACTCATAAGAAACAAAAGTAAGAAGACACGATGTGTTCATTTAATTTTTTACCATAGAAAATTCCTTTTTATGTATTTGAAAACTCTTAAAACACATTTATTACCATGAATTTGTCACAAACGTCTAAGTCTAATCAGTATCATCAAAACTTTTCACCCAAAATATCTTTTCTAGTGGAAACAACCGAATGGAAAGAACATAATTCTTTGATGCCACGTAAAACTTTGTGAAACATTAATCATCATTCGACATCGCTACTACGTGAAATTTTCCGAAAGAATTGACTGCCGATAATTTAATCATTCTGCTTAAAAATTTGAAACTATTAATATTTGACTAATGACTTACTAACCATGAAATAAATCAAAGAAGTCATTTATTTTAAACAACGCCACTTTTAATAAATATATGTTTTTCTTACTCTGAATGATGCACTCATATCGGCCACTACTAGTCTTATGGCAATCGAATTCCATTTTAAATAATTAATTAATCACGGAACCGAATAACCGATAAATTCAATTAATATTTGTTTAATGAAAAAAGATTATTAATTCATTGCATGTTAACAACACTGTAAACACAATCAAAAAATCAAATAATTTTTATTGAAAACAGAGTACACTTATTTCCTCTTTCAAATGGAACTTTAACACTTAAACTGCCTATGAATTTATTCGGAAGTCAATCTATTCATTTGCACTTTTGATTTGGCTGACGAAATTTCGAACTGGAAAACTCTCCATAGGACCCTCTTTCTCATGTACATATTTTTGACTACACGAGACACGAATGCGTGAACTCGATGCTATTTAATTCGAGAAGAAAATCCATTCTTAACATCAAATCTATTTGGATCACTCCAGCAATGAAAGGTAGAGATCAGACAGACAGAGTATTCGTATATAGAATCGAGAATAAATAGGTGGTACTCTGCGGAAAATGTTTAAACAAAACTATTTTCAATTTATCGCCGCCCACAATATTATGTGCGCAAAACGGTTGTTTTCAGAATTAGACTAGGCTAGCGATATTTGACGGAAAATCGGGTAAAAGACCGACGCAGTGATTTGCAATTGATCGTGGCTTTATTGATACATTACTGCATGCAGTTTATCTTCAGATTCAGGCGTGATCGTTTGAGATGCTGCGAAGGAATGTTATGTAAATTTAAAATTTTCAGGAACAGAGATAGGATCGAAGCACATTTTATCCTTTATTTGTGTCTGTATTCATCAGAAAATCAAAATAAGTTTTAATCGGGACGAGAAATTTTTCATTAAATTTAAAAATAATTTTCACTAAGTCAACTTGAATTCCCCGAATTGAAATTCAAATAATCACTCCACATATCAATTCCTCATCTCCATACGTACCGCCCAAATATTGTCGATAATTAAACCCCATCATCAAAATCACTGTAAAGCAAATATTTACGTTTATTCACACCACATCACCACATAAGTGAAATCAACACTAAAAAATCGACTAGAAATGGGAATTAACCGACGCGAGAAAAACTCAAAACTGTCGGGCCAAATAATTATACGCCAGCCTCAAAATTTGAAAACCCCCAACCAATGTGTTTCACCTGAACAAGTGATATTTTTACATTTCCGCAGTTTCCACCGAAATAAGCACATATCACAACATACAAGCTCTTTTCACCCGTCTTCTATTCTACGTTGCAAATGAAAATTCTTTGTTTTCCAGCGTATGGAAATTAATTCGTCCAAGAGACGATGAACTTTTTCCTCACCCCAAAAATCACATAAAGCATATTAACCAGAATAAAGAAAAAAATTGAAAATGGTCCAAATGATAAAAGATTTCCTTTTGATTTGATTTTCCTGACCCCTTTCTTGTTGTGGAGAATCTTCAAATTTTTTTCTTTGGTTAGCTGGAAAATTTTCATAATTGGAAGGTGTTGGGGAAACTATATTTATCTTCGCCGATTTCAGAAGATCTTAAATCAAATTTTGGAATAGATGAGCTAATAAATGTCGAAGAAATTTTGAATGGAGTCTGGAGAGGTGGAATAAGCTATAAGCTGGCATCAAATAGCAATAAATCATGGAGTGTTTATTTTTTCTCAATAATTTTTCAAGTTGGATTTTCATCTGGTAATAAGTAATTGGTATTTTTGTCTTGATATATGTGTTACAAGAAATAGAAATTCAAATAAACAGAAAGAAAAGTACGCATAAGTAAAACAAAAAATTTACGTATAAGTAAAACAAAAAATTTTCAGAGAATTATGTTAATATTTTTTAGTATAAGAAAAGGATCTATGACAATATGAAATAAAATATCGCCCAAATGCTCGCTACGGCTACGGTGGCATACTTCAATCCGATGGTCCATATTTTCAATGACTCTGAGACATAATTGAGGTTCAATATCGTTAATGTGCTGAATTATCTCATCCTTTAGCTCTTGAATTGTTCTTGGCTTATTGACGTACACTTTTTCTTTTAAATATCCCCACAGAAAGAAAACCAATGGTTATTACCCTTCGCCAAGAGGGCTCGTTCAGGTGGGGCTTTCTGGTCCCGGATAGCTGGGCCTCGTGGTCCGCCGAATGAGACTGCGGACCCCTGAAACTAAAGGGGAGTAGGGCACCTAAGACTTCGGATCAACCCCAGTAGCACTTGACGCGTAATTACTTCACCCGAGGGAAAACAGTCTCTAACACACGCGTCCACCAAACCAATTTTTCACGATTGAAATAAAAACGAGGAGTTCACTTTATTTCTCACTATTTCATTAATGTAATCGATACTCACAACTAATCTTACAACTAAGAGAACTACAGTAATCTTGGCCAACTTAATAAAATTGTAAAATATACCTATTAATTTCCCTATTTGGGGCCCTGTTATGAGCCGCCAGACGTCCGATCTCCCTTGCCGTCGCAATTCTTCCGGCTATTGAGTTGCTGGGCTTTTTGAAACCTTGATTGCCTTGTTGTTCCCCTTGTTGCGTTACTTTTCCGCCCTTAAGATGCTCCAATTCGAATTTTTCCTTTTTTTTATCCTTCCTTCTGCTTAATTTTACTTTGATTCGAACTCCGACTCGGTTCGCCACTAAGATAAAACAGAACCCCACCGTTATCCCCTTTTATAACTTTGGGCTTAATGACTTAACCATTTTAAAGCCAAGGCCAAGGTAGTGGTATTCTCGATGAACTTCCACTGGAAAGTACATCTTGAAGTTGGCAGGTTTGCCGGCTGTTATCGTCCCGGTTGTCCCTGCTATTGCTCTTGGCACTGTAGTGTCCCTGTTACGGCTATTGTTGCCAGTGGAGTGTTTGCTGCCGGCGCTAAAGCATACTTTGCTGCTTGCTGTTGTGGCGACGCCTGCTGCAAGTCTGCGCGTGATGATGACGAGGATGATTGCGAGCCAAAGACAAGCGTAGATGTTACGGCTGGTGAAGACGGTTGATGTCCGACAGATATCGATTGTTGGGGATACTTTGGTTGCAGAGTTGATTAAAAGTGGTTTGCTATAGCCTTTTGCAGTTGATCATTAGAATCTTCTGTTGATGTTGCGCGGATGCTTTTTGCTGCCGCTGGTGGCTACAAGTATGCGCATAATGGTGATGTCCTGCAGACATAAGCTGTGGTTAATGTTTCTGTCGCAGAGATTGCTGAAGGTGGTGATGCTGCAATGGGTGTTTTGTTGGATAGTTGTGATCTACTGTGTAGCATGGTTAACAATGTGTTGGTTTGGATTGTTCCACAAGGCCGGCTTTGATATTACTTGCACATTCATCACCATAGGTTTCTGTGACGTCTTCCGCCCGAATTCATTGAACTCTTCTACGGTGGATGCAGTGAACTGGGAATTCGAGTGCTATTTGCTTGTGCAAAACCAGATTCAATATCTGCTGTATTGGATAGGATGAGTTTGAGAACGTTTGATGCGTATCGACTATTGTCTGGTATGGCAAATTACTCGCTATGGTATTGCATACGAACATTTGATTGCGGTTGGGCTGAATTTTATTTGCAGTTTTCTTAGTATGCAAATTTTTTGATTTCTCTGCTGCATTACTTGCATTTATTTTTGCTTTTTAATTGAATTTGTCTGATGGTAATAATGGTGTACTAAGTTTGCGTTATTCGTTTGCGGCCCTTGCTACTAGCGAAGATATCACAGTGTAGTTGAGTTCCTTATTTTTACTATGCAATCCTCCTCATGCCCTCTGGCGATTCCTATATAGCTACTCCTAAAATCTTCTTAAATTAATTTTACTTCTTCTTAAATTACTTTACTCAATCTAGTTGAAAAATAGCATTTATAATATAAAATTTTAATTTACTACACAGTTAAAGTTTAATACAATTGGCTTGGTGGAGACTCATCTGGTTAAAAGTTTTCGAAAACAATTCGATTTGACGGTGGTTAACGGAGTGTCGCTTTTTGCTATCGTACCCACTTTACATTTTCCTTTAGACCCATAACATGGTGTCAAATCACATGATCGTGGCGGCCAATTAACATCACCACAACGCGAGATAACACGGCGATTGAAATTCTCGTGCAAAAGTGCCATTGTTTCGTCTGTCAAGTGGCGTCATCCAGTCGGAACCACACATCGTCCAGGTTCATCACCTCAATTTCTGTTCACAAGAAGTCCGTTATCATCTTGCAACGACGACGAGTCGAGGCTGACGGCTCTTCTACCACACTATCGCCAACAACATCAATGTTTTCCGCAGAACGAACTGAGCGAGCATGCATCGGTGATTTCACATTTCCTTCAGACCCAGGTTGCTGAAATTCCCGCACAATTCTCCCGATTGTGGACACATTTGGTCGATTATGCTGACCAAAAACATCACGAAATGGACGAAATGCGTTTTGATTCTAAAGCCCATTTTTGTAAAAGGCTTCAACAACCTTAATGCGCTGCTCAATTGTGTACCTCTCAATGGTTGAATTTGTCAAATACTGAAACAAAGAAATGTCAAATTGAGTTGGGCGAAAAACTTGGCGTTAAGGTGTGACTCACAATTAACATCGTGCATTATGGTTTAACCACCCTTTGCATATGTATGCAGAAGGAAGGGCTCAAACACATTTACTCAATAAAGGCAATAACCACGAAATACTTAACCGCACATTGATCGATTGCACTCAAAAAAAATTCCATGCTGAAACATGTTTTAACATATGTACATGGAAGCGAAACCATAGGATACGTACACATAGAAGGTATCTTCGCGCCTCACCAAAATTCTCCATGCTGCTTCTCATTTATCAATTGCTTATTATGTTAAGTGTTCGTGCAAAACTAGCTTTTATATGCACTTGCCGTATTTCAAGGTCTCCGGGCCAGGTAATGAATTTGCTCGAAATAATGATTTACTATAGAAGGTCACTGGCTCAGTTGAGTGATTTCTTTGAATCTTTCCTTCTATATACCTCCACTCCAGGGTGTCCACTAAGTCCTCGAAGATGAGAAAGAGAATTCAAGTATGATTAATTTACAGGACCAGAGATCTTACCCACAGGGCATAAACTGGCACCAAAATAAGACACTCCTTGTAGGAAAAATTTGTTCATAGTCAGAGGATAGAGTAGGATGTAATCGTTATCAACGGCATATTTTTAGCATTTTAGGGCTTTGTCAAAATTTCTTTTACAATGACCACTAGTTTCGTGAACTGTCTGACCGTCCGTCAGTCCGTGGGTCACAGCAAGTTTTCTCAGCAACTATAGAAACTGTGTCTCAAACTTTGTGAAAAGGTCAAAAGTCTCTCAAAAGTATAGGCCTTATAAAAATTTCAAAATTTTTAAGGAGATCCTTCCTTAGAACAAAGTTACCCTTAAACATTTTTTATCAAAAGTAGACGTGTGGAATATCAAATGAAAGGTCCTGATTATATCTTTTAGGATCGGAAACGGAAAAGTAATTTCATGCATCAGAAGTTCAGGGAGAGGCAAAATGTAACAAAATTTTGAATTTACATTCAAAGGTAGAGGGTGATGAAAAATATACGAAAAATTTGTGTCACTAGGGAGAGACACATTTGCAATGGACCTAGACAGTGAAAATTAGTAGGAGTTTTAATGAAAATTTTACATATGGTTTGTACTATTGGAATATTATCACGAATACTCAAACTATGAGGTCAACACACTAAGACCGAAATAGCGGCAAGATTATTTTTTTGAACTCAATTTATGGAATCTGTAGATGAGTCAAATCTTAATATTCAGAAGATATGCGCCATTCTTGTGAGAAGAAATTTGAATCACTACCTGATTTGAACCCCACAACTACAACGCGAGCAGGTGACAGCAATTAAAACAAATAAAACAAAAACGAACTCGTTTGAGTTTTAGTCATTTATTGTACAACCTGTCTCGAAGTGAGACTTTCTATCAAGACCTAAACCCTCTCTTTGAGCTTGAAAGCCCACTCCTGGTGATAGGTGATTTCAACGCCTATCATAGCTCCTGGGGTGCTGTGAGAAGTAGTCGTACTGGCGATGAGCTTGACAAATTTATACAGCCATTAACGGTAGACTACACATGCCAAGTGAACCAACACACTTGGCATGTGTAGTCTACCAGCCAAGCTTCTGGTAACATCCAAGACCTTGGAATCTTGTGAGATTTGCACCACGATATTCGAACTACGGTACCTGATGAGCTCTCTTCTGACCAAAAATCGGTGGGCTTCTTAATAGGGGTACCGGTTTTTTCGAAAATTGAAGCTTTATTGTGAAAAATTGCTTTTAGGTGATCGGAAATGGTTTGTTGAGCGACGCCAAGTGATTTTTATCTTCTTGCGTTTGGAATGGATTTTGGTCGAGCAATGTCTCCAACTTGTGACCTACAAACTTTTTTTGGCTGTCCGGGCCGTTCATCGTCCTCCAAGTCAAAATTGCCACTTTTAAACCGTGCAAACCACTTTTGGCACGTACGCTTAGCTAGAGCATGCACACCATACACTTCCACCAAAATATGATGACTTTCGGCAGCCTATTTCTTCAATGAAGAAGTACTCCTCGCAAAAACGCTTTATTCGGCACAAAATTCGACATTTTCAGAGTAAAAAAGTATTGTTGTTTACGCTTCAGCTAAATGACACATACTGATTCTGAAACTATATGACAGTAGCTTTCCAACACATATTTGGAAAGGTGAATCGCTGGAATAAAAATCAAGTTTCGGCATCTGTTAGAAAACCGCACGAATTAACCGGTACCCATATCAATAGAGGAATTCTTCATGGATGAACCTCTAAAAGTAACAAAGATTACAAATTGGCAAGCTGTGAGGGATATCCTGGCCTCAGAAAGCCTCACCAAAGCTGTCAAATTCAGCCAGTGATGTCGACGAAAGCAATGAAAAACATACCAAAATCCTACTTACCAAGGAAAACAATGCAGCCCATACTCCGGTCAGGAAATACAACCCCTATGATCCCCATCAGGAAATTAGGCTCCTGATATGGAGGAAAAATCAACTAAGGAGACAGCTAGGAACACGGTTGATCTTGGGTTAAAGATATTTTGTTGATTGGTTAATCAACAAAATATGTGATCTGATTCACGAATTTCGTAGCAACATATTGGGAGAGATTTTGCAGACCTTCGAACCTGGTGATAATAACTTCTAGCGCCTCTCAAAATATCTGCGGTTGAAAAACAAATTAAATACCCCCTCATTCATGGGCCAACTGATCTTAAATACTACCGCACAGAAAAAGCCGATTGGTTAATCAACAAAATATGTGATCTGATTCACGAATTTCGTAGCAACATATTGGGAGAGATTTTGCAGACCTTCGAACCTGGTGATAATAACTTCTAGCGCCTCTCAAAATATCTGCGGTTGAAAAACAAATTAAATACCCCCTCATTCATGGGCCAACTGATCTTAAATACTACCGCACAGAAAAAGCCGAAACTTTTGCAGACGCACTTGAATTGCAATTCCGTGAGAATGAAGACGAAATTGAATCCTTCGCGCAAAGACTTCTAGCTTCCCAGACTACAGACAATACCCAAATCCATCCACTAGACTTACCTGAATTAAAAGACATGATAAGCACGCTAAACACACGGATAGCTCTAGGCTTTGATTCTTTGACATAAACCATGCTGAAATGGCTACCAGACAACATCTTAAAAGCCCTGACAGACAGCATCAACACCATCTTCTGCCTACGAAAACTCCCCAATTCGTGGAAAACGGCAACAATTCTCGTCATCCCGAAACCAGATAAAGTGCTTACTTTCCCGAAAAATTGGTGGCCAAGAAGTCTTCTGTCTTCTCTCCCCCCCTAAGCTCAGAGAAAAGGCGTTTTTAACTCGGTTGACCAAATAAATTGAGGACAAGGAAATTATTCCCGAAAAACGATATGGCTTTCGAGCTGGACATTTCACTGAACTTCAGCTAATAAGGATGGTCCAACATATCAGAAATGGGTTGAATCGTTGAAAGTCAACAGGCTTAGTTATGTTCGACACAGCAAAAGCCTGGCATGCAGGGCTAATCTTTAAAATGCATAAATTTTCCATTCCTTTAGCTTTGATAAAAACGATTAACTCTTTCCATCAGGTCAGGTCTTTTTGCAACAAAATTGATAACTAGCTCAAGGTGGAGTTCCACAAGGATCACCACTCTCCCGATTACTGTACATCCGATACACTAGAAACATGGTTCTTAGTGTATTGGGTATACTTTCCACGTCTGACCAACAGCATGCAAATTTCCCTATATACCAACGACACTTGTATGTAGTACACCTCGCGACAAGCAGAAGCCGTATTTTCAACTCTGCCACAATCCATTGAAAGAATTTTGGGGTATTTTCAAAGGTGGAAGATAAAAATTAACGCTGACAAGACACAAGCCTGTAGTAACAGGCTTTTCTTTAGTAGAAGTTGCGGAAAGCATAGCCACAGGCTTTCACATAACATGGGTTGTGGTAATGAAAGCCAGTTCTGCAGCTGTCAACTCGAAGACTAAAAGTCAATTGACAGTTGATCAGAAAATTTTTGGCGTAATTAACACGGGAATTGCCACTGAGGGAATTTTTTCTACATTACATTTTAAATTTGTAGGATGAACAACAACTAGCCACCATTGATACGGGAGAACATCGACATTCCAGATCATTGCGGCAGGTTGTCGTCAATTTTAAGGAGTTTGGTTCTAGGGCGCATGCATCGCGTCATGACAGGTAATTTCTGATGGGGAAGTCTGGCGCTTCGGTCGAGAAAGGGGGATTTTGTTGAGTGAAGTAGAAAAGCGAAGAAGCCACGGATTTTTTTCTTGCGAACCAAGCATACACACTCGTGCATTCTGAGTTCCTTGTTTTCATTCTCATAAAGTTTACCATTGGTACCAACCATCACACATCTCTTCATGACCACGAGAATATTAACAATATATGTAGCCGTTGTTACGTCCCGGTCGTGATACTGCCACATGACGGAGCTTGAGGGCATTTGAAACTCACGAAAGTGTTTTTTATGCTGTAACGAGAGCGAACGCATTTCCCCGGTGTGCTTTCTCGAGTTGATTACTTACTTGGTGCAGAGCAGCCATCCACAAATATTAGCCGATGCATGCTGAGCATTATCGTATGTAACCGACGACGAAAACAAAAATTCAAGCCATCATTCACACGGGAGTTGTGGAAAGGTGTTCAAAGCGTCCCAAAGCTTCACAAGCAATTCCACTCGAACCCTGAATTATATAAATGTCTACTTTGTGGAAAGTGTCCCCCCAATATATAAAAATGAGATCAGTGCGACAAGTCCTTTCATCAACCATAAACTTTAAAATATCATCAAGAACACATTCCAATCGAATGTTTCATAATTATGAAGAATGCGGTAAAGCATTCAAAAAACGAAAAAATTTTGAACCACATATGAAACTGCACTTGAATCCTGGCTTACACAAATGTAAGGAATGTGGGAAGACATTTACTTGGTGGAAAATTTGGGAGGAACATAAACTTTCACACCAGACTGAAATCTTTTAATCGACTAGTTACTTATAAAAATCTATACAAATACGTGGAATGTGGCATAGTATATAAAGGACCTCTGGCTTTGAAGCTACATTTGAAATTGCATTCAAACCCATACCGAATTTTATGGAAAGTCCTTTACTAGACAAGTTACTTTGGAAGAGCATCATTGGTTACATGTAAATCGGAACCTCTATAAATATGACGAGTGTGACAGGTCGTTTATGCAGCTGCCAGCTTTGAAATGTCATTAAAAAAACTCCTTCATTCCAAATTCTTTTTGAACGCGAGGAATGTCGGGAGCCATTTAAAGATAAGCGAAGTTGAACAATACATAAGCAACTACATTTAACCCCGAACTTATACAAATGCGATGAATGTCCAAAGTCATTTTCTTCCTTCTTCTTCTTCTAAGCACGACAGCCCCTCTCGGGCCTTCGCTTCCTGCAAATAGTGCCTCCACCCTGTCCCGATCCATTGACTGCGTCCTCCAATTTCGAAATCCGAGCAGCGATGAACTGTCTTCGTCGACAGAGTCAGACCAGCGTTTCCTCGGTTCTCCCACTGGCCTCTGGCATTCGTCGTTCGTCCATAAGATTCATGTGGCCAGTCTATTGGAGCTTCCGCAGTCTTATTATCGTTGAGACCTCCGGTTCGTTAAAAAATTCATACAGCTCATGGTTGTATCGAATTCACCATTGGTCCCCTCTAACTTCGCTCCGGTTATTCGCCTCAGGACCCGTCGCTCAAAAGCGCTCAATATACGAGGGTAGTCCCAAAAGTACCCGGACCTGACTTATGAATACAGGTAGTTTTAAAAAAATAATTACTGCGATTGACAATACCACCTTTCAACAACTTAATGTGAAAAATTTATAACGGTACGTTTATTATTATTGTTTTACAGACATCCAAAGTGAACGCTCTCAGTGAATTTGTAAATATGGAAAAAATCAGGCATCATTATGTGATACAATACTTTCATTTGAAAGGTCTGAGTCCAACCAATATCAAAGCCGAATCGGATTCTACTTTGGGGAAGTCTGCTCCTTCGTTTACAATGCTCAAATATTGGGTAGCTGAGTTTAAGCGAGGTCGTAGGAGCTGCCAAAATTAACACCGCAGTGGTCGACCAAGTGAGGTCACTACGTCAGAAAATGTGAAGAGAATCCACAAAATGGTACTGGATGACCATCGATTAAAAGTGCGGGAGATAGGAGACATGGCAGGCATTTTGACCGAAAATTTGGACATGGAAAGCTGTGCGCAAGATGGATGCCACGTTTGCTCACAATGGAGCACAAGCAGCAACGTGAGGATGTTTCCATCGATTGTTTGACAATGCTTTGCTGCAATAAAGGGGAGTTTTTGCGGCGATTCGTAACCATGGGCGAAACATGGGCTCATCATTTTACACCTGAGAGCAAGGAGCAGTCAAAGCAGTGGACTGAAAAGGGAGAACCGGCTCCAAAGAAAGCAAAGACAGTTCAGTCAGCTGACATGATCATGGCATCCGTTTTCTAGGATGCGCGTGAAATAATATTTATTATCTTTAAAAATGAAAAACAATCAATGGCGCATATTATGCAGCCTTATTGCAGCGTTTGAGTGATGAAATCAAGAAAAAACGGTCCCATCTGACGAAAAAGAAAGTGTTGTTTCATCACGACAACGCACCAGTTCACACGTGCGTCATCGCCAGATCTGGCTCCCTCGGATTATTTTCTTTTCCGAATTTAAAAAAATGGCTCGGCGGCAAAAGATTAGCCAACAATGAAGAGGTAATGTCTGCGGTTAGTAGCTATTTTGAGGAGCTTGACAGTTCCTACTATAAAGCGGGTATCGAAGCTATTGACCATCGTTGGGAAAAGTGTATCGAGCTGAAAGGATATGTTGAAAAATAAAATAACATTTTCGCAATTTTTTTACTGCTTTCTTTGTTGGGTCGAGTACTTTTGGGACCGCCCTCGTATTTGCGGATGCTTCGGTTAGGGTCCATGTTTCACACCCATAGTATAACACAGGTCTTATCACAGATTTGTATACTTGGAGGTTTGTTTGCCCGGTCTTCAAGATCATCAAAACTGAATAAAATATTTTATTTGCAAGCTGTATTCTTCGGCGTGTTTCGCCTCTTTAATCACCCGTTTTCGTTATTTGGGCGCCTAAATACACAAATTTGCCCACATTTTCGATACTGTATCCGACAAGTGTGATATTTTGTGTATTTGCGGTATTTTGCCTCGACTGCGTCATGAGCTTTGTTTTATTTTCATTGATTTGTAGCCCTACTAGTTTTGTTTCGCTGTCGAGTTTTAGGAAGAGCTACTACTTGGCTCGACTTGTATAGTAATGTAACACGTGAATCGACAGGTAGCTTCCTTATGACATACTCGAGAGCCCAATTGAATAGCAATGGGGCCGGCGCATATCCCTGCTTTAGTCCGATATTTGTGTCAAAAGCATTGGTGAGTTGATTACGAAAAGTGAGCGAGAGGAGTGACCCCAAAAAAGCGTACAATGTACCGAACGCACACCGAAAAAATTATTCTACCGCTGCATTCCACTTTCCACACCACTTTTCACCGACGCTGTCCCAGATCTATACACAACATTTTAACTATATACAACTTTTTAACCTTAACATAATCATTTGTAAAACGAAGATAAACTTCCCACCGGACACTCCCAGAGCGCCTCACTGCTGTTTTTAAGGTTTTGTAAAATAATTTTACAAAACCCTACTAGTTTCGCGACCAGTCTATCCGCCTGTCCGCCTATCCGTCCGTCCGTGTGTCACAGCAGTTTTTCTCGGAAACTACTTAAGCTAGAAACGTCAAATTTTGTGTATAGGTGTAAAGTGGTGATCTCTTCAAATTTCAACTACAAAAAAATTTTATAAGGTATTTAAGGGGGGTCTCCCCATATCGAAGAGTGACCCCCCGAAAAAAATATGGGTATCAAATGAAAGGTCTTGATGAGAACTTTTCAAAACAGGTCTTAGTTTGGCAAAATTTGCTTCGAGGGGCGCACAGGGAGGGGAAATACAAGAAAAATTTGTGTCCCCCCCCCCTCGCGATTGGACACCTGTGATCCGAAAAATCTGAAAAAATCAGGAATGTAGGCCTTGGTGAGTACAACAATAAAAAATACGTTAGAAGTCGCAATTTACTCAACTTTGTTAGTAATAGTATGATTTATCGATTTTATGTTTTCTTGAATAAAATCGTAACGGTACCCTTAAATTCATAGATAGATGTCTATTTATAAGGTTGATCTATCCTGAATGTTTTATAAAGATTGAATTATATTTAGCAAAGTTATAGCGGTTTGAATTTTCCTGGATTGCTATGGAACAATAAGCGCTGCATTTATTACTATGGCAATATATAGCTATGGAACAACATGCGCTTTTTACCGACTCAGACACTACGGTTTTGCTAGGATTTGCATGAAAATTTCAGGAATGATAGGTGTCATGTATATCCTTGAGAATCGGTTCAGCTAGTGGTATCAGTAATCGTAAAACAAAAAAATGGCTGTTTTAAATGCGAAGATTGAATAATTTTGAGTTATTTTTTCCCAACTTCAAAGTTTAAGGTGCATGCTTTGAACACTTGATTCAATTTAATGAATGACTGAAGATGAGTACCTGCAATTAATGCTCATAAGTGAAACAAGTCAAAGAGGTGGGAGAAAGCTCCTAGCAAAAGGGTTTTGTAACCATTCTAGGACTCGAAAAAATTGGCCATTAATCGATGAAAACAGTACAGGAGAGTAGCCCCTGAAAAAACAAAATTCATCAAACGTAGCCGATATGAGTATGAAATAAAAGTTTTCATGGGAGCTTTTCAAAACAGTTGTTAAACTGTCAGTTTTTGCTTCAGTAGGGGCACAGGGGGGAAATACATGAAAAATGTGTTTCCTCCGTCGCGGATGGACATCTGTAATAATAATCAAGGGAGATATTTATGAGTGTAACAATACCAAAAACCTCAGAAGTCGAAATTCGTTCAACTTTGTTAATAATAGTATGATATTCGTATTTCATATTTTCTCCAATAAAATCGTCTTTGACATGTTTCTTGATTTGATTCGATCTGGTGACTGCATTTTGTAAATTGAATACAAAACCCTTCTGACATGAGCGTAGGTCTATTTACCCAACTTGTTTTTTTCTTGAAAAGCCATCATCTTCATTGTCTCAGACGCTGAAGATACCTCAAAGGAGTCGAAACGCATCTGCTCACACAACAAAGCAAGGCTTAACCGCTTTTCACCAAAAAAGAGAAATGGCCTTCAGATATTGAATAAACACATGTATCACATGTGCTTTCCTCCGAGACTATAGCAGCTTTGAACACCAAATTCAGAAATCAGATCAGGTTTGATGACCTCTTGAAAGTTTGGGTACCGAAAAATTCGTCAAAAAATCTTACGGTTCAAAAGGAGAAATTTTTTTACTAAAGATAGCCATATCAAAAGAAAGGTCTCAGTCAGAACTATTCAAAATATATCTTAAAATTACGTTATTTTTATTGAAGGGCACAGGGGGAGGCGATATGTTGGAAAAATATTTACCTGCTATATCGAAGTAGTTCTTTATGAATACACCAACAAATTCTTTAGAAGTGAAAATTCGCTGTTGCTCATCAAACCACACTCTACAGTTTTGATTCTTTTCAATCTTTTCAGATGAACGTAACACCATGAATAACATAAATACAGGCAATGATACTAGTAAAATTTCAACTAAATATCGAACGGTTAAAATGAAAAAAACAATGGGGTTTCTTTTGAACCAAGTATTTGATGTATACTTCGTTGAAGTGTTTCTTGAATTTATTGATTATTGGCATCTACATATCATAAATTGAATACAAACCCCTTCTAATACGAGTAGGAACATACATTCTGTCCACCCATATTTTAAAGCTTAATTCTTCCCTCTTACACAATCATCAGAAGTGTAATACGAGTATTCTCAAATTAGATACTAGTCCACGGTCAATACACCCAATTGGTGTAAAAACAATGCGATTTATTTTACGTTCCTAAATGAAAATAACGCAGTCTAGACAATATTATACGAGCCAATGATCTACAAAAAAATATTAACGTAATTCACTGCATCAAAGCATAATTCAATGAATTTTAGTATTCAATGACTAACATCCCGACACTTTTGTCTTAAGCTGCCACATAAATTTTTTGAAAGAGTTCCAATAAATGATCATTGTTTTTAACGCACCAACAAACAACGAAGTCACTCACCTCGTACTTTGAATTTTCGTCTGGGTAGCTCAGGAACATCCATTTGTTTATGATAAATCTTCAATGATATTTACAAAATTAATTATCAAATATCAATAAAAACACATTCGAACTCCTCTGCAATATCGTGCAAAAAATTCAACACACCATGAACACTAAATTTAACAATTATCTCCTATTGTTGCTAAAAATTTTGAATCTAAAATCTCTATTTTGATATCAAATCACTGGCATACTCGTATACTAGCACAATTCTTTTTTCTTTTCAAGTATCATTACACAACGATTCACAGTAATGATTGATCGTCAAATTTAGTACATAACTTCTTTTTATACAATACAAAATAATTCGATACAAATGAAATATTCTATGCAAAATTTTAACTAAAATCTAATCGCAAACTGCACAAATCCGCAACTAAGACTAAAATTTCAAATCAACAACAAATTGTCGTATGTTTATATTAAAATGTTAAATTTTCACGACAACTTCTCGTTGGGATAAAGATTTTTCAAATCTATATACTCGTACAAGTGCTTGGTGGTATGTTTGCATATGTGTATTTTAATTTTATTTTAGAAAAAGCTCAAATTCTATGGAAGAGAAAATTTTGATGTAATAGATTTTCAAAATATCTTTTTTGCCTATCTACTATTTTCTATCGAAATTGATGTGTGTACTGAATGCTTTATCTTTTGATGGGCAGTTGTTTGTTTTCTTTATATACATACATTTAAAATAGACAATGAATTACATATGAGCGGAAAAATATAAAAGTAAAGCATACCACATTGTTTTCGGGTTAAATTTAGATTTAGAATATTTATATACAATAAATTACTCATAAAAATTGAAGGAAGCACCCACGCCACGTGGGACAGACGAAAAAACAATTACGAAATAAAATTCTTTGGAACGTTTTAAATTTAACGTCATCGAAAAAATTAGCGGCGACGAGACGGATCCGATGTTCGCATGAAGTTAAATTCAATGTTGCAATAATTGCATTCAAGAAATTCACATTTGTTCGTGTATGAAATGCATGCTACGCGGCATTTCTCTAAAATTGAATGGAGGTGAAATTAATGAATTTGGATGGCCCATTTATTTTGACTACAAGTACGATGATGGTCAATCATAAATCTTATTTTCAAGTGTTATGGATTGCTTGCAATGAAACATATTCAACGTAAGTAAACAGAAATAAATGAATTATATAGGCGATACATTATTACTAAGTAATAATTTATTATTTTTATTACTAAGTCATAATTTTCGCAGCCTTATTTTTTCTCATAGTTTATAGGAAAATAAATTATAAGTATAAAGTTTAGCTGAATATTTGAAATGATTAACCATTTCGTAGCTTTATTTCGATTTATTTATGAATTAAATTTGATAAGAGATACTGAAGACAATATAGTTGTCTTGGTTGCAATACCAGTGTTTTGTGTATTTATCGTGAAAACTCCTCACATCTTGTATGGTGAAGAAACGTTTTGAGTTTAACCCTAGAACACTCTGTTTTTGTGGTAGAGAGGTGAATGCTATTTATGCACAGAGTGTGGGACTCCCATGCGCGACTGGACTATCCACTAAACACCTCCCCTGTCAACCTGAGAACCCAGCCTGGAACCGTTTGACACATTACTTCGGGCCAGGTCTCGGTTTATTACGCCGTTGGGCGCCTCTAAGATGGGGAGTCCCTTTCCTAGCGGGAAGGGAGAGGGGAAGAGAAAGTGCCAGAAGAGCGATCCCCCAGCCCCAGCGCCCCGGCTGCTGTGAGTCCCTTTTATACTTTAGGACTGCCCGAGCATAATGTGCCACCTGGTTCCATTTGTCAATTGATTCGAGCATCACCGCAACTACATTATTCGGGGTGAGCTCTCCCGCCTCCCTGTAGAGTTTCCATCGCAGCCTGACCCATTTTGTACACGCAAAAAATGTGTGACAGGCATTGTTCTCCTCTCCTGGGCAAAACAGACAATCGAGGGACCGTGACTTACCGATCTTGTGCAGGTAAGACTGAAAACACCCCTGGCCGCTCAAAAGCTGGGTCAGATAGAAGTCAGTCTCACCATGCCTTCGATTCAGCCACGATCTCACATCCGGGATGAGGCGCGCAGTCCACCTTCCTTTCGTGCAATTGACCCAAGACTGCTGCCAATCGTTGAGCGAGCGCTGCTGCTCCTCATGGACAACCATCTCCCTTGCATCCTTGCTTCGGCGCAGGTAAATAGCGTGGCGCTCTCTAGCAAGGATGGCGACAGGAATCACACCGGCAATAACTCTCACTGCCGAATCAGAGACTGTTGGATACGAAGATGCAATTCTCAGTGCTCCTCTTCTCTGTACCTATGCTAAACGTTTCTGGTATACCTCCTTGCTGAGAGTGTCGCCCCATACTTCTGCTCCGTACAGTAGCACTGACCCTACAGCACTCATCAAGAGGCGTCTTCTTGATAGGCTGGGTCCCCCTACATTAGCCATAAGTCGACTCAGAGCCAATATTCCCGAAGAAGCCTTCTCAGCCGTTGCCCTGATTTACTCAGAAAAACTCATCTTTGAGTCGATCAGTAGCCCCAGGTACTTCACCGCTGGCTTCGATTCGATTCGTAAGTCGCCAACACTGATCATCCTTGTTGAAATATTAACTATGTCACAAAGTGTGGCAGCACTGTTATTGCGAAATTCACTGTCAAAACCTAAATGTCACTCTCATACACACATTCAAGCAGTAGCACAGTTAGTCCAATCAGAACATTCAAGCGATCAATGTTCAATAAAATAGAACTCCATAAAAGCGAGCATTTCTTTTAGTATAAGCATAAATCGTTGTCTTTCAATTTTGTCTAATTTATTTCCTGCGTTAAACTTGAAATTACAATAGGTTAGTGGCCCAGTGAGCCTAAAATAGTTAGACAATTGAAAAATAGTGAGTCACATCGTCGAATGTGTAAAGTGTTTTATTTCAACAGTCGTCTTGTCATAGCGTAATGGAAAATATTAAAAACGGTTTCTGGACTCTATAAAAGTGAATAAAAAGTTGGACAAATCCCATAAATATTCATGGTTAAAGTAGACAAGAATCGCCCAATGTTTGTAGTGCAAAGCCAAATCAATTGACTTCATCGTCGCATGAAATATTTGAATTTCACAATAGTGTGCAAGCGTTGCCGTTTTGTGTTTACAGTAAAGTGCGCGTGCACAGCAGTCAAACGTCGTCATTGAATTCAAAAGAACAGATTAAATAAGCAGTGGCTACTCTTCGTCGGTGTTTACATACAGTTTTTTTTGTGCGATTTTGGCTGAAAGTATTTCACCATGAACGACAAAGACGATCACAATTTTATCGGATACAAATTGAAAGATTAATCGAGTTACAAATTATGGAAATTTCAAATCACTGCATACATGAAATCCCGTGATTTGACCGATAATATTGAGGGTAAGAAACCCGACGATACAGCGAAAGAAGAAGATAAGTCGAAATTCAATCGAAATGAGGGAAGGGCCATGAATGCAATTATTCAATCGGTTGATGCCACAAACGCGAATCTTGTTTTGGATTGTAAATCAGCGAAAGAAATGATGGATCAACTTGGCAGCGTTTATGAAAAGAATACCGAAATTCGCATAATGATTTGAGGGGGTAGCAGCGTATATTTCTCGTGTGAATCAATTATCATCTGAAATTGAACAGCAAAAAGAGAAGGAAAAGTTACCCGAAAATTTGAAAATGGCACGCATCATTCCTGGGTTGACATCGAGATTCAACAATTACAAAACGGTATGGTACAATACTACATCGAATCGTACGCTCGCCGAATTGATGTCGTCATTACAATTGGAGGAAGACAATCTTGAACGATTGAATAAAGAAGAAGTCTCCAATTCTAGTGCTGCGTTTTCAGCGAAAACAAAGAAAATTCCAAAGCCAAAGACTCAAAGCCAAAGTCGAAAATCGATGATTTAAAGAGGAAAACGAAGTGCAATGCATGTGGTCAGAAAGGCCATTGGGCAAAAGATAAAGTTTGTCCAAATCACAACGAATCGTCAATCAAAAGCGATAAAAGTAAAAGCAACAAAAATGAAATGGCATGGTGTTCCGTCGTGACAGCTGAGCCAAAGTGTGAAGAATCGGAAAGCTGTTATGCCGATTCTGCCGCAGCAAAACACATGACATTTCATCGAGAATGGTTTACAGAGCTACATAAATACAATAGCCCGTGTAAAGTTGAAGTGGCAAACAAATGTCTTTTACCAATCGAGGGAATTGGCACAATTCTTATTGAAGCAAGAGTTGACAATCAGTGGAAGCCAATCCATTTGGAAAATGTGTTGTATGTTCCTGAAATCAGCGAAAATTTGTTTTCAACGGGTGTATTAACGGATAAAGGCATCAAAGTTTTGATCGAAAAGGGAGGCTGCAAATTCATCGATGAAGCAAATAAAGTTGTTGGAGTTGGAAAGCGTGACTCAAAGAATCGACTCAAATTGGATTTTCGTTTGCGCATTGGTGAATACGCAATGGCTGCTGTTTCTCTACAACATTGGCATCGGAGGCTTGGACATGTCAATGTCGTTTCTATCAAGAAAATGTGCAAGAATGATCTGGTCGCGGGCGTCGAATTGGCTGGCAGCGAAAAGTTTTTTTGTGAAGATTGTCAATACGGAAAAATGACCAGAGCAACACACAAGCGATCCAATAAGCGAGAATCATCAAGAGGAGAATTCATGCATGTAGATTTATGCGATCCAAGCAAAATCAATGGAATCGGTGATATGCGTTATTTTATGCTAGTTAAAGATGAAGCAACCAGCTTTCGTTTCACGTATTTATTAAAGTCAAAAGATGAAGCGTACGCACACTTGAAGGCATTGATTCCACTGGTCAAAAACATGAATGGCGCTCAAATCGAATATTTTAGATTTGACAACGGACGAGAATTTTTTAACCAACGGGTGTTAATTGATGTACTGCAAAACGAGGGCATACAATTTGAGGGTATTTCACCATATACGCCTGAGCAAAATGGTCGAATCGAGCGTGACAACCGTACTGTTCAGGAGAGTGCGAGAACTTTGCTCATAGCGAGTGGTTTACCGAAGTCACTATGGCCAGAAGCGGTACGTACTGCGACGTACTTATTGAATCGCACAACAAACAGTAAATGCGTTGGCGCTACGCCGTATGAGTTATGGTTCGATAAAAAGCCGTATTTGGGACACATCAAAATTTTTGGAACGGAATGTTTCGTTCAAATCCCAAAGCAAACTGGTCGAAAGAAGTGGGATCCAAAAGCAAGGAAAGTACATTTGGTTGGATTCGAGCCCACAACAAAGAATTTTCGTCTGTATGATCCAGAAAAGGGTAAAGCTTTCACGAGCTGCGATGTTAAATTCAATGAACAACCGGATAAATATGTGATTCGAGATGAATCGGATGGTGAGGAAATCATTGAGCATTCAGACGATGATGAAAGCAGCAAAACAAGTGATGAAAGCAGTGAACGTACTTTGGTAGAGCAACCAAATGACAAAGCCGTCAAGCAGGTGGTTGAAGAAACAGTAGGGAATGAAAATGAAAGTGATTCGTCGTTTGAAGATGCGTCAAATCAAACACCAGATAAACGACAAAATAATCGATACGGTTTGCGAGAAAAAGTCAATGCACCAGATCGTTTAATGTATTATGGTCATTCAGCAGTAATGTATGAACCAACAACATATGAAGAGGCAATTCGTTCAGAGCAAAAACAACAGTGGAAGCAAGCAATGAACGATGAATACGATGCACTCATCAAAAACGAAACATGGGAATTGGTTGAGGCACCGATCAATCAGAAGGTAATTGATAATCGTTGGGTATTTAGGGTAAAGCAAAACCCAAATGACGCAATCGAGCGATACAGGGCGCGTTTAGTAGTCCGTGGATTTACACAACAATATGGGGTGGATTATGAAGAAACGTTTAGTCCAGTGGCCAGATACACATCGATTCGTCTACTTTTGTCATGAACGGAATAAAATTGAAACAGTTTGACGTAAAAACAGCTTTTTTACATGGTAAGCTGAAGGAAAATGTTTACATGAAGCAACCAATTGGATATGAAGACGGTACTGAACGCGTGTGCAAATTGAAGAAAAGTTTGTACGGTCTTAAGCAGGCATCGCGATGTTGGAACCAGAAGTTCACATCATTCATGCGTAAGTTTAATTTCAAACAAAGTACATACGATCCATGCGTTTTCATTCGTCGAAGTGAAAACACGATGACAGTTATTGCGATTTACGTTGACGATGGCTTAATAGCGACAAATGATGCGAATGAAATCGATAAAATCACATCATACTTGCAAAACCATTTCGAAATAAAAGTTTCTGAGGCAAATTATTTTCTCGGTCTTCAAATTGAACGATCACCTGACGGGTCAATTCGTTTACATCAAGAGGCATATGCAAAGAAAGTATTGGATCGTTTCAACATGATGGATTGCAATCCCATGTCAGCACCAATGGACTCTAATCAAAACCTTGGCGATTTTGTAAACGATGAACACTGCGACACATATCCATATCGACAGGCCGTCGGAAGTTTAATGTATCTGAATGTCGGAACGAGACCGGACATAAGCTACGCTGTTAGTGCCGTAAGTCGTTATTTAGATCGACCGAGTACGGCACATGTTGAGGCAGTAAAGCGCATCATGAAATATATAAAGGGCACACTAAATACAGGTATCCTTTATAAAAGTAATGTTACTTTTGATTTCGTTGGCTATAGTGATGCGGATTATGCCGGAGACAGTGAAACGAGAAAGTCAACCAGTGGCTACGTTTTTCACATTGGTTCGGGCGTCATCAGTTGGGCATCAATGAGACAAGACGCAACAGCATTGTCTTCAACGGAATCTGAATACATGGCTGCATGTCAAGCAATCAAGGAACTCGTTTGGCTGAGGGGAGTCTTGTCTGAGCTCACGATGATTGATGATTTAAAAGCAAATTTCTACGTCGATAACTTAGGCGCGATCAAATTGGTAAAGAATCCAGTATTCCACAAGCGGACGAAGCACATCGATGTTAAATATCATTATATCCGAGAGAAATACGAAGAGGGATATTTCGAATTGATTCATATTGGCACAACAGAGCAAGTTGCGGATGTACTGACCAAAGCATTGAACAAAAATCGTCATAAATATTTGTGCAAATTAATGGATTTAACCTTTGAATCAAATATTAATTAGCGTAGAGTTTTTGTAACAATGAGTGGAAGTGTTGAAATATTAACATTGTCACAAAGTGCGGCAGCACTGTTATTGCGAAATTCACTGTCAAAACCTAAATGTCACTCTCATACACACATTCAAGCAGTAGCACAGTTAGTCCAATCAGAACATTCAAGCGATCAATGTTCAATAAAATAGAACTCCATAAAAGCGAGCATTTCTTCTTCGTTGTCTTTCAATTTTGTCTAATTTATTTCCTGCGTTAAACTTGAAATTACAATAATCCTTACTCTAGGCATTCTCTTTTTTGTCAAGATGACCACTTCGGTTTTCTCCAGTGCTAAACTGAGCCCGCGAGCAGTCATCCAGTCCCTCACTCGGCGCATTAGCATACCAAGCCTAAGTTGCGCTTGTTCAATGGTGCGTCCAGCGACCAGAGCCGCAACATCATCCGCATAGCCGACCAAGCGCGACTCATCTGGCATCTCAAGTCTCAGTAGCACGCCGTAAGACACTTTCCTCAGGTCCGGACCAAGGATAGATCCCTGGGCAACCCTAGAACACTAATGTTTACCTGCGAGCAGGGTGACCAGATGGAAAAGTTCGGACGCAGGACAATTTGCTGAGAAAAGGTAGACATTTGATGAAAATGGAGCACAAAATAAAAAATGTGCCTAAATATGTTTTAAATCATTTTTAAATATGTTTATTTCATTTTATTAGTAATTTTAATAATTTATTCATACAGAGTTTATATGTAAAACAAGTTAAGTTTGTGTATTTCTTAGCAGAGGAAAGCTTTTCCAATAAATGTTTGATTTTTTTTTAGATAATCATAAAATTGCTCACATGACATTCCCTTAAAATTGTACTTTGCGAGAACATTTCCTCTCACTGTTTCCACAGTTAGACTATTTCTTTCATCGCTCCACTGAACGTTAATTAAAGAAAATGCTCTATCAACAGTACTGTTCGATCCAGAAAGACAGAAAAAATATGCATATATTTTTAAAAGCTCCGTGAATTGCTCGGTACTGCTGTGCTGAACAAATTTAATCCATTTTTGATGTATTACTAGCTGCTTGAACTCAGAATTTTTCCATTGGATATTCAGAAAGCTTTTCAAAGCATGAAATTGATCAAATAAAATATTATCGTCAATTTCCAAGCCACGTTTTTGGATAAAGGAAACACTGGGAAAAATATCATCGGATGTCAATTTCAAAGTACGCTCATTAAGGTCCATCCATTCAATACATTGGAATTTGGCTAAAGGAAGAGTCTATTTCCTGATATACTCTACACAAGAAGAGTCGAGTAGCAAGGCCTCGTTCAGAAAGTATTCACATCGTTCGGTAAATCCTCTAATCTTGAGAGGCTGCAACAAACTTTTAACTTTAAAAGGAAAAATTTTTTCTTTTGCCCTATTTCATAAAGAAGTTTCTACTTGATCGATTAAATTTCTCACCTCTATAACAGTAATGCCTTCTTTTTGAATTTTCTCAACTTTTGGTTGAAAAAAAAGAGATCATTGAGTGGAACAGCCAGATATATGCCTCAGAAAGTTCATCGTTAAAGAAATCGACTATCTTTTTATGAGCCTTTTCTTGTTCAAGAAAATATTACCTCAAAGCCGAATAAAATTTAAGGATTCTTTCAATGGCAGTGAATAAACTTAGCCAGCGAGTCTTGCAATGCCTTAAAACAGCTGATATTGGGTTTCAGCAGCATCACAAAATTCTTTCAACGCTTCTGTACTCACCGCATAAATTGAAAAATAGATATATATTTTCATTACTATTGAATCTATAGTATATCCACGCTCTATTGATCACAGCCATGATGAAGAGAATTATGAAGAATATGTGATGGACATCCGAGAGCAACAAGTTCTGCACGTAAGCCATTTCTTTTTAATAAAGTGAATATATTTGATCATGGATATCTGTTGATTCTTCCAAATATAACGTTAGTGTTGTCACCACTAAATGCGACACATTTTGAGAAGAGGTCGTATTTTTCCAAAGTATCTAGAATATACGAAGATATCGTCTCAGCTTTCTCAGTGCATTGCAGCTCTAGTATCTTTGTTTGAATTCCTTCCGCTTTCCAACAAAATGTTGAATACGAATTGGAAACAGCTTTATATTGTGATGATTACTGCCATCTGTCGATTAGCTGAAATATGAAATATTCTTCCTGGCTTCCACTACATTGGTTATCGAATGAGGTGCGAGAACTTCTTTTACCATTGCCTCGGTTTTCGTGCAAGTACTAGTAAATTTTTTCGCAATATCCGAATCATTGAATATAATCCTGTACAGGGAAGATGAGCAGTCCGTTGATCTAAAACTTATGTGATGATTTATCATATGAAAAGCCATAGTTCCTTCAGCTGCCCTTGTATCTTTATCTATTTTCGATACTGGCTTCACAAAAAAATTGTTCACTTTCGAAAAACCTGCTAAAGTTTGACGATTTCTTTTGTGTTTTACCATTTCCAAATGCTGCACTAAACTTAATTATCGTTTGTTTTTTAAGGATATGTAACAGTCACATATGTCACATTTCGCCTCAAAATCATTCCGGCCTTTTGAAAAAATGCTTAATTTGGGATCTTTCCGTTGGTCACCAAATCTACACTTTCTTTTTTCACTCGTTTCTTTTTTCACTCACTTAAAAATGTTCAACGCTTATATTTAACTCCTTAATTATTAACTTACTGTTTTGAAATCAGGGTGCTTATTTTGAAATACATATCATTATCTGTAAATTCTCAGAATTTTGTGCAAGTAAACTTGCACGATTTTTCCAAAATTCTGAAATGTTCCGTATTATACCATTAACTACTCACAATTAATAAAACACGCTTTAGGCAAATTAGTAACCACAGTTAAATTCTCGTATGAATTATGGCACATATGTATTCTTTTTAACGTTACTATGCTATATGCTTTATAACAGAGCTAGTCAACTTTGAACTGCTAAGGAGGCATTGTTTACATTATATTTTGTAACCATTTGGAAAGTGGTGCTCCTTTGGGACCGGGTTTTTACTACATAGCGCTTTGCAATATTATTCTCAAATTAAATTATGTGCTACAGTTTGAATTGATTGATTTGAAGTTTGAATTATATTACTTTTCGATGAAAATGTTTTAGCGTTACTTCAATATTTTCAAACGTCGAGATTCATTCATTATCAGGCAGACAGACGCACAAGCGATGCGTGATATTAGTAGTTTTTCGCAAAATCCGTTCGATTGAGAAAAATTGAAAATTGAATTGAGTGCAGCCGCTTTAATATTTGAGTGTTTATGCGAAAACATTGAGAACAATTTTCCGTTGTCCAAGTTGGTTAGGCAGCACTGAAAACTAGATGCGAAAAGAGTATGCAATTTCTTGCTTGGTTGTACTCATGAGAGCTTTGTTATGAGAAATCCTTCAAGATTTCAGGCGCTCTTTGGAGTCAAGAGAGCTGTGGTTTATTGGCTCTTGCCTATATTGATATTAACAGTTTATGGCTGCCAGAATATTATCTATCTATACTGACTTATACTCGTTGCAAATGCAAATATGTTACGTAACTTTGGAAAAAAAGAAGGACATTTTAGCATATACCAAAAAGGAGTGAGCTCAGAGGACATGACCTATAAAAGGAGGACATGTCCTCTGAAAGGAGGACGTCTAATCACCCTGCCTGCGAGGTGGAAAAAAACTGTTTTAACGATATCTCCAGGGCCGTTGCTTGTACCAAAACCATCATTTGTACCAACTCAGTTACTTGCTGTGCGCGTATGTAGGTGGAAGTCCAATTGGATTCTTTGGTTTTGAGTTACCCACATTTTACGTACCTGCAAGGCGAACGTTAGTATTAAGCAAAGAATTTTTTTCCATATTTAGCTGTACGTATTTTTTCGATTTTTTTAGTTTAGTAATTTCATTTTAGTGAGATGACTTCTGAAAAGCAAATCCTCCAGTTGTTGAAAGAACTAAAGTCAAATGAAAGTGACGCTGAACATTACCTGGATAAAAAAAGTGATTCAGAAGACAGTGGAGGTGAAATAAACAATCTTGTCGACTCAGATGATGACGATCAAAATATACTAAGCAGTCAACTGCCAACTGTAGGTTAGATACTTCTGAGGGTTTTGATGTGGGTAAATCTGATTTCGTTTTCCTCTTCGTAGCACAAGAGCCCCTATCGAGCCTTCGTTTCCTGCAAACAGCACCTCCAACTGTCTCGGTCCATCGACCGCATCCTACAATTTCGAAATCCGAGCAGCGATGAGCATGATCTTCGACGACCGAGTCAGGCCAGCTTTCCTCGGTTTCCCCACTGATCTCCGGGGTTCAGTTCCCCTAACGAATACCTTTTTGGGTGACCGTTGTTCGTCCAACGATTTGTGATAACCTGGCTCTTGGCGCCCTACGCCACTGGCGCGACCAGCAGATCCCTACACAAGAACTATTTCTCCAAGATTTCAAAATATTAAATGTTTATTGAGATCAGCGCTATTAAATGTACGTTATACATTTAAAACGTATCAACCAAAATTGAAGAGTCTGTTAAGAGTAATTGGGATTAATGTTTCATGCCTATATTTGTTAGAGGCTGATAAATTTGATCGAAAACTCGAGAGAAAATAACTTCATAATATTTTCTCGAAAGTAGTAACTAACCTCTTATGCTTTGAGACTAAAATGAAACAAGAATATGCTCGTCTGACGAGTTCCTCATAGAGACTATATATATTTAATTTCCAACATTGATAGTTGGAAGCAAAAGAAAACTTACAAATCATGAAAATCAAACTATAGCACATAAGATTACGATTAATTATTATATATAGATGACTTAAGTTAAAGGTATTATTTCTATGACGGTACGTTAAGTTTTAAATAATATTATGCTATTAGTATTTGTATATTCTTAACATTTATGCTTGGAAGAGAAGATGAGAAATTGTCAATATTTTTTAATAACAATTTAATGAAGAATATCAACGAACAATCAACTTCAATTACGAAGGTGCATCCATTTTTGAGTATTGAAAGCATTAAGCAATTAAATATAAATAACTTATATGGGCTACATTTCCAGCTCAAACAATTAAATTGTAAAGCATGTAATGTTGTTTTTTACTTTTTACATCATGAGCTTTGTTTTATTTTCATTGATTTGTGGCCCTACAGTTTTGCTTCGCTGACGAGTTTCAGAAGAGATCTTTGGCAGTTGATAATGACCGTGACAAATGTTGATGTCGCCTGCATAGGGTAGTACTTGGCTCGTCGTGCATCGTAAGGTAGGTAGGTCCCTTATGACGTACTCCAGAGCCAAATTGAATAGCAATGGAGCCAGCCCTTCTTCCTTCTTTAGTCCGATATTTGTGTCAAAGGCATCGGTGAATTGGTTATTGATGCGGACTCGGGAGGTTGTCGACGTCATTGTCATTCTGGTGAGACGGACTAAGTGGGCTGGGATGCCAAAGCAAAGCATCATTTGGTACAGTGCGTTACGATCAATACTGTCGGATGCTTGCTTAAAATCAAAGAAAATTTGGTGTTCGTCTATGTTGAACTCCCAGCATTTTTCAAGTACCTGCTTGACTGTGAACAATTGGTCTATTGTTGATCTGTCTGCTCTAAAACCACCTTGATACTCCCCAATAATACTGTTGGGGTGTGATCCGGTTTTATTTACCAAGATTTTGGAAAATGTTTTGTACAAAGTAGTGATATGCCTCTATAATTTTCGCACTGTTGTTTGTCACCTTTTTGTGGATAGGGAATATAATTGATTGGCTCCACTCTTCCGGCATATGTTCTTATTGCCAAATGTGCTGGATGACCTTGTGAATAACTTTATGAACACTGCTGCCACCATATTTGATGAGCTCCACTGGAATCTCATCGATGCCCGTCGCTTTATCATTCTTTTGGGCTTTGATGATGGAGCCAATGGAAGCTCTCCGGAAACATCTGTAGGCTCCGATGTTCTGGAGTTACGTGGAGGATTAAGGAGTTTCTAGAAATATGATGCCCATCTTTCCTCAATCTTGGTTTCATTAGCGATGATATTGCTGATGTCGCTACGACAGAGCATGGTTTTGGGCTGATAACCTCGCTTCAGGCTTTTCACTACTTTGTATGCTTGTATTGTGTTTTTGCACGCTAGACTTTCATCTATACTTCTCAATTGATCGTCATAGTATTTTCTTTTCATGATTCTAATCATCTTATTTGCTTCTTTTCTCCCTGGACTCCTAATGCATAAAATGACTTACTTATCAGATTCTGAAAGTGCTAAGACATTTCATTTGATACCCTACTCAACTACATTTAATGAAAAATTTGTTAAGAGTCACTTCTTTATAATACATGTATTTGATAAGACCTAAAATTTTTAGAGACCACCACTTCTGACCTTTTTCACAAAGTTTGAGCTTTTTCGCTTTTATAGTTCCCAAAGAAACGGACAGATGGACAGACAGACGAACGGGCGGACAGATAGGATGGGAAACTAGTAGATTTTTGCAAAGTTTCTTTCAGAAAGCCCTAAAAATCAGAGACTGAAGTTCGTTGAATTTTGCTAATAGTAGTGGGATTTAAAACTTTCCTCAGTAAAACTGTATCAGTATTATTAAATTAGATGAAATCAGCCATTTAAGTAGTTCTTGAAAATATCATTTTATTTTATAAGTTTCAATAAAATCTACCGATGTTATAGCCATTTGAATTTCCTCCGATTGCAACAATCATATACGATTTTTCTACTACACGGACCTTCCATCGAACTAGGCACTACACTTTTGATTGAATGTTCTTCAAATTTTCAGATAAAATGAATAACAAAAATACTCGTACATCTAAGATTCAGATCAGTCAATGATTTTAGCAATCTTTTTCTTCTTTGTAGCACTACAGCCCCTCTCGGGCCTTCGCTTAGAGATAGTTAGAGTATCTCATTTTCATGGCCGTATTGATTTTTTCGGACGTTGGATTGGTCAGTACCATGCTCCCGTGTGCCTGCTCAGCTATGATATGATCTGATTAAATCAGTACATATCACCACTGAGTGAAAACTCATAGCCTGTCCGGAAAATCCCCTGAACTAAATCACGTTGCTCCCAACGAGATTTGAACCTGCGCATAAGCCGAAGGGCTTATGCGTTCATGCTCTAACCACTAGACCACAGAGACTATGATTTTAGTAATATTGGAAAAAATTGGCTGGTTTGAATGGAGTTCTTTTAAAGCAAGAATATATTTGTTGTGCATGTTATTGTATAACAGTTTTTATTGAATTAAATCATTCTATTTATCTCCATATTGTAGGTTAAGTAAAAAACCCTTTTGACATTAGCGTAGTTCTGCCCACCCAACTTGTTAATATTTCTGTTGCTGTTAATATGAAGTGCAAAAGAGCAATTAAAATGCATTAAGGAAAAATTAAAAATTTGGTCTTTCCAGTTGTACTTTGAACGGGCATGGGACCCACCACGTTGACCGGCCCCTCCACTCATGAGCTAGCCATCGGGTAAACTCTCCCTCTTCTCTGTGTTGCAGGCGATCTCGCCTTCCACACCCGATATGGGCCATGGTATCGTGTTTGGATTCTTGATCCTGTTGGGAAGGGTGCAAGGGGGCACCACCATCACCTGCATGCCCCACTCTTATTTGCGGGCCGCGACCATTCTCGGCACAGACGCAATCAACTTACACCGACGTCCTTAACGAGACCATAACTACCTGCAATAATACTATTCACTGTGGTACTAAACTGACCTCTCATGAGCTTTTTACAGGTAGAACACACATATTCGACGGATAAATTACTTTTAACGATAAACACGACTACCTCCAAAAATTAAACGAATTAAGATCCGAACTATACCCAAATATGAAAGGACTTGCTGATAAAATCGTTAAGAAAAATTTAGACAATTTGAACGAAAAACGCGAAGATCCCCCAGATATACCAGAAAATAAGACAGTATTTAGGAAGGAGTGTAGAAGGAACAAAATTACCCCTAGGTTCAGTAAAGACAAAGCTATCAAGAGTAATAGAATTACAGTTATCATAGCTAGAAATCAAAAACTACATAAATCTAAACAAAAACTGAAAAGAAAATTTCAGGATGGTGACCGGGCAGAGGCTAGAAATTTAAGACTTGAGAAACAACCAAGGCCTCCTGCCAATTTGACTGGGACCTGCGAGACTAATAGCGACACACAACAACCTACTCCACATAATCAAACCTGAAGCCTACCAGGAGGTTGAGCCTACCAATAGGTTGAGCAAAAATTTCAAGGATTATTCCCTACGGTATGAAATAAGAGAGGACTAATAAACGGATATGGCACCGTCATTAAATTTATTACCGGTAACATGGACGAAAATGACGCTGAACACTTAAACAACGAATTCAAAAATATACTTTTAAAAGAAGCTGATATTAAAAGCAAAATTGACTCACAAGCATCCCTTAATCATAAAATGATACAGCGGTTTGGAAACATAACAAAACATATCAATACGCAGCAAGAAGATATAAAACAATACATGGAGAAAACTTTAGGTTCAGTAAAAAATCAAATAATACGAGAGGAGCAAATGTTTCACCAACTTCAATACATTAACCAAATAAATTACAATATCAAAATTCTCAAAAATCACGTAACGAATATTGCAGAGTCCATAATTCTTGCAAAATTAAATATTATATCTAAACAAATATTAAGCAATAACGAACTAAATGAAATACACGAAATGATGAAGGAACAGGGGATTAAGATAAATAGTCAAGAAATGATTTAGGAACTTTTAGAGCTGTAAGCTTACTATAACAATTCAAATATTATTTTCAACATACGGATCCCAGTGCTATCATTCGAAAAGTATTCTTTATTCCACATCATTCCACTCCCTTTAGAAACTGCTACAATGATATCTACTAAGCCCTATTTATCCTAACGGTACTCAACAAGCGGCAAGAAATGCCAATAAATCGAGAAACTATTTTACTGCCACAAGTCATCCCGTCAGGATACCAGTAAAATATCGAATGTCTTCGCAATATCATTGACAACAAACCGACGAACTGTAAATTGACGAAACAAGGGGAATATACCAACGTATTCGAACCAGAAGATAACCAAACCTCTTCATCAATGTACCCAAGCTCCACGTGCGGAGTTGGTGCACAAAACATAACCGGTACAGCCCTATCAAATTTGAAAACTGTGAAGTCCAGATCAATGACATCATCTGTGATGCAACTCCCAAACAATTTTGGGACAAAATCAAAATTTACCCTGTCTTGTTTAACATTATTAATATCACCTCCTCGGAAGCGATTTCTCCTCTACCTTTTCAGAAGCTGCAAAGATACAACTTTAGTAAGAAGGAAGATATCGAACTTCTTTGGACAGGCATGGACTTATTCACTAGGAGGAATACTTACAATCCTTGCAGCGATGTCGCTTATCACTTTATTCTTCGTGCAACGATCAAGATCCCAAAGACAGCTAAACATTGGCCAATCCATACCAGGATCTACAGGACCAACAGCAACTCCCTCATCAGGACCTCCCAAAATCCAGTTCCTGCTTCCGTCGTTTTTATCTAAGGGGGGGGAGGAGATACGAGCCCCGAATGTAATAATACACGTGCCGTATAAAAAATCATCTTCCATATGCATTTTCCCAAATTTTACCTTTTCTCGAATACACATTCCTAAAAGTTCATATTTCCACATATCCGTTTAATTTTTGTCTAGCTTCAAATTGCAAGCTGATGCAGCTCTGTGAAATTGTAACGCTGCATCAGCATCTTAGCATTAACTTAATTCGTGGGAAGCATATTCACTGTGTAATTAACTTTCAACCTGATCGGACGTGCTCAAATATAATAAGAGCCTCATTAAAGAACCATTTCTTTTATTTCTATATTTTTTAATTAAAACTTTAAGTCAGAAATATAACTTGCGCGGTTAACCGGGTATTCTTTGTCGCGTTTCCGTTGTAATCCCTTTCGGTCTGTTACCTTTTCCCTAACTCGAGTCATCCACGTGAATTGTAAGCTCGGAATTTTGTAGTGGAAACTTGCGCTGGTGCAATGAACCTGCCCCATGACACCGCAACGCTAGCTGCCAGCATGTTTACGCGTCGCCAGGTAGGGCCAGTTCTAGCGTAGCACTAATTCTTCACTCGCTGAAGCTGCAGGCCGCCGTTGCAGTCCTTTACGAACATTTTGGCAGCCACTTAAACACTACAAATGGTGCCCAACGTGGGACCCGTAAAAACCCGGTTGTATCAATAGTCGAGAGCCATGAGACAGACCATCGTCGCTAGGTCACCCCACGAGGTGTCCAAATTTTTGTCGAGGAGATAACTGCCGAAAGTAATTGCACTAAACGTGCCCCAGCATCCCTAACAACTTTCGGATTTTGCGTGGCCTTCGGACATCAACATCAAACAAAATAGCGGCCGCTCAAAGATTGAAAAACGTTCAAAATTTTTTTTGTTGTGGCTTTGACCAAAGCTTTCAACAGATGTTCATGAAATTCGGTAGTTTTATAGAAACTATAAGCATCTAAAGAGTTATGTAAAAAAACTGGAGGTTAGCTTACCATTTGAAGCTCAAAACTTCAAAAGTTTCTGAAAGTTGCAATTTCGATATATATGAGACTTGGTTCTAAGAAAGGAATTGCTTAGATCTAGAGTCTTTGATATTTTGGCGATCATGTACACATGTGCAAATTTCAAAATGGCGGCCGTTTAATTACGCGTTTTTTCCAACGGATTTTGATGAAACTTGAGATAAAGGATCTCTGTACTAAGTTCTTAATTTGTGGAAAAAATCATTAAAATCGAATGAAAGATAAGAAATTCGAAAATTTAAAACCTAATATTTTTAGCTGCCATTTTTACTAAAAATTGAATTCTTTTACCCTGTCTAGAGTGAAACTCTGATTTGAACGAGATTTGGCACATTGATTGATGAGGTCCTAGTATACAAAGATTTAAAATAATCCAAAATCAAATGTATGCATTCAAAATGGCGGCCCCCAAGGGCCTAAAGGCAAGCACAATTCGCTATTTTAGTAGCAACTGAAATAATGAATATATTTCATGGAAACGTTTTAAATGACTTAACTTGGAAGTATTTATAAACCCGACCATTTTTAAGATATTGTTAAACATTTTTAACAATACCCTAAAAAATTATAAAATCGCGGCTTGTCTGTCTGTCCGTCCGTTTATTCGTGCGTCATAACAAGTTTTCTCGCAAACCACATGAGCTGGAATGAGGAAATTTTCTACGTAGGTCAAAAGTGGTGCCTCTTGAAATTTGCAGTGCAAGAAAATATTTTAAGGTAAGGGGGGTGACTTAAAAATTTTTTTTATTTTTGTAGCCCTCTAGCAGCCAAGTTTCTCAACAGATTCCGGTGAAACTGCAAATTATAAGTTATTAAGGCAAGTTTATTTAATTTAATAATGCAAATCGAATGACAAATAAAAAAGTCGAAAATTTACAGCTTAATATTTTTAGCGGCCGTTTTCAATAAAAATCAAAACGTATTAATGGCAACGCAAGTGCTGTTTAAACTTTTATGGAAATCTTTTGAAATTACCTTTTTGAGCTATTTAAGCCTTTGTGTTCAAACCACTGTGAAAAGTGTAAACAGCAAATGTGAGAAGGGTGAAACCTGAATTTATATGTTTACAACAATTTACTATCCACCAATTTTCAATATGTAATCCATACGTGTGCAACTTAATTTAATAATTAGCAAAATATTTGTTCCTCTATAAAGGGTCTTTAAATACGAACGTCGGCAGATTCTTTTTATGTTAATAAATACCCATGTGGTACTACAAAAATTGCAGTAAGAAGTCTAGTAGTAGGCACGCCAAATTCTTTTTCGAAACGTTACGCTACATACGAAAAATTTACCTTTCCGGCTGGTGCTGCCAATGGGGATTTTTAAATTATACATTGGTGGTATACCTGCGGATGTCAAATATACAAAATAATTGACTTTTGAAATGTTCAAATATTGAAATATGAACCAGCACAAAACCTTCAAAAAATATTTTTATTTCAACTCCTGTCTTAAAAAAATGTTTGTAAGCATAAATATTAAAAAATTCAATCAAAACAACCGCAATAAAAAAACGATTTCCCTTTTTCAAAGTTATCATTCAAAACATAGTCAAACTCAACCGAAAATGTTGTTTTTAACCACAAAACCTCAATCATCAATCCAACAAGCTTAAACAAATTTATCTTTTGGTTTCTTCTCTTTTTGAACTTTTAAATTTTTTTTCCAAACAACCGCTCATTCTGTCATCGAGTTTTGGTCAATTGCGAAAAATCACCGGAAATCATTTTTTAATGGGGAAATTATGTACGAGAATGTTTTCCTTCCAAATAACAACTTTATTATGCATAGACCATGTGGCCGAGAGGTAATTGATCCTTTAATTATTATTAATAGTACATACAAAGCACATTTTTGAGTTTATCGCCCAGCAAAGGAAGAAATTGAATGTAATGTTGTGTAAACTTTAGCCGCAAACATGTTTCTTTTTCTTTTCACAATATTAAAACACAACATCCATAATAATAAATGTTTATTATGAGGATTGAAAATTTCAGTAAGTTTGCAATGTGTGCACGAGATATGTGTACGTAAACATAATGATAGATATATGCAATAAATCTGATTGAAAGCTTTCCTTTGGGGGGGTGTGAGGAGCGAAGGGGTGATGGGGGAGTAATGTGAAATGTTGTACGTGAAGCGATCTACAATTTTTCAAACATTTCAATGAAAATTTCAAACTGTACGTGTTTGCAAATTAGTATACAATAAATAATTGACTTGAAAGATTTTGCTTCGTGGAGTGAAAAGATACAAATCCACACACATCTGATCTGACGCACTTGAGTTGAGTTGAGAATGTTAACTATTAAAATGGATGGTGGTGATTTGTTGGTGTTGTTAAAGAGCCAAATTAAACAATTTTTTTGGTGGGAAAATAAGCTCGGAAAGATGTGAGTCGGGTGAGTATTAAAGTGTGATTGTTGTAGGATTGCGTCACTTAGTTTTGAGGTCATGTTTATTATGAGTAGGATGGATTTATTGAACTGCAGGTCAATAAATATAGTTCGATTGGGTTAATAAGGTAACTAACACAAATTCTTTAATACTAACGCCATGATGCAAGATGCTAACTTAATGGAAAACTATAAAACTAAGATATAAACATTGTAAACAAATGGTTAATAAAACGTTTATTTACCTTGAAATCAATACATATTTATCTAAAACTTCGATCGTGAGGGATTTCGGTTAGAGAATTGTGAATTTCAATTGAACTGTTCCATATAAAAGAATCTATTTTTATCTTTGCCTATAATTCTGCGCATAATAATACCATTCCATCATCATGAACTATACACAATAGTTTAAAATTAGCAAATGCTAGACATTATGGAGTATTCACGCGGAGGACTTTTGTGTACATAACAAATGAAAATGCAATCGAATGCATTCCAGCACTCTGCAATAAAGGTAGATTCAAGTTTGAATCGATTTCTGATTTCAATACAATTCAGCAATTGTTATTTCTGATGCATCAATAAAATTGAGATTGTATATTTGCATATGATATTATCGAATCCTTACAAAGCGACAATTTATGATTTGCAGTTATATTTAAATAAGTATTTAATTTAGTTATTAAATTTGAATAGAATTCACGTTAAGGATAAAATTCTTTAAATTTTAAAACTTTTCAGATTTTTTATTCGAAAGACCAACCATCATCAATGCAAGAAGAATATGTAGAATAAATAACGTTATTCTGGCTAAATATAGAGAAATCGTCCAAAAGGATCATACAAGCAATTACCCAAAAAATATTCCTTGCAATTCAAGTAGGAGCTCGAAGAAATGTTTAACTCTATAACTAACTCTACACATGTCGAACTGAAAATGTTTCTGGATAATTTACACAAACAAGTTGAGCAGACAGGAGTATGCTCCCTGTCAGAAAGGTCTTATACTCAATCGTTGAAATAGTAGGGTAGTGTAAATCTATAACTTTCTTGTTTCAATGGCTATTCATCTCGCACTTAGAGAGCACTATACACAGTATAGTATGGTGATTGGGCCATTAAAAATTTTCCTTTCACCAAATGTGATCATGATGGCAGTGGCGGATCCACGGGGGGGGGGGGGGGGGAATTAGGGAAATTCCCCCCCCCCCCCCCTTGGAACCGCAGAACCTGAAAATTTCACTTGTTTGCTAGAAAAATATTCTCTGCAATAAAAAAAATGAAAATACAACAGTGACACTCTTCCACTGATCTCTATTTATCACTGGATAGGCTACGGCTAGCTTCTGCCTATAACAGCCATGGGACACTTTGAGCGCCATGTTGCGTGAGGAATTTTTGCATTCTGAGATGTGAATGGCGCGAAATTCGAATCGTCTTATGAAGTGTCATTGAAATCAATTCAATAAAGTACGAATTTAGAGGCGCTTTTTCAATTAGTATCATATATATGCTATAATTAGATATGAAATGATATATATAATTGAAAATTATGATTAACTTTTAGAAAAGTAAAAGCAATTTGTCAGCTCCTCATACAAAACAGTTCGTTTGGAGCCCTGTCATTTTAACCATGTACCCTATCCGCACTTTCATACATATCATTGGTTTCGGCCAGCTGATAGTCGTCAGCCAATCAAAACGCATACATTATGTCGCAGATCCTCTTACAAAATGCATCTAGTGGTGCCGTGTAGTTTAAACGCGTCACCTATCCAGTGTGTAGTATAGATCAGTGCACTCTTCTCACCAAATACGCTATGGAAATCACAACAAGATACTATCATAAATTGCATTATATGACCTGCCTAAATTTATTTAACCCTTTTCTGAGCGACTCACAGCGGAAGTACTAAATTCTGAATCGAGAAAGAGTCGAAGTCTTGAGTACAATTGGTACTATTTAAATCCGTTTATCTCGCCAAAAAATGGTAAGTATCGATGTTGTTTCGATTTTACTGTTCATTTTTGTGCGTGGTGAAATTTTACTGACATTATACAAACGAGTGTTTACATAAAAATTGAGGTTAGGTTTGCTCATTCAACAATAGCAGTAGCCAATTTTGCATATAGAACCCGTGTTTTAACTTGGTGTTCCGTAACAAACTTCAGGAATCTCAATATACGAGGTGTGTTCAAAAAGTATCACGAATTTCGAATTTTCGCGGGTTAAGAACGTGTATCAAATTTTGTGTGAAAAACGAAATTAAGTGCGCGGATGCATTCCGAATGTTGACTGTGGCATACGGAGAAGCTACCTTGGACCGAAGCAACGTTTATCGGTGGTACAAAATGTTTTTAGAAGGCCGAGAAGATGTGAACGACGAAGAGCGTGCCGGACGCCCGAGCACTTCAACAACAGACGAAAAAATTAATGAAGTGGAGAAAATGGTATTGGCCAATCGTCGAATCACCGTTAGAGAAGTTGCTGAGGACCTAACATATCGATTGGCTCGTGCCATTCGATTTTTATCAACGATTTGGGCATGAGACGGGTCGCCGCGAAATTCGTACCAAAATTGCTCAATTGCGACCAAAAACAGCGACGCATGAACATTGCTAATGAGATGTTAAACTCTGTCCGTGGCGAACCAAATTTGCTCCAGAGGGTCATAACTGGTGACGAATCGTGGGTTTATGGTTATGACGTGGAAACCAAAGCTCAATCATCTCAATGGAAGCTGCCGCATGAATCAAGACCGAAAAAAGCGCGCCAAGTTCGGTCGAATGTGAAAGTTTTGCTGACAGTTTTCTTCGATTGCAGGGGCCTGGTGCATCATGAGTTCTTGCCACAGGGAAGAACGGTCAATAAGGAATATTACTTGCAAGTTATGCGCAATTTGCGCGAAGCAATCCGCCAGAAACGCCCGGATTTGTGGGAGAACAAAAATTGGCTTTTGCACCACGATAACGCCCCTGCTCACACATCGTTGCTTGTGCGCGACTTTTTGGCCAAAAACAACACACTAATGATGCCACAGCCACCGTATTCCCCAGATCTGGCCCCTTGTGACTTTTTCTTGTTTCCTAAACTGAAGAAGCCCATGAAAGGACGACGTTACGCTACGCTTGACGAGATAAAGACGGCATCGAAGGAGGAGCTGAACAAGATTAAAAAAAATGATTTTTTGAAGTGCTTCGAAGATTGGAAAAACGGTTGGCACAAGTGTATAATATCTAATGGGGATTACTTTGAAGGGAACAAAATAGATATTCATAAATAAATAAATAATTTTTGAAAAAAAACAAAATTCGCGATATTTTTTGAACACACCTCGTAGAATGAGAATTTTGAAAAAAAAAGTAATTCGACATTATTTTCGACGTCATTTTCTTTATTTTTAAAATCTATACGTTTCATAATTCATATTCTCATATTATACCTAGATACACTCATTATTTCAAACCGACGGAATGATTAGTATTGAAACTTGAATTTATATTTATAATTCCTATTTTACAGTCATCTCGACAAAAGTCCATCTCGGACTACTTTTACTCTGCAACTGCGAAAAAAAGAAAACTAGATGAAGATGAAGATGTTGCGACAGTACACCGAGAAGAAAACGAGGTTCCTCGTGCAGTGACGCACAGTTCACCTAAACATGATGAAGGCATTGACAATTCGGGCAGCGAAACACGGTCTTCGTCCAGAAACTGGTAATTTCGTGGGACAAAAAATTGACGATCACGTGAAACAAATTTTACTTGAAAATCCCTGGACTCCTCCAAAAAATTATACTTTCCCATTTTCGTCGAGAGTTGTTTCTGACAAAGAAATAAAACACTACGTCTCTTCCAAACACTTGGATTCTCATGCAGAGTGGCTCGTACTATCTGACGTGAAGAAAGAGCTATTCTGCAAATATTGTCCATGGTTTACGCCTCGAAATCAAGGAGGTTATCGGGGGAATACTCCGCTTGGGGTACTTGTCACGCAGCCGTTGACTGATTTCAAAAATTTGGTTGGGATCAAGGGTGTGTTAGAAATTCATTCTCAAAATATGTACCATAAGAATGCAATGGCAACTGGGAAGGACTTCGTGAGAAACTATCACAATCCACAACGAAGTGTCCGTAATCTTCTCGACGAAAACCATCTTTCGGAAACGCAAGAGAACAGAAAACGAATCATCCCCATTGCGAACACGGTCATTTTTTGCGGAAAGCAGAACATTCCACTTCGTGGGCATTGAGATGACGGAGGTATTCAAAAAAATAAAACGCCCGTGCAAAACGAAGGGAATTTCAGGGCTTTGCTGAGATTCAGAATCGATTCAGGTGACACAACTCTGGAGCATCACCTTGGGACCACATCTTCAAGAGCGACCTATACCAGTAAAACGATTCAGAACAAACTAATTGAATGCTGCACGGCAGAGATACTGGACAAAATTTTGCAACGAGTGGCTCGTGCTGAGTTTTACACGATTGTTTTCGATGAATCTCCAGATCTGTCGGGAAAAGCTCAGGTAATACTTTAATCCTGCCAATTATTAATAATAATAATTGATGCCTATTGTCTGAACTATCGGATAGAGGTTGTTCCCAAGAAAATGAACAGAAATTTACAGAAGAATGATGTTTCTCGTTACAGATTAGCGTTGTACTCAGATACGTCGATTTTTCTCCTGGCGAAGCATGCATACGAGAAGACTTTGTATCTTTTTTGGACGCATTCGGTCAACTTTCGAAGAATACTCTCGCGGAGGGCACAGAATCAGAAGAAAGCGAGGATGAAGATGGATTAATGGCTTACAGGACTGCTGGAAAAAATGACCGAACCGACGAAGAATTGTCTCTAACTGGATCTGCCATCGGGGGGCTTGTTCTTGGAGACATGAAGAAAATGAATCTCCGAATGGACAAATGGGCTTCGATAGGGACTGATGGATGTGCGGTCATGCTGTCAGATATCGGAGCAGTCAACGGAATTCGGAAAGAAGCAAAAAATGCTGTCATGACTCCGTGTTTCTCGCACAAACTCAACAACACTATTTCAAAGTCAGTGAAAGTACGATTAATCGAAAACGTTGCCAGTGTCATACGAGAAGTCGACAAATTCTTCAAGAACTCATTTCCAAAACGTGTGACTGTATTAGCAAAGATACTTGGTGAAAAAATTGTCCAGTTGTATGAAACAAGATGGGTAGAGAGACACGATGCTGTCCTTCAATTTGTTGCGAAGTTACCGTTGATCATCAAAGCTCTGTCAAAAATCAGTGAGTGGAAGAACAGAGAAACAGCAGGCAAAGCAACAATTCTCATATCGGCTTTGTGCAAGTTCGAATTTATCGTCGGGCTCTTCTGTCTTAGCGACATTCTATCGCTCACCCATTCGCTTAGCGTAGTTCTTCAGAAGGAAGCAATAGATTTGGCGAAGGCATCAAAAATGATTAGGACGTTGCTTGCCACGTTGGGAAAAAAGAGGGAAAAAGTTGATGAAATATTCCGACTGATTTATTCAGATGCCAAGAAAATGGCGGAAAAACTCGATGTTGACGAAGCGAAACCGAGAACATGTGGTTGGCAAACGAAACGCAAAAATTACATCGTGAAAACTTGCGAAGATTACTACAGGGTCTCTGTCTACATACCTCTGCTGGATACCATCAAAGAAGATTTGGAAGCTCGTTTTTCACAAGAAGTTTTGGATGGTTACCAATTGAGTGTGTTGCTCCCAGAAAAAGCAAGTCTTTTAAAAGAAAACGAAATCGATGATCTAATCGGATGCTTGATAGATAGATTCGGGAATCTTCTGGATGATGACAAAAGCGTACAAAAATTGAAATTCAAAGGTGAATTGAGCTACTGGCAATGTCACTGGCAGCAGCAACAAAAAATTGAAGGCAGCGAAATTCCAACTTCTGCACTGGAAACATTAAGAAAATGTGATGTCGACATATTCCCAACAATCCACACCTATCTCCGAGTATTATGTACACTTCCCGTAACAAACGCGAGCTCTGAACGATCTTTCTCTTATCTTCGCCGCATTAAAACATGGCTTAGGACGACCATGCTTCAAGAAAGACTAGTTGGATTAGCGTTGCTTCATACGCATCATGACATCGAAATCACCGCCGAAGAAGTCATTGAAAGATTCGCAAAACTTGGCAGCCATCGTTTAGCGTTATGAAACACGTAATGTAAAAGCATTTTTCTGTTTGAATTTCTAATAAAATGAGCCACTCTGTAATGCATGCATATGGTTGACTTTTCGAATATAACCACTTTGTTTACCTAAAAATTGGAATTGATAATTTTTGTTTCATAATTTGTACTTTATTTCTCTCGCAATAATAAGTTTGAACCCCAAATCGAAGGGCAAATTCAATTCCCCCCCCCCCCCCCCCCCCAAGAATCGTCTCTGGATCCGTCACTGATGATGGATTTGATGGATATCAATCGAAAGGTCTCGACTACCAGAAAGGGGAGGGGGGACGTACAAAAAATGTATGTACCCGCACCCTCGCGATTAAACACATGAGATCCAAAAAATCTGGAAAAATCATGGAAGTAGGGCCTTACGAGTACAACACAACAATTACCTTAGAAGTCAGGAGATTTCCGGAGATTTCTCGAAGGAAGTCTGAATCGACATCTCAACGATTCAAAGACATTAAGTCGTGAGCCATACCAATGAATCGTACGATTAAATTCAACAGATTTTGACACCCGACAGTCTACCCCATTGATGGCTACCTAGCTTGGAGAGGAATTCGGCTATAGGTCGGATCATAGGTCGCCCTATCGCTTGGTCACAATATTCAGCCACTGTCAAATCTGCCCGACTTAAAACGCGTTCGAATTCCCAACTACTAAGGAAAAACTCCCGACAACACGAAACCTATCTGTTTGCGTTCACGATTCCCCTATGGTCGCAATACCAATAGCTACTCTACTCCGACCAGAAATAAAGTCCGTTAAATAAAATGCGCTAACACAACCAAGAGGCGCGGCAAACGCGACCCGAGTGACGAAAAATCCATGGCAAATCCCTCTAATGGAACATTGCCGTTTTGGAGAGATACCTACCCAACAAAATTCAACAAATTCATTACAATTTATATTATCGTGCATCATCATAATCATATTTCATATCATATCTTTTCAGTACAAAAATATTCACAGTCGATTGTCTTAGATGCTATATATATGTAGAATGTGTTCACCTATAAAATATATATAATTTTTTACTTAAAACAATTTAATAATATTTCTGCGTTGGAGTCACATAAGTTCATTATCAATATGTATTCACACATTATTAGTGTGGATATACAATATATATAAATATATATATATATATATATATATATATATATATATATATATATATATAAATATATATATATATACTCGTATATATATATATATATATACATATCTATATATATATATATATATATATATATATATATATATATATATATATATATATACATGTGGGGTACCGGTTAATTCATGCAGTTTTTTTCGAAGATTGAAGCTTTATTGTGAAAAATTGCGTTTAGACGATCGGAAACGGTTTGTTGAACGACGCCAAGTAATTTTGCAAGTTTGGGATGGATCATGGTCGAGCAATGTCTCCAGTTCATGATCTTCAAACTTTTTTGGCTGTCCGGGCCGTTGATCGTCCTCCAAGTCAAATTGCCACTTTTAAACCGTGCAATCCACTTCTGGCACGTACGCTCAGCTAGAGCATGCGCACCATATGCTTCCACCAAAATACGATGAATTTGGCAGACTTTTTCTTCAATAAGTAAGTACTCCCCGCAAAAACACTTTATTCGGCACAAAATTCGACATTTTCAGAGTAAAAAAAAGAATTGTTGTCTACGCTTCAGCTAAATGACACATACTGAAACTATATGACAGTAGCTTTCCAACACATATTGCCACATACTGATTCTGAAACTATATGACAGTAGCTTTCCGACACATATTTGGAAAGGTGAGTCACTGGAATAAAAATCAAGTTACGCCGTCTGTTAGAAACCCGTATGAATTAACCGGTATATACACGAGGGAGATTTCATAAATAATGCACAAAATTTTTTTTACTTTCATTTTTTATTTTTACAGAAATATCTCTCTACATTCCCTCAATATAGTCTCCCTGCTTCTCAATGACTGAATCCCAACGAGTCGGAAGCCTTACTATCCAGGGTGCGTACGGTATTTGAGGACATGCATAAATGTGACTATAACTTTGCGAATTTTTTTTTTATTTTTTTCCTTTTCAGATAAGAAATGGCGGACTACAACATCACTCAAAAAATGAAGAGACATGCTGTCATCGTCGCTATATGTGCGAACCATACAGATTATGAGATCTCTAATTTTCTTAATTACGCTCGTTCATTCGTGCATAAGTTTCGCCGTGAATTGTAAGCATCAGGAGGCGATACAGAATCGGTTGCAAAACGCAAAAAGCACGAACAACGTCCTGACACTATCTGACCTGCAGAATTTTTAGAGCAAGTGCAAGCGATCATAGACGAGGACCCTTCAAAATCAATGAGGGTCCTTGCGAGTGACCTTCATGTTTCTGAGCAACTTATTCGTAGAGTTGTCCACGAAGACCTTCAGTATGAGTCTTACGTGATACGCAGAGGACAGTTCATGTCGGAACAAACACGGGAACAGAGAGTTCACCAATCAAAACGTCTTTTAAACAAAATCAAACACCCTGAGGTGCCCAAAATGTTATGGTTTTTTTCCGACGAAAAAATGTTGACCAAGATCAAAAGACCAATCGCAGAAATGACAGATGGCTATGTTCAAATCCTACGGAGGTTCCTGTTGTTATGCACACAAAGTTCCCAGCCACTGTTATGGTTTTAGGTGTTGTCAGCAACGAAGGACATATTATGCCACCAAACTTTTTTACTCAAGGACTTCGAGTGAACTCTGCTGTATACATCGAGGTTTGAGAGACGGTAGTGAAACCCTGGATAGACAATGTAAGCGGAGGCAGACCATACATTTTTCAACAAGACTCTGTTCCTTCAAATAAAGCGATGGCGACACAAGATTGGATGGCCGAAAATTTTCACGACCACATAACACCGAACCTATGGTCACCAAGTTCCCCAGACCTTAATCCTTTGGATTATTACGTATGGGGCGTGGTTGAGCGTGAGACCAATAAGCGTCCTCATAATACCACTTCTTCGCTGAAGACTGCTATTAACGCCGTTATGGTCAATATGAACAAGAAGCATATGATTCGGGCATGTAATCGTTTCCCGATCCGGATCGAAGAGGTTCTTGCTGCTAATGGTGATTTTATTGAATAACTTTATAGCCATATATTAATTTAACGTTGTATTAAAAAATTCCTGAAATTTCATTAAATTTTGTTAAAAATGCAAGCTAATTAATTTTACTCTCAAGTTGTCCTTAAATACCGTACGCACCCGGCACCATTGAGGATACCACCTTTGTTCATCTGGCAGATGGCTCGGGTAACGGCGGTAGAAAGATCTTCCAGAGATGGAAAACGACGCCCACGCATAGGTTGTTTCAACTTTGGGAATAGGTCGAAGTCTAGTGGACTCATTTCCGGGCTGTAGGGAGGATGAGGTAACACCTCCCAACCGTATTCGCGTAGCTTTTCGGTTACGACATGTCCAATGTGTGGACGAGCATTGTCATGGAGAATGAGTGGTCTAGCTTCGAGCAACTGAGGTCGGTTCTTGTGCATTTTTCTACGCAGATTCTGCAGGAAATCACAATAGTAAACTGCTGTGACACTTTTTCCATTCGGAACACTGTCTGTCATGATGATTCCTTCGTTATCTTATGCAAAGATCATCATTTGTTTGACCTTTGGTTGTGTTCGTCGACATTTTTTTGGTCGTGGGAAACATGGACCTTTCCACTCATTGGACTGTGATTTCAACTCCGGCTCGAAATCTCTAACACATGTCTAATCAATCGCAACGATTCGATTCAAGAATGTTTGTGCAGAACCCATCGCACCGAAATTTTTCTTTTCTTTAAATCATTTGTCAGAATCCGGTAAACTGATGTTGGTGGAATACCTGTGACTTCAGAAAGTTCCTCACAAGTCGCACGACGATGTTCTTTGAGACATCAGCCACAAGTTTCACACTTCGTTCCTCGGTTGATGTTTTCGGTCTTTCTGGTCTTGAATCATGGTATATGCTAACACGACCACCACGAAAACATTTGGACCAACGAGAAACCGTACTACGCTCCACAGTTGACTCACTTTAAGCACTGAAGATTTCTGTCGGGGTTTTTCGATGCAAAGTTTCAATCTTAATGTATGCCTGTTGGTCTTCAATAGTCATAGTACCCGAGACACGTGCAGGCTCCATTTAAAAGTCGCGTAACTTAAAAATGCAATACACTACAAATGAAAGAAAATAACACACTTCTTTCTCAAGCTTTGAACTACATCTGGCGAGTTGCTCGCAGTGGCACCAACCTGTGCAATATTTATGAAATGCCCCTCGTATATATATATATATATATATATATATATATATATATATATATATATATATATATAAACATATATATATATATATATATATATATATATATATATATATATATATATATATATATATATAATATGTTTATATATATATAAATATATATATATATATATACAAATATATATATACAATATAAATATATATATATATATATATATATATATATATATATGCATATATATATATATATATATATATATATATATATATATATATATATATATATATTACATATCCAAACAATTTTGCGAGCTACTGTCGCAATTGTTGTTGCAACTATTAATAACATCATAATCAATAAACGAATGCACGCGAAAGCACAAGAATCAACCAAGTAGATCCATGATCAATATCTGAAACTGACGTCACTGCGGGTATTCAGAATCGCTCGGATATTCCAGATAGTTCTCGTCAGAACATTCGCCAATATATGAGAAATGGATTGAATGACTAGAGACCCTATATAAAGCCGAGCTGAATGAATGGGGGCAATAGTAAAACGGCGATAATAAAAACTGCGATAAGTGTAGAGCGCGAATTGAAGGCGATATTAATTGATAGTGAAGTGATTTTCGTGATACACACAGTTGGAATATAAATTGATCGACAGTGAAAATGACACTAAAATGCGATTTTTAAAATAGTGAAATTAATGATTGTGCATTCTGAGTAAATAAACTCTTTCAACTTAATTTAAAATACACTGCGTTTTCACTTTCCCGGAGTATTAAACTTATCGGCCACGAAATATCACACGCGAAGATGGCGAAATGTAACGTGAAAAGTGATGGGAAAAAGCCTAAATAATAAAAATAACACTAAGCTTTCATTTAAAAATTAATGAATTGACCATGTCGGAGCTTGAAAGAAAAGCAGAAACACAAAAATCAAAGTAACCAGAAAATGCGCTATGCAAATGTTGATACTGATGCAGTAAGAGCAGCGACAACAGTCATCCAGTTTAACTGCGAAGCTAGATGAACAATCTGCGAAGCTAAATGAACCGTCATCTAGTTTAACTGCAAAGCTAAATGAACAATTGGCGAAGGCAAATGAACAGCCACGCAGCTGGACCAACAAGCAATCGAAATCAAGGCAGATTTGCAAACCAGTAAACGGAAATAAAAGCGGAGCTCGGTAGTCTGAATAAACAAATTAAATTCGTCGAGGAGAAGGCCACCCAGGTCGAGGAGAGAATCAACCATGAGAACAACCAGGTCGAGGAGGGAATCAACCATGAGATGGAAAAAATGAAAAAGGAATTGGAAGCAGCGAAGGCAGCAGTAACCACCTCACCAGCCCCGCTTATAACCGCAGCGCAAAGCACATCCATAAATTTGAAAGCACCAATAAATTTGAAAGCACCAATACTCGACGGGCAAACGGTCTGGAGTATCTACAAAATCCAGTTTGAAGCCGCCGCTAAGACAAATCACTGAAATGAGCAGGAACGTGCAACTGCACTAATTCTTGCTCTCGCCCCGCTTATAACCGCAGCGCAAAGCACATCCATAAATTTGAAAGCACCAATATTCAACGGGCAAATGGTCTGGAGTATCTACAAAATCCAGTTTGAAGCCGCCGCTAAGACAAATTACTGAAATGAGCAGGAACGTGTAACTGCACTACTTCTTGCTCTAAGAGGCCCAGCTGCCGAGCTTTTGAAGGCTATGCCCGTTGAGTTGCACTCAAACTCGGCTGCTATAATGAATGCGCTTGGCATGCGTTATGGAGACGATCATCTGAAGCAGATTTTTCGGTCACAGCTACGGCATCGGATGCAGAAGTCTGGCGAAACCCTACTGCAGCTAGCCCAAGACATTGAGTGACTGGCACTTTTGGTTTACCCAGCTTACGACCCGAGACATCGAGATGACTCAGCAACAGAAGCATTCATCAGCGCATTAAAAGACCAGGAATTGCAACAAGCGAAAAATGTGACTTGTACCACCGCCCGGGTTTGCAAGGTAGTCACAGATGAGTGCAGGTGTGAGCGCGTGGAAATTGAACGAGACCCGCAGGTAAATGGTGCACCTAGATGCTGGAGTTGCGATGAGAAGGGGCACCTGCGAAGAGACTGCAAGAAACGAAGAAAACCGAGCTCTTGTCCAGGGTGGAGGAGATCCAGACCGAGTCAAGAGCCTAGAATGGAAGCCCTTTAAACTTCGCGGGGCAGAGGTTGGCTAGGAGAATCGACATCCCCAACACCACCATCACCTTGTCAAGATTACATCGGAGAGAAGCAGGTTTATGCCTCCCGGGTCAAGTTGACCGAGAGCATTGCACCATAACAATCGACACTGGTGCAACCCGATCGATTATCCGAACAGACCTAGTGAGGCAACAGCTACTTCACAAGAGCACGATTCTCTCACTATGGACAGCTACGGGAGAAACTGCAACTGTCCATGGAGAGGTCAACCTCCAGATACAGTTGGGAGACTTTGTGTTTCTACATAATTTTCTGGTCGCGAACATTATGGATGACTGCGTTCTCGGAACGGCTTTTCTACTGCTACATGGAATCACGTTGAATTTGGGCAAACGGGTATTGAAATGGCGGAATATCCAAGTATTGATGGAGGATCCCAGCGTCCGAATTCGCAAGATGAATGTGGTAGTATGTACCGACACTGATGTACCGAATTCTTCCGAGAGCAGTGTATGGGCCAAGCTTGATGGTGATTCGACAAGCACCGAACCGTCTTCCTATAGCTAAACAAGGAAAAGTGGCGCATTGATCTCAGACATGGAAAAACAAGGCATTATCGAACCTTCTGTCAGTCCATGGACCGCGCCAGTAGTTCTCGTAAAGAAAAAGGATGATAGCACTCGTTTTTGTGTCGACTATAGGCGGCTTAACGACGTCACTAAGAAAGATAGTTACCCACTTCCACGCATCGATGACATTATGGACACTTTAGCCGACGCAAAATGGTTTTCTACACTCGATCTCAAGAGTGGCTACTGACAGGTAGAAATCGACAAGAAGGACCGAGAAAAGACCACATTTTCAGTTGGGACCGGATTGTGGCAATTTGTGGTGATGCCATTTGGGCTTTGCAATGCTCGAGCAATCTTCGAATGCCTGATGGAATACGTGCTACGAGGCTTAACCTGGAAAACCTGCTTGGTGTACCTACATGATATCATTGTTATCGGGAGAACGTTCGAAGAGCATGTGCGAAACTTAGAAGAAATTTTCTCCCGATTGCGATTGACGAATTTGAAACTTAATCCCGACAAGTGTACTCTTTTTGCAGCTGAAGTAAAATATCTGGGACAGTTATATCAGCAGAAGGGGTCAAAACAGACCCTAAGAAAATTGAAGCCGTAAAAAGCTGGCCAACACCAAACAACAAGCGCCAACTACGCAGTTTTCTAGGCCTAGCGACCTACTATCGAAGATTCATCAAAGGCTGCCAAAATAGCTAAGTGTCTCCATCAGCCAACCGAGAAAAATCGTCCGTATGTCTGGAATGAAAAATGCCAGGCAGCCTTTGAGACCTTGAAGGAGAAGCTGTGTGAATCACCTGTGCTGGCATATCCAAAACCCGGAAAAATGTTTGTAGTTGACACAGATGCGAGCAACGACGAGATTGGAGCTGTACTCTCCCAGCAGATCGATGGCGAACAAAAAGTCTTCTCGTATTACAGTCGAGTTCTCTCAAAAACTGAGAGGAACTACTGCATGACCAGGAAGGAGCTATTCGCTATTATAGAGGCAACCAAGCAGTTCCACAAGTACCTATATGGACAGAAATTAGTTCTTCGAACAGACCATGCATCGCTGAGATGGCTGTTTAATTTCGAAAACCCCGAGGGACAAGTTGCGAGATGGATTGAAAAATTGCAGTCATACGATTACAAAATTGTTCATCGGAAGGGTGGAGTTCATGGAAATGCTGATGCCCTATCTCGTCGTCCATGTCCAGCTAACTGCCAGCATTGCCGACGGATTGAGGAAAAAGAGCTCACCGTTGATCTGCGAGTGATAACGGCCGACGATGAAGGTTGGTCATTGGAGGAAATTTGAAATGCCCCACTAGACGATGAAGACATCGGATCATTGCTCATTTGGAAGGAGACAATTGGGCGACCTGAGTGGAAGAACGTTTCGATGCATGGCGCAACCCTGAAAAGCTATTGGGCACAATGAAACTCTCTTCAGGTGGAGGATAGCGTACTCAAGCGGAAATGAAAAACAGCAGATCGTAGCTCCTATAGGATGCAAACTACTTCCCAAAAGCCGAATCCATGATATGGTTAAGGAAAAGGACGAAGGATCCTCGGGAGGCCACCTTGGTGTTAACAAGACCTTAGCGAAATTGCGGGAAAGGTTTTACTGGCTCCACGCTCGAGAAGACGTAGAGGACTGGTGCCGTAGATGCACGATTTGCGCTTTCGTCAAAGGTCCAAAGCGACGACTGAGAGGACAAATGCAAACCTATAACGTGGAGGTACCGTTTGAAGGGATCGCTGTTGACATCGCAGGACACTTTCCTGAATCCGAATGGGGAAATCGATATACGCTGGTTATGGCCGATTATTTCAGCAAGTGGCCCAAGGTCTACCCCATTCCCAACCAGGAAGCAACTACTATAGCCAAACAGCTAGTGTTAAATTAGATGTGAACTACATTCGGATCAAGGCCGAAACTTTGGAATACGGAAAAGGGGTGACAACACCGCTGCATCCCCCATCCGATGGAATGGTCGAAAGTTTCAACGGCACACTCAATAAACACCCGGCCAAGATAGTTGACGACAACCAAAGGGACTGGGACTGGCACACCACATTATTCTTGATGGCGTATAGAGCTGCCGAACATGCATCGACGGGGCGACGCCCCAGCTAAAGTCATTTTTGGAGTCCCCTGAGAAACCCCAACGATCTCGGAGTACGCAAGTGAACTAAGGCAATAGTTGAATCAGATACATCGGACAGAGCGAAAACACCTCGAACCGGCTACCGACTGTATAAACATCAGGTATGATCTAAAGGCAAATTCTACTGGCTTCCAGCAAGGTGACTTGGTGTGGCTATATAACCCACAATGGCGGAAGGGTGGGTCTCCGAAGTTGCAGCGTAACTGGGAGGGACCATACCGAGTTACGAAGTGAATCAACGACGTCATGTATCGCATAGAGGAACACTGTAAGCCGAGAGCCAAAATGAAAATCCAGCACCCGGACCATCTTGCTCCATATAACATCCAGGGAGACTTAACTACAACTGGCGACACATCTTTTCGGGGCGAAAATAACTGAGGTGGGGCAGTATTACAAGCCCAAACTATTCTGCGAGCTACTGTCGGAATTGTTGTCGCAACTATTAATAACATCATTATCAATAAACGAATGTACGCGAAAGCACAAGAATCGGCCAAGTAGATCCATGATCAATATCTGAAACTGACGTCACTGCGGGCATTCAGAATTGCTCGAATATTCCAGTTAGGTCTCGTCAAAACATTCGCCAATATACGAGAAATGGATTGAATGACTAGAGACCCTATATAAAGCCGAGCTGAATGAATGGGGGCAATAGTAAAACGGCGATAATAAAAACTGCGATAAGTGTAGAGCGCGAATTGAAGGCGATATTGATTGAGAGTGAAGTGATTTTCGTGAAATAGACAGTTGGAATATAAATTGATAGCGAAAATTACATTAAAATGCGATTTGTAAAATAGTGAAATTAATGATTGTGCATTCTTAGTAAATAAACTCTTTTAACAGACTCTACTGCATAGTAATATTATTCCAGATTTAAAAAGGGAGCTCATTGCAACACTACAACAAGTACTACAAGAAAACCATAACCTAGTCAAAGATTTTAAAAATAATCTGGAAAATAGGCCTTCTGGTATTGCAGATTTGAAATTGATTATCCATGCTGATCGTGTACCAGTTTGTCAATACAGAGGACGTTTTGATGCTCCTACAACTAATGAAGTTACTATTTTATGGGCCGATGAAGACAAAGGTCCGAGCAATATTGTCTTACATTGTCCAGATGATCAAATGCAACGGATATCAGAGATCCATCGTTCTTATGATTCTTTACAATATCCTTTAATGTTTATAAAAGGTCAACAATGAATAATTATGCAGAAAATAAAAACGTATCTTGCATCCAATTTTATGCTTACATACTTATGGTCCTAGAACATGAAATATATTGACATAATTATTTTTTTATTAATTTTTTATTAATTTTTTTTTTTGAAAAGTGATCAGATCTTACTTTGTTGTGTGGGCGGAATTGGCTGGAAAAGGGTTTCGAGTTTACATTTCGTGCGGGAGATTGAATGCAGGTACTAGGGAAATTTTATTTTAGATTTGGTAAATCAAATCCGTAATGAAATCTCTAATGTAATTATCGCATTATGTGTCCCATCCAAAATGAGAGTTGTTTCATTTTTATGAAACGACCCCTCAATCATTCTGACATATTTGATTGCAAATGCATTGGTTGTTTTCGCTTGAGTACTACAGCCCCTTTCGGGCTTTCGTTGCATTACTCAATTTATTGAGGTAACAAACCCCTTCTGAAAGGAAAACTCTCTTGACTAGTCATCTACTCTTAGAGGATTAGAGGTATATATTCCAAAAGAGTGTCATTTCTGTCGGCACAAACTTGGTATGTTGTACTTGCATCCACTCAAAACTATCTGCATTGATTAATAGGTATAGACCTGACTCAATCCTGAGACCACTATCAGTTTTATGACTAATTTAACACTATTAGCTGTCGCATTCTACATAAGACGTGCAGGATACAACAGCTAATTTGGCAACATTACTCCCATGATCGTGTCAGCACTAACCTGAGCTATTCTAGAGGCGATGGCTCTACTCTTTACAGAAAAGCGCTTGCAGTTTCGAAGAAACAGTAGCCACAACGCGGTAATTGCAAGTAGTTCTCTAAGGACTTACGCATTGCACGTTTAATAGCTTTACTCATTACTCCTTGAATTTCATGGTATCAACCCAAATATCTGAAACATACAATAGTATGGAGCTCATTTGAAAAAAAAATTTTACAATGCCCTATTAAAATTGGGACCTATCTCTCTATCAAGTTCACTGCATGTTTTTCAAGCTTTTTAAGTTTGTGAAAAGCTCTGAAGTCGTAATTTAATATAAGTTATGGTTTTTCCTCGAACTAATTTTCAAAGAATTTTAAAAGTTAAAATTAATTTTAAATAAAAAATACGTAATACAGAAAGATTGAATTTAAAGCCCAGCCAAGTTAACTCAAAAAATAGGGGCCCGGTTACAAAAATTCGCATAGATGTCAAAATTGGTACGAGTGTTCAGAACACAATTATAAATTAAGTGTGAAAAGTCCCCATCAATCCCACATCTGCGAAAAAAATGTACTCAGGGTCAAAGATCGCTAATATGGTTTTTTGTAACATTAGAAAAAAAGCACTGGATTCTCGCCGTAAAACCTTTAAAGTAACTACACTTTTGTTCAAAAAATCTATTCTGAAAGTAACTTAGACTCATTCTTTCATTGCTCGAATTGAATTTGAATATGATTTAATTGCTGCTGAAACTAAGCATCATAACGATTATTATAATACCTCCTTGAAACTGACCTCATGGGGCTATGTCGGTCGTCCTCAAGATGAAGCTATAAATCTTGCAACGGAGGAAATATTTACATGCACTTAAAATAGCGGTGACCGTCAGGTTGCATTAAACAAATTACGAGTACAAACTATTCGCAAAAATGCAGGTGTAGATAACAGCACGATTTAGATACGATTAAAGCTGAGGTATGGCAATAAAATTATTATTCAATCATTTTATTTATTATTATTATTACTGAAAAATCAGGAAAATCAACATTAATACGTTTTATGGACAATCATCAAACCAATTACCTGCTTAGATAAGTTTCGATACGTATTTTTGTACAAAAATAAACGTAACAAAAACCAATTGCAATTAGCTGGTCTTCCTCGAACCTCCGCTTTTACTCCACAATATCTATTTTGGGTATATTATCAAGTTTAAATGCGGCTTGGTAATCAACTTCACTACTTTGTACGGCGTACAAAATATTTTCTAAAATCTTAGAAAATAAAATCGGATCATACGCCAACAGTATTATTGGGGATATTAAGGTGGTTTTAAAGCAGGTAGATCGACAATAGACCAATTGTTCACAGTCAAGCAGGTACTTGAAAAATTCTCTGGGTTCAACATAGACGTAGAAGTACACCAAATTGTCCTTGATTTTAAGCAAGCATACGACAGTATTAATCGTAAAGTACTGTACCAAATAATGCTTTGCTTTGCATCTCAGCCAAATTAGTCCGTCTTACCAAAATGACAATGACTTCAACAACCTCCCAAGACCGCAGCAATAACCAACTCTCCGATGCCTTTGACACAAACATCGGACTAAAGCATGGAGATAGGCTGGCCAAGTTGCTATTCAATTTGGCTATGGAGTACGTCATAAGGAAGCTACCTGTCGATACGCGAGGTACATACATTACTACACAAGTCGAGCCAAGTAGTAGCCTATGCGAACGACATAAACATTTTGTCACGGTCATTAACAACTGCCAAAAAAAAAACTTTTCCTGAAAATCGACAGCGAAGCAAAACTAGTCGGGCTACAAATCAATGAAAATATAACAAAGCTCATGACCCAGTTGAGGAAAAATACCTCAAATATACAATATATTACCCTTCGCGATTACAGTATCAAAAATGTGAGCGAGTTTGTGTATCTAAGTGCCAAAATAACCAGAACCGGTAAAGGAAAGAGACGAAAAACGCCGAAGAATACAGCTCACAAATAAAATATGTTATTCAGTTTTGACGATCTTGAAGACCAGCCGAATGCACAGGAAAACAAAGCTCTAAGTCTACAAATCTGTGATAAGACCTGTATTATGCTATGGGTGTGAAACACGGACTCTAACCCAAGCAACCGCAAATATATTGAATGCCTTTGAGCGACGGTTCCTGAGGCGAATAGTTGGAGCGAAGCTAGACGAGGACCAATGGCGAATTGAATACAACTATCAGCTGTATGAAATTTTTGACGAGCCGGAGGTCTCACCGATTGTTAGACTGCGGAAGCTGTAATGGGCTGGACACATGAATCGTATGGTTGAAAAATGGATGCCCAAAAAGGTATTCGTTGGGAGAACTGAAGGCCGGAGATCAGTGGAGAAACTGGGGAAACGCTGGTCTGACTCGGTCGACAAAAACAGTTCACCGCTGCTCGGATTTCGAAATTGGAGGACGCGTTCAATGGACCGAGACAGTTGCAAGTGCTTCTTGCAGGAAGCGAAGGCCCGAGAGGGGCTGTAGTTCTACGAAGAAGAAGAATCAGCTTGACCCAAAAGACTGGGGTTGGACGTTAATCGACAGTACATTGGAACCAATCCAGAATTTATTCTCACCTGCACCGGAAAAACTCCAACAAAATTGTTTGCAATTGTAAAAAGAAATATTATGCTAAATGTGGCTGCAAAAAAGTTGAATTGTTTTGTTCATTACCTGGTACCAGTTGTCAAGGCCAGTCGTGCTTAGCGAGGAGACATCTGATGCACCACTGTTAGAACAATTTACTTGCATGCAGCAGAAAGAAGAAGAGGAAGCAGATGTATTAGATGATTATGAATCAGACGAATAATTTTCCCCAATTTCTTAGAATCATTTCCAACAGTAACACCAGGCACTTTTTATTATGAAATAGTATAGAATTAAACCGAATCCCAATAGATCGTGGAATAGACCAATCGGGGAAACTTCGTTAAAAAAACGAATCAAGTACAAGTTATTAAGAACACAACATTTTCAACTTTTTGAATCGTTATATCTCAGAAACTGTGATCCTTAGAAGCAAAAATCCCAAAAAAATTTTTATAGGTAATTGCCTGATCTTCCATTTTTCCTGCCCTATTTTTACCTTCAATGAACTTTTTTGCAGATGTGGGATCCATGGGGACTTTTCATATTTCATTTATAATTGTGTTCCGAACATTTGTACCAATTTTGAGCTCTATGCGAATCTTTGTAACCTTGCATGTCTATTTTGACCGGATTATTAAGCAACTCCCGTCGTTATTAAAAAATGTTCATTTTCCTCATTCACTAGGTCAAAATTTTGATTTTTTTTTTTGGATTTAGATTTTTCCATTTTGTTTCAAGTCAAAAGAATTTTGTTTATTGTTCCATATCACATCATTAAGTTACAAATTGTTCGTTTGGACTTCATTTGAATTCGCAAATAAAATAATCTTTATAAATTGCTACCTTGACCCACATTAAATTAATTCATTGAACATTAAAAAATTAATTTTATAAAAACAGTACTACTATAGGAACTTTTCGTATTCGCTGTAAACTAATGTTAAATTAAATCTTTCGTAAATTAAAAGTTCAATGGCGAACATTTTTAAATGCAGCTTGTGTTCGTAAGTAGCCTACATAAAAAAATAACGTTCTGACTACAATATTTTGTTATTAGAAATTTTGAATTGAATGTTACTTAGAGTTACCTCCTTATGAACAGTAAGTATGGGATCATTTTTGGCGTTTTGTCTTAGTACTTGTCAAAAGTGCATCAAAGATCATTTTCCGATTGTATATCAATCGTAGTGATGATAATCTTATCTCCTTTCAATAATATTCAATCTAACAACGCTATTATGTTTATTACCTAAACTCCGAATAAAATTATCATGTGATACAAGATATAATACTCGTAAAAACGATTTCGGCAAAAATTCCAACTGATAAGAATGCATGTGAACAAAGAACTTATAGGAAAATCATCGCTTTTCAATAGAAATTCACTGTTTACAAATCGAATCATAAGTACATCAATTACATACTTACAAGTAGCTAATCCTTGATAAGGTCGCTGTGCCGGAGTATAGGGTGCCTCCTCATCGCTATGATTTGAATTTTGACCATAGTGATCACTACCCGTAGAAGTCCCCATTGATCATAAATTTGAATGTCCAGATGCAAATAAAATAAATCGTCCTTTGATCTTGGACGCAACAAGTACTCGTAAATGCACTTTCACTACCACCGAGCGTGTACGTTAATCCAATTTCGAACATTCACATAAATCACAACAAGAGGATGGCTACGTTTCACCCGACCGATCTGTTCTCTTTCACCGATACTTTAAACATGAGCCCCAACAATTTTTAATCGTTCGATTAACTGGTAACACAATAAATATCTGCAAAGTTTCAGATAACGTAAATAATCTAAATTTGATTATGTTATTATAAATATCAATTGGGTATTTCTATATTTATACATTGCACGTCCCGCGTGAAGATGCATAAAATCTCATTTAAATTGAGTTTAATTTAACACCTCATTTGCTCATCACGTCAGAATTGTATTATCACCTGGTCAAAATTCAGCGGAACACTAACGAAAAGAATTTATTTTTCACATTCGCTGTTACGCTAATCGGTTGTTTAAAATGATATGAATTTCTACCGCAAAAGCTCAAAAGAGGATCGGAGGCCGTTACACTCTTTTTTGATTCGATGTAAATATCGACATACTCATCGGATATAGATAGACGCGGATGGGAAGAACCGACAAAAACGACACATTTTATCTATTTAACATACGTGGAAAACATTCAAAAATGAGCGCCACCACTGGGGCAAACTTTGTCGGAAGAATTATTTCAAGTTAAAGATCTTAGCATTGGTCTAGATCGGGATCATCCTGCATACATATGTGTTTTGCATGCATGTACATAGCAATTCTGTAAATATCCACGCAACGTGCAGAAAAATAAACAAATTTTAAATGATGATGTAGATCTAGTGTAATTTTGCCGCTTCCCCATTGATCTGAAATTAAATTAAAATCCTTAAAAAGTGAAAAGCTTTGGTAAGTGCATTCAATGGTGGGATTTTTTTCTCCAATGACCTCGGTGTTTTGTGTAAAAAAATATTTAAGCTTCAAGTATATCATTTTCTCTGTATATGTATACCTGTCTTTTTCGATCAACAATCAGATCAAAGATCAGGGAATAACAATTAAACAAGTTGAGTAAGCAGGAGAGTGCTCCTACCAGAAGGTCTTTGTAAACATCCTAGGGTTAGAAGCAAGTTTTCTAATGGCGTGAATCGATAACTTGATTTATTCATCCAATACTTAGATATGAAATCGTTCAAATTTATACAAAAGATGGACAGTTTCTTTCATAAGCACAGTGCAGCCGCCATTTTAATCTAGCTTAAATGATTTTTCTGAATGCTCGGCCGATTGAACATGTTCAAGTTAAACACTATTCCTTAAATTTTCATGAAAATTGAAAGAAAATAAAAGTACCTAAGTCAATTTTAAATATATATAGGGTTTTCCAATAAGAGGTGTTATCTACTTTGAATAGATCTTCTGACTTAACACCTTGCGACTTCTTCCTTTGGAGCCACGTGATAGAGAAGGCCTATGCCAATAGCTCAGCGTCAATTCAAGATCTCAAAGATGAAATTCATGAGGCTATCGAGGACATAGGGCAGCCACTTTGCGATTTGGATATGGAAAATTTCATAAAGAGGATATGGTCCTGTAAGCGTGTCGTAGTAGTTATTTGCCCAATGTTAGTTATTGCTATTAACGGCATATCTTCTGCTTTATAATGAACTAAACATCCGATCACTTGTATTAAAAAATGGCATTTTTCTATTAATATCAAAATAACACCTCTTATTGGAAAACCCTATATCAACCATAAACACGTGTTATCGTTGTTGTAATTCCATATAATTGAAATGGCTATAACTCACTTGATTATGATTCGATCTCAATTAAATTTTGTGAACATATATATCTTATGTCAGTCTATATAAGTGCAAAATTTCAAGAAGTTTAAAGGTACCATTTTGATTTTATGGGCAAAAATGTAAAATCTACAAATCATACTATTATTAACAAAGTTGAGCGAATTTCGATTTCTAAGGTATTTGTTGCCCTTGTACTCATAAAGGTCCACGTTCGCGATAATTTTCAGATTTTTCGGCTGAAAGATGTCCAATCGCGAGGGGGGGGGACACAAATTTTGGGTACATTTTGCCTTCCCGTGGAGCCCCTAATTCATTAAATGATTTTTTTATTTCAGATTCTAAAAGTTCTAATGAAGACCTTTTATTTGATACCCCACTCGACTACCTTTGATTAAAAAAAATTTTTAAGGGCCAATTCGTTATTAGGGGGGACACCCCTCAAACCTTTTTTAAATTTTTTTCAAGGCCTTAAATTTTGAGAGACCATTACTTCTGACCTTTTCACAAAGTTTGAGCATGCTAGCTTCTATAGTTTCTGAGGAAATCAGCTGTGACGCACGGACACACGGACAGACAGACGGACAGACAGGTCGCGAAACTAGTAGGTCTTTGTAAAAAATTTTTTTACAAAGACCTAAAAAAGATCCGGAACATCAACTTAATTGTGGCGATTGAAATCAAAATATACATGGTTTTATATAGCATAAATCTATTAGTATGCACTCAAAATTGCTATTTGTATATAACGCTGATTAAAAAAATAAAAAAATACAAAATAATTACATACACACAAGGATTACGTGTACAATATTACTGAAGTTTTCTTCTTTAAAATAGAAGGGGGTTTTTATTTAATATTTATGATGATATCAAACCAGCTTCGCAAATATCTTCTTCCATACCTTGCAACATTTCCAAACAGTGAAAAAAATCAATGTGGTGGTTTTCTCCTCCAGCAACCGAAATGCGCCATCCAGCTGATCGTCATATCTACAGAACATATAGAAATACAAAGCGCATTCCAAAATAAACGAGACTTTTATCATAAAAATTTTTGGTGGCGCCATCTGTGAGATAGTGCGTTGGAAAGTTACATCCCTCCCTGACTTCCAGTGAAAGTTTGGTGACATTCGGTTCAGTGGAAGCGAAGTTATTGCGTCTAAAGTGATAGTATGTTTGTGTCATTGGTACAAAAATGAGTTTCGAACAAAGAGCTAATATCAAATTTTGTTTTACTTTTAAAATCGGTAAAACGTTTACCGAAACATTTGAATTGATGAAAAAAGTTTATGGCTATGACTGTCTATCTCGCGCCAGAGTTCATGAGTGGTTTACTCGTTTCCGAGATGGTCGTGAGGACATAAATGACGATGAACATACGGTCCGCCCAAAATTAGTGATCACTGAAAACTCCATCGGAATTGTGCGTGAATTTATCAAAAATGAGCCGAAATCATCGTTGAAATTCATGGAATCGGAGTTGAATATCTCCAAAACATCGCATTTTAACCGATCATTTGGGCTTACGAAAGGTCTGTGCACGTTTTGTTCCGCACAAGTTAACTAATGACCAAAAATTGCTCAGAATTCAACATTCGAAAGACATCATTAAAGAGGCGAGAAAAGACGAGAACTTTTTTTAAAACATTGTAACTGGTGATGAAACGTGGTGTTTCCAATATGAACCTGAAACCAAGCGTCAAAGTGCCGAATGGAAGGCCCCAGATGAGCCATTACCCAAAAAATCGCGTTTGGAGAAGTCAAAAATCATGTCGATGCTCATTTGTTTTTAGGATTCCCAGGAAATTGTCCACAAGGAGTTCGTACCAACGGTAAGATCTTATATCAATCTTTATTATTATAATTGGTTATCAACAAATCACACAAATGCATTGTTTTGTTTTAGGATGGAGAACCTGTTCAGAAGAAGCTGGCTGATCATTCTGTTGCTCAACCAGATTCTTCGTACTCCAGCAACTTCAATGATCAAGGAGACATGAACAATAGGAACGTAGATAGACAACGTTGCAGTAAAATGGGCATTTCTTTTAACAAAAATGAGAGGTTTATCGATTTATAGAAAATGCATGTTTTGGACAACTTGTGAACTCCATCTAACCAGTATATATTTCCAACAACAACTCATGGCAAACAAGGTAGTTTATATTTTCTTGGCTGCAAAACTACAAGTGGTTATCATGTTCTACAAAAGAGAACAGTAATTATTGCACTTTTTGTGTACTTTTTGCTCCAGCTGAGTTGGGTATGAGATCGTCCCAAAAATCAGGCCAACTTGTTCAAGGAGGGTTCCTAAATTGGAAAAAGGCTGTTAAGAAGTTTCTAGCTCATTCTCAGTTAGGCTATCGCAAATATGCTATCGTGGATACTACAAATTTGAAATCTGTAGTAGCAGGAAAAATGGATTCCATAGATCGAGCTTTAGATGCAGGGAAAGTGAAACCAAGCCAAGAAAAATGCTGAGAGGTTAAAACCCATAATAGAAACAGTAATTTTGTGTGGGTGGCAAGGAAAAGCTCTTAGAGACCATCGAGATTATGGGGAGTTCAACGTAAATGAAGCATCAAAAGGGAATGAGGAAAACTTTAGAGCCTTATTACGTTTACGTGTTGATTTAGGCGACGCATAATCAAGGAAACATATTGAATCGTGTGGCAAAAATGCAGCATCTATAACATAAGTTGAAACATTCAAAACCAAATCATTGATACTTGTGATCAAGTAATAAAAAGTTAATTAATTAAAGATGTAAAAGACGCCACATTTTTCAGTGTGTTAGCTGACAAAATGACAGACGTGTCGACTCAAGAACAATTTTTTTATCTGTGAGGTATGTCCGCTACAACCACAAAGATGTATAAAATCTGTGAAAGGTTTTTGTAAATTATGCCTCTAGAATCTATAACTGGTGAAGAACTGTGGAAAATGCTGTTAAAATGGCTAGAAAACTGCGAACTGAAAATAAAAAACCGAGGAGGACAAGGTTATGATGGAGCATCAGCCATGAGTGGTAAGATGAAAGATGCCCATGCTATTGTACAAAAACGTTATCCGAAGGCAATCTACGTATACTCCGCTTCACACAGCCTTAACTTAACCATTACAAATGCTGCAGAAGTCAGATCAATAAGGAATTGTTTTGAGACTATTCAAAAAGTATGGTGTTTTTTCAACACACCTAAGAGGCAGATTGTTCTCAGTGAAAAAGCTTTTTAAAGAGTTGGAACCACATAGACTCGCCTTCAGGAGGTAACATGCTGTTGATTGCCATTTGTCAATCTCAGTTCATTGTAGCTTTGATATCCTCTGAAAAGCTACTCAGCTACACTTTGAGACTGTGCCAAAAGTTGCAATCCAATGACTCTGATCTTTGGACTACATGAAAAATGCAGACAGTATTTTGGTGAGCATACAGTTAATAAGAGACAATGTGAATGACGAATTTGAAATTCTATTTGAAGAGGCGCAAAAGATGGCCAAAGAGAATGGAAAATCTATAGATATTCCAAGAGTTGTTGGAAAGCAGAATCACAGAGGCAATGTGCTTACAGAAACTCCAGAAAAGTTTCACAAAATTAACATGTTAATTCCCTGGATTAACAATTTTGTTTCTTGCATCCAAGAAACACAAAAATATATTGAAGGGATTCCACTGCCTGTTACATGAGACTGCTTTTCAAAGGAACACCAATAAAGCCAAAGAATCGAACGAGGCATTTTTGAAATTAGAAGAAAATTATGAAAATTAGAAAGTGACAACCTGGCAGTTTTATTGGCTGAAACGGAAATTTGGCAAGGGTTTCTCCAGCAAAATAATGCCAAGCTCGCCAATGCAATCGACATATTGAACATTTGCGACAAAACTTTGTTTACAAATATTTATATTAGCACATATTAACACATTTTCTACCATTCCACTCTCAACTTGAAAAGCAGAGCGCTCCTTCTCCACTCTTCGACGAATCAACACTTACCTGAGGAACACAATATCCGAAAATAGTCTAGCAAAATTGCACATTCACAGAGATATTGCGGTTTCAACTGACATGGTACTATTCAGACTGAAAAGCACCAAAAAGAGACTTAATTTTGTTTTGTAGTTTTAGAATTTTGGTTCATTTCACTTTAAGTGTAAATATATCACAACTATTTGTCCACATTAAAACCTAAATACGAATCTTATCTCCTCGTTTTCTCATTTTCCCTCATTACAATATTTTTTTTTTTCAGAGAGATTGAATAAACATTAAAATGCGAGTTTTCTGGGTAGTTTTTCAAAACCCCCGGTAGTTCCCCCCAAGTGCAATTCCTGGGTGCGCCCCTGACACTGAGAAAACCTAGCTGGCGAGATGATTTCTATCGTGTGAAGATGATTCAAACAGATTTCACACCATGATGTTCAGTTCTTTCATAGTCCTTTTTGAACTACAATGCATACAAATAATTCAGTGTTTTTTCAGTCCTTTTTCGTGAGTTTGGTCGTACCATTCTTAATATGTTCAGTCAGCTCTACAATTGTGTCGAGCGTCACAAGCTCAGCAAAACTATTTTTGCATCGTAGAAATGCTTAATGCTGCATCAGAACTATGGAACTCGATTCTTATGAGCCACAACGTTTATCCAAATCAACAATTTTGCAAAGCACTTGTAAACTAAAGGGTTTTCCATTAAGGATGTAACAATTTCATCTTTTATTAAAACACAGAAATACGACCACCACGAGCCTGTTTACAGCGGTCGATTCTTTGGACGTTTTGACATTGACAGTTCATTAAAAAAGTTTAAGGGTGCGTTCATATAAAGATATGAAATGGTATGTCCCTTATGGAAAACTCCTTAATTCTCACAATAGCTGCAGCTGATAAGATCCTGAGTTCAATGAACATAGGTTCTCAACACTCTCTGAAAGGCACATCTGAAAAACAGAAAAATAGTAAAGTGCAAATTACAAGAGTATTTTGTGGCAAATGTAGGTGATACAGAGTCCTTGAGAATTTTGGTATTAAGAAAATAAATAAATAATATAGGAGTATAAGCTCGTTTTCTTAATCATCACTTCACAATACTACTTTTGATTTAACCGGAGCTTGATCTTTTAAAAAAAAATACACCTGAATATTGGACTAATTACTCATAACATTGTCTTCATTTCTAGTTTCACAAACAATCATGGTATTTCTTGAGTTTTTACACTGAATTCAATAAATTATCTTTATATTTGATGTCATCTATTGTCTGAGTGTCAACATCGGGAAAATATTTTCGAAGAGGAAAACTGAACTAACATTAAAATTGATAAGATAATTTGTGTGAATATGAATCATATGAACTGAATGCCGGTACACAACTGTGCAATAAATCATTATGTATGAAAATAGAAAAAACAAGTTGAAGAAGCAGGAGAGTGCTCCTACCAGAAGGGTATTGTAGTATTCTGCATATCAAAACTTGACTAATATACAGATTCCACAAATTGAGTTCGAAAAATTATTATTATGGTTATTATGATTTCAAACACGCCACCACTTTGTTTCAAGTGTTTTGACCCCTTCGCTTGATTAGTCATGATAACACATCAATATTACAAACCATTTCTAAAATTCTTATCAAAATTCCTACATTTTTGTAGTGTCTAGGTCCGTTGCAAACGTGTATCTCCTTAGTATCACGCAAAGACATATAAACAAATGGACGAGCAACGAGAATCTGTGTACTCGTCCATGTGAGAAGCACATTTGCCACATAAATAAGTTATAAATAACTTACGCTCTCGAAACTATATGATTCCCTCTGCTTCTCCTTCCCCTTTTTTCCCTGACAGGTTTTTCTTTTCTCTCTTCAGAAGAATCGCTTCCCCCACTGACACCCGCGCACACCAACGAAATTTCATTTCAGTTTGAGTATAAACAACAAACAACTCTCACGGAAAAAAGAACGTCAAAGCAAAAGAAAATCGAAAAGAGCGCGAACCACGCTGGAAAATAATGTGTCAAAGCGGATGGAAATTTCGTAAATGTTTAATTAAAACAGTGAATTAAAGTTCCGATTACGTACGCGCGATCTTTAAAATTAAAAACTTTTTAAATGTGAACGTGTTTCGCCGTGAATAGAGTGCTAAATTAAAAGCATATCGCCTCAAACCTCAACTTCACACAACTTTAGCACAGGTTGCCAAGTGCTTCGGCTCTCACGACCGGTTGCGGATCCAGTTCTCTCTATATCTATGGTATCACGTGTTAATGTTGTAATTGTTAAATATTCAATCGGCTGTAACTTAGCTGTTTATAGTTCAATTATTGTAAAATTTTCGGGACACATACAATTATTTTCAAAAAACATAAATTATAGGTTTTGGGAAATTTAAGGGTCCCATCTTTATTTTATAGGCAAAAATGTAAAATTTATAAAATGTACTATTATTAACAAAGTTGATGGAATTTCGACTTCTCAGGTATTTTTTGCCCTTGTACTCCTAAAGTTACACCTCCGTGATTTATTTCAGATTTTTCGGGTCAAAGGTGTTTTCGTACATTTCCCCTTGCCCTGCACCCCTCAAAGCAAAACTTGTCATTTTAAGACCTGTTTTGAAAAGTTCTCATTAAGACCTTTCATTTGATACCCATATTGCCTACATGCGATGAAAATTTTTTTCGCGGGTAACTCGCCTATATGGAGAGACCCCCCGTTAAAGACCTTATAAATTTCTTTTCGTGGTGAAACTTTGAAGAGGGCGTCACTTCGCACCTACTTACAAAATCTTATGTTTCTAGCTTATGCAGCTTGCGAGGAAAAATGGTGTGGCACATGGACGGACAAACAGGACGCGATGTTTGTAGAACCAATATCTCGACCAGCGCAGCCAATGAAGCGCAAACATTTTTTTTTGTGGTAGGGAGGTGAAGGCATTTATGCCCGCCGAGTCTGGCAGTGTGGGACTCCCATGGAGGATACCCTTGGACTACCCACTAAACACCTCCCCTGTCAATCTGAGAACCTAGCCTGGAACCGTTTGACATATTACTTCGGGCCAGGTCTCGTTTTGTTACGCCGTGGGGCGCCTTCAAGCTGGGGAGTCCCTTTCCTAGCGGGAGGGGAGAGGGGAAGAGGAATTGCCAGAAGAGCGATCCCCCAGCCCCAGTGCCTCCGGCTGCTGTGAGTCCCTTTTATATTTTAGGACTGCCCGAGCATAATGTGCCACCTGGTTCCATTTGTCAACCGATTCGAGCATCACCGCAACTATATTATCCGGGGTGAGCTCTCCCGTCTCCCTATAGAGTTCCCTTCGCAGCCTGGCCCATTTGGTACACGCAAAAAATGTGTGACAGGCATTGTCCTCCTCTCCTGGGCAAAACCGACAATCGGGAGACCGTGACTTACCGATCTTGTGCAGGTAAGACTGAAAACACCCGTGCCCGCTCAAGAGCTGGGTCAGATAGAAGTCAGTCTCACCATGCCTTCGATTTAGCCACGATCTCACAAACATTAACCAATAAGCTTGTGCTTGACTCGTATATTCTTATATAAAACGGGCATTGGCAGGGTTGGTTGAGAAAGTGGTTCCGCGGGCTTTATATATAATTGAAATAATAACGAAATAAAAACAATATCTTCGACTTTTATCTGAAACGAGCTTTGATTGTAAACATTAATGGGATAATTATGAATAAAATATAATATAATTATAAATATCTGTTGTTGCCTATAAATTTACTTTTGATTGATGAATAAAATCTTCTTTATCTAACTTCATGGTTAGTTCACGCTCTGCACATAATCAAAACAATGCGTTCAGTTATTTTCAGTTTACGTTGATCTGAAATAATTTTTAACGCGGCTAAGCACTGAGAAAGATCGTTCTCTTGAACAATATGTAACTATCAGTGACAGATAGATTAATATGCAGAATGTGGTCAGAAGAGCAATTACGGGAGAACTACCGGAAAAGTATAGTATAATACGTTCTGTACACAAAAATGGGAGAGAAGTTAAAGTGTGAAAATTATAGAGGTATCGCTCTACTGTGTACGTCTCACAAAGTGTTCTCCAAAATAGATCGAAAGTTAAAGCCGCACTATGAAAGTGTTATAGGAGAATATCGGGGAGGCTTTCGAAGCAGCGGGTCCACAATAGACCAAATATTCTCAGTAAGTGCTTGAAAAGTGCTGAGAATATAACATCGATATGCACCAACTCTTTGTAGACTTCAGGCAAGCATATAACAGTGTCGATAAAAATTCCCTGTACAAAATAAGGTTTGGCTTTGGCGTCCCAACAAAACTAGTCCACATTGTCAAACTCATGATACTAAATACGGAGTCCTAGGTCAAGGTAAACGGGGTACTAATGAACAGCTTCAAAATGGAATCACACTTAAAACAAGGGGATGCACTTGCCTCAAGTCTCTGGTGCCCTAACATCCATACAATTAGAGCGTATGCTGATGACGTGATGGCATGTCCAATCTCAGATGCCAAACCAGCATTTCTGAGGCTATAATCTATAATGATTTTACTTCTTTCGTTGCCGTCGTGATTTCCAAATGAAATTTGAAACCGCCTTCTTATCGGTTGAAGACGTGAAGTCTTGCTACATGCCAACGGACTATAGCCTACAGGTCAACTAGTTCGGGCAAACTTAGTCTACTCCAAGGCGGGTGCTTGCAGAGTAGCTACTTCGGAGAGGAATTTCAGTCGCAGGTCTTACGCGAGTAGACTAAGCGCAATTACAATCCTTCATCCACTCATTCAAATGCCCGTTTAAAACATGTTCCAAAATTTATCGGAGAAAAATTTCACCATAATTTTAACGCTGCATTTCCAAGGCTTCCAGCCAACCAGAAACAACAAAGTTGAATTCGCACGTTCCCAATCGAAATACCGACGCGATGACAGACATAAGCTACTCTAATTCTAATCGATACGTCCTATGCTAATAAAATAAACCGAACACAAATTATGGCACCATGTACCCGGACCGAATAACCGAACCGATCAGTCACAGATTGTAAAAAAACCCTACCCTCTAGGCGGCATATTTACATGAAAGGAAAGGAAAGAGATTGGTTATTTAACAATTCATTTTTTGTATTCGCCTAGGAAATCGTAAAATATATATTTTTTAAATATTTAAATCTAATATTCATAAAACCCGTATAATTGCTAAATTTACTATCGAATACTTAGTCAATTCTTATAGTCGATTCTTTTGCCTGATTTTTAGTATGAAAATTTTACCTGTACTACAAAATGATCATAATGTTTGAATCGATTTTACAAAATGTTCAATATTAACGTTGACCCAACTTGTTGCTTCACATGGATATTTTCCTTTTTTTCTATTAAAAAAAGATCATTTTTCTTCTTATTACTCATTGTTTCATTTTAAATGCATTTAATTCTGTTTAAATTTCCTCATATATTTTAATACTATTCATTACGTAGTAGTAGAAACATAAAATGTCATACATAATTTATGATTATAAAGAACCAAAAACGTTTATTGATTGTTTTGTCATTTTTATTATGAATTTAAAATTGACATTGTCTAAAATTCGAATCATATTGTCGAGAATGTAAACATGCTAATACTGCATTGTAATTTATGTGACAACATTTACAGCAAAGTTACGTTACTAATCATCGACACTGAAGATGACTCGAAGTAATCGAAACGCGTCTGATCACACAACAAAGCAAGGCCCGACGGCTTTTAAAGAGAAAAGGGTATATAATCATTTAAAAAAAAAAATACATATATATATATATATATATATATATATATATATATATATTGTTTTTCTTTTAGTTTTTTATTGAACCAGTATTACAAATGTTACATATATTTAATATTATATGGCTTCATAAGTAATAAGAATACCTGTAGAGGTAAACAGTGTTACCTGTTCACAGGTCTGGTTGAAAAATTGTTCTCATAATCTAAATCAAAGACTAAACTTAAAAACTGAAAAGTGAGAATTGATTGATATTTACAAAATAAATTCTTTTCATCTTACAAAGTAATTTTTTCCTAGTGTTTACAATAGTATTGCGTATTGATTGTATATAATCCAAGTTTTAATTTTGTGTTTCCTTGAGGAATAACTTAAAGTTTTCAAATTATTTGGTAGGCCATTAAAAAGCCCTATAGCTTTTACGTAACTGAATTTGTCACTTATCCTTTTTTTAGCTCCAAGTGGCTGTATACTTTTAAATCTCGTTATTTTAGTTGAGTTTTGAAATTTTGTTTTAAGAGAGTCATAGTAGTATAATAAAGAGTTGAAAGCAAATAGCTGTTGCACATTTAAAATAGTTTTGTTGCTTATGAATTTATTTTTATTGACAATATTTAATAACCTTTTTTTGTAAATTTTGCAAGGAATTCGAACTATTGCCATAGGTTCCACCCCATGCTATTATCCCATAGTTTACCAGGCTTTGAAAAAAAGCAAAATATATTATACGCAAAGTATCGGAAATCAGAACTTTTGCTAATTTATGAAAAAGAAATATTAGGTATTTAGTTTTACTCATTATGTACTCAATGTGCTTATCCCATTTCAAGTTTGAGTCAAAAATTACGCCCAGATATTTGCATCTATCTACTTGTTTTAAATTTAAACTATTAATTTTTTGTATTAAGATTATTAGGCACACTGGTACAATAGCTCCCGAAATTCATGTATACAGATTTTGATATTTTTTCTAGATGCAAATTCATTTTATTTTCAACAACAGACCAGGTTTTCCCTGTAGATAAGACTACTGTATCATCAGCATACGAAAAAATTGTGTTATCTGGCATGTTATTTAAAAGGTCATTAATATACAATATGAAAAATAACGGTCCAAGGATAGTACCTTGTGGCACACCAGTTGTCATAGTTCTAAGCTCACTACTAATATCATTTACTTTGACTTTTTGCTGCCTGTTACTTAAGTAGCTCGCTAAAAATTTAATTGCATGGCCTCTGAATCCATATCTCTCTAGCTTTTTCAGTAAAATATTATGGTTTACATTGTATATATATATATATATATATATATATATATATATATATATATATATATATATATATATATATATATATATAATATATATATATATATATATATATATATATATATATATATAGCCTTTTGTCATTTTTTGATTGAATATTTCTTATATTTAAAATGGATTTTATTTAAGTACATATTGTCCATTATTATCTATGACCTTTACCATTTTTTGGGTAGAGCCATTATTCTATCTGTGTAGAACTTTTGTGGTTTATCGGCGAACAACTTGGCCAAGTGATTTTCACAGTCCCTTTTTGAAGTGAATTTCTTTTCATTAAGGAAGTGTTGCAGAGACCGAAACAAATGGTAGTCCAATGGTGCAAGGTCTGGACTATATGGTGGACGGTGAATGCATCAAAACTTCCCAGCCAAGCTCTGTCAATTTTTGCCAGGTCATCAAAAATGTGTGTGGTCTGGCATTGTTATGATGGAAGGCAACGCCCTTTCTATTGATCAATTCTGGCCGGTTTTTTTGAATTGCTTGTTACAATCTGGTTAATTGCTGACAGTACACAGCCGAATTGAGTGCTTGGCTAGGTTCTAGTACCTCATTATAAACGATTCCCTTCCAATCCTACCATACACACAGCATAACCTTATTTGGTGTTAATCATGGCTTTTAAGTCGTTTGTGATGATTCACCTTTTTTGACCAGGATCTTTTTCGAACGACATTCTCATATCTTACCAATTTTTCATCACCCGTAATGATTTGCTTCAAATATGGCTCTATTTCGTTGCGTTTTATTAGCATTTCGCAAATGGAAATTCGGTCGATCAAATTTTTTGTGTTAATTCATAAGCACCCAAACGTCGAGCTTCTTTGTGTATCCAGTCTTATGCAAATGGTTCAAAACTCTTTGGCGATGGATATTCAGTTCCTTAGCAATGTCATGGCTGCTTATATGTCGGGCTACTTCAATTTTTTGTAAGATTTCATCGACTTTTGTAGTGATTGGTCGACCTAAGCGAGGTGCATCTTTGACATCAAAATTTCCAGAACGAAAGCGAGCGAACCATCTCTTGGCTGTGGTTTTTGATAAAGTATCTTGACCGTAGACACCACAAATTTATTCACGACCCTGTGATGCATTCTCATCTTGATCATAGTGATATTGTCAAATATAACGAATTTTTCAGAAATTTCACTCATTTTTAAATGAATACAAATTTTGACACGAATGACAAAATACAAAACTATTGTAATGATTTAGTCACGCACGTCTTGAACGTTGAGATTTCCCGAAGGGAAATCTGAACCGACCTCTCATCGGTTCTAGACGTGATGTCCTGGACCGTGACAACGACTGTACCCATCAGGTCAACAAGTCTGGACACTCTTAGTCTACTCCAAGGTGGCTGCTGGCTAGCTAGCTAATTCGGAGAGGAGTTTCGGTCACGGGTCTTACGCGAGCAGACTAAGTTTGAAAAACAAAAATTCAGCCACCGGTACACATGCCCGATTTAAACGCGTCAAACAAATTCCATCGACTCTACTCTAAATCGCATCTCTTCGTCCCGTAGCAATTGAATGAAAACAACCGCTAAAAATACGCGCTCCCGTTTCGGTGCCCGAAACATACTGCTCGAAAAAAATCGACGCTAGTAAAAACACGCAAACGCGAACTATGGCACCGCGTACCGACCGCACGCGAAACTGACCATTTGCGGATTACAGGAACCCTACCCTCTCGGCGGCATACTCATCTCTCACTTGCATTTCCTGCTGGAAAAGAACGATTTTGCTGGAAAGGAAAGACTTCGTTAGCCTAGCAATTCATATTTTTATTCATCATATTCTTTGTTGTTAAATTTATCATAAATGTCTAAAACCTTTGAACATTATTCGTATATTGAACTTAATATTTAGTTTTTTTTTTCCAAAACCGTGAATTTATTGTATTTAAATACAGAGGTACATTTCGTCCTTCACACTAGGACTACATCAATGTAACTACCCTTTCTTAGCCTAATCCTAAACTATTTATCCAAAGTACTTTTTATTATATCATAACAAATCTTAACAGTTTATCAGAGCCATTACCTAAATCTTTGTTTAGCCTATTTATTACAGGTATATTTCTTATTTCTATAGTTTCACTAATGCCCAATTCATTCACCTTTCTTGCCTGTTTTATGACTTTCAAACTTTCAGCGCTTATCGTATGATTGCTTTCATCTGTCTGGCTACGGTCGACTTTGCCTGATGTTTGTTGTTCTTTCTCTACAATTCTACGTCTTTCATTTGTTCGTCAAATCGTACTACCGCTAATCTCTTTGTCTGCCCTATATACACTTTGTTGCCATCTCCACATGAAATTCTATATATGCCGCTTTTTTCGTGATCCTCAATTTTGTCCTTTACGTTGTTAAGCCATTTACTCAATTGCCGCAAAAACGAGCTTTATATCAGTTTGAACTTTGGTTGCAAAAAATCAAAAGCACCGCGGAATGGAAAAAACTGTGCAAAGCGTTTGTGAAACTGGCAGGAATATGTACGAGCGAAAATTTCTTCGTATTTCGGGGACAATATTATAAGACAACTCGGGGGCTAGCAATGGGAAACCCCATATCACCAATGCTAGCAGAAATATTTATGGCGGCAATGGAAAAGCGGATGGAAGAACAGAATATGCTTCCAAAAGCTCAGGGTGTTTTTTCTTGATTTCTTCATTCAATTTCGATAGTTGACGACAGTAGATATTCGAATCAATAATTTGGTTTCTTGGAAGCAGCTCAAAGTAGACTATACCCTTGTAATCCCACCACACAGAAAGCATAATCTTCTTTTGGTGAATATTGGCTTTGGATGTCGATTGTGGAGGCTCATCTTGCTTGAACCATGATCGTTTTCGGACTACATTATCGTAAACAATCCATTTTTCATCACCCGTTATGATTCTTTTTAGAAATGGATCGTTATGGTTACGATTCAGCAAGGAGTCGCATATGTCACTGCATGTGCTGAGTTGGATTTCCTTTAATTCGTGAGGAACCCAAATATCCAGTTTGTTTACGTAACTAAGCTGTTGTAAGAGCAAGTAAACCGTGAATTTGATATGTCGAGCTTCTCTGTTATCTCTTGCGTTGTCATACGCTGGTTAATTTCGGTTAATGCCTTTATTTTGTCGTCATCAGTAGTGGTTGGACGACATGCATGTGCATCTTCCACATTAAAATTTCCAGAACGAAAGCGAGCAAACCAACGCTCACACTGGCGTTCAGTAAAGCAGTCCTCACCATAAATTTCACACGCGAGCTTGCACCGCATTTTTGCCCTTTGGGAAGTAAAACAACAACATATGCCGATATTGCTCTCTTTGATTGTCCATTTTCAAGTTTATTTTTAGCCAGTTTATTATTTATTAATGACGCTGATTTTTTGACTGAAGATAGTCTAAAGTCTAATCTTTAAAATAGTATATAATATTATAATATAACCCACGCAATCACTACTACATGAAATATGCAGTTAACGTGATCTATGAGAAAAAACGACATGAATTATCGAACAACCCAATAAATGGATCGAAGTTATGCCACATTGCATCAATGAAGCGTATCATCATTGCGCTGAATCACGATAAGGCCGAAACATTTTTGCATCTCTTAAGGTAGATATCCTTTACCTACACGCGGTCAGAAGTTATGTGTAAACATACATAAAAAAACAAAATAAATGTAACGGACCTACTCTGCCGAATACCAAGTTCAGACTGCTAAAGTACAATAATTTAGTCAAGCAGAGTCATTCAGGAACTAAAAAAATTACATTATGCGGTGGTCATTTGGAGTCAATCGTCAAAGCAAAACCTTAATATTGTATCCAGGATACTAACTAAAGCCTATAGAAATATTCTAAACCTTCCGATTCTCACTCTAACAAGACTAGTGTATCAACGGACCAATGCACTCACCTTCAGTGAAACTATTACTATGGAGAAAGCGAAGTTTATCTTCAAATGTCTAATTCCCAGTGAATCGGAACGAAGCCCCTTTATAAAAGTATCACAAATAAATCCATATAATTTAAGAAATGCCAACAATTTTGTAATACCTTACGCTAGAACTGATCGACTAAAGAACGATGCAACGAATGATGCTCTGCGTATATACAACAATCTTCCAGAAACAGTGAAAAACGTAAACTCATTATTGGTTTTTAAGAAAAGACTTAAGGAACATCTAATAAATTCAAATTAATGATAAATCCGGAGGATTGAAAATGCAGTATCTTAGGGCATTTTAGACCCTAACGTCGAGGTACTTAAAGACAGCTAGTTTTTATAAACTCAGAGTTTTTTTTTTACTGCGTCGTATTAGAATATTTTTTTTATCTCTGAGAACATTTCACGAATCGGACTAGACTAGCAGGAAAGGAGTACTTCACAGCATTTGGTGTGCCCCTTATACCGACGTTTTAGCATTGCCTGGAGGCACTCGTAGGAATTGACGACGTGTGAAGTGCAGATCGCACGAGCGCAGAAAGAGTGATGGAGAGAGTGGTAGGGAATGGAGGCATTTAAAAAAGACGTGTCTGAACACCAAAAAGTTTCATTCTGTTTTCATTGGACGAATAGCATAATCGACTGCTAACTAGTTCACCGGCTAAACAAGTTTGAAGTGAACTGTATTCGAGCAAAGTCCGAATATTTTTAGGGTAGTAGCAAGTATTTTACCTACTAAAATACTCTTCACTCGACTAAATACTAGCAAAGTTTCAACAGAAATCGATTGAAAAATATTATTAATTCCTTGTATTTTGTTTTTCGTATTAAAGTCCTCTAGCTCGAACCTGAAGAATAAGGGGCACCAAATGAATGACTCGCCGAGGCGCCAAGATGGCTAAGGCCGGCCTTGGTTGCAATGCTAGTCTTTTGGCGTTGCAGAGAATTTATATTAATTAAGACAAAAGTTAATTTAGTTATGACTCGAGACATCAATAAAAAATTAAATCAGCATACGCCAATCTACAAGGTTTGTCTGAAAAGTATCTGATCTGCGTCATATCTCCGCGCTGGTGGAATTTTTCATCATCCGGCTCGTGGCATCTTTCAAAATAGTTTTCGGATTCTGAAGCAGACCTGGAACTCTGAATGGCCTTTCGGGTATTCGTGGTATTAGTTTAATCGTCTCGATGTTGCCTAACCGTCATCATTTGATCGCGTTTTCAATCTTGGGAACAGGTAAAAGTCGAACTTTGAGAAGAGCCAAAAGAGACAATTTCTAAATTGTCCTGAGAGATGTTGTGGCGAAGATTTTCCTGCCCTGCCGTGATCAAATGCAACGAACGCAAATTAACTTCGAACAAAGCGTCCCATGGGTAAGTGTACTATCCAGGGAGTTGGTGAGGGATAACTTTTCACGCTCATGCTCCGTTCGAATGTTCGGCGTGGAAATATGAGCACATATCGCATACTTTTCGGACAGTCCTAATATACAACGCTACAAGTACCCAATCGTGCAAAAAGTCTGTTAACTAAATATTCCTGGAATTTAAAATGAAACATCCCCTAGTAAGAATATATTAAGAAAAGCAACAAAACGATAGTAATATTCGATTACATACTTTCGCCAAAATGTTTGCTAGACGTATACTATCGGCGAATAAGATCTCAGCATCAGGATGACCGAGGGCGAGTACTTCTGTAGGGGATGGCCCGATCTGGAATTTTGCGCTATTTATAGCGCAGAACATCTTCTAATATTTGAAAAAGTTCCACTCATGGAGGCAACAAAGAAAAAGTTTTAGAGCAACCAGTCATCTAAATCAAAAGTTGTAACTAATAAACAATTGAAGACCCATTGAAACATTTCAAATTTACATTAAATTAACAATTTATTCAAAAATATTAGTCAGTCTTGTCTATATTAGAAAGCAATTAAAAATATAAAATCAATCAATTATCCTAACTCTAATAAAATCTATTAATCAATCATCGTCTCAAACAGGAAGTATCGTCCACTATCGCAGCTATGAGCTGTTTGTCTTTCAGCGCAGAACTCACCTCGTCTTGATCCCATTGCAACACAATCTTGTGTAGTCTCGGCTCCTTTTTACCAAGCACCCGAATGATGCCTCGAGTTTCAACTAATGAACACAATCCTACAAACTCCGCTTGATCCACAGCCAAAAGATTTCGTTTAGCGCATACTCGCTTGAACACGTCGTGCAATCGTCCTATTGTTATGTCTTTGTTCTTATCATTATTAAGTATCAGTAGTATACAGCAAATAAGGATCTTCTGTTGCAAAGGAAAAGTATCTTCAATGTCTTCATTAAGCTTCTGTGAGGCTCCGTAAATATTTTGAAGTACGTTTACAACCATTTGCATGTTAACTGTTTCGCAACCGTTTGAGGTATTGTCTGATTGTGTTTTGGACTTTGATGTTGGGCTTCCATTGATGCCAAATTCGCTTAAATCTATTTGGGATTTTGGTTTATTTTGCTGTTGCTCGGCAAGTTCCACGACTCGTCGTCCTATATCCAACGCACGCCGCACATCACCACTCACAGCAGCAACTTTTGCTGAAAGGAGTTGGATCGTCCCAGGTGAGAAAATGTTTAGCACGCCAGCAGTCTCCAGGCGGGATTTGAAGATGTCCACTAGTTGTTCTTTGGTATAAGGAGCGAAATGCATTAGTTTTGGTTTCAACTCGCATTTTGTATTGAGCCTCGCAAGAGTTCTATCAGTCAGGTCCAATTGATTGGCAATGGCTATCAAAATTAATCTACTATTAGGGTTCGCAGGCCATTCGAATATTGTGTACAAAATCGACTGTTTCTTTCCGGCAAGCTGGTCCACTTCATCTAAAATGAGTAAAAGCATTTTGTGCTTACTGTGTAGATACTTCTCTATCGCTTTCAAGCATTCCTTTTCGGTTTTGGTTTCAACTTTCAGGTTCAGCTCTGTACAGATCTTTTTGTAAATGCTCCCAACGGTCGCCAGTCCGGTGCAGTTGATATAAACTTTGGTAAATTTGGAACGGACTTCTTCGGAGCGCAAAATATGAGTCAGACAGGCTGTTTTCCCTGTTCCTGGCTGCCCAGATACGTACATGCTGCCCGACTTTCCACTGTCCAGATGATCAAACAAAAAATTCCGTAGCTCCTGAATCTCAGGTTCCCGCCCAGGCAAATCATCCGTCTCTGCTCCATTCAGTACCTTCCTAGCACTTCCATACTTGGACAAACGATCCTTAATCCTCGAGTGTTTCTCCTCCTTGTCTCGGCGCGGAGTCGTCAAGGTCAAGCTGCTAATCAACGTTGAAGGACTAATTGGCACCGACTGCGATTTTTGTTGCTTCGGTGGCGATCCGGGAACATCATTTTCGTCACCACTCTCCGATACATGTCCATTCGTCATCAATTTTGATTTACGCTTACTCGTACGTTTTGGTGTTATAAGACCAATCGGCTGTTGTACATTTTCCGATGACTTTTCATTCACATTTCGCGTCGTCACAAACGAGTTTTCGTTTACGTCTTCATTTTCCACGGCACTATCATTTTCATCGTTTATTTCCTCTAGAATATCGTCTAGTGCTAAAGATGCTTCAGTATTACGTTTTTGCCGTGTCATGTGCGGCATTGTAACAATTTTAATGGACTTTAACACAATTTTTATACACAAATTCGAGAACGTTTAGCGGAGTAACTCGAAGCAATTAATGAACAAGACGAGTGGAGTGATACACAAATTGGCGCGAAAACATAACAGACGAGTGTGGCAGCTGTTGTACAGTGGTGCTCAAAGTATTGATAAAATGGTTCTCTTAATGTTTTGATTGGCGGGAAAGTGGGATAATCAATTAGAATATTTCAAATAGAGCTTTTAATGAATAATTGCTAGTGATAACATATTTGAAGTTATTAGAAAATCATTTAAGTCAAATATACTGAAAATTAATTTAAATTTGAATCACATGTTTGACCCAAATTTTAACTCTCTCTTCGCTTTGTGTATAGAACTACTCTCTTGGCTTCTGACATTGTAGCTTGCTATTGTGAATAGTGGCTGTATCTTTTGTAGAGATACGTCATAACAAATTTACCAAAGTGGAAAAATGTCGACAGATACTTCTAATAACAACGATGAATGGACAATTGCATGTTTTCCGGATAATGAGGATTTTGAACCGACTCCTGAAGAGTTAGAGAGCATGTATGTTGGTTTGGATAATGGAAATATTCCAGAGTTGCAGTGGAAATGTCCTGGTCGACGTGCACCGTCCCCGTTGACCAAAGAGGAACCTAAGGTAGCAGAGAATGTCGAAAAGGAACCGTGAGTACTGGATTGTTTATTCTCAATACAATGTTTACACTTTTACAGTGCCTAAAAAATGTAAACAGAAACGTAACATCAATAGTGATGGTGAGACAATGTAGTGAATTGGAGGATATAAATGTCCGTAAAGGACTGCAGCGACGCTCTGCTGCCTTGGCGAGCGAGGATGCTGGTGCTAGCCGAGAATGGCCTTGTCTGAGGACGCGTGAATACGCTGGCAGGCTAGCATCGTGGTGTCGCGGGGCGGGTTCTTTTCCCCAGCACAAGGACCCACTGCGAAAGAAATTTCGCATCCACGAATTGAAAGGTTCAAATAAATATCGATGGAAGTCTAGAATGAGATAACCTACTAAGGGTAAAAAAAAGCTGACTCAAAGACAAACCGGGCCTGGAGAAAACAGACGGACTTAAAAGGACTCCGTCGTTGCCGACGATACTTATGGCCCCCAAATAAGAGTGGGACATCCAGGTGGAAGCGGTGTCCCCTCGCACCCTCCCGACCGGATTAAGATCCAATTGTAAGTGTGGCCATATTTTCCATTTTAGTGAAAAACTCATACAAACATAATTTGAATGAATTTTTCCTTTAAATGAAAAATATAAAAGTGGCAAATTTATGTCATAGTATTTATTATGTGAGGGAATCACATAACACTATGCCATAAATAGGCACGCGAGCGAAAGGCCACCTTACCTGGGCAAGAGCCTCTGTAACGCTTCAAAAGGGGTGAGCTCGCTAGCGGAGGGTCCTGCCAACGTGGCGGGTCCCCTACCCGGTCAGGTTTAACGAAAGGGAAAGACCGAGTTCCAAATTTAACAATTAATTTTTTTTTTTTACTTTTTACCAAGCTTTGATATCAGCTTTGCATCTTAAAAAAATTAAAATAATAACGATAAAGCAAACTATTCATATAACTCTAAGTCTCAAAAGATCAATTTATAAACATTATAATGAGGCTATCACTCAAAAAAAGAAAAAGAATACCGTCAAGAATCCGACCATCCAGCCGTCCGATCTTTCCGACGTACTCCGGGTCGCGATCAAAATCAGACTCCCCTTTGGTTGTCAGCCGTCCCGTCCGGTCCGTCGCCAACAAAAGGAAATAATCCGAATCGGCACAGAAGGATGCAAAACTGTTTTTTCGAATCACATGTACTCGCGATCGAAACGGGTTTCACTATTCCACATAATTTCCACACTCAAAAATCTCAAAACGAACGAAAAATCGCAAAACAAATCACTAACGGCCTCGAGCTATCCTCTCCTTGCACGGCGAACCAAAACTCCACTCCTCTTTTGGCTGTCAGTCATCCCGTCCTTTATCTGTCGCACCGGGACTCGAAGAGCAACCGTTTATTCGGCTGCACAACTTGCCTTCGCCAATGCAATATGTGCATGTGCAGCGGGAAAAGGTGTTGCCATGTCCGAATATCAATTGTAGATTTGAATTATTATATTAATGAAAAATAATAATATAGAAAAATTTAAATAATAATAGAAAAAGAAGAACATCATAAAGAATATAATTATAAAGAAAAATTTAAATTTAATACAGGGAAAAAATGATAGAAAATTTATATATATATATATATATATATATATATATATATATATATATATATATATATATATATATATATATTTATTTATATATAAATGTTTTATGATATATAACTATAAATTGAAATAATTTAATTTTTCAAATCTACAATTAAAATTTCGGATAAATGTTATACCGGTTTTCGACCGGTTTTCTTAGGCGACTGCCCGATTACTACATTCTTTTCCCCATAGATTGTAAATTTTCAATAATTTTTCAATTCACAAATCGGTATGTATGTTTTGAAGGCCGTGGCTTGAGTATGTGATAGCTAGGTCCCTTACGAACAGTGTGGCATAGTTTTCGTCGGGAGTGCATGTTTCGCGCGCGTGCTACGATCATGAGTGAACGTCAAGTGCCGACCGTCGTTGCGCAACGTATTGTCATTCGCAAATGCAGAACAACTTCCGTGTTTTTAATACCTTCCCACACTAAAAAACGACGGCACTTGACGTTCACTCGTGTTCATAGCACGCGCGTGAAACATGCACTCTTGACGAAAACTATAGCACACTGTTCGTAAGGGGCCCAGCTATCACATACTCAAGCCATGACCTTCAAAACATAAATGCGCTTCATCTACAGCGTTTGTCTCTATTATATTTGAACCGCCCTCGTAATTTATAATTCAACTCCGCCGTAGACAGTCCCAACCCCGTTTGAGAAAAGGAGAGGGAACCCCTTGTTTCCCCAATCCACAGCTTCCATGATTCCTTATCCTAAACCCCCCTTATTAAATGGTAGTAAATGTTATCGGGATCACACATTAGGTTTACTGCTTCCCCAATAATGGGACATTACATGCCGGGAAATGCCAATAATTCTAAATACATCTACAGCTATACTACTAAATCCTACTTACACCTCTTTTATAGGAACGTAAGAGGGTGAAGGTGAGTCTTCCGCGTCTAATAACGGAGTCGGAGTAATAGCCATTTTGCCGAAATGGAGGTTGGGCGACGGGCTAACTCCACGTCCCTGTAAAACCATACAATGTTTCGAAACCTGCAGAAGAGCCTCGGAATGGATTAGACTCACGGCAACGACCTCGCAAACGGAAAAACGACAATGGCATTGGATCCTGGAATGTTAGATCACTCAATTACCTTGGCGCTGTTAAGGACCTTTTACAACAGGACAGTCAATATAAATTAAAAGTACTAGCAATCCAGCAAACGAACTGGACGGGAAATGATACTCAAGACAACGCCAGCCTGATTGACTTTGCATGTAGCAGAAATCTAGTCAAAAATTCGGCTTGCTTCCCTGGTCGATGCATTCATAAAATGACCTGACCGGATGGCAACACACAAAACCAGATCGACCATGTTTTGATCCAACAACGTTGGGCCTCGAGCATACTTGACGTCCGTACATACCGAGTAGTCAATTGTAACTCTGATCATTACTTGATGAAATCAACCTATCGATGTCGTATGTCAAAGGCGTATTCATCCAAGGCCAGCCCGCTATAAAAATTCTACATGAAAAGGCTCCAAACGGCGTCTGTGGCAAAAAAATTCACGGAGACCCTCGACAAACAGCTGGCTCCCATCTTATCAAACGCATCGTTGAAGACGAGCAACGAGCTCTGGATGGAGACCGTGGCAGAACACACAATCGGACATCAAGCCCTGCACAAAAGAAATGATTGGTGCGATGACGAGTGCCAGAATGTGTTAGACAAAAAGAATCAAGCGTACAAGGAATAGGTAGGTAGGAAAACCAGGACGAAGAGAGAACATTCTGGAAATTACAAAAGAGTAGCGAGTAAGATAATTAGAATTAAGAAAAGACAATACTATGACGACCAATTCAGAAGTTTAGATGTTAGTCTAGCGAGCAACAACACAAGACAAGCATTCAAAGTAGTGCTTTAGAGCGGGCATGGGTGTTTTCAGTCTTACCTACACAAGGTTGGTAAGTCCCGGTCCCCCGATTGTCGGTATTGCCTAGGAGAGGAAGACAATTCCTGCCACACATTTTTTGCGTGCATGGATAGGCTGCGAAGGGCCCTGTACAGGGAGACGGGAGAGCTCACCCCGGATGATATAGTTGCGATGATGCTTGAATCGGTTGACAAATGGAACCAGGTGGCACATTATGTTCGGGCAGTCCTAAAAGATATAAGGGACTCAGAGCAACCGGGGGTGTTGGGGCTGAAGGATCGCTTCTCTGGCACTTCCTCTTCCCCTCTCCCCTCCCGCTAGAAGAGGGATCCCCCAGCTTGAAGGCGCCATTCGGCGTAAAAAAACTAGACCTGGCCCGAAGTAATGTGTCAAACGGTTCCAGGCTAGGTTCTCAGGTTGACAGGGGAGGTGTATAGTGGGTAGTCCAGTCACCTTCTTGCGAGCATGGGAGTCCCGCACTCTGTGCGTAAATGGGCATTCACCTCCCTACCACAAAAAAAGCCTGAAACGTGATTATCAGCCAAAAACCACGCTCTGTTTTGATGACATCGGCAATATCATCGCTGATGCAACCAAGATTAAGGAAGGATGAACATCATATTTGAAGAACCTCCTTAATCCCTCGCACAGCTCCACAACATCGGACCCTATAGACGTTCCCGGAGAGCTTCCATTGGCCCCACCAACTCTAGATGAAGTTTGCTCTACCATCAAAGCCCAAAAGAATAATAAAGCGCAGGGCATCGATGAGGTTCCAGTGGAGGTCATCAAATATGGTGGCAGCAGTGTTCAGAAAGCCACCTATTAAATCATCCAACACATTTGGCAACAAGAATATATGCCGAACGAGCCAAGTAGTAGCCTATGCGGAGGACATCAACATTTTGTCATGGTCATTAACAACTGCCAAAGAACTCTTCCTGAAACTCGACAGCGAAACAAAACCAGTAGGGCTGCAAATCAATGAGAATAAAACAAAGCTCATGACGCAGTCGAGGAAAAATACCTCAAACACACAAAACATCATACTTCGCGAATACGCCAAAATAACGAGAACTGCTAATGAAAGAGACGAAATACACCGAAGAATATAGCTCGCAAATAAAATATTTTATTCAGTTTTGACGATCTTGAAGACCAGCTGCATACACAGGAAAACAAAGCTCTGTGATAAGACCTGTGTTATGCTATGGGTGTGAAACATGGACCCTAACCCAAGCAGCCGCAAATATATTGAACGCCTTCCAAAGACGGGTTCTGAGGGGAATAATCGGAGCGAAGCTTGACGGGGACCAATGGCGAATTTGAAACAACCATGAGCTGTCTCAACGATTGTAAGACTGCGGAAGCTGCAATGGGCTGGACACATGAATCGTATGGACGACCAAACGGTTACCCAAAAAGTTATTCGTTGGGAGAACTGAAGGCCAGAGACCAGTGGGGAAACCGAGAAAACGCTGGTCTGACTCGGTCGACGAAGACAGTTCATCTCAACTCGGATTTAAAAATTGAAGGAAGCGTTCAATGGACCGAGACGCTCTATTTGCAGGTAGAAGATAAGAATTTAGTGCAGATAATCATGGATATCTTTTTATAAACTAAGCCCTTTACATAGCTTAAGATCAGAAAATTCTCAAAAAATTTTGTTTCTATTCGTGATTTGGCTTAGTTTGATGATTAATGTGCAGCCAAAAGCGCACAAAATGTTTCTTCTGCTACTTAATCCTGTGATCTCCAACTTCACAAGTATTCAAAAAACACAGCACTTTCCACTGCATCATGGTAATTAAAAGCCTGCGGAGAGGAATGACATCTTAAATACATTAGGACCGATCAAATAGTAATTACCAAAATCCTCATTGAAATATTCACCAATTCCTTAAATATTTTACACCATTTATTGCTTATACGTATAATTTTATTATTATTATTTCCATTTCTAACGATGACAAACAATTTTTAGAATTAACATTTTTTCAGTAACGTTCAGTGTTTATAAAAGTTCTTTCCATTTTGCAGAGCTGCTGCTAACACAGATTTCGACTTCATGGATGATGTAGCCCTGCCAACGATGCGAGTCCGGTCTCAAAACACCGGACCCAAAGGCTCAGCCAAAAAGAAAACTGCCAATTTTGCTGGCGTTATGGATGCTTTAAAGAAACAACTTTCTCAGAACAAAGAGTCCTCAAATTCATAGCACAGGTTTTTTATTGTTCGGGAAAGTCCTGGATAATATCAAGTATAAAATAAAAGAGCTTCGACGCATGAATACAAACATCATGAATACAAACATATGATGCACGCTGATAATTATAAAATATTATATTTGTAATATAAAGACGATTATAAAGAAATTATACATAGTTTAGATGAATCTGCTTCTTATTAATCATACTCTCCGTAATCATCACCCTCGAAATCATCGTACATATCATCATGCTCTCCTTGTCCGAAATCATCATATTCATCGACCATCCCTTTCTTCTCAGGTAGTGGACAATTCATACATCGGCTCTCATACAATGAATATCTTGGACATCCGGCACATTCACAACATCCATTTTGAAACCACAAACTTGTCTCGGCTCCCATGCTTTCACAAATCCTTTTGCATTTCATCTGCGAAGTGCAATCATCCAGATAAATCGCGGTACAGTTCAAAGTCTCCGTTGATGCTCGCTCCTCATCTTGACCAAACCATTGCAGAAAATTCTCATCAAAACTAGTATCGCGGCCTAAAATTGATGAAATATGTACTGGGAACGATACAACAAACCAATTATCCCCTGGATCAGGATTGGCAGTAAGTGCTTCGAACAATGCTGGACTTCCGTTGAGACGATCTTCGCGGAATACTTGCGTCGAATTATCAAGTCCTGAATCGCTTTCACACATGTTGACACATTCACAGCATTCAGTGTAGAAATCTCCCAAGCATCGTAAACATGAAGGACAACAAGTGCAAGTGTTTACGCTGCAAGCGCAACTTTGCATAAGCATGCACTTTGTGACAGCTGATGCACACACGATTTCATTGCACGCCTTGGAATACGAAATAATACTACAGAAAGTAATAAAAGAACAATAGTGATAAAAGTTCATTGCAATGCACGTACACACGTTCAATGAGCAAGTCCTTAAACTGTTTGGGTTTAAATAATTTGCAGTTTTAACTTTGCTCGAAAAGGTCATTAGTAACAACCAGGTAGATAACACGTTTCGCAAACCCCTTTAAGGGATGGATCAGACTACGACTATATGTATAGTCGCGCTACCGTCGCAAGTTACACATGATTAAATAGAAGCGCGCACACTGCGATTTGCGCCTATTTTGGCCAGGTCGGCAGTCGCAGGAATTTGCGATTTTTCCTAGCACCAGTATAGTAGGAAGTTTTTGTGATACTCACGCAGGCGCACATCATTTGGACATTTGACGCTGGCGTCCATGGTAGTTTCTTGCATAGCGCACAAATGAGTTAGCGCATGTATTCCTGGCAAAGACTTTCCCTCAAATGGGCATATTGGTTCTGCGCATGTCTGAAGTTCCTTTGGAAATCTTGTCGCAGTGTGTTCATATTTGCGTCTAAAAATCGCTCTCTACGACAGTTGAATCGGAATGTGGCCGGACCCTAAAGCCTCAATTAAGCGCTGTACAGTTTCCAAAAGGATGAGTCATACAAAACAATAACACACACATGTTTATTCTTGCTACTTTCTTATCAATATTTTATTTATCATCTTAAAATATTATTAGATTGATTTATCACAAATTAATGCGTACTGTTTGTTTACATATACATACTTTTCCCGTTCAATATATAATTCAACTAATCTACCTATTACATCTTTTTGAATCATTTCTAGAAAATAACAAATGTAAAAGGCGTCATCAGGACCTGTTTTAGCTTCTCTTTACAATTATATAGTTATTATATTTTAATCAATTTAAATTGACAATAAAAGGGATAAATAATAATTTTAATGGAAAGCATAAAGTATTAGTAGAATCGTACAAATTGCAATTACACCACCTAATATCAATGAATCTCGTCGTTTTCGTATGTTAATACGCTGCATAAGACTGGAATTAAATTTCATTTAGTTTTTTATGGCTCTTTAGAAAAAAATTATTTGGTAAAAAGTTACCTGGATATAAGCGGGAATCTATTGGATATATCATTGAATCGTGTCTGTAATCGTTTGAATGCTTGCCGTTGTGATAACAAATGTTCTTTGGTTTCCATTGCAATGCTGATTTGATCGTTGATTAAACCACTTGAACTACAAAAATATGAGAAAGATTTAGATAAATGTATTTCAAAAAATGGGATAAAAATTTGGAAAAGTATATTAGAGAATCAAATTTTGGGGTATGACCATAATGTCACGAAATAGTTGGAACGTATTGATTTCTTAATGTAAATAGGCTGGATATATAGAAGTATACTCTCGTTAGATGGGTTTTCTACTCAACGTACCATACGCAGAGAGCAACAATGAATAAACTCAAGAAAGACTTCAGTTAGATGTAACATGCGTTCAAGAACAATCCTTGTTACTCCACTTTAATCGGCCGACATTCTGCTGCAATATAACAGCCATTCACATCATGAATTCATCTTATCAGAAAATTTTAAAATCAAATCAAAACTATAGGGTCTGATTCGATGGAAAGCCTATAGAATGCTAACATCGTGTGTTGTACTTGTAATCAAGGAAAATTCAAATGGCTATATTTTCAGTAAATATGATTCACTTTTTTCGAACCTCACAGAGTATAAGGAATTTCAACAAGAGTACTTAAATATCAAATTTCATTGTATTTGAATGGACCCATAGGATTTTATTGAGTAATTTGTGAAGTTAGGAAAGCATACTATTATTAACAAAGTTGGGTGAATTTCGGCTTCTAAGGTTTCTGTTCTTATTATACTCATAAAGACCTACCTCCATGTTTTTTCAGATTTTTGAGATCAAAGGTGTCCAATCTCGAGGACACCAATTTTTCGTGCCTTTCTCTTCCCCCTGAACTTTACGAAGCCGGTAACACTGTTTAAAGACAATACTTCTTTTTTAAAAATATCTCATCAAGACCTTTCATTTAAATAAACTTTTAAGGATCCCCTTCCGATATGAGGGGCCTTTAAAAATCTTCACAAATTTGATATTCAATCATTCGAGAAATTATCACCTCTGAGTTACTTACAGAATTCGGTGCATGTAGCTGCATTAGTTTCAGAGAAAAATTGCTGTGATACAAAGCGGGGCGGACCGATTTCAAAAGAACGGACAGACAAAACGATTTAAAAAGTCCCCGTTTTTTGGAGCTCTTAATGTCTATAAAAATTGAGCGTTGTTTTTTTAGGATGTTTCAAAGGAGCTCAAATACTATCACTTTATAGTGAAATTGATTAATAAGATAAGATGTGGTTGCATCAAGGGGGAATTACTAATAAACTACTACTAGGATTATGATTTAGTTTTCCTGATTTGCATTTGGAGCGAGATCGAACAAGATCACCAATTAGGAAGAGATTGAAACCGAGTATGTGCCTGATGAAATAGGAGTCTACGAATATCAATATTATTCCTAGCTTCCAAATGGACCGATTTGTTCTTTCTGAAGATTATTTGGTTGCACATATTTATGGTTCTATTAGGTGCATTATAATTTATACTTATAAAATAATTCTTTAGCTTTCAATTTAGGCTTTTTATATCAAAGATCCCTACTTGGGATTTCCAATTTGTGAACGAGATCCGTATTGGAGCTATGCCAAAAATTATAATGAATCAAAAAAGTTACTAATTTCAAGTAACTTTTCTAATGCAGCATTTTATCAGAATTTCGATGAGAGAGATCAATAACTACCTATGGAACAGTCCACATAGGAGTTAGGAAAGGCCCTGCAACTGCCTAGCCATCACTGGTCACTGAGGACACGGCCCGAGAGCAGCATCACTTGCGAGCATCCGATTCAATTGTACGAATGGGCTTGACCAACAATCCTTGAACGTGCCACCTCCAGATTTTTAAATCCATGGGGAAATGGACCCGTCGATCGGGAGGGAAATGGATTGAATTCAACCAGAAGTGGATACAAAAGCCCTTATAGGGTAGGGTAGAAATCGGAGTAGGATTTAACCTCAGGAGCAAGTGGAATCATAGCCTTCAACGACGGCTCAAAACGGATGAGGGAAGTGGAGCTGTGACTATCCACGTCTCAACTGAACATGCTTTCGGATAGAAATCTAATCGCGTACCTTCACAAATAGTGGAGGATTATAGGTGAGCCCCCAAAGCAGCGGCTAACCAAAAGGAATTAAAACTATCGTCGGTATCAGCACACAGAGCTGTAGATGTAAATGAAAGAGCGGATAAGCCAGCAAGAGTTGTATCAGCCAGTGACAATGGAGCAAGAGTGGATACAATCAACGTGTCATTAGCAACTGTGAAAAGGAAATTAGATAAAACTCACTGCAAAGAAATAAAGAAGGATTGGAATCACGGGAATGGCTGCAAGACGAACCGAGCTCTTTGGCAATACCTAACACTAGACATGATTAGGGTAAGAACCCTAGCGGCACTGTAGTAATCGACAACCCCGCCTAGGCAAACTGTTCGAAGGACCTTTGAGAAGAAACTACCATCTCATAAAAATAACAACGCAATAAGTGCGGAATGACTTGATGCGCAACATATTAACATTGTTATTACTAACCCGCAATAAACTCCTCCCCTGCCACCGATACCATTATCATTAAAAAGTTTTTCCAAAAGAAAAAAATAAATAAAATTAAAAATAAAAATCAATCGTAGCAACCCCATTGCGAAAATCTAGCGAAGCAATTGCTAGATTGTTGGAATGAGGATCTGCCGTTACCACCATGAACAGGCTCGTCGAGTGAGGCAGTAAGCTGAATTCATACGAAGCGGAACTCTATTTTCGAACAACGAGCGGGATAGGTCGCGTTAGGGTAGGAGGAATACGCGCGGTTGTGTCAGAATTCCATCTCTGGGAGTCGAAAAAAAGACTGCAACGCGTCGCATTCGATATTCGATCGTGGCTCTGGTACGTTATATATGGAGACCCGTGTGAGTGAATCATTAATCAGTAAGGTGAAAGGAAGGCGTAAAGGCAAAGAACAAGATCTGTGGACTGAAAGTGTTGCTCCGCACACTCAGCAAATCTTTGTACTCTTATATAGACAAGTGACCATTTCAAGATCTGTGGACTGAAAGTGTTGCTCCGCACACTCAGCAAATCTTTGTACTCTTATATAGACAAGTGACCATTTCCTGTGTGATCCTTTTGTACAGTGTCCCACGTGAAAACAGTGACTAACATATACAAAGGATAGCAGTTTGTTGGGAGTAAGTCCTGTTTATTAGTTAAATGAAACGTACAAACGAAAAATTGAATAATGTTGAGAGGAAAAATATTCATCGCAAGTCAGCGTAGAGGATTAATCATTAACCAATTTTTTTATTACTCAAATCAGCATCCCTGATTCAAAGTATCAAATGATCAAAAGTTACAACAATCGACCAACAAGGGATTTAGAAATACGGCGTAATGAATAATCAGCCAAAACTTACCGGTACGATGGTTACAATTGTAAAAAAGGTGTGAACTACCTTTCATCTGAAATCTATCGTGATTGAGGTGTTGATGGTGTAACTTCTTGGAACGTGAATTAGTTGCGACCGAAGTAGAATTTGATATTGCTTCTGCAATAATTTGTTTCAACTATCGCCTTTATTGTGTAGAATTTACTCGACCCGGCGTTTTGTTTGCAGTTTCTTGACGCTGCGTTGGTTAGTTTTGTGCAATTAATTTGTTTTCAATCGTTAAATATTCACTTATTATAATACATTGGCAAGCGATATTGGAGTCTCGATTACTAGTTAACACGACGTGAAATCACTTCAGCCAGTAATTAGATAGTGGACTTTTATCCTCAAGATTTTGCGTCCATGGGGGTTGAAAACGAATCATATCAGCATAAATTGATAAATATCTAAAACTGTCGAGTTGATGATAAAAGCTCGATTTCAAGAAAAATTTTTAAAGTTACAGGTCCTTACCCGCCCTATCAACGAGCGCTCGTCGGAGGAGGATTGGGTAAGTACCCTCTATGTTATTTAAAACTTTTAAGATCTTGGTTGTTTTTGTCATTTTTAAATTTTCTATATTTTTGATGAAAGTTGTTTTTGTTATTTTTAAATTTTCTTTTTTTTAGGAAAGTTTAATTTCCTTAGATTAGCAAAGTTCGTATGCATACTTTCAATGTTTACCGAATTTAAGTTGATTGTGTTGCAATTTCCTTTATTTCAATTTTGAAATGGAAATGCGCCAATTTGCATTTAAAATAAATGCAAAAAGGATCTGATCTAATTTATTTAATGAAATCAAAATTATTCGCTTACTAATTGTGAGAAAGTTGTGGTAAAGATGTACCGATTTATTAAATATATGAATTTAAAAGCAAATTTCTATGAAGCATATTTATATAAAAAAAAAGATAAATTTCCTTTTATTCGAATCGTCTATATTCAACATTATAAGGGGAAATATTTGTTTTTTTGTCGAGGTATCTATTGACGACCTTTATTTTGATTGATATTACGAAACAAACAAGAATTTATTTAAATTTCATTATTTAGAATAATGAATTGTCAAGAGGATATAACGATAACGAAAAAATGAAGAGATAATAAAAAGAAATAGTTCGGTCTTTTCATTTATACGGAACCCTGACCAGGCATGGGACCCGCCACGTGGGCTGGCCTTTCCACTCATGAGCTAGCCATCCGGTGAGCACACCCCTTTTTCTTTGTCGTTACAAGTGCTCTTGGAGGGTAGGATGGCCTTCCGCTTGGCTTTCCCATTTATCTTAAAGTGTTATGTGATTCATACTATACAATTTTTATACTATACAATTTTAACATAAATCTGAAGCATTCATATTTTTCATTTTAAAATAAAAATTTATGCCAATTATGTTTGTATGAATCTTTAATTTAAATGGAAAATAAACGGCCACGTCTACAACGGATCTTGATCCGGGTGGGGGGTGCGTGGAGGCACCGCTTCCACCTGGATGCCCCACTCTTATTGGGGGGTCGTAAGTAACAAATAGTAATGACGAGATCCTTTCGAGTCCCGCGTGCGTTCATCAGACACGGTACTTTGTTATTACATTACTTCGGTGGGTTACCTCGGCCTCGACACCGTCGAACCGACATACTTTGCAGAACCCTGCAAATTCGTGGATGCGAAATTTTTTTGTAGTGGGCCCTCGTGCTAGGGAAATAAACCCGCCCCACGAGACCGCAATGCTAACCTGCCAGCGCATTCACGCATCCTCAGACAAGGCCAATTTCAGCGAGCACCAATATCTTCGCTCGCCGAGGCAGCAAACTATCGCTGCAGTCCTAAACAGACAAGAAAATTCCTTCGATCACTACAGCACCTTTAACAGGCCCCGGCCTTCAGGGTAAACGTTTGACAACTGCCGATCTTACGGCGAGGGAGAGGAAAACTTGGAATACTTTCTTCTGGAACAACTTAAGGACCTTTTACAACAGGCCAGTCAATATAAATTCAACATACTAATAATCCAGGAAACGAGCTGGACTGGAAGTGATATTCAAGATATGAGATCGCACAAAATATTCAAAATTGGGAAGCCTGCTGGAAAGTGAGAGTTTAAAGTAGCCTTTATTTTGTGGATAGGAAGTTTTAAGGAAGTCAATGAATTCTTCAAAATTTGGCTGAAAAAGGACGAAGAAATGAAGGAAACGTTCTACAATCACCTAGAGAGACTAGTCAACTCATTGCCTAGAAACAAATAATCCTGGATTATTTCAACGCAACAACTGGAGGAGATAGCCTCCACGATGAAAAAAATGACAACGGCCAGCGCCATATGTTCGACTTGCTTCCCACATCGGCGCATACATAAAACGACCTGGGTATCATCGTATAGCAACACACAAAACCAGATGGACCATGCTCTGATCCAACAACGGTGGGCCTCGAGCATATTTGACGTCCGTACATACAGAGAAGCCAATTATAACTCGGATCATTACTTGATCAAACTAACCTATCGAAAAAAAATTAGACTTCGACAGGCTCCACACAGCTTCTGTGGCGAAAAATTTAATGGAGACCCTCGAAACCAAGCTGGCTTCCACTCTATCAGATACATCCCTGAAACCCAGCAATGAGCTATGGGTGGAAGTGAAAAATTATGAAAATCTCAGAAGAGTGGCGAATAAAATAATTAGAATTAAGTAAAGACAAGTACTTACAGGAGAAAATTAACGTGAGTTACAAAAATATATCGAGTTCACATAAGTAGGAAAATCAATAATAATTCTCTCACCTCTAAACATGGTGGTTGACATCACCGGTGTGTATTTAATAAAAGTGATTTAAGTTCTCTTCGATCTTCCCTCCAAGCAACTTTTAAACAATTAGTTGGAGCTGCCTTGAATACCATACGATTCAAGTTTACAGAGTAATAGGTTATGATCAACTGTATCAAATGCTTTTTTCAAATCTACAAAAATTGCGATAATATAATCTCCTCTGACAAGTCCTACATTGATGAAACGTGAGACAGATAATAGCTCCTTGTTCTTCTGAAGTCCAAACTGCTGTTGGTTTAAGTAAGAATGTAAGTAAGAAGTAAGTAAGAATGATGTTAGAGGAATGTTTAATGTTTATTCTACTAAATCCCGTCTGAAATGCAACCGGTCGATCATTATTCGGGTTTAGATGCACACCACCCTTATATATTGGAACTATTTTTGCAAGTTTTTCATCGTCAGGATATGATCCATTCTTAATATATACGTTTACAAAATCTGCCATAAGCTCGGCTATATCCTCCTTGATCATACTAATCTCATTCTTCGTGATGTGATCGTCACCTGTCAAGTAGAGGAATTGCCAGACAAGCGACCCCCCAGCGTCTCCGGCTGCTGCGAGTCCTTTTTATCTTTTAAGACTGCCCGAACAAAATGTGCCACATGGTTCCATTTGTCAGCCGATCCAAGCATCACCGCAACTGTACTATCCGGGTTGAGCTCACCCGTCTCCCTGTAGAGGTCCCGTCGCAGCCTGTCCAATTTTTTGTACACAAAAAATGTGTGGCAGGCATCGTCTTTTTCTTCTGGGCAAAACCCAATATCAGGGGAACGTGACTTACCAATCTTATGCAGATAGGAGTGAAAACACCCATGCCCTCTCAAAAGCTGCGTCAGATAGAAGTCAGTCTCGCCATGCCGGTTGCAGTTTGTGCTTTAAGCTTCTTATATTTGCGTATAAGAGTGTCAGATTTGTTCCACTTGAATGACTTGTATGATTAACAATCATTATCGAAGTTGCACCAATCAAAATCCTTCATTTAAATTTCGGACACTCTATCGAATCTGCTCTGTGAGAATGATCAGCATTCAGATTATTTCCAATACAGTTGTAGCACCTCTCATGCATGCTCTTGCAATCCTTTGTGCATAATTTTCTCCACATTTCACACAGAAATTTGCAGCATTACGCGATTTTTTTTCAACCTGTCACATGAACAACAAAAGATATACGAAGAAAGTCTTGCCCGGAATTCCAAGAGAGTTGACAATCAAGTATAAATACTCCGTATCAATCGAATTATTGATTGATTATAATTCTTATTGCAAACTAGGAAACAGGTGTGTGCTGTTTGGTAATTTAATCTTTCTTTTGGTGCTCTGAATTGTTAACAAGAAGTTTTGAATATAACGAACCCTATGAAGAAAAACATTACACTGGCGTCAGGTGTGGAGTTCAAATATTTGTTTAATAGCAATTAATTGACTTGAACAATTGAATAGTACGCGATGATAGTGAGATTGGATAGAAAACTCGTTTCGAAAATTCGTGAAAAGTTACTGGAATATTGTGGTGCAAATAGAGTAAGGACGAAAAACGTGTCCGATCTAACTATGAAGAAGCTCAAAAAAGAGCTGAGAAAGCGCGATAGACTAACAGCGGCAAATGAAGCAGCGCTGATGGCCGAGTTCGAGTACGAGAATCAAACGAGGAGTTCAACTCACGGTGTAAGCCACTCTTACTAGTCTCTATGGCCACCACACTATCATTAGCATACTGACCAAAGCCGCACAATGGTAGAAGCCATACAATGGCGAGGGCGAGACAAAGTGCCTCATAGTTGCCCCATTACTATATGCTGGCGGCTGTTATTTCAGTTGCATGCTTTGCTGCTTCTTTGATGTTGATTTGATATTCTTCTGTGTCCTGTACTTCGTCTGCCTTACATATAATATATACTTTCTTTTTCATTAAAGCAATGGCCATCCCCTCGTTATGATTTCATTTTCTTTTAACATATTTCATTAGGTTTTTCATTATTTTTGTTTGCTTGTCTTGTATTTTGCCTCATCCGCTTTCTCAATAATCAGTCTACAGTTGTCGTCTTGCTTTGTTCTGTACATTCCTCTGGGGGCATTGTTATTGCTACTTCCGCGTTTTCGTAGTTATGAAAGTTATGCTTGGATGGTGTTAGGTGGTTTTGTAATGATTTTCAACATTTTAAGTTCGAACGCGGAACCGACCTCTCATCGGTTCTAGACGTTAAGTCTGAGTAGTGCCAACGGATGGTACCAACAGGTTAACCAATCCGTGCACCGTAACCCATTCACGCGGTGGCTGCTTGTCGGCCAGCTAGTTCGGAGAGGATTTCGGTCGCGGGTCTCCGAATGGGTTACGCTCAATTACAATATTTTCAGCCACCTGAACATGCCCGTTTTCAAAACGCGTTATCAAACAAAACCATACGGAGAAGAAACCTATTCTACGTTACTCCGTATTTCTTCATTCACCAGTCAAGAATACAAAATCTAATTTTTATTTCGCGTTCCCGAATTTCCGACGCGGTACCGAAAAGTATGCTACTCGAAATTAACCCGACGAAGACTACTCTAATAAAATGTCAAAACTACAAAGGTACCGCGTACCGCGCGCGACGCGAAACCGACTTCAGCGGATTTGGCGAAACCCTACCCTCGCGACGGCATACCTACCCTGCACTCACTTTCCCGCTGAAACAGAAAGAACCACTGAAAAGGAAAGTCTTTTATTAATTAGCAATTCATTTTATTACCCTTTCTTTTTTTACGAAAATTTTCTAATTAGAATACCCTGTTAATTGATACGATTAGATTAGATTCTATTTTTCTCTTTTAAGTAAATATATCTTGTACAGAGACTCTATTTTGTTTTATAATAAATCAGTAGCGTCAATGAGATTTAGGATTTCTCGATTGTTCATTTCATGTATTTTACTTTACATTTAATGGTTTATATTGAATTCGATTTTTAGTATTTTTAGGTTTAACGTTAATGTTAAAAGGAATTAAGCAAATAACAACGTCAGGTACGTTTTAGCATAAAAATAATGTAATTAAAAATTTTTTTTTTAATGGCCCTTTTGTTCATATTTATTTCACTTTCTTTATCATAAATAACAATTACGGAAAATTACAATGAATAAATGATATATGAAACATTTTTGGAAAATTTCAGAACTTGAGCACACTTTCAAAATTCAACATAGATAAAAAAAATTAAATATTTAGATGCTACTGATCATTGTAAGATTTTCTTTTATTCACAATATATTAAAGGTTTTCTTGTATTTAACTTCATTGTATTGTCAGTATATTACGACTCGAGAAAATATTCAAGACGCCAAGATTCTCAAAAATGATCAAGTTTTGCATTTGTTCCCTTTCTATTTTCTTAATATTTTATATTTTCCTGGTAAACTATGCCTACATAATACGTACTTCTGCACACGGGATCTACCAAGCATTTAGAATAAAATGTATTCTCATTTTCGGATACGCCAGGAACGATTCTTTTTCAGTAATACATTAATGAAGATTATTGTTTTTTCTTTCTGCATTCACACTCTTCTAGTTCGACTAAGAACTGATTGCTAATTACATTCTGATTTGCTCTTACATTGTATTTTAAAATGTTTACATATTCTCATAATAAGTAATATTTCCGCATTCAACAACTTATTAGTCTACCCTTTGACTACTAAATTATTATTTTAATAGGTATGTATGTATATATATTAAAATTTTTCCTTCAACATGTGAAGTATAATATATAATGACACAAAAGCAAAAATTTAGGGTCGTTCAAAAAAAGGATGCGCATACTTTTTCGACAAACTTGGAATAACAAGATGTTTGTAGATACATTTTTTTCTTTGTTTTGTAGCCAGAAATCAACATATCTTTTATCATCAGAATTAAATTTATAAATTTTATTTGAAACGAATAACTTTTCCGCAAAAAAAAGGTAATTTGATGATTGTTAGCTATGCTTAAAATGGAAAATGAACGTTAAATCATAGCTTGCAATACATAATAATAAATGATGCGTAAATACAAGAAAAAAACAATTACAAACTTATTATCTTATCGTCTATACTAACATCATGGAACCTAATATCCAATCGACTATGATATACTTATTAAAAATATTGATATAAATGACAAACTTCTATACAAAATAACACTAGAAATAGTATTAGAAAAAAAAACTGTGACTTAATTCGAAAAGCCGCGACCAATTACCGTGTTTATATGAACATCAGTTGTCAGAGAAAGACAATTAAATGAACTACATGCATCCTTCTAAAGTCTTTTTATATATATCACGCTAAAAATTCATACAGCCCTAATACACTGACACGAAACTGCGTTTATTTATGCAATTAATCAACGTTAACGCTCTTACTAGTTCACTTTGCGTCCTAAAATTACTAGTTAACATGTTAAAACCTTCGTTTTATTTTATTTCCCGCGGTTCTTCCTTATTTCAAAGACTATGATCATCATTTTTGTATATTACGATTTTGCTTTTCAGTTACATTTGTCTAATTTTGCTTGACGAAAATCACCTATTCTGTGTGCGCAAACCTATGCATATCGCAGTAAGCTTGCAATCCAGAATGGATGGAAGAGAACCAAACATCCATGCGAAAGTAAACTTGATTACTCTTGCCTACATGATCTGTGTAGTTGCTTGTTGAATTTTCGAATAAACTGAACTGACAAGAACCGAATACTGTGTGAATGCTTGAGCGATAGGTAAAGTATAAACAAAATGAGTCAGCAGACAGCTCGGTCCAGTTATTATACAACACAGTTGCGTGGAACGAAAAACTATAAAATTATGCCAACAGTCGGTATGTAGAAAGATATTAAACTTTCCGTATGTCGATTTTGATTTTCGATTCTCGAGCACACGTTAAAATGTTATTCTATCAAATCGAACTTTAAGCATACGAGTATAATACTGGAAATGGTATAGATTCGTTATGGTTTCGCTACGGAGCGTACTCACGGACATATATTGGTTGATTTGGGGAATGAGGGGAAAATCAAAACAATTGAACGATTACCTGATTCCAAGCCTCCTTGATGTATCGAATTAACTCGTCCTGTTGTGTGATGGTTTCGCGCGGCTGTTGGGGCGGCCTCCGTGTCAGCCCAGGCGCTTGGCCGCGTCTTGACTACTGATAGGCATTGTTTCGTTCCATGGCAACCTATGTATCATTATGATCTTCAAAAGTGCGCATAACCACAACTCCTTGACCGAAAGAACCGCTCGTCAATTGGACGTTCGATAAAACAAAAGATCGTCCATCATATCGCAGGTATCTGACTTCTGGATTTGTACATGCAACAAGTCGCACAAACTTCTGCCATCGTTTATGAACAGGCAAAAATGCGTAACATTATGAAAATAAAGTTGCCAAATCTTTGGAAGCGGGAATATCATCAATCGTTCGTCCAGTCGCCAGAATAAGAAAGTGCTCTCTCACAAATCCGCGATTGCAAAACAGGAAAAAATCACACGTAGAAAATACACACAATAATCAAGTGCAGAAACTAAGACGTATAATGCGATTGTATGACACATTCGCTCTATTATAAATAAATTATAGAGGAGAGTTGAAAACTGTTTTAGTTATAAAAAAGTCGTCGACATCGATTGTACGCTATGATTGGCGTCGATTTTCCCGCCGTTTTTTTCCTCGTGGCGTCGGACTGTCAATCCGACAACCACCGACAAAACAGATGTGCGGAATGGAACGCCACATGGCGGCAATGTGCATTTTTATTTGTCGCCAGTGGCATAGTGTTTTGATGGCAACGGTGGAGGGGGGCATTCCCAGATGGATATGCCTCGAAATGTGTCGGGGTTTTGATTAATATTATGTTTCAAATATTTAAATCCACAGATCTAAATATTTGGAGAGAAAAAAAAATATTTTCTGCGCAACGATATCCGCACGAAAGATGAAGTCCGCTTGCATTTCGAGGTCATACCCATCTGGCCGGGTGCAAGGGTTCGGGATCGGAATCACTTCGATTCCCGGGCGTAGGCGTGACATTACAGTTTCCCTCTTGTTTAATATGTTTTTTCCCACTAAATTAAAGTTTTTATTTACATTCTAACATGATGAACAAATTCCGTTAGAAACCATAAGTGGCATCGCCAAATTTATCCTACCTTCCGAAAAGGATAAAAATTGCAATTAAAAACACCAGTGGAATCCTGCTGCCAATTTGAAAGACGCCATGACAGGAAGTGACGGAAAATGATTTCGAAATAATTTTAAATATAGGGTTTTCCAATAAGAGATGTTATTTTGAATAGATCTTGACATTTAACAACTTGCGACTTCTTCCTTTGGGGCCACGTGAAAGAGAAGGTCTACGCCAACAACCCAGCGTCGATTCAAGACCTCAAAGATGGAATTCGTCAGGCTATCGAAGACATAGGGCAGCCAATTTGCGATTTGGTAATGGAAAATTCCATGAAAAGGATATGGTCCTGTAAGCATGGTCGTGGTGGTCATTTGCCTGATGTTATTTCCCAACATTAACGACATACCTTTCTATTTATAATGAAATAAACATCCGATCATTTATAATAAAAAATGACATTTTTCTTTTAATATCAAAATAACACCTCTTATTGGAAAACCCTATATTTATCCAAATGCATGTAATCAACAAGAATTGATTAGAAGTAGCAATGATAGATTGCTGTGATAGCAATACGATAGGAATTCAGCTTTAAATTACGAGACAATTTTTACTTACCTATGCAAATGAGCACTTTCCTTCAAATACATGTCCCGTCTGCTTAGACCTGAAGAAGCTGCACTAGACGTCGCGATACCCGAGCCTCGCAACAATTCTTCCCTTTCGATACGAGTCGTATGATTTGCACAAATTTTATTAAATTCTTGCCGATAGCCCTGCAATATTTCACGATGACGTTGTAGTGTATGCATCATTGCCGTTCCGGATGATGGAATTTCAGCCATAGATTCATTGATTTCCGACAACTGAAAAACAGTATCATTTAAAGGTATAAATAGATTTATTTATTAACTTAGAAATAATAATATTTACCCGATCCAGCATCTGGGCAATCTCGGCAGATAGAGAATCAAATACATGTTCTCCCAACAGGGGTGAAGTGTCGGCAGAATGTACTGAGCCACTTGTTCCAGCTCCAACTTTACTAAACGCCACTAATTTCAAATCTACTTCATTCTCAAGATGCCGAGCTTGTTTGCGCAGTGCTAAAAACGATATAAGAAAGTCAATTTAAGATTTACGAGGAGTAATTTGTAAAATTATCACCGTCATAGTTAGGAATCCCCATTGTTAATGTAATCACTTTCCAACACAAAATGTCAACGCATTTTCGATGTTAAGAATTTTGACAGCTTCGTGGAGGCAGTGGCTCGTAACATATTAAGCTGATTATTTGGATTGTTTTCAACAGACCTTCATAGGAGAGCAGATTATCAATTACATTTGAATATATGTATTCTTTTGTTGGTGATAGGAGCTCTCTCTTCGCCAAAGTATTGAGTTTGCTTTCCATTAGATCCTATTTGAAGGAATGGTTATCGAAAAATGATAAGGGTCGTTTTCTGGTAAAGAATAAAAATTTCTGACCATCTCGTAGATTTTGCGACATATGTAAATGATCGATGCTGTTCCAATTTTCATCATTAGTGCTGCATCGTATAGACAACTTTTGCGACTTAAATGGTTCGGAACGAAATTGCAATTCATTGACAGACTCCAGAGATATATATTACGTAAGTGAAACATATACTAGTAGTATATGAACAGTAATTTAGCTAATCTGCTTAGCACGCTCCTCCGAACTAGATGATATAGTATGGTGGTCGGTGGTTCGTTTATAAGGAGTAGCCATGACTGAGCAAGAGATACATCCGCCTGTCGCACAATGCGTCGTCATTACGTTTTTAACAAATAAAGGCGTTAAACCCTCGGAGATTTTTACTCATTTGAAGACGAAGTTTGGGGACAGAATATCGTCTCAGAATCGAATGTATACGTTGGCCAGGGAATTTAAGGGTGGGTGAAATCGTGTCACAAATGAAATTCATGAAAACGTCCAAGACTGGAAAGCTGCATGCAATGATTTTTTTTTTGTATCAAAGGAGTTTTGCTCATTGATTTTCGTCACGATCAACAAGCAGTGAATGCGACCTACTATTGCCAGTTCTTACAGCCAGCGAAAACCTCGTATCGAGACAAAAGATGAAGTATGGCCATTCGAGAGATCACCCTTTTCCATAACAACGGAAGCTGCACACTGCGGCTTTGACAAGGGATAAACTGGAAGAAATGGGCTGGGAAACATTCGAATACTCTCCTTATAGTCCAGACTTGTACCTCTGTGACTCCTTTTTGTTCGCGCCCCCCTGAGTCAAAGTCTAAGTCAAAAGCGCTTTATTCAATACTAATCACTATAAATTTTAAAAGAATATAAAGCAAATTCCAAACAATAACAATACAAAAACTTAATGGCCCAAATGGCTCTCTAAATTTATACGTTATCAATTAATTACATTTGATAAAAAAAACCATAGCAAATTCAAATTAATTAGGATTATTACATGTTTTATGATTCGATTGGAAAATTCGCTCCCCCTGAAAGAATCACTTGGAGGAAAGTGATTCCAAACCAATGAAGAAGTGAAGAAGCACATGTGCAATTGGTTGACAACTCATCCTAAAACTTTTTATGAACACGCAATATTCGAACTTCCAATGGTAACAAATATATATAGACAACTGAGACTGATATGGTTTGTGTAATATTATTCAATATATATATGAAACAAATTACCATTTAGGTTTCACTCACTCTCGTAACAATAACGTTTTGTTTTCTGAAATAATAATCGAATTTCAGCGCAACTTTATATAAAAATGTGATCAACTTTTAACCGAATTCTAAAGGCTTTTTATAGAGTCAGAGTACTTAAATAGCAACATTATTTCCGATAACAGCTGATGCCAAAGGTTCTCCGTTGTTCTGAGGTTAGTTCTGTTTAGCATTCATCATGAATAGGCTCACGCATCGCATATATGGTGGAAAGGCAGAAGGAAACATTTGCATTTTTCTATAATTTGTCTGTCAACAAACAGAATTGCTGCATAGCGAGCGATTATAATCCACAAGGAGTGTTCGAAACACCATTTATTCAGAAAAAGTCAACGTTTTGTCCACTTAAATGGCCGGTGGGATAATTGCTCTATATGTCGAAAATAATGAGGTCACAATATTACAGTCAACGATGAAAGGTACAGAGACATGATTACTATTGTAAATTGTTGGTGCCTCAATTGAAAGGCATTAATGCTGCTGACATATAGTTTCAGCTGGACGGGGCAACATGCCACACAGCGCACGATGCAATTAATTTACTGAAAGACACATTTGAGGAACGACTAATTTCACGAAACCACCCTGTTAACTAGCCACCGCAATTGAGCAATTTGACACCATTAGAATACATTCTTTGAGAATATGTAAAATCGAATGTTTACGCAGATAAACCAAAATCAATTGAACACTTGGAAGACGAAATTCGATGCATTATTGTTAAAATACAGCCCAATTTATAACGAAGAGTGTGCGAAAATTGGACCTGCAGACTACACCACGTACGTGCCAGTCGCTGCGGTCACATGCCCAAAATCATCTTTAAGTTTTGATGGCAAAAAAAATAAAATACCTTGTAAAGCAAAGCCAATTTATTTATTTATATTTTTATATCAAAAACATTTTCCTTTCTTTTATTTCAATTTTAAGTTTTCCACTCCTAAAACCACCCTTTATAGGAGAGTTGGTTTTGAATTTGATTACATTATGTTACATTACATTTTGTTGCTGTTTTCTTTTTTTTTGAAGCACTATAGCGCCTTTCATGCTTTCGCTTAGAGATAGTTAGAGTATCTCATTACCTTATTCGAATGTATGGACACTCAAGAAGCTTATATAGTCAGTACAATACTTTGGCCGTATGTCCGTCCACTCGACAGCGTCATGTTCTGATTTTAAACTAGTACGTATCATAATTGAACGAATTTAAAGTCCATTCGAAGAATCACTTGATAAAAAATCTTTTCAGCAAGGGGATTCAAGCTAGGAACCCTCGGCTTACGCAGCGAGAACTTGAACCACTACACTACGCAGACTATATGTTTTTACTTATGACTGGGCATAAACTTTGAATGTAAATAAATTGAGGAAATCTGATTATCGTATCGAAACAGAATTCAAATTCTGTGACTAAAAATCATGAAATAGCTACATAACTTTTGGAAAAAAATAAAACATATCTTTTAGGAAAAAAATCGACTTTAAAATGTCGTAAAAAGAGTGAAATAAAAGTCATGGAAGCGGTGTCATATCAGTTTTTTTCTGTTTTAATCATGTTCACCATACGTTGGTAATTGTTGTACTAAAATGAGGAAATTGATTTGGCAGTTTATTTCATTTTGAAGTTGGATATCTTCTATTATGCTAAAAGCAATTTTTTTATTTTCTAAATTTACCTAAGCAATTTTGTACTGTTGCGTGTACGATTGGAATTAGCGAGGCGACGCGTGATTCATACATGCCTGTACAAATATAAAATGATTTATCTATTTATTTGCCGAAACATGGCAGATAATTTCTATAATTATAATTACTACACCATATATAAATATAAAAGTAATTATTACATTAAGGTATTGAGGGTGAGAAGTATTTTATTATTTTTGATTTAAATAAGACCTTGGATATAGATGGGGAGTTATGGTCACTAAACATATTGAAATGTCTACAACATTTATTGTACCCATAGCTAGTCTGGCGTCAGTTAATGGTAAGCATGGGAGTGTGCCTTATTTCTCTAACATCCTCGTTCAAGCGGGTTCGATCGCAGATAGCTTTTACATTAATAGTGCCCCTCAGGACATCAATGCTCGTAGAAAGATACGCGTCACGCCTCCTTATCGTTGTCGTACTTAAATATCATGCGATAAAGAGATCATAAAATTAATGAATATACAAAAGAATATGAGTTTGATTATCAACAAAAATTAACAAGGAACGGGGACAATAGGTGTTGGAGCTCTGCTATAGAGTTAAACGTTTATTCTTCAAATGTAATTCAATGAGACACTGTTTCACGGAAACATTTTTAGAAATCATTATTTCTGAAAATTATTAAAAGATTCCTTCCATTTCCCTGATTTTTACATGAAAATCATTCATAAACAAATACAGTTCAGTGTTATTCCAACATTTCTTGCATTCCGAAAGAAATGTCATCCCCCGTCCATTACTGTCTATTGCTCTTCTCCCCCCGGCTCTACACACACACTCTCAAACCATGAACGTATACGTACAATACTGCTCGCGTACTAACTTCTCGCCCATCCTAAAATGGCGATTAAGCACGTTTCGCTCTATATTCGCGTGTGATTTCCCAAGTTTTTCGTCCCGGAAACAATACAATTTTGCATGGAAAAATGTCGCGTTCAGTCTAGGTGAGTGGATAAAGTGTCAGTAAATGGAGTTAACCTAAATTGTGCATAACCTCAAATTATGTGCTGGGAAAGTTTCCAACTAGCGAAAATTTTCTATGGACGATGACGACTTGTTGGTAAAATGGCGATTCATGGCAGTGCCGTGGTTTTTTTCGGCAAGTCTCGACCCGGTTGTGATGTAACACGATCGCCCATGGCGAGTTTTTGAAGTGCCGAACGTTGAATTGGTGTTAGCTGCTAGGTTTCTGTGATTTGTTTTGATTTTGTCGAATTCTTAACCTCATTTGCGCATAACCTCACACGATAGTATTTTGTTTTGTTCGGGGTGTACGTCTGGAAATTTGAATCGATGAAATTTCTTCACAGATGCACGTCGCCATTTTTTTATAGGTCAAGAGAGCGGTAACAGTGGAATGAAATTCGGTATGGAACACTTGAATGCAAATGTGTGAGTGAGAGTGTGAGACTCGTGCGATTGAAAATTGCTCAACGTAGAGGAGTGTCGGGCTTGACGGAAACTGTCAGATGAATGCAAAATAATTGAAATAACAGCGACGATCTCTCAACATGTCTTAATGGGATAAGCTGTCTAGTTAGCTCGCAAGTTCAAAGTTAAATAAAAGAACAGGTCAGGAAAGACCCACGAACGAGCACCAATTAAATAATTAACGTTTAATATTACTGTTTTAATAATCGATAACACTTAACAACTCAAATCAAACTGATCGCTAATGAAGGAGGTTAAGCATTTATTATCTATATCAAATTATGTTTATATTTTACATGTTATTAAATCTTGAGAATCTACCGACATTCATCTATAGATGTTCTGTCCTTATACTGTTTTGTTTTAGCACTACAGCCCCCAATGGTCATATTCATATTACATCTTCCATGAAGGAAGATCCCTGCAAACGCAGAAATGAGAAAAAAAATACAGACAATCCATTTGGACTGAAAATTTGAATGAAATTGCGTCCTGAGATTAAATTATAAAAGAAATCACTTTATTGCTACAACAGACAACTATTCCACGCAAAGTGCTCATTTTCCAACAAAATGTATCAATTTTTTCACGCTGAAAATAATAACCCCAGGGACCCAACTTGTTAGGTGAATGTAAAATGATGGCCCCTTGGAACGTTTGGATAAAGAAAACCTAAGGTACTTTAGCGAATCCCCATAAAAGGAAATGGGCCTTTAAACATTTTTACCAATGTTAATCATGTGGAGTATCAAATGAAGTCTTTGTGAGAATTTGCCATAACATGTTTTCAAGGTGCTCTTTTTGCAACATCTGGTGCAGGGGGAGATGTATTGTACAAAAAGGATTTCCACATTGTGGCTGGTGAGGGTAGTTTAGAACGGGTTACAGATAAATCCTGTGTTTGATATCTCGATGTTTATCTTGATCAGTAAGTATCTGTACTATATTGAATATATAAAGATAATGCTCAAAAATCACTCAAAGCGTTTATGTGCCTTCGACGACTCTTTCATTCCAGATACATTGATCAAAATGTCAAAGTAATCTGATACAAGACCCTGGTCACACCAGTCTTGATATGTGGATTTCAGATCTGGTATAATCAGAGTGCTAGTACAATGGACTGATCAAGAGTTTTCGAATGAAAATGTCCGTGCATGTACTGGTCTGTATAGAAATCTGAGACGAATTTGAAACATTTTATTCGGATTTCGCAGCCGTTCCACCCTACAGACGATGGGTACATTGAAACTTGTCTCACTGACTATATTTCCAGAAGTATTCGTATAAACACGCGATTTCAATCTATTGAATAGTCTACAGCAAGGAACAGTAACTGCGCCTCTGCTTTTCTCAATCTTTATCACAATCTAAATTAGTGGCGTTTGCTGATAAGCTGATTATCCAATACGGCAGACTGAAAAGCATCAGTTATTCAAAAGAATCTTCAAGAAATGTTCAACAATATTCAGTTCTACACAAACAATTGGCGAATGAAAGTCAATGCGCAGAAATATTTTGGCTGACGCAGGCAGATCAGAGCGGGTACCTCATAATCTCTGCGTTTGACACCTAGGTGTTCATATGGATAATTATCTGTACTATAACGAACATGTTGAGATAATGCTTAGTAACACGCGTAAAGCGTTCATGCTCTTACGACGCTAGTATGATGGAAATACTGAATTTTTTCTAAAAGAAATATCTCATGCTTGTTCTAGTTTGTATAGAAATCCTGAAACAGATTGAAAACAATATATATCCAACCGAAGAATTGACCCAGTCGATTAGGTATCAAAAATCGGTACATTCACATTGAGGCTTATTCCAAACCACATTGCGAATTTTGTAACTCTGTGCGAAAATCCCTGGATTTCGCTGCCATTCCACCCTACTGATGGGAATATTGAGACATATCTCACAACTGGCTTCAGTCCTCCTGAAGCATTTGTATATCTAGATAAGAATCATTATATTTTCGATTCGGACGATATTCTGATTGCATTTCATGTATGTAGGTGGACCACCGACAAGACGATAGAATATCCTCCGAATTCGAGTGCAAGTGATCAACATATGCGATGGAGATACTCTGTTACAATGTTTGTTGAAATTAATGTAGCGGAGACTTGATCATCTCGATATTGTTGACTGGATGGTTACATATAAAAACAATCAAAGTTTACTGTTGGTCTTTTGCTTTTTTTTTTTGTTACGCTCATCCATTGTTGGTTGAGTTTTGTGTTTTTATTAGTTTAATATTTGTAATCGAATTCATTTTCGCCTTCACAAAATACTCCAACTGAAAATAGAAAAAAGACAGCTTCCTTTTAATTTTGTGTATTATTTTTATTCTCGAAATCGATTTTCGACCGTAATCGTTCGGTCTTCTTCAGCGCTGAAGAAGACCGAACGATTACGGTCGAAAATCGATTTCGAGAATAAAAATAATACACAAAATTAAAAGGAAGCTGTCTTTTTTCTATTTTCAATTAGTTTAATGTTAATGATTAGAATTTATAGATTCGGTTTATTTGCAGGATTTTTTAAAAATTAGTTTGATGAATGTAAATTATCCATTATTCAATTTAAGTACAAATAGATTAGATTATAAGATATGAATTAGATTAAGAATATATTTGTAAAATCATATGTAGTTACAATCATTTCAAAATATTTTATAGATTTAGTTTAAATTGGTTTTTTTTTTGTATTATATGTAATTTTTGTGATATGGTTGGTTGATGTTTCACATTTTTTTCTTTAATTTTTATTAAAAATATTCATTTTTATCTAGTTTGCACTAATTTTAATTACTTATTTTTATGCAGTCTATGCATTTAAATTTTTTGAATTGAGATGCATAAATTTAAAGTGTCCTTGGGGCCATTAAGTTTTATGTTTTAAATTCGCTTTATGTTTGTTAAATGTTAAGGATGGTGTAAATAAAGCATATTTTCAATTCAAAAGGCATTCGTATATTTGGGCGTGAATTGGCATGTTTTTGATTCTGACGCAATCTATGTATTGGTGGCTGAATGGCAATGGCTATTTTTTTTTTAATTACTAAAATATTTGTGGTTTGTGTGTTTTTTTTTTCGTTTATCTTTCTTGATTTTCAGCTAATTGCTACATTCAGTGTTATTGTTTGTGTGTTAACAGTTTTTTTTTTTTTTTTTTTCAAAAATTAGAATTCCGATTTTACATTTAGGTTAGGTATATTTTGATGTAGTTACATTGGGATAGGATAAAGTTTTTGGTTAGAGTTTATTAGAATTAAGTGAGAGCATATCACGCGTTGTCCGTCGTTCGTCCGTCTATCCAGCTGCGATACATTCTGATTGTGTACGTTCTATAACGTGTAAATTTTTAGTAGATTTGGTTGGTTTTTTCTCACTTTTTTCCAATTAATATGTTGTAGTGAAGTAGGTAGATTAATGTCCGTAAAGGACTGCAGCGATGGTCTGCTGCCTCGGCGAAAGAGGATGTTGAGATCCGCCGAGATTGGCCTTGTCTGGAGAAGCGTGAATGCGCTGGCAGGCTAGCGTTGCGGTGTCGTGGGTCGGGTTCTTTCCCCCAGCACAAGGACCCACTACAAAAGAATTTCGCATTCACGAATTCCTGGGTCACAAAAAAGAAAGTCGACCGAAGTCGAAAAAAGGAGGTAACCAACTAAGGGTTGGCGATTGCAGATAAAAAAGGACAAACTGGACCTGGGGAAGACGGATGGACTTAAGGGGACTTCGTCGTTACCCGACGATTCTTATGGCCTACAAATAAGAGTGGGGCATCCAGATGGAGATGGTGCCCCCTCGCACCCTCCCAACCGGATCAAGATCAAAACGTAGACGTGGTCATATATTTCACTTTTGAGTGGAAAACTCATACTAACATAATTTGCATGAACTTCCCAATCAAAAGAGAAATATAGACATGACCAATTTATGTTATAGAATTATGTGATGTAATCACATAACCCTAAACCATAAAAGGGCACGCGAGTGGAAGGCCATTCTAACCGAGCCCACCCTTGTTAAACAAAAAAAGACGGTGGAGCGCGCCCGATGGCTAGCCCATATGAACGAAAGAGCCTGCCATCGATGCGGAACCTATACCCTATCTGATCGCGCGAAATGGAACGACCGACGGTTTACGTTTAAGAATCCATTTTATTTATATTATTTTTCAAAAAAATTTTTTCCTTTAACATCAGCTTGCTTTTTGTTTGGTTTCGCTGAACAACAGAATTTAATCTAAATGCTATGGAAATCTATTAGATCATTAAAGTCTTCAATTGTTTGCACTCTTATCAATAAATGTCTCCACTTAATAGAGATTCAAATAATGATGAATTATTTGAAAGCTTATTCGAATGAAAATTTCGCTTTTCCTTGTATTGCGGACTCATTGCGTTTTTCATTAAATATAAGATGGCGTCCAATATGAGTACATTCAGATTTAAATACATACAATACAAAGGAAGTATTACATTGAGATTCAATTGCGGCAGTAGATTGACTTTCCGTCATATGGTACTTGTTGCACAATTTCTTTTGAAAATTTCTCAAAGCTCGAAATATTTCTGGAGAGAAAATCATTGAAGTATGGAATATCGCTAGTCAATAGAATGGAATTAACTAAGAAGCAAGTCATTAACGTAGAACAAAAGAGAATAAACATAAATTTAATATGAAATGATTACTAACTACGACCCTTATATTATTTTTTCTTCATTATTTACAAGCTAAGGGTGGATACGTTCAAAACACAAATTTACATGATTTTTCCTCTTTTTTCCTACTTTTCTCATTGAAAGTCCTCTTTCATCGCTTATTTAATCTCGCTCCATACATCATAGAAGTAATTCTAGTAAATTTACTTGAATATAATTATAGTATTTAATAATTTTCTTTGAAAGCAGCCACAACTTATATATTTTTAAATATTGTACATAAATTCAATTTAATGTTACTTTCAATTTATATTTTTTGTTTTTATCTCATCAATAGCTATTAAATTAAAAAAAATACCTCTACATTGTAAGATCATTTTGTTTTTGGTTTTAGATTCTCCCTTTTTCTTTATTTTTCTTCTGTATTTTTGAGTACCACTATTTTATTTTTGAATTGTTACGGCTTAGAACGAGCACGGGAGGGAAATGGAAAAGGTAGAAAAGGCTTAATGAGACAACAAGAAGGAAAGATGGAGGTGACATTAGAGTCGTGAATTTGTTCCGAGTTATCAAATATGTGATAACAGATTTTCATTTAAAATATAACAATTACTTCTATTCTTTTCATCGATTTGTTAGGTACAATTTATGAAATTTAATATTTAATTTTTGTTAATCTTTGTTTTATTGTTTTTTTTTCATTTTTTTTACGAGGTTGTGCGGATGATCCATATGATAAATCCTCGGCTCTATTAAAACATGAATCGCAAACGAATATTAATCAGTACTCCTGAATGTTGAAAACTTCTTTTCTGTGGTTAATCCTTTGACTTTAAGAGCTTAATAGATTTCTTTGATTAGACCAAACATTAAATGAGAGAAGGAAACGAAATAAAAAGGTAGATATTTTCTGTTCAGGAGAATCGCTTGTGAGCGAATTAACCTACATCTCTGCCAAAGCTAAATGCGGATATGAATTATACACCAATATTAATTTCTCCTTTCCAAAAGAAAAACGATAAGCTATTGACTTTACTCACAGCATTGTGCACCCTTAGGAGCCGATCACCCATTTGTTTAGTTCGCGTCGTTGTCGCCGCCGCCGCTTTATCATCTATCAAACCTAGCTACGCTTTGTGATTCGGACAAGTGTGATGTACGAGTACATCCATACAGTCGTTACTTCACAAGGACTCAAACCGCAACCCAGCCAGCATCCTAGCAAAGATATACAAATCCTGACATATACACGACAAGTCCTGGTTCTGCACGTGTGGATGTTCCAATTTCTACGTTGCAACTTCTAGAAAGCGGAGCGCAACAGGAGGGCCATCATATGACAGAACCGTCCCATAGCTTCCGACAAAGCGAAACCCAAGATTGCGTATGAGAAAAACTGTCGTTGAGGGATGGATTCCTTGCGTAGCTGATGATCAGGGAACCGAATACTGTTCCGATGTCAGCACCCGAACTAGCAACTCCTACTGTGGCGGCACCAGCGCCGATGAATTTGGCTGCTGGGTTGGAAATAAATTGGCATACAATACCGCAAAATATTCCAATATGTACCTACCTGGGTTTTCGAACAATGCACCACCAGTGGTGAATACAACCTGCCCGAAGGTGTTAAATATTACGCCTTTCCCGAATGCCGTTCCCTTGGGCCGTGCGTAATTTGGACATGGAGTGCAGACTGCCGAATTTAGCGCTCGACTAAATTTGCGTCTCGTGTGCCACGCAGCCAAACGCCTTTCGCACAGGAGTACGTTCACAAAGAAAACGAAAAGACAAAGGAAATAACGACTGAAAACACGCACAATCCTTCGTCACCGGTTGAGGAAAGATTATCGACCAGCGGCCATTTCCCTCACTTTTTCTCGTGCTGTCTTTTCCACTACTTCCGACTTTTAGTACACCGGTTCGGCGTACCCGATCAACGTCCCTACGATGCTAATTTAATGTGGCGGATTTAAATTGTACTAGAAGAACTCAATTTGAACGAAGTTAAGAAAAATGAATGGGATTTTTAAAAATAGTAATAAAAATTAACTTTCATGAAAATTAAAATTAAAGGAAAACGTTTAAATTTAATAATAAGGAAAATTGATATAAAATTACATTTAATATAAAGGGAAATTGATAAAAAATTACATTTAACAATAATGAGAAAGAAAACTATTTCCCAAATGACGATTATGAACGGAATTAATTACTTTTCTAAATCTTCCACATAAAATTACAAATAGATGATAGGGACGTTTTCGAACAGTTGGCTTGAAAAACTGCTCGATTAATACAATGTTATAATTCTCATTTGATCCAGGTACGATATCGTTTTTTTTTTTGAATATATTTTTAAATTGCTAGATTAATTAAATATTAAGGGTATGATGAAGAATAAGCGCGGTTTTGATAGCGATCAATCCAGGTCAGTGTAAGAAATTGTGATTTTTCTGAAAATTCGTGCTTCTTCTGAACACTAATAATTAAAATCAGAAGAAATTTCCGAATATCATTCTGCATTTCACAGGATGGATCTCTTCAATCTTTCCATTTGAGCGATTGCTCCACCACTGATAATGAATATCAGAAGAAATTTCTGACTATCACTTCGGGAAGTTGGAAAATTCGACAATCTTATGGTTTACAGCGATAATGAACCCGAGCCGGAACAAAAGTATCCGTGAAAAATATGGTCTTGATAGTTTCGCGTACTACTCAAGCGTTCCGCGCCCACTTTTTCGTGTGCGAATCCCCGGTCGCCGGCAGGCTTCGTGCAGACGTCCACTACATGTGGCGATCAGAAACAGACTTGTCGCAACGGTGCTTTCTTGGCGAGCCCACTGCTCGCATCCAACCGGTATCTCCCATCACGTGATACCGAAATTCATTTTCATAAATTGCGTTGCAAAGAGGTTGGCGTGATCTAATTTTAATTATAAATTTAAATATTTTTATTTATTTACAATTAAAATTGGATCAAGTATAACGGTGCTTTTCCAGCAGTTTGCCTAGGCGACTGCTCGATTACTACATCTTTACTAGGGGCGTTGTCCAGAAACTTTTTAAACATTTTCAATTGTGGATCTGTTCAAGCATGAAAGCGAGCGGAACTATACATGGGAAAAGAATATGAACGCCAAAGCTCCTAGATGAATCAGATGCAGTTCTGAACTGGCGAGAGAGTTTACTCTAAACGATTTCTCCGTCTTGGTTGTTCCGAAACAAGACTGGGAATGGGAAGTTACGTGTATCTTCAATAGAAATAGTTATTTGCTTTATTGAACGTCTTGATACTATAAATTCAACCCCATTTACAAACATGTTTCAATTATTTCAACTATCACAAAATTCCTTGCTTTTTTTTTATTTGCTACAACAATAAAACTGCTAATTGAGAATGAGGTTATTAGTTACGTTTTTGAAATACATGCCTTTATCTATTATTATGCGACTTCGATTTAGCAAATCTGACATATCTTGATCCTGGTTGGGAGACACTGAAGATGACTCAAACGAATCGGAACGCGCCTACTCACACAGCAAAGCAAAGCTCGACGGCTTTTCAAGAAAAAAGGGAATTGGCTAGCGGATATAAAATAAATAAAATTATTGACGAGAGCATAAATATTTATGATTTCCAATATGTTCCCCACTTAAATCAACTTCCTTTCTATTTCGTTAACTCTTTTCTCTGCTTTATTTAGACCTTATAAAAACTTTTAACATAAGTCGAGAGAATGACCCTTAAACCTTTTCTCCATTTAAGTGATAAGGGCTAGGACTTACGGATTTAGATTTTTGGTCTAGGAAAGTGTCTTAAAACATTTATTTATGTAAAAATAAAAGTTTTAAATTGACGTTTAAAGTAAATTGAGATTTATTTTTCCTTTATGTAATTAGCCGGCATCAAAATACGTAAGAAATCAACAAAGCAATCAAATGTAATAAAATGAACGTTTCCGGATTCCGTATTGAATGGGTAGAGGAGATTCCCTCCTCTGCGGAAATAGTGAGCGAAGAAGTTATTGGAATGGATACTGAAAATGACGAAGAAGTCGAGGGAGCTGAGGAATATCTAGTCGGCGAAGAAATCATATCGTCAGTTGATATGAACTCACTACCAAACAGTTTAGATCAGGTTGCAGCGGAAAATCTAATTTACATGGCGCAAGATGGACATGTACAAGCAATGGGTGATCTCATCGAAGAGCAGGTTGAGGAGACAGATAATGCAAATTACAATGAAGTACAATATTTCGAGTGTCAGGTGACGGAAGAAGTGATTACCGATGATTGGGTACAAAATCAGGGTGAAGAAAGGTAAAATATATTATTGTCAAATTTTCGATATCAGTTAATTCATTATTCTACATTTATTATATACAGGGTTGAAATTCCCGCCGATCAGCTTTGTAGCTCTACAGACAATCAAATTGTAACGGAAATTGAAGTTCCCTTGCCGACTGATCAAGACGAATACACAGCATTGCGGCCATATCCTTGTGATTTTTGTAGTCGACGATTTCGAAAGAAAGTCAGTTTAATGAATCATATGATTGCACATCAAAATGATCGTCCGCATGTTTGTAATTTGTGTGGCGCGCGTTATATTCGACGTAGTGATTTACATAATCACTTTAAGGTGCATGCTCACATGCCGGAACAGAATTTTGATGATATTGATGAATCTTGTAAGATAATACAACATTTTAATACTAGTAGTAGTTTAATTTATTAAAAAATTACAGTCCTCAATGCTCAATTTGAAATCAAACAAGAATCGAGAGGCCATGAATACTACGAACAAGAACAAATTGAAACTCCACCTCCCGCGAAAAATCGTAGTCGCGGTGGCAAACGAAAAGTGAAACAAGAAGAAAGTCACTATGTACATCAAGACCTTCCAAATGTTGAGTCTCAAATGCAAGAACAAATCGAACGCTATCCCGTCATGGATCCTCGAAAGCCATTTGTATGCCAACAGTGTGGTGTAGCTTTTGCTCGAGAAAAAGCCTTATTATCGCATTCAAGAGTAAGTAATTTAACTTTTAAGCACTGAATATTATGTTCAATTACTAAACGTTACAGATTCACGGTGGTGATTCACCGTATGAGTGTACATCATGCAATGAAATGTTTTGGGACATAAACATGCTAAACGACCATCAAAAGACACATCACTTTGAAGCTAGTAATTCGGAATATGAACCCGAAAATGATGAAGAAACTGATTCGGATAATGACTCCAAGTATGGAGAGTTTTATTGTAATATTTGTGGAATGTCGTTTCATCGAAAAGATTTGCTTAAACGCCATTCAAAGACGCATGTTAAAAAGGAAATTTATGAGGCTGATACCCGGCATGCTTGTACTGTTTGCGGCGAATCATTTCAAGAAGCACTGGATCTTCTGGCACACGCCGAGGTTCATGCCCGATTTCAACCATTTAAGTGAGCATATCTGAGAATAGTGTTTAAAATGTATATTCAATATCATTTTATGTAGATGTACCCTCTGCGGAGAAACCTTCCTTGAAGAGGCAACAATCAAAAAGCATTTAAATAATGTGCATTCATCAGAGATGAACTCCAATTCGTGCAAATTGTGCGGAAAACAATGTCGTGATGGAAGATCATTGATGAAGCATGCATGGGATCACTCGCTCAAGAAGAATCATTCGTGCTCGATATGCGGAAAAACGTTTCATAATAAAGCAAGGTTTACCTTTAATAATTTTTAACTTGATGGGAATTGATATTAACCTTAAGTATATTTCTTCAACAGACTTAAACGGCATATGGTATCACATCGCAATAAATCTGTAAGATGTGACGTATGCAATGAAGAATTTCCTGATGGTCGGAGTTTAATGAACCACCGCCATTCGCACAATAATACATCTGGTCGACAATTTCCCTGCAACGAATGTGGCAAAACATTCGGGTCAAGAAGTTCACAACAAATTCATATTCGTATACACACTGGAGAAAGACCATATGGTTGCCGGTATTGTTATAAAGCCTTTGCTGATGGTGGAACGTTAAGGAAGCATGAACGTATCCATACTGGTAAATAATTTTATCTTCGTTAGCTGTGAAAAATAAATCGTTTATTTTTTGTTTATTTAACTATATCTTTAAAAAAATCTCATGAGCTTACTACTTTCCTTTTATTTTTACCAGGTGAAAAGCCTTACGCTTGTTCGGTATGTCCTCGCGCTTTTAACCAAAGAGTTGTTCTTCGCGAACACATCCGTTCACATCACTCAGCGCCCGATACTAAACGAGGCACGTCCTCAATGCCATATTATTGTACAGTCTGTTCAGAAATGTTTACAGCTTCGACGGATTTAGTTCAACATCTGATACAGCATAGTGATTTGAATACAGCAATGCAAAGGCAACCGGTGGTAAGTAGGAATATATATTTTATTCCGTTTTTGAGTAGATTTTTGGAAGTTTGACTTTTGCATGCAATAACCATTATCTAACTTGGACATATTTTTACTTCGATTCACAAAATAATTATTATTGAAAACAGAACTCTCTTCGAATTCTGACATCGTTATAGGCAGTCTGTTGCATTTTTTAACGCTTAAGTTGCCATGCTAAAAAAAATCATCGTAAAAGCCCAATTGGGGTGCTACCAGGACCCCACTTAATTAAAGAGTGTCAGGTAATAAATATGAACGCAGTTTTAAAGCAAAATAAACCGGAGGAACGTAATCTTTTTATTTCATGTGATCACGAGTTAAGTAAATTCGTAATAAAATAACTGCTAGTACAATTGTTCATTATGAATTTATTTAGTAATTTTAAAAATTCAATGGCTGGGGTCTTCAACAGAGGCCGTATAGGCCCTTGAGGTTTAAATATTTATTATACTTATATTATACTGACCCAAGCATCCGCAAATATATATATATTGTACGCCTTTGAGCGACGGGTCCTGAGGCGAATAATCGGAGCGAAACTAGATGGGGACAAATGGCGAACTCGATACAACCATGAGCTGCATGAAATGTTTGACGAGCCGAAGGTTTCAAAGATACTGCGGAAGCTGCAATGGGCTGGCCACATGAATCGTATGGATGAACAACGGATGCCCAAAAAAGTATTCGTTGGCAGAATTGAAGGCCGGAGACCAGTGGGGAAACCGAGGAAACGCTGGTCTGACTCGGTCGACGAAGACAGTTCATCGCTGCTCGTATTTCAAAATTGGAGGACGCTGTCAATGGACCGAACGCCTGAGCGGCTGTATCGATACGAAGAAGAAGAAGGGTAAGAGACAGTTGGAGGCGCTATTGACAGGAAGCGAAAGCCCGAGAGGGGCTGTAGTGCTATAAAGAAGAAGAAATAAGATTTTCTTTAACACTGAGATGTTGCTTACAATGTAAAGGGTTATCGGCGATGATTAACCCAATAAAAAATAGATGAACAGAGAGAAGATGATATCAAAACCATATTTAAGGTTTATTAAGCATGAAAGTTTACCAATGAAAAAATACAAAAGTATCAATAAAACAATTCAAAATTTTTAAAACGGTTTCGGTAAAGTAGAATAAATGCAGGCGTAATTTGTGTGTTACGATCAACAAATTGCCGCAAGAAAAGCAAGTTTATCGGTAGAAAATAGCGACTGTCTTAAATAAAAAAATTCAAGAACAACTCTCGAAATATTAATAGCACGGTGGGGAAAAAATAATTGTTTAATTTGAAACGAACAAATTAATTAGCAGCAGACACAAAACCGTGGAACCAGCTTAGAATGTACATCCTAAACGATTTTCCCCCCCTGCTAAGTATTCTGGTCTGAAAAAATGCTTTGTGCGGCTCTTTAAAAATAACCCTTCAAGTAGTTAGTCTGTCGTCCCGAAACTACGAAAAATACAATCATCCCATTTTGTGAAACTCCAGTACACCAGCTCTAAGATTTTGATTACTGATTGAGCGGTCTGTAACCTTAGTCAGAATGATTCATGCAAAAGAATGTTTGATTTCTTGGTTATCATTATTCTTTGGTTTGTCCGAAATTTTAAAAGATGACAGCACATCTTTGATAATGTACCGATAAGAAAAACCAACAGCAAATGAAACGTATTCAATTAAGTTCCTGAAATTAGAGTCATGCTACAGCGAAGCGCGACGGACGCAATAATATATGTATTTAGGATTTTCTACCCACCCTCACGATTAAACATATTTTTGTCGAAAATCTGAAAAATCATAAAGGATAGACTTTCCAAACATAAAGGCAACTATAACTTGGTATACGAGGGTTGTTCAAATATGATGGAGACAAACGCTGTAGATGGCGCGCGTGTACGTTTTGAAGGCCATGGCTTAAGTATGTGATAGCTGGGTCCCTTATGAACAGTGTGGCATAGTTTTCGTCAGGAGTGCATGTTTCACGCACGTGCTACGACCATGAGTGAACGTCAAGTGCCGACCGCCGTTGCGCAACGTATTGTCATTCGTTTTTTAGTGTCGGAAGGCGTTAAAAACATGGAAATTTTTCTGCGTTTGCAGAATCGGTTCGGTAGTGAGTTCCTGAGTAGGGCTGCTGTGTTTAAATGGGCCAAAGCATTCAAAGATGGTCGCGAAACCGTCGAGAATGAGCCGCATGATCGTCGACCGCGAACCAGCATCCCACCGGACAACATTTGCCGCGTAGGTCAACTCATTTTGTAGGACTGTAGGATGAATGTTCGAACTCGGCATCAGTATTGGTAGTGTAGAGTCTATCATCCACGAACACCTTCAATATCCAAAATAATGTTCGAAACTGAGGAGCATTCCAGCACGAATTCTTCTCCAGGATAACGCGCCCCCTCATACCGCGGGTCTCACGCTTGATACGATATCGGAATTGGGATGGGAGGTACTGGAACACAATCCCCCCCTCTACAGACCGAACTTATCACCCTGCGACTACCACATGTTTGGACCACTGAAAGAAGCCCTCGGAGGTCAAAGATTCAACACCAACGACGAGGTAGAGGAGTTCGTGCGCACATGTCTGTCCGAGTTGCCCAAGGAATTCTTCGTTACTGGCATCAAAAAGGGGGAAAAAATGCGTAACTTGTAAGGGGGAGTACCTAGAAAAATTGTTAATTTTTGTAAATATTTTCGATAGTAAATAAACATGTCAGAGCATTTGTCTCGATCATATTTTAGTATTTCAAATTTTGGCTCAGATAATTGGTAATAGACCCTTAAGTGAAAGCCGTGTATTTGGAAATTTTGGCAATTGGTTTGCAAACCCCAGGAACTGGATGTTCAACACTATCGTCTAGCCAAATGCCGGCGCGCAGCTGCGGAATTAGATTGTGGTAGCGCACGTGTACGTGACTCTACTGCTATTTAATCCAGCTCTAGAGTACGTAATACGGAACATACCTTTTGATATGATAGGCACCTGACTCTAAAAACCGAGGCAAAGTGTTGTAGCGTATGCGGACGGCATCAATATTTTATCACGCTCCTTTTCATTCGCAAAAGAACTCGTGCATAACCTGGACCAAGAAGCAAAGCAGATGGGGCTACAAATCAACGAGTCCAAAACAAAAGTCATTATACAAATCAGGAAAAACTTCCTCAATAGATAAAACGTAACAAAGAATCTAACTTGTTAAATGTAGACGAATTCGTTTATCATGGCTCTTAAGTAAAACGGTGGAAATAAGGCGAAGAATTCAGCTCGCATATAAAACTTTTTACTCAGTTTTGGGTATCCTGAAGGCCAGCTGGGTAGACATGAAACCCAAAATCTAAGCATACAAATATGTAATAAGACGTAATATACTGCGAATGTAAGACGTGGATCCTCACTTAAGCCTCCGCAACTGTTTTGAACCCTTTCGAAATGCGGGTCCTGAACGCATTTTAGGTGTCAAACGAAAGGGGATTAATGACGAATGCGATTTAACCATGAGTTAAATGAATTGTTCGATGTATCTTCATTGTAATAAAACTGCGAAAACTGCGATACGCGGGCCATGTACAACGTGTTCATCGACACTGCTGAGGGACGAAGACTTGTTGAAAAACCTAGAAAGCGCTGGTCCAGCAAACTGCTACTCGGATTTCAAAATTGGAGAATGTGGTCGATGAACCGAGACAGCTGGAAACGACTCCTATGGGAAGTCAAGGCCTGATGTGGCCTGTAGTGCACCTATACGACGACGAAGATATATGTTTGGATAGCCATATCTAAAATGCTTTTACTTACAAACTTTCACCCAAGTTTGGAAGTTACACTGAAGAGACAAATTAAATGTAAAATGGTCTAGCATCATATTAAAACAGTAAAAAAAGTGGAACATTGATAAATTCATTGGGGAGCTATGTGTATCCCAAAATTATTTAGTACACAATCGATACGATAGGATTCTACGTCTAGCCTTCGTTGAGTATAGACGTGTTTTTATTTCGCTCCTGGCAAGTTTTTAAAAATTTAAATTTATTTTTTTAAAAGTCAGTCCAACGCTTATATCGTCGAAGGAATCGACCTACGAAATCATATCGAATATTATTTTACTTCGATAAGTCAAGAAAAGCAAATAATCCAAAGACTAATTCGGGACTGCTGGTATGGAGGAGCCTGACGGCTTCCCACCGTTGGGGGAACCCGGGGAGCCAAGCAATTTAAAATTGGCGGCAATGTGTAATGAATTTTCTACCTTCAGCTCGAACGCGGAACCGACCTCTCATCGGTTCTAGACGTTAAGTCTGAGTAGTGCCAACGGATGGTACCAACAGGTCAACCAATCCGTGCACCGTAATCCATTCACGCGGTGACTGCTTGTCGGCCAGCTAGTTCGGAGAGGATTTCGGTCGCGGGTCTCCGAATGGATTACGCTCAATCACAATATTTCAGTCACCTGAACTTGCCCGTTTTTCAAACGCGTCAACAATTACTCATCCAGAACGAGAAACCTACATTACGTTAGTTCTGGATGTGATCTATCCACAGATCTCAAATCAAAAACGCTACAAAATCCCATAGGCGCGTTACCGATTCACCGACGCGGTACCGAAAAATATACTACTCGAACTTAAACCGAAGAAAACTACTCTAAAGAAATGGCGAAACAAACAAAGGTACCGCGTACCGCGCGCGACGCGAAACCGACTTCAGCGGATTTGCAGAAACCCTACCCTCGCGACGGCATACTTACCCTATACTCTCTGTTCCCCCTGAAAAAAGAAGAACCACTGAAAAGGAAAGTCGTGGGTTAACTTTTAGCAATTCATGTTGTATTCTATTCTATCATATACTTTAGAAATTTTGTTTTTTTTTTTGTTTTCTTACCACTACCTTACAATTTATGTATCTTCCTTTGTCTTTGTATGTACAATTCAAAATCCTTCTTAATTTACATGCATTATAATAATATATTTTAAAGGTTAGTTTTTCTATAAAACTTGCAATTATGGCCTTTCTTTTCCGAGATTTCCAGTATTTGATCCGTGCCGTTCACAATTTTTCTCAATTATTTTCATTCTTCATTAATATTTTCATGAATTTTTCAGTGAATTGAATTTTGTAATTTTAACATATCAAAGAAATTATGGAATTATTTATGTATTTCAACAGTCGGCTCGAGATTATGTTTCTTTCTAAACCACGCCGCTTACTTTCAGTATTTTGTTTATTGTTGGACTTTTCTTGCTTGTTTGTAACAAAATGATACTAGAAAATACAAACTATTATTTTATTATTTTCTTTTTTTTATTTGTGTGTGGCTGGTCGTATTGTAAGTACACTATTGTATTTATTGTTGTTCTTCGGCTTATTGCTTCAATAAAAATCAGAAAAGCATTTCGTAAATATATTGCAAACATTTCGGCTCTATGGAAACTAAAGCTGTTTGTATACTATAGTATGTATAGGTTGAGTGAAGGGTAGTAACAAGTCACAAAATTCAAAAACTATTAGCACCATTTTGTACGATTGTAGTTCTTATGATATTTAGTTCTATTAATATTCTTTCATTGTCTTCTTACTGTTAATTCTAATGCTAATTGTTGTGTTGTTTTTTTTTGAAAACAATTCAAGGTTCAGTAAGCGTTCCAATCGTAATCAATCGAACCATCAGGTCTTTTAGGATTTTTAGGTTTTAATAGTTTTAACTTAGATTTTATGTCTTTAGTTTGTTTGAAAAAAAAAATATTGCATTTATCTCATATGTTTCAATTAACAAAAATATTAAGTTTATACCGTATTCTCTTTTGTTAAAATTTTCACAATATTATCGCAACTCTACCGTTTATTTCGTTTGTATGAGGTTTTGCGCTCAGAATCCTTTTTATTTAGTTTTTTGTTTTTCGTTTGTTTTAAAACATGTTTTTGTAAATATATATTATTAGTACTATTGTTTTTTGTTTCATGGGTTGAATGTTTAGTGTATGTTTAACATATTTGTTCACCTTGGCTTTTATTTTTTCAGTTATATACTTTGTTTGATTGTGTGTGTTAGGGGAACAGGCAAATGGCTTTGTAGTGTAAATGATCAGTTAATCTTGATAAATTGTTTATAAATCGGTCTGTTGTCAATATATAAAATATCCCTTTTCTATTTTATTATTAATTAATTAATTAATTATTGTTATCTATTGCATATCTTGTCTATGGCTTGCTAAGTTAGTTTGTTAGACGCAGTAAACAGAAAATTGTTTCTTTTTTATAATCAAAATGGCCAAGCGTTGTTACGCAAATATATTTTTTCTTCATACTGTTGTGTTAAACTGGATATTTGGGTTTACTTTAATTGCTCCATCAATTTTCCTCATTCGCCTGATAAAATCTCCGTAGTTTTGGTAAACCTACACCTTCTTGAAAATATGTGGAATAGAGCCAAGCTGAGTTTCGTCAGGATGCTAAGACAACTTTCAACCCGACCAGCGTCGTGGCAGGTAGACAACGCTCTAAGGCTAGTCTAACAGCAAAATGCTTACATTCCTTTGGTTAAGTGGTAGGTCAACAAACCATCTGGTACTCATAGTTGTCAGAAGCGAACCCTCCAAATAAATAAATAAACGGGGCATATCCTCTATTCAGTATTCAGTAACATGAAGAAGGACCTTGAAAATGGAGTGTGATATGCTGTTGTATTTCATAAAAAAATATCTATGAAAGTGGAAGGAGCGTTAATGGTGCTGACTTGATTGATATCACTGTTCTCTGACTATTCCTTATAAGACCATTATGATTCTGTCAAGTCGTTGGTGAGTTCATTCTACTAACAGAGATCTACTTTTGACTTGCACTAAGTCTTCCATTTGTTTTGTCTTCTTTTCAACTTGATACTTCTTTTGTGATCTATTAATCAACGACTGTTCGCGGTTTTACATCTTTTCTATATAACCAGCTGATGAATGTAGTCTAAAATGGTGCTACTGCCGATATTTCATCATATCACTTGCTTTTCGTTAATAGGTACCTCTTTCCTAATTTGCCTGTTGCTCCTTTCCGACCTTGACAGAGCTTCATGCTCCAGCCTGAGGCAATGCTCCGGTGAATGTCACTGCCTCACGAATAACGTTTTCCCAAAAACACTTTAAGCACACCACGCGTTTCTTCACAGATTAAACAGGGAATACGCTTCACTCCACCACGTCGCGCCAAACGACGTATAGCTGGTTTTGTAATACCTTCGATATTCTCACGAAGAACTTTTCGATGACGTTTCGCGCCTCCATCTGCTGTCAAGATTTCCGGTTGTCACCTCGGACAAAACATATGTGCGTGGAATGGCACTTCATATGGCGGAAATGTGCTTCTTCAGATGTCGCCAGTGGCATAGTTTTCTCGATGGCCACGGTGGAGGGGCATTTCCAGATGGCTATGTCTCGAAATGTGCCGGGGTTGGATTAATTCTATATTCCGAATATTTATATCCACGGATCTAAATATTTGGACAGAAAAAAAAATATTTTCTGCACAACGATATCCGCACAACAGATGAAGTCCGCTGGCACTTCGAGGACATATCCATCTGGCAGGTTACAAGGGTTCGGGATCGGAATCACTTCGATACCTGGGCGTAGTCGTCACATTACACATTCCCCCCCCCAAAATCGAAGTAATTACGATCCCGTCTCCTTTGTAAAAGGTCTTGGTTAGGGACGTGGCGGGTCGAAGATCCGTTTCGAAGGATAGGCTACAACCCTGTTCGTGAAGACTCGACAGTGACTATATAGTAGGAAGTCAGGTGTTATTCGGAGGCCTTCGTCTAGGCAGAGATTTGGGATAAGCCAAGGTTTCTCGTGGGAATTAGTTGCACTTCATCGTCTAAGGTCTTTTGCGTGGTAAATTCCCAGGGTCTTACCAGTCATGTCCGCGATGAGGTACCGGGTGGGGCTTATGACTTGTATGACTCGACACTTCACGAATTTCTTGTCTAGTTTGGCATTGTAATGGCGGGTGGCATCGCTCTGTCGGAAGTTTCGACGATATATTTCGTCGCCGGCCTTAAAGCCAGAAGGATGAGATCGCAAGTTGTACCGCTCCTCTCCCATCCGTCTACTGTCTTCAATCTTCTCCCGCAGTTGATCTCGCAGAAGTTGGAGCTTTTCGTGCGGTTCTAGAACCACGATTGGGTCCTCTAGCGATTTCAGCTGCCGCAATAGCCGGTAAGCGCTCCCATGACCGATCATGTACTGGCCGAACACTGCAAAATACGGCGAAATGCCGGTCGTGGCGTGGTACGACGAGCGCAGCGCACTAGTGATGGCGGACAATTTGCGATCCCAGTCCCTCTGATTCGGGTGGACATAGGCGCGAATGGCCGCTATGAGCGTACGATTCAGTCGTTCGGATGCGTTGGCTTGTGGTGAATAGACGGCAGTTCGTTGGTGGATGATGCCGTATTTGGACATTAGGTCTCGGAACTTGCTGGAGGTGAACTGGACCCCATTGTCGGAGACAAGTTTCTCCGGAACTCCAAACATGTGAAAGACTCGGTTCTCCAAAAAGCTGATTATAGGTCCAGTGTGCATGTTACGTAGTGGTTCTATGATAGGGAATTTGGAGAGCTGGTCCAGGACCACGACAGCTCCCGTGTGACCAGAAGCAGATCGAGGGTAAGGACCGATAAGATCAATGTACAAGCGCTGGAACACGCGTTCGGGGACCTCAACCTTACCCATGGGTGGTCGAAGAATGGTGTTGGGCGCTTTAGTGCACTTGCATAGCTCACAGGAGGCTACGTACGCTTTTATCTGTTGTGCCATCTTAGGCCAAAAGAAACAGGTTTTCAACCGCCTAAGTGTACGACCGTATCCGCCGTGCGCACTTGATGGGTGGTCATGAGCCCGCCTGATAAGATCAGTGGTTAATTCTTCGGGCACCCACAACTTCCACTGTTCTTCTTCTTGTATGGGGTCACCGGATGCGTGTCCCATCCGTTTGTAAATGAATCCATCCGTCAACCGCAGTTCAGGAAGCTGGGACAGTTGATTCTGGATAGTGTGAATCAGTTGGGTGTAGCTGGCTGACTTGAAGGCAGGATGGTCCAAATCGATCAATTGGGGGCTGTCGTCCTCTTGGACCAACTCGGCTCCTTCAGGGGCGAACATTCTGGATAGGGTGTCGGGGACTACATGCTGGCTTCCTTTTCGGTGGCGAATTGTGAAGTCAAATGCCTGGAGTTTCAGTGCCCACCTGGCCAATCTGCCGTTGAGATCAGTCTGGCTCATTAGCCATTTCAGAGAAGCGTGATCCGTAACGATTTCAAAGGTGTGTCCCTCCACATAGGCTCGGAAGCGTTTCACTGCCAACACCGCGGCTAAACATTCTTGCTCGGAGACCGTGTAATTTCGCTGGGCTGGGTTCAGCTTGTGAGACATGAAGGCTATAGGTCTCTCCTCGCCGTCTTGTGCAACCTGGACTAAGACTGCTCCCACCCCATGTTGACTCGCGTCACAATGGATTGAGAACGGTTTGTCAAAGTCCGGGCTGTGCAGTACGGGGGCCGTAGTCAGACTCTTCTTTAGCTCTTCAAAGGCTCGCAAGCTGGGCTCTTCCCAGACGAATTTACGTCCCTTACGCAGCATGTCGGTCAAAGGAGTGGTAATGGTGGCATAGTCACGTACAAAACGCTGGTACCATCCGCATAAGCCTAAGAATCGGCGTAACTGTTTGGTGGTCTTGGGTAATGGAAAAACGTCAATCGCTTGAGTCTTTTCCGGATCGGTCTTGATATGCCCATGCCCAATGATGTGACCTAAATACTTCACCTCCGTCATCACGAACTGGCTCTTCCTTATGTTGATGGTTAATCTTGCCCTCCGGATGTGTAGAGCCACCTCCTGAAGCAGGTCGATGTGTTCGTCAAAGGTCTCGGTTATAAGCAGCAGATCGTCCAAGTAAACGAAAACTTGGTGCCGCAAATGAGGTGGTATCACCTTATCCATAAGGCGCGTCATTGTTTGGGGGGCATTACACAATCCGAATGGCATGGTCACGAATTGATATAAGGGCCGGCCTGGGACTGTGAAGGCTGTTTTCTCCTTTGAACCGGGGTCTAAAGGAATTTGCCAGAAGGCGTCCTTGAGGTCTAAGCTCGTGATGAAATGGGCTTTAGGCAATCGACTCAAAATGCCTTCGATCAACGGTAGAGGATATGCGTCCTTGACTGTGACGGCGTTCAAGCGTCTGGCATCTAAGCATAACCGGACCTTGTTCGGCTTGACCACTAAGGTGACTGGGGAAGCCCACGCGCTCTGTGATTCTTCGATTACGCCTAATGATAGCATTCGATCCACTTCGGCATATAACGATTTTTCCTTCGCCGGAGATATGGCGAAATGTCTCTGTTTTATGGGTTTAGCGTCCCCCACATCTATAGTGTGGAACACCAGGGCAGTCCGCCCGAGACCTTCTTTCTCGTGCGATGGAAAAGCCGATATAGCCGAGTCGAGACGCAGTTGCTGAGTTACATCCAGTGTATGCCGTAGTAAGTTAGTGGGTTGAGATTGGTCAGGAACGGTGGTGACGGACTCCAGGGTCGAACTGGAAAATAGTGCCGGGGCCAAGTTAAATTTTCGAACGAAATCCACTCCTAAATAAAGATTCTGGGTTAACTGAGGTATGATGAAAAATTCCATAGGTTTAGTTACCCCTTTAAAGGTGACATCCGTCATAATTTTTCCCACTACAGAGTGACGAGTTCCGTCCGCCGTGCTTAACCAAGAGGTGAAATGACGGATTTGGTCCGCGTGCTTGGCCAGTACCTCCCCTGCAAACTCGGCAGAGATGCAATTCACACTGGCTCCCGTATCGACTAAGCCTGATACTCGTTTTTGCAGGAGGTGTACTGACGCATATGGCCGAACATCATCCCTCAATAATTCGTCTAAGTATATGTCCTTCAACCTTTTTCTCGACTGCCTGACTTTTCTCCAGAAGCTCCGCATCCGACGCGTGGCTCGCTTGCTTCGCGGTGGGACATTTGTGACCAACTCCTCATGGAAGATGCGCTGTCGAGTAGCCAAGTAATTCCGCAGCCTGACATGAAAAGGTTTTACATGCCAAGGAACTTTCGCCTCCCTATCATTCCCTTGCGCGTTGGCATCGGCGAAGGACGGCGTCGGTTGTGGAACTTCGGGAGAACTGTGTTTAGCGGTGCGAGTCAGCAGAGTTGGAGTCATGATGGGAGCTGGGTCATAGCTGGTGATGGGGTCTGGATTGGTTCGTCCGGGGTCTAGGAGTGCCGACGGGTGGTCGCGGCACTCGGTGGCAAGTTTTTTCGCCCTTTGCAATTTGCACAGTCAGGTGCGTATGTGTCGGCCTTCCCGCATCGGTAGCAGAAAAGCGTTGGCTCCGCTGGACATGCGTAGAACCGATGTCCCGGTTGTCGGCAGTTCCAACATACCGTCGGGCTTGTAATTGCTTCAAGGGAGGGTCGATCAATCAATGCTGGGTCCTCAAGCTCCGGTGGTGCTCCGCTCCTCGGTACTGGTACTGGATCAGCAAGCAGGTGGTCTGCTGCCATCAACTCCGCGGTGTGATGATTTCGGGGATTTGGTCCCGTTATGCGAGGTTGTGGGCGGAAGGTACCTCGTCGCTCATCCAAGTGTTCTTGTCTACGCGCATGGAGGCGCAATCCCTGTATGGTGTTGATGGGAAAATGTAGCAGGCTGTTCTGGAGATCCCAGCGCATGTTCTCCCTGATAATTTCTACTAATTCGTCCTCGGGCATGGTATTTCGCAGGCGAGTGCTCAATCTCACTATACTGGTGTAGTACTGGTCGAACGGTTCGTGAGCGCCTTGTTTCCGTTTCTTTATTTGCTCTCTTAGCTCTCTCTCAGTGAAGCCATCCTCAAATCGATTGCGGAAGGCTGCACTGAAAGAGTGCCAAGTGGGACGTGGCGTTGACTCTTTAAAGCTCCAGTACCAGTCGGCAGCGTCGCCGCTGAACAAAAGATGGGCATGCCGGAGGAAGGCCGAGGAATCACCTCCCAGGGTGCTGGATACCAACGCCTGAATCCGGAAAAGGAACCGGTCCGCCGATATCATATCGTTGAACCCGGTAAAGTTCAGGCGCCAACTCTCCATGATACGAGGCGTCGGGTCTCGGAAAAGTGTCAATGCGTTCCCGGGGGGAATCACATCCTCTACTGACCTGTTGTACTGAACTGCCTCGGGGGCTGGAGGTACCAACGGAGGTCCGGTACTGTGTCGCGGTCTGTATTCGGGAGCTCTGGGATCCATTCCCGAGTTCCTTGGAGGTGGGACCCATTGCTCGGATTGTCGGGAGTGGGGCATCGCCACACTGGGATTTGGCTCCCAGCCAAGCGGAGTTCTCACGCGGCTGGGTGGTTGGCTCGACGGGAGATTCTGGATCTTTCCCTCCAGGTTGCCAATCCTCTCCGACATATCCCTCATCAACGCCACGAGGGTGTCAATGGAGTGGGCGGAAGGCATGGTTGTCACCTCGGACACGACACTTGCAGCCGGAACTTCACCGCCTACTGCTCCTTGCAGGTCTAAGAGTGGGTGTGACGGTTCGGCTTCTGGAGCTCCTTTCGCCACTGCTCCACGCGTTGGTAGGGGCGTTCCGAGGGGGACGTCTAGGGCGGTCCGCTCTATGGGTCGCCGGCATAAGGGACACAGTTCTGACGTGAGGAGGAGCTGTTGTACACAGGCACGATGGAATAAATGTCCACAATCCAATCGCACGCTGTGTACGCCCTCCACTACGTCTTCGAAACAGATCCCGCAGTTAGCTGGTTGGACCGTTTTGGATCTGGTCCAACGCTTGTCTGGGGTCCGCTTCGTTGCCATTTTGTGTGTGTTACTTGTGGTGCTAAAATAAAATAAAAAAATATATAGAATGTACTTAGTCCTAAAATAAAAAAATATATAGAATGTACTTAGTCCTAATATAAACTTGTCGCTAAATTAGTGGCCGTTAGTGGCGAGCTAGATATAATACGAGAAAAAAAAAATTTTGGTTGATACACTTTCCTTTTCAGTGGTCGACTCCTCCAACGGGAAAAGAGAGTGCGTGGTAATCTGCCGAAGAAAGGGTGCTTCGGTCGATTTACGAAAATTACCCCATAACCCACATACATTACAAAAACCGTTTCTAATCTACGTTAAATGACTCGACGAGACAAGTGGTAGAGCTACCGTAACGACTTTGTACGCGGTCAAAGTTCCCGACGCGTAGAAGCATTCCGGGCTTCGCGACTCCAGCATACGCCACCGAACGTTGAACCGATACCACTCGTCTAACACGCATAAGAAATAGTTAGAATCCTTCCGCGACATAAAGGCAAGGTAGCCTTCTATTTTCTTGAGAGTCCATGCTGATAGGTAAACCCATCAGCCTGGCAGTTCCATCAAGAAAATAGAAGGTCCTTACAGGGGTTAACCTGGGACAACACATCGGAAGGATTCTGTCGCGAAAGCAAAATCAAACAAAGGAGAGCGGAAGCTACAACTCACGTGAAGCGACCTCTAATGTGTATCACACAATTCCACTGCTCCTGATAGTGGGACTCGAGTACCAAAGTACCTTCCATCCTCCGTAAAGGACCAACTCGTCAGAAGACGCGAAGTTCTTTCCCCCTTAGGATGTTGTTTGGCCCCACGTTGGGCGCCATTTGTAATGAATTTTCTACCTTCAGCTCGAACGCGGAACCGACCTCTCATCGGTTCTAGACGTTAAGTCTGAGTAGTGCCAACGGATGGTACCAACAGGTCAACCAATCCGTGCACCGTAATCCATTCACGCGGTGACTGCTTGTCGGCCAGCTAGTTCGGAGAGGATTTCGGTCGCGGGTCTCCGAATGGATTACGCTCAATCACAATATTTCAGTCACCTGAACTTGCCCGTTTTTCAAACGCGTCAACAATTACTCATCCAGAACGAGAAACCTACATTACGTTAGTTCTGGATGTGATCTATCCACAGATCTCAAATCAAAAACGCTACAAAATCCCATAGGCGCGTTACCGATTCACCGACGCGGTACCGAAAAATATACTACTCGAACTTAAACCGAAGAAAACTACTCTAAAGAAATGGCGAAACAAACAAAGGTACCGCGTACCGCGCGCGACGCGAAACCGACTTCAGCGGATTTGCAGAAACCCTACCCTCGCGACGGCATACTTACCCTATACTCTCTGTTCCCCCTGAAAAAAGAAGAACCACTGAAAAGGAAAGTCGTGGGTTAACTTTTAGCAATTCATGTTGTATTCTATTCTATCATATACTTTAGAAATTTTGTTTTTTTTTTTGTTTTCTTACCACTACCTTACAATTTATGTATCTTCCTTTGTCTTTGTATGTACAATTCAAAATCCTTCTTAATTTACATGCATTATAATAATATATTTTAAAGGTTAGTTTTTCTATAAAACTTGCAATTATGGCCTTTCTTTTCCGAGATTTCCAGTATTTGATCCGTGCCGTTCACAATTTTTCTCAATTATTTTCATTCTTCATTAATATTTTCATGAATTTTTCAGTGAATTGAATTTTGTAATTTTAACATATCAAAGAAATTATGGAATTATTTATGTATTTCAACAGTCGGCTCGAGATTATGTTTCTTTCTAAACCACGCCGCTTACTTTCAGTATTTTGTTTATTGTTGGACTTTTCTTGCTTGTTTGTAACAAAATGATACTAGAAAATACAAACTATTATTTTATTATTTTCTTTTTTTTATTTGTGTGTGGCTGGTCGTATTGTAAGTACACTATTGTATTTATTGTTGTTCTTCGGCTTATTGCTTCAATAAAAATCAGAAAAGCATTTCGTAAATATATTGCAAACATTTCGGCTCTATGGAAACTAAAGCTGTTTGTATACTATAGTATGTATAGGTTGAGTGAAGGGTAGTAACAAGTCACAAAATTCAAAAACTATTAGCACCATTTTGTACGATTGTAGTTCTTATGATATTTAGTTCTATTAATATTCTTTCATTGTCTTCTTACTGTTAATTCTAATGCTAATTGTTGTGTTGTTTTTTTTTGAAAACAATTCAAGGTTCAGTAAGCGTTCCAATCGTAATCAATCGAACCATCAGGTCTTTTAGGATTTTTAGGTTTTAATAGTTTTAACTTAGATTTTATGTCTTTAGTTTGTTTGAAAAAAAAAATATTGCATTTATCTCATATGTTTCAATTAACAAAAATATTAAGTTTATACCGTATTCTCTTTTGTTAAAATTTTCACAATATTATCGCAACTCTACCGTTTATTTCGTTTGTATGAGGTTTTGCGCTCAGAATCCTTTTTATTTAGTTTTTTGTTTTTCGTTTGTTTTAAAACATGTTTTTGTAAATATATATTATTAGTACTATTGTTTTTTGTTTCATGGGTTGAATGTTTAGTGTATGTTTAACATATTTGTTCACCTTGGCTTTTATTTTTTCAGTTATATACTTTGTTTGATTGTGTGTGTTAGGGGAACAGGCAAATGGCTTTGTAGTGTAAATGATCAGTTAATCTTGATAAATTGTTTATAAATCGGTCTGTTGTCAATATATAAAATATCCCTTTTCTATTTTATTATTAATTAATTAATTAATTATTGTTATCTATTGCATATCTTGTCTATGGCTTGCTAAGTTAGTTTGTTAGACGCAGTAAACAGAAAATTGTTTCTTTTTTATAATCAAAATGGCCAAGCGTTGTTACGCAAATATATTTTTTCTTCATACTGTTGTGTTAAACTGGATATTTGGGTTTACTTTAATTGCTCCATCAATTTTCCTCATTCGCCTGATAAAATCTCCGTAGTTTTGGTAAACCTACACCTTCTTGAAAATATGTGGAATAGAGCCAAGCTGAGTTTCGTCAGGATGCTAAGACAACTTTCAACCCGACCAGCGTCGTGGCAGGTAGACAACGCTCTAAGGCTAGTCTAACAGCAAAATGCTTACATTCCTTTGGTTAAGTGGTAGGTCAACAAACCATCTGGTACTCATAGTTGTCAGAAGCGAACCCTCCAAATAAATAAATAAACGGGGCATATCCTCTATTCAGTATTCAGTAACATGAAGAAGGACCTTGAAAATGGAGTGTGATATGCTGTTGTATTTCATAAAAAAATATCTATGAAAGTGGAAGGAGCGTTAATGGTGCTGACTTGATTGATATCACTGTTCTCTGACTATTCCTTATAAGACCATTATGATTCTGTCAAGTCGTTGGTGAGTTCATTCTACTAACAGAGATCTACTTTTGACTTGCACTAAGTCTTCCATTTGTTTTGTCTTCTTTTCAACTTGATACTTCTTTTGTGATCTATTAATCAACGACTGTTCGCGGTTTTACATCTTTTCTATATAACCAGCTGATGAATGTAGTCTAAAATGGTGCTACTGCCGATATTTCATCATATCACTTGCTTTTCGTTAATAGGTACCTCTTTCCTAATTTGCCTGTTGCTCCTTTCCGACCTTGACAGAGCTTCATGCTCCAGCCTGAGGCAATGCTCCGGTGAATGTCACTGCCTCACGAATAACGTTTTCCCAAAAACACTTTAAGCACACCACGCGTTTCTTCACAGATTAAACAGGGAATACGCTTCACTCCACCACGTCGCGCCAAACGACGTATAGCTGGTTTTGTAATACCTTCGATATTCTCACGAAGAACTTTTCGATGACGTTTCGCGCCTCCATCTGCTGTCAAGATTTCCGGTTGTCACCTCGGACAAAACATATGTGCGTGGAATGGCACTTCATATGGCGGAAATGTGCTTCTTCAGATGTCGCCAGTGGCATAGTTTTCTCGATGGCCACGGTGGAGGGGCATTTCCAGATGGCTATGTCTCGAAATGTGCCGGGGTTGGATTAATTCTATATTCCGAATATTTATATCCACGGATCTAAATATTTGGACAGAAAAAAAAATATTTTCTGCACAACGATATCCGCACAACAGATGAAGTCCGCTGGCACTTCGAGGACATATCCATCTGGCAGGTTACAAGGGTTCGGGATCGGAATCACTTCGATACCTGGGCGTAGTCGTCACATTACAAATGGCAATAAAAGGAGGCATATGAGTAATCAGACAAGCAATTTAAAATTGGCGGGAATGGCAATAAAAGTAGGCATATGAGTAATCAGGAAAGCACCGCAGAGGGCGGACGAAAGACTCAAATAGTTGAAAACCAACAAGAAGTGATTCGACTTCGACTTGAAAATCAAGAATTGAGACTATGACTACAATCCCTCTAAGATATGTTCAAGAGAAGGATGAAAACTCAAGATGCAGAACCGGTAAAGCAAATCAATAAGGAAACTTAGGCAAAGAAAGCTGTAAAACAAGCTATCTCAGAAGAAACACTAAGTACTGGAGGCGCTAACGACAACCAAGACTATATTATGTAGCGTTGAACGGACTACAACAAGAAATGGATGTTGAAGAATGTATTGAAGGTAATTCTTATCAAGATAACGATTTTAATTTTATTCAGTATTAGCTAAACTTTAATTGGATCATTTCACCCTTTCACATCAATTTAATGTAAATCTATACGACAAATTTGCTCTAAATTGAAGCTTTTCATTACGTCGCGTGGATATCGATCACTTTCACTTTTGGATGGCTCCGATAGCTTTTTAAATTACTTATGGAATTGTTTGCAAGTACATGAATGAGTTGAATAATTTTTCTGAAAAATTATTAGAGAAGAAAAATGTTAGAAGAAATATCCGCGCGATGTAATGAAAAGCTTCAATTTAGAGCAAATTTGTCGTATAGATTTACATTAAATTGATGTGAAAAGGGTGAAATGATCCAATTAAAGTTTAGCTAATACAATTACTTAAAAGAGAAATTTAACTTGAACATAACTTGCAGTTACAAAAACATATTGAGTTCGCATAAGTAGGAAAAATTAAAATTAATTCTCTCACCTCTAAGCATGGTCGCCATTACCGGTGTGTATCTAAGAGTGATGGCCTGATGAGAATTAGTACACACGTCGAAACCACCTTCTTCTAACATTTTTCTTCGCTAATAATTTTTCAGAGAAATTATTATTCAACTCATAAGTAATTTATTCAGTACTTAAAAAATAAAAATAAAGAGAAGAAATCAGCTCGCAGTTCTGCTGGTTCCTCTCAAAAAGCTTCCAAAAATACAGAAAAAGTTCCGCCAATTAACGTGTTCGGTCACAGCGGAAAATATATGGTCCGGCCGAAAATAAACTAACCAACTTCGAGATTAAAAGAGTTAATGCTGAAAAATTAACAATTAGAACGAAATCACTGGTTGATTTCAAATCAGTTAAAAATGCACTGAATTCTGGGGAGGTCTCACACTTCAGCTATACCCCAAAAAGTGAAAAGAATCAGACCTGTTTGTTGAAGGGCATGGAGTGCGGAGAGGATACCGTCGATCTTCTTCAGGTACTCAAGGAATATGCACCTGAAATTGAATTTATTTCCATTAAAACCTTCGCGACAAGACGATCGACGGTAGAAAAGAAAAATTTACTTCTTTACTTGGTACAGATTTCAAATAAGAGCAGTCCAAGTGCTCTTCAACAAATAAGGTACTTGAACTTCCGAGTGATGTGGTGGGAACGCCTCTAAAAAAGGGAAGTGAACCAGTGTTATCGGTGTCAAAGATGCAATGTCGATGCGTCAAATGCAAAGACGTTCATGCTCCCGGTGAGTGTAAATTGGCTCAGACGGAGCCAAACGACAAATTATACTGTGTTAACTGCGGTATTTTTGGTCATTTGGCGTCATATCGAGGATATTCCCGATATCAAGATGCGAGAGTAAAATATGTCCCAAAACAAACACAACTACACCCAGTGTCTTAGCTCATAACTTCATCAAGCCCGGAGTATCATTCGCCGCTAGAGGACCAGCCGAAAACGCGGTAAATAATGTAAGTGGCAATAATGAGCTGCTTCTCAAAATTTACCAGCAATCAAATTCTTTATCGGAGAGGATCGATAAACAAGATACAAAAATTAATTTTGATCTCCAGCGTTTAGGGCTTTCAAATACCTCAAAATAAGAAACGATAGGGTAAACGGTGATGTGGGAGGTGGCACCGGGATATTGGTTAGAAGACCCTATTGTTTCCAAAAATATTGAAAAAGTCGAAATCAAAAATTTTGAATCCCGAGGTGTCCGTTATTAAAATTTCACTGCCAGGTGGGGATAACCTCTTGGTTATCTCAATTCCTTGTTTGAAATACTCGAATTGAACAGGCTGCATAGTTATTATTTTCTTGCTGGTGACTTGAACGTCAACCATACATCATGGCTGAACGCCACCAAGAATACCAGAGGTGTATTCCTGAAATTGTGGATAACAGAGAACCAAATTGAATACAGGTGCAATCTATATGGGTCAGAGTTCCCAACATACCCTCGGACAAATTCATATTTAGACATTGCTGACGCAAGACGAATTCAGCTTTAATAGTCCTCAATGGAAACTGGTGCTTCTTTACAATAGCGACCATAACGCAATCGTAATGGAAATCAATCATCAAAGGGATCTCTTCCTCATTCCAGTTCAATATGAAAATTATCGGTTGAATTTCAAAAAACAGACTGGGGAAAGTTTCAAAAGAAGTTTAATCGGGATCACCAGAAGCAATGTCTTTCTGATGATGACAACTCTTGTTCAATGGTTCCTAATGGCAAGAATCCAACTAACGACGAAATAGATCTCTATTTGTCGAATTTTGAGAAGCTGACGTTCGAAACGATTGAGAAAGTAGTTCCCAAGATTAAACATCGAAACAATATGGAAGGATATGAAACACCAACCATTGCAAGGTTGAAAAGATTGAAAAGCCTTCTCACACGCGTCAACAATATTTATCGGCGATTTCTGGACTACAACTATCTCTCATTGGCTTTTCTGAAGTATGAACTTAATCCGTTCATACTCCCGGAGTGAGGTCGGCAATCAATGGGCGGACAAACTGAGAGGTACTAGCCCACAGGACCCAAATAACGTTTTCATGAAAATGAATAACTTATTCCGCAAGAAGTCGCGTGTGAAGGTATCGATTCTTGAAGTCGCTAGTGATGAGGTAAATCTTTTCGATAGAGCTGGTATTGAAATTGATAGTACGACTCCGGATAGAAATAGTACCAGAATTATATGTGATAGATTGCAGAAACTTGCCCTGATTGGAACACATTTTGAACTGGTTCATCTACCAAACCCTGAAAAAGGGAATCAAATATTTTCAGAGGTCGTTGAAGCAAAGGGTTCCCACTTCAAATCAAGCCTGAACGGCCAATCAATTCTTCATTTTAATGAAACATTAACATCTGACCTCATACCGGCGTGATTATCTCCCTATGATATGCTATGGATGTCAAACATGGACCTTAACCCAAACATCCACAAACATAATGAACGCCTTCGAAAGACGGATCGTGAGGCTGATAATCGGAGCGAAACTAGACGCGAATTCGATATATCCATGAGCTGTCTGAAATTTTGAACGAGCCGGAGGTCTTAACGATTGTAAGAGAGCGGAAGCTGCAATGGGCTGGCCACATGAATCGTATGGACGAACAACGGATACCCAAACAGGTATTCATTGGGAGAACTGAAGGGCGCAGACTAGTCAAAGTCAAAGGCTGCTCGGATCTCAAATTGGAGGACGCGGTCAATGGACTGAGACAGCTGGAGTCGCTATTTGCAGAAAGCGAAGACCCGAAAAGGGCTGTAGGGCTACGAAGAAGAAGAAACGTCAAACCTTATCCCTTAACCTAATATAATAAACATCACATATACCTCTCCTAAATATTGAAACCTATCCCTAATTTTTAACATAAACAAACAAAAAGAACACTAAATTTAGCAATAATGGGCAGAAAATCAAAACTAAGTAACAAAAAACACAAAAAAAAACCACCACGAATAAAGATTTGGACATTGTAATTCAGCCACCGATACATATATTGCTCCGTCCCAGCTCTAGCAAATGTCTGTACATGTACTCGTTTGTCCAGAAAGCCTGAGATGGATTGGAAGCGCTATATGTATATCGAATAGACGATTTTAGCAAACTGCTAAAGTAACGAGAGTCGATATCTTCATATTGAGACTTCTTCGGAACCATATCGCAAAATCTGTAACTGTGAGTGAAAACCCGTGGATTTCACAGCTCTTCCACCCTACAGTCGAGTATATTGAGACTTGTCTCATTACTGGTTTCGTTCTTCCAGAAGCATTCGCGATTTGGACATGAATCGATGATTTTGATTCTGATGTTGTCCCAATTATACAATATTTAACATATATAGACGGGCCACCGATAAGAAGATAAAATATCCCCCGAATTTGAGTTCACGAGACCAACAATTCCAATGGAGATACTCATTTGGTAGATTCGTTGAGCCTGGTCGAGCTGAGGTGGAGCAATCTAGGTATTGGTGGCTGAATGACAATGTCTAAATTAATTTTTTTAACATACCTTTGTACCTTGTGCGTGGGATAGCTCATCAGATTTTAGCCCAGCAGTTTTACAGAGGACAGACAATGTGTTGTAATCCATATTTTGAAAAACCTTAGCTTAGTTTTGCTGTTTTGTTCAAAAAGCCCATCTTTGCAGAAATTTATGGAAAATACAGCTACACTAAAAAAAATTTCTAGCGCATGCATTAAAAATTGAATGTGCTTTGATCAGTAACACTACTTCGCTCCAAAAAATTTATTTCCTTATTAAACATTTTTATACTTTTCAAAGTTATGTTGGTATTGTTTAACGCTCAGAATCACTCCTCATATAGCAGGGACAGTTACAATTACGTCTTACGGATGTAAAGGCGCTTGGGTCGAACTGGAAGAAATATTTAAAAAAATTAGTAGCGCAACTATCGTTTGCTTAACACCTTACAAACGTAGTCATTGCTCCAGTGGAATTGAGAACAAATATTGCCATGTATTTATCAAAAATTCCTTCATTTCTTGCTATCTCGAACTTTTTCTCTGCGATAAAAAAGAATCCAAGTATATCTCCAGTTGCCTTATCGACAATATTAACCCGGTACGTTTCAGGTGGACTTGTTTCTGGGATCACAGAAACAAAGAATTCTGCTGGCGAACGATTTTCACTGAGTTCTTGAATGACTCTTGGTATACAATCGATATCAATACTTTTAACTGGGAATTGGTGAGTATATTTGCATTCTTCTGTGCCACCAGAGAGCCGGTCTTCCTTGTGGCTTTCATGAACTCTACTTCGAATTGACGATTGCATAAAGTCACTTCTTCGAGGGATGTTATTCGCTTCAAATGATTTTTTTCCGTCTGCAACTATATCCGGGTTTGTTGGAGTTTTCGAGCTAAGGATGTGTTGCCTTACGAGGACTTCATATGATTCTTCTGGTGAGGATGATTTTGACGGGGACTGCTCAACGTTTTGATTATATGACATGGCACGCGTTGTTTTTGAGGGATTAAGTTGTGAGTTCGCCGGAGCGCGTGTCTTGTCTAAGGGTGATTTGAATCTGGAATGCTCGGGTATAACAACATCTGATCGGGTTCTATACAACGATCTCACATTCGGCTCATTGTCTGTCATTCTCTCTTGAGGAACATTTTTCGATCGTGCATCTAACCCAGAGTATTGGTCTTGATGGGTAGTTTCCTCAGCACTAGAAGGATGACTATTGGATTGATCTTTTTGGTATCCACTCTTCAGTTGGGTTTCGTGTTTGACAGCAGCTGCTCCAGCCAGCATACGTTGACGTGCGCGCTCAGCGCAAATGCGGTCAAGCTTCGAGTCCGTGAGTAGTAACAACTCAGATTGTACTTTGTAAAAATAAGGGCCTTCAAAGTTCGCCGATGGGTAGTAGGGTACATTGTCGGGTTTGCTTGGTGTAACCTTTAATGATTTTCTACTGATGTCACCGTCAGAATGTTTTTCGAATACACTTTTCTGAGGCGCATCTATTTTGCTAGCAATCGATTTTCTGCTCATTTTATCTTGCTGATACTCTTCAAGTGTGCTCTTGTGAATTGCCGATGACGGATAATGAGATACCTTATCTATTTTAGTAGACTTTTCTATGGCAAGGGTTCCAGCTGATTTTCTGCTCATATCGTGATCAGAATGGCGATCTATAATACTTTTTCGAATGGCTGATGATGGGTAATAGGGAACGGACTCCATTTTAACTGACTTTGCTTTTAATGTGGTGTTAGTCGACCGTCCACTTCTAACATCGTCATACTTACGAGGATCGTAGTCCTTTTGGTCAACTGCATCGTATAGTTGGTAGTCATATTTACTCTTCTCTGCAGGTGAAACCATATATGAAGCATCTCTCCTGGGTCTGCTTACCTCTTGCCCATTAGTATCATTTTCGTAAGAACTATCAGTGCCGGCGTAGTTCTTATTTATCTCCTCAACATCGTATTCGTCCTTTCTCTTCAGGCTGGGTGTTTCAAGTTGTTGATATTCACTTCTCAAATCATCAACGAAATTTTCTTGGTCTCTGGGGACATTAAAATCACTACGTGCATTAGGTCGTGAATGATCAGTTTTCTGTTGGGTGAGCAAGAAGTAACTCGGGGTTGGAAGCGGCTTTTCATCATCGGTCTCGTTCCTCTGGCCATAGTATATTGACTCAATGCCACTTTTGATCATAGAAATTCCTTTTTGTTGATCAATGTTGCTTTGAACATCTCGATAACTCCTATAGACACTATTTTCTTTGGTGCTTCTAGTATCAAATTTGCTTTGTTGATGGACCTTACTATCTGTTTGGTCTATAACTCTCTTTGACCTCACACTTGGCAGCTGGCTTTTCTGGCTAAACAACTTGCTTTGTTGATCATAAGCAAATGTTGATTTTTGGTCTTTTGGATCAGCAGTCATAGTATCCATCGCTTCATACCTGTTACGAATCGCCGAAGTTTCTGCGTCAGAAGCACCATCTAGTAGTTGCTCCCCTTGATCGTCTTTCACAATGTAATGGTTTGATTCTCTCTCGTGCCGTTGCATCGTACTGGGCTCATACATACTCCTCCGTGTTCGAGTCATTATACTCCTCCTATCGAGTTCGTCTCGTTGTATATCTTGCCTTTTATCCTTCCCACCGTAAACAGATTTTTGATTATCAAACTGGCTATAAATCTTGCTGACCTTTTGAGACATATTTTCTTCGTGTAAGGGCTGAACTTCTTGTTTGGCATCTGTTTTAAGGGATCTTGCATCGTAAAATCTACTCTCGTCACCTTGCAATGGTTGCATCTTTGGAACTTTCAATTCACTCTGGTAGTTAATTTTAGTAGCATGAATCCTAGAAGTTTGATCGACGGGAGCTATATTCTCTTCAAGATGTTGACTTTTGGCATCATAGTCTCGTATGCTCTCCGGAATTATTTCGAAGAAGGATGCAACTTTGCTAGATATTCGACTCACTGGTTTTGGTTTCACTGTTGACATTGTACTTAGGGCAGCTGTTCCTGCTTTGCTGCGTTCTTCCTCTAACAGTCTCCGCTCACTGTAATTGTAAAAGAGAGGATTCAATGTTTGAGTCATTGATTTTATTGAAGCTTGTTTAAGATCAATGTCTTGCAATTTCGGCCCAACCCTTGATGTCATGCTTGGTTCTTGTAAATCCAAGGGATTGATTGTTTCAATGGACATTTCATTCCCAAGGTCTTGGGTGGTTTCTATAATTTCACCAGTCTTAGTATCGATAGTGCGATGAATCTGTGCATTAATCAATACCGCTTTTAAAGGTTCCCGCCCGGCGACTTGCTCTGTTCGAATGACTTTTCTACGAGTTTCAATAATACGTTTGTCAGCGATCTTTTGCTCCCGCTCCTTCGTTGTGTCTTCCTCATCGATGGCTTTTTGTTCAGTTTTGATAACTTTTTTCACTTGCTTCAAAGTTTTTCTTGACTCATCCTCCGCATGTGGGTTGCGAATAGTTTCGTCTGTCTTTTTAAAAACTTTGAATACCATGCTCGTTGGATTAGGCTCATCTTTCTGCTGCGTGTGAATATTTGTCTCATAAGTTTGATCAAATTGGGTATGATGCATATTATCCTCACGAATTTTAGCCCCAGCTGTCACTTTGACTTGATTAATGGTTCGTGAGAAGCCTGACTTATTTCGTCTAATCTCTCTCTCAACTTTTTCCCTAACTCTTTTCTCTCCAGGCGTAGGAAGTAATTCAGACGATGGTGTGAGCTTATTATAGCAATCAGATTTTATTTCAGTCAATGTTTGCTTGATTTCTTCTGCTTTGCCAATAAGATTTGAGGACATTATTTCTTGTAGAATATCCTTGTTAGATAAAATAACCGTATTTTTTGGGCAAACGCTTTCACAGGAAAGTTTTGAAACTTCATCCCGCAGGTTTTGGATTTCTTCTTGAATATATATCAGCCTCCTAGATATTTCTCCGATTCGCACAGACCCACGTTCTCGTCGAGGAGGGAGTTGAGAGATATCTTGACCTCCTCTGGAACGAGAATGAGCATCTGGACTCAGGCTCTTCATCTGCTTACTTGGAAGAGGAAGAGTTGCCCGTAAGTCCATTTCTGCAGTTGACCTTGCCATCCCAACGCTAGAGTTGCTCGGGATATCAGCAACGGCAGGCTGCTCAATATTTAAACTTGCTTTGTTTACCGTTTTTGCGCGATCCGATTTTTGATGACATTTTACAGGAGGATTTCTAGCCGCTCCACCTCTAGGTCGCTGTCCAGAAGTTCCAGCTTCTTGGTTTCTTAGATTATCACTATCGTTTTGAGCTTTCCGGTGACTGTGCTTTTGCCGATTAGGATTACTCGATGATAAATATTCTGAAGCAGTATTTTGACTCAGATAAAATGGATCACGCTCTTCATTTAGCTGTGGATAAGGTTCATCTTGTTGGTTTTGATTCATTTCTCCTGAATTTTGTTGGTTTTCACTTGAAGATTCCTGTTCTTCGTCGATTGAAACTTGGTATTCACTGCAATGTTGCCCTTCCTCCGACTGATTTGGTGAGACTTCAGGTATTGTACCACCGCCTGCTCTTGACCTAGTGGAATTGTTGTCAAATAGACCCACACAAGTATTGACTCCATTAAAAACATTAGCAAGACAGCGGCAATGATTTTCAGTACATATGTTCACTCGTGCTTCAAATCGAGTGACCATCTCCATAAGTCGCTTCTTTAGTGATGTAGCCTGCTCCAGCATTTCATCCACAACCCTGATTATTTTTAAGGCACTGTTCGCTAGCCCGTTACCATCTTCCATGGCCTGCAAAACGTGTCTTAAAAAATAATAGTAGTTAAAATCCGAGGCTGATAAATAAGTATCTCCAATAAAGAAATTGATTTTTCCTATAAAATACTTACATTTCTTGGTTGTCCTGCGAAACTTGATCATGGCCAGCATTTTGACGATTTGGATCGATTGGTGAAACATTATTACAGCAAGAACATTGAATACCGGAAGTTTCGTCCACAAGTCGACTTGATATTTGCTCAATTTGCTCTCGACAACTCTCACCACAACAGTAAATTACCTGATTAACTTTCCGCTTACATATACATTGATTTTGATGGGCATTAGAGACCTGAGTAGGATTTTGATGGGCATTAGAGACCTGAATAGGATTTTGATGCAAGTATTGTTGACTGTATGATTTTGACATTTTTTTCCGAAATTTGTTTTAATGTTTTAGTTCAAAATTAAATTTTATTTTTGATATTAATTCACTTTAAACACATAGATAAATTTAAATTGAAACGTGTTTCAGGGATAAAATATAGTTATTTTTGGAGCGGGTTTTACAATTTATCAAAGCTATTGAATTTTATTTCTATGACAAATGAATTTTACGTCATGATGCATTGTAAATCTAGTGGGGTCAACTTGCATAGTTTTGTTCAGACGAGCGAATTTTATCCATGTTAGTTACTAGACAATTGGTTCGATGTCAGTATCTTTCATTCCTTTCATGTAGGCATAAAGGCTCAATAAATTTGTATGTATGTATGAATGTATGTTCAGACAGGTGTATTAAATTTGGTCTTAAGATTACAGCAGACGACTTTTTTTAGGGTTTTGTAAAATAATTTTACAAAACCCTACTAAAATCGCGGCCTGTCTGTCCGTCTGTCCGTGTCTCAGCAGTTTTTCTCGCAAACTACTTAAGCTAGATACATCAAATTTTGTATGTATGTATAATGGTGCTCTCTTCAAAGTTCAACTACAAAAAAATGTTATAAGGTATTTAAGGGGGTCTCCCCATATGGGGGAGTGGCCAATATGAGTATCAAATGAAAGGTCTTGATGAGAGCTTTTCTAAACAGGTCTTAAACTGAAATTTTTAACTTAAATACGCGAAACACGCGAAAAATTTGTGTTCTATGGATGTTTACATCAATACAATTCTTAAAGAAACAATTACATTAAATTTTAATAGCGTATGTGGATGACATTGCCATCGCTTTACTAGGAAAATTTATCTCGACGTTCTCAGAGAGGCTAAGTCACGCTTTATTCATTATTTTGTGACAGTATCGAAAGCGTGACGAAATCCTAATCCAACTAAATCGGAACTGACCGCTCTTTCGATGTAAACATGAAGTTCCATGCTTTGGGTTTACGAAGCTTAATGGAACTCTTCTATGGAGTGAAACCTAGCGCACTCGTGAGGCATTTTGTTTACTATAAAGCTGCAATAGTACTATAATTTACGGAGTATTCGTTCGATAACCATGCAAAATTCGTGGCGAACTAGTATACTATAGACAAAGCTTGTTAGCTAGCAGCATTATCTATCTTTGGGGAAAATTTCATAATAATAATCGATCGCACAACAATTCGTATCATACTCTGGCATTTGGATATTTTAGAACCTTTCATTCCCTGACAATTATGGTAATCTATAAAGTGATGCGATCAGTATCACGCTTGATCGTATTATTTCTTGTGATCCCATCTCAGTTACATAAACTTAAAGTCCGATCAAAAAACTGTCACAAATTCCTTGCTGCCACTTGATTTGAACTAGTGAACTCTGGCATAAGCGGCAAGCGCTCTAACCACTCTACCAGACGGAAGTTTTCCAAAATGCTGGGAACGTGTGCATTTTCTTTGCGACTCCATAATATAAGCTATTTTCAACATACAAATAGTCATTTGTTTTTATAGAATGTATTCTATAAATTGTCGGCGCAGAAAAGCTATCGAAACAACGTTCATATCCTTTACTATAATTTGCAACCAATTTTCAATAGAATAAATTCATATATTTTATTTTATTATTCATACATATTATAATTTAATTATAATGATTACTTTTTAAATGTTTTTAAGGCCTTTTCGTTTCTGTATCTGAGTTGGTATCGCTAACTGAATTTTTAACTAAACATCTAACCTAGCACTATGCACGTTTGCACTTTCATACTTCACAAAGGCAAATATCAACCATTATTTCATATGTCGAAATTGCCCACTTTTTTGATAATTTAAATCTGATAAATTTATATACGTTTTATTACAGACGGGACCACGCAAATACAAACGTAGGCGAAATTTGAAACCTCATGAACTAGAACGTTTACGTGTTGAAAAATCACAGACTAGTGAACCAGAATATTCTGATTTAGATATGGGTAATGTTGATGATCTGCTCGAAATATCTAAAAGTAAACGTTCGCCACTTGAACTCATGTCCTCAACATCAACTTACGTTACGACTTTCGGTACTCAACTTTCAAGTCGAAGTCGAAAATATTCAGCAGGATCTGATAAAGTAGCGAGTTGGCAACAGAAACTCATGTCTTCATCTAATAATGACTCGTTCACAGAACTGAATAGTCTGGAAAACGATATTAAAAATATCGAACCGTTAGTTGTAAATAATTCTTCAACACAACCCACTTTATCCTCGCCTCAAGTAAGTACATCGAAAACAAAAAGTGGAACTAAACGGCGTATGAATAAACAAGAGATTGATAAGCCATCTCGACCGAAAATGATCCACACCCAGAAAACGCGGGTGGCCGTTGAGGATGGAAAGCGTCGTACTAAAACTATGATAACCAGAACTGAACCGACCGAATTAGACGAGCAAGACTTTCAACATTTCGACCGACCGAAAATGTCTAGACATCGAGACAATAGTACAAGTGATTACGAATTCGGTAATTTAGTTAGAACGTCGGATATTTTGCTGCAAAGAAATTCTAGTCATTCTGAAATGAAGCACGAGGAAGTAGCAAGAAGTGATTTATTTGACGCCCAACTCCTACTCGAGGCTGCTTCAATGCGAAAAGAACTTGACAAATACAATCCTGATGTTGTAAATGATCTTGAAGAAATTCTACGATCTCCGATCAAATCTAAAACATCACCCTCACCTCATAGTTCATTTATTACTCAAACATCGTTGGAAGCTACACCACCCGATGCAACGGACAGTGTCAATTCGGGCGACGAAGTCCGACGTTCGGCGCGCATCAAACGTTCAGGGAAAAATAAAAAGTATCTTGATTTCGACACGGAATCAAAGTTTTCACCTGGAGGGCATCGGAGTTCTTCTACACCATCATCGTCGTCTTCAACAAAACTACGGTATTCTAAAGAAGAAAAAATAAATATAAAGAAAGAATCAGACACTGAGGCAAGTGATGTTAAAAATGCAATAATACTACCTGATCATATGCCTAGCGAACATCATGAAGTTGAGCAAAGAGACGGAAATCGGCAATATTTCCAATGTGAAATGTGCTTTGCCACGTTTGCTGATCGAGCACAACTACTTGTTCATGTTCATATTCATATTTAAGTATTCATATTTAAATACGAATAAAATAATTCTGAAAAACTTGACGTATCGATGGGAACAAAAATAAAAACCAACAAAATTCTATGAAGAATGTATTAAATGGTCGAAAATGACTATTGTAAGAGGTTACGTGAAACCCTACGCAAATATAATTCATATGTTACCTGCATTTCCTGTCAAAAGCGCTTAAAATTGGTTGAAAATATCTGCTCCTCAATGAAAGCCCATTTCGTACAAGAAACGTAAGAACGGCCGCTAACCTTCGTTATTCTCCTAAGTCTGCAGCAATCCCGCCATCTTCTGGTATCTTGTGAGACTACAATAACTTCCACAAAAATGAGAAGATAATTGACGACATATATGATGCAGAAGCTAAATATTTAAAGTTACTCGATTATTAGCTAATGATTGTATTATTAAATCAATCATATATTGTATATTGATTGATTGTTTTTTACAACAGCAAACAACAAATGTTAAAGTATATTAAATATTAATCATTTACTATTGATGAATAGATATGTGCCCGTTTGTTAACATTAGACAACACCATTTATTATTAATTAATATTGCGATTACTATTATTATTAAGAAAATGTTCATCCTAGTGTGAATAATAATCTACAGATCGTAAAAGAAATACAGAAGGAGAGAAAAATAGAAGAAATAGAAAATATTTTAAAATACAGTAGATGAGAATTTAATAAATTATCAAAATAGAAAGCTGTTTTACTCCTTAGTTAAGTTAATCAAAAATTCTAGCCCCACTCTTAATACAGCTGAAATGTAAGTTCAATCAATAGCGTAGAGATAAGCTACGAATTTTTGACTAATTAGTGAAAAATTACAGAAATGTTTCAGGTAAGAATCCTTTTATACTTACACTAGTGATAAATATAAAATTGAGAAAATAATTCAGAATCTGATACTTTTGACAAACATTCAGATTAATGATAGAAGCAGCAACAAGAGATGCAAAAAATATAAACTCACAATGTTGAGATCAAATGATGCAAAAAAGAACAATTATTTGAAATATGACCTTTATATTAGGTTATCATGTTTACGAGGTGTGACAATTAAGTAATGAGACTGATTTTATTGCCGCGCTTGTGGTAAATCTGCGACCTTGAAATTTCCTTCCCCGGCATTCTTCCCCTCTCCATTGATATATTTACATCGCTCTAGCTTGTTTAGTTCGCCTGCTGTGTCGTGTTGAGTAGACGTGTGTTGGTGGTGCTTGTCACGAAAATGGAGAAATCAAGGGCAACGCGTCGCGTGGAAGACGAGCCGCGGAGCGGGAGATCAGTCGGGGTGCGGACTGACGCAAATGCGCAGCGTGTGCGCGCCCTTATCTGTGAAGATCGGCGTTTAACAGTTCGAATGTTGGCCTCAGAACTGGGTATGAACCGTAAAACAGACAAATTTTAACCGACGATTTTGGGATGAAAAAGTTGTGCGCGAAGATAGTTCCAAAGAAGCACACCGCCCTCGGCGTGTCCTTGTATTTGGCCTCTAAAGAGATCGCCATATTGCAACAGCCGCCTTATTCGCCCGATATGTCACTCTGTGACTTTTTGTTCGCTAGAACAAAATCGGTGGTGAAAGGAACCCATTTTGAGTCGATTACAGATATCCAGGCGGCCGTGACGAGGGTACTCGCAAACATCCCAGACGAAGTGTTCCATAAATGTCACAAAGCATGGAAAACGCGCTGGAATCGTTGTATAGCTGCCCAAGGCGACTACTTTGAAGGGGATGGCAGAGTTGTAGAATAATTTTTAAATATACGGTTTTCATGGAATCAGTCTCATTACTTAATTGGCACACCTAGTATACTATATCTTAAAATTATTCGCACTGCTATTCCTCAATAAGAATTAATTACAGTCCTTATAGAATGCCTAATGTAAGTCTTGCTGAAAAACTTCAAGTTCCTTTGCTTTCTTATGGAAACCTATCGTTCATAGGAAATTTTATTTAGGATTGCTGCGCTTTGCTCAGATCTGCAGGCTTATACGTTTTAATCTTTTTCATTGAATATTTTCTAAGCCGACTAGCATCGCTTCCTAAGTTTCAAGTGAAATTTCGAAGTAAGCTCCCACCATGCATTTCGGTGGGGGAGGTTGTACAGGGTGACGCAAAATTAATCACCTGGTGTAAAATTTATCATCCAATTTTTTTTTTTGTGTTTACTAAATAAAAAACAATGATTCTGGGTGATGGAAATCTTTTTTGGACCTTTACAATTTTTTCCATCCCTCAAAATCATTTTTTTATTTATTAAAAAAGTTATTCAAAAAATAGGATGGTTCATTTTGCGCCAGGTGATTAATTTTGCGGTAGTCCGCGTGGCTTAGTGGTTAGAGCACTAAGCCCGTAAGCCGAAGGTCTCTGGTTCAAGTCTCGTTGGTGTCAACGAGATTTAGTTCGAGTGGTTCTTCGGACGGACTATAAGTTCAGTTATGCTACGTGCTGGTTTAAAATCAGAACGTATCAAAGCTGGGACGGACACACGGCCAAAGCATGGTAATGATCATATCACCTTGTGGAGTGCCGAAATTGTTTTCTCCTAGTTCCAATATACAGAGCAGGCTATCCTGGTTTGCGATATTGTTAGCAATCAGCAAACGAAAATTTTCGGCTACTGAATGAATGATTTTGAATGCAAACAGCATGTATGAACCCTCCCAATCTAAATGTCTATTTAATAGATAACAAGCAATACAGCTGGTTAATAGGTGGCGTGCTTTCAATAAGACGAAAAATCAATATACGGCCCCAAACCTCTAGATAATACAAAATATTTTCTGTTTTAACTAGGGATGGAAAGTTAATTTTTGTCATCGATTAACCGATGGTCGAACTCTCGAAATAGTTTGTTCGATCAAAACCGTTTAATCATGGCAGATCATCGATTTATTACGTTTTTTCTTGTTCTTCGTTAATATTGGTTGCGGCAGACTCGCCAGACCTTTATCATGCTTGGAATAAATCTCCCTCTTCATTTATGACAATTCCGGCTTTGTTCTTTGAAAAACTTTATTGCTTAAATACAAAATCAATGACAGAATCAATAATCTTACATGTTTTAGAAAAGAGCTCTGTCTTCTAGCATGCCAGAGCAAAAGGTAAACGACGATAAACATAAATACACAAATACGACTCAATTATTAATTAAAGAGAAAAACAGATTTACTTCCGATAAGTAAGAAAAATAATAAATGATATTAGAGGATATCGTCCCTAATGCTAATCAAACCAATCATCTTCTCATACTCGTACAGACCTTAAGAATACTAGCAGGTTTAGATGAACTAGGGATAGTATTTTTTCACTGAGTAGCAATACAACCTGCATGCGAAAAAAGGCGCTCAAATCGCACTGATTTACCCAAAAAGTGCAAGTACTCTAAAACTGACTCTGCCATAAGTACTAAATTGCTCCCATGTCTCGAAGGGATTGGGAGAAGTCTAGCGATCAAGTGGGGCCTTTGCGAGACAGGCCTAGAGCTGAGCCGACATGGTGTTGGTGGCTTCAACGTTAGTGGTTCCCAAAAATCCCGCACGCACCACCGTATCAACCGAAGTCCACAGGTCGTTAGCCCCCTGGCACCACTTTCTGTCTCATCAGCAGTAACTTCCTGTTTTTGGCGGCACTTCTCGTCGAAGGCTTGAGACTGGGTGTTCAGTTTGACGGTAATCGGTGCACCTACCAGCAACGAACAACGGCAAAATAAAATTAGCTAAATTACGAAATTGATTGCTGCAGTGGCTTCTAGGCGATTACTAAAAGCAATGTTGCTGCAGCGAAGAGAATAAACAGTTCATGACTCAGCAATTTCTTGTCAATGTCTGCTAGAAGATCCCGCTTCAGATTGTATCCAAGGGATGTAACCGGTTCCAGGCTGTCGACGCCCTAACGAAAAAATCAAATGGAGCAAAGATTTCAGTTCTTAAAATTGCTTTGTTGGGGATGGATAAAAATCAATGCATGAAGGAAGTGTGCTTGCTCTACAAACCTTTTTAAGGTATTTGCGAGTGGAATAAATTTTTTTCTGGCTCAGAATATTTGCTGCATTTTCCAAGGGCTTGAGGACATCTCTTACCTCGGCAAGAACATGCAACTCAAAGGGTATGTCTGTTGGCTTCGCCCTCGCACCTCCTCCTCGCTCCCTCCGAAGTTTAAATGGAACTAAACTGATGGAACCTGTACGATCTAACAAGCGAAATTATGTTATATCCCGAACTCCACTTCGTCCTTACTTCCTGAATCAGCTTCAGAGGTTCTTTGCCGTCGTGAAGCTGTGGTTCTTCTACCGCCATATTACTTTATCGAATAAAGCGTACAATTTTCTTCACTTTTAACACCATAGGTCGAGTTTCAAGGGATGCTGCAAGGATAGGTTCAGTGGAACTGTTTGCGACTCGAATTCGGCCCCTCAAACATGCTCGAATAGCTTATTTTCACTTGAATTATCAATGCAAAATACAATTACCTTCTTCGGTTGGCGCTTCTCCAGGAAGTCGACTAACTCCTCTTGGTCTTCGGGTTTCTTGTCGTTATTTTCATCCCTCTCAGATGGTGCCTTCGACTAAGAAAACCCATGGAGTCTCTACCTAATGCCATTGATCAGGCGAGTGACACAGCCAACGTGTTTCTCTCTGCCAAATTCATTCCTCGCGGCGCCTCCGTCGGTAACGAACCCGCTCACTTTGGAATAATCGATTTGCCATTCAGTATATATCTCTCTGACTACCTCTTGCAAATCGGCTCTTCCTCTAAGACATTGGACTAGCACCGATTTCAGTAGAACATTTTTGTCTTTTTCCATAAAGAGTCAGGCATATAAATACAAGTAGGACGAATTTAGAGTCATTAGCCGAGAACAAAAATAAATTCTTTCACTTACCTTTTAGATTATGGGCTGTCAGTCCTTAAAAAATATGTCATCTTATTTTTCTGTGTCCACAAATCAACTGTGAGACATATGGCATTTGCTTGCTTGAGAGTATTCCCAAGCTTCATCTTTAATATTTCGTATTTGGCCTCCAGCTCCCTGGTCACAGTAAGCTCAGACGCCATGTGATACAGTGGCTGAAGGGTTCGGACAAAGACATTAAAGTCCTTTCTTTCCACACAGCATGCATCTTCATCAATCACAAACAAGAGGGCATCCATGCATGCATTCCACCTCCTGAATATAATACGTCAATATTTGAAATCAAAATTTAAAAACAAGACTGCGAAACGAAATTACTTGGAAACGAATTCTGGTAACTAAGACAACGATCCAATGGCCCTTCATTTGAGAAAGACGCCGACAGAGAGACCTTCAAAAAGGTCTTCCCTAAGCGTGAAGAAGTCACTGTACCAGGCGCAGCAGCTGTGGTGGCTGGAGCATGAACTTGCATTTGCATTCGCAGGCACTGGTTTATCCTGCCGTATTGCGACATTAAGAAAATGATTACCGCAAAAATCAAAATGAAAGTAACGAGAACATTGCATCGAAATTTTCATCGACAAACAACGTTACCTGTGACGTCTTTCCGACATAACACCAGCCAGCAACTCCCTCGATACGAGAGGCTTTCCCACGAGAAACAATAGAACTGCAGGGGTATTATTTCGTCTAAGTTAATACGCCCGTAACTCTCAAAAGATTCAAATCAACTGAATGATATACGACTCGAGACAAATACTTACCTGGTTAGAAACCTGTGCGGCGAGTCAACAATTTCTTCGTCAGAATCGCTCCCAGTGCCTAAAGCCCCAGATTGAGGCAAGAAGGACGTCTCTTTGGAGGCAACCACTTCAAATTTATCAGGTGCTTATATCGGAGATGGTAGTACAGCGTTGAGGGGGCTGGCCGCAAGAACTTTCGGGCAGTTTTTACATTTTGCCTCAATGTTGGCTCTGTTTCTTGTAAAATGTTCCCAAACGGGCTGGGGGTCATAGCGCTAACTTTTCTTGGACACTGGAGAGGTACTTGGCTACACTAACTTGTGCCGCCCCTGTGAACTAAACGAAATTCAATCGCACTGGAGCAATTAATGTGAAAACATACACTACAGCTTGAAAACGATTTTCAGGCCAAATAAAATGCGTTCCGATAGAAGTTCAGATACACTCTCATTTCAGGTTTTACTCGCCTTTGAAATTCAATTTCGTAGAACGTGAAGATACAAGCCACCGCTACGCCGAATAAATTTCCCTACAGGCTTGGCTGGCGCAGTGGCAGCTGACACCGCCACCACCATACAGCCAGCGAGCAAGTGGCAAGGATAAGCGCAATAGTAGTCTACTAAATCAGACAGGGACGAGCGAGGCTAGGTTTCAGCTCGGTGTCTGTACCCGGGTAAATGTTAATCGGGTTTGTCATCCTGAGTTACTTAGTCTTTGTAAGAGTGAAGCTGTAAAGTGCTGTAATAGGTACAGTTGAAACTAACAAAATGGGTTACTATCTTTCGTATCAGAGCTGCCGGAATGAATAAGAAACTTGTCGTAACTACGCCGGGTTTCATGTAGTTAGAGATATAATTTTGGAATTTAGAACACAAATATCGAAATAAAATACCTTTTGTAATTGTTTCCCGTCTTCTGTACGAAGTTCGAGGCTGGTAGCTCTTTTTTCAACTCCCTTCTACGCGATCTCTTCAAGCGCGCGCAAGTCTGCCAATGTCCCCATCTTTGCTGCGTGATCGGTTCGAGCAGTCGATTCTGTGGCGCCAAATGTCGGTGCCCCTAACCAAAGTCCCTTTCAGTGATTTTTACTCAAATCTGTGTTCGCATTATTACATTAAGGCTTTGTTTAGCGTGGTATTAATCGAACAGATGGACAGACTCAGAGATTGACGTACGGAAGAACAAACAGATAGCCAAAAGTCCACTTCAAATAAGCAAACGGACTACCTTAAGGTGATTAGCTGCGCCAGTTCCTGATAAGAAAAGCTAATCACGTTGAAACTGCTAACAATAACTATGCTTGTGGCTCTTAATGATAATATACTAAATTAAGTTACTCCCGTCAGTTGTCCGTTATTTATGTAGGGATAAGTGGTTCACTTTAGCCACCTTTAAAATCTTCAAGTTTGATACTACATATATGTGCTCTCTCTGATACAACGATATTTTTTGGAGAAGGAACGGGATTTTTTTCTTTTATTTGAAGAAAATTTCAAAGACAATAGAAATTCCTAGAAATGTCTTGTTACGTAGAGTACGCGTGATAAATGTTTTGTAGTGTAGCTTCGTGGCATGACAAAAACCCCGCCCCATATGATCAAGCAAATAGCTAGTTGACAAGCATACGAACGCGGTCTTAAAGCTAAGCTAGTTAACACAGCTCGGTCTTCTTTACACCTCGCTAAACCTTGTGCCAGAACAGATCCGTATCCTGCACGGACTTTAAACAACTACAAACTTATAAGGCAATCTAATTTGGAAGCTTATCAAAACCACTGTAAAAAATGCAACGATAACACTAGGAAACAAAAAAATCTTATTCTCTATGGCTTTCATTTTGTTAATGGTTTTTTTTTTGTGGTAGGGAGTTGAAGGCTATTATGCCCTGAGTGTGGGGCTCCAAGATGCGGAAGACGTCCGGACTACCCACAACACCTCCTCTGAGAACCTATCCAGGAGCTATTTGGCTCATTACTTCGGACTAGGACTCATTTGCTTCGCCGTAAGGTATCGTCAAGTTGCATTAATCCAGTAAGGCACCATTAAGTTATAGGAAGAGAGATTGGTAGAAAAGTGATCCCCAACACCGACCCCCCGGTCCCTCGAGTGAGTCCTTTTTATCTTTTAGGACTGGCGTAACGAAATGTGACACATGGTTCAATTTGTCAACCGATCAAAGCGTCTCCCCGATTAGACCATCCGGAGAGAGCTCTTCTCTTTCCCTACTTCTCCTGGGGCTGCTCCTTTTTTTGCAAGCAAAAAATGTGTGACCAACATCGTCTTCCTCTTCTGCGCAAAACCAACAGTCGTAAAATAACGACTAGCCGATCTTATGCAAGTAATACTGAAAACATCCATACCCGCTCAACAGCTAGATCAGGCAGAAGTTTGTCTCACCATGCCTGGGCGCGCGTATTTCAATAAGTACATTGCTAATAATAGCGTTCTCTTTTATAGCTGCAAGTGCCGCTTGATCATTCTACTTTCACTAATAACGACATGATATTAATTGTACATACGCCATTTAATTTATACGTTTTTTCTTTGGATTTGTTATTGGTAATCAACTCTTAAACATTAATTTAAATTATTCTGTATATCTAACTCGTTTATACACTTATCTTTTGAGATTTATCGAGTCCCCTAATTTTGAGCCCATTCATTTTCATGCCAGAATAGCTCAATTCGACAGATATCCTGTTTTTTGCTTTAGCGCTGCAGCCCGTTTCAGGTCTTCGCTTGGAGATAGTTAGAGTATCTCAATATCTTGATCGAATGTATCGGCACTCGAGAAGGTGATATGGTTAGTACCACGCTTAGGACGATGATTTGTCTACCCAGCTATGATACTTTCTAATTTGAAACCAGTACGTATCATAACAGAACGACCTTATAATCCGCCCGAAGAATCACTCGAACAAATCTTGTTGTCACCAACGGGGTTTGAGGCATGGACCTTAGACTTACACAGCGAGCACTCTAACTACTACACTACGTGGACTACTGATATACTTTCATGCCACATAAATTAATCTCAATCTAAATAAGTTACAGTATCTGAGCAGGACCATCTAATCGAAGGCCCTAAAATTGATGGGATCTACATGTTCAGTTAGAAAATAATTCCCCGATGATATCAGAATGTAGTACTCAATTTTGCATCACGAATCACCCAAAGGGCAATTATTTCATCAAAATTGATCGGGCTGTTTATTTTAAACTCAATCACTTCAACATTTCGTGTAACGCTATTAAGATCTGCTGTAAACCGTACGTATGTGCTGTTCTAAAATATAACATGTCGTGTGCAGCTTTTTAAATAAAATCTTTAGTGTCTCAAAATAAACGTTACTCGTCTTAAAATAAAATGCAGAGCATTTTAAAATAAAACTTTGTTGGCATATTACAAATAAAAAAAAAGTAAATGTTTTATTGTAAGATGGTTTGATTAGCTGACTCCATCAACATTTCAAACCAATAATTTTCTTTTGACCATATTTTTCCTTTGTAGTGGATTTTAGTGGTTAAATATCCATGAAAGACATGCACCAATGTTGGGCCGCCTCAGTGAACCAGGTGTTAGTATTCACTGAGAGTCTCTTGGTCCAGCGAGGCGTGCATGCGCTTACAGGCTAGCGTGTTGTAGGGCGGATTCTTTCCCCCAGCACTAAGTTCCACTCGGTGAAAACGAACAAGTGGTCCACTGGGGCAGCCCAACATCTCTGCATGTCCTTCACGGAGATTTAACCATTAAAATCTGCTACAAATGGTGAACAACATGGGGTCCGAAAAGCTCGGCTATTTCACCAGTCGTGAGCCTGAGACAGACCATCGTCTCTAGGTAACCCTACAGGTGTCTGGATTATGGTGGGTAGACAATTTAACTGAAGGTTTATTGGCCAGGATCTAACTGCCTTTCGAGTGTTGTGCCGTCTTCGGACATCAATATCGCTTGTTCTTGCTGCTTATACTTGAGCGGTTTACCGTGATTGTATGACTAACAAGGCCAAGTGATGAGTCCCTGAGTGTTGCTCGAAAGTTTGTTTCCCATTTTCATCTATTGTGTTGGTTTCTGATTCGTACCGCAAAATCGGTAGTATCCTTGTGTCTTAAATCATGTACTGCTCGTCAATCAGAATAACCAGCCTAGCCAATGCTCTTGTTCAACTACAGGATATCAGAAGCGACTTTAGAGTCAGAAAAATTGTAATGCATAGAACGAGGAGACTCTTAACAAAGAGGAGACTACTCCACTGGATTCTCCCAGGTTTCTGTTTGATTACGAGGGAGGAAGACTGAACTTTAAATGATTATATCTAATATACACTTTTTTAGAGTAGTTTATAGAGCGCCACTGTCGGCCACTCAAAATAAGTCATAAGAAAAATTAGCATATTTTATTATATGGTCTAGTCAAATTTACTCCTATCTTAATGTTATTTATGTATTTATGTTTAAATTTTCCAAGAGAGATCTGCATCCTCTTCTATTAACTATGAGGCCACTGGAGGAGCAGAAGCTTTCCCGATAATTGAAATGGCTCCCCTCCAGCAGAGACTGACACTTCTGGTAGTAATGAAGTTCTTCTTCTTCTTTGTAGCACTACAGCCCCTCTCGGGCCTTCGCTTAGAGATAGTTAGAGTACCTCATTTCCATGACCGTATTGACTTTTTCGAAGTTGGTTTGGTCAGTACCATGCTCCCGTTTGCCTGCTCAGCCATGATATGATCTTGGTATTGGTATTCACCACCAAGACGACAGGTTGATCTTGTGCAACCCCGTCTAAGCTCCGTCATAAAACCAATGGCTCCTGAGTACCAGCCTAAGACCAACTTGTTCGTACCACCTCCACCATCACAGCGGATTAACATTGCATCAGAAAACCTAGGGCGGGATCATTATGAGCAACCGTCGCAACGACAAGGGATGGAGATTATGCGACCGGAGCCTACCTACCATCTAGGTGGTATGACTATCCCGCACAGAGTAGAGCACATGACTGTCGTCAACCTCGGGTAAGACCTACGACCCGAGCTATTGTTCGAGCGAGCTCAGCGTTGGTTCGGCAGATTTGAGGAGTTCGATTCCTTTTATGGGTGGAAATTTGCCCCCGTTGAGAACGAAACCATCCTGAAGCCGAAGATCCACAGCAGATGTCAGCTGGCATATGAGACGTTGGATGACTGTTATGAAGCTCTGTGCTGCTTGATGGAGCGCTCTGTTAGGCCCATCGCAGAGCAGGAATTCCTGGAAATGTTCCATCCTGAGCGACAGAAGCGGATGTTTTATGCTCACCGACGAACCGTTCTCGAGCTTAGCGCTTCTGCTACACCCCAGGTCGGGTACCACAGAACCATACTCATAATCGTCGAAACCGACCAGACCGGCACTCAATAGAGGAAGTCAAACCAGGGTTCACGTCATTACTAGCACTAACTTCCTCAACGTCCTAGACCCGCCTTTTCTGGCAACCCATATTGATTTTAGCAACACTGAATGGGCTGAGGTCCACGAGCAAGAAAGGCGGTCTGCTGGAATTTTCACCCACCAGTTTTACAGAGTGTTGGGCTGAAGGCAAGGTATTCTGTTGTGGCATTTCGGACACTTATTCCCCAGCCTGCCTTGATTGTGCCATTTCAAAAATCGGGAAAACAAGAACCCTTACACTACAGAGGTACTCCAAGACAGCCGTAGAGCGGAAACCCATCCTCACCCCTAGTAAGGATAACACCAATTATGACAACACCACCTACATATACTAGTACACAACCGACGGCGGATTGTCCCCCTCTTTCAGAGGCCACTCCAAAAACCCTGTGGAAAAGAATCTCTATCAAAACCCCGACGGAGCTCAAGCATATGTTGAGATGCGTAATAAAACCTTTTCATATTCGGTACCGGGAATATCATGCACCGCGTGCAGGAATTTTCCCGACAGAAGAGGTCACACCTCTTGAATTTCACAAGTTAATCACCCGGGGCAGTTTGATTGCTTATGTGAAGTGGACTTCTCGCTGTTTGTCTATTCATCCGTGCGTCCTGCTCTCAGTCAGTCCGTCCGTTTGGAAGGTCATTACACCCTCCTTAAATTTAAAGTATCTCAGCCGTTCGGAAAGATCGTGGCGTCCATTTTTTTATATAAGGGGTATCTTTTTTTTATTATAAGAATCGTGATGTTACTCATACAATAATATACTACGCTTCCTTCTTAGACTGATAAAATGACTCTATCAAGTGTAAAAGGAGAGAAAAATAGACAAAAAATCTACTTCTATTGCATGACAACGCGCTCCCAAATATTTCATGCCATAAAATCGTGTACAATAAATAGATTTTGTGATTATGGATTATAAAAAACGGGTTTTATGCTTATGGATTTTGAGGTTTGAATTTTAATTTCGGGATTTAGTGTTTTAGGATATCGTGGATAACCCATTCTACTCTTATTATATTGAAGCGTTCTTTCGTGCGATTTTATAATTTTCTTTTAAACAATTCAACCTGTAAGAAGAAGAATAAAAAAGCTATAAGATTTATTTGAGAGACAAATATTTTTATACCTCGAGCGTAAATGTGCATACTTCTTCACGTCTGAGGAAAAAATCAGACACTGAAGAAGGGAGCACATTTACTGCCGAAATATATACAGGCGTTTCATAGCGTTTTTATTCTTCATTTTACAGATTTATAATAAGGGCTGAAAAATGGAGGCAATCAACGAATCCTTTTAACACTTAAATTGCAATGCTCCAGTCTACAGTTCTAGCGCCACGAGTAATGATGCTTTTGAACTAATTTCGAAGAATTTAATATCACGGTAATTTGCTACAAAACGAATGCTTACAGTATAAGAAAGACTAATGAATTTAATCTTAATTTGAATCTTAAAACATGAATTTTTGGAATATTTGCACTACCATTATCAAATACTGGATTTCTCTTCTGAATTGCTTGTAATCTATTAGACCAGGCCCAAGCGACCAATGTTACCTCAACAGATAGAAATAGGTCTCTAATTAAAATATGCAAATAAACATGTTTTTTAGCAGTTACTAAAATATAGTCATTTATTTCATCTCATTCCAACAATTTAACCATTTGTCTTATATCAAATAATATCATTCTCCACAATATTGAAATTAAAAATATCTACATTTGTTGAATACATAGAAAATACAATCTAAAATTATATTTCTTTATTTTGTACTTTTTCTAGAAATCCTTTGCACGAACGAACGCATTGCTGGTAACATTTCTCAAATCCTTCTGATCCAGAATCCTAAAAACAAAATACCTGGTCATAAAAATAATCTCAATCGAATTTAATACGTACATAATATGGATCCCTGATGATCCTATCATTCTCAGGATCAAAATCACCAAGCATTAAAATTTTCGCTTTTGCGTTAGATGGTTTTAACTCTTTCAGATCTTGTATATTCTCAGTGTCCATACCAAAAACATAGTCAAATTTTTCAAAGTCCTGTCGTTTAATTTGTCTGGCTTTATTGGTATACGAAAGACCGTGATTCGACATTGTTTTCAATGCACGATGATCAGGACTACGTCCAATATGCCATGAACCAATAGCAGCACTATCAATTTCCCATTCAGATGAAACGCCGGCTTTGTCTACCGTATCCTGAAACACGGCTTCAGCAATAGGGGACCGGCAAATATTGCCTGAAAGTTGGTTAAACCAAGGCTGAGAGAGGTCTACTCAATGGGTTGATGATATATTATAAAATTACCTAAGCACACCATTAAAGCCTTTTTCTTATCACCCATTGCTCTAGCAAAAAGCTACACCAGGATCTTACTAACACGAAGCCCGATGCACGAGATAAATAAAAGCAAGTAAAGGTCACCTGTCGCACGTCAATTGTCAAAATAGCGTCATGCCCAGCATATGGTAATCAGCTGATTTATTTTTCCCAGTGCTGCCGTGGTCGTTTTTCAATTTCCTTGGAAGTAAATATTTTAATGCGCAAAACAGCAGAATTTGATTGGTCATAGTTGATGAAAATAAAATATAATTAAAGTATTTTAACAGATTCTAAAACAGAGCATCATCAATCGCTATGAAGTTGCTGAACAAAAATATGTAAAACTATTTAGAACGTTTTAAAAAGAAATACCCTACTTTGGTTTGGACAACATGAGCTGAATCTTTTTGTGACTTAATTATGATTCACTGAAGTAAAGTTGTTTTATCAATGCAGCTCTGATAAATTCATTACTTTCTTTGTACCAGCAACTATCGCTGCTGTCTGGGAAGCTGTCTTTTAAGTAAAAACTCGAATTCTGTTTCAAACCTTTTATCAATAACTGAATATAATGAGCTTTATCTTTTTCCTTATTAATTTTTTTTTTTTACTAATTTCATAACAACCCATAATAGTGATGATGATGTAATCCATTTATCCTAATTGTATTTAATATTTTTTTAATTTTAATTATAAAATCATTTAAAAAATTGTTGAATTAGCACAATATATGTTGTTTTGTGTGTGATCCCATCCATAATCCTAATTCCTATCGGAGTATGATGAATAACGATATGACAGAAGCTTGAATACTTGTTCGTGGTGAAGAAGCTCAGTATCCAATCTGAGCCCATTTTCCATTGTTAAAAAAATCATGCGCTGTATAAAATGCTTGACTTTAGCGTTCCAGCAAAACTAGTCCGCCTGGTCATGGTCGCGATGCTAAACACAGGTCAAGGTAAACGATGAACCAGCGGACAGCATTATAACGGAATCAGGCTTAAAACAAGGGGATGGACTTGCCCCAATGCTCTTTAATATTGCGCTGGAACACGTCATCAGGAAGACATCAGCTGACACCTCGGGTACACTAATATTCAAGTCCACACAGTTGTTAGCATATGCTGATGACGTCAATATTATGGCACGTTCAATCTTAGATGCCATAGGAGCATTTCTGAGCCTAGAATCTGAAGCAAACCGAATTGGCCTACGAATTAATGAAACTAAAAATAAATTCATGACTCAAACGAGGAAGAAAACTCCAGTTCGGCAAGACTTGACTATAGGCAACTATAACCTTGGACATGTGGATAATTTTGTGTATCTTGGAGCCAATCTGAATAGAAGAGGCGCCGAAAAGGACGAGATTGGATGCCGCATAAATGCCACAAATAAAGCTTTTTAGTTCGTACTTCCCATTCTAAGGTCCAGAGTTGTGTACAGGCAAAATAAGCTCAGCATTTACAAACACTAATCAATCCGGTGCTGTTGTATGGAAATAAACATGGACCCTGATGAGCGAATCCGAGAAGCAGTGGACGTATTTGAACACAAAGTGCTCCGGAAAATCTACGGCCCAGTGAAGCAAGGAACAGAGCGGAGACTACGTTACAATGATGAGTTGATTGAACTGTTTCACTATCCACCTGTCTGCTCTTGCGTAAAGTTACGCAAATTGCGATGGTCGGGCCATGTAGAAAGAAAATAAAAAACCAGTTTCCTAAAGAACATTAAAGGGTAGAGCACAAAGTAGGCATCCAGCGGGAAGACCGAGGACTCAATGGGTAGACACAATAGAAACTGACAGCAGATCCTTGTTGAGAGTAAACAACTGGTGTTCAAGGTCGCGGAACCGTGATGATTGGAGGAAATTAATCCTAGAGGCCTAGGCCCGGCTAGGGCTGTCGCGCCATAGATGATGTTGATGATTTCTATAAAACAAAGAATAAATTTTGATCACTATGGAAACTGTGCATATTATTTAATGTTATCTATGCTTAGTGAAAATGAGCAAACCCAGCAAATTAATTGTATTTTAGAATATGCTAGTACATAAAGAATTTGTATTTGAAAGGGTAGAGCACAAGGTAGACGTCCAGCAGCAAGACTGAGGAATCGATGGGAAGACACGATAGAAGCTGACAGTTGATACTCGCGCAAGTGATTAATTAACTGACGGACTAGATCGCAGAACCGTGATGATTGGAGGAGATTATTACCAGAGATCAGGTTCCGGCTCGGGCTGCCGCGCCATAGATGATGATGATGATTTGAAACGTTTTACAAGCCTTCATTCTTTTCTTTTATGGTACGTAGAGTTTGATTGCTTTTGTTGGGTAACTAAAATTTCAAACGTAACAAAAACCGGATTGCTTTCATTGATTTATCTCTATGGTTTTATTTGGATTTGTTATAACTTCACATACCTTGCTTATGTCAGGCAGCAGGTTAATTGGGCGATAGCTTTTAGGGGACTCAAGAGTCTTTTCCTTTCTTCAAGATTGAAAATACCTTGGCCTTGGCCTGATTTGGGAAATATGAATCGTTCAACATGTTGTTGAACAATATGCAATCATTCTTAATAGCCACCTCAGCAAAATCTCGTAGTTTTACATTGGATATACCGTCAATACCACATGATTTATTGTTGTTTATCCTGCGAAATATGAAACACAAGTCTTCATAGCTGACAAAATAATCAATAAGATTCAAGCTCAGTATGAGGTCAGATGTTAATGTTTCATTGAAATGAAGAATTGATTTGCCGTTCACGCTTCGGAGATTTTTACCTCTGAAAATATTTGATTCCCTCTCTCAGGGTTTGGTAGATGAGCCATTCAAAATGAATTCCAATCAGCGCATACCATCACATTTAATCCTGTTTCCATTTCTATCCGGAGTCGTACTATCAGTTTCTATACTAGCCTTATCGTGAAGGTTTATCTCATCACTAGCGACTCCAAGATTCGATACCTTCACTCGAGATTTTTTACAGAATAAGCTATTCACTTTCATGAAAACGCCATCTGGGTTCTATGGGCTAGTACTCCGCAGTTTTTCCGCCCATTGATTGCTGACCTCACTCCTGACATATGAACGGATTAAGTTCCGGGCATTCTTCAGGTGTAATTTCAAGAAAGCCAACGAGGGATGGTTGTAGCCCGAAAATCGCGGATTAATATTTTTGACGCGTGTGAGAAGAAGGCTTTTCAATCTTTTCAACCTTGCAATGGTTGGTGTTTCATATCCTTCCATATTGTTTCGATGTTTAGTCCTTAGAACTACTTTCTCAATCGTTTCCAACGTCAGCTTCTCTAACTTGGACAAATAGAGATCTATTCCATCGTTAGTTAGATTTCTGTCATTAGGAACCATTGAGCAAGCGTTGCCATCATCAGAAGGAGGACATTGCTTCTGGTACTCGCGATTAAACTTCTTTTGAAACTTTCCCCAGTCTGATTTTTTGAAGTTCAACCGATGATTTTCGTGTTGAACTGGAATGAGGAAGAAATCATCCCATTGATGATTGATTTCCATTACGATTGCGTTATGGTCGCTATCGTAAGTAAGCACCTGGAATTTCCGTTGATGATTATTGAAGCTGAATTCAAGTCTTGCGTCAGCAATGCAGAGGTCCAAATATTAATTTGCCCTAGGGTATGTTGGGAACTCCAACCCATATAGATTGCACCTGTATGCAATTTGGTTCTCTGTTATCCACTTCAGGATTACACCTGTGGGATTATTGGTGGCGCTCAGCCATGATGTATGCCGGGCATTCAGGTAATATAATAATTATGCAGCCTGGTTTGAAATACTTCAATTCAAGTATTTCAAACCAGGAATTGAGCTCCTCCTTGAACTTGAGAACGTTTCGACCAGTTGCATAGGCAGAGATAACGAAGAGGTTATCCCTACCTGGCAGTGAAATTTTGATAACGGACACTGCATGAGATTGAAAGCTTTTGAATTCGACTTTTTCAATATTTTGGAAATAATAGGGTCTTCTAACCAATATCCTGGTGCCACCTCCCCCCATTACCTATTATCTTATCGTTTCTTACGAATTCGAAATCCTTGAATGTTATGGAGTACCATGAATCGAGGTGGGCTTCAGTGAGAAGCGTGATGTCAGGCTTTTGCTTAACAATGAATTCGAGGGGAAAGTCACATCGATGTATAGTAACAATGGAGTTGACGATGATCGAGATGAGACGAATCCTATCCATGGGAATGTGACTGGATGACAAGTTATTTTGAGCCATGTTGGCCTAAACGTTGAAAAACGAAATTGATTTTTTGATCTTGTTTATTCACTCTTTCTGAAAGAGATTCAAGCTGTTGGTAAATATTGAGGAGCAGCTCATTATTGCCACCTACATTTTATATTTTATTTAAACTGTTATCTGCTGGTCCTCTAGCAGCAAGTGCAAATGATACTCCGGGTTTGACGATGTTGGAAGCTAATACACTGCGATGTACTTGGGTTTGTTTTGGGGAAAGTTTGACTTTTGCATCTTGATACCAAGGGTATCCTCGATATGATGCTGGATGACCAAATATACAGGAGTTAACACAATATGATTTTTCTTTTGGCTCCGTCTGAGCCAATTTGCATTCACTGGGGCATGAATATCTAGCAACAACAATTAGCAGCCGAATGACCGAATCTTCGGCACCTGTAACACTGGTTGACCTCCGTTTTTTGGAGACGCTCTCACCTCATAACTCTAAACTTCAAGTTGGATTAAAATTATTTTTAAAACGTCAATTAGAAAGTAATTTTTAAAACAAACTTATTACATCGTCGAACTATTCGAACAATTTATCGAGTATCTGGATTTTACCAGCGAGAAAGTTTCAAAAAAGTCAAAAAGAAGAAACGACGGCTTCCCACCACTGGAGGACCCGGGGCCAGGAATTACTAATGCTATAAATGCAAAATGAAACGGAAAAACGGTCAAGAAGGCTCTGAGCATGGCAAGCGTCTTACGCTTTCAAGTGAAGAATTCGAAAGAGTAACCATAGAAAACGCAAAGGTTACTAGAGAAAATTATGAGATGAAACTCTGAAATGGTCCGCACATTAACAAAAGTGAACAAAACAAATGTGATGAAGCCACAAAATACAACCGGAAAAGAAAAAGCGATAACAAATAAGAATAATGAAAAAAAGAAGCGGCAACAAACAAGACTAACGAAGAAACAGTAACCACGCAAAGGGCTCAAACATATAAAGCAACATTACAAGATACGAAAAAGACATCAATCCATGATGCTGAAACCATACTAAGCGCAGGAGGAGCAAACGACAACGCCAATTACTATGTGGTACTTTCTGCGATGAATGAGGATATGGATACTGAGATGGAGTGCCAAGATAACATAAGTAATATTAATGATTCTAGTAATAATTTTACAGAATACTTAAAATCAAAAAATAAGGAGAAGGAGTGGGAGAAGAAGCCAACCGGTGTGTCTATAATCCGTTAGAGATAAGATTAAACACTTAGGTTAGGAACATTGTTACAGAATATTTTTAGTATAAGATAAAGTTTTTGATTGTATTTTATTAGAAATAAGTTACAACATATTAGGTGTAGGATCAAAGTTTCACTGTTGTGTCTTAATTATAAATAATTTTAGGATAGTGTTGGTTGGTTTTTTGTCCTTTTTCCAATTAAATTTTAAAAATATGTAATAATCGTAATTAATTGAATTTGCTATAGTTTTTTTTTTTTGATGAAATGAGTTAATAACGTATAAATTTAGAGAGCCATTTGGGCCATTAAGTTTTTGATTATTATTGTTTGGAATTTGCTTTATATTCTTTTAAAATTTATAACGATTAGTATTAAATAAAGCGCTTTTGACTTTGACTTTGAGGATATGGATACTGAGATGGAGTGCGAAGATAACGTAAGTAATATTAATGATTCTAGTAATAATTTTACAGAATACTTAAAATCAAAAAATAAGGAGTAGCAGAAGAAGCCAGCCGGTGTGTCTGCTGGTTCTCCTATTAAAAATAATAAGATAAATGAGAAAGTTCCTCCGATTAATGTCTTTGGGCAGCGTGGAGGGGATATGGTTCGATATCTTCATATTGAAACTTCTTCGGAATCATATCGCAAGATCTGTGACTGTGAACCCTTGGATTTCACAGCCGTTCCACCCTACAGACGGGTATATAGCGACTTGCCTCGCTACTGGCTTCGTTCCTCCAGAAGCATTCGTGTATTTGGACATGAATCGATATGTTTGTTGATTCTGACGGCGTCCCAGTCATATATCACATATATCGACGGGCCACCGATAAGAAGATAAAATATCCTCCGAATTTGAGTTCACGAGATCAACAATTCCAATGGAGATACTCATTTGCTAGATTCATTGAAGCTGATCGAGCTGAGACGGGTCAATCTAGGTATTGGTGGCTGAATGACAATGTCTAAATTATTCGTGTTTATTTTCAGTTTTGGTGTTTTTCGTTATTTAGTTTTTGAGTTTCAGCTCATTATTGCTACATTTAGTATTGTTGTTTATTTGTGTTAAAAATGAGGTATAGGTTAGGTATATGTTATTTTATTATATTAGGTTAGAGATAAGGTTAAACGCTTAGGCTAGGAACATTGTTATAGAGTTTTTTAGTATAAGATTAGGTTTTTGATTGAATTTTATTAGAATTAAGTTAAAACATATTAGGTGTAGGATCAAAGTTCACTGTTGTGTTTAAATTATAAATAATTTTAGGATAGTATTGGTTGGCTTTTTTCTCCTTTTTCCAATTGATTTTCAAAATATGTAATAATCTTAATTAATTGAATTTGCTCGAGTTTTTTTGAATAAACATGTTTAATGATAACGAATTTAGAGAGCCATTTGGGCCATTAAGTTTTTGTATGTTTATTGTTCGGACTTTGCTTTATATTCTTTGAAAATTTATACCGATTAAAGCGCTTTTGACTTTGACTTATATTTCGGCTATTGGCAGCCGAACATAAGATCGATAATTTCGAAGTTAAGAGAGTGATCGCTGATAAACTCAAAATTAAGACAAAAACATTGGCTGATTTCAAGCTAGCGAAAGATGCTCTTTAAAGTCAAGTCAAAAGCGCTTTATTTAATACTAATCGTTATAAATTTTAAAAGAATATAAAGCAAATTCCAAACAATAACAATAAAAAACTTAATGGCCCAAATGACTCTCTAAATTTGTACGTTATCATTCATCACATTTAAAAAAAGAAGCTATAGCAAATTCAAATCAATGGATTATTACATATTTTTACAATTCAATTGGAAAAAGGAGAAAAAACCAACCAACACTATTCTAAAATTATTCATAATCTTAACACTACAGTGAACTTTGATCCTACACCTAATATGTTTTAACTTAATTCTAATAAATGCTATCAAAAACTTTATCTTATACTTAAAAAAATCTATAACAATGTTCCTAACCTAAGCGTTTTACCTTTTCTCTAACCTAATATAATAAACATAATATAAACCTAGCCTATACCTAATTTTTAACAAAAATAAACAACAACACTAAATGTAGCAATAATGAGCTGAAACTCAAAAAACGAAATAACGAAAAACATCAAAACTGAAAATACACACGAATAATTTAGACATTGTCATTCAGCCACCAATACCTGGATTGCCCCGTCTCAACTCGATCAGCTTCAACGAATCTAGCAAATGAGTATCTCCATTGGAATTGTTGGTCTCGTGAACTCAAATTCGGAGGATATTTTATCTTCTTATCGGTGGCCCGTCGATATATGTGGTATATGACTGGGACGCCGTCAGAATCAAAAACATATCCATTCATGTCCAAATACACGAGTGCTTCTGGAGGAATGAAGCCAGTAGCGAGGCAAGTCGCTATATACCCGTCTGTAGGGTGGAACGGCTGTGAAATCCAAGGGTTTTCACTCACAGTCACAGATCTTGCGATATGATTCCGCAGAAGTTTCAATATGAAGATATCGACTCTAGTCACTTCAACTGTTTGATAAAATTTTTCTATTCGATATATAATGTTTCCAATCCGTCTCAGGCTTCCTGTACAAACCAGTACATGCACGAAGACATTTCCTTTCGAAAACTCTTAATTTTTCCATAGTACTAGCGCTCTGGTTGTACCAGATCTGACATCCATATGTCAAAACTGGTCTAACCAGTGTCTTGTAACAGATAATTTTGACCTTTTGATCAATGTATCTGGAATGAAAGAGTTTTCGAAGGGCCATGACTACTTTAAGTGCCTTACTGAGCATGATTTTCACATGTTCAGTATAGTACAGATACTGATCGAGATAAACACCGAGGTATCGAACACAGGATTTATGTGGAACCCGTTCAAGACTACCCTCACCAGCCATGATGTGGAAATCTTTCCAATTACGTTTCAGGTCTTGACTGACCCCCCGCAGCGTTGTCCGAAATAAGATTGTTTCACACTTCTGCACATTGATTTTCATTCGCCAATTGTCAGTGTACAGCTGTACATCATTGAAAATTTTTTGGAGATTGCTCTGAACTATTGTAGCTTTTCGGTCTGCCGTATAGATGATCAGATCATCAGCAAACGCTACCAATGATCGCGTTGGCGAGACGTTAAAATCAAAGCCGTTCAATAGCTTGCGAATAAAGATTGAGAAGAGCAGAGGCGCAATAACTGTTCCCTGCTGTAGACCATTCAAGACCTTGAACTCGCGCATTGTTGTCAGATTTCCATCAGTTACGACAAACGATTTTCCGTATAACATATTGCACATCATGGCGATAAGGTGTCTGGGGAATTTGTCCTGAAGGAGTTTAAAAACTAGTCCATCTAACCACACCGTATCGAAGGCTTTCTCCATATCAATGAGACATGCTCCAACACATTGTCTATCATTTAGTTTCCAACAGATGTCTGAGGTTACTTTCGTTATTGCATGTGTGGTCGAATGCCTGGCACGAAAACCAAATTGGCAATTCGGCATCAACTCATTTTCCTCAATGTGGGCGTTTAATGCTCTGTTGAGTATCACTTCAAACACCTTGCTGATGTTAGGCAGCAAGCTGATTGGGCGATAGCTTTTCGGGCATGAAGATTCTTTTCCTTTCTTAAAGATTGGAAATATCTTAGCCTTTTTCCACTCATTTGGGAAATATGAATTGCTCAACATGTTGTTGAACAATATGCAATAATTCCTAATAGCAACCTCCGGCAAATGTCGGAGAACTACATTTGGAATACCATCAGTACCACATGATTTCTTGTTGTTTATCCTGCGAAATATGAAACACAAGTCTTCATAGCTGACAAAATAATCAATAAGATTCAAGCTCGGTATGAGGTCAGATGTTAATGTTTCATTGAAATGAAGAATTGATTGGCCGTTCAGGCTTGACTTGAAGTCGGAAACTTTTGCTTCAACGATCTCTGAAACTATTTCATTCCCTCTCTCAGGGTTTGGTAGATGAACCAATTCAAAATGTGTTCCAATCAGGGCAAGTTTATCCAATCCTTCACAAATGATCCTGTTTCCATTTCTATCCGGAGTCGTGCTATCAATTTCGATACCAGCCCTATCGAGAAGATTTATCTCATCACTAGTGACTTCAAGATTCGATACCTTCACTCGAGACTTCTTGCGGAATATGCTATTCACTTTCGTGAACACGCCGTCTGGGTCCTGTGGGCTAATACCCCTCAATTTTTCCGCCCATTGATTGCTGACCTCACTCCTGAAGTATGACCGGATTAAGTTCCGGACATTCTTCAGATGTAATTTCAACAAAGCCAACGAGGGATGGTTGTAGTCCAAAAATCGTCGATAAATATTGTTGACGCGTGTGAGAAGAAGGCTTTTCAATCTTTTCAACCTTGCGATGGTTGATGTTTCATATCCTTCCATATTGTTTCGAAGTTTAATCTTGGGAACTACTTTCTCAATCGTTTCCAAAGCCAGCTTCTCTAACTTCGACAAATAGACATCTATTTCATCGTTAGTTAGATTCCTGTCATTAGGAACCATTGAGCAAGAGTTGCCACCATCAGAAGGGGGACATTGCTTCTGGTACTCGCGATTAAACTTCTTTTGAAACTTTCCCCAGTCTGTTTTTTGAAGTTCAACCGATGATTTTCGTGTTGAACTGGAATGAGGAAGAAATCATCCCTTTGATGATTGATTTCCATTACGATTGCGTTATGGTCGCTATCGTAAGGAAGCACCTGCAGTTTCCGTTGAGGACTATTAAAGCTGAATTCAAGTCTTGCGTCAGCAATGCAGAGGTCCAAATATGAATTTGTCCTAGGGTATGTTGGGAACTCCAACCCATATAGATTGCACCTGTATTCAATCTGGTTCTCTGTTATCCACGATTTCAGGAATACACCTCTTGGATTATTGGTGGCGTTCAGCCATGATGTATGCTTGGCGTTCAGGTCACCAGCAAGAATATAATAATTATGAAGCCTGTTCAATTCGAGTATTTCAAACAAGGAATTGAGTTCCTCCTTGAGCCTGAGAACAGTTCCACCAGTTGCATAGGCAGAGATAACGAAGAGGTTATCCCCACCTGGCAGTGAAATTTTGATAACGGACACTTCAAGAATTCGACTTTTTCAATATTTTGGAAACGATAGGGTCTTCGAACCAATATCCCGGTGCCACCTCCCCCATCACCTATTACCCTATCGTTTCTTACGAATTCAAAATCCTTGAATGTCATGGAGTGACATGAATTGAGGTGGGTTTCGGTGAGAAGCATGATGTCAGGCTTTTGCTTAACAATGAATTCAAGGAGATAATCACGCCGATGTATAGTAACAATGGAGTTGACGTTGATCGAGATGGGACGAATCCTATCCATGGGAATGTGACTGGATGACAAACTATTTTGGAGCATGTTGACCTAAACTTTGAAAAACGAAATTGATTTTTTGGTCTAGCTTATTAATTCTATCTGAAAGCGATTCAAGTTGCTGGTAGATTTTAAGAAGCAGCTCATTATTGCCACTTACATTATTTATTTTATTTATATTGTTATCTGCTGGTCCTCTGGCAGCAAGTGCAAATGATACCCCGGGTTTGATGAAGTTGGGAGGTAACAGATTGTGATTTACTTTGGTTTGCTTTGGGGAAAATTTAGCTCTTGCATCTTGATACCGAGGGCATCCTCGGTATGATGCTGGATGACCAAATGTACCGCAATTAACACAATACAATTTTTCTTTTGGCTCCATTTGAGCCAATTTGCATTCACCGGGGGTGTGGATATCTTTGCACATAACACAGCGATAGTGCATTGCACAATTGGCAGCCGAATGACCGAATCTTTGACACCTGTAACACTGGTTGACCTCAGTTTTTTGGAGCCGTTCCCACCTCACAACTCTAAAGTTTAAGTACCTTACCTGTTGGAGGGCACTCGGACTGCTGTCGTTGGAAATTTGGACTAAATAAAATGGTAATATTTTACCTTCTACAGTTGATCTCCTTGTAGCAAAATTTTTCACACAGATGAACTTAACAGCTGGTGCTGCTTCCTGCAACATCTCAAGGAGATCAACTATATTCTCCCTACAGTCCAGGCCCTTCAACAGGACGGTCTGATTTTTTTCCGCCTTTGGCGTATATGTGAAGTGGGGAGCTTGGACACTAAGTTTTAATATGTAGGTAAACAATATTGTGATGTTAATATAACAGGGTAATAAAAAGTTCTGTTTTAGTTTAGTTTTTAGAATTTATTAGAATTGAGTTATAACATATTCAGTATAAACTAAAAGATCACTCACTATTTTGTTGTGTTCTTTGTATTGTATGTATTTTTTATAGTTAGTTGGTTTTTTCTCCTTTCTTTCAATCAATTTATAATATGCCATAGTTCTCATTTGATTAAAAAATATTTATTTTTTTTGAATAGTTTTTAATTGTAATATTCTTTAAATTTATTGTAGTGTCAAGTGGGCCGTTGTTTTTGATTGTTTTTGAAATATCCTTTGTTATTATAAATTTTATAAGGATTGGTGAAATAAAGCATATTTGATTTTGCTAGAAATTGAAAAAAAATGTTTTGAAGGGTCCGCATTATCACAAATGTGGGCAACGCTGTGCGGTATTTTTAAAGGCATTTTGTCTGCCCGAGGATGATCTTGGCTGTTATCTAGCTGATCTACTTCCTTTCTTTTTTGTTTAAATCTCATTCATTCAAACGCAAATATTGCTTTCAATCATATTGATATATTTTACTTTATTATAGAAAATATCTTACTACCTAGACAAGTAAATTATTAATATTCAACAAATATAGATTTGAGCATTGCTACAATATTCTCCAACTGGGTCAGCATATGCATTTTATTTTCTCTTTCATCGAAAAATTATAAATTAAAAGTAACTCAATTTTTTTTTAAATTGCTTTAGTTAATAGTTTTGTATATAATTTCTTTTACAACGTTAAAATTTGATGGGAGGTTAAAATCACATTTCATCTTAAAAATTTCTCCTCTATCACAATTCAAAAGATCATTTGATAGTGTACTAAAATAGATTAGGCACATGAAATTGGTCACAATTGGTTTTTATTTTCTTGTTCTAATATACTTTATACGGTAAATCATGAGATTTTCAAAACAACTAATCTTCGGTTTTTATTTTCTTCACTTTATTGTTGATTATGGCAAAATTTCCGATAGACATTCATTGATATCATCGAGTAGGCCAGGGTGTTCACTAAATAAACTTTTAATAATACTCGGATCCATACCTTCATTTCGAAATGCATACAAAATACTCGACATGCTCCCCATGTCGTTTACTCCACCATTTAATGGTGTGTTGTTAAAGTTAAATAGATTATCACTATTGAAGATATTCGATATTTGTGGTTCGCCTTGACTTAGAAGCGGATTGCGCGCTTGCGATATATCGAGAATCGATGCATTTTGGTCCGGCATTATATCCGTCTAAAATATGAGGAAGAAATTTAATTAGGAGTGGCTTTACCATTGCTTTGATTAGAAATTTTAACATTGTCGAGTAAGTGCTTGAGTATGTAATGAACTTGAATGGATACTATTTTGAAGTTTTTAACATAAACATAAAGTAAATTACAAACATAATATATAAATTACGTATTTAAAAAAAATAAATTTGAGCAATCGTGAGTTGAAATTACATGAAAACTATAATTTATAATGCAAATTAATGGGTAAAAAATGGAAAAAATCTATGAAATAAACTTGATATCCAAATTGAAAAAAAAAATCAAGCACCCTCCTTGTTTTGTAAAAGTTTATGTTTGTGGTATTATGCTTTACACGAAATTGAAGTTGGTTATTTTGTATCATTTATAGGCGATATTTTTCTGCTTAAGTTTTTAAATTATGTGTTAAATGAAATTATGATACAAAATAAAAAATTGAAACGTTCCCATCAGAAAAATTACCCGTGATGCGATTGTTGGTATTGAGTCGTGCCTGGGTAGCTGATGAAATAAATTTAAAAAGCTAGCTTAAATGTAAAGAATTAAACGTTAGAAAATTTATTCAGAGGATGACTGAAAATAAAAATTGAATAGAGTAAGGATATAATCAACGGACTAATACATGCATGTGGAAAATATGTTTTTCATTGGAATATACTATTGTCAAAAGTATTGATTCAATCGAATTCCTTGCGAATTTTCTTCCATTAAATGGCTTATTTTGTCTACACAAGAAGGTATCAGTACTTTCCCTAAACAATACCCGTAACGTACGAAATAAGGTACTTATAAAAAAAGGGTGTAGCAATATAACAGGGAGGGTATAATGTGTCAGCGATGACGACTATTTGACGATCCACCTATCTCCCTTTGCGTAAAGTTGCAATGGGCAGGCAATTTAGAAAGAATAGAAGAAACCCAACTACCGGATGATGATGAAGAGCGTAGATTAAAGGAATTGAAAAAAAAAAATGCACGAACATTTTTTTCATGTTGTGTGTGTGGACACCCTGCTCAGTTACGAATGGTGCTGACGTAGAGGCTTGACGAAAGTACTCGTAAATTTAACCTGAAGGAGTTAGGTAGAAATTGTTTTACCGCAAGTAGGAAAAAGATGGTCAAAAAAATTTGTTAAAAATTAAATCGCGCTTGAAATTCATTTCGGTGCGCCTTTACAAAACTTTCTAAAAAGCCTGCAAATAGAAATAAAACAAAAGAAAAAAAAATTGCTGAAGAAGATCGAACGATTACGGTCGAAAATTTATTCCGATATAATAAAAAAATTTACAAAATTATAAGGAAACCGTTTTATTTCCACTTTCAAGTTCAGTATTTTGTGAATATGATCAATTACAACTTCTCCTGAAAAGACCTTTTATCTTTTACCTGAAAATTTCTGAATACGTTGTTTATCGTCGTCATAACACTACAGCCCATTTCGGGACTTGGCTTCCCTTGGAGACGCCTCCAGCTGTATCGATCCATTGGTCGCATCTTCCAATTTTGAAATCCGAGTAGCAGTTTGCTATCGTTGTCCACTGAGTCGAACCGGTCCTTCCTGACTTTTTCAACTGGTCTTTGTTCTTTAGTTTTGTACATTTTAGTTACTCGACCTTCATCCACTCGTTGATATACTCGTAGTTAGCAGTTTTATCACAGTAGAGACCTCTGGCTCGTCGAACAATTCATACAACTCGTGGTTGTACTGCATTCGCCATTGATCCCCTTTTCTCCTTTGCCACCAAAACCGATGTTCAGAACCCTCCCTTCGAAAACGTTTAAAATATTCGCGGAGGCTTTGGTGACGGTTCACGTCTCACATCCGTAGCATAGTACAGATCTTATCACAGACTTTTATACTTGGATTTTGGTTTTCCTGTCTACGTAACTGGCCTTTAGGATATCCAAAATGAATGCGAAGTGAATTCTTCGCTTTATTTTCGCCGCTTTACTACCATCCTTTACTAACAAGATGAACGAATTCGTCCACATTTTCCTGTTTAGATTCGTTGATTGTTATGTTTTGTCTATTGGGGATGTTTTTCCTGGTTTGTATTATGACTTTCGTTTTGAACTCGTTGATTTGTAGCCCCACCAGCTTTACTTCTTTGTTCAGCTTGTGTACGAGTTCTTTTGCGGATGAAAAGGAGCGTAACAAAATTTATGTCACCGGCATACAATTTTACTCGATTTGTAGAGTAATGCGCCTTTCATATAATAAAGGTAGTTACCGTATTATGTACTCCTAAAGCTAGATTAAATAGCAGTGGGGCCAGCCCACCACCCTGCTTTAGTCCGGCCATTGTTTCAAAGGCGATTGTCAGATGGTTATTGATTCTAAATTTGGATGTTTGTTGATGACAGTCATTCTCGTCAGACGGACTAGTTTTGCTGGGATTCCGAACAGAGCTATTATTCCGTACAGTAGTTATAGGTCAATACTGTCGTATTTTTATTTAAAATCTATAAATATTTGCTGGAAATGGGTGTTGCGCTCCCAGTACTTTTCAAGAATTTGCTTAGGTGTAAATAGTTGGTCAATGGTTGGCCACCCAGCTCTAAAACCACCTTGATATTCCCCAATTATTTTTCAGCGTATGGCATCAGTCTACGTTATAGTACCTTAGTAAGGATTTTGAAGAAAGTACAAAGAAGTGATATACCTCTGTAATTTTCACATAGCAATTAGTCACTTTTTTGCGGATAGAAATAATAATTGATTAGCACCACTTGTGTGGCATTCCGTATGGGACTTTCGGTCTTCCATCAGACATGCCCACAGGTGGCCGATAGAGGGTGCCCTAACCGGCTCCCCGGCGGATATGTGGGAAATAAAATATCATTCGCGGAAAATAAAGCGACTAATTCGAAGCGCTGACAACGCTCCACACTTAGTATTTACTTGTCATGGAACCAGGGCAACCCCCTCGGATCGGGTAAACGGCAACGACTATCGCAACGTATAAAGGACTATTCTTTTGGAGCTTGGAATGTTAGATCATTGAACAAACCAGTTGCACTGTGATAATATTTTAATATCTGGCTGGTCAAATGTCACGCGCCGACAGAATACAAGGAACAGGCAATCAAGGACGCACGTTACAGCACCCTGTAACAAACTGTCGATGCATGCAAAAATCGGCCAAGAAACTGTGCATAGAGGAAAACTGGAGGGTGCAGCCTTCATGCAGACACCAGCGACAACGGAAAACGTCTGATAGAGTTCGCTACTATCAGATCACACAACATCCATAAGAGAACGTGGGTATCCACAGACGGTTGTACATTCAAACTGATCAGCCATGTTCTCATACAAAAACAAGCGGCCACCAGCATTCGCGACACACGTTTGTTCCGCGGCGCCGTCTGTACTACCTTGTAAGGGTTAAGTTCCGATGCCGCATATCCAAGAGTTGTAAATAAGGAACATCAGTTACCCCAAGGTACCAGATACGCATTTCTAGCATTTTCCCTTCTCTTGTCCCCCTCGATATCAGTAAGCTGATTTAAAGACGTTTTTTAAAATATCCCATTGAGACCTTTCATATGACACCCCATTTGACTATCTCCCCTTTTTGGGGAGACATTTTTTAAAACTATTTGAAAAATGTTTTCACTCCCAAAACATTCAAGAAGTCATAACTTCTGACTATTCCACAAAGTTTCATGGCTATAGTTTCGGGGAAAAACTGCTGTGACATACAGACGGACGGACGGACAGACGATTTCAATAGGGTATTGTATTTGAGTACAAAAACCTACAAATGTGCCCACGAAAGAAACGACTGACCATCAACACTAAGATCCAACAGACAAACGAAAACATGACCCTACATGTAGTCAGATCGGCTTTATCACTATTTTAAACAACTAAGAGACTGCTTCAACCCACAAACAAGTCTGTGCACCCGGAGCAATCATAGGTAACCCAGTCGAAATTAAAAACAGATGGCTGCAATATTTCCAGAAGTTATTCACAGCGTCCCCAACAACTATTGAAGCTGTGAACATTCCAGAAGCAGGGCAAGAGGTTCGAGATTCACCACCAATCAGAGGGGAAGTACAGGCAGTAGTACGGGACCTCAAACTAGGTAAGGCTCCTGGAATAGATGGCATACCGGCATAACTGCTCTAGGGTGGGGGTTCCCATATAAGTAACCTTCATCGGCTAATATGCAGAATATGGTCCGAGAAGTAGTTACCAGGGGACTGGCAAAAATGTATATGTTCTGTACACAAAAAGGGGGACAAGTTAAGGTGTGAAAATTAGACAGGCATCGTTCTACTGTGTAAGACATACACTTTTCTCCAAAATCATAAATAGAAAATTAAAGCCGTACTATGTATGAAAGTATTATAGGAGAGTATCAGGGCGGCCTTCGAAGTGGACTGTCTACAATAGACTAAATATTTTCAGTTAAGCAGGTGCTCGAAAATTGTTTGGAATATAACATCAACAGTGTCGACAGAAATGCCTTGTACAAAGTATTTCTTGACTTTGGCGTTCCAAAATCACGTGTTCAGTACAGAGTCCCAGGTTTAAAATAAGGAGATGGGCTTGCCCCAATGTACTTTCATGTTGCACTGGAACACATATTCACGAAGACATCAGCTGACATATCGGGTACACTAATGTTCAAGTCCACGCAATTGGTGGCATATGCTGATGACGTCAATATTATGGCACGTTCAATCTCAGATGACAAAGAAAACTGAGCCTTGAATCGAACCGAATTGGCCTATGAGTTAATGAAATTAAAACTAAATTTATGACTCAAACGAAGAAAAGCACTCCAGTTCGACAAAACCTGGCCATAGGAGACTAAAACTTTGAAATTATGGGTTTTATTTCTCTTGAGCCAACCTGAATAGAAGAGGCACGACAAAGGACGAGGTTGGACGCTGCAAATAAAGCCTAATACTCCGTACTTTCCATTCTACGATCCAGAGTTGTGCACAGACAAAATAAGTTCCGTATTTACAAAACATTATTCAAACCTGTAATGTTATATGGAAGTGAAACATGGATCCTGACGAGCGACTCCGAGAACATGTTGGAACGCAAAGTGCTGTGGAAAATCTATGGTCCAGTGAAACAAGGCACAGAGTCGAGACTACGTAACAAAGATGAATTGTATGAACTTTTTGACGAGCCACCCGTATCTGCTTGCGTAAAGTAACGCAAATTGCAATGGCCGGGCCATGTAGAAATTTTGAAAATTTCCACCTTCGAAGAAGCCTTGATTTTTAGAAGCAAAGAACTGGTCCAATTTATTTTGAACAGGCTGATCGGGATAGAAAGTATCACCATTGTGGTTTTGTTTCGAATGATAGTTTGATGGTGCTAGGTTAGGGCTATAGGGTGGATGTGGCATCAATTCCCAGTTAAGTTCCATTAATTTTTGACGGGTTATCAAAGAGGGTTGCGATTCAGCAAAGAGTCGCATATTTTAATGTGTTTGGTGAGGTGGACTTCCTTTAATTCGTGAGGAATTCGATATATCGAGCTTCCTGCTATCTCTCGAGTTGTCATACGCTGTCTATTGTCGATTAACGCCTTTATTTTGTCGTCATCAGTAGTTGTCGGACGACCCGTATGTGTTACATCTTGCACTTTAAAATTTCCAGAACGAAGCGTGCAAACCAACGCTGTGACATTAGCGTTCAGTAAGGCAGCCCTCACCATAAACTTCACACAATTTCATCGCATTTTTGCCCTTTCGGAAGTAAAACAATAAAATATGCCGATAATGCTCTCCTTGATTGTCCATTTTCAAGTTTATTTTTAACCAACTTGTTTTTTATTAATGACGTTCAGTTTTTGACTGAAGATAGTCTAAAATCTAATCTTTAAAATAGTATTATATACATATATATATATAAATATATATATATATATATATATATATATATATATATATATATATATATATATAAATATATATATATATATATAAATATATATAAATATATATATATATATATATATATATATATATATATATATATATATATATATATATATATATATATATATAAATATATATATATATAAATATATATATATATATATATATATATATATATATATATATATATATACAAAAAATAAATAGGGATAGGTGAAATATAACTCAAAACTATAAGTGAAGAGTGATTCTGCAATAACTCTACTCCAGTGCATCTTTCAGTCACGAGATGGTGAAAAAAATCAAAATTCATTTTCGTATTCTGTTGATGATAGGCAGACTTGTCATCATTTGGTAATATCAATAAAACGAAAAAACTATCTTATTTTTTTGCTTTAGCATTGCAGTCTCTTTCCGGCCTTCGCTTAGAGATAGTCATACCATCTCATTATCTTGATCGAAGTATCTGTACTCGGAAAGGTGATATGGGCAGTACCACATTTAGGTCGTGTGTCCGTCCATCCAGCTGCGATACGTTCTGATTTTAAACCAGTACTTATCATAGCTGAGCGGGCTTATAGTTCGTCCGAAGAAACACTCGAAACAAATCTTGACGTCACCAACGGGAAAAAAATCTATACTATATATATTGCATACTCATAAATCGTGGTAAATATGCTGAATTTTCCTTAACTTGTAGCTTTGGTTTATGACTCATGGATATATATTAAAGGCTTTTACATAATTATAATAATGAATAACAATGACAACAAAACGTACAAAATGTTACTGAGGTATACAAGGTTTGTTCAAAGAACAAAGGAACTTTTGCTGTTATCTGGTAACTATCATTATTATGCATAGCACTACAGTCATTCTCGAACCTTCGCTTCCTGCAAATAGCGTCTCCAACTGTCTCGGTCAATCGACCACGCCCTCCAATTTTGAAATCCGAGCAGCAATGAACTGTTTTCGTCGACTGAGTCAGACCAGCGTTTCCTCGGTTTCCCTACTGGTCTCCACCATTCAGTTCTCACAACGAATACCTTTTTGGGTATCCGTTGTTCGTTCATACAATTCATGTGGCCAGCCCATTGCAGCTTTGCAGTCTTTAAATCGTTGAGACCTCCGGCTCGTCGAAAATTTCATACAGCTCATAGTTGTATCGAATTCGCCATAGGTCCCCGTCTAGCTTCGCTCCGATTATTGGCCTCAGGACCCCCATGTTTCACACCCATAGCATAACACAGGTCTTATCACAGGTTTGTATACTTGGAGTTTTGTTTTCCTGTGTGTGCGGCTGGTCTTCAAGATGTTCAAAACTGAATAAAATATTTTATTTACGATGTGTATTCTTCGGCGTATTTCGTCTCTTTCATTAGCGGTTCTCGTTGTTTTGGCACCTAAATATACGAATTCACTAACATTTACGATATTGTATTCGGCAAGTGTGATATTTTGTATGTTTGAGGTATTTTTCCTCGACTGCGTCATGAGCTTTGTAGCCCTGCTAGTTTTACTTCGCTGGCGAGTTTCAGGAAGAGTTCTTTGGCAGTTGTTAACGACCGTGGCAAACTATTGACGTCGTCCGATGTTCTGGAGCTGTGTGGAGGATTAAGGAGGTTATTGAAATATGATGCCCACCTTTCCTTAACCTTGGTTTCATCAGTGATATTGCCGATGTCGTCACGAAAGAGCGTGGTTTTGGGCTGATAACCACGTTTCAGGCTTTTCACTACTTTGTATGCTTGTAAAGGGTTGTTGCTCGCTCGACTTGCATCTATACTTCTCAATTGGTCGTCATCATATTTTTTTGCACTACTTGGAAACATTTTGGAAAGACGAAGAAATCTTAGGGTGCAGAGTCTTGACAGTAGAGATGTTAGTGGAGGACAGTAATACAATAATACTTATCCTGAAGGAACTATGTGTTGTCTCGCTACAACTGTTCTCTTTTTGCGAATTTTTTCATGCAACCTGTTCAAGTTTCCCTGTCAGACGACGGAACGGTTCCTCGCACAAAATCACCGACTTTCTAAATGTGTCGAGACTACAACTGCTGAAGTGTGTGCTGGTGCGTTTCTTGAAAATCACTCGACTTCCTTGATTCCCACGAATGCCAAAAACAAAGAAATAGACTAATATGGTAAATTTGGTGCGCGCTCATTCATGAGATGCTACTAACTAAAAATGGCCTCGATACGCGCCGGTGTTGCCATCTCTCGAACTTTGCACGGACTTCTCAAACGCCCCTCGTATTTGAAACTCAGTAAAGTTCATTGAAATATAACCATTAAAATAGTTGTCATTCATTAAGTCAGCTTAAGTTTAAGAGCCGATTGTACCTTATCCAAGTGCATGGCAAAAATGAAATTATTTGATGAACTCATGTTATTATACACATTAACGAAAAGACCTACACATTCATTTTGGTAAAAAACCAATTCAAAGTAAAATAACGATTGTTTATTCTACCCGGCGAAAAAAACGAGGCAGTTTCTATAATGCCGGTCATTCAATAGCTAATCTGGAGAGCTTAACTTATTCAAAATCAAATTTTCATGTTCGAAACGAACCTCTCCTAATATATACCTATCCAAACAATTTATATAACAATAAACTTTAAGGATTAAGGCATAATATCATCATAAGCAAATATGTATCAAACTGGATTAAAGAAAAAAAATAAAATAAAATAAAACAAATGTAAATATATTTAATTCAATTGATGAAAAATATAAAAATTAAAAACTGTTAGCCATGGAAAGCCAATTATCCAACCTATCTGCGGAATAATAAAAAATCCTTTATTTGTTAGTAAACTAAATTTGCGCCAGTTAAAAAGCCGAGCTATTCATGAATAACAATTCAAATGAAAATGCAATTAAAAACATGAAGCTCACTACGTTGCCAACATACCACATACCTCAGTTATTTTCCTGGGCGTTAAAAGGCTTCCCGACGCGACATTTTGAAATGTTTCATTGAACAGATTCAAAGCTTCATCTGCATCCATTTTGTTTTGTTTGTTCCACCAATTCCCATCTTCAGCACCAACAGCCGGGTTTGGCACATCTTTCTCTGTACTAATAGTGATTGTAAAATCCCCACTATTTTCATCCATTTGAGATGGTTCATCTTTAACGTTAGTCAACGTTTCAAATAGAGGTGTATCCAAACGATCCGTAACATTCCGCAAATCATTTGGAATTTGAGGTGGAGACAAAGAAATTAGATTACTTGCTGGAATTTCAACCATAGGCTTTGGTTCTACTTTCTTCGGTTCGTTATTATTGTCGCAATTTAATGAAATCGCTTGATGTTGATTGATAAATTTGTAGATGTTTTTCGGCGGCATTACCTTGAATTCCGGACGACCTGCAACATTTAATGTTTGATAAACGGCTGCTACAATCGGAACACAAACTTTTTCAGGTTGGCCATTTTGCTGGCTCTTGAGGGAGATAAAATCTTCATTTTTGGTTGGTCGTAGTAAGCTTTGGTTGCCATAATCGACAATTCTTACAAGGAGGGGAGTTCCTTCGAAAAAATGAAGGACGGCAAATGGCATTTCTTTATTGATTCTTGCGTTTTTCATTGCTTCCGTATCAATGGCGGGGATAAGGATTCCATTTTCGGATATTTCAGACTTACAGTTATCGTTACATCCTCCATCCGATTCAGATGACTTTGAGTCATCTATGGAAGATGATATCGATGATTTCCGGGTTCCATTGGCGATCCTGGATCTGCTGCTTTTCACACTTGTCCCTTGTATATGATGAGTTTCAAGCTCATGTGCACGCAATAGGGTGCGTTTGGAGAAGCTCATATTACAGCGATGACATGTCCAGATTGATCCAAACTGTAAGAAGGATCGACATAGATTCAACGGAATGTTGCACTTACATTAAGTCCTGGGCAAAACACTTACAAGCAAAAACACACACAGACAGAGACTTTGTACAAAACGCTTCAACAACTCACCTCATTCGAGTGAGATTTCTGCGAATGGCAAACTAAATTCGACATTTGATTGAATCCTTTATTACATACTGGACACCGATAAGGCCGTTCGTTGGTATGGATGTAAATATGATTTCTTAAATTGCCTTTTTGATGAAATCCTTTTTGGCACATATGACAACGAAATGGTTTCACTTCGGAATGTGTTTTTCTATGTGAGATCAGCGTGGAGATTCGATTGAAAGATTTATTACATGTTTCGCATGCGTACGGACGTTCAACGGAATGAATTGCTCGATGTTGACTCAGTGTGGAGAGTTGACGAAATGCTTTGCCACATTCGTTACAAACGAAATTTCGAATATTAGTATGAGTTGGCAAATGACGCATGAGAGTGTATTGATGTTGAAAATTACGAGAGCATATTCCACATTCCCAAACCTTTATTACTTTGCCATCCCGGTTGATGTACTTTACAAAATGGGGGGTTTGGCCTTGAGGTTTCACATCTTCCGGTGTTGTTGGTGTCGTTGGTTCTGGTTTTGTTTGTTCAGGTGTCGACATTGGAGTTGGCAGAGGTGTTAATACGAACTCGTTATTTTCAGATTCTTAAAACGGCGAAGCTTTATTAGGTGTAATTTTAAATGAATATGTAGTTTATTGAATATATGTTGAGTGATTATGCAATAATACTTTTGCGATGAAAAAGTTAGCAGTCAATTATTTTGTTTACTTGATATATCCGCAGGCAAAATCTATGTTTTCTTGAAAAGCCGTCGGGCCTTGCTTACTCAAAAAAGCAGGGCCCGGCTTTTTAAGGAGAAGATTTATTAAAGACGATACAAAGTAGGGGATGAGACAAACTTCAGTGCTCGCGTTAAGTTCAAACGTTTGATATTATGAAGAAGGCGGATTCTGAAATGCCGCTATGAATAAAACAGGGAGAGTTACAAATTGACGAGATTAAAACGAAAACTATTGGAAACTTAAAAAAATATTCCTATTCACAAAAACAAATTACGCATTTGTATTTTTGTCTGGCAGCTGCAACACACGAAGAAAACAATCGCTCGCTAACATAACACTTGACTTAGCCCTGGGGATCCTGAAAGCCAGTAGTATATACGGATGGAGGACTGGGAGGATGGACGTCGAGAGGTTCACTGACGCGCTTACGGCAGGCGCACCGTTGCTGGGAGCTCCGCCAGGGAGTGGAGGGCCTACAGCCATGGACTTGGTGAACTCAACTATGAGTACCATCATAGCTGCTTGCGAGTCTTCCATGCCCCGTCGGAGACCCCGACATGGTAAGCCTCCAGTATACTGGTGGTCAAACGAGATCGCCGAACAAAGAAGCGAGTGTCACAAACTTCGGCGAGAGGCCCAGCGGGCGCGAACACGGGAGGAGGCAGACACTAGGCTAGCAGCATACAGGTCCGGCAGGAAATATCTTCGCAGGCTTATTAACAAGAGCAAGACCCGATGCTGGCAAGACCTCGTGGACGATGTAAATAGGGATCCGCGGGGCCTTGGCTACAAGCTGGTCATGGGGAAACTTGGTGCCCTACGGAAGCCTTGTATACATGACGCGGAAAAGATGGACGCGATAGTGCGGGGACTCTTCCCCGCCCATCCCGTCCGTGTTGACGCTGTCCATGGTGAAACAGCAGTCGAGTGCCCACTCTTCACACAGCTGGAACTGGAGGAGGCAGTCCTCTCCCTGAAAGCGAGGAAGGCTCCAGGTCCAGATGGTGTTCTAGCTGAGGTTTTGCAGCTCGTCTATCACCATTGTCCTGACTTGCTGCTCAGCACATTCAACGCTTGCCTACGGGACGGGGTTTTCCCGGTACGATGGAAGGTGGCGAGGCTCGTGCTGGTCAGCAAGGGGAAGGGAAATCCCGAATCGCCGTCTGCATACCGCCCGTTATGCATGCTAGACACGGCTGGGAAAGTGCTAGAGAAACTCATCAAGGGAAGACTCACTGAAGCGATTCGTGCTGCTGGGGACCTATCTCCTCGGCAGTACGGCTTAAGAGCAGGACGTTCTACCATTGATGCGATTGCAGAGGTGGTAAACGCGGTCCAAAAGGCAGAGGCATATAGTCGCACCAAGCGACGGATCGTCCTGTTGGTGACACTCGACGTCAGGAATGGCTTCAACTCCGCTAGATGGGTGGATATTCTGGATACGCTGGAAAACTCTTTTCAAGTTCCAGAATATCTAATGCGGCTTTTGAGGAACTACCTTAAGGACCGAAGCCTGCTCTACGACACGACACAGGGCCAACGAAGGATGGAAATTACCTCGGGTGTTGCCCAGGGATCTATCCTTGGTCCGGACCTGTGGAACGTGTCTTACGACGGGCTACTGAGACTTGAGATGCCAGATGAGTCGCGCTTGGTCGGCTATGCGGATGATGTTGCGGCTCTGGTCGCCGGACGCACCGTTGAACAAGCGCAACTTAGGCTAGGTATGCTAATGCGCCGAGTGAGGGACTGGATGACTGCTCGCGGGCTCAGTTTAGCACTGGAGAAAACCGAAGTGGTCATCTTGACAAAAAAGAGAATCCCTAGAGTAAGGATGATCAGTATTGGAGATATACAGATCGAATCGAAGCCAGCGGTGAAGTACCTGGGGCTACTGATCGACTCGAAGATGAGTTTCTCTGAGCAAATCAGGGCAACGGCTGAGAAGGCTGCTTCGGGAATATCGGCCCTGAGTCGACTTATGGCCAACGTAGGGGGACCCAGCCCATCAAGAAGACGCCTCTTGATGAGTGCTGTAGGGTCAGTGCTACTGTACGGAGCAGAGGTATGGGGCGACGCTCTCAGCAAGGAGGTATACCGAAAACGATTGGCACAGGTACAGAGAAAAGGAGCACTGAGAATTGCATCTTCGTATCCAACAGTCTCCGACTCGGCGGTGAGAGTGATTGCAGGCGTGATACCTGTCGCCCTCCTTGCTAGAGAGCGCCGCGCTATTTACCTGCGCCGAAACGAGGATGCGAGGGAGATCGTTGTCCGCGAGGAGAGACAACGCTCGCTCAACGATTGGCAGCAGTCTTGGAGGAATTGCACGAAGGGAAGGTGGACTGCGCGCCTCATCCCGGATGTGAGACCGTGGCTAAATCGAAGGCATGGTGAGACTGATTTCTATCTGACCCAGCTTTTGAGCGGGCACGGGTGTTTTCAGTCTTACCTGCACAAGATCGGCAAGTCACGGTCTCCCGATTGTCGGTTTTGCCCAGGAGAGGAGGACAATGCCTGTCACACATTTTTTGCGTGTACCAAATGGGCCAGGCTGCGAAGGGAACTCTACAAGGAGATGGGAGAGCTCACCCCGGATAATATAGTTGCGGTGATGCTCGAATCGGTTGACAAATGGAACCAGGTGGCACATTATGCTCGGGCAGTCCTAAAATATGAAAGGGACTCACAGCAGCCGGAGGCACTGGGGCTGGGGGATCGCTCTTCTGGCAATTCCTCTTCCCCCCTCCCCTCCCGCTAGGAAAGGGACTCCCCAGCTTGAAGGCGCCCCACGGCGTAACAAAACGAGACCTGGCCCGAAGTAATGTGTCAAACGGTTCCAGGCTAGGTTCTCAGATTGACAGGGGAGGTGTTTAGTGGGTAGTCCAAAGGTATCCTCCATGGGAGTCCCACACCGCCAGACTCGGCGGGCATAAATGCCTTCACCTCCCTACCACAAAAAAAAAAAAATATATATATATATACAAAAAACAAAGGTGCAAGTACACAAATCAGTGACATAATCCGCCGTTATATGCGATTCCTCAGGCTCTAGGTTCTAGGAGTGCAGCTTAAAATAACTGGATTCAGTCTCCGGAGAGAAACTGAATTATGAGTTAAATTTCTAGGATATATGGTGGATCAAGATGAACATCATGTAGAACCCACAGGATGGAAAGTCTTTCTAAAGGTGCAATGATCTATTGTACTATCGACAAAGTGATTTTTTAGTTCTTGGGAATTTTTGCATTTTGGTTGCTATTACTTCATGACAGCTAATGAAATGCTAGAATATGCCGATATATTAGAGGATTCAGATCAGTTGTATTGAAGAAGAGAAGGTGTAGACATAGCCTGAACTGTTTTCTGACTGGCATACTGTGAAGACATTTCTCATTTGTGTCTTAAAAAATCAAGATTACTGAAGAAATAGACATATTAAATTTATTTAAATAAAAGCCATCAGATGGCTTTAGCGTAAAGCAACTTGAATTTATTAATAACGCCTGTAATATTAAAAGGCTATCGACAGGGATATCCTTTTGGATAAAGAACTATGTCGCAGTTATTCGGGAAGAGAAGCAATCTTCAATTTATTGACGATATGGAGTTACTAGAAGGAGCATGTGTAAAAAATTATTGCCGAAAATGACGAGTAAGCCTGTCTTCTATATAAAAAACAAGGACAACTCAGAATGAGATGGATGACAGAAACAAGCACGACTCACGAGTGCAACAAACCCATATAGAGAAAAAAAAACGTGTATAGGAGTCGGTAAGCCGAGTGAAAAAACTTCCCAGGAATCCCCGTCAGTTTTTGATGATGAACTCATTTCAGAATGTCGGATCCCGTCTTGCAAAGAATAAAATGGCTCAAAGTTACATAAGGAGAGAAATTAAACCCTACCCTAAAAGAAGATGCATCTTTAAGAGTAAGGCTTCACTATCTAGTATTGACATTGAAGATAATTGCTGGAAGAGCTCAAAGGAATGTAAATTCCACAATAGAGAAAGAAAATAATGGAGAGCTGTAGTTTTTTGACATTAAAAGTAAATCGTCAAATTTCGTAAAGTGGCGACCAATAGATTGAAATGTTGGGGGCTAGGACTTTTTTTTTTAAATTAAAACCTCACAAAGTGTTATTGTTTTAAAGGAAAATCTTCTCTTTACTTTTTTTATTTTAATCTTTTCAAACTTGGTTTATGTTTTTATAAAATTTATAATGATTGACGAAATAAATCGCATTTGGATTTTGAGATGTCACGAATACGAGGATGGCAGGCTCGCATGATAGTTTTACTGGGCTAAAGCTCGAGGATGGAAATACAACCGACGCTGCTTGATGGTATGTTGGGATTTGGCAAGCCGTGGCCTTGATTTTATAAGAGAAACACGTATATGATGTCATAGACTATGCTATACATAAAAAAGGTAGTTACCTGATGTGGCTAAAAAACCGTAAAAAGTATACCGCGATCACGTTTTGAGAAGTTCTGATTTCCAGGCTGAGTACGAAATGTTATATTCTTCTTCTTCGTAGCGCAACAGCCCCTCTCTGGCCTTCGCTTCCTGCAAATAGCGCCTACAACTGTCTCGGTCAATTGACCTCCAATTTCGAAATCTGAGCAGAGATGAACTGTTTTCTCGACCGAGTCAGACCAGCCTTTCCTCGGTTTCCCCACTGGTCTTCGGCATTCAGTTCTCTCAACGAATACCTTTTTGGAGATCTGCTGTTCGTGCTTACGATTCATGTGGCCACCCCATTGCAGCTTCCGCAGTCTTACAATCGTTTAGACTTACGGTTTGTCAAAAATTTCATACAGCTCATGGTTGTATCGAATTCGCCATTGGTCCCCGTCTAGCTTCGCTCCGATTATTCACCTCAGGACCCGTCACTCAAAGGCGTTCAATATGTACTACTAACACAGGTCTTATCAGATTTGTATACTTAGAGCCTTGTTTTCCTGTGTATGCAGCTGGTCTTCAAGATCGTTAAAACCAAATAAAATATTTTATTTGCGAGCTGTATTCTTCGGGGTATTTCGCCTATTTCATTAGCAATACTCGTTATTTTTACGCCTAAATACAAAAATTCGCTAACATTTTCGATACTGTATTCGCCAAGTGCGATATTTTGCGTATTTGAGGTATTTTTCCTCGACTGCGTCATGAGCTTTGTTTTATTCTCATTGATTTGTAGCCCTACTTAGTTTTTTCAGGAAGAGGTCTTTGGCAGTTGGTAATGACCGTGACAAAATGTTGATTACGCCCGCCTGGCTCGACTTGTATAGTAATGTACCTCGTGTATCGACAGGTAGCTTCCTTATGACAGACTCCAGACCAATTTGAGTAGCAATGGGGCCAGCCCATCTCCCTGCTTTAGTCCGATATTTGTGTGAAAGGCATCGGTGAGTTGGTTATTGATGCGGTCTTGGGAGGTCGTCGACGTCATTGTCATTTTGGAAGACGGACTAATTTGGTTGGGATTCACAAACAAAGCATTATTTGGTACAGTACGTTACGATCAATACTGTCGTATGCTTGCTTAAAGCCAACGAAAATTTGGTGTACATCTATGTTGAACTGTCAGCATTTTTCAAGCACCTGCTTGACTGTGAATAATTGGTCTATTGTCGATCTACCTGCTCTAAAATCACCTTGATACTCTTCAATAATACTGTTGGCGTATGATCCGATTTTATTTTCTAAGAATTAGATAATATTTTGTACGCCGTACAAGGTAGTGATATGCCTCTTATAATTTTCACACTGTAACTTGCCATCTTTTTTGTGGATAGAGAAAATAATTGATTGGCTCCACTCTTTCGGCATGTTCTTGTTACCAAATGTGCTGGATGATAGCTGATGATTGCCTTGTTTCATCAGCGATGGTATTACCGATGTCATCACGACATCGGTACCGTTGTCATCACTACTTTGTATGCTTGTTTTGTGTTGTTGCTCGCTAGACTTACATCTACACTTCTTAATTGATCGTCATAGTATTTTCTTTTCTTAATCCTAATTATCTTATTCACTACTCTTCTGATATTTTTATAGTGTTCTCTCTTCGACCTGGTTTTCCTACCTACGCATTCTTTGTACGCCTGATTCTTTTTATCTAACGCATTCTCGCACTTATCATCGAACCAATTATTTCTCTTGGGCCGGGCTTGATGTCCGAACTTCTGTTCTGCCAAGATCTTAATAGCCGCATTCACTTCCATCTAGAGCTTGTTGCTTGTCTTTAACGATGCGTCTGATAAGATCGAAGCCAGCTGGTTGTCGAGGGTCTCCGTTAAATTTTTGGCCACAGACGCAATGAGTCAACTAGCCTTTCCAGGTGATTGTGATTGTAGAACGTTTCCTTCGTTTCTTCGTCCTTTTTTTCGGTGAGCATTTATTAGCCAGATTTTGAAGAATTTCGCTTTAATACGGATCGCACACAACCGTTCATTGATTGCCTTAGAATCAATAACGTGCGATTTGAGCTCCCTATCCACAATAAAGGCCACTCCGAATTCTCTTTTTCCACTTTTGAATATTGTGTGCGATCTCTCATATCTTGAATACCGTTTCCAGTCCAGTTCGTTTCCTGGATTGCCAGTATTTCAAATTTATATTGACTGGCCTGTTGTAGAAGGTCCTTAACAGCGCCAGGGTAATTGAGTGATCCGACATTCCAGGATCCAATGCAATAGTGCTTTTTCCGTTTGCAAGGTTGTTGCCGTGAGTCCAATCAATTCGGAGGTCCGAAAATGTTATCTTAACACTGGTTAAATTTACTCAGAAGTCATCACATCTATGGCCTGATAGCCCCTAATTTCCCCCAATCATTACGGTTCCGCGACCGTGTCCACCGGTTGTTGACTCCGAACAAGGATCTGCTGTCAGCTTCTATTGTATCTTCCTATCGAGCCCCGCTGTACGTCTACCTTGTTCTCTACCCGTCAATGTTCTTTTGGGTAGTCGGTTTTCTTTTTTCTTTATACGTGGCCCGCCCATTGCAATTTACGTACGTAACTTTACGGAAGAGGAGCAGGTGGATCGTCAAATAGTTCATACAACTCATCGTTGTAACGTAGTCTCCACTCTATTCCTTGTTTCATTGGGCCGTAGATTTTCTTATTTTGCCTGTGAAAACTCTACACCTTAGAATGGGAAGTACGGAGTGATAGGCTTTATTTGCAGCGTTTATGCGGCGTCCAATTTCGTCCTTTTCGGCGCCTCTTCCATTCACGTTGGCTCCAAGATACATAAAATTATCCACATTCTCGAGATTGTTTTGCCGAACTGGAGTTGTTTTCCTCGTTTCAGTCATGAATTTAGTTTTAGTTTCATTAATTCGTAGGCCAATACGGTTTGCTTCAGATTCTAGGCTTAGACATGCTCCGTTGGTATCTAAGGCTGAAAATGCCATAATATTGACGTCATTAGCATTACGCTACCAATTGCGTGGACTTTAACATTAGTGTACTCGAGGTTTCAGCTGATGACTTCTCGATGACGTGAACCAGTGCAATATTAAAAAGAGCATTGGGGCAAGTCCACCCCCTTGTTTTAACTCTGATTCCGTTATGAAGCTGTCCGATAATTCACCGTTTAACCTTGCCCTGGGACTCTGTGTTTAGCATCGTGACCTTGACCATGCAGATTAGTTTTGTTGGGACGCCAGATTCAAGCGTTATTTTGTACAGCGCATTTCTGTCCACACTGTCGAATGCTTACTTGGTCTACAAAGAGTTGGTGCACATCGATGTTACATTCCAAGAACTTTTCAAGCACCTGCTTTACTGAGAATATTTTGTCTATTATAGACCGTCTACTTTGAAAGCCTCCCTGATACTCTCTGATAGTATTTACATAGTACGGCTTTAATGCTTTCTATGATTTTAGAGAACACTTTATAAGACGTGCAGAGTAGAGCAATGCCTCTATAATTTTCACACTTTAACTTGCTCCCATTTTTGTGTACAGGACATATTATACTTTTCCGCCAGTCCTCTGGTAACTGCTCCTCTGACCATATTCTGCATATCAGCCGATGCAGAAGGTTATTTAGATGGGGACTCCCACTCTGGAGCAGTTCTGCTAGTATTCCATCTATTCCAGGAGTTTTATTTTCCTTGAGGTCCCGTACTGCTGCCCGTACTTCGTCTCTGGTTGGTGGTGAGACTTGTGCCTCTTGCCCTGCTTCTGGAATGTTCACAGCTTGAGTTGTTGTTGGGGACGCTGTGAAAATATTGCAGCCATCTGTTTTTAATTTCGACTGGTTTGCCTAAGATTGCATCTTTTAAACTTTTGCAAAGACTTGTTTGTGGATTGAAGCCGCCTCTTATTTGTTTGATAGAGGCATACGCCGATCTGACTATGTAGGGTCAAGTTTTCGCTTATCTGATGGATATTGGTGTTGATGGTCAGACGTTTCTTTCTTCGGCAAATTTTTTTAGCTTGAAGTCGAAGGCTTTTATATTTTTTTCTTTGGCCAGAGTTGGTCACTAGATGTATTCTTTGTGCGCTTAGTTCTTTTTTTCAATCGCTACTTTGCATTCTTCGTCGTACCAGTCGTTTCTAATTTTCTTTGGCTGGTGCCCAAGATCTCCTTGGCTGCTTCTGTCATTGCATCTCTTAATGTCTTCCACATGGTTTTGATATCAATACTTTCTCCCGCCTGGTTTTCAGCGCTGACATACACTGAGCTATCACTTAGCTTGTGTATCTGGTACCTTGGAGTAACGGATGCTCCTTCTTTACAGCTCTTGGAGATGCGGCATCGGAACTTGATCCTTATAAGGTATTGGTACGAATCACAGGCAGCGCCGCGGAACGAGCGCGTGTTGAGAATGCTAGTGGCGGCTCGTATTTGTATGAGAACATGGTCGATCTGGTTAAATGTGCGACCGTCTGGGGATGCCAACGTTATCTTAAGGATGTCTCGATGTGGAAAGCGTGTGGAGCTTACTGTGGTCTATGAGCCGTTGTCCGTTGTCTCTGTATGGAGGCTGTATCCTGTCACGAGGAGGAAAAAATTAGGCTATTTGACTGATTTATAGGCAAAGAAACGACATCTAAATTTATGCGAGACTGATTTTCAGATAAACCTGAATTTTACAATCGATTCCTTTTTAACAATACCAGTTAAAAGTATTGAACCTTACTTCAGCTTATAATTTTATATGTAATTGACCTTAATTCAAGTAGCTAATTTAAATTCAGTAAATGCTACCAACGGATCCTTATTGGCCAAATTAGGAATAAGCCCAAGACAATTGTCATCGCAACACCAATTGTAATCGAGAAGTCAGTCGCATCCGAACCCTTAAACGGAGTCATTGTATTTTGAACACATTAATTGATTATTAACAAACGGTGCGCGGTAGTTTATTGTTTTTCCTCTACAATTATCCTGTTCCCAAGGTCCACCCCTGACAAAATCAGAAGTGGGATTCAAAGATCGTTTCAACGGAAACAAAATTAAGTCCTTCATCGACCCCGGCAGCGAAAGAACACTCATCCAACGAACGATCGCAATGTCGATGGGAGGCGTGAAGCAGTGTTCACCGATCATCCTACGAGGATTTGGAGGAGCTTCAGTAACGTGCAACCAGATACTCGAGGCCGAAATTCAGTTGGATAGTAAGAATCTAAAGATTTTTCCGGTGGATGGCGACGATCTCGGAGCCACTTTTATTGGGGTCACATCTACTCTGCACATCGGGCAAACGACTGATCATTGAACCGGGAGCTTGTCGATTGGAAAACGCTTTCTAGAACACTCCAACTTTTGAGCCAACGCTATCCGTCAAAGACAAGGACCAACTGTATCAGCTCATCAGTCATAGAGAATGCTTCTCTGAATCGCTTGCTCAGTTAGGTCAACGCAACTCGGTAACGATGACGATAAATTTAACTAACTTAAAACCTGTCCGACGCCAGCCATACCGGATACCGTTCGCAAAGCGTGAGCGCGTTCAAGAAAGAGTAAACGAACTGCTCGAAAACGATATCACACGTCCATCATCATCAGAATGTTCGTCACTCATTGTCCTCGTTCGCAAACAGAATGGTGAGGACCGTCTCTGTGTTGATTTTCGTGAGCTTAATGCTATCACTGAAAAGCGTCCGTTTCTCATGCTAACTATGGAGGAGCAGCTATCATCGATCGCTGGTAATTTATTTTACACGACTCTCGATCTAACGTCCGACTATTATCAAATACCAATCGTAGAAGAGTGCAGGAAATAAACTGCATTTGCCACGCATGCAGGCCAATACGAATTCAACCGGATGCCTTTTGGCCTGTACAATGCACCGAGTTATTTTCATGAGTTCATGGCCAATTTGGTACGACAAATGGGAAATCGAGCAGTTAGCTACGTAGATGAAGTAATTCTGCCCAGCAAAACCATCGCCGAGGGTTTAATCAAACTCTGTGAAGTCCTGGTTATACTTCGAGATGCCGGTATGACGCATCGGCCCTCTAAGTGTACGTTTTTGTCTAAACAAATCACGTTTTTGGGTCATCGAGTCGATGAGGACGGAATAAAACCAAGAGCTGAAAAGACTATTACAATTCGAGAGTTTCCGGAACCAACCAACGTTACAGAAGTTCGAAGATTTCTGGGATTGAGCGGTTTTTTCCGCAAATTCATTCGCGATTATTCTCCAATATCGAGGCCGCTTACACTTTTGTTGAAGCAGAAGGACTATTCACAATTTTGTTGGTCGACCGAACAAAGAGTACCAAAAGGTAGCGCAAATTTTCGCACGTAGGAAATTTAGCATCGATATAACTTTTCGCAATGATGAAAGTTACTGTTGACTTCCACCAGCAGATTGTGGCGAATCTTCGCATAAAAAAAGATTAAATTAGAAATGGATACACATTCATTTGCTGACATTATGAAGGGTGTAAAGATAGAAGGATGTTACAAGAGCCTAAAAACAAAAAACTAAAAATCGAACATCAGTCTAAATTTACATATGGTGTTCTCAATTGAGGTCTTGGAAGTGTAACCATTACATATATATATTTATATATATATATATATATATATATATATATATATATATATATATATATATATATATATATATATATATATATATATATACAATACTATATATACAATTTTAATATAAATTAACTTTTAATCAACACCTCTAAGTTAAAGGTTAATTTCCGACTAAGTATTAACAAATATATTAGCGCAAGATCATCAAATTCCCTCTGAGCAATCAGTATTATTGCATTTAAAGACTCAAATTATATTCAAATATTTACGAAATAATTATATTAATTACTTATTGTTTGCGATAATAATACATCTCTTCCTTTCAATTTTGCAATATCCGTTTCCGGCATCGGATCGCAAATATTTTTCACGGCCATTTCCAAATTATGCGAATTATTAGTATTAAATTCTTCGTCTAGCAAATAATCTAATGAGTTTTCAAAGCCACAGTCACCCCAATTATAAGTGCTATTGGCTTTGGTTTTTTCCAGACTAGCTTTGCTTCCAATTCCATTTGGGATCAAAGCTGTTTGCGTATTTTTGCTTCGTCCAGAACCACCTTGAGTGTTTCTCGACTTATTCATATCCAAATAAACTTCGAACTTTCCAACCATAACATCCCCATTATTATTCCAGCTCATTTCTTCAATAACTTCCTAATATTCTATAAAAATCCTTTTCTTGTGCACTCGCTGACTTCCGATAGGTTGTCCGGTTCCTATTACCTTGTTGTTGAGCCAAAAACTCAATTACAAATCAGTAATCTGATTTGTTTTGAAAAACAAAAAATATCCGCAATAATTATTTTTCATTTGATTAAATAAAATGTCAAATTAGAAATCAAATTTTTGTTTTTACTCACGTTTTTCTTTTGGTAAAAAGTTGAACTCAAATTAATATCGATTGGCAGATTTTTTTCTTCCTGACACACACAAACAAGCACACAACGACAAGTAAAACAAAGCTAGCTATGCTATAAATGAAAGTGCAATTCTAATCGACGGAATGATGCGATATATGAAAAAAATATTTGAATATCTTTTTAATTGTTGAGATTATCCTCCGAAGACGTTCGACAAACAAATGAACGATTTTCCATTAAATATTTTTGGCAGAAATCAATTTTCAAATGCCAGGATTACCCTAGAAACGATTTCACCGCCTTCTAGACCGTGGGAATCCTTAGTGAATGTCGTTCCCACGCTGAAGCAAATACCGTTGAGTTTTATGAGCGCGATTTTTCGCGCGAAAATGTGTGTATCGTGCAGGGTAGGAGTATTGGAACGATTTTCAAATAACTGTGATTGGAGGATTTGCACATATGCATGTGTTGCGATTTGGATGAAGCTGGAAAGTGTAAGCATGCGCACGATGATTTACAGTTATTCGTTTGCGATTGCGACTAACACCGTTGAAATGAAGTATAGAAAAATGTTGAATGGAGATGAGTTTCAAGGAAAACAATAGAAGTACGTTGAAAGATGAAAATTGGCAAATGATTGATATGAGATTTATCAAATATGTTTATATTGACATGGGGCAAATTATAGTAGATGTTTAGATAATTTTTAAGGATGACTAGCGAATGAGTTTTCTTTGATTTGAAAGCAAATTCATAAAAATTATTTAGTAGAATTTAATTCAGCACGAAATAAAAATCACACGCAAGCATAAATACTCAACACCTAATTCAATGGTTTATAAATTAATTGATACTCACGTGAATATTTTTTGACAATGTGATTTTCAGCTTCCTGTTTCATTTCCTTGGTATCATTGTCGTCTTTTATATTTTCAACATGTCTTCGGAATATATGCTTATGTAAATTTGCTGCATTTATACAAGTATAGGAACATATTGGGCATTTGTAGGTTGTATTTAAATAGTTTTTCGGATTGGCAGGATTCAGTACGTGGCGATCATTATTTAATTCAGTTCGTTCGTTCGTTTCGCCTAAATCTGGTGCACTTATATCGGCATTTGTACAAGGATCGTTTTTGCTTATATTCAAGTTTATACTTAAATTATCTCTAGCAGCATCTTTTTTTTCACCATTCATTTCAGTTAAGGTGCTACTATCACTACTTGTTTCATCTTTGATTTCAATAACACTATTTTCAGCATGTAAAACTTCACAATCTAAACTATCGGAGCTATCATCTTGATCCATTGAATTATTTTCTAAACATGTCTGATTGATATTGCTTTTGTTAAGCTCATTACATTGGTTGGTCAAATGAAAATGTATTTGTTTAATTTGCTTTAGCATGGCGTCTGCTTTTTCACATTTCAACATGAAAAGATATGTATTTTGAAGTTCTTGAAAACAATTCAAGCATAATTTATCCGGGAAGCCAGCTTCCTGGGTCGTCTGAAAATAATTATATATGCGGTAAATTTAGTCATTAAATGGTTATGCAAAGTGAATGAATTATGAATTAATAATAATGAACTGAAATGTTAGTTGGAAAATTAACAAATATAAAATTCATCCGTTGCAGAAATTTTCAAAGATATTTTCTGCTAAAACAACTAATGTTATGTTTTTCTTTCAGTACACATGTTTATATTCAAGCAGGAAGCACATTTTCTTTATAAATATCTTCCTCTTCTTGTTAGTACTACAGTCCCTTTTCGGGCCTTCGCTTCCTACAACTGTCGAACTGTCTCGGTCCATTGACCGCGTCCTCCGATTTCGAAATCCGGGCAGCGATGAGCTGTCTTCGTCGACCGAGTCAGACCAGCGTTTCCCTAGTTTCTCCACCGGTCTCCGGCCTTCAGTTCTCCCAACGAATACCTTTTTGGGTATCTGTTGTTCGTCTATACGATTCATAAGGCCAGCCCATTGCAGCTTCCACAGTTTTACAATCGGTGAGACCTAGGGTTCGTCAAAAATTTCATACAGCTCATGGTTGTATCGAATTCGCCATTAGTCCCCGTCTAGCTTCGCTCCGATTATTCGCCTCAGGACCCGTCGCTCAAAGGCTTTCAAAATATTTGCGGATGCTTTGGTTAGGGTCCATGTTTCACACCCACAGCATAACACAGGTCTTCTCACAGATTTGTATACTTGGAGCTTTGTTTTCCTGTGTATGCAGCTGGTCTTCAATATCGTCAATACTCAATAAAATTTTATATTCAGTATAAATATAACCATTATAAAATCGTTTATTCGGCGAGAAAAAACAACATTTTCAGACGTAGAGCAAACAAACAACATAAAATATTACTTTTTTCTCGTTAGAAGACATTAAAAGAGAACTGAACTGATTTATAACAAACATTTTCCAAGAGTGAATATACCGAACCACTCGAAGGGTTTCATCGTTGCCGTTCGTTGGGCTGATTTGAAACTGCCTTTGGTATTCTTACACCATAAATTACGAGTATATCGCACCAGCAGTTACAAAAAATTTGGATGCTAATAGTAAGAAGCCTGTAGTGGAGAGTTTTACGCATTCAGGCATTCCAAATATGTATTGAGACAATTATGTGAAAAATTGAGATTCTTAAGACATTTCTGACAGTGCCAAAATCATGATCCCAATTTTTCAACTCAGCTGTGTTCAGTGTACAGGGGTCCTGCACTGAATGTATTAACATTTTATTTTGAAACCCCTTTGGACTTCTATTTAAATCATACGTATTATTATCTTTACTAATCGGTTGTGCGTTCACAAGTATCACATGGCTAGCCCATTGCAACTTCCATTATTTTGACCGATCCATCAACTTATCATGTTGATTCAATCCATTCAAGAATTTATTTGATGTTAGGTAAATTGCTTCCCAGATGGCACAAGCCTACATAATGCTTCGCAAGGCCTACAAAGTGGGCATTGTTTGAGATGATGAGATCAAACGAGTGCAAATTTTTACTATTGGGTGTATACATTGAAAACCGAACTTTTTTGGATGAAAATAATTCTTCATTTTAATTAATTAATTAAATTTTGTTTTTCGAAATATCGTGCATCGCTTCCGGTAACTTTTTCCCACCTTTCTGGTAGCAAATGATTTCCGCGTCGGAAAAAGGCTTCGTCATTTGAGGCCAAGAACGAATCAAGCCAATTTTCGATTCTTTCCTCAGAAGTAAAGCGTATTCTAGTGAGGGTGTTTTGCATCAAACGAAATAAATAGAAGTCGGATGGCGCCCAATCTGGTGAATATGGCGGGTGAGGTAAGAATTCCCAGCCACTATTCTCCAGGTAATTTTTGACCACCATAGCAACGTGTCGTTGAGCATTGTCATGATGGAAAATTACAAACTCATGTCTGGTCGCATATTCCTGCCGTTTTTCTGTCAATGCTTGCTTCAAATGAATTAATTGTTGTCGGTGCAGCTGTGCCGTAATGGTTTGACCTGATTTCAGCAACTCGTGTTATTCATAAGTTGCGTATGCAGTAGGATGGTCCCACCAGAAGGATTTTGTATTCAACCTATAAAATGTAGAATTTCATCTTATGCTATAAATTCAATCAAGATTTAATAGCCTGTACATTAAATGTTGGAGTTTGGAAAAATGAATTTTTCTTTCCGCATAAAATGTTGTTTTGATAGAGTAGGCAAAAATATGCTCTTCATTACCTTGATGAATAGATTCGCGGAGAAAACGAGTCCTAGACATGGCGGCCAGGACAAGACTCGTCGTGCTGAACACTGGCAATACCCCGACTTTTCGCTGTGTTGGCAGTGAAGGAATCATACCCGACGTGGCATTCGCCACGCAGTCCCTAGTGCGGAGGGGTACACAATTAGAGTGTATTAGAGGACTGTGATCATCAGTATGTACTGCTTGAGACCCGTGATGCTGTCTTCCAATACCCATGCTCTCAACCTTCTTCAATTGGGTGGAACGTTGTGAGGATGGACGTCAGTGGTGCTCCCTACAGGTGCGCCGCTACTGGAAGATTCATAGGGGACTGGAGAGCTAGCAGCTCAAGGCGTGGTGAACTTAACTATGAGCATCATCACGTCTGCTTGCAGCGCTTGTATGCCCCTTGTATACCATCGAAGCAATAGATTTCCTCTCTTCAGAAGAATCACTTCCCCCACTGAGACCCGCGCACACCAACATAATTTTGTTTCACGTACACGATCGCGCCTTCGTTATCATTCGTTGAACAGTTTGAGTACAACACAAAAAAACGTTCTCTCACAGAAAACTCGTACGTCAAAGCTGATGAAATTCGTAGAGGCGAGAGAACTCATGTTTCAAAGCCGCTGGAAAATTCGTTAGTTTTTAATAAAAAATTGAACTAAAGTGCCGACTTCTTCAAAACCAAAAACTCTTTATAAACGTGAACGTGTTTCGGAGTGAATTAAGTGCAAAAACAAAAACATATCACTTCAAACCTCAACTTCACACAACTTTAGCGAAGGTTGCTAATTGCTTCGGCTCTCGCGACCGGTTGCGAATCAAGTACTCTCTGTATCTATGGTTGCACCTGATCAGCTATGTGGGTAATGCTGCGGCACTAGTTGCTGGATGCACCGTTGGGCAGGCGCAAATCAGACTAGGCATGCTAATGCGCCGTGTGAGAGACGGGATGGCTGCTCGCGGGTTCAGTCTAGCACTGGAGAAAACCAAAGTGGTCATTTTGAAAAAGAAGTAAATCCCCAAAGTAAGTATGATCCGTATTTGGGAAGTACTGGTTGAATCGAAACCATCACTAAAATACCTTGGGTCACTCGTTGACTCGAAGATGGGTTTTTATGAACAAATCAGGGCAGTGGCTGATAAAGCTGCTTCAAGCGTATTGGCTTTGAGTCAACTTATGGCTAATTAAATGGGACCCAACCTTTCAAGAAGGCGACTTTGGATGAGATCCGTAGAGCCGGTGCTACTGTACGGAGCAGAAATATGGGGCGACGCCCTCTGCAAGGAGCTGTACCGAAAACGCTTGGCACAGGTATGGAGAAGAGGAGCACTGAGGATTGCATCTTCATATCCGATAGACTCTGATTCGGCGGTACTAGCCATCGCCTACTTATCGCCCACTTTAGTAGAGAGCGCCGTACTATCTACCTACATCTAAACACCTCATTCCTGATTTGAGACTGTGGCTTAATCGAACGCACGGTGAGACCTACTTCTACCTAACCCAGCTCTTGAGTGGGCATGTGTGTTTTCAGTCTTACTTGAAAAAGATTGGTAGGTCACAGTCCCCTTACTGTAGGTTTTATGCAGGAGAGGAAGATGATGCCTGTCACACATTTTTTGTATGCAAAAGATGGGAAAGGCTGCGCCGGCATTTCTACTAGGAAACAGGAGAGGAATTGGACAGATGCTTGCATCGGTTGACAAATGGAACCATGTGGCACGTTATGCTGGGGCAGCTAAAACATAAAAAGGACTCACAGCTGGCGGGGACGTTGTAGTTGGGGGATCACTCTTCTAGGAATTCCTCTTCCTTCCTCCCCTCCAGCTAGAGGAGGGATCCCCCAAATTGAAGGCGCCCCACGGCGTACCAAAACGAGCCTTAGCCTGGAGTAATGTGTCAAACGGTTCCAGGCTAGGTTTTCTGGCTGGAAGGAGAGGTGTTTGTAGGTAGTTAGACGTCTTGCGCGTCTGGGAGCCTCATATTCAGGGCGCAAGTAGCCTTCATCTCCCAACCACAAAAAAAAACATGTTGGGACATGCTTGCTTTTCAATCATGATCATGTCGCTTTTATTCAAGTTATCCATTGATCAAATTACGGACGTATTAAAGTCTTTGAGAATTACAACACTTATGCGGGAATCGAGATGATGAGAGTGGCAGGGATTGCAATAGGCGATTAAAAAATTTAAATTTGTGTTATGAATGAGTTCCGTGCCGGGTTTAATCTCCTACGGTCGGACTGGGGTGTTATTCCTTTGCCAAAAACCGACTGAGTCAATACTCTCTTGTCATGAAATCAGTAAATCAGCCTTGGATTGGATCGGATTAATGCCAACGACATTTGCGTTGAAAAACGGACTACTCTTTCGGAACATGGAATGACCTTTATTTATGCCAGTTGCACTCCAATCACTACTGAATGAAATGGAAGAATATAAGGTCAATATACTGGCAGTGCAAGAAACTAATCTGCTTTGTAACGCTGTCAATGACATGACACACACTACCTTCACAATTGGCAATTCGTGGACAATAAGTTCAAGCAAATTGTTACCAATTTCAAGACAGTTAATGAACGCATATTGCTATCCGCATCAAGACGAGGTTTTTCAACATCTGGTTGGTCAACTGCTATGCTCCTACTGAAAATAACGAAGAAGCGGTGTAAGATGATTTTTATAGCACCTTAGAATATGCCCTCACACGACGTCAAAATTGTTTAGGAGACTTTAACATCAAAATCGGCGTGGAATTGGCTTATAGAGGAACAGCAGGAGGATACGGCTCTGCAAAAACGCACAAGGTGCAATATTAGGCCGCGATGTTAAAAACAGGTGGAAGCAATATTTCCCAAAGCTTATCACAGTATCCACAACATCTACCGAAACTGTGAGCATTCTATGGGATGAAGATGTCCTGGCAACGCTACCAATAGTAGAAGAGGTACAGGTATGTAGTCTCAAAAAGAACAAAGCTCCTAGAATCGATGGGATATTGACAGAAATGCTCCTAGCCGGAGGACCACAACTACACAACTTCCTTCATAGGTTATTATGTAGGATATGGACTATCAGACGACTGGCGATCAGCATCATATGCCTTTTATATAAAAAAGGAGACAGGCTGCGCTGTGAAAATGACAGAGAGATTACTCTATTGAGCACATCATATAAAGTGCTGTCTAAAGTCATTGAACGAAGACTGAAGTTATATTATAAAAATATAATTGGAGAGTACCAAGGTGGTTTTCGAAGTGGACAGTCTACGATTGACCAGATATTTTCAGTAAAACTGATGCTCGAAAAGTTTTGGGAATATAGTGTCCATGTACACTAGCTCTTCGTAGACTTGAAGCAAGCATACGACAGTGTTGACAGAAATGTCTTGTACAAAATAATGCTTAACTTGGTCGTTGCAACTAAAATCGTCCGCACGACCAAGGATATAATGCTAAATACCGAGTCTGAGGTAAAAATTAACGGAAATTTGATAGAAAGCTTCCAAACAATCTCAGGCCTAAAACAGGGGGATGGGCTTGCCCCAATGTTGTTAAATATTGCTCTGGAACATGGGGTCAGGAAAATGCCAGCAGACACCACGGGCACGCTACTCTAAAAGTCCACGCAACTATTCTAGATGCGAAAGAAGCATTTATACGGTTGTAGTTAGGAGAGAAAATATTTGGCATCCTGGTCAATGAAACTAAAGCTAAATTCATGACCCATACAAGGAATGTTATGCCTGTATGAAAAAAACCTGACCTTAGGAGACTACAACCTGGAAACTGTGGCTAGGTTCGGAGTCCATCTTGATGGTAAGGGAATAGAAAAGAATGAAATAGGGAATAGGATAAACGCAGCAAAGAAAAGCTACTCCTCAGTACAGGGAAAATAAGGTTTGCGTATACAAATCACTAATAATATCTGTGCTGCTGAATAGATGTGAAACCTGGACTTTTACAAATGTTTCCCAAAAGGCCCTCAACGTATTCGAATGCAAAATGCTCTGGAGGATGTGTGGTCTAGTAAAGCATGGAGCAGAATGGAGACTTCGTTGCAAGGACGAGTTGTATAATCTATATGGCGCCCCACCTGTAATCGCATGCACCAAGCTACGCAAATTGCGATGGGCAAGATATATGGAGAGAATGGAAGGGCACAAGCTTCCCAGATAAACTTTGAAGGGTAGAGCTCAAGGAAAACGTCCAGTTGGGAAACCGAGAAGCATAAGAAAATTCAATGGATGCTGACAGCAAATCCCTGCTTGGGATTTCCAATTAGCAAACGAGTTCGCAGAACTGCGATAATTGGAGGCGGCTGTCACTGGAGGCGAAGGCCCGAATTTGAACTATGCCATAAATGATGATGATCATAAGTGAGCAAAGTCTGACTACAGACTTTGATCTCGCCCCGATATGGGAGGAGTTATTTTTCTCTACACTGCCAAATGCTATTAATGTGCGTTTTTTTTCACATCAATCGCGCTATGTTTAGGACCGGTGAGATTCTTGATTATAATGAACTGCAATTGCGATGTGATTAAGTTTTAGCACGCTCTAATCGATCTTTAATTTACCTTATTCAGTTATGAATTATACAAACGCAGAATGGACTCTGTGGTAGAGTCCTGAATGTTTTGCATTCCAGGGTTGTTGATATAGATAGGGTTGTGCGATTTCTTCGTGATTTGTTATGCGTTGATTCGAAATATAGAAAACCGTCGCAAGTAGCGTACCACTGACGCGCCAGATAGATTGGCAAGCAGCGAAGGATAATCTCCTTGTTGACAAAAATGGAAATATTAAATGTGGTAGATTAGGGTTTATACAATCCACACACAATTCATGCAAGATGTTACACAACCTTCTACTGCAGAGAATTTCTTGCAATCAATTTGCAATAGTAAGTTCGATCGTTTGTTGGATGTTCGTAAACAACTTTCGGAAAGGAAATGATGACTAGCTGTTTCATTTTTGAAAACACAACTTTCTTCTGCAAATTCTTAGCAATAATATATGAAATTCAAAGCAATATCTGTGACTTATTGGTGTTTTATTGGAACACCATTAACGCTAAGACTCTCAAGAGAATAAGTAGCTAAGAATCCACGGGAATGTAAGCAAATGTTAAACAAAAACGGACCTTTGGAGACTAAATCTTTGAAAGTGGAAATATTATTTATTGAACTTTAATGGAGAATTGAAAAGGACAGGGTCCGGCGATGGGTGAACAAATTATCCTTCACTTCAAATTCAAACACTCGTACATGGAAGCAAATCCATGGGCCTTAATCAGTGAAGACGAGAAGGCTCTTGATGTGTTCGAACGCACAGTGCTGAGGAAAGTCCTTTGTTTAGGCAAGCATGGGATGAGGTGGAGACTTCCTTGCGATGAAATTATGCATATATATTACGATACTCTCGTATTCTACCCGAATTATCCGAGTATTTAGGCGAATTTCAAAGGGTGAAACGCCAAGTTTGTGATGAGAAAATGATTGGCACTCAGAGAAAGCAGGAAGGATCCTGCTGGGAATCGTTAGATTGACCCTCACTCCATCGATAATAATGATTTGCTGCTATTACCATAATCATTTCATAGCATTTTTCAATCGCCAAACGTTTACTGAAAAGTAGAGAGAATAATCGTAATTGGAGAATTTATTGGGCAATCAACCACTCGGAACTAACATCCTATCAAAATACATTCCATTTACCAGAACTATAGAAATCATCCAGAATTAATAATTACCAATATTTCAGCAAAAATGTGCCACAGTTCAATCACCGCAGTTGGTGGTGCTTCAAATTTTGGAATGATAGATTCGCAAGCCGAACGCAAAATTACACCATCACGCAAACATATACGACAAATCTCACTCATTTTCACATTGCCAACAATATCATTAGCCATTTTGATACAAATTTAGTCCGAGGCACAATGTACTTTCAGCAAAATAAACGCGAGAATTCTGACTGCTTCAAATCTGTTTACTTGTTTGCTATTGCAATATGCATGGACGCTTGGCGGCATGACAATTCTCGTTTCCAGTCGTCGTCCAATCGGGTGACAGTTCTTGGAATTGCCCAAATGAGATTTTGTTGTTCATTGTAAAAAGATTGGAAATTAGCGGAAATGATGTAGAGACGCTTAACGGTATTTTTTTAATTAACGTAACTAGACATTCAGTAAGCAGTTCACTTAAAATGTAATATGATAATTTATTGAAAGAAATACGTCATAAACAGATTATTATGGTGAAAAATATTAGCTTGTCTACGTTACATCTGAATTGAATTCTCTGAACGGTGAGTTTGGGAAAATTGGTGTTAATTTTTAATGTTTCAATAAACAGAATTATTGTATTGTAAGCGGTCTTTAGGCCAGTTTGCTTGAATATTGCATTATATTTCATAGATAGTAAGTTGGTTTAAAACAATTCACATCTTTTGTCCATATAAATAAATATAGCCAAAATGTGTGTCTTCAAACATAATCGGAGAAATCATAATGACATTTAAACTAGGTAGGTGTAAAAATTGTGTTTGTTTAACCTTTTAAGTGTTTATGTCGAGTATACTCGTCATCACAAAACTGCTGTTTTTTGCATAATGACGAGTATACTCGTCATGAAGGAACAATAAATAGCTTTCGTATTATAAATCATTAGTTCAACTGTAAAGTTTTCTTCACGAAGAAGAACACATCAAGAGTTTTGAAAAGAGTATTCACTTTAAAATATTCCGTTAGTCTTTCAATTATATGTACTTATTTACAAGAGCTTGTTGTAGTAATCGAGCAGCCCGCCTAGGTAAACTACTCGAGAGGCCTTCACGAAAAGAAGCAATTTCATAATAATAACAACGCCATAAGTGCGGAACAATTTGATTCGCAACTTTTAATAAGTTTAAGTTATTATTACTAACCCGAAATAAACCCCTCCACTCATGAGCTAGCTATCAGGTGAGCACCCCTCTTTTTAGGGTTTTGTACTAAAATATAAAACCCTGTTGCAATCACGTTCTATGGCCGTCCGTCCTTCCGTCCGTCTGTATGTCACAGCAGTTTTTCTCCGAAACTATAGAACTATAGAAGCTAAAGCCATGAAACTTTGTAGAAAGTTCAGAAGTGGTGACTTCTTGAAAGTTTTGGGGTGGAAAATTTTTTCGAAGGGGTTTAAGGGGGGTCTCCCCATATAGGGTGGAGACCCTCGAAAAATTTTTTTCACCATTGGTGGTCGAGTAGGGTGTCATTGGAAAGGTTGTAGTTAATTGGGTATATTTATATGTTCGTTAAGGACTGTGGCGATGGTCTGCTGACTCGGCGGGGTAGAGTGGCCTTCCGCTCGCGTGCTCTTTTATGGCATAGAGCTATGTGATTCGATCACATAGTTCTATAACATAAATTGGTCACGTCTATATTTCTCATTTGATGGGAAAGTTCATGCAAATTATGTTTGTATGAGTTTTCCACTCAAACGGGAAATATATGGCCACGTCTACGTTTGGATCTTGATCCGGTTGGGAGGGTGCGAGGGGGCACCACCTCCATCTGGATGCCCCGCTCTTATTGGTGGGCCATAAGAATCGTCGGGTAGTGACGAAGTCCTCCTAAGTCCGTCTGTCTTCCCTAGGTCCAGTTTGTCCTTTTTCGTCAGTAATTTCTAACCCTCAGTTGGTTACCTCCTTTTCTTCGACTTCGGTCGACTTTTATTTCACCCCGGAATTCGTGGATGCGAAATATTTTTGTAGTCGGTCCTTGTGCTGGGGGAAAGAACCCGCCCCACGACACCGCAACGCTAGCCTGCCAATCTCGGCGGATCCCAACATCCTCTTCCGCTGAGGTAGCAGACCATCACTGCAGTCCTTTATGGATATTATATCATACCTAAATCACTACAAGGTCTAAACGAGAACTTTTCAAAACAAGTTTTAAAATTGACTTGCCGGTACCGTGGGGGGCAGGGGACGGGGAAATGTACGAACTTTTCCCTGTTAGCGAAAAGAAGGGAAGAGTGTGGCCGATGGCTAGTCCATGTTAGAGGAGGAGCCTACCATCGTTGCCGGTCCTATACCCGGTCGGGTTTTCAAAAAGGAAAGACCGTGTTTCTTTTAAAATTATTTCAACATGATTTTATTGATTTCGAATTTAAAATAAAATAAATTATCTTTGTATAATCAGAAAATATCTATATTCGTTGTTTTTTTAGCGAACAAGCCCTAATCAAAATTAACATGAATTCTAAGCACGACGATTAAACTATAGATTCATGGAATAAACAAAATAATTATGAAAGAAATGAAGAATATTGAATTAATCAGTAGGAACGGGTTGAGATTGGAAAGGATGGATGAAAATGGAATATAATGTTGAACCTTCTTGCTACCGAAATTAGATCAGGTGTCGCCGGCCAGCTTGAATGGAATCGTGAATTGGCTAAGAAAATAAGGTCCGACGTTTTTTGAACTTTACATGCGAGGATACCTCTCAATAGGGATAATCGCATTATAAAAAATGAAATTGTTTACATTTGCGCATTAACTTAACATAATCTCTTTTCATTTCAATTCACTTCAACGAATAGAAGAGATTTTGCATTCTACTTGCAATCTACTTTAAAATCTATGATTTTACACACCTGAATTTCCTAGTTTTTCTTACTTAATTTTTTTAATGTTTTCATTTAGTTTTCGAAAGCTTTTAAACACTTTTCAACTGGAAATGTTTTGTTCAACAAAAAATATTCACTATAAAAATTATCTCGGTGATAACAAATTAAAATTTTACAGAGGGCGGCAAATTTAGCAAATAAATTAAAGGAATCATTTGCTCTACAATTACGATAGAAGATATTAAGATCAATTAATTTACTAAACGACAGTTAATCTAACAGTCCTGTTTTTAGCTTAGAGTTCGTCTTTCAAGTCTTCTTCTTCTGTTGGTGGCTTTATAACGGTTAAATGACTCACACGTACTGTAGTTTACGTAAAGGGATCAACCAGGGAATCGCGCTGAGGTCTCAATTTGTCTGTCCATGACACAAATATCGCATTTTTCAAAATGCGATAAATAAAAGTTGAGCAACACATTCCATATCACAAAAAACATTCTTATCAAGTTATGAGTTTCCAACAATGAGAATATGTAAATTGTCATATGAATCCAAATCATGATCGGATAGTTCACCCAAAGGTCCACTAGTTACTGTTTGCCTTGCTTGTTGACCATCAATACCATCTTGTATCGTTCGAAGCCCTTTAAATGGCTTCGGGTAAATATTTTATGGCCAACATTTTCACGGTCACGATCTCCCGATTGTCGGTTTTGCCCAGGAGAGGAGGACAATGCCTGTCACACATTTTTTGCGTGTACCAAATGGGCCAGGCTGCGAAGGGAACTCTACAGGGAGACGGGAGAGCTCATCCCGGATAATATAGTTGCGGTGATGCTCGAATCGGTTGACAAATGGAACCAGGTGGCACATTATGCTCGGGCAGTCCTAAAAGATAAAAGGGACTCGCAGCAGCCGGAGCTGCTGGGGCTGGGGGATCGCTCTTCCGGCACTTCCTCTTCCCCTCTCCCCTCCCGCTAGGAAAGGGACTCCCCAGCTTGAAGGCGCCCCACGGCGTAACAAAACGAGACCTGGCCCGTAGTAATGTGTCAAACGGTTCCAGGCTAGGTTCTCAGATTGACAGGGGAGGTGTTTAGTGGGTAGTCCACGGGTATCCTCCATGGGAGTCCCACACTGCCAGACTCGGCGGGTGTAAATGCCTTCACCTCCCTACCACAAAAAAAAAACGTTTTCCTTCCTGATCTCAATTCTCCATAGATAACGAAAAAACCATTTATAACGGAATCGAACTAGCTATTATTCTCGGAATGTGTTAACTCCGGTGCAAACATTTTCAACGTCCATAAACAACTGGACGACCTTCGCACTAAGCTTCAACGCTTATTATTCACTTCGGTCACTAACCATGCTACCGATGTCGGCGATGAGCTGATGATTAGCAATTCAATTTTCCGTTTAATACTTTATGTATGTTCTAAGCCAATTATACGCATAATCAACCGAATGGCATCATACACAAGTCAACACAAATCAAGGTAATAAATAATATAATCTTCTTAGTGCAGATTCTGAGCATTCTATGTACAATAATCTAATAAATAAATGGCCCTGGGCACGTGAACATAAGGTCTTGGACATTCAAATCACCCATAGCTAATCAAAAAGCAAAGATGTTATTGAAAATAATAAACAAGTTGGGTAAACAGACCTACGCTCATGTCAAAAGGGTTTTGTATTCAATTTTCAAGATGCAGTCACCAGATCGAATCAAATCAAGAAACATGTCAAAGACGATTTTATTGGAGGAAATAGGAAATACGAAGATCATACTATTTTTAACAAAGTTGAACGAATTTTGACTTCTGAGGTTTTTGTTTTTGTTATACTCATAAATATCTCCCTTGATAATTATTTCAGACGTCCATCCGCGAGGGAAGAAACACAATTTGTTCGAATCGTAGAATGTTTACAAAACCCTTTTGCTAGGAGCTCTCTCGCGCCTCCTTGACTTGTTTCACTTATGATCATCAATTGTAGGTACTCATTTTCAGTCATTCATTAAATTGAATCAAGTGTTCAAAGCATGCACCTTAAACGTTGAAATTGGGAAAAATAACTCAAAATTATTCAATCTTCGCATTTAAAACAGCCACTTTTTGGTTTTACGATTACTGATACCACTAGCTGAACCGATTCTCAAAGACATACATGACACCTATCATACCTGAAATTTTCATGCAAATCCTAGCAAAACTGTAGTGTCTATGTCGGTAAAAAGCGCATTTTGTTCCATAGCCATATGTTGCCATAGTAATAAATGCAGCGCATATTGTTCCACAGTAATACAGGAAATTTCAAACCGCTATAACTTCGCTAAATATGATTCAATCTTTATGAAACTTTCAGGGTAGATCAACCTTATAAATAATCATCTGTGTACAAAATTTCATAGAATTTAAGGGTACCGTTAAGATTTTATTCAAGACAACATAAAACCGATAAATCATACTATTACTAACAAAGTTGAGTGAATTGTGACTTCTCACGTATTTGTTGTTGTTGTACTCACCAAGGCCTACATTCCTGATTTTTTTCAGATTTTTCGGATCACAGGTGTCCAATCGCGAGGGGGGGGGGGGGACACAAATTTTTCGTGTATTTCCCCTCCCTGTGCGCCCCTCGAAGCAAACTTTGCCAAACTAAGACCTGTTTTGAAAAGTTCTCATCAAGACCTTTCATTTGATACCCATATCAGCTACCTTCAATGAAATTTTTTTTTCGGGGGGTCACTCCCCTATATGGGGAGACCCCCCTTAAATACCTTACAAAAATTTTGTTGTAGTTGAACTTTGAAGAGATCACCACTTTACACCTACATACAAAATTTGATGTTTCTAGCTTAAGTAGTTTCCGAGAAAAACTGCTGTGACACACGGACGGACGGACGGACGGACGGACGGACAGACAGACGGACAGACGGACAGACAGGACGCGATTTTAGAAGGGTTTTGTAAAATTATTTTACAAAACCCTAAAAAGAGGACAAGAAAATTGAAGCGTTTTAAGAACACTGAACAGCTTTGAATAAAAGTTTTTTTTTGTTTTAACAACCGGACGCTTTAGTGTCCTTTCCATCCAGCGGATTGCCAAGCCAACAAACATAAGAATCGTATCAGAGGAAAACAAGATGTTAACAAAGGAAATGAATGAACGATTCAAAACGGAATTGAAGAGTTCTACCGTTAATGTGTCAACCAAATGCAAAGAATATATACTTTTAAAATTCATAGCAAGCAAGCAGACAATAACATTTTCATAACTGTAACTGCAATGATTGATTGAAACGAGATATATGTGCATATGAATGTGTGTTTGTATGTCGAGCCAAAATGTGATAAAAGAAAACGAGAAAAAATATCACATTCTAACTGAATACATACACTGAAAACGGAATGGAAAACTGATTTTTGTTGTTTTTTCGCCAGTTTTCTTACCAGAAGATACAAAGGCTTCACGTGATCGCTCGAGAATAAGCCGATCAGTTCATTTGATTCGTCCCGGCACCATTCTGGCTCATCAAGATCAGGCACACTTATCATGTCATCCTTATCAACTGGTAGCTCATCGTCCTTTTGCGCTGAAACTGAAGTGCAATAATTTTATCTAAAATCGGCTCTGTCACTTCAATTTTGCCAACCTGAAACTGGAGTGTGGCGTCCACTATAACGTCCGCCTTGCAATGATAACTGTTCGTTGCTTGCAGCCTCATGATGAGCTATTCTGTGGACAATCTCGGGTTTCTTCCCTCATATTCGTGGCGTCGTGGAAGAAGTTCTTGACATAGGTCGACTGTAAGTTTCTTGTGCTTGATCGACATCCTTCTGTTGCGCCTTGTCTCGCAAAACGTTCGTATATATCTCTTCTTGATTTTTTTTGCATCATCCGCGAAAACAGAAATTAGTTATTGGAAGGTTTCTTTGTCTATAGCCTAATTAAAAATATTTGTAGTTTCCTGTTGCACTTTGGACGTCAATTGGAGGTTATGTTTATGTCTTACGGGCTACGTGTCGAAAAATTCCATGCAATATATAACTTTTTTCATCGGAGTACACTGTTTTAATATTCGTAGAATAGTTTAATGCGCTCAACAATAATTAACGGATAAAGATAGTTATTATTCGCACCTAATAAATGCGTACATTCATAGTTCTACGATAACACAAAATGTATGAAACGTAACTCTCTTGAAAGTTGTGGAAGGTCATAATAATCACTTTTATCTCTTAAACAGTTTCCATTCTGTATCAGAATTCGAACTTTGGATTTCCCTCTTGCTTGCTTTTAGTGAAGGATTCGTATTCGGGTCCATTTAATCAACTCACTACATTGTCGACGTCAATTGGCGGCTCAGTGGCAGCGATCTGTCATCTAGCACTTGCCAGCTGCTCGCAATTGTGTAGGGATGACAGATCTTTGTCGTGTATCGCTCCGCGGGATCAGCGGTTATTACAATATTCTATGTAAACTTATAGAATATAAGAACCTTTTGAGGGAGTATTTATAAATCTATTTTTATCCAATTTAATCATACTAATACAGTTTTACCAGTGAATATATTAAATTTCTAAATCCTATTAGCAAAGTTAAAAGAATTTCAACCTTTAAGTTATTTGTTTTTGGATCTACTCCCATTATTTTTTCATCTATTATTTTTAGCTGCTCATCTTCAGCTATTCATGAATAAATTCAATCAATTATTAACAGCATGTACCTTAAATGCTGAAGTTCAAGAAGAATAACACAGTTTTATGCAATATTCTCATTTAACACGGCCGCCATTTTGTTTTACGATTACGGATGTCACCCGTTGGACAAATTCTCAAAAATATTCATTATGAATATAATCCCTGAAACGTTCATCTAAATCCTAGCAAACTCGTATTGTGTGAGCTGATTAGAAGTGCATATTGTCACACAGCCATGTATAGCTGATGTTGTAAGATAGGAAAATTTAAATCCCCACAACTTTGTTAAATACTTTTCGATCTTTCTGAAATTATCAGTAGTGATTAAACTTATAAATTCACATTTCAAGAAAGTGTAAAATGATAAATCACACTATTACTAACAAAGTTGAGTGAAATTCGACTTCTAGCATATTTGTTGTTGTCCTCATAAGGATCTATACTCATGATTATTACAGATTTTTCGGATTGTAGTGTTTAAATGGATGTGATAAAGTCCGTTCATGACTGCAGCGGTATTCTGCTGCCTCAGTGAGCGGAATTAGTGCTACGCAGGGACTGACCTTGTCTGGGGACGCTTTGCGGTGTCGTGGGGCGGGTTCTTTTCCCACAGCACAAGGGCCCACTACAAAATTCTTTTTCGTACTTACGATTTCTTGGGGTGACCAGTGTCGATACTGAGTCGATTGGCTGGTGGTAACCTACCGAAAGGTATTACAAGGAAAAACGCGACGACGAATAACCGGTTAGCCGTGCGCGATACGTAAGGCGATTTCATCCTTGCGGAGGATGTTCGCGGCCCACAAATGAGATTGGGGCATTCAGGTGGTGGCGATGCCCCCACGTACCAATCCTAACCGGATCGAAATCAATAAACTGATGCCTTGGCCCATATCGGGTGTGGAAGGCCAAGCATCCTTGCCAGAGCACCTGTAAAAGTGGGGAAAGAGGGACAGCTCACCCGATGGATAGCTCATGAATGGGGAGGGGCCAGCCAACATAGTGGGTCCCATATCTGGTTGGGATTCCAAATGGAAAGACTGAACTTAGTATTGACAATCATTTAGTTATTTTTTTGAGTAAAAGTAATAACTATAGTTATATTTTTTTTTGTGAGGGTTTTTATAGTTCGCCACAGAGGGCCATTTTGAGAATATCATTTAATTTTTAATGTCATATATATTAAAGGATTTTTAGGAGAACAATGCCCACAAAAAGGACCCCAGAGAAGAGAAGGCTTCGGTCGTACGCCGGACTGACACTGCTTTGCTCCATATGTCATGAGGATAAGGACAAGTTGTCCAGCCAGACGTTGCCTTATGGTCATCGTCTCCACCGATTATGTATGAGCCAACTGCATCAGACTAGAAACAACATCCACTGAGTTAGGGCAGAGTGAGCCTCCCAACGCGTGTGGAGCAATGCCCAAGAGCGAGCGGTTTCAGCCAATCGAATCCACCCATTACTCTCAGCAACACAGATGGAGCAAGAGAACTACCACAAGTCAGACCCACACCACAATCCTGATCATCGACTCACAAAATTGCTCAGCTGCTGGTCGTCATGCAGACGATGGCTGTCAGTATGGAGCAGATGAGGAAACTATTGCAACATCTATCTGTTCCACGAACAAAGGTCTACCTTCCTATCCTATCTTTAAGGGTAGACAATACGGAGACCACAGAGCTACCTCTAATACTAGCTTGTGACCCAGCACCTCCAAGGCTTAGGGGACTGATGAACCCAATGGCCCCAGAATATAGGCCCAGAGTAAATGTTTCAACTTCACCCCCGCATCACCAGAATAACACGTGTGTCAGGAGCGCTGATGGAAAGGTTTTTGAATCGATAGATCCTAACCATATGCAATGCCCTGGTACACCTGGCATCCCCTCCACTGACTCTGCGAGAAAGTCATCGAATGGGAAGGCCTACGCACCCAGATGCCCCAGTGCCACGACTACCAGCTGCGAACGCAATCGTTCCACGTACGCCATTCCACCATCTAAGCTAGCACCCATGATAGCTAGCTGGAAGTTGGTGTTTTCGGGTCAAGGTGATCCTGTGACCAGAGATGCCTTCTTATGAAGAGTAGAAAACGTGACTTCAGTCAATCTGGGAGGAGACATGTGACTAGTTGCCATATGTGCGCGAATGCTGTTCACTGGAAGAGCTCTCCGATGGTTCTGGCATTTCGTTGACACCTTTTCAACATACGATTGGGAGACTTTGACGCACGCCAGATTACGTGAATTTGCGCCTGGAGGGAGCGATGCCATATTGAGACAGAGGCTGCGAAGTAGACGCCATTTGGCTCTAGAGACAGTAGACGACTACTACGAAGCTCTATGTTGCTTGTTGGAACGATTAATCAGCCCCATACTGGAGACAGAGTTTCAAGCTTCTTTTGTGAGGTAATCAGGCCGGAGTTACAAAAACGATTGGTTTTTGTTCCTCGCCACAACGTACATGCACTTTCCGCTTTAGCAAAGGAGCTAGAAGCCATGCAATACTCCTAGCGACCAACACCTCAAAGCAAACACTTTAACCGAAGGCAGCAACCGGAACGACACACAGTGGCCGAGCTCGAACACAACGTGCTTATCCTATCTGCACCATCCTGTCTCATACCACTCATAATGGACGACACTTCTGAGACTGTATCTCCATCATACACGGAGTTGGACGAAGCCCATCAAACAGAAGTCCACGAACTGGTCAACCGAAGAAATCGTAAGTGCGAAAAAATACCCACACCACGACACCACAAAGCTACCTTGCCAGCACACTAACTTGCCCCCAGACAAGGCCATTTCCAGCGTAGCACTAATTCCGCTTGCTGAGGCAGCAGAACACCGCTGCAGTCCTGAATGGACTTTATAACATCCTATCAAACACAACAGAATGAAAGGTGTACAATTTCAAAGTGAATACGTGAAAATGGCATGCATTTTGCCTTATGTTACACCCCCTCGATACTAGTAAAGCAATTCTAAGACCTGTTTTGAAAAGATAAAATCTTTCATATGTTGATGAAAAAAAAAAATGTTTAAGGTTCACTCCTCTATATGGGAGGATCCTCATAAAACTCTTTGAAATTTTTTTACCCCAAAACTTTCTAGAAGTCACAATTTCCGACCTTTTCACAAAGTTTCATGGTTGTAGCTTCTATAGTTTCAGAGAAAAACTGCTGTGACATACAGATGGACGAACAGACACATACAATTTGCAGGAAATCAGGCTGTATTTTAGCAATAATGCGTTCAATGTTGGCTTCCAAGTGCTCAATTGTTTCTAGTTTATTGGCATAAATATTCAACTTTACATATTCCCAAACAGAGTAGTCTCACGGTGTCAAATCGCACGAACGTGGTAGCCACTTAACAGGGCCGTGTCATAAAATTAGTCGTTTGCCAAATTTATTTTTCAGTAAATTAATTGCATCGCGTGCTGTGTGGTAAGTAGGGCCATCCTACTGAAACCTTATGTCAGCAACATTAATTACTTCCAATTGAGGCACCAAAAAGTTAGTAATCATGTCAGTCTTCGTTGACTGTAACCACCATTATTTTTGAAGACATATGTACTAAGTATCCCACCAGCCCATAAAGCGCATCAAACGGTAACTTTTATGGATGTATTGGTGCTTCGACAACTGTTTGTGGATGATAATCGCTATAAATGTGGCAATCCTGTTTGTTGTTGTAATCATTTAACCAAAAGTGTGCTTCATCATCACTTTTCAAATAAAATTGGGCAATATTTGTCAAAATAAATTTGAACAATTTGCAAACGTTGCTGCGGCGTGAGCCAATTCATGATGAATTGCCAGACAAAACTAACATCGAAACATTCGAGAACCTGGACATCGGCTGTCACCATATTGTTGACATTTTTAAGCTCTCCGCCTCTAAAAAAATTGCTAACATGTACCCTACTCTACCTTATATTGCAGCATTCTGTAATGATTTTAAAGTCTAAGTCCGGACGAGGAACCGACCTCTCATCGGTTCTAGACGTTAAGTCTGAGTAGTGCTAACGGATGATACCCACCGGTCAACCAATCCGTGCACCGTAATCCATTCACGTGGTGGCTGCTTGTCGGCCAGCTAGATCGGAGAGGATTTCGGTCGCGGGTCTCCGAATGGATTACGCTCATTTACAATCTTCAGCCACCAATACATGCCCGTTTTCAAACGCGTCACCAAAACAAAACCATACGGAGAGGAAACCTATTTTACGTTACTCCGTATTTCTTCATCAATCAGTCAAAGAACAAAAATCTAATCTCCATTTCGCGTTCCCGAATCTCACCGACGCGGTACCGAAAAGCACACTACGTTAATTTAAATCCAAAAAAAAAACTACGCTAAAGAAAAACCAAAATCAACTGAGGTACCGCGTACCGTGCGCGACGCGAAACCGACCTCAGCGGATTTTCTCAAACCCTACCTTCACGATGGCATACTTACCATGCACTCTATTTCCCGCTGAAGGAAAGAAAACACTGGAAAGGAAAGTCGTTCTTAGAGTTTAACAATCCATATTATTTTAATCAAATCGACGATAAATTTTAAACTAGAAAAAACAGGTAATTGATATTTAGAAAATACTAATAGTAAAACACAAAGTAGAATTGTGTGTTATGGGAAACTACTAGCCAATGATTGTGAAAATTCTGTCTGACAATCTGAATTACCTGGTCAACAACGGAAGTAATCGTGTCATGCAGTCATAATTATGAAACGCGATCTATTTTTCAATAAAAAAAACGAGTCTCATTTTTTTACTTGTAAATTCAATTTAGCGAACGTTAATACTCCACTAAGGCCAAGACCTCGGAGTACGTTCGAAGTTCGCACCATTGGGTTGGTGGTGTAGGTTCGGTTGAGACGGACTCCCGATTAGCGCTGGTCTGGCTCTGAGCACTTGTCCCCATAAGGGCTTGTGCCAACCCTCGCATGGCCTCCCTGCTCTGCAAAGATAACCATGGGACCAAAAAGGCGACTACACACACGAACGGAGATAGCGGCTCCGAGGGGGGACCCAATAAAATGGAGCAAACAAATGAAACCACAAGCAAACAGGACACGGAGAACCCTTTCAGGCAAAAACCGCTGTTGGCAAGAACACCGATAAAACAAGTCACCGATTGCGGGGGGAGGCAGCAAACCCCAGAAACACTGTTAAAGTCAACACCACAGGTTAAATCATCGGAGACAGACCACAGACGGACTAACGAACGAAAGAAGGCAGAGTGCGTTGTGCAACCTGGCATCATTGCAGCCTTTGGGCGCAGTAGAAGGACTATGCGCACCCCGGAGCGCCCAGTGCAAGACGTACACAATCCGGATCAAGTTGCGACACCAACGGAGGCCAGTGTAAGACTGGGGGAGGGAGAAGTTTTGCCGTTGGCCGACGCCACTTCAAACGCGATCCAAGCGATAGAAGCAAAAGGGCTAGGAAACGGGGGCCTTTCCCAAGAGGTGGCGCCAAATAACACAATCGCCCTTGACCGCGCCGAAGAGGAGCGGCTTACTCGGAAAGCGGGGAATATCGTCAAACAACTGAGGGCTGCCTGCGAAGTGCAGAAAAACATAGGCAAGAGTGTCAAGAATGGCATTCTTGAACTGGAGGAGCTTTTTGGCCGCATAACGCACTACAGGCGGAGGTGGCTTGCAGCCGAGAAGCACCAAAAAGACACGCTCTCCCTCGAGGCATCAGTGGGTCCTAGCAGCAGCAAAAGAATGGCCGGTAGCCCAATTGAAGGCGACTGTGAGAAAAGGAGGAAGGATGAGACCATAAACGAAGTTGACACTCCAGGCGAGGAGTTTCATGTGGTGCGAAACAAGGCAGCGAAAAAAGCGGCCAAAAAGCTACTCCTAGAAAAAAAAGACAAAGAGCTCAACCACGAAGAGAACAAGGAGCCCCCCGCTATACCGCAGAAAACAAAAAGCAAACCGCGGCACAAACCCTTGCGAGAGGCACTGCTTATTAAACCCACTAAGGGCCGAACCTACGCAGATGTCCTCCGTGAAATTAAAGGAGCGGTCAAGCCAGACGACATCAAAACTGCCATCAAAGCAGTTCGACCAACCCGAACCGGCGGCTTGCTGGTGGAATTCGGGCCAGAGGCCACAAACAAAGATGCATTCCGTGACGCGGTTCAAAAGGTTCTTGGAGATGCGGCAATGGTTGCCTCGCTCGAACCAATGGCCACCCTGGAAATCAGGGACCTCGACTGCGTCACGGACAAAGCTGAAGTAAGGGATGCCATTAGGAGGGAGTTCCCCAGCTTTAGTGAAGTCAAGGCAAGATTGACGCGTGAAAACACAAGGGGGCAACGCATGGCTATTGTCGAACTAGCTGATAAAGACGCCCAGCAAATCCTGGCGAAGGGCAAAATTAAGATAGGTTGGGTGATCTGCAGGATACGGAGAAGAGCGATCCCTATCCGCTGCTTCAGATGCCTCGAATACGGACACACCGCGTATGGCTGTAGGGGACCCGACAGGAGATCTCTGTGCTACAAATGTGGTGAAACGGGGCACAAAAGGAAGGAGTGCACGAACGAGGCAAAATGCATTCTTTGCAAGGACGCTAAGCTAGCACCCGGCGACCTCAAACATGAGCCGGGGACAGGGAGATGCCGGGTTTTCAAGGAGGCCCTAACTAAAGCCAAATCGATACTCAAATGATCCGTATCCTGCAGGTCAATTTGCACCGAAGCACAAACGCCCAGGACCTACTTGAGCAGTTTGCGAGGGATAAGAAAGCTGACCTCCTGTTGCTGAGCGAGCAACATCATAACAAGGACTCGCAAGCGTGGTACCCTGACAAAACTGGTACCTCGGCCATCTGGGTTCGAGACAGCGCCCGCCTTCAGGTGCAGGGCCATGGACGCGGGGATGGTTTTGTGTGGGTGCGGTGTTCAGGGATAACATATTTCAGTGTTTATCTGACGCCTAACGAGGCAATGCGATCCTTTCGAACCAAACTCGATGCCCTGGAGGACGCTGTCTCGAACACAGAGGGCCACATGCTGGTCGGGGGAGACTTCAACGCTAGAGCCATCGAATGGGGTATGCCACAATCCGACCCAAGGGGAAAGCAAATATTGGACATGGCGGCCAGAACAGCGCTTTTTGTCCTAAATACTGGTAACATCCCTACTTTCCGCCGCTGGGGTTGCGTAGGAACCATATCCGATGTGACACTCGCTTCGGAGTCCCTGGTACCTAGAATACACAACTGGCGAGTACTAGAGGACTACTCGGCTAGTGATCACCAGTATATAGCTGTTGAGATTCACGACGGTGCCACTCTGCGTGCATATGCCCAAACTTCAATCCTCGGATGGAGGACTGGGAGGATGGACGTCGAGAAGTTCACTGACGCGCTTACGGCAGGCGCACCGTTGCTGGGAGCTCCGCCAGGGAGTGGAGGGCCTACAGCCAAGGACTTGGTGAACTCAACTATGAGTACCATCATAGCTGCTTGCGAGTCTTCCATGCCCCGCCGGAGACCCCGACATGGTAAGCCTCCAGTATACTGGTGGTCAAACGAGATCGCCGAACAAAGAAGCGAGTGTCACAAACTTCGGCGAGAGGCCCAGCGGGCGCGAACACGGGAGGAGGCAGACACTAGGCTAGCAGCATACAGGTCCGGCAGGAAATATCTTCGCAGGCTTATTAACAAGAGCAAGGCCCGATGCTGGCAAGACCTCGTGGACGATGTAAATAGGGATCCGTGGGGCCTTGGCTACAAGCTGGTCATGGGGAAACTTGGTGCCCTACGGAAGCCTTGTATACATGACGCGGAAAAGATGGACGCGATAGTGCGGGGACTCTTCCCCGCCCATCCCGTCCGTGTTGACGCTGTCCATGGTGAAACAGCAGTCGAGTGCCCACTCTTCACACAGCTGGAACTGGAGGAGGCAGTCCTCTCCCTGAAGGCAAGGAAGGCTCCAGGTCCAGATGGTGTTCCAGCTGAGGTTTTGCAGCTCGTCTATCACCATTGTCCTGACTTGCTGCTCAGCACATTCAACGCTTGCCTACGGGACGGGGTTTTCCCGGTACGATGGAAGGTGGCGAGGCTCGTGCTGGTCAGCAAGGGGAAGGGAAATCCCGAATCGCCGTCTGCATACCGCCCGTTATGCATGCTAGACACGGCTGGGAAAGTGCTAGAGAAACTCATCAAGGGAAGATTCACTGACGCGATTCGTGCTGCTGGGGACCTATCTCCTCGGCAGTACGGCTTTAGAGCAGGACGTTCTACCATTGATGCGATTGCAGAGGTGGTGAACGCGGTCCAAAAGGCAGAGGCATATAGTCGCACCAAGCAACGGATCGTCCTGTTGGTGACACTCGACGTCAGGAATGCCTTCAACTCCGCTAGATGGGTGGATATTCTGGATACGCTGGAAAACTCTTTTCAAGTTCCAGAATATCTAATGCGGCTTTTGAGGAACTACCTAAAGGACCGAAGCCTGCTCTACGACACGACACAGGGCCAACGAAGGATGGAAATTACATCGGGTGTTGCCCAGGAATCTATCCTTGGTCCGGACCTGTGGAACATGTCTTACGACGGGCTACTGAGACTTGAGATGCCAGATGAGTCGCGCTTGGTCGGCTATGCGGATGATGTTGCGGCTCTGGTCGCCGGACGCACCGTTGAACAAGCGCAACTTAGGCTAGGTATGCTAATGCGCCGAGTGAGGGACTGGATGACTACTCGCGGGCTCAGTCTAGCACTGGAGAAAACCGAAGTGGTCATCTTGACAAAAAAGAGAATCCCTAGAGTAAGGATGATCAGTATTGGAGATATACAGATCGAATCGAAGCCAGCGGTGAAGTACCTGGGGCTACTGATCGACTCGAAGATGAGTTTCTCTGAGCAAATCAGGGCAACGGCTGAGAAGACTGCTTCGGGAATATCGGCCCTGAGTCGACTTATGGCCAACGTAGGGGGACCCAGCCCATCAAGAAGACGCCTCTTGATGAGTGCTGTAGGGTCAGTGCTACTGTACGGAGCAGAGGTATGGGGCGACGCTCTCAGCAAGGAGGTATACCGAAAACGATTGGCACAGGTACAGAGAAGAGGAGCACTGAGAATTGCATCTTCGTATCCAACAGTCTCCGACTCGGCGGTGAGAGTGATTGCAGGCGTGATACCTGTCGCCCTCCTTGCTAGAGAGCGCCGCGCTATTTACCTGCGCCGAAACGAGGATGCGAGGGAGATGGTTGTCCGCGAGGAGAGACAACGCTCGCTCAACAATTGGCAGCAGTCTTGGAGGAATTGCACGAAGGGAAGGTGGACTGCGCGCCTCATCCCGGATGTGAGACCGTGGCTAAATCGAAAGCATGGTGAGACTGACTTCTATCTGACCCAGCTTTTGAGCGGGCACGGGTGTTTTCAGTCTTACCTGCACAAGATCGGCAAGTCACGGTCTCCCGATTGTCGGTTTTGCCCAGGAGAGGAGGACAATGCCTGTCACACATTTTTTGCGTGTACGAAATGGGCCAGGCTGCGAAGGGAACTCTACAGGGAGACGGGAGAGCTCACCCCGGATAATATAGTTGCGGTGATGCTCGAATCGGTTGACAAATGGAACCAGGTGGCACATTATGCTCGGGCAGTCCTAAAATATAAAAGGGACTCACAGCAGCCGGAGGCGCTGGGGCTGGGGGATCGCTCTTCTGGCAATTCCTCTTCCCCCCTCCCTCCCGCTAGGAAAGGGACTCCCCAGCTTGAAGGCGCCCCACGGCGTAACAAAACGAGACCTGGCCCGAAGTAATGTGTCAAACGGTTCCAGGCTAGGTTCTCAGATTGACAGGGGAGGTGTTTAGTGGGTAGTCCAAAGGTATCCTCCATGGGAGTCCCACACTGCCAGACTCGGCGGGCATAAATGCCTTCACCTCCCTACCACAAAAAAAAAAAAAAAAAAAAAAAAAAAAAGGGCAAGACTAATATCAGTAATTGATTAGTTGAATGTTAGTTACAAAAGGAAAAACTAGTTCAAAAAGCTCTGAATGAAAAATTGAATAGAAAACATTACACGACGCATTGCGACATAGTCACATTTCTATTACCATTTATATAAATTACGTTAGTTTTATTCTCTAAGTTTCTTTTTTTTTGTTTATTTTAATTCGCACTCGTGTCTATACATAAATATTCGTAATTATAACTGCATTTCGGTTCGATTGTTTTGAGTAATGTATTTACTTTTTTATCATAATTTATTTCTTGTTGAATGTTCATGGTTCAAAGATCGAAAAGAAATCGTCGAATCAGATTTTCTTCATTTAGTTGCTTATTGCAATTATGTTTGCTTTTACATTTTTATTATTTACGATTATATTTTGCCTAGTAAAAAAATAGCTATTTTTTTTCGTTAAGGTGAGTTATTACACAATCATTTCAAGCTACTTAGGCTCTTACAAAGTAATTAGAACCAAAATAATAATAATTAAGATAATAAGATAAGTGAACAAATAACAAATAATTCTAAATAAATTTTTAATATTTTAATTTTAATTAGTAATGTTTTTGTTTAAGGCACATAATATCGGAAATGTATTGAATTACTATTTGTTTTTTTCTGTATATTTTATCATAATAAATTGAGGGTTTCTTTTTATGTTTTAATCTTTCTCTTCCCTATTAACTTTCATTTATCTAAATATAAATACTAGTCAGTTAAAATTGGTGCGTAAATGTATTTAACATATAGATTGATTGGTTGTTCTGTCTCTTATATATTGTTTAGACGGAGTACTGTATATTTTATTATCATTTAGTTACGTTATTGTAGTGTCTTGTGTTTCTTCATTGATTTATTCGTTATTGTAAATTTTAAACTGCATTCAACTCTACATTAAAGTAACATGTTCGGACGACTTCTTGTATACACACACAAAAACAATTGTGTTTCAAAAACCAAATGGTTTTTGGCGTTAAGCAATGAGTACTACTAACTAAAGAATGAGAAAATGTAGGAATTACCTTTTACGGCTTGTAGTGGCTGTATAATAGTAGTAAGGAATAATGAGAATATATTTTTTTCCTCTTTCCACCTTCCATCTGGCGATTTTCATGGACAATTAGTTTAAGATGCTATTAAATGAGACGAACTCGTTTCAAATGTGTTATTAACAGGGCGCAAATGAATTTGTACTATGCTAGCGATGGGATAATATTATCACGCTGATGTCTCAGTTGTCCAGTTATGCGTGGTATGTCCAAGTCCTCATTATGATCCTGCTAGCCTGATTCATTTGATGATCGTTGATGAACCACTTTCTTCAGCAAAATTCCCTCCCTTTTCAATGTAATGCGAGGTAGAAGTTACTAAGCAGTCTCTTCAGTTGTTGGAGGTAGATAATTGAATTTTTAACGTGCACTTTATAAATATATTAAACCACCCAGCGAATCTTAAATCGCGACCGGCCAACTCAAGGTAAACTCGCCAAATATTGCGTTGCGAATTTTTCACAACCGACTCTTCTTGGGTGGCGGCTACTACGTGCACACTTCACTGCCATGTGGCTGTCAATTCCTCTTGACATCTCACGACAAAATTGACGTGGGATGTGCGCCCGTCGCTACCAACGTGAAATGACAAGCCACCTAGCAGCAAGGTGTGTTAGTAGTGGTCGCCAGCGGCGTCGCATGATTCATTACAATTCACTGCATTTTTTATGGCTTCTTCTGGCCACTTGCCTCTTTTTGTCAACCTTTTAAAAGTTTATTTTACAAAACCCCTAAAAAGTACCGGGCGTTTACTAAGTGACTCAGTACATTTGGAATCAGGAGCAGATGCCGCAATAGGAAGCGCTGCTTAGACTTTGTTGACGATGATAGCAGAAGGCAACTTGGATTTCGAAATTGGAGGACGCTGTCGATAAGTCAACAAAAGTTCGGGAGGGGCTATGGCGCTCTTACGATGACACTATTATTATTTGTTTGAAGCAACCTTCAGGCTTCAGGATTATTTCAGTTATTGATGTTTGATTCGCCAAATAATTTTGCAGGATATGAGCCGTACCGCTAAATGCTAGCAAGTTATAGTATAAACAGCAATAAATTGTATAATTTTGCTCTTGGTTCGAACCAATTAAAAAAATTTAATTATTAATTCAAATGAATTGAAATTTAATATGAACATATTATCTTTCAAGATAAATCACACACGCAAGTTTACGTTGAAACTCAATGAAAGATTAAGACCTCACGTGTTTTCATAATTGATATTATTGAACTCATTCAATTCGTAAGAGTTATTACTAACGGTTTTGACTTAACATACATTAGTTTAATTAATGAACATGAGAAACGTAGTAAGTATGGAACTAGTTTTTGCTGAAAGCAAACCGCCTGTGTATTTAATGATAAATTAAATGTCATTAGTAATCGGAAAACACGGACACGAATTTCATTTATGCGTGCATTCTATTATGCACTGAGATTATGTACTCTAGAATTGCATTTTTATGTCTGTGCGTAGATTAGTCTACCGTAATTGAATAAACGTTGCGTATAGATTAGAGGTGCTAAAGATAATTACTTAATCTATCTTTGATATAGTTGATTTATATATGTATATTCATAGTGCACTTCGAAATTCTTTCAAGATTTAAACCGATGATTAAATATTGTAATTAGAATGGAAGCATAACGATCAAATTTCATAGCTCATTTAGGAAAAATTGCTTTACGTGTTCTATCCTTTCATATCCTAAATGCAAAACCTTCCTAACATACAACAACTTTTTAACTCAATAAATATATCAACGGTCTAACCACCAACCGCCCATTGACACGTGTCTCTATTTGATTTATGAATATTTTTGCCAGGCTTAACTTCAACACCTGCACACTCGACCATTAAAACTCACCTTAGCCGAGAACATCATGCTAAACCGTGAGAACAACATATCCTACTCATATGCACGTAGACCAACTTTAATGATAGACAGGATACATCGTTATGTAGAGATAGTTCACATGGCGAACATGTCCCAACTGTTCTACATATATGGTTAAAGTCGATTGGTTATAAAGTTTATAGGCAAGAGTTTTTGTGGATATTTTGTGGTGCAAAATATAAAGTCAGAGCAGGGAAGTTACAAAACGTTTAATTAGACATAAATGTTAAATTCACTGGAAGATCATTAATTACAACACTTTGCCAACGATATCATTAGCGTTGAACAGCTTCAGTAATTACAAACTTTTGGGAATGTATCTACGAAATTTACTAATTACGAGATGAATTAAAAACTCCTCTTGAGCTACACAGCGGACAAAATAATCGTGAACGATTAACTTTTTGATGTCAGAGTTAGAAGTCTAGTCAGCGATAAGGAGTTGGTCACATATGAGGATGAAATAGCTGTTATTCAGACAGGATTTACGAGTATGATAGAAAGTTTCGAACTAAATAGTTGTACTTTTATTTGAGATAGGCGGATCATTATATTGGCATTAAATATGAACTTTGTTCGATGCGGACGTTAAAGAGTATTTAACGGTTGAATTGCGGATATGTAAGTTGATGAAATCTTCTTAGCGAAAAGTACCCTGGCATGTAACGATGTAATATTGCGTCGGGAGTTATTAAGTAGATTAAGAAGATCCATTTAATGAAGAACGTCTTTTATCTGTCTTTTATTATCTGAAGTTGCAGCCCACTTAGAAACATTCAAGGTTCCCTTATACGTCAAAGTCAAAAGCGCTTTATTTAATACCAATCATTATAAATTTTTAAAAGAACATAAAGCAAATTCCAAACAATAAAACTATAAAAAACTTAATGGCCCGAATGGCTCTCTAAATTTATACGTTATCAGTTAAACACATTTAATGAAAAAAATACACTTGCAAATTTAAATTAATTAAGATTATTAGATATTTTTTGATTCAATTGGAAAAAGGAGAAAAAACCAACCAGCATTATTCAAAAATTACTTATACTACTAACACAACAATGAACTTATATCCTATACTAATATGTTACACCCTAAGTCTAAATAAGTTCAATCAAAAAAAAAAAAAAAAAAAACGTTACCTTATATTGAAACCTGTACCTAATTTATAATAAAAATAAACAACAATACTAGATGTAGCAATAATGAGATGAATCTAAAAAAAAAGTAACGAGAAAAAGCACAAAAACAGAAAATAAACACGAATAATTTAGACATTGTCATTCAGCCACCAATACCGAGATTGTTCCATCTCAGCTCGACCAGCCTCAACGAATCTGGCAAATGAGTATCTCCATTGGAATTGTTGGTCTCGTGAACTCAGATTCGGAGGATATTTTATCTTCTTATCGGTGGCCCGTCGGTACATGTGATATATGATTGGGACCCCGTCAGAATCAAAAACATATCGATTCATGTCCAAATACACGAATGCTTCTGGAGGAACGAAGCCAGTAGTGAGGCAAGTCACAATATACCCGTCTGTAGGGTGGAACGGCTGTGAAATCCAAGGGTTTTCACTCACAGTTACAGATCTTGCGATATGATTCCGAAGAAGTTTCAATATGAAGATATCGACTCTTTTTCTATTCGATATATAGTGCTTCCAATCCGTCTCAGGCTTTCTGTACAAACCAGTACATGCACGAAGACATTTCCTTTCGAAAACTCTTAATCTTTTCATTGTACTAGCACTCTGATTGTACCAGATCTGGCATCCGTATGTCAAAACTGGCCTAACCAGGGTCTTGTAACAAATAACTTTGACTTTTTGATCAATGTATCTGGAATGAAAGAGTCGCCGAAGAGCCATGACTACTTTTAGTGCTTTACTGAGCATGATTTTGACATGTTCAGTATAGTACAGATACTGATCGAGATGAACACCGAGGTATCGGACACGTTCCCTTATACGTTATGTGTAAATGTTTATTTATTGAACTGATTTATAAGAAATTTATAAGGGTTTGTGAAAATAACTCAATACAAAGTTGATTGACTAAGTACTTGTAGTGAAGTAATGCAGACTTAAGTCTGTGTAGGCAACGAGAGCTGTAAGTTTCGTAAAAGGGCTAGTGAATTGTAAAACGGCTGACCTCAGTTGACTGGCTCACCCAGTGGTTTAGAATCCGATATACAGGATTGAAGCCGACAAGTTCAATATTTCCTTCTCCTTCGTACTTTAATGATTTTAAGTGCTTAAGTTTGTGAAGGCCATGAGTGCCGGTGGTTTGGCACAATTGTCAGCAAGCTATAAAGAAGACCGAGCTCAGCTGACTGGCTTCGCTTGACCACCGCGTACGCGTACTCGTCGACTAACTATTTGCGGGATCGTATGAGGTGGGTTCTTGTGGCGCCTTCCCTGAAGAAGTTCGTTGCATTGCAAGGGGAATGTCAAACGTAAAGATGTTATAGTAGCCGAAATGAATCACTCATCTCTACCTAAATTTAAGCAGTTTCAACGGGGTGATCCCCTTCTTTCTTCAGGCGCAGCCACTCCTGATCACCACGGGGCTGCTCGACTGCTTAGGTTTATAACAGTAGCGCTACAGCCCCTCTCGGGTCTTCACTTCCTGCAATAAGTGCCTCCAACTGTCTCGGTCCATTGACCGCGTCCTCCTATTTCGAAATCCGAGCAGCGATGAACTGACTTCGTTGATCGAGTCAGACCAGCGTGCCCTTCAGTTCGTCCAACCAATACATTTTTGAGTATCCATTGTTCTTCGATACGATTCATGTGGCCAGCCTATTGCAGCTTCCGCAGTCTTACAATCGTTGAGACCTTCGGTACGTTAAAAATTTCATACAGCTCATGGTTGTATCGAATTTGTCATTGGTCTCCGTCTAGCTTCGCTCTGATTATTAGTCTGAGAACCCGTCTTTCGAAGGCGTTTTGGATGCTTAGGTTTGGGTCCATGTTTCATGTCCAAAACATAACACAGGTCTTATCACAGATTTGTGTACTCGGAGCTTTGTTCTCCTGTGTATGCGGCTGGTCTTCAAGATCGTCGAAAGTGAATACAATATTTTATTTGCGAGCTATATTCTTCGGCATATTTCGTCTTCATCATCACTGGCTCTCGATATGTTGGCTCTTAAATATACAAATGCACTCAGATATTGTGTTTGCCAAGTGTGATATTTTGTGTACTTGGGATATTTTCCTCAACTAAGACATTTGTTTTAGCCCTACTAGTTTTGCTTCGCTGTCGAGTTTCAAGAAAAGTTCTGTTGCAGTTGTTAACAACCGTGACAAAATGTTGACGTCGTCCGCAAATCAACTTCAATTTTTCCTAATAATTGTAGCTCAACACGGGGAATGGCTATATTGGGCATACTTACGATATAAGCTTTCAAAGATCATAAAGCTCACATCTGTTAAATAAAGCGATTTTAGAGTTATAGATGCTGCACATTGCCTTGAGAAATCCTTTGAAAATATAACTGTTCTGTGCCTTTATAATGAAAGTCCTAGCCTGAAAATACTCGTATCATTAATGAGATTAAAGGTGCATTTATGTGTTAGAGGTGAACGATATTTGCAATCTGAGTGTGGGATTCCCAGAAACGCAAGGCTTCCAACTAAATCCTGTCAACCTGAGAGCCTACTTTGGAACTGATTGTTACATTTCTTCGGACTAGGCCTCGTTTTGCTTCACCCTCTTCTAGTGGGATGGGCAGGAAGAGGCTCAGAAACAATCGGATGATTAAAACGTTGTGCAACGCCCATTAAATGATTTTAGTAAGTACAATTCACAGATTCCCGACAATTTAAAGGTCCATCACTACAATCAATGGTCGACTTGGTTCACTCAGTAGTTTTTATGTGATGACAGGTTAGCGAATTGGTCAAGACTTTCCAAAAATCCAATTTAATTTCGCCCATCTCGCAGCAATACCATCGATTTTTTGTCGGTTTCATCCAGCAGGTGTACCGTTTCTGCGAGGGTAGTTAAACCATCCATTGAGATTACGTTTTGAATCTCAACTAATCAAGAGCAATATCACTTAGGTTACGTGCACGTACAACAAGAGATTCACGTACCTTTTATTTATCCCCTTAATAGACCTTTGACAGGAACATAACTAATACGTCCATACTTATAAATGGATGGATGTAAAATTGCGATAGGGTTGTATTGCAAGAAACGTTTAGAATCACATCTAGCGAATATGCATCGGATGGCGTCCAGCTAAGTCTTCTCCAAGTTCAGGTGGAGCAATATATTGTCTTTACTGTCCACACAATTTTCTTAAACCGACATGATAAACTTGCAGTAAGCAGTAAATTCTTCGTCGCATTAAAAATCCAAATGCATTTTAGCGGATCAAATAGCCATCCCCTCAATTTTCCGCGCCAATATACGAAATGCCAACTAAACGAAAACAACACGCAACTTCGCCTTCTGTTGCTACAAGGTTTGATAGAACAATTTCTTTAAATGAGTCTTCCTCGACTAGACACTCATTGGATTGATTTAACGTGCTATCTGACAGCCATGCGGTCTACTTTGTGACACTTCCAGTCAGCTGCTTCATTTACATGCGTCTTCTTCACTTTCAGTTCAAAGCCTACTAAAGTATGTAATAAACACAAGCAGTCGAGCAGCCCCGTGGTGATCAGGAGTGGCTGCTCCTGAAGAGGTAAGGTGGTCACCCTGTCGAAACTGCTTAGTTTGTTGTTTTACTAGTGTAAAGTAAACTACATCCGTCAAGTTTCCATCCTTTAGGCAGAGATGAGTGGTTCACTTCAGCCACTTTAACATCTTTAGGTTTGACATTCCCCTTGTAATGCAACGACCTTCTTCGGTGAAAGTAACGGTTGCTTTTTGTGTAATGTTTGCGTTTGTCTCAAGCCTCCGTGTCCGCTAACTTGAACGAGGCAAAAAAAAAATATTGAATTACTGTAGAGTAGCTTAATTGACACCTAACAGAACTTTTCTAAAGACAATAAAAATTGATCGGTGCATCTTGTAGAGTAGAGTACGCGTGATAAGTATTTTGTAGTGTAGCTTCGTGGCTCGACAAGAACCCACCTCATATGATCCCGCAAATGCTAGTCGTTAAGCACGCGTACGCGGTCGTTAAGCGAAGCTAGTTAGCTGAGCTCGGTGTTGTTTATAGCTCGCTGACACTTATGCAAGACCATCGGCACCCGTGTCCTACACGGGCATTTTGAAAACCATTACAAGTAGAAGCCGAAAGTGGCAGTGTTTACTACATCACGCCTAATACATGGAAAATCTGATTCTCAAAAAATTTCAAAATAGGTACAGTTGTGAATTTTTGGAAAGGTTCCACCAGTGAGAATTTGAGCAAATGATCCAAAGCGATGTTTGCATCGAAACGTCTCATAGATGACTGAGCGTATAGATCGAGTAAGTCTTTACAAAGACGTTAGATAGATGCTCCGGAATGTTTAGTTAGCGGTGTGGAGCTTTAGTACTCTTGTAGGTTTCAGAAGTGGCTATTTACTCCTTGACTTTTTGTGTCATTCCAGGCCAAAAAAGTATCTCTTTAAGTGCCAGAGTGTTCGTCCGGAACCACCGTGAGTACTGGGGAATGGTCGTGTGAATGTAACAATATAAGTCATGACTCTTCTTCCTGCAAATCGCAACTGGTTGTGATATCATTTCTTCTATAGATATAACTATCTACCACTTTCAAGACAGCTAACTATAATTGTTGGATCTACTGGTTGTCCAAATCAAAATGGGGGCTATTCAAGTCTATTTCGAGGAAACTATCGTCATTATCTGCCAGCTGCGCTCCTTCCGGTGAAAGCATTAGAGAGAGAGAGAGCGTACCGGGTACGATGTTTTGTATTTCTTTTCTGTGTTTGATGGTAAATTTAAATCCTTGCAATTTAAAATCCCACCAGACAAAGCATCCTTGTAGGTCAGCTTGGTCCATTAGCCATTGATGATCTCAAATGGATAGCCTTCGACGTACGCTCGAAACTTCTTGGTTGCTTGCCATACATTCCTGCTCGGACATGGTGCAATTCCTCTGGGCTGACTTCAGCTTACTCGAAACGAAAGCAATAGGAGTTTCTTTTTCGCCTTCTATTAATTGCACTAACATAGCACCGACTCTATGTTGACATGTATCACAATGTATAGAGAAGGGCTTATTGACGTCAGGGCAGTGCAAGACTGGGGTAGATGTTGAACGTTTGTTTAAGCTCCTCAAATGTTTTTAGCTGTGTTTATACCAGACAAACTTACCCTTCCATAGCATATCAGATAGTGGTGCTGAAGCCTTTGCATAGTTTCTCACGAGCGTTTCTTGGGGGGCGTGCGAATGGTATAGTTCATCCGCACGCCCCCCAAGAAACTGTTTTCGGCAAGGGAACCCATCAATAGCCCGAGTCTTGTCAGGATTGGTCCTGATGGTATGGTGACTGACAATGTGTCCTAAATACCACTCTTCGTTCATATAAAATTGATATTTTGGGAGGCTGATAATTAACTCTTCTTTACAAATATGTAAGTCCACTTCCAGTATGTTATTAGTGATGGGTGTTGGTCAAAAGTTTCGGAGATGAGTAAAGGATCATCCAAGTTCAAAAACACTTGGTGCCTAAAGTGAGGTCGAGTTGCTTTATTCACCAACCGAGTCATGATGTCCGGTATGCATAGCGACAAACTAATATTATGGTCGTCTGGATACTGTGGAAGTGGGTTTATCCCTCGATCCCACATCAAGAGAAATTTGCCAAAAAGCATCTTTTAGGTCTAAGTTTTAAATGTATTGGACGTTTGGCAGCTGACCAAGTATTCTATCAATTAGTGGAAGAGGGTATGGATCCTTGACCGTCACCGTTTCCACCCATCAAGACAAAGGCATACCTTATTAAGATTTACCACTAAGGTTACCAGGCTCTTGTGACCACTCTATAACTCCTAACGCTAGCAGTCTATCAGGTTCTTCATACATTAATTTTTCTATGGCCGACGAAATGGAATAGTGTCTCTGTTTAATCGGCTTATTGTCAGCGATGTCTATAATGTGTGATATAAGGCTTGTATAAATACATCACCATTTTAGTTGAATAAATCATATAGATTCATAAAATTCCTAAATTTCAAGTCATTCCTAAATTTCAATGTTTCTTAAATTTCAATCATACACAAGCGAAATACATTGTATCAAAATTAAAATCATAAAATTCCAGTGCAATGTATCTCGCTTCATGAAAAATGCTTACGTATCTTGCTTCACTACAATGTATTGTAAACCAATTCCTAAGCCATGCAAGTTTCCACTTGCAGACATATCGTCAGCATTTTAATCGTCTTCCAATCTAAACACATTGTCCATCCATCTGTAGTAAGCATACATGTGCACAATTGATATTTGATATATGTTTTGAGCTCGAGTGCAGACATTGTCACGCGTGGATTCCACTTGAATCTCGTCAGCATTTTTATCAACAAAGTTGTTAACCTGAACAAACTATCGAGCGAGTGGAATTTGCGTGCTATGCACTCTTTATGTATTTAAGAGTTGGAAAGAATAAAATAAATGTCATTAGTCATTTTGAAATTCAAAGTGTGTGGTTTTAGTTTTGTGTTTAGTTTTTGTGGTGTTCAAGACCTTTTGTGGAGGTGCACACGTTCAAGTGCGTGCACACGTTCAATAAAGAATTGATTGGCTCAAGGTGCTCCCGTGTCATTTTTAAAACAAATTGTTATTCGCGTAAGGCTAATTGGTTAAAGTGCCAATTAGCTCTCGTCGCTTTAATCAATTGGTTTGGAACCAATTGATAATAGCCACAGCACTGCTGTGACTTGCAAGGATCAGGTTAGCGCGTGCAGTCAATTGGTGTTGCACTAATTGACTTAGTGTTTGCAGGCGTCGTTAAAGGCTAAATTGTTATTCGCGTAAGGCTAATTGGTTAAAGTGCCAATTAGCTCTCGTCGCTTTAATCAATTGGTTTGGCACCAATTGATAATAGCCACAGCACTGCTGTGACTTGCGTCGAGTCCAACAAGGATCAACTTAGCGCGTGCAGTCAATTGGTGTTGCACTAGTTGGCTTAATGTCGCGAGCGTCTTGAAGGACCCGACATTTGGTGACCCCGACGTGATCCCTATTCACGCTGACTGGACCCTGCAGCTGATTTGATTCTGTAAGCATCCTCATTTGCACCCACGTGTTTCGAGACCAGTGCAGACATCAGAGGCAGTTTCTGGAGTGGACCTTAGCAGCCATCAATAACTTGCAATGGAGCAGCTTGCCATAGAGCAAAAAAGGACAGGCGAGGAGATCCAGTCGCTTATCCGAAATTACAAAAAGGATAGCGATACTCGTAAGATAAGGGCCTATTTCGAAAAAAGGCTTTACGAATTATCAAGTGCTTGGGATCAGTTTGAAACTACTGACAATAAGATCCGCACACTTGAGAATGTGCCCATCGACCATCCATATTTCCGATCAGAATATTACAAGGAAATTTCAGATCTGGTGCACAATTATGAAAATATGTTCAAGGAAAAGTTGTCTCAGATAATTGAGAAGGACGCCAAGGTCCAGGCCGCCACAGGGCCAAAGGAAGTGCATGAACCGATCCAAATTGTATCGTATAAGGATCATGATTCGACGGCAAAAGGCCATGATTGCCACCATCCAGCGCCATTTGGACAGCATATCAGATAAAGTGAATCCCCAATCTGTACGCATGATCACCAGCAGCATCACAAAATTATGGGATCAGATTGAAGATCTGCACTATGCCATCCTGGAACTCAACGATGACCCACATGAGTATCAGCAGGATTCCTTCATTGAAATGGAGAGGCTAGTGCGAGAAAACCAATTGAGGACAGCTACGTTGCAGTCTGCTCATCAAAATCAGACTTCTTGTGCAACAATTAGTCCTTCCGTAAGACTTCCCAAGGTTACCATCCCAACTTTTGATGGTGACTACCTGAAGTGGGGCCAATTTTGTGACATGTTCACCCAGATGGTCCACAACCAATCAATACCCGCGATTCAAAAAATGTGGTACCTGAAGACGAATCTATCTGGTGAAGCTGAGAAATTAATACAACATCTGGCTCTAACAGAGCAAAAATAATACCTCAGCCTGGAATCTGATTCAGGAGCGCTACAACAGCATCAGAATATTGACGTCATCCATAATATCCAAGGTCATGAGCACCCCAGCCATAGTTAGTGAGAACCCAACATCTTCAGCTGTGAAGAACCTTCACGACACTATTCACGAGGGTCTTTTAGCATTGAGCAACTTGGGAGTTGATGTCTCATCTTGGGATCCACTGCTTCTCCACTTCCTCGTCAAAAAGTTGGACCGACAAAGCCACACGTTGTATGAACAATCTATCCAGAAGCCAAAGGAAAACCAATCGGTACGATCATTTCTGGACTTCTTGGAGTTCCGATTCCAGTCGCTTGAGGCAATCGGCCAGAAGGAAAAACCAAGCACTGCAAAAACATTAACCTCGACAGCAACGAACAAGGGAAAGACCTCATGCATAATTTGCCAGCAAGCAGCACATCCAGTTTACGCCTGCAAACAGTTCTTGCAGATGTCGGCCGCAGTCAGATTGCAGTGTGCACAAAAACACAGATGCGAGATCCATTTTGTGGAGCATACCACTAGATTGCAGAACGGTCGATTCATGGTCAGATTGCCCTTTCAGGATGAACCATCATCATTGGGAGAGACTCGAAGAACAGCTTTTAATCGAATGTGTGCCCTGGAAAAACGCTTAGCGAAGGATTCAACCGTGATGGAACAATACAAGGATTTTATGAGGGAATACGAGTCCCTGGGCCACATGACCAGAATTAGTGCCAAAGACGTACCCGAAAGACATTATGTTATACCACACCATTGTGTATTAAAGCCGGAAAGTACATCTACAAAATTGCGGGTCGTCTTCGATGCATCTTCAAAGAGCAGTTCAGGTTCATCACTCAATGATATCCTGCACACCGGCCCAACAGTCCAACCTGAGTTATTCACCATCTTGCTACGCTTCCGTCTTCCAACTTATGTCTTCACGGCCGATATTCAAAAATGTATCGGCAAATATTGTTGCATCCAGAGGACAGAGCCTACCAGATCATCTTATGGCGTGAGAATCCATCAGAACCAATGCGCTATTATCAACTCAACACGGTCACATACGGAACACGTTCAGCACCATATTTGGCAACCAAATGCCTCCAAAAGCTCGCGCAAAACAACCGCCAAAGGTACCCGTTGGGATCTGTTGCTCTCGAGGATCACTTTTATGTCGACGATGGTTTGGTGGGCTCCAACTCATTGGTGGAAGCACTAGAAATGCAAAGACAATTAACGGAACTGCTAGGTCTAGCCGGCTTCAGACTTCACAAGTGGTGTGCCAACCACAAGCGACTCCTGGACCCAATCTCACCAGAAACTCGGGAGGTCAATCTGGATCTAGAAGAGATGCATGCCAACTCCGTAAAAACATTAGGCATGATCTGGCGACCTAGCGATGACCAATTCTTAATAAGGGTGAACCAACAAACAGCCGAGAAGGTTACTAAACGCACCGTCACGTCAGAGCTGGCCAGAATTTTCGACCCATTGGGAATACTGGCCCCAGTCGTGGTGACTGCAAAAATATTCATCCAGAGGTTGTGGCAGCTGACTATTTCCTGGGATGACCCACTGCCGCCGGACCACGAAAGGAGTTGGAGATCACTTCGAAGTGAGCTCAACAGTCTGCAGGACATAAAAATTCCACGACATGTTTTCACTCAGCGGACCCCGAAATCAATCCAGATCCTCGTGTTTGCCGACGCGTCTCAGAAGGCATATGGAGCAGCAATCTACGTGCGATCCACCTTTCAAGATGGACAGGTGGTCATCAAACTGTTGTGCGCTAAATCTAGAGTGGCTCCGCTTAAGACTCAAACTTTGCCGAGGTTGGAGTTGTGTGCAGCGTTCTTGGGCGTCCAGTTAGCCTCTAGAGTGAAAAGAGATTTGAAGTTCGACAACCACACAACATTCTTTTGGACTGATTCGGAGATTGTCCTCGCTTGGATCAACTCATCCTCATCATCTTTCCAAACATTTGTGGCGAACAGAGTGGCAAGAATCCAGGAGGGATCACTAGCTTCCCAGTGGCGTCATGTGCGATCTGCGGACAATCCAGCTGACGCACTGTCGCGTGGCCTGCCTGCTCGATCATTCGCCTCATCGAGCCTCTGATTTTACGGGCCACTTTTTCTGCATGGAAGGGAAAGCCTGTGGCCGACACCATTTCGGAGGACAATTGACCAGGTTTCGTGTAATGACTCCTCAGAGCTAAAGAAAAGGCAGCCAGAGGTGACGGTCGCTGCCGTGTGTGGCCCGAATGACACAATATATGGGATAAACCACAGAAATTCATTTGTGGCCTTGCAACGGATAGTTGCATACATGCTCCGGTTCACCCGACACTTAAAAGAGCCAAAGGCAGCTAGGCCGACGCACGTTGTTCTGACACCAGCAGAATTGGAGAGTGCATTGGTTGTGATCATCCGCACAATACAGCAGGAGGACTTCAGGGACGACCTCGCTCACTTAAAGAAACATAATACAGTAAAAAAGGGTAGTTCGTTGGTTGGTCTATCGCCATTCGTGGACAAGGATGGAATCATCAGGGTTGGTGGCCGCCTGGAGGCCTCATCACTATCATACGACGCTAAACACCCCATGCTTGTCCCATATAACGACCCAATAGTAAAATTGCTCATGCGAAGCATTCATGACCGAAATCTTCATTGTGGTCCACAGGCCTTGCTCGCTCATACCAGGCAAAGATTTTGGCCAATCAAAGGAAAAACAATGGCTAGAGCAGTCGTACAACATTGCATAACCTGCTGTAAGGCACGACCAATGCTCATCTAACAAGTGATGGGTAATCTACCTGACACCAGAGTTCAACCAGCACGACCGTTCATAAATACTGGTGTCGATCTTTGTGGTCCATTTTGGGTGCATTACAAGACTCGAGGCAAGAAGCCACAAAAGGCATACATTGTGGTCTTCTGCTGTTTTGCCACAAAGGCCGTGCACCTGGAACTCGTTACTGACCTATCAACAGATGCATTCATTGGTTCACTTCATCGATTTCTGGGACGAAGAGGACACTGCGAAAAACTTTACTGCGACAACGCAACAAACTTTGTCGGCGCAAGGAATAAATTGGCTGAACTCGAACCATCCATTTGCTCACCAATGGCACAAGAGAACATTATCAAGGCGTGCAGCAATAAAGGAATTGATTTTAAATTCATTCCTCCAAGAGCACCTCATTTTGGAGGTCTGTGGGAGGCTGCAGTTAAATCCGCAAAACATCTCCTCATGCGTAGCCTTTCAACCGCTTCCCACACATACGAAGAGTTAGAAACAGTCATAATTGGTGTCAAGGCAGTTCTAAATTCCAGACCAATTTGTCCGATGTCATCTGACCCAAATGACCTAACAGCCCTGACACCGGGCCATTTCTTGATTGGTGAACCATTGACTGCACAGATCGATGTCAATGCCCAGCCCAACACTTCGAGCCTGCTGCGCCGTTGGGAGTTGGTGAGAGGTTTAAGGCTGGAGTTTTGGAGACGATGGTCAACAGAGTACCTGAACCAACTGCAACAAAAACAAAAATGGACTGATCAAGCGACCAACATCGAACCGGGCATGATGGTGGTGATAAAGAAAGATGACCGTCCTGTTCAAAATTGGCCCCTTGGACGCATAATCAAGACGCATAATCAATGACGGAATGGTGCGCGTTGCAGAGGTTAAAACTGCATCTGGCGCTAGAACAAGGCCAATTCACAGATTGGCTCCGCTACCCGTGGGAGATTACCTCAAGCCAGAGGAAGAGCCAACACATAATTTGTCACCTGATTGGAAAAACATCCCAGGGCCATCATGGCGTCAGCAGATGGATGAGGAAGATCAATCTGACAACAAGAACAATCCATCCACTGAGGAACTACCTAAAAAGCGACAAAAATTGACAGCATATCCAGGGATGCTCACTATCAAAGTCGCCTTGCTGCTTCTACCGCTAGTTTTGGCATCACCAGTTCGTATTACGAAATTCAAGAATGCACCAGGCATTCATTTTGAGCAGATTTCAACCATTCAACCCATAGCAGCCGAGTGGAATTTAATAATCTACTACGACATTAAACCCATTTGGAAGGGCATAGCGGCTATGCACACCGGGAGAGAAGCTTTACAACATTTGTGTGGATCAATTCATCAGAACTCTTCCTGTCACGCCCTGATCAAACAATTTGATCATGTCATTAATGAGCTAGAGCTTAATGAGATTTTCTTGACCAGGAAACGCTCTAAACGAGGCGCCATTGATCTGATCGGCAGCATCGCTCACTCACTTTTTGGCATTTTGGACACAGAATATGCACAACAAATGGCCAACACCATTGATCATGTTAAGGCAAATGAGGATCACCTCCTTAGTCTTCTCAAGAACCAGACGTCAATCATTGATGCTACCATCAACATCATTAAAAGGGATCAGGCACAAGTCAACGAAACCTTTGGTGACGTGGAAAAACAAATCAATGACATGGCGCATAAGATCCAGGAGCATGATCTTCAAGAATATCAACAACGGCTCTCACAGTTGGTGACCACCTTGTCTATTCAGCTGACACTCAGAGCCTCCAGCTTGCAAAGGGTGCAAGCTCTGCTAATAGACGTTCTCATTGACACCCACCATGGAAAACTCAGCCCAATGTTGTTACCAGTCGACCAAATTCAACAGGAGGTCCGCAAAATAAAGGCTCATTTAGCACCACCGCTCCAGCTACCAATCCAGGACAACGATCCAACCAAGTTTTACAAATTAATGTCGATAAAAGGAGCCGCCACCAAGGATTATTTAATCTTCAACATAAAGTTGCCATTGATCACCCAAGAGCGACTTCACGTATTCCGTCTCACACCAATTCCAATGATAGTTAACGACACCATGATTGCCATCAAACCAAGGATCTCGTTCTTGGCTATAAACAATCTTAGGGACAAATATCTACCAGTTACATCCGAGATGCTCCAAAATTGCATTGAGAATTCACCAGACTACCTCCTGTGTCCCAGCATACAAACCATTCATACATCCGTATCCAGCTACTTGGCATGTGAAGTGAACCTGCTCAACAAAAACAGCAATGCTGTATGTCCCTTAACAAAACTTATTGACGAATACATGTGCGTGAAACTACAAAAGGTCAATCATTGGATATTCGCAGTTAAGGAACCAACCACTCTCAATGCAGTCTGCGGTGCCAATAACTTTCAAGTTACATTAGAATATGCTGGACTCTTGGAACTTCAATCTGAGTGCTCGTTAAGAAACAACCAACTACAGCTGAGCAGCTATAGCGTTTACAAAACCACCAGTCAATTATCCTACATATCATTTACAAACTTAAATATCTCTTCAGATTTACCGGTTGTAGGAGCCTTCAGAGTTCACAATGCTACTCCTTATGCTGCCGATGTCAATGATCTTGCAACACTACAGCAATTATTAGCAAGCCAGCAAAATTCTGCACTACCTAATGAAATTCAGCAGCCGCTACACCATCCTCTAGCAGTTGGCTATACGACCTTCACTCTACTCATCATACTCACCATAATCATCTGCTGGAAGTGGCGAGTTCAGTGGCAGGGACGCAGTGAGTCGAAAAATTCAAGACCGACACCAGCGCCAAGAAACTCTGTGGATGCAGATTTCACCGTCAACGTGTAATCAATCAGTTGAGGAATCCCTCAACGGAGGGCAGGAAATGTATAAATACATCACCATTTTAGTTGAATAAATCATATAGATTCATAAAATTCCTAAATTTCAAGTCATTCCTAAATTTCAATGTTTCTTAAATTTCAATCATACACAAGCGAAATACATTGTATCAAAATTAAAATCATAAAATTCCAATGCAATGTATCTCGCTTCATGAAAAATGCTTACGTATCTTGCTTCACTACAATGTATTGTAAACCAATTCCTAAGCCATGCAAGTTTCCACATGCAGACATATCGTCAGCATTTTAATCGTCTTCCAATCTAAACACATTGTCCATCCATCTAAAGTAAGCATACATGTGCACAATTGATATTTGATATATGTTTTGAGCTCGAGTGCAGACATTGTCACGCGTGGATTCCACTTGAATCTCGTCAGCATTTTTATCAACAAAGTTGTTAACCTGAACAAACTATCGAGCGAGTGGAATTTGCGTGCTATGCACTCTTTATGTATTTAAGAGTTGGAAAGAATAAAATAAATGTCATTAGTCATTTTGAAATTCAAAGTGTGTGGTTTTAGTTTTGTGTTTAGTTTTTGTGGTGTTCAAGACCTTTTGTGGAGGTGCACACGTTCAAGTGCGTGCACACGTTCAATAAAGAATTGATTGGCTCAAGGTGCTCCCGTGTCATTTTTAAAACAAATTGTTATTCGCGTAAGGCTAATTGGTTAAAGTGCCAATTAGCTCTCGTCGCTTTAATCAATTGGTTTGGAACCAATTGATAATAGCCACAGCACTGCTGTGACTTGCAAGGATCAGGTTAGCGCGTGCAGTCAATTGGTGTTGCACTAATTGACTTAGTGTTTGCAGGCGTCGTTAAAGGCTAAATTGTTATTCGCGTAAGGCTAATTGGTTAAAGTGCCAATTAGCTCTCGTCGCTTTAATCAATTGGTTTGGCACCAATTGATAATAGCCACAGCACTGCTGTGACTTGCGTCGAGTCCAACAAGGATCAACTTAGCGCGTGCAGTCAATTGGTGTTGCACTAGTTGGCTTAATGTCGCGAGCGTCTTGAAGGACCCGACAAGGCTGGTACGCCTAAGGGCTTTAGTAACGTTGAATGGAAATGTAGTTATGGATGTATCTAGACGTTATTATTGGATGTGGCTCAACTCGTGCTGGCTTGGAAGAGACGTGAGTTCATGGACATTATTAGGGAAGGGACGTAAAACCAAGACCAAACACAATTCAGGACAAAATCAAGGCCAAGATAAACATTTTGATTCAATGAGAGAATGGTGTAGAATTTAATTTCCTTAGTTAGACCTCCAAATGTGACGGGTGTGGTCAACACTCTGTTGATGGTATGATTGGTGCTAATAGCTGTCTGATATCAGCGCGCCGAGGTTTAATAAGATCGGAATATTGGTTGGGAACCCTCATACCGAATTTAGAGGCAAGGCAACTGAGGCTTGCGCTCATGTCAATTAGGACAACGGTGTCTTCGCCCAGCAATTTGATCGGTGCATAAGGTCATGTATCGTTTTCTGTGACCTCACATAGTAGGGCAACGTTTGACAGTAGGTGCACACTCACTTGCAGAAGCTCCTCTAATGATGGGTTGACCACTTGATTTTATGTGGGCGTGAGGTGACATCTTCTGTTATAAAAGTCCTTTCACGCGCTGCATGATTCCAATGGGCTCCCAAGAGGTGTTCGTTTTAATAAGGTCCTTGGAGAGGCCACTAAGGGTGGGGAACCTCCACCCTAGGTTGTTTATTAATAGAGGTGGTTTTAACGTAACTAGTGTAGATAGTGTGTTGCTGCTCTATAGCTAAGGCTTGGAGTAATTCTTGTTTGTGTGGGTACTCGTTTCCCGTTTTTTGGAAAAGCGCAATCAGATAATCTGAGGAATAGGTATCCGGCTTGCTACAACTGAAGCAGAAAAACCTGCGCTCTGCCTGGCACGTTGTAAAATGGTGTCAAAATCGTCTACAGTTTCAGCAGACCTTAAGATTTGCTACTGCAGCTACAGGAAGCATTTTAGACTCATCTGGTATTTCTACCACTTTGGAACATCGAGATTCTGATGCCACCTCCATGACTTCTCTCTGAAAACTTTGTCTGGTGGTTAGATATGGATGTTTCCGCATGTTTTCTACAACCTCTTCATGCCGATTAGTCGCTTGCACGAGGGAGGCCATATCCGGAGAGTTAATCATCGAGATATGAATTCAAGAGTTGAATATGTGTAAGTGGTTTAGTTAACTGATCGTAGAAGTACAAAATTCCTGCTTGGTAAGCACCGAACGGTTCATCAGGCCGTTGCCAAGGTAATTGACTTTTATTTAATAGGAACTTGTCCCAGTCAACGACCGAGAATTTTGTATGCAGCACCTCTTTGAGGTTGGACCAGCGTTGATGGTGTAAGGTGATGAAGATTCTGCAATGAGCCTAAAGTGGTGGGCCTTTTAGCAACACGGGTAAGTAGCCTGCCAACCAATCTTCTGCCAGTATAACATCTACTAGAGATTCCACTCTGGCGATGAACATTGCGATGGTCATCGAGCCGGGCTCATCTTTCAATTCAAAATACTAGCTTTGGACTATATTTTGAATTTGACCCGGTTTGATTTCATAAGAATAAGTAGATTGTCGACCAATGACCTCTGCATGTAGTTGTGGCCTAGCAATCGTCCTAAGTTGGCATACAGAGGTCATGAAATTCATAATCGAGCTCATTTTGGGCTAAGCTGAGGTTTTATTTGTCAAGGTAGTAAGGATCAAGGTTTAGCGTCGTCTGTCCGGTAAAATCGCGTTCCAGGATGCTATGTAGCATCTGGATGTGGTTGATTTTTCACCTTGTTTTCCAGCTGAACTACTCTAGTGGTGAGGGTCTGCAGTAGTGAGATAAGCTGCACTACATCATTGCATGCGGCCGATGCAGGAGAGGAAACTTTTTGAAGCGATGGTAAGACTTCTACACTCCCAGTTGAACCAGTCTTCCTAGAGGAAGGTGACCTTAACTTTCTAGTATTCTGATTTTTGGGCACCACTCCGCAGGTCCTCATCATTTCTTCTGGTGTTAAGTCTGGCATCCTCGGCTTCATAGGTTGGCGACAGAAGAGACAGCTGCTGGAATTCCGAGATGGGCCTCGATATATTCGGGATGAAACCGATGAGTATATTCCAGAGTGAGTATAGTTTGGTCCTTAGAAAGAGGTTCGTGGCAGATCGTATATAGCGCTACCTCGCCGGCATCTGAACGAAGGTGTCGCTGATCAGGTCGGCATCGCTGAAGAGGACTATTAGAAGTATAGATACTGTGAATAAAAAAAACGTTGTATGACATATGCTATATAAAATCATATAATATGTATAGATAATTGTATCTTTCACTGACCGAAAGTGATGGCCTACATAAAGATAACTTTCTAAAAAAAATATTGAAAAATGTAACTATATATTGGCTACGGTTTTCTACTTTTCTTAATAAAGCATGACCCGATGAGACTCCAATGGAGTAGTTCTGCATTTGTAGAGACTCCTTTTTCATGGCAAACTAACACTATGACTCAAAAGTCAACTCTGGTCCCCTACGTCTGATAAAAAAAACCGGGATACCCTGTATTGTTGCGAATTTACAAGCAGTGCATATTTTATCATGGAAAGTCATAGGATGTCTAGAGAGCAAATCACACGAAATCAAAATCCATATTATTAAAGATACCTAGACATCATTTTGATTTGGGGTACGAATCAAAACAGACAGACTTCCGAGCAGCATTCAGGGACTCCAATAACACTTGACCTTACTGATAATACCATGATGGTAAACCATCAATATATAAGTATAAAAGCAAGAACAAGTGATATTGATATCTTAAGATGACACAACACTCAAAAGTAGTCTAAAACTTGGACACGATTGGTGTAATACCTCCAGTTCAATTGCCTGTTCACGTATTTGACACCTGTCGTCTTACCTGAAGATAATGGTCTGTTTCAGGTTCATGACTGGTGAAGTAGCCGGGCTCTTCCGGTCCCGCGTTGGGCACAATTTTTAGGCTCTTGAGTAAATAATTTCATAACATTTTTTCTAGCCCAAATGACTCACCTTCTATCAGGATTTGATTCAGGTTAATACTCCATACACTGCGGCAAATGTTAAAAACCGAGGGTCACACACTAAACACTGGTAGATAGAAAAGTTGCTAAGAAAACTACAAACAACCCAGTTACTTCATATCTCCCTAATTCGGCTATCTGGAAAAAGCTCTCCTGTTTTCCTATAGAGGCCCCCTTGCAGGCTGTACAATCTTTTGCTCATAAAAGAATTGTGGTAAACATCGTCTTCCTCTCTTGCACAAAACGTACAGTTGCGAGATCATGACTAAACAATCTTGTGCAAGTAAGACTGAAAGCATCCACGCCTGCACTAGAGTTGGATCAGTCTCATCATGCATTCGATTGGGCTACAGTCTTGGATCAGGGGTGAGATGCGCTGTCCATCTTCACTTCACGCAGCGTTGCTACCAATCAATAAGTGAGCGTTGTCTCTTTTCTTAGGCAACTATCTGACTAATGTCTTCACTTTGGCACAGGTAGATATTACGGCACTCTCTAGGAAGGAGGATGATAGGGATAACACCTGCGATAACCAGCACCACCAAATTAAAGACATTTGGATATGCGGATGAAATCCTCTGGGTTCCTCTTCTCTGTACCAGTGCCAGGCGTTTTCAGTGCAGCTGTTTTCTGATAGCTTCGCCCAATAATTCGGCTCCGTAGATTAGCATAGGCACATTCAGCCTAGCATTCATCAAAAGTTGCCTTCTTGATGTGCTGAATCACCCTACGTTCGCCATAAGTTGACACAGAGCCAATACATCCGAAGGAGTCTTATGAGTCACTGCCCTGATTTGCTCACATTAACTTATTTCCGTTTAGCGTGTGCACTGAATGCCTGATAAGGCAGCAGCGACTGATGCTGCAAGGAGCTGACGCAAAACCAACTGGTACAGATACAGAGACTAGGAGCACTGAGGGTTGCATCTAAATATTGGATAATCTCTGAGTCATCGCAAGTGTTATGCTCATCACTTCCCTTACTGGAGAGTGCGGCTAAATCTACCTGTGAAGAAATGAAAGCGATTGGGTCATAGTATTTCTGAGGAGAGATAATGATCACTTAGCGACTGGAAACAATCTTGGATGAACGGGACGAAGTGAAGATGGACTGCGTGTGGAAGCTGCAATGGGCTGGACACATGAATCGTATGGACGAACAACGGATACCCAAAAAGGTATTCGTTGGGAGAACTGATGGCCGGAGACCGGTGGGGAAACCGAAGAGACGCTGGTCTTACTCGGTGGATGAAGACCGTTCATCGTTGCTTAAATTTCGAAATTGGAGGACGCGGTCAATGGACCAAGACAGTTGGAGGCACTATTTGCAGGAAGCGAAGACCCGAGGGGGGCTGTAGTGCTACGAAGAAGAAGGAGTTATGCCTACCTTGCAGATTTTGTAGATTTGATTGTTTTCGTAGTAACCACGCTAAAAGCATTCTAAATCTACTCTGATTGGAGTAAGCTGGGATCACCTGCCAAACAGATACAATAGTTTGGCAAGCAGTGCGATGACCCTTTAAAGAATGAGGAGCCCTGCTTCGATTGTTTAATTTGAGAAATGCTTTGACATTTGGTCGTTAAAATGGGTTTACTTAAGCACTCGAGGGTAGAAAAGTCTCTTTTCCAGCACGCCGTTTCCCAGCTTCACTCCCCTATCTCGAAGTAGCATTGATTCCAGGTTGACAGGTGTTTACCTACCACAAAAAGGTAGTAATTTTCTATTTCCAAGCAAAAGTCTTTTCACACATATCCAATGACATGCTGTATAATCTATCTAGAATCAATTTCGTTCAACCAGTCTAAAAATAACAGTCATTTAATATACCGAATAGGTAAAACCCTCAAGAATAGTAATTAATTATCTTATCCAATTTGAACCACAATAATAACAAACTGGTTTGACACATGATTTACTAACATAAAATTAATCGAATGTTTTTAATTTACAATAGCCAACATATGCCTACTCTCGCATAAATCCACCATCTGTACAAAACTAGATCCTCGACTTTCCACAAAACTGAACTTTTTCGGTGCAACTGAGATTTTATAGTAGTTATTAAAAGCCAACGTATGACAAATCGATTGAAGTGAATGCATTGAATATTATTGGCACCATACGGAGTCAACTGGAGCACGACGAAACGCACTTTCAAATCACCAAATTGTTCCTAGAAAAGACATATGCCTTCATATGCAAAAGAACACTAATCATCAGATACATAATCGGCTCTTGCCCAGAGACCGACAGTGCCCCACATGAAATGCATGTGAGTAGCTTTTTACTTGCTTTCCTCCTTCGATATCTTATAAATATATCTTAAAGATATTTCCAGTAGGCCGGATAGTAACTTATGGCTAAGCGCTTGAGGTTATTGAAATTCAAATTCATACAAACAAATATGTGTTAAAACAGCTATTGGTCATGTGACGGGCCCCCAAAGCTCAAATGCATTTGTACAGAAATGCATGCGTGTCAAGTCGGTGCATGTATATCTCCGGGTTATTTGTGATCTAGCTGAAATCTATAACTCGCAGACTAAACGGACAATGAACTAAATTTTGATTTAATGCATCGTTTATGAGTGGAATATGTCAGCTTAATGTGGATATATTATGTAGGATCACGTTGTATTGACACAATAAATCAAATTAAGTTTTAACCCGTACAATGTTAAGATTCTATTTTAGATTCTTTTGATTAAATTATCAGAAATCATAGTAGACCTCAGTTAGAAATATTTATTCTTCCAAATTTTCGAAAAAAATTCAATTATGTCAAATATTGTTTGCGGACACGTACTTTGAATGTATAGAATAAATTTATGGCTCTGGTGACTGTACAAAAATTGTCCCAATCAAACTTTTTTAGTGACGTTGATTAGCTTGCAGAGTTTTCTAAACATTCTACGTCTAGCATTCGTTGCGTGTAGACGTGTTTTTAATCGCTCCTTTATTTAATTTTAAAAATTAATTAATTTTTCACAAAAGTCAGTTGAAACTAATTTTTTAATTGAAAACCATCACCGTCGAATTATTCGAACATTTATCGAATACCTGAAATTTCTTTCCTGAAGAAGTATCAAAAAGGGGAAATACATTCAAGGGAAGTTCCGGTTTAAGAATATTCCCTCTAGCCTCGCTGCAAAAGCAACGAGATAGAGGAGCCCGATGGCTTCAGCCATCAACCAGAACGATCGTGTCCATCGCCAACGATGACAGGCGAGAAAAAGCTGAAACGAAGATTCGATAACAATGAAGGAAAACCGACAATTTTATTAGCCATCAAGATCGAGCAGTTAATCAAACCTAACGAGAAAGCTGAGAAGGTTGAGAGAGAAAACGAAGAGCTCAGACTTCGGATCCAATAACTAAAAGAACTTGTTGGAAAATTGACGTTCAACAAAGCAAAAGAAATTAACAAGAAAGAAAAAGAAGTAAATTCAAAAGCGACTGAAGATACGAAATCAAAGAAACTTATCAAGAGGATATTCTCAGCGCAGGCGGAGCAAACGTCAGGACGAATTATTATGCAGTGCTAGCTGGAATAGTAGAATTCCATGAGTATTGAAGAGGATACAGGTGAAAAATCTTCTGAACATTGTACTGCTAAGCCAGATAATGGATTTATTGAATATTTAAAAATCAAAAATAGGGAGAAGAAACCAAAAATTTTATCTGCTGGTCCGTCCGTCAAGGTTAATCAAAAGAAAGAAAAAGTCACACCAATCAATGTATTTGGGTAAACATGCAAAGGTTTGGTTCGGCTTTTGGCAGCAGATAGTAAGATAAATGATTTTCAGATTAAAAGAGTCAATGCTGATAAACTCACAATTAGAACTAAGTCATTGGTTGGTTTTCAGGCAGCAAAAAGTGCGTTGAATTCTGGAGATGTTCCGCATTTTACATATAACCCCAAAAGTGAAAAAAACCAGAAATTTTTATTGATGGGCCTGGACTGTGGAGAGGACACAGTTGATCTCCTTCAGGTGCGTCAAGAAGTTGCACCAGATATAGAATTTATTTCCGTTAAAGACTTTGCAACAAGGAGATCGATTGTCGGGCGTAAAAACTTGCCTTATTACTTGGTTCAGACTTCCAACAAAAGCAGTTCAAGTGCCCTACAAAAAATAAGGCATTTGAACTTCCGTGTGGTGAGGTGGGAACGCCTCCAAAAAAAACGAGGTCAACCAGTGCTATAGGTGCCAAAGGCTCGGGCATTTTGGCTGCCAATTGCGCCATGAAATATAGATGTGTTAAGATCATGCTCCTGGCGAGTGCAAACTGGCTCAGCCGAGCCAAAAGAAAAATTATATTGTGTGAACTGGTCATCCAGCATCATATCGAGGATGCCCCCGGTATCAAGATGCAAAGGTAAAATTCACTCCAAAGCAAAGTATACCGCAGTGCGGTACCTACCAACTTCGCCTAGCCCGGGTGTCATTTACACTTGCTGAGAGAGGACCAGCAGGCAATGTATATAAAATAAATAATGTTAGTGGCAATAATGAGCTGATTCTTAAAATTTATCAGCAATTAAATTCCTTAACGGAGAGAATCGATAAACAAGATTCTAAAATTAATCTTGTCTTTCAGCGTTTAGCGCTTTCAAACGCCTCAAAATAAGTTGTCATCCAGTCACATTCCCATGGATAGGATTCGTATTATCTCGATCAACGTCAACTCGATTGTGAGTCTACATCGACGTAACTGTCTCTTGGAGTTCCTTATCAAGTAAAAGCCTGACATCATGCTTCTTACTGAAACCCACCTCAATTCATGGCACCCCATGACATTCAGGGATTTTGAATTCGTAAGAAACGATAGGGTAATAGGTGGTGAGGAAGGTGGGGAACCGTGATATTGGTGAGAAGGCTCTATTGTTTTCAAAATATTGAAAAAGTCGAATTCAAAAGTTTTGAATCTCTTGAAGTGTCCGTTATCAAAATCTCACTGCCAGGTGGGGAAACCTTTCCGTTAGCTCTGCCTATGCAACTGGTCCAAATGTTCTCAAGTTCAAGGAGGAGCTCAATTCTTTGTTTGAAATACGCGAAGTGAACAGGCTGCATAGTTATTATATTCTGGCTGGTGACCTGAACACCACCAATAATCTAAGAGTTGTATTTCTGAAATCGTGGATAACAGAGAACCAAATTGAATACAGGTGCAATCTATATGGGTCGGAGTTCCCGACATACCTTAAGCCAAATTAATATTTGGATCTCTGCATTGCTGCTGCAAGACGAATTCAGCTTCAATAGTCCTCAACAAAAACAGCAGATGCTTTCTTACGATACTGACCATAACGCAATTATAATGGAAATCAGTCATCAAAGGGATGACCTCTTCCTCATTCCAGTTCAACATGAAAATCATCGGTTGAATTTCAAAAAAACAGACTGGGGAAAGTTTCAAAAGAAGTTTAATCGGGAGTATCAGAAACATTGTCCCCCTTCTGATGATGGCAACGTTTGCTCAGTTGTTCCTCATGACAGGAATCTAACTAACGATGAAATAGAATTCCATTTGTCAAAGTTTGAAAAGCTGACGTTAGAATCGATTGAGAAAGTACATAGTTCCCAAGATTAAACATCGAAACAATATGGAAGGATAAGAAACGCCAACCATTGTACTGTTGAAAAGATTGAAAAGCCTTCTTCTCACACGCGTCAACAATATTTATCGGCGATTTTCGGACTACAATCATCCCTCGTTGGCTTTACTGAAATCACACCTGAAGAATGTCTTAATCCGTTCATACTTCAGGAGCGAGGTCAGCATTCAATGGGCGGAAAAATTAAGGGGTATTAGTCCACTGTACCTAGATGGCGTTTTCGTGAAAGTGAATAACATATTCCGTAAAAAGTCTCGAGTCAAGGTATTGAATCTTGAAGTCACTAGTGATGAGATAAATCTTCTCGATAGGGCTGGTATCGAAATTCATAGTACGCCTCCGGATAGAAATGGAAACAGGATTATATGTGAGGGATTGCATAAACTTACCCTGATTGGAAAACATTTAGAATTAGTTCATCTACCAAACCCTGAGAGAGGGAATGAAATATTTTCAGAGGTCGCTGAAGCTTCAAATCAAGCCTGAACGGCCAATCAATTCTAGAATTTTAATGAAACATTAACATCTGACCTCATACGAAGCTTGAATCTTATTGATTATTTTGTCAGCTATGAAGACTCGTGTTTCATATTTCGCAGGATAAACAACAAGAAATCATGTGGTACTGATGGTATTCCAAATGTAGTTCCTGACATTTGCCTGAGGTTGCTATTAGGAATTATTGCATACTGTTCAACAACATGTTGAGCAATTCATATTTCCCAAATGAGTGAAAAAAGGCAAAGGTATTTCCGATCTTGAAGAAAGGAAAAGAATGTTCACGTCCTAAAAGCTGTCGCCCAATCATCTTGCTCCTCAACATCAGCAAGGTGTTTGAAGTGATACTCAACAAAGCATTGAACGCCCACATTGAAAAATATGAGCCGATGCCGAATTGCCAATTTGGTTTTCGTGCCAGGCATTCGACCATACATGCAATAATGAAAGTAACCTCAGACATCTGTTGGTAACTAAATGATAGAGAATGTTTTGGAGCGTGTCTCATTAATATGGAGAAAGCGGTGTGGTTAGATGGACTAGTTTTTAAACTCCTTCAGGACAGGTTCCCCAGACACATTGTCGCCATGATGTGTAATATGTTATACGGGAAATCGTTTGTTGTCTGATGGAAATCTGACAACAATGGGCGAATTCAAGGTCTTGAATGGTTTACAGCAGAGAACAGTTACTGCGCCTCTGCTCTTCTCAATATTCAATCGCAAGCTATTGAACGGCTTTGATTTTAGTGTCTCACCAACGCGATTATTGGAGCGTTTGCAGATGATCTGATTATCTATACGGCAGACCGAAAAGCTACAATAGTTCAGAGAAATCTACAAAAAATGTTCAATGATGTGTAGCTGTACACGGGCAATGGACAAATGAAAATCAATCCGCGGAAGTGCGAAAGAATCTTGTTTCGGATAACGCTGCAGGATGCCAGTCAAGACCTGAAACGTAATTGGAAGGATTTCCACATCATGGCTGGTGAGGGTGGTTCAGAACGGGTTCCACATAAATCCTGTGTTCGATACCTCGGTGTCCATCTTGATCAGTACCTGTATTGAACATCTCAAAATCATGCTCAGTAAGGCACAAAAAGTAGTTATGGTCCTACGAGGACTCTTTCGTTCCAGATAAATTGATCAAAAGGTCAAAATTATCTGTTACAAGATGCTGGTTAGACCAGTTTTGATATATGGATGTCAGATATGGTACAACCAGAGTGCTAGGACTGCGAAAAATTCAGAGTTTTCCAAAGGAAACGTCTTCTGGTTTGTACAGAAAGCCTGAGACGGATTGGAACCATTATATATCGAAAAGAAGAATTTATCAAACTGCTAAAGTGACAAGAGTACGGTTCCAGGCTGGGTTCTCAGGTTGTCAGGGGAGGTGTTTAGTGGGTAGTCCAGTCGCGCATGGGAGTCCCACACTCTGTGCATAAATAGCATTCACCTCCGTACCACAGAAAAAAAGCGACAAGAGTCGATATCTTCATATTGAAATTCTCTGGAATCATATCGCAAGATCTGTTACTGTGAGTGGAAACCCTTGGATTTCACAGCTGTTCCACCCTACAGATGGGTATATTGTGACTTGTCTCGCTACTGGCTTCGTTCATTCAGAAAAATTCGTGTATTTGGACATGAATCGATATGTTTTTGATTCTGACGGCGTTAGAATCTGGTGTATCGAACTAGTGTACCAAACTGAGCGCTAGCAGGCCTCAGAATGTCACCCTAGAAATAAGAAATCTTTTTCATCTGAAATATCTGCGATTGTGGTGGATACCGGTTTCCTGATAATTAATATCCTATTCAGTTCAATTATTCACTGTAAATTTTTTTAAAGTGATAAGTAATTTTTATAATTTAACAGCTTAATATGAAGAAGAAAGGCTATTCCGAAAAGCAGGAGATGTTCAAAAAAGGTTACAATCTGCATGTGACTCAGCAAAAATCAGCAAAGCAAAGAAGATGGGGCTCATTGAACTAGAGGAGCTCCTAGACTGCATAGGGTACTATCGGAGGAGCTGGTTAAAGGCCCAAGAGGAACAGAAGGCCGAAGAAGAGCAGAAGACTAAAGAATCGCTGGAGGCTAAATCTAAAGGGCACGTGAAGATAGCTCTACCGTCAAAAATCAATAAAAGAATGGCGTCTAGCCCAATCAAAGGAGATTGGGATGAAAGAAAGAAGAAAGAGGCACCTGATCAGGGGTTCCAGATAGTGGTGACTAAATAAGTGAAGAAAACCGCAAAGAAACTCCTTCAAAAAGTGCCAGAAAACAAAGTTCGCACGGACGCCTAACAAGCAAAAAGACTTGATGCGGAACACGAGAGAAAGAACCCCCGACGAAGACCCCGGCAGCAGGCACTGCTCGTAAAACCCCAAGATGGTGGATCCTACGCGGAGGTGCTGCGGGATATCATGGGAAATGTAAGTCCTGAAGACATGAACACTGTCATTAAAGCAGTACGACCAACAGGGTCAGGCCACATATTGACCGAATTTGGAGCAGAGGTCGATAACAGGGAAGCATTCTGCGACACAGTAAAGAAAGGTCTCGACAAAAGCGCAACTATAGCCTGGCTCGAGCTGATGGCAACGATCGAAATAAGAAACATTGACTGCGTCAGGGATCTGACCAAGGTAGAAGAGGCCATCAAAAGGGAGTTCTCTAGCGTGGGCAGGGTCAAAGCGAGACCAGAAAACCATAAGGGACAATGCATGGCCATAATTGACTTAACCGACAAGGACGCCGAACAATTTCTGAATGAGGACAAAATAAGAAGAAAATACTATGACGACCAAGTCAGAAGTAAAGATGTAAGTTTCGTTGGCGTCAATGAGATTAAGTTCGAACGTATCGCAGCTGGTTGGACGGATACACGGCCAAAGCGTGAAAATGATCATACCACCTTGTGGGGTGCCGATACATTAGATCATGAAAATGAGATACTCTTACTATCTCTAAGCAAAGGCCCCAAAGGGGCTGTAGCGCTACGAAGAAGAAGATGTAAGTTTAGCGAGCAACAACACAAGACAAGCATGCAAAGTAGTGAAACGCCTGAAACGTGGTTATCAGCACAAAACCACGCTCTGTCGTGATGACAGCGACAATATAATCGCTTATGAAACAAAGATTAAGGACAGATGGGCGTCATATTTCAATAACCTCCTTAATCCTCCGCACAGCGCCAGAATATCGGAGCCTATGGATGCCCGCGGAGAGCTTCCATTGGCTCCACTAACTCTGGATGAAGTTTGTTTCATCATCAAAGGCCAAAAGAATAACAAAGCGCCGAGCATCGATGAGATTCCAGTGGAGCTTATCAAATATGGTGGCACTAGTGTTCATCAAGTTATTCACAAAGGTATGCAGCACATTTGGCAACAAGAACATATGCCGAAAGAGTAGAGCCAATCAATTATATTAATAATCCATAAAAAAGGTGACAAGCTACCAAATAATGCTTTGCTTTTGCATCCCAGCCAAATTAGTCCGTCTTGCCAAAATGAAAATGACGTCGACGACCTTCCAAGCCCGCATCAATAACCAACTCACCGATGCCTTTGACACAAATATCGGACTAAAGCAGGGAGATGAGCTGGCCCCATTGCTATTCAATTTGGCTCTGGAGTCCATCAAAGGGAAGCTATCTATTGATACGCGAGGTATATCACTATATGAGTCGAGCCAAGTAGTAGCCTGTGTGGACCACATCAACATTTTATCACGGTCATAAACAACTGCCAAAGAACTCCTCCTGAAACTCGACAGCGAAGCAAAACTAGTATGGCAACGAAAATAAAACAAAGCTCATGATGCAGTCCAGGAAAAATACCTCAAATGCTCAAAATATCACACATGGCGAATACAATATCGAAAATGTTAGTGAATTTGTATATTTAGGGCCAAAATAACGAAAACTAGTAATGAAAGAGACAAAATACGCCAAAGAATACAGCTCGCAAATCAAATATTTTGTTCAGTTTTGACGATCTTGAAGACCAGCTGCATACACAGGAAAATAAAGCTTGAAGTATACAAATCTGTGATAAGACCTGTGTTATGCTATGGGTGTGAAACAAGGATATTGAACGCCTTTAAGTGACGAGTCCTGAGGTGAATAATAGGAGCGAAGCTGGACGGGGACCAATGGCTAAATCGATACAACCAAGAGCTATATAACATTTTTGAGGATCCGGAGGTCTGAACGTTTATCAAAATGTGGAAAGTGCAATTGGATGGACACATGAATCGTATGGACAAACAACAGATACTCGAAAAGGTATTCGTTGGAAGAACTGAAGGCCAGAGACCAGTGGGGAAAACTGCGGAAACCCTGGTCTGACTCGGTCAACGAAGACAGTTTATCGCTGCTCGGATTTCGAAATTGGAGTATGCGGTCAATGGACCGAGACAGCGAAGGCCCGAGAGGGGCTGCAGTGCTTCGAAGAAGAAATGTGATCGGTATTAAGACATCACCGGGTGAGCAGAACAATATCATAAATATACATTCGTGCTCAATAGGTAACCTCTCAAGACCAATCACAGCTTACATCTATTTAGTCCTTCACATGACTCCATAACAAAAAAGCTCATGTTCTCCATGGTAAAAGATTTTCTGCTTACGTGGCATTAAACCATGAAGACTCCTGACTCATGGTTAAGCAACGTAAATAACCAAAAAGATCAGCTTTGCTCGAATGAGTATTGGTATAATGTCAGTAAACGACCTAAAATCCCCAATTCTCTACAAAGTCCATCCTAAGACACGACGAGGCATTATTACATTCTAAGACTATCCACAAACTAAGATCCGACTCCATTCCAGTAATTGACAAACTTCGATGGTCAAATTATTGAATATTATTCAATAAAATTTTCAAAAAACACATCAGAGCTCAATAATCACCAGAATGGAATACCTACTCCACTATCCAAGAAAATACAATATAATGACCCAAAAACTGAAATAAAATTACAAATAATTTACAATTACTCTAAGTCGTTTAGAGAAAGGACAGAAGCAAGGACGAGAGGACTTAATAATTTAGTTGTATGAGAACAATTAAAAAGAAAACCCAGGGTTTGTCAATAAGAGTTGTTATTTTGATATTAAAAGAAAAATGCCACTTTTTAATATACATGATCAAATGTTTATTTTACTATAAAGAAAAAGTTATGCCGTTAGTAGTAAAAAATAATATCAGGCAAATGACCGCCACGACCTCGCTTACAGGACCATATCCTTTTCATGAAATTTTCCATAACCAAATCGCAAAGTGGCTGCCCTATGTCCTCGATAGGCTCACGAATTCCATCTTTGAGGTCTTAAATTGACGCTGGGTTGTAGACGTAAACCTTTTCTTTCACGTGGTCCGAAAGGAAGAAGTCGCAAGATGTTAAATCACAAGATCTCAGTGGCCAATTGTGATCACATCTTCGAGAGATAACACGGTCCGGAAACTTTTCCCGTAAAAGATCAATGGTTTCGTTGCTTGTGTGGCACGTAGCGCCGTCTTGTTGAAAATGAACGTTGTCCAGATCAATACCATCCAATTTCAGCCATAAAAAATCATTAATCGTCGCTCGATAATGCAATCCATTCACCGTAAATGTTGCTCCGGCCTTATTTTCGAAAAAGCAAGGTTCAATTGCTCCGCCGCGCCGGACCATAAACCGCACCAAACACAAACAGATAGGAGGCTTTTCAACAATAACTCTTGGGTTTTTCGAGCCCCAGATGCGATGGTTTCCTTGTTGACGAAGCCACCGAGGTGGAAATGGGCCTCATCACTCAAGATGGTTTTTCGATCGAATTCCGGATCATTTTCATGCATTTCAAGGACCCAATCAGCAAAGACACGATGTTGTTGATGATCGACCGGCTTGAGTTCTTGTGTTAACTGAACTTCATAAGCGTTAAGACCCAAATCGTTATGCAAAATATGGTGTGATGACGTTTATGGAATGCTTAATTCCAAGGAACGACGAAGAATGGACAAACCTGGGTTTTTTTCAACACTTTCGGCTACAGCAGCAATATTCTCGGCTGTTCTTGAGTGACGTGCACGAGTTTTATTTTTCATATCACTAATTTGTCCCAACAGCTCGAGTTTTTCCACCGATTTCTGTATTGTCGATTTTGACGATGAGGACTTTGTTTCTGGTGTTGAGACGCGAATTACGATTAATAAGGGGGCAAATAGAGAGCACTGCCTTATACGCTTTGGAGCTAATATGCTCAATATGACTTCTGAAGGTTAGTTTTTCGTCGAATATAAGTCCAAAATAATTGAGATCCTCATTCCAGGGAATAGTTTGCCCTAAAAAGTTTATTGGTTGCTTGGGTAGATGAGCAGGCTTTCGCTTTCCGGTGAAGAATATTGACTTCGTTTTTGCCACATTAATTTGAATTTTCCATCTATGGTAGTATTAATAAGTAAGTTTTAACGCCGTTTCAAGGTTGGTAATAATGGAAGTTGGATCTGCGCCTATGTTGTATATGCAAATGTCGTCTGCGAAAGCTGCACCTTGGCAGTTTGGTAAAGAAGGGAAGTTAGACGCATAAATGTTATATAGTGATGGGCTTAGGCAGGAGCCTTGGGAAACACCGGCAGTTATATTTCTCACTGAGGAAATGCTTTTCCCTACTTTGACCAGGAACTTCCTGTCAGTTAAAAATGCTTGTAAAAGGCTCAACAAGTATAGGAGTGTGCTATATTACTGAAGTTTATAGACCAGAGCATCATGCCAGACTGTATCGAAGGCTTTTTCTATGGCCAGCGTCACCAAACCTACCGACAATTTATTGTACATCGCTGCTTTGACGTCCTTCGTAACACGGAAAAGCTGATGCTCTGTCAAATACCTGTTTCTGAAACCGAATTGGAAATCAGGTAGGATATTATTGTTAGCCATTAAATCATTTAATCTTTTTAGGACTATTCTTGCAAAGAGCTTACCTAAACCCGGTAGTAAGCTAATGGGCCTGTAGTTGTCGGGAGAGAGCGGATCTCTTCCAGGCTTCAGGATAGGTATAACTAGAGCTCGTTTCCAGATGGATGGACAGAAGGAGAGTCTAAGGCAAGCGTTGAATAGGAGGCATATGAAGACTATTCCTTTTTTGGGTAAATTTTTAAGTACTATATTCGGTAGGTCATCGATACTTGGAGCTTTGCCGTTTTTAACTTTTTTAAGTAGACCTATTAACTTATTAATGCACCAGAAGGTAAAGATGTTTAATTAGGTTGTTGTTCCAAAGCATTAGCCATCATCATTTCTGCTAGATTGTTGCAGAACGTATTGGAGATATTATGGAACTGATTAAATTCATCCGCAAGTACAATATATCTGCTTTTCCTTGATTGGAGTAAATATGCTCTTCGTTGTTATTTGTTATCGAATATGGTAACGCATTATACTTTCGCTTAAAAATTCTATTTAGAAACCAGACTTTCCGCGAGTTGTAGTCTAGATTAGATAGCATGTTGTCCCATCGGAGATTCCGGAGCTCTTTAATTTTGTTCTTAATTGCTAGAGTGAGGATATTTACACCAATGTTGAGAGACCTAATGCGGGTTTTTCCCCATTTATGCTGCAAAGAATTACGCTTTCACACCACACAAGTATGCAAAGGACACGATAGGAGTTCCCTATGTTACAAATGCCGTGAAATGGAACATCAAAGGAAAGAGTGTACGAAGGAGGCACACTGGATTGTTTGCAAGAATGCTGATCCATGGTCTGCTTCAGGGCACGTTTTGGGATCAGGAAAATGCTAGAATTTCAAGGAAGCCCTAGCCAAGGTAAAATCAGAACTTTGATGACCCGCATCCTGCAGGTAACCCTACACCGCAGTTCAACGGCCCAAAATCTACTTGCAGTTTGCGAGGGACATGAAACTCAATTTTATGCTGCTGAGTGAGCAACACCACGATAAAAGTTCAGCATCATGGTATCCTGATTAAACTGTTACTGCCGCCATCTGAGTTCAAAATACTGATTTCCAGGCGGAGAGCTGTAGTTTTGTGTGGGTTCGGAACTTTGTGGCCATCTTCTTAAGTGTGTACCTAATACTGAACGAATCGATATCATCTTTCCAAGCCAGGCTTAATGTTTTAGAGGCGGCTGTCTCGAGCACAGGCGGGAAAGTGCTCGTTGGGGGACACTTCAACGCTAAAACAATCGAATGAATGGCGTTCGTCATACTAAACACCGCCAATTTGCCGACTTTTCGCCGTATTGGCTGTGAAGGAACCATACCGTACATGACATTCGCCTCGGAGTTCTTAGTACGGAAAATACACATTTGGAGAGTATTAGAGGGCTACTCAGCCAGTGATCATCAGTGTATTCTGCTTGAGATCAGCGGTGTTGTCTCGCGATGTCCGTGCTCTCGGCTTTCTACAATCGGATTGAACATCGGAAGGATGGACGTCAAGAGATTCGTCGAAATGCTCACAGCAGGTGCCACTCCAGGGAGATTCGCAGGGGACAGAATAATTGGCAGCTCAAGACGTGGTGAACTCAACTATGAGCATCATCACAACTGCTTACAACGCTTCTATGCCCCATCAAAAGTTCTGGCTCGCAAACCCCCAGTGTACTAGTAGTCGACTGAAATCGCTGAAAAGGTAGTGTCACATGCTTCGGTGTAAGGCTCAATAGGCACGGAACCCTGACGAGGCATGTAACCGGGTGGCAGCGTATAATTTGTCCAGGAAATGCCTTCGCAAATCGATTAACGACAGCAAGGCTCGCTGCTGGCAAGATCTAGTGGATAATGTGAACAAGAATCAGTGTGGCGTTGGCTACAAGCTAGTTATGCGGAAGCTTGGCGCCCTACGGAAACCTTGCATACATGATGCGGAAAAGATGGAGAAAATATTGCGGGCACACTTCCCCACCCATCCCGTCCATGTTGACGCCATGCATGGTCCAGATGGTGTTCCAGCTGAGGTGTTGCCACTTGTCTATCACCATTGTCCTGACTTGCTGCTCAGCACATTCAACCCTTGCCTACAGGACGCTGTTTTTCCGGTACGGTGGAAGGTGATGAGGCTCGTGCTGATCAGCAAGGGGAAGGGAGATCCCGGATTGCCATTTGCATACCGCCCGTTATGCATACTAGGTACTGCTGGAAAAATGTTAGAGAAACTCATCAAGGGAAGACTCACTGAAGTGATTCGTGCTGCTGGGGACCTACCTCCTCGGCAGTATGGCTTTAGAGCAGGACGTTCCACCATTGATGCGATTTTAGAGGTCGGGAGCGTGGTTCAAAAGGTAGAGGCATATAGCCGTACGAAGTGACGGATCGTCGTGTTAGTGACACTCGACGTCAGGAATGCCTTCAACTATGCTAGATGGGTGGATATTTTGGATATGCTGCAAAACCCCCTTTTCAAGTTCCAGAATATCTAATGCAGCTTATGAGGGACTACCTGAAGGACCGAAGTTTTTTCTACGACACGACAAAGGGCCAACGAAGGATGGAAGTTACATTGGATGTTGCCCAGGGATCCTCAGTCCGGACCTGTGATTTCACAGGTCTTACGACGGACTACTGAGACTGGAGATGCCAGATCAGTCACACTTGATCGGCTATACGTATGATGTTGCGGCCGTAGTCGCTGGACACACCGTTGAACAGGTGCAACATAGGCTAGGTATGCTAATGCGCTGAGTGAGAGACTGGATGACTGCTCGCGGATTCAGTTTAGCACTGGAGGAAACTGTAGTGGTTATCTTGACAAAAACGAAAATCTTTAGAGTAAGGATGATCAGTATTGGAGACATACTAATTGAATCAAAGCAGCGGTGAAGTACCTGGGGTTACTGATCGACTCAAAGATGAGTTTCTCTGAGCAAATCAGGACGGCTGGGAAGGCTGCTTCGGGAGTATTAGCTCTGAGTCATCTTATGGCTAATGGAGGGGGACAAAGCACATTAAGAAGACGCCTGAAGAGTGCTGTAGGGTCAGTGCTACTGTACGGAGCAGAAGTATGGAGCCACATTCTCAGGAAGGAGGTATATTGAAAACGTTTGGCATAGGTACAGAGAAGAGGAGCACTGGGGATTACATCTTCGTATCTGACAGTCTCTGATTCTGTGGTGAGAGTTATTGTAGGTGTGATACCTGTTTTCGTTCTAGCTAGAGAGCGTCACGCTAGTTACCTGTATCGAAACGAGGATGCGAGAGATATGGTTGTCAGCAAGGAGAGACAGCGCTCACTCAACGATTGGCAGTAGTTTTGGGTGAATTGCATGACAGAAAGGTGGACTGCTCGCCTCATCTCGGATGTGAGACTGGTTTCTATCTGAGCCAGTTTTTGAACGGGCATGGGTGTTTTCAGTCTTACCTGTACAAGATTGGTAAGTCACGGTCCCCTGAGTGTCGGTATTGCCCAGGATAGGAAGACAATGCCTGTCACACATTTTTGCATGCATAAAATGGGACAGTCTGTGAAGGAACCTCTACAGGGAGAAGAGAGAGCTCTCCCTTGATAATATAGTCCAGGTGGCACATTATGTTTGGGCAGTCCTGAAAGATAAAAGGGGCTTCTGCAGCCGGGGGTGTTGGGGCTGGGGATCACTTGTCTGGCACTTCCTCTTCTCCTCTACCCTCCCGCTAGAAGAGGGATCTCCCAGCTTGAAGAGGGATCTCTCAGCTTGGCGTAACAAAACGAGACCTGGCCCGAGGTAATGTGTCAAACGGTTCCAGGCTGGGTTCTCGGGTTGACAGAGGAGGTGTTTAGTGGGTAGTCCCGTCAACTTCTTGTCAGCAACCACAAAGAAAAAAAAACAAAATATGCTGTGGTGTATAAGGAGGAATTTTCATCTTTTTTTATTTTTTAAAGCAAAACAGCTATTCATTAGCATCGAAAAAAATTATTTTGGGTGAGTTCTATATCATCACTAGAGCTTTAAAGCTGACCTGAAATAAGACGCGTCCAATTACAATTTAGATGAAAGCGTATTTAAGTTTTTATTTTAACTGAATTTTCAAATTTGAATCACTGGAAACTACCAACTCCAGATAGTTCTAAAAATTCCAAGCCATTTCTGAATAAAAGATGATAAAAGTAATTCTTAACTTACGTATTCTTATCATAAATCATCATATGTGTTACATGTAGAAACCTTTCAACGATCTCTTATTCTTACGCCCATTATCCCACAACTCCTTACAACTGACCCATAAGAAAATCATATGCTCTACATTGAAAAGCAAATGTTTGCTATCAAACTTTCAAGTGAAGGGATTTTAACTTAAAACAAAACTACAAAAAGATACAAGACATATTCCTACCCAAAACAAGTCTCTACCAAGCATTGTATGCACACAAAATGCCAATTTTTTCCCGCCCAATTTCACATACGACACCATTCGACTTGAATTCCCTATCTCACGGTTAAATATAAATACCTTGCGAAAATTTCTAACAGTATCATTCAAGAACTTCACAAAGTTTGTTCATTCAACTGAAATTTCAGTTCCAAAGTTTCCTTTTAGCTTCAAGTTAAAAAAATCATCCAGCTTAGTCAATATGAAACTTTTCGTAAGTTTTTCTTTTATAGTTTCTTCGTGTCATTATCATTGTTAATTTCGTTTTGATAACTTTATCGACATGGAGTGATGTATAGTTTCGAAGTGAAAACTTGATTCATTATAACATATGAGTATCTATATTTGAATTTCTAGTTTAAGTTTGTCTAGCGAGTTTTCCGCCGGCTATATGTCGAGTTGTTCTTGTTTCGTGTGTAACTTTATTGGAAACTTATCATATGAGTATTTTCCGTGTACGCGGGATGAACATTGCTTTTGACTGAAAAATTTTAAAAATTCCAAATGTTTCCAGTTGATATTGAGTTTAGTGGAGTTTAGAATGTGAACAAGATAAAATATCTGACTTGTTTGAATTTAATCCTTCTTATCCTTGATGTCCTTATGACGCATCAGAAATATGTGAATATTTATTGCGATATGATATATGACTTACTGAATTCAAATTTAAATGTACATCATATCGTAGTTTGAGGAGTTAGAGAATTAAAAATTTGAAATATAAATTTGCTGTTAAATTCAATTGACAATAAAACGAAAGACTTAAGCCAGAAACTCGAAAATAATCTACCATCTAGATTCGTTAGGATTTGAAAGCTTCTTTTGAAATGTAAGCTTTAAAAAATGTTTTGTTTATCATATTTTCATAGATTGCTCTTACCATCTTGGCTGTCAGTGTTTATGCTGCTGAAGAACAATCATCGGACAGCGCCAAAACTAAACGCCAATTATACGGATACAGTCATGGACCAGTAGTTGCTGCTCCAGCCTATGTTGCTCATGCTCCACCATATGTAGCCCATGCTCCATCATATGTGGCCCATGCTCCAGCTGTTGTAGCCGCAGCTCCAGTTGCTCGTTTCGCTTCTTATGCTGTTTCCCATCATCCAGCACCAGCTGTAGTTGCTCATGCTCCGGCTGTAGTTGCTCATGCTCCAGCTGTTGTTGCTCATGCTCCTGTTGCTTATGCTCCTGCCCCCGTAGCTTATGCACATGCTCCAGTCGCTTATGCTCATCATTTCAAATAGACAAATATCATTTAGGAAAGGGTGATTGAACTAATTGTATGCGGACATGAGTATTTAATTTAAACTGAATATTGTCAGGAGGTAATAGTTGAGCTTAAATGTTGTTTGAACGAAACTGGGTGGAATTGAACTAATTCTTAATAAATGTTGTTTTTAGTTGCAAATTGTGGTTTTGATGATTTGTTTTGAATTTTTGATTTCATTGGTAAATATGGTAATATTAATGTATGTATAACAGAAAAATATTCTTTATGGCACCCGAATTTTATGACTGCTATAGTTTCGTAGCCATGTGGAGCAATGGGTTGGGGCACACTCCCCTTGCACAGCAGCTCCTAAGTTCAAACCCCGATAGCAGCATCGCGTTTTAGCTTCTGATGCCTGCTATTGTGTAGTGAATTAAATGTTTCAAAAGTCCGTAAAGGACTGCAGCGATGTTCTGCTGCCTCGGCAGAAGAAGATGGAGGTATCTGCCGAGAATGCCCTCGTCTGGAGACGCGTGAATGCGCTGGCAGGCTAGCATTGCGGTGTCGTGGGGCGGGTTCATTTCCCCAGCACGAGGACCCACTACAAAAAAATTTCGCACTCACGAATTTGGTGGTCAATTGATCAAAAGGCGACCGAAGTCGCAAAAAAGTGTAGATAACTACACCGAGGGAGAAAGTACTTGTTCCTAGCCCTCCCAGCTGTGATGGGTAGTAATTGAAAAATTAGTTAATAATCACCTGTTTGACCGTGATGTTGATCGTATCCCCTCGAATCCAGTTACGGTCATGGAGTAAAATATGTATCTTAAAAGAAATCTCAACGCCAAGCTTCGAGTTTGGAATGTTGTGCGATGGATTATTATTATAGTTCCATAGCAACGCATCACAGTAATATCTGAAAAGAAATTCTAACATGCCTTAAACATTATTCGCTTCTTTTTACCTGAAAACCGCTTTGAGAGATCAGGAAGCTAAAGGATGTTTTCATATCCAGTATACTTTATATTTTAAATTTACTGTAGTGCTTAGAAAGAATACAGAAAATTCATTTGTTCAATGCTCTAGAGAGGAGTTCTGAAGAAAACAAAGTACAATACTGATAGCTATAACTTTTTTTAACTTATTCGTTCCCGGCACATATAAACAACATCTTGAACTGGAATATTTTATTTAACAACTAAGACAATTAGTCTCTCCTAAGATAATCTAAAATGGTAGTGTAAAAAAATGCAAAGTCCTCGTGGATTATCGATTACACTACAGATTTCTCGGAATACATTAAAATACCACAAATTCTTGAAGTTTCAAAACCATAACTAAATTACTCAAGTACAATCTATCTTTGATCGTTACCATGAAGAAACTGGATCGGACGTTATAAATAGAGTTGATTTAAGGGCTGATGATGGCTGATGGCTAACCTCAATGGAAAAGTGCAAACAGCTCCAATGCCAAACGCCATAAAAAGTCTGGCATCTAGGCTAATTAAACAATACTGGGGGAAAAGGTGGAAAAACGAGGCACGTAATAAGCTAAGTTAGTTCGAATTTCAGGCGCTGCTAAGGAAAGGAGTTAAAAAATCGGCCAAAAAATTCCTTCTTCCAAAAAAGCTTGCCTTGGTAGACAAACCTGACGAGACTTCCATTACGATGCAGGGATGGAACATCGGAAGGATGGACGTCGAGAGGTTCGTCAAGGTTCTCACAGCAGGTGAGCCGCTGCAGGGAGCTTCGGAGGGGACGGAAGAACTGGCAGCTCAAGACGTGGTGAACTCTACTATGAGCATAATCATGACTGCTTGCTGCGCTTCTATGCCCCGTCGAAGACCCCGGCACGGCAAGCCCCCAGTATTCTGGTGGTCTACTGAAATCGCTGAAAAGCAGAGGGAGTGTCACAAGCTTCGGCGTCAGGCTCAACGGGCGCGGAACCGTGACGAGGCATGCAACCAGGTGGCAGCATATAAGTCGGCAAGGAAATGCCTTCGCAAACTGATCAACAGTAGCAAGGCTCACTGCTGGCAAGACCTAGTGGACAATTTGAACAAGGATCCGTGGGGCCTTGGCTACAAGCCGGTCATGGGGAAACTTGGTGCCCTACGGAAGCCTTGTATACATGACGCGGAAAAGATGGACGTGATTGTGCGGGGACTCTTCCCCGCCCATCCCGTCCATGTTGACGCTGTCCATGGTGAAACAGCAGTAGAGTGCCCACTCTTTACACAGCCGAAACTGGAGGAGGCAGTCCTCTCCTTGAAAGCAAGGAAGGCTCCAGGTCCAGATGGTGTTCCAGCTGAGGTGTTGCGGCTCGTCTATCACCATTGTCCTGACTTGCTGCTCAGCACATTCAAAGCTTTCCTATGGGACGGAGTTTCCCCGGTACGATGGAAGGTGGCGAGGCTCGTGCTGATCAGCAAGGGGAAGGGAAATCCCGAATCGCCGTCTGCATACCGCCCGTTATGCATGCTAGACACGGCTGGGAAAGTGCTAGAAAAACTCATTAAGGGAAGACTCACTGACGCAATTCGTGCTGCTGGGGACCTATCTCCTCGGCAGTACGGCTTTAGAGCAGGACGTTCTACCATTGATGCGATTGCAGAGGTAGTGGACGCGGTCCAAAAGGCAGAGGCATATAGTCGCACCAAGCGACGGATCGTCCTGTTGGTGACACTCGACGTCAGGAATGCCTTCAACTCTGCTAGATGGGTGGATATTTTGGACACGCTGGAAAACTCTTCTTGTTCCAGAATATCTAATGCGGCTTTTGAGGAACTACCTAAAGGACCGAAGCCTGCTCTACGACACGACACAGGGCCAACGAAGGATGGAAATTACATCGGCTTTTGCCCAAGGATCTTTCCTCGGTCCGGACCTGTGGAACGTGTCTTACGACGGGCTACTGAGACTTGAGATGCCAGATGAGTCGCACTTGGTTGGCTATGCGGATGATGTTGCAGCTCTGGTCGCTGGATGCACCGTTGAACAAGCGCAACTTAGGCTAGGTATGCTAATGCGCCGAGTGAGAGACTGAATGACTGCTCGCGGGCTGAGTTTAGCACTGGAGAAAACCGAAGTGGTCATCTTGACAAAAAAGAGAATCCCTAGAGTAAGGATGATCAGTATTGGAGACATGCAAATCAAATCGAAGCCAGCGGTGAAGTACCTGGAGCTACTGATCGACTAGAAGATGAGTTTCTCTGAGCAAATCAGGGCAACGGCTGAGAAGGCTGCTTCGGGAATATCGGCCCTGACTCGACTTATGGCCAAGGTAGGCGGACCCAGCCCATCAAGAAGACACCTCTTGATGAGTGCTGTAGGGAGATAGTTGTCCGCGAGGAGAGACAGCGCTCGCTCAACGATTGGCAGCAGTCTTGGATGAATTGCATGAAGGGAAGATGGACTGCCCGCCTCATCCCGGATGTGAGACCGTGGCTAAATCGAAGGTATGGTGAGACTGACTTCTATCTGACCCAGCTTTTGAGCGGACACGGGTGTTTTCAGTCTTACCTGCACAAGATCGGTAGGTCACGGTCTCCCGATTGTCGGTTTTGCCCAGGAGAGGGGGACAATGCCTGTCACACATTTGTTGCGTGTACAAAATGTGTCAGGCTGTGAAGGGAACTTTACAGGGAGACGAGAGAGCTCACCCCGGATAATATAGTTGCGGTGATGCTCGAATCGGTTGACAAATGGAACCAGGTGGCACATTATGCTCGGGCAGTCCTAAAATATAAAAGGGACTCACAGCAGCCGGGGGCGCTGGGGCTGGGGGATCGCTCTTCTGGCATTTCCTCTTCCCCTCACCCCTTCCACTAGGAAAGGGACTCCCCAGCTTGAAGGCGCTTCACGGCGTAACAAAACGAGACCTGGCCCGAAGTAATGTGTCAAACGGTTCCAGGCTGGGTTCTCAGGTTGACAGGGGAGGTGTTTAGTGGGTAGTCCAGTCGCGCATGGGAGTCCCACGCGTTGTGCATAAATAGCATGCACCTCCCTACCACAAAAAAAAATTACGATGCAGGGAACAAGAAGTAATCCATTACGTAGACTGATAAGACAAGTATTGCTGGTGAAACCGACGGGTGGCAGATTATACGCAGATATGTTGCGTGAAATGAGTGGGGCTATAAAGCCAGAAAACAACCGAACCAGACGTGGGATATCTGTAGTTGAGTCTTCGCTTATATTCAAGTACATGTAATTGTACTTAAAGAATTGGGAAAACAACTCCTGAAGAAGTGAGATTGAAAATACACCCATTACAATTCTAGTACTTCTTTAGTATTTAAAAAAAAGTGTGATTGGAATTAGATGCCAACAGTATGCAATTCCTTTTCAGTACTTAATATATCCACTCCTATCCGCTTGTTTACTTGTCTTGTCCGTCCTATCCTAGAATATTGTTCTGTAGTTTGGTCCCCCCGATACTCCTACCTCACGAACTCGTTAGAGAACGTACAGCGTAAATTTAGTCGAGTTTTGTTCTACAAACTCAAACTCCCATATCAATCCTATGAATGCCGCTTATCCTTTTTATGTCTTCCGACTTTGTTGTCCCGTCGCATCTACTTGGATCAGTGTTTTCTGTATCAACTATGTTACAATCAAATCTCTCCAATATTATATGCTTACTTACACTTCCGTCAATCAACGCGTCCTTCTCGATTAAACACTTTGTTCGAGGTGCCCTTTGCCCGTACAAATTTATACTTTCATTCTCCCGTTGTGCGAATGTTAAGGAAACATAATTAACTTGAGCTTGGTCCTTTTTCCGATTCCTATTTTGCATTCAAAATAAGACTAAGAAACCTCGTCCTTACAACTCATTTTGAATAGTTCGACTTGTTGTTTTTTTTTTCTTTTCTGTTTTTGCGCTTTAACTTCATTTTTAAGCCTGTTAATTTTATATTAACCTTTTCATAGTTTAATAGACAATAATGCCTAATTTTTCAATATTAATATTATTTAATCTTCCTAATTTTTCTTTGCTTAATTTAAGTTTTCATTCTTACTTGTTTCTGCTTGTCGTTTTTCCATTTTGTAATTGGATTTATTTTAATCTGTTAAATGGAATTGTAAATAAATAAATAAATAAATACATTGTCTAGGAAAGGATGTTCATATTGCATCCTAAATCTACCATATACATATATAATCTACAATACAAACGCATTCAATTTGGTTCAGCAAAATACAAAGCTCCAATGAAAAACGTCATAAAAAGGCTATCTAAATTGCCTCTTGGAGCAGTTATAATAGGTTTTCTTCAGTGGATGACAGGGATCAATACAGGATATTTACCTCATCTGTATGGGACACAATTTGGTCCAAAGATATAGCATGTACATGAAAAATAAGCTTCGTATATACAGCCGACAAATATAACCTATGCTACTGTAGAGATGTGCAACCTAGAATCCTACAAATGTTTCCGAAAAGGGCCTGGATGTGTTTAAATGCAGAGTGCTCAGGAGGATGTATGACATAGTGAAGGATGGAGCAGAGTAAATACTTCCTTACAATGATGAATTTTTATAGTTTCAAAAATGATTCACCTGTAGCCTCATGCATAAAACTACGCAAACTGCTATGAATAGGACACGTGGAAAGAATGGAAGAACGATTAAAAGTAGAGCGCTATTGAAGTGCCCAGTTGGGAAACAAAGGAAACGATGAAAAAATGCAAAGGCCTAGTTGAAAGAAAAATTTCAAAAAAATGTTGTTTCTTCAATCGAGCTTAGTCGTTTGACTCAGGCGGTTTATGTAGAGCTTACTTGAAGGCAGTTCTTATTTTTATAAACTCAACTGTAAAGGATTAAACATGTATAGATAGTTGGCAAAGTATCTAATGAAAAATCATACATATATTTCGACAAATATACGAGCGTATTTCGTGAGTAGGCTGCAGCTTTCTTCAACAAGATAGTAAAGGGTTTTCCAATAAGAGATGTTATTTTGAATAGCCCGCTATTTTGGTAGATGTCACTTTTGAAGCTGTCGTTTTTTGATATTTGATAAGTAAAAACTACGCCATTAATGAAAATGGAACGACACACGCATCAACAATGCATTGAAATTATTCAAATTCACTATAAAAATGGTGAAAATTTGGCAGAGACGGTTCGTAAAACTCGAACATTTTTGGGCCGTTGTGAAGAACCGTAATAGAGAAATTGGTGGAAAAATTCGAGCTGTTGGGACAACTTAGTGATGTGAAGAATAAAACCCGTAAACGTCACTCAAGAACAGCCGAGAATATTCCTGCTGTAGCCGAAAGTGTTGAAGGAAACCCAGGTTTGTCCATTCCACGTCGTTCTTTGGAATTAGGCATTCCACAAACGTCATTACACCATATTTGGTATAAAGATTTGGGTCTTAAGGCTTATAAAGTTCAGTTCACACAAGGAATCAAGCCGGTCGATCATCAACAACGTAGTGTCTTTGCTCCTTGAAATGCATGAAAATGATCCGGAATTCCATCGAGAAATCATCTTGAGTGATGAGGCCCATTTCCACCTCGTTGGCTTCGCCAACAAGCAAAATTGTCACATCTGGGGCTCGGAAAACCCAAGAATCATTGTTAAAAAGCCTTTGTATCCTCAACGTGTGACTGTTTGGTGCGGTTTATGGTCGACCGGAGTCATTGGACCTTACTTTTTCAAAAATGAGGCTGGAGCAACAGTTACGGTGAATGGATTGCGCTATTGAGGGATGATTAATAATTTTTTATGGCCGAAACTGGATGATACTGATCTGGACAACGTTTACTTTCAACAAGACGGCACTACGTGCCACACAAGTAACGAAACCATTGATCTTTTACGGGAAAAGTTTCCGGACCGTGTTATCTCTCGAAGAGGTGATCACGATTGGCCACCCAGATCTTGTGATTTAACACCTTGCGACTTCTTCCTTTGGGGCCACGTGAAAAAAAGGTCTACGCCAACAACCCAGCGTCGATTCAAGACCTCAAAGATGGAATTCGTGAGGCTATCGAGGACATAGGGCAGCCACTTTACGATTTGGTTATGGAAAATTTCATGAGAAGGATATGGTCCTGTAAGCGTGGGTGCTGGTCATTTGCCTAATGTTACTTTTAACTATTAACGACACGCCTTTTTCTTTGTAATGAAATAAAGATTCGATCATTTATTTTAAAAAATGGTATTTTTCTTTTAATATCAAAATAACACCTCTTATTGGAAAACGCTATATGTTTCGCTACCGATAACTTGATGTTGTTCGTGTTTCCCCGTCTAATTGGCACTTCTGCTTCTTTATTGTTCCTCTAACCATATCTTGACAGTTCTCGTTGTTTGTCAGATATATTTTTTCACATGTTTTGCACATAATTCTGCCGCTCTTCCTCTTCTTTTTCTTTTTGCCTTTTGGATTCATGAATATACTTTTATTTGATTTCATACGCTGGTAGGAGCTAACTGAATATTCACTTCCTTCAATTTTTTTGCTAAATCGCTAGTCAGATTTGAATGGCTAACTGCTATCTTTTGCTGTTTGTTCTGTTGTTGTATCTTGACTTCATTAAATAGCGTCGTTAAGCAATCTCAATTTTTTTCCTTTTGATATTTTTAATCATGTTTGCTTTTGTCTTTTTGTAGCTCTTTATAACATTTGTATCTAGGATATAGTTTTCTTCCTCTTCCTGGTTCTCTCTGTCCATTGGCACTGTTAGCAGCCTATGTATTCAAGTCCGGAAATTCGCCATTTTTTGTGAATAGGCATGGTTTGATATACTCAATACCGTCCTTTGTGTGCTTGTCGGCTTTCGGCGAATATCCGGCACCAAGTTTCCACTGGATCTTCAAATCTAAAATTGAAGTTTCATTATTGAATTCTTTTTCAATTGTATATTATTTTGAACTTCTTCTTTTTGGACTATGACAAAAATGCCGTCTACATATTTAGCCCAAAATTTAGGCATTATCCGTTCATTTTGAATGGTTTTTTCAAGCCATCTTATGATCAATACACTTTAAAATGATGAAATGATGAAAATACCTCCCTCTTAAAAGTAAAATAATTTGCCGCTCTCTTCCTCCCTTCATTTGTGCTGTTCTTTGCGATTAACTTGTTTCCCAGGATTACCAGAGCTTTTATGACGGGTATACTTGGGAAAAGAGCCTTGTTATTCTGATTAATTAGCTGGTGGAAACAGCTCGTCGATGGCCAGCACCATGTCTCCTCTTTTGAGTAATTAGAAGTTTTTATTCCATTTATTGCTCGATGGCGCTGGATATATTCTTTTGACCATTGATTCTAGAAGCTCTGAATGAGTTGTGTAATGTGCCTGCCATTTAGAAAGTGTTGTTGTTTCGATTGATTCTAAGTTTGGTTCTGGAATCAGGGATAATGGCTGGACAATTAAATAACGGCCTGGAGTGGGATTTTGTAGATCATCGGGGTCGTCAGTAAGCGCACAGAGTGGTCGAGAGTTAAGGATCGCTTCAACTTGGGTCAGGATGGTGCTGAGTTGTTTGTAGCTAAGTTTTGCCTCTTCCAATATCCGCCAAAAATGGTACTTCATAGCTTCAACAGTGAATTTTCCTCCGAAGTGAGGTACTGATGGAGGAATCAGATGCTACCTGAGATATGCATTTTTCTAGCATCTCAGATTGCTGTGAGAAGAGATTCTTCAATTCTGTATCGCTTTTCTTAAAATTAGTTCCGCAATCGCTTTTCAAGCTAGCACAGATGCTTCGTCTTGAAGTAAAACGTTTGTAGACTGCAAGAAATGCTTCCGAGGAATAATTAGTGGCAATTTCAAGCCAATTAGCTGATATCGACAGGTAGACGAAGATGTAATGATTTTCGAAATTCCCGTGTAGGACACGGGTGCCAATGGTCTGGCACAAGCGTCAGCGAGCTATAAACAATACCGAGCTCAGCTAACAAGCTTCGCTTAACGACCGCGTACGCGTGCTTGACGACTAGCATTTGTGGAATCATATGAAGCGGGTTCTTGTCGAGCCACGAAGCTACACTACAAAATACCTACCACGCGTACTCTACTCTACAAGATGTACCGATTAATTTTTATTCTCTTTAGAAAAGTTCTATTAGGTGTCAATTAAGTTACTCTACAGTAATTCAATATTTATTTGCCTCGTTAAAGTTAGCGGACACGGAGGCTTGAGACAAACGCAAACATTCTACAAAAACCAACCGTTACTTTCTTCGAAGAAGGTCGTTGCATTGCAAGAGGAATGTCAAACCTAAGGATGTTAAAGTGGCTGAAGTGAACCACTCATCTCTGCCTAAAGGATGGAAACTTACGGATTTAGTTTACTTTACACTCGTAAAACAACAAACTAAGCAGTTTCAACGGGGTGACCACCTTATCTCTTCAGGAGCAGCCACTCCTGATCACCACGGGGCTGCTCGACTGTTCATGTTTATTACAAAGACTACTATCATGCTTTAATACAGTTGTGCTTTTCTTTTCCAAGTTTTTAGGGTAAATGGGCCTGCGTATTCAACGCCTGAATGAAGTGACTCGTGAAGGTGGTAACTGGCCCATTAGGTATTGGGTATGCTATTTCCTGTATCAAGTGCAAGTCACCCAATTCAGGATTAAGGAATTGACTGGAGTTCGACCTCCGATGATCCAAAATTGTTGTCTAAGGACTGCTAACGTTTCCTGAGTTAATCCATGTAATGCTTTGAAGTGAGTTGCTCTGATTACTAGCGTTGAGACATGTTAGCTTCGTGGTAAAATACACGGGCGTTTATGGGAGAAGCTGAAGTTGGAGTTTTCTAAGTGCCCAACAACGCATGATAGTTCGAGGGGGCAGAGGAATGGATTAAGTCTGTTTTCAGGTCTTGAATTTCCTTGAAGAAGTATTTCGGCTGCATGTGTTTGACTATGAAGTTAGTGGCCGAGGAGAGTTCCGATGATGTAACAGGGGATCTTAAAGGTTGCGATGATCGTTTCGTGAGGAGGATTATCATTTGTTGACACATCGCTGCAACTCTAAGTAGTTTATCCCATGAGAAGCATCGAGTAATATGATTCTGAGTGTTTAACTGATTGTTCTTCTAGGTCCTCTACAACAGTTGTTTGAATTTTGTTGCAAGTTAGCCAGTCATCTGAAGGGTTCTAAACCCATTGAGGTCCATTCCACCACAGTGGATAAATTTTGAGTTCCTCGGCAGATAGTCCTCGACTTGTACAATCTGCTAGATTTATTTTTCTGCGATATGACGCCATTGTGCTCTGGGTATGGTTTCACTGATGTAGCACACTCTATTATGGACGAAGTCCTTCCATCGTGCAGGTTGGTTCTTGACCCGAGTGAGGACTACAGTTGAATCTGTCCAAAAGTGAATAGGAGAGTCATTCAAATGAAGAACTTTCTGGCAATGTTTGGCTAATTTGACCGCCATTCTTGGTATTGTCATCCGTTTTATAGGGGCTAATTTGGTTTTTGAGTATAGTAAATGAGCTTCAGTTGACGGTTCTGTTCATGTTCTTGTAAAAATTGCTGCTGCCATAGCCACTTTCGACACACCGCATAAACCGTGACGGTTAATGCATGCAGCAGGTTGAAGTTCAATCAATCTTTAAATTTGAATAGTGACTAGTTCGTTTACAGTGATTGACGTTGGTACCAGGTGTTCAATTAAGCTGTTTGAAGCTCATCATCCCATTTCAATTTAACTGCTCAAAGTTCTTGCATAAAGATCTTAAGTTGTATGAAGACTGGTGATAGTAATTCCATACGATCAAATTGTTGAGCAATTTTTGACAAGACTGCTCGTCTGGTGATTTTAGTAGGTGGCAATGATGAAAACTTAAAGTGTAACTAGTCAGTCGATGGATTTCAAAATAAATCTAAGGCTCTGATTGTGTTATCTTGGAGCTGAATTGAGGTAGGTAGGTGTGATGTTTGCTTTCAAAGAATGTGAGCATTTATCTTGACTTTTGAATTGAAGTGCGGTTTGATCAAGACAGTCACGCCACCGCTGGCCCCCTGGATAAAGTGCTCACCAAAAATACACAAAGAGGGGAAAGAAATGCGTGAGATTATTTCGGCCGTGAATGCACCGACCCAAACACTGGCAAGATGGTTGATGAATGAATTTAAGGGAATAACTCAAATGAATAGTAGATCGGTAAAAAAACAGCAAAGAATTCTCTGAGAAAATTCTAAAGTTTGGCCCACCAGCGCAAGGTGAAATTATGGTGTCTTTCGACGTGAAAGCTCTATTCCCGAGTATCCCGGTGATGGAAATACTGAGATACATAGAAGATTGGCTTTCTCACCAAGAAAATTCATTATCTTGAAAAATAAAAACTAGGCGGTATATACAACTTGCGAGACTTTGCATGACCGGAAATTATTATATGTATTATTTATTATATTATATATATTATTTATTATATATTATATATTATTTATTTCTTCGGCGAGATATTTATGACAAAATTAGAAGGGGGACTACAGGAGAAAGGCCAGTTACCAAAATATTGGGTCCGATATGTGGACGATGTGTTTGCGCATGTGAAAAGGAGTGACGTCGAGAAGGTGCTTGCTGGCCTGAATCGAGCCCACAAGAATATAGTATTCATGATGGAGGAAGAGGAAGACGGTAAACTATCGTCCCTAGATACAGTAGTAAGAAGAACTCAAACAAATATAACTTTCTATGTATACAGGAAAGCAACTCACACATAGAGAATGATTCCAAACACATCAAATCATTCGTAGCAAATCAAGGTTTCTCCGTGCAGAGCCATGACCTACAGGATGCTCGATTTGCTGCTAAGCAAAGAAGCTATGGAAAAAGAGATGGAGCACATTGTTGAGACAGTTCGACTAACCGGCTTCAAGGATTCGACAATTAGGAGAATGGCACAGAAGATCCAGATAACTAGACAGCGACAGGGGCGATCAACATTATCAAATGCGAATACCGAAGGAACGTACTGGAAGGCTTTAACTTATTACGAAGGTATCAGCAATTGCATAAAGAGGTGAATCAATCAGCTCAATTTTGCAAGGTTAAGCGAATCAAGCAGCAAGAACCAACTCAAAAACGTTCTCGGATCAACGAAGGACAAACGCGAACCACACGAAAAATCTGGTATCTATCGCATCGAATGCCCCACTTGTGTAGAAGTGTAAATAAGTCAAGCGAGGAGACTCATCGGCACGCGAATCAAGGAGCATCTAGGCGAAGCAGCAGCCGCAAATAAGAAGGAAAGAGCTTCGAATTTCAAGTCAGTGGTAGTCGAACATATTATCACGAAGAGACCCGAGATAACAATGGAGGACGCAACGGTCATCAAGGAAGGTAGAGACATAAGTGAATTGGATGTGCTGGAAAAAAAGTTGATGAATCAGAATGACATAAACTGCAGATCATGGCTATTTAAATTAATTAAATAATAATTTTTAAAAACAATATTTGTGTAACAACCCTTTTGTAAATTGCCTTTCCTACCTTTTATTAGCGAATTCCTTTAGTTACCTTTTAATGGTCTAAAGTAAATTTTCTTAAATACAGTTAGCATATAAGCAGGAATTACGATTACGGTCGAAAATCGACTTCAAGAAGAAAAATAAAACATACATAATTAAAAGGTAGCTTTTTATTTCTACTTTCAGTTGGAGTATTTTGTGAAAATGCGCTGCTGGTTACGAGCATGCTACCTTTGATTCGTTGGTGTGAAGAATTGTGTGGTGCTTGTGTCCGCATTTTTTGCAGCGTCTTGTCCACTTGCAATTGCTTATCCTGTGATGTCCAATACAATTGAAACACAGTCCTTTCGCTGTTATGAGGCCTTGACGCTGGTGCATGGTCTTTGCTGTTAGTTGATCCTACTAATATGTGTAGTGGTTGGTCGAGCAGATTGCACATGTGAGTAATTTTTCTACAAAGTTGGCTCAAGCTGGTGCTTGTTTTGATTTGGATCTCAGAATGTCTGTTTGCGACATTTCAAATGACTGTAATGACAGAAGTCGTGATACAATGAATTTCTTTAACGCATTCCAAGTTGGTGCAGCTCTTGATGCTCAGAGATGAAGTTTCCAGGCTTTCATTGAATCCTAGTCCTGGCGTTGAACAGCCATAAGGACTAGGAAATCACCACAATGGTAAATTGGTCTTCCTAAGGATTCTAGGTTACGGTAGACTTCACCAAATGGCATATATGAGTTCTCGAGTTCTGTTGCTGAATCAGTCATCATTTTAGTTAATGAAAACAGCTTTCTCAGCGCGGAATTGACATGATGCTATTCATTTTCATCAAAGTCGAGAACCGTTTCCCAGGCTTTTTGAAAGCTCTCATATATGGAAGGTGTGTTTTCAAGTAGCGATATGGCTGGCCCTTCTAGATGAGTCTTCAAACAGGTTAGTTTCTCTCCCAGAGGTGTCGATGGATTATTGTACACCATTGATATATAGGGTTTTCCATTAAGGACATAGCAATAAATAAATAAATTTCAATAAATCGATTATGAGGCATGCTGGATGGCTAGTGGCATCGTCTTGTTAAAACCACATATCGTTGATGTCAAGTTCATCCAATTTCGGTCACAAATAATCTTCCAACATAACACGATAGCGCTCTCCATTGACGGTAACATGACGACCGTTTTCATCCAGGGAAAAATACGGCCCAATCACACCTTCCGTATGAAAACCACACCAAATATTAATTTTTTGCGGATGCAATGGTGGCTCAAGAAGCATATGTGGGTTTGTCGTTGACTAATAATGCATATTTTGTTTATTAACGAAGCTATTGAGTTAGAAATGAGTTTCATTGCTGAAGATGATTTTTCAATAATAGTAATTAATATTAATTTTTTATAATTTCCAAAGGTTGCTGGTTCGAGCTTCCATGACAAAAATGTTGACTTTTACCAACGTTATGACATCGAATTTGGCAAATCCTCTGTCATCACCAGTGTTTTGAAGCTGACTTAAATATGATTTATAATTTTTTTCTTGAAAAGCTGTCAGGCCTTTTTTTCTTGAAAAATCAGTTCCAGGACTTCTTGCACATACTTGTGAGCATTAATGCTGTCGCTATGAAAGACGACCAACTCTGTAAATGCGTCATAAGCAATGGCACCCCACACCAGTATTGAACTTCTATCATACGCCGCTGTTCCAACTGCATCAAATTCGGCAAATTTTTCACCCGACGTCCATCAGGACCTCATACATTAATTCTTGATTCGTCAGAGAAGAGAACTGCTGGCTTTTCAAGAAAAAAAAGAGAATTGGCCTGCAGGTATCAAATAAAGAAAATAATTTACTATAAGACATATCCATTAACGTTTTGATTGAAATTTGTAATTTCAATCACTGAAAAATGCTATTACTACCATAGATAATTCTGGAATTTGCCAAGTAATTTCTGAATAAACGATGGTTAAAGTTATTTTTAACTAACGCATCCTTATTATACCCCCGTAGGGTTTCCATGTGGAAATCTTCAATGATATCTTATTAATATGCCTATTATCTCAAGACACCTTAAAACTGACACTCAGCTATTTCATATCTATTAAGAAAATCATATGCTCTACATTAGAAAGCATATGCTCACTATCAAACTCACAAGTGAAGGGATTTTAACTTAAAACAAAACGACAAAAAGATACTCAAAACGAGTCTCTACCAAACTTTGTATGCACACACCATGTGATTTTTTCCCGCCTAACTTCGCATACGGTTCCATTCGACTTGAATTCCCTATTCTCACGGTTAAATATAAATACCTTGCGAAAATTTCTAACAGTATCATTCAAGAACTTCACAAAGTTTGTTCGTTCAACTGTAATTTCAGTTTAAAAGTTTCCTTTTAGCTTAAAGTTAAAAAAATCCTCCAACTTAGTCAATATGAAACTTTTCGTAAGTTCTTCTTTTATAGTTTCTTCGTGTCACTATCATTGTTAATTTTGTTTTGATAAGTTTATCGACATAAAGCGATGTACTCGAATAGTTTTGTAGTAAAGAGTTGATTCATTATAACATATGAGTAGATATATTTGAATTTTCGGTTTAAGTTTGCCTAACAAGTTTTCCGCCGGCTATGTGTCGAGTTGCTCTTGTCTCATGTGTGAGTTTGTTGGAAACTTATCATATGAGTAAGTTTCGTGTACGCGGGATGAATACGAGCATTTATTTTGATGGAAAAATTTCAAAAATTGATAATATTTCCAATTGATATGATATGATTTACTGGAGTTTAGAATGTGATAATGCTAAAATATCCGACTTGTTTGAATTTAATCCTCCTAATACTTTTTCATATCCTTCATGTCGCAATGACGTATCGCAAATATGTAAATTTTCATTGTGATATGATATTTGCACATACTTAATTCAAGTTCAAATGTATATCATATTAAAATTTGAGGAATTAGTGGATTGAAAATCTGATATATAAATTTGGTAGAAGCTAGAACGAAAGACTTAAGCTAGAAACTGGAAATTATTCTACCATCTAGATTCATTAGAATTTGAAAGTTTCTTTTGAAAAGTAGGCTTTTAAAAAGGGTTTATTTATCATATTTTACAGATTGCTCTCACCATCTTGGCTGTCAGTGTTTATGCTGCTGAAGAACAATCATCGGACAGCGCCAAAACTAAACGTCAATTGTACGGCTACAGTCATGGACCAGTAGTTGCTGCTCCAGCCTACGTTGCTCATGCTCCATCATATGTAGCTCATGCTCCATCATATGTAGCCCATGCTCCAGCTGTTGTAGCCGCAGCTCCAGTTGCTCGTTTCGCTTCTTATGCTGTTGCCCATCACCCAGCACCAGCTGTAGTTGCTCATGCTCCAGCTGTTGTTGCTCATGGTCCTGTTGCTTATGCTCATGCCCCCGTAGCTTATGCACCTGCTCCAGTTGCTTATGCTCATCATTTCAAATAGACAAATATCATTTAGGAAAGGATGATTGAAATGATTGTATGCGGACACCAGTATTTAATTTAAACTGAATATAGTCACGAGGTTATAGTAGAGCTGAAATTTTGTTTGAATGAATCTGGGTGGAATTGAATTAACGCTTAATAAATGTTGTTTTTAGTTGCAAATTGTGGTTTTGAAAACACTTTTTTGAGAGATCAAAAAGCTAAAGGATGTTTGCATATGCAGAACACTATATAGAATGAATTCTCGGTAGCCTTTCTAAAGGATGCAGAAAATTCAAATAATGTGATTCTCCAGGGAAGACCCCTTGAAAAAAAGGACAATATTGATAGTTAGAAAATTTTTATGTTATTTCTTCCTACCGCATAAATTGTACCTTTACCAGATATATTGGATAGTCTAAAAGGTATTGAGCCTTTGTTGTCGCTAGATGGTGTTCATTGTCATATATTGGGCAATATTAATCAGATTGAGTCAAACAGACATGCGTTTGAAAGGTGACATTCCGGTCTACAATTTTCATATCGACAGTTTTGTATTTCGTCATTTGTGTCAAAAGTTGTATTCATTTAAAAATGAGTGAAATTTCTGAAAAAATTCGTTATATTTTACAATATAACTACGATCAAGGTGAGAATGCATAGCAGGCTCGTGAAAAAATTTGTGGCGTCTACGGTCAAGATACTTTATCAAAAGCGACAGCCAAGAGATGGTGCGCTCCCTTTCGTTCCGGAAATTGTGATGTCAAAGATGCACCTTGCTCAGGTCGACCAATCACTGAAAATGTCGATGAAATCTTACAAAAAATTGAAGAAGATCGACACTTAAGCAGACATGATCTTGCTAAGGAACTGAATATCTATCACCATATAGTTTTGAACCATTTTCGTAAGGCTGAATACACAAAGAAGCTCGACGTTTGGGTGCCGCATGAGTTAACACAAAAAATTTGATCGACTGAATTTGCATTTGCGAAATGCTAATAAAACGCAACGAAATCGAACCATTTTTGAAGCAAATAAAAAAAAGTGAATCATCACAAATAACTTCCAAGCCAGGATTGACACCAAATAAGGTTGTGCTGTGTGTATGGTGAGATTAGAAAGGAATTGTTTATCATGAGGTGCTAGAACACTCAATTTGGCTCTGTACTGTCAGCAATTAACCAGATTGCAACAAGCAGTTCAATGAAGCCGGCTGGAATTGATCAATAGAAAGGGCGTTGTCTTCTATCATGCCAATGCCAGACCACACACATCTTTGATGACTCGGCTAAAATTGACAGAGCTTGGCTGGGAAGTTTTGATGCATAGCGTATAGTCCAGAACTTGCACCATCAGACTACCATTTGTTTCGGTCTCTGCGAAGCTTCCTTAATGAAAAGAAAAACTTCAGAGCCATGGCTAGGAAGAGATCTCCGGCATATACGCAACGAGAGAAATAAACTTTACAAGCTCCTTAAACGCAATAATAATGCCAGCGATGAGATCAAGAGAAAGTTTAACGAGATTGCTCTCGAATTCAAACTAAAATCCCAAGAAGCATATCAATCGTACGTTAACGTTGTAGCAGAGGAAACTATTTCCAATCCAAAAAAGTTTTTTGACTTTGTAAACGTTAAGCGTAAAACTCATGGCTATCCTTCGATTATGACAAACAAAGACTCGACGTCATCTTGTATAGAACAGATCTGCGAGTATTTCGCAGACCACTTTTGGCATGTTTACTCGAAATCTGCCACTCCACTAAATCTAGAGCCTCCGGAACAATCGTCTGAAATCCTTATAGAGAACATGTCGATTTCAGAAGATGAAATTCTCCAAGGACCTGGTGGAGATCTGATTCCACCCTGTTTTTTGGCCCTCTGCAAAAGTGAACTGACTAGACCCCTCTTCATTATTTTCAATAAATCCCTATCTAGTGGTATCTTTCTTACAATTTGGAAGCCATCCTTTATAACACCAATACATAAAAAAGGTGAAAAACGGCTTGTGGTGAACGACAGGGTCATTGCTATCTTATCTGCTATGCCAAAACTGTTTGAAAAAATTATTTGTAGTAAAATTTCTCCCATCATCGAACAATTTCTTAATGAAGAGCAGCATGGTTTCCGTAAAAACAGATCTACTACCACTAATCTAATCATTTTGACGTCAGATATTCTTTGTAGCATGGAGCAAGGAAATCAGATTGATGCCATATACACAGATTTTAGCAATGCATTTGAAAGAGTAAACCATGGAGTTTTGTTTGTAGCTTCGGCATATCAGGTTCAATACTAAGCTGGATTCAGTCTTATTTGAAAGGCCGCACACAATTTGTCAAGTTTAAAGGGCAGTTGTCGCGTGAGATCAATGTCGCCTCTGGGGTTTCTCAGGGCAGTCATCTCGGTCCACTTCTCTTCAATATTTTCATCACAGATCTTTCGGAAGCGCTGTCTGATATTTCGCACCTTTTCATGCTGACGACCTCAAACTATATCACAGTATACAATCTTTAACTGATGTATCTGTTCTTCAATCCAAACTAACCGCCCTCCACCAATGGTGCGATATGAACCACTTTCACGATCCTATTAGAGTCACGAGACACATTCCCATGTTGACCACGAGTACACACCACTACAATTATGCAGACAATGAGCCGATTAACAGATGCTGTAAGGCATTCAATAAGTTTAGCGATCTGTATTCCCCAACCACTTCCAAGTCCTGTTCTAAATCCAAAATATTAAAAGTCCTCAATTCATCGACTACATAATTAAGATTGTATTATTGTATTGGTATTTTACTTCAGTTAAATTTGATTTGTATTTTAATTTAAAATGGGCCTTGTTTGGAGACTGTATGAATAAATAAATTCACTTCAAAAAAGGACTGTTAAAATCACTTGGCTAAGTTTTTCGACGATTAACCACAGAAGTTTTACAAAGATGGAATAACGGCTCTACCCAAAATATGGCAAAAGGTCAAAGACAATAATGGACAATATCTACTTACATAAAATCCATTTTAAATAAAAGAAATATTCAATTGAAAAATTACAAAAAAGGCTCAGTACTTTTTAAACTTGCCAATATTTTCTTTCAAAATCAAATACAAATTCAAATATACACGCAAGCAAAGTCCTGGTGAACTATCGATAACACAGCAAATTTCACTGAATACACTAAAATACCGACAAATTCCTTAAGTTTCAATACCACAACTTAATTTCTCAACTACATTCTGTCATCACTCTTCACTATAAACAAGTTGGGTAAACAGACCTACGCTCATGTCAGAAGGGTTTTGTATTCAATTTACAAAATGCAGTCAACAGATCGAATCAAATGAAGAAAAATGTCAAAGACGATTTTATTGGAGAAAATATGAAATACGAAGATCATACTATTATTAACAAAGTTGAACGACTTTCGACTTCTGAGGTTTTTGGTATTGTTATACTCATAAATATCTTCCTTGATAATTTTTTCAGATATCCATCCGCGACGGAGGAAACACATTTTTCATGTATTTCCCCCCTGTGTCGCCACTGAAGCAAAAACTGATAGTTTAACAACTGTTTTGAAAAACTACCATGAAAACTTTCATTTCATACTCATATCGGCTATGTTTGATGAATTTTTTTTCAGGGGCCACTCTCCTGTACTGTTATCATAGATTAATGGCCAGTTTTTTCGAATTCTAGAATGGTTACAAAACCCTTTTGCTAGGAGCTCTCTCCCACCTCCTTGACTTGTTTTACTTATCAGCATTAATTGTAGGTACTCATCTTCAGTCATTCATTAAATTGAATCAAGTGTTCAAAGCATGCACCTTAAACGTTCAAGTTGAGAAAAATAACTCAAAATTATTCAATCTTCGCATTTAAAACAGTCACTATTTTGTTCTACGATTACTGATACCACTAGCTGAACCGATGCTCAAAGATATACATGACACCTATCATTCCTGAAATTTTCATGCAAATCCTAGCAAAACTGTTGTGTCTGAGTCGGTAAAAAGCGCATGTTGTTCCATAGCCATATGTTGTCATAGTAATAAATGCAGCGCATATTGTTCCATAGTAATACAGGAAAATTCAAACCGCTATAACTTCGCTAAATATGATTCAATCTTTATGAAACTTTCAGGATAGATGATCTTTATGAAACTTTCAGGATACCTTAAAGATTTTATTCAAGAAAACATAAAATCGATAAATCCTACTACAGGGTGGGCCAGAAAGGCGTACGATTTTAAAAACACTCTTGCGTTTGAAGCTTTAGAGAGGGGACTGCGCGGGTGGTGGGGTTAAGTAGCTCGGTTCTCGGAAATTTAGTCGCGATGGATCACTTCACCGGAGCGCAACGTGCATTCTGCGTTAAACATTATTAAAAATCACAATTCGTGCGCTATTGTTCATGTATTTCCCCTCCCTGTGCGCCCCTCGAAGCAAATTTTGCCAAACTAAGACCTGTTTTGAAAAGTTCTCATCAAGACCTTTCATTTGATACCCATATCGGATACCTTCAATGAATTTTTTTTTTTTTCGGGAGGTCACTCTCCTATATGGGGAGACCCCTCTTAAATACCTTATAAAATTTTTTTGTAGTTGAACTTTGAAGAGATCACCACTTTACACCTACACACAAAATTTGATGTTTCTAGCTTAAGTAGTTTCCGAGAAAAACTGCTGTGACACACGGACGGACGGACGGACGGACAGACTGGTCGCGAAACTAGTAGGGTTTTGTAAAATTATTTTACAAAACCCTAAAAACGGCTAATTTGAAAAGCGAGAAGTATTCTAAAGAGAGTCCAATTCATCATCAAATCATATATCAATTAAGAGTTAAAGAATGGATCTTCTGATCTATTGTAGAAGAGGTGATCAGGCATTATAAACAAAGTTGGTTGACGGTTGAGGGGGATAGGATGGCTAACCTTACTGGCGAAGCGCAAACAGCTCCAATGTCAAGCGTCATAATAAGGCTGGCTTTTAGTTTAATCAAAGAATACTGGCAAAGAAGGAGGAAAGTTGAGCAACAATTGACTATGTTAGATCAGATTTCAGACACTGTTAACGAAGGCTTTCAAGAAAGCCGCTAAAAACTCCTTCTCTCAAAGGTGACAGAAAAATAGCCTGCCCAAGAAGGAAAACTCGAAGACGTATCTGTCATGGTGCAGAGAATAGGAAGTAAGCCCTTACGCACACTCTACGGCAAGCACTGCTGGTGAAACCCGCGGATGGCAAGTCATACGCAGATGTGTTACGTGAAATGAGTGAGCTATAAAGATAGAAAACGTCCAAACCAGACGTCGGATATGATTAATTACTTTTGCATTTGGGTTTTCCATTTATTTTAAGTACAAGTAGTTGTACTTGAGGAATCGAGAAATAAATTCCCGAGGAATAGGATTTGAAAATGCACCCATTAAGCGCTGGGAAATTTATTCACACTCATTTCTTTGGTGCAGATGGCATTCAATTCCTTTTCAAGTATAGGGTTATCCATTTTACGCTTGGGAAAGTAAACCTTTTGAGGTAATTTTCAATTACTTTTCGGCACGTTTCCGGCAATATCTCGGCCATAACTTCACGAATATTGGTTTTCAATTGCTCAAGCTTTTGAGGATTGTTCGCGTAAACACGATCTTTTGCACAGCTCCATAAAAAGAAATCAAAAGGTGTAAGGTCGCAGGATCTTGCGGGCCAATTGACATCACTCAATCTCGAAATTACGCGTCCAGGAAATTTCTCTTGCAAAAGTGCTCGATTAGGCTGTGTTGTGTGGCTTGCGGCTCCGTTGAAGATTATGATCTGGATAACATGTGGTTCCAATATTATCCAGATCATAATCTTCAATTTTTCTCCAAAAAAAAATCCATAGCGGTCAGAATTGACTGTGATGGCCCTTCCTTGATTGTTTTCAAAAAAATGCGGGCCAATAACACCACCAGACCATAATACACCCCAAACGGTCACTTTTTCCGGATGCAAAGGTCTTTATGCGATCACCTGAGGATTTTGAGAGCCCCATATGCGGCGATTCTGTTTATTTACGTAACCACTGAGCGAAAAATGAGCCCCATCACTAAAGAAAATTTTGTTCGAAAAATCTTTATCAATGGCTTGTTGTTTAATTTCCCAATTCGCATACATTCTGCGTTGTGTATGGTCTTGAGGCTTAAGTTTTTGAGTGAGTTGGATTTTGTATGGATGGAGATGCAAATCCAAATGCGAAATCCGCCACAATGAGCCGTAAGACAAGCCCAAATGTCGAGCACGTCGAGGAATCGACAAATTCGAGTCTTCCTCCACACTTTGAGCAACGACAGCGATATTTTCAGCAGAAGGAATGTTGCGATGATGCACAGGCCTTGCAATATTAATAACCGATCCAGTCTTTTCAAATTTTCTCACTGTGTGCGAAATTGTTTGCTGTGTAGGTTGATTATGTCGACCGTAATCCGCTCGTAAAGCCCTAAATGTTGATACAGCAGAATCACCATTTTTATAATAAAATTTAATAATTTTAATGCGTTTTTTGACTATTAAACGATCCATATTTGTAAATGGCAAGCTTTCAAATAAAAAAACATGCTTTAGATGACATTTAATTTTGACAGATGTCAAATGGCAGGGTTATACTTTCCCTATTACGAAATGGATAACCCTGTAATTAATATGTATTAATTAGGAAAGGCTGGTCAATATTGCATCCTAAACTCACCGCTAACATAACCTACAATACAAACGCTCTATGCCTAGAAATTCTAAAATACTATCAAATACGTGAAGTACTTGAAAAGGAATTGAATACTGTTTGCATTCTACACCTTTCACACTGGTAATTTTAAAATTCCTAAAATAACGAGTGCAAGTAAAATACGGTAAATCTCTTCAAAAATCGTAATATAAGGGATCATTGGATGTGACTCAAGAAAGCAACAATAAGAAGAAGCGGAAACTTACTGGGCAGGCACTACTGGTTAGATCCACCGACGGGTGATCTTACGCGGATGTCCTGACAGAAATTAAGGGATTGTTAAAACTGAAGGACATAAAAACTGCTTCCAAAGCTGAACAGTTCACTTGTTTAGGGAAACTACTGGTGGAATCCGGATCAGAGGCAACAAACAAAGGTGCATACACTAACGCAGCCAAAAAGTCCTTGGAGAAAAAGTGACCGTAGCCTCATTCTAGAGATCAGGAAGATTGAGTTAATTACAGATTTGCTCGATATAGAAGATGCCTCAAAATGGCATTTCCCTAGTTTAAGCGGGATGAAAATTACGTTAACTAAACTAAATAGTGGAAACCAGTGCATGGTCATTGTTGAAACTAAAGAGATGAAAGTCAAACAATTTGTATAATATGGCAAAGAGCAATTCCTCTCCGGTATTTCAAGTGCCTCAGATACTGGCATACCACACAAGTCTGGAAGGAGATTGATAGGGGCTCCTTGGGCTGCAATTGTGGCAAAACAGGGCATACAAAGATAGAGTACAAAGAGGAGATACACTGTACCCTCTGGCAGGAGGTTTCAGGTACGGAGAAATGCTGTGTTTGCCAGGAAGTCCTAATCAATGCCAAAGCACTTCTGCAATCATGCTCCAAATTAATCTACATCGGAGCCAACTCACCTAAGATCTACTCGATGAATTTGTGAGAGACAGTGTACCAATTCGGAGTGCTTAAATCCGTGTAGAACACAGGTGCCGATTGTCTGGCCCAAGTGTCAGCGAGGTGTAAAGAGGACCGAGCTCAGCTGACTAGCTTTGCTTGACGACCGCATACGCGTACTTGTTGCTTAGTTATTTGCGGGATCATATGAGGTGGGTTCTTGTCACGTCACGAAGCTGCGCTACAAAGTATTTATCACGCTGTTACGAAAGCCTCAGTCCAAATATTACTCGGTCCGTGTTCCGTCGTTCCTCTCTATGTGCTGTGAATGACAACATACATATACGAAAAGCTGCGAATTGTAATCAAAGCATCTGTGGGTGCGACGTCGTATCATGGATTAGCAGAAGTGGGTGTGTATTAAGTATCAAACATATGCACACAAGACTTCGTAATCGAACGTACCGCCTCAGTGGAACGAATTGGTTACACGCATTCGCAATGAGGCGGTTCGAGCGAAAACTTGAGTTTTGTGGTTGCATCAGTCACAGAGAGATGGCATCAAACAAAAAACATTACAGTTGGACTTTGATCATTTACTTGTTAAATTGTATTCATTATTTTAGTCGGTAAGCAATTAAGTCAGCATAATTATGCTATAAAAGAAAATATAAGAAGCAAGAAAATCGAGAATTATTTCTCCATTCGATGGCTCAATGCGTGCGCCCGAGCTTATTCTATCCCAAGGTACTTAGGATAAGCAAACCAAGAATCTGTTCAACTGCATACTCAAGGCATCCGCCCGAGTAAAGTCAATAAATATAAGCGCCCCAAGGCAGTTATGCCCGGGGCCTGCAGTTGAACTAATAATTGATTAATTTATCAATCTGACTGCATAATCAAGGCGCTAGCCCGAGTATTAGCGTCCCAAGATTTGCAGCTGGGGCCAGCAGTTGGATTTTTAATCAATTGATTCGTATATATATCTGCGTGCTCAAGGCGTCAGCCTGAGTAATAGTTAAAGCTTTAATAAATAGATTGGTTTCTTGGAACTTCCTTTTCCCTTTTCCCATATAATTATGTAGGCATAACTCCGCAATATCTTGTTCTGTTATAAATTAATTAGCTTTGAAGAATTCATTGTAATTGTATAACTAAACAAAGAAGGAAATAAAAATTAACTCATTAAATAAACGAACACCTTTTCACTGATCTAATTGACAAGTATGAAGTGGCAGGTAAGTGTTATACAGGTATATCTTTCTCTCTCCGGGAACCTTGATGTGTATATAGGATACACATCATATCAAGCTCCCAGTGCATACCAGTATGCATAAAGTATACTGGTATAGCAACAATGCGTATTCAATTCTATAAGACATTCCAGTCTGTCTGCGTGGTGTTGTGGTTAGAGCATGAGACGCATAAGCCAAAGATCCCAGGTTCAAATCTCGTTGGTGAACAACGTGATTTAGTTCAGATGATTTTTCGAACAGACTACGAGTGTTCACTCAGTGGTGATATGTAAAGATTTAATCATATCATATAATAGCTGAGCAGACAGACACACGGGAGCATGATGCTGACCAAACTAACTTCCGAAAAAATCAATTTAGTCATGAAAATGAGATACTCTAACTATCTCTAAGCGATTGCCCGAGAGGGACTGTAGTGCTAAAAAGAAGAAGAAGACATTCCGATCAATTTTAATTATCTTTAGGAATGTTTTATTATATGTCACTTAAGCCACTCTATAGAACTTCAAATTTTTTTTGTCTCATTAAAGTTAGCGGACATTGAGGCTTAAGACAAACGCAAATATTGTACAAAAAGCAAGCGTTATTTTTTCTGAAGAAGGTCATTGTATTACAAGGGGAATGTCAACCTAAATATCTTAAAGTGGCTGAAGTAAGCCACTCACCTCTGCCTCACGAATGGAGACTTGGCGGGTGTTGTTAACATGAACCTAGTAAAACAATAAACTAAGCATTTTGAAGGAGTGACCAGCTTCTCCTCTCAGGAGCAGCCACTTCTGATCACTACGGCTGCTCGAATGTTTATGCTTATTACAATAGGCAAGCTACCTTGTTGCTGCTTACCGAGCAACCTCACAACAGAAGATCGCTATTATGTTATCCTGATATATCTGGTACTGACACTATCTGGGTTTGGAACAGGGGCAAGCAAATGGCTTTGTTTGGGTTCATTGTTTGAGAATTACATCTTTTAGTGTATATCTTACGCCAATGAGCCATTACTATCTTTTTAATCTAGGCTCAATGCTTTGGAGGACACTTTGGTTATGTGCTCGATAGAGGTGACTTCAACACTAAAGCGGTTGAATGGAGTAAACTTCAATCAGATCCTCAGGGTAAATGGATCCTGGATATGGCAGTTAGAACTGGGCTCCTTATATTTACTACCGGCTACACCTGCTTTCAACCGATGGTGCTTCGTCGCAACCATCCTGAATGTGACACTCGCTTTAGAGCCTTTAGTATAGATAGTTGGAGGCATTTGTTGCAGGAAGCAAAGGCCCAAGAGGGGTCGTAACGCTTCTAAGAAGAAGAAGTATTATAAGTATTGGGGAAAAGTTGGTTAAATTGGAACGAGTAGTGAAATGCCTGAGTATATTGATAGACTCGAAAAAAAAGGCTCCCCGAGCAAATTGTGGCAACTGCTGATAAGGCTGCAGTACATGTAATTGCACTTCCTTGACGGATAGCTAATAAAAGGAGTCCTGCTCCATCAAAGATATGACTTTTAATAACGTCTGTGCAGTTTGTACAACTTTATGGGTCAGAACTATGGGGTGACGCTCTCAACAAGTAGTTGCACTGAATGCAGTTAGCGCAGGCGCATGCAAGTTTCACGCATATACTGAATTGTTTCCATGTCGATGGTGTGGGTGATTGCAGAAGTGATACCCTTCTTACTCCTTGTTAGAGAGTGCAAAAATATCTATCTGCACAAAAGCGAAGGGGACAGAGAGGCGGTCACTAAAGAGGAGAGGTAACACGACCTCAGGGATTTGCTACAGTCCTGGAAGAGTAACATAAAGAGAGGATGGACTACGAGCCTGATCTCTGACTTGATGCCATGTCTCAATTATGAGGGCCTTATGGGACTGATTTCTATCTGACTCAGCTCTTGAGTAGGCATGGATGTTTGCAATCTTACTTGCATAAGATTGATAAGTCCTGGCCTTGCAACATCGAACAAGGTATGCACATTGTATCACAAGGACGCTGATGCGAGTCCAGCTGATCTAAAGGACCTCCTAGGAATAGGATCATGTTGGGTTTTCGGAGAAGCTCTGATCAAAGTTAAAGTTCTCCAATGAGCTGCATCCTGCAGGGATCAACGCCCAAGATCAACTTGATCAGTTTATCAAAGATATGAAATCTTTTCTGCTGTTACGCTAGAGTTCACTTGTATGATACCCTAACGAATCTGGTACTGCCATCAACTGGAGTTGTACTACTGCTGATTTCCGGGTGTAGAATAATTTACAAGGGAATGTTTTGGTTATGATATAGACAAAGAATTATTTGCACATTTGAATAAAACCCAAGACAGATATGTGGTACAGAACGTAACCTGGTATTTGTATACCAGAAAACCATAATACACTAGCAAATCTTTATAAACCTTGTATAAACTGTCAAATGTCCGATTGAAATGGCAGTAAATAATGAATCTTTTTTATTTTTGCCTATATTTTTCAAATATCTGTTTGTAAATTGGTTGATCAACACCCAAAAATTTATATTTTTAGGCCAAAATACATAAATATCCTCGGAAAACCAAATCAATTTGTTGCTTCTGCCATTTTACAGGGAAATTTTATTGATACTGGCAATTATTTCCTGGTATCGATACTAGGCTTATACCCAAGTTTGAAACGTTGTACGCCATGTTTAATGGTATGGCTAATAATAACTTTTTTACAACCCTTCCTCTTGCAAAACACTTATTACCGTGGAGTCTTACCGTTGTTGGCACAAAAAAAAACCATGCATCCTTAAATGTTATGGCAGCAAATAAATTACGACCGCTACGCTCAACAGTTTTTGGATTCCATGAATAGGTGACAATGTGTTCGTATGTACAAAAAAAAAAAAATAATAATAAAGCTGTGATTCTAATATCAACGCAGCAATAATTGAATCACGTATGATGAATCCTCAAGTGATACACAATTATACTAGGGAAATTGCCATTAAAACAATCATTGACCGTCAAGAAGTAATGGTAGAAGAATCTGGTCCATCAGTGCAGCGGGATACAAAGGGATCCTATCATATGGGTTGCAAACTTACCATAAAAAGGCGACGAAAAACACTTAAAAGTTGTATTCAATGTGAACTGCCCAAAACTGACGACAGATACAAGCCATATGGCAGCAGCGCTTACTACCACACACATGACCATTAGTAGGCCGACTTTGCTGGCTAACTTACATGGCGTTATATGAAGAATTGTGGAGGTGCCAACAAAAATTCGAGGTTTTGTACGGTTTAGAGACGGATTTCTACAGTGAAATCCAGATGATCCGCGGAGAACACAATAGCGCTCCTAGTGAAGTGAAAATTATTTCCGTTCTCATACCCGTTTAGTTTTTATCGCCTTCCAAAGTGAATTTATAGGAGTTTGTTTACATCTCAACGCTGAGCTATCAGTCGAAAGTGCAAAACATGTGCTTAATTTACTCGTCTTGGAAAGTTTAGGAGCACAATGGGCTACACAAGGTGAATTTATAGCATGCACGGAATGCGTTCGGCACGTTTTTTATTCGGAAAATAGTATATATGACGAAATATAAGCATTTGCTAATGCCGCAGTTGGGTGACAGCTACCGGAAGCTTGTCCATAGTAGGCCGACTAATACATATGCAAATTGCTACCATATGGCTTGTATCTATCGTCAGTTTTGGAACTGCCAGTTTGCGATGTGCATTCAAAAAATATTGTAAATAATAAATGAATGGCAGATAAGGGGAAGTGAGTGATCCCAAAGTGGAATTGGTTCCGATGAAAAACGCAGAGGCAGCGAAAAGGTTGTTTAAAAAGCCTAATGATGGATGGTCTCAGCCTCAGATTTTTTAACTTCTCGTACAAGCGTGAAAGGTCGTCCAACACCTTGCTGCAGGTCATCCACTCCATCTTTTCAGTTCTATGTAAGTTAAACATTTTCAAACTTAGTGCTTGCTGTTAAAGCATATGTTTTAAGTCAACCTCTCTAAATCCAGTCCAACTTTCTTCTTAAATTTTAGCTAAGTGTTGGCTAGTGCTATAAACCTTAGTCAACCAAGGTAACTTTTATAGTGTTTCCCATGTGTTGACTGTTAGCATACGCTGTTCGTCAACCTCGCTAAATTCTAGTAAACTTTCTTCCGGAATTTTTGCCAAATGTTGGCTTGTGGTGCAAACTTAAGTCGATTAAGGTAATCCTTTCAGCTCTGTGCAGGTTCGACTGATAGCACTTCGCTGGCAGTCAACCTCATTGAGTTTTTTTTGTTCTCCTCCCTCTAAGACTTTAGAGTATTGGCTAATGGCATTTTTATCCGCAAGTCGATCCTACTGTTTTACTTCTCGTCCCATTTGCTTGCGGTCAAACTCGTCTTTTAGCGTACATGGTTGTTTCCCCGTCATTAATCGGTTGACTTTTGTCTGGCTAAGCCGCAGAACTTCACCCTTCTGTTTATTCTACAGGTCCCCATTCCAGCGAGATTTGCGGTAGAGCGCCTCACTAAAACCAGCCGCAGGGCACCGAAGTTCAGCCGTATCCACTCGGGTGCCGCGTTTTGCCAGGTAGACACTCTTTTTTTCCTTCGGTGCCCCCGAGGATTTCCAGCCACATCCAGCACCTGCCCCCAGGACCTCGTAGACCATTGTAGGAGTTACTGGTATAGGAACCATGCGCAGGGCTGTACTCAATCTTCCTGGAAGCCTACTTACGTTTGCAGTGGATTGTCGTTTCCCCACCTGTGCAGGACCAGCTTCCCCCGTAGTCAGTGATGTTGAAACCAGATCAAACACCTCGTGGCCCGTCGACCCGTTCAGTCCGCAACTGTTCGCTCTGGATTCCAGTGACTACGAGGCCCTCCTGTGGAGTTAAGATGCTGATAGCCCCTGGATGAGTTCACCCGCCTCTCAACAGAAACAGTCGGACTTCTTCGAGGTAGTGCGTGCGTGGTAGACCAACAGGCGTCCATAGCCAAGTGTCCGGAAAACGGTTTCCTAATTACGGAGGGGATCAGGTTTGTTTGCACCTATCGCAGAAAGAGAAGCGACAGCATCTGTCCTGTAACGTGAACTAAAGTGCCGATTTCGTACACGCGGTCTTCAAAATCAAAAACTTTATGAACGTGAACGTATTTCGGAGTGAAGTTAAGTGTGGAAACATGGAGTGAAGTTAATTGCAAAAACAGAACAAACATTCTCTTGCAACATAGGTAGAGGTTAGAAAACTCATGTGTCAAAGCTGATGGAAAATTCGTAAGTTTTTAATAAAAAAAGGGAACTAAAGTGCCGATTTCGTACACGCGATCTTCAAAACCAAGAACTTTATAAACTTGAACGTATTTTGGAGTGAAATTAAGTGCAAAAACAAAAGCACATCACTTCAAACCTCAACTTCACACTACTTAAGCGAAGGTTGCTAATTTACTTCGGCTCTCACGACAGGTTCCGGATTCAGTACTCTCTATACTCGTATCTATGGACTCACGAAACAAAAAAAAATCCTCTGCTTCGTTAAGGATGGTTCGCAGAAAACTGGTTTCCAAATTAATAAGAAAAGTTCCTTTAGGAGAGTCAGAATAGTGCAATAAGGTTGATCGTGGACATTTAGATGATGCCTAAAAATACTTTGGGCAATCAATTCATTCTGATTATTATCGCTTACAGGTTAAAATAATTCGTTTAAAATAGGCATAATCACATATTTAGCAGACACGTAATGCTTGAATTTTGGACATGCTCATATTTTTTTCGAATTTATAGTATTTGGGATTCTTTTATATCAAGTGGTACATTCGTATTGCTCTATGATTTTCTAGATTCATAACATGATTTTCAATTCTGCCAGGATATATTATAAATACTCTTTTTATTCACGGTCTTTATTTCTTATCAATAAATATAAAACATAAATAAAATTAAATACACAACAATTACTAAATTCACTACCACTTTCTATTTGTCAAATGTTTCCTCCTTCATTTCCATGTGCGTAGCGTTTTTAGGGCTTGGATATATCCTTGTGAAAAATTGTGTTGAAACTGCAGGAGGTCTTTCTGAATCTTCCACATGATGTTGCATTGCCTTATTGTGCGCTAGTTCAATAATAAGTTTGATTTGCTCCGGCGTCAATGGTTTTGGATGTGGCCTTACTTTGAGTTGTTCCGGAGGTATCTCCGTAATCTCAGCTGTCGTTGATTCTGGTTCACGCAAATCTTTCCTTTTTGATTTAACTTGTGTTCTACCTCCAGCATCATTTTGATCTTCTGGTAGCCTTAACCGAGCCGGCAGTTCTGGGTGATGATGATCATTGTATTCTACTACTGGTTTAACATCTTCTACAAATATATAATAAACATATGTTTTTGGCTGATGTTGAAGGTAAGGAGGATAATGAGAACTGTAATATGGTCCATAATATGGTCCAGGATAAAATGCTCGACGGAAGCCTTCGCCCACTTTTGTATTTGTATTTTGACTTTGGACACCGTATGAATTTCCTAACCCTTGATCCAAGCCCACTGGTAATTGTGCTGCGTTGTTGTTATATTGTGTACGGTGTTCATAATTGAAGCCTAGTATATATGACGAAATATAAGCATTTGCTAATGCCGCAGTTGGGTGACAGCTACCGGAAGCTTGTCCATAGTAGGCCGACTAATACATATGCAAATTGCTACCATATGGCTTGTATCTATCGTCAGTTTTGGAACTGCCAGTTTGCGATGTGCATTCAAAAAATATTGTAAATAATAAATGAATGGCAGATAAGGGGAAGTGAGTGATCCCAAAGTGGAATTGGTTCCGATGAAAAACGCAGAGGCAGCGAAAAGGTTGTTTAAAAAGCCTAATGATGGATGGTCTCAGCCTCAGATTTTTTAACTTCTCGTACAAGCGTGAAAGGTCGTCCAACACCTTGCTGCAGGTCATCCACTCCATCTTTTCAGTTCTATGTAAGTTAAACATTTTCAAACTTAGTGCTTGCTGTTAAAGCATATGTTTTAAGTCAACCTCTCTAAATCCAGTCCAACTTTCTTCTTAAATTTTAGCTAAGTGTTGGCTAGTGCTATAAACCTTAGTCAACCAAGGTAACTTTTATAGTGTTTCCCATGTGTTGACTGTTAGCATACGCTGTTCGTCAACCTCGCTAAATTCTAGTAAACTTTCTTCCGGAATTTTTGCCAAATGTTGGCTTGTGGTGCAAACTTAAGTCGATTAAGGTAATCCTTTCAGCTCTGTGCAGGTTCGACTGATAGCACTTCGCTGGCAGTCAACCTCATTGAGTTTTTTTTGTTCTCCTCCCTCTAAGACTTTAGAGTATTGGCTAATGGCATTTTTATCCGCAAGTCGATCCTACTGTTTTACTTCTCGTCCCATTTGCTTGCGGTCAAACTCGTCTTTTAGCGTACATGGTTGTTTCCCCGTCATTAATCGGTTGACTTTTGTCTGGCTAAGCCGCAGAACTTCACCCTTCTGTTTATTCTACAGGTCCCCATTCCAGCGAGATTTGCGGTAGAGCGCCTCACTAAAACCAGCCGCAGGGCACCGAAGTTCAGCCGTATCCACTCGGGTGCCGCGTTTTGCCAGGTAGACACTCTTTTTTTCCTTCGGTGCCCCCGAGGATTTCCAGCCACATCCAGCACCTGCCCCCAGGACCTCGTAGACCATTGTAGGAGTTACTGGTATAGGAACCATGCGCAGGGCTGTACTCAATCTTCCTGGAAGCCTACTTACGTTTGCAGTGGATTGTCGTTTCCCCACCTGTGCAGGACCAGCTTCCCCCGTAGTCAGTGATGTTGAAACCAGATCAAACACCTCGTGGCCCGTCGACCCGTTCAGTCCGCAACTGTTCGCTCTGGATTCCAGTGACTACGAGGCCCTCCTGTGGAGTTAAGATGCTGATAGCCCCTGGATGAGTTCACCCGCCTCTCAACAGAAACAGTCGGACTTCTTCGAGGTAGTGCGTGCGTGGTAGACCAACAGGCGTCCATAGCCAAGTGTCCGGAAAACGGTTTCCTAATTACGGAGGGGATCAGGTTTGTTTGCACCTATCGCAGAAAGAGAAGCGACAGCATCTGTCCTGTAACGTGAACTAAAGTGCCGATTTCGTACACGCGGTCTTCAAAATCAAAAACTTTATGAACGTGAACGTATTTCGGAGTGAAGTTAAGTGTGGAAACATGGAGTGAAGTTAATTGCAAAAACAGAACAAACATTCTCTTGCAACATAGGTAGAGGTTAGAAAACTCATGTGTCAAAGCTGATGGAAAATTCGTAAGTTTTTAATAAAAAAAGGGAACTAAAGTGCCGATTTCGTACACGCGATCTTCAAAACCAAGAACTTTATAAACTTGAACGTATTTTGGAGTGAAATTAAGTGCAAAAACAAAAGCACATCACTTCAAACCTCAACTTCACACTACTTAAGCGAAGGTTGCTAATTTACTTCGGCTCTCACGACAGGTTCCGGATTCAGTACTCTCTATACTCGTATCTATGGACTCACGAAACAAAAAAAAATCCTCTGCTTCGTTAAGGATGGTTCGCAGAAAACTGGTTTCCAAATTAATAAGAAAAGTTCCTTTAGGAGAGTCAGAATAGTGCAATAAGGTTGATCGTGGACATTTAGATGATGCCTAAAAATACTTTGGGCAATCAATTCATTCTGATTATTATCGCTTACAGGTTAAAATAATTCGTTTAAAATAGGCATAATCACATATTTAGCAGACACGTAATGCTTGAATTTTGGACATGCTCATATTTTTTTCGAATTTATAGTATTTGGGATTCTTTTATATCAAGTGGTACATTCGTATTGCTCTATGATTTTCTAGATTCATAACATGATTTTCAATTCTGCCAGGATATATTATAAATACTCTTTTTATTCACGGTCTTTATTTCTTATCAATAAATATAAAACATAAATAAAATTAAATACACAACAATTACTAAATTCACTACCACTTTCTATTTGTCAAATGTTTCCTCCTTCATTTCCATGTGCGTAGCGTTTTTAGGGCTTGGATATATCCTTGTGAAAAATTGTGTTGAAACTGCAGGAGGTCTTTCTGAATCTTCCACATGATGTTGCATTGCCTTATTGTGCGCTAGTTCAATAATAAGTTTGATTTGCTCCGGCGTCAATGGTTTTGGATGTGGCCTTACTTTGAGTTGTTCCGGAGGTATCTCCGTAATCTCAGCTGTCGTTGATTCTGGTTCACGCAAATCTTTCCTTTTTGATTTAACTTGTGTTCTACCTCCAGCATCATTTTGATCTTCTGGTAGCCTTAACCGAGCCGGCAGTTCTGGGTGATGATGATCATTGTATTCTACTACTGGTTTAACATCGTCTACAAATATATAATAAACATATGTTTTTGGCTGATGTTGAAGGTAAGGAGGATAATGAGAACTGTAATATGGTCCATAATATGGTCCAGGATAAAATGCTCGACGGAAGCCTTCGCCCACTTTTGTATTTGTATTTTGACTTTGGACACCGTATGAATTTCCTAACCCTTGATCCAAGCCCACTGGTAATTGTGCTGCGTTGTTGTTATATTGTGTACGGTGTTCATAATTGAAGCCTATACTAGGTCGGAAATAGTGGTATCCAGAACCATTTTCATTTGACTGACCTCCATTATTGTAAGATGGAGGAGCTGGTCTGCTTTGTGGTGGACGGAAAATAGGAGTTTGCTTTGGCGGTTGGGTCAGGGAAGGGGAAACAGGTCCATTCTTTGGTGCTTGTTGCGGATAAGGATAGCCATATATTGGAGGATATGGTAAAGTACGGAAGCCATATTCAGGGTTAGCAGGATATGATAAGCCAGGGTATGGTGCTTGATCCTTAGGTTGATATGGTGATGAATTCAAACCTGGACCATTCTTTGGTGGGACAGGGTAACGCGGTCCAGGCGTAAATGATGGTTGTTGGAAGAAATGGAAGCTGGGAGCATAACTACTAGATCCCGGATAAAATGGTCCACCAAACTTTATTTCGTGTCCGTAGCTATCGTATTGCACTTTATGCTGATTCGGGCTAGCAGAAGGCGCTTTTGGAGGAACAGGCTTATAAATAACACCTGGATGTGGATATATTGCTAATTGAGGATATGCTGGATAATTATCTTTTCCAGAATTTGACGCTCCAACCGAATAAGATGTTCCTTTACTATCTGCAGGTGGTACAGAAGGCGAATATGCAGGTGCAGGTGGGTTCGGGGTTGAAAAAGTTTTTCCAGTTTCCGATGTTCCTGATGAAGATCCGCTTGTGTGGGGAGGATACAAAGCATTGCTGTTGCCACTCGCAGAAGGATGTATAGCAGGCGTTGGCAAACCTGATGAAAACGGTTTTCCACTTCCTGAAGCTCCTGAAGTTGGTTGAACTACATGTGTAGGGTGAAAACTACCTCCTCCAGCGTAAAACCCTGGTGGTGGATATATAGGTGGTCCTGGTGGATAAGAAGCACCTGCAGCTGATCCACTAGACTCAAAAGGTAGAAAACCATGCCCACCAATGTAATATCCTGTTGATGGATATACCGGTGATATGGGTTGAGAGGAGGAAGACGATATTCCATTTCCGAAGGATCCTGAAGCTGATCCACCACCTTTGGTGGAATAGAAGCTATTTCCACTTGGCTGATGAGACGAGAATGATTTTCCATAATCTGAACTTCCTGAAAATGACCCACCAGATAGGAAGGGGTGAAAAGCGTGGCCACCAAAATAATACCCTGATGGATATACTGGGAATATTGGTTGATTTCCGGATGCTCCTGAAGTGGATCCACTACCCTTGGAAGAATCGAAACTATTTCCTCCAGCTTGTAATCCAGGTGAAGGATATACAGGTGATGCAGGCTGAGATGAGGTGAACGGTTTTCCGTACCCAGGTAGGCCAAATGAAGACCCACCTATATAATATGGATGGAAGCCTGGTCCATTTCCATAAACTGATGGATGAGGATAGTAAGGAATGGGATGACCAGGAGAGAAAATTCCTCCATGTTCTGATCCTCCTGCAGTCGTATCTATTGGTTGTGATGGACTGAAATTCTTCCCTCCTTTGGATGGCCCTGGATTAGGATGTGATTGACTTAGAGGTGAAGGTGTTGCTAGGGCATGATCTGCTGAGCTTGCATGTAGGTTTGCTGGTGTAGAAGGATGAATACCACCCTCTTTTACTTGATCTATTGGATGTTCAATAATATCTTCATCATCTGATGATACGTGAGACTCTGGTGGATGTAAAGACGAGAGAGTTTCTATACCATCAATTTGTACTTCATCACTTGTTTCAACACCGGGTGGATGTACAGTATGATCTAATTCAGGATCCTCTTCTATATTGATCGCATGAATTGGAGCTGAATATTTTAAAGTGTCGTAATCATTGCATGGATCCTTTTTAATAACTTTATCTGAATGAAATTTTTCGGTTAGATGTTGATGGTAGTTTTCCGATCTTGAAAGTTGTATTATGTGGATACATATTAAAATGACCTGCAAGGAAAGGAAACATTGATTAAAATTATTTTTTGAGTAGTATTTTCAATACAAATTAATGTTACTGTATGATTATAAGTCGCAACAAATCAAGCAATTAAAGTAAGCTCGTTGAAGCTAGAATAATTTATTCTTGAGCTTACTGGGTTTAAGGGAAATAATTTTATAGCGTCTTATATTTTGACAAGCATAATTTTCAGGGGTAGTTTTAAAAATTAGAATTAGATGATTATCAGACGTTGGGAGCTTATTAAAAAGTATCCGCTTCATGAATTTCTAGAGAGATGGATACTAAACTAATTAAGCTAAGAAAGACGCTCATGGTGATGGATGCTAACACTAATTATGTCAGGATATTCATGAAAATCCTTAGAAGTAGCTTCATGAGGAAGATTTTCCAAAAAAGTCCGAAGTAACCTTATATTGTGGAGAAAATGAATGGAATCCGTTCACAATTGACGTATACTAATTTTAATTTCATTCGAGTTTCGCGAGAAGACCAATTTTTCGTCTTTTCTGTATGCGGCAAAAATATAGTCCTTCCTCTTATTGAGGAGGAAGTCATCGGTTTTGACTATGTTGGATATTCCGGTTCTCGTAAGATCACCTTAGTCATTCAGTATTGGCCGAGGATAGCCTAAGCTGCTTGAATATGCAATATTTGATTTTTTTCCTTTTGATCGTGACATTACAATGAACTCCAGCATGTCTATGTCAGACTAAATAAGCCATTAGACAAGACGTTGCATCTATTTTGGATGAGGGATATTACTGTGTTCAAAAAATAAGGTGACATTTGAATTTAAACTGCACGTGACGAAGGATTTGGAGAATTATTTTTTTTAGGTTGGTAGTACTATCAGTGATTTCTATGTCAAATTTACACGTCAAAATATTCATTAGTGTTTGAGATACGCGTCGTTTCCGGGATGGCCTTCAGTTCCGTCTTCGCTGCGGGTTGAATCTCCTCTATCGTATCAAAACGGTGTCCCCGGAGCGGTCTTTTGAGCTTGCTGAACAGCCAGAAGTCGCACGGCGCCATATCAAGTGAATACGGTGGTTGCGGAACGATATGGGTTGATTTTTTGGCGAAATGATCACGAATTACGAGTGCAGTATGGGATGGTGCATTATCGTGGTGTAAAAACCAAGAATTGTCTTTCCACAATTCTGGCCTTTTTAGGCGGATAGCATTACGCAAACGACGCATAACGTTCAAATAATATTTCTTGTTGACTGTTTGGCCTGGTGGAGGGAATTTATAATGCACAACGCCACGATAATCGAAGAAGAGAAGGGGTTGATGGTCGGCCAGTGCGCTCTTCGTCTTCGATACGTTCATGGCCGGCTTGGAACTCACTATACCACTTGTAAACATTTTGATTAGACATAGCCTCTTCACCAAAGGCTTTTTGCACCATCCTCACCGTATCCGCAACAAATTTCGGTATCGCAAAAAACGAAAAACTCACTTTTAGCAGCTCACAAAACAACGCGTATCTCAAACACTAATGAATATTTTGACATGTAAATTAGAAATAGATGTCACTGACAAATTCTCCAAATCCTTCGACGCGCGCAGTTTAAATCCAAATGTCACCTTACAGTAGTATATGTCTGATATATTGTATTATTCTAGTTTCAAATAACAAGAGATGTTGACTTATAGATGGCAGAAACTAGAAAGGTTAGATAGTTTTTTTTCTTACAATGGACTTTTTCCTCCAAAAAAATGTTTGTCATCCCTTTAATATAAAGTTTTCAAGCTTTAAGGATTGGAAAATCCTCCATCTTTGTTTTGAAATACAAGTACCTCCAAAGATAAACTAGAATATTTGATAATAGCTAAACTGTGACTGAAGATTTCCTATATGGTCTCTCACGTGCTTCTTTGATAATTATAAGATACCAAACTAAGCTGTTATCTTGTTCCCTTGGAAATATTAAATGGGTCTTCCCTGCTTGTCTCCAGTTACAATTAGTGAAGCTGCTCGCTGTTTTTCTTCAGGCTATATCTAGAGTATGTGTTTTTTTTTTGTGGTAAGGAGGAGAATGCCCATTTACGCACAGAGTGTGAGACACCCATACTTGCAAGAAGGTGACTGGACTGCCCACTAAATACCTCCCCTGTCAACCTGAGAACCCAGCCTGGAACCGTTTGACACATTACTTTGGCCCAGGTCTCGTTTTGTTACGCCGTGGGGCACTTTCAAGCTGGGGGATCGCCCTTCTAGCGGGAGGGAAGAGAGAAAGAGGAAGTGATCCCCCAGCCCCAACACCTCGGCTGCTGTGAGTCCCTTTTATCTTTTAGGACTGGCCGAACGTACGAGTAATGTGCCACCTGGTTCCATTTGTCAACCGATTAGAGCATCACCGCGACTATATTATCGGGGGTGAGCTCTCCTGTCTCCCTGTAGAGGGCCCTTCGCAGCCTGTTCCATTTTATGCACGCAAAAAATGTGTGGCAGGCATTCTCTCTCTCTCCTGGGTAATACCGACACTTGGGGGACCGTGAGTTACCAATCTTGTGCAAGTAATACTGAAAACACTCATGCTCGCTCAAAAGCTGGGTCAAATAGAAGTCAGTCTCACCATCCCTTCGATTTAGCCACGGTCGCACATCCAGGATGAGGTGCGTAGTCCCCCTTCCCTTCGTGAAATTCACCCAAGACTGCTGTCAATCGTTGAATCAGCGCTGTCTCTCTTCGTGGACAACCATCTCCCTCGCATCTTCGTTTTGGCCCAGATAAATAGAGCGGTGCTCCTTAGCAAGGAGGTCGACAGGTATCACGCTTGCAATGACTTTGACTGCACAATCAGAGACTGTTGGATACGAAGATGCAATCCTCAGTGCTCCTCTTCCCTGTACCCTTAGTGCAAGTAATGTGAAAAAAATTTCAAATTTTGCTTACAGAAATTGGTCCATAGAGGACTTCTCTACTTCTACTTTATAACCAGAAAGACAGAGGTATCATAATACCAATTAGAAAGGGCATCGCCGATGAATTATTGCCAAGTTATTTCAAGTTTTTTTCATACTAATGATGTGTTATGACTAACACTTTGCGACAGAATGTTTGCATAGTCAAGGGTCATCATAATTAAAAAATTACCACAATTTAATTGTACTGCTTCGTATTTTTTTGTGTCTGGTAGGTAAAGGCTATTTACGTCCAGAGTGTGGAAATCTGAAGAGCATCAGGCACTATAGACTGCCCACTGCCTTTCCCTGTCAGTGGAGGACCTAGCCTGTACCGTTCAGTACATTACTCTGGGCTACCTCATTTTACTTCGCAAAGAAATGTCTTCGGGATCCAGAAATCTCCTTTCTAGGGGGAAGGAAGGGAATAAAAGGAATGACTAGAAAAAGATCCACTGCCTTTGATACCTTCTGACGCTCGAGTGTGCCTTTTTTATCCGCAGTCAACAGATCTAATCATCTTTCCGATTATAGTCTCTGGGGAGAGCACTTCAACTTCATTAAACAACTTCACCATGCAGCTTGTTCCATCTTTTGAAGCCAGAGACTACAGGTATATTTGGCATCATCTGCCTCTCTTTCGCAAGACATGCATTCGGGAGACCTTGACTTATCAATATTGTGTCAGGGACCAAGCGTGCAGTCTACCTTCATTTTGTGTCGCTCTCTTAGGACTGTTGCTCATCACAGAGAGTGCGTTGTATCCTCTCCATTGTGACTACCTCGCTATGACCTTTGCTTTAACATTGGTAAATATTTGCACGCTGTCTTGGCTGTGGGAATTTATTCTTTTCTTTGTCCGGACTATGACTTCAATTTTTCCAGACAAAGCTGAAGCTGCAAGCAGTCATTTAGTTCCACACTCAACTCATTAGTGTGTGAAAGCAATGTTGCGCATGTTTGACATGCATTCAGCAATTAGCGCCGCAACATCATCCACATATCCGATTAAGCATTACTCATATAGCAACTCTAGCCTCAAGAGCCCCCCGTGCGAGATGTTCCACTGACACCCAATGTAGTTTCCATCCTCTGTCGACCTTCCCTCTTATCATGAAGACGATCCTTTTGATAGTCTCTCAAAGTCTGCGTCAGATGTTCTGGTACTCAGCAAGGATTTTTGCCAGAATATTCACCAATCTAGTGGAGTTGGAAGTATTTCTGAAATCAAGAGAGACCAGCAGGACAACCCATTAGGTGGGACTGCTATGTGCCTCTGCGCATTGGACTGCCCTCACCACTTCAGATTGCGCAGCGGCCTGCTCTAGAGCCTAAAGATAAATTCCCAGAATCATGGATTGCGAATGAGCCTTGCCCTGATGAGTTTTTTGAGCGCATTTCCGGTCGTGTCTAGCATGCACAATGGGCTATATGCAGGCAGCAAGTCAAGGTTCTCCTTTCCCCTGTTGATTAAAATGAGCCTTACATCTTTCCAGCACTCTAAGAATATTCCTTTGTGCACGCAAGCATTGAACGTACTGATCAGCAAGTCAGAACAACTGTGATAGTTCATCTGCAGTACCTCAGTTAGAGTCTCATCTGGCTCTGGGGCCTTAATGGAGCAAATATCACTACTTCTTCTAATTCGATCGAGTTTCATCGTGGATCGCTTCAATGAGGACGCGGTGTATGGGGGGAAAAAGCCTGCATAATTACGTCCATATTTTTCACCTTGTATGTGCAGGGCAAACGTTAGGTTCCGAGCTTCCATACAACTAGCTTGTAGCTCAGGCTCCATATATTCCTGTGCACGTCGTTCACAAGATTTTGACAGCTGTTGTTGATAAGTTCTTGAAGACGCTTTTTGACCGACTTATATGCAGCGAGTTTGTGCGAGTTTGTCCATTCCCACTGGACCGCTATTCAGGGCTTGTGACATTCACTTCACTATACAGCTATTTTAGATGATCACCAGTACCCTGGAGGCTTGCGTGTCGGGGTCTCCGAAGGAGCAAGCAAAACATTCAGACAGACATGAAAAAATTCATAATTGAGTTTTCTACGTCCATAGCTGCTAGTCCTTTACCCCCTGTCCGTGCCATGAGTATTCCGACAAACTTCTCAACAACCATCTTCCCAGTATTGCATTTGAGATTGGAAGACTGAGGATATGCACATAAGAAGGGCTGTCATTTATTTCAAGTGCTTTGTACTGGTGATCACGTGCCGAGCAATCCTTTAGAGCTTTCCAGTTGTGTACCCTTAGTACCAGGGACGCCCTGGCGGTAGAAGGTAGGGGTGTTACGAATTTTCAAAACAAAAAGCCTAGCTCTAGCTGCCCAGTCGCATTTTGTATGCACACTTTTCGATGAATAGAAAGCCAGTAAAATAGCAATAGTTGCACATTTGTAGTGATAGTTAGTAGCACTTCTTAAATAAGTAATAGGACTTTTAAATGAGCTTTCTCCGTTGCATCTGATTTACCAGCAACAAGGCCAAGAAAGATCATTGCCTGTATACCGCCCGTCATATAGTATGCTAGATATGAGTAAGAGAGTATTCAAGATACTCAGAAAGGGAATACTCTCCACGGCGATACAGCTTAAGAGCTATTTTGTGGGTGACGAGTTCTTTTCGGTGGGTAGATGTACCAAACTCTTCTACTCGAAGTTTTATTCTGCTAATGATGCTTGATATCAGGCAAGTTTTCATTTTGACTAGATGGACTGATATTCCAGAATATCTGGTATAGGATTTGAGAAGCTATCTGATGTACTGGAGCCTGGTCTACGATAGGAAGTAAGGTCTGTGGAGGATAACATTTAGGTCAATTTAGAGCGTTTTTAGTTGGAAGCTGTACCGGAAACGGCTGAGCAGGTACAGAAGTGAGGAGTACTGTGGACAACTTCTGCATGCCTAAAAGTCTCAGGATTCCAGGAACCACCTCCTTCACCCTTCTAACTTGAAGGCGCAGAAACATCTACCTGTGCAAACTTCAGTGAAGGTTTTTGCTCATGATCAGAGAAATCGCTCCTTAAATGATTGGTAACAATTCTAGTTGAAGTATTCAATGAAAAGATGGACAGCACTGCCCCTGAATGACTTAGTTGGCATTTTGAGGCTGATTCATATTGACCCAGCTTCTCTATCAGTAAGTCATAGTCCTCTGACTTCATATTTTCCATAAGGGCAAAATATTAGGCCTGCAGTGCCGTGACCTATTTAAGAAAATAAAGACAAAAAAAAAATAGAATCTAATCAAAGTAATGATACGATTGGTTGACAGATAGAACTTTCTGGCACATTAAGTTTGGGTAGGCCTGGTATTCGAAAAGGGTTTTATTTTTGGTGTCCCTTATCTATAGTAGAACACATCTCTCTCTTTTTCTTTCATGATAAATTAAGGTATAGAGAAATAGGGCTTTATCCAAAGCAATGTGTGAAATAGTTCCATATTAGTTTCCCTGGCTAACAGGGGATATATTTAGAGGATAGCCCAGAAAACTTACACTTCTTGGGAGTTTAACGATCACTAAGCTATGGTGAAATTGTGCCAACATTCTAATTCTATAAAAACATGTTGTAATATTTGAGATGAGTTAAGTATGAGGAGCATAAGTTTTCCAATTCCTACAACAGTTTTTAGTGTATTTAGGAAGAAGGAATTTTGAAAAATCGGTCCACATTACTTTCTTAAGTCATGTTCCATATCCATGTAGGTAAATGAGTTATCCTATGCTTGGAGGTAACTATTGTAAATGTATTTTTTTATCATAACTTGAGAGATGAGCTCATTTGACTCTGGAGATAAAACTAAACAACACCTTTCACCCATCTATTGGATCTAGTGGTGGTTTTAGATATATTTTCCATCACTCAGATACCAATTATGCTTTTCAATAAATCTCTGAATCCAGTTTCTTTCGAGACTCTGAACACAGTCTGTATTGACTAGTTTTCTGCAGGTACCTAGTTCCATCGTTATGTTATGATTTTTGAGATTTTTTTTGATTTACACATAGTTCTTTTTGAAAAATTTTTGTGCAGTTTTACAGTCTGACAAATCTTTGAGATTTTCAGTGCTATCAAACTGCCTCCTATTCAGTCAAGAAGCAACAATTCTTCTATCTCACTCCTTGGACAATTTTGAGCAGCATTGAAATATTTTTCAATTTATTAGATGGTATGCTGAGCTCTGATTACCAGTCTTAAATTAGGAATCTTACTTTTGTCAAGCACTCAAACTTTTGACTCTTTGTTAATATTGGGTAAAAGAAAATTTACATTTTGAACATTACACAGAACGGTCAAATCACTCTTATGAAATCTGTCCTAGATATCTGAAGATACTTTTCGCTGTTTCAACTATGCTGTTCCAGTGACACTTGCTATTTCATAGTAGGTAATACTGGAGGAGGACTACCAAATGGTGGACGATAACCTTGAGATCGTACACTGGGTTTAATGGTTCCCCAAGGGTGGGATATAAAATACTGAGTAATGCGAATAACTGCAGATACACTTACAGCTCTGCTACCAATCACTACTCAAACAACCTTTGTGGTGATCGCTGGTAGCTTTTGTAAAACGCTAGCATAAGAGGGTGAAAGCGCGTCTTTTGCGCCTGTTAACGCAATCAAAAGTAATAACCATGCCACTGCAATGAAGGTTGGGTGAAGGGCTGGATCTCCGTCTCTAAAAAACTCTACATTGTTTCGAAGCCTGTAACAGAGCCTTTGAATGGATTGGGCCTACGGCAAAGAACTCGCACACGAAAAAAAACCTATAGCATTGGATTCTGGAATGTCAGATCACTGAACAACTTTTGTCCTATTAAGGAAGTTTCACAACAGGTAGTGGTGTAGTGGTGAGAGCACTCAACCCGTGATTCGAAGGTTCCTGGTTCAAGTCCCGTTGGCGACGAGATTTGTTTCGAGTGATTTTTTTGACGGGCTATAAGCCCGTTGAGTTATGATACGTGCTGGTTTAGAATCAGAACGTAACATAGCTGGATAGACAGACACACGCTCAAAGCGTAATACTGACCACATCATCTTCCCAAGTGCCGACACATTAGATCAAGATAATGGGATACTCTAACTATCTCTAAGCGAGGCGCGAAAGGAGCTGCAGTGCTAAAAGCAAGCAGATAATATGAATTGAACGTACTGGCAATCCAGGAAACAATCCAGACTAGAAGTGATATTCAAGACATAAGATCGCAAACAATATTCAAAAGTGGGAAGCCAGCTGGGGATTAAAATTTAATTAGTTTTTCACCTTTACTTCTTTTGACGTCACAGCTCATTTTCCCAGCGTTTCCGTTGATTAAGCCATCGAAGCAATTAGAGATCATATCCAAAAATGCAACATCTCAATCGAGCATACCGTTGCATACATACGCTGCATCGAAGCATGTATGAAATACAATCGCTTCAAACTCAGGGGAAAATATTACATGAACAACTTTGTATGTAGTATGGGGAATAGTTTGTCTCCACTCATTGCAGAAGCCTTCATGTGCAAGTTCGAAAATGAACGGAAAGATGAAGGAATTTTACCAAGGGTTAGGTGGCGTTATGTAGACGATGTTTTCGCTGTCGTGAAGGAAGCAAGTGTAAATCAAACTTTGAAATTGCTCAACAGCCGTTATCCCAGTATAAAATTTACACTCGAATCAGAAAATGAAGAAAAACGCTGCCCTTTCTTGATTTAAATATTACGCGCAACGGCAGAAAAATAAAATTCTTGATCTATAGAAAGCTAACAATAACAGACCGATATACCACCAAAGACTCGTATTGTCCACATCAAAACAAAATTGCAGCGTTTAGATCGATGATATATCGTATGTGTCGTTTGCCTGTATCGGTGGCAGATTATAAGAACGAGTATGAGCATATCGTACACCTGGCGAAAACGAATGGGTATGACAAAGCGCTGATAGACAAATTGATTGTCAAATACATGCATAAAATAATAAGATGGAAGAGCTTCAATCCTTTTAGATCAAAACTCCATATCAAAAATACCCAATCTCGTGTATCTATGGCATATATTCCAAAGATTTGCAAATCACTCAAGAAGGAATTCATCAAAGCCAATCTTAGGTTTGTGCATAATAACACCCGCAAACTTGGCTCACTCTTTGGCCCTACGAAAGATACATTTTTACCAAAACAAAAAAGCAGAATCTATCAAGTCAATTGCACAGAATGCGATATGAAGTACATTGGACAAACTAGACGTGCAGTTGAATTCCGTCTCAAGGAACATGAAAAATGCATCAAAAATAGAGGCGTAAATAAAGGTATTGCTGCACACGCATTGGATTTGAACAACCCAGAAAGGCACTACACGGGACCGTTAGCTGATAATTTCAAATTATTAGAAAATGTAACTAATCCGCGAAAACTCGACAATTTAGTAAATATCGACAATAGCCCAATAAATTCAAATTTATTTAATTTCGCTAGATAATATATATTAACGGTTAAAATTGATTAGCTTTTGCATTATTTATCAAAAAACTCATAATATGTTGAAATCACATAACAGAACTTTTATTTAATATTGACAACAGTCCGGAAATTTATTTTTTGTTTCTTCTTTTAATCCGACTGAATCATATATGTTAAAATTAACTGTTATTAGCTAGTGTCTATGCTTTTGTCGTAATTGTTTCAATAGTAGTTTTACGTCTAGCGCTGAAGATGGTCGGCAATACCGATCGAAATGCATTCGTGTCGTTTAAAATTAAAATAAAATACATTTATAACATCTGAAGTGTTATTATGTTATTCTTTACAGTTGAATTTTTGCGGTCCATAAGGGTGAAAAACTCATTAAATTTTAATCTATACCGATCACAATTGTTGTTCATCTAACAGCTTTACTTGTTAGAGAAAAGTTTCTGAACCTGCTGGGGAGCGATAATTTGGAGTGGTCTTTATTGTGGACAAGGAGTTCAAGTTGCACGTTATTGATTTTGAAGTAGTCAATAAAATATTGTGTGCGATCCATATAAAAGCTAAATTCTTCAAAATTTAACTGAAAAATGTCACACTCTGGCAGTTGAAAAGGACGAAAAAACGAAGGACACGTTCTACAATTACTTCGAAAGAATATTCGGCTCATCGCCTATAAATAATATAAAAATAACTCTGGGTGTGATAGTAGTCCCCGTGGTGTAGTGGTCAAAGCACTCAACCCGTAAGCCAAATGTCTCTGGTTCGAGTCTCGTTGGCACCAACTATATATAGTGTTGTGATGTTGTATGTTAAAGGCATGTTCAGCAAAAAGTAGCCCTCCATCAAAATTCAGCATCAAAAGGCTCCAAATGGCGTCGTTCGCAAAACATTTCATAGAGAACCTTGACAACCAGCTGACTCCCATCCTATTAGACATATCGCTGAAAACAAGCATCGAGGTATGGGTGGAAATGACAGCGGCAATTAGAACCATAACTGTGCAAACCATCAGATATTAAGCAGAGCGAAAAAAATAATTGGTTCAATGATATGTGTCAGAATGCATTGGACAAAAGAATCAGGCATACAAGCAATATTTTGCGGAGGAAAATTAGGACAAAAAAAGAACGTTATGAAAATCTAAAAAGGGTAACGGCTAAGAAAATGAGAACTGAGAAAAGAAAATACTATGATGATCAATTGAGAAGTACCGATGTAAGTCTAGCGAGCAACAACACAAGCCAATCATATAAAGTAGTGAAATGCCCAAAACGAGGTTATCAGCCAAAGACCACACTCTGCCATGATGACATCGGCAATATCATCGTTGATGAAAGCGGAACGGGACAAAAATGAGCATCATTTCTTGAAAGCTTCAATTGGCCCCATCTACTCTGGATGAAATTTGTCCACCATAAAAGCCCAAATGAATAATAAAGCGCCGAGCATCTATAAAATTACAGTGGAGCTCATCAAATGTGATGGCAGTGGTGATCAGAAAGACATTTATGAAGTTATTTTGTACATTTGACAACTGGAACAAATGCACCAATGCTTTTGAAACATATATCGGAATGAAGTAGGGAGGTGGGCTGGCCCCATTGCTATTCAATTTGACCCTAGAATACGTCACAAAAAAGCTACCTGTCGATACAAGAGGTGCGTTACTAAACAAATCTAGCCAAGTGGTAGCCTATGCTGATAACATCAACATGTTATCACGGTCGTTAACAGCCGACAAAGAACTTTTTCTGAAACTCGACAGGAAGGTGAAATTAGTAGGGCCACAAGCAAAAAATAAAACAAAGCTTAGAATGCAATCGAGGAAAAGTATTTCAAATACCTAAAATATCACATTTAGCGAATACAATATTGAAAATGTGAGCGAATTTGTGTACTTGGGCGCCAGAATAACAAGAAACGGTAATGAATGAGGCCAAATATTCCGAGGAATACAGTATGCAAATAAAATATTTTATTCAGTTTTGATGAACTTGATGACGAGCTGCATACACAGGAAAACAAAGCTCCCAGTCTAGCTATGCTATATATGTGAAACATGGACACTAATCTAGTAATCTACAAACACATTGAAGTCTTGAGGTGAATAATTGAAACGAAGCAAGATCGGAACTAATGGTGAATTCGATGCAATCATGAACTGAAGTTTTTGATGAGCTAGAGGACTCAACGATTGTAAGACTGTGGAAGCTGTAATGAGCTGACTCAACTATTGCAAGACTGTAATGGGCTGATGACGTGAAATGTATCGACGAACAATGGATTCCCAAAAAAGTATTCGTTGGAAGAACAGAAGGGCGAAGAACAGCAGGGAAACTGAGGAAACACTGGTGTGATTTGGTCGACGAAGACAGTTCATCGTTGCTCAGATTTTGAAATTGAAGGACTTGTTCAATGGTCCAAGGCAGTTGAAATCGCTTTTTGCAGGAAGTGAAGGCCCGAGACGTGCTTACTGCTACGAAAAAAAAGGGGAAAATCCGGGAGGGGTCCAAATTGTTGATGGCGTGTCCAGTATGTTGTGGTTAATCTAATTTACGTGTTCTCTTTCTTTTCAGTAAGAGAAGGGCACTTTCGAATTTAAGATTCAGATTTGAATTGAATTTATCTGATGTACTTTTGTATAGTTAATTTTAGTTAGGTATATGCCTGAAGTTGAGATGGTAACTGGGGTACCTCAAGTAGGTATATAAAACCGCATATTTGCTAATGCTTCTTAGATATCTTCGTCATGATTTACTGAGGTACTATAGAAAGAGAAGAGATTTTGAACCCGGGAGTTTTTAAAGGAACTTCCCTAAAAGTACCCAGGTGATGTCTCAGGACAATACTTGTAGACAGTCTTGTGAAGATGGCGAGAGTTTTGTTCAATTTTTCAGCAGAGTATGTTTTCCAACTGGTTTTTATCATAGACGATGGCTTCTATCAGATGGTTTTTGTGAAAGAAATCAGTGTCCTCCAAATATCTACAGCTTGACTTACGAGTATGCATAGAATCTTACAAAAACAAATGAATGTAGATATCATAAAATCATATCATTTTTGTACTTAATTTTTAGACATTTTCTAGAAAATTCAAACGTTATTTTAAGTGTTTAGGTCACTTCAAAATGTATAAAATATTTCACCGGCTGTTACTGCTGAGACGCTTAAATAGGAATTTTCGGAAAATTAATGGAAAGATGCTGAAGACAAATAGATAATAAAAATTTCAAAATTCTACTCTTAATTTTATTGAAAAGCTGAACAAATTACTGCTTTTGAAGTATTTATTGCTCTTGTGCTTATAAAAAACACCATTTTGATGATATTTTTCAGATTTTCGGTACAAAAATGCTCAATTTTGATTGAAGTTGATCGAGAATTTGGCAAAATTCAACTTCTCTTACACCGTTTAACAATGTCTCTATACTTTTAGTATCTGGATTTGGAAGTTCTCATTAATAAGTTTTTTATGATGCCCGTACTACAAAACTATATGTTTAAGGGTATCTTCTATTTATTTTTTATATTAAAATGTTGGATAAGTCATTACTGTGTTTGTAGTTCTGCTGTTTTCGAGAAAACTTGCTGTAACACATGGGCGAAAGATTGATAGATAGATAGGAAAAATGCGATATCATGATTGGCTGTGTGAATTTATTTAAATAACAAGCATGACGGAATAGTTCACAATTAACCTTGATATTGAAATTTGTTAGAGAAACTTATTTCTTGATCGTAATGATACTCTAGAATGTAATAAGGCTCGTATCATGCATTACCTAAAGTAATAACCTCAATATACATCACATACTATGAGAGTCTGACTTATGAATCATTAGAATAACTACACTGCTTTCAACATGCTTTGAACCTGAGAACTACTGCGCAAGTGGCGAGTACTCTAATCATTAAAGCAAGAGAACTACTCACATAAAAAGTTGAAGAGATAGAAGTACAAGTAGGGTTTTATAATTAATTCAAGTCACGTAAACTTCTCCAAAGTAGTTTATGAAGACTGGTAACTTCAAAAATATTGCAAGTGTTGAACCTTATGAAATTATTCTTTTGCTAATTTTCTTTGGTTTTTAAATCTTGATTATAATTTCGATAAGGATCCAATCATTTTTAATGCGAAGGAGGAAGCGTATGCACAGGTTTAAGCTCATCTTTAAGGGAGTAAGTACCCTCAAAGTAAGTCAGAGTCCTTTTTAAGTGATCTAGAAGTTTTTTAGGAAATCTTTCTGACTATCTTTCCAATCCTCTTGTAGCACTCGAGTATATATTAAAACCATAATTACATTAAGCACAGACTAATCAATGTCTAGGTAATTCTTTGATTGCACAGGGACATGGAATATGATAACGAAAAAAGTATGTACTCGTACCATCAATAAACACTAAAAAGTAGCTTAACTCACATGAAAACTTACCGTAAATTTCATCGCTAATCCTTTTTGTCGTGTAACTATCTAACTACTATCTTACATCTATTCACTACAATAAATAACTGATGGATCAGTAACATTTTTTTGTGATTTTATATACTTTTACTCAGGAATTAGTGCAATTCCTGTAGTTGGATAGAAATAGTTGATTTTAGTCTCATCTCATTTCCACTAGATAGTTAATTGAAATTACGCAATGTTTGTTTGTTTTTTGTTGCCGATGAATGAAATGGAATGTTGTTTAGTAGACTTGGTTTACTTAAATTGGAAATCAGTATCAAATTGACTTTTTCCTTCATTGCCTTTACTTGTGGACTTGTTCGCATTGTCGTTGAACTTACTCATTGCTACATTTCATATATGTTTAGTAATTGTATCGTCAGGTGTAAATGGATCAGCAAGGAAAGGTGGAGTAACATTTCATGATAGGTTGATTAAGAAGGTTAATTATAAATGTTTTGTAATTTTACACAGAAGGATTGATTTATTTTTATAGAGTTTTTCGAGAATATGCATTGCTTAAGTTGAACCTCTGCCTTTCATAGATTTTTCTCAACTTATTACTGGAATGAATTGAGCAATTAAATTATCAAATAACATTTCTTCGTCATGTTTGATGCTATGGAGTCTCATTTTGGTGCCAATGAAAGCTTGTTTATGGGTGTTATTGATGTAATTGCCGCCCTTGTTTTTTAATTGAGCTTCTAATGCTGTAACTTTATAAGGATGTTTTACACAACATCAATTTTCCTTCGCTTTGGTGAATAGGTCACTGGAAATAGTTTATGCTAATTTAATTGTATTGATGATTCAATTGTTCTCAATTATTTCATACAAAGACATATTATAGCCACTAGACAAGTATTGTTAGTTAATACTCGTATATAGAAATTAAAACTACTTAACCCAGTCAACCAAGAAATTTTTGTCGTAGCTAATTAGTAGAAACCTCAATTTTTAATATGTGATAGATATATACAAGATATGTTTTTTTGCGAAAAGACTCTGCCTCTTTCATTTGTGCTTCAACCACTATCTACCCTCAAGGGTTAACAAGTTGCGTAGACAGAAGTAAGCTCTATAGTGCTCAACGAGGCTTCTGCATTGATAAACAGTTTATTGTTCCTAAATGGTTTTGGGAAAACAATGAAGATCTCCTCGTAACTCAGAACTATTTCGAAGATTATTATATCTTTGAGTCCTTTTTTTTCAGTTTTGCATAGACCTTTGAGCTAAGAAAATTGAAGAATTCACAAACACTTTCTGGTAAGCTATCGAGTTTAGTATTCCAAAACGATCAAAAGCTGCCTATAATTTAGAATTTGATGAAGAAACCTGCAATCTAATAAGAAAGCGTAATTCTTCGCAGCATAAATGGGGAAAAACCCGCATTAGGTCTCTCAACATTGGTGTTAATATCCTCACTCTAGCAATTAAGAACAAAATTGAAGAGCTCCGGAATCTCCGATGGGACAACATGCTATCTAATCTAGACTACAACTCGCGGAAAGTCTGGTTTCTAAATAGAATTTTTAAGCAAAAGTATAATGCGTTACCATATTCGATAACAAATAACAACGAAGAGCATATTTACTCCAATCAAGGAAAAGCAGATATATTGTACTTGCGGATAAATTTAATCAGTTCCATAATATCTCCAATACGTTCTGCAACAATCTAGCAGAAATGATGATGGCTAATGCTTTGGAACAACAACCTAATTAAACATCTTTACCTCCTGGTGCATTAATAAGTTAATAGGTCTACTTAAAAAAGTTAAAAACGGCAAAGCTCCAAGTATCGATGACCTGCCGAATATAGTACTTAAAAATTTACCCAAAAAAGGAATAGTCTTCATATGCCTCCTATTCAACGCTTGCCTTAGACTCTCCTTCTGTCCATCCATCTGGAAACGAACTCTAGTTATACCTATCCTGAAGCCTGGAAGAGATCCGCACTCTCCCGACAACTACAGGCCCATTAGCTTACTACCGGGTTTAGGTAAGCTCTTTGAAAGAATAGTCCTAAAAAGATTAAATGATTTAATGGCTAACAATAATATCCTACCTGATTTCCAATTCGGATTCAGAAACAGACATTCGACAGAGCATCAGCTTTTCCGTGTTACGAAGGACTTCAAAGCAGCGATGTACAATAAATTGTCGGTAGGTTTGGTGACGCTGGACATAGAAAAAGCCTTCGATACAACCTGGCGTGATGCTCTGGTCTATAAACTTCAGAAATATAGCACACTCCCATAGTTGTTGAACCTTTTACAAGCATTTTTAACTGACAGGAAGTTCCAGGTTGAAGTAGGGGAAAGCATCTCCCCAGTGAGAAGTATAACTACCGGTGTTCCGCAAGGCTCCTGTCTAAGCCCATCACTATATAACATCTATACGTCTGACTTCCCTTCTTTACCAAACTGCCAAGTTGCAGCTTTCGCAGACGACATTTGCATATAGAGCACAGGCGCAGATCCAACTTCTATCATTACCAGCCTTGAAATAGCGTTAGAACTTACTTATCAATACTACCATAGATGGAAAATTCAAATTAATGTTGCAAAAATGAAGTCAATATTCTTCACTAGGCAGCGAAAGCCTGCTCACCTTCCCAAGCGACCAGTAAACGTTTTAGGGTTAACTATTCCCTGGAGTGAGGATATCAATTATCTTGGACTTATATTCGACAAAAAACTAACCTTCAGAAGTCATATTGAGCATATTAGCTCCAAAGCGTTTAAGGCCGTGGTCTCTTTTTACCCCCTTATTAATCCTAAATCGCGTCTCAACACCAGAAACAAAGTCCTCATCGTCAAAATGGCAATCCAACTGATCATCCTATATGGCTCATCTACCTGGATCCAATATGCCAAATATCTAGTAACAAAGCTTCAGATCACCCAAAATAGATACCTGAAAATGGTACTTAATAAATCGTTTTACTTCTCTAGCCTTGCTGGCGTTAGTTCAATTTATAAGCTCACTGCATCGCGCCGTGATAAATTAATCGCGAAAGCAAATGACTCGCCCAATCCGCTAATTCGTGCCCTGGTGAACTGGAAACCGGCAGTTGCTACCACCTATCTCTTTGGCTGTAACCTAGTCTCATCGATTTTAGCTAGTTATAAGTAGATAGTTAAGTTATGTTAAGCTAGTAATAAGTTCAGTGGAAATATTTTTCTAGCTTATTGTAATATTCACATAGAAATACGATACTACACATAGTTTTAAGTAATGTTCAAACAATGGTGAAATTACTTTGTCAGAGCACTAATATATTATAAGGCCTCTGTACCGCATACATTCTAATAAAGAAAATTATATATAAATTCTTTTTAATTGTTCTCATACAACTAAATTATTAAGTCCTCTCATCCTTGCTTCTGCCCATTGTACAAACGACTTAGAGGTTATTGTTAATTATATATAATTTTATTTCAGTTTTTGGGTCATTATATTGTATTTGCTTGGATAGTGAAGTAGGTATTCCATTCTGGTGATTGTTGAACTCTGATGTATTTGTTGAAAATTATATAGAATAATATTCAATAATTTGACCATCGGAGTTTGTCAATTATTGGAATGGAGTTGGATCGTAGTTGGTGGATAGTCTTGGAATGTACCAATATCTAGTCGCCTCTTACGGTGGAATTTGTACAGTTTTGGGGATTTTAGGTCGTTTACTGATAGGATACCAATACTCACGGGAGAAAAGCTGATCTTTTGGGTTATTTAAATTTCTTAACCATGAGTCAGGAGTTTCCATGGTTTAATGCCACGTAAGCAGGAAATCTTTTACCATGGAGAACATGAGTTTTTTTTTATGGAGTAATGTGAAGGACTAAATAGATACAAGCTGTGATTGGTCGTGTAATGTACCTCGCGTATCGGCAGGTAGCTTCCTTATGACGTACTCCAGAGCCAAATTGAATAGCAACGGGGCCAACCCATCGCTCTTTTTTAGTCCGATATTTGTGTCAACGGCATCGGTGAGTTGGCTATTGATGCGGACTTAGGAGGTCGTCGACATCATTGTTATTTTGGTAAGGCGAACTTATTTGCCTGGGATGCCAAAGCAAAGCATTATTTGGTACAGTACGAGATGATCAATACTATCGAATGCTTGCTTAAAGTTAACGAAAATTTGCTGTAGGTCTATGTTGAACTACCAGCATTTTTCAAGTACCTGCTTGACAGTGAACAATTGGTCTATTGTCGATCTACCTACTCTAAAACCACCTTGATATTCCCCAATAATACTGTTGGCATTTGATCCAGTTTTATTTTCTAAGATCTTTGAGAATATTTTGTACGCCACACAAAGTAGTGATATGCCTCTATAATTTTCGCACTGTAGCTTGTAACCTTTTTTGTGGATAGGAAATAAAATTGATTGGTTCCACTCTTTTTGCTTATACTCTTCTTTTGAAATGTGCTGGATGACTTTGTGAATGGCTTTATGAACACTGCTGCCACCATATTTGATGAGCTCCACTGCAATCTTATTGATACCTGATGCTTAATTATTCTTTTGGGTTTTGATGATGGAGCACACTTCATTCAGAGTTGACGAGGCCAATGAAAGCTCTCCACAGACATCTATAGGCTCTGTTGTTGTGGAGCTGTGTGGATAACTAAGGAGGTTCTTGAAATATGATGCCCATCTTTTCTTAATCTTGGTTTCATCAGCGAAGGTATTGTGGATGTCATCACGACAGAGCGTGGTTTTGGGCTGATAGCCACGTTTCAGGCTTTTCACTACTTTGTGTGCTTGCCTTGTATTGTTGCTCGCTAAACTTACATCTATACTTCTCAATTGGTCATCCTAGTATTTTTTTTTCTTAGTTCCAATTATTTTGTTCGCAAATCTTCTGAGATTTTCTCAGTGTTCTCTCTTCGTCCTGGCTTTCCTACCTATGTCATGTTTGTATACCTGATTCTTTTTGCCTAACGCATTCTGGCGCTCACCATCGAACCAATCATTTCTATTGCACCGGGCTTGATGTCCGATCGTGTGTTCTGCCATGGTCTTAATAGCCACTTTCGCTTCCATCTAGAGCTCGTTACTCGTCTTTAACGATGCGTTTGTTAGGATAGAAGCCAGCTGGTTGTCGAGAGTTGGCCACATCAACTGCCTTAAAATCAATAACGTGCGATGTGAATACTCTATCCACAATGAAGGCCACCCCAAATTCTCATTTTCTAGTAGGCTCCCACTCTTAAATATTGCGTGCGATATCATGTCTTGAATATCATTTCCAGTTCATTTGCTGGATTTATTTATGTATTTTTAACATATATTGACTCGCCTGTTTTAAAAGGTCCTTCACAGCGCCAGGGTAATTGAGTGATCTGACATTCCAGAATTCAATGTCATAGTGCTGCGTTTGCGATTTTGTTGCCATGAGTCCAATTCATTCCAAGGCCCGTAGGCAGTTTTCGAAACATTGTAGGGTTTTCCAGGGACGGGGAGTCAGCCCGTCACCCAACTTCCATTCCAACGGTATGGTCATTACTTCGATTCCCGTATCAAGCGTGGAAGATTCGCCTTCACCCTCTTACATCCCCACAAAGGGGGCGTGAGTAGGATTTAGCAGCAGGGCTGTAGATATATTTACAGTTATTAGCATTTCTCGGCACTTAATGTCCCATTATTGGGGAACCAGTAAATCCAATGTGTGACCTATCATGGAAACTATGGGTTGGGAAACAAGGGGTTCCCTCCGCCTTTTTCAAATGGGTTTGGGACAGTCTAACTCTCAAATTTATAGTTCAATGTAACCTCCGCTTGCTTCAATCACCGCTTCAGTTCTTCGCCCGAATTGCGAGTACGCCTTCTGTAACTGCCCTCGTTGTAAATTGATGAATGCTGCTTCATCAGCGGCCTGTAGGGATGCAACGTTAGGATGTCTGGACTTGTTAGTAACCCGTTAAATAACGCCCACTGTGGCATCAACGGTGAACATTTTCTCTTCAGAAAAAACCGGATGTGACCTGCAGTTTTGTGGACACAGAAACAAGGGACAGCGAGCTATTGTCTTTATTTTAGCAGCCTCAGTCAGTGTCTGTCGCATCTTTATTACGTAAGATGTGTACCCCAGGTCCTCTTCGGGGATTCTAAAAAGTATTGAGCCTTTTTGGCATTTTTCGATTCAATACTTCTTTTACTTAAAATGGATTTTATTTTTATCTATGACCTTTTGCCATTTTCTGGGTAGAGCCATTATTCCATCTCTGTAGAACTTCGGTGGTTTATCGGCGAAAAACTTTGCCAAGTAATTTTCACAGTCCTTTTTTCAAGTGAATTTCTCTTCATTAAGGAAGTTTGGCAGAGACCCAAACAAATGGTAGTCTAATGGTGCAAGATCTGGACTATATGATGGATGCATCAAAACTTCCCAGTGAAGCTCTGTCAATTTTTGCCGGGTCATCAAAGAGGTGTGTGGTCTGGCATTGTCATGATGGAAGACAACGTCCTTTCTATTGATCAATTCTGGCCGGTTTTTTTGAATTGCTTGTTGCAATCTGGTTAATTGCTAACAATACAGAGCCAAATTGAGTGTTTGGCCAGGTTGTAGCACCTCATGATAAACAATTCCCTTCCAATCCCACCATACACACAGCATAACCTTATTTGGTGTCAATCCTGGCTTCGAAGTCGTTTGTGATGATTCACCTTTTTTGACCATGATTTTTTTCAAACGACATTCTTGTATGTTACCCATTTTTCATTGCCCATAATGATTTGCTTCAAAAATGGCTCGATTCCGAGTATTTCGCAAATGGAAATTCGGTCAACCAAACTTTTTTGTGTTGATTCAGGTGGCAGCCAAACGTCGAGTTTTTTTTTGTGTATCCAGCATCACGCAAATGGTTAAAAACTGTTTGATGATGGATACTAAGTTCTTAAGCAATGTCATGGCTGCTTATGTGTCGGTCTTCCTCAATTTTTTCTAAGATTTCATCGACTTTTTCAGTGAATGGTCAACCTGAGCGAGGTGTATCTTTGACATCAAAATTTCCAGAACGAAAGAGAGCGAACGATCTCTTGGCTGTCGCTTTTGATAAAGTATCTTGACCAAAAAATGGTTTTTCTTGCCGGCTTAAACCAGTTTTTTTCTTCCAAATTCAAGTACCTGAAACAAGCGAATACAGAAAAAGGGGTTTCGCCATCCTTACTTAAGCAGCATTAATAACCGTCTCCGCTAGAGCACAGCAAATTTCTGTGTTGGATTGGTTCCTGGTATTAGTTGTTGGTTTCATTTGCATGCGGAGGACTTTACTCGGAGCGCCAAAGGAAGTTATCAAATGATACACAATAAATGCAAAATGTTTGGAGACCTAACTTAAATAGCTTTCATCCTTATATTGCAAATGAATGATTTAGCTTAAAAGTAACCTATCGGGTTGGATTTCAATACGATAAAAGATGAAATATCCTGCAGTTAACTTTGATTCAAATAATTTTGTGAGAAAAAAACGAAAAACCATTTCTACCTGAAGTTAATCAATGGAAATAAAAATATAAATTTAATTTTGACTGTTTTTTTTATTTAAAAAAATTGCTAAGACAAAAACCGAAAAACCGATTCTTCCAAAAAACGGTTTTTTCGGCTGTAAAAAACCGCCCGGTTAAATTGAATATAAAAAAACTGGGAAGCCGATGAACTGGTTTTTTTTTACCAAAAACCGCCATTCCTAGGCTACATTCTTCGGCGTATTTCATTATCAGTTCTAATTACTTTGGCGCCTGAATACACGAATTTGCATTTTTAATACTTTTAATAGTGTGATAGTCGTATTTTGGGTATATGTGGTATTTTTCTTCGACTGCGTTATGAGCTTTGTTTTATTCTCATTGATTTGTAGCCCTACTAGTTTTACTTCACTGTCCAGTTTCATAAAAAGTTCTTTGGTGGCTGTTGACGACCATGACAAAATCGTCAGTAAAGGCTATAACTTGGCTCAACTTGTATCGTAACGCACCTCGTGTTTCGCTTTCTTATGACGGATTCCAGAGCCAAATTGAATAACAATGGGGCCAGCTCATCTCCCTGCTTTAGTCCGATTTTTGTGTCGGTGGACTAATTTGGCTGGGATACTAAAGCAAAGTATTATTTTGGTGAAAGCGATCGTGGTGGTTCGGCAAGGGATAGCCAGGATGCGTTAATAAGAAAAATTTGGTATACAAAATATTCGCAAATGGGAAAACAAGGGCAAAGATAGAAGAATATGAGGGTTTCCGATAAATAGTGAATAAGATTATTGTAAGTAACCAACGAAAACATTATGACAAACAATTGAAAAATATAAATCATAGTTTAATGAGTAAAACGGCAAGCTTGGAAAGTAGTGAAACATTTTAGACAAGGCTACCAGCCCAAAACCGCTATGTTGCGCTAAAATTGGCAATATCATCGCAGATGAAAATAAGGTTAAGCAAAGGTGGGCATATTACATTAAACAGCTTCTTAACCCTTTCCACACCTCCAGAGCAGTGGAGGCATTAGCTATCCTGGAAGCAATGCAAATAGACCTTTAACCAGCTCCCTCGGTAATGCCTTATGTGGTCTAGAATTTTCACTCCTTTGCTGATTTTTGGCAAGTAATATGCTGATTTTTGGCAAGTAGTATGCTGATTTTATTCTTTTAAAACATCTCCCACTTTTCGGATTAACCTTTCTTCTTCATGTCGCTAGGCGGCAATTGTACTTTGCGACTTTCTTTTTTGAGAAAGGTTATCGGTTTTTGTTTCCGAGTATAGTACTTCTGCCACATTTTCAACGGTGGCGATGAAATCACAAACGCCGATTTATTTGTCTGGTCACTCCTTTCTTTTCCTGCCGTAATCTCTTTGTGGACATCAGGGCGGTTCGTTCTTGTTCCGGGACGTACGACCCTTGCTTCGGTCGCTTCGGTAGCGATCGCAGCAGTAACCATCGAATTCTTGATGTTCCTTATATTTTCCCCCACCACTCGAACATCTGGCACGTCCTGCAGAGTTTCCCGCTCTTCTTTTTAGGGTTTTGTAAAATAATTTCACAAAACCCTTCTAAAATCGCGTCCTGTCTGTCCGTCTGTCTGTCTGTCCGTCCGTCCGTCCGTCCGTCCGTGTGTCACAGCAGTTTTTCTCGGAAACTACTTAAGCTAGAAACATCAAATTTTGTATGTAGGTGTAAAGTGGTGCTCTCTTCAAAGTTCAATTACAAAAAGGGGGGTCTCCCCATATAGGGGAGTGACCCCCCGAAAAAAAAATTTCATTGGAGGTAGCCGATATGGGTATCAAATGAAAGGTCTTGATGAGAACTTTTCAAATCAGGTCTTAGTTTGGCAAAGTTTGCTTCAAGGGGTGCACAGGGAGGGGAAATACACGAAAAATTTGTGTCCCCCCCCTCGCGATTGGACACCTGTGATCCGAAAAATCTGAAAAAAATCAAGAATGTAGGCCTTGATGAGTACAACAACAACAAATACGTGAGAAGTGGCAATTTACTCAACTTTATTAGTAATAGTATGATTTATCGATTTTATGTTTTCTTGAATAAAATCTTCAATGAAATTCAGTAAACAGATAACAATTTATAAGATTGATCTACCCTGAAAGTTTCATAAAGATTGAATCATATCGAGCGAAGCTATAGCGGTTTGAATTTTCCTGTATTACTATGGAACAATATGCGCTGCATTTATTACTATGGCAACATATCGCTATAGAACAACATGCGCTTTTTACCGACTCAGACACTACAGTTTTGCTAGGATTTGCATGAAAATTTCAGGAATGATAGGTCTCATGAATATCTTTGAGTGGTATTAGTAATCGCCAAGCAAAATAGTGGCTGTTTTAAATGCGAAGATTGAATAATTTTGAGTTATTTTTTCCCAACTTCAACATTTAAGTTGCATGCTTTGAACACTTGATTTAATTTAATGAATGACTGAAGATGAGTACCTGCAATTAAAACTCATAAGTGAAACAAGTCAAGGAGGCGGGAGAGAGCTCCTAGCAAATGGGCTTTGTAACCACTCTAGGATTCGAAAATATTGGCCATTAATCGATGATAACAGTACAAGGGAGTGGCCCCTGAAAAAAAAATCATCAAACGTAGCCGATATGAGTATGAAATGAAAGTTTTCATGGGAGCTTTTCAAAATAGTTCTTAAACTGTCACTTTTTGCTTCAGGGGGGAAATACATGAAAAATGTGTTTCTTTCCTCGCGAATGGACATCTGAAATAATTATCAAGGGAGATATTTATGAGTATAACAATAACAAAAACCTCAGAAGTCGAAATTCGTTCAACTTTGTTAATAATAGTATGATCTTTGAATTTCATATTTTCTCCAATAAAATTGTCATTGACATGTTTCTTGGTTTCGTTCGATCTGGTGACTGCATTTTGTAAATTGAATACAAAACCCTTCTGACATGAGCGTAGGTCTGTTTACCCAACTTGTTTAATACGCTCTGGCGTTCCCATCATTTTTTTGCTGCGCTTGAATATCGCAAAAATCTCAGTCTGGATAAGACTGTCTGATAATCTCCGTTTTTCGTATGTCTTCACTGTCATTGTATACCATACATCGCAGTTTTTTTCATCGTTAGTACCGCTTCCGACGTGCTGTAAACATCGTGGCTCCACGCACTGGTTACGTGATCATTGTTGTTATTTTTGCCTTTTTTAGGGTTTTGTACTAAAATACAAAACCCTACTGCAATCACGTCCTGTGTCCGTCTGTCCGTCCGTCTGTATGTCACAGCACTTTTTCTCCGAAACTATAGAGGCTACAGCCATGAAACTTTGTAGAAAGGTCAGAAGTGGTGACTTCTTGAAAGTTTGAGGGTGGAAAATTTTTTCAAAGGGGTTTAAGGGGGGTCTCCCCATATAGGGAGGTGACCCCTTAAAAAAATTGTCTCCATTGGTAGTCGAGTAGGGTGTCATTGGAAAGGTCTTAATAAGGTCTTTTCAAAACAAGTCTTAAAATTGCCTTATCGATACCGAAGGGGGCAGGGGAAGGAGAAATGTTCGAACTTTTCGCGTACCCCCTCTCGCGATTGGACACCTTCCATCCGAAAAATCTGAAAAAATCACGAATGTAGGCCTTTATGAGTACAACAACAACAAATACATGAGAAGTCGCAATTCACTCAACTTTGTTAGTAATAGTATGATTTATCTATTTTATGTTTTTTTGAATAAAATCTTAACGGTACCCTTAAACTCAATGACAGATGACTATTTATCAGACTGATATTTTCTTAAATATTCATAAAGATCGAATGGTATTTAACGAAGTTATAGCGATTTGAATTTTCCTGTATTACAATGGAACAATATGCGCTGTATTACTATGGAAACATATGGCTATGGAGCCTTATGCGCTTTTTACCGACTTAGACACTACGGCTTTGCTAGAATTTGAAGGAAAGTTTCAGGAATGACAGGTATCATGAATATCTTTGAGAATCGGTTCAGTTAGTGGTATCAGTAATCGTAAAACAAAATAGTTGCTGTTTTAAATGCGAAGATTGAATAATTTTGAGTTATTTTTCCCCAGCTTCAACTTTTTCGGTGTATGTTTTGAACACTTTATTCAATTTAATGAATGACTGAAGATGAGTACCTACAATTAATACTCATAGGTGAAAAAAGTCGAAGAGGCCGGAGAGAGCTCCTAGCAAAAGGGCTTTGTAATCATTCTATGATTCGAAAAAATTTGCCATGAATCGATGATTACAGTATAGGGGAGTGGCCCCTGAAAAAAATTTCACCAAAGGTAGCCGATATTAGTATCAAATGAAAGGCCTTTATGACAGCTTTTCAAAACAGTTCTTAATCTGACAGTTTTTACTTCAGTGGAGGCACAAGGGAAAATACGTGAAAAATGTGTTTCCTCCCTCGCGAATGGACACCTGTGATCTAAAAAATCTGAAAAATTATCAAGGGAGATATTTATGAGTACAACAATAAAAAATACCTCGGAAGTCAAAATTCGTTCAACTTTGTTAATAATAGTATGATCCTCGAATTTCACATTTTCTCCAATAAAATCGTCTTTGACATTTTCTTGATTTTATTCGTTGCTGGTTACTGCATTTTGTAAGTTGAGTACAAAACCCTTCTGATATGAGCGTAGGTCTGTCTACCCAACTTGTTTTAAAATTATATTAAGTGATTGAAAGTGATATCGATTATAATTTTACGATGATCATTCCGCAATACTCTTCTGTTTAGCGTATAACGCTCGAAGATAAATATTTAGATTTTTACGAATGCTTTCTTTTTATGTTTTCAAAGGGTCTCAAACTTAACCATTACCCGTTCATATTTAGATCTCATTATATACGATTTCAAAAAATAATACCTACACCATTGAACTTGAGATACAAAATATATGTAAATCCTATTAGGAAATTGGTATGTAAAGAAAATAATTAACCTACCATTTGTCTTCGATCACAGTGGGTGGTCATTTTGTTTATTTCATTTTTAAGATATGTACCAAAAAAAAAAGTGGAGACATCTTCCATCTTAGTGAAGGCTTCAAAAAGGATCCTGTATATATAATATATGCATAAAAAACGCAAAAACAGAAAAAAATTCAAGGACATTATTTTCTATGCAAGGGCCCCTGAGAAGAGAGCTGCAAAGTCTCTTGCAACTTTATGTATCTTACCTAATTAACGTCAGAACACTTAGTACAACAAATTAAAAGTTTCTTAGAAATTAATTTATTCTTTGTTTGCAACATCAATTTAAATACAAGAGTGACTTTGTCCATGCTATTACATTACAGAAGGTAAAAAGAAAATTAAAATGACATCACTCTCTAAAGCGTCCAACACCTGCACATATTCCTTAGCCAATAAATTCTGATTAGGGTTTATACAGACACTGGTAGAAATGTTTCAATATTAAACTTCTCCTCCTCCGGAACTCCCACAATCAATGAAGACATCCTTTTGTATACTCAATCTGAATAGTTATTACAAACACCTCGTTAAATGAAGCCAGGAGGTGATCCAAAGCAACTTGTTTTAAGTAAGTTGTAAAAGGCGCTTACAAAGAAAGGGTGAATGTAAGGTATGCATGGTGAATGATGGAGGAATTAGAGCCGTAAATAATAGATGCCAATAAAGTTGATTCTGTTTGTAGATTGTGATACTAAAGAAGATGATTTACTGAATGTCGTAGGGTAGAAACGGTGTTCAGTGATTAAAAGATTTATTTTGAGTATCCAATCGTCTTACATTTTTTATAAATTTATTAAGGAAGATAATGCCTCAATTAAGGTTTACATTCTTACGTACTCATTAAACAAGGAGGAAAAAACACGTCTAATTAGCCCTTAAGCATTTTATTTTTCAAATAAATTACTGCTAATACTTTAAATTTACTTAAAAACTAATTCAACAAATCACCAACTCTTACTGGGCTGCCACGAGCTTCGATAATCACCTTCGCTATGGTCCGGAGCATGTTCATACTCAATACGAGGAGTATCTTGATCATGGTGTGGATCAGCGTCAAAGTAATGGTGATCATGGTCGGAATGATGATGGTCATGATGATCATGATGATGACTGCGCGATTTGTAAACAGGAAACGGTACAGGGCGATCAACGGGAACTGCAACTGGCACCTAAGGAAAGTCTTTTTATTGAATTGGTTGCGAATGACGAACCATAATAAATACATACCTTAACTGGTACTGGAAAGGGGCTTGGAACTGGAATGGGATATGCATGCGGTGCTGTTATAGCAGCAACTTTTTTTGCAAATAGTGTTGAGAGGAAATTCGCAAGGCCGGTACCTGCCGTGGCAGCGGTGGGTACAGCTGCAGTACCAGGAGGACAAATGATAATGGGGAGAACAGGGGAAGAGGGTGGATAAAATCCAGGACCAGGAAAAGCTCCAGGAAATGGACCTGGTGGTGCACCAAACAATGCTCCAGGTCCTGGATATGGATACGCGGTTAATGGATTGTAGGAGGGGAATGCAAATGGTCCATAATCAGCCAGACTTCGTTTTCTTCTGTTGGGTACTGATGACAATGTAACAATGGGTAGAGAGAGAAGAATAAGACAAAGCATGTTGATCTGGAAAAATAATATTTTAATACGTTATTTTTAATGCGAATATAAGGTTTGAAATATTAAATTGAAGTTGTTAATGTAAATGCACTATTTAAACACTTAGCTTAAATTTCTATGTCGTTATCAACTCAATGAATTTTTGCGGCTTCTCATCAATTATTATTTTTATTGGATTTTCTACAATTTCCCAGGATGCTTGCAGTGATGATATATTTAATAGGTTTCAGCGGTCTTGAAATAACCACTATTATTTTCTAACGAATTTTTTTTTTAGCGAAATTTTATGCTTTATTGTGGAAAAACCTTACAATATATTTTATTCGAAGTATTGTCCATCGAAAGCTACAACATTTCCCCATCTTTCAGGCAATTTATGAATTCCATCCCAAAAAAATTCGGATGCCTTGCTCTGGAGTGAAGCGTATTCCGGTGAGGGCGTTTTGCATCGAGCGAAATAAATGAAAGTCAGAACGAGCACTATTTTCCAAATAGTTTTTCACGGGTCTTGCAACATGCGGTTGTCATGATGAAAAATTATAACCTCGTGTCTGGTTGCATATTCCGGGCGTTTTTCGATGATGGTACGCTTCAAACGTATCAATTGTGTTGGGTACGGGTCACCTGTGATTGTGTGGCCCGATTTCAACAACTCATGACATAACAGCCCCTTCTGATCCCACCAAATACAAACATAACCTTGGCGCCATGGATATTTGGCTTCGCCGTTGATTTGGCTGGTTGGCCGGGCTTCACGTATGACGTTTTGCGCTTGGGATTGTCATAATGGATCCATTTTTCATCCCCAGTCACGATCCGATGCAAAAATGATTTCTTTTTGTGGCGCTAAAGCAGCATTTCAGACATACAGAAGCGGCGTTCAACGTCTTTCAATTACCTTGCTTCTGAATGTATCCGGTGGCTTTCAAACATTTCAAAATGGCTTGCTGAGTCACTCCCAATGATTTGGCAAATTCGTCTTGCGTTTGACATGAATCCTCATCGAGTAGCATCTCCAATTCTTCGTCTTCAATTTTTTTTGGCTGTCCTGGGCGTTCTTTGTCTTTGATGTCAAAATCGGCACTTTTGAAGCGGCCAAACCGTTCAAAATACTGTGTTTTTGCCAAAGCATCGTCGCCATAAACTTCTACAAGCAAACGATGACTTTCCGCAGCAGTTTTCTTTGCAAAATAATGACCCAACAGCACCTCCCGCATATGCTGTCTTTTTCTCCAACTTTCGAAGTTATTCATCGTGAAAAATAATAATGATGCAGACAACATAAAATTGTTTTGTTGACTAATTTTGATACCTGCTAATGTATCTTCCTAATGACAAATATATATAAAGTTCGAGCTTTCACGATATTTGTTAGTACGGACATCTAGCGTGAAATTCCAGTTATTAAGTTGTACACCCAATAACTAAAACGCCACAAACTATTAACTCTTTTGTTCACAAGAAATAAAAATATTAAGTGAAAAAAATCGCTTGAAATTTATACCTACAATTCATATTAATTCTATTACTAAGGCATTACAAACAAACAAGACCAAGAGGCAGGAGTATGACCCTACCAAAATTCTACACTCCAGAATTTGTACAATCAAAAGTAAAATTTAACCATTCCCATTAATATTTGTTTCGAAATGGCCTTTATTGAATTGAGAACTGCTCTAATTAGGAAAATTAACCACATATTGAGAATAAAAAATAGCTTCTGCTTCATCCTATTTTAGTTTCCTCATTGCTCTGAAAATGCATATCGAAATTGATGTTTTGCTTCATTTCCCTGTCGAATGGATAATGCCTATTCAAATCGCTACTATAATGTTAAGAGACTATTTCTAGATTTAGTCCATGTGGTGTTTTAGTTAGGGTGCTGACCCCGTAAGCCGAAGGTCCTAGGTTCAAATCTTGTTGGTGACAATGAGTTTTGTTTCGAGCGATTTTTTGGACGGACTTTAAGTTTGTTTAGTTGTGATACGTACTGCGTTAAATCAGAACGTATCGTAGCTGGGTGAATCGACACACGACAAAGCGTGCTATTGACCATATCATCTTCTTGAATGTCTATATGATCAAGATAATGAGATACTCTAACTACCTTTAAGCTAAGTCCCAAAAAGAGCTTGTTACAGATGAGCTTCAGGGTTGTTTAGACTTGCTTGATCCGAACACTATCAAGCGCGAACTTGAAACATTTTAATAATTGTAATACCATAACCTACTAGATGAGATTCGTTTGTAATGTAAGCTTTTAACACAAGAAAAATGTCGATTATGCATGAGGAAAGGAGGCATTGGGCGTTCGAAAAAATCACTCCGCTATAAAGAGTCGCGCTTTCAAAGAGAGGAGCATTTATTTATGGTTTATGGCGGCGATGAGAGTGGGGGACTAGCAGCTAAAGTTATGGTGAACTCAACTATGATAGCTATTACATCTGTCTTCAAGTTTTCCATGCCTCACATAAAAACTTGGCATGGCAAGCCTTTTGTGTACTGGTGGCCCATTGTAATCGTCAAAAAGCGAAAATAGTTATTGTGAGTTCCGGCGTACCGGCATTCTCCCATTCGCAACTTCAAATTGCCGCCGTAACATCTACACCTTCTTTTGCGCACATATAGTATACCTTTTTGCTCAGTGTATTTATTTATTTTTATTAACATTTACCAATTCCCCTATAATTTTTATTTCCCCATCAAATCAATCCTACCCTTTTACCTTATTTTCAGTTACGAAAAAAACAAAATTATATAATGATAATCTTAACTTTCGCATTAACAACACAACATTCATTACTTCCCATTAACAAAGTTTCATTCGATACCTCTTCCCTAACAAAACCCAATTCCTCCCTTCATACTGACTAATTTTATTCATTAGCTCCCACTAACAAAATTTTATTTGTTATACTTAAAAAAATTCATCCACGCTTCCCTATTAACAAATTTATTTCCATGCCCATAAAGAAAGGTGCACAGTTGAAGTTGCTAATTCGATGAATGGGAGATCAACAGAAGGTGGCTCCGTTGGTAGCGTCGTGGACTCTGGCACTCTGGGTTCAAGTTCTGCCGAGCACAGGGAAACACTCTTTTTGGGATATTGGCAAAAACAATTGTTTTCGTATACTCGCATACGAGTATGACGATTTGCATAAAACCAAACGCTATCATGGTGGAAATGAACGAAAATTCGTACGTGGATGAAAAATCGCAAGTTCAGAAAATTCAAAGTTTTGTAAGGTGGTCGCAATTGAGAAAACACAATTGTTGTGATCATTATTATTGGGTTATTTTAGAAAGGATACCTAAGACGAGCTTACTACTTCTAACTAGCAAACTCGTCTTATGTATTCTTTTTAAAATAACCTAATATAATTGAAATGTTAGTGCAGTTAACGAACTTCTTAACAGAGAATAGATACTGAAGTGCTTTCGAATCCGAATGGACGCAATTTAAAATTGACACAAAGTGGATGCACAGTTATTGAAATACATATAAAAAAGAAAAAAGGATGAATAAATCAAGTATTGTAAGTACATAAAGGTTGTTATTTGAAAAAAAAAGGTTAGTTGGCACTGAAGAAAGAACTGCGATAAGTTTCGAAATGCGCATATGCTTGCATAAATAAACTTCTGTGGTTTAGAAAATTTGATTTTCATTCTAACGTTTGTAAACACCACAGCAAAAGGATCCGACATCACACATACAAATCAAGTGGCAAGTGCAAATTCAACAATAGCCGAACAATCGAGTGTCGAAATTTTTAAACTAAAAAACGCGAGAACAAAAGTGAATCAATGTTAATTTTTTCAAACGACAGTCGGCATTACTAGTATAGTAGAATTATTGGGGAAGAAGTAAGTCAAGACAACAATCGAGCAGTGAGCGGACCCCTTTGCAGAGAGAGAGAGAGAGAGAGAGAGAGAGAGAGAGAGAGAGAGAGAGAGTAGACGTGAATTGGTTAATTTGAGGTAGACGTGAATTGGTTATTTTGAAGTAGAGTGAGTTTGAAGTGCCGTACAGCGGATTAGTGGCTGTGTAAACTTTGAATTACAGTAAAGTTTATAACAAAACGGAAAGTTCAAAAATTTAATTTTGCAGTGGTTTTTCAGTAGCATCAATAGGGGTGAGAAATACATACATTTTTACTCACTATTTCATTTCATCATATTTCAAATTCGGTTTGTTTTAGCTTTCCGCATAAGAGTTTTTGTCAATTTTTACAACATTGCTTTAGGAATTCATTTAAAAACTAAGGGGCTAGTTTTTTATAAAACATTATTCTTTTTACGAATTGCTGTTGTGTTTTTTTTCTAATTTCAAATAAAAACTGCCACTATGTTTTAAGTTAATAATCTTCATTTCTTGAAATGACCTCCCCTTTCTCGTCCTTTTCCCCTTCGTATTAGTTTTTAGGTGTAGGGTGGTTCAACACGAGCAGAGGGTGTCTCGGAAGACCCACGACACGACTGAGTGCTAGCCAGTCTCAGTACGCCACCCCGGGTTACGCACCCCTCTACTGAAACGTTATATCTGCAACTGCGGTGACTTCCACAGTTGTAACAGAGTATAATAAGCTCTGACGAGAGGGCCTGAGAACTCAGTCTCAAGAAGATGCAGGCACCAAATTAACATCTTATAAGTCACCTAGAAAGTACATCCGCAAACTCATTAATAGCAGTAAGGTCAACTGCTGGCAAGAACTAATAGTCGAGGTGAGTCGGTATCCATGGGGATTAGGTTAGAAGCTAGCTATGCGGAAGCTCGGTGCCCGAAGATTACCCTACTCTTACAATGTCGAAAAGATGGACGAAATTGTGCGGGCTCTCTGCCTTATAAACTCAGTCTATACTAAAGTTGTCCATAGTGAAAAACCATTGCAATGCCCACTTTTTACAAAGACGGAACTGGAAGAAACAGATTTGTTTCTGAAGAAAAAAAATCTAGGACTAGATGGAGTTACAACTGATACGCTGCGGATCGTTTACCAATCCTGCCCAGACTTTCTACTCAGAATTTTCAATGCTGGGTTGTGTGAAGGGATATTCCCAGAATACTGTAAGGTAGCGAGGCTAGTACTGATCAGCAAAGGTAAGGAGAATCTTGAGTCATCTTTTATATATACCGACCGCTATGTATGCTAGACACGGCCGAGAAAATGTTCAAAAAACTTATCAAGGGAAGACTCGCTGACGTGATCTGTGCCACTAGGGATCTATCTCTAAGGCAGTATAGTTTCAGAACAGGTTGCTATACTATTGACACAGTCGGCGAAGTTGTAAGCGTGATCCAGTGCACCGAGACGCAAGCAATTCCACTTGAAGGGCCATCCTCTTCTTCTTCGTAGCACTACAGTCCTTCTCGGGCCTTTGCTTCTGCAAATAGTGCCTTCAACTATCTTGGTCCATTCACCACCTCCTTCAATTTTAAAATCCGAGTAGTGATGAACTGTCTTCGTTGACCAAGTTAGACCAGCATTTCCTCGGCTTTCCCATTGGCCTTCGACCTTCAGTATTCCCAACGTATACTTCTTTGGGTATCCCTCATTTATCCATACGATTCATGTGGTCACCCCATTGCAGTTCCCACAGTGTTACAATTGCTGACAACTTTGGCGCATAAAAAAATCCATACAGCTCATGGTTAAGGGCCAGATTTCACACACACATTTCATTTTCATCATAAATCGGTATATTTGGAGCTTTGTTTTCCTGTGTATGCAGCTGGTCTTCAAGATCGTCAAGACTGAATAAAATCTCACCATTAACGAGAGATGACTAGGTGCTCCACAGCGGGGAGTCTCAATCTAAGTAACCTTCATAATCGAATGATATACAGAATATGGTTAGAGGAGCAGTTACCTGAAAACTGTTGAAAAACTTTAACATGTCCTCTGTAGGAAAAGGGAGATAAGGTAAGGTATAAGAACTATAGAGGCATCATTTTGCTGTGTACATCTTATACGAGTACAAGTACAGTGCTTTCCAAAACTATAGAAAGAAAGTTAAAGCCGTACTATGAAAATATTATAGGAGAGTATCAGAGAGGCTTTCAAAGTGGGTGGTCAGCAATAGACCAAAGTAAAGTAACGCAAGTGCTCGATTAGTGCTGCGTATATAACAGCAACGTGCACAAACTCTTTGTGTACTCCCAGCGCTGTACATAAAATCGCTTGACATTGGCGTCCCAACGAAATTAGTCCGCATGGGTAAAGTCACAATGCTATACACAGAGTCCCAGGTGCATGTAAATGGTGAACTAATGGACATCTTTGTAATGGAACCAGACTTAGCAAAAGAGGATGGACTTCCCCAATGCTCTTTAATGTTGCGCGGGAACACGTTTTCAGGAAGATATCAGCTGAAACCTCGGGTATACTATGTTCAAGTCCACACAGTTGGAAGCATATGCTGCTGACGTCAATATTGTTGCAAGTTCAATTCAGCTGCCAAAGGAGCATGTCTGAGCCAAAAATCTGAAGCAAGCCGCATTGGCCTACAAGTTAATGAAACGAAACTAAATTCATGGCTCGAACGAGGAAGAACAATCTAGTTCGGCCAAACCTGACCATACTATAACTACTATAACCTTGAAAGTGTGGATAATTTTATTTATCTTGCAGTTAACTTGAATGGAAGAGGCACCAAAAAGGGCGAGATTGGACCCCGCATAAACGCTGCAAATAAAGTCTTTTACACCATACTTCCCATTCTAAGGACCAGAGTTGTGCACAGGCAAAATAATTTCCACATTTAAAAATTATTTGTCAAACCTGTGCTGTCATATGGCAGCGAAACATGGATCCTGACGAGCGAGTCGAAAAAGGCAGTCGATATATTTGAACGCAAAGTGCTCTGAAAAATTGATGGCCCAGTGACACAAGGAACAGAGTGGAGACTACGTTGCAACGATGAGTTGTATGAATTATTTGACGATCCAGCTGCTTCCACTTGCGTTAAGTTACCAGACCACAAAGAACAAAAGAAAACTGGTTACCCAAAAGAACATTAGAAGGTAGAGAGAGTACAAGGTAAACGTCCAGCGGGAAGACCGAAGACTCAATGAGAAGATACGATAGAAGCTGACAGCAGATCCTTGCTGGGAGTGATCAACAGGCAAATAAGGTCCAAGAACCACGATGATTGGAGGAGATTAATCTTGGAGGCCAAGGCCCAGCTTGAGTTGTCAGGCCATAGATAAATGAATACTCTTTTAAATAATGATAACTTTATTTTCTGTATTCACCATTGATGGCTAGAGATACTGTTGCGATCAGCAAGTTTCACATGTTGCGAATTTATTCTCATCTGGCTGAATTTTTCCCGAAAATTGACAATGAATGAATTTCCAGTGATTCATTGATTAAAAAAAAGGTTGAATAAATCAAATGTTCCGTGCAAGTTCACAACAATGTCAAACAACCGAGTACCGGAGCCCATAATCTATAAAAATGTGAAAAGATAAGTGAATATAAATTTTTTTTTCTAAAGCCAATCGTCATTAATATTTCATTATTGGGAAAAATGAAGACAAGACAATACTAGCGCAGTGAGCGGACTGCTTAGGGGAGAGTAGACGTTGAATTGTTTTTTAAAAGTAGAGTGAGTTTGAACTATTGAGAATCAGACTAGTGGCCGTTCAGATTTTGAGTGAAAGCGAAGTTTTTTTTTACTTTTGAGCTAAAGTAAAGAGAAGAATTAATAAATTTAATTTTTCAGTGGCTTTTTCCCAGTTGCAGACCACTTCGCATGCAGGAAAGGGGTGAGTAGATTCTTTCATAATTTGAATTGAATTTAATTTGTTATTGAAATTTAGTTAATACTAAATTTATTTCAAAACGTATTATTGCCTGGTTGATTTTTTTTGTTTTTTGTCTGTTTTGGGATTAAAATTGTGCTATTTCTCCTTTTATTTTCTTTAAATGATTCGGCCATGTATTATTAAATCGAAATTTGTTTTTATTTCTCAAAATGACTCCCTCCTCTCGCGCGCTGTTCCCTTCCTGGTAAATTTTATGTGTAGGGTGGTTCAGCATGAGCAGAGAGTGTCCCGGACGGCCCGTGACATGACTGAGCGCTAGCCGGCCTCAGCACGCCACCTCGGGTTACATACCCTCTACTACAAATTAATTTCTGAAACAGCGATGACTTCCGTGGTTGCAACAATGTTAAGGTCATAGTCACGTCATCTTGGTATCGGCTTTATCATGGAAGTATGGTAGTTGTGGATGCGACCATAATCACCATGACAATCTGTAATACCGTATGACGTTGCTGAGCTGTTTGGAAAAGCGTAATGAAATCGTCAAACTGGAGACATTACAGCAAATGGTTTTAAAGTTGGTGGTATATATCCTTAAAGATATTCCACTTTAAGTGGAACTTTTAACTTATTTAAAAAATTAACAGAATTTAAATCCCTTGATTTTCACCAAAAAATTATTTAAAATGCGTTAGAAGCCAACTCTTCCAATAACCGAAGTGCTTCTATAACAGGAACACTCGATTGACCGCCTTGATGTCGAGTGACACCATCTTGCCGTCGAGTTTTACAGACCCCCAGGACCTGATTTTTGATATAAACTCTGCTCTATATTCCCACTGATCGAGTGATGAGCTTCTTGCTCATGTTGCTGAATTCATTGACTAACCACTTTGCAATTTTCTGAGTATAGGGGCATTTTCTGCTGATATTATCTCCCGCATTTCCTGGCCAGGTTTGTGAATCTTCGGGAGACTTATGATAATTGGTAAAGACGGGTTGGCTACTTTCAGGGCCTTTCTTCGGTCACCACTCCAAGGTGCACATTCCTTTAATATTTTTTCGACTCTTTTAATCGAAACAGGCAGAAGATTGTTTCGAAATTTAAAATATGGACCCGTGTTTATTTTTTCGTGTATTCGGTTGTCATAATTCGTCTTGTACATTATTAGTAAGGCATTCCCTTAATCCGCTTTTATGAAGTTGATCGGTAGAATTTAGAGTTCATCGACGATTTGAATATCACCATGGCTTGCGAACCTTTTTGTTTGTTTGTTCAGTGCCTCAGCCGTATTGCTTCGTATGATTTCTTATTTCACCGCTGTCAGTTCGTGCATGCTAGAAAGTCTGTTGATACCAGCTTCGATTTCAATGACAATGTTTTCTGTTTTGATGTTGGCGTTAACAGAGTATTTGAGTCGCATGCTCAAAAGATTCAATTGACGTTGAGTGAATTCCTGAGAAGATTGATTCACCACTAAACTATCAATGATGTGTACCTTGTTTTTTAAAGGCTTCGGGAATCATTCTCAGTGTTATTTATTAAACTTCTTCCGCTACTTTCACTTTTGTTAGAAATAGTGGAAACCCTAATGGGTATTGCTTTGCCAAACCCAAATGTAATACGTACGCGTCTCGGGTGATCCTTTCCAACTTTGCGTAGAGTCTTTCAACACTCTCCTTCACTAACAGCTTGACCATCGTAGTTTTTTTAAATGCTATCATTGATTTGAGTTTAACGGTATGACTTCTTGGAGAGAAGTTGTTATACTTACATTTCTTTAAAAAACTTAAAATCACATCCTAAGGCAGCAATAGATTTCCTTAAGCTGATAAACCTATTTACTTCTGCGGTTGGCTTGGGTGCTATATTTAATTTTAAAGATATGCCGCTTTAGTTGAAACTTTTAAACTATTTAAAAAATTAGCAGAACTTAAATCCCTTGATTTCTTACAAAAATTTAATTTAAACTTGTATACAATATTGATTTGTCCACTATTTGACGACTTCTTCATTACTCAACTACAACGAACAACCTCACCCTAATTTAAACCTACAAGTTTTATAATTAAGTTTCCTTAATGACCCTTAATAACTTTTCGTTCTTGAACCAAATCATTCATTCTTATTGGAAATTCATTAATGAGCTGATGATTTAATAGACCTTCTAGTTTTAAAATAGAAATGTAAAGGGTGGGCCAAACAAAACGCACGATGGTAATTGTAAATAAAACAAAAGGTTTTCAGAGAATTATGTTAATATTTTTTATTATAATAGAAGGATCAATGAAAATTATGTTTGAAACAAAATATCACCCAAATGCTTGACACAGATATGGTGGCATACTTCTATCCGATGGTCCATATTTTCAATGACTCTGAGACATAATTGAGGTTCAATGTCGTTAATGTGCTGAATTATCTCATTCTTTAGCTCTTGAATTGTTCTTGGCTTATTCACCTAGACTTTTTCTTTTAAATATCTCCAGAGAAAAAAATCCAACTGTATCAAATCACATGATATCGTGGCGGCCAATTAACACCGCCACAACGTGAGGTAACAGGGCCATTGAATTTCTCGCGCAAAAGAGCCATTGTTTCGTTGGCTGTGTGGCAAGTGGCACCATCCTGTTGGAGCCACACATCGTCCAGGTCCAAAACCTCAATAAGAAGTCCGTTATCATCTCGCAATATTGAATACCATTTATGTTAACTGCTTGGCCATCCTCATTTTCGAAGAAGTACGGCCCGATGACGCCGCCAACCCATAAACTGCACCAAACAGTCACTCTTTGTGGATGTGGCTTTTCAACAATCACTCGTGGATTCTCATTTGCCCAAATGTGGCAATTTTGCTTGTTAATGAATCTACTGAAGTGAAAGTGTGCTTCGTCACTGAAGATGATTTTCTTTGTAAAGTCACTGTTCCCTTCTGTCTGTTCAACCAACCATTCGGCGTATTGCCGACACTTGAAATGGTCAGTAGGCTTTAGCTCTTGATTCAATTGCACCTATATATATAATCTATATTCAAAATTCGCATCAGTGATGTTCGTGAGATGTTCAATTGTTGGGCAAGATGACGAGTCAAGGTTGACGGCTCTTCTGCCACACTATCGCGAACAACAGCAATGTTTTCCCCAGAACGAACTGGGCGAGCATGCACAGGTGATTTCACATTTCCTACAGACGCGGTTTGCTGAAATTCGCGCACAATTCTCCCGATTGTGGAGACATTTGGTAGATTATGCTTACCAAAAAAAAAATCACGAAGTGCACTAAATGCATTTTGATTTGAACACCCATTTTCGTAAAAGGCTTCAACAACTTTAACTCGCTGCTCAATTGTGTACCTTTCCATGGTTAAATTTGACAAACACTGAAACAAAGACATGTCAAATTAAATTGGGCGGAAAAGTTGACGTTAATGTGTGACTCACAATTAACATCGCGCATTATGGTTGGACCACCCTTTATATTTTACTACCCAATTTTCAAAGGAAAGAAGGTTACCAATTTATCATGTTTACTTTTTTGTTGCTTTTTTTAAGTATGTTCACGCATAACTTTTGAACGGAGACAGATTGAAGAGTCCTGTTTTCGGCAAATGATATGTCTTCCTTCCCGTTAGGTCCCATTTAAAGGACGAGAAATTCGTTTAATGGTAAAGGATTTTTACCGTTAAAACTAGAAATTTTCCGACTTTCACCCTGATTTCTCAGCATAACTGATCGACGCATGTAAGGATTTTGATTGTAAAAGTTCAAATGAAGGTCAAAATATTGAGCTAAAATGTTTCGCTACGGAATTATAAAGCTTTTAAGTACTCTGTAGATATTTGCGGTTCAATATGATACATTGATGTGGAGAAATTGAATTTTAATGATCTTTTGTACGAGAAATGCCAATTATTTTGCACTCTTCAAGGATTCGATGAAGATAATGTTTCCTTGGTGACGGATCATAAAAATGATAAGTATCCTTAGTTTTCTGCATTAATAGTACACCTAGTCAGTCATTTCTACCGGAAAAAACCAATAAATTATTTCTAAATGCAACATAAAAACATTTCAGCAGGATCTGGACCAATTTCATTGGGGAAAATTTCAGGATTCTTTTCTCTTCCACATTCATTCTTCGCCTGCTGAAGAACTTAGTCAAAGATCCTTCTTACATCTTTTTTTTGTGGTAGGGAGGTGAATGCTGTTTTTGCACAGAGTGTGGGACCCCCATGCGCGACTGGACTACCCACTAGACACTTCCCCTGTCAACCTGAGAACCCAGCCTGGAACCGTTTGACACATTACTCCGGGCCAGGTCTCGTTTTGTTACGCCGTGGGGCGCCTTCAAGCTGGGGAGTCCCTTTCCTACCGGGAGGGGAGAGGGGAAGTGGAAGTGCCAGAAAACCGGCCCCCGAGCATAATGTGCCACCTGGTTCCATTTGTCAACCGATTCGAGCATCACCGCAACTATATTATCCGGGGTGAGCTCTCCCGTCTCCCTGTAGAGTTACCTTCGCAGCCTGAGCCATGTTGTACACGCAAAAAATGTGTGACAGGCATTGTTCTCCTCTCCTGGGCAAAACCGACAATCGGGAGACCGTGACTTACCGATCAAAAGCTGGGTCAGACAGAAGTCAGTCTCACCATGCCTTCGATTTAGCCACGGTCTCACATCCGGGATGAGGCGCGCAGTCCACCTTCCCTTCATGCAATTCACCCAAGACTACTGCCAATCGTTGAGCGAGCGTCGTCTCTCCTCGCGGACAACTATCTCCCTCGCATCCTCGTTTCGGCGCAAGTAAATAGCGCGGCGCTCTCTAGCAAGGAGGGCGACAGGTATCACGCCTGCAATCACTGTCACCGCCGAGTCGGAGACTGTCGGATACGAAGATGCAGTTCTCAGTGCTCCTCTTCTCTGTACCTGTGCCAAACGTTTTCGGTATACCTCCTTGCTGAGAGCGTCGCCCCATACCTCTGCTCCTCTACAGCACCCATCAAGAGTCGACTCAGGGCCGATATTTCCGAAGCAGCCTTCTCAGCCGTTGCCCTGATTTGCTCAGGGAAACTCATCTTCAAGTCAATCAGTAGCCCCAGGTACTTCACCGCTGACTTCAATTCAATTCGTAAGTCACCAATACTGATCATCCTTACTCCAGAGATTTTCTTTTTTGTCAAGATGACCACTTCGGTTTTCTCCAGTGCTAAACTGGGCCCGCGGGCAGTCAACCAGTCCCTCACTCGGCGCATTAGCATACCTAGCCTAAGTTGTGCTTGTTCAACGGTGCGTCGAGCGACCAGAGCTGCAACATCATCTGCATAGCCGACCAAGTGCGACTCATCTGGCATCTCCAGTCTCAGTAGACCGTCGTAAGACACGTTCCACAGGTCCGGGCCAAGGATAGATCCCTGGGCAACACCCGATGTAATTTCCATCCTTCGTTGGCCCTGTGTCGTGTCGTACAGCAGGCTTCCTCAAAAGCCGCAATAGATATTCTGGAACTTGAAGAGGAGTTTTCCAGTGTATCTAGAATATCCACCCATCTAGCGGAGTTGAAGGCATTCCTGACGTCGAGTGTCACCAACAGGACGATCCGTCGCATGGCGCGACTATATGCCTCTGCTCTTTGGACCGCGTTCACCACCTCTGCAATCGCATCAATGGTGGAACGTCCTGCGCTAAAGCCGTACTGGCGAGGAGATAGGTCCCCAGCAGCACGAATCGCGTCAGTGAGTCTTCCCTTGATGAGTTTCTCGAGCACTTTCGCAGCCGTGTCTAGCATGCATAACGGGCGGTATGTAGACGGCGATTCGGGATTTCCCTTCCCCTTGCTGATCAGCACAAGCCTCGCCACCTTCCATCGTACCGGGAAAACCCCGTCCCGTAGGCAAGCATTGAATGTGCTGATCAGCAGGTCAGGACAATGGTGAAAGACGAGCCGCAACACCTCAGCCCGAACACCATCTGGACCTGGAGCCTTCCTCGCTTTCAATGAGAGGACTTCCTCCTCCAGTTCGAGCTGTGTGAAGAGTGGGCACTCGAGTGCTGTTTCACCATGGACAGCGTCAACAATGGACAGCATCAACGGGGAAGAGTGCTTGCACTATCGCGTCCATCTTTCCCGCGTCATGTATACAAGGCTTCCGTAGGGCACCAAGCTTCCGCATGACCAGCTTGTAGCCAAGGCCCCACGTATCCTTGTTCACATTGTCCACTAGGTCTTGCCAGCAGCGAGCCTTGCTACTGTTGATCAGTTTGCGAAGGCATTTCCTGGCCGACTTATATGCTGCCACCAAGTTGCATGCTTCGTCACCGTTCCGCGCCCGTTGAGCCTCACGTCGAAGCTTGTGACACTCCCTTTGCTTTTCAGAGATTTCAGTTGACCACCAGTACACTGGGGGGCTTGCCGTGCTGGGGTCTTCGACGGGGCATAGAAGCTTTGCAAGCAGTCGTAATGATGCTCATAGTAGAGTTCACCACGCTTTGAGCTGCCAGTTCTTCCATCCCCTCCGAAGCTCCCTGCAGCGGCTCATCCGCTGTGAGCACCTCGACGAACCTCTCGACGTCCATCCTTCCGATGTTTCGTCCAGTTGTAGAAGGCCGAGAGCACGGACGTCGGGAGACAGCATCACTTATCTCAAGCAGAATGCAGTGATGATCACTGGCTGAGTAGTCCTCTAGTACTTTCCAATTGTGTATCATCCGTACTAAGGACTCCGAGGCAAACGTCACGTCCGGTATGGTTCCCTCATAGCCAATACGGCGGAAAGTCGGCGTATTTCCGGAGTTTAGTACGACGCGGGCCGTCCTGGCTGCTATTTCCAGGATTCGTTTTCCCTGTGGATCCGTCTGAGGCATGCCCCATTCGATTGCTTTAGCGCTGAAGTCGCCCCCAACGAGCGGTTTGCCCTTTGCGTTCGAGACAGCGCCCTTCAAAGCATTAAGCTTGGCTTGGAAAGATGATATCGATTCGTTAAGCGTTAGGTACACACTAAAGAAGGTGGTCCCTGAGCACTGAACTCGCACGAAACCATCCCCCCGTCCACAACTCTCCGCTTGAAAGTCACTGTTCCGAACCCAGATGGCGGCAGTACCAGTTTCATCAGAATACCATAATGCAGGACTTTTATTATGGTGTTGCTCACTCAGCAGCAAGAAGTCGGCTTTCATGTCCCTCGCAAACTGCTCAAGCAGATTTTGGGTGATTGAACTGCGGTGTAAGTTTAGCTGCAGGATGCGGGTCATCGGAGCTCTGATTTTGCTTTGGCTAGGGCTTCCTGGAATACCCGGTACTTTCCTGATCCCAAAACGTGTCCAAAATCAGGTTTTGGATCAGCATCCTTGCAAAGGATACAGTATGCCTCCTTCGTACACTCTTTTCGTTTATGTCGCATTTTACCGTATTTGTAATATAGGGAACTTCTATCGGGTCCTTTGCATACTTGTGTGGTGTGACCATAACCAAGGTATTTGAAATATTGAAGAGGCGTTGCTCTTCGCCGTATCCTACAGACAACCCACCCTATTCGTACTTTGCCCTTGTTCAGGAATTGTTCGGCGTCCTTTTCGGTCAAGTTAACTAAGGCCATGCGTTGTCCCCTGTTGTTTTCTGGTGTCAGTGTCGCTTTGATCCTTCCCACGCTAGGGAACTCCCTTTTGATGGCCTCTTCTACCTCGGCTAGATCCGTGACGCAGTCAATGTCTAGTATTTCGATCGTTGCCATCGGCTCGAGCGGGGCTATAGTTGCGCTTTTGCCGAGGACTTTCTTTACTCCGTCACAGAATGCTTCTTCATTGCCGGCCTCTGCTCCGGATTCGACCAGTATGTGACCCGACCGCGTTGGTCGTACTACTTTAATGGTAGTGTTTGTGTCTTCGGGCATTACGTTTCACCTGATGTCCCGCAGTACCTCCGCGTAGGATCAGCCATCTTGGGGCTTTGCGAGCAGCGCCTCCTGCCGGGGTCTTCATCGGGGCTTCTGCTTCTCCTGTTTGGACTCAGGTCCTTTTTTTACTTGGGCGTCCGTGCGAACTTTACTTTCTGGCTTTTTTGAAGGAGTTTCTTAGCGGCTTTCTTCGCTCCTTTTGTAAGCACTTTCTGGAACCCGTGATCTAGTGCTCTCCGCACATCGAGTGCCTCTTCCTTCCTTCTTTATCCCGATCTCCTTCGATTGGGCTAGACGCCATTCTTTTATTGACTTTTAATGGTTGAGCTATCTGCATGTCATCTTTAGATTTCGCCCCAAGTGCCGTTTAGCCTTCTGTTCATCTTCGGCCCTTAACCAGCTCTTCCGATAGTGCCCTATACGATCTAGGAGCTCCTCTAGTTAAAGGAGCCCCACCTTTGCTGCTGCGGTGATTTTTGGGGAGTCACATGCAGATTGTATTCTTTTCAGAACATTTCCCGCTTTTCGGAGTAGCCTCTCTTCTTCATATTGCTGGGCCGCAATTGTACCTTGCAACCATCCTTGGGAGATGTCATCGCGTTCCGTTTCCGAGTGCAGTACTTCCTCCACATTTTCGACGTTGGCGGTGCATTCACGCGGTATCTGGTCACTCGTCGCTTTTCGTGCCGTAATCTCCTCGTTGGTTTCTGGATTTTTTGTTGCAATGTAGGGATTTACGACCCTTGCATCACTCGCTTCGGTAACGATCACAGCAGTGACAATCGAATTTTTGGTGCTCTTAATGTTGTCTTCCGACGCTCGAACACCTGAATTGTCCTGCAGAGTTTCCCGCTTTTCCTTAATAGGACGCTCTGGCGTTCGCATCATTTTTTTGTTGCGCCCGAACGCCGCAGGAATCTCAGCCTAAACCAGACTGTCTGCTATTCTCCGTTTTTCATCTGCCTTCACTGTCATTATATTATTCTTCGTTTTTGTCGTGGTTAGTACCGTTTTCGATGTACTTTTAACATCGTGGCTGCAACCGCTGGTTACGTCGTCGTTCTTATTATTTGTTTCTTTTTTTGGATGTTTTTGGTCTTTTGATTTTGTTTGCTCCAGTTTTGTTGGGTCCCCCCTCGGAGCCGCTATCTCCGTTCGTGTTTGTAGTCGCCTTTTTGGTCCCATGGTTATCTTTGCAGAGCAGGGAGGCCATGCGAGGGTTGGCACAAGCTCTTATGAGGACAAGTGCTCAGAGCCAGACCAGCGCTAATCGGGAGTTCGTCTCAACTGAACCTACACCACCAACCCAATGGTGCGAACTTCGAACATACTCCGAGGCCTGCCATGGTTTTACCGGGATAGAGACGGTGTGATAGTTGAATTGGAGCCATTCACACACGAATTTCACCTCGGCGCTACTGTGCAAAGCAACTGGGTCCAAACCATCACATCCGCCAGCCCAAAGCGTCAATTCCAGTTCGTTGTCCAAAGCGTTGTCCAGATCCAATCAGAGTCGTTACCTTTCATCCCAAGAGGGAACCTCACGGCGCCCCCCATATCCTCGGGTCCGTGGGGGCGGCGCTCCCCAAAGAATGCTAACCTCCTAGAGTGCTCTTGTCGACCGGCATTCCCCCTGCGGGAATTTCCTCGGATACGTGGGGGCGGAACTCCCCAAAGAATGCTAGCCTCCAAGAGTGCTCTTGTCAACCGGCATTCCCCCAGCAGACTTACATCCTTGGACGTCATCCTTGGACGTAAACGTTACACATAGGATTTATAATATTCCCCGAAGAAATAATAAGGATTGAGTAATTGCAAATTATAGAATCAATCGCCCTTTGAAAATTGATTCGTTAATTTCTAGTTGATATTATACATAATATGCCCAAATCTAAAGCGAAATGATTTCCATTCTAAAGACCAGCGAGAACCGCGACCTAAAAAGACGATAATTTTCCTCCCGTAATTGATCATAACTTTAAATATTAACATGAAAATGCATAGTCGAGTTCTCATTTAACTATGGGAAATCATTTTCATGAATGTTTTATGAATATTATGTGCCATAATTAACTGAAAACGAAGGCGATGGGTACCGAATAAACGTAAACGAGTGATACGGTTATGAAGGATCTTTTTAAGTAAATTTCTTGAGATTGATTGCAGAGTTCGCTTTATGGTTGTATATAAGAGTATATATATATATATATATATATATATATATATATATATATATATATATATATATATATATATATATATATATATATATATATATATATATATATATATAACAAATTTTGTGACTGGGGCTCGCAAACTGGCTTTGATTTTCGCTAAATTTACAGAAATTAAGTACTTTGACTAGTTTTGTTAATCATTCGAATTGGTTAAGCGAAAAAAAAGAGAAAACTTCTTTAAGCTACAATTTAAATTGGATTTTTATGAAGAATAAAATCAAGGTAGGCGTTAATGAGATGTATCAAAACTAAATTCGATTCCTATGAACGCTCCAGATTTTAGCAGTAGTGAGTTTTGCATTACAGTCAAAAAATTATATTTTAATATACATGGTATAATGTATTCAAGAAACGGAGTTTTCAAAGGTTTGAAATCAAAACAATTGCCACTAAAAAGAGAGAAATAAAAAACTTTTAGAAAAAGAAGAAAACTGACTTCGAAATGCTCTAAAAAGTATTAAATAAATTTTATGGAAGCGGTGCCAAATCAGTTTCCCCATTTCAACATGAAAACTTCCAACGTGTGCCCCATCACAAAAGAAATGTGGAAAAACTGATATGTCACAGCTGCTATAAAATTTATTTCATCTTTTTAAGGCAATTTGAGGTTGGTTTTTTTTTTAATTGTATTTTTATTTTAGCAAAACAAGTGAAGGTACATAGTTTGGAAAACTGCATTCCAAATAACCTGCACCATAAGTAAATACACGTTTTCGGAGATTTTCAAGTTGTTTCAATTTTGATAAATTTCTCACTTCCTGATTTTTCATTTATATGATGCTTATTTTAATCTGCTGACTCGTTTCTACTCCAATTTATACCAAAAAAAAAACTAATTGCTATTCAAAATATACCACACTTCCTCTATATTCTAATCAAAAAGAAGAAGGGTTGAAAGTGAAATGCATTTTCCTAACCGTGTGAAGATCAATAACTTTTATTTAACGTTAGTGTCGATGATTACAATAAAATTTGTAGATTTGTTCTCTTTTGAATCGAAGAGGGAAAATCTTTCAATTTTTTATCATTATGCTTAACACTGCTGACGATATTTATGGGCTCTTCAAAACCAGACCATTCTATTTGGGTTGTTTTTTTTTCTAGCTGATGGGACAGTTTTCATAAATTCACTTAATTATACGTTCACTAGATTACAACTTTAATTAAGGGTAAAGAACATTTTTAATGTGCACTTATCTTACCGAAGCTCTCATTTTTAATAGTAGTTGTTAATCCAACAGATAATTATCAGCAAACTTATTCCAAAACAATTCTACTAGAATCCACGCAAAGTTGTGTGTTAACGTCTTATATTTCCACCCGCGAAACAATATTTCATATCCAGCACCACTCACGCGAATCGATCGATTGACAATTATTTAAGAAGAATGACTAACGCAGCAATTATGAAACTATCATTTATATAAAGCTTTCTATCAATGTCCCTTCTTCCTATTCTTCTGGTAATAGCTCAATTAACAAGGGAAATTTCTCAAGAAAGGTGTATCTTCTCACACAGTAGTGGTAGACATATCCATCTAATCCCACTATTAGCCATTTCTTTGAAGAATCGCCGCGTGTCAATACACTTTGGTAACATATCAATTGCAAGAGTTTTTATATTTCGCCGGGCGCCGACAATAGTACAGACATTGTTATTGATGCGTAATTTAAAAGACAATTGTCATTTCCATCGTCGTTTTTGTCAACTCATGTTTGCTATCCATTTGTCATTTGAGTCTGAGAAAAAAACACTTCCGATTCCGATTCGCGACAACTTGCGAATAGTCAAAGGAAAAACTTAGCTCTATTTCATTGTTTGATTGAAGTTGAAGAAAGAAAAGCATTTTTCGTGATACAATGCAATTTCAGTTTCAATGGATTACAAAATGACAACAGAGAACAAAAGCTAAGTCTAGTAAGAACAATTTTATGACAACTCTAGATATTAGATGCAATTGGTAATTTTTTTCTTCTAGAAATCCAAAAGTAGAGAAACTTTCAACAATATAAATTATTCAATAATTTATTTTACATTATTGCTAATTTTGAAACTGGGAAGAAATTTAATAGCATTTTAATCGAAGGATAATCAGTTTTATTAATGGACATAGTTAAGATCCATAGAGCGTGTCTACATCTTTTTATTTATCCATCTTTTAACTCTGTAAATACCATAACAAGGATCAGTTTAATTACACTTACGCAAATATGTCCATTATTATGCCCAAGTCCTTGCCTTTATTTCGCACGCTAAACGTACGTTAGCATGTCTCAGAGAAGAAGTAAGGCAAGGCTTTGCTAAATCTTTAATATGGGAATCATAATTTTCGCCTAACGCATAAGTTCTATTCATGCAACAGCTGAAGACACTCAATCTATATCATATGCGAATATCTTTAGAGTGAAGTTCACATACTCGTATGTACTCATATTCACATGGTAAGTAGTAAACTCAACTGTATTGCATTGCATGAAATCAAGGGGGTGTAAGCAATGACGTTACGCTAGAACATCTTGTCTGTAATTTACTTAATTTTGCTTTGTAAAATTTACACGCATTTTTCTTGAACCACACGTATGTGGTTTAGTCAAGTACATACTGTATGTAAGTTATGATAAGTTTTGCAATTTGAATTTTAGTTGATCGAAAAGTGTCGTAAAGTATAAACGGAAATGGTTACAACGTCTTAAGAAAGAGTTCACTAGACAAATTGAGGATTAATAGTTACAAATCAAAATGAATTTGAAAATGGATAATGTAAGGAAAAGATTAATATCTGTGAAATTCGGCTAATTTGTTTGTTGAGTGGTTAAGGAAACTAACTTCCAATATTAAAATAATAATAAATAATATAAATATGATAAAGTTATTATAATCAAATTGAAACAAATTATACTTGTTGGATTTGATGAAAAAATAGAAGAGCACGACTTTTGGGTGTCATTGCTAAGTGCGAATACAGGCTGTGAAAATACACATATCAAATACGTTTTTTGCTTTTATGTTTTCCTCAACGCAAATTTAAAAAAAGTTTTTGTTGGTTTTAAAACATATGTAGATATTTCTAGGATAAATGTTGCCTCTTCTTCAGTATCTTACTCTGGCCTAGTAACAATTTTCAAATTGTTTAAATACTTTACACGTTATACCTGATTTTAATTGGCTTCACTAACTCAATCTAATCACTTAACCTATATACTTTTCATTTTATTATTCTTTTGGAAAATTTATCGCTGATAAACACGTTTATTTTTTTAATAACATTATCATAAAAATATTAGTTCAGCCGTAGATCTTCGAGTTGTCAGCCGTAGATCTTCCAGTTGTCTCAATATACATAAGCTTTCGTATGCGTCTAATTTGCTGACACTGTTCATTTCCTATACGACTTAATCCGATGCGACGTGTCTCACCACAGATGACTTGTTCGATTCGATAGGTCCTTGCTTTGATATAAAATTCTAAGCTTCCTTTATATGCTCGTTGTATCTCGTTACGATGGAACGCTTCGTTTGTCCAAGATCGTTTTTTTCGGCATACCTGGCACGTGATTTTACATATTCCGCATTTTTCTTCTTTAAGCTTTGTGCACTTCGCTGTGCCTAATCTCATCCAGCACTTTAGTTTTCGACTAATAGATGCTGCTATTCACTGTTTTCAACATTCCAAAGCCTGGAACCGTTTGACACATTACTTTGAGCCAGGTCTCGTTTTGTTACGCCATCCATCTGGGGGATCCCTCTTCTAGCGGGAGGGGAGAGGAGAAGGGGAAGTGCTAGACAAGCAATCCCCCAACACCTCTAGCTCTGTGAGTCCCATTTATCTTATAGGACTGCCCGAACATAATGTGCCACCTGGTTCCATTTGTCAACCGATTCGAACATCACCGCGACTTTATTATCCGGGGTGAGCTCTTCTGTCTTCCTGTAGATGTCTCTTTGCAGCCTGTCCCATTTTATGTACGCAAAAAATGTGTGGTAGGCATTGTCTTCCTCTCCTGGACAAAACCGACAATCGAGGGACCGTGACTTACCAATCTTGTGCAGGTAAGACTGAAAACACCCAGATGGGCTGGGTCCCCCTGCGTTGGCCATAAGTCGACTCAGAGCTGATACTCCCGAGCAGCCTTCTCTGCCGTTGCCCTGATTTGCTCAGAGAAACTCATCTTCGAGTTGATCAGTAGCCCCAGGTACTTCACCGATGGCTTTGATTCGATTCGCATATCTTCAATACTGATATTCCTCACTCTAGGGATTCTCTTTTTGTCAAGATAACCATTTCGGTTTTCTCCACTGCTAAACTCAACCCACGAGCAGTTATCCAGTCCCTCACTCGGTGCATTAGCATGCCTAGCCAAAGCTGCGCCTATTCAACGGTGCGCCCAGCGACCAGAGCCGCAACATCATCCGCATAGCTGATCAAGCGTGACTCGTCTGGAATCTTGAGCCTCAGTAGCCCGTCGTAAGACACGTTCCACCGGTCCCGACCAAGGATAGACCCTTGAGCAACACCCGATGTAATTTCTTTGCTTCGTTGGCCCTGTATCGTATCGTAGAACAGGCTTCGGTCCTTTAGGTAGTTCCTCAAAACTCGCATCAGATATTCTGGAACTTGAAACGGGATTTCCAGCGTATCCAGAATATCCACTCATCCAGCGGAATCGATCAGCACGGCCTCGCCACTTTCCATCGTACCAGGAAAGCCCCGTCCCATAGGCAAGCATTGAATGTGCTGAGCAGCAAGTCAGGACAATGATGATAGCCACAACACCTCAGCTGGAACACTATCTGGACCTGGAGCCTTCCTCGCTTTCAATGAAAGGACTGCCTGTTCCAGTTCCGCCAGTGTGAAGAGTGGACACTTGACCGCTATTTCACCATGGACAGCGTCAACACGGCCGGGATGGGTGGCAAAGAATGCCCGCACTATCTCGTCCATCTTTTCCGCGTCATGTATACAAGGTTTCCGTAGGCCACCAAGCTTCCACATAACTAGCTTGTAGCCAAGGCCCCGCAGATCCATATTCACATTGTCCACTAGGTCTTGCCAGCAGCGAGCTTTGCTGTTGTTGATCAATTTCCGAAGGCATTTCCTGGCCGACTTATATGCTGCTGCGCGGTTACTTGCCTCGTCATTATTCCGTGGCCGTTGGACGTCACGCCGAAGCTTGTGACGCTCTCTTTGCTTTTCTGCACTTTTAGTTGATCGCCAGTACACTGGGGGCTTGCGGTGCCGGGGTTTACGACGGAGCATAGAAGCATTTCAAGCAGTCGTGATGATGCTCATAGTAGAGTTCACCACGTTTTGAGCTGCCAGTTCTTCCGTCCCCTCCAGATCTCCCTGCAGCGGTGCACCTGCTGTGAGAACCTCGACAAACCTCTCGACATCCATCCTTCCGATGTTCCATCCAATTGTAGAAAGTCGAGCACACGGACGTCGGGAGACAACATCACTGATCTCAAGTAGAATGCACTGATGATCAGTGGTTGAGTAGTCCTCTAATGCTCTCCAGTTGTGTATCCTCCATACTAAGGACTCCGAGGTGGATGTCACGTCCGGTATGGTTTCCTAACAGCCAATAAGGTGGAAAGTCGGCGTGTTTCTGGTGTTTTGTACGACGAGCGCCGTCCTGGCCACCATGTCCAGGATTCGTTTTCCCCGCGGATCTGTTTGAGGCATGCCCCATTTGATTGCTTTAGCATTGAAGTCTCCCCCAACGAGCAAGTTTCCATCGGCGTTCGAAACAGCGCCCTCCAAAGTATTAAGCTTGACTTGGAAATATGATATCGATTCGTTAAGCGTTAGGTACACACTAAAGAAGGTGGTCCCTGAGCACCGAAGCCACACAAGACCATCCTCACGTCCACAACTCTCCACCTCCATCACTATTTCAAACCCAGATAGCGGCAGTACCAGTTTCATCGGGATACCATGATGCTGAACATTTATCATGGTGTTGCTCACTCAGCAGCAAAAAATCTTCTTTCATGTCCCTCGCAAACAGCTCAAGCAGATTTTGGGCGGTTGAAATGCAGTCTAGGCTTACCTGCAAGATGCGGGTTATCGAAGTTCAGATTTTGCCTTGACTGGGGCTTCCTGAAAAACCCGGCATTTTCCTGATCCCAAGACGTGTCCAAAGTTATGTCTTGGATCAGCATCCTTGCAAAGAATACAGTGTGCCCCTTTCCAGGTTCTTTGCATACTTGTGTGGTGTGACCATAGCCAAGGCATTTGAAACATTGAAGAGGCGTTGCTCTTCGCCGTATCCTACAGACAACCCACCCTATTCGTACTTTGTCCTTGTTCAGAAATCGTTCGGCGTCCTTTTCGGTCAGTTCAATTATGGCCATGCGTTGTCCCCTATGGTTTTCTGGTGTCAGCCTCGCCTTGGTCCCGCCTACACTAGGGAACTCCCTGTTGATGGCCTGCTCCCCCCCGGCCAGACCCGTGGCGCAGTCAATGTCTCGTATTTCGATCGTTGCCATCAGCTCAAGCGAGGCTATAGTTGCGCTTTTGCCGAGGACTTTCTTTACTGTATCGCAGAATGTTTCCTTTTTAGGGTTTTGTAAAATAATTTTACAAAACCGTACTAGTTTCGCGACCAGTCTGTCCGTCTGTCCGTCCGTCCGTGTGTCACAGCAGTTTTTCTCGGAAACTACTTAAGCTAGAAACATCAAATTTTGTGTGTAGGTGTAAAGTGGTGACCTCTTCAAAGTTCAGCTACAAAAAAATTTTATAAAGTATTTAAGGGGGGTCTCCCCATATAGGAGAGTGATCCCCCGAAAAAAAATTTCATTGAAGGTAGCCGATATGGGTATCAAATGAAAGGTCTTGATGAGCACTTTTCAAAACAGGTCTTAATTTGGCAAAATTTGCTTCGAGGAGCGCACAGGGAGGGGAAATACACAAAAAATTTGTGTCCCCCCTTGCGATTGGACACCTGTGATCCGAAAAATCTGAAAAAAATTAGGAATGTAGGCCTTGGTGAGTACAACAACAGCATATACGTTAGAAGTCGCAATTCACTCAACTTTGTTAGTAATAGTATGATTTATCGATTTTATGTTTTCTTGAATAAAATCTTAACGGTACCATTAAATTCAATGAAATTCAGCACGTAGATGTTTATTTATAATATATTTCATAAAGATTGAATTATATTTAGCGAAGTTATAGCGGTTTGAATTTTCCTGTATTACTATGGAACAATATGCGCTGCATTTATTACTATGGCAACATATGGCTATGGAACAACATGCGCTTTTTACCGACTCAGGCACTACAGTTTTGCTAGGATTTGCATGAAAATTTCAGGAATGATAGGTGTCATGTATATCTTTGAGAATCGGTTCAACTTGTGGTATCAGTAATCGTAAAACAAAATAGTGGCTGTTTTAAATGCGAAAATAGAATAATTTTGAGTTATTTTTTCGCAACTTCAACGTTTAAGGTGCATGCTTTGAACACTTGATTCAATTTAATGAATGACTCAAGATGAGTACCTACAATTAATGCTCATAAGTGAAACAAGTCAAGGAGGTGGGAGGGTGCTCCTAGCAAAAGGGTTTTGTAACCATTCTAGGATTCGAAAAAATTGGCCATTAATCGATGATAACAGTACAGGAGAGTGGCCCCTGAAAAAAACAAAATTCATCAAACGTAGCCGATATGAGTATGAAATAAAAGTTTTCATGGGAGCTTTTCAAAACAGTTGTTAAACTGTCAGTTTTTGCTTCAGTGGGGGCACATGGGGGAAATACATGAAAAATGTGTTTCCTCCCTCGCGAATGGACATCTGAAATAATTATCAAGGGAGATATTTATGAGTAAAACAATACTTAAAATCTCAGAAGTCTAAATTCGTTCAACTTTGTTAATAATAGTATGATCTTCGCATTTCATATTTTCTCCAATAAAATCGTCTTTGACATTTTTCTTGATTTGATTCGATCTGGTGACTGCATTTTGTAAATTGAATACAAAACCCTTCTGACATGAGCGTAGGTCTGTTTAACCAACTTGTTTCCCTCTAGTTCAAGGAGCCCAATCCTTACTGGTTTGGTGGAACACCATCCTGTGGACCAGTATTATTTTTGGCGAGTCGCATGCAGATTGTATTCGTATTAGAACAACTCCCTCTTTTCGGAATAGCCTTTCTTCTTCACGTCCCTGCACGGCAATTGTACTTTACGGCCATCATTCTTGGGAGAAGTTTTCGGCTTCTGTTTCCGAATACAGTGCTTCCGCCACCATTTCGATGTTGGCGATGAAATCACACATCGTCGCTTTATTTGCCTGGTCACTCGTTTCTTTTCCTGCCGTAATCGTCTGTTGACTTCAGGATGGTTCTTTGCTGATTCGGGATTTACAACCCTTGCTTCAACCGCTTTGGTAGCGATCGCAGCAGTTATCATCGAATTCTCGAGTTACTTTATATTTTCTATTTTTCTATTCTCAAACGTACTCCGAGGCCTGCCAAGTTGAATTGGAACCGTTCATACACGAGTTTCACCTCGGCACTACCGTGCAAAGTAACTAGGTCCTAACCATCATATCCGCCAGCCCAAAGTATGAATTCGAGTACGTTGTCCAAGGCGTAGTCAAGATCCAGTCAGGGCCGTTACCTGTCATCCCAGGAGGAAGCCTCACGGCATCGCCCATATCTTCGGCGCACCTCAAAGAATGCTAGTCTCCAAGAGTGGTCCTGTGGACCAGTATTCCCCCAGCGGCAAATTACCTTGGGTACGCGGGGGCGGAACTCCCCAAAGAATTCTAGCCAGCCAGCATTAACATTATTATACAAATATTACCTCCAACATCTTCAAACATCTGTTTGGAATATCATCGTTCAGCCGTAGATCTTCTATTTGTCTCAATATCCATAAGCTTTCGTATGCATCTAATTTTCTGACACTGTCCATTTTCTGTACGACTTAATTCGATGCGATGTGCCTCACCACAGATGACTTGTTCGATTTGATAGGTCCTCGCTTTGATATAAAATTCTAAGCTTACTTTACAACGAGCATATTGTATCTCGTTTCAACGGAATCCCTCGTTTGTCCAAGATCGGTTTTTTTGGGCAAACCTGGCACGTGATTTTATATATTCCGCATTTTTCTCCTTTATGCTTTGTACACTTCGCTGGGCCTAATCTCGTCCGGCGCTTTAGTTTTCGACTAATAAGTGCTGCTATTCACTGTTTTCAACATCTTTTTGATCATTCCAAAACGCTGAAATAAGTTATCACTGCTCTCTGGGTGCTGTCCAGTTATCTGTTCTCTGAATCTTTGATAGTGAAGGTTTCGGTTTAAAGTATTCTTTTCATTTTACTAATGAACGAGTCCACTACTTTTGGGTCGTAGCTGTTGATTTTTGCCGTATCTAGTATATACTCGTACATACGTTCATGTTCATACTGTTCCTTAGTTAGAGGAGTAATGAAAATCCCGTGTATCCAGCTTCTTCCAACCACTACAGCTTCTCTCGACCTTTCGTTTCCTGAAAAAGGTGCCTCCAACTGTCTTGGTGCATTGACTGCGTCCTCCAGTTTCAAAATGCCGTAGCAATAAATTGTCTTCGTCGACCGAGTCTTACAACTGTTAAGATCGCTGGCTCATCAACAAATTTTATGCGGCTTAAGGTTGATCGAATTCGCCATCAGTCTCTGTCTAGCTTCAATCCGATTATCCGTCTCAGGATGTGCCTTTCGTAGGCGTTCAAAATGTTTATGGATCTCTGGGTTAGGGCACATGTTTACTATCTATAGCATAGCACAGTTCTTATCATGGATTTGTATATTTAGAGCTTTGTTTTTCTGTGTATGCAGCTGGTCTTTAAAATCTTTAGAACTGAATAAAATATTTTATTTATTTGTTGTTGCCTTATCATGACACGAAAATAATTCTGGGTGATTTCAATGCTAAAGTAGGCAATGAGCTATCTCATCGGGAACCAACTGACGGAAACAGCCTCCATGATGAAACAAATGACAACAGTCAACGCCTGATTGCTTGATGTCCGTACATACTGTGGAGCCAATTGTATCCCAGATTATTACTTGACCGAAATAACCTTTTGTTTATTCGATGTAGCTATGAATACAAATCAGGGATAAGGTGCGTAGTCCATCTGCATTTCGTGCTGTGCACCCTGAACTGCTGCCGATCATTGAGTGAGCGTTGTTTCTCCTCATCAAAAGTCACCTTCATGATCGGTTGGGTCCCCCTGCGTTCGCCATAAGTTGAAACAGAAGCGATACACCTAAAGCAGCCTTATCACCCATTGCCCCACTTTCCTTGTGTATCTTCCTCTACTTCAGCATACGGATAATGATCGCCTTGTCCATATGAATTAATTCGTTTTACGACTTTTTCACAAACGCTGATCGTCGTTGATTCTTGACGGGCCGTAATGGCATCATTGAAATTACCAATTGGGTTCGTGCACTCCACATTGTAGTGTTTAAAGGTTTTAAGTCATTCACGATGAACGAGAGACAAACACTCAATCCTACTAGGACCCAACACTGTAGCAGGACCACGCAATGTGAAATATTCACTCCGAAATGAGGAATTGGAATAAAACAAATAAAGCGTCAACTTTCTTTCTCACTTCACTAATTCTCGTATCTCTACAAACTTAAAACAGCTTTTTGCGGTCGAAAACCATAATCCAACCCTTATTTGCTGGGACATGAAAGTAGCAGGGATCGATCAATATAACGCACGATAACCAAGAATTGAGATAATTGACACGGTTTTGTCGACCCCCACGTTGTTTTCCTTTTCCACCTCCGCCAACGGCCAGCTTCCGAAACTCCTTCCAATCGCGGAACACCATCTATCACACCCACTGATGAAAACGCTGCTGTGAATCCAGGACAGAAAATCTTAAGGAATATCTCCAACCAATAACTTTTTCTCGTTTGACAACTATGCACTCACACCAACACATCTCATGCCTTATGGCTATAGGCCGTCTTTCCTCCAACAGGCAGCCGACGTTGAGGGGTGGTTACTTAGCAGATATCTGCCATCCAACACTTGCCAGCTGATCGAAATTGTGTAGGAATGACCGCTGGGTATTACTCCGCGTGATCACCGGTTATGACGAATGTTTGTGGCATAATATTGCCGCTCAAATGCGCATATGCGTAGTGGATGAATTTTTTGGGTGCCTGGGCTGATTTATCGAGTAATTTGCTGGGCAAACTGCTCAATTAATAAATTCGATTGTTTTAGCATTGAAGTCTCCTCCAACGAGTACGTGGCCATCTACGGTCAGAACAACGTCCTTCAAAGTATTAAGTTTTGCTTGGAAAGATGATATCCGTTCGTTTGGCGTTAGTTACACACTGAAAAATGTAGTCTTTAAAAACTGAGCCTACATGAAACTGTCGGGGTACCATGATGCCAAACTTTGATGATGGTGTTGCTCATTCAGCAGCAAAAAGTTGACTTTCATGTCCCTCGCAAGCTGTTTATGCATGTTTTGGACAGTTGTACTGTAGAATAGGTATATGGGTCTGGGTCTGTTTTTAAGCATAGCTAGGGCCTCCTGTAGAACCCGACACTTCCCCGATCCTAAGACGTGCTTGAAATCCATGTTCAGAACATCAACCTAGCAAAGGATGCAGTGTACCCTTTTTGTACATTCCTTTCTTTTATGTTCCATATCACCACATTTATAGCATAGGGAACTCCATTCGAGTCCCTTGCATCTCTGCGTGGTATGACTGTAACCAAGTCACTTAAAGAATTAGAGAGCAGCTACTCTTCACTGTAACCTGCAGATGACCAACCCAATTCTTTCGTTTCTCTTAATCTGAAGCTGGTCAGCGTCAGTCTCGGGCAGGTCGATGGTGGCCATACGTTGTCTCCTATTGTTTTCTGGTATTTACCTCCCTTTAGTCTACTCACACTAGGGAGCTTTGATGACCTCTTCTATTCCAGCTAGGTCCTCAATTTCCTTGATTTAAATCGTTGCCACCGGCCCAAGTGAGGCTACTTTTGCCGAAAAGCTTCTTGACTGCATCGCAGAATTTTTCTTTAGTATTGGCCTCTGCTTCACATTCAACCAGTATGTGGCCAGGCCGGGTTGTTGGCACTACTTCAATGGCAGTTTTGGTGTCTTTTGGCCTTACTCTCCTCCTGATCGCCCGCAACGCATCTGCGTAGGTTCGCCATCCTTGGGTTTCACGAGTAGTGATTGCCGCCCGGGGTTTTCGTCGTGGCTTTTTTAGGGTTTTGTAAAATAATTTTACAAAACCCTACTAAAATCTTGCCCTGTCTGTTCAACTGTCCGTCCGTCCGTGTGTCACAGCAATTTTGCTAGCAAACCATATAAGCTAGAAACATTAAATTTTGTATGTAGGCGTAAAGTGGAGCTCTCTTCAAAGTTCAACTACAAAAAAATTGTATAAGGTGTTTAAGGGAGGTCTCCCCATTGGGCCCTTAAAAAAAATTCATCGAAGGTAGCCGATATGGATATCAAATGAAAAGTATTGATGGGAGCTTTTGAAAACAGGTCTTCAACCGACATTTTTTGTGCACAGGGGGGGGGGAATACACGAAAAATTTGTATCCCCTCCTCTTCTCGCGATTGGACATCTGTGATCCGAAAAATCTGAAAAAAATTATGTGAGCAGGTGTTTATGAGTGCAACAACAACAAACACGTTGGAAGCGAAACCTCGTTCAACTTTGTTAATAATAGTATGATCTTCGAATTTCATAGTTTTCCCAATAAAATCGGATGGATACCCTTCAACTCAACGAAATAATTGGCCGCGACGATCATGTGATTGTTGGACTTCTTTCTCTGGGGATATTTAAAAGACAAAATGTACGTCAATAAGCCAAGAATAATTCAAGAGCTAAAGCATGAGTTAATTTAGCACATCAACGACATTGAACCTCAATTATATCGCAGAGTCATTGGAAATATGGACCATCGGATTGAAGTATGCCACCGTAGTCCATGGCGAGTATTTTGGGCGTACATTGTTTCACACATAATTGTCCTAGATTTTTCTACTTATATTATAATAAAAAATATTAACATAATTCTCTGAAAACTTTGTGTTTTATTTACAATTAACATCGTGCGTTTTGGTTGGACCACCCTTTACCTTAGAAGTTATTATTCTTTCAACTTTTTTAGGCAGGTAAGTTTAATGCCTGCTTCCACCAAAATGCTCCGGCGAGGACTCACTTAGGTACACAAGGGCCCATTGTAATACCGCAAGTAAATGGAACGATCTTTAAATGTATGGGAGCTACCCTAAGCTCTTCCTTTCCTTTCTCACAGATTCCCTTGCTTTCCTTGTATCCTTTAATGTTTCACAGTTGCCTTTAATATCCCTATATTCGTTCAGGTGTATTGGCTCTAGGTTCACTTATTGCTAGCGTAGCGCGATCCCACCCATCAGGGAGGTGACCTTTAATGAGCACCGTAGAGTTTGTGTTGTTGTGTGGAGCAGAAATACGGGGTAACGCGCTCAGAAAGTAGCTACGCCGAGGAGCACTGAGAATTACAGACTCTAATTCGGCCATGCTAGAAATCGCAGATGCGATACTCATCTCCCACCTTGCTATGGAGTGTCGTATTATCAATTTGCGTCGAAAAGAATACACGAGGGAGACAGTTGCCCGCAAAGAGAGGCAACTTCCACTTAGCGATTAGTTGCAGACCTGGGTTAACTGCACGAAGGAAACGCTCAATCGAAGGCACGGTGAGACTAACTATCTGAGCGAGTATCGGTGTTTTCAGTCTTAGTTGCACAAGACTGATAAGTTGCGGTTTCCCAACTGTAGGTTTTACTAAGGAGAGGAAGACGGTGTCTGCCACATGTTTTGTGCATGCAAAAGATGGGACGGGCTAAGCTGGAACTTCTACAAGGAAACAGGATGACTCTTCCCGGACAGTCAATGTGGGGAGATGCTTGGATTGGTTGACAAATGAAACCGTGTGGTATATTATGTCTGGGCAGTCTGAAAAGATAAAAAGGGTTAACAGCAGCCGATAACGTTGTGGCGAGGGTATTGCTTTTCTAGAAATCCCTGTTGATCCCTTCCCTCTCACTTAAAGAGGGATCCCCCAAATTGAAGGTACATCTTAGCTCGAAGTAATGTGTAAAACGGTTCCAGGCTAGGTTCTCAAGCTGACAAGTGAGGTGTTTAGTGGGTTGTTCAGATGTCTTGCATGCCTGGCAGCCCTACAGTCAGGGCGTAAATAGCCTTTATTTCCTGACCACAAAAAAAAAATTAAATGAAGAAAGGGTCTGAAGTGCCTACCCCAATATTTTTTAACACAGCATTTGTCTCATTCTGGTTCCATAAAGGAAAACATTATTTGTGATTGTTTTTGAAAATCTATCAATTGAAAATTTTCAAAATATTTTCTCTTTTAAATAAAAATTTTAATTGCAGATCATTGCAGTCAATGTTAATTTTAAAAAGCTTGGAATTACAGGAGCAGTTTTATTTATTTTTGGTATAACTGTAGGATGGATTGCATTTCCAAAACTTTTAAAAACAATGATCAGCAAAGTAAGTGACAAGAATATAGATTAAGTCCTTTTATTTCCACGAAATACTTGTGTATTACACTTCAGCAAATAAATCTCAAACCTGGATCTGAAATTAGACAATTGTGGACTCGAGTACCATTCCCACTAGATTTCCTCATTTACGTATTTAATGTTACGAATCCAGAAGGCGTAACAAAAGGAGAAAGGCCTATTGTTCGCGAGATTGGTCCATATTATTTCGAGTGAGTTAATTCTCTTATTTTTGATAATAAATTACGTTAATTTATTCTTTTTCCAAAGAGAGTGGAAGGATAAATATGATCTAGAGGACAACGAGGAAGAGGATTCAGTCACATTTCATATGAGAAATACTTTCGTATTTCGCCCCGAAAAATCCAACGGACTCACAGGCGAAGAAATTGTTACAATTCCACATCTCCTAGTTCAAGTAAGAAAATCCTCAACAAACTTTAAACTCGATAGACTGGAGATTGACAAAACCCCGCAAAGCATAATAAAAACTCATATGAAGTTCTTTTTGTCCTTTATCGCATTCCTTTGGTTTTACAGTCGATATCGATTGTTGTGAAACGTGACCGAGCACCGATGCTGCAACTTGTTAGCAAAGCAATCAAAGAAATATTTCCAATCGATATGCCATTCCTCACAGCTCGGTTCCTGGATATCTTCTTTCGGGGAATACCTGTGGATTGTTCATCACAAGAGTTTGCTGTTAAGGCAATGTGCTCGGCATTTCATACGGGTGAAGTGAAGGGATCATGGGCACACAATGAGACACATTTCGCGTTTTCGGTCTTTGGAACAGTTAAGTATAAATTTTCAATAACCCCCAAGGACATTATTGAAAATATGTTGCGCAACAGCCAATAGAGCAAATCGTTCGCGCCACAATAAAAAATATTTCGTCCTGTCGCCTATTCAAGCCCAAAATTATTTTTTCTTATTTGAACAGGTCAATGGTAGCGATGCTGGTAAATTTACTGTTCTACGCGGCAACCGAAACGTTTCAGATATAGGTCGGGTGATTCGATTTGACGACGAGCCAGAAATGGACACATGGAGTGGTGATGCCTGCAACCAGTATATCGGGACCGATTCAACGATATTTCCGCCATTCATGACCAAAGAGCAAGGCCTGTGGGCATACACCCCCGACCTTTGTCGATCCTTGGGGGCGCAGTATGAGCGTAAAAGCAAATACCTTGGCATTCCAGCTTCGCGCTATTCCCTGGATCTCGGTGATTTAAAGGTAGGTAATTGCTCTTCTAACAACTTTCATTGTCCTTACGGCAATGTATGCAGATTGGCTTAGTTTAAGGCCATGTCGCTAAGGTAATTACACTGTGAAATGTGGGTTGTTCTGGGAATTAAAATTTCATAAGGTAAATTGTCTTGACTAAATGTCTGCTGGATGTATTGATTGCTTGTGCTATTTTGACTGATGGCTGAATTGTTTGCGGTAGAAACAAAAGGACGATATGCCAGTAGAAGTAATATAATTGCGCTCTTTTGCCGTAAGCGATGTAATAGTAAAAACATTCGCTGTCCGTTTTCCGTTGTAGCACAGGAAAGCATTGTAATATGAGATTGCATTGGTGTCATTGACAAAATAATAATTTGGTAAAACTGATGGGACTAATTAGATATACAATATTTGTTGATAATCGTTGAGAAATTTTGAGTTCAACCCTGAATTCTTTGCTGGAGGGAAAGGTGAAAATTCAATCAACTTTGGTTTGATTTGCATGGCCTGGACGAGGCATCCAAAGAACCTTAAAAAGTATTTGCTAATTGAAATGAGATTGTCTCAACCTTGCCACGAGGTCATTTATGGCGAATTACCTCCTAAAATGACTTGAGCGTTACATCCACTTTAGTCATATTTCTATGGAACTTGTAGTGAATAATTGTGTTCAATATGTCCGTGAAGGACCGCAGCGATGTTCTGCTGCCTCGGCAGAGGAAGGTGTTGATTCCTGCCGAGAATGCCCTCGTCCGGAGACGCGTGAATGCGCTGGCAGGCTAGCATTGCGGTGTCGTGGGGCGGGTTCGTTTCCCCGGCACGAGGACTCACTACAAAACATTTCGCATTCACGAATTGCTTGCAGAGTTCGAGAGGACGACCGAAGTCGCAAATCAGTAGGTAACCTCCACGATGGAATTACGACTTGTTGCGAGAACAAGTGCAACCTGACAAGAAAGACTAATTTGGGGTTGACCTCGTCTTTACCCAAATACATTCAGGGCCCACAAATGAAAGAGGGGCAACCGGGTGGTGGTGGAGCCCCTTCATGCCCACCCAACCGGAATAAATCCAATGTTAAATCGTTGAGGTGGCCAGGTATTCCTCTTCTGAGTGGAAAACTCATACAACTTGAATTATATGAGCTTTCCCATCAGAAGGGGAGTACCCCGGTGACCAATTTATGTCATAGAATTATACAATGGAATTGCATAACTTTATGCCATAAAAAGGCACTTGGCTTGGGCCACTCAACCCATTAAGTCACCTGAAATAAAAAGGATTAAATTGTACCCGGTGACTGGCTCATATTTTGAGGGGGAAGCCTGCCACCGTACCGGGTCCTATACCCGGTTAGAAATGGAGGAAAGGAAAGACCCTCGGGTACGTTTTTAATTCATTTTTATTTTTTTTCTTTCAATTTTCAATCAATTCATTAGATCATCTATACCTAATCTAACTTATTGGTTTCTAACAGGTTAAATTCCGGTATTACACATTTTCTGATACTCTATAGCTGACCACAAAATCTTATTTGGAATTTGAATATAAATGAACTATTTATGTTACACTTATGTACATTTTGTATGGTGATAAATAATACTTAAATAAAAGGCAGAATTTAAGTAATGAATCAATTTGAGAAAGATAATCTTCAACACAGGAAATGTTTCAATTCCAATCTACCTTTCTGACGAGCGATGTTAACAGGGTTTTCAAAATTGCAATCTCTGGTTGAGAATTAATTCCAAGCTCTTAGAGAGCGATTTAATAGACTAAAATTATCGCCCTTTATTAAATTTTTGACTTTTAATTATAAGAATAATGTTCAGATACTGTTACATTACAGACTTCTGCGGAAAATGCCAGAACAACGATGTTGCAAGTGATTATTTTGCATGTCCCATAATTATCTCTTTTTGTTGCAACAAATACTCGTTTATACTTGTATTTTACCTGAACTGTCATTCTAAAATCCCAGTTGAGAAATTACATCATTATTAACTCTCGTTAAACACAAAAGCTTCGAATTTAATCTAAATTTTTATCTGTCATTTATAATACCTTTTTATATTTTTGAATGGTGCAAAATTTATTGTTTATATTGTCTTTGATTTTTATCATTTCAAATTGTTATTCTTTTTATTGAATGGGTTTAGGCTATTATTTTAGGTGTGATATTTTATCTTATGGTTTAATTTTACTAAGAATTTGAATCAGTGCTGTCATATAAATGGGTAGTAGAAAGATTTATAGGGTAAATAATTAGGTAAATTTGTTTATTTAAATAAATGAATCAGTATTATTTTATAATTATTATTATTAAATAATAAGGTAATGTTATCTTATTTTTTTATTCAAATTTCGGGAACTTTTAACGGAGTATCACTAAATGCAAATGATATAATGCCTTTGATGTTCAAGTACATCGACAAAGCGTAAACTGAACATACTCTTTATTATATTAAAAATCCAAAATTTTTCATGAAATTGAAAAAAATGTTCACTTTCAAGAACTGATTAAAATATGTATGAATATAAAATTAAGCCTTCAAAATTAGACCAATAAGTATGCTCATTTACATATCCGGTATCGAAAACTAGTAAAGTGCAGATATTTGAGAGTGCCAAAAAAAATCTATAGCAAGAAATACATTGAAGTTCACGAACAAGAATTACTAAAACCAGGCGTAATCTCTGGATGCACAACGTAATCAGTATAAAAATGGATACATGCAAATTAATCGCTCTGAACTCAGACAGATTCATTCAAATTAATCGTGTGATAGCAAAGTTCTATATGCAATTGATTACATCATGGTGCTATAATTTTCATGCGAACTTTATCCAAAAATATTTCGACAAAATTCATTGAATGCCACATAACATTCTATAGAGAAAATTATCTCTTCAAGATTATATTTCTTAATGCTCAGGTCGTCTTGTATCTGAACACGACTGATAAGCTTTTCTTACAACTACACTTTCAATCGACGCTTTTAATTCTAAGGTTTTGTGACTTGAACTTCATACGGGATTCCAATAAGACGCGAAAATGAACATGCATGCAAAAGCTAATATGAATTTTCTATTACTTGAAATAATGTGAACTACTCAAGTTATGTCTGCGCCGAATAATGTGAAAGCCTCCTCTTCTCCCGACAATTCTGCAACCTTTCCTTGCAATTCCCGAAAAGCATGGACAACCTCGATTTCCTGCTTCAGCTCTTTGATCGTTTTGCTAGGATCAATTTCCACGGTGAGCGTGCTGTGTTGCAATGTCTGGACCGTTATTATCACTTTGTTGTTTAGTGCAACTGGCCGACGTGCTTTAAATTTGGGCCTTCACTTCACTTCTTGCTACAGAATCTTCGCAAGCATTACTTTGTGCATTTCTATCGCGATCAATTTACTCCGACCACACACGCACTTTTATTTTTTCCACGCAAATATCCACCGTGTATTTACTAGTTTTTTCTCTTGTGTCTAATTAAATCTACATTTGCGAACTACCGTACTTTTCTTTTTCGTTGCCACATAGGGAAACGTGAGAAGATTCGAAGAGATATTTGTCGATCAAACGCGTATTTATTTTGTTCGGGTTGCCGGTTTTTCTTCGAAGACTTGCTCTCTGATCCTTCACTAGTTCATTTCACCCCAAGCATGCACCATTCAAACACAGAAATTATTCCATGAAAGTGTTCTGTGTACTTCTGTGAAACGTTCCAGTTTGTTTGTATTCTCACGATTCATCTCTGTGTGCACGCTTCTTCTAACAAGTATTGTGGAGGAGTTTCCGAATTTGTATTGGAACATGTACAGTACATTAACAACAACGATTCCACGCGAACCGACTTCCTTAATCGATGAAGCGAAGTTGCATCACAGCATTTCGAAAAATTTCCGACAAAAGAGCTAACGGTTAATTACAAATCCGTTACATGCTAAGTGCATTGAGTAACTAATTGTTACTAAATTCGGGGGCAAATCAATGACGCCTTTTTCCACATTTTCAAATTGTTTCTTCGTTTCATATCTCCTTTGGGGACCTGATTATTTCTGGGAACTAAAGAATAACTTTTCGACAAATGATTTAAGGGAGGGAGAAACCTTTGGACACCCAAGCGAAAACACTTCCACTAGATTTTGACGGAACACGAGTTTTATTCCACTTTTCGCTAACCCACACGACTAACAAGGTGTTCACAATTTGCACGATAACTTTATCGTCTATTTTTTTTACAATATTTCACTGTCTTTTACGCGAGAAACTTTTCCACGTGTCTCGGCGATATTCTGATCAGCCCGCAATCTCCTCTCACTCCCAACTCGCTTCTTCTTTACGCGGCGTCCGCGCTGTCTGGCGGTTTCGAGCAGACTCCTGATCTCCATCCCATTCCTCGTTTGTCAGACGAAGCATCAGACTCGACTTGCCGGCGCCACTCTCCCCGATAATTCCAATTTCCAATGTTGTTATGTAGTTATCACCCATTTTCACGATTTACGACGCAATAGCATGCAAATTTCGCAAGCACAATTTAATATTCTCCACACTCAAGCAACTACGACACTTTATGGGCAAGTAGAACAATACGAACCCATTCAGAAAGGGGGAAATCACACAATTGAAGGTTTTTGTTGCTATCAAATGTACTTTTTCCTTATCATTTGTAGTTTATGACGGCGGTATTTGCAATTTCCCTTTTCACTGTCTTTTGTAGGTTCAATTAAGTTATCAATTGAAGGCAATTTGTCGTTTATGATAATTAGGCGTAATTAGGTGGGAAAAATCGGAAGAATTAGACAAATTTTAAGGGGTTTAAATGATACAATGATTTTAGCGTTCATATAATTAACAGGTTAAATGATACAATGATTTTAGCATTCATAATTAAAAGGGGTTAACCGTTTCGTTCTAAGCATTTGCATACCGCGTTACACCGCAATTCGTTAAATTATCTTCAAAAGATATTGTAATAAGATACTACACATTAGAAATTTTTAAACATTTTTAGAATTTTGTTTCCCGGGTGTTAAGTACAAAGGAAATTTTTCCACTTATTATTCCTGCGAAAAAAAAACGAGTGTTGCGATGGGGAAGGTGACTGAATCGACTGAATCCTTATTAAATTGCGTTCGTGCTGTGTGCCTGTGTCAGCGCTGCTTTTAGAGCCATAGTTCTTAGATTACTACAGGGCAGCTAATTTTCTCGTGATCCCAAGGCAATGCGGATTACGAAAAAGGAGCTGAAGGATCTTTCTGTGTCTCACGGGTTGCCTTCGGCGTCGGGACTAGAGATGACGAACAATAAAAGAACACAATTAACAGACGGACGGACTGACTTATGTCTATGTTTGCCTGGAAGTATACAATCTTTGCGCGTTTTTGAAAATATATGCGGACGGACAAACAGACGTGCCCAATTATCTATCGGCGCAGGTCTTTCGCGTGGTATATCCCCACTTCTTTTCCCGATGGATCCGTTATCAAGTAACGGTTAGGTCCCATTACCTTCTTTATGCGGCTTTTCAGGAATCGCCTATCCAGCTTGGCGTTGTAATGCCCCGCGGCGTCACTTTGGCGGAAATTTCGCCGGAAAACTTCATCTCCTTCTTTGAAATTAGCAGATCGTGACCGGAGATTGTACTGCGCTTCATTTGCACTACCTGCGGCCTTAATCTTCCGTCCGATCTGTTGGCGGAGGTCTCCTAAACGTTCGTGGGGCTCCAGCGCAACGACCGGGTCTCCCAAACACTTTAATTGCCGTAACAGTCGGTATGATTTACCGTGGCAAATCATGTGCTGTCCAAAGGCGGCAAAGTAAGGGGCGACACCGGTGACGGAATGATACGAGGATCGCAGGGCGCATGTGATGGCAGACAATCGCCGATCCCAATCCTTTTGAGATGGGTGGACGTAGGAACGGATCGCGGCCAATAGGGTGCGGTTCAACCGTTCTGACGCGTTGGACTGAGGAGAGTATATGGGCGTCAGTTGGTGTTCAATGCCATACTGCTCAAGTAGGCTCTTAAACTGCCGAGACCGGAACTGTACTCCATTATCTGAGTACACACTCTCTGGAACTCCGAACACATGGAATACCCGGTTCTCTAAGAATTTCACGATCGATGGAGTTGTGAATTTACGGATAGGTTCCACCATTGGGAATTTTGAGAGCTGATCTAGAACGACTATAGCTCCGATGTGTCCCATGGAAGACCGAGGATATGGACCGAGTAGATCGATGTATAGACGCTGGAACACGCGTTCTGGGACGTTGAGTTGACCCATAGGAGGTCGAAGAGGCTGGTTGGGCGCTTTGGTGCCTTTACAGGTCTCACAGGCGCTCACGTAGTCTTTGACCTGGGATGCCATTTTAGGCCAAAAGAAGTATTTTTTTAGTCGCCGTAGTGTTCGACCGTAACCTCCGTGGGCACTTAACGGATGATCATGTGCGCGGAGGATCAGCTGTTGTGTCATTTCCTCCGGTACCCAGAGTTTCCAAGACTCTTCTTCCTGCCATGGATCACCAGTGGCGTATTCGTTTCGTCTATACACATAGCCGTCTATTACCTTCAAGTCAGGCAGCTGTGTCTGTTGGGTCGCTATGGTTTGCCTCAACTCTTTGTAGCTATCTGATTCGAAATGTGGGCTGTCCAAATCTATTTCGATGGGGTCCTCGTCATTTATTGTTATTTCGGCTCCCTCTGGGGAAAACATCCGTGAGAGAGTGTCGGGTACGATGTTCTGGGTTCCTTTCCGATGTTTGATGGAGAACTTGAACCCTTGCAGTTTAAGAGCCCATCTGGCTAGGCGTCCACTTAAATCTGCCTGGTTCATCAACCATTGTAGTGACGCGTGGTCCGTGATGATCTCGAATTGGTGGCCCTCGATATAAGCTCGGAATTTCTTCACAGCCATTACCGCTGCCAAACATTCTTGCTCGGAAACAGTATAGTTCCTTTGGGCCGAATTCAGCTTATTGGACATGAAGGCGATGGGAGCTTCCTCCCCTTCGTCGGTCAATTGCACCAGCACGGCTCCTACTCCATGTTGACTTGCGTCACAATGAATGGAGAAGGGCTTCGTGAAGTCGGGGCTGTGCAAGACAGGAGCTGATGTGAGGGCTTGTTTAAGCTCTTCAAATGCCTTTCGGCTGAGTTCGGTCCAAACGAACTTCCCTTTCCGCAACATGTCTGACAGGGGCGCTGAAACTGTTGCATAATTCCGAACAAACCTTCGGTACCAACCGCACACACCAAGGAAACGTCGTAGCTGCTTCACAGTTTTTGGTAAGGGGAACTCATCAATCGCACGCGTTTTGTCTGGATCCGTTTTGATAGTGCCATGTCCTATGACATGGCCTAAGTATCGGACTTCTTTCATGACAAACTTACTTTTCTGTACGTTGATGGTGAGTCCCGCCTTACTGATGTGCAGGGCTACTTCTTGTAGAAGTAGGAGGTGTTGATCGAACGTTTCCGTGATGAGTAAAAGATCATCGAGGTACACGAACACTTGGTGTTTCAGGTGAGGTGGGATGACCTTGTCCATCAACCGGGTCATCGTTTGCGGCGCATTACACAGGCCAAAGGGCATTGTGACGAACTGATATAATGGTCGTCCAGGCACTGTGAAGGCGGTCTTGTCCCTCGAGCCCTCATCGAGTGGAATTTGCCAGAAGGCGTCTTTTAGGTCGAGACTGGTGATATAATTGGCTTTCGGCAGTCTCCCTAGTATTCCATCGATGAGTGGAAGAGGGTACGCGTCCTTGATGGTAACCGCGTTTACCTTACGGGCATCAAGACAGAGGCGGACTTTACCTGGCTTTACAACCAAGGTTACCGGTGAGGACCAGGCACTTTGGGACTCTTCTATGACCCCCAACTCGAGCATCCTATCTAATTCCGCATACACCAATTTCTCCATGGCTGGCGAGATGGCGTAGTGTCTCTGTTTAATCGGTTTACTATCGCCAACGTCAATGGCGTGTGAGACTAGGGTGGTGCGGCCAAGGCCTTGGGTAGCGTAAGATGGGAAAGCAGCAATGGATGCTTCCAGGCGTTGCCGTTGGTTAGACGTCAGGTCATGCCTATCGGGAGTAGAAGTGATTTCGTTGACATTTCTGGTTTTTAAAGACAAATCGGTGAATAAATCGGAGGCCAGTCCAAAGCGAAGGACGAAATCGACACCAAGGTATACGTTCTGAGTCAAAGACGGGATAATGTAGAAGGTAATATCCTTCGTCTGACCCCTGAACGTCACGGGTGTTGTTAGTTTACCTCGTATAGGGTGTTTGGTGCCATCAGCTGTACTGATTTCAGTGCGCCAGGATTTAATCAAGTTCGGGTATTCTTGGAGCACTTTCGAGCCAAAGCTCGAGGCAAGACAACTGATACTGGCACCCGTGTCGATCAATGCAAACACGGTCTCGCCCAACACTTTAATTGGATGATAAGGTCTGATCTCATTCTCAGCAACCTCCGAGATGTTACAAGAGTTTACGGTTTGACGGCAGGTGCGCACTCTCTTGCGGAAATTCCGCCAACGACGGGTTGACCATTTTGTCGTGCACGGACGGGAAGTGACAACTTCGGAAGCAAATATTCGCTCTCGAGCCACCCGATATTCCTGCAGTCTAACATGATAAGGTTTTAGAGTGCGTACTTGAGGCTGCCGCGGTTCTTCTGGCAGTGACTGCGATGGTCGTTTTAATATTGTCGTTGGTGAGGTCTCCGGAAGAGAGTGAACATCCGCAGTCGTAATGGTTATGGCTGGTGGGTTAACGTCAGGTTGGTTGGGGTGAGCCGCTGACTGAGGAGCTACTGCTGGGGTTTCGAGTACCGCTGAGGTGGTCGGGTACTCTTTTGGCCGTTTTTTCGTGCGGCACATTCAGAACAGTCCGGGAAGTAAGTGTCCGGCTTGCCGCAACCGTAGCAGAAAACCTTACGTTCTGCGCGGCATGAAATGAACCGGTGTCCGGTTTGGTGACAATTCCAGCAGGTCGTAAGACTTCCCACTGCCGCTACAGCAAGCTGGTCTGGGTCCAAATCATCCTCCAGATCTAGGGTGGTATAATCTGGGGCCAATTCCGCGATTCCTCGTCGAGGACCCGTCCTGGTTAGTAAGTATGGCCGGTCCCGTAGGTCTTCCTCAAACCCTTCTATACGACGCACATTTCTCAGCAGGGCCTCCATACTCTGTGGATCGGAGTTCACGATATGCCGACGAATCTCCGGTCTTAGATTGCGCTTTAGCAGGCGAAGAATTTGGGTGGAAGACAATGGCTCTGACAGCTGGTCATTCAACCGAAGGATATCGGCTCGATATTTATGGAAGGACTCGTCCGGACGCTGCCATCTAGCATTCATCTTATCCAGGACTAATTCGTCCATGTCGACCGTAGGGTATTCCATGCGGAGTACCTCCTTCAGCCGTGACCAGCGTATGGATGGTGGAGCTGAATGTATCCTCCAATATGTCTCCAGGGCTGCTCCCCTAAGCAGCATTGGCAGGTATCCTGCGAGCGCTGTGCGGTCTCCTGCTAGCATCTGCTCAATCAGTGACTCCACCCGACTTATGAAAACCTCCACCGTTATCGTATTGGGTTCCCCACTGAAATGTAGATTCCATCCCTGGATGATGCTGGGGATCTGTGTCGGCTTCAGCCGATACATGTCGTGTGGATGGAAGCGTTGGTCCGGCGGAATCACGGGAGCCTGATTTGGTGGCGGTGCTTGGCTCAATCGGGGCCGGTAAACTGGAGCCAACGGATTCATGGCTGTACCTGGCCGGATCCGTTCGGGATCACGCCGCGAGTCTACTGGGAAGTCCCACGGATTTGGGTCCGAATCCCACATAGGAGGAGTTCTTGGCCGGGATGGTGCGGGGTTCTCTCTCTGGCTCTCTAGAGAGGCGAGCCGGGTGGACATGTCCTGTACGAGCGCCATTAGATCTCGTAGAACTGTGGCTTCCACAGCCACCGGTGGACTCGCTTCTTCTGCAGGCGGAACTGCTTCAGCCCTGTAGTCATCGTCTCGTGCACTCCTTGTAGTGGATGGAAGGGGTCCGCTTTTGGGGACAGCTCCACTTGTACTGGAGGACTGAGGTCGTTCTGTTGCTGGCTGTGCGATTTCCAAAGGCTGTCGACAGAGCGGGCACGTGGATGAAGTTTGCCGCAGTTGTGCCAAACACAGCTGATGTAGCCTGTGTCCGCACTGCAACCTCTGGCTTGTAGTTTCGTCCATGTCCTCGTGACAGATGGAACACAATAGAGCTGGTCCGGCATCCGACCGCAACTTTCTCCTTTCGGGAGTTCTTTTGGTGGGCATGCTAAAAGAAATTTAAATTGCTAACTAAAAACCTAAATAAATATATATATATAAATAATGAAAATGTGAAAAAAATGATGCAAAATTTATGATTTGTAAGTGGCCGTCAGTGGCGAACTATAGTCGAACCTCACAAAAAAAAAAAAATGTATGATAAAGTTTCAAAAAAGTTTTAAGTTATCAAAAAAAATAATCGGTCTTTCCTTTCCGTCCTTCCTCCCAAGTATGGACACCATGGCACAATCCTTCTAAAACGTTTCAGGGACACTCTCTTGTGGCACCATGAAAATCAGGGTTCCGAAGTGATCCCTCATTAGCAAACTTCTCAAGTTACAGCTTGTCAGCCCAGGGTGGGATTCTAATCCACAAGCAGCGCGTGTCTTGTCATGGATAGTCATGGATTAGCTAATCAGCCAATCACATGAAATCAAAATCCATGTAATTTAAGACACTTAGGCACCGCTGGTTTGGGGAGCGGATCAGAATCCTCCGCAAAATAGATGTTGGGATAATAACCTCCGAACACAAAAAGGGACTCTAATATAATTTGGCCTTACTAGTTATACAATGGTGGTAAACCACCAAGGTATAAATCAAAAGAAGGACCAAACGATATTGATGTCCGAAGACAACACACGTTCGGAAGTTACTCGGCTGCTGGGGCACGATTAGTGCAAAAACCCTCGGGAGTTATCTACCCGCCAAAATTTCTAACACCTTGTGGGGACACCTAGAGACGATGGACTGTCTCGTGCTCACGACTGATGATACAGCCGGGCTTTTCGGGCCCCACGTTGGGCGCCATTTGTAGTGAATAATAAATTTTCATATGTCCGTGAAGGACCGCAGCGATGTTCTGCTGCCTCGGCAGAGGAAGGTGTTGATTCCTGCCGAGAATGCCCTCGTCCGGAGACGCGTGAATGCGCTGGCAGGCTAGCATTGCGGTGTCGTGGGGCGGGTTCGTTTCCCCGGCACGAGGACTCACTACAAAACATTTCGCATTCACGAATTGCTTGCAGAGTTCGAGAGGACGACCGAAGTCGCAAATCAGTAGGTAACCTCCACGATGGAATTACGACTTGTTGCGAGAACAAGTGCAACCTGACAAGAAAGACTAATTTGGGGTTGACCTCGTCTTTACCCAAATACATTCAGGGCCCACAAATGAAAGAGGGGCAACCGGGTGGTGGTGGAGCCCCTTCATGCCCACCCAACCGGAATAAATCCAATGTTAAATCGTTGAGGTGGCCAGGTATTCCTCTTCTGAGTGGAAAACTCATACAACTTGAATTATATGAGCTTTCCCATCAGAAGGGGAGTACCCCGGTGACCAATTTATGTCATAGAATTATACAATGGAATTGCATAACTTTATGCCATAAAAAGGCACTTGGCTTGGGCCACTCAACCCATTAAGTCACCTGAAATAAAAAGGATTAAATTGTACCCGGTGACTGGCTCATATTTTGAGGGGGAAGCCTGCCACCGTACCGGGTCCTATACCCGGTTAGAAATGGAGGAAAGGAAAGACCCTCGGGTACGTTTTTAATTCATTTTTATTTTTTTTCTTTCAATTTTCAATCAATTCATTAGATCATCTATACCTAATCTAACTTATTGGTTTCTAACAGGTTAAATTCCGGTATTACACATTTTCTGATACTCTATAGCTGACCACAAAATCTTATTTGGAATTTGAATATAAATGAACTATTTATGTTACACTTATGTACATTTTGTATGGTGATAAATAATACTTAAATAAAAGGCAGAATTTAAGTAATGAATCAATTTGAGAAAGATAATCTTCAACACAGGAAATGTTTCAATTCCAATCTACCTTTCTGACGAGCGATGTTAACAGGGTTTTCAAAATTGCAATCTCTGGTTGAGAATTAATTCCAAGCTCTTAGAGAGCGATTTAATAGACTAAAATTATCGCCCTTTATTAAATTTTTGACTTTTAATTATAAGAATAATGTTCAGATACTGTTACATTACAGACTTCTGCGGAAAATGCCAGAACAACGATGTTGCAAGTGATTATTTTGCATGTCCCATAATTATCTCTTTTTGTTGCAACAAATACTCGTTTATACTTGTATTTTACCTGAACTGTCATTCTAAAATCCCAGTTGAGAAATTACATCATTATTAACTCTCGTTAAACACAAAAGCTTCGAATTTAATCTAAATTTTTATCTGTCATTTATAATACCTTTTTATATTTTTGAATGGTGCAAAATTTATTGTTTATATTGTCTTTGATTTTTATCATTTCAAATTGTTATTCTTTTTATTGAATGGGTTTAGGCTATTATTTTAGGTGTGATATTTTATCTTATGGTTTAATTTTACTAAGAATTTGAATCAGTGCTGTCATATAAATGGGTAGTAGAAAGATTTATAGGGTAAATAATTAGGTAAATTTGTTTATTTAAATAAATGAATCAGTATTATTTTATAATTATTATTATTAAATAATAAGGTAATGTTATCTTATTTTTTTATTCAAATTTCGGGAACTTTTAACGGAGTATCACTAAATGCAAATGATATAATGCCTTTGATGTTCAAGTACATCGACAAAGCGTAAACTGAACATACTCTTTATTATATTAAAAATCCAAAATTTTTCATGAAATTGAAAAAAATGTTCACTTTCAAGAACTGATTAAAATATGTATGAATATAAAATTAAGCCTTCAAAATTAGACCAATAAGTATGCTCATTTACATATCCGGTATCGAAAACTAGTAAAGTGCAGATATTTGAGAGTGCCAAAAAAAATCTATAGCAAGAAATACATTGAAGTTCACGAACAAGAATTACTAAAACCAGGCGTAATCTCTGGATGCACAACGTAATCAGTATAAAAATGGATACATGCAAATTAATCGCTCTGAACTCAGACAGATTCATTCAAATTAATCGTGTGATAGCAAAGTTCTATATGCAATTGATTACATCATGGTGCTATAATTTTCATGCGAACTTTATCCAAAAATATTTCGACAAAATTCATTGAATGCCACATAACATTCTATAGAGAAAATTATCTCTTCAAGATTATATTTCTTAATGCTCAGGTCGTCTTGTATCTGAACACGACTGATAAGCTTTTCTTACAACTACACTTTCAATCGACGCTTTTAATTCTAAGGTTTTGTGACTTGAACTTCATACGGGATTCCAATAAGACGCGAAAATGAACATGCATGCAAAAGCTAATATGAATTTTCTATTACTTGAAATAATGTGAACTACTCAAGTTATGTCTGCGCCGAATAATGTGAAAGCCTCCTCTTCTCCCGACAATTCTGCAACCTTTCCTTGCAATTCCCGAAAAGCATGGACAACCTCGATTTCCTGCTTCAGCTCTTTGATCGTTTTGCTAGGATCAATTTCCACGGTGAGCGTGCTGTGTTGCAATGTCTGGACCGTTATTATCACTTTGTTGTTTAGTGCAACTGGCCGACGTGCTTTAAATTTGGGCCTTCACTTCACTTCTTGCTACAGAATCTTCGCAAGCATTACTTTGTGCATTTCTATCGCGATCAATTTACTCCGACCACACACGCACTTTTATTTTTTCCACGCAAATATCCACCGTGTATTTACTAGTTTTTTCTCTTGTGTCTAATTAAATCTACATTTGCGAACTACCGTACTTTTCTTTTTCGTTGCCACATAGGGAAACGTGAGAAGATTCGAAGAGATATTTGTCGATCAAACGCGTATTTATTTTGTTCGGGTTGCCGGTTTTTCTTCGAAGACTTGCTCTCTGATCCTTCACTAGTTCATTTCACCCCAAGCATGCACCATTCAAACACAGAAATTATTCCATGAAAGTGTTCTGTGTACTTCTGTGAAACGTTCCAGTTTGTTTGTATTCTCACGATTCATCTCTGTGTGCACGCTTCTTCTAACAAGTATTGTGGAGGAGTTTCCGAATTTGTATTGGAACATGTACAGTACATTAACAACAACGATTCCACGCGAACCGACTTCCTTAATCGATGAAGCGAAGTTGCATCACAGCATTTCGAAAAATTTCCGACAAAAGAGCTAACGGTTAATTACAAATCCGTTACATGCTAAGTGCATTGAGTAACTAATTGTTACTAAATTCGGGGGCAAATCAATGACGCCTTTTTCCACATTTTCAAATTGTTTCTTCGTTTCATATCTCCTTTGGGGACCTGATTATTTCTGGGAACTAAAGAATAACTTTTCGACAAATGATTTAAGGGAGGGAGAAACCTTTGGACACCCAAGCGAAAACACTTCCACTAGATTTTGACGGAACACGAGTTTTATTCCACTTTTCGCTAACCCACACGACTAACAAGGTGTTCACAATTTGCACGATAACTTTATCGTCTATTTTTTTTACAATATTTCACTGTCTTTTACGCGAGAAACTTTTCCACGTGTCTCGGCGATATTCTGATCAGCCCGCAATCTCCTCTCACTCCCAACTCGCTTCTTCTTTACGCGGCGTCCGCGCTGTCTGGCGGTTTCGAGCAGACTCCTGATCTCCATCCCATTCCTCGTTTGTCAGACGAAGCATCAGACTCGACTTGCCGGCGCCACTCTCCCCGATAATTCCAATTTCCAATGTTGTTATGTAGTTATCACCCATTTTCACGATTTACGACGCAATAGCATGCAAATTTCGCAAGCACAATTTAATATTCTCCACACTCAAGCAACTACGACACTTTATGGGCAAGTAGAACAATACGAACCCATTCAGAAAGGGGGAAATCACACAATTGAAGGTTTTTGTTGCTATCAAATGTACTTTTTCCTTATCATTTGTAGTTTATGACGGCGGTATTTGCAATTTCCCTTTTCACTGTCTTTTGTAGGTTCAATTAAGTTATCAATTGAAGGCAATTTGTCGTTTATGATAATTAGGCGTAATTAGGTGGGAAAAATCGGAAGAATTAGACAAATTTTAAGGGGTTTAAATGATACAATGATTTTAGCGTTCATATAATTAACAGGTTAAATGATACAATGATTTTAGCATTCATAATTAAAAGGGGTTAACCGTTTCGTTCTAAGCATTTGCATACCGCGTTACACCGCAATTCGTTAGATTATCTTCAAAAGATATTGTAATAAGATACTACACATTAGAAATTTTTAAACATTTTTAGAATTTTGTTTCCCGGGTGTTAAGTACAAAGGAAATTTTTCCACTTATTATTCCTGCGAAAAAAAAACGAGTGTTGCGATGGGGAAGGTGACTGAATCGACTGAATCCTTATTAAATTGCGTTCGTGCTGTGTGCCTGTGTCAGCGCTGCTTTTAGAGCCATAGTTCTTAGATTACTACAAACTAATCACTTATGTATCTATTTTGAAATAAAAAATTATTCAAAGTATCGTTTTTTGGTTAATATTATCTCAGTATATTTTTATTCGCCTATAATGATTATGTGCTTTACCGCGAAATAAATTTATGCGAAATAGGTACTAATACTTCCCTTCATATCACAGAGCTTAGTGTTAAAGCACCGCATCTTATTGGACACTTTGTAGAAAAAGTAGCAGTCTTTGGTGGGTTCATGGATAACAGAGAAAATATAGAATAGGCACATTTACACATTGCAGCAGTATGTGGTGTACCAAACGCTGCACCATCTTAGTACCATTCACGGCAGACACTTCCTAACTCTGAAGATCTGACGAGTACTGGATTTATTAGTAGCGTGTATTTCGTGCAGAATAAAGATTTGGATGTACTCATGCGCTTAGTTCAAAACCACTTCAGGACATTTTGTCAATAGTATACAAGTTACTTTGATTCAAATTTAATTTATTCTAACGCCCTTTTATAATTGGTCGTGGAATTCTTCATGAGATTGAGACAAACATGTACTAGTAAAACGTTAATGATTCTTTGGTAAAAAAACGGGTTGTTACCCTTCAGATTCCCTCGGCGTGGGAGTTCCTTCGGCTAAGGACCTCGGACCCGGCTTGTCGTAGGAGGCACCACTTGCTTATCCCCTGGCCCTAAAAAGCCGCCCAGCGAGAACGCGGCCGCCGAACACCCCTCACACAGCTTGAACTACCACTCACTAATTTTTTTCCTATCAGGGGAGGATAGGACTCACCGGGTGGCCACTTGCACAGCTTGCCGGGCTCAAATTTTCCGGCGTAACTCGCACCGAGCAAAAATCTATGGAATACACTCACGCTAAACAATCCTGGAATAATTTGTACTGGAAATTTGCTCTCGATCGCACCCTCTAACTTGCACGAGCGAAAATCTAAGAAAAACCTGCGCAAAAAGAAATCCCGGAATAAATCGCAATGAAAACTTACTCCCGAACACACCCGAGCCAGGTGTATACTTTAACTTCGTGGCAATTCTATTTTTCTTTTAAATAACCAAAAATATTTTCTCTATTTCATCATATATTTCATGGTAAAGTACAAAGAAAATTCAAGATGGAACTTTAATTAATTGAAATGCGAAACTTAACTTACTCTACCTAGTTGGGGACCTCCCGAAGTAATCTGCATTGCAAAGCTCTCTTGCCAGCGCGCTTATTGTTGAGTTGATGTCGCCAATCTCCCTTAACTGAATCGTTGCCGCTGTTGTAATTTTGCCTGTCGCCTATTTCTTCCCTCGATGAATTTCCAAAAATCTCGGTTCGCTATCCACACTTGCTCCTCGGTTGTTGATCCTTACCTGCCAGAAAAGAGAAAAAGCCGTTTTTTTTGTCTGATTTTTCATCGGCTCGGTTTCAACCGGCGAACCGTTAACTTTTTCCCTGGGCGATTCAATGCTCGATTGCAATCCCCCAACTGATGTGCATCGGGCAATTGAAATCCAAATTTCCCTTCTCTTAGTACACTCGCCCATCAGGTGTAAATGTCGTCCAGGGGTGTAACATGTTTGGCTATAAAGTGCGTGTAATTGCTCGATTAGAGCATCGGTATCGTCCTTGGATTTGGAATTGCACTCATGTGATAATGTGTTTGAATACGAAATGAAATTTCAACCCCCGACCTCTGAAGCCGATCAAAATCTCGAGTGATATGCTTGGGTTTTTCTTTCATGACTAACATCCGCCGCCTTCTTTTCTTCACCTCCCTCTTGCATTGAATAATTTTCTATATTTAACAGATATATCACCATTATTGGTGTTCGTACAGATCAAAGAGATCATTGAATGGATCACACTTTTCGACTTTGATGTAGTGCGTGATGAAATCTTCTGGAGAGCCGAAGCATTCTGCAAGTCGAGCACTAATTTTAACATGGCGCACTTTAAAGCTTGGTTGGGGTTGGTCACACGCACACTCAAAGCTCAACGCTATTTTTAGTAGGTTTGTTGCGAGTCTAAGTCGATATTTGCGGCCCTGGAAACTGACTTCAGAATGAAATTTCTTCGGTCGAAAGACGAAAGATTTATTTGTGTCAAATGAGTTAGCAGTTGTTCGGATATTTAAATGAAATTTTCCTTTTCATCATTTGAAGACTTTAAAAAGTCATCTGTTGTTGTGGTTTTGCTTTACAGTTCATATTTCGTAAATAGTTTATCAAAAATTTCAATCTCACGAGCACAACTTGGAAGCATATCAAAATCAAAACGCACAAGGAGTATCTTGAATGGATCATATACTTTAATTATATCTGCAAACTCTTCTTCTACGTCCATTACTTCATTTTCCTGTTCTTCTTTGATATTATCGTCATCTCCATCAATTTCATCATCACTCAGGATCGGTTCAAACTGTTTGCCCCGCGACATTGTATCTTCGTCGATAGGAGCGAGTTCTTGTATTACCTCGGGAGCCTTTCAGGCGAACGTGGTCGACGAGGCGAACTAACATGTTGGGACGGGGGAGTACGAGGCCACTTGTGCTCGCGCTCGGAATGCTCTGGTATATCTAGCGAGCTCTCGATCTCGTCGTATGCGTCTTGAATGTTGATGTTCTGGACTTCGCGACCATTCGCGCTTCTGCCTGTTTGGATAATCTCGATCGTTGCTATCTGATCTCGAATATGTGCGATGTCGCGAGTTTGAACGTTCCGACGAAAGCGATTTTTGTCTGGGCACTCGTTTGGGTTCATGTTTGCAAATTCCATCTTGACTTGTGGTCTGATAATAAGCATCTTCCCGGAACGAAGGTTGCTCAAAGTTTCTTTCAAATTGTGACTCTGGAAATACTTCACGTTCAAATATTTCAGGAGCTGGTTGAGAGATCACATCTTCTGGAATATTAGTAAAAGGTTCAGGCATAAGTGGTTCAGCAGCCTTGATTTCTACTGGAACAGCTGTCACTTCTCCTGGAACGACTTCAACAGGCGGAGGGGGACTGTCAATTTGTTCGGCTATGTTGTTTGTAAGGGTTCCGTATACAGCCAAAGTAATAGTTGTATACCAGCCACGCAATACTAAACCATGCGTGGGGATTTTATCATTTTGGCATTCTAAATGAATACAATCATTTGGATTGTATTCTTAATTTCCAAGAATTGCAAAAGCTAAAGCCCCTGGCTTACTTAAATCATTGACAAAAAAATTGGATGACAAACTTCGATGGATTTGTTGCACTTAATCGGACGCCTCCTGGAAAATCAGCTTGTACTCGAGCTCCAAGTGGAATGATACGTATTTCCGTTATGTAAACTGGTTTCGGAAATTGTACTAGATCTAAATTTATATTCTTGTGAATTTCATGTGAAAATGTATTGAAAAACAACAACTCGATCAGGTCGTCCGCATCAGCCATTTCTGTTTGGGGTAGGTTGACGTTTAAATTTTCGATTCGAGTAGAAGAAGCAAATATATTGTTTGCTCCAGTTGAAGCGATTGTTCTAACATCGATTGAATTAAGAGTATCAACGGAAATGTTGTGTGCCAAGAATTTGGAAACAAACAGAGCACTTGCCATTATTTGTTTTGTTTTTTGTGTGAAGAAATAATTGATACGGCGCTTGTTGAAAATGTTGGCAGTTAAATCTTCAATGTTTTTTTTTTAAACGACTCTCCATACAACTCCACGTAATTTATATGATTAATAAATTCTACTGCCATACTATCAATAATAGTGTTTTCGGACAATTTTAACTGCTATTTTTACTTTACATTTTAATTTTAACCGTTACTCATTTTTAATATTACCCTTGGCTCGGGTGGTATTTTAACAACCGCTGAGAAACAAAAAAAACAAAGCGCAAATTGTTTCCGTGACAGGGTCCTGTATATAAAGTAAATGAATAGGAATTTTTCTTTCAATTTATAGATTTACTTCAGCTATACAGTTATATATTCCAGCTATGTAAAATTTTGATTGCCTCAAATAAATGTCAGCTATTAGGCCAGCGTCAGTTTCAATTCCAGAAGTAGTTGTTTACACTATTTAATTACAATGAGTAGTGGGATTAGATTGGATGCAGAGCGTATTCGTTACGAATAAGAAAAGTACTTTTTCCATTAAGTTTCAAGCGTATCCTTAGTTCATCATAATGAATGTAAGATTTATAGTTGCAGGAATAAGGGTTGCAATGTTAAACACCGACTCTCAGGCCAAAGTTAACGGAAATTTGACTTTCCAATAAACTAAAGCCTAAAATAGACGATGGGCTTGCCCCAATTATGTTCAATATTGCTCTGGAACATGTGGTCAGGAAAACGCCAGCAGACACCACGGGCATGCTACTCTACAAGTTCATACGACTCGTAGAGTATGCTGATAATGTTAACATCCAGATCAATTCCAGTTGCGGAGAAAGCGTTCATACGACTGGAGTCTGATGCGAAAAGGTCAGCCTCCTGGTCAATAAAACTAAAATTTAATTCATGACTCAAGCAAAGAAATACATGCTAGTTCGACAGAACCCGATGTTAGGAGACTACCGCCGAAAAAGTGTGGACAGCCTCCCGTCTCTCCCAATGGATCTTTTGATAGATACATAAAAAAGAACAAATTTTTGACCCCTTAAATTTTGAACGTCGCTCTACGATCTTTTAGTATTTGAGTTTTCTTCTTTGCACCATTGACCTGTTACCTTTTAACCTTGCGATCTTTGCACATTTTGTTTTTTTAATCGTTGACCTTACACCTTTTTAACCATCTGATCCTTTGCCCGTTTGCTACTTTTTTTGGTGTTGGGTGGTGAAGGATAGTTACTCCCTTATGTTAAGACTCCTAGACAGGCAATACAACTGGACCACCTACCAAGCTCCTCTCCTATCGACCTGAGAACCTAGCCTGGAGCTATTTGACATATTACTTTGGGATAGACCTTCAAGTTGAGGGATCGAGTTGCCTTCATGTTAGGGAAAAAGAGGGATTGCTAGCAAATTATCCCCCAACCCTTTTTATCTTTTAGGACTACCCAAACATAATGTGCCAAATGGTTTTATTTATTAACCAGCTCTCATGTTTCCTCGTAGATGTTCTGCCGTAGCCTTTCGTATCTTTTACATGCAAAAAATTTGGGGCATGTGTCATTATCTTTTCCGGTGCAAAATCTATAGTTGGATGACCGTGACTTACCAATCTTGTGTAAGTCCATGCGTGCTAAAGAGCTAGGTCAGCTAGAAGTTAGCCTCACCGTGTGTTTGATTTAGCCACGGTCTCAAATTAGGGATGAGGAGCGCAATCCATCTTTATTTTGTGCAGTTAACTCAGGACTGCTGTCAATCGTTGAGCGAGTGGGCAATTGTCCTACTCATGGGCAATTGTCCTACTCGTGCCTTCGCTTTCACGCAGGTAAATAGTACAGTGCTCTCTAGTAAAGGAGGGTGATGGATATTATGGCTGCGATGAATAGCACCGCTGAATAAGAAACTATGGAATATGAAGATCCAACTCTTAGTGCTCCTCTTATCTTTACCTGTGCAAAGCGTTTTTGGTACAGCTCCTCTCTGAGAGCATTGCTTAATATTTCTGCTCCATACAGTAGCGCAAACTGTACGGACTACATCAAAAGTCGGCTTCTTGATGGGTTGAGTCCCTCCTCAACAGTACCTTCTCAATACTGATGATCCTTATTCTGTGGTTCTTTTTGTCAGGAAAATCATTTTGGTTTCGTCCAGTACATTACTGAACCCAAGAGCAGTCATTTAGTCTCTGACTAGACGTGTTAGCATACCTAGTCTATGTTGTGTCTGTTTGACGGTGCCTCCAGCAAGTAGTGCCACATTATTATCAACATAGCTGATCAAGCGTGATTTATCGAGCAACTATAGTCTCAATAGCGATCGTATGTATGTTCCACAGATCTGAATCAAGAATAGATCCTTGCGAAACAGCTGATGTAACATTTATTCTTCGTCGGCCCTACATCGTATCATAAAGTAGGCTGCGGTTCTTTAGGTAGTCCATCAAAAACCACATAAGATATTCTGGTACTTGAAAATCTTTTTTCAGCATATCCAGAATATCCACACATCTAGTGGAGTTAGGGCGTTCCGAGCATCAAGTGTCACCAACAGAACAATCCGTCGCTTGGTTTGGTTATGTGCCCCTGTGGACGGTGCTCACCACGTCTGCAACTGCATCAATGGTAGAGCGTTGTGCTCAAAAGGATCAAATAACCCGCTAGGAGTAAATTCTAGTACTTATGAAATCCCCTTTCACACTTATTTTACCTACAAGGATATCATGTCCTCATTAGTAATATAAAAATCGATAGTATTGGGTGTACAACTTAATAACCGGAATTTGACCGTAAATGTCCGTACTAACAAATATCGTGAAAGCTCGAACTTTATATATATATATATATATATATATATATATATATATATATATATATATATATATATATATATACATACATATATATATATATATATATATATATATATATATATATATATATATATATATATATATATATATATATATATATCATTTTAAAGGTACATTTGACAGCTATCAAAATCAGTTAATCAAACAATTTTATCTTGAGTGCATCATGATTATTTTTCGCGATGAATAACTTCGAAAATTGGAGAAAAAGACAGCATAAGCGGGAGGTTCCGTTGGGTCATTTTTTTGCAAAGAAAACTGCTGCAGAAAGTCATCGTTTGCATGTACAAATTTATGGCGACGATACTTTAGCGAAAACACAGTATTTTGAATGGTTTCAACGCTTCAAAAGTGGTGATTTTGACATCAAAGACAAAGAACACCCAGGACAGCCAAACAAGTTTGAAGACGAAGAATCGCAGACGCTACTCGATGAAGATACATGTCAAACGCAAGACGGACTTGCCAAATTGTTGAGAGTGACTCAGCAAGTCATTTCAAAACGTTTGAAAGCCACCGGATACGTTCCGAAGTAAGGTAATTGGGTCCCCTATGAGGTGAAGCCGAGAGACGTTGAACGGCGCTTCTGTATATCTGAAATGCTACTTCAGCGCCATAAAAAGAAATTATTTTTGCATCGGATCGTGACTAGGGATAAAAAATGGAACCATTATGACAACCCCAAGCACAAAAAGTCATACTTGAAGCCCGGCCAACTAGCCAAATCAATGGCGAAGCCAAATATCCATGGCGCCAAGGTTATGCTGTGTATTTGGTGGGATCAGAAGGGGCCGTTATATTATGAGTTGTTGAAATCGGACTAGACAATCACGGGTGACCTGTATCGAATACAATTAATACGTTCGAAGCATGCAATCGTCGAAAAACGCCCGGAATATGCGACCAGGCACGAGGCTGTAATTTTTCATCATGACAACGCTCGGCCGCATGTTGCAAGGCCCGTGAAAAACTATTTGGAAAATAGTTGATGGGAAGTTTTGGCCCATCCGCCTTATAGTTCGGACCTTGCCTTGTCTGACTTTCATTTGTTTCACTCGATGTAAAAGCCCTCACCGTAATACGCTTCACTTCAGAGCAAGGCATCCGAAATTGGATAGGTTCATTTATTGCCGCCAAGCTGGCGCAGTTTTTTGGGATGGAGTTCATAAACTGCCTGAAAGATGGAAAATGTTGTAGCTTTCGATGGAGAATACTTTAAATAAAATATATTGTAAGATTTTTCCACAATAAAGCATCAAATTTCGCTGAAAAATTCCGATTAAGTTTTACAACCAATATCTAACATATAATAAAAATAAAAAATACCAAATAATATAGGCAAGGAAGCAAATAAGAGCGTAGAGTGTCATGCTCTAATAGATAGGCCCCCAAAAGCATGAATCGCGTTAGTGATTCTACTTTTGATAAGATAAGATAATATATCATGTATATTGGGTGATATATGGATTGCAACTTGGCACTCACCTTCCCCTTGCTGATTGGCATGAGCCTTGGTATCTTCCAACGTTCCAGGAAAACGTCTTCCCATAGGCAAGCATTTAATGTAGTAAGTAGCAAGTCAGGATAATAGTGATAGATGAGCTGCAACACCTCAACCTGGACGCCGTCTAGACCTGAGTCTTTCCTTGGTTCAAATGATAGGACTGCCTTTAACAGTTCCAACTACGTGACACCAGGGTACTGGACTGCTGTTTTGCCATGCACAGTATCAACAGAAACTAGATGGGTGGGAAAACAGGTAGCGTTACTGCTGTCAATCAGTTTGTGAAGACATTTCCTGGTCAATTTACATGCTGCTAACCGTTCGCATACCTCATCCCGATTTCAAGCTTGTTGAACTTCACGTTGAAGCTTGTGACATTTCCATTGCTTTTAATCAATTTTAGTCAACCACCAGTACACTGGAAGAGTGCTCTGTCAGGGTCTCCAATGGGACATAGAAATGCTGCTAGCAGAAGTGATGGTACTCATAGCTGAGTTATCCATGTCTTGAACTGCTAGCTCTTCATTTCCTTCTGCCCACAATCTCCCAGTAATAGCACAATTGTGGTGAGCACTTTGACAAATCTCGTGCTGTTTATCCTTCTCATATTTCACCTGATCGTAGAAGGTAATGAGCATAGGCATTTGGAGACAGTATCACGAATTTTAAGTAGAATAAACTGATGAATACTGGCTGAGTTGTCCTCTAATACTCTCTAATTGTGTATCCTCTGTACTAGGGCCTCCAAAGCAAATATTACGTCGGGTATGGTTCCCTCATAGTTCATATGGTAGAAAGTCAGCGTATTGCCGGTGTCCAGCATGGCAAGCCTTGTTCTGGCTGCTGTATCCAAGACTCGTTTTCGCCGCACATCAATTTATGTCATGCCCTATTCAACTACTCAAGTATTGATATCTTCCCCAACAAGCACGTAGCTTTTTGCGCTCGAGCTAGACAATGTATGCCAACACATTAAACTTCGCTTGAAAAAATGGTATTTGTTCATTTAGCGGTAGGTACATACTAAATAATTCACCCTCGACACTGAACTCATACGAAACCAGCACTGTTCCGAGCCCAGATGGCTGCAGTACCAGTTTTGTCAGGCTACCATGATGATGAACTTTGGTCGTAGCGTTGCTCACTTAGTAGCAAAAAGTCAACGCTTATGCCCTTCGAAAACTGCTCAAGCAGGTTTTGGGCCATTGCACTGTAGTGAAGGTTTACCTTCAGGATACGGGTCATCGAAGTTTCGCTTTTACCTTAGCTAGGGCTTCCTTGAAAGCCCAACACTTTTCTAATCCTAAGGTGTACAGGAAGTCCGGGTTTGAACTAGCATCCTTGCAAAGGGCAAAGTATGCCTCCTACGTACACTCTTTTCTTTTATGTCCCATGTCTCAACATTTGAGCCATAGGATACTCTTATCAGGTCCGTTGTATTCCTGTGCGGTATGGCAATAACCAAGGCTTTTAAAGCAGTAGAGATGTAATGCTCTTTGCCGTACTCTGCAAAGGATTCACACTATTCTTTCTTTTCCCTTACTTAGAAATTTTTCGATATCCTACTCGGTCAGGTCGATGATGATCATATATTATCCCTTATTGTTTTCTTGTGTTACCCTGGCTTTAACCCTGCTTACGATAGGGAACTTCGTTTTGATGTTCTCCTCTACTTTAGGCAGGGCCGTGAAATAGCTGAAGCTTCTGATTTGAATCATTGCTGATTTGAATCATTGCTAATGGTTTCCTCCTTTTATCCCAGTTTCCTTCGATAACACTAGAGGCCATTCTTTTGATGGTGTCTGGTGGTTGAGATTTCTGCACTTCCTCGGTATGCTAAGACCTAAGATCATCTTTCTTCAGCCTTCTGCTCTTCTTCAGCCTTCAATTAACTCTTCCGGTAATGCCAAATGCAGTCTAGGCGCTCCTCTAGCTCCAGGAGTCTATTCCTTTCAAATTTGGTAATGATTTTTTTGCGGGTCATATTCAGATTAAATACTTCCCACTTATTGGATTAGTCTTTCGTCCTGATAGTATTCAAAGGCTTTTGTGTTTTCCAATTTTCTCTGTGGTGAGAGGTTCTTTGCTCCAGTTTCTGAATACAATGTTTCAGTTACATTTTGGGCAATGGCAGCAACTTCGTGCAATGACACTTGGTTGGTCCTCTCCCTATTTCTGTCTTCTATTGTGATTTCTTTTACTCTTGTGTAGGACTTTTCGGGTTAAACGCGGGTTTTTTTACTGCCCCCGGATGCCGTGATTCTATCTGGCTGATACAAGCTGTCATCTGTGATAAGATCTGTGCTATGCTCTGGATGTGAAACATGGACCCTAACCCAAAAATCCGCAAACATGTTAAACGCCTTCGAAAGACGGGGACCAATGGCGCATTCGAAGCAACCATGAGCTATATGAAATTTTTGACGAGCCGGAGTTCTCAACGATTGTAAGATTGCGGAAGCAACAATGAGCTGGCCACGTGAATCGTATGGCCGAACAATTTGTATCTAAAAAGATATTCGTTGGGAGAGTTGGAAGGTCCAGACCAGTGGGACAGCCAAAGGAACGCTGTTCTAACTCGGTCCATGAAGACAGTTTGTCGCTGCTCGCCTTTTTAAATTGGAGGACGCGGTCAGTAGACCAAGACTGTTGGATTCATTACTTACAAGAAGTGAAGGCTCACGAGGAGCTGTAGTGCTAAGAAGAAGAAGAAGAAGAAGATATACGTGGGTCATTCAACAAGTACTTAGTCTACCGCCCAACGACGCTGCTATTACAAAAGAGTTTTACCATCGCGCAGTACATTCTTTAAGTAGCCTACTGTCAAAGTATCAGTCAATTCCCTTCATTAGTTTTGTTGAATGTACTGCACGATGGTAAAACTCTTTTGTAATAGCAGCGCCATCGGGCGGTGAGGCTAAGTACTTGTTGAATGACCCTCGTATGCTCTCCGAGCTTTATCGTTAACTCGTGTGTTTGCCTTCGCTCTTTTAATTTTTTGTGCCTAGTAAAGTCTTTAATGTCTTAGTCATTGTTGTTATTTTTGATGAGTTCAAGATTCCGATATCTATTGGAATCCCCTTGAAGCCGCTACCTCCATTCATATGCGTAGTTGTTTTTTTTTGGTCCTATGGTTATCTTTGCAGAGAAGAGAGGCCGTACGAGGGTTTACACAAGCCCTTATGGTAACAGGTGGTCAGAGACAGACCAGCGCTAATCAGGAGTTTGTTGCGACCAAATGTACATCACCAGCTCAACGGTCCATACTTTGAACGTACTCCGAGGCCTACCAATATTTTACCAAGACGGAGACGGTATGATACTTAGATTGGAGTCGTTCACGTGTGAGTGTCAATTTGGCATCACTGTGCTATGCAACTATATCTAAAATATGATATCTGCAAGCCCAATATATAAGTTCCAATTCAATGTCGTATTCGTAGTCCAGAGATCGTTACCAGGTCGTAGTCCATGGAGAAAATTTATGGAAACCTCTGCTTCTTCTATTACGTGAGGGTGGCACTCCCCAAGGAGTGCTAGCTTCCAAGAATACTCTTGTCAACCCACTCTCCCTCACGTTTAATACTTCGATTTTCCCGTTTTGACCTTTTAATCTTTTGACTTGACAACCTTCCCAATCTTATTCATTTCAAATTTTCACCTTGAAATTTTGACCCTTTAATTTTTGATCTCTCAACTTTTTACTTTAAGTGTTTTTAAAACAAGCATTTTTGAACTTATTCAATCACTAAGCAATTATTCTCCCATCACTATCAAGCAAACCTCATGTTCAATCAAAGGAAATCTCATAAAAAATTAAAATCAATTCAGGAAAATTGCACATTATGTAGCTTCTTAGAGGCCCTGCATAACTCTGGTGCCGATGGTCTGGCACAAAAGTCAGTAAGCTATAAAGAGAACCGATCTCAGCTGACAAGCTTCGCTTAGCAACAGGGTAGACGTGCTTGTCGGCTTGCTTTATACGGCACTATTTGAGGCGGTTTTTTTATCGCACTGTGGAGCTACACTACAAAACATTTATCACACGTACTCTACTCTATAGGCCATTCCAGTCAATTTTAATGTCTATAGCTATTTTAAATTTTGTATCTATCAAGCTGCTCTACAGTAATTCAATATTTCGTCTCACCAAGGTCAGTAAACACGGAAGCTTGGTATGGATATAAACAAATGAAAGAAAAACATCCTCCACTCCTTCTCCAAAGACGGTCGCTGCATTACAATGGGAAAGGACAGAACACATAAGGTGTCGAACATAAAGATGGTAGGCATGACTAAATTGAACCACTCATAGGCGCCTGATCTACCAAAAATTGAAGGAGGTATCTGTCTCTATTATATTGCCCTCTAGACCCACAACCGATTTTTGTAAGTAGACCACGATTACCAACTTTTCTGATCAGAAACTGCCACGGCCATCCCGCTGTCTTTCCTTGTGTCGATCTGTCGATTCATTATACCACTCAGACATCCATTTGTGTTTCACTGGTGTCTTTTGATACAAAAGCAGAAATTAAAATTTATGCTATTACGTCCTCGTGCCTAACTTTTTTTAGTAGTTTTAACGGAATTAATTGGAGGTGTTTGCCGAAATTTTCCTCTAACAGATTACATCGTTCTATTGTAAGAAATGTTCAAACGATGGTGAAATGACTTTGTCGGAACAGCTAGCATATTATAAGACCTCTGTATCGCATACATTCTAATAAAGAAAATTATTATACGAGGTGTGGTCAAAAAGTATCGCGAATTTTGAATTTTCGCGGGTTACGTATATTCGAATTTCGATTTTTTTGTGGCGTTATGTTGGTACTCATGTCTGTCACTTATGTCGACAAGCTCGGCCATTTCGAATGTTCACTTAATTGGTGGTAGCTGCTTTACTTGCACGTGTTTTCAATCGTCTTCGATTTTTACTTATTCAAAAAAATGGATCAAAGAACGTGTATCAAATTTTGTGTGAAAAACGAAATTAAGTGCGCGGATGCATTCCGAATGTTGACTGTGGCATACGGAGAAGCTACCTTGGACCGAAGCAACGTTTATCGGTGGTACAAAATTTTTTTAAATGCCGAGAAGATGTGAACGACGAAGAGCGTGCCGGACGCCCGAGCACTTCAACAACAAACGAAAAAATTAATGAAGTGGAGAAAATGGTATTGGCCAATCGTCGAATCACCGTTAGAGAAGTTGCTGAGGACCTAAACATATCGATTGGCTCGTGCCATTAGATTTTTATCAACGATTTGGGCATGAGACGGGTCGCCGCGACCAAAAACAGCAACGCATGAACATTGCTAATGAGATGTTAAACTCTGTCCGCGACGAACCAAATTTGCTCCAGAGGGTCATAACTGGTGACGAATCGTGGGTTTATGGTTATGACGTGGAAACCAAACCTCAATCATCTCAATGGAAGCTGCCGCATGAACCAAGACCGAAAAAAGCGCGCCAAGTTCGGTCGAATGTGAAAGTTTTCCTGACAGTTTTCTTCGATTGCAGGGGCGTGGTGCAACATGAGTTCTTGCCACAGGGAAGAACGGTCAATAAGGAATATTACCTGCAAGTAATGCGCAATTTGCGCAAAGCAGTCCGCCAGAAACGCCCGGATTTGTGGGAGAACAAAAATTGGCTTTTGCACCACGATAACGCCCCTGCCCACACATCGTTGCTTGTGCGCGCTTTTTTGGCCAAAAACAACACACTAATGATGCCGCAGCCACCATATTCCCCAGATCTGGCCCCCTGTGACTTTTTCTTGTTTCCTAAACTGAAGAGGCCCATGAAAGGACGACGTTACGCAACGCTTGACGAGATAAAGACGGCATTGAAGGAGGAGCTGAGCAAGTGTATATCTCATGGGGATTACTTTGAAGGGGACAAAATAGATATTCATGAATAAATAAATAATTTTTGAAAAAAAACAAAATTCGCGATATTTTTTGAACACACCTCGTATATATAAAAAAATAACGGATTCATCTATTTATACTACTCATATGCAAATCACAAACTTTAACAGTGAAAAATAATTATTCACAACACCAACATTTCAGGCTGATGAAAACCTGCACTGCTTCTGTACGGATCCACCGGATGGATGTCCACCCCGTGGTACTATGGACTTGTATCCATGCACCGGTGGTCCATTAATTGCGTCATTGCCACACTTCTATAAAGGGGATGAAAGCTTAACTCGCAACGTAATTGGACTAAATCCAAATCAACATGACCATGAAGTCTTTATTGATTTTGAATTGGTATTGCAATTAAAAAATATTTTCGTTACCATTTGATCAAAATTGATTTATTTCATGCTCGTGCAGATATCTGGGACACCCTTGAACGCAGCAAAACGCCTTCAATTCAACCTCGACATGGAACCGGTGGAGGAAATAGATGTCATGCGACACGTTCCCCGAACAATTGTGCCATTGTTCTGGGTTCAGGAAGGCGCATCATTAAATAAAACATACACAGCAATGTTGAAACCGTTGTTCTTGTACGTAGTACCCGATGAAGTTCATTCATACTTTGTATTGAAAAAATGTTACGCAGCTCTATAAATTTTCAATTTTACAATTTCAGGGGGCTGAAAATTAATTTTGTCATCAAATGGATTTTTACTACAGTTGGCATGATGCTTGCTTCAGCAGCTGGATATTTGCACATGAAAAAATCTCAAACGATTTCAATAACACCAGTTGAAAAGTCGCCACCATCATCATCTGCCTCAACAGCGGAAAAAAGTCCTGAGAAAAATGGATCCGCTACACCACTAGCAGTTACAAACATAGTCGAGAGTGCACGTAGTACTACGCAAAAGTTTTGAAAAGTTTTCTCTTTTGAAGGAATTTTATATTTAAAATCAATTTTGCACAATCCTTTAAGGGTAAGTTAAGTTCGGTCAATCTTTTGACTTTAATATATTCTTAATTCTACTAAATTTATGAGTTTCATTTGTGAGGAAAGGTTGACATAAGGATATGATTGATATTGGCTAATATAGGAATCAGCATTCGAATAAATATGAGGCATTACTTTCCAATCGTTATACTCACTGTTCGAGAAGTTGGAAATCAATCAAAGAGCACTTGGATGCTGTGTACGGTGGCTTTGTTTCTGCGATGGCGACCGTGGAAAATTGTTTCAATGAGTTTCAACGTGTTCACACGTGGGTTTTTGATGAGCCACGCCCAGGTGCCCCCAAAACGGCTACTACGCAGGATAAAGTGACGAAAATCTACCAGCTCGTATTGGCATACTGCCGATTGCAGGTACGCAAGATTCCTGAGACAGTAGGCATCTCAAAAGACCATGTGGGGCATATCCTACATGAAATTTTGGGCATGAGAAAGCTGTCAGTGCAAAAGGTGCCGCGCTTGCTCCCTCCGGATAACAAACGAGCAAAGAGCAATCCGAAGGAGTTTCTGCGTCGTTATGTGACCCTCGACAAAACTTGGCTTTACTGGTATATACCAGAGACCAAGAAACAGTCGAAACAGTGGGCTTCACTGGCGAGCGTGGTCCAAAGAAGGTGAAGACTGACCTATCGGTCAAAAAGGTGATGGCCACTGTTTTCTGGGATTCACAAGGTGTGATCTGCATCGACTACCTAGCAAAGAGGAAACGGTCCCAGGGCTCTATTATGCCAAATTATTGGGCCAATTTGACCCCATTTGGCGTAGGAAAAAGTGATATTCTACCATGATAACGCAGCGGCTCACACATCTGCCATTACTACGGCCAAATTATCCTACAAACTGCTACCCTTTCCACCGATTTGGCCCCGCGAAACTTATTTTTGTTTCCAAACTTGAAAAAGTTACTCACCAGGCAGAAATTTGAGTCGAATGTGGAGGTCATCGCCGCCACAGAGGCTTACTTTGCAGACCTCTAGAAAACGTGTTTTTCGGACGGTTTAAAGAAGTTGGATCACTGCTGGCTCAAATGTATCAAGCTAAGAGGAGATTATGTTGTGAAATAAATTGCTACTTTTCAAAAATTTGCGTTTTTCTTTTGTATGCTAAGTATTTATCAGACCGTCTTCGTGAATACCACCTTTCAAAATACAGAGAGTTAACACGCGTATGGAGAACAACTAAGCCAGAACCATCATAATCTACCAAAGACATACACGCCAACTTGGTGGAAACACTGAAATAACTTCCATATTCCAGAGTCGTGCAAGTAACTTTTCTTGTAGGACTACAGTCCCTTGTGGGTCTTCGCGTAGAGATGGTTAGAGTATCTCATTTTCTTGAGTGTATGTATTGGCACTCGAGAAGCTGATGTCAGTACCAAGCTTTGGCGGTGTGTCCGTGCACCCAGCTGCAATACGTTCTGATTTTGAACCAGGGCAAATCGTAACTAAACGGACTTATAGTATTTCCAAAGAATTATTCGAAAGAAATCTCATTGTCACCAATGGGATTTGAACTACGGACTTTCGGATTGGAGGTAGGTATTCCAACCACTACATCCGTTCCATTCCTAGACGTCCGCTTCGATACTTCTCTTCGGTGACGATCATGAAGTTGGTTTTTAAGTGATTTTAGCGCTGCCTACTTGAAGTCAACTTGCAAATCAAGGTCGTAGATCCTTGCAAGAATTCAAGCAATATAAAATCAGTATGATGATCCATGAGTCCATCAAAATCGAGGAACCAATATCGCTAATTGCAGTTGCAGCAATGAGAAATTTGCACCCAGAAATGGTGGAACACGTTCAAAGCCGTGCACTTGCACAACTCAGGAAGAAAAGTTTCTGGGAATTATTAAGGAGCATCTGAGAAATTTAGATCCTGCGTCGTATTATAATTTTTTTTTGTATCTCTGCCAGCTGTTCACAAATTGAGCTAGACTAGTCAGAAAGGAGTGTTGTACTGCCCATCTCACTGCTTAGTTCCTCTTGACTATTAGCTCTAAATATTCCTGGCTGAGCGCTCCTTCGATTTGGACTTGCATTATTCTGAAAAAACTTTATTGAAAACTTAAAAAATAAGGCAAATTATTTCAATGTCGCGTTTACATGCCCTTCATCTTGTTCGTCAGCAGTGTTTTTTCTGCCACTCCAACTTCCTCCAGCACGTCGCATATTACATGTTGTGGATCATCCAACTTCTTGTTCGGTATCAGACTCTATAGCTGCTCTCCGGGGCCCTGATGTTGAGCGATAACTGTGATCGGAATCGTGATGATTTGGTATATCTCGAGATTTCACAGACGATTTTTCCACCGAACGATGATCATTGTCTTGGATATTATTCTGATGTGTTCTCCAAACTATTCGCTTCTCATATATCACCGGTGGTATACGTTTAGTCTTTTTTGCCTGGTTATTTTGTCACTCAGAACATCTGATGCATCATTCTCATCTTCTTACGACTCTGGCGATTTTTTAACCGATTTTCCTCGTTTTGTGCTGTGGGTCTACTTGAATTTTCATCCATTTCATTCATCTCTACACCGTTTTTCTGTGCGTGCTGTAGAGAACAGTTTCGAGTAGGTTTTCTTGTCTTGTCTTTGAACAACCATCAAAGCTAGACCAAAAGCTGGACCAATAAGCAATCGAAATCAAGCCAGACCTCACACAGAAGCTGGAGGAGCAATCAATGAAGCTATACAAACAAGCATTCAAAATCAAGGCAGACATCACACAGGAGCTGGAGAAACAGTCAATTGATTTGAAGGCAGATTTGCAAAAAGAGTCAAACGAAATAAAACCGGGGTTAGTAGTCTGACCAACCAAATTAAATGTGTCGACGAAAAGGTTTACCAGGTCGCAGAGAAGGTCAGCCAAGTCGAGGAGAGAATCAACCATGAGATGGGGAAAATGAAAAAGGAATTGAAAGCAGTAGTAAACACCTCACCAGCCCCGCTTATAACCGCAGCGAAAAGCACGTTCAGAAATGTGAAAGCACCAGCATTCAATGGGCAAACGGTCTGGAGTATTTACTAAACCCGATTTGAAGCTACCGCTAGGACAAATCACTGCATTCATCCTTGCTCTAAAAGGCCTAGCTGCCGAGCTTTTACATACTATTCCCGTTGAGTTGCACTCAACCTCGGCTGCTTTCATGAATGCGCTTGATATGCATTATGAAGACGATCATCTGAAGCAGACTTATCGGTCACAGCTACGACATTGAATGCAGAAGTCTGGTGAAACTCTACAGCAGCTAGCCCGAGACATTGAGTGAATGGCACTTTTGGCTTACCCAGCCTACAACCCAGAATATCAAGATGACGCAGCAATAGAGGCATTCATCAGCGCATTAAAAGACCAGGAATTGCAACAAGCGTGCGTTTAGCTCAAAAGCAAACGGTTAAGGACGCATTGGCTTATAGTCTGAACTTTGAGGCGGCGAAAAATGTGACTCGTACCACTGCCCGGGTTCGCGAGGTAGTGGCAGACGAGTGCAGGTATGAGCACATGGAAATTGAGCGACAGTGGCAGGTAAATGGTGCGCCTACATGCTGGAATTGCGGAGAGAAGGGCACCTGCAAAGAGACTGCAAAGAACGAAGAAAACTGAGCTATTGTCCAGGGTGGAGGAGACCTAGGCGGAGTCAGGAGCCCAGAATGGAAGCCTTTTAAACTGAAGGGTCGGGAAACATTTAAGTGTCAACTTCGTGGAGCAGAGGCTGGCTAGGAGGATCGACGTTCCCAGCACCACCATCACCGTGTCAAGACTATATCGTTGAGAAGCAGACTTACGCCTTCCGGGTCAAGTTGACGGAGAACATTGCACCATAACAACCGACACTGATGCAACCCAATCGATTATCCAACCAGACTTAGTGCGGCAACAACTACTTCACAAGGGCAGGATTCTGTCACTACGGACAGCTACGGGAAAAACTGCACATATCCATGGAGAGATCAACCTCCAGATACAGTTGGGAGACCTTGCGTTCCAACATAATTTTCTAGTCGCGAATATTACGGATGACTGCATTCTTGGAATAGATTTTCTGCGACCATATGGGTATTGAAATGGTGAAATGTCGAAGTGTTTATGGACGATCCCAGCATTCGAATTCCCAAGATGAATGTGGTAGCATGTACCTACACTGATGTACAGAAATTTTCCGAGAGAATTGTTGGGCCAAGCTTGATGGTGATTCTGGAGACCACCGATCTCATCTATAGAGCCAACGAAGACGTCAGCATTGTGTTTGATTGTAGGACGAAGCCTTGTGTATCCATAATATTCTGTAAGGAACGAATACGTGCCAGTTAGAGTCCTTAACACCGCAGACTCAATCACAAGCATCAAAGCGGGAAAAATAATCGGCAGCTGCCAGCTTGTTTCCACCATCACCTCATTGAAAGCTACTCACGACCATCATTGGAAAAGGAGGCAAGACACATACAAAGTCCGGGAACTCACGTCTGCAATATTAAAACAGACCAAATAGCCCATGCAGCTAATCAAGCAAGCCTCTGGTCTGGTCACCGAGTACAGTGACATCTTCTCAACAAGCTCGGCTGACCAAGGCCGAACGGGTATGGAGCTATTGGCTATAATAAAGGCCACCAAGCAGTTCTACGAGTACCTATATGGCCAGAAATTCGTTCTTCGAACAGGCAACGCATCGCTCAGATGGCTACTTAACTTCAAAACCCTGGGGGACAAGTTGCGAGGTGGATTGAAAGATTGCAGTCATACGAATACAAAATTGTTCATCGGAAGGGCGGAGTTCATGGAAATGCTGATGCCCTGTCTCGTCATGCATGTCCAGCTAATTCCAAGCATTGCCGACGGATTGAGAAAAAGAAGCTTACCGTTGATCTGCGAGTGAAAACGGCCGAATTCGATGAAGGTTGGTCATTGGAGGAGATTCGTAACGCCCAGTTAGCCGATGAAGACATCGGGCCATTACTCGTATGGAAGGAGACAACTGGGCGCTGGGCGGCCTGAATGGAAGGAGGTTTCGATGCATGGCGAAACTCTGAAAATTTATTGAACACAATACTCGTAGAACTCCCTTAAGGTGGAGGGTGGCGTACTTTAGCGGAAATGGGAAATGGCGGATGGCAGTTCCTATAGGATGCAAACTATACTTCCCAAAAGCGGGTTCTACGATATGGTTAAGGAAATGCATGAAGGATCCTTGGGAGGCCACCTTGGTGTTATCAAGATCTTAGCGAAACTGCGGGAAAGGTTCTACTGGCTCTACGCTTGGGCGGACGTAGAGGACTAGTGTAGTAGATGCATAAATTGCGCTTCCGTCAAAGGACCCAAGTGATGACTGAGAGGACATATGCAAACCTATAATGTGGGGGTACCGTTTGAAAGGATTGCTGTTGACAGCGCAGAACCCTTTTCTGAATCCGAATGGGGAAATCGATACACGCTGGTTGTGGCCGATTATTTCAGCAAGTGGCCCGAGGTCTACCCCATTCCCAACCAGGAAGCAACTGCTGTAGCCGAACAGCTAGTGTTGAATTGGGTCAGTAGGTACGGCGTACTTTGCGAACTACATTCAGATCAAGGCCGAAACTTTGAGTAACTAGTTTTTGGTGAAATGTGCGAGCTGTTGAGAATACGGAAACCGAGGACAACACCACTGCATCCCCAATCCCATGAAATTGTCGAACGTTTCAACGGCACACTCAACAAACACCTGGCCAAGATGGTTGACGAGAAGCAAAAGCACTGGGACTGTACATTCTTAGTAAATAAACCCTTTTAACTTAACACGCGACAATATAATATATATATATATATATATATATATATATATATATATATATATATATATATATATATATATATATATATATATGCAAGATATATCATTCGTCAGCCAAACGCCAGCCACTAGTCTTCATTCTGTCTCTAAACGGTTCTTTTTGCTCTGCTTTCTGCCGCGAATTCATATACTATATTATAATACTACAGCTCCTTTCGGGCCTTCGCTTAGAGATAGTTAGAGGATCTCATCATCTTGATCAAATGTATCAGCAACTCGGGGAGGTGATATAGTCAGCACGACGTACTGGCCGTGTGTCCGTGCACCCACCTGCGTTACCGTCCGAAGAATCACTCGAACTAAATCACTTTGTCGGCAACTAGGCTCGAATCAGGGACCTTTGGCTTACAAAGAAAGTGCTCTTACTACTACACCACACAAACTATCATAATATTTAACCCATTCAAAAATTGCATAAGGCGGCGCAAAGTTGATCACCCAATTTTTTTATGAATAACTGTTTTGCTAAATAAAAAATTATTTTGAGGGATGAAAATCTTTTTTTTCATCTTTACCGTTTTTCTCTTAAGTAGAAAAGATTATATCCATGAAGTCGCTGCCAACAGTGTTGATACACATTTGCGCCTATTTCATCGCATTTTCGAACTCCTATCGAATATTCTCCTTGATGTCTGTGATTGTCTGGGACTTGTTAGCATAAGCTTGCGACTTCAAGTAGTCGCAAAGATAGAATTCTGGGATCGGTAAATCGGGCGTTCTTGCTGGTCATGCCAAATCGCCAAAATGGGTGACTACGCGACCAGGAAACGCTTCCTTCACAATATCCATTGAGGCTCGTGCTGTGTATGCAGTTGCGCCATCTGGTTGAAATCACATGTTCACCAAGCCCCGCTCATGCAATTTTGGCAGCAAGAAGTTGTTTATCATTTCCCTGTAGCATTTGCCAAACACAGTGACCGCATTGCCGATGGCGTCCTCAAGAAAATACGTCCCGATCGCTCCTCCTTCATGAACGCCGCACCAGACAGTGGCTTTGAGTGTATGCATTGGCTGCTCGTGCATCTCACGTGGATTTTCAGTGCCCCAGAAATAAAGATTTCGGTTGTTGACATAACCGCTTAAGTGGAAATATGCCTCGTCACAATTAAATCTACGCAATTAATCCACAATCTTGCGGAGTATAGCACTGCATTGCTTGTCTGTTTGTATTCTGTAGCTGTCTAGTTCACAAATATCTAATATGATTCACGTACGACGCCATATGCAAACGTTATAATATCTTGCGATAGTGTGATTAACTTTGCATTACCATGTATATAGGTTTTCACTTCAATAAACAACTTTTAGAAAAAAAAGAAAACCAGCTTCAACATGCCCCCAAAAGAATAAAGCAATTTTTTTGGAAGCGGTGCCATATAACTTTGTCCCTGTTTAAAACTAAATTCTCTTAAAATTTCTATCAAGAAATTTTCATAAAAAGATCCTTCTTAACCCTATCACTCGTTCACGTTTATTTGATACCCAGCGCCTTCGTTTTTAGTAAACTATGGCACATAATTAGCATGAAAGCTTCATGAAAAAGATGTAAAGGGTTTTCCAATAAGAGGTGTTATTTTGAATAAGTCTTGTGATTTAAACCTTGCGACTTCTTCCTTTGGAGCCACGTGAAAGAGAAGGTCTTCGTCAACAGCACAGCGTCGATTCAAGACCTCAAAGATGGAATTTGTGACGTTATCGAGGACATAGGGCAGCCGCTTTGCGATCTGGTTATGGAAAATTTCATGAAAAGGATTCGGTCCTGTAAGCGTGGTCGTGGTGGTCTTTTGCCTGATGTTATTTTGCACCATTAACGGCATATCTTCCTCTTTATAATAAAATAAACATCTGATCATTTATATTAAAGACGGCATTTTTCTTTTGATATCAAAATAACACGTCTTATTGGAAAACCCTATATCATAGATAAATGAAAACGCGACTATACATTTTCATGTTCATCTTTAAAATCATGATCAGTTATACCTGTAGAAGGAAAAGGATCATCTTTTTGGATCGCGGTTCCCATCGGTCTTCAGTATGGAAATCGTTGATTTTAGATCTTTGGGCGTACGCGTATAATGCATAATATTCTCTAGACAATAAGGAATCAATTTTCAAAGGGCGATTAGCTATATAATTAACAGTGATTTAATCCTTATTAGTCTTTGAGGGAATTTTGCAAATCCTACTCAAAATATCTGCACCCAAGGATGTGAGAAGAATCTTCTAATAAGTTTATTACTGAGTGAAGGACGAGGGTGGAAAGTAAAAGCAATTATGAAATTTCATCCAATGATAGTGCTGCATTTAGAATTAATTTACTGATTATCTCCGGTAGAAATGATTGACTAAAATGTATCGTTTATGGAGAAATCATAAATCATAAATGACCAAAAAATTCGGTATCTCCATCAAATTCTTGAAGAGTCGCAAAATAATTGACATATTTCGTACGAAACATCATTAAAATTCAATTTCTCGACATCAGTGTACCATAATGAACTCTGAATATTGACAGAATCCTTAAAAGGATCACAATTTCGTACCAATGCATTTTAGTCCAATATGTTGTCTTTCATTTGACACTCCTACAATAAGAATCCTTAAATGCGTCGACCAGTTATGCTGAAAAATTAGGTTTAAAATCGGAAATATATTAGTTTTAACATTAAAAGTCCTTTACCGTTATTTGATTTTCTTGTCCTCTGGATGGGGCTCAATAGAAAGTAAGGCGTATCATTTGCCGAAAACAGCATCCTGCTATCTATCCTCGTTCAAAAGTTGCGCGTGAACATACATAAAAAAGCAACAACAAAACAAATACGCGGTGAGTTGATAACATTCCTTCCTTTGAAAGTCGGTTTAAAATGATTTCTGTTTCTTGATTGCTCCTTACATTTTTTTCGAGCAAGAAATTAAATTTTATTAATAAGCCACTCCTGAAAATTTCACCAAATCGCTTAAAAGCTTCTATACTTAGAAATTAGAAATTATTCTTACAGTGAGTAAAACCCCTTCATCCCATTTACAAAATGTTTCCATTGAAGAATACTCCAAAATCAGCAACTCTGCTTCTAGTATTCAGAAGAAGAAATCACCACCAAGCCAAATAATTCAAAAGGCTAGACCCAAATTTTAAGTATAAAGTCGGTGAAAGTACTAGGCACCCAGAAATGTGAATTTTCAGCAAGCAAAATAATCTGAAAAATTGCCCGTAGGTATGCAATCACGAAAGATATTGAACTCGGATTTAATGTGTCCAGGGTAAAATCTTTCATATGTAGATGGCAGTATAACGGCGAAATTGAATTTTGTAAGTCATTTAGTTTTGATACTATAAGAGTGAAAATAATATTTTTATGACTCATATTGCATGCAGAAATCGGAAGATAATCATATCTTTGCTTTTAGGTAGGATAGTGGATTAAATTTGCGGGCGAAATAATTGCCTGAGGATATGCAATCATAAATGTTTTTATTTCAAATGATTTTGTGTAGACGATTTTTTTAAAATTGTTCACGGCTAGATGGCGATGCGACAGGGAAATCGGATTTTTATGAATGATCCTATCGTAAAACGAAGATATTATTCTTGTATTCAATTTCTACATGCAATACGAATTGCCGAAATTATTATTTTCACTTTTTTAAGATAAAGATGATGACTTAAAAAATTCAATTTCGCCACTGTACTGCCATCTACATATGAAAAATACGAAAGATTTCACCCTAGACACATAAAATCTGAGTGGAATATCTTTTGTGATTGCATAGCTACGGGTAATTTTACTTGCTGAAAATTAGAAAATTTTTCAATTTTATTTGCTTGCTGATAATTCACATTTCTGGGTGCCTAGTACTTTCATCGATTTTATATTTAAAATTTAGGACTACTCTTTCGAATTATTTGTCCTAGTGGTAATTTCTTCTTCTGGATGCTAGAAGCAGAGTTGCTGATAGAAATAATTTTCGAGTATTTATCGGTGGAAGCGTTTTGTGAATGGGGAAAGTGGTTTTTACTGCTATCGTAACATTGATTTTTATTATTTGATTTCTATGTAAAATTTTGAAGCTTTTAAGTGATTTGGTGAATTTTTTTGGGGTGATTTATGATTAAAATTTCAGATTTTGCAGAAAAATATGCAAGAACCGGTCAAGAAATTTCGCCGATCATTTTCGAAGTGAAATATTCTGTACGCACATTCAGCCTGCATATAATTCCTTAATGGGTAAAATCTTATGATTTCGCATCACGTAACAAAACCGCGACGCCGTTTAGGGAGCATGCAGACAGCGACACGATTGTCGTGCAGCAATCAGTGGCATATAGTGAGAAATTCTATAAGGAAATTCGGTAATTTGTTATGGGTAAAATATTATGAGTTTATTTTATTTTTATTTTATTTATATCCATTTTACAGAAAAATTTCCAATTACAAAATAGATTCAGAAAATGAAGTAAGAAATTACCATTTATCAAAATAACAATTCAATAATTATGAAAAGAAAACGCAATTGAAAATTACATGTTAAGAATTCTCCGTAGGTTGGACTTGAAAATTCCAAGCGATTCCAAAGGAGGACCAAGCTGAAAGTATTCATGGTCACGGACGAGTCGGACCAATGGCGAATAGAAATAAATATCTGTCCGTGCAAAAGGAATGGAGTAGAACTGGGTAGATCTAGTGGTAGATGGAGGACGTATGCAAATAGCATCTTGAACATTTGATGATAAGTAACCCCGAATAAGCTTGAAGAGTAAACATTGGTCGAGGTATTGTCGCCTCACCTCTAAGGAAGGGATGCCAAGGTAGATAAGACGATCATGATAGGAACGGTAAGCTAGTTTGAATTTATAAAAAAGCGAGCGAGTAAATTTTCTCTGTACGGATTCAACCGCGTACAAAAGGTATGTGTGATGGGGAGACCATATTTGACATGCGTATTCTAAAATAGATCGCACGAGTGAGATATATAGGCGGACACATGTTTGGGTGCTAAAAGAAATGTGTGAACAACGCAGAACAAAGCCCGCGATTCGAGCTGCCCTGGATGTCATATGTGCAATATGGTGGTCGAATTTGAGCTGTACATCAAACATCACATCTAGATCCTTAAAGTGATCAACTGATGAAAGTATAGACCCACCAATCGAATAGTCGAAGCTAAGAGGATTATGTTTATTAGAATAACGCATATGGAAACATTTAGGAACGCTAAGCGCAAGACGATTGACTTGACACCATTCGTCTAATAAACTGATGTCATTTTGGAGTGCCAAGCAGTCATTCGTCGAGCGAATGATTCTAAAGATCTTAAGATCATCGGCATAGAGGAGGCATTCGGAGGTAAAACTACTGGGAAGGTCATTGATGAAAAGGTTGAATAGGAGTGGGCTTAGGATAGAACCCTGAGGTACGCCGGAAGTTGGGGAAAAGGGGGCAGAGGAGAAACCGTTCCAAATTACAGAGCAAGAACGGTTGAGGATAAAGGAACTGATCCATGCAAGGAGGTGACCGGATATTCCGTATCTACTGAAAGCAGAAGAGAGAATGAAGGCTGGTGAATTGCGTTTGGCAGATGCTGGATTGTGGATAATGTTTGGCGAATGATTGCAGATGTCGGATGATTACTGATGACAGTGAATGCTGGCTGATAATGATGGATAATGAAGGATGAGGACACAAATATGCTGGATGATGGTTTAGAGTTGCGGATGACCACCGATTATGCCATAGTATGGCATATAATGGACTATCCCGAATGACAAGGATAATGGTGGATGATGCCGAGTGATAGTGGAGGACACTGGGTGGTGTCTGATGATGGCGTATGATGAGGATGAGGGCGAATGGTACCGAATCATGGCCAATAATGGCTCATAATGGCTTACGATGATGTATGATGCTGGATGATATTTGCGGATAGTTGTTGATAATGGCTGGTAATAAAGTATGAAGGCGGTTTGATGGTGAATGATGGCGGATGATGACGAATGCCACCAAATAATACCGGATGACGGCTGATCATGGAAGACGACGCGTATGAAGAGGAATGGTCGCTGATGATGGTGCACGACAGCTGAAGACGGTGGGTCATCGCGAATAATGATGTATGAGGCGAATGACCGCTGATGATGCTAATTGATGGTGTATATATTAGGGTGGGTTGGCTGATTATGGTAGATGATAGCTGAAGATGGCGGATCATGACGGATGCTGCTGGAATATGGCTAATAATAGCTGAAGATAATTGATAATTGCGAATGATGGTTGACAATGGCTGCTGATGGTGGACGAAGGCGGATTATAACGGATGATAACTGATGAAAGTGTGTGAAAGTGAATGACGATCAATGATGGCGTATGATAATGGCTGACGCTAGATGAACGTTGATGATGGATGACGATTATCGATAAAAGTAGACGGAGGCAGATTATACCGAATGATGGGTGATGTTGTTTTATGATGCCGGATATTTCCAAATAATGACGAATGATGGATGATGATGGCTGAAAATGACGGACAATGGCAGGCGAGGACGTATGATGGCTGATAATGGTAGGTGATACCGCATGATGACTGATCTTGGCTAATGTCGTATGAGGCCGGGTGATGGCTGATGACGGTAGATGATGGCGTAAAAGGGCAGGTTATACCGAGATATTGGCGTTGGTAGCTTATGATAGTGCATGATGATGGATGATGAATGATTATGGTGGATGAAGGCATATGATGCCGGATTAGGGTTGCTGGTGGCGAATGAGGGCTGATGTGGTGGATGATGGCGAATGAGGCTAAATGATGCCTAGTGATAGCAGGTGCTGGCTGCTGATGGCCAATGATGATGAAGGAGGGTGGATGTTACCTCTTACAGCGGATTATGGATGATGATTATAATAACTTACAGGTATGATGGCTGATTATGGTAAATGAAGTCTGATGATGGTGGGTAAAAGCAGATGCTCTTTGATGCCGGTTAATGAGTGATATTTGCGAATGATGACTGATGATCAGGGAAAAGGCTTACAGTTGCGTATGATAAGGGCAGATTATGCCACACAAAGCCTGATGATATTGGATGATGGCTGTTGATTTTGGATGATGACGGATGATAACACATGATGGTAAATGTCGGAGAGGGGATAATGCTGATGGGTTGATGACTGGCCATTCAAAAAACACTGATTATTTCCTAATTTGAAGTTTTCCCTCCGGTCGGCAGTCCTCAGTTAATACCTTCTATGTTTTTTTTTAAATTATTATTTTTTGGAGGAAAATAGTTGAAGATGGAATTAATATTTAGTTGTTATAAAATGTTAGGATATGTAACCAATATCGGACTGTATTGAATTGCTAAAACGATGGATATATTTTCACGATTCATTATTAGAAGATTTCGAGGATGGTTAAACAATTAGCAGACGTCGAAATTCAAGTAAATATTTTGGAATATGATAAATTTTTGGTTTTAAGCTACTGATGTTTCGAAGAATAGATTTTGATCCCATTATTTTAGAGATTTAATTGAATTTTCAAAGATTCTTATTCTGTTGAAAATTGCATCGAAACGCATTTGGCCAGTGATTACACCCCTAACAGATGATAGAGCCGCTTAGCAAGTCGTGATTCATACAAGAAGGAAGTTTTACCGCTTGACTCTGTTCCAATGCTTTTTGAATCAGAGAGATCCACCGAAAAGAATGTTCTCAAGTTAAAGAATTCTATTCTTTATAGTGGCTTTCATGTATTGTATGGCTAATCTCTGAAAAATAATATTAATAAGTACTTACTTATTCACTTGATCTTAAATTTTCTTCCTTAATTTTGATAGACGTATTTTGTAATTTAATTTAAATATATTTACAGTAAGTAGTAAATTCCATAAATGATGAAAAACTTAAAATAACAAATAAATTGAATATATGAAACATCACAAGACATTCGGTACATTGCCTGATTAACATTTTTTTGTTTTTAAATTAAAAGTTACATCTAATAACACTTCCAATTGACTTTTGCTCACCGTTTGATTGCAATTTTTTCATATGTCCTTATTTACATTTTAAAACATTTTCTGACTCTAACAACGTCATAGGACTAAAACTTAAAAAAAAAATCGACCATACTTTTAACCTCGTCAACAAATAAACTCTCATTAAATTGGAGTGTGTATGAAATAAATTATACATTAGCTAATAGTATTTACAGAAATATTTCTTGACGCTAGTATCTAAGGTAACCATAGTGTGTCGATTAATCCAAACATATGTGATCACTTCCAAAAGAAACGAAGTTACAAATTCTATTAGAGGGTCGTGCTTTGGTGCAAATGCTAGTTGATCTTCTCCTTTTTCTGCAGCGTAACTATGACTTCGTGACGGACTAACTTTTTGGCAAAATATATGAGAATTGCAAGGATGCTGATATAAAGTAATAGAACATCCACTAGGTAGTATTGGAACCAACTGAAAATATAGAAAATATGAAAATATTCATGTCAGTATGAGATGCATGAGAATAGGGCTAAAAGATTTAATTTGATTTTGCTAAAAGAAACTAAAATTATATATATGTTCGAAATCATCTTTTTTTTATCATAAATCATATTAGCATCATCATATTTTCATTCAAATTCCTGTAAACTTATTTTCTTCTAAACTCACTGGAATGTGCACGTAACTGAAATGTGCACGTCTCAGTACAAGAACTGAGACACCAGAACTTTCGCATAGGGCCAAAGTGAGCTACAAACAGCCGAGGCAAAATAGCCACGACTTAAAACATTGGTGACCCCAACGTGATACACACCACAAAAGTGCAGGCATGGACAGTTTAGCTGAATGGCAGAGGCTTCTAGGTGCGGGTATTGACGCGATCATCGCAAACTATAAAAAGGATCCTACGAGTTGCTGAGTACTATGAAGAGCGACTCCGATGTCCCGAATCCAAATTTGAGGCAGTGAATATAAAGATTCGCTCGTTGATAGATGTGTTGCCGACCCATAACTACTTTTTAAGTGGTTTGCACGAGACAACCGAAACCAACTACCAGAATTTTCAAGCATATTCTAAGGAGAAAATGCTGTTATTGAGGCATGCGGAACAGAACGTTGAAAATCAAGCAAATGTTACCGGCAAAGGCAGCAAGGATGATTCGAGTACGTCAACAATCAAAACATCATTTGAGATCATCAAACAAGTGCGACGGTATAACGTCTTGGCAGATTCATTGCGACGATTCCTTCCTCAACTTGGCGAAGCTAAAGGTCAAACCCGGCAATTTTATAAATTGAAAATTGGCTCAAACAAAAATTACTGGTCACAATTAGAGGAGTATCAACAGAGGATGTACGAGATTGGTACAGAGCCTGAAAAATGTGGATTTGAACCAGACCAACACGATAACCTGGAAGAATTATCTCACTGGCTTATACGATTGGAAGGTGAGCTCGACGCAATAAATGGGACACCTGCCCAGCCAACATCTCCAGCGACAGCGCCTAGTTTGAAACTGCCAAAAATCAACCTACCTAAGTTTGACGGCGACTATCTTCAGTGGCGACAATTTCACGATCTATTTTGTGAAATGATTCATAATCAAACATTATCCAGATGCCCAAAAATTTGATACCTAAAGGCTAATCTCACCGAGGAAGCGGCAAAACTCATAAACAACTTTGCACTTTCTGAATACAACTGCGAGTCTGTATGGAAGACTCTGAAAGAACGATATGAAAATCGATGCTTATTGGTTACAACCCTCCTCAACAAGTTGATGGCTAAACCATCCATCACAGGTGATGGGCCCTCAGCAGCAGCAGCAGTAAGATCCTTGCACGATACAACGATTGTATGCATAAGAGGTCTGGAGAACATCAATGTGGCTACACAAAATTGAGATCCATTGCTTCTTCATAACCTCATCAGGAAGCTCAATACCGTCACGCACACTCTATATGAAGCTCCAGTCATTGGAGTTCTTAGCATTTTTGGAAAACGTTTCCAAGAATTAGAGGCATTTGGCAATCAGTCAAAGAACCGTGAAGAACCCCATATGTAAAACTTGAAATCAACCAGTGCGGCCGTAACAATGTCATCATGTCTGGTATGCAATCAATCTTATCCAGTCTACTATTGCCCAGACTTTCTGCGACTCACTTCTTCAAAGAGGTTGAAAATTATTCAAGGCAAAGAATTGTACGTCAACTGTCTTCGAGAGGGACATACATCGGTGAACTGTACATCACGAGGTTGTAAGGAGAAGTTGCGATACATGCAACCAAGAGGGAACCTTGGCTACTATCCCACTTCGTTCCAATGTCAGACACCGTTCACGATACGCGACCTCAACGCGATTGCCATCAAGCACAGAATCCCGCTCCGCCCAAGCAGATCTCAGCTTCATGTCCATACCGCACCAGTAAATTTACATGCCGCAGCAGTAAATTCAAGCTTCTGGCTATATTATTTAAGTGTTCTCATGTCCGAAGTTTTAATTGTCGATTTGAATTTTAAAATAAATAGAAGTTAAAAATGAAGATTTTTTAAATAATCGTAAAAAGATAAATATCATAAAGAAAAGTTTACATTTAATACAGGAAAAAGAATTATATAAAATTTGCATGTAATAAAAATAAAAAAAAATATTTATGACTTATAACTATATAAATGAAATAATTAAATGTTCCAAATCAGCAATTGAAATTTCGGATAAGTGCTATGAAGGTTTTCGAGCAGTTTGCTTAGGCATCTGCTCAATTACTACAGAAAGACGATAGCTTGCTGCACCTAGGAACAACCTCTACGCCAAAATAATCAAGGGCATCCCCAGAAGACACAAAGGCAACCACCAAACAAGATGGCTCGGTGCTCTCCTTGACCACGCTTAGTAATCAAGGAAAAATGAAATATGTCCTTTTGAGCACTGCCGTTGTAGCAACGGAAAAACAATGGAATGCTGAGCAGTACTGGATATGGGTTCCCAAATTAGCCTTATTACTAATCGAATAGTAAAGAAGCTAGGTCTTGCATCATGTCACCTCTCGATGGGCACAAAAAAGGGTGAACGCTGCACTGTAGTCAAGGTTGAACGGACCTTACCTCGTGGACGATGTAAATAGGGATCCGTGGGGCCTTGGCTACAAGCTGGTCATGGGGAAACTTGGTGCCCCACGGAAGCCTTGTATACATGATGCGGAAAAGATGGACGCGACAGTGCGGGGACTCTTCCCCGCCCATCCCGTCCGTGTTGACGCTGTCCATGGTGAAACAGCAGTCGAGTGCCCACTCTTCACACAGCTGGAACTGGAGGAGGCAGTCCTCTCCCTGAAAGCGAGGAAGGCTCCAGGTCCAGATGGTGTTCCAGCTGAGGTGTTGCAGCTCGTCTATCACCATTGTCCTGACTTGCTGCTCAGCACATTCAACGCTTGCCTACGGGACGGGGTTTTCCCGGTACGATGGAAGGTGGCGAGGCTCGTGCTGGTCAGCAAGGGGAAGGGAAATCCCGAATCGCCGTCTGCATACCGCCCGTTATGCATGCTAGACACGGCTGGGAAAGTGCTAGAGAAACTCATCAAGGGAGGACTCACTGACGCGATTTGTGCTGCTGGGGACCTATCTCCTCGGCAGTACGGCTTTAGAGCAGGACGTTCTACCATCGATGCGATTGCAGAGGTGGTGAACGCGGTCCAAAAGGCAGAGGCATATAGTCGCACCAAGCGACGGATCGTCCTGTTGGTGACACTCGACGTCAGGAATGCCTTCAACTCCGCTAGATGGGTGGATATTCTGGATACGCTGGAAAACTTTCAAGTTCCAGAATATCTAATGCGGCTTTTGAGGAGCTACCTAAAGGACCGCAGCCTGCTCTACGACACGACACAGGGCCAACGAAGGATGGAAATTACATCGGGTGTTGCCCAGGGATCTATCCTTGGTCCGGACCTGTGGAACGTGTCTTACGACGGGCTACTGAGACTTGAGATGCCAGATGAGTCGCGCTTGATCGGCTATGCGGATGATGTTGCGGCTCTGGTCGCCGGACGCACCGTTGAACAAGCGCAACTTAGGCTAGGTATGCTAATGCGCCGAGTGAGGGACTGGGTGACTGCTCGAGGGCTCAGTTTAGCACTGGAGAAAACCGAAGTGGTCATCTTGACAAAAAAGAGAATCCCTAGAGTAAGGATGATCAGTATTGGAGATAAACAGATCGAATCGAAGCCAGCGGTGAAGTACCTGGGGCTACTGATCGACTCGAAGATGAGTTTCTCTGAGCAAATCAGGGCAACGGCTGAGAAGGCTGCTTCGGGAATATCGGCCCTGAGTCGACTTATGGCCAACGTAGGGGGACCCAGCCCATCAAGAAGACGCCTCTTGATGAGTGCTGTAGAGTCAGTGCTACTGTACGGGGCAGAGGTATGGGGCGACGCTCTCAGTAAGGAGGTATACCGAAAACGATTGGCACAGGTACAGAGAAGAGGAGCACTGAGAATTGCATCTTCGTATCCAACAGTCTCCGACTCGGCGGTGAGAGTGATTGCAGGCGTGATACCTGTCGCCCTCCTTGCTAGAGAGCGCCGCGCTATTTACATGCGCCGAAACGAGGATGCGAGGGAGATCGTTGTCCGCGAGGAGAGACAACGCTCGCTCAACGATTGGCAGCAGTCTTGGAGGAATTGCACGAAGGGAAGGTGGACTGCGCGCCTCATCCCGGATGTGAGACCGTGGCTAAATCGAAGGCATGGTGAGACTGACTTCTATCTGACCCAGTTTTTGAGCGGGCACGGGTGTTTTCAGTCTTACCTGCACAAGATCGGCAAGTCACGGTCTCCCGATTGTCGGTTTTGCCCAGGAGAGGAGGACAATGTCTGTCACACATTTTTTGCGTGTACCAAATGGGCCAGGCTGCGAAGGGAACTCTACAGGGAGACGGGAGAGCTCACCCCGGATAATATAGTTGCGGTGATGCTCTAATCGGTTGACAAATGGAACCAGGTGGCACATTATGCTCGGGCAGTCCTAAAAGATAAAAGGGACTCACAGCAGCCGGAGGCGCTGGGGCTGGGGGATCGCTCTTCTGGCAATTCCTCTTCCCCCCTCCCCTCCCGCTAGGAAAGGGACTCCCCAGCTTGAAGGCGCCCCACGGCGTAACAAAACGAGACCTGGCCCGAAGTAATGTGTCAAACGGTTCCAGGCTAGGTTCTCAGATTGACAGGGGAGGTGTTTAGTGGGTAGTCCAAAGGTATCCTCCATGGGAGTCCCACACTGCCAGACTCGGCGGGCATAAATGCCTTCACCTCCCTACCACAAAAAAAAAAAAGGTTGAACGGATATGTCATGCGTCTAGAAGCGTAAATAATGGAGAAGATAATATTTCCTCAACCATCTATAGAATTGAGCATATCTCAGTGGCGCATACCAAAGAACCTGAAGTTTGTTGATCCAAATTTCCATAATACAGAATGCGTCGATCTTTTATTAAGTGCCGAACATTTCTACGACATTTTATCAATCGGTCAAATAAAACAGTTCTGTAAAATACACTTCGTGGTTCGATAGCGGCCAACAAAGTTCAATCTTCTCCGTTACGTGAAGAGTCCTTGCAGAAAATCAAGAGTTAAACAACACAATCAAAAGGTTTTGGAAGCTGTAGGAAGCAGTGGAGAATAAACCACAGTATACTTCTGCCGAGAAATCATGTGACACACTTTTTTGCAGACGACACAAAGAACGCATGAAGGCCAATTTCTGGTGAGATTTCCTTTCAATGATGACCCTGAACATCTAGGCGAATCAAGGGATATCGCCACTCACAGATTCTTTGATATGGAACGAGGCTTCAACGGTATTCGGAGCTGAAGCGACAGTACGGGGGTCTATGAACGAATACAACAACCTTGAACATATGCAGGAGGTAACGCCTCAGTCGTGCGAACGTCCATTTTATTACCTGCCTCATCATTATGTCCCAAATCCAGATAGCAGCACTGCTAAGCTCAGAGGAGTAGTCGATGCTTCCTGCAAAAATCTACAAATGTCTCGTTGAACGACATCTTGCACACTGAGCCAAATGGTCAGGACGAGTTATTTCCAACTTTGCTTCGTTTCCGACTGCATCGTTATGTTTTCACAGCTGATATTGAAAATATGCATTGGCAGGTGCTGCTGCATCCTGACAACCGTAAATACCAACTGCTAATCTGGAAGAAGATTCAAATCAACCACTATAGTATTATCAGTTGAACACCGTAACATATGGAATGACGTGTGCTCCATATCTGTCAACCAAATGCCTCGAACGATTTGCTCAAGAGGAAATTCAACGGCATCCGCTTAGCGGCAACATCCCGCAACGAGATTTCTATGCGGATGACGTCATGATAGGATCAAATCTCTTGTCAAAAGCGGTTCAAGCGCAGGATGAATTAATCAAACTCTTATTAAGTGCCAGGATGGAGCTCCGCAAATGGTGCGCCAGCCATCCTCGCCTGTTACACAATATTGCACCTGACGATAAAGAAGTGCAACTGGACTTTAAAAGTCCAACTGAGAATTGTATCAAAACCCTCGGCCTAACATGGCTCCCTAAGGTGGACGATTGTCAAATAAGGATTAAACTCGATCCAGAAAATAACAAAATCACAAATAGGACGATTTCCTCTGACATTCCCAGAATGTTCGATCCACTGTCATCGTTACGGCCAAATTTTTTTTACAAGACATATGGCGACTGGAGCTGAACTGGGATGTACCCTTACCAGAACAGATGTTCACCAGATGGTTTAACTTTCACAAGAGTTTACTAGCGTTGCAGAAGACGCAATTCCCTAGACATGTTTTTGCAAAGGAATTCCTCAAGCGAACGCAGTTACACATATTCTGTAGCGCCTCAGAAAGAGCGTACGGAGCAGCAGTCTACACTCGAGCTACCTTAACAGATGGTAGAGTTATTGTATGCCTTTTTTGCGCCGAATCTCGAGTAGCTCCTATTCGGAACGTAACCGTTCCCCGCTTGGAGCTCTGTGCAACCAAACTAGGAGTGGTGCTGGCCCACAGAGTCAGGACCGCTCTACATATGGATGAGGTGCTACTTTTTTTCTGGAGTGACTCCAAAATCGTTCTCGGATGGATCAATGCCACAGCGTCATCTTACAACATGTTCGTTGCAAATAGAGTATTAGCAATTCAATCACTTTTAAAACAAGCCAATGCCGGCATGTTGAGTGGAAAAGCAACCCAGCTGACATCTTTTCACGAGGAATTACGCCAGAAGAATTAACTGGCTGTAACATTTGGTTATATGGACCTTCCTTTTTGCATAGAGCTGAAATACTATGGCCACCAGAATCTACGAAGAGACCACCATGTGACCTAGAGAAGAGAAAGACAAAACTAACCAAAAATAACTATTGTCACACCCGCTAATTTTATTGATAATATTCAATATGGTAACTCCTTTAAAAAGAGAATCATCGCATATGTGCTCAAGTTTACCGAGTGCATTGGAAAAATGTTACGATTCAATACAGTGGTGGCAGAGTCACTCACAAGTCAGGAGCTATCCTGAGCGCTGGAAGTTATCGTGAGATATATCCAGCAGGACGAGTTTCATGATGAGATAAAGGATTTGAGTCATCAACTGAGTCTTTAAAAGGACAGTCCTTTAACTGGTCTAACCTCTTTTATCGACGAAAAGGGGATACTGCATATCAGGGGAAGACCAGAGGCATCAAGCCTATCATTTGATGCAAAACATCCAATACTGCTACGCTACAGGCATCCGCTGAGTAAACTGCTAAAGACCGATATTCACCAAGACAACTGCCATCTTGGGCCACAGGCACTACTTACGTTTACACGGCAACGTTTCTGGCCAATAAAAGGAAAATCAATGGCACGATCCATTGTGGAGTGATGAATACGATGCACTCGAATGAGCCCAGAGCTGTTTTCTCAGGTCATGGGAAACTCACCATCAACACGTGTATAGCCTGCGCCGTCGTCTGTTAATTCATGAGTAGTCTTCTCGGGGCCGATGATGATTCATTATCGTGGACGAGGAACACGATCGCAAAAGGGATACATTGCCATATTTTGTTTTTTTGCCACTAAGGCCACATTTAGAGCTGGTGAGCGATCTTAGCACCGAAGCATTCATCAGCTCCCTTAAACGATTCATCGGCAGACGAGGCCACTGTAGAAATCTCTATTGAGACAGTGCAATCAATTTTGTGGGAGCCCATAATCAGCTTAAGGAATTAGCAACGCCTTTATATTCCGAGAAATCTCAAGAGAGAATAGCTACCGTATCCAATACCAAAAATATAGATTTCCACTTTATACTGTTGGTATTCAGTAATATTTCAATCAAAATCACGTTAGATTTCTATGAATACGATAATTATTATTGAACACAAAACGATATGACATTTGTTTAGAAAAGAAGAAGTAAAACTGCGCCACTAGTGTTGGCCAACAGAAACAAAAAAAATTTCAGAGTCACTTGTGGTGTATCTTATAAATTTGTATTTATTCAACATAAATTAAGTCAAGTGCTAAATTTTTTTTTTTGGATTGTTGGATGTCCGTTTGTTCTGTTTCATCACGTTTCCGTTGGACAGTGTGGTGTAGTACTGAGAAAATTGCCTCAGAATTTGTAATAAGTTGTTCATTGATAATGTCACTGTCTGTTTTTCGATGCTTATATATTTCAAGCTTTCCTAGAATGTCAAGTTTTGGTCCTTTGCTTTGTTTGTATAGCAATGTCATACAGTTTGTCATAGCGTCAGGCTCGTGTGCGTGGTTTTGAAGGTGCGCCGCATAATTGGGGTCTGTATTGTTGTGTAAGAAAGATCATAAGTGTTTTTTGTATCTTGTCGTTAGTTTCCGTATTGTCCTTCCTATGTATACCATGTCGCAGTAATTGCATATCAGTTTGTATATGCCTCTGCTCTCATATATTGATGTGTCATTCAGTTTTGGTTTCAGTTTATTTCCAATGTTGTTGTTAGTTTTGAATGCAGTTTGCAGTTTGTATTTCCCAAGGAAGTTTGATAGTTTGTATGTCGCTTTGCCTACGTATGTTAACGAGATTCACTGTTGGTCGTTCATATGAGTTTCAGTCAGTTGGCGTTCCTATTGTGTCGACTATAGGCAGCTTAACGACGTCACTAAGAAAGATTTCTACTATTTAACCAGTTTGTCAATGTCACGTTGTTTGTATCCATTATTACTAGCTATTCTGTAAATGTTGTTTAGTTCGTTGAAGTAGTTGGTAGGAGTCATGGAGATGGAGTGGAGTCTTTGCACCATTGATCTGTACGCTGCTAGATTATGTTGTGCAGGGTGGTTAGATGTTACGTGTATGGTATGATCAGTTGTGGTTGGTTTTCTGTATATTTTATAATCTAATCGTGTTTGTTCGCGTGCCACCGTTAGGTCCATTTAGTTGAGTTGTCCGTTTGTTTCTTTTTCCATCGTGGAATTTATATTCGGGTGAATTTCATTCATATAGCTAAGTAGTTCGTCTTGTTTATTTTCATCTGTAAAGTATAACATTAAATTTTTTGACAATTTTGGGTATAAAGACGTCCTTGGCAATGTTTGTGTTGTTATTAAACTTAAGATAGTGTTTCTTGATTGTGATCTTTATGAGACTGAGTAGTTGCTCTTTAAATTGTCGGCTGTTGTTGAATGAAAGTTTTTCATTTGGTATGGCCAGTGTTTCATCGACTGGTATAGACGTATAGAGGTTGGTGATGTCTAGTGATGAAAGTCGACAAATTTCAGTCAATGTTAAAGAGGTGGTAGAGTTCACTAGATCATGGCTGTTCTTTTTTTTTGCGGTAAGGAGGTGAAGGCATTTACGCCCGCCGAGTCTGGCAGTGTGGGACTCCCATGCAGGATACCCTTGGACTACCAACTAAACACCTCCCCTGTCAATCTGAGAACCTAGCCTGGAACCGTTTGACACATTACTTCGGGCTAAGCCTCATTTCTCTACGCGTTTAGGCGCCACCGGGCTGCAGGGATCCCTTTTCCAGCGGAAGGAGGGGAAGAGAGAGGGATTTCTAGAAAAGAAACCCCTCCGCCCTGGTCGCCTCCAGGCGCTCAAATATGTTCCTTTTTATCTTAAGGACTGCCCGAGCATAATGTGCCACACAGTTCCATCTCTCCAGTGAGTTCATCCGGAGAGAGATCTCCCATTTCTTCAATGAGGTCACCGCGCTGCCTTTCCCACCTCTTGCATACAAAAAATGTGTGGTAGGCATCATCGACCTCTCCAGCACAGAATATGCAGTCAGGAGACCGTGACTTACCAATCTTGTGCAGGTAAGACCGAAAGTATCCATGTCCACTCAGTAACTGAGTTAGATAGAAGTCAGTCTCACCATGCCTTCGATTGAGCCACGGCCTCAGGTCACCAATAAGGCGTGCGGTCGCCCTGCCTTTTGTATCGCTCACCCAGGACTGTTGCCAATCACTGAGTGAGCGTTCTCGTTCTTCGTGGGCGACAGCATCTCTGTCGCATTCGTTCCTCCGCAGGTAGATTCTGCCGCGCTCCTTGGCAAGGAGGGCAATGGGTATCACTCCTGCGATGACCAGCACTGCCGACTCCGAGACAGTCCGATATGCAGATGCAATCCACAGCGCTCCTCGTCGCTGCACCTGTGCCAAGCGCTTTCGATTCAGCTTCTTGTTGAGCTGTTCTTTAATGTATATTTTTCATCAAAGTACATGACATCAGCCATTATCGTTGCGAAGTACCATTCTAATTGGTATGCAGGAGCTAGGCAGTAATTGACGATAGGCCGGATAGGAATGTTGGGTTTCTGGAGCTTATGCTATGCTTTAAGAGGTGTTGTGGATGATTTGGGTTTATGTATCGTTGCTTAGTATTAGGAGGAATAATTGGTGGGGATTGTATAGTAGCAGTACGTAAGTCTGCTTGACTTAATTGGTGATAGTGGGGAATTCTTTTTATTTTAGCAGCCTCGGACAGCATCTGTGGCACCTTTATTACGCAGGACGTGTACTTCAGGTCCTATTCGGTGATTCGCGTATAGAAGCCTCACTTATACCCAAGATGGCCCTCAGGATCCTCGAAAACGAGGTCTTAGGCCCTTCGAAGAACTTGCGAGATCCTTCCCGTCTTCTCCTTTACATGAGTTTTCCTTGCTGGACTAGGAGAACCTTTCTCACAATTTGTCACGGCCGCATATTTCCGAGCAATATCGTAAACTATGGATTTCAGATACCTCGGCGTGCGTCCAGCGTGAAGACTTTCAATAATCGCCACTACTACCGCCAAAAAATCTTCAAAATGCTTGACTCCGAAATAGTAAGTAGAACTTTCACATATGTAGCCCGGGTGAACATACATACATACGCCGGCCAAGGTTGCACCTTCATAATATAATAACAACTAATCGGGAAAAACCTGAACATCTGAGTTCCAAATCTGACGCCTTACACTTAGTATGCTCTCAAATAGGTAGACTCTATTTAGGGCACAGGTTAGTTGATCTTAACGGGAAGAAAAATCTCACTTTTTCAGTTGGATATGAAGGCGACAGTTGGGGCAACCAAGAATCCGGTAGAAGTTGATTTGAACATATACTAACATTGAACTTATGGTTTAAAGTGGAGAATAGACTAAGAGAAGGTAAAGAGATTGCTTCTAATAACGTAATTTCATGATGGGCCATTGAACTCTAAACCCTTTGAATTTACGTATTATCCTTTCAATCAAGAGAATAATTTCAGGTAATAATTATTGAGGATAATTTTGTTCATTTGATATCTGCATGCCAATTCTCCTTTTTTTTCAAAGGCTGTCGGGCCTTGCTTTATTGTGTGAACAGATGCGTTTCGCCTACTTTGAGTCATCTTCAGTGTTTAAAGGATGTGTTGTGGTTCCTGTTTTATCGTTTTTTCGTTTTGATTTTCAACTCATTATTGTTACATTTAATGTTACTCGTATATTTCTTTGTTTGTATTCATAGTTTTTGTAAAATTAGAGAAAGGTTTTAACATGTAGATTTTTTTTTGTGATAGGGGGGTGAATGCTATTTATGCACAGAGTGTGGGGCTCCCATGCGCGACTGGACTACCCACTAAACACCTCCCCTGTCAACCTGAGAACCCAGCCTGGAACCGTTTGACACATTACTTCGGGCCAAGTCTCGTTTTGTTACGCCGTGGGGCGCTGGCGAGTCCCTTCCCTAGCGGGGGGGGGAGAGGGGAAGAGGAAATGCCAGAAGAGCGATCCCCCAGCCCCAGCGTCCCCGGCTGCTGTGAGTCCCTTTTATATTTTAGGACTGCCCGAGCATAATGTGCCACCTGGTTCCATTTGTCAACCGATTCGAGCATCACCGTAACTATATTATCCGGGGTGAGCTTTTCCGTCTCCCTGTAGAGTTCCCTTCGCAGCCTGACCCCTTTTGTACACGCAAAAAATGTGTGACAGGCATTGTCCTCCTCTCTTGGGGAAAATCGACAATCGGTGGACCGTGACTTACCGATTTTATGCAGGTAAGACTGAAAACACCCATGCCCGCTCAAAAGCTGGGTTAGATAGAAGTCACTCTCACCATGCCTTCGATTTAGCCACGGTCTAACATCCGGGGTGAGGCGCGCAGTCCACCTTCCCTTGGTGCAATTGACCCAAGACTGCTGCCAATCGTTGAGCGAGCGCTGTCTCTCCTCGCGGACAACCATCTCCCTCGCATCCTCGTTTCGGCGGAGGTAAATAGCACGGCTCTCTCTAGCAAGGAGGTCGATAGGTATCACGCCTGCAATCACTCTCACCGCCGAGTCAGAGACTGTTGGATACGAAGATGCAATTCTCAGTGCTCCTTTTCTCTGTACCTGTGCCAATCGTTTTCGGTATCCCTCCTTGCTGAGAGCGTCACTCCATACCTCTGCTCCGTACAGTAGCACTGACCCTACAGTACTTATCAAGAGGCGTCTTCTTGATGGGCTGGGTCCCCCTCCGTTGGCCATAAGTCGACTCAGAGCCGATATTTCCGAAGCAGCCTTCTCAGCCGTTGCCCTGATTTGCTCAGAGAAACTCATCTTCGAGTCGATCAGCAGCCCCAGGGACTTCACCGCTGGCTTCAATTCGATTCGTAAGTCGCCAATACTGATCATCCTTACTCTAGGGATTCTCTTTTTTGTCAAGATGACCACCTCGGTTTTCTCCAGTGCTAAACTGAGCCCGCGAGCAGTCATCCAGTCCTTCACTCGGCGCATTAGCATACCTAGCCTAAGTTGCGCTTGTTCAACGGTGCGTCCAGCGACCAGAGTCGCAACATCATCCACATAGCCGACCAAGCGTGACTCATCTGGCATCTCAAGTCTCAGTAGCCCGTCGTAAGACAAGTTCCACATGTCCGCACCAAAGATAGATCCCTGGGCAACACCCGATGTAATTTCCACCCTTCGTTGACCCTGTGTCGTGTCGTAGAGTAGCCTTCGGTCCTTTAGGTAGTTCCTCAAAAGCTGCATTAGATATTCTGGAACTTGAAAAGAATTTTCTAGCGTATCCAGAATATCCACCCATCGAGCGGAGTTGAAGGCATTCCTGACATTGAGTGTCACCAACAGGACGAACATGTAGATTAGGTTTATGATGATGCTAATATATTAGGAAGCAGTCCACGTCATGTAGTGGTTAGAGTGCTTGCTGCGTAAAATGAAGGCTTCTGGTTCGAATTCAAATCTGACAAAGATATTTCTTGCGGGTTCTTCGGACGGACTATAAGCTCGTTCAGGTATGATACGTTCTGGTTTCAAATCAGAACACATCGCAGCTGGGTGGACGGATCAAAGGTCAACGCGTGGTACTGGCCATATCACCTTCTCGAGTGCCGATGCATGTGATCAATGTAATGAGATACTTTAATTATCTCTAAGCAAAGGCCTGAAAGGGATTGTAGTGCTAAAGCAATATATACAATGTATATACATAGTGATAACGAAGTACCCGGAAATTGTCATTTAAATTTGCCGGGTAAATAGTGTTTCAAAAAAATGTATTTTGTTAAGTTGGTAGGATTGGCCTTAATTACCATGCCAAACATAAGCGAGATCTGTCAAGTTTGTTTACAGCAGCTGCTTAAGTCGGTACACCTCACTATTGCGTTGCGATTTTTTTTATTGTGACCGAATTTAAGGCCAACAATGCAATATATACAAGTATAATCGATCAACCACCGTATTCAACAGATTTGGCTTCATGTGATTTTGATGAATAAGTAAATATTTTGCGTTTTATGTGCAATTTTTGCTTGGCATAAAAAGGTGGTATCTGCTCGTTCACCGTTTAGTATACGCTAAAGAAGCTCCTGAACATCGAACTCGCGCGAAGTCATCTCCTCTTCTACGGACCTGTATTCGGAAACAAGTACAGGGCTATGGAAGTTTTGAACCCAAATGAAAACAGTACCCAAATCGTCAATGTACTATACAGGTAATTTTGGTTCCGATGCTGTTTGCTAAGCAGCCGCCAATTGGTTTTGGTGTCACTTGTAGACTGCTCAAGCAAATCTGATGCATTCATGCCGCAATGAAAGTTCACCTGCTGGATGCGGCACATTGCAGTATCAGTTTGGTCTTGGCCAGGGCTTTTTTAAAGACCCAATGCTTTTCACTTTCCTTCCTGTTTATGCCTGTCCAATTTTGGGTCATTGACGTGCAGAGAATACCGAGTCCCTCTGGCGTGCACTCTTATCTTTTGTGACCCGGATTGCAACAGCTGCAGTTCGGGGAACTGTTCTCAGTCCCCTTGCACCCTTGTGAAGTGTGCCCATAATCAAGTCGCTTGAAGCAGCAAAGTGAGACTGCTTTTTGAATGCTGCAGATCACCTATCCAATACATTTTATTTTAATACCGTCCAAGCGGGGAAACGTCCGTTTGATAGACTCCTCTTTCTGGGTTGAGTCCGTAACTCTATCAATATCACTGTCCTTGAGGCTTATCATGGGTTCGTGCGCAAGTATTGTCGTTTTTTCTCCGAGGACGGTTTTAACTGATGTATCCACCATGTATGTACCAAAAGGACCATAACATAACAGCGCGACTCTAATAAAACGTCCAGTACTAATGTTCAGCAGGTCCTTTGTGAAGAAGGAGGCAATCCATAGCCAGCGTTCCTGAAGCTGTTTCGTAATAATGTGCTAAGATCTCCACTCAGAACAGGAAGCTCATTGCATTCAGCCTTCAAAACTAACCGTCCATTTGTTAAACAGCAAGTATCTCGTCGGGTGCCTCTTCGGCTTGATCGGTTACTTATGGTTTAACTGCGTTGCGGAATGATTCCTTGTTTTCCACCACTGGCCTGAACTTCACCGGTAGGTCTGCAGACCAGGTATGTTGTACGGTTTTGATTACAGCTTCGATTTCATATGATTTTACAGCTCTTATAAATCACTCAGGATGAACCCGTACGATCTTCCATCCATTGGCTTAGCTGTGTATATATTTTTGGTCAGCGTCATGGCATATTTTTAGAACTTCACGTCGTTTTGGACACTTTCTTAATGTTTTTAATGGTGGAGTTTTCCGGTCAGCATGGGCTTTCACTAAGAAATGGTTAAAGCATTTCATCATCTTAATCATATGTATCGGTACTCGAGAAGGTGATGTAACTAGCACCACGCCTTGGCCGTAAGTCCGTCCAACTAGCTGCGATACGTTTTGATTTTAAACCAGTACGTATCATAATTGAAAGGGCTTTTAGTTTGTCCAAAGAATCATTCAAAGCCAATCTAATTGTCACCAATGGCATTTAAACCAGGGACCTTCGGTTTACAAATTGAGTACTATAACACTACACTATGCAGACTATCTAGCAGAAGCTTTATGGTTTTTTTTGAAGCTCTATAGCTTCCTCTCTCCTTCTTTTTTCTTATGTTCATCGCAGAGCTGCATGCTATCCTCTTACTGATTGTTGGCACTTCGATTACCGACTTAGGCATAACTTTTCCTTCAGCTTATGCTGACTGCATCTAAAGTATCGGATTCGGTCGCGGAGTTTTTCTGGCTGAAGGATTCCATTTTTGACGATGTTCTCAATATTTTTTGGTACCTTAGAGATAGCTTTCATATTTTCCAGTACTACCCCTCTTTCTTAATAAGCTGCTTTTCCTGGGTACAGTCGAGGACAATTGAATATTCAAGGCTTTTATATCTATCGTCTTGGATATAAAAGCCTGCTCTTAGATGATAATGGATGCATCATTTGACAAAAGAACATCGTTCTTTTCCACTGTGCCTCTTTTTTTCGACCGAAGTTGTAGCTTTTGCCCCAACCGTACAGGACGCTGTAGCACGCGTGCCATTTTCGTGCCACGCCCAAAAGCTACTAGTACATCTTGTTAGTACCAGCCCTTGGTATTCCTCCATTCGTTCGTCCGTATCTACCATCTGTCTTCTGCATTGGGTAGGTCGTTGACAGCTTGATCTTCGATGTCTTGGTCGTGACTCTCGTTGTAACTGGCGTTGTTGTCGGTGCTTATCGGGAGACCGCTTCAACCAAAACTATACCGCGAAACTAGGACTAGGTAAAAAAATGTCTGTCAGCCAAATACGTCGATTCCAATTCATAAGTTAAGTTTTAGGCCAGATATTATTCAGGGTCATATTCCTTATAGTCTAGAGCGGAGCCTTACAGAAATCTCTATTTCCTGAGGTATGTAGGGACGGCACTCCTGAAATAAAATTAGCTACCAAGAATACTTCTGTCAACTAGCATTCACCCTGCGGGCGAATCCTTAAAAAACGCTTTTCCACCAAAACAAATAATAATTCATACCATCATACTTAATATGTTTTTGTTTTTAAATTCCATTATGATACAGTACATACCTTAGATTTCTTCCCGGTGTTTGCAAATGATAAGCGCCTTTATGCCTTAAAACGTATTCCGTCCAATAAATTGCAGTTTCTAAAGGTGATGATCTTTGGTCTAGTAATAACTTTTGTCTTGTCCTTAAATTTTAATACAAATATTCAATTCACATTCTAAAAATGTAATTATCACCAGCACTTACTTCGCTGCAAGTCTGTACTTAGGATCATGGATAACTTTCATGATAGCCTTATACAGCTTATCGGTCGTCAGTGTCTCCAGCTGTAATTTGATTGCGTACCCATCAATTTCAGCTTTTGCCGCATTTGAATCATGATCACAAAAGACTGGCATGGTCACAACTGGCGCTCCATGAAACACTGTCTCGTACATACTTAACAATCCACCATGTGTGACGAAAGCTCGCAATTTTCTATGACCAAGGATATCTTGTTGCGGTAACCATCGGCTCAGCATAACGTTAGGAGTCAGATCATGCATTCCTGTTGTACTTCCTTCCCACTTCCAAAGAACGCGATACGGCAACCTTGCGAAAGTCTGAACCAAAAGTCGTCGCAAGTGTTCTGGCATATTCGCAGCTTTCACCGATGATCCCATTGACACGTAAATGAATCCTGTTTCTCCGGCGCCGTTTATGAAATTTTCCAATTCCCTTGGAAGCGGTACAGCTGCCTTGCAATGTATGCAAGCAATTTCTGCAATGTTGGGAAGTAACGGGCGTGGATAGCTGACGGTGGCGTGACCATTTTGCAGGATAAAACTAACATTTTTCATCATATCAAAAATGGCTGGAGTATCGCTGCCGATGTGATTACGGACAATCCTTTGTACGATACCTATCACAATCTAAAATGTTGGAAAAAGTTAATGAGAAGTTATTGTTCTATTCTCGTTAAAGCTATCAATAAAACTCACATCATGCATAAAATCCGCGATAACATGCATTGCTGTATTTGTGGCCCTTTGAAACAAGTTCATAGTATCCGTGAATGAACTGTAAAAGGCTGGTGTGACTGAAAACGGAGCAGGATTACCGGCTACCGACATACTTCCTGTATAGAATCCAACGGTGTTGATATACATGAAAGGTGTTCGAAATTTATGCACCATGCCTAGAGCACATTCAGGAAATGCACCGTCTAAAATTGTTAGGTCAAATGTCCGATAGAGCAGGTCTTGTGTTTCAGTATCGGCATACATGGCTTCGCATGACTGTAAAGAAAAGAAAAATTGTAGAATCATCATCACCACCTACAGCACTATTATCTGTAGAAAATTGCGATAAAGTGAGAGTACATTCAAGTGAATATGGCTTGATGCATGCTCAGCATATTCCAGTTATCCACCTAAGATGCCTTACTGGGACACGCATTAGGTATGTTACTGCATCTAATAGAGTTGCTCATGGTTAATAAGTACAATGTGAATGCATGAGTGAGCAAGTGCTGTAAAAGAGCTAGCAGTGCATGTTCTGCAGCTCGAAGACAACGAGGACACTGTGAAAATTGCCAAGTAGATGCACAGTGTGGTGATTTGTAAGTATGGTGTATGAGCAATTAATTATTAACTACATTCAAAATTACTAGTGGCTAGATAGCAAGTATATTGGGTCCATGATACATCGTTCAAGGTATATTACTTCCCTCTAATACTCATGTATAGGTTTAAGTGTATGAATGAGCATTAAAAATGATTTTATTTTAAGGATTATGAAATTTAGATGGTTGGTATCAGTCAAAAATAAGAAGAACTACGATTGACATTTGGAGATTGAAACTGTCAACACGCGTGTGAATTCGTCAATATCCAAATTATCAAAATTTTTCAACAAGCTGGGTAAACTGACCTACGCTCATGTCAGAAGGGTTTTGTACCCAACTTCTCAAAAATGCAGTCACCAGCAATGAATAAGTCAAGAAATATGTCAAAGAGATGTGCACGTTCAAAGGAAAATCCATTGTTTTTCTACTTTCAACGGTCGCCATTTTGTTGCAAATGGACAAAAATCACTCAAATCATGAATTCTCAAAAATATTAATGTTATTGACCTTATTGGAAAATTTCAAGAGGATCAAGTAAAAATTGCAGTGACTGATTCGATGGAAAGTCCATAAAATACCAAAATCATGTGCTATTGTTGTTGTAATTGGAGAAATTTCAAACGGCTATAACTTCCGTGTTTATCATTCGATTTTCATCAAACTTACAAAACTTAAGAACCCTTAGTAGCACTACATAAATATCTGGTTACTGGCGCGATTTTATTGGGGAGAATGTGAAATTCGAATATCATACTATTATTAACAAAGTTGAGCGAATTTCGACTTCTAAGGTATTTGTTGTTGTTGTACTCATAAACACCTACCACATCAACTTTTTTCAGATTTTTCGCATCATAGGTGTCCAATTGCGAGGGGGGGGGGGGGGGGACACAAATTTTTCGTGTATTTCCCCTCCCTGCGCGTCCCTCGAAGCAAAAAGTATCAAACTAAGACCTGTTTTGAAAAGTTCTCATCAAGACCTTTCATATGATACCCATATCGGCTACCTTTGATAAATTTTTTTTTCGGTGGCCACTCCCCTATATGGGGAGACCCCCCCTTAAATACCTTATAAAATTTTTTGAAATTGAATTTTGAAGAAAGCACCACCTGACACCTGCTTAAGTAGTTTGCGAGAAAAAGTGCTGTGACACACGGACAGACGGACGGACAGATAGGTCGCGAAACTATTAGGGTTTTGTAAAATTATTTTACAAAACCCTAAAAAACGAATATCTCATCATACACTGCTACTCCTAGCAGTACCCCTTTGGTCTGAGTTATACACACGTCATTTTCATTTCCTTTTACTTGCTATCCAGAAGATGTAATGAAGCTTATTTTAGAGCTTGATGACTCTGTTAGTTCAGGGCCCGATGGTATTCCTAATCATTTTGTGAAGTCTTTAGCTACTTCTATTTGTGGCTACCTTTCCTTTTTCTTCAACTTTAGCTTATCTTCAGGCTCTTTTCCTTCGTATTGGAAAAAGATCCTATGGTACTCTTTTTTTTAAAAAGGTAGCAACTCAGACGTTGCTAATTATCGGCCTATCTCTTTATTGTCTTGTTTCTCCAAACTACTGGAGAAAATCGTCTACTTGCACGTTTATTCACTTACTCATGATTTGTTCGTTCCTGAACAACATGGTTTTATCAAAGGGCGATCAACTTTATCGAATTCGTTAGAATTTAGGAGTGTTGCTTCAAAAGCCTTGGAGGACTGTTTACAAGTCAAAACCTTGTATTTGAATTTCTCTAAAGCATTCGACTCATCAAATCACAGTATTTTGTTGAGCAAACTTAAATTTTTTAACGTTCCTGATTATTTGCTTTACTGCTTATCCTCTTACTTATCCAATCGTGTCAGTCAAGTATATTTTAAAGGCTGTCTTTCCATTGCCTCCACCCGTCTTCTGGTGTTTCTCAAGGATCCATTCTTGGCCTACTATTGTTCACTCTGTTTATAAATGACTTGCCATCCGCTGTCATAAGCTCTTTCTTTATGCAGACGACGTTGAAGTTTTCAAAGTAGTGTCATCTAACGATGACTGTGCCTTGCTTCAAGAAGATTTGGATGCCATTTTATTTTGGAGTTCTTATAAACAGCTTACACTAAATGTTTCTAAGTGCACCCATTTTTCATTTTCCAATAACCCTTGCCCTATAAGCTTTCAATTTTCGTTAAATAATTCGTAATTAAGTACGGTGACACATTTCAGGGACTTAGATGTCGCTTTTGACTCTAAATTGAAGTTCGACGTTCATATTTCTGAAGTTACTTGTAAAGCCTCTCACATTTCTAACTTGATCTTAAGAAATTCCTATATTTATTCTGATCCTTTATCATGTGTTAAATTATATTCTAGTTTGGTTCGTCCTATCCTTGAGTACTGTTCGCCAGTTTTGTCGCTTCATTTGAAGTGTTTGAAGTTCACGCTAGAAGCTAGAAGAAAAAAGATTTACCCGGATCGTCTTTTTGAAGTTCCAGATTCCCCACATTTTTTATGAATCAAGGTTATCTATCCTTAATATCCCTTCGTTGGAAAAGCGTCGACTCAACCTTGATGAATATTTCCTTTGCCGGCTTTGCCGTGGTTTGCTCGATACTCGCCTACTCAACCAGGTTTCAGTGCGGCGCGTTATGCGTTCTACAAGATCGTAATATTTTCACTCACCCATGCCTAGATTACCATGTAACTATGATGATCTTCAGTTTGGGCATTTCCCCCTCTTATATTTAGTTTATAAAAAATATGTCAACTCTCTTCTTCTCAATTCTTAGTAATTTTTTTCCTCCTTAGTTATTGCAGTTTTCATTACTTTTATCTTGATATTTGCATGCCTTTATTTTGTTTTTCTTTCTCCTTGCTGTGTTATTATTTAATCTATTTTGCTGTGCAATCACATAATCTATTTTGCTATGCTATTACTTAATCTATTTTATAATTGGATTTATTCTATAAAATATAAGTAAATGAATAATTAAATTATATACTATACATAGAGTTTGAAATTTGAAGACCGGACGAAAGCAGAAATTTCATCGCGAGCGCCAATCACATGCACATTGAGAAAAAATTTCAGAGGTGGCAAAGTGTACTGGTTATTGTCAGCAAGTAAACATGATGGCGGAGCAACCAACGACCATAGCCGCCTATGTGGAAATCCCTTCGGACAGGATGGATTCAGACAATACAACAGCAAAGAATTCAAGCTTTACCCAAAAAGTTAACCTGATTAACTGTAAGGTAAATGAATTAATGGTAGCGAATGGTAAATTAGTTGTAAAACATAAAACTCCGGCTCCTTTGCCAATCCCATCTACATCTAACACTTTCAGCGCACTTGCGAACAATAACCGAAATAATCAAGCAACCGCAAATAATACTTTCTGCAGGCAATGGTGCTAAAAGACGTTCTGGATGGATGTACCCCTACCGTTGATACTCACCTGGGGTACAGAATAACAAAGCTGTCGAACTTCTGACTGAAAATTACAGTGAACAGGCTCAAGGCCCACGGTTACGTCATGAACCTCCTTAAGAACACCGAAGCAGTTATGTACTCGTTCACCCCCAAAGAAAGAAGAAAGTGTGCCGTGATCCTAAGAGGTGTGGGCTCAGACTTTGGAGCTGAGGTGTTCCGAGAGATAACAAGGCATATACCAACTTTAAGCCTTGAGTTTGTCAGCCCACTTACCACTGCGTGGTCGAGGGTAAATTAGATCGACTTGGACTTATGTGGACTAACAGTGGCATCGGAAGCAGGTAAAAGCGCTATAATAAAATTGCGCCCATTCTCAATGAACGGACCATATGGGAGCGCCCCAAAAGGAGCGATCTTCTCCAATGTTGCTGTTGGGATTTCAGGCACGAGCCCATCAATTGTGATGTGTGGCAGGTGGGGAGGAGCAAACTCAGGCAATTGCCCTGGAAAATTATGGTATAGCCAGAAACCGTTCCATTCTGCACTATATGTAAGACACATGGACATCCAGCAAAAAAGATTGTTAAACAGAGCAATTGAAGCTAAAGCATAACAAATGGCGCCTCCAGTCATACTCATCATTCTCCAGCTATCAAAATAGTCCACCAACCCCACACCACTTTGCTCTTCTTACCAACTGCACCTCATATTTAGAAGTTCTAAGGAATGGAACTCCGCACCATGCTTTGATTCCACCGACTCTTAACCTCGTCGAGCACTTACTACAGATAACCGTGAAGTGGTTGTGAATCTCTCCCAGTGAACTTCTTTCCAAGGTTAGGGCTTTCGTTCCATCCTTTGACGCCGCTCTTGACCAAGAGAAGCCAATGGCTCGCCTCAATTTCTATTTTATTCCTTATGGTTGCAAATAGACTTACCATTCTTTCCCTAAATATTAACTCCCTAATTTCACATGGTAAGAGGCTCAACATGGCTGATTTGGTCAAATCCTCCCAACTCTACATCAGCCTTCTAAACGAGACAGTTCTCAACCCTCAACACAAAGTCTAGTGGAGAACTACCATGTGCTTCGTAATGACAATGGCAGTACTGCGATACTGTTTTGGGATGTTTTACGAGTACGAGGGTCACTTGAAAAGTTTCCGGTCTTAATGGCAAAAAGCCATGGACCATTCAAGTTATCTTGCAAGCAAATAGATGGTTTTTACATATGTATGCCATACAAATTTCAAGTCATTGCGATCAGCACAAAACACATGGTATCCTTCGAAAATTGACACGTGACGATTTTTACAAACAATGGATAAAATCGAGTATTGCGCGGTGATAAAGTACCTCTATTTGAAAGGGAAAAAAACTTGGGAGGTGAAAAGAAGAGCTAAACTCCGTGTATGGTTAATCGTCATCCTCATTTACATCCGTGAAACATTGGGTGGCCGAGTTCGCGGTCGCACGAGCATTTATGACGATGAACGTTCTAGATGTCCAAAAACTGTTTCAGTGGAAGATATCGTCAATTTAGTGCACACTACCCTGACGGAAGATCGCTGATTACCCATTAAGAAAATTGCTGAGGCTTGTGGGATATCAATTAAATGGGTGCATGAGAAAACTATCCGCGCATTTGTTGACAACCGACAAAAAGCGCGTACGGATGGACATGTCACGCAAGACTCTTCAGCTGTTTCAAAAGAATCCTACCGAGTTTTCGCGTCGATTAATAACTGTCGACAAAACTTGGATCCATCACCATACTCCGGAGACTAAATAACAGTCAATGCAGTGGATTGTGGTGGAGAAAACCAGCTCCGAAAAAGGCGTAGGTCGCTCTTTCTGCCGGAAAAGTGATGGCGACAATTTTTTGAGATAACCGTAGGGTAATTATGTTTGATTACCTTCAAAAAGGTAAAAACATTAACGCACCCTATGACGCTGCGTTGCTGGACCAATTAAAGATGGAGCTTTAGAAGAAGCGACCACACTTGACGAGGAAAAATGTGCTGTTTTATCAAGACAGCGCGTGAGTCCACACATGCATAGTCGCAATGGCGAAATTGGACGAATTGAAGTTCGAATTGCTTCAACACCCACCCTACTTACCAGACCCCAACTTGAAAAAATTTCTGCATGGGAAAAAATATGGTTCAAATACCGAGGTTAAAGAGGCAGTGAACCTGTATATTTCAGGTTTGCCTAAAGAATTTTTTTCTGATAGCAAGAAAGGTCGGGAAAAGCATTTGACCAAATGTATTGACTTGCACGGAGACTATGTCAAGAAATTAGTTTTTGTATGGTTGAATTATGTGTTTTTCTTTAAAAGGTCGGAAACTTTTCAAATGACCCTCGTAAATATCCATTAAATCACTCTCAACAACAAATGACGCAATGAAAACCCAGCAAAAATTTGTATTGACTCCCTATACCTCCCATGCAATCTAGGTCCCCTGATCTCATTGACGCTTAACCAAATCCACGGAACAGACTCATCCCACGACTCATTTTTACTTAGAGGAGACCTTAATGCCAGACATGAACACTGGGAGGACTCCAGAAGAAACACCACCGTATAGACGCCTTCCTCTCAGCATCCATAGCAAATGCTGATAACTTCACAACAGTATCTGACCTCAGCGGTCCCACAACTCCTTTAACTTACTCCACATTTAGCTTGTTATCAGACCATCATGGCCTCCATCTCAATATAACCCTTAGATCACACATACCAGTTCCTATTTGCCCACCTCACTATAGACCATTTAATTCCATAGACTGGCCAAACTTCAGAAAAATTGCCGCTTTATACATGTCTAACTCAGAAGAATCTTCAATGAATAAAAATTCGAAAGCATATGCTCCATCGGCTTAACCATTTTTATTATTGAAGCTTTAGCGGGAAATGAAGAGTTTTTCGAACTTAAAACGTAAATAACAAGCATTTCTCGTGAAATTCAAAAACGCATCAAATCCTAAGTCAAAAACTTCTATAAAAGCAGACTGAAATCACTACGACCATTTTCAGATGTGTTGAAAACTACAGATCAACTCACAGGCCGTAAGAGTTCCAAATTTGATATTGAAAAAAAACTCTATAAAGCGACGGAATAAAGTTTTCACCGCACAATCTGACAAGATCGATGCATGTGAGGGGTTCTTCAAACAACTATATCGTCGCCATGAGTCGTCCAATACAGCTTTGAATGACAACGCTAAACAGAGATTTTACTAAAGATAGAAGGATACGAGGGATATTATTTAACTCTATTCTCTAGTTAGAATAAAGTTTCATCACTACAGCATTTAGTCATCCAACGGATTTTTCACCTCGAAAACGGAAGTAGATGATCTCCTCAACGCCTTAAATAGCAAGCTATCTCACGACCTTGACGGCATCCCGAACAGAATACTCAAGAAGTGCAGGAAGACCATCTCCTCCTTCTTGACGATATTATACAATAATTGCATTTATAACAGATATTTTCCAAAACCTTGGAAAGTCAGTAAACTCATCCCAAAACCAGGCTTTGAAAGTAACATCAATAATATTCGGCCAACTTTGCTTTTGCCAAACATGGGTAAGCCCCTTGAAAAGATTATTCTGCGAAACTTTAGCAATTTTACTAGTCCCCTGAACCCCGATTTTCAGGTTGGAGTTGAACGCAAACGATCCACGGAGTAAGCAATAATGCTATTACACAATAGAGTCACCCGCAATCTTTGTTAGAAGGAGTGAACAGTGGCCAGTGCTCTAGACCTGAAAAAAGCGTTAAACTCAATTTGTATCAATGGTCTCCAGTTCAAATTAAAAATGGCATCCTGTCCGGTCAAAATCCTTAGAATTTTATATAGCTTCCTTTCGGATAGGACAACCCAAATCAAACTGATCAATCTCACTCGAAATCCTATCCCTATCGACTCGGGGGTCCCACAAGGCTCTATCCTCGGTCCCGCCCTGTTCAACTTTTTCCTTCATAATATCCCACACCCGAACTGCTTGGCTATCGATATGGCAATGTATGCAGAAGATATTTTCCTCATTGTCACTCATAGCTTCTGAGCAATGGCCCAAATAAAGCTTCAGCGCTCTGCCCACAACATCACTCAATATCTACAGGATTGGGGGGTAAAAATATTATTTGCTACAAGTATATTATCAACGAAAATACAATCACTTAGAAAAAAAAGCACTGGCGATAATATTTGAAGTACGAAGATTTCACAAATACCTTTATGGGCGTATGTTTACACTGGTCACTGATAACCGGTCAATTCAAATGATTTTATCGCCGAATAAGGCTATTCCAACGTTAGCAGTAAGTCGCATACAAAGGTAGGCACTGATTTTATCTGCATACCGGTATAAATTGGTACACAAAAAAGGTCCCTTATTAGCTGTGGCTGATGTACTCTCAAGACTGTCAATGAATGCAAATTTGGAGAAAAATTGTAATGTGTCAGCGATTGAAGGAAACAGTGACTCGGAAGTCGATACGTTTTATGACGTGGACTACATAGCAATAGACATTCATTGAATATCGAAGGGTACGGATGAAGATTTTGCCTTGTCAAAAGTGTGGCAAATGACAGAGAGCGGTTGGCCAGAAAATTGCTGTCCATTGAACGCAAAAGTGTGTTATGGGGCATGCGCACAATAATCCCTAGAGTTTTACAATACGAGGTCTTGAAACTGTTGCATGTCCGACATATCGGAATGGTATGAATGAAAATGCTCGTAAGGAGTTTTTGTTGGTGGCCTGGGCTTGATTCAGATATCAAAAAATTCTGCAGAAAGCGTTTAACATATCAACAACTAGGTTAAATTGCGCCGTCAAAGATGTCAACTTGGCTAAAATCGAACCGGAATTGGTATCGTGTACATGCAGGCATTTTTCATTGCCAGGGATAAAATTTTTTGCTGGTAATTGATAGCCATACCAAATGGATGAAAATAATACATATGCATCGGACATCGGCTGTAGCGGTCATCGGAGAACAGAGAAAGATTTTTTTTTCAGTTTGGGGCCTACCAGTAGAATTCGTCACGGATAGTGGACCTCCTTACAATTCAGCAGAATTAATGGGATTTCTAAAAGCTAATGTCGTTCGGCCGATGAAAAGTCCTTCATATCATCCCCAAAACAACCGCCAGGCAGAGCCAGTAGTTCAGATAGCTAAGACAACGCTTGGAAAACTACAAATTCACCTAGGTGTGTGTTGGTTTCAATTGTAAAAATTAATATTAATATTCAAGTATTGGAACACACCGTTTACTGTAACAGGAAAAGCACAAACTCAAATGATGCTAAATACAAAGCCAAGGGGTTTATTACAAATGCTGAAGCCTCCTGTCGAATGGAATGAACGTGAAAGTAATGAAAGGGGATAACCTATGGCAAAACAATTTAAAAATGGAGAAAAGATATGATTGGGATTAAATAAGAACGAGAGATGGCAGCCAGGCACAGTCGTGAGAGCATTATCAAGAAATAAGAAATCAATCCGAGTGTATTTGGTTAAAGTCTTCGGCATCTGTGGATCAGCTCATATTGATCGAATGAGAAAATATATATCATTGACGAAGCCTTAACATATCGATGAAGAAGAGTCGTCTTGGTCAACATTCCAGGATAAGCCAAGTGCACCAGTATCACAAACATTAGTGTTCACAAACGATGTAGACCCACATTGTAACCCGAACGCACCCTCAGTTGAGCATCTTACGCCTGTTCAACATAAAGATGCTCAGGAAGAAAGACGTTCACAAAGACAACCTAACCGAGAAAGAAGGCAACCTGATCGACTGATGTACCGATAGAGATAAAAAAATGCATATTGCTATTGAGTTTAAATCGCGAAGGGTGTTGTGTATTACTTACACACCCACACTTGTAAAGATCATTGTATCGCCTTTGCGTTCTATACTCAATAAAATAGTCGGTTGATCACTGACAGTCTAAGCAAATAGTTCTTACCTTGTTCAAACATAAAAGTAACAAGGAGTTCAATGTATGCAGATGTTAAAATAAATTAATTTGTGTAACGAATGTCAACGTGAATTATTTTTATTATTTTTAGTTATGTTAAACTACAAAAGAAGCACAGAAAGTATTGTTTCATTGAAGTTGAATCACATTAAGTTGTCACAAATAAGTAGGGAGAAAACTATTTACGGAGAATTTAGCTATAGAATATGATATATATGAAATGAAAATGATTTAAAGCCAATGAATTTCATATTTACCCTTGTTAACGTTATCCTGTTTCTAACCTTTTACAACTAAATCATATCAAGTCGGCTACCTTTGAATCTTGCTAAAACGGAAGTCATGCATCAAACCTCAACTCAATTGAATCCGGAAATATATTTAAGCGTGAATTTAACAATTTATTTCCATGCATGAAAGGCTTACGCATGTTTGACCTATACATACAAATATGAAAGTAACTCAAGCAGAAAAATTTCAAAAGCAGGGAAGTATCACTTTGAAGGAAGCCTGAAATCAGAACGTAATACTCTTTTTTCAAAAGCCAATGGTGTCCAAATCAATATTTGTTGGCTAGGCATTTGACATAGGTTTTTTCTTCTAACTGGGAAAAATATATTTATGAAATTGTAGAATTAGAACAAATTAAGAAGCATACTTGAATAAAAATTAAAATATTCAAACGAAAATATCTTTAATAATCATAATTACTTTGTAGAACATCATGTTGAGGGATATATCTTTTTAAGGTAGCGTGTGTTTTGGGATTTGCAATACACAGAGTTTTATTTGCCACATATTAATTTTTATATTTATTATTTTATTTTATTTATTATTATTTATATTATTATATATCAAAAGAGTTATTCTCCTGCGCATTAATTTTCATACTAAAAATCAATATATTTTGGTAAATTATTATCAGTACACATGAGCTAGCTACCAAAAAATAGTTTTATCTTTTCAGTATTGTTAAAACAACTAAATATATAGAGGCTTTTCAAAAAAATTTTCCAAAATTTACCTGAAATGCATATCGCATCGTATCCCAAACAGTGATTGGCATTTCGCCTGACATCCTTCGTCCAAGTAGATCCCAATTTGTGTAATTTTGAATGTATTCCACAAGGCTAGCTGGTGCGACTTCATGTAATCCGTTTAGTGAAAAATCAGGCGGAAATCCACTTAGAAACGTTATATTGTGTCCCCTGAAAAAAAAACATCAATTAGTAGTACTTTTTTCATTGTCTATAGATAATAAGTAATGTATGGTATACTCATATGTATACAGAATTTATAATATTTTACAACAAGTTGAGTAAGCAGGAGTATGCTATGTAAACAACCTAGGTTCTAGAACAATTTTTCTAATGACAACAAGCGATGAATTGAGTTAAATTCCCATACATACATAGAAATCGTTTACATACTCGCATATCAGCAAGATCGGGGGTCCTTTAATGAAAACTTGGCAGTCAAATTTTGTTCCGAGTTAAAAATTTAAATGAAACATTAATCCCAAAATTTTCGCACAAATTTGACGAAAATTGTGAAGTCCAGGTCGATATGAAATGTAAGCAGAATATTCTCCCCTTCTTTCTTTCAGTGTGCTGACCTCTACGTATGTTTGAGTTGTCATAACACATTAACGTTAGAACGCATTTCTAAAATTCTCAACAAAATCCTTACACATCTGTAGAATTTGGGTCTTTTCCGAACTTGCATTTAAACAATATCTATTTGTTGTTGCAATTGATAAATTTTCAATTACCCATAAGTTAGTCGTTTATGGCCCACCCCTGGAGGGAAAGGTGTCAGTTTGAGTCCTGTTTTGAAAATTTCTCATCAAGATCTTTGATTTGATATCCATATTGACTATATTTGGTAAACATTTTTTTTCAAGGGTTACCCCCTATCTGAGGAGATCCTCTCAAAACCTTATAAAAAATATTTTATACTGTAACTTTCAAAAGGGCACCACTTTTGACCTACTCACAAAATTTCATGTTTCTAGCTTATGTGGTTGACGAGAAAACTTACTGCGACACACAGACGCACGGACAAATGGACAGACAGGTCGCAATTTTAGTACCGTATTGTAAAAAACATATTTTACAATACCCTTTAAAAATATCACAGAACTACGCGTGCTTGCGATGACTGTCGACGGCCATGACAAATGTCAGATTGTTGTATGCAGGTACTTACATATAACTGCCTCAAAAAAAAGCAGCAGTCCCTTAGGTTTGAGCTTCAGAACGATTTAGAGTTTAGGTTTCAGTGACACTTTTCAGGTGCCACTTTTTCATTTCAGCACAACAACCGGCCACTTGCCCTTTTCTTCAATTTGAATTTGCGGTGAGGATTCCTCGGGATATTTTCTCGACGGCAATCCCACTTGTTGATCGGACACATTAAACTCTACTCAATATTTGCCATTTCTTCGCTAGCTGACGCATTTTTTTTTGGGTTGGGAGTGAATGGTATCACCACCACTGCACTATCCGGGGTAAGCTCTCTTGTTTCCTCGTAGAGGTTTTGTCGCAGCCTGCCCTATTTTTTGCATGCGGAAAATGTGTTCCAGGCATTGTCTTCCTCTCCTAGCCAAAATTGTTACTTACCAATCTTGTGCAGGTAATACTGAAAACATTTATGCCCATTCAAAAGATTAGTCAGATTGATGTGTCTCTCCATGCCTTGGATTGAGCCACAGTCTCAAATCCTGCATGAGCCGCGAAGTCGACCTTCCCTTCATGCAATTCCCCTAGATTGCTGCGAATTGTTGAGTGGGCACTGTCTCTCTTCACATCCAATTGTCTCCCCCTCGTGGATTTGTTTCGATAAACGTAAATAGCGGGCTCTCTAGCAAGAAGAACGATAAGTATCACGCCTGAAATAACTCTCACCACCAAATCAGAGACTGTCGGATATGTAGATGCAACTCTCAGTGCTGCTCTTCTCTGTACCTGTGCCAAGCGTTCTCGGTACACCTCCTTACTAAGAGCGTCGTGCCTTTTTTTTTGTACAGTAATAATAACCTTCTGGCACTCATCAAGAGGCGTCTTCTTGATGGGTCGAGTCACCTGACGTTGGTTATAAGCCGACTCAAAGTCGATACGCCCAAAGCACCCTTCACAGCCGTTGCCCTGATTTGCTTAGAGAATTTCATCTTTGAGAAGATCAGTAGTCTCACGTTCTTTCCCGCTAGCTTCGATTCGATTAGTTTACCTCCAATACCTTATACTAGGGATTCTCTTCTTTGTCAAAATAACCACAAAAATTCACCGGTGCGTTCAGTGACTAGAGCTGCAACATCATCCACATAGCCAAGCGTGACTTATCTGGCATCTCCAGTCTCAGTAGCTCATCGTAAGACACGTTTAACAGATATGGACTAGGGATAGATCCCTGGGCAACACCCGATGTAGCTTCCATCCTTCATTGGCCCTATGTCATATCATAAAGCAGGCCTGGGTCCTTCAGGTAGTTCCTCAAAACTCGCATGAGATATTCTGGAATTTGAAAAGGGGTTTTTAGCGTATCTAGGATATCCACCCATCTAGCGGAGTTGAAGGCGTCGCTAAGTGTCACCAACATAACGATCCGTCGCCTGGGGTAGCTGCATGCCTCTATCTTTTGGATCGCACTCTCCATCTCTGCCATTGCATCAATGGGGGAAGTTCCTGCTCTAAAGCAAGGGAATGACCCAAATGAATGGTAGATCTGTAAAAAACAGCAAATAATTCTCCGAGAAAATCCTGAAGTTTGGCCCACCAGCGCAAGACGAAATTATGGTGTCTTTCGACGTGAAAGATCTATTCCCGAGTTTTCCGGTGATGGAGCACTGGGATATATAGAAGAATGGCTTTCTCACCAAGAAAACTCATTATCTTGGAAAATAAAAACCAGGCAGTATATCCAACTTGCGAGACTTTGCATGATCGAAAATTATTTCACCTTTCGGGGGAAATTTTATAAGACGAAAGGCGGAGTTGCGATGGGAAATCCACTTTCACCATTCTTCGGCGAGATATTTATGACAAAACTAGAAGACGGACTGCAGGAAAAAGGCCAGTTACCAAAACATTGGGTCCGATATGTGGACGATGTGTTTGCATATGTGAAAAGGAGTGACGTGGAGAAGGTGCTTGCTGACCTGAATGGAGCCCACAAGAATATAGTATTCAGGATGGAAGAAGAGAAAGACGGTAAACTTTCGTTCCTAGATATAGTAGTAAGGAGGACCCAAACAAATATAACTTTCGATGTATACCGGAAAGCAACTCACACACAAAGAACGATTCCAAATACATCAAATCATTTGCAGCAAATCAAGGTTTCTCCGTACAGAGCCATGATCTACAGGATGCTCGATTTGCCGCTAAGCAAGGAAGCTAAGGAAAAGGAGATGAGGTACATTGTTGAGACAGCTAGACTAAACGGCTTCAAGGGCTCGACGATTAGAAGAACGGCACAGAAGATCCAGATTAATAGACAGCGTCAGGGACGATCAACATTATCAAATGCGAATACCGAAAGAACGTACTGGAATGCTCTAACTTATCACGAAGGCATCAGCAATCGGATCAAGCAGCAAATAAATCAGCTCAATTCTGTACGGTTAATCGAATCAAGCAGCAAGAACCAGCTCAAAAACGTTCTCGGATCAACGAAAGACAAGCGCGAACCACACGAGAAATCTGGTATCTATCGCATTGAATGTCCCACTTGTGAAGAAGTGTGCATAGGTCAAACGAGGAGACTCATCGGCATGCGAATCAAGGAGCATCTAGGCGAAGCAGCAGCAGCAAGAAAGAAAGAAAGAACTTCGAATTTCAAGTCGGCGGTAGCGGAACATATTATCACGAAGGGGCACGAGATAACAATGGAGGACGCTGTAGTCATCAAGGAAGCTAGAGATATACGTGAATTGGATGTGATGGAAAGCCTGGCAATTACCCGGGAAAGGAAAAAGTTGATGAATCAGGATGAAGGAAACTACAGATCATGGCTATTTAAATTAATTAAATAATAATATCTTTTCTGAATCTTGTAAAAATAATATTTTTATAACTACCCCTTTTGTAAATTACCTTTCCTACCTTTTATTAGCTTAAGCAAATTTCCCTTATTACCTTTTAATGATCTAGAGTAAATTTCCTTAAACATAGCTAGTATATAAGTAGGAATGTGAGTAAAAATAAATTGAAGAAGACCGAACGATTACGGTCGAAAATCGATTTCGAGAGGAAAAATAAAAATAAAATACACAAAATTAAAAGGAAGCTGTCTTTTTATATTTTCAGTCCTCGGCAGTACTAATTGTCTCAGTGAGTCTTCCTTTGATGAGTTTCGCTAGCACTTTCTCAGCCATGTGTAGCATACATAACGGCCGGTACGCAGACGGCGCAGGGATTTCCCTTCCCCTTGTTGATCAGCACGAGCCTCGTCAACTTCCATAGTACCGGGAAAACCTCGTCTCGTAGGCAAGCGTTGACTGTGCTGAGCAGCAACTCAGAACTATTGTGGTAGAAAAGCTGCAATACTTCAGGTGGAACAACATCTGGACCTCGAGCCGATATGGTTTCTTCATAACTAACACGGCGGACATTGAGCGCACTTCAGATAAGCGCAATGCTGGCTTTCATTCCTAGGATTTTTTCCCTACGGATCTGTTAAAGGTATGTCCTATTTGATTGCCTTTGCGTTGAAGTCTCCCCCAATGAGCAACTGGAATTGATGCTTTGGGATGGCGGGTATGATGGTTTGGACCCAGTTACTTTGCACGGTAGCGTCGAAATGACACTCATACGTGAACGGCTCTAATTAAACTATCATACTGTCCCCGTACCGGTAAACCCTTGACAGGCCTCGGAGTACGTTTGAAGTTCGCACTATTGGGTCGGTGATGTAGGTTCGGTTAAGACGGATTCCCGATTAGCGCTGATCTGGCTCTGAGCACTTGTCCCCATAAGAGCTTGTGCCAATCCTCGTATGGCCTCCCTGCTCTGCAAAGATAGCCAAGGGACCAACGAGGTGACTACAAATATGAACGTAGATAGCGGCTCCAAGGGCGGATTCAGTAAAACTGGAGCAACCAAAACCCCAAAAAAATCAAAAAACCCCAAAAAAGAAAGCAAAAACAACAACAATGACGACGCAACCAGCGGCTGCAGCCACGATATTAGCAGCACATCGGGAGTGGTACTAACAATAACAAAAACAGTGATGAGTACAATGACAGTGAAGACAGACGAAAAGCGAAAATTAACAGACAGTCTTGTCTAGACTGAGATTCCTGCGGCGAACGTATGCAGCAAAAAAATGATGCGAGTGCCACAGCGCCCTAAAAAGGAAAAGCGGGAAACTCTGTAGGGCACGCCAGGTGTGCGAGCAGTGGAGCAAAATATGAAGAACATCGAGAATTTGATGCTCACTGCTGCAATCGCTACCAAAGCGATCAAAGCAAGGGACTTAAATCCCGACATAATAGCGAACCATCCAGAAGTCTACAAAGAGATTACAGCAGGAAAAGTCAGGAGTGATCAAACAAATAAAGTGCCGTTGTGTGATTTCATCGCCAACATTGAACATGTGGCCGAAGAACTGTACATGGAAACGAAAGCTGGTAACCTCTCCCAAGAAAGGTGGTCGCAAAGTACAATTGACGCGGCATGAAGAAGAAAGGCTAATGCAATAAGCGGGAGGTGTTCTAAAAAGAATACAATATGCGTATGGCTTGCCAAAAATCAACAAAATAGTTAAGGTTGGTTTTCTTGAACTAGAGGAGCTCCTAAACCCCGAAGAGGCCCAGAAGGCTGAAGAAGAGCAGAAGGCTAAAGAAGCGCTAAGGGCTAAGTCTGAAGGGCACGCACAGATAGCTCCACCATCAAATATCAAATAAAGAATGGCATCTAGCTTAATCAAAGGGGATTGGGATATAAGAAGGAAGAGGCATATAATGGGCGCAGCACGCGAGATCAGGGGTCTAGGTAGTGCTGACAAGAGGATGCGAAACAGGAGGGAGAGAAGCCCGAACGAAGACCCGGTAACAGGCACTGCTCGTTAGACCCCAGGATGGCGATCCTACATGGAGGTGCTGCGGGATAAAAGGGAAAATGTAAAGACCAAAGATACCAACACTGTCATTAAGGCAGTACGACCAGCGTGGTCAGGCCACATATTGGTCAAATTTGGAGCAGAGGCTGACAAAAGGGAAGCATTCTGCGACGCAGTAAAGATAGTTCTCGGTAAGAGCGCAACTATATCTTCGCTCGAGACGATGGCAAAGATCGAAATAAGCGATATTCACTGCGTCACGCCGAGGTAGAAGACGCCATCAAAAGGAATCCCTTAGCGTGGGCAGGATAAAAAAGCCATAGGGGACAACGCATGGTCATCATTGACTTGACTCAAAAGGACGTCAAACAATTTCTGAATAAGGGCAAAGAAAGAATAGGGTGAGTTGTCTGCAGGATACAGCGAAAAGCAACGCCTCTTCAATGTTACAAATGCTTTGGCTATGGTCACACCACACACGTATGCAAAAGACCCGAGAGGAGTTCCCTATGTTAAAAATGCGGTGAAATGGGACACAAAAGAAAAGTGTAGTGTACAAAGGAGGCACACTGTATTCTTCGTAAGGACACTGATCCAAGACCGAATCTTAGGCACGTCTTGGGATCAGGGCAATATCGGGTTTTCAGGAAACCCTAGCCAAGACCGAATCAAAACTTTGATGACCCGCATCCTGCAGCTAAACCTTCACGGCAGTTCAACCGCCCAAAATCTACTCGGACAGTTTTTGAGGGATATGAAAGCCGATTAAATGCTGCTGAGTGAGCGACACCATGATAAAAGTTCGGCATCATGGTATCCTGATGAAACTGGTACTGCTGTTATCAGGGTCCCGAACAGTGATTTGCAGGTGGATAGCTGTGGAGGGGTGGATGGTTTCGTGTGGATTCAGTGTTCAGGGACCACCTTAGTTTCTGTGTACCTCACGCCGAAAAAATCGGTATCATCTTTCCAAGCCAAGCTTAATGCTTTCGGTGCACTGCCTCGCAAACGGCAACATGCTCATTGCGAGGGACTTCAACGCTAAAGCAATCGAATTGCACAGATCCGCGAGGCTCATGGTAATTAAAAACCAGAAATATGCCAACTTTCCGCCGTATTGGTTGTAAAGGAACCATACGTGACATTTGACTCGGAGAGTATTAGAGAACTACTCAGCCAGTGATCATCAGTGTATTCTGCTTTCGATAAGCGATGTTGTCTCCCGGCGTCCGTGCTCTCGGCTTTCTATAATTGCATGGAATACCGGAAGGATGGACGTCGCGATGTTCGTCAAGTTGCTCACAGCAGGTGCACCGCTACAGGCAAATCCGGAGGGGACAGAAGAACTGGCACCTCAAGACGTGGCGAACTCAACTATGAGCATCATCAGGACTGCTTGCGAAGCTTCTATGCCCCGTCGAAACCCCCGCACGGCAAGCCCTCAGTGTAGTGGTGGTCAACTGAAATCGCTGAAAAACGAAGGGAGTGTCACAAGCTTAGGCGAAAAGCTCAACGGGCATGGAACCGTGACAAGGCAAGCAACTGTAGTAATCGAGCAGCCACACAAGCGGACTGCTCGAAAACCTTTCCAACCCTTAACCAAAATTAATTGCAGAGTTCGACAAAAGAAAAAAAGGAAAGATTTGATTTTTTGGACTTCTGGTCATCCGGATATCGCGAACATTACTCTTGATCCAGTTCGTGTATCAACGTTGTTGGGTGTCTCAGTCGGAGTCGCGAGTGGATGTTTGCTGAAATTATCCATAATTGTGGAAGAAAAATCGGAGAGGTGGCGAGCGGGGTGAACACCGGTGTCGGTAAGAAAGATTTGTTTTTGTAGAATTAAGCACTATATGCATCTTATTTATAGTCATTCGGGTGCAAAATCGGTGCCTGCAAGTGTTTGGATGTTGGGAGGTGAGCGGATTGGTGTCAGAAGCCAATAGATGAAAACGAATGAGGATTGTGCTAGATCATGTGACGGGCTCCGCCAGAGGGAATTGCACAAGAGAATATCGTGACGGGAGCGGAGTCTCGGAGTCATCATCTGGGGAGGACTCGGCTGGTTCAGAGGATGAAGTCGAAGCAAGTGAACAATTCGATGAAGAATCTTATAAGACACTTGCGCTGCTTAGAGGTAAAAATCCAAAAATTTATAACAAAGAAACAAAATTTTTCCAAAACTTGGATGATAATATGGAAGACAAGAAAAAAAGGTTAGAAACTAAAGAGCGCAAATTGGGGGAAAAGGAACGAAGGGTTGAAGAGCTAGAGGTGCTCAGGGAAATTGGACGAAAAGAAATTCAAAAGAGAATTCAGAAGGAAGTTGCCGGTGGTGGGGAGCTGCGTTCAAGGAGGAAGAGCTGGATGAAGAGTTTGCCCCAGAAGCCCATGTCCGGCGTATGCAGGAAGTGTTTCAAAAATATAAAGGATTGGATGAGGATGAAAGCTGAAATATACTTATCGATGAAAGTCTACCATTTGTCTTGGACAAAGCAGCGCAGCAACAGCAGCCGTATGCTGAAAGTATCACAATTTCCGAGTTTGAGGACTATGCTGCAGATGAAGATGATTGTGATGTGAAAGATGTACTCATCAAACAAAGCAAGTCATTGAGAAGCGTAAGGAATCGTGGAATCAAAGTGGTAGTGGTTATATGATAGACGCTTTTGCTTTTGGATAATTTCTGTGATAAAGTTGACAGTTGGCTACAGAACAATTGTGACTTTTTCTGTCAAAATTTGTTCGGGATTCGAAACGAAATTGCATTAATGGGTACGAAAATATGTAATTAAATTTACATATAATATAGCGAAACAAGTCATTTATAATTTAAGATAGGTCACAAAAAATAGAGAAACATTATTCTCGATCATTGAACGTTTTTTTAAATATCATATCTTTTGATTAGATTTTTCTATTTAAATTAAATGGATTTAAGGTGAATAAAACTTCACCTTAAAACCATTTAATTTGTATATTATTGATTATGATTTTTATGTTTAAGCGCTCCGAAAAATGAGGTATTTTCGTTTTTGAACATTCATACTTATCAATGCTGCTATCTGAAACCAGGAGCGACTTCAAAATATTCTTTTCAGAAGACCCAAACGTAAAATAGTTGAATGTAGAGATACTCACAAGGTTTGTTGCTCCATTCCCCATGGTAGTAGGCCCATGGATTTTCTTTCTAGAGAGTTCCAAAGATTGTTTCGAAGAATTCAACATAGTATAGACAGGTGAAGAAAGGAAGCTAGGCGTTTAGTTCCAAATTTACGAGAAAATCAAACCACGTAGCTTTGAACCTTTTAAAACTAGTTTTCACATGGGATTTCTGTCAGACTGCAATCAACGAGTGTTAGTTTGGGTATTTGAAGTTCACTGGCTCAGTTAAGGGAGTGTAATCGAAGCTTTCTTTCTGTTTGTATGTTCCCGTGTTTAATTCAACTTAAATAAACCTCATGAAATTCGGTGGCATCGGATAGATTTGTATGTCCTGAGAAGCGAACTTTATTAAATGCCGCGCGGAGACTTTAGAGGTCGGTGTATATAGTCAATTATTTTTATACTCTCATTCCTAATAGCCATCTAAGGTTTACTAAAGGAAGCCATTTTTTTTGGGAGTATAATTGAGGAATGTATATAGCTCCAGTTTGGTTCGTTCAGGAAAAGGTAGGAGTAAATATGATCATGCTTGATGGGGCTGAGATCTTTTGCTACTCAATTTGAGATAAACCTCTCCTATCTTTGGATTGTCTTTAAAACGCGGAAGCTAGCCTGAAAAAGGGAGAAGCAACCTTACATTTTTATATGTTCCAAAACGAAATTATTTCTGCGCAATTGAAACCGATTCTTCATATATAGCCATAATCGTAGAATTGATCCGACATTAAAATTTGGTTGAAATGAATACCCAAAAATATAAAAATTATTGTACCACTGATGAAGAAGCAAGTGTGTGCTTCGAAACGTCGGCGTATGGGCAAATAAATAGTTACAACGAATAAAAAAGGGAAATAATAATTTTTTTATATTTTTGGTTAGCTAGTTCGTTGAAGCATCCGACATAATTTAATAGTTTGAAATGAATAATTAAATGGACATATGTTTTTAACTTGAATAATTTTCTCTTTAAAAGATCAAAACAAGAATAAAATGAACAGCATTTTTAGCAATTCGACCCTGTAAATATTCACACCTGTGAAATCTCATCTAAGAATAAAAAAATTCCAATTGTTAGCGTAAGCTTGAGATCCTAAGAATCTAATTTAATGTTTGGAGAAAGCAAGAATCAATTCCATAGTTGGTTTGAACTTCGTGTGGAAACGAATGAATAATATATTATGCAAAGTAACTTAGTTAAAAGTCTAATTTCAATTTCCGAATAAAAACCCTATGTAATCTATTAAGTCTAACTCATTGATAATAGTTTAAGGAACGTTTTACTTACAAATAATATAAATTAGATGAATGATCTTTGTTCAGAAAAATAATAAAAAAATTACTCGAGGATCTGGTGAAAACAAATATTAATTATTGTAAGATGAGAGAAAAACAATATGAATTGCTGAAAAATCTAACAACGTCGGCCTTTTCCTTTTGGTTCCTTCTGACCGGTTACAGGGCCCGGTACTGTGGAAGGCTTTTCCCACAAAAATGAGCTAGCCATCGGGTGCGCTCCAACTTTCTTTTAGTTTCAGGGACTCTCACGGGTTGAGTGGCCTCTAGTCAAGGTGCCTTTTTATAGCATAGGGTTATGTGATTCGATTGCATAGCTCTATGACATAAATTGATCACCGGTATGCTTCTTTTCTGATGGGAAGGCTCGTGCAAAGTATGTTTGTATGAGTTTTCCACTCAGAAGGGAAATGTGTGGCCGCTGCAACGTTTTTGGATCTTCATCCGGTTGGGCGGGTGCGATGGGGCACCACCATCATCTGGTTGCCCCACTCTTATTTGTGGGCCATGAAAATCGTCGGGTAACGACGAAGTTACCCTAAGTCCGTCTGTTTTGGCTTGTTTCGACTTGTTCTCTGGAACAAGCAATTTTCTTCTTTGTAGTTACATACGTTTTTCGACTTCGGTCGACCTGCTTTGAGACCCAAGAATTCGTGAATGCGAAATTCTTTTGTAGTGGGTCCTTGAGCTGGGGGAACGAACCCGCCCCATGACACCGCAACGCTAACCTGCCAGCGCCTTCAAGCGTCCTCAGACAAGGCAAAACTCGGCGGATATTAACATCTTCTTTCGCCGAGGCAGCAGACCATCGCTGCAGTCCTTTACGGACATGGTTTTATTACCTACCTTTCACTGCACAACTGCGTAGCAGCGTATAAGTCGGCGAGGAAATGCCTTCGCAAAATGATCAACAACAGCAAGGCAAATTGATCAACAAGAGCAAGATCTAGTGGACAATGTGAACAAGGATCTGTGGGGCCCAACGGAAACTTTGTATGCATGATGCGAAAAAGATGGACGAGACAGTGCGAGCACTCTTCCCCGCTCAACCCGTCCGTGTTGACGCTGTCCCTGGTGAAACAGCAGTCGAGTGTCCACTCTTCACACAGTCGGAACTGGAAGAGGCAGTCATTTCGCTGAAAGCGAGGAAGGGTTCAGGTCCAGATGGTGCTCCAACGGAGGTGTTGCAGCTTGTCTATCACCATTGTCCCGACTTACTGCTCAGAACATTCAACGCTTGCCTACGGGAAGGGGTTTTCCTGGTACAATGGAAGGTAGCGAGGCTCGTGCCGATCAGCAAGGGGGAAAAATCCCAAATTGCCGTCTGCATACCACCCGCATGCTAGACACGGTTGGGGAAAGTGCTAGAGAGACACATCAAAAGAAGGTTCACTGACGCGATTCGTGCTGCTGGGGACCGATCTCCTCGGCAGTACGGCTTCAGAGCAGGATGTTCTACCATTGATGCGATTGCAGAGGTGGTCAGCACGGTCCAAAAGGCAGAGGCATATAGTCGCGCCAAGTGACAGATCATCCTGTTGGTGAAATTTGACGTCAGGAACGCCTTCAACTCCGCTAGATGGGTGGATATTCTGGATAGACTGGAAAGCCCTTTTCAAGTTCCAGAATATCTGATGCGGCTTTTGAGGAGCTACCTAAAGGACCGAAGCCTGCTCTAAAACACGGCACAGGGTCAACGAAGGATGGAAATTACATCGGGTGTTGCCCAGGGATCTATCTTTGGTCCGGACCTGTGGAAGATGTCTTACGATGGGCTACTGAGACTTGAGATGCCAGATGAGTCGTGCTTGATCGGCTATGCGGAAGATGTTGCGGCTCTGGTCGCTGGACAGGTGCAACAGGTGCAACTTAGGCTATGTATGCTAATGCACCGAGTGAGGGGCTGGACGACAGCTCGTGGGCTCAGTTTAGCACTGGAGAAAACCGAAGTGGTCATCTTAGAAAAATGAGAATCCCTAAAGTCAGGATGATCAGTATTGGGGATATGCGAACCGAATCAAAGCCATCGGTGAAGTACCTGGGGCTACTGATCGACACGGAAATGAGTTTCTCTGCACAAATCAGGGCAACGCCAGAGAAGGCTGCTTTGGGAGTATTGGCTCTGAGTCGACTTATGGCCAACGTAGTGGGACCCAGCCTATCAAGAAGACGCCTCTTGATGAGTGCTGTAAGGTCAGTGGTATTATCCGGAGCAGAAGTATGGGGCGACGCTTTCAGTAAGGAGGTATACCGAAAACGCTTGGCACAGGTGCAAAGAAGAGGAGCACTGAGGATTGCATCTTCGTATCCGACAGTCTCTGCTAAGGTGGTGAGAGTTATTGCAGGCATGATACCTGTTGCACTCCTTGCTGGAGAGCGCCGCACTATTTACCTGCGCCAAAACGAGGATGCAAGGTAGATGGTTGTCCGCGAGGAGAGATAGTGCTCGCTCAATTAAATTGCACGAAGGGAAGGTGGACTGCCTCATCCCGGATGTGAGACCGTGGCTAAATCGAAGGCATGGTGAGACTGACTTCTATCTGACCCAGCTTTTGAGGGGGCATGGGTGTTTCGGTCTTACATGCACAAGACTGATAAGTCACGGTCCCTCGATAGTCAGTATTTATTTATTTATTTATTCCATCTTACAGACTAAACAATCCAATCACAAAATGGAACGCGAAGAACAATTACAGCAAAATTTAAATGAAAAAGAATACTAAAATGTCGATAATTAAAAGTTAAGCTAGTAGTAAGTCTCTTAGTTTTTTCTTAAATGCTATGTAAGAAGAGGGGAAAGGACCAAGCTCGAGATTATTATGATTTCATGCGGTTCTTAAGACTAGTGAATAGTAATATAAATCAGTTCTAGCATATGGGATAACGAAATATGAATTCATCCGCGATGAACGAGATGTTTGTCGGAAACGCAGCCCAGAAAAAATATTTAACGGGACTTGATGGTAGCAGAGTTTGTACAAAAAACATTGGTCTAAATAAGTTCATCGGGATATTAGGGATGGAAGAGATAGGAAAAATAAACGACTTTCATAAGGCTGATACGGCAAATTAAACTTTAGGAAAAGAAAACGCGTGAACTTTCTTTGGACAGTTTCTAAAGAAGTCACGAGATAGGAATATCGGGGGGACCAGATAACAAAACAGTATTCAAGCAAAGGGCGAACAAGACAAACAAATAGGCGGACAGAAGAAGAGATGTTATTGAATTTATGTACATGTCTAAGGATAAACCCGGAAACTCTAGACGCTTTAGTAATCACATTTAAAATATGTGCATCAAATTTGAGTTTTGGATCAAAAGTTACTCCAAGGTCTTTATGACTGAACACTTCAGAGAGCAAAGCATCATTTAATATATAATTAAAATTAATAGGAGAGTCCTTCAGAGAAAAAGTCATTTTATGACATTTAGTAGTGTTACGAAACAAATAGTTTGAAGCACACCATTCATTTAGAGCATTCAGATCATTTTGGAGGAGCTGACAGTCTAAATGGGATTTGACTGCTCGAAATACTTTGAAGTCATCTGCATACAAAAGGCACGAGGAATTAATTACAAAAGGAAGATCATTTATGAACAACAGAAAGAGAAAAGGCCCAAGAATTGAACCTTGTGGAACGCTAGATGAAGGATTAAAAGGGCTAGACGTAGTACCAGAGAGACTTACTCGACAGGGTCGACACGATAGATAAGATGACATCCAAGATAGAAGAGCATCCGAGATGCCAAGAGCTTCAAGCTTACGACAAAGAAGTAAATGATTCACAGTGTCAAAGGCCTTGGAGAAATCTGTATAGATCACATCAACTTGCAGTTGGTTATCCAAAGTTCTTGCAATACTGTTTGTGAACTCCATTAAATTAGAGGTAGTAGAGTATCCTTTGAGAAAGCCATGCTGCTCTGGAGCAATAATAGGAGCTAATGAGTTTGAGAGTCGATTATGAACCAACCGTTCAAGTAACTTTGGAAAGCAGGACAGTAAAGAAATAGGGCGATAAATGGAAACTGACGTAGGATCACCACTTTTAAAAATAGGCACAATATTAGCTGTTTTCCAATGGTTTGGGAAAGTACCAGTACTCAAACTTAGATTGAAGAGGAGAGATAAAGGAAAACTAAGCGATGAGGCTAACGACTTGACAAATATGTTTGCCAAAGCATCTGGTCCAGGGCTAATATTAGGATCAAGAGCATTGATTAAAGCTTCGACTTCAGATGCATCTGTACAAATAAAGGAAATTGGGAAGGGAAGATGATTAGGTAAGACAACAGGATACACAGCTGCAGCGGGAGAAGAGAAAGTTGAAGAGAAAAATTGGGCAAATGAGTCAGTAACTTCTTGAGGAGAAGAAACCTCTGCATCATTCCAACGGACCTTACTAGGAATGGAAGAAGAGGATTTCAGCGACCTTATATAAGACCAAAAGGCTTTGTATTATTAGCCACAAGAGAGCTATCCAGACTGCTGAAATGAGCCTTCAGAGCATATCTGATCTCTTTTTTGGAAAAAGCACGCAGCCTGCTAAAATTACGTCTTGCTTCAATAGTGCCGAGTGTTTTAAAGACACGCTGTGCCTTATGTTTTGCTCGTAGGGCACTAAGCACTCGCTTTGTAAGCCAAGCCTTATGATTTGCTTTACGGAATGTCTGAAGAGGCGTATAACAGCAAATTACCCAGGAGAGGAGGACAATGCCTGCCACACATTTTTTGCGTGTACAAAATGGGTCAGGCTGGGAAGGGACCTCTACAGGGAGATGGGAGAGCTCACCTCGGATAATATAGTTGCGGTGATGCTGGGATCGCTTGACAAATGGAACCAAGTGGCACGTTATCCTCGGGCAGTCCTAAAACATAAAAAGGATCGCTTGTCTGGCCATCCCTCTTTCCCTCTCCTCTCCCGCTAGGAAAGGGATCTCCCAGCTTGAAGGCGCATCATGGCGTAACGAAATGAGACCAGGCTCGAAGTAATTTGTCAAACGGTTCCAGGCTAGGTTCTCAGGTTGGCAGGGAAGGTGTTTAGTGGGTAGTCCAGTCGCCTTCTTGCGAGCATGGGAGTCCCACACTCTGTGAGTAAATGGCATTCACCTCCCAACACAAAAAAAACTGTAAACAATATTTTGCACTTGGGTTTTTTTTAAATTACAGACTTGAAATTTATTTGAAAATTATTCTTGAGGTGATTGTACACCCGGGTGTGTTTCAGTGTCCGGAATAAATTTTTCAGGGGGTTTTCAGTTCATGCTACGTCGGGTGAACACATACCGGCTAAAGTGTGCGAAGTGGTCGCCCTTGCCTTGAATAGTTCTTTCTTTCTATGTAAATCCTATCGGGGAGACTCCACCAGGTTAGGATAATAGATCTTGATTCCAGCTGTGTGAGGAGTGTTCGGCGGCCGCGGACAAGCGAGTGGCGCCTCCTCCGACCGTCTCCGACGGGCAAACCGGGTCCGAAGTCCCAAGCCGGAAACTGAAAAAATGTATTTTGTATTTTTTCTAAAAAATCATATTATGTAAAATTATATATTGGTCAGACTTTGTGAGAAGGTAATAGGCCATGGAAAAAACAATGAAGTTAGCATGTGATTAAAATGTCAAGCATTCGATGTTATTGGGATGAATACTAATTAAATATAAATAGCGTTTATTTAAAGGGCTTTTTCGTACTTGGAATTTCAAAACTGCATAACATGTAAATGAACAAGTCATGAATTATATGCAATAAGTCAATATACTAAGGCCGAGGTAACACCTTTCACTCTAGACCTAAATTAAACTGAAATTTCATGACATTGTATTGTAATAATTAATCGATTAAACAATAAATAAATCAGGTGTGAGACTGTTTATGCAATACTTGTTTACACCATTCCAAGTTCACCACCTACCAATAATTTATCAGGCATCAACAATCGTTGATGTATTTACCACATTTTCATCACATATCAATTCCACCCAAGTTGTGAATGTTTTTACGACCAGTGAAATGATTATTGTTCACATAAACCCGGCGATGTCAATAGCGATGGTAGTAGTCGCGTTATGAAACCCAAGAAATGCTATTACTATCTTATTGATTTATTATTTCTACATCCATAAAGTAACGATCGCTAACGTGCCTAATTACGAGATATTTATAAGTTAACCTCCACTAACTGATTTATCGACAAATCTCATCCGTCTAATGATTTTATGATATGCAACAGTTAATATGCATCCAAACAATACATACCTTGCAATCAAACCACGGGCAAGCTCCCAAAATGGTATCTTATGTGATTTCGTTCCACCCATGGTCACCATTAAAATTTCTGCTGACCATGTAGTCCCTATACTGACTAGTAGTAGCAGAAGTATTCCTATTGTATTCTTCATTCTGAAATGAGAAGGAAAAGGAGAATGTAATTAAATAAGTGGTAATTGAAATAGGAAAAAATTTATAATAGTAAGTGGCAATTTACAGATGCTCATCTAGGATAAAAAAAAATATTTCTAAGAAGTTTTAAGGTTCATTGATAAGTTATTGCAATTTCAGCTGGACATGACAAGATTGATGATGGAGCGAAATTAAAGTGCATTAAGTGGTCTGTTGTAAATAGCTGAGAGAAAAGTATCTTTCAACAGTACTTTCGCGCTAAATGGTATCTTAATTGTTTGAAGTAGTAATTGAGATTGTTCAGCACAGTCAGGGATCCAATAGCTTCTTTTATAGTTAAATTTTCTCGAAGAAGTCTTTTCATAAAGGAAAAGACTTTCGCTGAGAGGTTCTGATTGTGTTTCCCTTATCCGCAGTTACCAGTTTTTAGGCTTCGGCAGACGTCAACTAATTTGAATGAACATCGTAAATAACCTACATGGGAAAAGCTGACTTAAGACTTACTTAACGACATGATTCAATCTCAAAGTCGCAATCAAACAACTCTTCGTAATGACATTCTTATAAATTCACCTGGAGTTTGTATCTTTCCTTCCGACAAGCCAACACTGAATCTGATGGTCACGGGTGCTATTATCCCATTTGAAACGGCTTTGAGTCGACAAGTGAGTGCTATGTATTCCACTTGGACCAGGTGAAAGCTTTCACCCAACGCAGCTACTGTCCAGTTTTGAATTGTTCAACAAAAGATACTTCCTAAATTCCTTCCGTGCAAAGACATACAAATCGGTAGCATAATGGCTTGGGAAATTACGCAGCCACAGCTGAGTGAATTCGTCCACCGGTTGATATGGATATTAGCCATTTAATGGTTGATTCAAATTGCCCGTGAAATGTGGACAGCATGTCGATTTCATTCATATGCAAATTGGTTAAATGTTATAACTACCACAAAATTGTAAACACTTTGGATTTAGTCCAACAATTATTTTGCAGATAGATGAGTTATTATCTGGTAGAGAGATCAGTTAGTGATGGAGTTAAAATGAGTTCCTGGCGATTTTGAACTAATGTAGGAATTGTTTATATTTTAAGCGAAGATTAGATTTTTATAGATGGATTTTATGTCTTGGATAATTTGAATTTTGCATTTGTAGCAAAGATATACATAAAATAATCTATTAATTCATTATCATTAATTGCTTTGAAACCTTCCAGCAATATTGATACACATAAATTTAATTAACATACCTGTGAGAATTCTGTAAAATATTTATCCCCATAGCAACGCAAAACCTTAAAAAAATATTTTTTCCCACGCGAACGTGAATTCTTTGGAAATATCTTCTCTTACGAAAATTTTAGATCGGTAAAATAACTAATGTTGTATACTTTCGGATATTCAACCAGATGGACAGGCACATACCTAACAGCACATGACGTAGTCGAGGAAAAATACCTCAAGCACACAAAATATCACACTTGGCGAATACAGCATCGAAAATGGGAGCGAATTTGTGTATTTAGGCACCAAAATAATGAGAACCAGTAATGTAGAAGACGAAATAGGCCGTAAAATAAAGCTGGCAAATAAAATATTTTTTTTCAGTTTTATCGATCTTGAAAACCAGCTGCATAGACAGAAAAACAAAGCTCCAAGTATACAAATCTGTGATAGGACCTGTGTGACACATGGACCCTAGACCAAGCATCTGCAAATACGGGTCTTGAAGTGAATAATTAGAGCGAAGCTAGACGGGGATCAATGGCGAATCCGATACAATCATGAGCTGTGTGAAACTTTTGACAAGCCTAAAGTCTCAACGATTGTCAGGCTACGGAAGCTACAATTGGCTGGGCACCTGAATTGTATGGACGAACAATGGATACCCAAAAAGGTATTGCTTGGGAGAACTGAAGGCCGGAAACCAGTGGGGAAACCAAGGAAACGCTGGTCTGACTTGGCCGACGAAGACAGTTCATTGCTGCTCGGATTTCGAAATTAGAGAACGCGATCAATGGACCGAGACAGTTGGAGGTGCTATTCGCAGGAAGTGAAGGCTTGAGAGGGGCTGTGGTGCTACGAAGAAGAAGAAAGATCCACCAAAACAGTAATTTAGGATGTTTCTACTAGGTGAAACTCCACTTATGATAAAAAAAAATCAACAGGAACACTATTGCTCCACCAATGCTCTCCGCAATGGAAATCTTGTAAGAACTGTGCGAATTTCTCGGACCATTAGCAGCAGCTGCCGAGGAATAAAGCTCTGAACAACATCTTACCAGTAACATGGCGATTCCAGTGGCGTCTATTTTTAAGGATCAGTTGAGAGTTTGGATCCGAAACATCAAGTTGGGAAGGCCTTGCGATGCTCAGTGTTGACTCAACACAAAAACGTTTTGGCTGGATAGAACAATGTTCGCTTCTAGCACTATCCTGTATCCTAGATCCGAGATTCAAAAAGATGTATTTCAAGGATGAGTCCAGTCTTGCCAGGACCATAAACACAGCTACGAAACAAATACGGCAAAATCAGGTTGTATCACCTACTTGTTTCTCACTGACATCTCTCTAGACGCAGACTCTTCGCTCTCAAGTGGTTATAGTAATGATAAGGATAATAATAATTTATTTGCCATGGTTTAACTAAGTCACATAGTTCAAGTCAACAAATTTTGAAGTTGGTTAGAGGGTGAATTCAGATAATAGAGTGCATCACATATTGAAGAATTTTGATGCAGTGTATATTCCTTGCTTTCGGGTGTACCATCTTCATCTTTGTTTAAGAAGCACAGCAAAAGTATTCAGAAGATATGGTCCAAAAACCGTGCAGCAGCCCAGGCGGCATCAATAAGGAGTTCAGTTTGTATATAAGAACACCACAGGAGAGAAACAGATGGCTGAGACGTTCCCAGCAGTTTCTAAGCTTGCTTTAACATATGTTCCAGTGGTTGCGACCTGAATTCTTGGTGTATCGATTAATCAGTCAGATCAATGCGATTTACTTGCATATATTTTTCATTATCGAGAATTTCTATTGATATAAAGTCATTAGAACTCCACCGTAGACGGTGCCAAGCCCGTTTGAGAAAGGAGGAGGGAGCCCCTTGTTTCCCAAACCCATAGCTTCCATAATTCCTCATCACAAACCCCCCAATTAAATGATAGTAAAAGCTCTTGGGGTCGCACATTGGGTTTATTGGTTCCCCAATAATGTGACATTAAATGCCGAGAAATGCTAATAATTGTAAATACATCTACAGCTTTGCTACTAAATCCTACTTATACCTCTTTTGTGAGGACGTAAGAGGGTGTAGGCGAATCTTCCGCGCCTGATAACGGAATCGACGGAATAGCCATGCCGTCGGAATGCAGGTTGGGCGACGGGTTAACTCCCCGTCCCTGGAAAACCTTAAAATATTTCGGAACCTACAGATGGGCCTCGAAATGGATTCGACTCACGGCAACGACCTCGCAAACGAAAAAAGGACTATGGCATTGGATCCTGGAATGTCAGATCGCTCAATTACCCTGGTGCTGTTAAGGACGTTTTACAACAGCTCAGTCAGTATCAATTAAAAATAATGGCTGTCCAGGAAACGAATTGGACTGGAAACAACAGAGATCACAGACAATATTCAAAAGAGGGAAGCCTACTGAAAAAAGAGAAGCCGGAGTGGCCTTCATTGTGGATCCGTATAAAAGCGAAATTCCTCAAAATCTGGCTGATAAATATTCACGCACGATGAAACAAATGACAATGGCCAGCGCCTGATTGACTTTGCATGTAGCAGAAATCTAGTCATAAGTTCGGCTTGCTTCTCACATTGACGCATTCATAAAATGACCTGGGTATCACCGGATGGCAACACACAAAACCAGAACGATCATGTTCTGATCCAACAACGTTGGGCCTCGAGCATACTTGACGTCCGTACATACCGAGGAGCCAATTGTAACTCAGATCGTTACTTGATGAAATTAAACTATCGATGTCGTATGTCAAAGGCATATTCAGCGAAGACCAGCCCGCTACAAAAATTTTACATCGAAAGGCTCCAAACGGCGACTGTGGCCGAAAATTTCACGGAGACCCTCGATAACCAGCTGGCTCCCATCTTATCAGACGCATCGTTAAAGCGAGCAACGAACTCTGGATGGAAGTGAAAGCGGCTATCAGGACCGTGGCAGAACAGACGATCGGACATCAAGCCCGGTGCGACAGGAATGATTGCTTCGATGATGAGCGTCAGAATGCGTTGGATAAAAAGAATCAGGCGTACGAAGAATACGTTGGTAGGATAACCAGGACGAAGAGAGAACACTTTGAAAATCTCAGAAGAGTAGCGAATAAGATAATTAGAATTAAGAAGAGAAAATACTTTGACGACCAATTTAGAAGTATAGATGTAAGTTTAGCGAGCAACAACACAAGACAAGCATACAAAGTAGTGAAAAGCCTGAAAGGTGGTTACCAGTCCAAAACCACGCTCTGTCGCTGATGAAACCAAGATTAAGGAAAGATGGGCATCATATTTCAAGAACCTCCTTAATCCTCCGCATAGCTCCAGAACATTGGAGCCTACAGATGTCTGTGGAGAGCGTCCATTGGCCCCACCAACTTTGGATCAAGTTTGTTCCGCCATCAAAGCCCAAAAGAATAATAAAGCACCGGGCATTGATGAGATTCCAGTGAAGTTCATCAAGTATGGTGGCAGTAGTGTTCATCAAGCTATTCACAAAGTCATCCAGCACATTTGGCGACAGAAACGTTGCCAAAAGAGTGGAGCCAATCAATTATATTCCCTATCCACAAAAAAGGTGACAAGCTACAGTGCGAAAATTATAGAGGCATATCACTACTGTGTACGGCGTACAAAATATTTTCAAAGATCTTAGAAAATAAAATCGGATCATACGCCAGCATTATTATTGCGGAGTATCAAGATGGTTTTTGGAGCAGGTTGATCAACGATAGACCAATTGCTCACAGTCAAGCAGGTACTTAAAAAGTGCTAGGAGTACAACATATACGTACACCAAATTTTCGTTGACTTGAAGTTAGCATAAGACAGTATTGATCGTAACGTACTGTACCAAATAATGCTTGGTTTTGGCATCCCAGCCAAATTAGTCCGTCTTACCAAAATAACAATGACGTCGACAACCTCCCAAGTCCGCATCAATAACCAACTCACCGATGCCTTTGACACAAATATCGTACTATAACAGGGAGATGGACTGGCCCCATTGCGATTCAATTTGGCTCTGAAGTACGTCATATGGAAGCTACCTGTCGATACGCGAGGTACATTACTATACAAGTCGAGCCAAGTAGTGGCCTATGCGGACAACATCAACATTCTGTTGCGGTCATTAACAACTGCCAAAGAACTCTTCCTGAAACTCGACAGCGAAGCAAAACTAGTAAGGCTACAAATCAACGAAAATAAAACAAAGTTCATGACGCAGTCGAGGAAAAATACATCAAATACACAAGATGTCACAATTCGCGAATACAGTATCGAAAATGTTAGCGAATTTGTGTATTTAGGCGCCAAAATAACGAAAACGGGCAACGAAAGAGACGAAATACGCAGAAGAAAATAAAATATTCTATTCATTTTCATGTTGAAGGCCAGCTGCATACACAGGAAAACAAAGCTCCAAGTATACAAATCTGTGATAAGACCTGTGTTATGCTATGGGTGTGAAACATGGACCCTAACCCAAGAATCCGCAAATATATTGAACGCGTTTGAGCGACGGATCCTGAGGCGAATAATCGGAGCGAAGCTAGACGGGGACAAATGGCGAATTCGATGCAACCATGAGCTGTATAAAATTTTTGACGAACCGGAGGTCTCAAGGATTGTAAGACTGTGGAAGCTGCAATGGGCTGGACACATGAATCGTAGGGACGAACAACGGATACCCAAGAAGGTATTCGTTGGGAGAACTGAAGGCCGGCGGCTAGTGGGGAAACCGGGGAAACACTGGTCTGACTCGGTCGACGAAGACAGTTCATCGCTGCTCGGGTTTCGGAATTGGATGACGCGGTCAACGGACCGAGACAGTTGGAGGCCCTGTTTGCAGGAAGCGAAGGCCCAAAAGGGGCTGTAGTGCTAAGAAGAAGTCGAAGGCAGTTTTCTTCTGCATTGCGATGTGCTCTGCGGTGAGTTGTCAATATTTTCTCCTCTTGTTCCACCTCACTGGTGAGATCTTGAACCAACTTTCGTGTGAATTTTATTCTGTAATCACGAAAGTGGTGAGGGTAAATTTCCTGGATGTTTCCCATGATTTCTTCGTTTCTCATAAGGCCGTTAACTGTATCAGGGTTCAAATATCTTTTGCGAATATCTATGAGGTTTGTAGTACTGTATTGGGACTTTTTCAGAATGTGTCTTGTATATTTATCAAACGGATGGATTATTTGGTAACTGTCCTCTTGGTCGATTTCGAGGATGATTTTTTTCCGGAAAAAATTGATAGGGGTGTTCACGATAGAGATAAGGTCATGAGAAGAACTTTCTCACTGTGCTGAGTCATGGTTAAAGAGTTAGCTTCTGTAGATTAAGGAGGCCTTGATAGGGAGTCGGCGACGATATTTTGTTTGCCAGGCTTGTATTTGAGCTCGTAGTTAGACTCTTCGAGGATCGCTTTCCACCGTTTTATCTTGCTGTTAGCGTTCTTATTGCTGAACGCATAGGTTAGCGGTTGGTGGTCCGTATAGATCCGTGCGTGATCCGTAGAGATAACTTCTCAAAGAGTTTAAGGCCCAAATTATTGCCAATATTTCTTTTTCGTTAGCAGCGTAATGTTCTTGTGTCTTATTAACGGTGCTGGATAGAAACGTTATTGGTCTATTGTTTTTTGAGAGTACGATGCCGATGGCATATGTGGAGGCGTCTGTTGTGAGCTCGAAAGGTTTAGAGAAATCTGGGTGAGCGAGTACCACCTCTTTGGAAATGAGCGAGTTTTTAATATTGTTAAATGAATGCAAGGCATTTTCATTCAGGTGTATTAATTTGTTTTTAAAAAGGTTTTTGGACACACGTCCATCCCTCCCCTCTTAAGAGGGATGTCAGTGGATTTACTTTTTTCGCATAGTCGCGAATAAAGCGGCGTTAGTATCCCGACATTTCGAGAAATGAACGTAGGTCTTTCAATGTTCTGGGCGGAGGAAAATTAGCAATTGCCTGGACTTTCTTCGGATTGGCTTTTATTCCACTTTTGCTAATAATGTATCCCAAGAATTCTATCTCCTCGTGTAAGAACTCACACTTATCAAGCTGGATTTTAAAATTTGCTGCTGCTAGGATAGAGAATACTCGTTCGAGGTTTTTGAAATGTTGTGTTGTATCTTTCCCAAAAATGATGATTTCCTCTATTAATATAGCAACTTTTGTCTATTTAGTTTATGAATTTTTGCTTAGATGGGATGTTCTGATATTTATATTGTTGACTGATTTGGAAACGTGTTGCTTTAGAGGGATACATAATCCTATGTCGATGGTCATATAATTCTTCTTAGTGTGTATTACAACATTAAGTTCCTTTAAAGTATCATTTCCGATGATACCATCAAATGCTACAATACTGGGTAATATGAATAACTTAAGTTTTTTTGTATAAGGGCCGAAAGGACTTATGTAAGAATGGTGAGTAACTGACTTGGCGTAAAATTACTGCTCGTTAATAAAAGGATACTCAATATGACGTGGCTTAATATAGTTGTTGTTAGACCCTGTGTCTATGAGGAATTTTAATAGCTCTCCACTCCTTAATTTCAGCTGGAAATATGTAAGTGAAGAGCGGTTCAGCCTGAAATATAGATGTCGTTGAGGTGTTCTGTACCGTCTGTGGTTGGGTTACCTGTTTCGTTAGAATTTTCGATCTGTGAAGCGGGGTCTTGATCTGTTTGGGAAGTTTCAGTCAGTTCGGTTGAAAATGGTTGTGTGTCGCCCTGCCTTAGGTATTCTAGGAAACCTTCTTCGTCTTCAAGTCCAGGGCTGCCAAATACTTCGTCATATGCTTCTGGCGTTATATTATGATTGCGGGTTGTAAAATGGGTACGCTGAAATTTATTAGGAAGTTGTGGTACTGGCTCCTGTCTTTTATGAGCGAATCCATGATTAAAGCGTGGTCGGTTAATGTAATTTGCGTTACGAGAGCGCAGACTTTGATCGACATCCATTGGTTCGGGTCTATTTGGTTTTTGGGGTAATTGTCGAGGGTTTCGAAAGAATACGCGTGGTTGATTATGATATTGCGGAGGCCTCAATTCTTGAGGGTAGTTCACTAGTTCGGGATAAAATCGTCGTCTTGGCGCGGGAAAAGGCGCTGGTTAGTGGTTATTCGAGAACTGTCTTCTAGAAGGTACTGGTGGTGCAATTTGGGGGTTTGATCGATTGGTACGGGTATGTGTATTATTCGCATGTTGTGTTCGATAGTCAATGTTGTGTAATTTCAGGCACAAATGTAAGGCCTGCGGTAGATCAGCAGATTCTTTCATGCTAAGGAGTCTAGAAATGTCATCTTTAAGTCCCCAAACGAAGATGTCGAGTGCCTTGTCTCTATTACATCCAAATCCATTGACCCAAGTTTATTTAGGATTAGTGAGAGATGGTGGTACGCTGTTTGGTAGAATTCTGAAACAGTATTTGATCCCTGAACCAGCGTCGTCATCTGGTACTCTAAAGTTCCCAGGACACGCTTATCGGCGTAGTGAAGTGTTAAGCACTTTGAAATTTTCTCCCAGTTTAGAGGCGTGTTATACGACTCTAGGGCAATATCAGCTTGCCCTACGATTTTGTTATGGATCACGTACAGAATACCGTAATATTTTAGTATTCCCCGCTAATTACTAGATATTCTTAATATCCGATCAACGGATTCCTTCCTGGAACTAAATTCTCCCCGGTTACTGGAAAAATCTCTCAAACTTTTAACGACGTCAGGTATCTTGTCCATGTCGGCAGGATTACCGTCGTTATTTGTATGACTGGGATATTGACATCGTTGTTTATATCGGCAGCTGGGTTCATGAAGGAGTTAAACATTTGTCTGCCTTGCGCTTGAAACGTTGCGGTGACAATTTGAGTGATGATATTCCTAGTATCCTCACCAATCACTAAATTATTATGAGCGACCGGTTGGGGCCCCTGTTGAAGTTGGGGCTGCGCGGGTGCATTTTGAGCAACAATTTCTAAACGCGAAGGCCTAAGAAGATTGTTTTGGTTTGCCATAATCAATTAAGTTTACGGAACGAAGGCACCAGGTGGATATATTGCTTAATGTGCTTCACAAAAACGAGATTTCTTTTCTTCCGAGAACTTTGTCACTTTTCAAACAAACTTTCACACAAAAATGACTGAAAAAGATACACGAGAGCCTTTTTACGATGACCAACCACAATTTTGAAATTAAGAAAATAATGAATATGTCGACACAATAGGATTTGTATTGGTCATAGATAATACTTGGATATTTATTTTCTGGATATATAATTATTGTTTTGAAATAATATAAAATGTGTTTATTTTCGTATATTCCGGATTGAAATATATCATAAGTTTCACTTTATGAGTTTCACACCAGATATATTAATATTCCAACAATTTCCACAAAAATTCTTCATATGGGCAAAAGAGTTTACTCTTTATATTGTGTTCAAATTATGTCGGTATTTTTCCAAAAGGAAGACTTGCATAATTATGTATATTGTCATCCTCGTGATCGTTGAGTTCCTCCTAGGCTGCATGCGTATCTCGGTTCGGCTTTGCGTGTTTCACTGATCCTTTTTGCTCTGCCTTGTTTATTGGTTGAAACTATTGGGAGCCTTCCCGAATTCGGCTTGGTCTTCAGCACTTAGTTGTAGCGGTATGAGATAAGAGCCAGATCGTTTACGTTTTTGATTCACAGCACCAACTTTTAATTTGTTCAATGGACCATTGGCCAGCATCAGCGCAATGTGTTAAGACCGATTAAGGCTTAACATACATATTATCTTGCGATAATTTGGTCTATCCAATTAACACCACGCGCGATGCAGCTCCATATTTATTCTTTTACAAATTTAATTTTTAACTTTCAAAACTTTTAACAATTTTCTATTACAATTTCAAAATTACTAAATGAGTCGCGTATTTAAATACTTCCGAAAAAAGACTAATTCCGCAGCGATGCTCGTAGACTTTTATTACTGTTTTTTGCCGAATTGCAGTTTCCGTGAATGCAGGAAAATGCATTCGTTGATGTCTGGCTGTCTTCGCGGGAATCGCTGACCTTTCCGCGAACGTGGAAAAATGCATTCTTCGATGTCTGGCTGTTTTCGTGGGAATCGCTGATCTTGTTTTTTTTTGCGGATGGTGCTAACTTCGATGCTTGGAAAAGGTTGGTGGATGACGGCCGTTAAGTGATATTCTTTGGAGGTATAAAGAGGAAGGCAGAATAAACTTGAAGCATAGTCCTGGCCATCCAGAGGTTCTAACGATGCTTGAAAAACGCGCTATCGTCAGGAAAATCGTAAATTAATTACTCCAAAAACTGTAAGTGAAGTTTTCGCAGAATTAAAAAAAAAGTGGGATGTGAAAAAGTGCGCCGAGTTTTGAGAAATGCTCAATATAATGGACGTGTTGCACGCAAAAAGCCATTCATCAGCGAAGTGAATAGAAAAAAAAGTTTGAATTTCGCTAAGGATGCTGATTATTGGGATGACGTAATTTTTGCCGATAAAAGCAAATTTAATAAGGGGCCATTTCCACATAAAGTGGGGCTCCTCCTTAAAAACCACAAATATTGTTTTTGATACCGTAAGCTTAGAGAAGTTACCACTTTTGATCTACGTATAAAGTTTCGTAACTGCATCTGTTGTAGTTTCCAAGAAAAATTACCGTGATACAGTGCCTGCCACAAGCTACAGCTTTGGCAAGGTCGATGGACACTTTTCAGGAGCTGCTACACTGCACCATCCTCTAGGTAGCCAGGTTTTTTAGTTACTAGGTAATAACGGTTGCAGTTTTTTTAACTTCATTCATTTTCCCGCGACAGTATCCCAAGTTCTGTCTTGGAATCCGTGGATATGGGGGAAAATAACAAATACAGGGAACTTTTCGTCGCAAAATCAAGCTTCACGCGGAAAGTGAGGAAAAATTGACAGCGTTTCTGTGAGACGTTTGGGGGAGGGACATAAACATTTTTTGGGGACCATACCTAAGCCGGGTCGAAAGCTAAACCTTGAGGGAAGCAAAGGAAAATCTAAGCCCCAGCAGCCAAGCGTGGTATTTACCAATAAAAAGAGGGTACATTCTTTAGTTTGCTATAAGCTTGACCTGGAGACATTCAGGGATAGCGTTGAGAGGGTACGCACACGAAATTCTACAAAGGAGCCAGAGTTCAACGTAATGGTGAACAGTTCTTCACGAGCTTCATCCCACCCTAAAATAGCTGAGAACTATACCAACCTACCTAATTTTCTGAAGTGTGCGAAAGTGGCTTCCTACACCTATACTCTTCCACGAGAGAGAAAATTAAATCTGCTTCTCAAAGGCGTGCATCGTTTGTATGATGAGAACGATGTCATAGCTGAGCTGAAGGAACATCTCGGAGAAGATACCCTATCAGCGAAAATGTTTTCGACGATAACGAAAAAAGGTTGCTTCCAGTTACATAAAGTTCCTACTGTATCAGAAGCTACAATGGGAACGTCTACAGAAAAAAATGAAATTCTCAGTACTTTAATTGCCAGAGATTTGGCCAAGTCGCTTTTAATTGAAGTTGGATTCATAAAACGTGACAAGCAACACAAGTCAATTGAATACCCGATCTCGGTGGACAAGAAAAAAGAAGAGGATTTTTGTATCAACTGCGATGATAAGAGAAACCCTGCGAGTTTCAGAGGTTATCCTAAAGCCAAAGAAGTTTAGGGGAGGAGGAAAAATCTCCAGAAGAAAAAAGAAGAAAGGAGGGAATTCATCACTCCCTCTATTAAAAATACTGTACAAGAAGGGGCCTCGCACTCTAGCCTTTTGAAAAGTGTAAAGAAGCAGCCCACACCTCAGCCCATATAACAACCCATACATCAGCCAGTGCGAAAACCACAGCAGTCACAGAATAACCGAAATACGGTTTAGAGCACTGACTGTCAACAATTTTTCGGGTGTGACTTCACTACTCCTAGTGCGAAAAAAGCTGCATACTTACAATTTGCCTTCAAAGTATGTTGTCGTGATGAGTTCCATTAAACTCTCCATCCTCAACATACGAGTAAATTCACTAGCTCCACGCTACGGAAGGAATTTTGTACAAGCATACTTGAACGTCTATGGACCAGAATTCTTATTTATAACGGAAACAAGACTCAAAAAAAGACAGAGAATGCATCTGGGAAAATACAAGATTATCAGAGTGAATTCTTGGAGTTGATATAGCTCACAACAACCACCTAAAAGTCCAAAGGCACTGCCTTCCAAGTCTGAAATGTATTGAAGTAGATATAATAATCTCCATGCTGGGGATCTATGTTTGACTTGGAAATCTAGTGAGGGAACTTATTGACGACTTAGAAACAGTGCTTCCTCTGTGCAATAAATTCGATCTCTATGGCATGGGAAGTGATTTTAATGTGAAGTATTCCTTATGGGGAACTATTGCATCTAATGGCTACGGAACAACTTTCTCTAACTGGGTTCATTCAAATATGGATCTCGCACTGATTGCCCCGAAAGAGCCTACTTTCTGCCGAAGCTCGACCATTATTGACTTCTTCATCGTGTCTGTCAATCTGGTAAATCTCTCACACAGTTGGAAGAATTTCGAGTGTGGAGTTCTTGATGCTGAGTCTGATTATCTTTTGGTTGAGCTGAGCTTAATAGTGAAAAAGGGTGTGAAACTTGAGGTTGAGCATCCTCAACTTTTCATTCTATACAAACGAATCGATTGGGGAGCAGTTAGTGCTGACCTTGTCGAAAAATTGAAAGGAATTTCGATCAAAAGATCGAAAAATCTTTCTATTCCTGAAATCGATGAGGAAGTCGCATGTATAAATTCAACCCTGGCTACGGTCATCTCAAAGATCTCCATTACGAAATCCTTGGCAAATTACCTTCATCGAGATCCACCAGAAGATATCTTTGAGTTTCATCGTAGAGGTAGTCGGCTTAGAAAGCTACTCGCAAGAATCTACCCCCGCAAGTAAAATATGGTAAAATGGGTGTATGAACGTATTTATATAGTGGTTATGTCTCTAAACCCAATGATCTGGAGGAAAACCATGGCTTTTGCTAGCGAGCGATTTGAACCAGCCCTGAAAAGTATCAAACCAGGTGTTTGTATGTTTTCTCATATCAATAGGATAACTTCCAGAAAAAGGCTGCCCGGGGTCCTCATCATGGGTCCATGCTCATGGATGACAAAAGTACCGCTAACTGTTTTGCAAAACAATTTTCGAAAGTTCTTCAAGGAGAGAAAGCAAGTGAGGACTCTTCCGTTACTTCGTCAGTCAGTAGCACCACAACGAATTTCGACAGGGACTATGAGCAATTGTGCTTGGCAAGGTTCTTTGATTCCAATCCCTGTGACGCACCTACTAGCCATGGTCTGTTTATCAGTCCTAAGAGAATAACTTTATTGGCACTAGGGCAAAATTTCGAAAAATCAGCAGCGGCTATTGGAGTCTCCAATTACGAGTATATGCTTAAAAGGCTTCTGCATGTTTTCTTTGCTCTCCTCGCGATCATGCTGAATAATTGCATCAAGATTTACTGCTTGAAAGGGTAATACTTGAGGCCATCATACAATTATCTGCGGGGGCAAGAATTGTGCCGGAAAGACAATTTGGATTCAAAAAAGCTCACTCCATGGTTTTCTTTGCTCTCCTCGCGATCATGCTGAATAATTGCATCAAGATTTACTGCTTGAAAGGGTGATACTAGAGGCCATCATACAATTATCTCCGGGGGCAAGAATTGTGCCGGAAAGACAATTTGGATTCAAAAAAGCTCACTCCACGGCGGATGCTATTGCCATGTTACGAGCAGATATAACGAGAAGTTGGCGCAACAATAGCTTGTTGTAGCTTGCAAGATCGATGTGGGGTAAGCCTTTGACTTGGTATGGATCAATTGGCTTCTCTACAAAATAATAAATTTTTGCTTTTCGGCCCAGATTGGAAAAATTATAGGCTGCTTCATGAGGGGACGAACTGCCTTTGCAGTGGCTGGTGGAGCTAAGTCAGACCCATTTTGGATCGACTCTGGGGTTCCACTGGGGTCTATATTAGGCCTTTTTCTTTTCAACATATTCACCTCCGGCGTCTCAGATGTAAGAGATGAATATAAGCCAGGAATCCAGAGAAACCTCTTTTTTGCCGACTTGTTAGGGCGGTCATCCGTGCACACTTTGCGCTTTGGTAAAACGAGGCTCCAAAAATGATTCGAATCTCTTACTGCATATAACCGGAAACGGCAAATCAAGATAAATGCAACGAAAAGTGAATTGTGTCCAAGGATCTCCACAAAAACGTTGGTCGTCGTGCAAGACGATTAAGTTGAATGGGCAGATGGTGCACTGCTCCAGGCAAATGAAGTACTTGGGGGTGATTTTCGACAGGAAGGCTACTCTCAGTGCTCACGTTGATAATATATTGAAAGAAGTGACTTATTCGTACCATTTTCTTGTAGCTCTTTTCAGGAATCATTCAACAACAAGCAAGCGAGACGAGGTTTTGGCCTATAAAACGTTGATTCGTCTAATCATCACATCCCAAGTAGCAATTGGGGCTCGAAACGGTTAAAAATTGCAGTATGAACTTCTTTAAGATTTATATAAAGCCTGTAATCAGAAGATTTGGTATTACCGAAAAAGTTTCTGTTATAAATGCTCCTAAAAAACCTTAATCCAGCGGTTTTATGGAGAGTTTAGATTAAGCTTGCATTAAGTTTCGGAAATACTTCTTATAAATACTGCTAGCAGTTGTGGCTTTCATAATGATTCGAACAACACTTTTATGGAACTAGATATTCAAGCTTTGCATAAGGGCCTCCGTAAAGTCAGAGTGGAAGCTTTATAGAAACTGTATTTTAAAACTTCGATTTAGCTTGCAATCATTTATTTACGGAGCCTTTACAAAGGCTCTTGCCAACCCAAACTTGTATAACTTTCAAAATCGAAGCTTGTTTATATTTTATGTGACGTGCATAATTGAAAGTGAGGAAATGTTTCCGTCATGGAAAAAAACGAAAAGATCGGGGAATTCCCACCGAATTATTGTGAAGGAGCAACAAAAAATTTTAACTAGAGCTCTTGAGTTAGATATGGTATCCAGGAGGGATTTAAGAGAAGTCTGCAGTCAACCATAGGCATCTACATCAAAAATTTCCGTAACAGCTAGTGAAAATTAGAATTGTAGTACTTCATCTCGTGATCTGGGTACGTATGATCGAAGTGATTCATTTAAGGTATTAACGTTTGTATATTATTATGTAGATATTGAAAAAACAACCAGCATAATCGTAAAAGATGCAAAGAACAGCGGAGGTGCATCATTGTGTGTCTACGAGTCGAGCGAAGACGAGGAAGACTTTGAAAAAAACGTTAACCTTCGTTCGAGTTTAAGAGATTGGGCAATGGAATATAATATAAACCATTCAGCGTTGAAAGGGGTAATGGATATAATCAACGTCCGTTTGAAAAACGATAGGAATGTTCTGCCGCAAGATCCACGAACACTGTTGAGAACACCCCAATCACTCAATATTTTGGTACTTGGCGATGGAGAGTACTGGCATCATGGTTTAGTAAATTGCCTGAATAAAATATTTTACAATATCGCTGAGCCTACAGCGATATCATTGAAAGACAGAATTTTGGCCAATTTTATTCAACATCGCAGAAATGCCACAAGTACCAGCAATGGTTATTGGGATATTTTGCGGGAAGACTAAACCGAATAGTTTGGAATTATTTCTTAACCCATTTGTCGATGAAATAAATAGCATTATGGCCAATGGTGGAGTATACATAAACTTTAAAAAAGTAGAAGTACATATTAGATGTGTGATATGTGATTCGCCAGCACGAGCTTTCGTCAAAGGCAAATATAACAATGAAACCGATGCCTGTTCCAATAAAAATCTTTTCATATTTTCAGGAGTCGCTAATTTGAATTCTCAGCATGGCTGCTTGAAATGTACCACCATTGGTGAATATAGTTATGAGAGCCACACAAATATATTTCCACGAACGGAGTGTGAGAAACGCACGAACCAAAAGTTTCGGGAGAAATTATATGGATCACATCATAGAGCCGATTCTCCATTTTTGAAACTAAACATAGACATGATCGAACAATTCCCAGTCGGAGTTGAGTTGCATTTGTTTCATCTAGGTGTTCTGAAACGCCTTCTGCTTGGTTGGCACGACGGAACATACCGTAATACCGACACAAAGTGGAGAGCTCAAACGATAAATGAGGTTTCCGAATATCTCTATAAATGTACGATGCCTAGAGAATTTCACCGAGCTGTGAGAGGGCTAGACTGTTTGCCGCATTGCAAGGGAACCAAAGATCGTACCTTCTTACACTATATAGGATTTGTTGCACTAAGAGATCATTTGACACTGGAAGTGTACGAACATTTTATGCTTCTTTTCTGTGCGGTGAAAATTTGTTCTTCTGCACAGTACTTTCATATGCTTCCATTGGCTCACACGATGCTTCTTCAATATATTGAAATATTTGCAGAAATTTATGGTGAGCAGTATGTTACCAGCAACATTCACAATCTATCACATTTAGTGGCTGAAGTAGAAAGATTTGTTGAGCTTGCTTCCTTTAGCACGTATCCGTTTGAAAATATGCTTGGTAGAACTAAACGCCTACTGCGACACGGAAATCGTCCTCTGTCTCAAATTGCTAGACGAATCATGGAAGATATGATTAGTATGGAGCCATATAATCATATTGACACTGAAAAGCTTAATCTATCCCATCTAAACTGCATATTGACCAAACGAAATAATGGAGAAAACATCCCGGAATCGTTAAAATCGTCAGATAATGTTGAACTATCGTTTTATTCAAAAATCCAGCTGAACAATTTTTGCCTTGGTACAGATCCATCAAATTGTTGGTTTCTTTCTTAAGAGAATAAAATAGCTTATGTCACTAACATAATATTTTGAAGCAGAAAATATATACAATTATATTGCATCGAATTAAATACAAAAGAAAATTTTTTCACACTCCCATTTGAGTCGAGACATTTTAATATTTTTTGTATCCATCGCGATGCTTACCTGAAACAAAACGTAGCACGACTATTTAATATAAGTAACGTAAAATGCAAGCTGGTACGCCTTTTTTATCATGATCTATTTGTATACATGCCTCTTTTGAACACCAACAACTAACTAAATATTGAAAAATATGTTATGAATAGTTTTCAAGACATTTATTTTTGGTTGACTCAAAAAATTCATTAAATACAAGTAACAAAATTAAAAAAGATTCATTATAAGTAACAAAATAAACGTTGGTTTCTTTAATAAAAAAATGTTGTATTCAATCTAAATGAGATTGGTTATCCTCGTTGGAGCTGTCATGATTATGTTGATCAATATTTGTTACATTCGCCGTCTTTGATTCATGATGTTTCAATGATGGTCTGTTTCGACGTTTCACCCGAGAGCCCGCATAGCCGGTTGGGCGAAGCGCCTTGCAGAATTCGATATGATTTTTTGAAAGAAAATCTTTCAAAGTCTTCTTTGTATATTTCGTATCAACCGACTGAACTACATCAAGGAACAGCTGGAAAGTTCGCGAGAACTTTTGGAAGCATTCCTTTTTCGATTTCCTAGAAAGACCGGTCCACGTTGTGAGTGTGAACAGTCGCCGGGTAAATACAAGGTCCACGAGCGCGTAGGCCACATCGTCCCCTTACATGCCACTATTTTGGCCGCAAACAGACTGAATTTTTCTGATCTAAAGTGAAAGCAAAATAGAGATATTACAAGTAACGCATTTATTTAAAACTTTACCACTTCTTGCGCATATTCGCTATCTTTTAAGTTCTCCTCAAAATCAGCTAGCTTTTCGAAAGCATCCATTCGGTTGAATGCAGAATTAATCAACACGGGCTGGGATGATGAAAATGGGAACTTTAAAGACTCCAGCGATGCCAAAATTTTATCCTGCCCCTTTGCCAGGTAATCCAATGTTGCAGCGTGCTTGGCTTGCGTTTCAATTATGGCAAGAAGTGTGCTCATAATTGAGGGTTCAGACAAAGTAGTACCTTCACTAATTTCTACGTCATCAAAAACTAGTTCTTGCGCGGATGGTTGAAAATCACTTTCATTTTGAAAAATGTACGTGATTTGGCCAGAATTCGTTGTCATATTGTTTATTGTGCTGCTTACGAGTTGAAGTGGTTTTGTAAGGCCGCTAGTAGAAACCGGCTTTGAATTTTCCGTAATTGAACTATACGCAGTTGACTTTTCTGATGAAATGAACTGGGTGAAAAGAAAATGCTCAAATTATTATCACTTACAATGTGCTATTCATTTATTATCTCGTTGTAGTTTGTTCGGTTGGCGTCCCCGTTTTCAACAAAAACTTTTCTGGAAGCGGCAGAACGCCTAGGAAACATTTTTTTTTCTTACTGGCTCCTCCATCTCACTAGTGTCGCTGCGATTGGACATGTTTTTCACTTCCTGAATAGCCTCCGCATAAGAACTAATATTGCGGCGCTTCACAATGCATGGGTATTCAACCCATCCGTCAGTTACAGCACCGAGCGGCTGTAATGGGGTTTTAATTGCTTTGCCAAGCAATTTATCCGGTGGCCACATAAGTTTTCCCGATATCTCCCACACTGATGGCACTGCAGCTATCTTTTTGATTCCACCTTCAAACGTTTCGATCACTTTAAACTCCATGTTTCACAATGCACCTCAACTCACTATGCACAAATTTGCACTGCCGTTTGGTTCGAAGTTTTTGGTTGTGTGTCCAATACAAACTGAAAGCTCGGTAAATGCTGTAAGCAAAACCGCTTTCGAAGCTTTGCCGAAGTTTTCATGCATAGTTGCAGTGTACAGTTTTTAATGTTTTCTGTTAGGTAGCGCGTAAACAACGAACGCTTGCCACTTCACAAGAGATCGTATATACAAATTTTCGTGCCCTTAAATTTCTGCCAAATACGTGATGTAAAGTTTCTAAAATATTATTGTTCGCAGCATCTATCGAGGTTTCAGCTCGCTTATAATATACAAAGACCTTTTATTTCAGTACAAGATCTTTAACTCAGCCAGAAAAATGGACTTCCGAATACATTATTTTGAACAGCTTTGCTTTGAGGAAATATCGCGAAGGATACTTAAATATCGTTACATAATCAGAAATGAAGAAAAATATATTTTGTTTTCATTTCGATAAAATATAGTTACATGTATTTACATGTTTTCTTCCCAAAGCATGACATTGACTGCAAGCTACTTTTCGAAAAGTCTCTAGCAAGGTGGAAATAGTTTAGCTTGATTTGAGAATTAAAAACAATTACTCTTCGCATACGCTAAAATTGTTCTCTTCTGCTGGACCAAAATGGATTTTGCATGTTTTGCTATGATATTGCAATGAAACACCACTTCTCATAAGCATATTTTGCTTTAAGCGTTTTTAGAGAAGCTTAATAGAGATCATAACATATATAGAAGTGGACGAATTTAAAACCTGTATCTGCATATTACAGGTTTGGCTCAGAGGTAGAACGTCGGACAAAGGAACGCAGGAACCCAGGTTCAAATCCCCACGCAAGAGTATTTCATCATTCCATTCTTGAATACAATTTAAATATGTATAACAAATTAACATACAGATAATACGCCAGAAATACTATGCTAACTGAGTGCGGTATCTAAATGGAAGGAACATTCTTATATTTTAAAAGTTTGCTTGCTTGTGTAAAACTCTCATAAATTGCTTGTAAAAGACCTTTCCGAACCTCACTAAAGAAGCGATCAGCTCTTGATATTAGTCTCCGTAAAAGAAGTATCCCTTTCTCAGCGAAGTACCGTGGAAGCAGAAAAAATTATAAGCCTCCTTTAGGTCTTTTGGAGAATTCAATGAAACATACTTACCGAATCAAAGTTTAGAAACATTAACTTCCTTAAGTCTTTCTTTAGGTATTTCCTTTAGGTCTTTTAGAGGAGCCAATGAGACTCGCGAGAGATGTTATGAAAGCTTTTACAGAGCCACTATAGATGTAAACAAGCTTCGGTAAACTAAGAAAATGTTCTCCTTTTTAGCCTTGCCAAACCTTTTCAGAAGCTGTAAAGAAGCAAAATAGGCAGCTCTATAAGACTTATTAGATGTGAAATTGCTACTTGGAATATGCGGTGATGATATGGAATGGAGCTCCGAAAACAAAATTGGGCAAGATAGGGTTAGTTGAGCGAAAAATACACTTCTATACAGATAGGAGGACGCGCCGTTTGACCCCAACGAGGCGCTGTACCAAGAGGCAGCAATGGAGCTAATCAAATTGTATGCTTAAAAGCTGGTGGAATCAGGAAAGCCAAGGAACACAAAGTGGAAGGAGTCAAGACAGCGACGGATAATCGCTCAATGGATGCAGCAAAGGAATAGTTTTAAGGTAGTCTTAAGGAAATGATGTACTTAAGTTTAAGAAAATTAATTAATTTTAAGAAACTCAATTTTAAAACTGCATTTGTCAAAACTAATGATATTTACACCTAATTTCTTTTATAATCTATTAATATTTGATAATATTGTGGGTGTCAATATTTTAAAGTTTTGTTTTATAAAAAAAAATTAATATTGTAAACGGAAATAGTTATTGAACTCCAGGGAAAGCTCTAAAGTACAACTCGTACAAATATTGTTAAGCTAAATTGTTTATAATTTGTATATATGTAAAAATTAGAAAACATTAACTGATAAAGATCTTTAACCCTGAAAAGAAAATCATGAATCCTTGGGATCATGCGGTAGAAATGTCCTAAAGGTAATCAACTGTCTCAGCTCTTGAAGTGTGCCGGTCAACCTTGCGAAAACCACAAAAAGCGAATTCCTTTAATTACAAGCATTTATCTATTTTTAATGTTCGGATAAAAAATCTTCTCAGTCCCAAATCCCTTTATTAGTTTGGAACAAAATGGCGACCGTTGAAAATGGAGAACCAATGGATTTTCCTTTAAGCGCGCACATCTCTTTGATATGTTTCTTGACTTGATTTGTTGCTGGTGACCGTATTTCGGAGAGGTTGGGTACAAAACCCTTCTGACATGAGCGTAGGTCTGTCTACCCAACTTGTTTTTTCTTTTTTGGGCGATTCAGTTAACAGAAAATATGTGCTGCTTTTCTTTATTACATTTTCTTTCTTCTCTATTCTCTCTTCTCTTCTCTATTTCAATTACATAAGATCAAATTTCTTTATTTAAATTTCTTAAAGGATGGTTTTGAATTTTTTGGTTTCATCATTTTTGTTCAGTAAACTTGATTATGAAGCGTTAATGACTATTTTTTATTTTTCTAGTTGACTCGTGATTTGCTGATGTGAGTGGCCCTGGACGGGCGAAGAGTTACCCTAATAACCTGACAAGGCTAGCTAGCTGGCCTCAGATTCCCACCTCAGAGCTCACAAGTGCCTGTCTTATAGAATAAAGTGGTCGTAGCAAAGATTATGAAAAGTGAGTGAAATTCTTTATAATTTATAATTATTCAAATGCTGGTGACCCCGATTTCATTATGGGGATTATGAATAAAATATTCTATCGTTCACTCTCCTCATTTACGATGTTTCAAAGGTTCATACAATCAGACACTCTGTAGCCCTTCCTTGATTAATTTTTATCCAAAAATTTACATGCATTTCATAATAAATTGTAGTAAAAAGAAAAATTAAATTTAAGGTTTATTTGATTGAGTTGGCTACAAACATAAATCAGTGCAGGTTAAAAAATATTGTCTGCATATTTCTTGATTTAGTCCTTTCACCCACTTATTTAACCCACTGTCAAAAAACACTTAACCATTTTGGTATCCAGCTGAAATGAAACGTCCAAACCTTTTTCAACGTTAACATGATTCAATTGTCAATTTTCATCGCCAATCACAATAGATACATTCCACATGCGAGTACAATAAAGATCTATTTTGCAATTCTCAACCTATTCCCAGCTTGAAATAGATTCCGTCCTTTCGTTTTCCATTTCATATGTTATTTGATAGCTATGAGCATATGATTCTCGGATGAACTCTTTCAATCTTCCATCTGACATCTGTAAGATACATAAAATATCCGTTTTTTTTTTCAATACGAGTACAATTGATGTAATCGATTGCTCTTTTATTTCAAGCTGTTTTGTGTAATATTTTCGCCATTTTCAATATAAAATTCTCGTTGAAGGATACATTGTATGCAGTTTTTGCTGCTATATTTGGTAACAGCCTTCGATTTTTATCGTAAAATCTTTTGTTTTAGAGAAGCAAAAATGTTTCTATCTATTCGAGTAGGATTTTAATCAGAAGAAATCGGAATTGGAAACGCAAGGATGACGCTTTCATTTTGTTTTGTCATGAAAATTTTATGAAATGGTTTAAAGAGAAGGTATAAAAAAGAAGGGTGGGTGGTGGAAACTCAAATCTTGCATCAAACGGAAAAGTCAGAGAGTTTATGACAACATTGTAACGTGTATTGGGTTTGACGGGCTGTAAAGAATTTATTGAGTGGGAGTAGGTACGGAAATAAACATAAGGAAATGGCAATATCAAAGAATAACATACTCAACTGAAATCATATTAAATGTTGAGCCAGAAGTTAAATATAAAATTTAGCTGGCAAATAAAACCACTTTAAAAGATGAAAAAATAGACTAGCAAGTGAGACGATATGTTACTGCGATTGTACAATTTGTTGAATTAAATTCAATGGAGGAGAACTGAAAATATGCTTTATTTAACCATCCTCAATATTTAAAAACCATAAAGCGAATATAAAGCTTAAGTAAAATTATCCTAAAACTGGATGAGTACTCTAAATTTATGTATTCCTTTTCAAAAAATTTAGATTTTCAACATCGCTAGTGCGATGGAATTGGAAAAATTGAAATTGAGACAAAGAAATAAACAGTTTACTTTCACTTCGAAATAATTTTTTCCCCATAAACTGCAGTCCGCACGCTAAAGCAATCGAAAGTCCCTGGTTCGATCCCGTTGGTGGCAATAAGATTTTGTTTTGAGTAATTCTTCGAACAGACTATAAGCCCATTCAGTTATAACCCATACTGATTTAAAATTAAAAAGCCCAGCATATTGCACACATCATCCAGCCTAAATAAATACGAAGACGCATAAAATATTTAAAGGAGACTCGGAACCAAGGTGTTAGATTTATTTTTCACAGAATTTAAATAATTGAAATTCAATAATGATTAGACAATAAGGTGTCATTTAGTTATGTAGCTTCTAAGGGCAGATTATTTTAAGAACTAGAACAATGGCCACAATCGTCGTTATCATCAGCAACATATGTATATGAATAACGAGTAGTACAGGAGTATGCCTTATCTGAACAGCAAGCCTCGATTCTGCAGGCTCAACAACATCTGAGTTCAATCTTCGACGCGTAATGGAGGCTCATATATGTATCAACATAAACTGAACAGCAATGATCCCGAAAGCAATGGTGTGCCACGGCCACAACCCTTCACAACGGCCCAGATGCTGCAACGTCTCCAAAACTAGATCCCGTGTAGGCAGGCTACACCATGCCGAAATAATAAGAATTCTCTGAAAAATGAAAGTTAAGACAGAATACGATGAAGTAGGAGGACGCCAATCAGCTACTCAAGACGGAGGAGCTAGAACATGAACGTAATTTGCATATAAGGGAACTGAAGCGAACGTTGAACGAAGATCAGGCACAACTAAACAATCACCCTGTGATGATAGATTCATATTTGCTGTTAACACTACTCGTCATGATAGGCTTTGCGGAAGTTCAAAAAGCGTTTGATTTGAAAGAGCAACAATGTGCAGCGTGTAAAGTGCATCACCTGATTAAGGATCGGAAAGAAAGCAACTTTTACTTTATGGGTGTTCCGGCTGGGGCCTTAGGGTACCGACTAACCTGCAAAAACAATTAAAAATGCGGTGGAATGGGGCATAAAAGAAAAGAGTGCGCAAAAGAGGCACACTGTATTCTCCGCAAGGATGTTAATTCAAAAACGGATCTTGGGCATGTCTTGGGATCAGGGAAATGTCAAGTATTCCAGGCAGTTCTAGCCAAGGAAAAATCAGAACTACAATGACTCGCATCCTGCAGCTAAACGTAAACCGCAGCTCAACCGCCCTAAATCTGCTTGAGCAGTTTGCAGGGACATGAAATCTGACTTTTTGCTGCTGAGTGAGCAACACCATGATAAAAGTTCTGCATCATGGTACCCTGATGAAACTGGTACTGCCACCGTCTGGGTTCAAAGCAGTGATTTTCAGGCGGAGAGCGGTGGACGGGGGATGGTTTCGTGTGAGTTTGGTGCTAAGGGGCCACCTTCTTTAATGTGTATGCTAACAATGCTAATGCTTCAACGCTAAAGCAATCCAATGGGATATGCCTCGAACAGATTCGCAGGGGAAATGAATCCCAAACATTGAAAATATGCCGACTTTCCACTACATTGGCTGTGAAGGAACCATACCGGTCGTGATATTTGCCTCAGAGTCCTTGGTATGGAGGATGTACAATTGAAGGGTATTAGAAGACCACTCAGTTAGTGATTATCAATGCGGTCTGCTTGAGATCAGCGATGTTGTCTCCCGACGTCCGTACTCTCGGCTTTCTCTAATCGGGTGGAACATCGGAAGGATGGACGTCGAGAGGTTCGCCGAGGTGCTCACAGCAGGTGCTGTGATGTATGAACTAGCAGCTTAAGAGATGGTAAACTCAACTATGAGTATCATCATGACTGCTTGCAAAGCTTTTATGCTCCGTCGAAAACCCTGGCATGGGAAGCCCCCAGTGTACTGGTGGTCGAATGAAATGGCTGAAAAGCGAAGGGAGTGTCACAAGCTTCGGCGTGAGGCTCAACGGGGACGAAACCATGACGAGGCATGCAACCAGGTAGCAGCATGTAAGTCGGCACATTGATTAACAGCGGCAAGGCTCACTGCTGGCAAGATCTAGTGCACAATATCAACAAGGATCAGTGGGGCCTTAGTTACAAGCTAGTTATGCGGAAGCTTGGTACCCTACAGAAACCATTGCATACATGATGCGGAAAAGATGGACAAGATCCCATCCCATCCATAGTGAAACAGCAGTGAAGTATCCACTCTTCACACAACCGGAACTGGAAGAGGCACACCTTTCGCTGAAAGTGAGGAAGGCTGCAGGTCCAGATAGGGTTCCAGCTGAGGTGTTGCAACTTGTCTATAACCATTGTCCTGATTTGCTGCTCAGCACATTCAACGCTTGCCTACGGAACGGGGCTTACCCGATACGATGGAAGGTGGCAAGACTCGTGCAGATTAGCAAAGGGAAGGGAAATCCCAAATCACCGTCTGCTAACTGTCCGTTATTCAAGCTAGACACTGCTGGAAAAGTTTTAGAAAAACTCATCAAGGGAAGACCCAGTGACGCGATTCATGCTGTTGGGGACCTACCTCCTCGTAAGTAAGGCTTTAGAGTATGACGCTCTACCATTGATGCGATTACAGACGGGGTGAGCGCAGTCCGAAAGGCATAGGCTTATAGCCGCACCAAATAACCGATCGTCGTGTTGGTGACACTCGACATCAGGAACGGCTTCAACTCCGTTTCATGGGTGGATATCCTAGACATCCAACGCGGCTTTTGAGGGCCTACCTGAATGACCGAAGCCTGTTTTATGACAAGACACAGGGCCAAGGAAGGATTAAAGTTACATCGGGGGTTGCTTAGGGAACTAGCCTTGGTCCAGACCTGTGGAACATATCGTAGGACGGGCTACTTAGTTATACGGATGATGTTGCGACTCTGGTCGCTAGATGGACGGACCGCTGAACAAGCGCAAGTTAGGCTATGTATGCTAATGCGCCAAGTAAGAGACTAGTTACTACGCGTTGGTTCAGTTTCGCGCTGGAGAAAACCGAAGTGGCCATCTTGACAACAAAGAGAGTCCCTAGAGTAAGGATGATCAGTACTGGAGACCCACTAATCGAACCAAAGCCAGCGGTGAAGTACCTGGGGCTATAGATCGACTCGAAGATGAGTTTCTCCGAGCAAACAGGGCAACGGCTGAGAAGGCTGCTTCGGGAGTATCGGCTCTGAGTCGACTCATAGCCAACGTAGGGGGACCCAGCTCATCAAGAAGACGTCTCTTAATGAGTGCTGTAGGGTCAGTGCTACTGCACGGAGCAGAAATATGAGACGACGCTCTTAGTAAGGAGGTATACTGAAAACGTCTCGCACAGGTACAGAGAAGAGGAGCACAGAGGATTGCATTTTCACATTCGACAGTCTCTGATTCGTTGGTGAGAGTTAGCGCAGGACTGATACTTGTTGCCCTCCTTGCTAGAGAGCACCACGCTATTTACCTGCGTGGAAACGAGGGAGATGGTTGCCCGCGAAGAGAAACAGCGCTTACTCAACGACTGGCAGCAGTCTTGGGTGAATTGCACGAAGGGAAAGTGGACTGCGCGCCTCGTCCCGGCTGTGAGACCGTGGCTAATCGAAAGCATGGTGAGACTGACTTCTATCTGACGCAGCTTTTGATCGAGCATGGGTGTTTTCAGTCTCACCTGCAAGAGATTGGTAAGTCACGGTCCCTCGGTTGTGGGTTATGCCCAGGAGAGGAAGGAAATGCCTGCCACACATTTTTTGCGTGCCCAACATGGGAAAGGCTGCGAAAAGATCTCTACAGGAAGACGGAAAAGCTCGCTCCAGATAATATAGCCAGGTGGTGCTCAAATCGATTGACAAATGGAACCAGGGAGAACATTATGTTCGGGCAGTCTTAAAAGATAAAAGAGACTCACAGCAGCCTGGGGCGTTGAGCACAGGAGATCGTTTGTCTGGCACTTCCTCTTCCCCTCTCACCTCCCTCGAGAAGAGGGATCCCCCAGGTTGCAGGCGCCTGAAGGTGTAAAAAACGAGACCTGGCCCAAAGTAATATGTGAAACGGTCCGAGGCTGGGTTCTCAGGTTGATAGGAGAGGTGTTTAGTGGGTAGTCCAGTCGCCTTCTTGTGAACGTGGCCGTCCCACACTCTGTACGTAAATTACATTCACCTCCCAGCCACAAGAAAAAAGTTGATAGATGATTGCGGATGATGTCAGTTGGTGGCTGATGATCACAGATAACGGATGATGGCGGATGCAAGTAAATGATGCCGTTTAGTTGCTCGTTGTAAGTTATAATGTTGAATGACAATTCTAGATGGTAGTGATGCTAATCGTGCATGGGTAGAAGATGCCATCACATGATGGCTGACGATGTAAAATGATGATCGCTGAGGGCGGATGATAGTCGATGCTCGCTAATGGGGACAGATGACGTAGGATGACAGATAACGCTGAACGATTGTTGATATGGCTCATAATGCCGTGTGACGACGGATGATAATGGCTAATGATGAGTGATGACGACTGATGAGAGCGAGTGACGTCGGATAATGGCTAATGATAGCTGGCAATGACAAGTGACAATGTGGACTGGAGATGGATGAGGAGGGATCATGGTGGCGTATGATGGCAGATCATGTCGGAGTGGATGACGACAATGAATGAAAGCAAATGTTGCGTGATGATCCTGGATGATGGCTGATGATGTCGGACGATGATGAATGATGCCTGATGATAACAGATAATAGCTGGTTATGACTGATATAAGTCAATGATTACGAATGATGGTGGTTGAAGGCAGATGATGCCTAATAATGATTCATAATGCCATATAATGACAGATGATAGTTGATGATGACGGATGACGCCCGATCAGGGCGAGTAATACCTAAAGATTACTGACCATGGATTTACACACAAGGCGAGGGTGAACGATGCCAGATAATGGCTCATGATGATGGACGATGGTGCATAGGGGCAGAAGAAATAGTGTGATGCCGGACGATAACTGGTTCTAGCGTGTGATGCCGGATGATAGCTGATTCTAGCGTGTGATGAGGAATGATTCCGAAAGGCGATGGATGATGGCTAATGATGGTTGATGATGACAAACAATGGTAAACGATGCCGAATAATAATGACTGCTGTCAGATGATGATGTAAATGTGGAAGATACTATATGTAGTCGCATGATGGTAACGATGGAAGATGATGACATTTTAGGGTAAATGATGGCTGATGCTGGCTGATGATAGCGGAAAATGACGTATGATGGTGGTTGATGCTGGATGATGATGCATGATAGTGGATGATGCCGGGCGATGGCTGGTAATAAATGACGATGGCGGACTAGAGTGACTCATGCCAGATGATGGTTGAGGATAGCGGATCATGCATTAGATGGTCAAAGCCAGCTAGCTCCTCCATCATGCCTTTTCAGCGAACAACATTGTCTTGTTTTTCATAGCGATGCAACCACACAGTATAGAAATCAAATTATGATATTTAACCATGAAATAATTGCAACAATATACATCAAATTTTTCCAATAAAATGACGAATTTCCGAATCAAGTTTAAAAAAATATTTAATTTTTAAAATTAATGACAGAAGTGAATTAAAAATACGTCTGAATACTATGAGCGTTAGACGTGGAGTTCAATGCCAGGTATTCTATTTCAAAAGCTATCAAATCAAGGAATGAACGTTGATATCTCCCTTACTAGGTCTACATCAACCAGTGTAAGAGAGAATGCTGTAGAACATGTCACTGAAATATTTAGTATTCATCTTAAAATTTTTTCGAAAAAACTTTATATTTCCATAGACTTACTAGTGAATTTCTAATACCCAAAAAATCCATAAACCACGTGCAAAACCTAATCCAATTTTTTTTCTCTTTTACTGATGACATTCTACTTACTTTGGCTTAAAACCCTGGAAAGTACGAACATAAGTATTTTTCTCTTTTAGATTTATAGAGCCGAAGCGCCTCTTTTTAGATACCTTTTTAGCTGCACTCACAACGACGTAAAATTCTAAGAAGTTTTAACTACCCATATTAAGGACATTATTAGGACATTTCAATAAGAAAAGCATCAAATGATAAATCCACTTACCCTACAGGATGAGCTCGTTGTCTGGGCAGACGTTTGCATTTGAGTTCAGTGACTGTTATTCATATGAAAGTACATAAAATACCTTGTAAAAGATTTTGTATCAAAAATTTCTGGTAAATGTCTGCTCGAGGAAATCTTCATGAAAGAAGTTCATGTAATTTTATCGTATTCCTAGTTTTACAGTTTAATTTATGAAAAAAAATAAAAATAAAAAAAATAAAATAGAAATAAAGATCAAACAGCTTCACAGTTGTCAAATGTTTGTATAGGGAATTACATATTAGTTATAAAGTATCAGGAACGACATAGAAGATGTTGAATAAGGTGTATAATTCCTATAAAAAAATATATTTCCTTCGTATCATACATTAATTGATGCTAAGTTAAACTCCAAAAATCTTATTATAACCAAATGGGACCTGTTTACCATCACCATTTGATTTTTATATTAACTGATATGTGGTTGTCTCAACATTATTAAGGACGTAGAGTCAAACGTATTCGGGTGATTTGAGACTAAGCCCGTGAGCGCATCTGAATCTTTATTTCAAATTCTATTGAAGGTCCAAGCTATGCAGGTACTGCTTAGCCACCGAAGTCCAGGATTATCCTTGAGGTGTGAGGTTACGTGGAGCTATTGCGATTTAGCACTTTTGCTCCATTTCTTTTTGTGGGTATTTTTGTACCTAACTGGCTTATAGCAAACAATACAACTAGATTGTGTCAGTCCTATATCACAATGTTATTGAACAAAGACTAGGGTAGGTGAGCCTCTGTTCGTTACTGGTTGGTTTCAGGGATATCAGGGTAGTTTTAGGGTATTTATCTATACCGTTGAACAGTTTTAGTGCGCGGTCTAGTATATATTTGTCAATAGTGTCTAGTCTGATGTCTTTATGAATGTTAATGTTCTTTATATGCCAGGGGATTCTAAAAATTCTCCTAAGGGCCTTGTTTTGCAGGGATCCAAACAATTTTTTGTTGGATTTTGAGGTCTGACAGAAGGCTATGCAGCCACAGAAAAGAGAGGGTCTTCTGACTTGTTTGTAGATGAGGAGTTTGTTTTTCACGTTCAGTTTTCCTAATCTCAAAATTGGGTGCAAGGAAGATAAGATACCTAGACAGTGTTGTCTCTCGTCACGTATGTGGCCAGTCCATGTAAGTCTATTGTCAAATTTTAGTCTTTGGTATTTTGCTGTTCTTTTCCAAGGTACTGAATTTGAGTCACTTTGTAATTCAGGAGGTTGTTGTCGTCATCTTTTTGTAATGAAAATGGCTTGAGTCTTGTCAGCGTTAATTTTAATCCTCCATCTTTGCAAGTGGTACGTTGCAGGCTTGAAGATATGGCTTCTGCTTGTCGCGAGGTGTAATATACTATACATACGCAGGTGTCGTCAGCATACAAGGAAATTTGAACACTGTTAAGCAGACGTGGGAGATCTGCAGTGTAAAGGGTGTACAGTATTGGGGAGAGTGGTGATCCTTGTGGAACTCTAGCTTGAAGCAGTCGTATGTTGGGTAATATGCTATCGATTTTCATGCGAAAAGAGAGAAAGAGAGAGATGGAGAGAGGGTGAGAGAGAGACAGAGAGAGAGAGAGAGAGAGAGAGAGAAGATAGTAGACTTATTGGCCACCAATTTTGCGGGTAATTAAGATCCTTATCTGGTTTCGGGATGGCGATTATAATTGCCGTTTTCCACGACTTGAGGAATTTGCGTAGGCGAAAGATGGTGTTGATAATGTCCGTCAAGGCTTGCAGTATGTTTTCTGATAGTCATATCAGCATGGTGTTCATCAAAGAGTCAGGTCCTGGGGCTTTCCGTTTGTTTAGCGTGCCTATCATGTCTTTTGATTCCGTTAAGTCTAGTGAACGAATTTCGTTAGTGCCTATCGTCTGAGAAGCTAGCAGTCCTTGTACAGACGACTCAATTTCATCTCCAGATTCAGTGCTCGCATCAGGGGAATTATTCTCATGGAATTACAGTTCAAGAGTGTCTGCAAATGCTTCGGCTTTTCCTGTGCTGTCGTATTTAAGGCCATTTGCTTCATGAATGGGGGGATATTTCGTTTGTTTTTCAAGCTTAAAATATTTTGAGAGGCGCCAGAAGTTATCGCCACCAGGTTCGACGCCTTGCAAAAATCTTTCCCAAATGTTGTTTCAATATTCGTGAATCTAGCAGCTGGGTGTTACTTTCTGAGGCCAGAGTATCCCTAAAAGCTTGCCAATTTGTACTACTCTTTACTTTTAGAGGTTTATCTATGAAGATTTCTTCTATTAGAAAGTGCACCGCTATGTGGTCAGAAGAGTGGTCATCGACTACCGTTGTACGGATATTGTGGTGAAAATCTCGTGAGATTCCGAAGTCTAGGATGTACCAGAAGCTTAACCATAGTGCGTTGGTTCACTTGGCATATGTAGTCTAACCATAGTGCGTTGGTTCACTTGGCATATGTGGTCTTACGTCTTTGGCTGTGATAAATCCGTTGAGCTTAGCTCCAGCTCATTGCTTCTCACAGCACCCCAGGAATTATGATAGGCGTTCCAGGATTATCGGCAGTGATCAACATTTAAATGGAAGAGCACGTGCTACACCATGCACTAGTAGCATACTTATGAGTGGGCTTATTCATTCTCTTTTTCTTATCTTTCCCTCCTTTAGTTAATATACTCCATCGGAAACTGCAAAACTACCTACCAACATAATATCTAAAGATCTAGTATGCTTTGAGACTGAACCCATTTATTTGGATGCAATATTAATAAATATTTAAAAGTTATCTTGACCAATTGAAGTTATATGATCAGCAAAGCAATATAACATAGAATTAGGGGTAAATAACAAATATGTTACAACACTAGCTATGTAAATAAACCAGTTTTGAATAGTTTTTTATTTAAAAGTAGACGCATTTGGTATTAGTTAGACTTTATGCTCTTAAAACAAGAGTATAACTTCAATTACTCCATCTTTTGTAATTATGAAGTTGTCTCAACTACATCGCGAAAATCGGTGTTTGTGGTACAATTCACCATACGAGTATGCATCCTGGCGAAAAGGTTAAGACACTTTAACTGATAGTACAAAACCATACTTTTTTTAACAGTGGTGTCTATGTTTAAAATAAACGATATTTGGTCTTGACTATATCTGGACCGGAGACTTTTTTAAACTTTTTTATTCTTTAGTGGTTAATTGAGTCGAGGAAAGTATACATGAATGAAGTTTTCAAGTATTAGTAGACATTTCTATGTACACTTTAAACTTAGGCTGAAATCAATTTCGAAATTTTTTAGATGGAAATCCAGAGAAACCCTAAATATATACCATTAATTTTTGGCTAGGGCATCGATTTGGCATCTTGAGATCTCATATTGAAATATCAATGAAAGTATTACAATTTTTATAAGGCAACGTTTCAACCCACCCAAGTCAGGAGTATCTACCAGGAGAAGTAGTGGATATGTATATCTTGAGGAACTACAGAATTGAGCATCAAAAAGCTGACACTGGTGACACTACGGCTTTATTGACGAAATGTAATCGATGAAACTGTTAACATGGATTTATTGTTCTACCAGGAGGCCATAGACCAAGATGAACCAGGGTGAAAATATAAACAAAAAGCATTCAAACTATTTCATAAGAAGAGCCTCCCTACGAAAGTTAGAAACAACTCATCAGTGGAAACATTTGAAGAAGCATTGGTGGTTTCTATTAAGGCCTTGGTACTAGTTCACTAACTAGCTCCGGAATACGCTAAAGGTGAACAGAGGTTTCAAGACTTTGAGACAAGAATGCGTGAACTAATTACAAATTTATGTTTCTTAGACAAAAGCATTTTGTATGCCCCACCCTATAGTTAATGGAGCTAGGGACGGCCTTTACTCACTGTTTTGCTGTCAGACCAACAAGTATGAGAGGATGAATTAAACTTGACAACGTAGCAAATGCTTAGAAGGATAGAGGATTTGTAGATCAAAACGGAAAATCATAACGCTCAGCCTACTGGCTGACATATATATTCTTATATGGTCCCATAAATTTGCTATTTGAAAAGGAAGTGAACATATTTTCTTTAGAAATGACAAGAGACATACTACTGCTTCAAACAAGCAATAAAGGCAGAGTTTCACAGATTTATAAATGATAGAGTGAGTTTAGCATCAAGGACCATACAATCGCTCAATACTTCCTCAATATGCGAACTGCAAATTGAAGAATTTGTAAACACTATCTGGCATGCTATTGAGTGTAGTATCCTAAAACTGTCAAACGTTTCTTTTACTTTAAAATTCGATGAAAAACTTAGAATTTCATTAGAAAATAGAATTCCTTGTGGCGTAAATGGCAAGACCCCACATTAAGTCTCTTAAGGTTGGTGTTAATAGCTTCACTCTAGCAATTACTCATAGGAACAGAATTAAGGTGCTCTGGAATCTTCGATGGATCAACATGCTAAAAAATCTGGACTACATCTCATGGAAAGTCTGGTTTTTAAATAGAATTTTTAAATAAAAGTATCATGTGTTACTATATCCGATTATAAAAAAATAACGAAATGCATATTTACTAAGTAACCTGTCAAGGGCTTCCCCTAACTTGTGGTACAGATCAGACCTCTGCTCAGGTTGCCCAAGTATGACTACTAATTTTCACTCCCAACAGCGATGGGTTGGTGACACAACGTTAGGTCCGTAGGGACAGCACTCCCCAAAGATTTGCAGATCTGGAATCCCAGTTCTGGTCTACCGCACTACGGATAGCTACCTATTTACCCAGCATTTTCCTTAAACTACTCGATACCAAAACCACCACCTACAGTCACCGAGGACAATCATAGCAAGATGATTGCATCAAAAAGGCTACAAACATATTAGGGCTCCAAGAACCTAGCAAGCTCACCAGTCTCTCTCGCTGAGCAGAGCTGCAGTCGCTTTTGAAAAGTTCCTGGAGCATAGGAGTTTAAATCCGTGAATCGTACATTATTCATCAAATCCTCTTGGACGTCTGCGGGGGATCTGAGCGAGTCTCTATCACATGTACTACGGAGCTCAGTATATGCCAAATACTCAAATTGTACATGCTGCCAAGTCTCACTCTCATTTTACAATGTGTATAATCCACTAAACTACAACTATATAGCAATATATTCAAACTTCCATGTCCTGTCAGTAGGAATTCCAAACCAAGACAGAAGTCCTGGTTTGGAACCCGCATAGCTGACAGAACATCAGGCGAAAAAGTATACGTTACACGTCCCTTGGTGCACTCATTCCACCTTGTTCGCCTGGCAGAAATCATGCGATCCTTCAGCATGTTTAGAATGCTGGTCAGACTCTGACGTTTAGGGTTAGCGCCTAGAAACCACTCATGCTCATTAGTAGGCAATCCCCTCCGCAACATAAAAAACAATCCTTTCTGGATTATCTCCAGGCTAGGTGTTGGAAATCCAATTAGTAACTGCATGGCGTCAGCCAAAACCATACGACATACAGAAAGGCATGCTAGTGGGGCTACTCTCTGATACATCATGAGAAGCCTTATACCAGTTACACTTATTGCACCCTCAATGTGTACTGGTGCTCAGTAGGCTACACAGGTAACAAACGGGCCAAAATGTATTCTCTTGAGAGCCCTCCTTCAAAGCCCCCAGTCCATCTTACACAATCGTCGCAGCATCAAGGCTAGAAGCGTGAGACATACCTTCACGCCCCTAAAATGGGGACAAAAGGATATTCTCTCACTCACATGAAATCCCAGGTATGTAACTGTTGTCTCATACTTGAGAGCTTGTCCCTGGTGCCGCACCCATGGTGAACGACTCAGACTGAGCGGCACCCTTCAGAAGCATTTTCGATGTTTTCTCAGCAGAGGCAGTCAGCCCCACATGGTTACACCAATGCTGTATTATGCATATACACTGCGTGGCCTTGTCTTCCAATTCCAGGTGACTTCAACCTTTAACCAACAACAGTAAGTTATCAGCATATGCCAAAGATTGCAAGCAACAGAGAGCTCTGTCAACAAGTCATCCATAACAAGGTTCCATATAAATGGATCCGCTATAGATCCCCTGAGGACATCCTCTCTGAATTGACGTTTTCACTCTGTTCCACATCCTCTGTATAAATGCACTTCTGTTAGAGAAGTAGCTACTCCAAAGCACTAGTTCCTTGCAACCAACCGGAATTAGTTTAGCGAGGACCGCCGGCCATTTCAGTTGGTCAAAAGTACCCTTGAAGTCAATGAAGACTCCCAAAACATACTTTTCTTCATTTGCTCGTACCGTAGACATAAAATATAGCCGTGGTTTGTTAGTGCTGCGCAGGTTATGGGAGTAGGGAGAGGCCCTATACGATCTTGGCGAGCCAGCTTCCTTATCTGGCGACTTAAGCAACACAACCACCTTGGAACGCTTAAAATCAACAAGGAAGTAGCCTTGTTCAAAGCATTTGGACAAAAGGCACTAAACATAGTCTGGCACGGCTTTTACACATCTCGCCAGTTATACCATCCCATTTACGTGACTCCCTACAGCGTAATCTTTTGATGCCCGTGTCTACCCCCCAGCGCACCGCTTTCAAGATGCTGAGTCTCATATTCCGCTCTAGAAAATAATTCTTCCCGCAAGTGCTCAACATATTCATTCTATGTTGGTGTCGCATTCTAACAAATGTGAATTCCCGACACACCGTGTCTAATGTTTCTTGTCTGACCGATTTTATAGGTCTGCCCCCGCAGGTAATTAGTGGTATCACAAACGAAGCGTTGCCAATGTTCTTCTTTAGACTTCATCAGTTGTCCATGATACTCCTTCGCAAGCTTCTAGCTTTGGAACTTTTTCTTTGCACGCCGGACATCCTTGCACTAGGCAGATAGCTCATCGGCAGTCGGGCGGCTTCTTTTGAGCACAGCATCGCTGACACGGACAAGCACTTATGAAGATAAAATAGCATCCCGTCAATGCTGAGGCACTGAAAACTACAAGAGGTAGGCCTTTGGCTTGCTCTTGCATCAGTGCCTCGTATCTCACCTTCTCACATACAGAAACCAGACGCCAGGTCATCCCTATGGGTTGACGAGCATCCATCATCTCTTAAGAAGTCATCACAACTTCAACGAGGTTGTGGTCACTCGTCCCCCAGCCAGGCATCAGCCTCCATCGGAAATCCAGAGAACATGCAGCAGCATTCATACACGTAACATCAATATCACTACATCCCATTGGACCATCAAGAAAAGAAAATTCGCAAGGGACATTTAACACATGCAGACCATGGACAAGGATCAGCTCCGCCAGCTTTTTCCCCGACGTATAGCAACAGAACGAGTCCTCCATGAGGAGCACTTGCTGTGCCACACCAGCGAGTCAGCATTGGCATCCAATCCCGGGATGCAGGGGTTGTCACCAATCTCTGGCAAGACCCAACCCAAATACCCTAAGAATGGCTCAATGCGGCTACGAAACTCACAGTACACACTTACAACAAACAACTCACCAAAATTAGCCTTCACACACAGAAACACCCCATACATCCGTCATGTCATGCATGGAGGAACATTCAACACTCACATCGTTAGCAACAATAGCTTCTGTGTCTGCCTCCGGGACATGTTTACACGTATACCAGAAGGGAGGCCCTTAACAGCACCAAACAGGACCCATGGTTTCTACAAATTTCACGAAGATATACTGCTAGCTCATACATAACTGCAGAACTCTTCGCACACTTCAACTGTACAATTTTGTGGGCAGACATACTTATTGTCTAGCATTCGCCCATGCAACTTGCTCAGCGTACACTGGGCAGGTGGGTGCCATAATTGTATGCCTTGCAGTCACGTCACAAGCGGCATAATTCCTGCAGTGTGGTGGATTACTACCACGCGATACACTGTGCCCTAGCTGCGAGCAGTGAAAGCACACTATATCTATGGCCCGATAATTAGACACCCAGTGGTCGAATCCCAGATAGCAAAAACACGCGCCAACAGGGTCCTTATGTCATACTCCATACGCCATCTAATCCACATATACTCTCTCACTGCTAAGCAGTGCCTCGATGACCTGCTGGGTACCCTCCACAATCGAGTTCAACGTAGCCATCAGTCCCTTACGAATCGGACGTGAGAGGATGTAAATTCCCTTCTCGAAATTTTCCTAACTCACCCGGTCACCTAAGTTCGTCTCGTAGATGGCCCCCCATCATTTTATCGTTGTTCAGATAGCAGGACACATCATGAAAGACTACATTCATGAATAGGCGGTCCTTTAATTTGACCTCTTGTTCCATATCCAAAAATATTTGCTTTGATGGCATCCTTATTGCAATGCCACCAGCCTTCAATCTTGACACATCATGTACCCCAATACCTAGCTTATGGAAAACCTCCTTTCTGACCATCTCGACTACTTCCTCGCGTGTCGCACTGCTTTTTTTTACTCCTCGCCACCATCAGCTTCGCCATCGGCGGACGCGAAGCAAGGCACGGGATCGCGGCTTCCCCAACACCTTCGAGTACGAAGGTGCACTAACTGGTGTGCTCGGTTGTTGAGAAGCTACCTTAGCCCGACGAGCTTTTTGTAGCTGCGCTACTAGCCCAACGTTCTGCATTTTGAGCTCCCCAAGTATGCGGTTCATAGCCCCTATGCGGTTTGGTTTGTAATAAATTGGAAGTTATTCTTTGTCTATAACGGACTGCAGCGATGGCCTGCTGCCTCGGCGAGCGAAGATATTAGTACTCGCCGGAATTAAGTGCGCAATTGCACCAGAATATTCATAAATTTGAAATTTTTGCCCCGGCTAGAGCCAAAAATAATAGTGCTTTTCACTTTCCTCTCCTACTCACTCGCATAATTCTTCAAAACAAAACTTGTGGAAATGCAAATTAGGTTCCCTTTTTCCTTGACTTTTCCTCCAGTAAAAACTAATGTTCCAATCTTTACAATCGCGTACCGCACAAATCACTCCCACCGACTCCTCCAAAAATGTAGCACAACCAACTCATTGCCATCGTCGTTATTCCTCTTCATGTTGCAACAATTTAGTAATCGCTCCGCTAGATTGTGCTTAAATGGTGTTGCCTTTATCGGTTTTTATTTGTTATTTTATTTTCTTCTCCGGAAAAACTTTTTATCGAGAACGGTAGCGGTGATAGTGGCAAGGTTTATTTCGGATTGGTAATAATAATGTCAATATATTCCGTATCAAATTGTTCCGCACTTATTGTGTTGTTATTATTATGAAATGGTGTTTTTTCGTAAAGGCCCTCCAGCAGTTTGCCTAGGCGGGCTGCTCGATTACTGCAGGGCAGCTAATTTTCTCACGATCCTGAAGAGACGAGGATTGTGAAAAAGAAGCTGAAGGATCTTCAGGTATATAACCGATTGTGTTTGGAGCAGGAATAAGGAGTAAAAGCAACAAAAAAAAAACGATTATCGTACGGACAAACTGATCCAAATACTTTTGACTTACTACAGATGGGAAAACAAAAGTATGTGATAGAAAAAAACAGACGTATGTACTTAAACTATTAACGCAGGTCATTTGCGTAGTATGCACCTACTTTTTTGCCAGAGAGATCGCTTGTCTGGCAGTTCCTCTTCCCCTCTCCCTTCCTGCTACAGGAGGGATCCCCCAGATTGAAGGCACCTCAAGGCATAAACAAATGAGACCTGGTCCGAAGTTATGTTTCAAACGGTTCCAGGCTGGGTTCTCAGGTTGATAGGGTGTGTGTCTAGTAGGTAATCCAGTTGCGCATGGGAGTCCCACACTCTGTGCGTAAATGGCATTCACCGCCCCACCACAAAAAAAAAAAAATGTTGGTCAAACGTTTCTGTGATGAGTAGAAGATCATTATTAGTGTTTCAGATGAAGTGGAATGACTTGATCCATCAGCCTCCCATCGCTTATGAAGCAGTGCCTAAAAGCGGACTCAGCCAATGGAATCCAATGATTACGCTCAGAAACACAGATGAACCGATTCCACTTCCTAGAGAACAGCGGCCTACCGTATCAGTGGATGCGATCGATTTACAAGAAATGTATGCTATGATGGAGAAACTGACCACCGGGATCGACACCATGGAGCGTAGGGCAGAGGCTGCTTTCTTAGCACGTCCCCGAATGCCTTCACTGTGGGAATTTAGCCCAAATCCTTGGGACTTGAGTCCGAGTGGAATGTACCCAGTTTTCCTATGGACCCGATGGTATACCAGTCAAAACTCAGCCGAGTTCAACTAACGAAATTAGGTCCAGTGGCTCCTCCGGAGCAACGTGGAGCTAATTCCTATCATGTAGATTGAAAGGCTGGAATCTCCACTTTGGTGGAGAACTACAGTTCATCACAGTCGAGGTTTTTATTGCTCAAGTAGAATCATTGATTGATCAGATGCCAGCGGGAGACCACTCGGCGGTGGCCGGGCAATTGCCGCAGTTATTGCGTTGTTATTATTAGAAAATAGTTTTTTTTTCATAAAAGTTCCTCGAGTAGTTTGCCTAGGTGGGCTGCTCGTTTACTATAGGTCATTTACCTGACGCCCGAGCTACTCAGAGCAGCCAGCATACACTAAATACGCGATAATGTGCCTCGACATTATTCTCACCCGCTCCAATTCTTCCTGGGCGTTCAGCTTCTTTTTGGAGGCTGGTGCCGGCGTAACAAAAGTCGACTCACTTTGGTTGATGGTGTCCATCGTGACCTCCCTTAAAGGCTTTTTCTTCCTTTTGCCCGAACTTTCTCCTTTCGTTTCCCTCACGTCCGTGTCCGAGGCACCTTTCCCCCTCGAGGTCTTCTTCGCAGGAGGGAGCCTCCGTCCAAGCACTTTTCCTCACAGTTTTATTTAAAAGTCAATACAATTCACAAACAAAAGATCTGACCTTAAAATTCGGCGGGTGTACATTTTTTTTAGAAGCTCTAATTTAACTCTGGATCATTTTACTGCACTTCCCACGATTAGGAAATTTTTAGTCACGTCGAGGAAGGATTGAGTCACGCTGAAAGTGAAGTCGAAAAGATGAAGAATGACATGGAACAAACTAGTGTGACCGCCAAGTACAGCTCATCTATTTAGAAGAGCAAATATGCCAATATGTGGTGGAGAAACTGTTTGGAGTATCTACACAACTTAGTTTGAAGCCGCTGCTGAGATCAGCTACTTTAAGCGTTGAACACAAAACTGACGATAGATAGGAAGCCATATGGCAGCAGCGCTTACTACCACACACATGACCATTAGTAGGCCGACTTTGCTGGCTAACTTACATGGCGTTATATGAAGAATTGTGGAGGTGCCAACAAAAATTCGAGGTTTCGTACGGTTTAGAGACGGATTTCTACAGTGAAATCCAGATGATCCGCGGAGAACACAATAGCGCTCCTAGTGAAGTGAAAATTATTTCAGTTCTTATACCCGTTTAGTTTTTATCGCCTTCCAAAGTGAATTTATAGGAGTTTGTTTACATCTCAACGCTGAGCTATCAGTCGAAGGTGCAAAACGTGTGCTTCATTTGCTCGTCTTGGAAAGTTTAGGAGCACAATGGGCTATACAATGTGAATTTATAGCATTCACGGAATGCGTTCGGCACGTTTTTTATTCGGAAAATAGTATATATGACGAAATATAAGCATTTGCTAATGCCGCAGTTGGGTGACAGCTACCGGAAGCTTGTCCATAGTAGGCCGACTAATACATATGCAAATTGCTACCATATGGCTTGTATCTATCGTCAGTTTTGGTTGAACAGCATTGATTCTGGTCTGAACGACCCGGCCGCAGAGGGCGTTTAAAGTATACCTATCGAGTCGTACTTGAACAAACAATTCATGATCAAAAAAAAAAAGGAAAATGCTACAGTCATATTTCAGCAAATCTAATTCAGTTTTGACTACGTTTTCGAAGGCTAAATAACGAAAGCTAATCAAAAACATTAAAAAGTTCGATTGGAGTCTTGCTTCGAAGTTAACGTATGCTCACAAGTGTATTTTTCGTATTTTAATTTGAAATTTGAAACTACTACCAAAACATTGTTATACCTACAAAAGAAAAGTCTACATAAAGCAGAGAATCAATAAATTAAATTATTAAAATGATGTTTTCATTACTTTTCAAAAATCTTGAAAATCGCTAATTGTCTGTATGAATGGAGTTTGGAACGACATATTCAGAGTTTTAGGGTTTCGAACATTTCTGAGGAACTCATTATTTGTTTCTTGTAAAAATAATATTTTCCGCAGAACACGAAAAGCCAAGGATGTTTTGACGAGGATACTAATTGAAAATTTCCTGATTGTTACACGTGGGCTTGCTATGGTAACAGTTTATTAATTCTTTTATCATACAATTGAAATCGATATTTTAGATTTAAGGCCGTATAATGAAGGAAGAGTAGGCAAGAGAAAAAAGAAATTGACTTATAAAGGATTCATCTCTTTAAAAGAAGATACTCAATTTTTTTTCAGTTTCAAAAGAAATATTTGCTACATGTTATCGAATTAAAAACATTATGTTTAATGATTTTTTTCCTTTCAAAGGAGAAGGAATGAAAAAAACGCTTTTGTTGTAGATTTTGGTTTCTATACTAGAATCACTTTTAAGGTAAGCCTTAATTTCGTATATACATAATTGCTTTGCTAATGTTTGGTTTCTCAACATGAAGTTCAAATAAAGTTGTTCCAATGCGTTACTCAAACACGAGTATGAGTAGAACGTTGTAAGTCATGCGAGTACTCGTAGATATCTAATTTAACGTAGAGAGAGCATTATCCTTTACAAAGAAAGGTGTCAATAAATTGAACAATGAAAACTATACCTAACACAAGTCGTTCAACTTAGTTGGAATTAATCGAATCTGAGATACAATAATAATTTATCTTTGTTTCATATCAGCCGCCTTTATGAGTATGAATGTCCTGAATTTTATCTGGATATATCCGTATATGTTTTCATCGATGTCAGTGCTGAGATTGACTCTAGTTTCATTATGAAAGTTATCAAATGGTTGCATAACTAAATATGTGCTTACTTGGGAGATTGAGAATTTAGTATCAAAATACATGCTCGATGTATATTAAAGAAGTTGTGGTCGAATGACATGAAGGAATTCAAGTTAAAGATCCAAGTCGTAGGTAGTTGTACAGAAGAAGAAATAAAGCAGAATTCTTTTAGCATTTATCATGATTAATTGAGTGTACTGCAAAGTTGAGATATTACAACTTCTTCATTGACTTTTACATCATTAATCTTTAGTTTCAATAAATAAATTTCAGTCTCTGATCTTCAAGGAGCGAACAATTTTTCCACCGAGTTTATGAAGCAATTTATGAGAGATGAATGTCCGTTCAGGACTGCAGCGATGGTTTGCTGCCTCGGCGAAAGAGGATGTTGGGATCTGCCGAGATTGGCCTTGTCTGGGGACGCGTAAGTGCGCTGGCAAGCTAGCGTTGCGGTGTCGTGGGGCGGGTTCTTTCCCCCAGCACAAGGACTCACTACAAATAAATTTCGCATTCACGAATTCTCGGGTCACAAAAAAGGTCGACCGAAGACGAAAAAAGGAGGTAACCAACTAAGGGTTGAAGATTGCAGACGAAAAGGACAAACTGAACCTGGGAAAGACAGACGGACATATGGGGACTTCGTCGTTTCCCGACGATTCTTATAGACCACAAATAAGAGTGGGGCATCCGGATGGAGGTTAGTGCTACTATAGAGTTATGCAATGAAATCACAAAGCCCTATATCATAAAAAGGCCCGCGAGCAGAAGGGCACTCTACCCGGCAAGAGCCCCTGGTGATCCATGGCAAGAAGAAGAGTCTTGGAAACTCAGGGTACCGAAGGATATGACTCATAATCTGATCCTCCGCACACACAACCATCTTTTAAGTGCCCACGGTGGTTACGGTCGAACGCTTCGGTGACTTAAGAAATACTTCTTCTGGCCTAAAATTTCATCCCAGGTCAAAGATTACGTGAGCGCCTCTGATACCTGTAAAAGCACTAAAGCGCCCAACCGGCCTCTTCGACTTCCTATGGGTCAACTCAACGTTCCGGAGCGCGTATTCCAATGTCTGTACATAACATAGATCTACTCGGTCCCTATCTTCGTTCTTCTATGGGACACATCGGAGCTATCGTTGTGTTCGATAAGCTCTCGAAATTCCCACTGATGGAACCTACTCGCAAACTCACGACTTCATCCATTGTGAAATTTTTAGAGAGTTGGGTATTCCATGTGTTCGGGGTTCCAGAAAGTGTGTACTCGGACAACGGAGTACAGCTCCGATCTCGGCAGTTTAAGGGCCTACTCGAACAGTACGGTGTCCAACACCAACTGACGCCCATATACTCTCCTCAGTCTAATGCCTCAGAATACTTGAATCGCACACTGTTAGCCGCGACTCAGAAAGATTGGGACCGCAATTGTCAGCCATCACTCGCGCTCTGCGGTCGTCTTATCATTCCGTCACCGGTGTCTCACCTTACTTTGCCGCCTTCGGACAGCACATGATTTGCCATGGTAAATCATACAGGCTACTACGGCAATTGAAGTCTTTGGGAGATCCCGTCGTTGCGCTGGAGCATCACGAGCGTTTAGGAGACCTCCTCCAACAAATTGGACTGAAGATAAAGGCCACAGGACGTGCAAATGAAGCGCAGTACAATCTCAGGTCACGACCTTCCATTTCAAAGAAGGAGACGAGGGGTTTCGACGTAATTTGCGCCAAAGCGACGCCGTTGGGCATTACAATACCAAAGTAGACCGGCGTTACCAGAAGAGGCGTGTACAGAAGGTTGTAGGACCCAATCATTACCTTCTAACCGACCTATCGGGTAAAGAGGTCGAAGCATATCACGCAAAAGACCTGCGCCGATAGTAACATATATACGTCTGTTGTGTCCGTCTGTAATTTAATGAACCTCACTAATAAAAAACAAAAAAACAAAAATTATAAAAGTAAATAAATATAGTGGATTTTAGAAGGGAGACACTAAATTTTTAATAGAAATTTAAAAGAATGCGATTTTTATTTAAATCTATTTATTCACTTTTATGTATTTTTTTGCTTGTGAGGTTCATTAAATTACAGACGGACGAAACAGACGTATATATGTTACTATCGGCGCAGGTCTTTTGCGTGATATACTCCAACTTCTTTCACCGATAGGCTGATTAGCAAGTAATGATTGGGTCCTACAACCTTCTGTACACGGCTTTTTAGGAATCGCCGGTCTAGCTTGGCATTGCAATGCCCAGCGGCGCCGGTGGCTGGTCGGCTGGAGAAATTAACTTGGGGTGTAGATTGCTGGGACTGTTGTATCGCTTCAAGCGCTTTTGCGGACACGCGAAGCACATGCACGTTGTGGCGCGAGCTGAACACCAATCGCTCTCGCAGCTCCGGTCTGATCGCCTGCCAGAAGAGTCTGAGAAACTCAGACTCTGGCATGGGGATCATCAGACGTTCCAACATGCAACACAGGACTTCGTAGTACTCATCCTGTGCCTGTTGGCGTCTGTTTCCGATCCGCTGCTTCATTAAATCGTCCCCCTCGACTGAAATGAGCTCGCGCAATGCTGCATGCCTTAACGTCTCCCAGTCAAACGTAAGAGAAAGGTCCATAAACCGCAAAACCAACGGAGCGCGCTCCCACTAAACAGCATTTGAGCGCAGCGGGCGACTGCTCTCACATTTCCCCCTAAATTCAACCACGCTATGTTCTCGACCCTCCTCAGGAAGGCAACGATTGTCATAGGGTCATTCCGGCCAGTGAACACCAACTTCCAGCCAGCCACTATCTTAGCTACTTTAGACGGTGGAAGGTCTCCCGGCTGGGTGGGTGGTGGATGATCCCAGGTGTCGTCAGGCATGGGTCGAGAAGGTGTGTCCAGAGGTGGTGGATCAGGAGCTAGAAGATCCGGAGGTTGTGGGTCCGACAATTGCTGCAATTGCTGCCGCATTTGCTCCATGTTGGCAGCCAATTCCTGCATGGCGTTTGGTAGTTGGGACATTTTTTAGCTGGATCTGAAAAAAACTAAGTTTGAATAAGAACAAGTGGCCGTCAGTGGCGAATTGTAAGATAACACCTCACAACAAAAAATTAGACAGATAGATAAATATAATTGAATAAATATTAAAATGCGTAATTATAAATGGATTTAAAAAAGTATGATGTGCGTCTTATCATGATAGTCACGGACTAGCTAAGCAGGCAGTCTCGTGAAATCAAACTCCATGTAATGGAAGACACTTAGGCACCGCTTGGTTTGGGGTGTAGATCAGAAGTCGTCGCAAAAATGATATTGGGATGATAACTTCCGAATTAACATAAGGACTCTAATATCATTTGTCCTTACTAGTCATACAATGGTGGCAAACCACCAAAATATAGGTCAAAAGCAGGTCCAAACGATATTGATGTCCAAGGACAACACACGTCCGAAAGTTATTAGATTGCTGGAGCACGATTAGTGCAATATCCCTTAGTGTTTACCTACCCGCCAAGAATCTGGACACCTTGTAGGGACACCTAGAGACGATGGACTGTCTTGTGCTCACGACTGATGATACAGCCAGGCATTTGGGTCCCCACATTGGGCGCCATTGTGTAGTGAAGTAGGTATTCGTGCATGCGAAATTTTTTTGTAGTGGGTCCTTGTGCTGGGGGTAAGAACCCACCCCACAACGCCACAACGCTAGCCTGCCAGCGCGTTCACGCGTCCCCAGACAAGGCCGATCTCGGCGGATATCACCATCCTCTTCCGCAGAGGCAGCAGACCATTGCTGCAGTCCTTTACGGACACTCATTTACCTTATTTCCCTACAAATATAAAGCAGAAAGTAAGCTGAAATCTTGAATGAAATACATTCATATAATAATCAAGGTCGCACGAATATTCAACAAACAAAAAGTTTCCTCGTAATTAAAGTTTATTTTGGGCGAAAAAGCCTGCAGCGTATGCAGCGAAAAACTTGCCAATACTGGTATTATCATTTATTCATATAAGTTAGCCGCAAGAAGACTCTATTAATAAATAAAATTGCAACGAAGAAATTTATCCACATAAAATCTATCTCTGATTTTTATTTTTTAATGTTAGTATGAATAAAAAAAATAATTACTTGCATTGATCGCAATTCACAAGGTTCTTGCCAAATCTTCTATGCGAGATCTGAACGCAGAAATATACAGTTGCATTGGTTTGAAAAAATGCATTGCATTAAAAGTAATGCAACTTATTTCGTTAGTATTTAAATTCTTAAATACATTATCCAAACAATTGAATGGTTTCTTTGTAAATTTTCAACTTGAAGACAGTATTATTTTAAGCTCATGTCATAATCATTATTGAATTAATATAATCCTACCCAGCAGGTTGTTTCGTTTAAACATCGAAACTCATATTATACATACATTTGCAATTTATCAAAAAAATTTTCATTTAATTTAGTGCAGTGAGGTCAATATTTGGAATCAAATATCCTTAGGGAAATTTATGCAGCTATTACCAAATTAATTTGAATTTGCTGTTTTTTATGAAGATTTTTCGAGTTTTTAATGGCACATAATCTAATCATGTCTTCTTTATTTATGTTGCTTGTGTGAATTCAAAATTTAAACGGACGGTCGATCATCGTCCGACCAGAGGTTTTATTTCGTCGATTTCGGCATGTAATGCTGTCAAGGGAGAGGTCAAAGTTAATGCCAAAAGCACTTTATGCAATACTTCTTCTTCTTTGTAGCACTACAGCCCCTCTCGGGTCTTCGCTTAGAGATAGTTAGAGTATCTCATTTTCATGACCGTATTGATTTTTCGGAAGTTGGTTTGATCAGTACCATGCTCTCGTGTGCCTGCTCAGCTATGATATGATCTGATCAATCAGTACATATCACTTCTCAGTGAACACTCATAGTCTGTCCGAAAAATCCCCTGAACTAAATCACGTTGCTCCCAACGAGATTTGAACCTGGGACCTTCGGCTTATGCGTTCATGCTCTAACCACTAGACCACAATATACTACTAACAATTATAAATTTTCAAATAGAATAAAACAAATTCAAAATAATAAAAATATTGAAACTTACATTAAATCAAATAAACAATAGCAAATTTTAATTAATTAAAATTATTATTCTAGATATTTTATGATTTAATTGGAAAAAGGAGAAAAAACTAACCAACGCTATTCAAAAATTATTTATAATTGCAGCACTTTGTTACCGTTAACTTTTATTCTACATGTAAAATTTTATAACCTAATTCTAATAAAATTCAATCAAAAATATTATCTTTTTTCTTTAAAAGCCGTCGGGCCTTGCTTAGTTGTGTGAGCAGACGCGTTTCGACTACTTTGAGTCATCTTCAGTGATGACTCAAAGTAGTCGAAACGCGTCTGCTCACACAACTAAGTCATCACTGAAGATGACTCAAAGTAGTCGAAACGCGTCTGCTCACACAACTAAGCAAGGCCCGACGGCTTTTAAAGAAAAAAGAGGATTGGCCTGCGGATATCAAATAAACAAAAAAATATTATCTTATACTAATACAATGCTTACACAATATTCCTAACATAAGCGTTAAACCTTATCTCCAAAACCGCGCAGCGGAAGGGCTGACCGAAAGGAATACTCTTAGCCGACAGAAATACTCTTGGGGACTAACATTCTTTGGGGAGTTCCGTCCCTACATACCCGAGGAAATTTCCGCAAGGGAGACATTGCTCGACAGGAGTACTCTTGGAGGCTAGCATTTTTTGGGAGCGCCATCCCTCATTCCTCCTGGGATGACAGGTAACGACCCTGATTGAATCTAGACTACGCTTTGGACAACGAACTGGAATTGTTGCCTTGGGCCGGCGGATATGATGTGATGAAGTGACACTTGAGCGTGAACGGCTCAAATTGAAAATCATACCGTCTCCGCCCCGGTAAAACCTTGGCTGGCCTCGGAGTACGTTTGAAGTTCGCACCATTGGGTTGGTCGTGTAGGTTCGGTTGAGACGGACTCCCGATTAGCGCTGGTCTGGCACTGAGCACTTGTTCCCATAAGGAATGGCATGGCCTCCCTGCTCTATAAGAATAACCATGGGATCAACAAGGCGACTACAGACACGAACATAGACAGCGGCAATAAAACTGGAACAACCAAACCCTAAAAAAGATAAAAACTAACCAAAAAGGAAAGCAAAAATAACAGCAATGATGACGCAACCAGCGGCAGCAGTCATGATGCTAACAGCAAATCTGGAGCGGTACGAACGATGACAAAAACAGCGATGAATGCAATGACAGTGAAGACGGACAAAAAACGGGGATTAACAGACAGTCTTGTCCAGACTGAGATTCCTGAGGCGTTCAGGCATAGCAAAAAAAGAGCGCCCTTAAAAGGAAGAGCGGGAAATTCTGCAGGACAAGCCTGATGTTTGGACGGTGGAGAAAAGTATAAAGAACATCGAGAATTCGATGGCCATTGCTGCGATCGCTACAAAAGTGACCAAAGCAAGGGTTGTAAGCCCCACAATAATAGTGAACCACCCTAAAATCCACAAAGAGATATCGGCAGGAAAACACAGGAGTGACCAGACAAATAAAGCGCCGTTGTGTGATTTCATCGCCGCCGTCAGAAATGTAGTGGAAGAGCTGTACTTGGAAATGGAAGCCGATAATCTCTCCCAAGAATGGTGGCCAAAAAGTCGATAGCCGCCCAGCGACTTGAAGACGAAAGACTAATCCGAAACGCAGTTAAGATTGGGCTCCTTGAACTAGAAGAGCTCCTAGACCGCATAAGGCAATATCGGAGGAGCTGGTTAAAGGTCGAAGAGGACCAGAAGGCTGAAGAAAAACAGAAGGCTAAAGAAACCTGAGGGCTAAGTCTAAATGGCTCGCGCAGATAGCTTCACTGTTACGCATCAATAAGAGAATGGCTTCTAGCCTAATCAAAGGAGATCGGGATAAAAGAAGAAAAGAAGAGGTACTTATTGGGCGTGGAATGCCAGATCAGGGTTTCCAGACATTGTTGACAAAAGGAGGGGAGAAAGCCGTAAACAAACTCCGTAAAATACCAAAATCACGTGTTATTGTTGTTGTATTTGGAGGTAGTTTAAATGGCTATAATTTCCGTTAATATGATTGGATTTTCATCAAACTTGCAGTGTATCAGGATCTTATGTAAAACTCCTTAAATATTAATATATTTAAGAGTATCTATATGATTTTATTAGGGAAACTGTGAAATTCGATGTTCATACCATTGTTAACAAAGTTGAGAGGATTTTGACTTCTAAGGTATTTGCTGTTGTTTTGCTCATAAATACCTACCTCCATAATTTTTTTCAGATTTTTCGCATCACAGGTGTCTATTTGCAAGGAAGGGGGGAGAGACACAAATTTTCGTGTATTTCTCCTTCCTGTGCGCTCTTTGAAGCAAAAAGTACCAGTTAAAGCCCTGTTATGAAAAGTTCACATTAACACCTTTCATTTGATACCCATATTGGCTACCTTTCATGAAATTTTTTTTCGGGGACTACTCCCCGATATGGGGAGACCCTCCTTACGCACATTTAAAAATTTTATGGAATGAAACTTTAAAGAGAGTATAACTTTACATCTATTTATGTTTGTATCTTATACAGTTTGCCAGAAAAAGTTCTGTGACACACGAAAGGACGGACGGACGGACAGAGGCACAGACAGGCGCAATTTTAGTAGCGTTTTGTAAAATTATTTCACAAGACGCTAAAAAGAACTGATGCGAAATCGGTATCCTGATGAACAGGAGAGAAAGAAGTCCCGACAAAGAACCCCGGCAGCAGGCACTGCTCGTAAAACCCCAAGATGGCCGATTCTACGTGGAGGTGCCGTAGCATATCAGGGGAAACGTAAGGCCCGAAGATACAAACACTGCCATTAAAGCAGTACGACCAACGCAGTCAGGCCACATACTGGTCGAATTCAGAGCAGAGGCCGACAATAAGAAAGCATTCTGTGACACAGTAAAGAAAGTCCTCATCAAGGGTGCAACTATAGCCTCGCTCGAGTGGCAATGATCCAAATTAGAGACATTGGCTGCGTCACCGACCTGGCTGAGGTAAAAGAGGCCATCAAAGGAAGTTTCGTAGCGTATGCAGGACCAGAAAATCATAGGGGACAACGCATGACCATCATTGAATTGACCAAAAGGGACGCAGGGGATTGAGGAACTCACAGCTCAAGACGTGGTGAACTCAGCGATGAACATATTCAAGATTGCTTGCAACGCTTCTATGCCCCGTCGAAAACCCCGGCATGGCAAGCTCCCAAGTATACTGGTGGTAGATTGAAATCGCTGAAAAGTGAAGGAAGTGTCACAAACTTCAGAGTGAGGCTCAACGGGAACGGACCCGCGACGATGTATGCAATCGAGTAGCAGCATATAAGTCGGCCAGGAAATGCCTTCGCGAATTGATTAATAAAAGCAAGGCTTGCTACTAGCACAACGTCAACAAGGATCTGTGGGGCCTTAGCTACAAGCTAGTTATGCGGAAGCTAGGTGCCCAATGGAAACCGCATACATGATGCGGAAAAGATGGATGAAATATTGAGGGCACTCTTCCCCGCCCATCCCATCCATGTTGACGCTGTCCATGGTGGAGCAGCAGTCAAGTGTCCACTCTGCACACAGTCGGAACTGGAAGCGGCCGTCCTTTCACTGAAAGCGAGGAAGGCTTTAGGTCCAGATGGTGTTCCAGCTGTGCTGATCAGCAAGGGGAAGAGAAATCCTGGAAGGTGAAATCCTGGAAGGTGAGGAGGCTCATGCTGATCAGCAAGAAGAAGGGAAATCCCGGATCGCCGTCTGCATACCACCCGTTTTGCATGCTACACACTACTGGGAAAGTGCTAGAGAATCTCATCAAGGAATGAGTCACTGACGCGAGTCATTCTACTAGGGACCGATTTCTTCGGCAGTACGGCGTTAGAGCAGGACGTTCCATCATTGATGTAATTGCAGGGGTGGTGAGCGCCGTCCATAAGGCAGAAGAATATAGCCGCACCAAGCGACGGATGGTCCTGTTGGTGACACTCAAAGTTAGGAACGCCTTCAACTCCACTAGATTGGTGGATATTCTGGATAAGCCTTTTCAAGTTCTAGAATATCTAATACGGCTTTCACGGAGCTACATGAAGGATCAAAGACTGCTTTATGACACCACACAGCGCCAACGAAGAGTGAAAGTTACATCGGGTGTTACCCAGGGATCTATCCATCCAGGCCTCTGGAACGTGTCTTACGAGGGGCTGATGAGACAGGAGATACCAAATGAGTCACGTGTGATCGGCAATGTGGATGAAGTTGTGGCTCTGATTGCCGGACGCACCGTTGAGCAAGTGTAACTTAGGCTATGTAGACTAATGTACTGAGTGAGGGACTGGATGACTGCTCGCGAGTTCAGTTTAGCATTGGAGAAAACTGAAGTGGTCATCTTGACAAAAAAGAGAGTCCGTAGAGTAAGGATGATCAGTATTGGAGACGTAATAATTGAATCGCTGCCATCGGTGAAGTATCTGGGACTACTGATTGAGTCAAAGATGAGTTTCTCTGAGCAAATCAGCTGCTTTGGGCGTATCGGCTCTGAGTCGGCTTCTGGCCAACATAGGGACATCAAGAAGACGCCTCTTGATGAGTGCTGTAGGGTCAGTGCTACTATACAGAGCAGAAATATGGGGCAATGCTCTCAAGAAAGAGGTATACCGAAAATGCTGGGCACAGGTAAAGAGAAAAGGAGCACTGAGGACTGCATCTTCGTATCCTACAGTCTCTGATTCAGCGGTGAAATTAATTGCAGGCACGATACCTGTTGCCTTCTTTGCCAGACACCGCCATGCTATTTACCTGCATCGAAAAGAGGACGCAAAGGAGATGGTTATCCGTGAGACAGCGCTCACTCAACGATTGACAGGAGTCTTGGGTGAATCGCATGAAGGGGAGGTTGACTGTGCGCCTCATCCGGGATGTGAGACCGTGGCTAAATCAAAGGCATGGTGAGAATGACTTTTATGTGAACCATTTGTTGAGCGGACATGAGTTTTTTCAGTCTTAGCTGCGCAGGATTGGTAAGTCACGGTCCTCCAATTGTCGGTTATGCCCGTGAGAGGAAGACAATGCCGACCACACTTTTTTGGGTGCAATAAATGGACTAGGCTGCAAAATGACCTCTAGAAGGAGACGGGAGAGCTCACCCTGGATAATACAGTCGCAGTGATGCTCGAATCGGTTGACAAATGGAACAATGTGGCACATTATACTCGGGCAGTGCTAAAAGATAAAAGGGCTTACAGCAGCCGGGGGCGTTGGGGCTGGGAGACGGCTTGTCTAGTAGTTGCTCTTCCCCTCTTACCTCCTGCTAGAAGAGAGATATCTCTGCTTGAAAATGGTTCGCGGTGTAGCAAAACGAGACCTCGCCCAAGTAGTGTATCAAATGGTTCCAGGTTGGGTTCTTGGATTGACAGGGGAGGCGTATAGCTGGTAATCCAGGAGCCTTCTTGCAAGCATGGGGAACCCATATCCTGTACATAAATGGGATCCACTTCCCAATCACAAAAAAGAAACCTAATAAAGGGTGATTCATTATGAGGTTTGATTTTCAAAAGGCTTTTTTTTCGACAGATCACGTGTGACTCCTATCAAATTGGAATGCAATTTTTATTCCGTATTGTTTGATATATCATCATGAAAAGACTTTTAGTGCAATAACATATCTAAATGGTTCAGCCGTTTTATGAAAATCAGTGTTCTGTGAGAAATGTTGTTCTTGTTCTTAGAGCAACTTATGGTGTGCATTGTCGACCTTCCGAAAGCACTATGGCCAATATCATCCCTAAATTTGAAACTCACCACCTAAATTGTGTGGTGTCACATCTTTAGATTATTTTCTTTGGGGTTACATGAAGTTTCTGGTCTTTAGGGATAAACCAGCTTCAATTGACGCTTTGGAAGCCAACATTACTCATGTCATTGACGAGATACCAGTCGCTATGCTGGAACGCGCCATCCGAAATTGGACCCTCATAATGGATCATTTACGGTGTAGTCGCGGTTAATATTTAAATGAGATAATCTTGAAAATTGTGTGATTGATTTTAAGATAGTCAATGACTGGTTGTGTGCGATCCGTATAAAAGCAAAATTCTTCAAAATCTGGCTGATTAATGTCCACGCCCCAACCGAAGAAAACGACGAAGAAACGAAGGTATTGTTTTGAAATCACCTGGAAAGACTTGTCGACTCATTGCCTACAAACGACACAAAAATTATTCTGGGTGATTTGAACGCTAAGGTTGGCAATGAGCTATCTCATCGGGGAACAACTGGAGGATATAGCCTCCACGATGAAACAAATGACAACGGCCAGCGTCTGATTGGCTTTGCATGTAGCAGAAATCTAGTCATACGTTCGACTTTCTTCCCACCCCGCGCCTTCATAAAATTATCGATCAAGTTCTGATCCAACAACGTTGGGCCTCGAGCATACTTGACGTCCGTACATACCGAGGAGCCAATTGTAACTCAGATCATTACTTGATCAAACTAACCTATCGATGCCGTATGTCAAAGACATATTCAGCGAAGACCAGCCCGCTACAAAAATTTTACATTGAAAGGATTCAAACGGCGTCTGTGGCCGAAGATTTTATGGAGACCATCGACAACCTGCTGGCTCCCATCTTATCAGACGCATCGTTAAAGACGAGTAACGAGCACTGGATGGAAGTGAAAGCACCTATCAGGACCGTGGCAGGACAGACGATTAGTCATCAAGCACGGCGCAAGAGGAATGATTGGTTCGATGATGAGTGCCAGAATGCGTTAGATAAAAAGAATCAGGCGTACAAAGAATACGTAGGTAGGAAAACCAGGACGAAGAGCGAACACAATGAAAATCTCAGAAGATTAGCGAATAAGATAATTAGGAGTAAGAAAAGAAAATACAATGTCGACCAATTGAGAAGTATAGATGTAAGCTTAGCGAGCAATAACACAAGACAAGCATACAAAGTAATGAAAAGCCTGAAGCGTGGTTATAAGCCCAAAACCACGCTCTGTCGTGATGACAGCGGCAATATAATCGCTGATGAAATGAAGATAAGGAAAGATGGGCATCTTATTTCAAGAACCTCCTTAATCCCCCGCACAGCTTTCAGAACATCGGAGCCTATAGATAATTGCGGTGAGTTTCCATTGGCACCACGGTTTCTGGATGAAGTTTGTTCGATCATTAAAGCCCAAAAGAATAATAAAGCACCGGGCAGCATTGATAAGATTCCAGTGGAGCTTATCAAATATGGTGGCGGTAGTGTTCATCAAGCTATTCACAAAGTCATCCAGCACATTTGGCAACAAGAACATATGCCGAAAGAGTGGAGCCAATCAATTATATTCCCTATCCACAAAAAAGGTGTCAAGCTGCAGTGCGAAAATTATAAAGGCATATCACTACTTTGTACGGCGTACAAAATATTTTCATAAATCTTAGAAACTAAAATCATACGCCAACAGTATTATTAGGGAGTATCAAGGCGGTTTTAGAGCAGGTAGATCAACAACAGATCAATTGTTCACAGTCAAGCAGATACTTGAGCAATGCTGGGAATTCAACATAGACGCACACCCAATTTTCGTTGACTTCAAGCAAGCATACGACAGTATTGATCGTAACGTACTGTTCCAAATAATGCTTGGTTTTGGCATCCCATCCAAATTAGTCCGTCATACCAAAATGACAATGACATCGACGACCTCCCAAGTCCACACCGAAGCCTTTGACACAATTATTGGACTAAAGGTTGGATAGGTTGGCCCCATTGCTATTCAATTTGGCTCTGAAGTCCGTCATAAAGAATCTACCTGTCGACACACGAGGTACATTACTATACAAGTCGAGCGAAGTAGTGGCCTATGCGGACGACATCAACATTCTGTCACGGTCACTAACAACTGCCAAAGAACTCTTCCTGAAACTCGACAGCGAAGCAAAACTAGTAGGGCTACAAATCAATGAAAATAAAACAAAGTTCATGACGCAGTCGAGGAATAATACCTTGAACACCCAAAACATCACATTTTGCGAATACAATATCGAGAATGTTAGCAAATTTGGGTATTTAGGCGCCAAAATAACGAAAACGGGCAATGAAAGAGACGAAATACGCCGAAGAGTACAGCTCGCAAATAAAGTATTCTATTCAGTATTGACGATCTTGAAGACCAGCTGCATACACAGGAAAACAAACCTCCAAGTATACGAATCTGTGATAAGACCTGTATTATGCTATGGGTGTGAAACATGGACCCCAATCCAAGCATCCGCAAATATATTGAACGCCTTTGAGCGACGGGTCCTGAGGCGAATAATCGGAGTGAAGCTAGACCGGGACCAATGGCGAATTCGATACAACCATGAGCTGTATGAAATTTTTGACGAACCGGAGGTCTCAACGATTGCAAGACTGCGGAAGCTACAATGGGCTGGACACATGAATCGTATGGACGAAAAACAGATACCCAGGAAGGTATTCGTTGGGAGAACTGAAGGCTGGCGGCCAGTGGGGAAACTGAGGAAATGTTGGTCCGACACGGTCGACGAAGACAGTTCATCGCTGCTCAGATTTCGGAATTCGGGGACGCGGTCAATGGACCGAGACAGTTGGAGGCGCTATTTGCAGAAATCGAAGGCACAAACGGGGCTGTAGTGCTAAGAGAGGAATATATATTATATATATATATATATATATATATATATATATATATATATATATATATATATATATATATATATATAGGGGGTGCCATTGTTTATGACGGTATGCAAACATTGAATAACTGAAAAAAAAACAACCGGTTATCATGCATAATTTACTTTTTTATTTAGTTTGGTTCTTTGTAATTTATTTGGACTAGTTTTTGAATACAACAACAATCAACTGGTTGCCTATATTGGCCAAAAAATGTGGCCTTTTTGCTGCATTTTCCCTCAGCTTTGCAAGCATCACGGGCGGTATAGCGATGATTTCTTCACGAATGTTTGTCTTGAATCTTGTCAATCGCTGACTAACACTTTGCTTTTCAAATAACCCCTCAAAAAAAATTCTGGAGGGGTTAAGTCTGGAGGTCTGGGTGGCAAGTCAATGTGACCCCGCCTTTTTAACGCCAGGCGTCCAGGGAACTTTCGTTGTAGAAACTGAATTGTTTGACTTGCAGTGTGGTGTGGCGCAGCGTCTTGTGGAACCAATAATCGTCAAGACCTTTTTCATGCATTTAGGCAAACATAAGGAGCCAATATCCACCGATATCGATTTTCATCGACTGCTTCGCTTTTTTTTATACGGTGCAAAGATGGCTTTGGTGCCAACACTAGCCAAACAGTTACTTTCTGTTCATGAAAAGGCGTTTCATGGATTTTGTCTGGCAATTATACTTATTATCGCCGCCAGAAAGTGGGAAATGGACCTCGTAGATCATCAAAATTTGCATTTAAAGCTCAGACTCAGTGTCAACCGCTCGAGCGACGCCTTGACCGTATTCCAAGCGACGTGAATGGTCTGTCAACAATATTATTTGTATTAAAAGTAATTACACTTTATACGGAAATAAATGCAAGTCATTCTTCAAAATACGCCGCAAAGTGGTTCCATTGACGCCATAGTGCTGAGTGCGGCGATGATACTACACTTTTGGATTCTGGCCATCGTTCTCTCTGATCGCTTCGACTAGTTCATTGTAGCACCTTGATCGTCAATGAACCACATGATGACGATCTTACACTGTCCCATGCTCAACACAAATCGACATCAAATGAGGAATAGTGTTGTCAGATGATACCTGGTGGCCACGATATTTTCGAAGATATGCAATTTGAGTTAACACAACTGAACGACTATTTTCAATACACATCATCACTATGTATTTTTGATGTGAAGCGATTCATGGTTAACATTTTATTGAATTGATCCTTCAAAAAGATGTCTAATCAAGTCAATCGGCTAAAAAATGTCAACTTTCAATGTCTGCATACCGACATAAATACGACATTATATATATATATATATATATATATATATATATATATATATATATATATATATATATATATATATATATATATATACTCGTATATAGAGGGTATAACGAGATTTCACACCACACTGGAGGTCGAATTTGTGTTTTTTGGTTTCTATCAAATTGGAGTGGATTGGGTAAAAAGATCGGCAAAGCTCATTCACCAGCAAAATCGGCTGAGCAAAAATGACAACAAATGACGGCCATTTTAGACGAGGCTCCGTGATTTTTGCTCTCACCAGAGTTTAAGTCTGATTTGAAGGAAATTTGGTACAGAGGCTTCATGATTTGGTTTATGAAGCTCACAATGAAAAGTCAAAAATTGAAACGTCTAAATCAAAATGGCGACCGAGCAAGGGTAAAAAATATGTAAAAATGTGTTGTTGTAGGCCACTGAGATCTAATGATTTTTATCATTTTGGTAGTCCTCCGAGAGCAGGTTTCAAAATAGTGCCGGTTTGAATTAGAGAATTTTTCAAACAACGTCAAAATTGTGACCCAAAATTTTGTAAGTACTTTCAAATTTCACAAGAAGTTCTCAAGCGATTGCGATAAATAGAGTAACGGGTCTCTCGAGAGGAGTATGTCTGGCGTTGCTGAAGACTATGAAGAAAGAGTAGATTATGCGAGAAGAAATACTCATACTGGCAGCTCAAAATTCTTTTAAAAGACGCTGGAATTGAATCAGTAATCGTCGACGTAACTGCCGTGACTTCTTCACTGCTTTTAATTCATTATTGACTGAAGTAAAATTACTCAACAGTTGACATCTAAATCAATTTGGGAATTTAATTATTGTTGTTTTTAAATGATAATATTGCTCATATAGTTTTTCTCTTTACTCAAAAATGTTGCTAATTCACTCAGCGAGATAGAGTTCAATCCACTTTAAAAAAATTGTCAAAAGCTGTGGTCTTGTATGAGGATTCGATATTGGGGTTCGGAGATGAGTTTGGAGGTGCGAATTGCTTAAAGAAGTAATTTGCATCAAAACGTATTTATTTGCATTTTCAAACCTTGGTCTAATACTTTTTTTGGGGCGGGAGGTTTATGGAAGATGGGTAGTGTATCTTGTATGTAGAGACCCCGGTAGAAGTTTAATTTTTCAATGCAATATATTAATATAATAAACAAATTCGTATTAAACAAAAAACAAATATGCTCCTAATGAATTCACAATTAAAAGCGCACTTTTTGCTGGGTCAAGTTTATTTTGAGAATAGAAGGCCGTGGCTCACTGAACAAAAAACTTGCCAAAACATTTATTCATATTAAGTTGCCTCAAGAAATCTATATTAATAAATAAATGTGAAATGAAGAAATTTATCTAGATAAAACTTATCACTAATTTGCATTTTTCAATGTTAGCATGAAAAAATTGGATAGCTCATCCACAAGGTTATTGCTAATTCTGCAATCCAGAATTTGACTCAATAATAATATAGATGTATATATTCAAAACAATACATTGCATCAGAAGTAATGCAACTCTAGTCGTTAGTATTCAAATTTTAATGTTGTTTATCCTAATAATAGAAGCATTTCCTTGTAGGCTTTTGCCTTTAAGGTGGTTTTATTCCAAGCTACTGGCATAATTAATATTGTATTTATCTGGAGGTTCCCAGTAGATGGTTTCATCTAAATGCTGAGGTTCATATTTATTATATGTTTTAACTATTGAATTTTCAATTTTTCGATGATTTATTCACTTAATTCGAAACAAGGTCAACATTAAGAAAAATATTCTTCTTGAAACAAATAAAATAAGTTTACACATTGATATTATTATCATCATATCCTTAGGGAAACTGCTGCAGCGGTTAGCGAACTCATTTAACATTGGTAATTCTTTTGACGTTTTTCAATTTAGTTTTAAATTGCTTATAATGAAATCAATCTTTGACTATTTGTTTTCTTATTCAAATCAATTTATGCGGCCCGAGGTCTTCATTATTGCAAATCACCTTTTTTTTGAATACCACCATTCCCTACCACTCTCTCCATCACTCTTTCATCGTCCCACAACGCTCGTGCGATCTGGACTTCACACGTCGTCGATTCCTACGTGTGCCTCCAGGTAATGCTAAAATATCTGTATAAGGGGCACACAAAATGCTGTGAAGTACTCCTTTCCTGCTAGTCTAGTCCGATTCGTGAACAGTTCTTTGAGATAAAAAATAATATTGTTGAAATATGAAACCCACCTCAATGTACTAATAAACTAATGTACCAAAATTGTTCTAAAACTTTTGACACGAGAATAAACTTGCTTAGTTTTTCTTCTTCTACAGTCCATCGCCACAACCAGACGTGTTTTATTCATCGCTCCTTGTAATAGCCTATTTAAATTCCACTTGCTGCGAACCAGAACAACAGGTTATGGGCCCAGGTTTGCGGAATAAATAGAGTCAGGTGCGGCGTACATTTTAAAAGATAAAATTTCCATGGCTCAGAAAAAGTGCAATAAACCGACATTTGTTGTCGTCGTAAATTACGAGTTTTTCGGTCATCATTATGGAAAGCGAAAAAGGTGATTTCACGAAAGTGGCGAAGCTGACAGGCTCAGATAATTATTTATCGTGGCTTCGGAACGCCAGGCTTGTTTTGGAGTGGCACGATCTCGATGGATTCCTGGAAGAAAACGCGACGGACAGTAAATTAACGGCATCCGCTGCAACGGCGGCGGTGGATGTTGCAGTGGCCGCATTGGCGGCTGATTTGGACAATGCCACACTGCAAGCAGCGGTTAAAAGTGCGCGATATGCAGAAAATGCGGCAATCATTCGTGATGCGATTTCAGTAAGTGACCGTGTGAAGAAATCCAAACAAGCTAAAGCAAGATTAATGATGCTAATAGATCCAAAACTACACGATGAAATTGGTGAACATAATACGGCAGCGGATCTGTGGAAAAAGTGTTCGGAATTGTACCGTAATAACAATTGGCTTAACAAAGCAAAGGTTCTCGGGGACTTCACATCGTTGCGGTTATCAAACTTTGACTCAATGGAGACATTTCTGCGCGAACATACAGCCGCGATGTGCCGTTTACAAGAAACCGGTTTTGTGATCGATGACGAAATAATGTGCGGGCTTATAATTTATGGTCTAACGCCTGAATATGAAGCATTCATCGGTGGACTTGATGGTAGCAATGTCCTCACAAGTGACGGTTCAAGTGGACATCGATTAACATCAGCAACGCTAAAGAGAAGTCTGTTGGAGCATGCGAGTTCGAAAGGCGTGTTGAACAGCGAAGGGAGTGCCACAGGCGCATTCAAAGCTGCATCCAAACCAGCTACGAGTGAGTCGAAAAGCAACAAGAAGAAGAAGGGAAGCGGCTCGATCAAGTGCTTCACATGTGGTAAGAAAGGGCACAAGAGCCTCCAGTGCAAAACCAACACACAAAATGATGAAGGCAAAGGCGGAAGCGCCAAACCAGCCTTCTATGCTATGACGGCAACTGGTTCAACGGACGCGTGGTTCATTGACTCGGGTGCGAGTTCTCATCTCACATCGGACAAGAAGATGTTCAAGCAATTCACCAGTAGCAATGAATTCGCTGACATAACAACGGCTGACAACACCCGCTTGAAAGTTGTTGGCACCGGTTCCATCGAGCTAAATGTTGGGGAGCACATAATTCCAGTGAATAACGTATTGCTAGTCCCTGGAATAGCGGCAAATTTGTTGTCAGTATCGAGCATTGTGAAAGCTGGGAACAGTGTGCATTTCGACAGCAGTGGTTGTGTCATTCGAAGCGGTGCGGGTGATGTGTTACTGAATACACCATCCAAAAATGGTACATACAAGATCACGAATTCGTCGAAGGCTAGTGGGCTGTTAGCAGGCAAAGACGAAGACAATCTCATGACGTGGCATCGGAGATTGGGTCATTTGTCGCATGGTGAGCTGATCAAACTGAGTGGAATTGTGAATGGAATCAAAGTTGACGGCGATAAACAAGCGTTGGCGAAATGTATTTCGTGTTCGCAAGGCAAACTGGAATTAGTTCACAGCGACGTTTGCGGCCCGATGGATACGCCTTCAGTTGGGGGCGCAAAATACTTCGTAACATTTATCGATGATTTTTCGCGAAAGGTCTTCGTGTATTTTGCCAAACAGAAGAGTCAGATCGGGAGGATTTTCGTTGAGTTCAAGATGCTTGTGGAGAGGCAAACCGGATTACAAATTAAAATATTCCGTTCCGATAATGGCAGAGAGTATCTCGGCGAGTTCGAAACCGAATGCAAGCGCAGTGGAATCGTGCATCAGACCAGTTGTGTGTACACACCACAACAAAACGGCGTGGCCGAGCGTATGAACAGAACGCTCATAGAACGTGCAAAGTGCATGCTGTTCGATGCGGGCTTGGAGAAGCCGCTTTGGGCTGAAGCGGTTAATATGGCTGCGTACGTTACAAATCGTTCACCGAATCGCACGCTCGGGAACAAGGTCCCGGAGCAATTCTGGAGAGAAGGAGCCATCGATCTTTCGTCGATGCAATTATTCGGATCGCTGGTGATGGTGCATGTCACAAAGGAGAAGCGGCAAAAGTTGGATGCGAAATCGAAAAGGATGTTTTTCGTTGGATACACCGATATGCAAAAAGGTTTGCGTTGTTTTGATCCTGAGACTCGAATAGTTCATACGAGTCGGGATGTCGTCTTCAAAAGTGCACCAGAAATGATGACGTTCAAATTAATCTTCTCGATGATTTCATTCTAGGGGAAGTCGAAGAGCAAAAGTCGACCGGAGGGCTTGAAAATCATGAAGTCGAGTCTCCCATGACAGAGTCAGCTGTCGATGGTGCATCAATAATTCGCTCACCAACTTCCCGGAATGAGTCTATTGTGGGCGATGGCGATGAATCAACAACGAATGTCAAAAATGATTTATCCTACGGGTTCGACGAAACACTAGCTGAATCGCAGTCTGAATATGGGTCGGACGAGGACTATGTCCCACCCAGTACACTACAAGTTCCAGTTGGGGATGTAAGGCGTTCAACGCGTCCCCGAAATCAAGGAATGTGGAGGCGAATTTCGTTTTTGTAGCGGAAATCGATGAGCCCGAATCATATCATGAAGCTGTCAAAGGCAACAGGAGTCAACATTGGGAGAAGGGGATGGCGGAAGAATTGGCGTCACACGAAGAGAACCGAACATGGACTTTGGTTGAGCTACCAGTCAACCGAAAAACAATTAAGACCAAATGGGTCTTCAAGTTGAAGCGTAATCAAGCTGGTGAAGTTGTTCGCCATAAAGCGAGGTTGGTGGCAAAGGGTTGCTCCCAAAAGGCCGGCATAGATTATGAGGAAACTTTCTCGCCCGTTGTACGCTATGGGTCAATTTGCTATCTGCTGGCCATGGCCGCTCAAGAGGGTTACAATGTTGACCAAATGGATGCGGTGACCGCATTCCTTCAAGGGGATCTCGACGAGGAGATCTTCACCGACCAACCCGAGGGATTCAATGACGGGACCGGACGGGTCTGCAGGTTGAATCGTGCGGTGTATGGCTTGAAGCAAGCGGGCCGTCAATGGAACCTAAAGTTAGATGCAGCTCTCATCGGGATTGGGCTAACCAAATCAAAGCTTGATCCATGTATCTACCTCTTGCCATCGCTGGAAGTGATTCTGGCAGTATATGTGGATGATGTTGTGATTATTTGGAAGCAACGCGACAAGATGGAGGCACTGAAGAAGGCTCTTAGTACCGAGTTTAAAATGAAAGACCTTGGTAGAGCGAACAGTATAATTGGCATTTCCATCGAGTACGTCAAGAATGGAATCGCTATACATCAGCGTCATCATATCGAAACCATTCTCGAGCGTTTTGGAATGAGTGACTGCAAGCCAGCGGTTACTCCAAGTGATCCAAGTCAAAGATTATCAACAGATATGAAGAAGGAGGATGAATCAACGGATAACATTCCATATCAACAAGCGGTCGGTTCGTTGTTATATTTGATTCAAGGAACGAGACCAGACATTGCATTTGCTGTCAACTACGTGAGCAGATTCAACTCATGCTATGGGCGGATTCATTGGACCGCCGTGAAGCGCATAATGCGGTACTTGAAGGGTACTATGCATTATCGTATTGTGTATCGTGCGGGTAACCAACCACTTCATGGTTACTCAGATGCTGATTGGGGTGTCGACATCGATAAGCGACGTTCCTGCTCTGGATACGTGTTTATGTTGGTTGGAGGAGCAATCTCATGGGCCAGTAAGCTTCAGAATACCGTGGCTCTTTCAACAGCTGAATCTGAGTGTATGGCCTTATCGTTTGCTACTTGTGAGGCCATATGATTGCAAATGTGATGCAATGTGGTGATTAGATGTGACAACATGAGTGCAATAACGATTGCCGAGGTCGATGCGTTCCGAAAGCGTAGCAAACACATCGATGTAAGATTCCATCACGTCCGTGAGAAGGTGAAGGCTGGAATCATCGATGTAAAATACGTACCATCAAAGAACAACATTGCAGATTGTTTGACGAAGGCCGTCGTTGGACCGATTTTGAACGTGGGTGTTCATGGAATGGGCATCCAGACAAAACAAGAGATGAAATGATGAAGAATGAACTATTGTAAAATCAATGTTGATTATCTTTTGAAGTAATTTGTCAATTTGATCATTTGAGATAACGTAGAATGGAGTTGATTACTTGAATTAACGTAGAATCAGTTTGCATTTATTTTTATCTATTGAATCAAATTGTCTTTTGTCCGAATGAGTTGCTGTGTTGAAATATGAAACCCACCTCAATGTACTAATAAACTAATGTACCAAAATTGTTCTAACTTTTGACACGAGAATAAACTTGCTTAGTTTTTCTTCTTCTACAGTCCATCGCCACAACCAGACGTGTTTTATTCATCGCTCCTTGTAATAGCCTATTTAAATTCCACTTGCTGGGAACCAGAACAACAAATATTAAAATACGATGCAGTAAAAAAAACTCTGAGTTTATAAAAACTAGCTGTCTTTAAGTATCTCGACGTTAGGGTGTAAAATACTCTAAGATATTGCATTTTCAATCCTCCGGACTTATCATTAATTTGAATTTATTAGATGTTCCTTAAGTGTTTTCTTCGAAACCTATAATGAGTTTGCTTTTTTCACTGTTTCTGGAAGATTGACATATATAAGCAGAGCATCATTTGTTGCATCGTTCTTTAGTCAAACAGTTCTCGCGTAAGGTATTACAAAATTGTTGGCATTTCCTGAATTATATGGATTTATTTGTGATACTTTTATAAAGGGGCTTCGTTCCGGTTCACTGGAAATTAGACATTTGAAGATAAACTTAGCTTTCTCCATAGTAATGATTTGAATGAAGGTGAGTGCATTGGTCTGTTGATACTCTAGTCTTGTTGGTGTGAGAATTGGAAGGGTTAGAATATTTTTATAGGCTTTAGTTAGTATCCTGGATATAATATTAAGGTTTTGCTTTGACGATTGACTCCAAATGACCACCGCATAATGTAGTCGGTACAAATGCATTTAATACAAGTTTCCTTATATGCATTGGAAAGCCTCCATATCTTCTCAACATTCCTATCAATGGTGCTAGTTGTCTCCTCAAATAATTTATGTGTGGCAACCATGTCAAACGATGATCTATAGTAGGACCGAGATATTTAATTTCAAATACTCTTTGCAAGTTTTCGCCGTTAATTTTTAGGTCAACTTCTATGTCTTCCTAATTCTTCTGTTTAAAATAATGTATTTTGTCTTTGTAGTATTCAATGCTAGCTTGATTTCGATAAGCCATGAACGATATTTATTTGGATCCTCGTTGACGATATTTCCCATGGCAACTTTATTATGTTCTGAAAAAAGAAGTACAGTATCATCAGCATATAATGTGTGATGAGCTTTCAGTTTACATATATTCAAATTATTAGTGTATAGCAAAAACAAGGTTGGACCAAGCATGTATCCTTGAGGAACCCCCGATTTCATTGTTCTTTGGAATCTTCCCCCCAAATAACTTTTAAAAAGTTGTTTCCGTATACCTTGTATACCATACTATTCAAGTTTTTGAAGTAACAGGTCATGATCAACCGTATCAAAAACTTTCTTCAGGTCCACAAAAATTGCAATAACAAAATCTCCTTTATCAAGACTTTCATAAATGTAACGTGAGACAGAAAGTAAAGCATCGAAAGTTCTCATGTTCTTTTGAAAGCCAAACTGCTTCGGATTTATGATTGAATTGTCCATTAAGAAAGATTTTGAACGATTATTTACAAGTTTTTCGAATATTTTACTAAAGGCTGTCAAAAGTGCAACAGGGCGGTAATTATTCGGGTCCAGATGATCTCCTCCTTTGAATATTGAAATTATTTTTGCCAGTTTTTCTTCGTACGGAAATGTTCCATTTCTAATATGCTCGTTTACAAAATTCCCCAGTAGTTCATCTACCTTCTCTTTCATTAGAATAATTTCATGTGTGTTGATGTTATCAGTACCTGGTGCTGCATTTTTTTTTTTTTCAAATTTTCGATTCTATTTAATACTTCTCTTTTCGTCGTTTGATGAATGTGAAAGATGGACTTAGTTGGGCTATTTATGATATTGAGATAGCTAGTTGACTTTTCACCAAGATTCCTGACAATTTTATCACCAATTATTGAAAAAAGTGGTTTAGCGAGTTTGCTGTTATACATGGGTGGGCTACATTGTTAGAGTCCATGCCAGAAAATTCAGCATTTGATGGCATGATCCAGGGTGATGATTTATCTTTTACTTCATTTATTATTTTCCATATTTCGTGTGGGTTGTCCGCCGCTGCTTCCAATTTTCTGGAGCAATATGAAAATTTAGCTTCTTTTATGAGGCGTTTTGATTCTTTGAGGGCTTCGTTACATAGATATTTAAGTGTTTGATCTTCAGCGTTCTTTTTGGTTTTATTATAAGCCTTCCTTGTGTTAATACTAGCCTCAATCACTTTCTTTGTTATCCATGTACCTGTATGTTGTCGACACTTGATCTTCTTCTCAATGGTAGAATCATACTTGGACTCTGTAGGTATATTTATAAGCTCCATAAGGTTTTCAGGTTTTCGGTTTGTTAGCAACTGTTGAAATTTGGATTTGAAAATATCCTTGTCGAAATATCTGAATATTTTGCGAGTATGCCTTTGCTTATTGAGACTTTGACCATGGACGACAATTTTCAGAACACGATGATCTAACTCGGGCAAGTCTGCAAGTGTGAATTTAATATTTTCAGCAATTTTTTTATCATTTGTTACATTTGTTACTATGTGTGCAGGTACTTGAAGTCGGGCGAGTAATTTTGTCCTTATTGACAATAACCGCTCCGCTTGTTTCCAGGGATCCTTATACATCCTCGATTCTGGAGATTCTGCAATCAGGTCCATGTTTGTGCCAGCAACTGTGTGTATATTGCGTCTATTACTGTGCAGAAGTCCGGCGCATTGAGACGATTGGGATTATAGTAAGTACCGATTTTTAGTTTTTTACCTGCGCGGGTTATTTCAATTATTATTATATTATATATGTCAGATGTTACTCTCTTTATCACGAAATTAATGGTAGTTTTTATATAAATTGCTGTACCACCTCCTCTTCCGGGCCTACAGGAGAAAACGGAGCTTTATCCCGGAATATTGTAATACTTTGCTTCTTCAGGATAGATCCATAATTCGTTTAGTATAATCAGAACCGTTTCAGGAATTTTCTGCAGATTAATTTGAATATCACTTAGCTTGTGTCGTAGACTTCTTATATTGGCATAAAAGATAGTTAATTTGTCGCTTGAATGAGTTTTGTAAATGGCTGCCGTTTCCCCCTCTAGCAAGAGGAGAAGGAGTAAGAGGAATTGCCAGACAAGCGAACCCCAGGCCCAACATCCTCGGCTGCTGTGAGTGCCTTTTATCTTTTAGGACTGCCCTAACATAATGAGCCACCTGGTTCGATTTGTCAATCGATCCAAGCATCACCATGACTTTACTATTTGGGATGAGCTCCCTCGTCTACGTGTAAAGGTTTTACTACAGCCTGCCCCATTTTCAGCAAACAAAAAAAGTATGGCAGGCATTATTTTCCTCTTCTGTGCAAAATCTACAGTCGGAGGATCATGACGTGCTAATCTTGTGCAAGAAAGACTGAAAACATCCATGCCTACTCAAAAACTGGGTCAGACAGAAGTCAGTCTCTCTCCTCACGGGCAATCGTCCCTCTCGTATCCCCTTTTCAACGTAGGCAAATAGCACAGCGTTCTCTAGTAAGGAAAGCGACAAGTATTACGCCTTCGGTCAGTAGCATCACTGAATCAGAGACTGTTGGATATGAAGATGCAATCCTCAGTGCTCCTGTTCTACGAGTATGTACCTGTGTTAAGCGTTTTCGGTACGTCTTTTTACTGAGAGCGTCACCCTATGTTTCTGCTCCATGCAGTTATGCTGACCCTAGAGCATTCATCAAGAGGTGTCTTCCTGAAGAGTTTGGTCCCTCTACGTTGCCTTTAAGCCATCTTAGAGCCGAAACGCCCAAAGCAGCCTTCTCAGCCGTTGTCCAGATTTGCTCAGAGAAATTTTTCTTTGAGCGTCAGGTACTTTACCTCCGGTACTTTACTGCTTTCTTCGATTCAATACTTACTCTAGAGATTATCTTTTTTGTCAAGACTTTTTTTGGTTTTCTCCAGGGCTAGATTAAACCCACGAGCAGCCGTTCAGCCTCTCACTTCACACATTAGCATACTTAGCCTAAGTTATGCTTATGCTGGTACGCTTAACCACTAGAGCCCCGATGTCATCCGCATACCCAACCGAATGTGACTCATCTGGCATCTCCAGTCTTAGTAGCCCGTCGTAAGACATATTCCACAAGTCTGGAACTTTCACCCTTCGTTTGTGTCACAAAGAAGGCTTTGGTTCTTTAGGTAGTCTCTAAAAAGCTACATGACATATTCTGGAAGTTAAAAAGAGTTTTCTAGTATATCCAGAATATCCACCCATCTAGCAGAGTTGAAGGCATTCCTAATGTTGAACGTCACCAACAGAACAAGCCATCGCTTGATACGGCTATATACCTCTGCTTTTTGGACCGCACTCACAACCTCTGCAATCGCATCAATGGTTGAGCGTCCTGCTCTAAAGCCGTACTGTCAAAGAGACAGATCCCCGGCAGTACAAGTCGCGTCACTGAGTCTTCCCTTGTTGAGTTTTTCTAGCATCTTTCTAGCCGTGTCCACTATGCATAACGCGCGCTATACAGACGTTGATCCAGAATTTTCCTTCCTCTGGCTGAACAAGACGAAACTCACCACTTACCATCGTACCACAAAAACCCTGTTCTGTAGGCAAGCGTTGAATGTGTTGAGCAGCAAGTCAGTACAATGGTGATAGAAAAGTTGTAGCAATTCAGCCGGAACACCACCTGGGCCTGAAGTCTTCTTTATTTTTAATGATGGGACTGCCTCATCAGTTCCAGTTGTGTGAAGAGTCGCTACTCAATTGCTGTTTCACCATGGGCAGCGTCAACATGGACGTTATGGGCGGGGAAAATTGTCCGCAATATCTCGTATATCTTTTCTGCTTCATGTATGCAAGGCGTCCGTAGGGCACCAAACTTCTACTTAACCAACTAGCTTATAGCCAAGGGCCCACATATCCTTATTCACATTTTGCACTAAATCTAATTAGCAGCGAGCCTTGATGTTATTAGTCAGTTTGCGAAGACATTTCTTGATCGACTTATATGCTGACACCGTTGAGCCTCATGCCGAAGTTTGTGACACTTCCTTCGCTTTTCAGCAATTTCAGCCAACCACTAATACACTGTAGACTGGGTGGGGTATAGAAGCGCTGCAAAAAGTTGTGATGATGCTCATAGTTGAGTTCACTACGTCTTGAGCTGCCAGTTCTTCTATCCCCGGCTATTCCTCGTGCAGTGGATTACCTGCCATGAGCAGCTTGAGCAGTCCCTCGACGTTCATCCTTCTGGTTTTCTAACCAATTGTACAAGGTCAAGGGCACAAATTTCAGGGAAAAACACCGCAGATCTCAAGCAAAATGAACTGATGATCACTGGCTGAGTAGTCCTCTAATACTCTCCAATTGTGGGTTCTCCGTACTGAGGGTTCCAAAGCGAATGTGTTGTCCAGTATGGTTCTTTCACAGCCGATGCGGTGAGAAATTGGCATATTTCATCCGGCCACCATTTCCAGGACTTGGTTTCCCCGCGGATCTGTTAGCGGCATGCTCCATTTGATTGCTTTAGCGTTGAAGTCTCCCCCAATGAGCATGTTGCCATCTGCGTTCGATACCGTGCTCTTCAAAGTATTAAGTTTGGGCTGGAGAGATGTTATCGGTTTGTTGGACATTTGACACACACTAAAGAAAGTGTCCCCTGAGCACCGTTCCTCCGCCTGAAAATCACTGTTCTGAGTCCAGATGGCAGCAGTAGCTGTTTCATCAAGTTACTATGTTGCGGAACTTTTATCGTGGTGTTGCTCAGTCAGCAACAAAACGTCAGCTTTTATGTCCGTTGCAAACTGCTCAAACATGTTTTGGGCGGTTGAAATGCGGTGTACGCTTACTTGCAGGATACAGGTCATCGAAGCTCTTACTTTGCCTCGGTCAGGGCTTCTTGGAAAACCCGACAGTTTCCTGATTCTAAGCCGTTCCCAAGAGCCGGTTTTGGATCATCATCCTTGCAAAGGATACAGTATGCCTTTTTCGTACACTCTTTTCTTTTATGTCCAATTTCATCGCATTTGTAGCATGAGGAACTTCTATCGAGTCCTTTGCATACTTTTGCGATGTGATCAAAGCATTTGAAACATTAAAGAGGCACTTTTTTTTGCTGTACCTTGCAAATCAACCCGCCTATTCTTACTCTGCCCTTTTAAAGAAATCCTTCGGCGTCCCTTTTGGTCAAATCAATGATGGCCAAGCCGCACTTTGATACTGCTTACGCGAAGGTGCTTCTTTTTGATGGTTTCTTCTACTTCAGCCAGGTCCACAACGCAGTCACTGTCTTTTATGTCAATCATTGTCATCGGCTCGAACGAGACTACATTGTTATTATATTCCAAACGCTTTTTAAGTATTAGTTTTACTATAAATATCTGATCAGTTGAAGACCATCCGCTTCAAAATCCACTTTGGACATCAAGAATATGTTCATAAAAGGGTTCCACTCTTAGTTGGATGACTTTAGACAGCAGTTTGATAGCTGTGCCTAACACATCAAATAGCCTCGTTTTGACCCTACCCTTGCCAAGGAGCTCCTTTTTGATGGCCTCTTCTACTTGAGCCAGGTCCATGATGCAGTCAATGTCACTTGTTTGGATAATTTCTATCGGCTCGAGCAAGGCTACAGTTTCATTTTTGTTTAGAATTTTCTTTACTGCACCACGAAATGCTTCTTTACGGTCGGCCTCTGCTTCGAATTCGACCAATATGTGGCCCGACTAACCCGGTGGTACTTCTTTAAAAGCAATGTTGGTGTCTTTGGGCCTTACGTTTCCCCTGATATCTCGTAGCACGTCTGCGAAGGGTCGGCCATCTTGTGGTTTCACGAGCAGAGCCTACAGCCGTGGTCTTCGACATGGCTATATTCTCTCCTGTCTTATGTCAGGTTTTTTTTCTTGCTAGAGCCCATGCGAATTTTATTTCCTGGCACCTTTTGGTAGAGTTTCATTGCGGTTTTCTTCACTACTTTTGTCAGCACTGCCTGGAGCTCCTGATCTAGTATTCTATGCCTATTAAGTACCTCTACCTTTATCCCTTTATCCTGATCACAAATTTTATTGGGCGAGGCACCATTTTTTTAATTGATTTTTGATGGTGGAGCTATCTGCGCGTGCCTTTTAGGCTTAGGTCCTTAGTGCTTCTTTAGCCTTCTGCTCTTTTTTGGTCTTCTGGTTCTCTCCAGTCTTTAACCAGCTCCTCCGGTAACGCCCTATGTGTTTTTAGAGCTCCCTTAGTTGAAGCAGCCTATTCTTAACATCTTTACTGATTTTTGGCAAGCTGCATGTTGATTTTATTCATTTTCGAACGTTTTCCACTTTTTGGATTAGCTTTTCTTTTCGGTGTCGCTGGACGGTAAACGCTCTTTACGACTTCCTTTCTTGGAAGAAGTTATCGGCTTCCGCTTTTGAGTATAGTGCTTTAGCCCCATTTTTGACTGAAGTGATGAAATCACGTAACAGCGCATTGTTTATCTGATCACTCCTTTCTTTTTCTGCCATGATCACTTTATGGACCTCAGGATGGTTCGTTACAATTTCGGTATTTAATACCCTTGCTTCGGCTGCTTCAGTAGCGGCCGCAGCAATAGTTGTCGAATTAATGATCTTGCGCGTTTTGCAGAATTCCTCACTCCTCCTATTTAGGATACTAGCACTTTACTGCGCCCGAACGCCGCAGGAATTTCTGTTTCGACAAGGCTGTCCTATGTTCTCTGTTTTGTCCCAAAATTTTTAAAGCCGAAGTTATTGCCACTAAAGATGACGCCAGGATTGTTGGTCCACCTATCGGAACGTGCGTTTTCTTTTAATACACTCGCTGCAGCTCGATTTTTGGGATTTGCCGGCTTTCCCCACGTTTTTTCGATTGTGCTTGTGCTAAAAATGGTTTACGGCTGAATGAATTTTTTCCGTCTAGCCTGAGATTGCTTGCAGGTTTATCTGTTATAGCAGACAAGTTCACCACTTCTATGAAATTGCAGACGCTAGATGTCGATGGCCGGAAGCCTGCTTGCTCACTCTCTTCGCAACCGATACTGGGGATCCAATCCCCTGCAAAAACGTTTTTTCTCCTTCTCCACTTTCATCTTGGTTACGTTTCTGAGTTCCTTCTCATAGTGTTTACGTACCGTCAGGGGTATTTGCATATTCAAAGGTTCGCCAAGCCTCCAGGCTCTGTTCGCAACAGCTATTTTTGGCCCCGACTGTCTTCCCTTGATGGGCTCGAGGCGCTTAATATCCCGAAGATCTGGAGCAATGTATCATATTCGCTCCTAAAGCAAAAGTAATCACAACACTTGTAGTCGGATGCTGCCTCCGAAATAACCTTACAGAAACCTCTACTTCTTTAGATACGTTGGGACGGCACTCTTCAATGAATGTAAGCCGCCAAGAATATTTATTTGTACCAGCACTCCCCCTGCGGTCGGAAAGTTGCAATCCTCGCAAAATTCCAAATATATCTCGTAGATTTTCAGAGTTATATCGTTTAGTTTTGCGTAGAGCTGCTTGATGCTGATTTTCATTAAATTTTGTTCAAGCACTTTCTTTTGGCCACTCGTATTTTGATGTCCGCTATATATCTTCACTCTATGGCTTTTCGGAGTGAGTTTTTTCCAGACATGTTTTCAAATAGCTACTTCTAGCAGAAAATATACAGTAGGGGAAGGGGGGCAAGACGGGGCAAAGCGTTTTAACAACTACACAAACGATCAATTTCAGCCGCTTTGGGTTGCAATGATTCGCCGTCACGTTCCCCATCAGTCAGCGCAGTTACCGGCTTATAAGTGCACGCTTTTTCGCTTTGGCGGCAGAAACTTGTTTTTGTCAAGTTAATGGTGATTTCCGCGTTATACATCAATTGTATTTTGTACCTCAATGTTAGTTTTCTAGAACTAACTGAAGGTTATTCTTGTTTATCAATGATTACACCAGCAGGTAAGAACATGTTTGTGTCCATATTCTGAATTGGTCAATAAAGGCATGTTATTTTATTCAAATAACCATTGGAGGGCAACCCCATCCTGTACCCCATCTTGCCCCTCGAAGAAATTCAATTATTTCCTTATGACAGTTTATGCTTCTTCATAACTTCTTTCTTTTTAATTTTATTTCAGGATGGTGAAAAATTATAAAAAAAAGTTGGAGAGGGGAAACTGGAGTAAATAGAGTATGCAAAATGCGGTAGATGTTGTAAAATGGGGTACAAATCAGCAGCGAAAATATATTTTGTGCCACAAACGAAGATCCTACTGCTACTGCAACTTCGATTAAAGTTCTTTTAGGCACAAAAAAGCTAACATTTACTGATGATGAAAAGAAAGAGCTTTGCAACTATATAATGGATATGGAGAGTCGCCTTTACGGGCTCACAACAAAAGATTTGAGGGCTTTGGCGTACACTCTGGCAGTGAACAATGGGAAGCAAAATTTCTTCAACTCCGAAACAAAAGAAACTGGCAAAGATTGGGTGCAGCTGTTTTTAAGCAGGCATCCAGAATTGTCGATACGAAAACCAAAAAGCACTTCAACTGCACGTGCCGCTGTTGAACAGTTTTTCAACTTCCTCGGCAACATTTATGATGAGCATAAGCTTTCGCCAGAAAAAATTTATAATAGTGATGAAACAGGAGTTTCAGTGGTACCAAAAACCAAGTCAAAAATAATTGCATGAAAAGGTAGAAAACAAGTGGGATCTATAACTTTTGCGGAGAGAGGTACGATAATAACTGTGGAACTATGTTTTAGTGCGAGTGGTCAGTACATGCCTTCAATGCTGGTGTTCCCACGAAAGAGAATGAACTCACAGTTAATGCTCAATGCTGCTCCTGGAGCTTGGGGTGTTTGCAGCGATTCTGGCTGGATGACAGCTGAATTATTCCTTGGCTGGTTTAAGAAGTTTGTTGAATTTAGTGGGGCAACGGTTGATCGACCTGAACTGTTGTTGTTAGATGGCCACAGCACCCACACACAAAACTCGCACCAATGGGATTATTATTTTATGTTTCCCCCCTCATACAACTCATCGACTTCAAGTTCTGGATGTAGCATACATGAGGCCCTTGAGCACATATTATGACCAACAAATCACAGCTTTGCTTTGCAGTAACCCAGGGATGATTGTAACTATCCGACAAGTAGCAGAAATTTTTCGTAAAGTCTTTATTCAGGCTCCTACAATGGCAACGGCAGTGAATGGGTTCAAGAAATGTGGCATTTGCCCATACGATTCAACCGTTTTTCCCGACAGTAACTTTGCTCCATCATTGACGACTGATATCCCACAAACAGACAGGTTATTCATCAATGAAGAATTGTTTGAAACAACAACAACGAACAACCATGCTACTGCGCTGAATAGACCAATCGTTGTTCCTGAGATGGTTACGGCTGCAACAGTAAATTCAATTTTGGCAGTTGGACATTTTGATAAAGAAACTATTGATAAACCGCTGACAGATACCATGCCGCTTGCTTTAGCACCATCTGCTATTGAAGCAGGGCCTGTTGTCCCTTTGACACCCTCTATCATAACAGCTAGCTCAGTGCTTGTAAATTTTATGAACCCTGAGCCCGGATGCTCGACTTGGACGAGAAATATAGAAATAGACCACAGGCCAACTACTCCACCAGAGCAATCAGTGTTTTCTGTTGCTAGCCCTCAGCAAGTGATGCCTTATCTTGCAACTCGCAAAATTTCGCACGTGCGAAGGAAACGAGGACAATCAGCTATCATAACGTCTTCCCCATTTAAAAATGAATTGGAAGAAACAATAAAAAAAGAGAAACTGTCAGAAGATAACAAGAAGAAAAAAAGGCACGCAAAAGAGCAAAAACAGAATAAGAAAACCAAATTGCCTAAGAAAAACAACAGAAAGGAAACCAAAAAAAAAGTTCAATTCTCCATCAGAAAGTGACAATGATGAAAATAATATCGCTTGTTTTTACTGTCATGGAAAATACTTAGATTCAAATGAAGGATGGGGCCGCTTGATCTCTCTGCGGGAATTGGGCACACTGTAGCTATGCTGGCATAGATGACGAGGCAGTATTTGTTTGCGAGTTTTGCACAAAAAAAATAGAATGTGTCCCCCATACCCCATGTTGGTCCATAGGGTACCCCATCTTATCCATCGTAAAGGGTGAGATGGGGTGTTTATTTATTTATTTAAATTCCATTTAACAGATAAAACATTATCCAATTACAAAGTGGAACAAAACAAACAGAAAAGAAAATTAATGAAAATTAGAATTGAGTGTTAAAGTTAATATAAAAAAAAAATTCAATGGTACTAACAATAATAAATATGCATGTAAAATCAAATTAAAGCACCAAAAAAAAAAATAAAGTCTAATATTTACTCCACTTGAGTTTTAAAAATCGGGCTTCTTAATCTCAATTTAAAAACTAAGTATGAGTCGAAAAAAGGGCCAAGCTCAAACTTATCATGATTCCTTCAATTCGTATAATAGGAGAATGAAAATATAAATTTGTACGGGCATACGGTGGCACGAAAAAATTGTTTGCCCGAGAAGAACGCGATGATTGACGAAAACGTAAGTCTGCAAACAACGTTAGTGAAATTTGATTGTGGCAAAGTTGATACAGAAAACACTGATCTAGATACATGCGACCGGGATGACAGAGTAGGCAAACGTAAGAACGATCAACGACAGTCATAGGGTTGATATGGGATTTTGAATTTGTAAAACAAGACACGAGTAAATTTACGCTGGACATTCTCTAACGAGTCAATGAGGTAGGAGTGTCGGGGAGACCATACTACAGAGCTATATTCGAGGATAGGATGGACAAGACAGATAAACAATCGGACGGAGGTAGATATATTGTTAAATTTAAGGGCATGCCTGAAAATAAGTCCCAATATTTTCGAGGCCCTAGTAGTCACGATTAGAATGTGTGCATCAAAATTGGGCTTAGGATCAAAAGTAATGCCAAGGTCCTTAGCAGAGCTCACAACAGCGAGTGGGACTTCATTCAACATGTATGTGAAAGTCAGCGGAGAATGATTTAGATTAAAAGTCTTTTTATAGCATTTGGGAACATTATGACAGAGGTAGTTAGACGAACACTTAGTGCGATCAGGTCCATCTACTTAGTGCGATCAGGTCCATCTGAAGATACTGACAATCTTGTACAGACCTGATAGCTCGTAAGACTTTAAAATCATCGGCATACAGTAGGCAATTGGAAGCAATAACCGAAGGAAGATCATTTATAAACAATATGAATAGGAGGGGACCTAAAATGGACCCTTGAATAACACCAGAGGACGGATAGAATGGAATAGAGGTAGTTCCACAGTAACTAACACAACATATACGAGAAGACACATAGGAGTCCATACATTATAAGAGAGGGCCAGCAACCCCAAAAGTTTTCAGTTTGTAACAGAGAAGTTGATGGTTGGCCGTGTCAAACGGCTTTGAGAAGTCAGTGAAGATGACATCAACCTGCAATCGATTATCTAAGGCCTTAGCAATAAAATCGGTGAATTCCATTAAACTTGAGGTCGTAGAGCGACCTTTGAGAAACCCATGTTGTTCGTTCGACAAGAAAGGGGTCAATGAAACTGAAAGCCGGTTATGTACCAGACACTCGAATAATTTTGGGAAACAGGAAATTAAGGAGATAGGACGATAATTGGACACAGAAGAAGGATCACCACTTTTAACCCTTTGCGGCGCAGAGTAGCAGATCTGCATCTACTATTCGAACTAGCAAAATCGTTCAAAGCAACGAATAAAATACCTTTCAACGTAGCACTGCATATCTGCAGTAAAGCATTCTATTGAATTAGTTACCCCACGTTTGCGCTAGACGGCGTTTTTTGTAATTTTTGGCAACTACATGTGACGGATCACTTAGAACCGGTTTGTGTTGTTCGCGCGTAATTTTCGTTGTTTTTTTTTGAGTGGTTATATTGAAAATTTTGATGTGAGATTGCTGCGGAGTAACAATTAGTTATCGGTTTTTGCTAAGAACATGCAATTCAAATGTTTTAGACTGTTTTTAGAGAGACAGTCTCGAATTTCGTTTTGATACATTAATGCACCACTGCGCTAAACTGTTAAATTTTATTTCTTTTTTCGTGCCCAATATGAGTTTGAGGTTTCCACGTTTAGGCTGTAGGCCTTTGTCAACTGTTGAATTGGAAAACATTCTAAACCAATGGCAAGATATTGAGGATGTCTTAGACTTTTCAGACAACGACGAAAAAAATGGAAAATCACAATTTCGCTAAGACTCGGATGAGGAACACGAAATACCCTTCCTAGAAGATCAGGAAAATGACATCTTGCTACCGAGCTCTGAGACCAGTACAAGCATTACAGTTCAACCATGTGAGATACTGCCTACTGTTTCAATACCCAGTATCAGCTCCAAAGTCAACACAACTTCACGAAGCACATGTGATCCCAAAACAAATATCATATGGAAAACTAAAAACTTAGAGCTGAATGAATCTTCCAAGTTATCAAATGAAATACGGGAACTGCAGACGCCTTATCAGGTATTTTCTTACTTATTTACGACTACTGACGACATTGTGGATCTCATAAGAGATGAAACAAATCTGTACAGCGTGCAAAAAGATGCCAGTAAACCTATAAATGTCACAAGCCAGGAAAAAACACAGTATTGAAATTATTTACGTCATGTCCATTATCAGCCTGCCCAATGTTCGAATGTACTGGTCACAGAAATATGGCTATGCCAACATACGCGAGATAATGACGCTAAAATGGTTCAAGTTTCTAAGGTAAGTACTACACTTGATTGGTAACTCTAAAATGTTACCGTATAATCAGCCAAATTCTGATCGACTTTATAAAATCAGACCAATAACTGAAAAGTTGAATCATAACTTCTCTAGAACAAAATTTGTCTGTTGATGAACAAATGTTTTCAACCAAAGCACGAAGTGCTCTAAAGCAATATTTGCCAGACAAACACCACAAGTGGGGCTTCAAACTGTTCGTGATTTGTGGTGCAAGTGTATATGGCTACAAATTTGAAGTTTACAGTGGCTAAGAGAATATATGCGCAGATGACGAGCCTCAATAAGGTGCTTCATCTAATGTAATGGTCCGACTTGCCAGAGAGATTCCTTCCAACCATAACTATAAACTGTTTTTTGACAATTACTATACATCGCGACCCTTGATTGAATTCTTGTCACACCGTGGTATATTAGCTTTGGGCACCGTTCGGACAACCCGTATCCCAAACTTTAAATTCCCAGAAGAAAAACAGCCGAAACAACAGCCTAGAGGCACATCAGTTAAACAGGTTGCAAGTTATAACGGTATTGACATATCGGTGGTGGCCTGGAGAAATAGTAAAATTGTGAATCTAGCATACAACTTTGCTGGCGTAAGTAGATTCGACAGGTTGCAAAAGAAATAAATCAATGTAGAACGGCCCTATATTGTGGCAGAATATAATCGGCACATGGGTGGTGCGGACCTCATGGACTCCGTAATGGATCATTATAAAATTAGACTTCAGGGCGAACGTTGGTTTATAAGGCTCTTTTACCGTTTGTAATGATTTTCTCTCTTCAACTCGAACGCGGAACCGACCTCTCATCGGTTCTAGACGTTAAGTCTGAGTAGTGCCAACGGATGGTACCAACAGGTCAACCAATCCGTGCACCGTAATCCATTCACGCGGTGACTGCTTGTCGGCCAGCTAGTTCGGAGAGGATTTCGGTCGCGGGTCTCCGAATGGATTACGCTCAACTACAATATTTCAGTCACCTGAAATTGCCCGTTTTCTAAACGCGTCAACATTCACTCATCCAGAACGAGAAACCTACATTACGTTAGTTCTGGATGGGATCTATCCACAGATCTCAAATCAAAAACGCTACAAAAATCCACAGGCGCGTTACCGATTCACCGACGCGGTACCGAAAAATATACTACTCGAACTTAAACCGAAGAAAACTACTCTAAAGAAATGGCGAAACAAGCAAAGGTACCGCGTACCGCGCGCGACGCGAAACCGACTTCAGCGGATTTGCAGAAACCCTACCCTCGCGACGGCATACTTACCCTACACTCCCTGTTCCCACTGAAAAAGAAGAGTCACTGAAAAGGAAAGTCGTGGTTAAATTAGCAATTCATTCTTAGTTTATTCAATTCTTACATATCATATATTCTTATATATCCTGGGCAATCTATGTTGAATAATGACAATGAGAGGGGACATAAGAGCTGAACAAAATCAAATTATGATATTTACCCTCATATCAAATATTATTTTTACTTAATTTAAAATATATTTATTATGTGTGTATAAGTGTATTTTGAAAAGAAAAACAAACAGAAAAATGAAAATATTGTATATATATGCGAAAAGCTAATATCAAAAGAACTGTCTTTTCTTTACTTATTTTATTGTACATGATATCCCAGTATATAATTCATTGATTTTTTTCGTTCCATATTTTTTTTTATTTTTCTCATTAAATAAACCTTAAAAATTCAATAAAAAAATAAGAAACATGGCAAACAATTTTCATTTAAAAGACGGCGATATTATGTAAATATAGTTCTTTTCTTTATGAGGAAGACAGCCGAATGCAAAAGAAGTGCGTTTTGATTAATGTCTGAACATGGAAACATTATACATAAGTCATTCGCGGTAATTAAAAAGATTTAAAAATATATCCTAATATTATCAGAAAAAAACACAGAGAACTTCCCCAAACATGTTGTGAATAAGGTTATACCGATATTATTTACAAAATAAGAAAAAAACTATATGGATACGATTCCGGGATAAATAAGAGGTAAAATAGCTAAAGTAAATATAAGTGAATTAGAGATCGTGCAGTAAAGAAATGAAATCAGGGGCGGCAACTTGTGGAAATTAGTTTTCTGATTATCTTCATAACAGCTAACATCTAGCATCTAATATTATAGTTAGCACTTTTTATTCTCATTTCTTCGAAACTTTTTGCATATCATATCGTTTGTTTAGCGACTAAGTTCAACGAGATATTGCAATCAACTAATCAAATTAAGCTATGTACTAGCAACGTAAGTTAAAAAGTGGAAAATAATGCAGAAACATCAGCTTCCTAGTTTAAGCTATACACAGGGATTTATCTTCAAAGATGAACCCAAAAATCTAATAACTTAAGGAGAGAGTATCAGTTGCAGATTTGCGATTTGAATTTTGTTCTTTCTTTCGAGTAAGCTAACATGGGTTTATGTGTGTGTAAAACATATGATAAATCGTTTTGATTTAACAGATACGATATGGAAAACGAATGAACAAAGCAAAAATGGTTTTGAACTGTTGAATACTCCGTTGGGCTTGGAAAGTCATTTTATTAGCTGTTTTATCTCTATCGGCAATCAATTCATGAATATAAATCTCCCAACATTTGCGATTCGATATAAAATCTCTCGACTTTCACTAGACTAAAATGCGTTACTGAAGCTCAGTATTTAAAATATATTTTTTTCGAAGAAACCGTGAAAAGCTAGGACTCAAAATACGGACGAAACAAATGATTTAAATCAGTAACATGAAAATCACTCAAAGGAAACAGCGTTAAAGCAAATAATATTTTTGTAGTAGTGAGTTGAATACTATTTACGCCCTGAGCGTGAGACCTCCTGGAGCGCAGAACTTCTGGACTATCTAACAAACGCCTCTTCTATCGGACTAAGAACCAAGCTTGGAACCATTTGACACATTACGTTGGGCTAGGCCTCGTTGAACAAATAAATCAATGGCATTGTTTAATATTATCGTATTCTGTGTTCCTATCTTTCAGGGATACCTTGTTCCTGAATATAAGCTAAACTTTCTGAGACTGACACACCAATGTCTTGATTCGATTGAAAACAAAATAGGTTCGAATGTCCTACATATGACAATAAATACAAAGTTAATTTGAATCCGAAGTAAATTATACGAAAATAACGTTCAAAGTTGGGATACATTAAAGAAAATTATGGTGTCATATAAATATTGAAATTGCGAAAGAAAAGTATTGTATGGGTTGTTGAACACTATAAAGACTACTTTTGTGTCTATTACTTTTTCTCAGAAAACTTAAATTGTGCGGAAAACCGGGATTTATCAATAGTGAAATGTATCTGTCTATAATATGATTTTTGATATTTTACTTATTGTGAAAACTAGAAAAATTAGTGCTTACGTTGTGTATTTTAAATGGTATAATTTCCGATATCTCATTGAATATATTCAGTTATCATTTTTTTTTTTAAGACATTCATTCATTTATTCTAACATTTAATTGTTTCATTTAAGTTTAGTATTTTTTTTCTGAATTTAGTACTCGATTCACTAATCATTGAGATTTTTAGTTTATTTAGTTTATGTTCAAGTTATGTTAGCTTGACGTTTTCTTCATATGAAGCTTGTTTACGTTTGAAGTGTTGATTTTTAATTTTACTTCTTATAATTATTCCAAGAAAGCTCATTCAATTATCGCATATCAGTTGTCATTTGAAATCATTGATTAAAGTTTTAAAAGATTTCATTGGATTTAAAGAATAGTGTTTAGTTGACATTCATGTTATACCATCTTTTGACATGCCCCCGATTTTCATCTAATAATACATGTTTAAAAATTATATCAAGAAAATCGAACAGTTTTAGTCCGGTTAATACATTTTTGTCTTTTATAATTTGTTAGTAATTTATTTTGGTTTTTTTTTTCATAAATTCCTAATCATTGTAAAATTCATGGAATCTGTGGCATGGTTGACGACAAAGGCACGCACCTGTCTCTAGGATCCTACCACGTTGTCTCCTTGTTATTGTGGTTAATGTAGTAGACTTTGCCGTCGTAATCGCGGGCAATATCCCAACCGGCTGGCAATGGAAAGTCACCAGTTTGATGATGTTGTCCTTTTTGACATTTTTCTAGGCACTCGGTTCGTCGCCGTGTTTGCTTGCTTGCTTGTGTCCCTTGCACGATGTCAGCGATGGAAGTAATCCGAAAATAGTTTGATGGCAATGGCTGCTGGTGCTGGTGTTCCGTTGGGCTAACATAAAGTTACACAATCCACTCGAGATTTTCCCTGATTCGCTTCTCCTTGCGACTACAGGCACTGTTTTCCACGTTCCACCACGCTCACCCTTTTCTTTGGTCTTTCAAGTCTCTCCAGTCAAGTCCTCAATCGCGCGTTCCTACAATTATTTATGCATTTTCTACGCCGCGTTCCCAATTCTCTGTTTCATCAAATTTATTTTGAATTTTTATTTCTCAGATGGAATTTTTATTTTCAAATTTATTTAGCGCGCGGCAGCAACGAGGAGAGAGCGGCGGCCGTATTTCGAATTGGACGACGGCGGCGGCGGCTGTAGGGCACATGATTGTGAGTCAATTCTAACTTTCTTTTTAGTTATTAACTAAACTAACCTCTTTCCTAATGTTCTGCTCCGGTGAATGTCACTGCCTCACGAATAACGTTTTCCAAAAACTCTTTACGCACACCACGCGTTTCTTCATAGATTAAACCGGGAATACGTTTCACTCCACCACGTCGCGCCAAACGACGTATAGCTGGTTTTGTAATACCTTCGATATTCTCATGAAGAACTTTACGATGACGTTTCGCGCCTCCATGTGGCTGTCAAAATTTCCGGTTGTCACCTCGGACAAAACATATGTGCGTGGAATGGCACTTCATATGGCGGAAATGTGCTTCTTCAGATGTCGCCAGTGGCATAGTTTTCTCGATGGCCACGGTGGAGGGGCATTTCCAGATGGCTATGTCTCGAAATGTGCCGGGGTTGGATTAATTCTATATTCCGAATATTTATATCCACGGATCTAAATATTTGGACAGAAAAAAAAATATTTTCTGCACAACGATATCCGCACAACAGATGAAGTCCGCTGGCACTTCGAGGACATATCCATCTGGCAGGTTACAAGGGTTCGGGATCGGAATCACTTCGATTCCTGGGCGTAGTCGTCACATTACACATTCCCCCCCCCAAAATCGAAGTAATTACGATCCCGTCTCCTTGGTAAAAGGTCTTGGTTAGGGACGTGGCGGGTCGAAGATCCGTTTCAAAGGATAGGCTACAACCCTGTTCGTGAAGACTCGACAGTGACTATATAGTAGGAAGTCAGGTGTTATTCGGAGGCCTTCGTCTAGGCAGAGATTTGGGATAAGCCAAGGTTTCTCGTGGGAATTAGTTGCACTTCATCGTCTAAGGTCTTTTGCGTGGTAAATTCCCAGGGTCTTACCAGTCATGTCCGCGATGAGGTACCGGGTGGGGCTTATGACTTGCATGACTCGACACTTCACGAATTTCTTGTCTAGTTTGGCATTGTAATGGCGGGTGGCATCGCTCTGTCGGAAGTTTCGACGATATATTTCGTCGCCGGCCTTAAAGCCAGAAGGATGAGATCGCAAGTTGTACCGCTCCTCTCCCATCCGTCTACTTTCTTCAATCTTCTCCCGCAGTTGATCTCGCAGAAGTTGGAGCTTTTCGTGCGGTTCTAGAACCACGATTGGGTCCTCTAGCGATTTCAGCTGCCGCAATAGCCGGTAAGCGCTCCCATGACCGATCATGTACTGGCCGAACACTGCAAAATACGGCGAAATGCCGGTCGTGGCGTGGTACGACGAGCGCAGCGCACTAGTGATGGCGGACAATTTGCGATCCCAGTCCCTCTGATTCGGGTGGACATAGGCGCGAATGGCCGCTATGCGCGTACGATTCAGTCGTTCGGATGCGTTGGCTTGTGGTGAATAGACGGCAGTTCGTTGGTGGATGATGCCGTATTTGGACATTAGGTCTCGGAACTTGCTGGAGGTGAACTGGACCCCATTGTCGGAGACAAGTTTCTCCGGAACTCCAAACATGTGAAAGACTCGGTTCTCCAAAAAGCTGGTTATTGGTCCAGTGTGCATGTTACGTAGTGGCTCTATGATAGGGAATTTGGAGAGCTGGTCCAGGACCACGACAGCTCCCGTGTGACCAGAAGCAGATCGAGGGTAAGGACCGATAAGATCAATGTACAAGCGCTGGAACACGCGTTCGGGGACCTCAACCTTACCCATGGGTGGCCGAAGGATGGTGTTGGGCGCTTTAGTGCACTTGCATAGCTCACAAGAGGCTACGTACGCTTTTATCTGTTGGGCCATCTTAGGCCAAAAGAAACAGGTTTTCAACCGCCTAAGTGTACGACCGTATCCGCCGTGCGCACTTGATGGGTGGTCATGAGCCCGTCTGATAAGATCAGTGGTTAATTCTTCGGGCACCCACAACTTCCACTGTTCTTCTTCTTGTATGGGGTCTCCGGATGCGTGTCCCATCCGCTTATAAATAAATCCATCCGTCAACCGCAGTTCAGGAAGCTGGGACAGTTGATTCTGGATAGTGTGAATCAGTTGGGTGTAGCTGGCTGACTTGAAGGCAGGATGGTCCAAATCGATCAATTGGGGGCTGTCGTCCTCTGGGACCAACTCGGCTCCTTCAGGGGCGAACATTCTGGATAGGGTGTCGGGGACTACATGCTGGCTTCCTTTTCGGTGGCGAATTGTGAAGTCAAATGCCTGTAGTTTCAGTGCCCACCTGGCCAATCGGCCGTTGAGATCAGTCTGGCTCATTAACCATTTCAGAGAAGCGTGATCCGTAACGATTTCAAAGGTGTGTCCCTCCACATAGGCTCGGAAGCGTTTCACTGCCAACACCGCGGCTAAACATTCTTGCTCGGAGACCGTGTAATTTCGCTGGGCTGGGTTCAGCTTGTGAGACATGAAGGCTATAGGTCTCTCCTCGCCGTCTTGTGCAACCTGGACTAAGACTGCTCCCACCCCATGTTGACTCGCGTCACAATGGATTGAGAACGGTTTGTCAAAGTCCGGGCTGTGCAGTACGGGGGCCGTAGTCAGACTCTTCTTTAGCTCTTCAAAGGCTCGCAAGCTGGGCTCTTCCCAGACGAATTTACGTCCCTTACGCAGCATGTCGGTCAAAGGAGTGGTAATGGTGGCATAGTCACGTACAAAACGCTGGTACCATCCGCATAACCCTAAGAATCGGCGTAACTGTTTGGTGGTCTTGGGTAGTGGAAAAACGTCAATCGCTTGAGTCTTTTCCGGATCGGTCTTGATATGCCCATGCCCAATGATGTGACCTAAATACTTCACCTCCGTCATCACGAACTGGCTCTTCCTTATGTTGATGGTTAATCTTGCCCTCCGGATGTGTAGAGCCACCTCCTGAAGCAGGTCGATGTGTTCGTCAAAGGTCTCGGTTATAAGCAACAGATCGTCCAAGTAAACGAAAACTTGGTGCCGCAAATGAGGTGGTATCACCTTGTCCATAAGGCGCGTCATTGTTTGGGGGGCATTACACAATCCGAATGGCATGGTCACGAATTGATATAAGGGCCGGCCTGGGACTGTGAAGGCTGTTTTCTCCTTTGAACCGGGGTCTAAAGGAATTTGCCAGAAGGCGTCCTTGAGGTCTAAGCTCGTGATGAAATGGGCTTTAGGCAATCGACTCAAAATGCCTTCGATCAACGGTAGAGGATATGCGTCCTTGACTGTGACGGCGTTCAAGCGTCTGGCATCTAAGCATAACCGGACCTTGTTCGGCTTGACCACTAAGGTGACTGGGGAAGCCCACGCGCTCTGTGATTCTTCGATTACGCCTAATGCTAGCATTCGATCCACTTCGGCATATAACGATTTTTCCTTCGCCGGAGATATGGCGAAATGTCTCTGTTTTATGGGTTTAGCATCCCCCACATCTATAGTGTGGAACACCAGGGCAGTCCGCCCGAGACCTTCCTTCTCGTGCGAGGGAAAAGCCGATATAGCCGAGTCGAGACGCAGTTGCTGAGTTACATCCAGTGTATGCCGTAATAAGTTAGTGGGTTGAGATTGGTCAGGAACGGTGGTGACGGACTCCAGGGTCGAACTGGAAAATAGTGCCGGGGCCAAGTTAAATTTTCGAACGAAATCCACTCCTAAATAAAGATTCTGGGTTAACTGAGGTATGATGAAAAATTCCATAGGTTTAGTTACCCCTTTAAAGGTGACATCCGTCATAATTTTTCCCACTACAGAGTGACGAGTTCCGTCCGCCGTGCTTAACCAGGAGGTGAAATGACGGATTTGGTCCGCGTGCTTTGCCAGTACCTCCCCTGCAAACTCGGCAGATATGCAATTCACACTGGCTCCCGTATCGACTAAGCCTGATACTCGTTTTTGCAGGAGGTGTACTGACGCATATGGCCGAACATCATCCCTCAATAATTCGTCTAAGTATATGTCCTTCAACCTTTTCCTCGACTGCCTGACTTTTCTCCAGAAGCTCCGCATCCGACGCGTGGCTCGCTTGCTTCGCGGTGGGACAGTTGTGGCCAATTCCTCATGGAAGATGCGCTGTCGAGTAGCCAAATAATTCCGCAACCTGACATGAAAAGGTTTTACATGCCAAGGAGCCTTCGTCTCGCTATCATTTCCCTGCGCATTGGCCTCGGCGAAGGACGGCGTCGGTTGTGGAACTTCGGGAGAACTGTGTTTAGCGGTGCGAGTCAGCAGAGTTGGAGTCATGTTGGGAGCTGGGTCATAGCTGGTGATGGGGTCTGGATTGGTTCGTCCGGGGTCTAGGAGTGCCGACGGGTGGTCGCGGCACTCGGTGGCAAGTTTTTTCGCCCTTTGCAATTTGCACAGTCAGGTGCGTATGTGTCGGCCTTCCCGCAGCGGTAGCAGAAAAGCGTCGGCTCCGCTGGACATGCATAGAACCGATGTCCCGGTTGTCGGCAGTTCCAACAGACCGTCGGGCTTGTAAGTGCTTCAAGGGAGGGTCGATCAATCAATGCGGGGTCCTCAAGCTCCGGTGGTGCTCCGCTCCTCGGTACTGGTACTGGATCAGCAAGCAGGTGGTCTGCTGCCATCAACTCCGCGGTGTGATGATTTCGGGGATTTGGTCCCGTTATGCGAGGTTGTGGGCGGAAGGTACCTCGTCGCTCATCCAAGTGTTCTTGTCTACGCGCATGGAGGCGCAATCCCTGTATGGTGTTGATGGGAAAATGTAGCAGGCTGTTCTGGAGATCCCAGCGCATGTTCTCTCTGATAATTTCTACTAATTCGTCCTCGGGCATGGTATTTCGCAGGCGAGTGCTCAATCTCACTATACTTGTGTAGTACTGGTCGAACGGTTCGTGAGCGCCTTGTTTCCGTTTCTTTATTTGCTCTCTTAGCTCTCTCTCAGTGAAGCCATCCTCAAATCGATTGCGGAAGGCTGCACTGAAAGAGTGCCAAGTGGGACGTGGCGTTGACTCTTTAAAGCTCCAGTACCAGTCGGCAGCGTCGCCGCTGAACAAAAGATGGGCATGCCGGAGGAAGGCCGAGGAATCACCTCCCAGGGTGCTGGACACCAACGCCTGAATCCGGAAAAGGAACCGGTCCGCCGATATCATATCGTTGAACCCTGTAAAGTTCAGGCGCCAACTCTCCATGATACGAGGCGTCGGGTCTCGAAAAGGTGCCAATGCGTTCCCGGGGGGAATCACATCCTCGATTGACCTGTTGTACTGAACTGCCTCGGGGGCTGGAGGTACCAACGGAGGTCCGGTACTGTGTCGCGGTCTGTATTCGGGAGCTCTGGGATCCATTCCCGAGTTCCTTGGGGGTGGGACCCATTGCTCGGATTGTCGGGAGGGGGGCATCGCCACACTGGGATTTGGCTCCCAGCCAAGCGGAGTTCTCACGCGGCTGGGGGGTTGGCTCAACGGGAGATTCTGGATCTTTCCCTCCAGGTTGCCAATCCTCTCCGACATATCCCTCATCAACGCCACGAGGGTGTCAATGGAGTGGGCGGAAGGCATGGTTGTCACCTCGGACACGACACTTGCAGCCGGAACTTCACCGCCTACTGCTCCTTGCAGGTCTAAGAGTGGTTGTGACGATTCGGCTTCTGGAGCTCCTTTCGCCACTGCTCCACGCGTTGGTAGGGGCGTTCCGAGGGGGGCGTCTAGGGCAGACCGATCTATGGGTCGCCGGCATAAGGGACACAGCTCTGACGTGAGGAGGAGCTGTTGTACACAGGCACGATGGAATAAATGTCCACAATCCAATCGCACGCTGTGTACGCCCTCCACTACGTCTTCGAAGCAGATCCCGCAGTTAGCTGGTTGGACCGTTTTGGATCTGGTCCAACGCTTGTCTGGGGTCCGCTTCGTTGCCATCTTTGATTTTTGCTGGTTTTGGGTGGGTGCTATGTCTTAGTGACGAAAAAAAAAAGAAAAAATGTAATTATATAATATGACTAAAGGCTTAAAAATACTTTAGTGGCCGATAGTGGCGAGCTATTTACGTAAAAAAATGAGAAAAAAAAATTTAATTAGTATATACTTTCCTTTCCAGTGGTCGACTCCTTCAACGGGAAAAGAGAGTGCGTGGTAATCTGCCGAAGAAAGGGTGCTTTTGGTCGATTTACGAAATTTAACCCCATACCCTCATACATTACAAAAAAAAACCGTCTCTAAACTACGTTAAAGTGACTCGACGAGACAAGTGGTAGAGCTACCGTAACGACTTTGTACGCGGTCAAAATTCCCGACGCGTGGAAGCATTCCGGGCTTCGCAACTCCAGCATACGCCATCGAACGTTGAACCGATACCACTCGTCTAACACGCATAAGAAATAGTTAGAATCCTTCCGCGACATAAAGGCAAGGTAGCCTTCTATTTTCTTGAGAGTCCATGCTGATAGGTAAACCCATCAGACTGGCAGTTCCATCAAGAAAATAGAAGGTCCTTACAGGGGTTAACCTGGGACAACACATCGGAAGGATTCTGTCGCGAAAAAAAAAAAATCAAACAAAAGGAGAGCGGAAGCTACAACTCACGTGAAGCGACCTCTAATGTGTATCACACAATTCCACTGCTCCTGATAGTGGGACTCGAGTACCAAAGTACCTTACATCCTCCGTAAAGGACCAACTCGTCAGAAGACGCGAAGTTCTTTCCCCCTTAGGATGTTTTTGGGCCCCACGTTGGGCGCCATTTGTAATGGTTTTTCTACCTTCAGCTCGAACGCGGAACCGACCTCTCATCGGTTCTAGACGTTAAGTCTGAGTAGTGCCAACGGATGGTACCAACAGGTCAACCAATCCGTGCACCGTAATCCATTCACGCGGTGACTGCTTGTCGGCCAGCTAGTTCGGAGAGGATTTCGGTCGCGGGTCTCCGAATGGATTACGCTCAACTACAATATTTCAGTCACCTGAAATTGCCCGTTTTCTAAACGCGTCAACATTCACTCATCCAGAACGAGAAACCTACATTACGTTAGTTCTGGATGGGATCTATCCACAGATCTCAAATCAAAAACGCTACAAAAATCCACAGGCGCGTTACCGATTCACCGACGCGGTACCGAAAAATATACTACTCGAACTTAAACCGAAGAAAACTACTCTAAAGAAATGGCGAAACAAGCAAAGGTACCGCGTACCGCGCGCGACGCGAAACCGACTTCAGCGGATTTGCAGAAACCCTACCCTCGCGACGGCATACTTACCCTACACTCCCTGTTCCCACTGAAAAAGAAGAGTCACTGAAAAGGAAAGTCGTGGTTAAATTAGCAATTCATTCTTAGTTTATTCAATTCTTACATATCATATATTCTTATATATCCTGGGCAATCTATGTTGAATAATGACAATGAGAGGGGACATAAGAGCTGAACAAAATCAAATTATGATATTTACCCTCATATCAAATATTATTTTTACTTAATTTAAAATATATTTATTATGTGTGTATAAGTGTATTTTGAAAAGAAAAACAAACAGAAAAATGAAAATATTGTATATATATGCGAAAAGCTAATATCAAAAGAACTGTCTTTTCTTTACTTATTTTATTGTACATGATATCCCAGTATATAATTCATTGATTTTTTTCGTTCCATATTTTTTTTTATTTTTCTCATTAAATAAACCTTAAAAATTCAATAAAAAAATAAGAAACATGGCAAACAATTTTCATTTAAAAGACGGCGATATTATGTAAATATAGTTCTTTTCTTTATGAGGAAGACAGCCGAATGCAAAAGAAGTGCGTTTTGATTAATGTCTGAACATGGAAACATTATACATAAGTCATTCGCGGTAATTAAAAAGATTTAAAAATATATCCTAATATTATCAGAAAAAAACACAGAGAACTTCCCCAAACATGTTGTGAATAAGGTTATACCGATATTATTTACAAAATAAGAAAAAAACTATATGGATACGATTCCGGGATAAATAAGAGGTAAAATAGCTAAAGTAAATATAAGTGAATTAGAGATCGTGCAGTAAAGAAATGAAATCAGGGGCGGCAACTTGTGGAAATTAGTTTTCTGATTATCTTCATAACAGCTAACATCTAGCATCTAATATTATAGTTAGCACTTTTTATTCTCATTTCTTCGAAACTTTTTGCATATCATATCGTTTGTTTAGCGACTAAGTTCAACGAGATATTGCAATCAACTAATCAAATTAAGCTATGTACTAGCAACGTAAGTTAAAAAGTGGAAAATAATGCAGAAACATCAGCTTCCTAGTTTAAGCTATACACAGGGATTTATCTTCAAAGATGAACCCAAAAATCTAATAACTTAAGGAGAGAGTATCAGTTGCAGATTTGCGATTTGAATTTTGTTCTTTCTTTCGAGTAAGCTAACATGGGTTTATGTGTGTGTAAAACATATGATAAATCGTTTTGATTTAACAGATACGATATGGAAAACGAATGAACAAAGCAAAAATGGTTTTGAACTGTTGAATACTCCGTTGGGCTTGGAAAGTCATTTTATTAGCTGTTTTATCTCTATCGGCAATCAATTCATGAATATAAATCTCCCAACATTTGCGATTCGATATAAAATCTCTCGACTTTCACTAGACTAAAATGCGTTACTGAAGCTCAGTATTTAAAATATATTTTTTTCGAAGAAACCGTGAAAAGCTAGGACTCAAAATACGGACGAAACAAATGATTTAAATCAGTAACATGAAAATCACTCAAAGGAAACAGCGTTAAAGCAAATAATATTTTTGTAGTAGTGAGTTGAATACTATTTACGCCCTGAGCGTGAGACCTCCTGGAGCGCAGAACTTCTGGACTATCTAACAAACGCCTCTTCTATCGGACTAAGAACCAAGCTTGGAACCATTTGACACATTACGTTGGGCTAGGCCTCGTTGAACAAATAAATCAATGGCATTGTTTAATATTATCGTATTCTGTGTTCCTATCTTTCAGGGATACCTTGTTCCTGAATATAAGCTAAACTTTCTGAGACTGACACACCAATGTCTTGATTCGATTGAAAACAAAATAGGTTCGAATGTCCTACATATGACAATAAATACAAAGTTAATTTGAATCCGAAGTAAATTATACGAAAATAACGTTCAAAGTTGGGATACATTAAAGAAAATTATGGTGTCATATAAATATTGAAATTGCGAAAGAAAAGTATTGTATGGGTTGTTGAACACTATAAAGACTACTTTTGTGTCTATTACTTTTTCTCAGAAAACTTAAATTGTGCGGAAAACCGGGATTTATCAATAGTGAAATGTATCTGTCTATAATATGATTTTTGATATTTTACTTATTGTGAAAACTAGAAAAATTAGTGCTTACGTTGTGTATTTTAAATGGTATAATTTCCGATATCTCATTGAATATATTCAGTTATCATTTTTTTTTTTAAGACATTCATTCATTTATTCTAACATTTAATTGTTTCATTTAAGTTTAGTATTTTTTTTCTGAATTTAGTACTCGATTCACTAATCATTGAGATTTTTAGTTTATTTAGTTTATGTTCAAGTTATGTTAGCTTGACGTTTTCTTCATATGAAGCTTGTTTACGTTTGAAGTGTTGATTTTTAATTTTACTTCTTATAATTATTCCAAGAAAGCTCATTCAATTATCGCATATCAGTTGTCATTTGAAATCATTGATTAAAGTTTTAAAAGATTTCATTGGATTTAAAGAATAGTGTTTAGTTGACATTCATGTTATACCATCTTTTGACATGCCCCCGATTTTCATCTAATAATACATGTTTAAAAATTATATCAAGAAAATCGAACAGTTTTAGTCCGGTTAATACATTTTTGTCTTTTATAATTTGTTAGTAATTTATTTTGGTTTTTTTTTTCATAAATTCCTAATCATTGTAAAATTCATGGAATCTGTGGCATGGTTGACGACAAAGGCACGCACCTGTCTCTAGGATCCTACCACGTTGTCTCCTTGTTATTGTGGTTAATGTAGTAGACTTTGCCGTCGTAATCGCGGGCAATATCCCAACCGGCTGGCAATGGAAAGTCACCAGTTTGATGATGTTGTCCTTTTTGACATTTTTCTAGGCACTCGGTTCGTCGCCGTGTTTGCTTGCTTGCTTGTGTCCCTTGCACGATGTCAGCGATGGAAGTAATCCGAAAATAGTTTGATGGCAATGGCTGCTGGTGCTGGTGTTCCGTTGGGCTAACATAAAGTTACACAATCCACTCGAGATTTTCCCTGATTCGCTTCTCCTTGCGACTACAGGCACTGTTTTCCACGTTCCACCACGCTCACCCTTTTCTTTGGTCTTTCAAGTCTCTCCAGTCAAGTCCTCAATCGCGCGTTCCTACAATTATTTATGCATTTTCTACGCCGCGTTCCCAATTCTCTGTTTCATCAAATTTATTTTGAATTTTTATTTCTCAGATGGAATTTTTATTTTCAAATTTATTTAGCGCGCGGCAGCAACGAGGAGAGAGCGGCGGCCGTATTTCGAATTGGACGACGGCGGCGGCGGCTGTAGGGCACATGATTGTGAGTCAATTCTAACTTTCTTTTTAGTTATTAACTAAACTAACCTCTTTCCTAATGTTCTGCTCCGGTGAATGTCACTGCCTCACGAATAACGTTTTCCAAAAACTCTTTACGCACACCACGCGTTTCTTCATAGATTAAACCGGGAATACGTTTCACTCCACCACGTCGCGCCAAACGACGTATAGCTGGTTTTGTAATACCTTCGATATTCTCATGAAGAACTTTACGATGACGTTTCGCGCCTCCATGTGGCTGTCAAAATTTCCGGTTGTCACCTCGGACAAAACATATGTGCGTGGAATGGCACTTCATATGGCGGAAATGTGCTTCTTCAGATGTCGCCAGTGGCATAGTTTTCTCGATGGCCACGGTGGAGGGGCATTTCCAGATGGCTATGTCTCGAAATGTGCCGGGGTTGGATTAATTCTATATTCCGAATATTTATATCCACGGATCTAAATATTTGGACAGAAAAAAAAATATTTTCTGCACAACGATATCCGCACAACAGATGAAGTCCGCTGGCACTTCGAGGACATATCCATCTGGCAGGTTACAAGGGTTCGGGATCGGAATCACTTCGATTCCTGGGCGTAGTCGTCACATTACACGTTTCCTGGACATGGCCATGACTAATTCTTGGCTGTTTATAGAAGGATTCATGCTGACACGGAAATTAACGTCAAGGTGCTAAATCCTGCTGATTTCCGACTAGAAGCTGCTGAAACTTTAGCCAAATATAAAAGTACGAACCGGCTGAAGCGCACTAGCGATGTAAAAGAACTCATCCAGGACAAAAAGAAAAAAAGGGCCTTGTCAGCATATCCCGCCAAAAGATATCAGATTGGATCAGTTAGGGCACTGGCCTGCTTGTCCCGACAAAAGGCTTCGGTGCACATATCCAGGATTTACTGGAGCAGCCCAAACGGAATGTGAAAAGTGTGGCGTAGCCTTACGTTTTAGTAAAAATAATAACTGTTTACGTCCTTTCCACAGCGTGAATATTAAGATGTTTTTACACCATGATGCAAATCTGCATTTCAGTGTTTTTTTTTCAAAAGCAAATACCTTTTCTTACATATAATTTTTTTTACTATTTTTAACCGTTATTATATAGCTCATCTTAACATATTTTCAATTGCAAAAAACACGTGCTTGCGCCGTAAAGGGTTAAGAAAAGGAACAACGTTTGCTCTTTTCCAATAAGTAGGGAAAATACCAGTCTTTAGACTGAGGTTGAAGAGGAAACCCAGAGGGATACAAAGTGAAGACGCTAATGACTTGACAAGAATATTCAGTAAACCATCAGGACCAGGTGATATACGAGGTGTGTTCAAAAAGTATCACGAATTTTGAATTTTCGCAGGTTACGTATATTCGAATTTCGATTTTTTTGTGGCGTTATGTTGGTACTCATGTCTGTCACTTATGCCGACAAGCTCGGCCATTTTGAATGTTCACTTAATTGGTGATAGCTGCTTTACTTGCACGTGTTTTCAATCGTCTTAGATTTTTACTTATTCAAAAAAATGGATCAAAGAACGTGTATCAAATTTTGTGTGAAAAACGAAATTAAGTGCGCGGATGCATTCCGAATGTTGACTGTGGCATACGGAGAAGCTACCTTGGACCAAAGCAACGTTTATCGGTGGTACAAAATGTTTTTAGAAGGCCGAGAAGATGTGAACGACGAAGAGAGTGCCGGACGCACGAGCACTTCAACAACAGACGAAAAAATTAATGAAGTGGAGAAAATGGTATATGCCAATCGTCAAATCACCGTTAGAGAAGTTGCTGAGGACCTAAACATATCGATTGGCTCGTGCCATTCGATTTTTATCAACGATTTGGGCATGAGACGGGTCGCCGCGAAATTCGTACCAAAATTGCTCAATTGCGACCAAAAATAGCAACGCATGAACATTGCTAATGAGATGTTAAACTCTGTCCGCGACGAACCAAATTTGCTCCAGAGGGTCATAACTGGTGACGAATCGTGGGTTTATGGTTATGACGTGGAAACCAAAGCTCAATCATCTCAATGGAAGCTGCCGCATGAACCAAGACCGAAAAAAGCGCGCCAAGTTCGGTCGAATGTGAAAGTTTTGCTGACAGTTTTCTTCGATTGCAGGGGCGTGGTGCATCATGAGTTCTTGCCACAGGGAAGAACGGTCAATAAGGAATATTACCTGCAAGTTATGCGCAATTTGCGCGAAGCAATCCGCCAGAAACGCCCGGATTTGTGGGAGAACAAAAATTGGCTTTTGCACCACGATAACGCCCCTGCTCACACATCGTTGCTTGTGCGCGACTTTTTGGCCAAAAACAACACACTAATGATGCCGCAGCCACCGTATTCCCCAGATCTGGCCCCCTGTGACTTTTTCTTGTTTCCTAAACTGAAGAGGCCCATGAAAGGAGGACGTTACGCTACGCTTGACGAGGTAAAGACGGCATCGAAGGAGGAGCTGAACAAGATTAAAAAAAAATGATTTTTTGAAGTGCTTCGAAGATTGGAAAAACCGTTGGCACAAGTGTATAATATCTCATGGGGATTACTTTGAAGGGGACAAAATAGATGAATAAATAAATAATTTTTGAAAAAAAAACCAAATTCGCGATATTTTTTGAACACACCTCGTATTAGGATTAAGTGAATTAATGAGGAATTCGACTTCGATATGGTCAGTGAAAAGTGAAGAAATGTCAAGGGAGCGACGTACGGGTGTATTAACGGGATCAGAGATATGAGAAGAAGGAATAAAAGTTGGCGAGAAGAACTGAGAGAACAAGTTGGAAATATCCTGTGGAGAAGAGCTAACTATATTATTCCAGCGGACTGAAGGAGGGACAGAAGAGGAGAACTTGAAGGCTATAATGTACCAGAATGGTTTCGCATTATTCGCCATGAGAGAACTCTCCAAGCTACTGTAGTGTTGGACATGTTTGACATAATTGGCCACTTTCTAATTTTTCTATGAGTGAAAATGAATTGTGTAGGAGTAATTGAAAATTAATAAAGATTTAAATTACATAAAAATATCCGTTTTATTACTCTTCAAACGTTAAGGACCACTTCTTGCCCACCTTTCCCCTAGTTTTCATTTGGTAACATATAATATTATTTTTTTCAACTAAGTTTTTGATTAAATACTGTTTAAATTTAGAGTTTTTGAGTACTTTAATATTCTTAAACTCGCCATATATTTTTATAAAATCTATTACGATTGAATCGAAGAATCGCATTTAAATTTGAAGACCGGATACTATGTTTCAAAATCAAAACTGCTAGCAAAAGCCATTTTCAAGGAGTATACAGATAAACTGAAAATAGTCACAAATAAATTTATATACGTTTTAAAGCAAACAGCACGCTGGCTGCCAAACTCGATTACCTTAAAATTCTTACCTACTAAACAAACGTTAACCCCATCGACTTACAACTACGTCTTTCATTACACTACTCTCTAGTATGCACTAGAGTAACATTTCTAGAAATTACATGTTTGCCATAGTAACATGCAGAATGAAAACAAGTATGTTCACTAAGCCACGGTTCACTTACCTTGATCACCTTGCGCTCACTTAAAGATTTCATACTCAGGCGACATAATAAATTATTATAGAGTACGTAAAATCGGTTACTGCATCGATTTTACATATTTTCCGCGGATTACATAAAAATTGATGGCGACCCAAATAGCGAAAGTAATAAAGTCTTGAGATGTATGCAGGCCTCAAGCAGACACCATCGTCTTGGAAGATTTTAAGGCAAAAATGCACTTGGCCTCGTTACAAAATCGTGTATTAACAGTATAGACCGGCTAATCCACCTGTGTATCAACAAGATGACCGGGTTTTCCAAAAGTTGTCGAGACATCTTCGAAAGTCTTTTTTTCTGTTTCGGATTTTTACTAATTTATCATATTTAGCAGAAAGATATGAAAGTTTGTATATATTTCGACAAATAGTGTAATTAAGCCAGATTTCATGGAGTTTTACTTTGCAAATGACTTCGTAGGCGGGTTTTTGAAGGTTCACCGATCCATTGCGAAAAGATTGTTTACTCAGTTTTTTTGCGAAATCGACTGTAAATCGTACCTTTCTGCAGATTTTAGTCACATACCAAAACATGACAATGTCCTTGATGCGCTATGTAAAGCATCGTCCAATATTTCACCTCAACGAATCGTTGAAATTTTCTCTTGCATGTCTCTGCGGCCACGTGACTTTCCAGTTACATTTTCCCGCCCAATAACGACGTGCATACGCATCAAAGCACGCATTAGTGGCCGGCATTGCTGCACATCGCACCTTGCTTTGGCGCTCAGGTGACAATCTTTTACCGTCTTCAATTCATAACTTGCAGCTGTAATTGGTTTTGGTGTTACGTGCAAAAACTGTAATTGCTTATTTTTCCGACCGGCTGACTACTACTAACCTACACGCGGCTAAGACCGCGACGACGGCCGCTAAGAAACTCACGTACTACGTACATGGTGGATGGATTGCCCAAGTAATAAATTTTTCTTTCAGGTGAATGATAAATGAAATGTTACTCAATCGAAATGAGATTTGTTTATTGCGATTTGGTTTGATGATACCACGACTAAGTGCATGATCGCGAAGAGTTATTTGCTAACATATTACATACGAGTACGTAGCGTGTGTTCTTCTTTCGTTCCTCTAAGTGAGTTTTCCACTAAAAACTGCAAAAACGGAGGAGCTTGTGAGCACTAGTTGAGAATGGTGGTGTAATCGAAAGGTAATTTGTAAGTGATCTTTTGATCTTTGCATTTACTGATAATGGCGTTTAAATCATTTTGCTTATCCTAAATTACAGTTATTTAGCATCATGGCGTATAGGTGATAATGTTGCATAAATTTTTTTAAATGTGTAGTTGGGTAATGGTATTCACTTAAATTGATTTTGTGGACAGGACGGGTTCTAGGGAAGGTTTTTAGTAGATTTCACAATAATTCATGAATTTTTTGTGATTTGAATGATTTTGCGACTCAACAAGCATTTTTATCCGGACATGTGTTGCCTCTCAAAGTAAGATTTTAGGGGTAGTCGTTACCTGTTCGCAAACCAGCTCAGTCTTGGTGGATATTTTTTGAACTATTTATCAAAATCTTGATTTGTCCTCATTTAATCATTTCAGTCGATAGGGGGCGTTCAAGTATTACGTAACGCAATTTGGGGGGGGGGGGTCTCGTAAAACGTTACGATGCGTTACGGGGGCGGGAGGGGGTCTTTCTTACAACACGTTACGTAACATTGTTTTTTTTTTTAAATAAAAAATTAGGGAATAAAAACTCCCAAATTGGCGACCCTTTTCATTCACGTTTTACGGGGGATCCCTCGATTGTGTAGTCTGGTCGTCATCACGGGGAATCCCTAGATTGTGTTTTATGGCATTTAATGTTGTTTTCGTTGTCAGTATTCGTCAGTGTTTATGCAGAAGCACATTGCTGTAGTCGGTGTTATTAAAGTTCATAGTGTTCATACTGTAATGATTGAGTTCATAGTGTTCATACTGTAATGTCTTCAAAAGAGGGAGATTTGTATCATCAGCTGTTCTTGACCTATAAAGGCTCTCATGCTGACTTGCCAGCGCAACTGTGTCAAAAAAAATGCCGAAGCAATTTGGAAAACGGCTAAAGAAAAACTAAAAAATAAAGAAAAGTTTAAAAAACATATAAATGATGTTATACGAGATTTGAAGGTGAAGGCCACGAAGAAGAAAGCAACAACGCTTTGTTATTTTACACAGGTAAGTTTACTGCTTAAATGTAATAATCACATAAGTATTATAAAATGTAATCCCAACCCTGATTTTTCATTAAAGAACTGGTCATAAGTATTATATATTTCTAGTTATCTATGAAAACATCAAGCACGCCAGCAATACTAAGGCCCAATGTTCCCTCGACTTCGCGTGCTCTTCAACAAAAACAGGTGCATCTGCTTGTATATGTTGTATATTATGTTCTTTTTTATCGCATGTGTCAATAACACCTATTCTTAATTTATTTTCTCTTGGTCTATTGGACTCGGATGTTGTAGCTTCATCCACGTGTTCATCTTTTAGGGAATCGATTGTCGCAGACGCTGGACAAGTAAGCACTGCTGTCAAACGAAAGATGAGCGATACCCACGATGAGCAAAGTCAGAATACTGATGAGGAAACTGTGGAGACACTGTCTACAGAACCACACATGACTTTGATTGATTCAGGCATCACTAAAAATGTTCCAAGCAAACCGGCTCAAGAAGCTCTTATGAAGAAAATTGGTCTACTGCAACAGAGAATAAATATTCTTACTGAAGCAAGGGACACTGGTATAGCCAAAGATGATGTTCACGACGAAATAAAAAAGCTACGCAAAGAGTTGAAACAAGAAGAGAAATGTTTAAAAGAAAAAAGGGACTCTGCTAAGCGTGCAAAAAAATTCCGAACCAAAGAAAAACTGGAGAAAACTGAACGTCAGAGAAACAATCCTGCTGCAACACAACCTCGAACTGGCCCTGGACAGCACCCTTTAGTTGATTCGCAACCTGCTCTCCTAGCGACCATAGTTAATATTGCCATTCATGGCAGCGCTGCTGATGAACGCCGCTGAACCGAGATGATTAGGAGTTGTCTCACTCTGTCTGACCTGCATGAGAGGCTGTTGTTAATGGGATTCCAAATTTCTCGAAGCGGCACATATCTTCATTTACTCCCACGCGTTTCTAACACTCAAGAGGGAAGAAGGCAAGTACGTACCGTACCCGTAAAGTTAGCAAGACAGACAGACAGACCGAGATGCATAAAAAGCACGAGGACGGGGAATTTCGCACTGCTACAATCAGGTCATTAGAATCTCTCGCGTCGCTTTTGGGACCGCAGCAAGTATTCGTTCTCTCATAAGACGATAAGGCACGTGTACCAATAGGTTTACCAGCAGTGAAAAGTCAGAGCCCACTTTTAATGCATATGGAATACAGAATACTTTTACCTGATCATGACTGGGTCGTGGCAGAGCGGCACAAACTTATTCCTTCTGTATACGCCGGCGTCAACGTGGGACCTAACAGTTTTGGTAAGGAAGAAGCTGTTGGGTACAGCGAGCCGACACACATATCCATAAGGAGCGGGAAACACACATCCTCCACAGCGAACACCCATGCTTATGATTTCGAATCACTTTTATCAATACCGTCATTCAAACCCTTAATGATGACAGAATCGAACACCGTGAAGCCAGTGATCATCATCTTTGTAGATGGTGGGCCGGACGAAAACCCGCGTTATCGCTAAGTCAAGAACTTTGCGATTGAACACTTTAAAAAATACAACCTGGACGCCCTGTTTATAGCGGCTAATGCTCCTGGGCGGAGCGCATATAACCGAGTTGAGCGTCGGATGGCTCCCCTCAGCAAACGACTGGCAGGCGTCATTCTGCCTCATGAACATTTTGGTTCTCATCTCGACGGCAAAGGAATGACTACGGATGATGATTTGAAAAAACGCAATTTTCAGCACGCTGGAGAAACACTTGCAGAATTGTGGAGAGAAATGAAAATTGATAATTACGACCTTTCGGCGGAGTATAGACACCCTGAAGATAGCATGCAGGATCCAGCAGAACCAAATCTGGCGTGGTGTAGCGTTCACGTCCGTGAATCGCAATATTTCTTACAGGTTATAAAATGCGCGGACGAATCCTGCTGTTCATCACCAAGAAGTGCATTGAAATCTGTGTTTGCGGATACTTTCATGCCGCCACCTTGTTCAATACTTTGAACCCCAAGCAAGCTCGTAGTACCCAGTTTGCTAGACAAAGGAATATCCAAGTTTTCGCCACTTCTTGTGAGGTTGTCCGTTGATCTGTCACCTCCTCTAGAAGAGTTCAAGCAGATGCCTTACAATTTCTTTTGTCCATCTGTACAATCCGACCTAAAGAAAAAAGTATGTCCAACCTGTGGGATCTATTTCACATCTCACAAAAGTGTTCAAATGCACTGTCGTTACGTGCATGGCAAGACTGTCCCAGACCTTTGTGAAACTAGAGTACGGCTACAGCGCCTTGCTGCCAGAAGGGCAAATGAGCTTCTCTGCATTGTGCGTCGTTATGAAACATCGTCTGAGGATGCTGACTGGGTCGACGGAGACGAAGTTGATGCAAGTGGCTTAACAATTCCAGAACCGTCTTCGTCTGCACTCCAGGTGCCAGTGATGAAAGAATCTGAGTGGCTAGCAAACCCGTGGACAGAGGAGCAGTAGTTTCGATCGAATTGTTTTTATAGACCTACTTAGAAACTTGGTTAATAGTTAAATATTTTTTAATTTTTTTAAGAATACGATTTTATTTCGAGTAAAATGCTTAGTTTCAGTTTAATTTCTGTTTATAATTCCATTGTCAAAGGGTCAAATAAAAATTTTATTTTATTTCAAGAGTTTATTATTAAAAAAGCTAAAATAGGAGAATGAAGGACGAAAACAATTGTGTGTAAAGACAAAAATTTATAAAAAATAAACAAAACACGCAGGTGTTGCGGATTGAAAATCTCTTGTTTTATTTAGTATTATTACCGCAAAGGCAATTAAAAGTATACCAAGAATAAAAACCATAACATAATTTTTTACGACTTTAGGGTAAAAATGGTCAGTTGAGTGTTACGCAACGTTTAGAGAGAGGGGGGTGCAGAAAAACGTTACGGTGCGTTACAAGGGGAGGAGGGGGGTCAAAAATCTTCAAAAATTGCGTTACGTAATACTTGAACGCTCCCATAGGCGTTTGTTACTGAGTGAGATTTACACAGGGAATTTCAGGTGGAGGCGGAACCCGTCGAGGTTCGATTCCTTAACATGTCATCCATCTTTCGTTTTTATAATTTTCTGTAGTTACAACCGATATTCGACTCTACCATCTCTTATCAGGGAGGCATTAGAATACACCATGGAAGTATATTTGTACATAGGTCAATGCGCAGTAGTTTTTCTTTGCAAGTAAAAGCTACATTCATCAAAATTCGTAGAAATACCTGACAAAGCAGTTTCATGAAGGTTTTGAAAGAAGGTTGAGGTTTTTTGAGAGCTAGTGTTGCGACTTTAATGTCTCCACAGCTGGGATTCATTATTTCCTAGGTTTAATTTTGATCCTATGTTCTGGGTGACTTTAATGCAAAAATCGGTAGAGAAACGAAGCATTGAGGAAAAATCGGAGGTCAAAGCCTCCATGCAGGAGCTAGCGATTATGGAAAAAATCGGATAGACCGCATCACTAGCAGAGGCTTAACAGTAAACCCCACACACTTTCCGCACCTGTCACGCATTCAACCAAACTGACAAAGTTCTCTTACAAACCACCAGCATTCTCGGCATGCGCTCTTTCCGTGACGCTGTCTGCAGTTCAGACCACTACTTCAAAAGTGTCCGATATTATATCTCCAAGAGATGTAAACAAAGAGGATCAGTTACTTCAAGGTACCAGAAACTCGTAAATAAGCTAAATAATAGCTTGGTAATATCCACATATTGTCAGTGCTGAAAAATTGCAATCGGGAGAAGGTAGTGACAAAATCAATACCACGTCGAAGACAGTGAAAGACGTGGACTAAAAGAAGTAGCCGAAAAGCTCTTGGATCATAGAAAAGCAGGTACGACTGGTACAACGAAAAATGCAAGGAAGTGGTTTAAAAAAGGAGAAACCAGACGTACCAGGAAGACATCCAGTGATAAACTTGGGCCAAAGAATAACACTATAATACGCTCGGATGACAAGCTAAAACAATATGCTGAAGAAAGTAATGACAGACCATCAACACCAAGATCCAACAGATAAACAAAAACATAACTAAATGAAGTAAGATAACTGTATGCTTCTATTAAATGCTAGCAAAAGGGTTGTATGCAAAAATTCGACTTAAGCACGCTCCACAAAATCTGAGTCGAAAGTAATTACATTCAAAAATGACTGGAAAATAAATAATTCGCTTTAAAGAAAAATTCAAATGTAGAGCAGAAATATGAACCACGTGAAAACATCGAGCTTTAATTTTAACAGTTAGGTTTTTTAGGTAGAAAGGTTAGAGCTATTTACGTCCTGAGTATGGTACTCCCAAATACGTAGTACTTCTATATTACCCACTAAATACCTCCTTTATCGATCTGAGAATCCAGCTTGGAACCATTTGACATATTACTTGGGGCCAGGGTTGGTTTTTTTTATGCCCAGAGGTGCTTTCAAGTTGCAGGAACCCCTTTTTTAGTCGGGAAAAAGAGAGGGGATGTGATTGTTAGAACAGAGATGCTTGTACTCCTGATGCCTCCAAATACTCTTGTCTGCTTTTTCAACTATTACGACTGCTTTAGGCATAATGTGCTATGTTGTTCAATTTGTCAACTGATGTGAGCATCTTTCCGATGATCGTTTCCAGGGAGAGCTTCCCGGTTTCACTAAATAGTCACAACCTTGCTTATCCCACTTTGCGGGCAGTGTGGCAGGAGTTGCCTACCTGTCCTGCGCAAAACTCGAAGTCAGGAAACCGTGACTTATTAATCTCGTGCCACTCAGACCGAAAACACCCATAGCTATTCAAGAGCTGGCTCAGTCACACCACGCTTTCGTTCTGTCATGACTGTCACCAATCGCTGAGAGAGCCTTATCTCTTCCCTCTCGCCCTCTCTTTGGTGTGGGTAGGTATTTTTGTATTCTCTTAGAAGGAGGATGATGGCTATCAATCCTGCGATCACCAGCACTGCTGATCCAGAAGCTATTTGGTACGCTCGTGCAATTTACAGCGCTCTTCGCCACTGACCTTTCCCAACCACTTGCTGAAAGCATTTCCCCATATCTAGAATATATATGAGTAAGTGTTATTACACGTGTTGTCACCATATAAGCCGTTGCCTCAATTTGCTCCGATAAACTCATCTTTGAGTCTTATTAATATGTCCAAATGTTTCACTGCTGGTTTCGATTCAACCAGCATTTCCCCAATATTGGAAGTACATCGGTTCAGTTCAGTGCTAGGCTGAAGCCGTGAGCAATAATCCAGGCCCACTCTAGGCACATTAGCACACCTAGTCTGAGGTGTGTATGTTTAACTGTGCGCCTGGTGATTAGCAATATCATCCACATTGTTGATCAGGTGCAACTCATCCGGCAGCTCAAGCCTCAGAAGTTCATCATAGTGGATAATCCACAAATCAGAACTAAGGATGGAGCACTGGGTGACACCCAATGTAACCACCATCTTTTAGCTACCTTCTTAAATATTGTAGAGCAGGTTGCAGTCCTTCAGATAATTCCTCAAAATCCGTATCAGATATTTGGTGTTGAAAAATTATGTCTTAGCTCTTCCAGGATATCTACCCATCTGGTGTCGTTGAAAGCATTTTTGACAGCAAGAGTATCCAGAAGAATAGCCAGTCAAGTGGAACTGTTGTGTGCAACCACACGCTTACCACATCTCCAATTGCATCGATGGTAGAATGACCTGCTCTGAAGCTATACTATCATAGAGATAGGCCCCAAGTAGCACCTGAAGATCTTTTCGAGCATTTTCCCAGCCGTATCTAGCACATATAGTGGGTGATATGCAGACGGTGACTCGGGTCCCCTGCTGATCAGCAAACGTCGTTACATTTCAGCACTACTGAATTATCACTTCACTCATGTATGCATTGAACGACATGAATAACTAGCCAGGGCAAAATTCATAGATCATCTGCAGGACCTCAATTGGAATCCCATCTAGTCCTGGAGACTTTTTGTTTTTATCATCAAGACTGTTTTCTTTACTTCCTTCTTCGTGAAACATAAGGATTCCACTAGTGTTTCACCGTAGATGGCCTGAACATCTATGGGGTGAACAGAGAAAAGAGCCTATAAAATCTCTTCCATCTTTGCCGCGTCATATTTCCACGGTAGTCTTTGGGAATCTAGCTTCCACATTTTAACGATTAGTTATTCCAATTAAGCAGTAGAGTGTATTTGTTGAATCAAGTGCTTTTATATGAACAAAATTAAAATTTTGTGTCTTTTGATATTTTCGCTTTGAATCGATGAAATTTTAATGGTTTGAAGGAATACGTTTTTCAGGCCCAAGTGTGGGGCTCCTAGATGCACAAGATGTCTTAACTATCCACTAAACATATCCCCTTCAATCTGAGAACCTAGCCTGGAGCTGTTTTTTCGGGCCGAGCCTCCCTTTGCTATGTCGTGGGGCACCTTCAAGTTGGCAGATCCCTCCTCTAGTGGGAGGGAAGAGATAACGTCCCCAGCTCTGTGAGCCCTTTTCCATTTTAGGACTGCCCAAGCATAATGTGCACAAGCATTTTCTCCATTTAATTATCCGGGGAGAGCTTTCCAGTTTCCTTGTAGAGTTCCAAGTGTAGATTGTCCCATATTTTGCATGTGAAAAATGTGTGCCAGGTATCCTCTTCCTTTCCTGCGTAAAACCTACAGTCCAGAGAACGCAAATCGCCAATCTGGTGCAAGTAAGACAGAAAACACCCTTGCCCACTCCGTAAGCTTCGTCAGGTAGAAGTGCTCCACGGTCTCAGACCAGGGAACGACTGCGAAGGTTAGCAACACTGAACCAGAGACTGTTGGATATGAAGATGCAATCCTAACTTCCCTTCTCCTCTGTATTTGTGCTAAGTGTTTTCGTTGCAGCTACTTGCTGAGAACGTCAGGCCATATTCCTACTCCGTACAGTAACATCGACTCTACAGACTTCATCAAAAGTAACCTTTCTGGTGCATTGAATCCTCCTTCTCTGGAAATAAGTCAACTCTGAGTCATAAAGATCAAGGGCGAGTTCATTGGTTCGAGGTGAGAACACACGTCTTATGAATGTTAATAATCTTCACTTGTCGAAAATTGCAAATTTTCCAATTATTGTATGTTAATTACTCCTATTTCTCTAACCCATTAATTGGCCATTCGATCCCCACAGGGAGAATGCTAACAGTACTAATCTTGAAGGCTACCATTTTTTGGAGAGTGCCACAACCACAGACCCAAGAGAACGGAGGTCACGTCGGAGTTCCTTCTAGAATAACAGGGAAATGATCCTGACAGAATCTGGACTACGCTTTGGACAATGAACTGGAATTGATACTTTGAGCTGGTGGACATGATGCTTTGGACCTAGTTGCCAGTAGCGTCGAGATAATACTCGTACGTGAATGTCTTCAATCCAACTATCATAACGTCTCCATTCAGGTAAAAACTTGACAGGTTTCAGAGTACGTTCGAAGTTCACACCATTGGGTTGATGGTGAAGGTTCGGTTGAGACGGACACCCAATTAGCGCTGGTCTGCCTCTGAGCACTTGTCCTAATTGGGGTTTCTGTCAATCCTCGGTGGTGGCTTCGAGGAGGACCCAATAAAACTGGAGCAATATCAATTAAAAAACATCAGAGTATCTAAAAATAAAACCAATAAAAATACCAGCAACCACAAAGAAATCAACGGCTACCACCACGACGTTAACAGCATATTGAGTACGATACCAACAAGACTTACGAAAAACGAAGAACAACAGATAGCCTTGCCCAAACAGAAACCCTTGCAGCGTTCAAGCGCAGCCAAAAAAATTCGATGCAAATGCAAAAGCGTTTTTAATAGGAAGAGTGGGGAGTACTACAAGACGCACCAGATGAGCGAGTGGTAGGAGAAAATGTAAAAATTATCAAAAAATTAATAATCGCAGCTGCTATCAATTCTGAAGCAAGGGTTATCGATACCAAAATAAACACTGCAGAGAAAGCACAGCGATACAATTATCTTGGACTGCTCAGAAAGAGCGACTTTACGATAAAGCGAGATCGATTGTGAAATGCATAATGACCAGCTGCGATACACAACCACACCTTTGAAAGGCAATTCAAAATGTAGTTTTTAGCTGGAGGAGCTTCTAGCTAAAATAGCTCATTACAATCGTAGATGGCTCAAGGCAGATGAAGAGCAAAAGATCAAGCACTCTGAAGGCACAGTAGCCTTTTAAAAGCCTTATAACAACAAAAAGTTGACTTGCAGCCCAATCAAATGGGATCGGGAAAGGCAGAGAAGGGGCTAGGATGAGCCAACATAGGTTCAGGTTCCATTAGAGGAAGGCTTCCAGGTAGCTAAAACAGCAACCAAAAAAGCAGACGAAATTGCTACCCCACGAACAGTAAAGCGACCGCCAACGTTCGGAAAATACAGAATCTTCGGATGCAACCTACGAGAAGAAGAATAGGAAGCGGAGCAAAGCTCTTGGGTGGCCAATACTGGTCAAAACCGCCAACAGTACATCGTATTTGGATGTTCTGCGTAAGATTAAATGAGAGGTAATATTGCAAAAAGTACAAACTGACACAAAAACCGTAAGGTCGACTTGTTTGGGTGACCTATTGGTGAAGTTCAGACCAGAAGCCACTAACAAAAATGCACTTCCTTGAAGAGAAAGCAACCGTTGCCTCGATTTAACTAAGGCTGTGTTATGGATTTATCTAAGATATGAGATATCTTAAAGCGAGATCTTCAGGCATTAGCGGATTGAAAATTGGGCTATTCAATCCAAAGCATAGAAGTCAGCACATGGTCATTATCGACATCTCAGCAAAATATACTGTATAGATAGAAAAGGGAAAACTCAGAGTTGGTTGGGATATTTGTAGGATAAGACGTGGAGCCATCCCTCTGTGGTACTTCGGATGTTTCGGATACAGACATATAATGAGAGGCTGTAAAGGGATCGATAAGCCAAAACAGAGCATAAAAAAAAGGAGAGCACAGAGGAAACACACTGTTGTCTCTGCCAAAACGCTGAACCAAGGCCAAATTATTTAAAATGCAGTCCAGGTACCGACGAATGCCGGGTTTGGCAGAAAGTCCTAACCAAAGTCAAAGTTTTTCTGTAATGAACCGTATTCTACAACTAAACTTTAAATTGATAATTACACCCTTTTTACATCAATTTAATGTAAATCTATACGATAATTTTTTGCTATACAGTGAGTTTTCATTGCTTCCTCCGGATATCGATCTCGTTTTTCGGATGGCTCTGATAGCTTGATCGCATAATTTACATTAAATTGATGTTAAAAGGCTGAAATGATCAATTTAAAGTTGAGTAAAGACAAGTACTTACAGGAGAAATTTAACGTGAACCTAATTCGTAGTTACAAAAACATATTGAGTTCGCATAAGTAGAAAAATTAGAAATAGCTCTCTCACCTCTAAGCATGGTGGTCGCCATCACCGGTGTGTGTCTAACAAGAGTGATGACCCGATGAGAATTAGTACACACGTATTCTACAGATTAATCTACATGGGGGCACGCTCACTCCAAATCAACTCGAGCAGTTTGTGAGAGACAGTCAAGCTAACTGTGTACTAAACGAGCAACACCACAACACAAGCTCCTCAATATGATATCCTATCGAATTTGGTACTACCACTATCTGGGTTCAAAACAGCGCCTACTTCCACGTGCAGGATCAGGAGGTTAGAAAGTGGTTTCATTTGGGTTTGGTGCCCAAGAACTACACTACTGCTTTTGGGTAAGCTGTTTTGAGCACAGAGGCATTCACTGGGGTGCATTGAAACAATTCAACACATGACATTCGCTTTGGAGCCCCTAGAACTAAAGGTTAAAAATTGGAGAGTTCTAGAAGCCTACTGTACCAGTGATCACCATACGTAATACATAGCACTTGAGATCTATGATGGCACTCTTCAATGTCCATATGATCAGCCTTCCAGGGTCCGATGGAACACTGAGAAAGTGGATTTTGAGAGACTTGCAGAAGTATTAACAACACGATCGTGACTACTAGAAATCCAGTGAGGGAGCGGGGGACTATCACTTAAAGATGTAGAGAACTCAACTATGAGAGGCAACGCAAGCCTTCAGTGCACTGGTTGTCCCATAAAATTGCCAAAAAGCGAAGAGAGGCGCACAGGCTCTAATTAAAGGCCCAGTGATCACGATCCCAAGAAAATGCTGTCACCAAATTAATAGTTTATAAATCGGTTAGAAAATATCCCCGCAAGACCCGTGAGGCTTAGTCTACAAGCTAGTCACGCGGAAACTTGGTGCACAAAGATTACCCTTCTCATACAATGTGGAAAACACGGATGAGATTGTGCGAGCTCTCTTTTGTATTCACTTTGTCTACATTAAGGCTATCCACGACAAAGCACCAGTGGAGCCGTTAAAATGTAGAAGCTTAGACCTCAAAGGCTACCTGCTCATTTGACGCGGCAAAAATGGAAGAAATCGTGTAAGCTCTTTTTTCTGTTCAGTTCATAAATGTTGAGGCTATCTACGATGAAACACCAGTGGAATGCCTAGGTTTTATGAAAGTGGAAGTGAAGAATGCAGTATTGTCCTTGAAGAAAATAAAGGCTCCAAGACCAGACGGAATTTCAGCTGAGGTACTGCAGATGGTTTACCAATTTCACCTGACTTGCTGCTCAGTATGCAGCGTGGCTCGCGCTGATCAACAAAGGTAAGGGGAATTTTGAGTCATCTTCTGCATACTAACTGCTATGTATGCTAGACACAGCCGGGAAAGTATTTGAGAAACTTTACTGGTGAAGACTCGCTGAAATGATTTGTTTCAAGGATAGTCGTTCTACTATCGACGCAATCGGATAAGTCGTAAGCGCAGTCAAAAGCGCCAAGGTGGACAGCAATTCCACTCGAGGCGTCGTCCTGCTAGGAACTCTTAACGTCAGAAACGCTTTCGATTTCGCCAGATCATATCCAAGTCCCACAATATATTTTGCAATCTTGAGGGGCCGCGTAAACAACCATATTCAGCTCTACGGCATGACGAAAGGGGGTCGAAGTATGGCTGTTACATCAGGTGTTACTCAAGGCTCCATTTCCAGTCCCGTCCTGTATTATATCTTATTCTACGGGCTACTGAGAGTTGAGATGCCGGAAGAATAACACTTAGTCAGCCCAGTGAGTGAGGGACTGAGAGACTACTTATGGGTTCTATCTAGTACTGGAGAAAACCGAACTGGTCATATTAAATGAGAAAAGAGCCCCCTGAGTAAGGACCATCAATATCGCTGAAACACTGGTCAAGTTAAAGCTAGTAGCGGAATACCTGAACTAGACTCAAAGATGAGTTTCTCCGCACAAATTAGAGCAACAGCCAAAAAGGCGGCAATACGTGCAGCGACACATATTTGACAGATGGCCAATATAGAGGATCTGTTTCATTAAGAGGACGACTCCTAATGAGCGCTGTACAATCTGTCCTACTCTACGTGTCAGAACTATGGAACGACGCTTTAAACATGGAGTTGCACCCGAAGTGGTTAGCAGCGGTGCAGAGACAAGGAGCGTTGCAAATTGCACGCGCATACCGAACATTCTCCGAGTCAACAATATTAGTGATTGCAGGTTTGATGCTGATTGTGCTCTGTGTTAGGGAGCGAACAAGCAGCTATCTGCGCAGAGGCAAAGACAACAGAGATGCGGTTGCTAGGGAGTAGAATCAGCGCTGTCTGAGCAAATGGCAATATTCTTGAGAGAGTAATCCCTGAACTCAGGCCGTGGCTAAATCTAGTGTACAATGAGACTGATTTCTACCAAGCCCAGCTCTTGAGCAGGCATGACCATCTACAGAGATAGGGATAACGCATTGAAGCCATTCTTTATAAAGACCAATGCAATGTGTTACGTATTGAAATGATGTCGTGGGATTATTTAAAGCGATGAAAGAAGCATATGATGCTGATGAGTGGCGCCTCTTTATCCACGGCTCAAAATACAACTTGGAAGCTGCTCTTTTCCACAATGGAAATAAAAAACCATCCATTCCACTTCCTCATGTCTTTCAGACAAAGGAAAAATACTAGACGATGACTGAAATTTTGATAAACATCAAATATGAAGAACACAATTGGCAAATTTGTGGTGATCTAAAGGTATTAAACTGCTAGAAAAAAATTTGATAAATTGAAATCACAATTGTTATTGGTTATTGGCTTGTAAGCTGGCATGCAACTTGCTTCATGAAATTTTCTTGCTTTCGTTGTCTGTAGGGCAGCCACACGACTGAGCATTATTATCAAAAAAAATTTGGGCAAGTCGTCATCATTATACACACCTCTGGTCAATACAAATCGTGTTTTACTTCTACCTTTGCACATTAAACTGGGACTTATCAAAAATTTCGTTAAGGTACTCAATCGAGACGAGCCGGCTTTCCAATAGTTCACCAAGCTGGTTCCCAAAATATCCTATGCGAAAATCAAAGCGGGAGTTTTTGTCGGACCAGATAAGAAAATCCACGACGAAAATTTTACCATATGTATGGGCTACAAAATCAACAGCAGGGGCTTATTCGTAACTTCTCGGCAAGAAAATAAGTGTTCGTAACTTTCTCGGAAAGAAAATAAGTGACACTTATAGGCAAATCATCGGAGATCTTTTAAAGAATTATCAAAAATTCGGCATTCGAATCACGCTAGAAATCCACTTTCTTCATTCTCATCTGGATTTCTTTCCTGACAACTTGGGTGATATCAGCGACGAGTGAAGAGAGCGGCTACACCATGATCTACAAAGAATCGAGAAAAACTATCAAGATTTCTGGGGTAAGAGTATGCTCAGCGATTATTGTTGATTTCTTACACTTAAAACAGACCAAAATTATTACAAACATCACAGTTCTACTGCAGTTCGTTTCAAATTTTAGGTATATTCTGAAATAAAAAAACATTTAACTGTCGGGAAATTACTAGGAATAGCTTTATAATTTATCCAAAAAACTTGATCTAATTAGGAAAAACGGACTGCTGATTCATAATCAGCGCCTAAAATTACTTCACAAACGTTTGTTACCTGCTTGGGTTCAAAACCTGTGTAATTTTTTAGCAAACTGTTTATTCTCTGCATGAGTATGTAATTTTAAACATTTTTTGAGGGTTTTTTTTGAAAAGCCGTCGGGACTTGCTTCTTTGAGGAATTTAGATTGATAAAATTAATATAGTATTCATGGAATTTGTATGACGTTTCTTATTCTGTGTAATTTTTTGTGGTCCTGTCAAAGTTGATTGATAGCCATTTTTGAGCCTTGAAAAAGCCAAAATTATCATAAATTTAGCCCTGTTTAGTCTGATTAAATCAATTTAAGAGCCAATGTAAGAACAGTAAAATGCTTTTGAATTTTTGTTGATTTAAGTTAATCATTTTGACCCTTGTGTAGTAATTTGAAGTAGATACATGTCCGTGAAGGACTGCAGCGATGGTCTGCTGCCTCAGTGGAAGAGGATATTGAGATCCGCCGAGATTGGCCATGTCTGTGGACGCGAGAATGCGCCGGCAGGCTAGCGTTGCGGTGTCGTGGTGCGGGTGCTTTCCCCCTAGCACAAGACCCACTACAAAAACATTTTTCGCATCTATGAATATGGAAGGATTTTTTTATTATCGACCGGAGTCAAGAAAGGAGGTAACCGACTAAAGACTCTGAACATGCTGGCTCAGAGGACAAATAGGGCCTTGCGAAAACGGACGGGCTTGAGGAGACTTTGTCGTTACCGACGATACTTATGATTATGTGGAATCACATAACTCTATACCATATAAGGGCACGTGGGCGGAGGGCCACTCTACCCGGTAAGCGCCGTATAAAAAAAGAAGGGAAGAGCGCGCCCGATGGCTAGCCCATTTCAGTGGAGGAGCCTGCCATCGTAGCGGGTGCTATACCCGGTCAGGTTGTGAGAAAGGAAAAGACCAGGCGTACTATTTTATTCATCATCTTTTTATTCGACATACACTTTTAATAACCAAATGACAAAATGTGAAGTGAAGTATCTGAACTCAAAAAAAAGACCAAAAAAATTGTATTCCCCGGAATTCCCGGTAGCAAATATAGTAAAGAATATATATTAGAAGTATTTTCTTTAATTTAAAAAGAAATGTAAAAAAAAATATTAAATTAATTTACATGCAAAATTAAAGGAAACCAAGAAGGTACTTACCCAACCTCGTAACGAGCGCTCGTTGATGGTGTGGCCTATTACAAAGTTTTCAACTTTAGACTCTTAAAAATCCTCGAAAATTCACGGACAATACATTACACAAAAAAAATATTTACTATATAGCTTCATCAGAGCCAGGATTTCTTTACGATCACTTGAATATTTAATAAATTTAAGATAGTTCACTTTTATGTATTTTCAGCAAATCGCACTGGTAAGAAACAATGTTTATTTCCATTAACACTTAATATTATATATAAGGTAGTCCACGTGGCTTAGTGGTTAGAGCACTTAGCCCGTAAGCCGAAGGTCTCTGGTTCAAGCTTCGTTGGCGTCAACGAGATTCAGTTCGAGTGGTTCTTCGGACGGACTATAAGCCTGTTCAGTTATGATACGTGCTGGTTTAAAAATCAGAACGTATTACAGCTGGGTGGACGGACACATGGCCAAAGCGTGATAATGATCATATCACTTTGTGGAGGACTGATACATTAGATCATGAGAATGAGATACTCTAACTATCTCTAAGCAAAGGCCCGAAAGGGGCTGTAGTGCTACAAAGAAGAAGAAGAATTATGTATCAGACCCCCTAAAACGGTGAGTGAAGCAACCAATTTATTTCGATGCCATTGAAGATGCAGCACACATTGATCGACGCTTTTCTCCGCAGAGAGTGTATGGCAAACACCAAAACATTAATCCCATCCATTCGAAAGATTGCACCACCCAATTCACAACCAATTTCTTCCCTAATGCTAACTGGGCGCAGTCGCGCACTCGACCAACTTAATTTCAGCGAGATTTGTAGAGGATTTCACTTATCGTAGCAAACAGCTTACGTCGCCGTGCCCGAGATCGATTTTGCGCGAAAGTTGTGGTTGAAATTCTTGAGGTATTTGCAAACGCACGGAAAAGAAGTTTTGACTCCGGACTTTTGCATGCAAGCTAATTTCACCCCGAACCATCGTTCGTCATACCTATGACATGTCATAACGACGAAAGACAAGCCGTGACTGCAACAAAGACTGTCAACAGCAACAATTTGCACTACCGTTTTACGAAAATTTCCTACGGTTGCTATTTATTTCGTTGTTATCTTTGCGATCTTTTTACACTCACTATGCCTTTTCGCTTTAAACTTGCATCACTTTCCGTTGTTTTGTATGAAAAAGATAAACAGGCTACGAGCGGTTGCTACGCGAAGCGACAATCTGAACGACATGGACAATGTAAATCATACGATATTTCATTTTCGCTTCCGCACCGGCAAATACCCGCAGTGGTCAATCGCGGAAAATCACATTCCCTTCCTCTACAGTTTTTCCGGCTTTCCGATTCGATCTCACCAGAAAACTCTCCACATGAAATTTTCTTGCTGTTTAAATTTGCCGCGCAGGAATATTCATCGTAGAGTTCTTTTCTTAGTCGTCGTTTCTATCCCCCCGTTTTCTGACGCAATTTTTCGTATGATCGGCGCTTTTTACATTTCATCGCCCGAACTCAGGACACTTTTAACTATTTTGCACTTCTAATTTCCTGGTTTTCGGTTCAAATTCACTGCTGTCGCACGGCTGTGTCCCCCATTTCGATCCCTCTGCCCCCTCCTCAATTTCGCGTTTCTCATACAAAATAAAAACTTTCTTGTGTTGACTTCTTTTGAGACGCCCACCACATTACAAAAATAAAACAAACAATATTTTAATCATGACGGAAACGCACGAATAAACGTTCAATCAAATTGAAACCCTTATTTTCGCGATTTCGAGCAAAAGCAAAACAAAATTTTCCGTGTACGTCGTGAAATTAGAACTTTCTTCCTTTTCCGGCACGGTTCTTGCGGCGCACCTGCGCTCGGTGATGATGAAAAAAACGACTTCCCACTCCCTTTCCAACCCCGGCCGAACATGCATGCCACAACGGTGGCTTTGTCGCGCCCAAGCAGGTTTCCCCCTTCGCTTGTCCGTCATCTACCGTATCGTCACGCCGCTACGGTGGATGAAGACGAGCCCCTTGCTCAGCCACTGTAGATTGCATTTGCAATGCAATACAAAGATGGGATGCATTAAATTAGTGTTCTCATGTCCGAAACATTAATTTGCAGATTTGAATTTTTAAAAATTATCAGAGTAAAGAAAAATGAAAAAGATTTTAAATAATAATAAAATGTTAAATATCATAAAGAGTACAACTAAAGAAGAAGAATAATAAAAAAATTTATAATTTATATCTCTGAATGGAAGTAATGGATTTTTTTTCCAAATCTGCTATTAAAATTTCGGATAAGTGGTATGACGGTTTTCGAGCAGTTTGCTTGTCAGACTGCTCGATTACTACACTTGTGCAAACTTTGTTCAACTATTTGAATAAGTACAAAGTAATACTGAATTTGAATTACGAAAAATTTTTGTGTGATGAAAATACTCGCACCAACGACGGAAAAACATTCTTTTTCTTCAATTCACGTTTTAATTATTGCAGCGCTTTATCAAACGTGTATGTACTTTATGTATCGCAACCAGAATCTATTAATAATAAGTTGCAAAACCAGCATAACACATGAATAAAGTATGTAAAAGCAAAAACTACTCACCATTCATTTCTGAATAACTTGACATATGCAATTAAATCTCAAAGTATTACCTAAAAAGAAAGAAAAAACGATTATTTAATTTTTATAATTGTTTTGAGCTTGTATTCTGTAAACTTTTTCACTAAATCAATGGACTCCTAAATTCGATAGTAACCCCTGAATTACATCATCTAATTAACCAATGATCCATGGCAAAATACCAACAAGCTTTAAATAAACATCCTCTCAATAGCTAAATCAATCTTTACTCTCCGTTTATTTATACAACTTCTATACATATTTGCGGATAAATACAAATATCTTCCAATTTTAGAATCATTCACAGTATCTTCTATCAATACGTTCTGCAAATCTTTCATTAATTCAAGATATTCTGCAGCATTCATTCACCATTTTCATACAAGAATAAATTTAAATACCTCCATTTATCTCCACTGCTGACATTTAAGGTAAATTTACCAATTTAATTCTATATTCCATAAGTGAATAGGATTGCAGGCTCCAATATTCCCAGCCGAATGAATTCATTTAATGCTCATCTATTTAGACAAATTATCGAAACATTATCTAGTAAAATCAATTAATAATTATAATTACTGCGCTGCTCTGAATTAGACACATGAATACGGTGGGTCTGGCCTTGGGGCGAAAGTGTTGGAAATTGCTACTTTTACCATACATTAACTCGTAGGCGTGATTGAGTGTTGATGACGAAGTAATTAACTAGAATAATTGCTCCCGCGCAAACCCGATCTGGGCTTGATTTATTTAAATCAAAGATACTTCGTCTAATGTTGCTTGAGCAAGTGAAAAATTCCACCTGCCATGACATGCGAATTAAATCATATTCATGCATGCACACTGGTACGAGTGTATATAAATCATATAAATCTTTTTCTGCAAACAACACACAACATCACACTTGAATTCATTTTCTCGCTCACTAATTTGGTATCTAATGGTGGTCAATTTGTAAGTCATCCAACAGCGGAACCGAAGATCATTCGAAGATGTGAATTTGTTTGGAGATTATTTCGATGATAAATCGCGAGATATGGTCTATCGGGCACTGGGATTTTTTCTTCACTTTTTGTTTTATTTTGCATGCCCCACATTAGCATAAATACGTGAATGCAAACTTTCTAGTTATGATTTCGCTTTAAAATTATTTGCAAAAAAAGATTCGCATGCATGCTGTGCCCGAAGTCAGTCATGGTGGTAATAGTTTATGGATAACAGGAAAATTAATGAATGAATTGAGAAGTTGGCAGTTTTTTCATTGAATAAACGTTACCAGCGGAATTTTTGTATTAATCATGACTAATTTTGTATTTATGGATTTATCTGTTTATTAAGTTAATTTTTGGGTATATGCGATTTATTGTCATAAGGAAAAGTAAAATATCAATAAAATAAAAGTCCTTCTAGAGAACAAAAACAACCACGACTATGGGAACATTAAGAATGTTGAAAATGGTGCTTGTTGCTGTTTCTGCGAAAACAGCTCAATGGACAATATTGGGTTTGATGGTAAAGTTCCATATCAAGCGTCTTTGAGCAGTAACTTACTGAACAAGTACCGCAATGCGACCACTTATTCAACCCACTTGGTGTTTTTGGAAACCGTGCAAAGGCCGTACTCTGATACAAAAGTAAAGATGCCATTTCGTCTTCACATTGCTAATTACGTCATTTAAACTGTTTTATTTTTTCTTTTTAAGCCTAAATGCTTACAATTTTGGGAGCCATATCATTTTTTTTTGTAGTTGGGAGGTCATTTACGCACATAGTGAGGGAACACCTCCTTTGTCAACCCGAGAACCCAGTCTGGAACCGTTCGTCACATTCCTTCGGACAAGAATTCATTTTGCTACGCCGTGAGGCGGCTTTAAGCTGGGGGATCCTTCTTCTAGCGGGAGGGTAGAGGGGAAGAGGAATTGCCAGACAAGAGATCCCCCAGCCCCAACGTTCGCGGCTGCTGTGAGACCCTTTTATCTTCTAGGACTGCCCGAATATAATGTGCCACCTGTTTCCATTTTTTCAACCGATTCGAGCTTCACCACGACTACACTATCCGGGGTAAGCTCTCCCGTCTCACTGTCGAGGTCCCATCGCAGCCTATCTCATTTTGTGCACACAAACAATGTGTTGTTATACTCAACTCCAGTTCTTTTTCCTTAACTTGCTCCTGATCCCCATCATCCCCCCTTACATTTTGAAATTTCCTATATTGCTTCTGTCTATTACCGTTGGAAAGAGCGTCAGCACTACAGCTTTTATAAAACTAATTATGAGCAACTTTCCGTAACAATTCGCTCTGTCGATTGGTCCTCCTTTTTTGCGGTCTTTACTTGGATACTTGTTGCAATAATTTCTACGACTTCTTAAATGCTGCTATTTCTAACTCGATACCGCTTGTCAGTATAAGGAACTCTTCTGACTGTCCCTGGCTAACTCTCAATGTGAGACGAGTCTTGAAAGCCAAAGATCGAGCATGTCAACATTTTTCACGTGACAGATCCCTTGAGCTACGTGATTTTTTTTGTCATCTGAGTATTACGAACGAACAAATACAACATTTATACTCACGCTTCATCTCAGAAGTGGTCCCGAGCGAGCTATCACTGCCTACATACTCTCGCTTTGCAATGAAATTAGGCAAACAAGCTCATACGCCCATTGTTATCGAAGCATGTACTTTTCGTCCAATGATCAAGCGAAAAAGCAAATCAGCAAGTGAAAAAGTAAAGGAAAAAGCTTATGAAAGAACGATATTTAAAGTTCTTGGGAAAGCTATGGCCATCAGTCTTGTTCGAGTTCAGTAGGGAGCATGCTGCTAGCCATTTATTATTAACAACGTTCAAGTGGCTAGAAGTGCTGTTCAGTGTCCAACGAAATTTTGAGGGGTGAGGTATTGGCTTGAGTCGCGGACGTCAATCGGCCTTTTGGCGTTCTCCACTGTGTGGCTTCCCCGATCCATTAACTCATCTTCTCCGATTCACTCTACGGCCTGGCGCTCACATGGGAAGCGCGACAAGTCCCACGGGCCTCAATGAACAGTGAGTCTACATCAAAGTCAGGAGTGATTCAATCAATGTTGATCGAGAATCAACGATCGACATCATAAAAAGCCAACTAAATGTAATTAATTGTAAGCAACGTGTAAACGTACAAGAAAATAAGCAATAAAATAAAAATAATTCCTTAAAATTAATACTTGCCTTCGTGGCAGTAACAGAGGTTGGATGATTATAGTAGCAGGTAAGTGTTATGCAGGAAGATCTCTCTCTCCCCGGTAGCCTTGATGATGTATATAGGGCTCCCAGTTAATCCCAGTAAACATCCGGTATATTTTTTATGTAACATGAGGTCGATAGCTAAGAAAGAGATGCAGGTCGCTAAGGCTTCTTATTTTCATAGTATTGAAGGCTCTCTAAACTCAAATGATTCAAAACCATTTTGGAAATATATACGTTCTCTCAAATCCTCTTCCAGTTTTCCATCCTCTCTTTATTTGAATGGCTGCCGAGCAACTTCACCTCTCGAGATTTGTGAACTTTTTAGAACTCAGTTTTCTTCTATTTTTAATGCTACTCCCAGCAAAAGCCCTTTGTTTCCAATCATACACATGTCATGACTTACCAATCTTGTACAGGTGTGACTGAAAACAACCATGCCGACTCAAAAGCTGGGTCAAATAGAAGTCAATCACACTATGCCTTCGATTGAGCTACGGTTACAGATCCGGGATGGGGCGCGCAGTCCACCTTCCCTTCATATAAATTACCACAGACTGCTGCCAATCGTTGAAAGAGCGCAGTCTCTCCTCGCAGGCAACTGTCTCCCTCGCGTCCTCGATTCAATTAGTATGTCTCCAATATTGATCACCCTTACTCTTCTTCTTCGTAGTGCTACAGCCCCTCTGGGGCCTTCGCTTCCTGTAAATAGCACCTCCAACTGTCTTGGTCCGTAGACCGCGTCCACCAAATTTTGAAATTCAAGCATAGATAAACTGTTTACGTTGATCGAGTAAGACCAGCGTTTCCTCGGTTTTCCAACTGGTCTCTGGCCTTCAGTTCTCCCAACGAATACCTTTTTTGGTATCAGTCGTTCGTCCATACAATTCATGTGTCCAGCTCATTGCCGCTTTCGCAGTCTTGCAATCGTTGAGACCTCCGATCCATCAAAAATTTCATATAGCTCATGGTTGTATCAAATTTGCCATTGGTAGCTTATAGCTTCAATCCAATTATTTGCCTCTGGACCCATCGCTCAAAGGCGTTCAATATATTTTCGGATGCTTGGGTTAGGGTCCATATTTTACGCCCATAGCATAACACAGGCCTTCTCACAGATTTGTATACTTGGAGCTTTGTTTTCCTGTGTATGCAGTTGGTCTTCAAGATCGTCAAAACTGAAGAAAATATTTTTATTTTCATTACTGAGTGTTATTTTGGGCTGGCAACCATGTTTCAGGCTTTTCACGACTTTGTATGCTTGTCTTATGTTGTTGCTTGCTAAATTACATCTTTATTTCTCAATTAGTCGTTAATTTTTTTCTTTTCTCTCAAGAAATTTACTTATTGCGGAGAGCATCATATATATATATATATATATATATATATATATATATATATATATATATATATATATATATATATATATATATATATATATATATATATATATATATATATATATATATATATAGGTTGCAATTTTGCTCCGATTTTCACCAAATTTTCAGGAAAGGTGTATTGGGTAGACATCTCGGTTAAGTTCGTGAATCAGCTATATCGGCTCGGCAAAAACAAAATGCCGGCCATTTTAGGCGAAAAATCGTGATCTCTGTTCTGACCAAAGTATAGCTCCGATTTGGCTAAAATTTGGAACAAAGGTTCACTGATGTATGTGATGAATCTCACAATAAAAAATTCAAACTCGGTACGGCAGAAACAAAGGTCGAAAAACGTGCAAAATTTTGTTGTTGTAATAGTGGTCAAAGCTTTCAACAGATTTTCAAGAAATTGAGCTGTTAGATAGAAATTATAAGTATCTAAAGAATTACGTGAAAAACCTGGAGGTCAGGTCACAAAAAACAAAATGGCGGCCTGTTAAAACTCAAAACTTCAAAGGCTTCTAAAAGTCGCAATTTTGATTCGACATACATGAAACTTGGTTTCAGAATAGAAATTTTTTAGATCTACAGACTTAGATATTTTGGTGATCATGCATGTGCAAATTTCAAAATGGCGGCGGATTAAATATGCGTTTTTTTCAGGTTTTTGTGGCGCTCTAGTGGTCACATCTTCGGATTTTGATGAAACTTGAGATTATGGATCTCTGTAATATGTTCTTGTATTAAAATTGAATGAAGAATAAACAAGTTGGGTAAACAGACCTACGCTCATATCAGAAGGGTTTTGTATTCAATTTACAAAATTACAAAATTATATTCAATTTACAAAATTACGAATCAAATCAAGAAACATGTCAAAGACAATTTTATTGGAGAAAATATGAAATACGAAGATCATGCTATTATTAACAAAGTTGAACGAATTTCGACTTCTGAGGTTTTAGGCATTGTTATACTCATAAATATCTCCCTTGATAATTATTTCAGATGTCCATCCGCGACGGAGGAAACACATTTTTCATGTATTTCCCCCCTGTGCCCCCACTGAAGCAAAAACTGACAGTTTAACAACTGTTTTGAAAAGCTCCCATGAAAACTTTCATTTCATACTCATATCGGCTACGTTTGATGATTTTTTTCAGGAGCCACTCTCCTGTACTGTTATCATCGATTAATGGCCAATTTTTTCGAATCCTAGAATGGTTACAAAACCCTTTTGCTAGGAGCTCTCTCCCACCTCCTTGACTTGTTTCACTTATGACCATTAATTGTAGGTAGTCATCTTCAGTCATCCATTAAATTGAATCAAGTGTTCAAAGCATGCACCTTAAACGTTTAAGGTGGGGAAAAAATAACTCAAAATTATTCAAACTTCGCATTTAAAACAGCCACCATTTCGTTTTACGATTACTGATACCACTAGCTGAACCGATTCTCAAAGCTATATATGACACCTATCATTCCTGAAATTTTCATGCAAATCCTAGCAAAACTGTAGTGTCTGAGTCGGTAAAAAGCGCATGTTGTTCCATAGCCATATGTTGCCATAGTAATCAATGCAGCGCATATTGTTCCATGGTAATACAGGAAAATTCAAACCGCTATAACATCGCTAAATATGATTCAATCTTTATGAAACTTTCAGGATACATTAATTTTATAAATAGACATCTACGTACATTCATTGAATTTAAGGGTACCGTTAAGATTTTATTCAAGAAAACATAAAATCGATAAATCATACTATTACTAACAAAATTGAGTGAATTGCGACTTCTAACGTATTTGTTGATGTTGTACTCATCAAGGCCTACAATCCTGATTTTTTTTCAGATTTTTCGGATCACAGGTGTCCAATCGCGAGGGGGGGGGGGACACAAATTTTTCCTGTATTTCCCCTCCCTGTGCGCCCCTCGAAGCAAATTCTGCCAAACTAAGAACTGTTTTGAAAAGTTCTCATCAAGACCTTTCATTTGATACCCATATCGGCTACCTCCAATGAAATTTTTTTTCGGGGGGTCACTCTCCTATATGGGGAGACCCCCCTTAAATACCTTATAACATTTTTTTGTAGTTGAACTTTGAAGAGATCACCACTTTACACCTACACACAAAATTTGATGTTTCTAGCTCAAGTAGTTTCCGAGAAAAACTGCTGTGACACACGGACGGACGGACGGAGGGACGGGCGGACGGACGGACAGACGGACAGACTGGTCGCGAAACTAGTAGGGTTTTGTAAAATTATTTTACAAAACCCTAAAAAGTCGAAAATTTAAAACCCAATATTTTTAGCTGTCATTTTTATTAAAAATTGAATTATTTTGCCCTGTCTAGCGTAAAACTCCGATTTGAACGAGATTTGGCACATTCATTGATGAGGTCTCCCCATACAGGGGGGCAACTTAAATTTTTTTTATTTCTGTAGCCCTCTAGCAGCAAAGTTCCTCAACAGATTCCGACAAAACTTGAAATTATAAGTTATCAAGGCAAGCTAATTTAATTTAACTATCCAAATCGGATGACAAATAAAAAATTCGTAAATTTATAGCTTAATATTTTTAGCAGCCCTTTTTCAATAAAAATTCAAAATGACGGCCCCTGGTAGTTCACAAAAGAATCGAAAATATATATATATATATATATATATATATATATATATATATATATATATATATATATATATATATATATATATATATATATATATATATATATTTTTTTTTTTTTTGTGGTAGGGAGGTGAAGGCATTTACGCCCGCCGAGTCTGGCAGTGTGGGACTCCCATGGAGGATACCCTTGGACTACCCACTAAACACCTCCCCTGTCAATCTGAGAACCTAGCCCGAAACTGTTTGACACATTACTTCGGGCCAGGTCTCGTTTTGTTACGCCGTGGGCGCCTTCAAGCTGGGGAGTCCCTTTCCTAGCGGGAGGGGAGAGGGGAAGAGGAAATGCCAGAAGAGCGATCCCCAGCCCCAGCACCTCCGGCTGCTGTGAGTCCCTTTTATCTTTTAGGACTGCCCGAGCATAATGTGCCACCTGGTTCCATTTGTCAACCGATTCGAGCATCACCGCAACTATATTATCCGGGGTGAGCTCTCCCGTCTCCCTGTAGAATTCCCTTCGCAGTCTGGCCCATTTGGTACGCGCAAAAAATGTGTGACAGGCATTGTCCTCCTCTCCTGGGCAAAACCGACAATCGAGAGACCGTGACTTACCGATCTTGTGCAGGTAAGACTGAAAACACCCGTGCCCGCTCAAAAGCTGGGTCAGGTAGAAGTCAGTCTCACCATGCCTTCGATTTAGCCACGGTCTCACATCCGGGATGAGGCACGCAGTCCACCTTCCCTTCGTGCAATTCACCCAAGACTGCTGCCAATCGTTGAGCGAGCGTTGTCTCTCCTCGTGGACAACCATCTCCCTTGCATCCTCGTTTCGGCGCAGGTAAATAGCGCGGCGCTCTGTAGCAAGGAGGGCGACAGGTATCACGCCTGCAATCACTCTCACCGCCGAGTCGGAGACTGTTGGATACGAAGATGCAATTCTCAGTGCTCCTCTTCTCTGTACCTGTGCCAATCGTTTTCGGTATACCTTCTTGCTGAGAGCGTCGCCCCATACCTCTGCTCCGTACAGTACCACTGACCCTACAGCACTCATCAAGAGGCGTCTTCTTGATGGGCTGGGTTCCCCTACGTTGGCCATAAGTCGACTCAGGGCCGATATTCCCGAAGCAGCCTTCTCAGCCGTTGCCCTGATTTGCTCAGAGAAACTCATCTTCGAGTCGATCAGTAGCCCCAGGTACTTCACCGCTGGCTTTGATTCGATTCGCATATCTCCAATACTGATCATCCTTACTCTAGGGATTCTCTTCTTTGTCAAGATGACCGCTTCGGTTTTCTCCAGTGCTAAACTGAGGCCGCGAGCAGTCATCCAGTCCCTCACTCGGCGCATTAGCATACCTAGCCTAAGTTGCGCTTGTTCAACGGTGCGTCCGGTGACCAGAGCCGCAACATCATCCGCATAGCCGACCAAGCGCGACTCATCTGGCATCTCAAGTCTCAGTAGCCCGTCGTAAGACACGTTCCACAGGTCCGGACCAAGGATAGATCCCTGGGCAACACCCGATGTAATTTCCATCCTTCGTTGGCCCTGTGTCGTGTCGTAGAGCAGGCTTCGGTCCTTTAGGTAGTTCCTCAAAAGCCGCATTAGATATTCTGGAACTTAAAAAGAGTTTTCCAGCGTGTCCAGAATATCCACCCATCTAGCGGAGTTGAAGGCATTCCTGACGTGAAGTGTCACCAACAGGACGATCCGTCGCTTGGTGCGACTATATGCCTCTGCCTTTTGGACCGCGTTCACCACCTCTGCAATCGCATCAATGGTAGAACGTCCTGCTCTAAAGCCTTACTGCCGAGGAGATAGGTCCCCAGCAGCACGAATCGCGTCAGTGAGTCTTCCCTTGATGAGTTTCTCTAGCACTTTCCCAGGCGTGTCTAGCATGCATAACGGGCGGTATGCAGACGGCGATTCGGGATTTCCCTTCCCCTTGCTGACCAGCACAAGCCTCGCCACCTTCCATCGTACTGGGAAAACCCCGTCCCGTAGGCAAGCGTTGAATGTGCTGAGCAGCAAGTCAGGACAATGGTGATAGACGAGCTGCAAAACCTCAGCTGGAACACCATCTGGACCTGGAGCCTTCCTCGCTTTCGGGGGAGAGGACTGCCTCCTCCAGTTCCAGCTGTGTGAAGAGTGGGCACTCGACTGCTGTTCCACCATGGACAGCGTCAACACGGACGGGATGGGCGGGGAACAGTCCCCGCACTATCGCGTCCATCTTTTCCGCATCGTGTATGCAAGGCTTCCGTAGAGCACCAAGTTTCCCCATGACCAGCTTGTAGCCAAGGCCCCACGGATCCCTATTTATATCGTCCACGAGATCTTGCCAGCATCAGGCCTTGCTCTTGTTAATAAGCCTGCGAAAATATTTCCTGCCGGACCTGTAAGCTGCTGGCCTAGTGTCTGCCTCCTCCCGTGTTCGCGCCCGCCGGGCCTCTCGCCGAAGTTTGTGACACTCGCTTCTTTGTTCGGCGATCTTGTTTGACCACCAGTATACTGGAGGCTTACCGTGTCGGGGTCTCCGACGGGGCATGGAAGACTCGCAAGCAGCTCATAGTTGAGTTTACCAAGTCCTTGGCTGTAGGCCCTCCACTCCCTGGCGGAGCTCCCAGCAACGGTGCGCCTGCCGTAAGCGCGTCAGCAAACCTCTCAACGTCCATCCTCCCAGTCCTCCATCCGAGGATTGAAGTTTGGGCATATGCACGCAGAGTGGCACTGTCGTGAATCTCAACCGATATATACTGGTGATCACGAGCCGAGTAGTCCTCTAGTACTCGCCAGTTGTGTACTCTAGGTACCAGGGACTTCGAAGCGAGTGTCATATCGGGTATGGTTCCTACGCAACCCCAGCGACGGAAAGTAGGGGTGTTACCAGTATTTAGGACAAAAAGCGCTGTTCTGGCCGCCATGTCCAAGATTTGCTTTCCCCTTGGGTCGGATTGTGGCATACCCCATTCAATGGCTCTAGCGTTGAAGTCTCCCCCGACCAGCATGTGGCCCTCTGTGTTCGAGACAGCGTCCTCCAGGGCATCGAGTTTGGTTCAAAAAGATCACATTGCCTCGTTAGGCGTCAGATAAACACTGAAATATGTTATCCCTGAACACCGCATCCACACAAAACCATCCCCGCGTCCATGGCCCTGCACCTGAAGGCGGGCGCTGTCTCGAACCCAGATGGCCGAGGTACTAGATTTGTCAGGGTACCACGCTTGCGAGTCCTTGTTATGATGTTGCTCGCTCAGCAACAGGAGGTCAGCTTTCTTATTCCTCGAAAACTGCTCAAGTAGGTCCTGGGCGTTTGTGCTTCGGTGCAAATTGACCTGCAGGATACGGATCATTTGAGTATCGATTTGGCTTTAGTTAGGGCCTCCTTGAAAACCCAGCATCTCCCTGTCCCCGGCTCATGTTTGAGGTCGCCGGGTGCTAGCTTAGCATCCTTGCAAAGAATGCATTTTGCCTCATTCATGCACTCCTTCCTTTTGTGCCCCGTTTCACCACATTTGTAGCACAGAGATCTCCTGTCGTGTCCCCTACAGCCATACGCGGTGTGTCCATATTCGAAGCATCTGAAGCAGCGGATAGGGATCGCTCTTCTCCGTATCCTGCAGATCATCCAACCTATCTTAATATTGCCCTTCGCCAGGATTTGCGGGGCGTCTTTATCAGCTTGTCGAAAATATATATATATCAATGGCAATGCAAGTGCTGATTAAATTTTTATGGAAATTTTTTGGAATTAACTATTTGAGCTATTTAAGCCGACAAGTTATCACCTTTGTGTGGTAGCCACTGTGAAATGTATAAACAGCAAATGTGAGAAGGGCGAAACCAGTATAAATATGTTTATAACAATTTATTCCCCGCCGATTTTCAATATGTGATCCATACGTGTGTAACTTAATTTAATTAGCAAAATATTTGCGCCTCTATGAAGTGTCTCCAAATACAAACGGCGGCAGATCCTTTTTATTAATAACCCATGTAGTGCTACCGAAATCACGGTAAGAAGTTAAGTAGTAGGCAAGCCAAATTTTTTTCCGAAACCTTACGCTACATACGAGAAATTTACCTTTCCGGCTGGTGCTGCCAACGGGGATTTTTTTGATTCTAATTAGCTTATTTGCTACTCTTCTGAGATTTTCATAGTGTTCTCTCTTCGTCTTGGTTTTCCTACCTGCGCATTCTTTATACGCCTGATACTTTTCGTCCAACGCATTCTGGCACTCATCATCGAACCAATGATTTCCCGTACACCGGGCTTGATGTCCGATCTTCTGTTTTGCTACGGTCTTAAAAGCCGCTTTCACTTCCATCCAGAGCTCATTGCTTTTCTTTAACGATGCATCTGATGAGATGGGAGCCAGCTAGTTGTCGAGATTCTCTTTGAAATTTTTGGCCACGGACGCCGTTTGATGTCAAATTTTTTTTTGGATCAGTACATGGTTGATCTGGCTTTGTGTGTTGCCATCTATCACCAGATTATATTATGAATGTGTCGATGATGGAAGCAAGTCGAACGTATGACTAGATTTCTGCTACATGCAACGTCAATCAGGCACTGGCCATTTTCATTTGTTTCATCGTGGAGGCTATATCCTCCAGCCGTTCCGCGATGAGATAGCTCGTTGCCAACCTTAGCGTTGAAATTGAATAATTTTTGTGTCGTTTGTACGTGATGAGTCGACAAGTCTTTCCAGGTGATTGTAGAACGTTTCCTTTGTTTCCTCGTCCTTTTCTTTGGTTAGGGCGTGAATATTTATCAGCCAGGTTTTGAAGATTTTCGCTTTTATATGGATCGCACACAACCGTTCATTGACTGTCTTAAAATCAATAACGTGCGATTTGAACTCCCTATCCACTGCAAATTTTCGTTTTTCAGTAGGCTACCATCTTTTGAATATTGTGACGATCTTATGTCTTGCAAAGTATTTGCAGTCTAGTTTGTTCCCTGGACTGCCAGTACTTTTAATTTATGTTGACTTTCTTAACAGCGCCAAGTTAATTGAGTGATCTAACATTCCAGGATCCAATACCATAGTTCTTTTTCCGTTTATGTGGTCGCTGCCGTAAGTCCAATCCATTCCGAGACCCGTCTGCAGATTTTGACACATTTTAGGGTTTTTCAAGCACGAGGAGATCAATCTCCATTCCAGTGGCATGGTCCGGTATCAAGCTTCGTGGACCCTATCGATTCTGCAGTGAGGCGTCGTTTGCTGACAGAATGCTGCGCAACGCGATGTCCAGTCTGTTTAGCCACATCTGTTTCAATGTCTCCTCCGCTTATCTCTCCGGCTGTCGTAGTTCATCATCCCAGGTGTTCGGTTTAGCGCATGACGTTTTATGGTAAGCGAGTATCGACGGAATGACTCGCTCGGCAATACCATGAATCGAGGTGTTCGATTTGCCGTTTTAGTTTGGGTTATGTCATTGGCACTACAATAATTCTCAAACATATGTGAGGTAAACGCTGTTCCCCGATCGTAGACCACCACACGCGGGAGACCAAAATATATCGTTAGCTGATTGACTGCTTCGATGGCAGTTTTCGATTTCGTTAACCTTGTTGGATTGATGACTAGCACATACTCGTTACCGTGGCGACTTCTAATAAACGGACCCAAGTGATCCATATGTCCTATTTCAAATGGTAGTCGGAGAGTGTCTATACCATGTAATTGACATTCCTTTATTCTCGGCTCTCGCACATAGCTACAGTCAACGCATGTCTTCGCGTAGTTCTTTACGAAGTTACGCATTCGATGGAACCAAAAACTTCGTTTCATTCGCATCAGTGTACCATCGACACTCGGATGTCCAGCGTCATCGTGATATAGTTTCGTCACCGCCAGCGTGTGCCCTTCGGGACAACCAGCATTTTTTCCCTCTTTATCAACTCTACAGAGACGGCTATTATTTATAACATATTGCTTGCGAATTTGCTCCCGCTGAATCTTGTTGCTGTAGAGTGCGGAACCAATCCTCCATCGAAGAGTGGACACTACCAACACATTTCTCTACTCCACTCGGTTCAGTCGGTGGTTCCACAGGCGCTCGTCTTAATGTGTCGACGTGAGGCATCTTTATTCCGGAAACAAATATAACCCGGTAATCGAACTCTTGTAGCTCTAAAAACCATCTCGCCACTCGCGGAATGAAAGGCTTTGTCGCTTTCAGACTGGCAATGGCTTGGCAATCAGTTACTATTTCGAACTCCTTTCCCCACAAGAACATTTGGAACCGTTCACACGCGTCGACAATCGCGAGCACCTCCAGTTCGTAGCTATAGTATCAGCTCTCCGCTGGATTGCACAGACGGCTATAGTACGCAACGGAATTCATCTGTTCCGATCCATTTTTCTGCAACAAGATACCAGCAAGGCCCACGGAGCTCGCATTAGTGTGCAACTGATGCTGTGATACCTCGTCGTAAATGACAAGGATTTGTGCCTCAGTCAACAACCTCACGAACTGTTGGTGTGCCCCCTTGCATTCGGTCAACCAGTTGAATAGTACTTCCCTTTTTAACAATAAATGGGAATAAATTTCCTAAAGAAGCTGGAGAGCCCAAGAAAACGCCTAACCTCGGTAGCATACTATGGACTAGGGAATTGTTGCACCGCCACGGTTTTTACCTTCCCGGGCCTGATTCCTTCAGCCATTAGTTCATGTGAAAGGAACTTCACTGTGTTCGGAAAAAAGGACACTTGGACTTGCGCAACGTTAGTCCTTCGCGTTTTACGACTTCTAGGGATTCCTTCAAATACTCCAGCCCCTGCTTGATAGTCTCAGGTGGAATGAAGACCACATAGCTTATCGCCTTGCCATTTATCGATGCTATGAGTCTCGAAATAATTCGTTGAAAATTGCTCGGGGCATTTCGAAGCCCAAACGGCGTTCGATGGAATTCGAAGTGGCCATGGTGAGTCATAAACGCCGTGTACTGTTTGGCCTCTTCCACTATCATCATGTCAAGCACAGTGAAGTAGTTTTTCCTCGCCAACGTTGACAAAACGTTCTCGACCACAGGCATGGACCATGGCTCCTTTTGGGTGACCGCGTTTAGCACATGGAAGTTGACACAAAATCTATCTTCGCCATTCTGCTTCTGCACCTAGACAATGGGTACAGAATACAGCAACATCGACGGGCGGATTATGTCGAGTTGCAGTAGCTCGTTCACGATGCGTTCAACTATTTTCGGTTTAGGGATGGGAGCATGGTACGGTTTTTTATTTACCAGTATGTCGGACTTCAAAACAATGTTCATTTTCATAATACTACTCTTCCCGAGGTCCTTCAACTTTTCCGCGAAACAGCCACGATATTCATGTAGTAACACCTCAACACGCTGTTTTTTGAGCTTGACCAAGTATCATTGATATTTTCGGACGCATCATTAATTACATAACATTTGCCCTTATCAATCACTATACGGCCAAGTGGAAGTACATCAGTACCAATCGTCATACACCGAGATTGGGTTGTCTGTTATCATGAAGTCCCACCCAAATTGCTGCGCGTCAATTGTGACAATTAATGTTCTCATTTCGTGGCACTTCACCTGTCCACCGGCGAATCCTATCATCGTCTTGTTGCACGGGTTAACTGTCTCGACACATTGATCCACGATGTTCCATTTTATAAATGAATGGCAACTGCCCGAGCCTATTAGCACGTACACGAGATCGTTCACGGTGATGGTTTTCGTGAGAGGATCACCAGATGGTTCACTGACGCGGTTTTGGGCAATCGCGTGAAATATGTCCTCAATCCCAACAATTAAAATATACCGGGCCACCTTCATCGTGAGTTACCTTTTTTGCACGGAAATGTTTTTGTCCCCGGTTTGACAATTCATGACACTAGTCTTACTGTCAACCACAGCACATGAGTCAATGCCCAAAAACGATTGTAACAGATCAGCCCATTGTGAAAAACACATGACAGACAATATCCAACGGAAATTATCGTCCGTCAGCCCGTTAATCATATAGCGGATTAATGACTGGTCGTTGACACTACCGTGATGTCCTACCGAAAGCATTCGATAATAGTACTCCACCATCGATTCAGCCTTCAACTTTTTCGCCTTCATTAATTTCATACACACATTGGCGGTACTTATGTGAAGCGGAAAATCTGCCAAAAAAACCATGCGGAATTCCATCCATGTACGCAACACTGGTTGCGCGTTAGCCCACATCTTCGCCGTGCAATTAAATTTGGCCATGACAGCTAGGAGTAGCAAACGATCTTCTCATCCATACCCCATCCGCAATTGTTCGACTTGATCGATGAAATGTGTTGAAGTTATGTCACCATGATATGGGTCAAATTCAGGAACAATTGACATTATGTCGGAAACATGACAACTGGAACTGCTGCGTCATTACACGCATACACGTTGGTGTGTGTTGGTATGCTTGGCGAGCATACGTGCTGTTGTGATAGGGTCGTCAATTGCTTTTGCAATTCCCCTACACCACTTCGCAGCTTCTCGACTTCCTTCATGCCATCTTCATTGGCCTCGTAGAACAACTCTATGTCATCTCATGTTTTCGCAACCGCGTAGTAAGCACTTCCTTTGTGCTGACTTCGCGAAGTTTTTCGTGTAGCTTCGCCACCGCCAGATCGCCCGTCGCCGTTACTACACTACTTTTTAAGAAAACAACTCGCGAAAGTAGGGACTATCTCACGTCTGATTTTGTCAACAGTCAGAGTTCAAACTAAAATGCGAGCACCAAGGTTTTCGATTATACGTCTTACTTTATTCAAGGACCGACATTGACTCCCTAACAGTTTTTACATATATGCATATAACAATGAAGATAGATGGTGTTGCCATGGTTCATATAGACTTTGGGTAGCAAAACATTTATGGATGACAGTCGTATACAATTGAATTATTGTATGAAATAGGGTTGGAAATATCAGGAGTGGAAATCTCAATAGTAAGTGCAAAGTAATGAAAACTGTTAGAAAAATGGTGCTCTTTGTCATCGGTTGAATTGACCACTACATCGTCATATGCTTTTTATATGCGTTAGTTGCTCAAAGAAACTCATCTCCGAGTCATTCAGTTCCTACAGATACTTCACCACTGGCTACGATTCGATTAGTTTGTCTCCAATATTGATCATCCGTACTCTAGGGATTATCTTTTTTTTGTCAAGATAACCATTTTGGTTTTCTTTAATGCTGTTGCCCAGGGATCTATCCTTGGTCCGGACCTGTGGCACGTGTCTTACGACGGGCTACTGAGACTTGAGATGCCAGATGAGTCGCGCTTGGTCGGCTATGTGGCTGATGTTGCGGCTCCGGTCGCCGGACGCACCGTTGAACAAGTGCAACTTAGGCTAGGTATGCTAACGCGCCGAGTGAGGGACTGGATGACTGCTCGCGGGCTAAGTTTAGCATTGGAGAAAACCGAAGTGGTCATCTTGACAAAAAAGAGAATCCCTAGAGTAAGGATGATCAGTATTGGAGATATGCGGATCGAATCGAAGCCAGCGGTGAAGTACCTGGGGCTACTGATCGACTCGAAGATGAGTTTCTCTGAGCAAATCAGGGCAACGGCTGAGAAGGCTGCTTCGGGAATATCGGCCCTGAGTCGACTTATGGCCAACGTAGGGGGACCCAGCCCATCAAGAAGACGCCTCTTGATGAGTGCTGTAGGGTCAGTGCTACTGTACGGAGCAGAGGTACGGGGCGACGCTCTCAGCAAGGAGGTATACCGAAAACGATTGGCACAGGTACAGAGAAGAGGAGCACTGAGAATTGCATCTTCGTATCCAACAGTCTCCGACTCGGCGGTGAGAGTGATTGCAGGCGTGATACCTGTCGCCCTCCTTGCTAGAGAGCGCCGCGCTATTTACCTGCGTCAAAACGAGGATGCGAGGGAGATGGTTTGCTCGCTCAACGATTGGCAGCAGTCTTCGGGGAATTGTACGAAGGGAAGGTGGACTGCGCGCCTCATCCCGGATGTGAGACCGTGGCTAAATCGAAGACATGGTGAGACTGACTTCTATCTGACCCAGCTTTTGACCGGGCACGGGTGTTTTCAGTCTTACCTGCACAAGATCGGTAAGTCTTGGTCTCCCGATTGTCGGTTTTGCCCAGGAGAGGAGGACAATGCCTGTCACACATTTTTCGCGTGTACAAAATGGGTCAGACTGCGAAGGGAACTCTACAGGGAGACGGGAGAGCTCACCCCGGATAATATAGTTGCGGTGATGCTCGAATCGGTTGACTAATGGAACCAGGTGGCACATTATGCTCGGGCAGTCCTAAACGATAAAAAGGACTCACTGCGGCCGGGGGCGCTGGGGCTGGGGATCGCTCTTCTGGCATTTCCTCTTCCCCTCTCCCCTCCCGCTAGGAAAGGGACTCCCCAGCTTGAAGGCGCCCCACGGCGTAACAAAACGAGACCTGGCCCGAAGTAATGTGTCAAACGGTTCCAGGCTAGGTTCTCAGATTGACAGGGGAGGTGTTTGGTGGGTAGTCCAAGAGTATCCTCCATGGGAGTCCCACACTGCCAGACTCGGCGGGCGCAAATGCCTTCACCTCCCTACCACAAAAAAAAAATGCTAGACTGAACCTACGAGTCTCAGTCTCTCACCCGGCGCATAAGCATACCTAGCCTAAATTGCGTCCAGCGACTAGAGCCACAAAATCATCCGCTGCGTGAATCATGTGGCACCTCCAGTTTCAGTAGGCCGTCGTAAGATCCCTTGCATATGTCTGGACCAAAGATAGATCCCTGGGCAATACCCGATGTAACTTCCATCCTTCGTTCACTCTGTGTTGTGTCGTAAAGCAGGTTTTGGTCCTTCAAGTAGTCCCTCAGAAGCCAAATCAGATATTTTGGAACTTGAAAAGGGTTTTCCAGCGTACTCAAAATATCTACTCATTTAGTGGAGTTGAAGGCGTTCCTAAAGTCGAGTATCATCAATAGAAAGATCCGTCGTTTAGTGCGGCTGCATACCTCTGCTTTTTGGCCCGCACTCAGTATCTCTCCTGCTTTAAAATCGAGCTACTGAGGAAGTTCGTCCCCAACGGCACAGATTCCGTCAGTGAGTCTTCCCTTGATGAAATCTACTAGCATTTTTCCAGTCGTGCCTAGCATGTATAACCGGCGGTATGCAGAGGATGATCCAGGATTTCCCTCCCCTTTGCTGATCAGCATGAGCCTCAACATCATCGTACTGGGAAAAACTGGTCTCGTAGGCAAGCGTTGAATATGCTGTGCAGCAAGTCAAGACAATGGTGATAGACAAGTTGCAACACCTCAGTTCGAACACCATCTAGGCTTGGAGCCTTCCTTGCTTTTAATAATATTGCAGGACTCCCTCTTCCAGTTCTGGCTGTGGGAAGAGGGGACAGTCAAGTAGGGTATCAAATGAAAGGTCTTGGAGCAATCTTTTAACGTCCATTATTAAAACTGTAATATCAATAACAGGATAGGCAAGAGAAGCGGCTTTATATAGCAGAAACACTATCAAACAAAAAAAATATTTCTATACTAGCAATCTAAACTCCATAAGTAGCCAAATATCACGACAACTCAATTATTCTACCTGAAATTTAAAACGACAAAGCTACCCTTATTATACCTACGATTTGCTAAGTATTGTCCCTAATAAATTTCCCTGATACCTTTATTCCCAAAGTAACTAATAAATAACTCACTTAACATCACCCTAGTCATAAAGAATGAATTAAGGCCACTAAAGTCACACTCCTCCATCTACATGCAATGTCTACCCTTAATCGAATGTTCAACAAAACTTTCACTATTTATAGACATTCTAATTTCCGAAAGCTTCAATTAATCTAATCAATGAGATCTTATTCAATGAAATTATTCGTGCAAGTTTTGAGTCAGGAATTTTATAAAAGTTTCGAACTAAGCGGAAATGAAATAGAAGTTTTCCATCTTATTATTTTTATACATGCAAAAATTATCATTAATATTCATTCTTTGAGTTTATAATCCTTATTTTAGCTTTCGCTCGTTGATTGTACTTTATAATGACTATCATTCCTGATATAAGGAAATTAAGCTCTCGAATGAAATACCAAATCATACAAGCTTCCAAATAAAGTCAACTCATTTTCGTGGATATTTTTTTCTAACGTTTTATCTTCGATAATGACGACAATTATTTTTGATATTTACTCCTTGTCCATTGTCAAAGGACACGACAAATTAATTTGCAACAATTTCAGTTGCTGGTGGTGTACATACTCTAGAAAATATAGAATTTTGTATTTGCTTCTTTCTTAAGCTGAATATCGCGTGACTCATTAATTTAACATTAATTTCAAATATGACAAACGGTTCTGTACTCGTATATACTACAAGTTCTTTCGTCAAACAAATATTTAGTTGGTGGAGAATTTCATCAGCAGCTTATTCAAATTCGCTATTGAATTTCTAACTAAAAATTTACAAATCTTTTGCATTTAACGAAGGATATCTTGAAAATATCGCAACAGAAATTTGGGATAAGGCTTTACGTCTTTTCCTTGAGGCATCGTTTAGATTGAAATTTTTCGGCATAATATTTTTTATAAAAAACGTAGATAGCCACGAATAAACAAATATTCATCTAAAGAATTTTTAATCTCTACATGCTATTTGTAAGTTGCATAACAGTGGAAAAATTCATTTTACGAGCATGTGTGAGACCCTGAAGCATTTTGGATGTCACAATTTCCCATTGAAATCAGCAACGGCACCATGAATTTTCCCATTCTGTCCATCTGTAAATTTTTATGTCCTTTGTATATCCATAAAGTATTTAATTTTAATAAACATTAATCCAAATTAATTGAATAAACACCTTTAAACTTTTAAACACCTTTTACGCTTTAATCAGTGATAAATTGCGTATCTTTATCGCTCCTGGCAACGCAAACAGCCCACAAACGACAAAATAATGAAGGTCAATTTCGCGGTATCCACAATTCATCATGTAATCAAAGTTGGTATTATCAGATGAAAATTCGAAAGCAGTTTACAAGACAACAAAGAAAAAGATACTTTTAAAAGAAATCGCCAACATTTGCAAACCTACTCATGGTAAGATATAACTCTTTTGCGTATACGAGTACCTGCTGACCACTCCTCTAGACATTTTTAACTTCTTCTTTCACCTTCTTTGCGGCGACATTTAAGCAAGCTACAATACTATATATTATTCGTTTCACCTGTGGTTTTGATTAAAGTAGTCACATGTGTTATATGTAAACAATAATTGTATGCGGGATAAATTTTTATAAGTAACAATAAAATAGTCGAGTTAAATTGAGTAATTTGTCATTTGAAATAGAACTTTTCAGGTCATCGCTATTGCCGTACTTAAAATGTTTTACGATTCACTTTCTTTGGAATAATTGAATAATAGAGTAACCGCATTACAACTACAGGCGGTGGTCACATTTGTTTGTTAAGTAACTTGAATTTATTTCTTGCATTATATTATGCTACTCTGAAATATTGTTAAGTAATGCGTAAGCTGCTCAAAAATGTGAATGGCGAAATGTCCCTTTTATTTTGTATTTATTTACTTTGAGAGAGAATCAAATTAATTTAACAGTGCCTGATTAATGGTCACATTGCTTAACTCTTTGCAGTAGTAATACATTTGTAGTCATACCGATCAGATTTATATTTCATTTGATGGGAAGTCATGCACAATGCACAAGATTATGAAGGAAAAACAGCATTTCTGAATTCTTTTTAAATTTTTACACTATGATACGAAATTCTATTGAAATTGCGACAGTTCGATCCGTCTTGCTGCGAATTTCGGCGTACCGGCATCCTCCCATTCGCAACTTCAAATTTTCGCCCATCTCCACATTCTTTTGGACACATATACCTTTTCTTCGGTATATTTATTTATTTTTATCAACATTTAGTAATTTCCCTATCATTTTTATTTTCCCCTTATCTCTATTCTACCCTCTCACCTTATCTTTAATTAAACAAAAATAATAATAATCTTAATTTTCCCTACCAATAACACTCCATTCATTACTTCCCATCAACAAAATTTCATTCGATACCTTTTCCCTAACAAAATCGAATTCCTTCTTTCATACTTACTAATTTTATTCGTTAGCTCCCACAAAAAAAAAATTATTTGTCATTCTAACAAAATTCATTCACGCTTCCCTACTGCTAAATTTCATCTCAATGCCCATTAAGAAAGGTTTCCCATTGAAGTTGCTGATTGGATGAATGGGAGATCAACAGAAGGTGGCTCCATGGTAGCGTCGTGGATTTTCGACTGGACCTTGGGTTCAAATTTCCCGAGCGCAGAAAAACAAACTTTTTGGGATATCGGCAAAAGCAATTATTTCAGTATATAAAGAGTTTTCCAATAAGAGGTGTTATTTTGAATAGCTTGCTATTTCGGTAGACGTTACTTTTGATGCTTATTTTTTTTTGACATTTGACAAGTAGAAACTACGCCATTAATAAAAATGGAACAATACATGCTTCAACAACGCATTGAAATCACTAAAATTCACTATAACAAGTTGGGTAAACAGACCTACGCTCATGTCAGAAGTACAAAATGCAGTCACCAGATCGAATCAAATCAAGAAACATGTCAAAGACGATTTTATTGGAGAAAATATGAAATACGAAGATCATACTATTATTAACAAAGTTGAACAAATTTCGACTTCTGAGGTTTTTGGTATCGTTATACTCATAAATATCTCCCTTGATAATTATTTCAGATGTCCATCCGCGACGGAGGAAACACATTTTTCATGTATGGGAGCCAGCTGGTTGTCGAGGGTCTCCGTGAGCTTTTTGGCCATAGACGCCGTTTGGAGGATTTCGATGTCAAATTTTTGTAGCGAGCTGGTTTGGAGAGGGAATCAAATATTTTCAGAGGTCACTGAGGCAAAAGTTTTCGATTTCAAATTATGCCCGAACAGCGAATCAATTCTTCATTTCAACGAAACATTATGAATCTGCCCCATACCGAGCTTGAATCTTATTGATTATTTCGTTAGCTATGAAAGCTTTTGTTTCAAATTTCGCAGGATAAACAACAAGAAATCATGTAGTATTGACGATATTCCAAATATAACTCTCCGACATTTGCCTGAGGATGCTTTTAGGAATCATTGCAGATTCGTCAACAACATATTGAGCAATTCATATTTCCCAAATGTGTGGAAAAAGGCTAAGGTCTTTCCAATCTTAAAGACCTCGTTAAATTGAAAGAGCGTCGTGCCGCAACCAAGAAAATTGCCACTTCTGCACTTCATGCATATGTTAACCACATTGAAACTTCGTTAATGTCGAATCAAACTCGTACGTCTTGGTCGTGCGTAAAATCTTTAAGGACCTGTCATCATGCCCCTGATAATTTTAGTCTAGATGACCTGACATCGTCTTCTCCTCAAGAATCTTGTGAAGTCTTCGCTTCTTACTTTTCTTCCTTTTTTGGTAGGGCTAAGCATTTCCCCTTCTCCAACCAATTTTCTTGCGCTTTTTCCTCTACTAATTTTCGTACAAACCCCTTGCAGGTTGAGCAACTCTTAAATAATCTTGACAACAGAACCAGTGTGGGCTCTGATGGCATTCCAAATTTTCTAGCAAAATCTTCATCTTCTTCGCTCGGTGTTCCCCTTTAAATTATTTTTAACTTGAGTTTTTCCGGTGGGGGTTTCCCCGCTCAATGGAAAATTGCCCACATTTTTCCTATTTTCAAATCTGGTGATCGTAATATCGTCTCAAACTATCGTCCTTTTTCTCTTTTTCCTTGTCTTAGTAAAATTCTTGAAAAGATAGTTTTTGATTGGCTGTATCCCTTGTCGTCCTATCTTTATCAGATCAACAGCATAGTTTTGTCAGAGGCAGATCTACCCTTACAAATTTACTTTCTTTTACCCATAATATTGCAGTTGGCCATGATCAACAACAACAACCAGTGGACGTTTTTTTTACGGATTTTTCTAAAGCCTTGGATTCTGTGGATCATTCTCTCCTATTTGAGAAACTTTAAGGGTTCAATGTCCCTAGTTGCCTCTATTCTTGGCTTCTCTCCTAAGTTTTGAATCGTCAATGTGTAGTCACTTTAAACTCTTGCTTCTCTTCTTCATTTAACCCGAGCTCGGGAGTTCCGCAAGGTCCAATACTTGGCCCCATACTATTTTTACTTTTTATCAATGATTTACCTTCTGTTATCACATCCCCCTGTCTCCTTTATGCTGATGACTTCAAGATTTTTCGAGTTATTGATTCCCTTTTAGATGTGGATATCCTTGTTGGTATCCCTTTGAGCAATGTAACCTCCTTAAAGGATCTTGGTGTGATGTTCGATTGTAAACTGAAGTTTGATCTCCACATTGCTCTAATTATTAAGAAAGCCTCTCGCTTAACTGGATTTATTTTACGATCCGCTTCGTAATTTCAACATACCACATCCTTCTCACTAGTACGTAGTCATTTGGAGTACTGCTCCCAAATTCGAAGTCCGTACCACAGTATGCTCATCGATGATGTTGAGTTAGTTCAACGCAGATTCACACGGTCTCTATTCTTCAAGTTCAATGTTCCTTACTCCCCTTATGATGATCGACTTCATACTTTGAACCTTCTTACCCTTGAGTCCAGACGATCTTTCCTTGACAAATGTCTTTTGTTTAAGCTCCATTATTGCCTTTTACGTCAAAATTGATGCAGGCAAAAAAATACATTCGACGCGGCTCGCCCTAATAGATCCTCGCTTCAATTTCAGACTCCGTATGCACGTACTAACACCTTCTTCCACTCTCCTTTGCTAGGCTTACCTCGTATGCACAACCAGCAAAGTCTTGGTCCTCTACCACAATTTCTTGGCGTATTCAAAACTTCAATGAAAAATCAAATTTATAAATATTCCTATAAATCTAAATTTTTAATATCGCATTGTGATATTTTTTCTTTAATTTCTGCCATATTTTGAATTCATATGTTTGTATTTATACATTATATTAATTGACTTGTAATTGGAGTACTAGTCTGGAAGTTGATTTCTGAAATAAATAAATAAATACGAGTAAAAGGAAATCAGCCTGCTGCCTTGCATCAGCAAGGTTGTTGAAGTGATAATAAGCACAGAATTAAACTTCCACATTGAGATTATTGGCAGCATTTGCTGATGATCTGACAATCTAAACGGCAAACTGAGAAGCCACAATAGTTCAGAGTAATCTTCAAAAAATGTTCAATGATGTGCAGCTGTACACTGACAACGCTGCAGAGTATCAGTTAAGACCTAAAAATTAATTGGAAGGATTTCCAAATTATGGCGGGTGAGAGTGGTCCAGAAAGGGTTCTACATAAATCCTGTGTTCGATATTTCGGTGTTCATCTTGATCAGCATCTGTACTATACTGAACATGTCAAAATCTTGCTCAGCAACGCACAAAAGGTAGTCATGGTCCTTTTTGACGTACGGATGTCAGATTTGGTACAACCAAAATACCAGTGCTATGGAAAGATAAAGCGTTTTCGAAAAATAATATCTTTTTGCATGTACTCGTCTGCACAGAAATCCTGAGACAGATTTATATTGAATAGAGAATTAATCAAACTGCTAAAGTGACAAGAGTCAGACCCTTCATACTGAAACAACTTCGGACTCATATCGCAAGATCTGTAACTGTGAGTGAAAATCCCTAGATTTCACAGCCGTTCCACCCTACAGACGGGTATATTGTGATAGCCACGCTACTGGCTTCGTTACTCCAGAAGCATTCGTGTATTTGAACATGAATCGATATGTTTTTGATTCTTATGGCGTCCCAATAATATATCACATATATAGAAGCGGTGCCGATAAGAAGATAAAACATCCTCCGAATATGAGTTCATCAGACCAACAATTCCAACGGAGATACTCATTTGCTAGATTCTTTGAGGTTGGTTGAGCTGAGATGGGATTGGTGGCTGAATCACAATGTCTAAGTTCTTCGTGTTTATTTTCTGTTTTTGTGCTTTTCGTTACTTAGTTTTTTTTTACTTTCACCTCATTTTTGCTGAATTTCGTATTTTTTGTTTATAGTAAAAATTAGGGATGGATTTCAATATTTAGGATAGGTATATATTATGTTTATGATAGTAGGTTTAGAGATAAGGTATGACGTTTAGGTTAGGTATATTGTGATAGCATTTTTTAGTACGAGATAAAGTTTTTGATTGATTTTGTTTAGAATTATGTAAGAACATATTATGTGTAAGATAAAAGTTCACTTTGTGTTGCAATTATAAACAAGTTGCGTAGACAGACCTATGCTCACGTCAGAAGGGTTTTGTACTCAACTTACAAAATGCAGTAACCAGCAACGAATAAAATCAAGAAGCCGTCATGTTCGAGGATCATACTATTATTGACAAAGTTGAAAGAATTTTGACTTCTGAGGTATTTGTTATAGTTATACCCATAAATATCACGGGTGTCCATTCGCGAGGGAGGAAACACATTTTTCATGTACTCCCCCCCCTCCCCCGTGCCCCACTGAAGCAAAAACTGTCAGTTTAACAACTGTTCTGAAAAGCTCCCATGAAAACTTTTATTTCATACTCATATCGGCTACGTTTGATGAATTTTTTTTTCAGGGGCCACTCTCCTGTACTGTTATCATCGATTAATAGCCAATTTTTTCGAATCCTAGAATGGTTACAAAACCCTTTTGCTAGGAGCTCTCTCCCACCTCCTTGACTTGTTTCACTTATGAGCATTAATTGTAGGTACTCATCTTCAGTCATTCATTAAATTGAATCAAGTATTCAAAGCACGCACCTTAAACGTTGAAGTTGGGAAAAAATAACTCAAAATCATTCAATCTTCGCATTTAAAACAGGCACTATTTTGTTTTACGATTACTGATACCACTAATTGAACCGATTCTCAAAGATACACATGACACCTATAATCCCTGAAATTTTCATGCAAATCCTAGCAAAACTGTAGTGTCTGAGTCGGTAAAACGCGCATGTTGTTCCATAGCCATAGTAATAAATGCAGCGCATATTGTTCCATAGTAATACAGGAAAATTCAAACCGCTATAACTTCGCTAAATATGATTCAATCTTTATGAAACTTTCAGGATAGATCAATCTTATAAATTTATTTATTTAAGGGTACCGTTAAGATTTTATTCAAGAAAACATAAAATCGATAAATCATACTATTACTAACAAAGTTGAGTGAATTGCGACTTCTCACGTATTTGTTGTTGTTGTACACACCAAGGCCTACATTCCTGATTTTTTTCAGATTTTTCGGATTACAGGTGTCCAACCGCGAGTGGGGGACACAAATTTTTCGTGTATTTCCCTCGCTGTGCGCCCCTCGAAGCAAATGTTGCCAAACTAAGACTTGTTTTGAAAAGTTCTCATCAAGACCTTTCATTTGATACCCATATCGGCTACCTTCTTCAATGACATTTTTTTTCGGGGGGTCACTCTCCTATATGGAGAGACCCCCCTTAAACACAAATTATTTTACAAAACCCTAAAAATGGTGAAAATTTGGCAGAGACAGTTCGTAAAACTCGAACATTTTCGAGTCGTCGGGAAGCACCTTGTCGGACCACAATACAGAAATTGGTGGAAAAATTCGAGCTATTGGGACAACTTAGTGATGTGAAGAATAAAACCTGTTCACGTCACTCTAGAACAGCCCAGAATATTCTTGCTGTAGCTGAAAGTGTTGAAGAAACCCCAGGTTTGTCCATTCTTCGTCGTTCTTTCCAATTAGGTATTCCACAAATGTCATCACACCGTATTTCGCATAAAGATTTGGGTCTTAAGGCTTATGAAATTCAGTTAACACAAGAAGTCAAGCCGGCCGATCATCAACAACGTCATGTATTTGCTGATTGGGTCCTTGAAATGCATGAAAATGATCCGGGATTCCATCGAAAAATCATATTGAGTGATGAGGCCCATTTCCATCTCGGTTGCTTCGACAACAAGCAAAATTGTCGCATCTGGGACTCGAAAAACTCAAGAGTTATTGTTGAAAAGCCTCTCTATCCTGCGGTGCGGTTTATGGTCCAGTGGAGTCATTGGACCTTACTTTTTCGAATATGAGGCTGGAGCAACAGCTACGGTGAATGGATTGCGCTATTGAGAGATGATTAATGGTTTTTTATGCCTGGAATTGGATGGTGTTGATCTGGACAACGTTTACTTTCAACAAAACGGCGCTACGTGCCACACAAGCAACGAAACTGTTGATCTTTTACGGGAAAAGTTTCCGGACCGTATTATCTCTCGAAGAGGTGATCACAATTGGCCACCGAGATCTTGTGATTTAACACCTTGCCTTTGAAGCCACGTGAAAGAAAAGGTCTACGCCAACAGCCCAGCGTCAACTCAAGACCTCAAAGATGGAATTCGTGAGGCTATCGAGAACGCAGGGCATAGGGCATAGAGATTTGCGATTTGGTTGTGGAAAATTTCATGAAAAGGGTATGGTCCTGTATGTCGTGGTGGTCATTTGCCTGATGTTATTTTTCACAAGTAACGGCATACCTTTTTCTTTATAATGATACAAACATCCGATCATTTATATTAAAAAATGGCATTTTTCTTTTGATATCAAAATAACACCTCTTATTGGAAAACCCTGAATGACGATTTTCATATAACTGAACGCTATCATGGTTATGCAAATCGCCTTATATGCAAACTGGAAATTGTTGCGTTTGTCGATATGGAAAAGATGTGTGGGTAACGGAATCGAAGTGTATTGAACTAAGATTACGTTAACCGGATGCGGCAGCGGTAATTGGGAATGAAAGGATTGCGGGATTGAGTCAGTTAAATTTTTGATCTGGAAGAGGAGTTTGATTTTAGTTGGCAGAGAAAAGGGAGCTTTTTTCGGTTTCGGAGAAAGTTTTTAACTGGAATTCGTGAGAAAAGGTCTTGATTTAAGATTCGGGAGGTAAATTTTCAATTTGGTTGAAACGTTTGTGATTTCGGAGTTTGGGATAGGAGTTTCCTTTTTTTTTCAGTCGATTTTTGGTGGTGACGGAAGCGGTGGTTAGCGATAGTGGAAGGTGTTAATGAATAGTTTTATGGGGAGATGAAGAAAAGTATGAAGACAACGAAATATAGGAAAAAATTAAAGCCAATGAAAATTGAATTTTAGACGAATAAAGTGGAAAAAGAATTGTATGAGACGATTTTAGACGAATAGAGTGAAAAAAGACTAGTGTGATATGATAAACTAGTGATTCTGGTACTAATTGAATGATATAATATAGAATCCACCAACAGTCGTGTTTGTGCTAAAGGAAGCCATTGTTTGCTTTCTATCTGAAGTAATTTGTGAGCGACAAAGTGTTTAATTGAGTTAGTCTAATTATGCAATGAACTAGGTAAATTTCGCAGCCAGATAAACAATTTCTTTTTCTTTGGGGAATTTTTTTCTATTTCAAAACCAAAATCAACCGAAACATAAAAAAAGCATGAAAGTAACAGTAATTGATTTAAAAATCATTTTCATTGAGTTATTCAACGGTTTTAAGTAGCTGACACGCGGTTCGGTGGCTGTTTGATTTTTTTGTGTTCCATTTTTTTTTGCTGAAGTAAATTTAATTCGGTTTTTATAAGTTTTATTAGTCCCCCCCCCCCTTTCAGTTGCAGAGTGCTCCGCAGTTTCAAAAGAAAGGGTGAGCAATTATTTTTTTCTGATTTATCTACTTGAGATTTAAGTTTTTTTTCTCTTTTGGCGATTTTTATAAGTTTTTGTTCTCTTTTAGCGATTTTTTAAATAGCTTTTTGGAAATACTTTATTTTGAACATTCACGTCAATTTACAGAATTTAATGTGTGTTCATTGCTAATTATTATTCTTTTGTTCTGTAATTGATTGAAATGATATTGTAAGAGCATAATTAAAATTTTTAAATAAAAAAACGGGCTAAATTCACTTGAAATATTAGATTTTCATTTCTCAAAAATGATCTCCCCTTTCCCGTCCTTTTCCCTTCGTGCTAGTTTTTATGTGTAGGGTGGCTCAGCACGAGCAGAGGGTGTCCCGGAAAACCACCGACATAACTGAGCGCTAGCCGGCCGCAGTATGCCATCCCGGGTTACTCACCCCTCTGCTAAAACTTAATGTCTGCAACTGTGGTAACTTCTGCGGTTGTTACAGTCTGTTACGGTAGTTTTATCCGAAACGTTAGTAGCTACAGACAACAAGTTTGGTGAGTGAATTAACAGTGGTAGCTCCTTAAAAGCTTGGGTAAAACAATTTTCAAATGCTTTTAAGGAGATTTCCCTATATAGAGGGATGAACATTACCAATTTTTACCAATGTTGGGCGAGTAAGACTGAAAACAAACATGCCTGCTCAGGAGCTGGATCAAGTAGAAATCACTCTCATCATGTGTTCGATTGAGTCAAGGTCTTAGATCAGGGATGGAAGCACGCAGTCCATAATTCCTTCATTCTGTTCACCCAGGACTGTTGCCAATAATTTAGTGAATGTTGTCGCTCCTCACGGGCAACTGGTTCCCCTGTGTCTTCGTTTCGACTCAGATAGTTGAAACGGCACACTCTATGAAGGCAGTCGATGGGTATCACCTCTACAATAACTAGTATTGCTGACTCAGAGACTATCGGATATGAAAATGCAGCCTTTTGCACTCCTCTTCTCTGTACATGTGCCAAGCGTTTTCGGTACAGCTCTTTGCTGAGAGCATCGATATATATTTTTGCTCCGTAAAGTAGTAAAGCCTCTTCTTGATGGGTTGGGCACCTGAAGCAGCCTTATACGCTGTTACCTCAGTTTGGTTTGAAAAACTCATCTTCAAGTCCATAAGCAACGCCAAGTACTCTATTAATGTTTTCGATTCAACCAATACTCCTCTTTTACTGATTGTCCTTACTCTGGGATGTAATTCTTTGTCAAGAAGACCACCTTGGTTTCCTCCAGTAGTAAGATAGGTAGCTAGTTCCCTATCTGGCTTATTAGCACACCTAATCTCAGTAGGGCCTGTTTCAACAACTAGCAGCGCATCATCAACTAGCTGATCAAGCGTGGTTCATTCGGTAGCTCTAGTCTTACTACAAAACTGGATCAGGGATAAATTATTGAGCAACCATCGATGCAAGTTCCACTATTTGTTAGCCCTGCATTGTATCATGAAGTCGACTTCAGCTCTTTAGGTAGCCGCTCAAAAGAAGCATAAAATAATGTGGAACTTGAAAAGTGGTTTTCAACGTATGCAGGACATCCAACTATCTAGAAGAGCTGAAGGCATTCTGAACATTAAGCACCATCAGCAAAATTATCCCTCACTTAGTACGGCTTTGTGCCTCCGTCTTTTGAACCATACCCTCCACATCTGTAATTGCGCCAATGATAGAGTAACATGCTTTAAAGTCGTACCACCGAGGAGATAGATCCCAGCAGCACAAATCTTATCATTGAGTCTTCCTTCGATCTGTTTCTCTAGCACATTACTAGCTGTGTCTAGCATGCATAACGGTAGATATGCAGATGGTGTTTCGAAATTCTCCTGACCCTTGATGATTCGTACAAGCCTTACTAGCTGCCAACGCACCGGAAAGACCCCTGCAGGCAAGTACTGAATGTGCTGAGAGTAAGTCAGAGTAATGGTGATAGACGAGCTGCAGCCCCTCAGCTGGGATGCCCTCTGAACCCGAAGCCTGCCTTTTTTCTATGATAGGACTAACTCTACTAGTTCCAACCACGTGAAGGGTGGGTGTTTGATTGCTGCATCAAGCTTCCACATAAGTTGGTTGCAGCCACACGGATGCCTGTTCACATTTTCCACCAGATCTTGCCAGCAGAGAGTGTTAGTGCTGTTCATCATTTTACGAAGACATTTCCTAGTTGATTTATATGCTGATAACCAGTTGCATGCCTGGTTGCCGTTCCATGCTTTTTGAGCTTCAGCTTGTAACCCCGCCTTCACTTCTCAGCGATTTAAGTCAGGGCCTTTGATGGGGCATGGAAGCACTGCAAATAGATGTGATGATACTCATAGTTGAGTCCACTACAATCTGAGTTGCTAGCCCTTCAGTCTCCTATGAATATTCCAGCAATAGCACACCTGCCGTGAGCATCTCGGCAAACCTCTCAACGTAGTACTCTATAGTTGTGTATTCTCCATACTAGGAACTCGAACGAAACAATTTTTCACTTTGACTATGCTCTCAGCAAACTTCAAATAATTATTCATGCACTACCCGGATCAACGAATGCTATCGTAATTTCTTCGTTTACTATTTTCTTTTTCGTTTCTTTTATGTTTGCATTCAGAGATCTTCTTTCACGATAATTCACTGCTGCATGCGTTGTGCATTAGTATACTGTACAGTGTTCTTTACGTAACGGTTCAGGATGTCTGATTGATATGTATATGCCCCTTCGTGAATTAGTTGAAACATATCACCTATTTGGCTACGCTTGTTTTCTCTACGGCGCTCTGCATTTTTGTTTGTTCCCATTTTCCGATAATCAAGGAGTTTTGAGAGACATAAATTAAATGATTTCTATATGGATACCTGCTGTATCGTTGGCACAGAGGAAATCACTTAAGAATTCATGAGTCAAGTCGCTCTAATGCATAAAAACTGCCTAGCAGCCATCCAACCATATCTTTGATGCTTCACTCAATTTTGTCTGCATGGCAGCAATCAACAACTTCTTTGTCCACCCTTAAACCTCCCGCATCTGATTTATACGTCATGTAAATTACTCCGAATTTAGTGATGATGACGGGAGTAGGTCACTACTCTGCAATCACATTCTGTAGACTGTACTGTGTATTAATATGGGTATTATACGAAATTTGAGTCCACGGTCCGATCTCTGAAGTACTAGGCTGAGATGGTATGGCTGCATCGGGAAACAAGCCCGATAGCCCATTTACATGCATCAGCACAGTTGCACCGATTAGTGAATCGGTTCGCGCATGTATGCACGGCGTAGCAGAAGTAAAAGGGCTTTTTCAGACGCAGCGTTAAAAGTGAGCGTTAAACAGGTTATATGGGCAAGAAGAGTGAGAGGCATTGAGGGGACCTGATGGTAAAAACAAGCCAACATTTTGTAGGGTGAACGAGCGTAACGCACATACACAAACGCATTTTGTTGATCATTTGGTGGGGGAAATTTATACACAAACGCCGGTAATCATTCCGAATTGAACATTCGGTGAAGAAGGTAGTCGTCATGAAACGATTGCCTTTCTTTAATTTGCGTGCAAAAATGGATGCGTTGACGCGAGAAGCTACGCGTTATTCAATAAATTTATAAAAGCGGAGGTCATGTTCAATTCCAGGAAACAACACGACGAATATTTCGATTTCAATAAAGTTAAATTGCCTATTGTAAATCCATAGAAAATTAACAGTACGCATAATCTTTATAGAATCGCATTATAATATGCCAGTTGACAACACAACAAGAAAAATATGCGACTTAAAAGGATATTCAAATTTGGAATATATTTTTCAGAAAGCGGAAAAACACGGAGGTTCTAATAAATCCAATAGAAGTTTGAATCATTCCAGTTTTTGTTACCTAGTGCACAATTCAAGGCTAAAACATCAATTCTCAATCGCTTATCTCTCTGTCTTCGCTTTAATGTTGTCCGCACGACGTTTAACGATCAAATGATCCTTTTGACACATACACTCGCAAGACGTGTATCGTATACAAAAATAGGTTGGCTGAACTATGCAACGTGCAAACATAAGGGCGTAAGCGCGAAACCTGTTTGGATATGAGTTTTTACCATTCCCGTGTGAAAGAGCCCAAAGGGATCGAAATTGGCTGCGTTAACGGATGTGATGATTGGTTTGTGCATGTGTGTGTGGCGTCATAGAAGTAAACAGAATCGAATTTGGCTGCGTTAACTTTATGTGTGGATGGGTTCGCACGTTTACGTGCGGCGTCATAAAATTCACAGGGATCATATTCGGTTACGGTTGATGTACATATGTCCGTTGGCATGGCTGTGCTGCATGCCGTTATCATTCGACGTCGGTCTCAACTTCCAAGCAAAAATAACCGAAAAAATATTCCGCTGTTCCCGATCAAGTACCCTCTAAAACTGTCTCCAGAATTTTCCACGAAATGGAGAAATGGACAAAGATAGTTGCGCTTATGAAGCAATTAAATATCAAATATTAGTCTTAATGAAATAAAATTAAAATTTCCTTTTTGACCACAAATATTGATTTAGAATAAAAAACCAAGAGTTTGATGGTAAAAAACGATTTTTTATTCTAAAAACACACACAGATGCATTTCGATCGGTATTGCCGACAATCTTCAGCGCTATGCGCGAAACTTCATATCTGGGCATCCAGGTAATTCGCCATGGATCATAGGAAAATAACTGTTTTATTAGTAGAGCAAAGCTGGCAGTATGGTACGTATTTCCTCCCTGAGGATAAAAAACTAAACGTTACTATTCGCGGTCTTCAAGGACTATTATTGCGAGAAATCTAAGAGGATCCTGAGGACCAAGGTTTCCACATCATTAACGTTTTCTATCCAGTCCCTCGAAATTGGTAAATGTCCTTCTGCCGAAAGCCAAAACCAAACTCTATAACGTCAGATCAATCTACCATCTTATCTGCTAATTTGATTCAATGAAAACACGTAGTGGGCATGTTATGTATCCTAACTGTTAACAATTTGGCCATTCATCAAGCAAGTACTACGCTCAAGATCGCTGCATAAAGTGCAATGGCCTTCATCAGTGTACACAATGCAAAAAACAAAACACCGAAAAACTAAGTATAAATTGTGGAGAAAAACACCCTACCAACTATGTAGGATGTCCCGAAAACCCGAAAACGTTAGGAAAACAATTGCGTAAATTGCCGCCCCAAAGTAAGCAACAACCCAGTGTGAACCTCCAAAGCCTACCACCCCCAAGACCGCCACAGCTCCTTCCCAGCCGCATTCACTCCACTAAATTTTTCATCAAAAAGCAAACAAAAAAAAAACATTTTGCCTTCCTCTGGACCCCCTTATTCATAAAATTATTTTTTTATTCCAGATTCTAAAATTTCTAATCAAGACCTTTCATTTGATTTTCGACTCGACTACCTTAGGTTAAAAAATTTTTTTAGGGGCTCATTCGTTTTTAAGGGGACCCCCTTAAAAAATTTAAAGATTTTTGAAAATACCTTAACTTTTGAGAGACCATCACTTCTGATCTTTTCACAAAGTTTGAGCATTCTAGCGTCTATAGTTTCTGAGGAAACTAGCTAGACGGACAGATGGACAGACAGGTCGCGAAACTAGTAGGCTTCTGTAAAAATTTATTTTACAAAGACCTGAAAACGATAGCTGCAACTCCCTCTTTGAAATTGAAGGTCCACTCTTGGTGATAGGTGATTTCAATGTCTATCATAATTCCTGGAGGGCTTTGAGAAGCAATCGAGCTGGGTCTGAACTTAACACAATTATCACTGCAAATGACGGTAAACTGCATATGCCAAGTGAATCAATGCACTATGGCTGAGCTTTTGGTAATATCCTAGATCTAGGAATCTCGCGAGATTTTCACCATAATATGCAAACAACGGTTCCCGATGAACTCTCTTCTGATCGCGAACCAACCCACTTCTTAATGGAGGATATTTTCATCGCTAAGACTAAAAGTAAAGAAGATTACTAATTGGCAAGCTTTTAGTGATATTCTAACATAGCCTCAGAAAGCTCACTAAGCAATTAAATTCAGCTGGTAGTGTCAACAAAAGCATTGAAACTTACCTGCAAAATTCTACTTACCGAGGGAAAAACTACAGCCAAAACTTCGGTAAGGGAGCACAATCCCAGAAACTTTCTCACTATATTAAGCTTCTGATACAAAGGAGGAACTCATTAGAAAGACGAACTAGAAACACAAGTGATTCTAGATTAAAACCAAAGCCAAGTGATTAGCCAGCAAAATACGTGATCAGTGTCACGAATTTTGCAACACCATATGGGAACGATTTTTACAGAATCTCGAACCTGGTGATAATAGCTTTCAGGGCCTCTCAAAATATTGTAAGGTTGAAAAATAATATAATAAATGTCCCCTCCATTCATGGGCCAAATGGGCTCAAATACGACAGTAAAGAAAAAGCCGAAGCTTTTCCAGATACTTTTGAACTGCAATTCTGTGGGAATATTTCCCCTGAAGAGAGCCTTGTATCTGAAGACGAAATTAATGTGCTCTGTGCATAGAATGCTAGCTTCCCAGATAAGAGACACTAACCAAATTGGTCCACTGGACTTACCTGAATTAAAAGACATGATAACCGTGCTAAACAAATGGACAGCTCGAGGCTTTGACTCTTTGGTGAATACCATGCTGAGATGGCTACCAGACAACATCTTACAAGCCCTAGTGGACACCGTCAGCACTATTTTCCACCTACGGGAATTTCCGAAATCGTGAAAGATGGCAATTATCATCGTCACCACCTTTTTTATACAGGGCAAATCTTTGCGCGTCAAAATTGACGACAAATTATCCAACATGCGACCGATCGTTGCCTTCTTACTCAGGCCCGAAACCGGAAATTATACGTCACGTCGCGAACTAACCTCTTCGAGTTTAAATCAAACCAATTTTTCTAAAACATTTAGACAGTACATATGACGGTACAGATCCTTTTCCACTATGATTTTTACATGAAGGCACTACACATTTCATTTTGAAATTCTAAATTAATTTCACAGTGTCATACTTTAAAGTTACTTGAAATAAAAAATCGCAATCGAATGTTTAAACACTTGGAACGAATTTAGATCGCGAATACTTTCCACAGTTTTAATATCGGATAAAATTCGCGACGAAACTTGCGAATTGGCCAATTTGCATCAATCAACTTCACAGACAGATCCCATCTAGTCAGCTTCTGGAACAAGAAAGTAACCAGCAAGAGGCAGACGGGGAGGAAATGACAGACAGATCCTTTGGAAGAGAGCAGAAACCGGTCGCATGATCTCTCTTTCAAGTTATCTGGACAGATGTTTGTCGAAATTTAGGGCTACTGAGCAGCTGTTTGTAGTATGGGAAGTGACGTCAGCTACTTTAATTGATTTCCTTATGGTCCACAACAATCACCTCTCCCCCCAATACTGTTCACCCTATTCACTACGAGTTTTCCACATCTGCCCAACAGCATTCATATTTCTTAAAACGCTGACGACACTTGCATATATTACACCTCGCGAAAAGTAGAAGCCGTATCTTTAAGCCTACATAGCTCCATTGAAATTATTTTGAAGTATTTTTAAAGATAAAACACTAAGAAGACGTAAGCCATCATCATTACAAGAAGACCACGACAACAACCTCCAGAACTACAAATAAACTCAACAGAATAATCAAATACCTAGGACTAAAATTCGACAATAGACTGACCACATCCAAGACAGCATTCTTTAGGTATCATATCAACATTGTATCCCATCTTAAGATCAGGAAAACTGCACATTAAAAATAAACTCCTCATCTATAAACAAATTATAAGACCCTCTCTTTTCTATGGCTGTATAGTTATCTGTTAGATCTCGAGATCTAACAAAAAAGCACTTCAAACCCTACAAGGAAAGGCCCTTCGAAGAATCTTTAGAACCTCATCGTACATTAGGAACATTTACATTCACAATGATCTAAAACTAGACACAATTGATAAATATACTCGACCGTGCACTTAAACTATTTGACAGGATAGATGAACATCATACTAGTACTCTGAACCCCTCAAGATCAATCAATAACGAGCAGAGAGCTACCTACCCTAGCTTCAGATCAATTACTTTGTAGCTAATCGTGCTAACAGAAACTAGTTGATTATTTGCTATCGGCCAGTTGGGTACTATGATACCCACAAATAGAAATGGGGCAAAAGTGCTACATCACTCTAGCTCCACATACCTCAAGACAAAAGTTCTGTCGCCTCGATGGCGTCGAGAACAAAAACGGTACGTCCACTCCAAGACTCACTGTATTTATGCTCGGTTGAGTAGAATGTCCTGACACAAACTGTTCTATCAATGTCTCTAACCCTTCCATTCGCTTAACTAACGTTTCCTCTGGCGATTTTCGCTTTTTGCGTAGAGTGGTTCGAGCCACTCTTTCAACTGCGCTCATTTTCCGTCACTTGGAATTCCATACTGAAAAGGTTATATATACCTACTAGTTTCATGTCTTGTCGGCCAATCTGTCCGTCCTCACAAGCTAGAAAAGCTACAAAGTTCAAAAATTGTGGAAAGGTCAGAAGTTTTTGTCTCTGAAATGTTCAGGCCTTATCAAGCACTCCAACATTTTTTTGATAGGGTCCCCCTTGTACCGAAGTAGCCCTTAAAATGTTTTTTTATCAAAGGTAGTCGAGTGGGGTATCAAATGAAAGGTCTTGATGAGAACTTTTAGAATCTGAAACAAAATAAAACAACATTTTTCTTCATGAGGCAGTATACGGAGAAGCAAAATGCACGGAAAATGGTATCCCCCCTCGCGATTGGCCACTATTGATTCGAAAAATCAAAAAAAAAAAAAAAACCACGGAGGTAGGTCTTTATGAATATAAGGGCAACAAATACCTCAGAAATTTAAATTCACTCAATTTTGATGGTAATAGTATAATTTGTTAATTTTATGCTTTGGTCCATAAAATATGAATGGTGCCTCCGAGCTTCTTAAAATTTCACATTTGTGTTTATCAACTTAGACCCTTAAGCCGTGTAATCGAATCATAATCAAGTGCGATATAGCCACTTCAGTTATATGGATAAGTCGCATAGCAGACGTTGACCAGTCAACATCTCCTTGAATTTTTGATTAAAAAATTCGCAAAGTTGGTACTTGAAGTGAGAAATCAAAGAGTGAAGAGTAAAGAACAGTCCATACAAGAAAGAAGAAGAGGAAAAAGATAGAGCATAGGAAGAAGGAGACAGAAGATTAGAAGAGAAGGAATTAGAAGATAGAATGAGATGGATAATAGGAGATAAAAGATAGAGTGAGACAGAAGATAGGGTGAGAAATAAAGTAGAGTGAGAAAGAAGATAGAGTGAGATAGAAGATCAAAAGAGACAGAAGATAGAAGATAGAGCGAGACGGAAGACAATAAGAGATAGAAGATAGAGTGAGACAGAAGATAGAAGATATAAAAGAAGAAGAATAATATAGGGGACTCTGAGTGAGTACTTTGGTATTCTTTTGCTGACGGGAAATCTCAGAAACACAGTCTTCAGATGAAAAAACGGAAGGTGAGGACATCTTCACCTCCAAAATCTTGTTCCTCTTCTGAAAATTCGAAAGGTGAGATGGCAGTTGACTGCATGAGCAGCAATAAAGATAAAAAGCATGACAGTTTTTCTGCCATTTCACCACAAAAATCAGCTACGGCATTTACAGACGTGGCCATTACACCAAAACCAACACTGCTGAACACAACAAACATATAACCCGCATCACAAACACCAGAAGCCAAAACAGTACTAATCATTCTTCTAAAGCCCTCAAAATGGTGTCAAACTTTTAGCATCATCAAAACACAAAACATCTCATCAATATCTGCGAAAAGGGTCTACCTTGGCATACAAATTATACCAACAATACCCAGGAATCACAGATGGCTAACAAAAGCGCTAACTAACACTGAAATACAATATCACACCTACATACTTCCGGAGGATAGACATATGATTGTTGTCAGCAGGGGCATGTATGGCCTTTGAGTTGAAGAGCTCAAAGAAGACTTACAGTTTCAGAGCTTCAACCCAATAGAAGTCTACCATATCAAAATGAGGGAAGGTCTTTCTAGGGTAACATTCAAAATATTAAATCTGTTTGGCACCTTATGTGCATCGTAAAGGCACGGCGTCCTCGTATAGGCCAGGGTATGTGCTACAATTGCCAACAATTTGGACATTCTTCTAGAAACTGTTATGCGCAGTCTCGATGCTTTAAATGCAATTCGCTTCACCGTTTCTCGGACTGTCCAAAGGAAATTCAGGAGAAGCCAAAATGTGTCAACTGTGCTGGAGAACATCCAGAAAGCTGCGGGGGTTGTCCGAAGAGTCCTAACCCACATAACCAGCACAAAAACAAACGACCACGACACAGGCACCTTCACGCACACAAAATCAACCTCACAATATGGACCGAATGTTTGCCAAAATACAAACACAATTCAAAAGCATGATGCTAGAGATGATGGCAAACACGATTCAAACCAAGTTCGCTGTATCTCAAAATGTCGTTAACACTCAACACTAATGAAGTCTGGAAGAAGATTCCGCGTCACTAACTACATTATATACAGAATGACGGGTAGAGGAGGCGGAACAGCCATTCTCGTGAGACAACACGTTGGTCATTATCTCATTAATAAACCCACACTTTAAAAACTAGAGGCCAGAACGATCACGGTGCGAGCTGATTTTCTAGAGTTCCTTGTGATTACTGCTTACAACCCTCTAGGAAATGTAAATTTCTTAAATAATCTTAGAGTACTTGCTGCATTTGAAGGCTCTTACTTCATAGCAGGAGATCACAAACTGCCTTTGGGGAGCTGTGAGAAGCAGTAAAGCTGGGACCGAGCTCAATACATTCATCACAGCCAACCACTTCAGCCTACATATCCCAAATGAGCCAACGCATTATGGACTAAGAAATGGCTTTGCACTGGACATTGGAATATCGCGTGATTTCACACAAAATGTTTGGTGAAATGTCCTCAATGAACTGTCTTCTGATCACTTATCTTGATTGATGTTCATATGCAATAAAAGAAAATTTAAAACATGAAAGCGTTTAAAGTTGCATCGGCCAATGAAACTAATTTTCAATCATCTCGATCGGCCAACGACGTCGACAACATCATTGAAAACGTAACTCAAAAAATTTTACAGGCAAAAGAGGGCCATACGGTCATAACTCCGAAAAGGGGAATGAATCCCTATGAACTCCATCGGGACATCAAACAACTCACAAGGAGAAGGAATCAAGTACAGAGGAGAGCTAGGTATACAGGTGACCTTACGCTACGCATAAACGCTACCCAGATGACAAATGAAATCCGTGATAAAATAAGGGTATTCCGAAACGCGCAATGGGAGAGCTTTTTGCAGAGTCTCGAATTGAATCTTCTGTCAACAGACTCCTGATGGATAACATACAACATGAAGACAGGATTGAACCAAAGGACTTACACGAAATCAAAAACATTAACCAGACACTCAGTAAACATAAAACACCTGGACATGACACTATTACAAACACAATGATTTTTTGGCTTATTGTTTTTCCGAAACCTCAAAAGGACTCACAATTTCCACAAACTGGAGACCAATAAATCTCCTCTTATCACTGTCAAAAATTGCGGAAAAAATTATTCCGCATCGACTTAATGAAGTTGAATCTGACAAAGATATTATGCCGGAAGAACAATATGGCTTCACAGCTAAACACTCTACTAAACTCCAGTTAGTTAGAGTGGTCCAACACATCATAACAGGCTTAAATTGCAGGGATTCAACAGGCCTAGTTATGTTTGACATAGCTGAGGCCTTCGATAAAGTCTGACATGCAGGGCTTATTGTAGTGAAGCTGGACGTCGTTGATTCCTGGTGCGGTACTCCTCCAGGTTGATCCTCTTCTTCCTGCTAAATAAAGAACGATGTACAGCCTCTAAAGGGAAGAATCGCTAAGTATGGAAATACCTAAAGCAACTACCGGGTTGCTGCATTTCTGGCGCAGTCACCTTGCGGTTCCTTGCTGCCTCTATTATTTTTGCAAAGGAGTTGGAGGATGAATTGCTTGCCACTAGTAAAAGCAAGCTTGACTTATTTCTGCCTCAATACGGCGAAATTCGTTGTTCCCTTGCCACCACACGGCAAGTCTGGTTGGAACACAAATCTGTTGCCACAAACACGGCAACTACGAATGCCTCCATTCGGCAAGAATAAAACAATCAGTCTCTGGATTAACAATGATGATCCTTTATTTGTTACAACTCTTTATATAGTGATTTTTCTTATCCCTATTTAAAAATAATACCTTTCCCACGATACAGAAACGTCGTTGTACTGACCTTATAATTTATTGCTCATGAAAGGAAAAAATATCAACATACTTGACCTACCCAATGCGTGCAATATTCATCCACGCGACATGAAACCAAATCTTCACATAAAAAAAAATGTTAACACAAATGAGTTACTCATAATTTATTATGGTTCATGCGCTACGAAATTTGATCGCTTTCTTTAAACGCTCATTGAGTCGCGTGGATAGATACATGCACACATATCACGTGTGAGCATGTACGTAGGTCATAGAACCACTTGAAAATTTCTCCTACATGCTAGAATTTTCTCGTGGTTAACATTATTTTCTTCTTTCAGATAACAAACTAATCTTAGAACATAATTTCTTAAATTAGTTTCATTTTATCTTGTTGATGTGTTGATGATACTTGGTTGTTTAGATAAATGAAAGTATCATCAGCACATCACATCCCCAACCGAAAAGAGACGAATTTACGGAACGGAAATGAGACTTTTATACCCTGTTATAACGCATGATTTACATAAAGTCATAGCTTTTTTAAAAATTATTTGTTTTTGAACAATTTTAATCTATTGTTGTGAACCCATTTGCTCTTAGTGTCTATAAGTATCAATGTGTTTACACCTTTTTTATCGATTACTTTATAAGGTCCCGTATACGGCCTATCCTGTTTTTTCTTATTTTCTACTCTTAACAATACTGTCGCGTGTTATTGGTTCGCGGCCAATAATTTTAATGTTCCGGGAAAGTGAAAACGCAATGTCTTTTAATTTAAGTTAAAAGAATTTATTTAATTACGAAAATGCACAATAAACAATTTAACACTTTCACTAATTTTAATTTTCACTATGAAAATTATCTAACACTTGTCCATAAATTTCTTATCGCAATTGTCTTCTAAATCACTTCACTATTACGAAACACACTATCGCAGTTCTTATCACGGTCGAATGAATGATGATCCCCCCATTCATTCACCTCGCCTTTATATAGGGTCTCTACCTATTCACCCATTTCTCGTTTATTGGCGAATGTTCTACCGAGAGGTACCTGGTAGATTCGAGTAAATTAATGAATGGAGTGACGTCACTTGCAGATGTTGATCATGCTTGTTGGGTTCTCGTGGTTTCGAGTGAATTCGTGTTCTTCATTGTTGTGAAAACAATTGCGACAGTAGCTCGCAGAATTATTTGTACATGTAACACTGCCCCCACCTCAGTTCTTTTCGCCCCGAAAAGATGTGTCGCCAGTTGTAGTCAATTCTCCCTGGATGTAATATGGAGCAAGACGGTCTAGATGCACGATTTTCATTTTGGCTCTCGGTTTACGGTGTTCCTGTATGCGATATACGACGTCGTTGATTCGCTTTGTGACTCGGTATGGTCCCTCCCAGTTATGCTGCAACTTTGGAGACCTACCCTTTCGCCGTTGCGGGTTATATAGCCACACCAAGTCATCTTGCTGGAAGCCAGTAGAATTAGCCTTTAGATCATACCTGGTCTTCATGCGGTCAGTAGCCGATTCGAGGTGTTTTCGCACTGTCCGATGTATCTGGTTCCACCGTTGTCTTAGATCACTTGCGTACTCCGAGATCGTTTGGGGTTTCTCGGGGGGTGTTCCAAACTTTATATCAGCTGGCAGACGAATAGTCTTTCCAAAAATGACTTTGGCTGGGGCTTGGCCCGTTGATGCATGTTCGGCAGCTCTGTACGCCATCAAAAATAGTGGGATATGTCGGTCCCAGTCCCTTTAGTTCTCGTCAACCATCTTGGCAAGGTGTTTATTGAGCGTGCCGTTGAAACGTTCAACCATTCCATCGGATTGGGGATGCAGCGGTGTTGTCCTCGTTTTCCGTATTCCGAGCAGCTCGCACATTTCGTCAAAAACTAGTGACTCAAAGTTTCGGCCTTGATCCGAATGTAGTTCGCAAGGCACACCGTACCTACTGACCCAATTTAACACTAGCTGTTCGGCTACAGTAGTTGCTTCCTGGTTGGGAATGGGGTAGACCTCGGGCCACTTGCTGAAATAATCAGCTACAACGAGCGTGTATCGATTTCCCCATTCAGATTCAGAAAAGGGTTCAGCGATGTCAACAGCAATCCTTTCAAACGGTACCCCCACGTTATAGGTTTGCATTTGTCCTCTCAGTCGTCGTTTTGGACCTTTGACGGAAGCGCAAATTGTGCATCTGCGACACCAGTCCTCTACGTCTTCTCGAGCGTGGAGCCAGTAGAATCTTTCCCGCAGTTTCGCTAAGGTCTTGTTAACACCAAGATGGCCTCCCGAGGATCCTTCATGCATTTCCTTTACCACATCGTGGATTCGGCTTTTGGGTAGTATAGTTTGCATCCTATAGAAGCTGCCATCCGCCGTTTCCCATTTCCGCTTGAGTACACCACCCTCTACCTGAAGGGAGTTCCATTGTGCCCAATAGCTTTTCAGGATTGCGCCATGCGTTGAAACGTCCTTCCACTCAGGTCGCCCAGTCGTCTCCTTCCATACGAGCAATGGTCCGATGTCTTCATCGGCTAGCTGGGCATTTTGAATCTCCTCCGATGACCAACCTTCATCGAATTCGGCCGTTATCAGTCGCAAATCAACGGGCGGTTCCTTTTCTTCAATCCGTCGGCAATACTTGCAGTTAGCTGGACATGGGCGACGAGATAGGGCGTCAGCATTTCCATGAGCTCCGCCCTTTCGATGAACAATTTCGTAGTTGTATGACTGCAATCTTTCGATCCATCTCGCAACTTGTCCCTCGGGGTTTTTGAAGTTAAGTAGCCATCTCAGCGATGCATGGTCCGTTCGAAGAACAAATTTCTGGCCATAAAGGTATTTGTGGGACTGCTTGGTGGCCTCTATTATAGCCAATAGCTATTTCCTGGTCACACAGTAGTTCCTCTCACTTTTTGAAAGAACTCGACTGTAATACGAGAGGACTCTTTCTTCGCCATTGATCTGCTGGGAGAGTACAGCTCCAATACCGCCGTTGCTTGCATCAGTGTCAACTACAAACATTTTTCCGGGTTTCGGATACGCCAGCACGGGTGATTCACACAGCTTTTCCTTCAGGGTCTCAAAGGCTGTCTGGCATTGTTCGTTCCAGACATACGGACGATTTTTCTCGGTTAGCTGATGGAGACACTTAGCTATTTTGGCAAAGTCTTTGACGAATCTTCGATAGTAGGTTGCCAGACCCAGGAAACTTCGTAGTTGGCGCTTGTTGTTTGGTGTTGGCCAGCTTTTCACGGCTTCAATCTTCTCAGGGTCTGTTTTGACCCCTTCTGCTGATACGACGTGTCCCAGGTATTTTACTTCAGCTGCGAAAAGGGTACACTTATCGGGACTAAGTTTCAAATTTGCCAGTCGCAGCCTGGAGAAAACCTCTTCTAAGTTCCGCAAATGCTCTTCGAACGTTCTCCCGATGACAATGATGTCATCTAGGTACACCAAGCAGGTTTTCCAGGTTAGACCACGTAGCACGTATTCCATCAAGCGTTCGAAAGTGGCTGGAGCATTGCAAAGCCCAAACGGCATCACCACAAATTGCCACAATCCGGTCCCAACTGAAAATGCGGTCTTCTCTCGGTCCTTCTTGTCAATTTCTACCTGCCAGTAGCCACTCTTGAGATCGAGTGTAGAAAACCATTTTGCGTCGGCTAAAGTGTCCATGATGTCATCGATGCGTGGGAGCGGGTAACTATCTTTCTTAGTGACGTCGTTAAGCTGCCTATAGTCGACACAAAAACGAGTGCTACCATCCTTTTTCTTTACTAGAACTACAGGCGCGGCCCATGGACTTACAGAAGGTTCAATAATGCCTTGTTTTTCCATGTCCGAGATCAGCGCGCTCACTTCTCCTTGTTTGGCTATAGGGAGGCGTCTGGGTGCTTGTCGAATCGGCTTGGCTCCCTGTGTATCTATGACGTGAGTTACCAGACTCGTTCGGCCTTGGTCATCCGGGCTTGTTGAGAAGATGTCACTGTACTTGGTGACCAGATCAGAGGCTCGTTTGAATAGCTGCACTGGTAATTTGACCTGCTTCAATATTGCAGACGTTGATTCCCGGGCTTTGTCTGTGTCTTGCCTCCTTTTGCAATGATGATCGTGAGTAGCTTTCAAAGAGGTGATGGTGGAAACAGGCTGGCAGCTGCCGATGACTTCTCCCGCTTTGATGCTCGTGGTTGAATCTGCGGTGTTAAGGACTCTAACCGGCACATATCCGTTCCTTAAAGATCTTACAAGGCTTCGTCCTACAATCAAACTGCGCAATGCGGATGTCTTCGTTGGCTCTATCAGATAAGATCGGTGGTCTCCAGAATCACCATCAAGCTTGGCCCATACAATGCTTTCGGAATAATTCGGTACATCAGTGTCAGTACATACCACTACATTCATCTTGGGAATTTGGACGCTGGGATCCTCCATCAGTACTTCGACATTCTGCCATTTCAATACACGTTTGCCCAAATCCAACGTGATTCCATGTGGTCGCAGAAAATCCATTCCGAGAATGCAGTCATCCATAATATTGTCGCGTGTTATTTGGTTCGCGGCCAATAATTTTAATGTTCCGGGAAAGTGAAAACGCAATGTCTTTTAATTTAAGTTAAAAGTGTTTATTTAATTAAATAAAATGCACAATAATCAGTTAACACTTTCACTAATTTTAATTGTCACTATTAAAATTATCTAACACTTGTCCATAAATTTATTATCGCAATTGTCTTCTAAATCACTTCACTATTACAAAAATCACTTTTCTACTACTCGAATAATTTCGCTTCCCACACACAAACGCAGTTCTTATCGCGGTCGAATGAATGATTCCCCCCATTCATTCAGCTCGCCTTTATATAGGGTCTCTACCTATTCACCCATTTCTCACACATTGGCGAACGTTCGATTCGAGCAAATTCATCAATGGAGTGACGTCACTTGCAGATGTTGATCATGCTTGTTGGGTTCTCGTGTTTTCGAGTGAATTCGTGTTCTTCATTGTTGTGAAAACAATTGCGACAGTAGCTCGCAGAATTATTGGTACATGTAATTATTTGTACATGTAACACTGCCCCCACCTCAGTTCTTTTCGCCCCGAAAAGATGTGTCGCTATTTGTAGTCAATTCTCCCTGGGTGTAATATGGGGCAAGACGGTCCAGATGCACGATTTTCATTTTAGCTCTCGGCTTACGATGTTCCTGTATTCGGTATACGACGTCGTTGATTCGCTTTGTAACTCGGTATGGTCCCTCCCAATTATGTTGCAACTTTGGAGACCTACCCTTTCGCCGTTGCGGGTTATAAAGCCACACCAAGTCATCTTGCTGGAAGCCAGTAGAATTAGCCTTTAGATCATACCTGGTCTTCATGCGGTCAGCAGCCGATTCGAGGTGTTTTCGCACTGTCCGATGTATCTGGTTCAACCGTTGTCTTAGATCACTTGCGTACTCCGAGACCGTTTGGGGTTTCTCAGGGGGTGTTCCGAACTTTATATCGGCTGGCAGACGAATAGTCTTTCCAAAAATGACTTTGGCTGGGGCTTGGCCCGTCGATGCATGTTCGGCAGCTCTGTACGCCATCAAAAATAATGGGATATGTCGGTCCCAGTCCCTTTGGTTCTCGTCAACCATCTTGGCAAGGTGTTTATTGAGCGTGCCGTTGAAACGTTCGACCATTCCATCGGATTGGGGATGCAGCGGTGTTGTCCTCGTTTTCCGTATTCCGAGCAGCTCGCACATTTCGCCAAAAACTAGTGACTCAAAGTTTCGGCCTTGATCCGAAGGTAATTCGCAAGGTACGCCGTACCTACTGACCCAATTTAACACTAGCTGTTCAGCTACGGTAGTTGCTTCCTGGTTGGGAATGGGGTAGACCTCGGGCCACTTGCTGAAATAATCGGCTACAACCAGCGTATATCGATTTCCCCAATCGGATTCAGGAAAGGGTCCTGCGATGTCAACAGCAATCCTTTCGAATGGCACGCCTACGTTGTAGGTTTGCATTTGTCCTCTCAGTCGTCGCTTTGGGCCTTTGACGGAAGCGCAAATTGTGCATCTGCGACACCAGTCCTCTACGTCTTCTCGAGCGTGGAGCCAGTAGAACCGTTCCCGCAATTTCGCTAAGGTCTTGTTAACACCAAGATGGCCTCCCGAGGATCCTTCATGCATTTCCTTAACCACATCGTGGATTCGGCTTTTGGGTAGTATAGTTTGCATCCTATAGGAGCTGCCATCCGCCGTTTCCCATTTCCGCTTGAGTACGCCACCCTCCACCTGTAGGGAGTTCCATTGTGCCCAATAGCTTTTCAGGGTTGCGCCATGCATCGAAACGTTCTTCCACTCCGGTCGCCCAGTCGTCTCCTTCCATACGAGCAATGGTCCGATGTCTTCATCGGCTAGCTGGGCATTTCGAATCTCCTCCGATGACCAACCTTCATCGAATTCGGCCGTTATCAGTCGCAGATCAACGGGCGGTTCCTTTTCCTCAATCCGTCGGCAATGCTTGCAGTTAGCTGGACATGGGCGACGAGATAGGGCGTCAGCATTTCCATGAACTCCGCCCTTTCAATGAACAATTTCGTAGTCGTACGACTGCAATCTTTCGATCCATCTCGCAACTTGTCCCTCGGGGTTTTTGAAGTTAAGTAGCCATCTCAGCGATGCATGGTCCGTTCGAAGAACAAATTTCTGGCCATATAGGTACTTGTGGAACTGCTTGGTGGCCTCTATTATAGCCAATAGCTCCTTCCTGGTCACACAGTAGTTCCTCTCACTTTTTGAAAGAACTCGACTGTAATACGAGAGGACTCTTTCTTCGCCATTGATCTGCTGGGAGAGTACAGCTCCAATACCGCCGTTGCTTGCATCAGTGTCAACTACAAACATTTTCCCGGGTTTCGGATACGCCAGCACGGGTGATTCACACAGCTTTTCCTTCAGGGTCTCAAAGGCTGTCTGGCATTGTTCGCTCCAGACATACGGACGATTTTTCTCGGTTAGCTGATGGAGACACTTAGCTATTTTGGCAAAGTCTTTGACGAATCTTCGATAGTAGGTTGCCAAACCCAGGAAACTTCGTAGTTGGCGCTTATTGTTTGGTGTTGGCCAGCTTTTCACGGCTTCAATTTTCTCAGGGTCTGTTTTGACCCCTTCAGCTGATACGACATGTCCCAGGTATTTTACTTCAGCTGCAAAAAGGGTACACTTGTCGGGACTAAGTTTCAAATTTGCCAGTCGCAGTCGGGAGAAAACCTCTTCTAAGTTCCGCACATGCTCTTCGAACGTTCTCCCGATGACGATGATGTCATCTAGGTACACCAAGCAGGTTTTCCAGGTTAGACCACGTAGCACGTATTCCATCAAGCGTTCGAAAGTGGCTGGAGCATTGCAAAGCCCAAACGGCATCACCACAAATTGCCACAATCCGGTCCCAACTGAAAATGCGGTCTTCTCTCGGTCCTTCTTGTCAATTTCTACCTGCCAGTAGCCACTCTTGAGATCGAGTGTAGAAAACCATTTTGCGTCGGCTAAAGTGTCCATGATGTCATCGATGCGTGGGAGCGGGTAACTATCTTTCTTAGTGACGTCGTTAAGCTGCCTATAGTCGACACAAAAACGAGTGCTACCATCCTTTTTCTTTACTAGAACTACAGGCGCGGCCCATAGACTTACAGAAGGTTCAATAATGCCTTGTTTTTCCATGTCCGAGACCAGCGCGCTCACTTCTCCCTGTTTGGCTATAGGGAGACGTCTTGGTGCTTGTCGAATCGGCTTGGCTCCCTGTGTATCTATGACGTGAGTTACCAAACTCGTTCGGCCTTGGTCATCCGGGCTTGTTGAGAAGATGTCACTGTACTTGGTGACCAGATCAGAGGCTCGCTTGAATAGCTGCACCGGCAATTTGGCTTGCTTCAATATTGCAGACGTGGATTCCCGGGCTTTGTCTGTGTCTTGCCTCCTTTTCCAATGATGGCCGTGAGTAGCTTCCAAAGAGGTGATGGTGGAAACAGGCTGGCAGCTGCCGATGACTTCTCCCGCTTTGATGCTCGTGGTTGAGTCTGCGGTGTTAAGGACTCTAACCGGCACATATCCGTTCCTTAAAGATCTTACAAGGCTTCGTCCTACAATCAAACTGCGCAATGCAGATGTCTTCGTTGGCTCTATCAGATAAGATCGGTGGTCTCCAGAATCACCATCAAGCTTGGCCCATACAATGCTTTCGGAAGAATTCGGTACATCAGTGTCAGTACATACCACTACATTCATCTTGGGGACTTGGACGCTGGGATCCTCCATCAGTACTTCGACATTCTGCCATTTCAAAACACGTTGGCCCAAGTCCAACGTGATTCCATGTGGTCGCAGAAAATCCATTCCGAGAATGCAGTCATCCATAATGTTCGCGACCAGAAAATTATGTCGGAACACAAGGTCTCCCAACTGTATCTGGAGGTTGACCTCTCCATGAACAGGTGCAGTTTCTCCCGTAGCTGTCCGTAGTGAGAAAATTCTGCCCTTGTGAAGTTGTTGCTGTCTAACTAGGTCTGGTCGGATAATCGATCGGGTTGCACCAGTGTCGATTGTTATGGTGCAGTGTTCTCCGTCAATTTGACCCGGAAGGCATAAGTCCGCTTCTCCACGATGTAGTCTTGACACGGTGATGGTGGTGCTGGGGACGTCGATCCTCCTAGCCAACCTCTGCCCCACGAAGTTGGCTCTTACATGTTTCCCGACCCCTCTGTTTGAAGGGCTTCCATTCTGGGCTCCTGACTCGGTCTGGATCTCCTCCTAGCTGCACACCCTGGACAATAGCTCGGTTTTCTTCGCTTCTTGCAGTCTCTTTGCAGGTGCCCCTTCTCTCCACAATTCCAGCATCTAGGCGCACCATTTACATGCGGATCTCGCTCAATTTGCACGCGCTCGCACCTGCACTCGTCTGTCACTACCTCACGAACCCGGGCAGTGGTACGAGTCACATTTTTCGCTGCCTCGAAGTTCAGACTATAAGCCAATGCGTTCTTAACCGTTTGCTTTTGAGCTAAACGCACGGCTTGTTGCAATTCCGGGTCCTTTAGTGCGCTGATGAATGCTTCTGTCGCTGCATCATCTCGATGTTCTGGGTCGTAGGCTGGGTAAGCCAAAAGTGCCAGTCGCTCAATGTCTTGGGCTAGCTGCTGTAGGGTTTCACCAGACTTCTGCATTCGATGCCTTAGCTGTGACCGATAAATCTGCTTTAGATGATCGTCTCCATAACGCATGTCGAGCGCATTCATTATAGCATTCGGGTTTGAGTGCAATTCAACGGGGATCGTCTGCAACAGCTCGGCAGCTGGGCCTCTTAGAGCAAGAATCAATGCAGTTGCTCGTTCCTGCTCATTCCAGTGATTTATGCGAGCGGCTGCTTCGAACTGGGTTTTGTAAATAGTCCAGACCGTTTGCCCATCGAATATTGGTGCTTGCACATTTCTGGATGAGCTTTGCGCTGCGGTTGTAATTGGGGCTGGTGAGGCGGTTACTACTGCCTTCGCTGCTTCTAATTCTTTTTTCACTTTTTCCATCTCATGGTTTATTCTCTCTTCGACCTGGCTGACCTTTCCCTCGACCTTGCTGACCTTTTCCTCGACCTGGTAAACCTTTTCCTCGACCTGGTCAACCTTTTCCTCGACGCCTTTTATTTGTTTGTTCAGATGGCCGAGCTCCGCTTTTATTTCGGTTGACTGTTTCTCCAGCTTCTGTGTGATGTCTGCCTTGATTTCGATCGCTTGTTGGTCCAGCTTCACTGATTGTTCATTTAACTTCGCTGATTGTTCATTTAACTTCGATGATTGTTCATTTAACTTCGATGATTGTTCATTTAACTTCGCTGATTGTTCATCAAGCTTCGCAGTCAGACTGGATGACATTAGCATCAACATTTGCATCAGCGCATTTTCTGACTCCTTTGATTTTGGTGTGTCCACTTCTCCACCTTCTGCGCCTTTTTCCGCATCTGAGAGCTCACCCGAATCCAGATTCACGCCTTCCGACTCGATCGCGTCACGCAAGCGTGCAATCAGTATGGCCTTTGTACCTTGTGTGGCCAGATTCCGCTGTTCCAACTCCTCCTTGAGCTCCGATATGGTCAATTCATTTATTTTTAAGTTTAAGCTTCGTGGCATTTTTAATGTTTCTTTAAATTTTACTATTGTGCACTATAAAAATGTTCAAATTTTCACTTTCAAAATTTTTCTTTCGCACTTCTTGACACCACTGTCGCGTGTTATTTGGTTCGCGGCCAATAATTTTAATGTTCCGGGAAAGTGAAAACGCAATGTCTTTTAATTTAAGTTAAAAGTGTTTATTTAATTAAATAAAATGCACAATAATCAGTTAACACTTTCACTAATTTTAATTGTCACTATTAAAATTATCTAACACTTGTCCATAAATTTATTATCGCAATTGTCTTCTAAATCACTTCACTATTACAAAAATCACTTTTCTACTACTCGAATAATTTCGCTTCCCACACACAAACGCAGTTCTTATCGCGGTCGAATGAATGATTCCCCCCATTCATTCAGCTCGCCTTTATATAGGGTCTCTACCTATTCACCCATTTCTCACACATTGGCGAACGTTCGATTCGAGCAAATTCATCAATGGAGTGACGTCACTTGCAGATGTTGATCATGCTTGTTGGGTTCTCGTGTTTTCGAGTGAATTCGTGTTCTTCATTGTTGTGAAAACAATTGCGACAGTAGCTCGCAGAATTATTGGTACATGTAATTATTTGTACATGTAACAATATTTGCAACCAGAAAATTGTGTCGGAACACAAGGTCTCCCAACTGTATCTGGAGGTTGACCTCTCCATGAACAGGTGCAGTTTCTCCCGTAGCTGTCCGTAGTGAGAAAATTCTGCCCTTGTGAAGTTGTTGCTGTCTAACTAGGTCTTGTCGGATAATCGATCGGGTTGCACCAGTGTCGATTGTTATGGTGCAGTTTTCTCCGTTAACTTGACCCGGAAGGCATAAGTCCGCTTCTCCACGATGTAGTCTTGACACGGTGATGGTGGTGCTGGGGACGTCGATCCTCCTAGCCAACCTCTGCCCCACGAAGTTGGCTCTTACATATTTCCCGACCCCTCTGTTTGAAGGGCTTCCATTCTGGGCTCCTGACTCGGTCTGGATCTCCTTCTAGCTGCACACCCTGGACAATAGCTCGGTTTTCTTCGCTTCTTGCAGTCTCTTTGTAGGTGCCCCTTCTCTCCGCAATTCCAGCATCTAGGCGCACCATTTACATGCGGGTCTCGCTCAATTTTGACCCGCTCACACCTGCACTCGTCTGTCACTACCTCACGAACCCGGGCAGTGGTACGAGTCACGTTTTTCGCTGCCTCAAAGTTCAGACTGTAAGCCAATGCGTCCTTAACCGTTTGCTTTTGAGCTAAACGCACGGCTTGTTGCAATTCCGGGTCTTTTAGTGCGCTGATGAATGCTTCTGCTGCTGCATCATCTCGATGTTCTGGGTCGTAGGCTGGGTAAGCCAAAAGTGCTAGTCGCTCAATGTCTTGGGCTAGCTGCTGTAGGGTTTCACCAGACTTCTGCATCCGATGCCTTAGCTGTGACCGATAAATCTGCTTTAGATGATCGTCTCCATAACGCATGTCGAGCGCATTCATTATAGCATTCGGGTTTGAGTGCAATTCATCGGGGATCGTCTGCAAAAGCTCGGCAGCTGGGCCTCTTAGAGCAAGAATTAATGCAGTTGCTCGTTCCTGCTCATTCCAGTGATTTGCCCTTGCGGCAGCTTTAAACTGGGTCTTGTAAATACTCCAGACCGTTTGCTCATCGAATATTGGTGCTTGCACATTTCTGGATGTGCTTTGCGCTGCGGTTATAAGCGGGGCTGGTGAAATAGTTACTACTGCCTTCGCTGCGTCCAATTCTTTTTTCACTTTTTCCATCTCATGGTTCATTCTCTCTTCGACCTGGCTGACCTTTTCCTCGAGCTGGTAAACCTTTTCCTCGACGCCTTTAATTTGTTTGTTCAGGCTGCCGAGCTCCGCTTTTATTTCGGTGGACTGTTTTTGAAAATCTGCCTTGATTTCGATCGCTTGTTGGTCTAGCTTCGCTGATTGTTCATTTAACTTCGCTGATTGTTCATTTAACTTCGCTGATTGTTCATTTAACTTCGCTGATTGTTCATCAAGCTTCGTAGTTAAATTGGATGACTGTTCACTTAGCTTCGCAGTTAAACTGGATGACTGTTCATCTAGCTTCGCAGTCAGACTGGATGACATCAGCATTAACATTTGCATCAGCGCATTTTCTGGCTCCTTTGATTTGAGTGTTTCTACTTCTCCACCTTCTGCGCCTTTTTCCGCATCTGAGAGCTCACCCGAATCCAGATTCACGCCTTCCGACTCGATCGCGTCACGCAAGCGTGCAATCAGTATGGCCTTTGTACCTTGTGTGGCCAGATTCCGCTGTTCCAACTCCTCCTTGAGCTCCGATATGGTCAATTCATTAATTTTTAAGTTTAAGCTTCGTGGCATTTTTAATGTTTCTTTAAATTTTACTATTGTGCACTATAAAAATGTTCAAATTTTCACTTTCAAAATTTTTCTTTCGCACTTCTTGACACCACTGTCGCGTGTTATTGGTTCGCGGCCAATAATTTTAATGTTCCGGGAAAGTGAAAACGCAATGTCTTTTAATTTAAGTTAAAAGAATTTATTTAATTACGAAAATGCACAATAAACAATTTAACACTTTCACTAATTTTAATTTTCACTATGAAAATTATCTAACACTTGTCCATAAATTTCTTATCGCAATTGTCTTCTAAATCACTTCACTATTACGAAACACACTATCGCAGTTCTTATCACGGTCGAATGAATGATGATCCCCCCATTCATTCAGCTCGCCTTTATATAGGGTCTCTACCTATTCACCCATTTCTCGTTTATTGGCGAATGTTCTACCGAGAGGTACCTGGTAGATTCGAGCAAATTAATGAATGGAGTGACGTCACTTGCAGATGTTGATCATGCTTGTTGGGTTCTCGTGGTTTCGAGTGAATTCATGTTCTTCATTGTTGTGAAAACAATTGCGACAGTAGCTCGCAGAATTATTTGTACATGTAACAATACTAAATCTCCTATATCTAGCTTAATGGGGTTTGTGGGAGTTTCTACATTGACACGTTTATCTTTTGCTTTTTGTATTAAATTTCTGCTCTTAGCTAAAGACATTCGTAACCGTAATCTTAATTCGTTTGAATAATTTTCGATATCGTATATCCCTACAGATTCGTTAAAATTGTCATTTGGTAAGCTGGACAATTTGCCAAATATCAATTCATATGGTGAATAACCTGTATCTACGTGTGGTGTTGTATTGTAAGAAAATGTAAAGTAAGGTAGCCATTCGTGCCAGTTGTTGTCTTCAATGAATGCTAACAAGTATTCTTTTAGTACACGATGATTTCTTTCTACTGCTTCTAAGGTTTCGTGGTGGTATGGAGCCGAGAATACCTGCTTTATCTTTAGTAATTTGCATACTTCCTCCATCAAGTTACTTGTGAACTCCGTCCCTAGGTCAGTCTTCAAGATTTTAAAGTGTCCGTACGTCAATATGAAGTTGTTTACTAGCGATTTTGCCACGACTTTTGTTTCTTTCGTTTCAATGGGGACCAGGACTAAGTATTTTGTTAACTCACACTGTAGCGTAAGAATGTACCGAAAATCATTAGAGATTCGCAGAGGACCGACGATGTCTGCTGCAATAACTTCGAAACTAGTTGATGGTGTGTCGGTTTTAGTCAATTTCTCCTTTGTATGTTTCATAACCTTGTTGACCTTGCATTTCTCGCAACTGTTGACATGATTTTTCACCATATTATGCATGTTCTTCCATATGTATCTCTGTCTTAGTTTGAGTAATGTCCTGCGAATTCCAGCACGTCCTCCATGTGGGGAGCAATGGTATTCCTGGATCAATTCGTTTTGTTTCTCTATTTCCTCAACGCTTATAGGCGATCTGTATATTAGTATTCTGATATCCTGTGTACCGTCCCGTAATAATTCCTTGAAAAGGTTTTTGAATTCATCCTTTTCTATATAGTTAAATATATCATCATCCGTCGGTATAGCTAATTCATGAATTTCATTCACATCTAAGTAGTTCAGTAATTCCTTCATAACCGAAACTGGTTTCGTGTTAGAGTCGATCTTACTTTTACCATGAGAATTTTCATCACGTGCCTGGACGGGAACTGGTTCCTTACCTTTGGCAATATTGTGATTTACCGTTATATGTGTTCTATCTTCAACTACATTAGTAAAGGATTGTTGACTTGACTTTATGAATTTTAATTTCTTTGTGCCACGTACATCAGATATCGAAGTGCAATCAAAGACTCTGAGGTCTTTTCCGTTCTCCTGTGGAGCACTGTTGACTTTCGACTGATCGTCGCTGCTCCGTGGTTGGTTTTTATTCATGCTCGATCTTGTAACTGCCAGTATCTTTTTGCTTATGTTTTGATCATCTGCTGGTGGTACCATTGACTTAAGCATGTCTGAGTCTAATTTAATCCTTGATAAGGCATCTGCGTTCGTATTGATGCTTCCTTTTTTGTAGATGATTTCAAAATCGTAATCTGATAAGTCTAGACGGATCCTAGTTAGTTTGGAAGACGGATTTTTGTGAGTGAATAGCGAAACTAGTGGCCTATGGTCTGATATAACATAGAATTTTCGTCCATATAAATATGGCCTAAAAAAATTTACACCCCAATGAATAGCGAGAAGTTCTTTCTCTATAACTGGTTTATTTAACTCGTGCTTGTTCAAGGATTTACTCGCATATGAGATTGGAAGATCTGACCCAATCTCTCCTTGGGACAGGACAGCACCCAAAGCATAACTAGACGCGTCCGTTGTCAGGATGAAGGGTTTGTCACAATCCGGGTATTGCAGTATCGGTGGGGTCATTAACTTATCCTTGAGCTGATTAAAGGCGCTTTCCTGTTCTTCTCCCCAGGCAAACGTTGCCTTTTTCTGAAGTAGACTATTTAGACTTTTTGCGATCTCCGCGAATCTCGGAATGAAACGGCGGTAGTAATTACAAAAAGCTACAAATCTCCTTACCTCATCTGTGTTCTTAGGCATTGGATAATTTTTTATCACCTCATGCTTTCTGGGGTCTGTTCTCACCCCATCCGACGTGATTAAATGGCCCAGGTAGACTACTTCTGATCTTAAAAACTTGCATTTCGATGCATTCAGTTTTAGGTTATACTTCCGTAGCCTTCGTAAAACGGCAGTTAGATTCTCATTATGATGTTTTATGCTGCACCCGAATACCATAATGTCGTCAACGTGAAGAAATGCGGAATGGCTTAAGCCAGTCAGTGCTATTGTTAGCATTCGTTGAAAGCTATTCGATGATATCTTCAAACCGAAAGGAAGTCTTTTGAACTGGTAATGACCGTCGCTGGTGGAAAAAGCCGTCAGAGGTCTGGAGTTTTCCTCTAATTCAATCTGGTGAAACGAACTTGTCATGTCCAGCGTTGTAAAGTATTTAGCCCTACCTAACTTATCTAGAACATCCTCTAACCTAGTTAGTGGAAACTTGTCATTCACGAGTTTACTGTTCAAACGTCTGAAATCAACGACCAGCCTCCACTTCTTAGTATCGTCGGAACTTTTCTTTGGCACAACTAACTAAGGGAGAATTGTAAGGACTCGTGGAAGGTTCAACGATACCATCTCGTTTTAATTCTTCTACTTGTTTAATTATTTCCTCATTGTGGGCCTGTGGTAATCTATAGTTCTTTACATGCACTGGGCTGTTGTCAATAGTACTCAGATTTTGTTTGTAAAAGTTATTGGTCGTTAGCGGCTCTCCTTCTAGATGAAAAACATCCTGATACTCTTTGATTATAGCCAATACAGTATTTGTTGTTCTCATATCAAGATTGTTCACGTCTATGGTGTCGATTAGTTTGCTCCATCGTTCCTCGGTGGCTTCCGTACTGTTTCTGACAATATGATAACAACAGAGTGGTTCAACAGTTACTGGAAAATCAGTTAATGATACTTCATGATCGTTTGTGTTCATAATTTTTACGTGGCATATTCCTTGATGATGCAGTTTCCCAAATATACTCCTTTTTTTATCTCTTTGCTCCTAACTACACTGTCCACTTGTCTGCTGAGGCCTACTGGTATTATGGCTTCAGTTCTTGCAGGGATTGTTATACGTGCCACTTTGAAATTACTAGTGTGCATGGGTAGCACCAACTCCTCGTCAATTGTACAAAACGAAATGGTACAAGTCTCATAGTCTATTTTGCTCATGTACTTCATAAGCATGTCTCTACCTATGATGCCATCTGTTTCTATTGGGAATTCAACGTGAACTGCATGGAAATCGTTCGTTATCGCAATTCCTTCAACCTCGAAAGTGAGGTTAACTGTACCCAACGACATAGTTGCTTCGTTTGTGATCCCGGTTAGCTTGCACCTGTTGTTAGTGTGTAGCGGTAAACTTAAAGTTTCTTTATCAAATATCTTGTACAGAGAAACATCTGCCCCTGTATCTATCAGTAATTTTAAATATCTCCTTTCATTATTACTATATATTTTAACATAATTAGTGCTATTCCCCGAAATACTGTAAACATTATAGAAAAAGTGTTCATGAAGTTCATCAAATTCGGCACCACAACTTATTCTTTGTCCCGGAGGTCGCCGAGTTCCCCTCGGGAGGTCCCCTCGTTTCCCTGATCTTCTATTATTCTGACCCTTCTGGTGCTGTTCCTATTGTTACGGTAATCAAAATTCCTACTTGGGCTGTGACTTCTGTTATTATTTCGTCCGTCTGTACTGAGACTTCTGCCGGGGCTGTAGCTTCTATCCATACTCCTCCTATCTCCACTGAGGTCTCTACGGTATCGTCTTTCATTTCCTGGGCTTCTATTTCTCTCATAGCCCCGGTCATAATACCGGTCTCTGCCTCGACTTATGCTGTCCATGTAGCTTGTACCAGCGCCGCTGAATCGATTTCCGTGATAGCTATCACACGAACAATGGCACGGACGTGTGCTTGCATTATAGGTACCACTCACCTGAAGTATATTGCCCTGCTGATCTTCGTTTCTCTCTACTTCAATTGCTAAGGCCACAGCATCACTGCAATTTTTAGGTCTGCAGCAAACACAGTGTCCTTGATTTGATTATTGAGCCCATTTTTAAAGACAGTTAAGGCGTACGTGTCGTTAATATTGCGGATGGCCTCCTTGGTGGTGTGACTCGTCCCAGAGCCCAATTCGTCTATTTGTAAATGGTTCAAATCGTTAATAAGCTCCAATATCTGGTCTTTATATACTGTTATAGGCAAACGTTTCTGTTGCAACTCTTTATATAGTGATTTTTCTTATCCCTACTTAGAAATAATACCTTTCCCACGATACAGAAACGTCGTTGAACTGACCTAATAATTTATTGCTCATGAAAGGAAAAAATACCAATATACTTGACCTACCCAATGCGTGCAATATGCATCCACGCGACATGAAACCAAATCTTCACAAAAAAAAATGTCAACACAAATGAGTTACTCATAATTTATTATGGTTCATGCGCTACGAAATTTGATCGCTTTCCTTAAACGCTCATTGAGTCGCGTGGATAGATACATGCACACATATCACGTGTGGGCATGAACGTAGGTCATAGAACCACTTGAAAATTTCTCCTACATGTTAGAATTTTCTCGTGATTAACATTATTTTCTTCTTTCAGATAACAAACTAATCTTAGAACTTAATTTCTTAAATTAGTTGCATTTTATCCTGTTGATGTGTTGATGATACTTGGTTGTTTGGATAGATGAAAGTATCATCAGCACATCACATTATCTTCGAAATGAATCAATTCAATATGCCCCTGCTGCTAACTCGAATTATTGCCTTCTTCGAAGGCAGAACATTTCGTGTCAGAATTGACAAACAACTCTCAAGCCTGAGACCAATTGATACTGGAGTTCCTCAGGGCTCACCCATCTCATAGGTCCTATACAAAATATATTTACTGCAGAGTTACCCCCTCTACCTCCAAAAGTAAAACCATCATTCTACGCTGATGATACCTGTGTATTTGTTAGAGCACGACAAGCAAGGGTCATCATTTCAAATTTACAACGATCAATAAATATTCTATTGGAATACTTTCGTAAATGGAAAATTGAGATTAATTCTGACAAAATGCAGGCCCTATTTATCACAAGGAAAAGACTAAAAACTCCACAGAGACTTATCTTTGATAATGAAACAATATACTGAACACCAATGGCTAAATACCTTGGGCTTACATTCGACAGAAGCCTCACATGGAAACAACGCATGCAAAATAAACGAGGACTCTGCATTGGACTTTTCTCCTCTTCATACCTGTCTGCGCCAGGACTCTTTTGTCCTGGCCTCTTCCTGTCACTTATTTTTCTCACCAGCAATCTTTCAAAACAATTTGAGTTTAATTCACTTAATATTTCATTATTCAATATTGCACGTGGCCTTTTGGGTAGTTCAGCACCGAGCGTGTCAATTACTATTAATTGTAATATTTTAATGAAAATGAATACTTTAGCCGTTACAAAATTTATTGCTTTCTATATTTATTAAATACAATGAATTATGAAATAAATGTTATGAGAAATTTTGAAAGAACGTGCAGCGGAGTAAATCACATACGATTTCAGTTAATAAAACGCGACGACCTGATGACGACTGATGATTCCCTTCCCACACCAAGCAAAAGGCGCCAGCAGTTCCCACGCACGAAAATGCTGACGCTTGAGCGTCCACAAGCATTCCATGCCCGGAAACTGCTGACGCCCGCGTCTGGTACGGGACAAGAACTTTGGTTTCGCATTGCAATGCGTTCATGCGGCCACATCATGCATGCAAATGTGGTGTTTGTGTCTTCCGCTCGTTTCGCTGACGCGTATAAGTCAACAAGATGATCCGAACATCACGCGAAACTGCTGCCACCGCGCCTGTGGCGATGCAAAATGTGGCCACATGAGACATGCATGCATCTATGATTTGAGCAACTAAGTCAAACAATATTAGTCACATAAGGTGACGAAATTAATTATCCACCTTTGCAAATACGATTTGTAAAATAAAATTTTTACTTAAGTCTAACGCCACTGATCGTGTGGACGGGCATTAACATCCACCCCCCCCGTTGAACGGTCTGTTCAACCTCTTCCAGTGTGTGGGGCAAGCTGTGACGTTTAGGCAGTGGCACTGGTCTCGGTCATTAAAACCACCGACGCTACTATACGATAGTTCTGCTTTCTACCAGACGACCAGTCCTTCCAAAATAGAATTGTTAGAAAGATCTTCAGAATTCCGTGGTATATTAGAAGCACTGACATATACAAGGACCTCAGAATTGAGACAGTTGAAAAATACGTAAGTGACAAGGCACTGAAACTTTTTGGCACAATTGACAACCATACAAATGCACCCTGCCATTCCTTCGAGCTTTATGAAACAGGGATGAATTAAGGTTCCCAACTGTCTGCCAAATAACACTGTGAAGCTTAAAAAAATCATTTCATCACCAAAACTGGCTTGAGAAAATAGATGGGTACTGAAGGGCTCACAGATATGAGGGGGTTAAGGTGCTAAATCAGACTAACTCCACCCCCCAGGTTCTAGCAATTATATGGACACAGCAACATGAGGTGGTGGATGGTATATTTCCTTCCTATTAGACTTGCTCTAAAACGTTTTTTATATTAATAGTAAGTCTATTGTCTTTAAATTTACTATTACTACTATATTCATACCGGCATTCGATTATATCATGCATAATTGCATTTCAATGAATTTGATTAATTTTCAATTTTTTTCTCATCATTGGGTGTGATTAAATAACACTTATTAAGAAATCAAAATATTTTGAATGCATTTCAACCATCCTCGTCATACTTCTTATCGTTTCTCGCATATTTACGTGCATTTTATTTGTTTTTTTTTTTTATATTGCATCCATAACAATATCCACTATTATAAAATCGACACTATTGAGCGGAACTGATAGATGTTTGCATGCATTTATAGTATACTCATATGCCTATCCACGTATGTTTGTTTGTTATGCGTCAGCGATTTAAAACAAAACTGGGGTCAATGGAATTATGTTAACGATACCATCTATGAAGCTTACGAAATGAAGACTCATAAGTAAGAAAATTGAAAATCAAAGGAGGTTAGTACTTATTCTTTGATGAAAGTTAGTTGCTGGTTGTTAAATTCACAGAAAGCAGTTAATTTTCACCTATCATGGTGGTTCGTTTGAATGTTTTATTTATTTTTAAATGGCTGAACTACCTAACAGAGCGTTAGGTTGACGATTAAGACCTGATTTTCTTCAGTTACAGTTTAATTGATCTAAATTATCTATTTTATTATTTTAAATCTGACCATTAACTTTTTCTGGACTATAAACGATACGATTCACTTGTACACATATTATTCGTATATTATTATGTTTCATCTGCAAATTACAAACTTTCATACAATAAATCTTAAATTAAACAAATTAAATGTTAATCTTTTGAGAAACCATAACATTTTTAAATTAAAGTGGAATGCAAAAAACAGACTGCATCGTATCAAATTTCCATGAATGTATTCAGTTTATATGTTACACATGAAAGATACTTTTCACCTGTAACACTTCCCCATACCTTTCATCTTATGTTCGTTCAATAGTGAGGAATAAATATTTTGAGTAGTATATCACATCAAATTGGTATTCGAATTAATTATCCTATGCCCGAAAATATTTACGTCTTTCTTTTCAAGTTGAATTTATGTATTAATTTATTTATATAGACTATATTTATACTTTTAACATATATTTACATATTTTAACGCATAAAAAGTTTAACACACAATTCAAATTAGCCACCCTCACATGATTCATATGCCATCCCTTATAGAAAAATGGACAAAGCATAAAATTACGCAATACATGTTCAAATTAAATTTGTAATCATTAAAATGTTTTCATCTAAAAGAGTGAAAGTTATTATAGCGGATGCACTTGCTTTTTAGGTACTAATCTACAGCTCGTTTGATAGGTTTAAGTTTATTACGCATTTTCATATGTATTGTACGACTGTATGACTCGCATGTGGATGTAATTTATAACCTTTTGCATAACCCTATTAATGAAGACTTCTACGCTGGTTGGACCGTTGTAACATGCTCTAAAATTCAATTTTTATCTTAATTCGGGACGTTAACGATTTAAAGGTGTACGAATAATGAAGTACACTTTTAGGGTATTATACCTGTTATTGCGGTAGTTATGGAATGATGATGCTGGCGATGGTAATTGAATTAGATGCAACTTTCAAATCATTTTTCAGCTTAGATAACTTTATTTGAAAAACGTAAATTTTTGTGTAATTCAAGTGCTAATTGTATGACCCTTACATTTTTAATTATTTCCATGCGAGTGTAAATCAATGTAATCAATGTTGGAAGTTTTTACATGGTAAATATTCATCGTTAAAAGAAAATAAAGTTTTTATTCCACATTTCCACAAAATAATCATTTGCACGAAGGCGGTTTCGACAAATTATGTCTTGATTGGTTGTATTATTAATATAACTAAGCATTCATAGCCAGTACTAATAGATTCAATAAACTACCGTTAGCTTTTCAAACGTATTAATCATAAAATAAAACTATAATCGATTCAAGTAATACCGTTACATGTACTTTGGATGTAAAATCACACATGAAATTGAACACAAATTAATAAATAGGTAACTGTAAATACAATGAAAGCTAAGTCCAACATAAATAAATAAGTTAGAATAAATTATGCTTTGGGGCAAATAAATCAACTGAGCACATTAAACTAAATTCAATATTGGGGAATTATTCACATCCCTTAAGCCGTTCAATAGTCCATCCGAAGTTGTAAATGTGTAAATTTCCAAAGAATTGAAACAACTTTAATTCAACCCTTTTCAAGTCAAGTCAAATCAAAAGCGCTTTATTTAATACTAAACGTTATAAATTTTAAAAGAATATAAAGAAAATTCCAAACATTAACAATACAAAAACTTAATGGCCCAAATGGCTCTCTGAATTTATACGTTATCAATTAAACAAATATTATCAAAAAAACTATAGCAAATTCAAATTAATTAAGACTATTACATATATTATGATTTGATTCAGCAGTTTGTTAAATTCTTCTATTCGATATATAATGCTTCCAATCCATCTCAGGCTTTCTGTACAAATCAGTACATGCACGAAGACATTTCCTTTCGAAAACTCTTAATTTTTTCATAGTACTAGCACTCTGGTTGTACCAGATCTGACATCCATATGTCAAAACTGGTCTAACCAGGGTCTTATGACAGATAATTTTGATCTTTTGATCAATGTATTTGCAATGAAAGAGTCTTCGTAGGGCCATGACTACTTTTTGTGCCTTACTGAGCATGATTTTGACATGTTCAGTATAGTACAGATACTGATCGAGATGAACATCAAGGTATCGAAAACAGGATTTATGTGGAACCCGTTTTGGACTAACCTCACCAGCCATGATGTGGAAATCCTTTCAATCACGTTTCAGGTCTTGACTGACCCCCTGTAGCGCTGTCCGAAACAAAATTGTTTCGCACTTCTGCTCATTGGTTTCATTCGCCAATTGTCAGTGTACATCTGTACATCATTGAACATTTTTTTGGAGATTGCTCTGAACTATTGAAGCTTTTCGGTCTGCCGTATAGATGATCAGATCATCAGCAAACGCTACCAGTGATCGCGTTGGCGAGACGTTAAAATCAAAGCCGTTCAATAGCTTGCGAATGAAGATTGAAAAGAGCAGAGGTGCAGTAACTGTTCCCTGGTGTATATCATTCCAAGCCTTGAATTCGTGCATTGTTGTCAGATTTCCATCAGTTGCAACAAACGATTTCCCGTATAGCATATTGCACATCATGGCGATAAGGTGTCTGGGTAACCTGTCCTGAAGAAGTTTGAAAACTAGTCCATCTAACGACACCGTATCGAAGGCTTTCTCCATATCAATGAGACATGCTCCAACACATTCTCTGTTGTTTAGTTTCCAACAGATGTCTGAGGTTACTTACGTGTGTAGTCGAATGCCTGGTATGAAAACCAAATTGGCAATTCGGCATCAACTCATATTCCTCAATGTGGGCGTTTAATGCTCAGTTGAGTATCACTTCAAATACCTTTTTGATGTTAGGCAGCAAGCTGATTGGGCGATAGCTTTTAGGGCATGAAGATTCCTTTCCTTTCTTCAAGACCGGAAATACCTTAGCCTTTTCCCACTTATTTGGGAAATATGAATTGCTCAACATGTTGTTGAGCAATATGCAAAAATTCCTAATAGCAACCTCAGGCAAATGTCGGAGAACTACATTTGGAATACCATCCTGCGAAATATGAACCACAACTCTTCATAGCTGACAAAATAATCAATGAAATTCAAGCTCGGTATGAGGTCAGATGTTAATGTTTCATTGAAATGAAGAATTGATTGGCCATCCAGGCTTGATTTGAAGTCGGAAACTTTTGCTTCAACAACCTCTGAAAATATTTCATTCCCTCCAATTCAAAATATGTTCCAATCCGGGCAAGTTTATACAATCCCTCACAAATGATCCTGTTTCCATTTCTATCCGGAGTCATACTATCAATTTCGATACCAGCCCTATCGAGAAGATTTATCTCATCACTAATGACTTCAAAGTTCGATACCTTCACTCGAGACTTTGTAATGAATCATGCGACGCCGCTGGTGACCACTACCAACACACTTTGCTGCTGTGTGGCTTGTCATTTTACGTTGGTTGCGACCGGTGCACATCCTACGTCTATTTTGTCGTGGGATGCCAACAGAATTTGACAGCCACATGCAATTGAAGTGTGGAGGTAGTGGCCGCCACCCACGAGGTAGTCCCGGAGTGTGAAAAGTGTAACGGAAAGTGCAAGACCTGATTCCACGGTGATTATAGTGCATGGTGGCGAAGTCGTAACGTCGATTAGAAATTGCGATACGGAGGAGAAACGACGCGAACAAAGTTTTCAGTGCAAACAATGTGGGAAAACATTCAAAGGATACAAGTACGAGCCAACCGAAAAGGTCGGTAAGTGACCTTAATGTCCTGTCTGTAAGGTAACCTAAAAAGTAGCATTTTAGTTACGATTCGATTAGTGAGTTTTTGTTTCACCACTCTAATAGTCTGTTTTTCCGGATTCCTCCTGCTATTTAGGAACAGACTATAGGTGCAACGAATGGTGCTGTTTATTATGCCGCTACTCCACCGGCTCCGATAAGCAACATACCTAGGGATCCGTTTGTAGCAGTTTACCCACCAGCAGTTGTGCCAACAATATACCCACCTTCAATGCCGTACCAGCCGTTTTAGCAGTACTACAGTGTGCAAATGAATGTTCCCACCATTTGGCCTCAGAACTACCAAGGTAATTAGATTTGCTTGTATAGATGATACGACAGTTAAATTGGAAACGTAGGATACAGCCGGACAAGACAGATATCACAGTGTAGCGCTAATGTATTATAGAGGAGCGCAGGCCGCAACAGGGATTTGTAAGGATTACTAGATTAACATTTGAACGACCCCCTGAACGATTACACAATGGCGATGTCGAAGCATTATTTTCTTTAATGGATTATGAATTTAATAGATCAATGTGGAATTATCCATTTCGAATAACGTACCGATTAATACTACGTGAAAAAGAACTGCACTTTCATATCGGTGCTTACAACCCTAGTAAGGACTTAACCTTTTCATTCAATTTACTCCTACATACCTACCTGAAGCTTCCCGAGGTGCGCCGATGCCAAATAACAGGTTTAAACGGTTGTACATTTATTGATAAGACTAGAGATGGTGCTACCTACCAAGAAGGTCGTGAAGTTGTTACAATAGGCGAATGGACAGATATAATATATCAACGTACACCACCAGAACCACTTATTGCAAATGTCGTATCCGGACGACAGAGGAGGCTGCCAAAATACAATTTCCTCGACACAGTCATTTGGAATCCTTGGATAGACCAAGCCCGAGAGATAGCAGATTTTGGAGGCGATGAATATCCAAATATGTTAGGCGTTGAATCTGGACATGTTTCAACTCCAGTTATTCTGCTGCCTGGAACAGCCTTTGAATTAGCTAAACCCTACAGATTATTATCGAAGGTAACATCAGTAGGAAATCAAAACGGAGTCACTAACCATCGAGGAAAAGGGGCGTGCAACCGAGCTAAAACGGGTTAATTATAGATTTTGCAGTTTGTTGATTTCTACGGTTCAACTTGGTACTGCAAATTGTCCGTATTCTTAAATCGTAAAACTCAACTATCTTTAAACTGAACTTGATTGGCTCATTAACTCGCTCCAATTTCGGCTGATTCCTGATGGAAATCAACTATGACATTGTCAGCATACATAAATCGAAACACGTTTTTTTTATAACTTTTAAATATACCTAAGGGGAAATCTGATTAATTAAGTGCATGTTATAATTTAATCCCTCTACATGTTCGGGTGCTGGAACTTAATTATCGAGAGTTGAAATAATAGTCTATTCATTATTTAGAAAGCAAATGGAAGCAATATTCCTTGAGAATACAATATGTGGTTAATAGATAGATAAATAATCAGTTAAAACAAAAAAAAAAAAAAATGAATGAAAACTAGAAAAAGTTGAGGATAATAGGGTTTTAGTTGTACTAAAGAGCAAATAGTTAATTTCTATTGAACTGTACAGTCAATATAAATATAACGAGATCTTAGGACAAAGAAAATGTTGGTGAATCAGAACTTTTACGTAAATTTTGAAAGGAAAAATTAGCCTCCCTAATACTACACACCGCTAAAACGAAAGAAGAAAAAACTAAAGCAACCCCGAATGTAGATCGCATATTCTATTAATATAATTGCAATTGGCGAGAAAATTTAGGTTTGATTATGTTATGATTAGTCACAGTTTTTTTTGTGCCCGTGAAGTTTTTAAAAGGGAAATTCTAGAGAATCCCTTGTAGAGTAAATACGTAAAGAAAAACTATTTAATATAAGAAATGCCCTGTTTTGAATAGTCGTAAATGTTTTAGAATACAACCTGCGTTGTATTCTTCCAATCGGCACCATTGAATAGTTCACAAAATTCTGTTCATGCATTTGCTTAGATAATTTATATATATTATTTTGTATTACCTATTCATAAAGTAGATTAAAAAAATTATGAACTGCACGTCTGAGAATGAGAACTGTATTAGCCCTGCACAAGTGTAATATCATCTTGTTTGAATTCGAGGAATTAATCTTGAAAAGATCTCTTTCGATAAAATTTTCATACCATAGAAAAGTTTCTACCTAATCAACTGCAAAACTTCAGTGAGCTAATTGAGGCTTTCATTAGAAAAAAAAGGAAAAAATCCCTACCATTCCTGCTGTATAAATATATTTTTATGGAAAATATTATCTTTCAATTCCTCTCTCTATCAGTCAATTTAATAGTGGAATGCACCCATTTCAATGATATTTTTTTATATCGGAATTAACTTAATATTTCAAATCAACATAAATATCCCCACCAGTAATAAATTCAATGCGTGCTTTTCAAAAAATTTGTATATTTCTTTATTGTTAGCCGATAATTTTGATAACGTGAAAGAAATCAACGTCCCTTTTGTTTCAAAAACGCAATAAAAAGAACACGTTAAGTAAAACTACAATTCAAGAATAAGACGCTTTTAAAATAATAATTACAAAAGAAAAGAGAACAAGAATTAACTATTTAGATTTTTTTGATAATATTCAACAATTATTTTTATTATTAAATCACATTAAATTTTATGGTTTTTTTTCGTGATTACTATGAAAATGATGAACTGAAGAGAATATTAAAACTTGAATAGAATTATTATAAAAAAAACTTAAAAGTTAAATCAGAGAATAAAAACAACTATGTATTGCTAACCTTAACAACGACTTTCCTTTCCAGTGGTTCTTCTTTTCAGCGGGAAATGAGGTGTAAGGTAGGTATGCCGTCGCGAGGGTAGGGTTTGAGAAAATCCGCTGAGGACGGTTTCGCGTCGCGCGCGGTACGCGGTACCTTTGTTGTTTTGCCGTTTTATTAGAGTAGCTTTCGTCGGGATGAGTTAATACTTTTCGGTACCGCGTCGGAATTTCGGGAACGCGAAGTAAAAATTAGATTTTGTTCTTTGACTGATAAATGAAGAAATACGGAGTAACGTAAAGTAGGTTTCCTCTCCGTATGGTTTGGTTTTGTAACGCGTTTGAAAACGGGCATGTATAGGTGGCTGAATATTGTAAATGAGCGTAACCCATTCGGAGACCCGCGACCGAAATCCTCTCCGATTTAGCTGGCCGACAAGCAGCCACCGCGTGAATGGGTTACGGTGCACGAATTGGTTGACCGGTTGGTACCGTCCGTCGGCACTACTCAGACTTAACGTCTAGAACCGATGAGAGGTCGGTTCCGCGTTCGCACGTCGACTAAAAATCATGACAACTTCTTGCGGAATATGCTATTCTGAACTCACTCCTGAAGTATGAGTGGATTAAGTTCCGGACATTCTTCAGGTGTAATTTCAACAAAGCCAACGAGGGATGGTTATACTCCAAAAATCGTCGATAAATATTGTTGACGCGTGTGAGAAGAAGGATTTTCAATCTTTTCTACCCTGCGATGGTTGGTGTTTTATATACTTCCATATTGTTTCGATGTTTAATCTTGGAAACTACTTTCTCAATCGTTTCCAACGTCAGCTTCTCTAACCTCGACAAATAGAGATCTATTTCATCGTTAGTTAGATTCTTGACATTAAGAACCATTGAGCAAGAGCTGCCACCATCAGAAGGGGTACACAGCTTCTGGTACTCCCGATTAAACTTCTTTTGAAACTTTTCCCAGTCTGTTTTTTTGAAATTCAACCTACGATTTTCATGTTGAACGGGAATGAAGAAGAAATCATCCCTTTGATGATTGATTATCATTACGATTGCGTTATGGTCGCTATCATAAGAAAGCACCTGCAGTTTCCGTTGAGGACTATTAAAGCTGAATTCAAGTCTTGCGCCAGCAATGCAGAGGTCCAAATATGAATTTGTCCTAGGGTATGTTGGGAACCCCGTCCTATATAGATTGCACCTGTATTCAATTTGGTTCTCTGTTATCTACGATTTCAGGAATACATCTCTTGGATTATTGGTGGCGTTCAGCCATGATGTATTCTTGGCGTTCGGGTCACCAGCAAGAATATAATAACTACGCAGTCTGTTCAATCCGAGCATTTCAAACAAAGAATTGAGCTCCTCCTTGAGCTTGAGAACTGTTCCACCAGTTGCATAGGCAGAGATAACAAAGAGGTTATCCCCACCTGGCAGTGAGATTTTGGTAATGGACACTTCAAGAGATTCAAAGCTTTTGAATTCGAGTTCTTCAATAGTTTGGAAACAATAGGGTTTTTGAACTACTATCCCGGTGCCACCTCCCCTATCACCTATTACCCTATCGTTTCTTACGAATTCAAAATCCTTGAATGTCATGGAGTGCCATGAATTGAGGTGGCTTTCAGTAAGAAGCATGATGTCAGGCTTTTGCTGAGCAATGAATTCAAGGAGATAATCAAGCCGATGCATAGTAACAATGGAGTTGACGTTGATCGGAATGAGCCGAATCCTATCCATGGGAATGTGACTGGATGAGAAAATATTTTGAAGCATGTTGGCCTAAAAGTTGGAAAACGAAATTGATTGTTTGGTCGTGTTTATTGATTTTATCTGAAAGAGATTCAAGCTGTTGGGAAATTTTGAGAAGCGGCCCATTATCGCCACTTAAATTATTTACTTCATTTACATTGTTGTCTGCTGGTCCTCTAGCAGCAAGTGCAAATGATACCCCGGATTGGACGAAATTGGGAGGTAACAAGTTGTGACGTACTTGGGTTTGTTCCGGGGAAAATTTAACTCTTGCGTCTTGTTTACGAGGGCATCCTCAATATGATGCTGGGTGACCAAATATACCGCAATTAACACAGTATAATTTTTCTTTTGGCTCCGTATGAGCCAATTTTCATTCACCGCAGGCATGAATATCTTTACATTTAACACAGCGATAGTGCATGGCACAATTGGCAGCCAAATGATCGAATCTCTGGCACCTGTAACATTGCTTGATCACCGTTTTTTGGAAGCGCTCCCACCTCACAACTCTAAAATTCAAGTACCTTACCTGTTCGAGGGCACTCGGACTGCTATCGTTAGAAATTTGGACCAAATAAAATGGTAATATTTTGCCTTCAACAGTTGATCTCCTGGTAACAACATTTTTCACACTGATGAACTGAACAGCTTGTGCTGCTTCCTGCAACATTTCAAGGAGATCAACTGTATTCTCCCCACAGTCCAAGCCCTTCAACAGGAAGGTCTGATTTTTTCCGCCTTTGGCGTATATGTGAAGTGGGGAGCTTTTATACTATTAAGAACATCTTTCACCAATTTGAAATCAGCCAATGTTTTTGTCTTAATTGTGAGTTTATCAGCGGTCACTCTCTTAACTTCAAAGTTATTGATTTTATGTTCGGCTGCCAATAACCGAACCATATCTCCTGCACGCTGCCCAAAAACGTTAATTGGAGGAACTTTCTCATTTAACTTATTATTTTTATAGGAGAACTAGCAGACACACCGGTTGGCTTCTTCTCCTTCTTCTTTGATTTTAAATATTAAATGAAATTATTACTACAATCATTAATATTACCTATGCTCTCTTGGCACTCCATCTCGATTTCCATTTCGTCATTCATCGCAGACCGCACCGCATAGTGATTGGCGCTGTCGTTTGCTCCTCCTGTGCTTAGTATGTTTTCAGCATCATGGATTGATGTCTTGCTCGTATCTTGTAATTTTGCCTGATATATTTGCGTTTTTTGCGTTGCTACTATTTTTTCGTTGGTCTTGTTTTTTCTCGCTTCCTTTTTCTCATTCTTCTTATTTAATATCGCTTCTTCTTTGCCGAACGTATTCTATGGCTTCATTACTTTTGTTTTGTTCGCATTTGTTAATGTCCGGACCATCTCCTCCAAACGTTGTATTCGGAGTTTACTCTGGTTACTCTTGCGTACTCTTCACTTGAAAGCGTAATACGCTTGCCATGCTCACAGCTGTCTTGATCGTTTTTTCGCTTTGGGATTTTATCATTCTTCATATTAGAAATGCCTGGCTTTGGGTCCTCCAGCGGTGGGAAGCCGTCGGGCTCCTCCATCCCCCGGTGAAAAAAACTTTTCTTCTTTTTTGAAACTTTCTCGCAGGTAAAATTCAGATGCCCTGTAAATTGTTCGAATAGTTCGACAATGTAATAAGTTTTTTTTCTAAAATTACTTTCTAATTGACGTTTTTAAAAAATTATTTTAATTTATAAAAATTATTGACAGGAGCGAATTAAAAAAACGTCTACACGTAACGGGTGCTAGACGTAGAATAATTCAATCCTTTTTTGTGCTAGGCAATTCCTTTTTTGAGGTTGGGAGGTGAATGTGTGATAGCCTCGATCCCTCGGATCAATATCGTGTAGAGATCTGTTACCCCGAAAATTAAATGTTCCCACCATCTGATATTTCCCAACCAGCTGATACGGTTGTTTGGCAGTTCTCTGCAACTGAACCGATGGGCGTTGACTGGCGGTGAGCGAATCGCTGCCACTGAACTATCATTTGACGTTGATCGGGAGAAAAGCATGAGTCGCGAACCGGGAAAAAATTTAAATTGTCGCGGAAAAGATAGAATCCATTGCACGAGGGAAAATCCAATCTTTCACGAGCAGAGTTTTGTGTAGGACACTGTGCGCATCTCTGGCTAACGCCGCTGTCAGTGGCGGATACAAAGGTGAAGTGTTGTGTCAAACGCGATCAGCGGGAAAGAGGTGGAGTACCTAACCCCAAATTTAAGGTTCTAGCTGGTTGACACGTGATTTGCATTGGGGATGTAAATGCATCAATTTCCCTTCGACTGGCCCCAAAACCCACCCACAAAACATCTAGTCTAACGTGGGGCCCGAAACGTCCTTAAAGGAAAAAGGTGAAACACTACGCATGAGGTTTATTGCTGATTGATTATTTAACCTGCATGTGCTTCCAGCAAACGATTGACCTGAAAAAGAGTAAAGAACCAGTGGAGCGCACTGGAGCAAAGCTTGGACACGAAGCGTGACCGGCGCCATGCAAAGGAGGTATGGAGGCAATGTCGCAATATTCCAGCCAAAAAGTTGAAAGGGAAGGAATCATATATCAGCTTAAAACAGATAAAAAAAAGAGTTCCAAAAAGATCTATCTACTTTTGACTGTAAAGTCGCACATGTTAATTTTCCAACGACGCTGAAAAAAAGACTTCGAAGATTTTATTAGAAGCATATGTGCAGATGTAGTTAAACAAAGGATGGCTCAGAAAAAATTCTCGTCAGAAAGATAGAACAGATAATTCGTTTCAAAGAACAACAAGGAAGAGATAAGCATCTTTCATGTGTGATTAAAGTTATCAATACTTCAGAAGATAAAGAATCAATCGAAATCATCAAACATTTTTTTAAAGCTTTAGAGTTTCAGCTAAAGAAATCTGCTGATACAAGCAAGTATCAAGGATATTGTTTGCGCTGGTACTCTTTTGTCCCAAACTTATTTTTGTTTAATACATTCAACAAAAACGTCAAAAATTTGTTAAAAATCTTTTAATAAGCGTTCAGCAGGTATGAAACAAACCAAACAACAATTGAACAATGAATAAACTTTTGTTTCAACGTTTTGGCAAATTAAACAAGTTGGGTAGACAGACCTATGCTCTGTCAGAAGGGTTTTGCACTCAACAAAATGCAGTAACCAGCAACGAATAAAATCAAGAAACATGTCATGTTTGAGGATCATACTATTATTAGCAAAGTTGAAAGAATTTTGACTTCTGAGGTATTTGTTATAGTCGTACCCATAAATATCTCCCTTGATAATATTTTCAGATTTTTTAGATCACGGGTGTCCATTCGCGAGGGAGCAAACACATTTTTCATGCATTCCCCCCCTGTGCCCCCACTGAAGCAAAAACTGTCAGTTTAAGAACTGTTTTGAAAAGCTCTCAAAGAGAACTTTCAGTTGATACTCATATCGGCTACCTTTCATGACATTTTTTTTCAGGGGCCACTCCTCTGTACTGTAATCATCGATTTATGGCCTGTTTTTTCGAATCTTAGAATGGTCACAAAGCCCTTTTGCTAGGAGCTCTCTCCTGCCTCTTCGACTTGTTTCAATTGTATGTACTCATCTTCATGATACCTATCATTCCTGAAATTTTCATGCAAATCCTAGCAAAGCTGTAGTGTCTAAGTCGGTAAAAAGCGCAGATAGCTCCATAGCCATATGTTTCCATAGCAATACAGGGCATATTTAAAAGATAAAAGGGACTCGCAGCAGCCGGAGGTGCTGGGGCTGGGGGATCGCTCTTCTGGCTTTCCTCTTCCCCTCTCCCCTCCCGCTAGGAAAGGGACTCCTCAGCTTGAAGGCGCCCCACGGCGTAACAAAACGAGACCTGGTCCGAAGTAATGTGTCAAACGGTTCCAGGCTAGGTTCTCAGATTGACAGGGGAGGTGTTTAGTGGGTAGTCCAAGGGTATCCTCCATGGGAGTCTCACACTGCCAGACTCGGCGGGCGTAAATGCCTTCACCTCCCTACCACAAAAAAAAAAAAAAATACAGGGCATATTGTTCCATAGTAATACAGGAAAATTTAAATCGCTGTAACTTCGTTAAATACCATTCGATCTTTACGAAACTTTCAGAAAAGATCAATCTTTTAAAAAGTCATCTGTTTTATTGAATTTAAGGGTACCGTTTAGATTTTATTCAAGAAAACATAAAATCGATAAATCATACTATTTATAACAAAGTTGTGTGAATTTCGACTTCTCATGTATTTGTTGTTATTGTACTCATTAAGGCCTACATTCATGATGTTTTTCAGATTTTTCGGATGAAAGGTGTCCAATCGCGAGGGGGGGGGTACGCGTAAAGTTTGTACATTTTCCCTTCCCCTGCCTTCCTCGGTACTCATAAGGCAATTTTAAGACTTATTTTGAAAAGACATCATTAAGACCTTTCCAATGACACCCTACTCAACTACCAATGGTGAAATTTTTTATGAGGGTTCATCTCCCTATATGGGGAGTACCCCCTTAAACCCCTTTGAAACATTTTTCCACCCTTGAACTTTCAAGAAGTCACCACTTCTGACCTTTCCACAAAGTTTCATGGCTGTAGCCTCTATAGTTTCGGAGAAAAAGTGCTGTGACATACAGACGGACGGACGGACAGACGGACACAGGTCGTGATTGGAATAGGGTTTTGTATTTTAGTACAAAACCCCTAAAAATGAATGAAAAATGGGTTACTCGATTGATAAAAATGAAATTTTGAATTTGGTGAATTGAATTAAAATGATCGGTCAATTGATAACTCACTCAAATAAATCGAATTATTTACGAATGGGCTAATTATTACAGCGCTAATTGACCTTAAATAACTATGTAAGTTGATTCAAGCGTTGATGTTGCCAGATCAGGCCGTGATGGACACTCAGGGGTGTTAGGAACTCAACATCCTACCCCCGTTGAACGTTCCATTCAACCTTCTTCAAGGTGTGCGGCAGGCTGTAGCGTTTAAGTAACGGCACGGGAGGTTATAAATCAGCAACTTCCACTCGCTGAAAGATAAGTATACTCAACCTCATGGTTGAAAATACAAACCCGTATGGGGTCTGGTTGTTAAGCCTTGTGTTGGAGAGGCGTGCGCTATGGGAGCTAGCAGGCATATCAAGAGGAGCGCCACAATTGACTTGCTGGTTCGCATCGATCGCCACCTTGTCCTCGGGATGTCGTCGCCGCTGATCTGGGATCCTTCCTTGGTCAAGTGGGGGGAACTTGCTTGTGATGATTCTTCGTTAGACTGTGCGTCGTTGAGTACTGGTAACGGGGCCAGTTTGGGTATTGGCCTTTTCAAAGTTTCGGGGGCGGTTTTGACATCAGTGACTCGTACGAAACCATCGGCGCCTTCGTACGTTTTGATGATTCGCCCCAGTGGCTACTTCATCGATGACGTGTTATCTTCGCTTATGATAACCACTATTCTCGACATCATATTAGGGTGTGGCTGTCTCCACTAAAGACGAAGCTGCAACTACGTCAAGTACTTGTGCGACCCTCGTCTCCATAATTCGAGTTTGAGGTGATTGATTAACTTCCACTGGGCAAGGAGACCTCCCATGACTGGATCTGCGCGACCATCCTCCATGGCTGTGAGGGGTCCTCCGACGAGAAAGTGTGCAGCAGTTAAGGCTGCCAAATCATTGGGATCGTTGGCCACAGAAATCCACACCGGAAATAAGGAAAGGACGGGCTGGCTGCATACGTTCACTCAGCAGGTTTCCCATGACTTGTGAAAACAGCTTAGTCTTGACTCGGGTGCACCACATGCACCGTTGAACGATCGATCTCGCGAGTTGTTTCCCTCGAATTGGCCAGAACCACTGTCTAGTAGTAGCGAGCAGAATTTGCGCATCTAGGTGGCAGTGGTGGCGATGGATGTCCATCATCAGCAGTCTGTTGAACGGATGTTGGAACGGTAATAAAATGGGATGTTTGAACGGTAATGAAATGGAATGTTTGGCGTTGAACGTGATCCTGGCAGCCTCCAGCCTCTCACCGACATGGATTATGCCCTCTGGATCCAGGAATGGCACCCGTGCCACCAACGGACGCTTGATTTGTCTGTTGAGATTGCTTGACTGCCGGCTTGAGACAACAGATGAACCGCATCATGTAGGCTGCTATGCGCTGCAGCGTCTTGAAGGAGTTGCCGTGTTGGATCTGCCCAATAAAGTGTGTTTCAGGAGCCTCTGCTGCTTCTATAGCGGTCTTAGTTTATTTCGTCTCCGAGTTGCAAGGACCCCCACTCCGATACTCGGAAGGCTAAATTGATTCTGCCTCGGGTAAAAATGGTGGTCCTTGCAACCACATACTGCAGCGGCTCAATGCAGCTGGCACCATCCCACGTGACAGGATGACAGCTGCGTTATCTTCAGACGCTACGTGTCGCCATCGGTCCAGCCTTGAGAGGGTTTGTATGGCCGAGAACCTGTTTGCCACAAAGGAATTGTACGATGATGCAGTAGAGATGATCCACGCCGAGACAATCTCGGCATCGCTCCGGAATACCTAGGAAACCTCCTGCAGATTGAGCGCTGTCTTCACTCGTCTTATGAGCCCAGCGCCCAGTTTCGCCACACACAACTTCAGGCACGGAACAGTAAGTCTCTTAATCGGGGCCACTCTTGACTTGGCGCACAGCAACCTGACGACAACTTGACCGCTCCTCAGGGTTGATCGCATGTATATTGCTGGGCCTTCTACAGTCCGCCGTAGACGGTCCCAAGCCTTTTTGAGAAAGGAGGAAGGAACCCTTTGTTTTTCCAACCCATAGCTTCCATGATTCCCCATCCCAAACACCCCAATTAAATGGTAGCAAAGGCTCTTGGGGTCGAAGATTGAGTTTACTGGGGGAACATGTGGGGGGGAACATGGGAATGTGACATTAAATGCCGAGAAACAATTCATTAAATACATCTACAGTTCTGCTACTAAATCCTACTTACACCTCCTTGGTGAGGGCGTAAGAGAGTGAAGACGAATCTTCCGCGCCTGATAACGGAATCTATGTAATAACCATGCCGCCGGAATGGAATTTGGGCGACAAGCTAACTCCCCGTTCCTGGAAAGCCTTTAAATGTTTCGAAACCTGCAGGTAGACCTCAAAATGGATTGGGCTCACAGCAACGACCTTGCAAACGAAAAATGGAGTTTGGCATTGGACTCTGGAATGTTAGATCACTCAGTTACCAATCAATTGAAAATACTGGCAGTCCAGGAAACGAATTGGACTGGAAACGCCATTCAAGACATGAGATCGCACACAATATTCAAATGTGGGAAGCCTCGTGGAAAACGTGAATTCGGAGTGGCCTCAAATGGCTCAAGTCGTACTTTATTGCTTTTAAGGCAGTTAATGCACGGTTGTGTGCGACCCGTATCAAAACGAAATTCTTCAAAATCTGGCTCATAAATGTTCACGCCCCAACCGAAGAAAAAGAACGAAGGAAACGTTATGCAATCACTTGTAAAGGCTGGTCAATTCATTGCTTACAAACCACACAAAATAATTCTGGATGATTTCAACGCTGAGGTTTGCAATGAGCTATCTCATCGGAGAACGACTGGAGGTTATAGCCCCCATGATGAAACAAATGACAACGGACAGCACCTGATTCACTTTGCATGTAGCAGAAATCTAGTCATAAGTTCGACTTGCTTCCCACGCATTCATAAAATGACCTGGGTATCACCGGATAGCAACACACAAAACCAGATCGATCATGTTCTGATTCAATAACGTTGGGTCTCGAGCATACTCGACATCCGTGCATAACGAGGAGCCAATTGTAACTCAGAACATTACTTGATCAAATTAACCTATCGATGTCGTTTGTCAAAGGCATATTCAGCAAAGACCAGCCCGCTACAAAAATTTGACGTCGAAAGGCTTCAAACGTCGTCTGTGGCCGAAAATTTCACGGAGACCCTCGACAACCAGCTGGCTCCTTTGTTATCAGACGCCTCGCTAAAGACGAGCAACCAGCTCTGGGTGGAAGTGAAAGCAGCTTTTAGGACCGTGGCAGAACAGAGAAATGATTGGTTCGATGATGAGTGCCAGAATGCGTTAGACAAAAAGAATCAGGCGTACAAAGAATTCGTAGGTAGGAAAACGAGGACGAAGAGAGAACACTATGAAAATTTCAGAAGAGTAGCGAATAAGATAATTAGGATTAAGAAGAGAAAATACTATGACCACCAATTGAGAAGTATAGATGTAAGTTTAGCGAGCAACAGCACAAGACAAGCATACAAAGTAGTGAAAAGTCTGAGACGTGGTTACCAGCCCGAAACCACGCTCTACCGTGATGTGATCGGCAATATCATCGCTGATGAAACCAAGATTAAGAACCTCCACAATCCTCCGCACAGTTCCAGAACATCGGAGCCTATTGATGTTTGCGGAGAGCTTCCATTGGCCCCACCGACTCTGGATGAAGTTTGTTCCACCATCAAAGCCCAAAAGAATAATAAAGCGCCAGGTGTCGATGAGATTCCAGTAGAGCTCATCAAATATGGTGGCATTAGTGTTCATCAAGCTATTAACAAAGTGATCCAGCACATTTGGCAATAAGAGAGTGGAGCCAATCAGTTATATTTCCTATCGACAATAAAGGTGACAAGTTACAGTGCGAAAATTATAGGGGCATATCACTACTTTGTACGGCGTTCAAAATATTTTCAAAGATCTTAGAAAATAAAATCGGATCATACACCAACACTATTATTGGGGAGTATCAAGGTGGTTTTAGAGCAGGTAGATCATCGATAGACCAATTTTTCATGTTGCGCAGGAATGATTAAGAAAACAAAGGAAACGAAAACAGCGTTACGACAAAGAATAAAATAAAAAAACGTGTCTACTCGTTGACGGTCAAAAACAGACTGGTTTATTGTGTACTGAACTGAAGAACATGAGATGACTACGTTATAGAATTCAAACAAAGAAAATAGATCAGAGAGAGTAGAGAACGCATACATTAACACTCCCACTCGTTCCTTATCTCTCAAAAGAATACAAATTATTTTATATTTAAAGTATTACGTAGCTTCATAAAGGTTTCACGATTAAGTCCTTTGGTGAATAGATCTGCAAATTGGTCTGAACTACCAATTTGCTTAATCTTGATTTTGTTGTCAACAACCAATTGCCTCGAATAGTGAAATTTGACTTCTATGTGTTTCGTGAGACGGTGAAATACTGGATTCTCTATTAATTTCTTCGCTGCTACGTTGTCAGTATACAAGATAGATGGCTGTTGTTGCTTACAGCCTATAGATTCTAGAAGTAATCTAGCCCAAATTACTTCCTTTGCCGCATCGTGAATAGCTACGTACTTGGCTTCAGTTGTCGAAGTCGCTACTATTGTTTGCTTCCGTGAAAACCATATCACGGGGCTGCCATTAACCGTTAAAACTACACCACTGACACTTTTCCTAGTGTCTTGGCATGCTGCATAATCAACATCACCATATGCATCCAGTCTGCATACATCGTTGCCCCTAAATGACAGTCCGATGTCCAAAGTACCTCGTAAATACCGTAGGACACGTTTTTCTGCTTGCCAATGCTCCATTGATGGTCGTTCCAAGAATTTTGATAACGTGGAAACAGCGAATGTAATATCGGGGCGTGTACCAACAGATAAGTACATCAATGCACCAATTAGTTGTCGATAGGGTACATTTGCGACTTCTCCGGTATTTGCCACAAGTTTCGCATTGCTTTCGAATGGTGTTGAGATCGTCTTGCAGTCGGACATGCCAAATCGTTCCAAGATAAGTTTGGCATATGCTGACTGAGATATTCGAATAATAGAATCGGTCTCCTTTTGGATTATCTCAATACCCAGATAGCAGCTTGCAATATTGCTTTTAATTTCGAATGTATTGCTCATTTTTAGCAGCAGATCTTCAACGTCAGACTCGAGTCGACCACATACAAGTCCGTCGTCGACATACAACACCACCAACAAATCGCCACCTTTGCCAATGTATACACATGGGTCAGCAGATGACTGTATCAACCCAGATTGCTTCATAAAATGATCGAATTTGATATGCCATTGTCGAGGAGCTTGCTTTAAGCCATACAAGGCCTTCCGTAAAAGATGAACTTTGCCTGTTCCATCGTCAAAACCATCAATCTGCTTCACATATATTTCTTCTGCTAGTTTGCCATACAAGAACGCTGTTTTGACATCGATTTGGAATACTCGATATTTTTTGGCTGCAGCAACTGCTAACAAAGTACGAACTGATTCAAACCGTGCCACCGGTGAAAACGTATCATCGTAGTCGATTCCCTTACGCTGACCGCAACCACGCACAACTAAGCGTGCTTTGAAGCGATCAACAGTTCCATCAGGGTGTGTTTTGATACGATACACCCACCGTGTTGAGATAGCTTTCTTACCACTAGGCAATTCGACCAATTTCCCAAGAACACCATGATCGCTTAATGATTTCATCTCGTCTTTCATACAAAGCTCCCACTTGTTAGCATCGGCACAAGACCGAGCCTCTGATACGCTGTTAGGAATGACAGTATCTGCAATGAAAGCACAACCGGCATTTAGCAGTTCTGCCATATTTACGGAACGAACATGGGATCTTGTCCTTTTCGAAATCGGAGCTTCCTCAATAGATCGACTTCTCGTTCGAATCGGTGAAATATTCGGTAGATTATTGTCATCGTCAATCGCATCGTCAATATCATCAATGTTTGAGCCATCACTGACTCTGATTGGTTCGTTGATAATATCAACGGTTTCTGGCGTAGTTCGATTCGCAACAGTTTCCGCATTTTCGCTCGTCACATATTGAGCTTTCCGTAAATGAGTATCTTCTTCTACAAATACAACGTCACGACAGGTAACTACTTTGTTAGTACCAGGACGCCACAATCGATAGGCTGCAGGCGCAAACCCAACTAAACGCAAAATTTCCGCTTTTGGTTCTAGTTTCGACCGCTTCGATTCATCAATCAGAGCGTATGCCTTGCAACCAACTGTTCGTAATTTTGTAAGCTCTGGTTTTCGTCCGTACCATACTTCAAATGGTGTAAGACCGCGAAGACGATTGAGCGGTATCACGCAGCGTAAGTTAGCTGCAGTTGATAAAACTTCAGCCCAAGCTTCGTATGGCAAGCCATTACACAACATTGTGCGTGTCGATTCTAAACAAGTTCGATTTTGCCGTTCTGCACGACCATTCATCTGTGGACAATATGGCACTGAGTTTTCCATTTTGATCGAATGCCGTAAAAGTAAATCACGCATTGGTTTCCCCGTAAATTCACTCGCGTTGTCGCATCTGACCCGGCGAATATCATGTCCGACAGATTTAGAATTTATGATCAGTCGTTCAAGCGCGTCGACTACTCTGTCTTTTGTTTTTAAAGGTTCGGCAAAAACACTTCCACTATAATCATCAGTAAATAAGACCGCGAAACGGTTTCCTCCCCAAGACGGCACTTTCATCGGACCGATAATATCGAAATGGATAAGTTCTGCGCACTTTGTTGCTCGCTTCTCATTTTTTACATATGGTAGGCGATGCATTTTACCTAATATGCATGACTCACAAAATGTGTTTTCGTTCGCGTCGCAGGTAGAATTATCATTTTTACTGTCTTCTTGCCCTTCAACTTTAATGTTTCCGAACAAATTCAGTTTCAACATTTCACGAACCGCGCGATAATTCGGATGACCCAATCTTTCATGAAGTTGTCGAACACTTACAGACGTGACACATGCATTCGACGATTGAACTTCTTCATAGTCCATTCTTTGAGGAACGGAACAAATGGAGAGGCTATGCTCATATAAGCTCCATAGAAAATGATACGACCACCTTCTGAGCATGATTGTCATTTCATTTCCAATAATTTCCACAATTTCTCCTCTCGAGAGCCAGATTGTCAATTTGACGACTAAACATGGACGCGAAATTTACCTGGCGCGTGAGATACGATTCGGAATTTAGTCGTTTTTTCGGTTCGAGAACGTGTCCGGAGGTACATATTGACTGTAGTGAAAGTAATATTACACCTGGTTTAGGGATAACAACATTTTAAGGAGTGACATTGTAAATCGGAGCGAGGAACTCAATTAAAAGTGTAATGTGCGTTATTGCTAGAAAACGATGGGTTATCGATACGAAAGTGTTTTCTATACTAAGTGGCCATAATGCTTTATTTGTATTCAATGCTATTTTCTTGTTCTGTGAAGTGTTATTTGCAATAAAATGAAATTTACGAGTGCATAAGCGTTTGTTTACTTTCTTGTGACAACCCATTGGGTTCCCCTTAACTAGCTTTAGAATCACGGTCGCAGGGGAAGGTGCAAAAAGACACGTAGTTAGGCAGGCGGTCGCAGGGGTAGTTGCGACAACGTGTACACATGGATGTCCACTCCGGTTTTATCTTGTTCCTCAAAGAGTCCATTTCAAATAGGTTGTTGTTTACTTTCCAGGCACAGCCGACTATTTTACCATGTAATTTCAATACGGCTTTAGATCCTTCGGCTTCGTGTCTAGCACCCTTCTTCGAAATGAACGAACCTAACGACAGAAGTTTTCGTTTTAAGTGCGGTACATGATATACCTCTCTGATCGTTACGAGACCAGCCGACTTAGATACGAATTGTAGCGATCCCTTGCCAACTGCATAAATTATATGATCGTTTGCTACTGCGATAGGTTTCTCGTCTCTGCATAGCGGCGCATAGTTGAACATGTTCGAGCAATTGTTTGTCATGTTGTCTGACGCTCCGCTGTCTAATAGCCATTTAGAGTTGTTGTTGTGTGTGTTAGATGCATTGAATACAACATCTTCAGTGATTGCACATTTCGCATCCGCGCTTTACGTTTAGGCTTACTTGCATACAATGCTTCGTTTGGTTCGACGTTGTTGGTACCTGCACTTGGTTGCAGTTGGTTTTCGATTGTCTCTAATTGTTCACGCAACTTGGCAAAGGATAACGAAACTCCTGATGCGGCCGAAATCATGTACGTCTGCTTGAAAGTGGTGAATTTTGCAGGTAATTCGTTGATAACTTTGGCTACCATGTGTCCGTCGGTTATTTCATCGCCAGCTGTATGTAGCCTTTGTTTCAAAACGGACAATTCAGAGCAAAAGGCACCGATACTTTGGCCTTCTCCGAATTTCTTGCCCATAAATGCCTGAGCCAACAAATATTTATTTGTTTCTTTTTTCGCTTCGTACAGCGATTTGATTTTTACGAACATTTCTCTTGATGTCGTACACTCACGAATAACCGCGTGATCATTCGCGTTCAGGCGTGCTGATAATATGCGTCTCGCTTTTGCATCCCACATCTTCAATACTCGGAGATCAGCAGCTACTTGAGGCTTAATTACGACGCCATTAGCAACCTCGTCAACACCACACATTTCCAAAGACGCGTTGACTTCGAAAAGCCACTCTTCGTATGTCGCCTTGCTGAGTTTCGGAAGAGAAATCTTTTCTTCTTGTCCAGCCATTATCAAATTTCAAAAAAAAGTCTAACACAAAAGAAACCACAATGAAATACAAATGTCACTATGTCCGTAAAATACGATCCCGATTTTACACTTATTAAACTTTCGATTTTTGCACTAGAACTGGGCCTATAACCTGTTGCGCAGGAATGATCAAGAAAACAAAGGAAACGAAAACAGCGTTACGACAAAGAATAAAATAAAAAAACGTGTCTACTCGTTGACGGTTATAAACAGACTGGTTTATTGTGTACTGAACTGAAGAACATGAGATGACTACGTTATAGAATTCAAACAAAGAAAATAGATCAGAGAGAGTAGAGAACGCATACATTAACAGTTCACAGTCAAGCAGGGACTTGAAAAATGTTGGGAGTTCAATATAGACGTTCACCAAATTTTCGTTGAATTAAAGCAGGCATACGATACTATTGATCATAACGCTTTGGCATCCCAGCCAAATTAGTCCGTCTTATCAAAATGACAATGACGTCGATGACCTCCCAAGTCCACACCAAACTAAGTCACCGATGCCCTTGACACAAATATCGGACTAAACAAGGAGATGGGCTGGTCCCATTGCTTTACAATTTGGCTCTAGAGTACGTTATAAAGAATCTACCTGTCAATACGCGAGGTAGATTACAATACAAGTTGAGCTAAGTAGTAGCCTATGCGGCCAACATCAACATTCTGTCACGGTCATTAACAGCTACCAAAGAACTCTTCCTGAAACTCAACAGCAAAGCAAAACTAGTAGGGCTACAAATCAATGAAAATAAAACAAAGCTCATGACGCAGTCAAGGAAAAATACCTCAAATACACAAAAAAATCTCAGTTTGTGAATACAATATCAAAAAGGTTGGCGAATTTGTGTATTTGGGTGCCAAAATAACGAAAATGGGTAATGAAAGTGACGAAACACGCCGAAGAAAACAGCATGTAAATAAAATATTTTATTCAGTTTTCACGATCTCGAGGACCAGTTACATGCACAGGAAAACAAAGCTCCAAGTATACAAATCTGTGATAAGACCTGTGTTATGCTATGGGTGTGAAACATGGACGCTAAGCCAAGCAACTGCAAATATATTGAACGGCTTTGAGCGACGGGTCCTGAGGTGAGTAATCGGAGCGAAGCTAGACGAGGACCAATGGCGAACTCGATACAACGATGAGCTGTATGAAACTTTTGACGAACCGGAGGTCTCAAGGAACGTAAGCCTGCGAAAACTGCAAAGGGCGGGACACATGAATCGTATGGACGAACAATGAATACCCAAGAAGGTATTCGTTGGGAGAACTGGGGCTGAAGACCAGCCGAGGAAACGCTGGTCTGACTCGGTGGACGAAGACAGTTCATCGCTGCTCGGATTTCGGAATTGGAGGACGCGGTCAATGGACCGAGACAGTTGGACGCGCTATTTGCAGGAAGCGAAGGCCCGAAAGGGGCTGTAGTGGTAAGAAGACGGAGAAAAGTAATAACTAGAATTATGTTTATTAATTAGCATCAAAATTAAACAAAATTTTTCAAAACTAACTAAAACCTCTACCGCTTGGGCGCTATTTGTTACGGCCGCGGTATTCACCGCAGTCGCAGACTTTATTATTTGGCAGTAGCCTCGAACCCCTAGGTGGCATCGTGAGCCGGTTCATTGCTCACAACACTTTCTCTCCGAGTAGATGGAACGGCCTTATTTTCATGAAGGTATTACATTCACTCTGACTTTGAACTAATTTAAAGGACTTCAAAATTAGATAAACAAATAAATTTTTGAATATTTTGGGTAAAATTGACGCATGTATGAATAGATTTTTATTATTGAAAGTCTACACAATTGACAACATACTGGATTTTACTGTATTGGATGCTGAATTTTAATCTATTGAAGGACTCAGATACTACAATAACACTTGAATATGTACATATATTTCGGACAATTGAATTTTAATGTACTTCTTTATGAAATGTATGTACTCAATAGCTCCCAATCCATTAAAACTTTGATTAAGGGCACAGATCTTTCTTATCATGGATAAAAAAGGATCAGGATGCTTAATTTTTCGGATTAATGGAAAATTAAAAAAAAATTGATTAGGCATTCTCATTTGGCAACAATTCCATGAAATTTATTTCATTTAGGGCAATTCGAAGTCAGATTTCATTTTTTCAAAATTTATTACTTTAAACCTAGTATTAGTGTACTCAATGCTACTGAAGTGTTCTTTGAGTTTATTTCATGTGTCATATGTAAGTTGAGTTTAAAATCATTGTGACAGGATCATATCTTGGTCCATTCAATTTATTTTAATATTTGCTTGAGTAGAATTTGACGTTTCAATTTGAAGAATGATTATGAATGCTTCATAATGACTTAATAACTTAAGTAGTCCGCTTGGTGTAATTGTAAGAGTAAGGTAAGGTCCCTGGTTCAAATCCCGTTGATAACAACGAAATTTGTTTCGAGTGATTCTTCGGACGGACTATATACGGATGGACTAAAAGCGAACGTATCACAGCTAGATGGACGGACACACAGCCTAAGCGCGGTACTGACCATTTCACCTTCTCGAGTGCCGATACATTCTATCATGAGAATTAGATACTCTAACTATCTCTAAGCGAAGGCCCATAAGGTTCTGTTGTGCTAAAGCAAAACAAAATAACTTAAGAATCGGTCATTTCTATACCTGCTAAATCCATCAAACTTCGTATCAAAGATACTTTTCCCTGTAGGAAAGTAAGATAAAATACGTTCAAAAACATTCCATAATCTAATTAAACTGAATTTACGTCATTATTTTGATTCTTATAGAATATGATTCTACTGTTATAAGTACGTAAGAACATAATTTTACTCAAATATACGATGCCTTTTCATATAGTATCCTTATTTGCGTAGGCATATTTTTAACTCAAAGATAATAAAAAGAAAAAATCTACTTGAGCTTCACCCTAGAAAAATTTACGAGTCAGATATTTTGATAATGGAGTCTTCTTTCTATCCAGTATTTTATAGAATAATTTTACAGGTTGCAGATAGATTTGAAATCCGAAAATTGAGCAGTATTTTACCAGATATAGAATTCATTTGAATTACAACATTTAAAGAGATTCAATAAAGTAGAATAATGTGGAGATGTTTATTTGAGGAATATGACGTAAGTAGATTTCTGCGAATACTGGTAGAATCTGTAGATTGATAGTAGAATTGAACATGGAAATAGGATATCACGGAATTTGTTTAAACAAATATTCCAATAAGAATTCTGTCTCTTGCATAATTTCTTTATTTTTTAAGATTTTTCAATAGCAAGCCTATTAAAATTTAGTTTAGCGATTCAAAAATATAACATTCATAGACCATGTATTTATTGCAGTAATTTCTGAATTAAATTGAAAAATTTAAGAGCTTGCCAAGGAATAAATCAAGATTCAAAAATCAAAGCAGCAAAAACCAGTCTAACAGCAAACGAAGACGAAGAAAAATGTGAAGTAAACGATTTCGGATGAAATTTTAACTACTGTTGGCACTACTGACGGTCGAAACTATTTCGCAGGACTGGAAGGATTGACAGAAGATGTGAAAATCGAAGAAGATGGCGAGGGTAAAACTGATAAAGATAATAAGGTAACTTTGACTAAATATTTAAAAACTTGAAAACAAGAAGAAAAAACCAACTTGTGGTTTGATTGATTCCTCTGGTAAAGCCATCAACAAGATAGGAAAAGTAGAAAACCCTAGGACATTCAATAAAAATAATTATAAGAATCATCCGTTTCCATGCCGGCACCATGAAAAATTATTACCATGCGGGGGTGCGAAAAATCGTATCCTTTCTTGCACGAACTCAAGGGCTGCTGCAATAAACGACAAAACTACTACCGGTGCGTGCACACAGGATAAACCCTTTGATGATAGGTTTATTGCAAATCTGGTCTCCAGATTTTCCTGTATTTTGTAAATAAAAAAGTAGACGTAAGTAGATTGTAAGGGTAGTATTGTTGCAATCATCGTTGAAGTGAGACGACTCAATAAAATGTAGATAATATTCATTCGTTGTGTTGTCATTTTGAATCGGATGGTTGTGTTGTCAGTTTGAATTGATAACTACAGTGGTGACCCCGACGTGATAGAAACGAAATAGTGTACAAGAAAGGTTAACGACGTGGCATATGAAAATGCAATCGTCCAAATTAATTTTATAATTAACCGCCCTGGTTTATTTTCGGCCAATGTTCTGAAATTTGTGGAGCTAATCACAGTTTCATGTCCAGTCCACGTTGTTAAATCGAAGCGGCAGAGTAACATTGCCATTGCGAGGTTCTCGCAAGTTGAGATGGCTTTTGAAGGAGCGAATCTAACCACGGAGGGATGGAAATACGCATGTGTGATTCAATCGCTAGGTAGGAGAGTTGACGCAGAAGTACGAAGCATTGTAATCTCCAAACCACCCAAGTAGCAATACACAGAGTTGAAAGCAGCGCTCACCAAAAGGCTATGTGCGTTCGAAGAGCAAAAAATGCGTCAATTATTAGAGCTCAAGGAGTTAGGTGATAGGAAACCAAGTCAGTTTCTACGCCATCTGAGAAAAGTAGCAGGTTCATTGATTTCCGATGAAATACTCCGTGCTATGTGGTTGAAAAGAATGCCAGAGGATATGAAGCCGGTCCTATTGATTCAAAAAGATATCCAGCTTGATAAAGTTGCAGAGATGCCCGATAAAATCATGGAGATGTCGTCATTTAAGCGAAATTGAGTAGTAGTTTTAGTGACAAAAGCACTAATCCCATGTCCACTTTCAGCAAAAATGATAGCATAAATGCTAGCCAAACAGCTATAGAGGCTTGAGTTCAAGCTATCCGGAAAGAAGGAAGATAAACTGGACTCGTTTGGCCAAGAGATCAGTGAGCTACGATGTCATTCTCATGGCCAAAGCTTCTCACGTAACCGCACCCGTTCCGCATCCCGAAGTCGTTACGCTGCAGGAGGTGTGTGCTGGTACCATGCTCGTTTTGGCCCAAAATCAAATAAATGCACAAAACCATGTAGTTTTGGGTCAGAAAACGCAATGGCTCGTCAGTAATGGTAGCGGACGACATGCGCTTTAATTAATCACGCCGCTTCTTTATAAAAAACATCACCAGCGAGAAAACCTTCCTGATAGGCACTGGTGCAGAGTCATGCGCATATCCTCACATATACTTCACTGCGCTTCGAGAAAGATGTGCTTTTGAGCTTTCCGCGGGGAATGGGAAACGCATAATCCTGACGTTGACCTTTGGCTTACGACGTGATCTTACTTGGCGCTTTGAAACTGCAGATGTAAAAAAAGCTAACAATCGGATTCGATTTCCTGGAGTACTACGGACTTTTGGTAGATCTCAGGAATTGAAAGCTGTTGGACAACACAAACCAGCTGGAAGTGATAGGCCGTTCCGTTATTGGAAAAGTCTTCAGCGTAAAACTGGTGACTAGATCAAAACCATTTCATGAGCTTCTATCAAAATATCCGGAAATTTTGAAGCCAGATGGAGTGCCCGAAGTTAAACACAATACGGTTCATTATGTAAAGAATACTGCAGGACCACCAGTTGCTAGTAAGCCCAGACGGCTAGCACCAGATAAACTTAAAATAGCCAAAACAGAATTCAACAACATGATGGAACTAGGCAATGCTAAACCATCACAAAGCTGCTGGTCTTCACACCTTCATATGCAGCAAAAGGCCAAGAATTAATGGAGACGCTGCGGGGACTGTCCTGGACTCAACGCCAGACTATCCCAGATCGTTATCCCGTTCAACACGTCCACGACTTTTCGCACACTCTTGGTAGCAAAAGGTTTTTTCGACCATTGACTTAGTCAAAGCGTTTCATTAAATCCCGGTGGCTGAAAAAGATACCTGCAAGACAGCAATTACAACACCATTTGGGCTGTTTATATTCCCGTTCATGACATTTGGGCTATGAAACGTAGCGCAAACTTTCCAGCTTTTCATAGATGAAGTACTGCGTGGCATGGATTTATGCAATGCGTATACAGCCTCATCATCAGCAGCAGAACACATTTACCACCTTAAGATCCTCTTTCGCCGCCTGCAAACGTGAAGAGTAGTCATTAATTTTGCTGAGTGCATCTTTAAACAACCGAGCGTACTTTTTGAAAATGGCACTCGACTACCACAAGAAGTTGAAATCTTCAGACGGTAACCACAGCCGAAAATAGGAAAAGATTCACGTCAGTTGTTAGGTATGTTAACTGACTCAAGCTCCATAATGTAGCCTACTCGCAGATAATATCAAGGGGAAATCAACCATATTTTGGACCCCGGAAGCAGAAAAAGCGTTCCACGAAGCAAAAGAACACTTAGCACAAGCAACGTTACTTCCTCACCCAGTACCCAACGCACCACTAGCAATATTCTGCGATGCTTCTTACCTCAGCATTGGTGCAGCACACTTTCCAATGGTCACTGGCAACCATTGGCCTTTTTCTCAAAAAAACTGAAGTCAGCGGATAGTAAATACGCCGCTTATGATAAGGAACTCTTTGCAATTTACGACGCCGTAAAATATTTCCACAATATTGTCGCGTGTTATTGGTTCGCGGCCTATCATTTTAATGTTCCGGGAAAGTGAAAACGCAATGTCTTTTAATTTAAGTTAGAAGAGTTTATTTAATTAAATAAAATGCACAATAATCAGTTAACACTTTAACTAATTTTAATTTTCACTATTAAAATTAAAATCTAACACTTGTCCATAAATTTTTTATCGCAATTGTCTTCTAAATTACTTCACTATTACGAAACACACTTTGCACTCAAACAATCAATTGTCTTTACTTCGCGTTCCACTATATCGCAGTTTTCTTATCGCGGTCAAATGAATGATGATCCCCCCATTCATTCAGCTCGCCTTTATATAGGGTCTCTACCTATTCACCCATTTCTCGTTTATTGGCGAATGTTCTAGCTGGTAGATTCGAGAAAATTAATGAATGGAGTGACGTCACTTGCAGATGTTGATCATACTTGTTGGGTTCTCGTGGTTTCGAGTGAATTCGTGTTCTTCATTGTTGTGAAAACAATTGCGACAGTAGCTCGCAGAATTATTTGTACATGTAACACTGCCCCCACCTCAGTTCTTTTCGCCCCGAAAAGATGTGTCGCCAGTTGTAGTCAATTCTCCCTGGGTGTAATATGGGGCAAGACGGTCCAGATGCACGATTTTCATTTTAGCTCTCGGCTTACGATGTTCCTGTATTCGGTATACGACGTCGTTGATTCGCTTTGTAACTCGGTATGGTCCCTCCCAATTATGTTGCAACTTTGGAGACCTACCCTTTCGCCGTTGCGGGTTATAAAGCCACACCAAGGCATCTTGCTGGAAGCCAGTAGAATTAGCCTTTAGATCATACCTGGTCTTCATGCGGTCAGTAGCCGATTCGAGGTGTTTTCGCACTGTCCGATGTATCTGGTTCAACCGTTGTCTTAGATCACTTGCGTACTCCGAGACCGTTTGGGGTTTCTCAGGGGGTGTTCCGAACTTTATATCAGCTGGCAAACGAATAGTCTTTCCAAAAATGACTTTGGCTGGGGCTTGGCCCGTCGACGCATGTTCAGCGGCTCTATACGCCATCAAAAATAGTGGGATATGTCGGTCCCAGTCCCTCTGGTTCTCGTCAACCATTTTGGCAAGGTGTTTATTGAGCGTGCCGTTGAAACGTTCGACCATTCCATCGGATTGGGGATGCAGCGGTGTTGTCCTCGTTTTCCGTATTCCGAGCAGCTCGCACATTTCGCCAAAAACTAGTGACTCGAAGTTTCGGCCTTGATCCGAATGTAGTTCGCCAGGTACGCCGTACCTACTGACCCAATTTAACACTAGCTGTTCAGCTACGGTAGTTGCTTCCTGGTTGGGAATGGGGTAGACCTCGGGCCACTTGCTGAAATAATCGGCTACAACCAGCGTGTATCGATTTCCCCATTCAGATTCAGGAAAGGGTCCAGCGATGTCAACAGCAATCCTTTCAAACGGTACCCCTACGTTATAGGTTTGCATTTGTCCTCTCAGTCGTCGCTTTGGGCCTTTGACGGAAGCGCAAATTGTGCATCTGCGACACCAGTCCTCTACGTCTTCTCGAGCGTGGAGCCAGTAGAACCGTTCCCGCAATTTCGCTAAGGTCTTGTTAACACCAAGGTGGCCTCCCGAGGATCCTTCATGCATTTCCTTAACCACATCGTGGATTCGGATTTTGGGTAGTATAGTTTGCATCCTATAGGAGCTGCCATCCGCCGTTTCCCATTTCCGCTTGAGTACGCCACCCTCCACCTGAAGGGAGTTCCATTGTGCCCAATAGCTTTTCAGGGTTGCGCCATGCGTTGAAACGTCCTTCCACTCAGGTCGCCCAGTCGTCTCCTTCCATACGAGCAATGGTCCGATGTCTTCATCGGCTAGCTGGGCATTTCGAATCTCCTCCGATGACCAACCTTCATCGAATTCAGCCGTTATCAGTCGCAGATCAACGGGCGGCTCCTTTTCCTCAATCCGTCGGCAATGCTTGCAGTTAGCTGGACATGGGCGACGAGATAGGGCGTCAGCATTTCCATGAACTCCGCCCTTTCGATGAACAATTTCGTAGTCGTACGACTGCAATCTTTCGATCCATCTCGCAACTTGTCCCTCGGAGTTTTTGAAGTTAAGTAGCCATCTCAGCGATGCATGGTCCGTTCGAAGAACAAATTTCTGGCCATATAGGTACTTGTGGAACTGCTTGGTGGCCTCTATTATAGCCAATAGCTCCTTCCTGGTCACACAGTAGTTCCTCTCACTTTTTGAAAGAACTCGACTGTAATACGAGAGGACTCTTTCTTCGCCATTGATCTGCTGGGAGAGTACAGCTCCAATACCGCCGTTGCTTGCATCAGTGTCAACTACAAACATTTTTCCGGGTTTCAGATACGCCAGCACGGGTGATTCACACAGCCTTTCCTTCAGGGTCTCAAAGGCTGTCTGGCATTGTTCGTTCCAGACATACGGACAATTTTTCTCGGTTAGCTGATGGAGACACTTAGCTATTTTGGCAAAGTCTTTGACGAATCTTCGATAGTAGGTTGCCAGACCCAGGAAACTTCGTAGTTGGCGCTTGTTGTTTGGTGATGGCCAGCTTTTCACGGCTTCAATCTTCTCAGGGTCTGTTTTGACCCCTTCTGCTGATACGACATGTCCCAGGTATTTTACTTCAGCTGCGAAAAGAGTACACTTGTCGGGACTAAGCTTCAAATTTGCCAGTCGCAGTCTGGAGAAAACCTCTTCTAAGTTCCGCACATGCTCTTCGAACGTTCTCCCGATGACGATGATGTCATCTAGGTACACCAAGCAGGTTTTCCAGGTTAGACCACGTAGCACGTATGCCATCAAGCGTTCGAAAGTAGCTGGAGCATTGCAAAGCCCAAATGGCATCACCACAAACTGCCACAATCCGGTCCCAACTGAGAATGCGGTCTTCTCTCGGTCCTTCTTGTCGATTTCTACCTGCCAGTAGCCACTCTTGAGATCGAGTGTAGAAAACCATTTTGCGTCGGCTAAAGTGTCCATGATGTCATCGATGCGTGGGAGCGGGTAACTATCTTTCTTAGTGACGTCGTTGAGCTGCCTATAGTCGACACAAAAACGAGTACTACCATCCTTTTTCTTTACTAGAACTACAGGCGCGGCCCATGGACTGACAGGTTCAATAACGCCTTGTTTTTCCATGTCCGAGATCAGCGCGCTCACTTCTCCTTGTTTGGCTATAGGGAGGCGTCTGGGTGCTTGTCGAATCGGCTTGGCTCCCTGTGTATCTATGACGTGAGTTACCAGACTCGTTCGGCCTTGGTCATCCGGGCTTGTTGAGAAGATGTCACTGTACTTGGTGACCAGATCAGAGGCTCGTTTGAATAGCTGCACTGGCAATTTGACTTGCTTCAATATTGCAGACGTGGATTCCCGGGCTTTGTCTGTGTCTTGCCTCCTTTTCCAATGATGGTTGTGAGAAGCTTCCAAAGAGGTGATGGTGGAAACAGGCTGGCAGCTGCCGATGACTTCTCCCGCTTTGATGCTCGTGGTTGAGTCTGCGGTGTTAAGGACTCTAACCGGCACATATCCGTTCCTTAAAGATCTTACAAGGCTTCGTCCTACAATCAAGCTGCGCAATGCGGATGTCTTCGTTGGCTCTATCAGATAAGATCAGTGGTCTCCAGAATCACCATCAAGCTTGGCCCATACAATGCTTTCGGAGGAATTCGGTACATCAGTGTCAGTACATACCACTACATTCATCTTGGGGATTTGGACGCTGGGATCCTCCATCAGTACTTCGACATTCTGCCATTTCAATACACGTTTGCCCAAGTCTAACGTGATTCCATGTGGTCGGAGAAAATCCATTCCGAGAATGCAGTCATCCATAATGTTCGCGACCAGAAAATTATGTCGGAACACAAGGTCTCCCAACTGTATCTGGAGGTTGACCTCTCCATGAACAGGTGCAGTTTCTTCCGTAGCTGTCCGTAGTGAGAAAATTCTGCCCTTGTGAATTTGTTGCTGTCTAACTAGGTCTGGTCGGATAATCGATCGGGTAGCACCAGTGTCGATTGTTATGGTGCAGTGTTCTCCGTCAATTTGACCCGGAAGGCATAAGTCTGCTTCTCCACGATCTAGTCTTGACACGGTGATGGTGGTGCTGGGGACGTCGATCCTCCTAGCCAACCTCTGCCCCACGAAGTTGGCTCTTACATGTTTCCCGACCCCTCTGTTTGAAGGGCTTCCATTCTGGGCTCCTGACTCGGTCTGGATCTCCTCCTAGCTGCACACCCTGGACAATAGCTCGGTTTTCTTCGCTTCTTGCAGTCTCTTTGCAAGTGCCCCTTCTCTCCGCAATTCCAGCATCTAGGCGCACCATTTACATGCGGGTCTCGCTCGATTTCCACGCGTTCACACCTGCACTCGTCTGTCACTACTTCACGAACCCGGGCAGTGGTACGAGTCACATTTTTCGCTGCCTCAAAGTTCAGACTGTAAGCCAATGCGTCCTTAACCGTTTGCTTTTGAGCTAAACGCACGGCTTGTTGCAATTCCGGGTCCTTTAGTGCGCTGATGAATGCCTCTGTCGCTGCATCATCTCGATGTTCTGGGTCGTAGGCTGGGTAAGCCAAAAGTGCTAGTCGCTCAATGTCTTGGGCTAGCTGCTGTAGGGTTTCACCAGGCTTCTGCACCCGATGCCTTAGCTGTGACCGATAAATCTGCTTTAGATGATCATCTCCATAACGCATGTCGAGCGCATTCATTATAGCATTCGAGTTTGAGTGCAATTCAACGGGGATCGTCTGCAACAGCTCGGCAGCTGGGCCTCTTAGAGCAAGAATCAATGCAGTTGCTCGTTCCTGCTCATTCCAGTGATTTATGCGAGCGGCTGCTTCAAACTGGTTTTTGTAAATAGTCTAGACCGTTTGCCCATCGAATATTGGTGCTTGTACATTTCTAGATGAGCTTTGCGCTGCGGTTATAATTGGGGCTGGTGGGGCGGTTACTACTGCCTTTGCTGCTTCCAATTCCTTTTTCATGTTTTCCATCTCATTGTTGATTCACTCCTCAACCTGGCTGACCTTTTCCTCAACGCCTTTAATTTGCTTGTTGAGACTACCGAGCTCCGCTTTTATTTCGGTTGACTGTTTCTCCAGCTTCTGTGTGATGTCTGCCTTGATGTCTGCTTTGATTTCGATTGCTTGTTGGTCCAGCTTCGCTGATTGTTCGTTTAGCTTCGCAGCTAAACTGGATGTCTGTTCATTTAGCTGCGCTGATTGTTCGCTTAGCTTCGTTGATTGTTCATTTAACTTCGCAGCTAAACTGGATGTCTGTTCATTTAGCTGCGCTGATTGTTCGCTTAGCTTCGTTGATTGTTCATTTAACTTCGCAGCTAGACTGGATGTCTGTTCATTTAGCTGCGCTGATTGTTCATCTAGCTTCGCAGTCAGACTGGATGACTGTTCATTTAGCTTCGCTGATTGTTCATCTAGCTTCGCAGTCAGACTCGATGACATCAGCATTAACATTTGCATTAGCGCATTTTCTGGCTCTTTCGATTTTGGTGTTTCTACTCCTCCACCTTCTGCGCCTTTTTCCGCATCTGAGAACTCACCCGAATCCAGATTCACGCCTTCCGACTCGATCGCGTCCTGCAAGCGTGCAATCAGTGTGGCCTTTGTACCTTGCGTAGCCAGATTTCGCTGTTCTAGCTCTTCCTTGAGCTCCGACATGGTCAATTCATTGATTCTTAGATGCAAGTTTCGTGGCATTTTTATTGTATTGGCTTTTTGTTTTTTTTCAACAGTTTTTACGTTAGATTTCACAACTGTGCAGTTTAAAAATGTTTAAATGTTTTCACTTTTCGAAATTTTCTATCTCACTTCTCGACACCACTGTCGCGTGTTATTGGTTCGCGGCCTATAATTTTAATGTTCCGGGAAAGTGAAAACGCAATGTCTTTTAATTTAAGTTAGAAGAGTTTATTTAATTAAATGAAATGCACAATAATCAGTTAACACTTTCACTAATTTTAATTTTCACTATTAAAATTAAAATCTAACACTTGTCCATAAATTTTTTATCGCAATTGTCTTCTAAATTACTTCACTATTACGAAACACACTTTGCACTCAAACAATCAATTGTCTTTACTTCGCATTCCACTATATCGCAGTTTTCTTATCGCGGTCAAATGAATGATGATCCCCCCATTCATTCAGCTCGCCTTTATATAGGGTCTCTACCTATTCACCCATTTCTCGTTTATTGGCGAATGTTCTAGCTGGTAGATTCGAGAAAATTAATGAATGGAGTGACGTCACTTGCAGATGTTGATCATACTTGTTGGGTTCTCGTGGTTTCGAGTGAATTCGTGTTCTTCATTGTTGTGAAAACAATTGCGACAGTAGCTCGCAGAATTATTTGTACATGTAACAATATGATCAAGGGACGAGAGTTCGTTATCTACACTGATCACAAATAAAGAAGGATTCAGGTACATATTAACATGCATAGATCGTTTTACACGCTCACCGGAAGCAGTTCCCATGGAATATCACGAAGGAGAGGCCATTGCAAGAGCATCCTATTCCCACTAGATTTCAAGGTTTGGGGTGCCTTTAAGAGTTACAACAGACCAAGGACGCCAATGTGAGTCGCACTTGTTTAGGGAACCAAATAACCTAACTAGTACCACTCATTTGAGGACAACACCGTATCACCCAGCAGCAAATGGCATGGTCGAACGATTCCACAGGCAACTCAAAGCAGCAATCAAATGTCACAAAAACAATCAATGGACACAAGTCTTCCCCTCAGTACTCAGAAATACGTTGCGCTTGGTAAGAAGACCTCCAATCAACCGTTGCAGAGCTAGTTTATGGCGAACCATTTGGAATACCAGTTGAATTTCTCATAGAATCAAACAAGGACTAAATACTGCAGACCAATTTTGTCCAAGTCCTTCGAGGGCATATCCAGGGTATACAAAGTAAAAGCCTAACTCGACCTGGTGAAAAGAAAACGTTCATATTTCAACATCTCGCCACAACGCAACACGTTTTTATTCGCACTTGCTCTATAAAAAAGTAGCTTCAAATGGCGTATAGTGGTACCTTCAAAGTCGTATCTAGAGCCGGTAAAACTTTCGTGATAGACGTTTGAGGCAAAAATGTTATCATCTAAATTGATAGGTTGAAACCAGCGTACATTGTGGAGAAAACCATGAGCGATAATGACGATTCTGAGCAACAAGAATATACGTAGCACCTCGACTCAATGCCATTGCAAGTGAGAGAAGAGTAGGCTACTGAAACTTAAACTTAATTTTGTGATTCAAATCACTGGTAAGGGGGTGCTGTGGTAGTAATCGTTGCAACCGCCTGTAATAAAACCTCGGAAACCCAATAAAAATATTTAAAAGAATCCCCTAAAAATTAATACCATCATAAAAATTAATACCAGGCGTGGGTGCAATAAAACGTATCCTTTCTTGCACGAATTCAAGGGATAATTACCATGTGCTGGTGCAATAAACGACCAAACTACTTCCAGTTCGTGCACAGAGGATAAACCCTTTAATGATACGTTTACTACACATCTGGTCTCCAGATTTTGCCATATTTTGTAAATATAAAAGTAGACGTAAGTAGATTGTAAGGGTGGTATTGTTGCAAGCATCGTCGAAGTGAGACAAATCAATAAAATATAGATAATATTCATTCATTGTGTTGTCATTTTGAATCCAATGGTTGTGTTGTTAGTTTGAATTGATAATAAGTCCATAAACTACACAACTAAAACAAAATCACTGGATAACTTCAAGTCGAACAAAGATTCTCTAAACTCTGGAGAGGTTCCACACTTCCCAATAGTATATCCCCAAAAGCGAAAAAAATGAGACCTTTGTGTCAAAGAGTCTGGACTTTGAGGAGGGCACATTCGATCTCCTTCAGGCACTTAAAGAAATAACACAAACAAATGAATTTATTTTAGTCAAAAACTTTACAACGTGGATATCAACAGTCAAAAAGAAAAATTGACCATTTTATTCAGTACAAATTTCTAATAAAAGGAGACCAAGTGCCGGTCAATAAATAAGGCACATGAACTTCAGAGCAGTGGGTTGGGATCACCTCCAGAAAAGAAAAGCCAGCCAGCCTTAACAAAGTCAAAGGTTTGGCCATTCAGCTGCCAATTGTGCCACCCATAGCCGTTACGTCAAATGCAAAGAAATTCATGTCCCCGGTGAGTAAAAATTGGCTCAGACAGAGCCGTAAGAAAAATTGTACTGCATCTACTGCATTGTATCCGGTCACCCTATTTCATATTGAAGATGCCCCCGATACAAAAGTTAAATCTATCTCAAAGCCAACACAAGTACACCACAATGTGGTACCTTCTAGCTCCACCGAGCCACGAGGTATCATTTACACTGGCCGCTAGAGAACCAGCAGACAGTACTGTAAATAATGTAAGTAGTAACAATGAGCTGGTGCTTTAAACCTTTCAATAACTTGCTTCAACCAACAAGATTCAAAAATTAACTTTGTTTTTCAACTTTTGGACCTTTCAAATGTATCAAAATAACTAGCCATTCAGCCACATTCCCATGGATGGGCTTCGTCTCATCTCAGTCATCGTCAACTTCACTGTTACTCTACTTCGACTTGACTTTCTCCTTTTATTCATAGTTCAGCAAAAGCTTGACATCATCCTTCTCACTGAAACTCACCTCAATTTACGACACTTAATAATGCTTACAGATTTTGAACTGGTTAATAACGACAGAGTAAACGGTGGTAGAGAAGGTGATACTGGCATATTAGAAAGAAGGCCCTATCTTTCCCCACATGTTAATAAATTCCAATTCAAAAAATTTGAGTTTTTTTAAGTGTCCGCCATCGAAATTTCACTGCCAGATGGGGATAACCTCTTCGTTAACTCGGCCTATGCAACGGAAAGAAACATTCTCAAATTCAAAGAGGAGCTCGATTCCTTGTTTGAAATACTCAAATTGAACAGGCTTTATAATTATTATATTATTTTCGGCGATCTTAATGATCAGCAAATATCAAGGCTATAATGGATAATAGAGGATTAAATTAAATACAGATTCAATCTACATGAGTTGGGGTTCCCAAAAAACCCTCGGATGAATTCATATTTAGACCTTATTTTTATTTATTTTGACACCTAGATACACAAATTCATCCCCATTTTTGATATTGTATTCGCCAAGTGTGATATTTTGGGTGTTGGAAGTATTTTTCCTTGACTTCGTCTTGAGCTTTGTTTTATTCCCATTAATTTGTAGCCCTACCAGCTTTGCTTCGCTGTCAAGTTTGAGGAAAAGTTCTTTAGCGGTTTTTAATGACCGTGACAAAATATTGGTATCGTCCATAAAGGCCACCACTTGTCTTGGCTTGTATAGTAAATGCTCACAAAATTTTATCGAAATCGAATCATAACCAAGTGATATATGGGCATTTCAAATGCATAGAAATACAAAACAAAATGAAGAGCTGGATGGTCTATATTTCAAATTGACCTAGACACCACAATTTACTTCAGATTTTCATGAGAATATCAAGAACAGTGTTTTATTTGCATATATTCGATTGGCTGAGTATTCGGAAAATTGATTTAAAATGATGCAAAATGGCCACGGTTTTGTGTTTATGAAAGAAACCCTTGATCTTCCGAATATAATTGAAGGATTTCTTATATGATCAACGGATTCGTAATTCAAGTTGTTAGCTAATGCTATTAGAAAAGTTGTTTGGAACCCTAGAATGGTTGCAAAGCCCTTCTGGTAGCAGCACTTTTCTGCCTACTCGACTTAATAAAATATGGAAAAATTATTTAAACATTTAATATTTTTCGTTCCCGTTCCCGCATAGTGACCGGTATCACGGGCCACCGCCAAACTGTGCATTTCTGTTGCTGTAGTTGTAGCTCTTCAGGTTGTTCATCAGCCCAAATATGGCAATTCCATTTATTGACGTATCCATTGAGCCAAAAACGTGCTACATCACTGAACAAAATTTCGCGATATAACAGCGGATTTTCATGAGCTGATTTACATAATTCAGCTAAACAATTTGGATACATTCTTGCGGTGTAAGTCTTTCCATGATGATTTGTCAAACAATACTGAATAAAAATTACATTACAGTTTGACAGGAGTCACGCCTATTGAAAATCAAACCTCATAATGAATCACTCTTTATATATACACCCCACGAAATAATGATAAGACCAACACACAAAACTGCAATAATACACAAATAGAAATAGAGTTGCGTCAGTGCAGTCCACTATGGGATTATACAGATCGGTATTTCCCAAGAACCGGTTTTCGATTTTTGTTTTCTGCTAATACGTTCGTTTGCGGCGTAATTCAAAAACATTCTAGTGCGAAATATTGATAAGACCAGAAGTGTACGTAAAAATTACAAAGAAATAACAAATCATATAATATTTAATTTCATTTAATTGGGTAAATTGAATTGTATTTTTGGTTACTGTTACAACTAACTTTTATATCGACAGCTGCGCGAATCACACTGAAATGGGTCGAGGAAAGCAATTGACGGAAATAGAACGAGGACAAATTCTCGCCTATCGGAATAGTGGCGCAACAACCAGAGATATAGCATCTCGAATGAATAGAAGTAAGACTGTGGTTATAAATTTCCTGAAACTAAAAGACAACTATGGTAAAAAAAAAGAGTTCAGGAAGAAAGCCAGTGGTGTCTGCCAGAGAAACCAGAGAAATAAGGGCTGGCTTGTAATAAGGGCAACAGCCCGGCAGAAATTCAACGCACTTGAGGACTTCAAGTAGGTGTGAGACGCGTGCAACAAATGGTGAAGGCAGATAGTAAGTTAGAGTATGTCAAACTGGATCCTAAACCTAAATTGACAGCACGCCACAAACAGCGAAGATTGAATTTTGCTGAGAAGTACCAATTTTGGGAAGAGGAATGGACCACAGTACTTTTCAGCGATGAAAAAAAATTCAACCTCGACGGACCTGACGGCCTGCAAAGATAATGGCACGATAAGCGTACAAAAAAGCAAAAAAGGATGGCAAGAAATTTCGGTGGAGGATCTTTAATGGTGTGGGCTGCTATTGAATATTACGGCAAGTCCCCTATATGTTTTATTTCCACAAAAATGAACGCTGTCAAATATGTGGAGTTGCTTGATGACGTACTAATTGATTTAATTGATTTCGGGGAAACACACGGAGCTGAATGGATATTTCAGCAAGGTAATGCTGCGGTGCACACCGCGCGACATACCAAGAACTTTCTAGAATCTCGTGGAATCCCATTACTGGAGTGGCCACCATGTAGCCCGGATTTAAACCCAATTGAAAACATCTGGGCAATACTATCCGAGCGGGAGTTTCACCAAGGTCGTCAATACGACTCCGTCCGAGAGCTACGGGCAGCTGTCAACACTGAATGGAAGAACATTAGTCAGGATACTGTCCAAACAGTTATAACTTCCATGCCACGTCGCCTGCAACACGTTATAAGTAACCGAGGTGCTAGTACAAACTACTAAAACTACTCAAAGACGAATTTTATATACCAAAAGTCGTTAACAGTAACAATGGTCCTATAATTATTTCGCTTGGCAGAATTTTTTGACAGTCATTAAATGAAGTACTGAGTATTGAAGCAATGTTCCTTTATACTACGTGAATTATATAGCAGTAATAAACTACAAAATGTTTTTCTTATATTACATTGACACAGTAATGATTTTTGTCTTGGTCCTATCATTATTTCGTGTAGTGTATATATTCCATATGGGGCTTTCGGTCCTCTATCGGACGTGTCATCAGGTGTCGGATAGAGGGTACCCTAACCAGCTAGCTGGTGCATATGTGGAGAGAAAAAAACCACTCGTGGACCAAAAATCGACAAAGTCGAAGCGCTGATAATGCTCTACTTAGTACTTACTTGTCATGGAACTAGAACAACAGCCTCGGTTCGGATTGGATAAACGGCAACAACTATCGCAACATATAATGAACTATACTTTTTAGAACTTAGAATGTAAGATCATTGAACAGACCAGGTGTACTGCGACAACTTCTGGATGAAATAAAGAAATACAAAGTCGACATCCTCGCAGTCCAAGAAACCAGTTGGTACGGTGAAGACATATTTGACATGCAAACGCCGCCATATTTAAAAACCGAGAACTGCAAAAAAGCCATGAGTTTGAAGTGGCTTGCACTGCTGACACCACATTTAAACAAGTTATCACCGACTTCAAGCTCGTTAACGAAAGGGTATGTGCGATTTATTTCAAGACTAAATTCTTTAATGTCTGGCTGGTCAACTGTCATGTAGTTACAGAAGGCAAGGAAGAGGCAATAAAGGAAGAATTCTACAGCACCCTTGAATGAAATGTCGATGCATTTTCGTCTGGCGACATTTAAGTTATTCTGGGTAACATCAATGCAAAAATCGGCTGAAAAACTGCACATAGAGGAACAACTGGAGGGGACAGACTCCATACAGGGACCAGTGACAACAGACAATGCCTGATAGACTTCGTTACTAGTATAGACTTCATAGCAATGTCCAGATGCTTTCCGTATTGAGACAACCATAAGAGAACATGGGCATCTCCAGGCGGTCACACATTCAAGCAGATTAACCATGTTCTCGTAAAAAAACGAACCGCCATCAGCATTCTCGAAATGCACTCGTTCCGTGGCGCTGGCTGTAATTCGGGCCACTATCGCATGTCCAAGAGCTGTAGACAAGAAAGATCTGTTACGCTAAAGTACCAGAAACACAACGTCTATAACGTCCACAAAGATGTCAGCGCTGAAAAATCGCATCAACTTATTCTCACAGTAAGATATGCGGTAACAGGAGTGGCCAAAGAGATCTTGGGGCACCAGAAAAAGAAAAGTAGGAATGACTGTTACGACGAAGAGTGCGAAGAAGCAATTAAAAGAAGAACAATAAAAAACCATCTGACAACAAGCTTAAAAATATGTGCTAAAGAAAGAAACGACTGACCATTAATACTAAGATCCAACAGATAAACAAAAACATGACTCTACATGAAGTAAGATCGGCTTTTCCCTCTATTGAACAACTAAGAGGTGCGTTAAATGCACAAGGAGCAATCATAGGCAACACAGTTGAAATTAAGAACAGATGGCTCCAATATTTCTAGAAGCTATTCGCAGCGCCCTCAACAACCACTGAAACTATGAACATTCTAAAAGTAGCGCAAGAAGACCTAGTCTCACCATGAACCAGAGACGAGGTACAGGTAGCAGTGCGGGATCTCAGAAAAAGTAAGGGTCCGGAAATAAATGGAATACCAGCAGAACTGCTCCAGAGCGGGGGTCCCCATCTAAATCGACTAATATTCAGACTATGGCCAGAAGAGCAGCTACCCGAGGACTGGCGAAAAAGTATACTATGTCCGGTACACAAAAAGGGGGACAAGTTAAGGGGTGAAAATTATACAGGCATTTCTCTACTGTGCATGCCTTATAAAGAGTTCTCTAGAATTATAGAAAGAAAATTAAAGCCGTACTATGAAAGTATTGTAGGAGAGTATCAGGGAGGCTTTAAAAGTGAACGGTCTACAAAAGACCAAATATTCTCAGTTAAGCAGGTGGTCAAAAAGTGCTGGGAATATAATATCGATGTGCACCGACTCTTTGTGCACTTCAAGCAAGCATACAACAGTGTCGATAGAAATGTGCTGTACAAAATAATGCTTAACTTTAGCGTCCCAACAAAACCAGTCCGTATGGTCGTGGTCACGATGCGAAACACAAAGTCCCAGGTCAAAGTAAACGATAAACTAACGGACAGCTTTACAATAGCATTAGGCTGACAATAAGGGAGTGGGTTCGTCCCAATGCACTTTAATATTGCACTTGTACATCAGCTGGCACCTCGGGTACACTAATCATAAGTCCACACAATTGTTAGCATATACTGATGTCGTCAATATTATGGCAGGTTCAATCTCAGATGCCAAAGGAGTATTACTGACCTTGGAATCTGAAGTAACCCAAATTGGTCTATGTGTTAATGAAACGAAAACTAAATTGCATGACTCAAACGAGGAAGAAAGCTTCAGTTCAACAAAATCTGACCGCAGACGACTATAACCTTGAAAGTGTGGACGACTTAATATACTTTGGAGCCAATCTGAATAAAATAGATATCGAAGAAGACGAGATTGGACGCCACAAATGAAGCCTATTACATTGTACTTCCCGTTCTAAGGTCCAAAGTTGTGCAGAGGCAAAATAAGCTCCGTATTTATAAAACACTAGTCAAACCTGTGCTGTTATATGGAAGCAAAACATGGTTCCTGACGAGCGAGTCCGAAAACATATTTGAACGCTAAGTGCTCCGGAAAATCTATGGCCCGATGAATCAAGGAACAGAGTGGAGACTACGCTACAAAGATGAGTTGCATGAACTTTTTCACGAATCACCTCTATCTGCTTGCGTGGAGTTGCGTAAATTGCAGTGAGCGGGCCATATAGAAAGAATGGAAGAAAACCAGCTATCCAAAAGAGCATTCAAGAGTAGAGTACAAGGTAGGCATCGAGCGGGAAGACCGAGGGATCGATGGGAAGACACGATAGAAGCTGGCAGCAGACCCCTGTTGGGAGTGAACAACTGGCAGGCAAGGTCACGGAACCGTGATGATTGCTAAGTTGAGTGGCCACCATTGGAGGTGCCTAGGATGACTCTTCACCTCTCTGGCTGGTGGCGCCACTCAAAAGGAGGCAACATTGATTGGCCACCCAGACCTCTAGATTTGATGATAGTTTAGGGTTTATTTTAAAAGCAAAGTTTACGCCAGCAAACCTCAGACCATCGATAAGGTCAAGGCAAGCATTCGTGCCAAAATCATCGCTATACCGGACGAGATACTTGAAAAGGTGATAGAAAATACAGCAAAAAGGGCATATTTTGCTGCGGCCATTTGATTGGTGTTTTATTCAAAAACTAGTCGAAATAAATTGCAAGGACTAGAGTAAATATAAGAGACTTTATAAATAGAAAACGGTTGTATTTTTCAGTTATTCAATGTTTACATACCAAAATAAAAAAAGGCGCACCCTGGATATACAGTTTATATATATACATATATATATATATATATATATATATATATATATATATATATATATATATATATATATATATATACATATATACATATACATATATATATATATATATATATATATATATATATATATATACATATATATATATATATATATATATATATATATATATATATATATATATATATATATATATATATATATATATATATATATATATATATATATATATATATATATATATATATATATATATATATATACATATATATATATACATATATATATATACATATATAAATATATGTATATACGAGGTGTGTTCAAAAAGTATCGCGAATTTTGAATTTTCGCGGGTTACGTATATTCGAATTTTGATTTTTTTGTGGCGTTATGTTGGTACTCATGTCTGTCACTTATGCCGACAAGCTCGGCCATTTTGAATGTTCACTTGCTTGGTGATAGCTGCTTTACTTGCACGTGTTTTCAATCGTCTTCGATTTTTACTTATTCAAAAAAATGGATCAAAGAACGTGTATCAAATTTTGTGTGAAAAACGAAATTAAGTGCGCGGATGCATTCCGAATGTTGACTGTGGCATACGGAGAAGCTACCTTGGACCGAAGCAACGTTTATCGGTGGTACAAAATGTTTTTAGAAGGCCGAGAAGATGTGAACGACGAAGAGCGTGCCGGACGCCCGAGCACTTCAACAACAGACGAAAAAATTAATGAAGTGGAGAAAATGGTATTGGCCAATCGTCGAATCACCGTTAGAGAAGTTGCTGAGGACCTAAACATATCGATTGGCTCGTGCCATTCGATTTTTATCAACGATTTGGGCATGAGACGGGTCGCCGCGAAATTCGTACCAAAATTGGTCAATTGCGACCAAAAACAGCAACGCATGAACATTGCTAATGAGATGTTAAACTCTGTCCGCGACGAACCAAATTTGCTCCAGAGGGTCATAACTGGTGACGAATCGTGGTTTTATGGTTATGACGTGGAAACCAAAGCTCAATCATCTCAATGGAAGCTGCCGCATGAACCAAGACCGAAAAAAGCGCGCCAAGTTCGGTCGAATGTGAAAGTTTTGCTGACAGTTTTCTTCGATTGCAGGGGCGTGGTGCATCATGAGTTCTTGCCACAGAGAAGAACGGTCAATAAGGAATATTACCTGCAAGTTATGCGCAATTTGCGCGAAGCAATCCGCCAGAAACGCCCGGATTTGTGGGAGAACAAAAATTGGCTTTTGCACCACGATAACGCCCCTGCTCACACATCGTTGCTTGTGCGCGACTTTTTGGCCAAAAACAACACACTAATGATGCCGCAGCCACCGTATTCCCCAGATCTGGCCCCCTGTGACTTTTTCTTGTTTCCTAAACTGAAGAGGCCCATGAAAGGATGACGTTACGCTACGCTTGACGAGATAAAGACGGCATCGAAGGAGGAGCTGAACAAGATTTTAAAAAATGATTTTTTGAAGTGCTTCGAAGATTGGAAAAACCGTTGGCACAAGTGTATAATATCTCATGAGGATTACTTTGAAGGGGACAAAATAGATATTCATGAATAAATAAATAATTTTTGAAAAAAAACAAAATTCACGATATTTTTTGAGCACACCTCGTATATCTATATATGCATACATATACACATATATCTATATATGCATATATATATGTATATATATATATATATATATATATATATATATATATATATATATATATATATATATATATATATATATGTATAAACATATATATATAAACATATACATATATATATATATATATATATATATATATATATATATATATATATATATATATATACGAGAACGGTTCAAATATGATGGAGAAAAACGCTGTGGATGGCGCGTATGTATGTTTTGAAGGTCGTGGCTTGAGTACGTGATAGCTGGGTCCCTTATGAACAGTGTGGCGTAGTTTTCGTCGAGAGTGCATGTTTTACGCGCGTGTACGTCAAGTGCTGACCACCATTGCGCAACGTATTGTCATTCGTTTTTTAGTGTGGGAAAGCGTTAAAAACACGGACATTTTTCTGCGTTTGCGAAATTAGTTTGGTAGTGAGTGCCTGAATAGGGCTGCTTTGTTTAAATGGGCCAAAGCGTTCAAGGATGGTCACGAAACCGTCGAGAATGAGCTGCACAATCGTCGGCCGCGAACCAGCATCACACCAGACAATATTTGCTGCAAAGAACACCTCATTTTGGAGGACCGTAGAATTAATGTTCGAGACATTTCGGCTGAACTCGGCATCAGTATTGGTAGTGTAGAGTCTATCATCAACGAACATCTTGAATATTGCAAAATAACGGCGTGATGGGTTCCTAAACTGTTTAACTTCGAGCGAAAATTCATGCGGTTAGAAGTTTGTCGCCGCTTGCTGACACAATGCGAGGCGAGGAGCGACGGGTTTTCAATGCAAATCTTTACTACAGACGAGACATGGGTACACTATTACACTTCCGAAAGCAAGGTGTCGTCTAAAGAGTGGAGGAAGAAGGAGGAAGGGCCACCAGTCAAAGCGAGGACAACCAGGTCCTTGGGTAAGGTTATGTGTAGTGTGTTCTGGGACCGGCGCGGCGTGCTGTACGTCGATTTCCTGCGCACCCAGCGTTCCATCAGTGCTGCATACTACACTTACCTTCTGAAAACACACGTGAAACCCGCTAAGGGAAGTAGCATTCCAGCGCAAAGTGTGATTCTCCAGGATAACGCGCCCTCATACCATGCGTCCCGCGCTTGATATAATATAGAAATTGGAGTGGGAGGTATTGGAACACCCCCCTACAATCCGGATTTATCATCTTGTGACTGCCACATATTTGGACCACTGAATAAAGCCCTCGGAGGTCAAATATTCAGTGTTTGACAAATTTAACCATGTAGAGGTACACAATTGAACAGCGCGTTAAGGTTGTTGAAGCCTTTTACGAATATGGGCGTTCAAATCAAAATATATTTCGTGCACTTCGTAATTTGTTTGGTCGGCATAATCGCCCAAACGTGTCCACAATTGGAAGGATTGTGAGCAAATTTCAGCAAACCATGTCTGTAGAAATGTGAAATCACCTGTGCACGCTCGCCCTGTTCGTGCTACGGAAAAACATTGCTGTTGTTTACGATAGTGTGGCAGAAGAGCCGTCAACCTCGATTCGTCATCGTCGCGATATGATAAGGGAATTCTTGTGGCCAGAAATTGAGGTTTTGCACCTGGACGATATGTGGTTCCAACGGAATGGTGCCACTTGCCACACAGCCAACGAAACAATTGCACTTGTGCCCGAGAAATTCAATGGTCATGTTATCTTGCATTGTGGCGATGTTAATTGGCCGTCACGATTTGACACAGTTAGACTTCACAGTCAAGCAGGTACTTTGAAAATGCTGGGAGTTCAACATAGATGTACATCAAATTGTCGTTAACTTCAAGCAAGCATAAGACAGTATTGATCGTAACGTACTGTACCAAATAATGCTTTGCTTTGCTATCCTAGCTAAATTAGTCCGTCTTACCAAAACGGCAATGCCGCTGATGATCTCCCAAGTCCGCATCAATAACCAGCTCACTCACCGATGCCTTTGACATAGATATCGGACTGAAGCTGGGAGATGGGCTGGCCCTATTGCTATTCAATTTGGCTCTGGAGTACGTCATAAGGTAGCTAGCTGTCGATACGCTTGGTACATTACTATACAAGTCGAGCCAAGTAAAAGCCTATGCGGACAACATCAACATTTTTTCACGGTCATTATAAATTACCAAACAACTTTTCCTGAAACTCGACAGCGAAGCAAAACTGGTAGGGCTACAAATCAATGAAAATAAAACAAAGCTCATGACGCAGTCGAGGAAAAATACCTCAAATATACACATTATCACACTTGGCAAATACAGTGTCGAAAATGTTGGCGAATTTGTGAGTCTAGGCACCAAAATAACGAAAACGTGTAATGAAAGAGACGAAATACCCCGAAGAATACAGCTCTTAAATAAAAAAAAAAACCATTCAATCTTGACGATCATAAAGACCAGCTGCATACACAGGAAAACAAAGCTCTAAGTATACAAATCTGTGATAAGACCTGTGTTATGCTACGGGTGTGAAACATGAACCCTAACCCAAGCATACAAAATGGGTCAGGCTGTAAAGGGAACTCTACAGGGGGACGGGAGAGTTCACCCCGGATAATATAGGTGCGGTGATGCTCGAATCGGTTGACAAATGGAACCAGGTGGCACATTATGCTCGGGCAGTCCTAAAATATAAAAGGGGCTCACAGCAATCGGGGGCGTTGGGGATGGGGGATCGCTTTTCTGGCACTTCCTCTTCCCCTCTCCCCTCCCGCTAGGAGAGGGATCCCCAGATTGAAGGCGCCTCACGGCGTAACAAAACGAGAGATGGCCCGCAGTAATGTTTCAAACGGTTCCAGGCTGGGTTCTCAGGTTGACAGGGGAGGTGTTTAGTGGGTAGTCCAGCCGCATTCTTGCACGCATGGGAGTCTCACACTCTGTGCATAAATGGCATTCACCTTCCTTCCACAAAAAAAAACAAAAGCTCCCGCAAATATATTGAACGCTTCTTTTGAGCGACGCGAATAATCTGAGCGAAGCTAGATGGGGACCAATGGCGAATTCGATGGAACCGTAAGCTGTATGAAATTTTTGACAAGCCGGAGGTCGACATGAATCGTATGGATGAACAACGGATACCCATAAAGGTATTCGTTGGGACAGCTGAAGGCCGGAGACCAATAGGAAAATCATGGAAACGCTGGTCTTACTCGGTCGACGAAGACAGTTCATCACTGCTCGGATTTTGAAATTGGAGGACACGGTTAATGGACCGAGACAGTTTGAGGCGCTATTTGCAGGAAGCGAAATCCCGAGTGGGGCTGTAGTGCTAAGAAAAAGATATATATATATATATATATATATATATATGTATATATATATGTATATATATATATATATATATATATATATATATATATATGTATATATATATATATATATATATATATATATATACATACAGATTACTCGCGTCGCTCAAAAGAAGCGTTCAATATATTTGCGGGAGCTTTTGTTTTTTTTTTGTGGAAGGAAGGTGAATACCATTTATGCACAGAGTGTGAGACTCCCATGCGTGGAAGAATGCGGCTGGACTAACCACTAAACACCTCCCCTGTCAACCTGAGAACCCAGCCTGGAACCGTTTGACACATTACTTCGGGCCAGGTCTCGTTTTGTTACGCCGTGAGGTGCCTTCAATCTTGGGGATCCCTTTATATATATATATATATATATATATATATATATATATATACATATATATATATATATATATATATATATATATATATATATATATATATATATCTTCTTCTTAGCACTACAGCCCCACTCGGGCTTTCGCTTCCTGCAAATAGCGCCTCAAACTGTCTCAGTCCATTAACCGTGTCCTCCAATTTCAAAATCCGAGCAGTGATGAACTGTCTTCGTCGACCGAGTAAGACCAGCGTTTCCATGATTTTCCCATTGGTCTCCGGCCTTCAGCTGTCCCAACGAATACCTTTATGGGTATCCGTTGTTTGTCCATACGATTCATGTCGCCAGCCAATTTCAGCTTCTGGAGTCTTGAGACCTCCGGCTTGTCAAAAATTTCATACAGCTTACGGTTCTATCGAATTCGCCATTGTTCCCCATCTAGCTTCGCTCAGATTATTCGCGTCGCTCAAAAGAAGCGTTCAATATATTTGCGGGAGCTTTTGTTTTTTTTTTTGTGGAAGGAAGGTGAATGCCATTTATGCACAGAGTGTGAGACTCCCATGCGTGCAAGAATGCGGCTGGACTAACCACTAAACACCTCCCCTGTCAACCTGAGAACCCAGCCTGGAACCGTTTGACACATTACTTCGGGCCAGGTCTCGTTTTGTTACGCCGTGAGGCGCCTTCAATCTTGGGGATCCCTTTCCTAGCGGGAGGGGAGAGGGGAAGAGGAAGTGCCAGAAAAGCGATCCCCCAGCCCCAACGCCCCTGGTTGCTGTAAGTCCCTTTTATATTTTAGGACTGCCCGAACATAATGTGCCACCTGGTTCCATTTGTCAACCGATTCGAGCATCACCGCACCTATATTATCCGGGATGAACTCTCCCGTCTCCCTGTAGAGTTCCCTTTGCAGCCTGACCCATTTTGTATGCTTGTGTTAGGGTCCATGTTTCACGCCCATAGCATAACACAGGTCTTATCACAGATTTGTATCCTTAGAGCTTTGTTTTCCTGTGTATGCAGCTGGTCTTCATGATCGTCAAGATTGAATAGTTTTTTAGGGTTTTGTAAAATAATTTTACAAAACCCTACTAGTTTCGCGACCAGTCTGTCCGTCTGTCCGTCCGTCCGTCCGTCCGTGTGTCACAGCAGTTTTTCTCGTGACCCCCGAAAAAAAATTTCATTGAAGGTAGGCGATATGGGTATCAAATGAAAGGTCTTGATGAGAACTTTTCAAAACTGGTCTTAGTTTGGCAAAATTTGCTTCGAGGGGCGCACAGGGAGGGGAAATACACGAAAAATTTGTGTCCCCCCCCCTCGCGATTGGACACCTGTGATCCGAAAAATCTGAAAAAAATCAGGGATGTAGGCCTTGGTGCGTACAACAACAACAAATACGTGAGAAGTCGCATTTCGCTCAACTTTGTTAGTAATAGTATGATTTATCGATTTTATGTTTTCTTGAATAAAATATTAACGGTACCCTTAAGATTCAATGAAATTCAGGGCGTAGATGTCTATTTATAAGATTGATCTATCCCGAAAGTTTCATAAAGATTGAATCATATTTAGCGAAGTTATAGCGGTTTGAATTTTCCTGTATTACTATGGAACAATATGCGCTGCATGTATTACTATGGCAACATATGGCTATGGAACAACATGCGCTTTTTACCGACTCAGACACTACAGTTTTGCTAGGATTTGCATGAAAATTTCAGGAATGATAGGTGTCATGTATATCTTTGAGAATCGGTTCAGCTAGTGGTATCAGTAATCGTAAAACAAGATAGTGGCTGTTTTAAATGCGAAGATTGAATAATTTGGAGTTATTTTTTCCCAACTTCAACGTTTAAGGTGCATGCTTTGAACACTTGATTCAATTTAATGAACGACTGAAGATGAGAACCTACAATTAATGCTCATAAGTGAAACAAGTCAAGGAGGTGGGAGAGAGCTCCTAGCAAAAGGGTTTTGTAACCATTCTAGGATTCGAAAAAATTGGCCATGAATCGACGATTTCAGCACAGGAGAGTGGCCCCTGAAAAAAAAATTCATCAAACGTAGCCGGTATGAGTTTGAAATGAAAGTTTTCATGGGAGCTTTTCAAAACAGTTGTTAAACTGTCAGTTTTTGCTTCAGTCGGGGCACAGGGGGGAAATACATGAAAAATGTGTTTCCTCCGTCGCGGATGGACATCTGAAATCATTATCAAGGGAGACATTTATGAGTATAACAATACCAAAAACCTCAGAAGTCGAAATTCATTGAACTTTGTTAAAAATAGTATGATCTTCGCATTTCATATTTTCTCCAATAAAATCGTCTTTGACATGTTTCTTGATTTGATTCGATCTGGTGACTGCATTTTGTAAATTGAATACAAAACCCTTCTGACATGAGCGTAGGTCTGTTTACCCAACTTGTTTTATTTAAGAGCTGTATTCTTCGGCGTATTTCGTCTCTTTCATTACACGTTTTCGTTATTTTGGTGCCTAGATTCACAAATTTGCCAACATTTTCGACACTGTATTCGCCAAGTGTGATAATGTGTATATTTGAGGTATTTTTCCTCGACTGCGTCATGAGCTTTGTTTTATTTTCATTGATTTGCAGCCCTACTAGTTTTGCTTCGCTGTCGAGTTTCAGGAAAAGTTGTTTGGCAGTTGTTAATGACCGTGACAAAATGTTGATGTCGTCCGCATAGGCTATTACTTGGCTCGACTTGTATAGTACTGTACCTCGCGTATCGACAGCTAGCTACCTTATGACGTACTCCAGAGCCAAATTGAATAGCAATGGGGCCAGCCCATCTCCCAGCTTCAGTCCGATATCTATGTCAAAAGCATCGGTGAGTGAGCTGGTTATTGATGCGGACTTGGGAGGTCGTCAGCGTCATTGCCATTTTGGTAAGACGGACTAATTTGGCTAGGATAGCAAAGCAAAGCATTATTTGGTACAGTACGTTACGATCAATACTGTCATATGCTTGCTTGAAGTTAACGACAATTTGGTGTACATCTATGTTGAACTCCCAGCATTTTCAAAGTACCTGCTTGACTGTGAAGTCTAACGGCGTCAAATCGTGACGGTCAATTAACATCGCCACAATGCAAGATAACATGACCATTGAATTTCTCGGGCACAAGCGCAATTGTTTCGTTGGCTGTGTGGGAAGTGGCACCATCCCGTTGCAACCACATATCGTCCAGCTCCAAAACCTCAATTTCTGGCCACAAGAATGCCGTTATCATATCGCGACGATGACGAATCGAGGTTGACGGCTCTTGTGCCACACTACCGTAAACAACAGCAATGTTTTTCCGCAGCACGAACAGGGCGAGATATATAGATATATATATATATATATATATATATATATATATATATATATATATATATATATATATATATGCATACATATATACATATATATATATATATATATATATATATATATATATATATATATATATATGCATACATATATATATATATATATATATATATATATATATATATATATATATATATATATATATATATATATATATAGATATATATATATATATATATATATATATATATATATATATATGCATTCATTGATATGTATGTAAATTATATAATAGTCTCCGCAATAGATAAATTTACCTAGAAAGGGTCTTTAAATGTCAAAATGCTTGCTACAGATTTATTTAAGCAATAGCAGCAAAAAATAATGCATTTTTAGGGTAATGGATCTACAAATCCAAATGCTTAGTAAGACTTAGTGTGCATTTCAAAAAAATGGAAGTAGTGGTCGCTTTGCGATTACTAAAATCGCGCTACAGACCAGTGAATTATATTCTTTTCCTTAACTAGAAACGAATCCACATGCATTTCTTACAACACTGATTAATTGTTATGTCATTTAAAAATTAAGAGGTATGCAACAATTACCTGAAAATTTCTTTGATAAGCTCTCGATAAAAAATCCACTAGCCCGACGCCTGATATCCGTTGAGGGTAAACAGCATAAGCTTCCAGTTACCAATTATGTTTCAACACTTCCAGCAACTTCTTGCGCACATCAAACACTAACTACAACTTTTTGTCGGTACATTAACAATAACTCAAAAAACAGAAATTACGAACAAAAATCTAGATCACAATCAAAAAAACTAATGACAACAATTAAAACAATTGTTTTGTGTACTGAATCGATCCGAAAACAAAAAAGAAATAATTACATTTAAAAACTCATAAAAAAACTAACAACAGCACAAAAATTTAAATAATTTCAACAACACTTTCTCTATTTGCACCGCGATGCTGGCTGACTGGGCTGCCGTTAAAGCATTTGCATAATAAATGAACCACCGATACGATCAACACACAATTAGCATCAGCCACCAACAAACAACAACGGGACAGTCGCGTCGTCGCTGGCTCATTAAATGTATCAAGCGCACTTGCTGGTTTGCGTCCACGGAATGTTGCCGAAACACCGGAGCGCAGTGGCTAAATTTGATTGAGTCGATTGCGTCAACTGATTTGGTTGTAGGGTAGGTTCGAAATACTCGTAGTGTTGCACACTCACTATACCCGTTCGACTACTAACTGTTATTCGCGCTTGCTTTACTCACCGCGCGCAATTAACGTACTTTAGCGTAATAATTGCATAAAGACACAACGCTCATGGAAACTTAATCGGATCAGGCCTAATACCATTTTTGGATTTTCGGACACGTTATGGTACAGTTAAAGTGGATTACATACGATTAAGCAGGTTAGCGTGGTAGCCCCGGATCCGAAGATCTTGAGGATATCGTTTTGGTACGCGTTGAAATGATTTTAAGATTAATCAATGGGTTAGGCTGGGATGTTAATGTACGCCCACGAAATTCGGCAGATTCAGTGAAATTGCAATGAAGAGATTCGACTTGGACCGACCAAACTGAGAAATTTAAATAACAAGTTTCGCTGGGCCGAAGAAGTTACACCATGATAATGGATTTATTAATGAATAAAAAGTAGGCAGACTAAAAGTCACGGTCAAACTTTCTTTAGGCTCCGGAGAAATTCGTGTTGCTGCAAAAAGCAGCGAAATTGCAGTTTATTTGCTCTTATACAGTCATATGTTAATCAGAATAACTCTAATCAGTTATACTTTATATTCATTTAAAAGTTTCATGGATCGGTTCAAATGAATCTCTGGCTAATTATCATAGAACATTCACTAACAAGACCGCGTAAATTTCCGCGAATTTACTTAAATAGTGTAACGTTCAGATTATCGTCTCATTAACCTTTGCAAATAGTTTCACGGAACGAAAAAATAACTAAACGGTCACTGCATACCATAATTACTATTGAAGATTCGTACGGGCGAAGAAAGTAAAATTTTTGTATACTAATTAATAACTGCATCAAAACGGAAACTGGCAAAAACTACCGCGGCCGTCGCGCGATTCAACTGCACTCTTGTATCGCAACGATCACTTTCTTACGAATTAGAAAGATACCACACTCTGGCTAAGCGCGATCTGCCTTCGTCATGTGACTGACTTTGCTTCAAGATAGTCCACTCCAGCGTTTTACCTTACCACGCGATAGTCTTCGCCGAATTGCAAGAAGAAGAAGAAGTAGTAGATACAAGATACCAACTAACTATCTACCTATGTTCCGTCGAAACAACAAACGGGAAATGGAAGTGGTAGTTGGTTGCTGGTTACGAAACCAGTGAAGAATTGAAAAACAAAAAGCATAAAAATGAAGAAATAAGTGACAAAGAAATAGTTGGTACGGTGCAGGCATAGCTTCGATAAATTTCATCGTGATGCGAATCTACCATACGGCCTGCACCACCTTTCCTAAACAGCGGGGACTGCACACACATGTGATCATCATCCACCGATCTGTGCGGAAAGATCGGCAAATGCGGCGGATTTGCAGTTCATCAGGTCCAGTTGGGCATGCTGTAACCATTTCTGAGTCAGCTGACAGCCCTAGCGCAAACATGCATACCAAAGATACTCAGATAAGCAAATAGCGAAAGAGCGTGCTAGATACTCCTGGATGAGATAAATAGTGAATTTCTAGGTGCATTCATTGACGACTTCGCAACATACGGAAGACAATCGAGACCTGAAGTCGATGATCAATCCGCATACCGCGAACTGCGAGCATGGGAGGTGAAAGATGAAGATCAACGTCTTGAGAAAATCACTTAGCGCCAGAGCCGGTTCGTGCCTACTGCATTCAATCTTTATTGTGTGTGGATTGTATCTATTAGCGTGTCGCGAAAGAAAGCAATCCGTGGTCATGCTTTCTTATCGCTCTACACTCTTTCCAGCCGATTCGCAATGATTGACTTGATTTTAATGATAATTAAATGGTCTCAAAGTGGTATTAAGCTTCTTCCATTGTTTTTGTTATCTTGGCTTGATATCTGTTCGTGGAAGTGGAAGATATGCGTGAAGTTTGCTGATAATTGATTTAAATTTAGGAAAGCTTTCGGCTTGTCTTTTATATTTATGACTGTAATAGCTGTGGGAAAAAGAAAAACTATCATTTTGACAAAGAGTGTATACGGCAAATGGGGGTTTAACTGTCCAAAGCAGTTGATGCTGATAATTGATTCAGATATACTACTTAGTGTAAGGTGCCTGTAGGGGGAATGGCGGTCGACAGGAACACTCTTGGAGGCTAGCATTCTTTAGAAAGAGCCGCCCCCACGGACCTGAGGGTATGGAGGTTGCCGTGAGGTTCCTCCTGGGATGATAGGTAACGATTTCAACTGAATCTGGACTACGCTTTGGATAATGAACTTATATTGATGCGTTGGACAGGCGGATATGATGGTTTTTTTTTGTGGTAGGGAGGTGAAGGCATTTACGCCCGCCAAGTCTTGCAGTGTGGGACTCCCATGGAGGATACCCTTGGACTACCCACTAAACACCTCCCCTGTCAATCTGAGAACCTAGCCTGGAACCGTTTGACACATTACTTCGGGCTAAGCCTCGTTTCTCTACGCGTTTAGGCGCCACCCAGTGGCGTAGAGAAACGAGGCAGCGAACCTTTTGAGAAAGGTCTGCCCCTATCCGCAACCCTGGGGACGCGTTTGGTTCCCCGGTCTGAGGGCACTATCGATAAATCGATAACCAATATATGATGGTTTGGACCTAGTTGCTTTGCACGGTAGCGCCGAAGTGACGCTCGTGCGTGCATGGGTCCAATTCAACTCTTATACCATCTCCGTCCCGGTGCAATAGGCAGGCCTCGGAGTGCGTTCAAAACTCGCTCCATTGGGTTGATGATGTAGGTTTGGTTGACCCGGACAGCCTATTAGGGCTAGTTTCGCTCGTGTCAACCCTCGCATGGGCTCCCTGCTCTGCAAAGATAACCATGGGACTACACACAGAAACGGAGATAGCGGTCCCGAGTAGGGACCCAATAAAAATGGAGTAATGGAGTCTAGAAAAGGTAAGCAAATAATCAACAATGATGGCGCAAACAGCGGCTGCAGCCATGATGGTGACAGCACACCGAGATCAATGTTGCAAGTGAACAAATACACCATACTCGTATATAATTACGCTTCATCACTGAAGTAGTTGCGAGCGAGCAGCCACTACCTATGTACTCGCGCCTCGCCAATGAAATGAGTCAAGCAAGCACATACGCCCATGGCTATCGAAGCATGTCGTCCAATAATCAAGCGTAAAATAAAAAACATTAACACGCAAAGCTCTTCACACGATTATAACATCATGAATGACAAGCTTTGAGCGTGCTTCGAAGAAAGTTAAGCTGAAAGGAGAACTGAAAGTTCCGGCGTAAACGTTGTCTTGTTCAATGTCCCCAGTTGCGCTAATTCACCTCAAAAGATCGTGGGAAAGCCGAAAACTTAAGCGAAAAGCATTCCTTCAATCAATTTCCCCAGTTTTGCATATTCACCATCCACGCAAGCGAGACGGAGCGGGGAGGAAAAGAATTTGAGAATTTGTTTAGTTCGCCCAGTTCTGGAATACGCTTGTATCGTTCGGAATCCGGTCTTTGATGTTCACTCAGATAGGTTTGAGTCCCTTCAGAAACAATTGAAGGGCTTTTTGGAAAGACCGCCACTGTCAGTTTTACTAAATTTTGAACTAGAAGTAAAAAACGTTTTTAAGAAGAATAGCTTCTTATGGAATTAAGTAGAGGTACTCGATAGGAAGGTCATATATCAACATGTACTTTATGAGTGTAGTTACGAAAAAATTTCTTTTTAAGTAATAAAAAATGTTAAAAATAACTTTGACATAGGTACTTATTCCGAAAGAGGTAAATAAAATGTTGACATAGGCATTTTTTCCAAATGATTGAATATTAAAATCAAATAAAACCAATTCAATGGCTTATCATTATATCAAATATTTATTCATTATTATTCACAACCATCGCTGTACGATAATTTATATCATACATATATCATACAGGCACACTAACCTGATGATATCTGTTGTAGCGCGCACTGAATGAATCTTATCAATAATTAATTAGAACCCAAGCACTTGAACTTGGTCTAATTTCTATTGTTCCGGTTAGAACCAAGCACTTCTAACTTGTCTAACTAATCACCTCAAATGAGCTCCAAGCACTTGAACTTGGCCCATTTGCAAGACTAAAAATGAAAGGAAATCAAAAAGGCACTTGCACCTCTGATTTAAAATATAAACGCTGTGAGTTGTATCTAACAACTGAGCTTTATTTTATCATATCATATGCTTAAATACTAAAGCTAAAACTTGTGTGAACTTATTTTCCCACGACAATCTCCATACGATTTTACATTCAGGTATGGATGATGATGATTCTGAACTTGATTCAGATCACATTTCGTCTGGAGTTTGTCGTGAGAATTACAAACAACGCAAATTCTTTGATGTCGTCTGGTCACATCAAGAATTCAAAACAATAATTTCATATTACAATACATTGATAATAAAATAAATGAATTTAGATAATAAATGAAATTGTACATTTAATGCTAAAGTTTGTACAATGAAATTGTACATATCCTCCCCGCCTTGAACATCGTTCAATCCACTTTAACAGAGTAGTCTGGCTGCAATGTTGTCCGGGGGGCTGGTACAGGATGCGATCTGATTCTCCGGATAGTTGTCCGCTTGGCCCAGATGAGGACAATGATCAAACCAATCAATAGTGCCAACGAGATGAAACCTGGGATGGTATAGTGAATTTGCTGAGTATGGTTGATCTCGGGGAGACTGAAATCGTCTTCACTTGGTAAATCTCCTTGCAACTTCTCGAGCTCTATAAGAGAAGAACGAAAGGTTTTATTGTTAACAAGGGTTTGGGTTTGAACAGGATATGAAAGAAGGGATACTAGGATGCTATTTCTGCTGCGTGACGTGTTGATTACACTGGAATGGATATCGTCTCCAGTAATCGTAAAGCGCTCGTTTTTGAGCACACAAGTTGTGCTAGCAATCCTGATCCGTTGAGACGGAGTTGACGTATGTAGTCTCCACAGACAGCTTGCAAGCGGATGGCTGATTTGAGTCCATATATCCATTTGTTTTTATCATGCAATTGAGTCCAGCTATATTCAGTACTGATGTTTTCTGCCTTGCATCCAATTGGGTCTTCGTTCATTAACATACTCAGCTCGCACGAAGCTTGAGATGGTCCTTGATGATTTACGAGACACTTTTTGTTACAAATGTATGATTCGGTAATGAATTTGCATGCATTCAGTTCTTGCCCTGATATCTCAAAATAGGAGTTCCGGTGGTCATTTACCGCGAAATATTTGCTGGACTTCAGCCTAGATAATGTATCTCCTATTTTGATAGGGACTGGTGTTATGCCAAATAGGTCGAACTTGCTTTGGCTAATCAGCGGTATTCGAATAGTGACCGCGAGATAGTTCTTCATGAACTTGCCTTCTATCTTCATTAATTGATACAGGTGTACCATATCTGATTCTTCAACTGGAAGTTGGGTAGATGATGGCAAGTGATTTTTTATGACGTTTAGCTGTTTTGCTAACTGTTGAGGGGAAAGAAGCAGAGGACTAATCTTTCCATTGTGTGTGTCAATAAGAACGTCAATAATGGCAGATTGAATTCGATGTAGTTCGAAGTTCGTCATCAAGAGTTGGAATGACAAGACTGTTGATGCGTGTTCAATCTTTGACCGATATTCATCAGAGCCATTTTGTGGATTTGGTTCAAAATGTATTTGAGTTTACCATCGATTTGCTCAAATTTTCTTTCTGTGTTTACTTGAGCTAACTTCATTATATTGATGGTTGAGTCAATGATCGACGTTTGATTTTTCAGCAGCTTTATGAGATGGTGCTCATTTGTTTTAATGGTTTCAATAGTTAGAGCCATATTATTCTCGTACTCAGTATCCAGTAGTCCAAAGAGTGAATGCGCTATATTTCCAACAATATTAAAGGCTCCTCGACGTTTGCGTCTTGAGGAGAATATGATATTATCCGCCTTTAGTTCTTGCTGAACATTTTCAAATTGTGTTACCAAATGATTGCAGGCAATATTATTCTCTGTTTTATTGCAAAAGCCTTTTAACGACTCGACTCCTAGGCTGAAACTGTCTACCTCTTCTTGGTACATAGATAAATTGTAGTAGACTAAAATTTTCCATTCGTTCGTAGTCTGAGCTATCTTGCCAATAGGTTCAAAATGCAGCCCAAGCCTTTGAGGGAACCTTTCATCCTTGATCATGGATTCTGAATGAACCATTGTTGCCAGACAGACCAAAAATAGACTCATAAGCAACGAACCCTTTGTTGCCTTTACCCTTTTTCTTGATGGTTCTCGATCATCATGATCAGATGGGTTAGGTATAGCTATAGAAGGATGGTTTTCGTTGCTCCTAGACAAAATGAATGTCGTTTGTTTTTCTGGTTGTAATTCTTTAGGCTTATTTGGTTGTCGTTTTCGCTTGACATTGTCGTCTAAATTTTCATTTTGGTCTAATCTTTGCTGAACTTCTGCATTTGTTTCTTCCGCCTTGAAGAAATCATCAGTGGGAAGGGGTGCAAGTCTGTGTATTGCTCTGGTTCTGATACCGTTTGTGGTTTTTACATCCACAACTCGTACCGCTCCATCACTGCCATGGTACAGCTTAACGATCCTTCCCAGCGGCCATTGCATAGGAGGTATGTTGTCCTCTTGTAAGACTACCATTGTGTCCAAATCAACGTTCGATACATGGTCTTTCCAACGCTGACGGCATCTTAGTTCGTTCAAGTATTCCTTTGACCACCTGATCCAAAAGTCATGTTTTAAATCGGAAACTTGCTTCCACCTATCAGCTAAGGTCCCTCGACTACCTTCATTATTTTTTCGTTCGAATTGGGCTACCAAAGGTTCTCCAATTAAGAAGTGTCCCGGTGTGAGAGCAGTGAAATCATTTGGATCCGATGACGTTGGAGTGATAGGTCTTGAATTAAGAACTGCCTCGATTCCAATAATAAGAGTTTCAAATTCCTCATAGGTTAGTGATGCCTTAGATGTGCTCCTTACTAAAAGCTGTTTTGCAGACTTAACTGCAGCTTCCCATATTCCGACGAAATGAGGTGACCTTGGTGGAATGAAATGGAATTGGATACCTTTGGAATTGCATTCATTTTTAATATTTTCTTGTGTATTGCCAGAATATATGCTCATCTTGAGCTCCACCAATTGGTTTTTCGCTCCAACGAAATTGGTGGCGTTATCACAGTATATGTTTTCACAATGGCCTCTTCGCCCAACGAATCTTCTCAATGCGCCAATGAATGTTATTGTGGTCAAATCAGTAGCTAACTCTAGATGAACTGCTTTTGTTGCAAAACAGCAAAACACAACAATGTACGCCTTTTGAGGTTTCTTCCCGCGCACTTTATAATGTACCCATACCGGACCGCAAAAATCAACTCCTGAGTTTAAGAAGGGACGCGCTGGTTGTACTCGCGCACGTGGAAGATTTCCCATAACTTGTTTGAAAAGTTTTGGTTTGGCCTTACAACATGTAATGCATTTTTAAACCAGTGATCTGGCCATGATTTTGCCCTTAATTATCCAAAATCGTTCGCGTGCCATACTAAGTAGCGTCTGCGCACCACAATGGAAGCTTTCTTCATGAATCTTTTTCAGTATCATTTTTACGATTGGATCGTTATATGGTAAAAGAATTGGATATTTAGACTCATCCTCTAGTAATGACAACTCCAGTCGGCCTCCCACTCGAATCATTCCCTTTTTATCCAAGAAGGCAGTCATGCCATGCAACGGGCTTTTCTTAGGGACTTCTTCGTTTTTCAAAAGATTCCGTATTTCTGTTTGAAAGTCGGACTTTTGAATGTGTCGAATGATAACCGTGAATGCATCATTTAATTCTTGTGTATCTAACACAATTTCTTTTGATTGTTTTTTTGCCAGGGTCTTACAATTTTTTCCGAAGCGTAATGCGTACGCTATGATGCGCTGCAATTTATTGAAACAATTCGAGTGGCTAATGGAATAAATGAAGCTATCTGTCTCAACGATTCGCTTCATCTCCATGTCTCCTGTCACCTTAAGATCATTAAGTTGTAATGATGGCCACGATGATTCCTTGCCATGCAGGAAAATTGGCCCGTAGAACCACATTGTACATGATGGAAAAGTCCTTGGAGAAACTCCTCTAGATAATAAGTCAGCAGGATTCTCCCTTGACTTTACATGCATCCATTGTTCTGGCAATGATTGCTCCTGTATTGCAGCCACCCGATTCGCAACAAACGTTTGGTATGAGGCTGATGCCGAATTGATCCATGCCAGGACTATTTCCGAATCAGTCCAAAAGTAGGTTTGAAAATCCTTGTAGTTCAATTCATTTTTACACTTTGAAACCAATCGTGTACTCAGCATTGCAGCACACAGTTCTAGCCTCGGTAATGTTTGTTTTCTGATTGGAGCTACTCGTGATTTCGCACAAAGCAGCCTTACAACAACCTTTCCATCATTCATAACTGAACGCATGTAAATAGCTGCACCATATACTTTTTCTGAAGCATCCGCAAAAGCATGGAGTTGTATTTTCTTCGGAACTTGCAGCGAATAGCAATGTCGAGGAAACTGGACAGTCGTCAGTTTTGTGAGTTCCTTCCGGAAGGTGAGCCATTCGCTCTCAATATCAGCAGGCACGATTTGATCCCATGAACTGTCAAGCTGCCATAATCTTTGAATGATAATTTTTGCTGCAACAACTACTGGTGCCAGTATTCCCAGAGGATCAAAAACTTGCGCTATTTCGGAGGTTACTGTACGTTTTGTAATGCGACGCATCTTTGGTAATGCAACGTGAATGGAAAATTGATCTGCTTTAGGCGACCACATTATTCCTAGTGTTTTTACTGAATCTTTGCCTTCAGGTTCAAAATTCAAATTGATAGCATTTTCCTCTGCTAGAACATTCACTAATATTTTAGAGTCATTTGTTCACTATTTTTGTAATTTAAATCCTGCTGATTCCAAAATTGCTGTGAGTTGATGTCGTGTTTCGATAGCAGACGCGAGACTATTTGAGCCAACCAAACCGTCATCCACATAAAAATTATTCTCCAAAGCATTTGATCCCAATGGGTATTTTTGCATATTTTCTATGGACAACCTTTTTAGGCACTTTATCGCCAGATACGGAGCCGAACGTGTTCCATATGTTACAGTATTTAGAGTGAAATACTGTAACGGAAGGCTAGGATCTTCTCTCCAGACAATTAATTGGTATCTTCGGTCATCTGGATGCAGTAATATTTGCCTGTACATCTTCTGTATGTCAGTTGTGAAAACATACTTTTGTAGTCTAAATCGGCAGAGAATTGTGAATAAGTCATCCTGTATTGACGGACCACAATGAAGAATGTCGTTTAGTGAAAACAAGGATGATGTTTTCGTTGATGCGTCAAAAACTACCCGCAGTTTTGTGCTACTACTTTCGGGTTTCAATATGTAGTGGTGTGGAATAAAATAATGCACGTTCGCGATGGCTTTCGGGTCAACTCGTGACATGTGTCCTAGAGATTCATATTCTCTTATAAATTCCACATACTGGCTTTTGATGTCTTGTTTTGTTGACAGGCGAGCTTGAAGAGCCTTGAATCTGTTTTCTGCCGTAGTTCTGGAACTGCCCAACACTTCCGGATTTTCTAAAAAGGGAAGTCGTACCATAAATCGGCCGGACGAGGTTCTCCTTGTATTTTGTGTGAAATGAGTTTCACAATGCTTCTCTGCAGTGGTAAACATAGGCCTGGATTCATTAACCTCTCAAGCTTCCAAAATCTTTCTAAGATTGCATTATTTCCCTCTTCTTCTGCTGTGAGTACTGCGCATGTTAAAGCACTTAAGGTTTGGTTATCGATTTTGCCTGACAAGACCCAACCAAATACTGTATTTTGCAGTATTGGCATTCCATCACCTAGGCGTATTTGCCCTGGGATTATCATTTGATGGAAGAACTCAGTACCAAGAAGTACGTCAATATTTTCCGGTTGGTTGAAATTACTATCTGCTAAATTTATATTATCAGGAATACTCCATGTAGTAATATCTAAGGCTTGCGTTGGCTGCATCGATACTATGGATGGTAACACAAATGCTTCCAATCTGGCTTCAAACCTATGATGTAAGGATTTCATATGGATGTTAACTCGCCGGTTTGTGTCCCGTTTCTCCTTGCCGATACCTTCGATGCTCACAAATGATCGTGCCGTTGCGATTTTAAGCCGCTTTATTACCCTTTCAGTAACCAGATTCACCTGGGATCCTGAGTCTAACAACGCCTTGCATTCAAAAGTTCTTCCATTGGTAGCAGTAAGTAAGACTCTTGCTGTTCCAAGGAGAATGTAGCCATGGTTCGAATTTGATTCCAAAGCCGTCAAGGTAGTTATAGTTGATGCTGTCAGCTATTTGCTGTTTGGCAGTGAGTCGTTTATAGTTGCCCTTTTTTCTGGTTGCTTCTGAGTAGTGTGCTTAGTGGGAGATTGCTCTAGATGAAGCAATGTGTTGTGCTTTCCTTGACACTTGGTGCATGGTCGTGACGAGCAATTGCTGTACCTGTGACCCAGTTTCATACAGTTTATACTAAGCTTGTTTGTCTGTACATGCTCCAATCTTTCAGAAGCGGTCATTTCCAAGAACTTTTTGCATCCGTAAAGTCCATGATTTGGGCCTTTACATAATCTACATGTCAGATCTGGTGTTGTTGCAGCAGAAGCAGAGGTCTTAGTACTCGATTGTTTATCTTTACGGCCAATTGCTTCCAACGATTGAAATCTGCTTTCCAAAAACCTTAAGAATGTGGAAATTTGTTGGTTTCCTTTGGGCCGCTGAAGTGACTGTTCATACAGAATGTGAGTTTGGCGATCGAGTTTTTTTACCATTATATGTAAAATCAACGGATCCCACGTCGAAGTTTCAACTCCGATATTTTTTAAAGCGAGCAAGCTTTCATGCAGATTATCATGAAATGTACGTACGGCAGCAGCAGATGGACCTTCAGATGGTGAGTTAGCTTGGTTTATAATCTTCTGTATGAGGGCAGATGTTATGACTCTCTTGTTATTGTATCTCTCCTTCATTGCATTTCAAGCAACCTGATAATTGCATTCAGTCATTGTTAAATGACTTACCAATTTCTCTGCCTCTCCAGTCACATTCATCTTTAAATACCACATCTTTTGGATAGTTGGTAACGGTTGTTTATCTATCATTTCTGAAAACATATCCGAAAATTGAGGCCACTTCAAATAATCACCATCAAATTTTTCAATTGATATCTTTGGTAAACTAATTGCTGTTGGCAATGTTGTTTTCACGTTGTTTTGACCACTCTGACTTAATAAGGCAAGCTGCTCTCTTGCTTTATCCTCAATTTGAGAGTATTCATTGATATCGTAGCCTGATCCATCTGGGTTTTCAGCCAACTCACAGATAGTGTAGTGCATATCCTCAACTTGTTCCCACAACCGAGATAAGGTTCGACGTTGAGTTTCAATGTAGTCACTGGTTGGATCTTCAAAACCTTTAGCTAGCCTTGAGAGTAGCCGTTGTAGGGAATGCATCATGGCCTTTTGTCTCCGAACCATGGGTGTGACGTCATTTTCATTTTCATTTACAGCACCTTGTGGTCTTTCAGTGTCTATAGCCTTTTTCTCAACAGGTTTGTTCTGTTGTTCTGCCAACGCTTCTTCAAAAATATCCATATATTTTTGAACTAGCTCACTGATTTCCTTGTAATAATCCTTTCTGAAGTAGTCGTGATCAGTTGGAGCAGGACAAATCTCTCTTATTTTATTGTCTACCTTTTCAAACAGCAACCACAACTCATGAAGCTTGCCCTTGCGGGATTCATAATATCCGACTGCTCGCCTCCTTTCAGGGCCATCCTTCTTAAAATTGCCTATAATGCGTTGAATCTCGGTCCCACACTCGAGTTGTTTTGCGGCTTAATGATCCATTTTGATTTAATTTTGTTTCTATTGTTCTTCACGACACAATTGTTCACTTAATATTCACTAGCACCTTAATTTCTTTATGTTTGATTTGTTGGGCCACTGAATTGTTCGGTTTCTATTCACTCCACTTTAAAGGGGTTTCTATTAATATCTCGGGTGGAATAAGACACACTTCTGAAATTTCACTAAAAGGATGCTAGGGTCGCGTTGTCCTTGCGTGTTTAAATCACGTCGGGGTCACCAAGAATATACGATAATTTATATCATACATATATCATACAGGCACATTAACCTGATGATATCTGTTGTAGCGCGCACTGAATGAATCTAATCAACAATTAATTAGAACCCAAGCACTTGAACTTGGTCTAATTGTATTGCGAAGTTTTATGATGTTTATTAGAACCCAAGCACTTGAACTTGGTCTAATTTCTATTATTCCGGTTAGAACCAAGCACTTCTAACTTGTCTAACTAATCACCTCAAATGAGCTCCAAGCACTTGAACTTGGCCCATTTGCAAGACTAAAAATGAAAGGAAATCAAAAAGGCACTTGCACCTCTGATTTAAAATATAAACGCTGTGAGTTGTATCTAACAACTGAGCTTTATTTTATCATATCATATGCTTAAATACTAAAGCTAAAACTTGTGTGAACTTATTTTCCCACGACAATCTCCATACGATTTTACATTCAGGTATGGATGATGATGATTCTGAACTTGATTCAGATCACATTTCGTCTGGAGTTTGTCGTGAGAATTACAAACAACGCAAATTCTTTGATGTCGTCTGGTCACATCAAGAATTCAAAACAATAATTTCATATTACAATACATTGATAATAAAATGAATGAATTTAGATAATAAATGAAATTGTACATTTAATGCTCAAGTTTGTACAATGAAATTGTACAATCGCTATTATCCTCTTTATCAACTTCGTTGTGATCATCAATGACACCTTCACCACAGATTTGACGGTAGTAATCGAGATTTTCTGGCTTAGTTAAATATTTACTGAGACTTAATAAATTCTCAATTTTTCCAGCAGTCATTTTTATTGGTTTTACTATAAAGAGGGTTCAGTACAAGTTCAGAAGGCAAAATTACTTTTCTACGAACTTGATTACAAGTAGAAGGTCCTGAAAATGTTTCTTTTTCTTTTATTTGCTGGTATTTTTCATTAGTCATGATAATACGTGCTTGACGCAGTCTTAGAGTAGGTCTCGGAACCTTAAGGAAGTAAGGAGTCAATGCATCTTTCATATTAAAAAGACGGTCTTGTGTGACAGGAATCACTTTGAATGGAGAAGGGTGTGTTCTAGCTGTTTTTATGATTTCATCCCAGTCTGCTGGTACTTCCGGAGAATACACTCCTTTCTTCTTTCCAATCAATGCAAAATCTGCATCATTTGGCTGGTATGTGTGACCTCTTACAGGAAATACATGCTTTACAGTTTTAAATACCTTTAGTACATGTACTAAAAAGTATTGAAAATATACCATTACGTGGTTCTTGTTTTGCCCATTGCACCCATCACTGATTAAAATAAGATTGTCTGATGTTATGTCATTATTATTTAAATAGTGAAGTAACAGTGAAGTGACCTCAGATGCACCCTTTTTTCCTGTCATTCTCGTGTAACAGTAAATTGTTGCATCATCGTTTGACAAGTTATGCACTCCGAACACATAATACCGCATCTGTCGGGAGTAAAACACGTTTTAATGTGTGGTAGGAGAAGATTCTGCATAAAATCAAATGATAGCAACATGCAATCTCCTTGCCTTCTCTTTATATATATTTTTCAATTCACGAAATTTTTTAAGCTTTCTTTAAATGTAACGTTTTTTAAATATTTAGTTCACTTTTTTTAGCAGCAACATATTCACTCATTATTTTTAAATTCAGCTCGTCACAAATGCTGCATGTATCAGATCTTGGAAGGCCAAATTTAATATTAAAATGTTTTGCAAATACTGTGTAATATGAAATGTAAGAAATCCTGATTTGTACTTCGTTCAAAAACAACTCATGCATTTTCACTTAACTCTTCTGGCAAATATGTTGTGTTTTGGTTATTACGTAAAGAGTAGTGAGACTGCCTTCCCTTGAAGCTCTTGATGTGTAACTTTATTACTCCAGTATTGGATCTGGGACTGCATGAGGTCTTGTGGTATGCTTACCTCTGCCATCTTTGGGTAACTGACCTGAAGATATTTTGGCCTGAATTGTACGCAGCTTTTCTCTGGTAATTCCATGCAAGTTCATAAACGCTGTGGAGCACACTGGCAACTCTTCATCATTAGTTCGCACTTTGTAATAATATGCGAAATCATGGCTGAACGAATCATCCGCTTCATGACGGTTATGTCTAGGTCTTCTTTGTTGGACACTTCTGTACGATACTAGTCCTGTAAGATGCACGTCTTGGTCATTTTTACTTTCATAGTTGTAAAATATTCTTAGTATTTCTTTTCTTTGTTCAGTCGTTAATTTTGTGAAACGTTGCAACCTTTTGCACCTAAAAACAATGAAGATCTTTATAGGTCATCGTGCGTAGTGAAGGCGATAGCCAAAAGTGATCAAAATAATATTATCAATATAACACAGTACACAGTACCTACCTGCAGTCAGGGCGCGTCACAACACCACTTCTTAGACGACCAACGTGATCAATGTGGGGTCTCCGCCAACCTTTTTTCTCTTTTTATTTTTTCGCGTTTAGAAATTATTTTCTTTCTTTTGGCCTTCCAATGTACACTGCTAGATTCATCTCCTGGTATTTTATCCATTTTTTCAGAAAAAATACACAACAGTACTACAACTTACAATCCCACCGAGAAAGAAAACTAGATCGTCTGTAAGCCACGAACAGAATGAGCAGACATATGAAATACGTCAAACAAGCAGTTTTTCCATTTTTGTTGGAAAAACAACCATTGTCATGAGTTGACTCAGTGACTTAGGCGGTTTCTCCGAAATTGCCTTGACTTTGGTTGTTTTTCCAAATATCAAACAATTTTTTACCCAGAGTATCGTTTGACTAATGCATTTTTACGAAAAACTGTGTTTTAGGTTTGATTGCTATGATTACATAGAAACTATAGACATCAAAATATCGTTTTTTTCCTTTTTTGACATTGGTTGTTTTTCCAAATACCCCTTCAGTTCTTACTGTTTGCTTTGAGATTCCTCTATGATCATGATCCAAAAAATTTCCATACATTTTTCGATGTTTCCATTACACTCCTCAAGATGGGTGATATGGTTAAGTATGCCGGGTGATTTACTGTTTAAATTTTTTCATATTTTGGTACCCGCCTTTTTTTCTATGGCATGATAGCCGAGGCCAGGCCTGGGCCTCCAGTCATCACTGTTCCGCGACCTTGTCCGCCAGTAGATTACTCCCAACAACGATCTGCTGTCAGCTTCTATTGTGTTTTCCCACCGAGTCCTCGGTCTTCCCGCTAGACATTTACCTTATGCTCAACCCGTCAATGTTCTTTTGGCTCTCCGGTTTTTTTCCATTCTTTCAACATGGCCCACCCATTGCAATTCCCGTAACTTAACGCAAGAGGAGACAGGTGGATCGTCAAAAAGTTCATGCAACTCATCGTTGTAACGTAGTCTCCACCCTGTTCCTTGTTTCACTGGACCATCGTTTTCCGGAGTACTTTGCGTTCAAATACGTCCTTTATCTTTTCGCATTCGCTCATTAGGGTCCATGTGTCACTTCCATACAATAGCACAGGTTTGACTAGTGTTTTGTAAATGTGGAGTTTATTTTGCCTGCACACAGTTTTGGACCTTATAATGGAAAGTACGGAGTAATATGTTTTATTTGCGGTATTTTTGTGGTGTCCAATCTCATTCTATAGTTGCGGTGATGCTCGAATCAGTTGACAAATGGAACCAGGTGGCACATTGTGCTCGAGCAGTCCTAAAATATAAAAGAGACTCACAGCAGCCGGGGCGCTGGGGCTGGGGGATCGCTTTTCTGGCATTTCCTCTTCCCCACTCCCCTCCCGCTAGGACTCCCCAGCTTGAAGGCGCCCCACGGCGTAACAAAACGAGACCTGGCCCGAAGTAATGTGTCAAACGGTTCCAGGCTGGGTTATCAGGTTGACAGGGGAGGTGTTTAGTGGGTAGTCCAGTCGCGCATGGGAGTCTCACACTCTGTGCATAAATAGCATTCACCTCCCTACCAAAAAAAAAATCTCATTCTCTTCGGCGCACATTCACTGATCCACATTTTCAAAGCTGTAGTTTTATCGAACTGGAGTTTTCTTCCTCGTTTGAGTCATGAATTTAGTTTTAGTTTCACTAACTCGTAAGCCGATTTGGTTCGCTTCAAATTCTAGACTCAGAAATCCTTCTTTGGTATCTCAGATTGAACGTGCCATAATATTGACGGCATCTGCATATGCTTCCAATTGTTTGAGATTGAACATGAGTGTGCTCGAGTTTCAGCTGATGTCTTCCTAATGACGTGTTCTAGCGAAATATTAAAGAGCATTGGGGAAAGTCCATCGCCTTGTTTTCGGCTTGATTCCATTACAAATCTGTCCGTTAGTTCACCGTTCACCTTGACCTAGGACTCTGTGCTTAGCATCGTAACCTTGATCATGCGAAATGCTTTTGTTGGGAAGCCATAGTCAAACATTATTTTTTACAGTGCATTTCTGTTGACACTGTCGTATGCATACTGGATGTCTACAAACAGTTGGTGCACATCGATGTTATATTCCCAGCACTTTTCTGGCACTTCCGTAGCTGAGAATATTTGGTATATTGTAGACCGTCCACTTCAAAAGCCTCCCTGATATTCTCCTATAATATTTTCATTGTATGGCTTTAATTTTCGTTCTAAGATATTGGAGAGCACTTTCTAAGACGCGCACAGTAGATTATTATTTTTACATCTTAATATGTCCCCTTTTTTATGTACAGGACATATTATACCTTTCCGCTAGTCCTCTGGTAACTGCTACTCTGACCATATTCTGCATATCAGCCGATACAGAAGGATGGGGACTTCCGCTGTGGAGCATTTCTGCTGGTATCCCATATATTCTAGGAACCTTATTTTTTCTGAGGTCCCGTACTGCTGCTTGTTCTTGGTCTCTGGTTGGTGGCGAGACTGGGACCTCCTGCCCTGCTTCTAGAATGTTCACAGCTTCAGCCGTTGTTGGGGACGTTCATGCCAGTATACATAGGTCATACTGGCTTTGCAACAAAAATGGCGCAGCCGGTGGGATCAAATTAGGATGTTACAAAACCAGTATACCCTATGTATACTGGCATGAACTGGGAGCTCGATCTGATGTGTATCCTACATATTTCATCAAGGCTCCGGGGAGAGATCTCTCTGTAAGACACTTACCTGCTACTCTATCCATCTAAACAAGAACGATAAAGGCAAATGTTAATTTTAAGGAATTATTTTATTTTACTATCCATTTTTTTAGACATTTATATCATGACCACATGGATTAATTAACTAGGACGCCTTTAAATTCCGCTTTGATTTGGAGTCCCCTGATATCGGCGGGACTTATCGCGCTTCCCATGTGAGCGTTAGCTCGTAGAGTGAATCGGAGAAGATGATTAAATGGATCGGGGTGGCCACACGGCGTGAATCACCAAAAGGCCAATTGAGGATCGTGGCTCAAGCCAACGTCTCACCCCTCACCATTCCGTTGTACACTTTCACTATACTTCCGTCTAAAATTTTATTCGCATAATTACTCGAACGTTTAAATAATGGGTAGCAGCACGCTGCCTACTGGACTCGAACAAGACGCCATAGCTTGCCCAAGAACTTTAAATACCATTCTTTCGTAAGCTTCCAACCTCAATTCTTTTAAAAGGTGCTGAGTAGCCGAACATGTGCGCTCTCGTTCCACGAAAGCTTTTCCTCCCCGCTTGCACGGATGGATCGAAAAAATTCTTTTCGCTTAAGTTTTTGGCTTTTCCACGATCTTTTTCGGTGAATTAGTGAAACTTGGGACATTGAACAAGACAGCGTTTACACCGAAACTTTCAGTTTTCCTTTCAGCTTAACTCTCTTAGAGCAACACCCAAAGTTTGTCGTTCATGATGTGATAATCGTGTGAAGCGCATTGCAGGCGAATCTTTTTTATTTACTTTTCCGCTCGCTTATTTACTTTTACACTTGATCATTGGACGACATGCTTCAATAGCAATGGGCGTACTCGTATGTGTTTGCTTGACTAATTTCATTGGTGAAGTGCGAGTGTATAGGTAGTGTTTGCTCGCTCGCAACTACTTCAGTGATGAAGCGTAAGTATATACGAGTATGTTGTATTTGTTCGCTCGCAACATCGATACCAACGACGACGAGTACAATGTCAGTAAAGACTGACAAAAAATGGAGATTAGCGGATAAACTTGTCCAAACTGAGACTCCCGCGGAGTTCAGGATTAGTAAAAAATGATGCGAATACCAAAGGATGCAGGATGGGCCAGATGTTGGCGCGGTGGGGGAAAATATAAAGAATATCGAGTGTTCGATGGATAGTAGTGAAAAAAACAAAGAAAAAAAATATTAAGAGTTACAGATGTGCCCACCCCATCTACGAGCGCTCGTCGAGGAGGATGAGTAAGTACCCTTTTAGTTTCTTATTTTGTTTAAAATTGTGTATTAGATATTTGTTTTGCTAAATGTTTATATATATTGGAATTTAAACAGAAGAGTAACATTTAGTTCAACTTCGGCTACAAAAGCAAAGTACATTATTGTGGTTTCTTCCCAAGAAAAAGTTAATAAACACAGAACTAAACTAATAATAATATTATTTGATTAATTTCTTGCATTTTCTAGAGAAGCTAGTTTGATTAGCATTTTCGTAATGAGAATAATATTGTATTATTTTGATAATTGTATTCATGCAGAAACTTAATACAAGATGAATTAATTAAACTAACCCTGCGGTCTTTCCATTCTGCCTTTCTGACCGGGTATGGGACTCGCCACGATGGAAGGCTTTTTCGCTAAAATGGGCTAGCCATCGGGTGCGCTCCACTGATTTGTTGTTTCAGGGGCTCTTGCCGAGTTGAGTGGTCTTCCGCTCGCGTGCCTTTTTATGGTATAGGGTTATGTGATCCGATCATATAGTTCTATAGCATAAATTGGTCACGTCTATATTTCTCGGTTGATGGGAAAGCTGATGCAAAGTATGTTTGTATGAGTTTTCCACTCAAAAGGGAGATATATGGCCACGTCAACGTTTGGATCTTGATCCGGTTGAGCGGGTGCAAGGGGGCACCACATTTATCCGGATGCCCCACTCTTATTTGTGCGCCATAAGAATCGTCGGGTAACGATCGTTTTTGTGCGACACAATTTGTTATTCAGAGATCTTAGCAACCCTTAGCTAGTCCATTTTTTGACTTCAGTCAACTGTTTCTGTGACCCGAAAATTCGTGAATACAAAATTCTTTTGTAGTGGGTCCTTGTGCTGGGGGAAAGAACCCGCCTCACGACACCGCAACGTTAGCCTGCCATTGCATTCACGCGTCACCAGACAAGGCCAATCTCGGCAGATATTACCATCTTCTTCCACCGAGGCAGCAGACCATCGCTGCAGTCCTTTACGGGCATCTATTATACCTAAATTCACTACATGCTGCAACCGCTACTGAAACGACCAAAGCAAGGGTTTGAAGTCCCGCAATAACAAAGAACTATCTTGAAGTCCAAAAAAGTGATCGCGGCAGGAAAAGAAAGCAATGACCAGACATATAAAGCGCCGTTGTATGATTTCTGCCAACGTCAAAATTGTGGCTAAAATACTACACTCAGAAACAAAAGCCGATAACCTCTCCAAAGAATGGAAGTCACAAAGTACAATTGCTGTCCAGCGACATTAAGAAGATATGCTAATCGTAAAAGCTGGAGACGTTCTAAAAAGAATAAAATCTGCATAAGAAGCAGAGCGGATGGCTAAAGAAGCATTAAGGGCTAAGCCTGAAGGATACGCGCAGAAAGCTCCACCATCAAACATCAATATAAGAACGAAGTCTAGCCTAACCGAAGGAGGTTGGGATAAAAGAACGAAGAAAGACGCAGTTGATGGGCGTAGAACGCCAAATCAGGGGTACTAGGTAGTGATGACAAAAGGAGCGAAGAAAACTGTAAAGAAACTCCTTCAAAAATCGCGAGAAAATAAAGTTCACATGGATGCCCAACAAGAAAAAAGATTTGACGCAAAACAGGAGAGAAAAAAGCTCTGGCAAAGACACTGGCAGCAGGCACTGCTCGTAAAACCCCAAGGTTGCCGATCCTACATAGAAGTGTTGCGATATATTAGGGGAAATGCAGGCCTAAAGACATCATGACTGGCATAAAAGAAGTATGACCAACGTGGTCGAGCCACATACTGATTGAATTCGGAGCAAAGACCGACAATTAAGAAACATTTTGCGACACAGTGCAGGAAATCCTCAGCAAAAGCACAACTATAGCCTCGCTCGAGCTAATAATAACGGTCAAAATATGAGATATTGACTACGTCATGGGTCTGGCCGAGGTAGTAGAGGGTATCAAAAGTGAGTTCCCTAACGTGGGCAAGATCAAAACGTGGCTGACACCAGAAAAACATAGAGGACAACGCATGGCCATCATTGACTTGACCGAAAAGGACGCCGGACAATTTCTGAAAAAGAAAGTAAGAATAAGGTGAGTTTTTGGCCGTATACGGCAAAGAGCAGCACCTCTTAAATGTTTCAAATGCTTTGGATATCGTCACACTACACAAGTATGCAAAGGACCTGGATAGGTGATCCCTATGTTACAAATGCAGTGAAATAGGACATAAATGAAATGAGTGTACAAAGAAGGTACACTATACCCTTTTCAAGGATGCTGATGCCAGACCGGATCTTGGGCACGTCTTGAAATCAGAAAATGTTGGGTTTTTCGGGAAGCCCTATAGGAGGCAAAATCAGAACTTCGACGACCCATTTCCTGCAATTAAACGGGGAAACCGCAGTTTCCAAGGGACATGAAAACCAAGGTTTCGCTGTTGAGTGACCAACACCACGATTGAAGTTCTACGTAACGGTATACTAATGAAACTGGTACTGCCGCCATCTGAGCTCGAAACAGTGGTCTCCTGGGAGAGAACTGTGGACAAAGCAGGTGCTCAGTGACCATCTTTTTAAGTGCTTACCTAACGCTGAACAAGCTCATCTTTTCAAGCCAAGCATAATACTTTGGAGGGCGTTGTCTCGAATACGAATGGCAAAATGCTCATCGGGAGGGACTTCAATGCTAAAGCAATTGAATGGGTATGCCATTCTCAAATCCACGGGAAAAGCGAATCCTAGAAATGGCTCGCTGTATTGGACACCAGTAATACGCCCAATCTCCCCCGCATTCGCTGTGAAGCAATAATACTGGACGTGACATTCGCCTCGGTTGGTGAGTATTAGAGGACTACTGAGCCAGTGATAATCAGTAAAATAAGCTTGAGATTTGCGATGATGTCTCCAAAAATTTCTGCTCTCGACTTTCTACAATTGGGTGGAACATCAGAAAAATGGATGTCGAGAGGTTTATCATGTGTTCACGGCAGGTCTACCACTGCAGGACGATTCACAGGGAACTGAAGAACTGGCAGCTCAAGACGCAGTGAACTTAACTATGAGCATTATCACGACTGCTTGCAATAACTCGAAAACTTCGGCATGGCAAGCCCCTACTGTACTCGTGGTCGACTAAAATTGCTGTAAAGTGAAGAAAGTATCATAAACGTCAGCGTGAGGCTCAATGGGCAGCATTTAAGTTGGTCAGGAAAGGCCTTCGCGAATCGATCAACAATAGCAAGGCTCGCAGCTGGCAAGATCTAATGGACAATGTGAACAAGGATCCGTGGGGCTTTTCCTACAAGCTAGTGATGGGTGCTCTATGCATGCCTTGCGGGCTCTTTTTCTCTTCTTTCCCCTTCCCGGCCATGTTGACGCTGCCCTTAGTTAAACAGCAATCAAGTATTAACTCTTCACACAGCTTGAATTGGAAGAAGCAGTCCTCTTCTTGAAAGCAAGGAAGTTTACTGGCCCAGATAGTGTTCCAGCTTTCTATATCACCATATCCTGATTTTTTGCTCAGCACATTCAACGCTTGTCTACAGGATGGGGTTTTTCCGGTACGATGGAGGGTGGCAAGGCTCGTGCTAATCAGCAAGGGAAAGGGAAATTATGAAGCGCTAGAGAAACTCATCAAGGGAAGATTCACTGAAGCGATTTGTGCTGCTGGGTAGCTTTTTCCTCGGCAGTACAGCTTTAGAGCAGGACGTTCCACCATTGATACGTTTGCAGAGGTGGTGAGCGCAGTCCAAAAGGCAAAGGCACATAGCCGCATCAAGCGGCGATCGTTCTGTTGGCGACACTTGACGTCAGGAACGCCTTCAACTCCACTAGATGGGTTGATATTCGGGATATTCTAGAAAACTCTTTTCAAGTTACAGAATATCTGATACAGCTTCTGCGGGACTACCTGAAAGACCAAAGCCCTCTTTACGACACGACACAGGGCCAACGAAGAATGGAAGTTACATCTACCCGTAGTGCAGACGTGTGGAACGTGTTTTACGACGGGCTACTGAGACTGGAGACTATCCCTAGAGTAAAAATGATCACTATTGAAGCTGCTTCATCCTCACGCTTTCTTCCCTAATATGTGCACAACATGCTTTGCCGCTTCACAAATTAATTGTGATTATTATGGCATTGCAAAATGTTTAGAAATTAATTTGAACTTTATCAAATTTTGCTGCTGCATTCTTCCCATGGATCAGTTGAATTTTTTTCGGATAGGAAACCTACTGTCTTCGAATGGATAGGGCTGGACCCATAACATGTTGATTTGAGCAGAGCAAGGAAGAAAGGAAATAAAACTTGTGTTATTGATTCAAGTGACAAAACGATAGTGTATTGAATATCAATCAGTCAAATTCAAACTACGTCAACTATTGATATCGTACAGAGTTATTGCAAATGTATTTCAACAAGAGCTAAAAGAAACCAAACCAAATAGTTTATCGAAAACAGGACTCGTTTACTTATCACAGATTATAAGTTATCCATGCAAGACATATATAAAAATAAAAAAAAAAATATACCTGTATACATATACTTGTATGTAGACATATATACGTGGGAGACTGATTACTTAATCTTGGCTTAAAGTAGGACGGATTTCATACTATTGCAAAGCCTTAAAAACTGTTAATCTTAAATCTTTGGTAGTTACCTCACATATGCAATTCATAATAAATCCCTTGCTCTTTAGATTTCATTTCCATTGATTTCAGCTTAAGATTAAAAGCAAAAGAACATTAGATACATAACTTCCTGGAGTCTCCTTTTCAAAAATTACACAACAAAATCATGAAACAAACATCAAGTTTATGAAACGCAACAAGGTCCTTTTCTAGAAAATTCCGAGTTCAAATGAGCACATAGGATTTTGTTCTCCTTGGTGAATAATCCAAAAGAAATAGTTCACTGGATGTGTTGACGTTTTGATTTCAGGATTTTATTTTCCAGAAGTTGCGAAAGAAACAATCGGATGAGATATTAAATCTTCATTCCACGTGTACATATATTCATATAACTGTCAAACGAGCTACTTAATCAAGTAGAATGAAAAGTCGAATAAAATTTTTACTTTCAATTTAAACGTATTTTCAAAGAATGTAAGGGTCATACAGTTATCTAACATCCAATTATAACGAGTTTAAGTGTATGAATAGAAACTGAATAACGGAAGGCTTAAATTCAATCGGAGTTTCACAATCCGCTATTCACCGCAATGAAATTCGAACGATGAAACCGCGAGATAATCGGCGACCAAGAATTGATTTGACTTACCCGATGGATTGTCGGTAAACTCTCGATTCCTTCAGGCTGCGCAGCGGGAGAATAAGGAGAGAATGGTAAAAGGAAGGATAGATATGTTGGTGCCGCGAATGCCTGGTTTGGATGATGTGTTCTTTAGTGGAAAATTGATGAGCATCGAAGCAGAACTGGTTCATATGAGGATGTCTGGTGGCCCCTCTGTCTCGCGCGATTCCCGAAAACAACTCACGAGATTCTACACAAATTCTTTTTCCTTTTATTGTCTTTTACGGTGTTCTGACATGTGCCGAACAACATTAGAAGCTGTCCGTTCACTTCCGGCGAATAAAAAGTTGTAAGGAAGGCGTTGAGTACAAGTGACATCTATTGTCGAGCACGACAAAGTTATTTAAACTAAATTGGAAAATGAATCATGGTGTTTATTATAAATAAAATTAAAAGAAGAAAAGGGGACGTGTGTTGCATCATGATAAGGTGAGGATTCACGTCCTCGGTCTCGCTCGAATATGCCACCTGCCCTGAAGTCTCACTTCAGATAAATAGACACGGAGGGCGTGACCGGGACGCAAAGGAAAATTATTTCAGACTGAAGCGTGAGCCGGAGGAGTGACAGAAGACAATAGGAGAGGGTTTACTGTGAGGCCAGAGGGCACAGTATCACCATGGGGCGGCGAACTGTCCCAGAGGAAGTGGTGACCTCAGCCACGCGAGTGATTGCGTCGGATCCGGGGAAAACCGATGAAATGCGGCCTAATGACCATTTAAGAGGAGGGAGGTTGTCTTCATGAATAAGCACAACAGTTCCCGGAGCGATAGGAGTAGACGGATGCAGCCATTTGCTTCGTTGTTGCAAGGTGTGTAGGTACTCCTGGCGCCATCGTTTCCAGAAGTCCTGTTGGAGTCGCTGAACGAGCTGCCAGCGAGGCACGCGTTGAATGGACACAGAGGTAACATCATGATCGGGGAGTGAAGTAAGAGGACGAAAAATCTAAAAATGACCGGGAGTGAGGGCCTCGAGGTCCGATGGATCAGACGATGGAATATAAAGAGGACGTGAGTTACGAATGGCCTCAATTTGGGTGAAGACGGTGAGAAATTCCTCATAGATGAGCCGCTGCTCTCCAACGACTCACATCAGATGATGCTTTGAAGATTTAACCGCGGCCTCCCACAAGCCTCCAAAATGGGGACTAGCTGGAGGGATGAATCTTCAGTCAGTGCCAGATGAAGACGCCACGTCACAAAGACTTTGCTGATGCTGAGGATTCGACAACAAATGCCCTTAGTCCCGAAGATAATTGCTAGCCCCCACAAAGTTAGTTCCGTTGTCCGAGAATATCATGGAGGGATTACCTCTGCGGGCAAGAAGCGTCGGTAAGCAGCGATAAATGCGGGAGTTGAGAGTTCAGACGCCAACTCTAGATGGACAGCCTTGGTGGCAACACAGATGAAGACTACCAGGTAAGCTTTCGTGCTAACAGCCCCGCGCAATCGTGCACTGGTGACGTAGAAGAGACCGGCATGGTCCACTCCAGTGGTAGTGAAGGCCGCAACAGAGGAAACTCGCTCAGGAGGAAGATTACCCATCAGCTGAATAATTGGCCGGGGCTTACAGGTGAAGCACCTGTTGCATTTGCGCAGACGATTTCGAACCATATTGCGTCCATCGAGGATCCAATATCGGTGACGTATGAACGAATGGGTTGCCAGCGCCCCAGCATGAAGCAGACGAAGATGAGCGTCATCAATGATCAGACTGGTTAGGTGATTCCCTTTGGGGAGAAGAGCAGGATGTTTGTGCTGATAAGGCAACAACAAAGACGAAAGACGACCGCCTACGCGGATGATGTTATGTTCATCCAAAAATAGATGGAGTTGCATGATCAGACGATGACGCGAAGATGGTTTTTGGAGTTCAGCAATTTCCTCAGCAAAACATTGAGCTTGGACCAGACGAATAGCGGCAATTCCAGCTTCTTGAAGCTCAACAGAGGACAAATAACCAGCACGAATTTGCGGTGATGCCTAGCATTGAAAGCAAAACGACGACAGAAGGCGATCACGCGTTTGAGGCGAAGAAAGGAGGAAAAACGATCGATGATAGAAGATTCTGAGGTGGTGGTGGCGAGCACTTGTGTGGAAACGGGTTTGGCTTCGGAGTCCACATCATCAGAGGAAATCGGTCAAGAGGATGGATTAGACAGCAGCCAACTAGGACCATGCCACCACAAAGGATGGCGATGGATATCACGAGGCTGCAACCCGCGTGAAGCACAATCAGCAGGATTGTCCTCAGAAATGACATGCCTCCAGCAGCGGAGTGACACTAGGTCTTGGATCTCAGCAACGCAATCGCCCACGAACGTCTTCCATTTGTGGCTTTTGCCGCGAATCCAGGCCAAAGCAACAGAAGAACCGGAAAACGCGATGATGTGGGGGAATGACCAGGCGACTTGATTTTAGAGGGTTGAGGAGGCGCAGTACTTTCCATGACTCGCAATTGTTGATTAGCAAATTTTAGAAGCATGTCAAAGAAAAGGGAATTTATCATTTGTCAATTGCTGTTCAAAGCGCTGACGAGAGTCATCGTCAAGATTTTGTACGGCCAGCGAAAATAGCAGGAAATCAGTCAAATTGACAATGGGCAATGATTTGAGCGCGTGAATGTCATTTTGATGGGTTGTGACGAACCCTTTTAGATGTTCAATAGAGGCGGTAGAAGATTTGCGATAACGTAAAATTTGCATTAAATAACATCGCGGCCAAATGGCGATTATTTTGGAATCCTTGTCGTAACGCTTGGTAAGCGAGGGGGTAGTTCTCAGCATAGAAATCAAGGTTAGTGATGACAGCTACGGCTTCGGCTGTGATGGACGATCGCAGAAAATGAAACTTCTGAGCGTTTTGCAAAGACGTGTTTTTGTGGACTAATGAGTCAAACAATGCGATAAATTCAGGCCAATGTTTAATTTGACCATTGAACATGGGCAGCTGAATTCGCGGAAGAGGAAGATCAATGGAAGGAATCAGCGATGTAGGGGTTGGTGATCTGCTTTCAGTCAATTGACTGTATTTGGTACGTATCCCTAGACACAGATGGAAAAAGGCGGAATATTTAGAAGGATTGTCGGTTCGCTGATATTCCGGCAGTCGGCAAATAGTGTGCACATATTGATTGTTGACTTCGGCAAAGTCGGGTTGGAGCTTGTCCAGCTCACGGACGCAGGCCTCAGCTCTGCGATGATCGGTTGTCTGAAGGGTGGTGATCGTATCGTTAATATCTGTTGCAGCTGCGAACAGCTGTTCACGTTTAATTTGAAGAGCAATTAAAGTTACCCTCAATTTCTCTACACCCGCTACCATGATGCAAAATCACAATAATTTCCGAGTTAAATGTTCAAGGGAGATATTATGGGAATTTTAATTTAATAACGCGGCAAAAGATAACCGGTTAGATGATAAACAGGCGGTCAAACGACACTACGCCAACTGTACATGCGCTCAACCGAACAGACGCTAACTTGAGTCAATTAGGCGTAATGGGATGATCAATTCCCGGGTTTCGGCACCAAAATGAATAACGGAAGGCTTAAATTCAATCGGAATTTCACAATCCGCTATTCACCGCGATGAAATTCGAACGATGAAACCGCGAGATAATCGGCGACCAAGAATTGATTTGACTTACCCGATGGATTGTCGGTAAACTCACGATTCCTCCAGGCTGCGCAGCCAACTAGCGAGAGAATAAGGAGAGAATGGTAAAAGGAAGGATAGATATGTTGGTGCCGCGAATGCCTGGTTTGGATGATGTGTTCTTTAGTGGAAAATTGATGAGCATCGAAGCAGAACTGGTTCATATGAGGATGTCTGGTGGCCCCTCTGTCTCGCGCGATTCCCGAAAACAACTCACGAGATTCTACACAAATTCTTTTTTCCTTTTATTGTCTTTTACGGTATTCTGACATGTGCCGAACAACATTAGAAGCTGTCCGTTCACTTCCGGCGAATGAAAAGTTGTAAGAAAGGCGTTGAGTACAAGTGACATCTATTGTCGGGCACGACAAAGTTATTTAAACTAAATTGGAAAATGAACCATGGCGATTATTATTAATAAAATTAAAATAAGAAAAAGGGACGTGTGTTGCATCATGATAAGGTGAGGATTCACGTCCTTAATAAAGATGCTTTCCACATAAAGTGGCAGACAGAGACTTCGGTCTTACTGGGGAAAATTTTCAAAAATGAGAATACCATTTTTAGGCTGAGCAGCGTATTTATTCAAAACGTTTGGGAAATCTATGCTAACACTGTAATACCTCTTAGGAAAACTTCTTTAGTTGACTCTGAAGAGAAACAAAGTAACTTTTAAATCGGGTTTTAAGAACAGATGCAATAACTGACTGACTCTCTAAGTGTATATCAAGAAATGATTATTGGGAAACCAATAAATCATCTAAGTAAAGTTCTCATTAGTATTATTTGTAATAAAAACAAATAAAAAGTTTTTTTTTTTGAATAAATTGTGCCACAAGAGCAATGTTTGTCCGTACATCATCCTTGAATCCGGCTCTGCGCTTTTGGTATTTTTTCCAGGAATTTAGTCGCAACCCACGACTTTGTCAGGGATTATCATTGAACACCCATATGGCGCATCTGATGACAATTCGTAGTGAGAATTTCGGGTTTTAGCTGCGTTTTTTAATCAAGTTTAAATTAAAAATTTTTATCGAGTTATCAGAAATCAAATAAATGACAATGTTGCTGGCCTGTGTTCATAGCGATTGGCATGCATAGTGTCTCCAATTCATGCGTACACATGTTTCAGCAATGTCAACTGTAACTATACACTACTGTATTAGTTAACAAATTATTCCGGTTTTACTTTAAAAAAATAATTTTATTAACAGACGGGCAGAGTCTTCCCGTCGTACAGAAATTCAAAATACAATTGACATGTTACAATGTTCTATTAATCTATTTATGTAATTTTAAAGCTGGCGTTGCACTTTCCATGAATGTGGGAAAGTTTTGCTCCAGGTGAATTTTCCTTTGAAATTTGCAGGTGCGGTGTCAGCGTCTGGCGCGAAGTTTCCGTGAATTGGGTTTCTTGTCGTGTGATTTGCTTTGTAAGATGTTCCCAGGGAATCGTTAGTTAACTCCTCCCCGCTTAAATTCGGATGTCCGCATTCGATTAGAAAAATGGCTGGTTGTAGAGTCTTGGAGTTTGATGCGTAGGTGCGTACGGCTGTAGTGGTATTGGGATTGATGCGTGAGACGAAAGGTTTGTATTGGATTGTGCGATTGATTCTTCTCCTGTTGTCGGTTGGTTGATTGAAATTTTAACGTTATCCTTTTTGAAAAATCTGGGAATTATAGTTATTAGTAAAAGCAATAGAGTAGATAGGCTTATCCCATAGTTGGTCCAGCGTTCCAGGATGTTCCTGCCTTGCAGGAGCTCGATTCGCTTTGTGTTGTTAATGTGTAATTCGTTCATGGCTTCCAGGGAAAGGATCTGTCGATATTGCTTCTCATATGGCGTAGGCTGGAAGATGGCGGGGAGCGCTTGCCATATCGTAGTTTCCTTCGAGACGAAGTTGTGTTCCTTGAACGTCAATGTGGCGTTGTGATATTTTATGATGAACGTGCCATGAAGTTCCCGAGATTCATCATTTATTAGGACTGATCCATTGAAGTCATTTATTAAGATCATATCGGTAGTGACTTCTTCTATTTCGGGTACTTGTAGGCCGCTGATTATGTTGCAACTAAAGTTAAGGCTTCTTAGGATGTAGGGGAGACATGTAGAATTGCTAATATCCAATAGATCTGTTTGCTTGCAAATTGATTGATTGATTTTACAATTATTTAGCATACCATACATTTTATCATGGTTTCTTCAGATTTGATTTTGATAAATTTCGACAATTTTATTATTCTTTTTCGCGGGTCTTATGACCAGTTTTTCGAAAGTTTCAAAAGTGGTAGTTGGAATCTTTACAATATATAAAAGTGTTTTCTCATTTGTAACAATTTTCACTTCAGCTAATCTAAGAGCATCATCAATTGAGCTGTATGGAAAATTTTCTTTATCTAATATCTCCATAGCTTTGTTTATTTCTTTTCCTGATAGCATTATTGAGTTTACAGTAACAGTTTTTGCAAAGTCTAAAGCATAATTAATTATTGTCAATTCTTCTTTTATTAATCTGAGTTTATATTGTAGGCTGGTAGCTATGTCATGAGTATGATGGTCACTTGATTTTACAAATTTTTCTATCTTATTGGAAATACGTGTAAGATTGTTCATTCGATCTGTCAGTGATTTGTTTATGATGATTTGGTTGTTGTTGTTTTTTAATATATTGTTTATTTTATCTTGGATGATGTTAAAGTCTTCGTGGTCGGGATTCCCTGCGACCCACTTTCAGGCAGTACCGATAAAATCTAAAGATCTCTTTGCAATTTTTGGTCTTAAGTATCCCAGAAGTTTCTGGGTTTGGGTAAGCTCATGATCAAAATAAAGGTATAATGGGTTGCTCTTGTTGATTTCTCGTTTGATCATCTCTGATATCTCAGATGTTACTTCCGCATATTGTGAAATATTCACATCATGTATGATGTTGAAATTTCCTGTTGTTATTTTTGCCTGCCCTGCCTTGATGGTGATTATCTGGGAGTTCGTGTAGTCAAAGACCTTGACTTTGCAGTTGATCATGTGGATGGTGAGTCTAGAAAACGAGATTTAAGCTCGTATATTACTTTTATGTATTTTTTTTCCAGATTCCGTGATAACTGTTGTGTTCCTATTTTCCCTAACTATTGCCTGCCTGTATCTAGGTGTTAATTTGGAATCTAATCGTTTGTTTCTTTTGACAAAAATAGTTTCTCCAACATTGTAGTTTTTTAAAGGCTTTCTGGTTTTATTATGGTAATTTAGATCCTTTTCTTGTTTGATCTTTAATTTTTCTATATTTTGTTGTCGTATTTGCTCGAATTCTTCGGGGGTTACTCTTGGTAGGCGACCGAGATAGAGTTCTACGGGTTTCCTGCCTGTGGTGGAATAGATAGTGAAGTTATATTCGTTCACTGCCCTTTGGAGTAATTCTTCGAAGGGACACTGGGGATCTTCTCATTTGAGACACCTCATGATCTCAATAAGAGTTGAGTGAGGGCGGTCTATTTGGCCATTTACCTCATTTTTGTATGGAGGTGTTTTATAGATATTTATACGCAAGTCATCCTCCATCATAGAGGATAGAGATACGGAGCGAAGGGCACCTTCGTTATCCATTACAACGTTTTCTGGCACGCAGAAGCGGTTGTTTTATGTCTTCAGCGGACTTAGATGGCAGGACCTTCGCTTGAAGAAATTTGGTGAATTTGTCTATGGCTGTCAGAACGAGCCTCTTTACGGTCAGGAAGATATTAATGTGAACAGTGTGACCAGGATAGTTCGGAATAATGGTGGCGTTAAGGATTGGTTTGTTTGGGTGTCTTTCATACTTGTTTTCTTTGCACGTTACGTATCGGTCCACAAGTCTTTTAATTTTTGCGGACATATGTGGGAAATAAAAATTCTCTAATATCTGTAGCTTATTTTCTTCTGCGTTTCTGTGGGCTCTACGATGGGTGTTAAGGATTCTTTCCTCCTGTTCTACTTCGCTCTGTAAGTCTTCGACAATTTTACGTGTTAACCGGATTTTATAGTTTTGAAAATGTTGTGGGTGAATTTCCTGGATAAGTCCCAATGTCCTTTCATCTATCATGAGTCCGTTAACAGTGTTAGGGATCAAATATCGTTTGAATATTTGGATAATGTCATGTCCAGTGTAGTTTTGTTGTGTTAAGGTATGTCTAGTGTAGTTGTCGAAGGGATTGGTTATCTGGTAGCTACTCTCGTTGCCCTTCTTCAGAACAAGTTGGTTACGAAAAACATTGATTGGGGTCTCGACTATGGGAATTAGGTTTTAGGAAGAACTTTGATCGCTATGTTCAGTAGGTGTTAGTGAATTAACTTCAGGTGGGTTTGGCGGTCTTGATAGAGAATCTGCAACAACGTTTGCTTTTTCTGGCTTGTACAGAAGTTCGTAATTGTACTCCTCTAGGGCCGCCTTCCAGCGCTTCATCTTGGTGTTTGTGTTTTTGTTGCTTAGTGCATACGTAAGCGGCTGGTGGTCAGTGTAGATTTTGACCTTGCGTGATCCATAAAGAAAATTTCTGAATTTTTTCAGTGCCCATATGATAGCCAGCATCTCCTTCTCGTTAGCTGCATAGTTTTCCTCGGTTTTATTCAAGGTACGTGATAGGAAGGACATTGGTTTGTTCTCTTGGGAAAGAACTGCACCAATGGCATAGTTAGACGCGTCTGTTGTTAATTCGAATTCCTTGTCAAAATTAGGATGCGACAGAACGACATCCTTGGATATAAGAGTTTTCCTCAGTTTCAAAAATTCATCCATTGCTGCTCTGTTGAAAGTGATCGTTGTATTTTTTGAAATATGCTTGGACACTCGGCCATCCTCCCCTCTTAGAAGGGATGTCAGGGGCTTGGCGAGCTTTGCGTAGTCGCGTATAAAACTTCGATAATACCCTGACATTCCAAGGAAAGATCTCAGATCTTTCAATGTTTTTGGCGGTGGGAATGTAGCAATCGCTTCGACCTTTTTGGGGTTTGTTTTTATACGAAACTGCGAGATTTTTATACCATCGGCACTAACAATGAATCCCAGAAACTCGACTTCCTGTTTTAGGAATTCGCACTTATCTGGTTGTACCTTCATATTCGCATTTTCCAATGTTTTGAGAACAATTTCTCGGTTCTCAAAGTGCTCCGCCTCGTCTCTTCCAAAGATGATAATATCATCGATATAGACATAGCATCGCGATCCAATGTGTTCCCGTAAGATATCATCTAACGCACGTTGAAATATGGAGCGTGCGTTTTTGAGCCCAAAGGGCAATCTAAGGAATTCAAATTTACCATTATTTATCGAGAAGGCTGTTTTCTCGACATCTTTACTCTTTAGAGGGATTTGGTGAAATCCACTCTTTAAGTCGACGATGGAGAAAAATTTGTTTTTCCCGAGGTTGGAGAGTACTTCGTTTATCTCAGGAATGGGATATTTGTTGGGGATCGTGACTGAATTCAATTTACGATAATCGATAACCATTCGAAACTTCATTTCTCCGGAGGAATCCATTTTTTTTTGGGACGATCCATACTGGTGAATTATATGGTGATCTGGATGGTCTGATAATACCGTCTTCCAAAAGGTGAGTAACCTCCTTTTCTACTTCGGATTTTAATGCGACCGGGTAAGGGTAAGATTTGCTGTAGATGAGGTCGTTCGTTGTTGTACGAATTTTTCCTTGCACTGTTGTAATGTATGTCAGCTTTTTGTTTGGTTCGGAGAATATGTCGGGAAATTTATCCAGGATGGTTTTGAGTTGTCTCTTTTGTGCTAATGTTAGATGGTTTGTGTTTATGTCTAGTTTATTCACAGATTCCGATGGGTGTTGTTTTAGCGGGAGGATTATGCCGGGGCTAATGGTCATGAAGCTCCCCTTTGTGTGAATAACTGCATTCATTGCTTTTAAGGAATCGTTTCCAATTATATCTGTAAAGGTTTTCAGGCTAGGTAAAATGAATCATTTTAGTTTTCCAATATTCGGTTGGAATAGATCCACAAATGCGTGGTGTGTTATGTCAACTTTTCCACCAACAGAATTCACGCTAACTGGCTCGTCATTTTTGAGAGGATTTCTTATGTAACGAGGCTGAATATAATTCTTATTCGAGCCTGTATCTATAAGGAATTTCAATGTCTCACCGCTCTTCGCTTTCCTTTCGATGTATGGAAGCGAAGAGCTGTTTAATCTAAAAAATGAATATCATCCTGGTTTTCGTTAATTTCGGGGGTTTCTAAATCGTTATCATATAAGTCTGTAGGGAAAGGCTCAGTATCCTCTTCGGCAAGAAAATCAATGAGCCCTTGTCTTTCCATTTCCTGTTGGAGTTGTTCCATCGATTCGTTTGCCATTTCCGGCGGTATATTTTCTGTCAAGTATATGCGTTGTTGTTTATGTCCGTGTGTATGGTCAAGATATTGAAGTCTCTTTGGGGCATATGGAGGTCTCGTACCAGGTCTATTTTGATAGTTAATTGCATGAGTCTTAAGAGACTGATCGACATCCATGGGTTCTATTCCTCGTGGCTTAGGTGGCAGTGGCAACTTATTAGCATATTGCTGAGGGAATCTTGGCTGATAGAATCGCGGAGGCTGAGGGACACTTGGATTATTGACGAGTTCGGGGTAGAAGGCTCGTCTTGGCATTGGTTGTATTTGTGGTCGCGAGTCATGTATACGCTTACTCCGAATTCCTATAAAAATAATTCTCACATAAATCAATTACTGCAAACGTTGCATTTACCCAAATGCAACGAATCTGCAACGGAAATGACATGTGCCGAACCTAGACAATAGGTAAGCAATTTACGCGGCGGCACATGTCCCATCGTAATCAAAATTACTTTCGCATAATTAATTCACGTGTCGCGAACTCATCATTTTTCGCATAATAAATAGAAGCGTATCCATGAACACCTTCAGTTTTGCTAATTAGATGTAGAACGTTACGCTGTCCGAGTGAATACTCAAAAGAGATTGTAATCAATAAAGTTTTAAAGTTAAATGTAAAGTTCGTGTTTGGATTTCTTGATGTGCGCGGAGCACTTCCTTATTTTTTTATAGTTCGGTCAAACTAGACACAAAACTGGCGCAGTCGGTAAACGCCACAGTTCGAAAATCCGCGAAGGAACTAACGAAAAAGTGTGGTGACTATTTAAAAATAAAATCGGTTAAGTGCCGCGAAGGTGCCGATAAACTAAAAACACATAAATATTAAACAAAATAATAATCGGGAAAGCCGCGAAGGTTAATACGGTTATTATTAACCTATATAATAAGATCAGAGCAGACACACGAAGCATAAAGGTCCGCTTAAAACTCGCAGTGAGGCTGCTGTAGAGATCTGATCGCCCATAAATTAATTTAAAAAGTGTGTAAAACAAACAAAGTTCCTAATAAGAAGTGAAAAGCAACATTTCAAACCGAACAAATTAAACCGGACAAATTGAACAAAGTTTCACAAAACTTGGAAACAGGTAACATAGCCTAAGATTTTTAAAAAACTCCATATAAAACGTGGATCCTGCTGGACGAAGAACAAGAAGAAGGAATATCTTCAACCAAGGACGGAACGACGCATACAGAATGGAAGAACTGGTTCAACAATTCCAACAACTTCAACTACAACTTGCTCAAAGGGAGGAGCAGGTCCAACAGTTGGCAACAGCTCTTCAACAAATTTCAAACAGACAATCATCAAACGATCATAACGATAAAATATTAAAGGAAATCAAATATATGAACAACTTTACCGGCGTCGGAGATATGACCATCAACGGCTTCCTGAGCAGTGTTGAATACTATTTGAGCAAAATTGACAATGAAGATTCAAAGAAAACAGCAGTAAGGACCATCTATTATGAGAAAATCCAAGGCGAGGCTAAGAACGCAATCATCAACATCCCAGAAACAGATAATTGGCAACTCATCAAGGATCAGCTAAAGCTACGTTTCAGACCAGACGTTCAACCGTGGGAAATCTACAAAAAAATCAACGAACTAAAGGTGCACAATGTAAGCGAATTGGCTGTGGAAGTACAAAAAATTAAGTATAAGGCAGATGAACTAATAATCTATTATCAGGATAAAATGTTTATTGACCTTAGTAATGTTAATTCAATCTTAACAAATGTAGTGAAAGAAATGAGTCAGGGTGTTCTATTAGAAAAGATATACAGTGAGACAAATATTGATAAAATAATAGAAATTATGAGATCAAGAAGATTTGAAGATGAATGTATCAGACCAGAATTTAGAAAGGTCAAAATTTTCAAACCTAAATTCCACAAAAATAATTTCAAGGATTCTAATCCTAATTCCTCACAAAACAGACAGACTGACAAAAATTCTGACGGAGAGGATAATACAAAACAAAACAGACAATTTAATTAGTACAGACAAAAAGACAATGACAGTGGACAACAAAATAGTGGTCAAAATCAATTTTTCAGATCTCAGAACTCAAACAAATCGGGGCAAAATAAAGCCAATAACTTTTCAGGTCGTTCAAAACAAACATGGAAGTCTAAACTCCAACCGGGTATTGAGCCCATGGAAGTTGAGAATGCGCAATTCCATAGATCAAATATTGAAAAGGTTAAAAACCAAAACCAATCAAATAATTTATCTGATGAAGAAACCTTCTCTGACTCATCCCCTGAAATTAACCTAAATTAATATTTTTTTCGCAACTAGCCTCGGAACAATTGCCTTTGATTCAAATTACTATAAATAATGTTGAATATGTAGCTTTAATTGATACTGGGGCATCATTCAGTGTAATTGATGACCGAATTAATACATTTAATAAGGTGAAAATCAAGCCAATCATATTTTCAACTATTACAGGAAAAGATAAGATCGAGTATGAAGTTCATACTCCATCGCCAGAAGAAATTGATCCTCCACCCTCACGAGCCTTGGTTCGGTGGAAGGTTAATAGGTTACAAAACCGAAAATATCAGTTCATAATCGGAACTGATTTACTAAATAATCTCGATACATTAATAGATTTCGAGAGAAAATTAATTATTTTAAATGGACATGCCATTAAATTTATTAATAGCCCTTATCCTTTTGATGAAGTAAATTCTTTAGAAGAAGTGCATGGTGATTATCTAAAAAGATTACAGTTAGATCACCTGAACAAAGAAGAATATGCCGAAATAATAAAACTGATAAAACGGTATGAGGGAATATTTTTTAAGGAGGGTGACAAACTCACAAGTACCCCCACAATAAAACATGAGATAAAGACTACAACCGAAAATCAAGTCAACTCAAAACTGTACAGGTATCCTCCTAAGCACGAAGCGGAGGTCCGAAAACAAATTGCGGAACTTGAAAAGCAAGGAATTATTCGAAAGAGTAATTCAATGTATTCAAGTCCTCTTATTATAGTACCGAAAAAATCGGACAACTCGGGGGAAAAGAAATTTCGTTTAGTGGTAGATTACAGAAAACTAAACGAAATAACATTGGATGATAAATTCCCATTGCCAAATATTGACTCTATCCTCGATAAACTAGGTAGAGCCCAATATTTTTCAACAATCGATTTAGCAAAAGGTTATCATCAAATTCTAGTCAAAGAGGAAGACAGGCATAAAACAGCCTTCGTAACACCTCACGGACTTTATGAATTTGTAAGAATGCCGTTTAGTCTAAAGAATGCACCAGCGACATTCCAGCGCCTAATGAATGACGTGTTAAGAGACTTCGTAAATAAATCATGTGTCGTTTATTTAGACGATATTCTGATTTTTAGCACCTCTTTAAAGGAACACATTAAATCGTTAACAGACATTTTTCAAACTTTGAAAGCACATCAACTTAAAATCCAGATAGATAAGTGCAATTTTATGAAGAAGGAGACCACATTCTTAGGTCATATTATCTCAAAAGATGGACTGAAACCAAATCCCGAAAAGGTTGAAATAATACAAAAACTAGAATTGCCAAAAACGCACAAACAGATAAAGAGCTTTCTAGGATTAACGGGTTACTACAGAAAGTTTATTAAGGACTACGCAAAAGTAGCTCAACCTATAACAAAGTATCTGAAAAAGGACCAAAAAGTTAATTGTAAAGATCCAAATTATATTAGCGCTTTTGAGAAACTAAAAGCCCTTATAATATCACATCCTGTTTTAAGATTTCCTGATTTTCAGAAACCCTTCCAATTAACAACGGACGCGTCTCAGTATGCAATTGGTGCCGTTTTGTCACAAAACGGGCATCCAGTGTGCTTTGCCTCGAGGACATTAAACTGTCATGAGCGGAATTACGCCACTACTGATAAGGAATTTCTTGCCATTATGTGGTCGGTCAATTATTTCAGACCGTATCTCTATGGTAACAAGTTTACTATTTATACGGACCATCAACCTATCAAATACCTTCATGCTAAATATAAAGGGAAGGACCTTTCACCCAGGCATCAAAGATGGCTCTTAAAACTAGGAGAATATCATTTTGATATTGAGTACGTAAAGGGAAAAGAAAATAAGGTAGCGGATTTTCTCAGCCGTACTAATCAACCTAAGGAGTGTGATGAAAAGTCGACAAGCTCATTTAAACATACAAACTCTTTTTCAGATTTAGGAATAATATTTAACTTGGAAAGTCACGATAGTACAATAGCTACAAAACATTCTGCGGAAGAAGATCTACAAGATCATATACCTATTAAGGAGGAAATTGTAAATAAATATAGGACACAGTTAATATTGACAAATAATAAGATCCAAGAGTTAGAAGTTATTCATAAAAAGCGAATAATTTATATAGCGGAATACGATTTCGACAATTTACGCGAAATCCTTAGAAAGTACATAAAGAAGGGGATAACCGGCATTTATACGGAACTTGAAGACAGCAAATATAACATCTTGCAACAAACAATAAGGGAAATGTACTCAAATGACAGCCAAGTCAAGTTTATTCGATGCTCTTTTAGAGCTCAGGATATAAAAACGGAAACCGAAGCAGTAAAGCAAATATCTCTGTATCACATAAAGGAAAGTATGCACTCCGGCATACAAGAAACTTTCAATTCTATAAAAAACAAGATCTATTATCCAAAATTACAGGAACTAATACAAATTGTACTCAACCAATGCGATGTCTGTCAAATGGCGAAATATGACAGAAAACCGATCAATCCTAAATTTAATTACACAGAAACACCCGACAGTAAAAACGAAATTATCAATATAGATATTTATACCTTCATGAAATATGATTTCTTAACAATAATAGATCGATTTTCGAAATTTGGCTCTGCTTACTTCCTACCTGACAAAAATCATATAACAATCATTGAAACTTTAGAAGAACATTTTGCAAAAATAGGAAAACCCAAGAAAATTACTGCAGGAAATGAATTAAATACTATTAACGTAAAGGAATTTTTAAAAGAAGAGGAAGTAGAACTACACATAACAAAAGCGCATAGCCATACAGGTAATGGTGACGTAGAACGTTTTCACAACACATTACTTTCGATATGCAGAACTTTAATATTAAATAAAACAAATTTTTCACCAAAACAAATAGTACAACAGGCTGTTAGAAACTACAACAATCGCTATCATTCAACTATCAAGTGTACCCCTATCGATGCTCAGGAACAACGAATAGACGCTTTAAAAATTAAAAATAACATCAACGAAGCAAAACAAAAATATTTGGAAAAAATAAATGAAAAACGTGAAAACTACGAGGAAACTAGGACGACTGGATTCATAAAGGACTATAAAGCTGTAAGACACAAAGAAAAACCAAGATATAGAAGGGCAAAATTACATAATGTCCATCCCACAAATATCAAAAGAGAATTAAAACATACAAATTTAAACGATTATTCAGAAGACGATATCGTTAAAACCGAGGATAAAAGAATTCTAGAAGCAGAAATAAAAGCTAAAGAAGGTCCTAACTCCGAGGTTTTGGTAAAGAAATTTAATTTATCAATAAAGAGGAGCGATGCAGCCACCTTACTAGGAAAAGAATGGTTAAACGACCAAATAATTAACTTTTACCTAAATTTGCTAGTAGAAAGAAGCTCACTAGACAATGCAAATAATCTTCCGAAAGTGTATGCAATGAATACATTTTTCACGCTGTGCCTAAACAAAACAGGATATAGTGCAGTTCGAAGATGGACACGGAAAGTGGATATATTCTCCTATGATTTAATAATAATTCCAGTTCACATAAACCAAACACATTGGTGCTTAGCCATAATAAGCCCAAAGGAAAAATACATTAAATATTATGATCCAATGAGGACTCCAAATACCGAAGTTCTAGATTTACTAGAAAATTATGTCAAGGAAGAATCGATGAACAAGAAAGATGAGGTTTTAGATTTTTCTTTTTGGAAAAAGGAGCAAATTCTAAACGGTCCACTTCAAACAAATGCATATGACTGTGGTGTATTTAGCTGCACATTTGCTGAACATATAACTCGCAATTGTGAACCAAATTTTTCCCAAGAGGACATGGTTTATTTAAGGAAGAAAATGCTCGCAGATATTTTGCAAAGCAAAATTCAATAGTTTCAATAATTTAACCTTAACTTAAGTCGTTTAAATCATTTACCCTTAACAAATCAATTACTTTTTATTATGACATATCCAAGATTAAATACTTATTTTAGGTCATAATCATCATATGGTTGCTTCTAATCTCTATGGTAAAACCAACAACTGGGACATTAAATATACAACCAATATCGACTGAAAATGGCTTTACAATAATCAATATGGGAACAACGGAGGTTATTCAAGATGCTAGGACAATAATTCACGTACTCAATTTAACAGAATTTAGGCAGGCAATCGATTTAGCAGAGGAAAACATCAAACGGTTGAACCTTGGGAATGACTTGACTATTAGACAAGAACTAGAAACTATTCGTGCAAAGTTTAAAACTATTCAACCTAGTCCTAGAAAGAAAAGAGGTTTACTCAATATCGTTGGTACAGTAGAAAAATGGCTTTTTGGTACCATGAATGACGACGATAGAAAGGAAATCACTGAACACATGAAAACAGTAGAAATTAACGAAGACAAAACTATCGGTAACCTAAATAAGCAAATAGAAATCAATTCGCATATCAGTGAGTCGATAAAAATTCTTAAAAACACCATTGAATCAGATAGAAATCAAATTACAAAAACTTACGAAGAAGTAACTGCTAACGAAAGAAAAATTATAGTAAAACAACTGCAGTTAGATCAAATGATAAGATTGCAGATGCTTAAAGAAAAACTAGACCAAATTATGGACAGCATAGCATTTACCCGACATGGTATTGTTCACCCAAGTTTATTGACAACTACTGAAATCTTGACAACAGGACTAGACTTTTACAGACTTAAAAACGCTAAAACAGGACTTTTGCAACTAGACAAAGACGAACTAACCCTTGCCATCAAAATTCCCAATAAATACAAAATAGTCGACCTTAAATTGATAACCCCAATCCCAAATAAAAACTTTTTAGAACTTAATATAGAAGATCAATTTGTTATTGAAATAAATCAAACAAAATATCAATATAGTGGAGAAATTCAATATGAAAAAGATCTCAAAATTGTAAACAATTGCATTGAAAAAAATAATTGCTTTACACAAATAAATAAACTTCAAGAAATTAAAAAATTGGATGATCAAACTATACTTTGTAAAAATATGAAAAATCAACAAATTATAAATTCTTGTGATGACAGATATATAAAACTAAACGGTAATTACTTAATAACATTCAATAATTGTACTATTCAAATCCTAAATGAAACCTTTAGTAGCAATGATATCAAATTTATTGACAGATTTTATTATGAAGCAGACTATAATTTTAATTTTACCAAAAGAATTAATTTTGAAAATATTACCATACAACATATTGAAAATTTGGAACCTTTAGAAATTCTTAAATTCTACAAAACTATAAGTCCAATATTAGGAATAACAACAATTTCAATACTTATATGTATCATTTTTGCAATACTTACCATATTTTATAAAATACATAAAACAAAAGAAATTATGAATGTAAACAAAAACATTAAAACAAATTGTAATGAAAAGTTTAGAATTCAGGAGAATTCTTATTGTAAGGGGGGAGAAGTCATGTATACGCTTACTCGGAATTCCTATAAAAATAATTCTCACATAAATCAATTACTGCAAACGTTGCATTTACCCAAATGCAACGAATCTGCAACGGAAATGACATGTGCCGAACCTAGACAATAGGTAAGCAATTTACGCGGCGGCACATGTCCCATCGTAATCAAAATTACTTTCGCATAATTAATTCACGTGTCGCGAACTCATCATTTTTCGCATAATAAATAGAAGCGTATCCATGAACACCTTCAGTTTTGCTAATTAGATGTAGAACGTTACGCTGTCCGAGTGAATACTCAAAAGAGATTGCAATCAATAAAGTTTTAAAGTTAAATGTAAAGTTCGTGTTTGGATTTCTTGATGTGCGCGGAGCACTTCCTTATTTTTTTATAGTTCGGTCAAACTAGACACAAAACTCGCGTTTGATTCGCATAATTTTTCTTCAAAGGAAGTGGTGGTGGTGTCAAAATTTCCGGGGGGGGGTTTCCGTGCACCAGGCTGAGCATTATTGGCGTGTTGCGCACGGTAGTTCATGTTTTCCAATTTGAGACATAGATGCAAAGCTTGTGGTAGGTCAGCTGGGTCACGGATGCTTAATAGTTTAGGAAGATCGCCTGATAATCCTCTAATGAAAGTATCGAGAGCCTTGTCTCGATAACACTGAGTCATATTGTTTAGTGATTCTTGACACATACTGATTGAGGATAATTTATTTAATATGAGTGAAAGATGGTGATATACAGCCTGGTAAAACTCAGGTATACTACTGTTCCCTTGGAAAAGAGTGGTGATTTGATACTCGAGTGTACCCAAGTCCCTCTTGTCGGCGCAATGTAGTGTCAGGCATTTAGAGATTTTTTCCCAATTTAGTGGGGTATTGTATGATTCCAAGGCAATGTCGGCTTGGCCGACTACTTTATTCCTGATGACGGACTGGATTCCATAGTATTTGGGGGTGCCTTTAAAATGTTCGTCGATTTTGAGTATTCTTTCAACACTCTTTCTCCACGAGCTAAATTCACCCGGGTTGCCTGAGAAATCTCTTAAACTTTTCACGACGTCAGGGATTCTATCCATATCAGATAGATTCCTGTCGTGACCAGCGTTTATTATTTATATCGGATGCTGGGTTCATCAAACTGTTGAAAATGTGCGGCCCCTGTGGCGAAACTCGATCAATCTTCATGCATAACACTTTTCACTAATTTTCACCAAAAACATTTTTTTTTATTATTGCACAAAACACTGTTAATAATGATTGAAAAAACCTGTTTTTTCCTAGATAAAGAGGAGAAATATTTCTGTTTTTCATATATTTGACATATAATGTTATTTTTATAATACTGATTCCATATATATTTTCTTTTTAAATTGTTAATAGAATGAACGATTTAAATTAAATGATCAAATTTAATGAACGACTTGGATAAAGATTCTCAACTAATTTGTAATTAATTATAAATTTGTATATGATGCATTCAATATTTCGTTAATTTAATGCAAAACATTGGATCTATGGATATTAACTTACGCAGAGAGTACAATATTCCAAATGCTCCTCATGTTTTGTTGTTGGTATTGTATTTATCCTTATGTGGGTTCTTCTCGTGGGCTGGTGAGCTTAATCCTTCGGCTTTTTCCTTTTTGCTGGTTTTGGTTATTCCCGCTACTAAGGGGCCTATCGGGATATGCATGTGGTCTTCGGATCTTGATTATCGTTCCGGATGTCTTCACTGTGGGTTGTGTTCGGGACTTGGTTTTTGTCCCAGGTTTTCACTATATTACACTGTTCGCGGATAAACTTGTTCGATTTAATTCCGTACACGCACGAAAGTGGACCACACGCCAGTCTCAGCAGTGTGTTAGGATCTTAGAATACTTATTTGTAAAATAAATTTTACAAATTCATCTATCCACTTTTAATTTTCACACGCAAATTCACAGCCCCACACGTTGGGCGCCAGTCAACAAATTATTCCGGTTTTACTTTAAAAAAATAATTTTATTAACAGACGGGTACAGTCTTCCCGTCGTACACAAATTCAAAATACAATTGACATGTTACAATGTTCTATTAATCTATTTATGTAATTTTAAAGCTGGCGTTGCACTTTCCATGAATGTGGGAAAGTGTTGCTCCAGGTGAATTTTCCTTTGAAATTTGCAGGTGCGGTGTCAGCGTCTGGCGCGAAGTTTCCGTGAATTGGGTTTCTTGTCGTGTGATTTGCTTTGTAAGATGTTCCCAGGGAATCGATAGTTAACTTATTCACTAAATCTATATGTGAATTCTAAGGCACACGGGATTTACAAGCTTAATAGGGAAATTAGTCCTTAAGGTGTCATTCCTAAGCGACGACAGAGGCGACTTTAGTTCCACGGCTCTAGCCGCGTAGCCAGAACCTTTTTGGCTGTAGCCAACAGGTAGATTCCTTAGGAGCGACAAGAGCAGTTGCGTCTTGGCCGTCATGGTAGATCCATCAGAGTTGGGGTTAACATATATTCTATTACAAGAAGAGGAAAAAGAAGAGGTGTTGTTGATCAAGGTTAAAAAATATCGAAAAGCCACATTAATTGTATCTATAAAGATGGAAAGAAGGGTTTCCAAACATGTTAATTCAGAGACATCTCCTAAAGGACGATTTAATGTTCAGAAAGTTTTTTCGTTTGTATTGAGTTCAGTTTGATTACATATAATCGTGCATCAAAAGTCGTTTGAACAGAAAATCATGTAAAAAAGTCAAACAGTCAGTTCTGTAGAAAAACTGGGATTGACGCTAAGGTAAGAATGTAATAAAACAGTTACTGCTTAAAGAATAATACGTTTATTAGAGGAATATTATATTTGAAAACATAATAATATAGGCCTAATGAAACAGCGAAGGCCCAAGAAATGCTGTAGTGCTACGAATGAGAAGAAGAATGAAACAGTATGTTAATTAACATGTATAGTGCAATCTTTTTAAATTTAATAACAGACGTGTTGGTCAATAAAGTGAACTTGTAACCACCATCATCATCATCCTAAAGAGAAGGCGATTGAATTTACAAGTTAGGGCTGTGAGAAGCTGCGGACCTGGCATTAAACTGTGAATTATTTTGAACTGGATTTGTAAGACGCGGTGACTGGAATGACAGGTTTGAACCATGAGAAGTGGATGACATGACATCATACTGTGGAAATTTTTGGCTTGATTGACTTCTTTTAACTCCAATTGGCTTACAGTTTGACAAATTCGCATCCTCGCATGGATTTGATTTGCCGGGGACAATCGTTTGTCTCTCAAGCCCACACTTTGAAAAATAAAATCACTGAGATGTTGCTCTTTTGGCTTACCCATAATAGTTGTTATCAGTTTAGATCTGTCCTCAGCATTTTTCTTAAAAGCTTGAAAAGCACTTTCTCTTGATAATTTAGTGATTTGTTTACGTTTGTTTGATTGCTTCGGCACATAGTTGCCATCGCCATCGGACTGCTTGGGTTCTTTGGATTGGTTTTTGTTCTTCAGCTGGTTGAACATTCTGTGTTTCTATCCATCAACTAGTGTTTCATCAACTTGAGTAAGGGTATTTGTAATTGTCCTAAAAAAGTGTGTGGATATGACTAGGTTATCATAAGTAGTTTGGACCCTAAAATTTTTTAAAAAAACTCTGCAAAGTTGCGAAAATTGTTAGAGTACCAAGCAAAATCTATTCCAACAATTCTTGGGGTAACATCTCTAGCTCATTAGGCCTTGTGACTCTCTCTCTCTCTCTCTCTCACACACACAATTGACTACGTTCATGAATTCAAGTTAGTCTTCAAGATGCCATTTGCGTACTTTCTTTGAACTTGCAGATCCTTTGGGAAGGTTTTTGGCTCGTTTGTGCTTCACATACGTATCTCGAATATTTTTTCATCGGTTTTTGCATTCATCAGCTGAAACAAAATTATGTCGTTGATTCCTTAATTTATTTTCAGGTATTTAGCAACTTGAGAAAGCTTCGGTTCCAAATCATTTGCATTCAGAATATCAGGAAGTTATATAAGTCGTATTGTCAAGGAAGTATTAGGTCTATGCAGTGCAAGAATTCCACAAACTTTCTTTCGGCTTTTATAGACATCGCAGTTTGCTTACTATTATTTTTTCGACATCTAGATTCTTCTGCTTGTAAGCGGCATTCGAATGTTGCGCATGTGAATTCGTTTTTTGGTGTGCTGCAAAGAGTTGATACACCAGTATTTCGATCCTCTGATAGTCGACATAATATAACCATGGCTAAATCTCCATCTTCACTCACATCACCGATATTTGACAAATCTGAAACTATTTTATTAATTTGTCCTATTATTTTCGACCGTTTTATAGTCATGCATTTTATACGGATAGATGAAGGCTTAATGAAAATTGCTGTTCTTCGTTGCATATAGCTTTTATAATTAGTCCCATATGGCAGCTGAATTCACCCCAACTCCTACCACTCATGACGTCCTGTCACTAGCAGAGGCCTTTGAAGAGTTATGGAATTTTTCCTGATTGTATATTGGCTGTAGATGGAAAACATATACGTATATTTTGCCTGGCAAGAATTGGATCCCAATTTTATAATTACAAAGATTTTTTTTTCAACAGTTTTGCTAGCTTTTGTAGATGCCAACTAAAAGTCCCTTATAGTTGACATTGGTTTCTATAAACGTGAAGGAGGCAGTGGTATTTTAGAAAAATCTAATTTAGGACAGCTAATCAGAGATGAACAGTTTTGTCCTCCACAAAGAAATGTAGGACCAACAGAGCTTCCTTAGGTTGTAGTATCTGGTGAAGCCTTCAAACTTTCAATAAATGTAATGAAACCTTTCACAAAACCAGAAGCTTGTGCTAATAAAAGAAAATCTGATTTCAACTACAGACTGTTTCATGCAAGGAGAGTGTTAGAAAATTCCTTTGTCTTACTGTCTTAAGTTTTTCGTGTTTTTTATACCCCAATGGCAGTCAGCCCAGAAGTTACATAGAAGTTAATAATGACTGCCCGCTCCCTTCACAATATGCTACGCAACGCTCACTTAGAAGAAACTGGCCAATGTTACTTTGAAGTCTCCAAAACGGAATCATTACCAACATAAAATTTGATTCCTTTGCGTGCTGGAGACGGCTTTGGAAACCTTGAAGGTTTTGAGATACGAGACCGTTTTTGTGACTACTTTAACAGCAAAAGTGGATTCGTACATTGGCCAACGACATAAGTTAACATGACAGTTGAAAAATGGAAGAAGAAAAAAAAAACTTACTAAAGGGATGTACCTTTTTTGTTCATAAAGAAAAGTAAATGTACTCTAAACTCACTGTGAATAAATAAAGAAATATAATACTTTGCCTAGTAATTTTATTTTCATTGCAATTTCACTGCCTACGTTATCTCTGGCGTTTGCATCTTTGTACATGTTGTGTTTTGGGTTGAAAACGCAAGGGTGTTCAGGCACTAGTTCGATAAGTTTTGGGTCATCCATGATTTAATAGGGAAATAACACCAAAACAGTAAAAACAAAGCTTCCGTTGTTACGGCTGTTATGACTAGACTGCTCATGTGAGCAGTCTAGCCGTACTGCTCGAGCCGCCTCACTAGAGCCGCTTCCGTCGCGCGACGCCAGCCGCGAATGGAGTTGCCACAGTCATCGCTTAGGAATAACACCTTTAAGTTACAATGGAGATCTTGGATGTTCACGAAGATGAACAAACTCACTTGCCGCACCTCCCAGTTGGTATTTTGACGTTTGCAAATAACAATCGGACTGCAGTGAAATGCTGTACGGTGGGAAATCATTAGAAATGGCGCCAAACATAGAGCAAAATGTTGATAAGCGGCAGATTCGCGTCTTTGGCCGTCCGGTTTCTTTACGAAATGTATGGGTATTTTGGTATTACGGTTCTGCTACTAGGAGCAGCAGAGTATGCTTCGACACCACTAAGTTACTGAACGTGAATTGTATTGTCTACTCCCCTTTGCTTTATTTTTTCCCAAAAAGTTCCTCCGATGTGTTGTCCTGGGGTAAAGCCCGTAAGGACTTTCTATTCTCTTGTTAGAAATAGTCAGCCAGATGAGTTTTTCTTATCTGCCAGGACTCGCACAAAAATAGAATGTTACCTTGCCTGTATGTTGCTGGAGGACTCTACATATCTTTTTATGCTTGATCAAAGAGTGATTCGTGCTCGACTTTCGATGGCATATGCTGGAATTGTGAAGTTGCGAATGTTTCCATGCATCAGGAGTTTGACGACTTGTCGAGCTAATCATCGTAGCGTAGATACGTTTTGTAACGTTCTTGAAAAGAGATTCAATTCAAATCTTTCAGAAGGACCCGCATTTCGACACGTTACCATCCGTTTCTATTTCCAACGAAATTCTGGCTGCTGGAAAGAAAAAAAACATATATATCTATATCAGTCATCAAAATTAACTGAAAATGAAGACAGCAGCAGTTCTATGTGGAACAATGCACTGCAAGAATAACGCAACGCACTGAGTGTTTAAAGCTATATTGAAAGTACTGATTGTTGTTAAAATGCTGAGTACATATTGTAAGTATTAGTATAAATATTGTAAATAACAGGAAATAAATTCATTCTGGACCACAAATCAAGCAACTCGTTTCATTGAACCTCTCATTCTAGCTCATTGGTCCGTCGAGCCGGATATAAGATACCGGTAACCAAAGAAGTTTTACCCGCAGCAAAAGGACACTGGCTTCTAGCTGCTTTTAGGACTCAGGTTGCCAATTGCTTCAAGGATTCAGGTTGCCAGTTGCTTCAAGGACTCAGGTAGCCATTTTCTTCAAGGACTCAGGTTGCCAGTTGCTACAAGGACTCAGGTTGCCAGTTGTGTCAAGGGCTCAGGCTGCCAGTTGCTTCGTGGACTCAGGTTGTCACGCGCATCAAGGATATAGGCTTCTATTTTGCTTCAAGGACTCAGGTTGCCACTTTCTTCAAGGATACAGGCTCACAGTTGCTGCAAGGACACAGGCTTCGATTTGTTTCAAAGACTCAGGTTGCCATTTGCTTCAAAGACTCAGGTTGCCATTTGCTTCAAGGACTCGGGTGACATTTGCATCAAAGACACAGAAATTTTAAGGTCTTCATTGCTTTGGAAACAAAGGAAAATCATGGAACATTTGCAATAAGGTTCACCCGCATTACCTGTACAAAAAGGAGAGAGTCTGAAAGACGTGGCCAACTTAATCACGGATCAAAAGCTCAATTTTGATAGCATCAACAGGACTATCACAAACTATCAGAAAGATGGAACAAGCCGTCATTCACTGGCGTACTTCAGGATCAAGCTGGCGTGACTGGAAGAACTGTAGAAGTCGTGTGAAGGTATGCATGCTAAAGCCCATGTAAACTCGCAGGTGGAAAAAGAGAAAGGGTTGTTGGCACAATACATCTAAGACTACGGATGCATTGAAGATCTCATGTTAGAATACCAGACGATTTTCAGAAAAGGAATCTACAGGTTTTAGTCCGGTTCTTCAGGAGAACCATAGCAAGTATCTCGAGGAAATTATAGTTTACAGCTGGAACGGATCAAGATACGGACATTCAAACTACGAAAACTGAATAGCGTTCCGTGACTTACTTTGGAGCATGGTTCAAAAAAATACAGCTTTGTTGAGTGTGCAGAAAATTCAATATCTCCGAAACAACATGAAAGGTGAAACTGAAAAATTGATAAGCCACCCAAACATAACTGGCGACAATTACGACGCTGCATTGACACTTTTGTGTGAAAGGTATGAGAACACGAAACTCGTAACTCAAGAGCTTATGCAGCATAAACGCGGGACAGCGCCAGACAAACCACGTGTCTGGATTGTGGGATATGGTAAACAGTACCAACCAGCTCACAGCGAGCCGATACACATTGAAAATTGATTGTGTCACAGATGACACAGATTCAAGAGCGGAATGGCAAAAACTGATAAGTGAAAGTAGAGAAGTGCCAATACTAAAGAAACTCATAACCTTTCTTACTCAAAGGTTCACCATACTAGAAACACTAACTCTTTCAAAGCCCAAAGCCAGGATCGTCAAAAAGAACTACTACGCATACAGTTCAAGATTCGATGACACGTTGCTCTATGTGCAAATCACTAAAATTGGCAGATACTAGGTTCAATCGTCCATATATTGATCTGTTAATTAGAGCTGACATATATGTTAGTATTCTACTCGTAGATCAAGGATTCATTCCAGATCAACCATGCGCACAAAATATAAAATTGGGTTGGGTATTGTTTGGAACAAGCCCCAGCACACAAATCAAAGCTGACTCTATTTCATTCGTTGGCTTTGAAGGGCTTGATAAAACCCTCCTGCGCTTTTGGGTAATCGAAAAACCTACAAAGACAATGGAAACGTCTCAGGCCGACAATGAAGCCGAAAAGCACCTTTCACATAATACGCGTAGAGGTTCAGATGGAAAATATTCAGTAATCTTACCATTCAAAGACAACGTGGACCACCAAAAAGAACTGAGAAGGTCTGTATGCGTAGCACATATTAGATTCAGGTAGTTGGAACAGCATCTTGCCCACCATCCCGATCGTGGAAAGGAATAACATACATTCATGCAGGAGTATCTGACTCTTGGTAACATAAAGAAGGTCCCTTACAAATTAATTCAGAGTACTAACTGCTAGTGCCTTCTGCATCATGAGGTTATAAAGAAAACAAGTTCAGCAACAAGAAGAGGAATCAATAGGTGGGAAATATCTGAACGATCTGCTGCAAGTTGGTCTGGCGATACAAAATAATCTTCTCTACGTACTACTGAGATCGCGAACTTCTCAGTATGTTATTGTTGCCGACATTGAAAAAATGTACCGGCAAATACAGGTTCACGAAAATGGCCGTGACTACCAAGACATATAGTGGAGATCCTCTAAGAAGGAACAAATTGGTCACTACCGACTGAGAACTGTCACATGCGGTACTGTTTGCGTGCCATTTTTAAGCAATTCGAACTCTTCTGTAGCTAGCAATCGATGAATGTGTTAACCATCCAACAGCTACCGAGACGATACTTCAAGAGTTTTATGTTGACGACCTTCTAACTGCATCAGATGACCTAGCAAACTTAAAGCACTTACAAGATGAGTCCAAAAGAACACTGCGCAAATGAATGCGCCATCCCCGAGAACGACCGAAAAAATCAAAAGCTACTAGACATCGCGTTATCCGAAGAAATTAAAATACTGGGGCTACATTCACATCTTGCACAAAACGTTATCTCGTTTAAAATTCAGTCTATTGATAACTAAAAGCTAACAAAACGGTTTATACTGTCAGAAGTAGCAAGAATATTTGATCCATTGTCCTGGCTCCAAACTTGCATCGTTACCGAGAAAATCGACATTCAAAGCCTATAGCTCCTTAAATCAGGTTGGGATGAAGAGGTTTCCCCATCCGCTGTAAAGGACTGGAATAAAACAAGTGGGCGATTGCCCGCTCTCGAGAAACTTTGGATCGCTAGATGGATCCATTTCACAAACAACACAACCATAGAATTGCACGGTTTCTGCGATACTTCCAGGGTAGCTAACGCGAGTGCAATTTACCAAAGGGTATTGGATGCAAGTGGGCGTATGACTAGCAGTCTGCTTAATGAAAAATCACAGGTAACCCCAACAAAAACATTTTTTATTCCAAGGCTTGAGCTGAGCGGGGCTGAACTAATTAAGCAAGCATGTAAATGCGGGACTATCAAAACGTATTTATGGTCAAATTCGAAGATAGTTCTGGCATGGGTCCAAAAACTAGCAATTACTTGGAAAGTATTCGTGGCGAATTATGTAGGTGTTATTTATGCTGACCCGGCATCCAAAGAGTGGCATCATCTTACTACAGATGAAACCCCCCTTAATTTGATACAATAGCCAAGGCCCTTGTTAACATTGTTCAATAGATCTTGCCAGCAGTGAGCCTTGCTGTTGTTAATCAATTTGTGCAGGCATTTAATGGCCAACTTTTATGCTGTTACCTACTTGCATGCTTCGTCGAGGTTCCGCACCCGTTGAGCCTCACGCCGAAGCTTGTGACACCCCTTTTTTTCAGCAATTTCAGTTAACCACCAGTACGCTGGGGGCTTGCCGTGCCTATGTTTTTAACGTTATATAGGAGCGTTGCAAGCAGTCGTGATGATGCTCATAGTTGAGTTCACCATGTCTTGAGCTACAAGTTCTTCCGTCGCCTGCAAATCTCTCTGCAGCGGTGTTCCATCCAATTGTAGAAAGCAAAGAGCACGGACGTCGGGAGACAACATCACTGATCTCAAGCAATGCACTGATGATCACTGGCCGAGTAGTCCTCTAATACTGTCCAGTTGTGTATCCACCGTACTAAGGACTCCGAGGCGAATATTATGTCCAGCATGGTTCCTTCACAGCCAATACGGTGGAAAGTCGGCGTACTTCCGGGGTTTAGTACGAAGAGCGCCGTCCTGGCCACCATTTCTAGGATTTGTTTTCCCCGCGGATCTTTTTTAGGCTTTAGATTTGGGCTCCCTCAATGAGCGTTCTGTCGTCTGCTTTTGAAACAACGCCCTCCAAAACATTAAGCTTGGCTTAGAAAGATGATTTCGATTCGCTCGGCGTTAGGCACACATTAAAGAAGGTAGTGCCTGAGCATTGAACTCACACGAAATCATCCTCCCGTGCACAGCTGTTCACCTGAAAATCACTGTTCCGAGTCCAGATGGCGACAGTACCAGTTTCATTAGGATACCATGATACCGAACTTTTATCACGGTATTGCTCACTCAGCAGCAAAAGGTCGGGATTCATGTCTCTCTTCAACTGCTCAAGCAGATTTTGGGTAGTTGAACTGCGGTGTAAATTTGGCTGCAGGATGCGGGTCATCAAAATTCGGAACCTGTCTTGCCTAGGGCCTGGGAAATCTGGCATTTTCCTGTTCCTAAGGTGTATCTAAAATCTGGTCTTAGATCAGCATCCTTGCGAAGAATGCAGTTCACCTCCTTTGTACACTCTTTTCTTTCATGTCCCGTTTTTTCGCATTTGTACGGTGTGACCATAGCCAAGGCATCTGAAAAATTGAAAAGGCGCTGCTCTTCGCCATGTCCTGCTGTCTTCCCACCCTATTCTTACTTTGCCCTTATTCAGAAATTGTTCGGGGTCCTTTTCGGTTTTCTGGTATCGACCTCGCTTTCACTGCTCACGCTAAGGAACCACCTTTTGATGCCCTCTTCTACCTCGGCCAGATCCGGACGCAGTCAATGTTTCTTATTTTGATTGTTGCCATGGGCTCGAGGACTTTTTTTTGCGTTGCAAAATGCTTCCTCGTACTGCTTTAGTGACAGCGTTGGTGTCTTTGGACCTTACGTTTGCCCTGATATCCCGCAGCACTTTTGCGTAGGATTGGCCATTTTGGGGTTTTACGAGCAGTTCCAGTTGTTCTGGTCTTTTTCGGGGCTTTTTCTTTCCTGTTTCGCATCTGGTGGTTTTTCTTGTTGGGCGTCCGTGCGAACTTTATTTTCTGGCACTTTTTAAAGGAGTTTTTTTTCGGCTTTCCTTCTTCCTTTTGTCAGCACTATCTGGAACCCTTGACCTGTCGTCACACGCCTTTCAAGTGCCTCTTCCTTCTTCTTTGTTTTTTGATTGGGCTAGACGCCATTTTTTTATTGATGTTCGATGGAGGAGTTGTCTGTGCGTGCCATTTTGACTTAGCCCTCAGCACTTCTTTAGCATTCAACTCTTCTTCGGCCTTATGGTCCTCTTCGGCCCTTAACCCGCTCTTCCGATAATGATCTATGTGGTCTAGGAGCTTCTCTACTTCAAAGAGCCCAATCTGTATTACTTTGCTGATTTTTGGTGAGTCGCATGCAGATTGTATTCTTTTAGAACATCTCCCGCTTTTCTACTTGATGTCGCTGGGCGGCAATTATGTTTTGTGACCACCTTTTTTGGGAGAGGTTATCAGCTGCCATTTCCGCGTACAGCACTTCCACAACATTTCTGAGGGTGGCGATGAAATTACACGACGGCGCTTTATTTGTCTCGTCACTCCTGTCTTTTCCTGCCGTAATCTCTTTGTGGACGTCAAGATGGTTTGCTCTTATTTTGGGGCTTTTGACCCTTGGTTCGGTCGTTTTGTTAGCGATTGCAGCAGTAACCATCAAATTCTCGATGTTCTTCATATTTTCCTACACCGCTTGAACATCTGACGCATTCTGCACACTTTTCCTTTTTAGGATGCTCTGACGTTCACATCATTTTTTTGCTGCACCCGAATGCCGCAGGAATCTCATTCTAGACAAGACTGTCTGTTAATTTCCGTTCTTCGTTCGTCTTCACTGTCATTGTATTCATCGCCGTTTTTCTCATCGTTAGCACCGCTCCCGATGTGCTGTTAACATCGTGGCTGCAGTCGCTTGTTGCGTAGTCATGTTCGTTATTTTTGCTTTCTTTTAAGGGTTTTGTAAAATAATTTTACAAAACCCTACTAAAATCGCGTCCTGTCCGTCCGTCTATCTGTCCGTCCGTACGTCCGTCCGTGTGTCACAGCAGTTTTTCTCGGAAACTACTTTAGCTAGAAATATCAAATTTTGTGTGTAGGTGTAAAGTGGTGCTCTCTTCAATGTACAACTAAAAAAAAATTTTATAAGGTATTTAAGGGGGGTCTCTCCATATAGGGGAGTGATCCCCCGAAAAAAAATTTCATTGAAAGAAGCCGATATGGGTATCAAATGAAAGGTCTTAATGAGAACTTTTCAAAACAGGTCTTAATTTGGCAAAGTTTGCTTCGAGAGGTGAACAAGGAGGGGAAATACACGAAAAATTTGTGTACCCCCCCCCCTCGCGATTGGACACCTGTGATCCAAAAAATCTGAAAAAAAATCAGGAATGTAGGCCTTGGTGAGTACAACAACAACAAATACGTGAGAAGTCGCAATTCACTGAACTTTGTTAGTAATAGTATGATTTATCGATTTTATGTTTTCTTGAATAAAATCTTAACGGTACCCTTAATTTCTATGAAATTCAGTACACAGATGACTATTAATAAGGTTATCTATCTTGAAAGTTTCATAAAGATTGAATCATATTTAGCGAAGTTAAAGCGGTTTGAATTTTCCTGTATTACTATGGAACAATATGCGCTGCATTTATTACTATGGCAACATATGGCTATGGAGCAACATGCGCTTTTTACCGACTCAGACACTACAGTTTTGCTAAGATTTGCATGAAAATTTCAGGAATGATAGGTATCATGTAGATCTTTGAGAATCGGTTCAGCTAGTGGTATCAGTAATCGTAAAACAAAATAGTGGCTGTTTTAAATGCGAAGATTGGATAATTTTGAGTTATTTTTTCCCAACTTCAACGTTTAAGGTGCATGCTTTGAACACTTGATTCAATTTAATGAATGACTGAAAATGAGTACCCACAATTAATGTTCATAAGTGAAACAAGTCAAGGAGGCGGGAGAGAGCTCCTAGCAAAAGGGCTTCGTAACCATTCTAGGATTCGAACAAATTGTGTTTCCTCCCTCGCGAATGGACATCTGAAATAATTATCAAGGGAGGTATTTATGAGTATAACAATAACAAAAAACTTCAGAAGTCGAAATTCGTTCAACTTTGTTAATAATAGTATGATCTTCGCATTTCGTATTTTCTCCAATAAAATCGTCTTTGACATGTTTCTTGATTTGATTCGATCTGGTGACTGCATTTTGTAAATTGAATACAAAACCCTTCTGACATGAGCGTAGGTCTGTATACCCAACTAGTTTTGGTTTCTTTTATGTTTTTTGGCGTTTTTGGTTGCGTAAGCTTCTTTGAGTCTTCCTACGAGCTGCTATCTCTGTTCGTGTGTGTAGTTACCTTTTTGGCCACTTGGTTATCTTTGCAGAGCAGGGAGGCATAGCGAAAGTTAGCACAAGCCCGTATGTGGACAAGTTCTCAGAGCCAGACGAGCGCTAATCGGAAGTCCGTCTCAACCAAGCCTACACCACCAACTCAACGATCCGAACTTCAAACACACTTCGAAGCCTGCCAAGCTTTTATCGGGACGGAGACGGTATGATAATTGAAATGGAGCCATTCATGCAGAAGTGTCATCTCGGCGTTATCGTGCAAAGCAGCTATGTCCAAATAATCATATCCGCCAGCCCAAAGCAGCAATTCCAGTTCGTTGACCAAAGACTAGTCCAGATTCGTCGTTATCTGTCATCCCAGGAGGGCACTTCACGGCGCCCCTCATATCCTTGAGTCCATGGGGGCGGCGTTCCCCAAAGAATGCTCGCCTTCAATAGTGCTCCTGTCAGCCGGCATTCGCCTTGCGGGAATTTCTTTAGGTATGTGAGGGCGGAACTCCTCGAAGAATGCTAGCCCCCAAGAGTATTCCTGTCGGCCAGCACACCCCCTGCATAGACATACATACCTTAAAGAGGACTCCTGCTTGTAATTTCTTCCAAATATCAAGGCATTTTTGAAACTTTAAAGCAGTTTGAATTTAATGTTAATTTAAATTTCTTCTGCAAATAAGCTTCATATACTTTCAAAAAAAATTTTCCTAGTATCGTGACTTCTAAACATTGACATTCAATCTCAAACAAAATCCTTTCATAAATTGATAATTTGTTCCAATTGAATTACATGTACAAAACGCGCTTTCCTTCCCAACAAACATCCGCTTTTTGCGAAATCCTCCTAGTCACCTCGAGCCCTTAGCTTCGCACTTCTTCATAGTCGCATTTTCTGAACAAGATACACAATTCCAGCAGACGTATTACAAGCACTGCTAGAAATGTACTCGTATAGTCCTTTGAAACGTTTACTAGGATCCAAATAAACAACAGATGTTCACATTTTGGGGATGATATCCTTGTGCCATCTGTAAAGGCGCCACGTTAAAAACCAGCGCACTGCCAGAATCCACAAAAAGCTTCGCAAAGCTCCCTATACTAAATATTTTGTGATCCTTATAAATACTCGTCTGGATTCCAACAGGATAACATCAGTCCACGGTTGACGGTCTTTGATGCAATTTCGGTTCTATCGAATTTTTGCGTGCTAACGGAACATTCACGTGTCCTAACGAGTCGCGTCTACCCAATATCCGAATCAAATACCCTGCCAGCATGTCTGCTCGTAAAGTTTATAGTATAGTAAAATGAATAGCTAGGATAATATACTACACAAAAGTGCTGGTGAGTGTGAAATATATCCTGAAAATTTATTCGCCTCATTCCTGGATCAGTAAAAACAAAACTTGTTCATGTGACATATGGACAGACAGACAGCATTACAGTGCATGTAATGGAATGGAAATCGGCGAATTATGTCCTTTTTTTAGTGTCTCCCTTAAAGTGAGTGTTAAAATGATGAATCGGGTGCAATAGAGCGCGAATTTGGATTATGTTGAAAGGTTTGATTTGATGGCAATTGACCAGTGATGTGGTAAAAGAGGAATATCATCCATTAATTATTTATAATTGAGTAGGAATAAAATGTTAATTAATATATGAGTGACATTTAACCGATTTTATTATGACTACGTCTGCTGCGACTTTTACCAATCTACTTATGAAAAATTCATATAAGGTAAGAGAGGGTTGAATCAATCAGAATTGAATAATTGTATTTTAAATTATGTAGAATAATTTACATTTTCATATGTGAAGTTGTGCAAACATGAGCTGGCGTACATAGCTGAAGGATCAGATGTGTAGGCTCATATGTTAAAATGTAATCGAATTTCTTACTTGTTGCTGCATTGGGGATATGAATAATAAATCAAATAATTGATGATTCTGCAGATGCTGGAATTTGAATTTTAATATTAAGGACTGCAGAATTAATTTCTCAACAAGCTAGGAATATTAGGATAAAACCAAATTTTTAACTGCAGGATATCAATTTAATCAATATAAAATACTCATGTTTGCTTTTAACGCCTGTTTAAATTATTTACTATTCTTGTTTAACGTCCCACATATTGATCCTTCCTAGAATTGCTGGGAGTGGCATCTACTACCATGCCTGGACGTCTATTTAAAAGTATTGCTCATGGGCGAAAAAGGATGAAAATTTAATGTTTACCAAAGTTAGCAAAGCAAACACGTACCATCTCTGTATGAGTTACGTTCGCTTAAACTTAGTACGATAGACACTCATGTAGGGATTAGATATATATTGTCTAAATCGAGTGCTTTTAAGGTATTTAAGTTCATAGACATTTCAAAAGCTACCACCCATTTGTTTTGTTAAAGAATTTCAACATCCTGGAATCAACGATAGCTGTTTTTTGAGTTCAAAAAGGAAGTATTTTATCGAGATTAATTTATTGTTGATTTTATGGAAGGTCTAGTTTATAATTTTTAAGGACGTTATGTGATTTAGATGGTCCTTTGGAGGACAAGTGTGCGAAATGATGTCAGTTTTAGGGGATCTTGCGATTTGATGGATATGCAAGCAGCAGCCAACAAGTGATTGGTTAGTATTTCCAGGATGATTTGTCAAGAAGATGTAATAAAATGGTTCCTCTAACCTTTCAGTATGGACGTGTTTTTTGTTGTAACGTTAGTATCGACATGAGGCCTGAGGCCGCGTATATTATGTAGCGTTTTTAAAAGAAAGTAATGACTTAAAGATCTGTCTTTGCATTATGATGAATCATAGAGTTTGGAGAAAATTAAGTATAGAAACAAAATCAACTTTCTTAAATTAAAAAAAAAAAAAATTGTAAGACTATAATCATATTTGGCTTGAATTTACGGGAAAATCCGGCTATAAGATACAAAAGGTGTTTAGGCAAGCCGTATCACAGCCTAAATTAGAAACTATTTAGGCAAGCCCCGTCACTGCCTTAATTAGAAACTGCTTAGGTAAGCCCCATCAAAGCCTAAATTAGGAACTTTTTAGGCAAACCCCATCGCTGCCTAATTTAGGCGCTGATGGGATAATGTAAAGGGTGGTTCAACCAAAACGGCACGATGCTAACTGTTAATAAAACAAAAAGTTTTCAGAGAATTATGTTAATATTTTTTATTATAATAGAAGAATCTATGACAATTATATGTGAAACGAAACATTGCCCAAATACTCGCCACGGCTACGGTGGCATACTTTTATCCGATGGTCCATATTTTCAATGACTCTGAGACATAATTGAGGTTCAATGTCGTTAATGTGCTGCATTATCTCAGACTTTAGCTCTTAAATTGTTCTTGGCTTATTGACGTATTTTTTTCCTTATAAATATATACAGAGAAAGAAGTCCAACGGTGGCAAATCGCATGATCGTGGCGGCCAACTAACATCGCCAAAACGTCAGATAACATGGCACGCAAAATAGCCATTGTTTCGTTGGCTGTGTGGCAAGTGGCACCATTCTTCAGGTAATGTTTCTCAAGCTATTGTTGGGCTTTTACGCTGTTTTTACCCATTAAAAAACAATGTTTTATCAACACGTGAAACTCGCTTTTTTCCATTTTTCAAACAAATTACAAAGTGACTTTACTCTAACCTCGAAAACTCTGCTGTCTGTGATCCGATCGACGTGAAATTAGTACACGTTTCATATAAAGGCTTGCACTCTGTGGAAACCAGTTAGGTGCTACTAGCACCATCTCTGGGTTAATCTCGGGACTTATTGAACGATGTGTTATATTGTCCATGTAAACTATGCATATTGTTACATGTACAAAGAATTCTGCGAGCAACTGTCGCAATTATTTTCACAACCATTAAGAACATCAACAAAATGAATTTACTCGAAACCCCGAGAACCCACCAAGCATGATCAACATCTGAAAGTGACGTGACTCCATTTATTAATTTGCTCGAATCTACCAGGTACCTCTCGGCAGAACATTCGCCAATGTATGAGAACTGAGTTGAATGCTTATAGACCCTATATAAAGGCGAGCTGGATGAATGGGGGGAGCATTCATTCGACCGCGATAACAACTGCGATAGTGTGTGGAAAGCAAATTGAAAAGCGATCAAGTAATAGTGAAGTGATTTTAGAAGACAATTGCGATAGAAATTTATGGACAAGTGGAAGGTTGAATTTTAATAGTACAAATTAGAGTTGTGAAATGGTTAGTAAAGTGATTGTGCATTTTAAATGAATTAAATAAACTCTTTTAATTTAATTAAGAAGACACTGCGTTTTTACTTTTATGGAACGTTAAATTATTGGCCGCGAACCATAACACGCGACAGTGGTGTCGAGAAGTGAGAAAGAAAATTTTGAAAGTGAAAAACGTTTAATAATAAAAAACAAGTTGGGTATACAGACCTATGCTCATGTCAGAAGGGTTTTGCATTCAATTTACAAAATGCAGTCACCAGATCGAATCAAATCAAGAAACATGTCAAAGACGATTTTATTGAAGGAAATATGAAAAACGAATATAAAACTATTATTAACAAAGTTGAACGAATTTCGACTTCTGAGGTTTTTGGTATTGTTATACTCATAAATATATCCCTTGATAATTATTTCAGTTGTCCATCCGCGACAGAGGAAACACATTTTTCATGTATTTTCCCCCTGTGCCCCCACTGAAGCAAAAACTGACAGTTTAACAACTGTTTTGAAAAGCTCCCATGAAAACTTTCATTTCATACTCATATCGGCTACGTTTGATGAGTTTTTTTTTCAGGGGCCACTCTCCTGTACTGTTATCATCGAGTAATGGCCAATTTTTTCGAATCCTAGAATAGTTACAAAACCCTTTTGCTAGGAGCTCTCTCCCACCTCCTTGACTTGTTTCACTTATGAGCATTAATTGTAGATACTCATCTTCAGTCATTCATTAAATTGAATCAAGTGTTCAAAGCATGCACCTTAATCGTTGAAGTTGCGAAAAAATAACTCAAAATTATTCAATCTTCGCATTTAAAACAGCCACTATTTTGTTTTACGATTACTGATACCACTAACTGAACTGATTTTCAAAGATATACATGATCATTCCTGAAATTTTCATGTAAATCCTAGTAAAACTGTAGTGTCTGAGTCGGTAAAAAGCGCATGTTGTTCCATAGCCATATGTTGCCATAGTAATAAATGCAGCGCATATTGTTCCATAGTAAATATAATTCAATCTTTATGAAACTCTCAGGATAGATCAATCTTATAAATAGACATCTACGTATTGAATTTCATTGAATTTAAGGGTACCGTTAAGATTTTATTCAAGAAAACATAAAATCGATAAATCATACTATTACTAACAAAGTTGATTGAATTGCGACTTCTAACGTATTTGTTCTTGTTGTACTCACCAAGGCCTACATTCCTGATTTTTTTTAGATTTTTCGGATCACAGGTGTCAAATCGCGAGGAGGGGGGACACAACTTTTTCGTGTATTGCCCCTCCCTGTGCGCCCCTCGAAGCAAATTTTACCAAACTAAGACCCCTTTTTTTTCGGGGGTCACTCTCCTATATGGGGAGACCCCCCTTAAATACTTTATAAAATTTTTTTGTAAATGGACTTTGAAGAGATCACCACTTTGCATCTACACACAAAATTTGATGTTTCTAGCTTACGTAGTTTCCGAGAAAAACTGCTGTGACACACGGACGGACGGACGGACAGACGGACAGACTGGTCGCGAAACTAGTAGGGTTTTGTAAAATTATTTTACAAAACCCTAAAAAGAAGAAGAATGCACAAAAGTGAAATCTAACGTGGAAAATGGTGGAAAAATAAATGAAAGCCGAAATAATAAAACTAAATAATAACCACGAAGCTAACATTTCAAATTAAATGAATTTACCATGGCGAAGCTTAAGGGAGACGCAGAAACGGTAAAATCAAAGGAACCAGAAAATGCGCTGATGCAAATGTTGATGCTGATGCAGCGAGAGCAGCGACAACAGTCATCCAATTTAACTGCGAAGCTAAGTGAACAGTCATCCAGTTTAGATAAACAATCAGCGAATCTGGACCGACAAGCGAATGAAATCAAGGGAGTGCAAAAACAGTCAACCGAGATAAAATTAAATGCGTCGAGGAAAAGATTTACCAGGTCGAGGAGAAGGTCAACCAGGTTAAGGAGAGAACCAACTATGAGATCAGCCAGGCCAAAGAGAGAATGAGCCATGAGATGGAAAAAGTGAAAAAAGAATTGGAAGCAGCGTAGTAACCAACTCACCAACCCCACTTATAACCGCAGTGCAAAGCACATTCAGAAATGTGAAAGCACCAATATTCGACGGACAAATGGTCTGGAGGGTTTACAAAACACAGTTTGAAGCTGCCGCAAGGGCAAATCACTGGAATGAGCAGGAACGAGCAACTGCACTAATTCTTGCTCTAAGAGGCCCAGCTGCCGAGGTTTTGCACACCATCCACGTTGAGTTACACTCAAACCCGGCTGCTATACTGAATGCGCTCGAGATGCGTTATGGAGGCGATCATCTGAAGCAGATTTATCGGTCACAGCTTCGGCATCGGATGCAGAAGTCTGGCGAAACCTTACAGCAGCTAGCCCAAGACATTGGGCGACTGGCACTTTTGGCTTACCCAGCTTAAGACCCAGAACATCGAGATGACGCAGCAACAGAAGCGTTCATTAGCGCATTAAGGGACCCGGAATTGCAACAAGCTGTGCGTTTAGCTCAAAAGTAAACAGTCAAGGATGCATTGGCTTATAGTCTGAACTTTGAGGCAGTGAAAAAAGTGACTCGTACCACTGCCCAGGTTCGCAAGGTAGTGGCAGACGAGTGCAGGTGTGAGCGCGTGAAAAATGTGTGAGAGGCGCAAGTAAATGGTGCGCCTAGATGCTGGGATTGCGGTGAGAAGGGGCACCTGCAAAGAGACTGCAAGAAGCGAAGAAAACAGAGCTATTGTCCAGAATGGTGGAGATTCAGACCGTGTCAGGAGGCTAGAATAGAAGCCCATCAAACTGAAAGAGTCAACTCCATGCGACAGACATCGGCTAGGAGGATCGACAATCCCAGCACTCCCATCACCGTGTCAAGGCAACATCGTGGAGAAGCAGACTTATGCCTTCCTGGTCAAGTTGATGAAGAACATTGCACCATAACAAACGACACTGGTGCAACCCGATCGACGATCCGACCAGACCTAGTGAGGCCCCAACTACTTCACAAGGGCAGAGTTCATGGAAATGCTGACGCCCTATCTCGTCATCCATGTCCTTCTAACTGCAAGCATTGCCGACGGATTGAGGAAAAGGAACCGCCCGTTGATCTGCGATTGATAACGGCCGAATTCGATGAAGGTTGGTCATCGGAGGAGATTCAAAATGCCCAGTTACCCGATGAAGACATCGGACTATTGCTCGTATGGAAGGGGACGACTGGGCGACCTGAGTGGAAAGACGTTTCAATACATGGCGCAACCCTGAAAAGCTATTGGGCACAATGGAACTCTCTTCAGGTGGAGGGTGGCATACTCAAGCGGAAATGGGAAACGGCGGATGGCAGCTCCTATAGGATGCAAACTATACTTCCCAAAAGCCGAATCCACGATGTGGTTGAAGAAATGCACGAAGAATCCTCGGGAGGCCACCATGGTGTTTACAAGACCTTGGCGAAATTGCGGGAAAGGTTCTACTGGCTCCACGCTCGAGGAGATGTAGAGGACTGGTGTCGCGGATGCACAATTTGCGTTTCCGTCAAAGGCCCAAAGCGACGACTGAAAGGACAAATGCAAACCTATAACGTGGGGATACCGTTTGAAAGGATTGCTGTTGACATCGCAGGACCCTTTCCTGAATCCGAATGGGGAAATCGATACACGCTGGTTGTAGCCGATTATTTCAGCAAGTGGCCCGAGGTCTACCCCATTCCCAACCAGGAAGCAACTAGTGTAGCCGAACCGCTAGTGTTAAATTGGGTCAGTAGGTACGGCGTACCTTGTGAACTACATTCAGATCAAGGTCGAAACTTCGAATCACTAGTTTTTAGCGAAATGTGCGAGCTGCTGGGAATACGGAAAACGAGGACAACACCGCTGCATCCCCAATCCGATGGAATGGTCGAACGTTTCAACGGCACTCTCAATAAACACCTCACCAAGATCGTTGACGAGAACCAAAGGGATTTTTGATGGCGTACAGAGCTGCCGAACATGCATCGACGGGCCAAGCCCCAGCCAAAGTCATTTTTGGAAAGACTTTTTGTCTGCCAGCTGATATAAAGTTCGGAACACCCCCCGAGAAACCCCAAACCATCTCGGAGTACGCAAGTGAGCTAAGACAACGGTTGAACCAGATACATCGGACAGTGCGAAAACACCTCGAATCGGCTACTGACCGCATGAAGACCAGGTATGATCTAAAGGCAAATTCTACTGTCTTCAAGCAAGATGACTTGGTGTGGCTATATAACCCGCAACGGCGAAAGGGTAGGTCTCCAAAGTTGCAACATAATTGGTAGTGACCATCCCGAGTTACAAAGCGAATCAACGACGTCGTATACCGAAAATAGGAACATCGTAAGCCGAGAGCCAAAATGAAAATAGTGCACCTGGACCGTCTTGCCCCATACTACATCCAGGGAGAATTGACTACAACTGGCGACACATCTTTTCGGGGCGAAAAGAACTGAGGTGGGGGCAGTGTTACATGTACAAAGAATTCTGCGACCAACTGTCGCAATTGTTTTCACAACCATTAAGAACATCAATAAAATGAATTTGCTCGGAACCCCGAGAACCCAACAAGCATGATCAACATCTGAAAGTGACATGACTCCATTCATTAATTTGCTCGAATCTACCAGGTACCTCTCGGCAGAACATTCGCCAATGTACGAGGACTGAGTTAAATGATTATAGACCCTATATAAAGGTGAGCTGGATGAATGGGGGGAGCATTCATTCGACCGCGATAACAACTGCGATAGTGTGTGGAAAGCAAATTGAAAAGCGATCAAGTAATAGTGAATCGATTTTAGAAGACAATTGCAATACCAATTTATGGACAAGTGGAAGGTAGAATTTTAATAGTACACATTAGAGTTGTGAAATGGTTAGTAAAGTGATTGTGCATTTTAAATGAATTAAATAAACTCTTTTAATTTAATTTAAAAGACATTGCGTTTTCACTTTTCCGGAACATTAAATTATTGGCCACGAACCATATCACGCGACAATATTCTCAAAATTTGCTCATGAAGGATAGAATTCATCAGCTGTTGAAAAGTGGCAGGAGTATTTTTTAATCTAAACGGCATACAGGTGAACTCAAAATGACCGTCGTTCATTGAAAACGTTATTTTGTGTTGATCGTCAGGCCGTATTTCTATTTGATGAAAGCCTTTGGCGAGGTCGACAGAAGTAAAATAATTAGCATGGTCAAGCTGACCTAAAATATCGTCAAACTGTGGTATAGGATATTTATCTTCCACAGTCACGTTATTAATTTTGCGAAAGTCAGGTGCGAGTCGATGCTTCCCTTTTTTTGGGACCACCTAGATGTGTGAGTTGTATGGCGATTTTGATGACTGTACAATGCCTTGGGCTAAATCCTCGGTAATTTGCGTTTTCACGAAATTTTGCTAGGCATAAGGGTAAGGGAGGTTTCGTAATTGGCACATGATCCTTTTATTAAAAAAGATTATCTCTATTTCCTTAATACAAAACGTTGTTCCTTATTCTATACCTGCGAAATTGAAAAAATTGTTTATTTTTATTTTATCATAGAAGTGTGAAAAATAGAAATATTTTCACACAACATACATTTTTTTTTTTTCGTAGCACTACAGCCCCTTTCGGGCCTTTGCTTATAGGTAGTCAGAGTACTCGTATCTCATTGTCATGATCGAATGTGTCGACAAGGTGATATGATCAGAATCCCGCTTTGGCCGTGTATTCGTCCATCCAGCTGCAGTACGTTCTGATTTTAAACCAGCGCGTATCATAATTGAAAAGGCTTATAGTCCGTCCGAAGAATCACTTGAACTAAATCTCGTTGATGCCAACGAAACTCGAACCAGAGACCTTTGGCTTACAGGCTAAGTATTCTAACCATTAAGCCACGCCACGCCACTTAACTTAAAATTACAAATGCCCAAATGCTTACAGCTAAAATACAGTGCGGTTTACAAAAATGTCTACAAAAATGAAAATGTTTGTTTCACATTTTAAAATTACAAATATCCAAATGCTTATCATCTCTTGCATAATATGGAACGCTTTCCTTAATGTTTTTGTCTTTAATTGTTACTTAATGTATTTATCTTTAATTGTTACTTAATGTATTTATCTTAGATTGCAAAAGTAGAGAATGCGGAGAACTCAAAATTTTATCGTCGTTGTTGTGTGTTTGCGTGTAGGCAAATCACTAAGTGGTGGCGATGTAACTGTATGTTATATATGCTTTGCTTATGTAAAAAGCCACTTAGAAAACGACAAAATAAATTTCAAAAATTTACCTCCAGCTAGTCAAAATGAATGACCGAGTTTGCTTCAAAGCATGTTCTTGATGAAATTGTTTGTGAAAATCAATCAGCTCCATTTTTTTTTATAATTTTAAACACCATTCAAGACGTATTAAAGTCAGACTAACTATTATGTCAATAACGATAAAAAGCTGAAAAAAGAAGAGTCATTTTGAGGATTTAACGCATTATCAGCTCAAAGTGCTTAAAATATAGCCAATGAACTTTGCACTTACCTAAAAGGAAACAAAATCATGATTGAAAAATGCATAGGCCAGGGCTTTGACGGAGCACCCATTATGAATGGTCAATATTCTGGTTTTCAATCCAGAATAAAACAAAAATCACAAAGTGTAGAATATGCACATTGTGATTTGGTACTTAATGATTCTGTCAACAATCTAACGGAGATAGTTGTTTTTTTACGACGCAATCAATCAATTGTACTTCCATGAAAGTCTGCCAAGATGGAAACCTCTAAAAGGAGAAGGCCCATTTGACGGTTCCAATAATTTTACAAAGATGAAGACCCTTAAAAAATTATGCTCGTCTCGTTAGTCATCTAGGAACGCTTGTTTATTTGCTGTAAAATATAAACGATACAAGCCTTATGAAATACAAGTAATATCAAATTTTGTTTTAAAATCGGTATAACGTTTACCAAAACATTCGAATTGATGAAAAAAGTTTATGGCGATAATTGTCTATCTTGTGCCAGAGTTCATGAGTGGTTTACATGTTTCAGAGATGGTCGTGAGGACGTAAATGGCGACGAACATACGGGCTGTCCAGAATCAGTGATCACCGAAAACTCCATTGAAATTGTGCGTGAATTTATCATAAATGATCCGAAATCATCGTTGAAATTCATGGAATCGGAGTTGAATATTTCCAAAACATCATTTTAACCGATCATTTAGGCTTACAAAAGGTCTGTGCACGTTTTGTTCCGCACAAGTTAACTGATGACCAAAAATTGCTCAGAATTCAACATTCGAAAGACATCATTAAAGAGGCGAGAAAAGACGAGAACTTATTTCACAACATTGTAACTGGTGATGAAACGTGGTGTTTCCAATATGAACCCGAAACCATGCATCAAAGTGCCGAATAGAAGGCTCCAGACAAGCCACCACCCAAAAAATCACGTTTGGAGAAGTCAAAAATCAAGTCGATGGTCGTTTGTTTTTACGATTCCAAGGAAATTGTCTACAAAGAGTTCGTGCCAATGGGCCAAACCGTCAGTGTAATTTTTTATCTTGGCGTTTTGAAGCGTTTGTTGCATCGCATTCGTCGAATTCCGCCTGAATACCGCGAAGGAGAAAGCTACCGCGAAGGAGAAAGCTGGCGTTTATTGCATGATAATGCACCATCGATCCACTCTTGTGACTGATTTTTTGACTAGAAATCGCATTTTAACCATCAATCACTCACCGTATTCGCTTGATATGGCTCCTTGTGGCTTCTACCTATTCGGAAAATTGCATATGGCCATGAAAGGAAAACGCTTTGTGTCCGTAGACAGCATCCACAAGGCTTGTCCCGAATCCTGAAGGACATTCCGGTCAATGACCTGAAACACTCTTTCGAAAAGCTCCTGGATTGCGCAAAACAGTGTATTGAGACCGGAGGAGGCTATTTTGAATAAATAAACTCGAATTTATCAGAAAAAAGCTGCTGTCATTTTTATTTTAGCTCAGTCTAGTTTATTTTGGAACGCACCTTGTATGGTGATAAAATCCTCGTGGTCAGGTTTCCTGCTAACCACTTCCATGACCTATGCACTTGTGAGATCTTTGATTTTGGCGAGGCTTCAGGTTCTCGATAAGATTTTCTATTTGGTCTGTTTCGAACCTCAGATAACGGGAATTAGGGTTCAAACCGAAATGAGAAAGATTCAATATAGTTTGACTATTGTTTAAAAACTGCTTGCAGTGATCCATGTCGATAACGTGGATTAATTTGAAGTTACCAGCATATATTTTCGCGTATCCTGCGTGGAGCAATACGACTCTCGAATTTCAAAAATCTAAAATTTGAACATTTGCAGAAGTGGGATCAGCAACACACCTGAAGTAAGAATCTAAGCTTTAATTTTGTCCTTATGGATTGTTTTGCCTAACTCAGTAATAATAGTTGTATTTTTATTTTCCCGAACAATTTCTTGTTGGTAGCAGGAAGATAGTTTGGAGCCTTTACGTTTGTGTTTCTTAACTTGAACAACATGCCTTGGATTATAGTTTTTGGGTGGATTTCAGGTTATATTGTGTTGGTTCATATCTTTCTCTTGCTTTGATTGAAGCCTTTCGATATTGGTATGTCGTAAAGCATCTAAGTCTACAGAGTCGTTATTCGATGATCTTCCCAAGAAGAGCTCGGAAGGTTCTTTTCCTGTTGTGGAGTGGATTGTGTTATTGTATTCATAAACAGACTTTTCAAGTAATTCTTGAAAGGACCAATCTGGATATTCCTTCGTAAGACACCTCATTATTTCCGCAAGAGTTGAATGCTCTACTTGACCATTGACCTCGCTTTTATAAGCGGGGGTTTTGAAGGATTTAATTTGTAGCTCCATCGATGACATGAGAGATATGGATCTTAGATCTCCCTCATGGTCGATGACGACGCTTTCAGGGATACAAAAGAGGAAGAGGGTATCTCGAAGAGGCTGCTTCATTTCTTCTACGGACTTTGAAGGGATGACCTTTGCTACCGGGAATTTAGAAAATTTGTCAACTGCTGTAAGTACGTGTGTTTTTTAGTGAAGAAGCGATCGACTTGAAAAATATGCCTTGCATACTTTGGAAAAGGAGTTGGAAGGAGGAATGGTTTAGATGGCTTACGTTCATATTTACTTTCTTTATATGTGATACATCGATTCACAAGGGTTTTGATTTTTGCAGCCATTTTGGGAAAGTAGAAATTCTCTAAGATTTAAAGCCGGTTTTCGTCAGCATTACGGTGGGCTCTTTTGTACGTCTTTAGAATCTTCTCTTTATGCTCCACCTCGCTCGGAATGTCTTCGACTATCTTTTGCGTATAGCGAATTTTATAGTTAGCAAAATTAACAGGGTACATTTCTTGGGCCGTTGCCATTATGTGCTTGCTTATTGAAAGTCAATTGATTATGTTGGGATTGAGGTTTCTTTTGAATATATTGATAATGGATGCTTCGGTAAACTCTGATTTCATGAATTTGTGTCTTACGTATTTATCAAAAGAGACGGTTATCGGGTAGCTTTCTTCCTCTCCAGTTTTCAGAATGATCTGATTTCGGAAAACATTCACAGGTATCTCTACTGTAGGAATTAAGTTTAGTGAAGAGCTTTCATCATTGTGCTGAGTAACAGTCATTGAATTTAGCTCTGTTGCTGTAGGAGGTCTCGAAAGGGAATCGGCAACTACGTTTGCCTTACCCGGTTTATATCTGAGTTCATGGTTATATTCTCCTAATAAAGCCTTCCGGCGCGTCATTTTGCGTTTGTTATTCTTGTTACTTAGAGCATATATAAAGGGTTGGTCATCAGTAAATATGTTTACTTTAATTGACCCATAGCGATAGTTCCTCAAGAAATACAGAGACCATATGATCGCCAACATCTATTTTCGTTAGTAGCATAATGTTCTTCAGTTTTCGAGAGCGCCCTGGAAAGGAAGGCTATAGGTTTGTCGTTTTGTACCAAAACTGCTCCAATCACATAGTTTGGCGCATCAGTTGTAAGTTCAAATTCTCTGTTGAAGTCTGGATGAGCCAAAACAAGGTCCTGAAACGTCAATCTTTCTTTAATTTGTCAAAGGCATCGAGAGCATCTTCATTCATTTCGATAATTTTGTTTTTCGATTACGTCTTGGACGTATGTCTATATGTCTTTTTATGTCGTCTATATAGACGTAGCAACTTTTACCCATCTCCTCCGTAAGAATGTTGTCCAATGCCCTCTGAAATATCGCTGGAGCCTTTTTGAGGCCAAAAGGTAGACAAGTAAACTCGAACTTCTCGTTATTGATTGTAAAGGCGGTTTTCTCAATGTCCGATTCTCGTAGTGGTATTTGATGGAATCCACCTTTGAGGTCGATTATCGAGAACCATTTGTTCTCATCCAAGTTAGCGAGGACTTTGCTTTTTTCCGGGATAGGATATCTATCCGGAATAGTCACTGAATTAAATTTTCGGTAGTCGATTACTATCCGAAACTTCCTTTCCCCAGAAGCGTCTTTCTTCTTTGGCATTACCCAAACAGGAGAGCTATATGGGGATGGAGATGGCCTAATCATGCCATATTTGAGCAACTTGTTGATTTGTTTTTCGACCTCTGCTCTTTGCGCCATAGGATAAGGGTCTGACTTGGAATATACAGGATCTTGAGTTGTGGTCCGGATTTCACCATTGACCTTTGTGGTAAATGTCAATTTTTCATCGGGCTCAGATAGAAGATTTGAATGATTTTTAATTATTTGGTGTAATTTGCTGGATTCACCTCGCGGTAAGTCAGATGTCCTGACATTTTCAGCTTTATGTTGTTTAAGAGGAATCAGTATATCCGGATGGATAACCATGTAATTCTTCTTGGTGTAGATTATTGCGTTGAAAGCTTTCAATGTGTCATTTCCAATTATCCCGTCAAAAGCGATTAATGTTGGAAGGATAAAAAATTTAAGTATTTGTATATTAGGGCTGAACAGGTTGACATAAGTATGTTGTGTAATTTTGATACTTCCGCCGACAGAATTTGCGGAAAATTTTTTTGATTTGGTAAAGCATGTTTAATGTGCCTGGGTTATATGTAGTTTTTATTTGAGCCCGTATGTATTAAAAAAAACCTGAAGCGATTCCCTTAAAAAAAACTTGTTTATTCACAATTGGATGACATAATACTGAAACTTATTCTAATTTACAATTGCAATATATAACTAATGAAAAGTGTTTCCTCATGGAAATGCTCATGCATTCCGCGATTTGCATGAATTTCAGTCACATTGCATTTTACTCCAGAATCATTTAAGGTGTTGACTTTCGTTAGCTTGGATAATCTCACAGTTGCGCAGCAAACAGATAGATTGAAGGATAAAGGGTTTAGTTTGTTGGGAAATAAAGCCAAGCTAATAGGCAGACTCATAGCTGCCAATCCAAGTAGGGAATGGATGACTGAATCAGGCAATTCTACTGACAGAAAAGATGGTGAAACCGAGAAAATAAATGGGAGTATGGTCGGTATAATGGGTCCATTGTCTGGCGATCGTCAAATTAAGTTGTACAGGCATGAGAAAGAGCTGGTCGAAAGGGGAGCTTGCTGTAGTTCATCGCAAAATTGAATTGTTGCATGAGTGCAGAATTAAAACAACACGGTCATGGTGCCAATAGTATAGGAACCTCAATCGAACGACGATCAGTGCAAGCAGTATCTACGATGACGAATATAAACATAACGATGCTTGCGAAGCTGCTCAGTGTCTTCTTTGGTCAAGCCAACACATACAAAACATGGGAGGGACAGGTTTTGTTTTTCAAAGAAGTATATAAACACGATCCGACAGTGAAAATTCTTATCGCGACCCGACTCAAGGGCAAAGCCATGGAATGGTTTCATTTCAGGCCCAAATATATGACGCTGGACCTAGAAGATCTTCTGAGTGAATTAAGGAGAATGTTCCATTTGAAGAGCGAACATGGAAAAAACCGAAACTTTTCATGATTATGGGCATGAGAAGACAATTTTTATGAATTACGTCAGCATGGACGACGATGAAGTGTACGGCTACATTATCGTCAGGATTCCGCATGCGCATGGATTATGCGAGTGTGGTTGTTCTAGCAACAAAAAATATGGTTTTAAAAGATTTTGCGTTGACCATCGACTCCTGTATAAAAAAAATTATCAATGACAGGTATCCACTACCGCTGATTAAAGACCAGCTGGACAGGCTGCAAGGTGTGCAAGTGTTCAGGATTCTTGATTTTAAAAACGAGTTTTTCCACGTGCCAGTTGATGAGTTGAGTCAGAACTATACGGCTTTCGTAGTACCTGATGGTCATTCTGAATTTATGAGAGTACCGTTCGGTCTATGTAACTCACTAGTTGTTTTTCAAAAATTCGTGAACGCCGCATATCAGGAGCTTATTCGCAAAGGTGTCGTGTTGACGTACATGGACGACTTGATCGTGCTGTCAGAAGATTATGAGAGTGGACTAGAAAAAGTAAAGCGTGTATCGAAAACTTATCTTAAACTGTAAAAATGTGCACTTCTTCAGACAAAAATTGAGTTTTTGCGACATATATTTGAAAATGGATGTGCCCACCCGAGTGAAAGAAAAGTCGAAGCTGTTGCAACGTTTCCGAACCTGAAAAATATTCGACAGATTTAGGGGTTTTTCGGGTTAACCGGATATTCTGTTATAGCTCGACCGCTGTCGAACTTGTTGAAGTCAAATGCCAGCTTCGAATTTGGTGACAGCCAGGACATTTTCATGTGTCTTGAAATTATTTTGACGAGTCAGCAAGTTTTGAATCTGTACTGCGTAGGCACAGATACGGAACTGTACACCGATGCGTCGAGGCATGGTTATGGAGATATTGCTTCAGAGGAACAGTGAAGACATTACATTGCACCCAGTATGTTGTGCCAGCGGAAGAGAACTATCTGAGCTATGAGCTCGAGGTACTTGTGATTGTAAAAGCGCTCAAGAAGTTGCGGATATACTTACTCGCGATTCCGTTCAAGATTATAACTGGTTGCCGCGCGTTTGCTCTTACTATGAATAAGCGAGACCTTTGTGTGTGTTTTGCGAGATGGGCGCTTCAGTTGGAGGAATTCGCGTATAGCATAGCATATTTGTATTAGCTAAACTTTTTAATTGGATCATTTCACCCTTTTCACATCAATTTAATGTAAATCTATACGACAAATTTGCTCTACATTTGAAGCTTTATCTAACGTCGCGCGGATATCGATCACTCTTTCGGATGGCTCCGATAGCTTTTTAAATTACTTTTTATGGAATTGTTTGCAGCTACATATAAATGAGTTGCATATTTTGAATAATAATTTTTCTGAAAAATTATTAGAGAAGAAAAATGTTAGAAGAAGGTGGTTTCGACGTGTGCACTAATTCTCCTCAGGCCATCACACTTAGATACACACCGGTGATGGCGACCACCATGCTCAGAGGTGAGGGAGTTAATTTTTAATTTTTCTACTTATGCAAACTCAATATGTTTTTGTATCTGCAAGTTATATTCAAGGTAATGATCCAATTAAAAAGTTTAGCTAATACAAATACTTACAAGAGAAATTTACCTTGAATATAACTTGCAGATACAAAAACATATTGAGTTTGCATAAGTAGAAAAATTAAAAATTAACTCCCTCACCTCTGAGCATGGTGGTCGCCATCACCGGTGTGTATCTAAGTGTGATGGCCTGAGGAGAATTAGTGCACACGTCGAAACCACCTTCTTCTAACATTTTTCTTCTCTAATAATTTTTCAGAAAAATTATTATTCAAAATATGCAACTCATTTATATGTAGCTGCAAACAATTCCATAGCATATTGTCCAGGCAAAAGCATGGCACATGTTGACGCGCTTAGACGCAACGTGCTGCCGATTTACATGCTAATTGAGGAAATCGACGACGGATGTTGCCGAGATTGAAAAAATCTCAGCAGAAAACTGTATAAATCCGAAGAATGTTCGAGCTGCCAGACAAGGAGATATACCTCGAGGTCACATCGTTCGCGGAGGCGTGTTACTTCGAGACGATGACGGAAATCTACGACTTGTAGTTCCAAAAGAGGTGCAAACGCAAGTTATCAAAATGGCACATGAGATAGATCACTTCTCAGTAAACGAAACGGAGGCTCTCGTGAAGAAGACTATTGGGTGCTAAGTCTTCGTGCTCGAGCAAGTGATTCGCACTATGTTCGTTGCATACTGGCAGAAAAGAAGCAAGGACAACTAGAGGAATACCTATCCATTGAAAAGGGTGAAGTCCCTTTGGATACTTTTCATGTCGATCCTTTGGGACCTTTGGTGACGACAAGGAAAAGTGACCGACATATCTTTGTCGTTATTGACAGCTTTTCAAAACTAACATGGTTATACGCAACCAAATCGCCAACGACAGCTGAGGTGTTGGATCGGCTTATGAAGCAGTTCATGACGTTTGGAAATCTAAGAAGAATTGTATCCAATCGTGGTACTGAGTTCACATCGAACGATTCTCAGGCCTACTGCAACAACGAGAAGATTCAACATATGCTGATTACGACGGAGATCCCGAGAGCCAACGGTCAAGTGGAGCGGGTAAATCGTACGCTCATCTCACTGCTTACGAAGATATCTGCACCAAAGCCGGAAGAATGGTACAAATATCTGAGCATGGCCTAGCTGCATTTGAACACAACTCTCCACAGAAGCATCGGTACGACGCCATTTCGTGTGCTTTTCGGAACTCGTGTGTGTATTCGTGAAGATCGAAATATTCGCGAGCTTGTCGAAAACTAATGAATCAATGCCTTCGGCGAAAACCACGACGAAATTCATTTCAGGCCAAGGAGAGTATCAAGAAAATTCTAGAGGAGAACTGGCGTATTTTTAACAAGAAAAGAAAAGACGCAGGTCAACCGCTCAATATCATAAAGACCACAATCAAGCAAAACTACACATTGCTAAGGACGATCTGGGTATCGGACATCCAATGTCGTCAAAAATGTCAAAAATATTCTCACAATCTTTGAAAGAAGTCTTTATATCCAAAATTGTCAAACGATTCAATATAATATTTTACAGACGATATGTGGATGACTGTTTCATCGTTATTAACTCATAAGAAAATAAACAAGATGAACTACTTTTGTTTTTTTTCTGGTAGGGAGGTAAATGCCCATTTACGTACAGAGTGTGGGACTCCTATGTTTGCAAGAAGGTGGCTGGACTACCCACTAAACACCTCCCCTGTTAACCTAGCCTAGAACTGTTTGAAATATTACTCCGGGCTAGGTCTCGTTTTGCTACGCCGTGAGCCGCCTTCAAGCTGGGGGGTCCCTTTCCTAGCGGAAGAGGAGAGGGAAAGAGGAAGTACCAGGAAAGCTTTCCTCCAGCCCCAACGCCCCCGGCTGCTGTGAGTCTCCTTTATCTTTTAGGAGTGCCCGAGCATAATGTGCCACCTGGTTCTATTTATCAACTGATTCAAGCATCACCGCGACTATATTATCCGGGCTGAGTTCTCCCGTCTCCCTGTGGAGGTTCCTTTGCAGCCTGACCAATTTTTTGCACGCAAAAGATGTGTAGCAGGCATTGTCCTCCTCTCCTGGACAAAACCGACAATTTTATTACAATTGTTTGTAATTTCTCGCGTTAATACTTAGGGATATTTAGTTTTATTACCTGATATATATATATATATATATATATATATATATATATATATATATATATATATATATATATATATATATATATATATATATATATATATATATATATATATATATATATATATATATATATATGCATATAATTTTTTTTTTCATTAATTGTAAATGGTTTTTACTCGGATTAATTTTTTTGTTTTCAGGTCAAAAATACTCTACACTAAAAAAGTTTTGTCATCAACTGCGATGATATTGTCTCAATTCTTTGCGATGTTTGATACAGCGAATCTTATCATGAAATTGATTCAGCATCAGTATGAAGTCGAACGATATAGTTGAGACATCAACTTGCATGTTTTATTTTCATATTCAAAAAAAAAACAAAGACTGATGCCTTCTGCTAAAATATCTTTTAAATTATATCCATAATTGTCCCAATACCGTTACTTGGTTTTAGAATACTGCACAAATCATCAAATTACACACGAATTACTTTGAGACAACTAGTAATGGAAATGATTAACTCCAATCATTTAGTTCGTGAGTTCAGACAAATTACTGATGCAATGTGATATGATTTCAATGCACGTGCTATTACTCACCCTTCATGGGAAAGTCTACTCAAACTGGCTCCTGCTTCCAAATATCATCCCGCAAAATTCAAATGAAAACTCACGAGAGAGTGAGAGAGTTTGCGTGCAGTATTTTCAATTTTCTTTACAAAAGCATCTGTGCTTGATGTATTCGAGATGGAAATTCTGACAAATAATGTATGTAGTATGCTTTACAAGGTATCATCAGCATCCTTACGTAGACCCTATCGATTCAGTTACCAATCGATTTAGACAAGCTTTCACTTACGTTCTCTGAATGCTACAAGTATCAAAAATTTGCATTGAATAAGAAATAAGGTAATACTGCAAGTTTCCATAAAAAGGATACTTACATCTTTCTTAAAGTGTTAGCATCATCTTGTTAACCTTTCCTTTACTGTCTGCCATGCAATCATGTGAATGAGCAAGGATCAAGTGAAATAAATACAAAGAATTTTATTTGTTCGGGAGACGGAGTTGAATGTGCATAGCCCGCATAAATGCACCTCTTGGAGAAAGACTACAATGGATACTAAGTGGATCCTAGACTCCATTCTTCTTTTCTATCTTTCCATTGCGAATGTTGAATGTTTTTCTTATTTTTCTTGTTTTTTGGAATAGGTGTTTTGAGTCAATACAGTGCACGGCTGTCGCTGGACCAGCTAACAATAGATTTGTTATCGTTGTTAAGAGTGTTTTATATTTATCCTACTTCGTTTGTTGCTTGGATTTAAAAGAAAATAAGGAGGTTATCTACTTTTCACCATGTGAAGGATTTATGGAAATGTCTGACAGTAACCTGGCTGAATCCTTGTTCGTATGTGGGTGGGAAAATATGAGATAAAAATGAATGCTTCACGAATAAAATCGCTATCAATACTGCCATATTTTTTTATGTTTCGTTGGATTCACAAAATAAAATAAAAACGGTCACGAACGGTTTTGAAATGAAATTTTTTTTAGATTTTATGGTATTTGAGTGAATAAAATACAGAGTTTAAATTTAGATTCAGTAATGCAGACTTAATACTAAATATAAACATTAATCAATTAATTTGTTTATTTGATATCCAAAGGCCAATTCTATGTTTTTTCCATGAAAAACCACCAGGCCTAGCTTTTTTTAGTGGGCAGACGCGTTTTGACTTCAACTCGAGTCGAAACGTGTCTGCTGTTGCCTTCCTCGTAGAGGGTATTCTGGCTGGGAGCCTTTGGTCTCGGATAGTCCCTGAAGAATGGGCGTGAGCACCACTCGCTTCGCCAGTGGGCCTCCAAAGCCGCCAAGCGAGAGTGCGGCCGCCAGAATATCGGTTTGAGTCACCTAATACGTTCCCCTCATTACCACCGCACCTAATTCTTACCGGGAACGTAGCGCAGTAGCGAGACAAACCCAAAGAAGAACCAAAATAAAGAAAACTGCCTCCTACTGCCATCGGACTACCAGGTTTGTTTCGTACCGCTTCTTCTACCTACCTCCTCCCGAGTCAAGGTACCGCTGAAAATAAAAAAAAAAATTGAGAAAAAACAAGGAAGAAAATAACGGCAATATAAAAAACCACTAAAACAAGAAATGACTCCAATTTAAAATTAATTCTTGTATTCCATTCAACAACAGAATAATCACAATGCAAAATCTTTCTCTGCAATCCAGTTGGGGGCCCCTTTTTGCTATCACTTGTCCACATTTTCCGTACTGGACCCCCGTTTCGCAGAACCCCGATTGTTGTGCGGGTTCGTTAGTTCGCTTTTAATTCTCCTCACACTCGAGTTCTCCGAAATGTGAAGTCAAATTCTTGACTCGATTAAAGTTGCGAGTTTTGTTATTATATTTATTCCCTTCGCACTCGAATTCCCGAAAACTTGTCCTTCAAACAAAAACACGCTCCCAAGGGCTTCAATCAATCGCAATCCTCTACGTGGGTAATCCGGGGAATTCCCCCTACTCTACGCTCACCTTCACCCCTTAACCGCCTCCACTGTCCCAGTAAGAAAAATTTACTACTTAGTTCATTGAATTTTCTTTCACTAGTTTTTTTTTCGGTGATACACTCACTAAACATCTAGTTCACACTGTTACCATAAATTGTTTCACGTTTGCGCCTATAATATCTTCGCGCAAGTTTACCATCAACATTCACTTCCTCATAATTACTACTCTTTAGATAACTAATTCGACGGAAGATGCGTATCGCGGATAGCTAATTCGACGGAAGATCCGTATCCGTTTCGCGATCACTTCGTGCGCGAGTTAACCACCAGCCAACACTTCACCGTACCGAGAATTATCCAACCAAAAAAAAGACCACTCACTCGTCTTACACACTTAAATAGATGTGTCACAACGGGGGTTGTCCCCTAATCGAAAGCGACAATGGTCGGATATTCACCTTTCTTTTCCAGCCCCGAATTAGCAACAATGTCTTTCTGGTCGCAGTTTTCCAAACTGTGAATACTTGTGCTTAGCGTAACCTCCAACCAATTAATATCAATAAATGGAGCATCGCAATTAGTTTGAGCTTGAACGATTCTTGAACTGGTTTGCAGCGACAAGAAAGAACTGACGTTTGGGCTGATTGTTTACAAATGTGTCGTGTTCACGAAAATCGATCCGAATAAGAAGTTTGTAGAAGTTTGGTCGCGTGAAATAGTTGAAAGCCGGAAGAATGAAAATTTGTTCACGTATAATACGAGGTTTGTTCAAAAAGTATCGCGAATTTTGAATTTTCGCGGGTTACGTATATTCGAATTTCGATTTTTTTGTGGCGTTATGTTGGTACTCATGTCTGTCACTTATGCCGACAAGCTCGGCCATTTTGAATGTTCACTTGATTGGTAATAGCTGCTTTACTTGCACGTGTTTTCAATCGCCTTCGATTTTTACTTATTCAAAAAAATGGATCAAAGAACGTGTATCAAATTTTGTGTGAAAAACGAAATTAAGTGCGCGGATGCATTCCGAATGTTGACTGTGGCATACGGAGAAGCTACCTTGGACCAAAGCAACGTTTATCGGTGGTACAAAATGTTTTTAGAAGGCCGAGAAGATGTGAACGACGAAGAGCGTGCCGGACGCCCGAGCACTTCAACAACAGACGAAAAAATTAATGAAGTGGAGAAAATGGTATTGGCCAATCGTCGAATCACCGTGAGAGAAGTTGCTGAGGACCTAAACATATCGATTGGCTCGTGCCATTCGATTTTTATCAACGATTTGGGCATGAGACGGGTCGCCGCGAAATTCGTACCAAAATTGCTCAATTGCGACCAAAAACAGCAACGCATGAACATTGCTAATGAGATGTTAAACTCTGTCCGCGACGAACCAAATTTGCTCCAGAGGGTCATAACTGGTGACGAATCGTGGGTTTATGGTTATGACGTGGAAACCAAAGCTCAATCATCTCAATGGAAGCTGCCGCATGAACCAAGACCGAAAAAAGCGCGCCAAGTTCGGTCGAATGTGAAAGTTTTGCTGACAGTTTTCTTCGATTGCAGGGGCGTGGTGCATCATGAGTTCTTGCCACAGGGAAGAACGGTCAATAAGGAATATTACCTGCAAGTTATGCGCAATTTGCGCGAAGCAATCCGCCAGAAACGCCCGGATTTGTGGGAGAACAAAAATTGGCTTTTGCACCACGATAACGCCCCTGCTCACTCATCGTTGCTTGTGCGCGACTTTTTGGCCAAAAACAACACACTAATGATGCCGCAGCCACCGTATTCCCCAGATCTGGCCCCCTGTGACTTTTTCTTGTTTCCTAAACTGAAGAGGCCCATGAAAGGATGACGTTACGCTACGCTTGACGAGATAAAGACGGCATCGAAGGAGGAGCTGAACAAGATTTAAAAAAATGATTTTTTTGAAGTGCTTCGAAGATTGGAAAAACCGTTGGCACAAGTGTATAATATCTCATGGGGATTACTTTGAAGGGGACAAAATAGATATTCATGAATAAATAAATAATTTTTGAAAAAAAAACGAAATTCGTGATATTTTTTGAACACACCTCGTACGTCTAAAAGCGATTTTTCCGCGCATACCGTAGCGTGGGGGTGAAATGTGCTGCCAGCGCCCACACTGATAAACGTGCGTTCAAGCATGATGTCGAATTCATCCACGAAAGGTTATGCTACCTTAATATTTAGATTGTTTACATCACCCAAATTCGTTAACGTGTTGGCGGCTCTCTGTAGAGTTTTAGCTGCAAAATATAACGCTTCCGTCCTTGATATGGGAGAGTGTTCTTTCACGAAAGTAGTTTCGTTTACGAGTTTAGCCATCCCTCATGGCAATTACGAGTAAGTGAAGAGTCATTTTGTATCTTCACCCATATATGCCGGTGGCAACACTGATGGTGGAGAGATCATCGAGAACGAGAACATGCCGCGAGCAGACGTGACTTCGTTTCGTTCTTCTTAATTATTCAAGTCGTTCTTTCTGAATACTGAATTTTGTAACAAACTTTTTCAACGAATAAAGATTATTTTCTTGTTCAGCCTTTACATGGGGGCTCAACCGGGACGAACATTGATTAATAATCTAATTCTTTTGTGTTCCGAATCTGGTATCAATCCGTGGCACATTTTGAAGTGATATCATGCGTGTGTGCGAGCTGCTAGCTGTCTAGAGGGACACAGCAATATTGTTGTATGAACTTTTCTGATTGCCAAGAAAAGAGAGAGAGAGACGGGGAAAAAGGTTGTCACGCGCAAGATTGGAAGTGAGAGAGTGGCTTGACCCATATATCAAAAATGGACTCGTGCGAGAGTGCTCGATATGGGGTCTCGAAGAAAATGGGACGAAAGAAGAATTCGCTGCTCGAACTGTAGAATTTGACGAACAAAACCCCGTGGTAACTAACAAAATGTGTGAAATGGCGGACAACATGAGACATGAGTGTAATTGTAGTAGTGGGTGAGGGTAATTGTAGACAATCGTTAAGAATATTGTAGCAGGAACACCAACACCGATTCAAAATCTCACAACGGCAGCGAGTGTGGGCCGGGAACCGTGTGGGGTGTACGCGTTCCGCGAAGTGGAAGAGAGCATTGAAAAATTCGGTGCGGAGAATGGACAAAGTATCTTTACGTAGATCGAAGAGTTCGAATGTATTAGTAGGAGCGTCGGTCGGACTGAACTGCAAAAACTCCTTTAGGGGAAGAAGTTATTAACAGGAATCGCGCGGAAATTCATGTTCGCCGAGAACGATTTGGATAAATGGGACAAGTTGAAATGTACTCTATGTGCTGAGTTCGACAGAAAATTCAGTTCCGCGGAAGTACATTGAAAATTAATCAAACGTTCGAAGAAGCCAGAGGAAAGCCTGTTAGAATACGCATACCAAAGGCAGCGCATAGCAAGGATGTGGATGACAGATGAAGCCACCATATGCGAGTCTTTATCCGATGGTATAACCGACGATGCAGCGAACAAATCGAGCCTGTACGAGGCGACGATGATCGCTCAGCTAAAATCGAAACTAGATATCTATGCAAAGGTGCAAGAAAAATCCAAGGCAAAATATCCATATAAAAAAAGGCGGCATCAACAATAAACAACATGGACGTTCTTCGTTCGAAAGCACGTGATGTTTTTCATGTGGCGGGATGGGGCATAAAGCAAGTAACTGGCCTGGTAAAGACAAGGGAGATATGTGTTCTAAGTGCGGAACGTATGGACATTTATTGCGACAAAGGAAAGGTGTGAACAACGCGATCTCTACGGTGAATTTCATTGAACGTTTCACGGGAGATGAAAACGTTGTTAATTTGAAAGTCGGTGAACGAAAAATTCCGGCGGTAGTAGACACTGATAGTGACTTGAATTTGATCGGACATGCGTTATGGCAGAAATTAGAAGGAACGGTACTAAGTACGGTTCCAAATAGCATAAAAATTTGTGGATTTGGTAACACAATTTCTCACGCGATCGGGAGAGTTAGTATGGACATTGAAATCGAAGAAATAGTGTTTTCTATTGAACTTTACATCGTCCCGACAAACGCCACGAGTGTTAATATGATAATCGGTAGACATTTTTTGAAGACAGTAAACTACAATATTACGATCAAGTATGTGAAGACTAAGCCACTCTTGCAAGCAGTTGAAGAGTCGGCTTCGAACGCGATTAACAATCCAGTCAACAATGATAGCTGGATGATGAGAATTTCATGCGACCACGTGGTTGAAGAGAAGAGAAAAAGGAACGCAAATAGAAGTACTTAATGATTCAAAAAAATGCTTAGGTATACCATCAAAACCTGAACTGACAGATTCATGAAGTCATTCAACATTCGGAGCGAATTCAAAGACGTTGTGCAAAAATTAGTGGAAAGCTACTACACTCCACGGTTATAGCGCTGATGGATGAAACGCCCATATACCATCGCCGAAGATGGTTGGCACCTTTAGAAAAGGCCGTAGTTGAAATTCAAGTAAAGGAATAGTTGAATGAAGGTCTAATACGGCCATAATCGAGCGATTCTGCAAGTCCAGTGGTCGTCGTCAAGATAAAAGACGGGCCGCATAGGCTCTGTGTAGATTACCGTAGCCTGAATAGTAAAGTTGTAAGAGATCGATTCCCTATGCCGATCATTGAGGACCAGCTTGATCGATTGGCGTCAGCATGAGTTTATACAACACTTGATTTGAATATTATTATTTCCATATTCCTGTGACCGAATCCAGTCGAAACTATAACGCGTTCATTATGCAAGACGACCAATACGAATACGATTTGGTGTATGTATAAGTGGCAATACGTTTGGGCGATTCATTAACGAAGTTTTCCGAGATTTGATAGGGGACGGAACAGTATTAACATTTGTAGATGACCTGATGACACCATCCCTAGACGCGAATGAAAGAGTCCTGAAACTGAAACGGTTATGAGATGGGGCTGAGGAAAGCAGTATTAAATTTAACTGGAGACAACGCCTCCTCTTAAAAGATCGTGTTGAATATTTGGGCTATGTAATCTGCGGTGGAAAAATCGAGCCTTCATCATGGAAGATCGAAAAGTCATGAAGTTTCCACAGTCGAGTACAGTATTGCAGCTGCAGAAGTTCTACGGACTGGCAAGTTACTTCAGGAAATTTGTACCTGAATTCGCAAGGCGAATGTGCCTACTGAGTTCAGTGCTGAAAAAGGGATCTGTACTCGAGTTCAGGGAGGAACAGATAGCGTTGTTCGACGACATTAAGGTTGCGCTGTCCAGTAGCCCGGTGCTGAGTCTGTACGACCCCAGCGCTGAGACGGAACTCCACACAGACGCGAGCAAAGAGTATCTAGCTGCAATCCTACTATAGAAACAGCCAAGCGGTCAAAAGATGCACACATGTTATTATTATAGCCGTACTACCAATGACGCTAAAAAAAGGTATCATTCGAACGAAGCGGTCAAAAAGTTTAGGGTGTATCCGCTTGGAGTCATATTCAAAATAATTACGGATTGTTCGGTGGTGAAGCTAACAGTAGCAAAGAAGGAAATTTATCCTAAGATTGCACGATGGGTTATTAGTCTATCAGAATTTAAGTACACAGTGGATCATCGACCAGCAAAACTAATGGTACACGTGGACGCCTTATCTTGAGCAACAGTAATGATGACAGCCAAAGATGTTGCGAGTAAAGTACCTGCGGCTCAACATGGCTAATAAACAGGCACTTGAAGCTGGGCTGTACAAGAATTACATATATCATAGCGATATATTGTTCATGGAGGACCATGGAAAGAGAGGAATCGTAGTACCTGTTAAATATGCAAGCAGACGTGTAGCGGATGTCGGTGGCGGTCGATGTTTATTTTATAAGTGAAATACTATATTTATAACAACAAACAAAACTTTAGAATATTGCGCGCGTGAACGAGTGCTCGCCGGTTCGTGACGTGAAGCGTTCTGTTTTTCTCTGCATTTCCATCCTTTATATATCCGCGGCGATGATAGCGTTGTGAGAGATTTGGGATGCTCGCAGTTTTTCCCGGACTAATTGCACACGGCGTTTCGTCATAACTTTGTATGTGCGAAGGATTTCCTAATTATCCCTTTACGTAGAAGACAGGGTTTGAGGATGATGCAAGGTCGTTATATGCGGCGACGTGTGTTTATTGCCGTCTGGGTTGCGGTTTTTCCCGGACTAATTGCACACGGCGTTTCGTCATAACTTTGCATGTGCGAAGGATTTCCTAATTATCCCTTTTCGTAGAAGACAGAGTTTGAGGATGATGCAAGGACGTTATATGCGGCGACGTGTGTTTATTGCCGTCTGGGTTTATGTTGTTTTTTTTTTACTGCCGGAAACTTTGTGTATCGTTGCCACCACATCACCCCCGTGCCAGTGATGAAGTCACGTTGAAGATGAGTGCTTTACTGGGATCCGGCTTGGTAGCGTTGTACGAAGCGAACCCGTCGTTCTGATCGTCGAAGTTTCTGTTGCTGCTGCTCTTGTAGCTGCAACCTTGATCTTTCTGTGCCAGGGTTGTTGGTAGGATCTAGTTGGGTTTCCGTCTGTTGATTTGTCTCGTTGCTGATAATGATTTCATGGTCTTCTGAAGTCATCTCGTTCAAGGTGTACGCGGGTTTTACTCGGTCGATTGATACCGTGATATCTTTTCCTCTAATCCTTATGATAAAAGTCCTTTCGCCACGTTTGATTACCTCATATGGGCCATCGTATGGCATTTGCAAAGCGGTTTTAACAGCCTCATGTCGTAAGAATACGTGTGTTTTTGTAGCAAGGTCCTTGAAAATAGACGGTGTGCGTGCACCATGTCGGCTTATTGGCACTGGTCTTATTTGCTCGAAGTGTCGTCGTAACTCCTTGATGAATTGTGCTGGTTCGTTGTCTGTGCATGCAGGTTCGAAGAATTCTCCTGGAACGCGCATGGGTTGTCCACATAACATCTCGAAAGGAGATGCACCTAAGTCTTCGCGGATAGTTGCTCTGATGCCCATGATGACGCTGGGTATGATTTTAGTCCACTGTTCGTGCTGGTGGCATCGATTCGCTGCTTTTAATTGGCGATGAAAACGCTCTACCATCCCGTTGGCTTGGGGATGGTATGAGGTTGTTCGCAAATGGTTGGTGCCCGAAAGACGATTGAGATAACGATATAAATTCGATTCAAACTGGCGACCTTGGTCGGTGGTGATTCGCAGTGGAGTTCCGAAACGGCTTATCCATCCTTCCCAGAAGGCTCTAGCGACTGTTTCAGCTTCCTGGTCGTAATTCGGTTTTGGCCTCTGGCCAACGTGAGAGACGGTCCACGCAGGTGAGACAATATCTTTTTCCTTCTGATGTCGGCATGATTATAATATCTATATGCACATGTTCGAGTCTCGTGGAAGGTGGTGCGAAATTCGGTTTTCGATTGCTGACACTGGATGCGATCTCGTGCCCATTCGCGGCAGTCCTTCTTAACAGCTGGCCAGATGAATCGTTGTGCGACGAGCTTCGCAGTTGCGTTTCTGCCTGGGTGAGAGTGGCGATGTATGGATTCGAATGCGGCTCTCCTGAAAACTGGTGTGATATACGGTCGGGCTTTTGCTGTTGAAGTGTCGCAGAAAATTTGAGCGTCCGTTCCTGGGACATGTATTTGCTTGAGTTGCAAAGACGTTTCCGAACGTAAAAGAGCTTTTAGTTCCTCGTCGTTCTCTTGTGATTTCGCCAACTCAGCGTAATTGATGGGTGCTTCAATTGCCTCGATTTGCGACAGAGCATCGGCAACGATGTTATCTCTTCCCGAAATGTGCCGAATATCCGTCGTAAACTGGCCAATGAAGTCAAGGTGCCAAGCTTGACAAGGTGACGTCTTGTCGAGTTTCTGCCGGAGGGTGAATGTCAGCGGCTTATAGTCTGTGTAGACCGTGAAAACTCTTGCTTCTATCATGTGCCGAAAGTGCTTGATAGCGAGATAGATTGCCAATAATTCTCGGTCAAAAGCGCTGTATCGGCACTCGGTTGAGCTGAGTTTTTTTGAGAAGAAAGCGAGTGGTTCCCAATGTCCATCAACTCGTTGTTGCAGAGCTGCACCTACGGCAATGTCAGAAGCGTCACAAAATACTCCCATTTCTGCACCGACTTTGGGGTATGCAAGGAGCGTTGCTTGCGGTAAGTCTCGTTTCGTTTTTTCGAACGCTTCTTCGGCTGCTGGTATCCACTGGAGCAGGGCGTTCCCTTTTATTTTATCGTGCAGCATGTTGTTTAACGGTGCCTGTGTGTTTGCGCAACTTGGCATGCCAATTCTGTAAAAATTGATCATGCCCAGATACCGACGAAGTTGCTTGGCGGTTGTTGGCTGAGGGAAGCTGAGAATCGTTTCAAAATTTTCCGGTACTGGTTTGATGCCATCATTGGAGATGAGATAACCAAGAAAGGGTAATTCTTTGGTGCCGAACTTGCATTTTGACACGTTGATAATTATGCCGTATTTTGCCAGCCGTGTGAAAACTTCTCTTAAATGCTCCAGGTGTTCCTCTGAGGTCTCGGACGCCACTAAAATGTCGTCCAAATATGCGAAGACAAAGTCCAGACCTCGAAATACTTCGTCCATGAACCGTTGGAAGGTCTGTGCAGCGTTTTGGAGTCCGAAGGTCATGAATGGAAATTCGTAAAGACCAAAGGGCGTTGTTATTGCCGTTTTATGGATGTCCTCTTCAGCCACGGGTATCTGATGATACGCTCTCACCAGATCGATTTTCGAGTATACCTTCTTGCCGTGAAGTGCCTGTCCGAAGTCATGGATGTGCCTGATCGGATACCTATCTGGGACTGTGCGTGCATTGAGTGCACAATAATCTCCGCAAGGTCGCCAACCTCCATCTTGTTTTGTTGCCATGTGTAAAGGTGCTGCCCAGCTGCTAGATGATGGACGTGCAGTGCCGAGTTTAACCATGGCGTCGAATTTCCTGCGTGCAGCGGTGAGCCTTTCAGGATCTAATCGACAAGGTTAGCTCGTTATTGGAGGCCCAGGCGTCGTTTGGATGTAATGCCTGGTATTTTGACGTCTCTCTGGAAAGCGGCCATCAGGGCGCGTGATATCCGGGAATTCTGCAAGAATCGCGTGATATAAGGTATCACCAGAAACGACCTTGATAGTAGGTGTGTTGGTGCGAAACACACGACCTTTTGAGGTTAGTTGCGTTGCCTTGTCGATGAGTTGGCTTTCTTGAATATCGATCAGCAGTCCAAAGTGTGCCAAGAAGTCAGCTCCGATGATCGGTTTGGTGACGTCAGTGATGACGAAGTTCCATGGAAATGTGCGCCGCAGGCCAAGGTCGAGTGATAACGCTGTCATTCCGTAGGTAGCTATCGTGGATCCGTTAGCGGCTGCAAGTTCATACGAAGTCTTCTTGAGTGGGCTTTTGATTGCTGATCGAGGGAACACGCAAAGATCGGCGCCCGTATCGACTAAGAAGTGTTTCTGACTTCTCCGGTCCACAATAAATAGGCGGCGTGTTTTTTGGCTAGAATCGCTGGCCGCCATTAGCGATTGCCGTTTGCGTTTCCCGACAGTTTACATGGTGATCTGCATTTCTTTGCTTCGTAGCCAAATCTGGAATGTTACCAGCACAAGCCCTCTGCATCCTGGTGATTCCGTGCTCTTGAGTTACTACGATTACGTGAGTTCGATCGTCTGTAAACTTGGCGGGAAGGGCGACTCGTCAATCGCAGCATTTCTACTTTTTGCTGCAATTTTTCCATCTGCTGATTTAAGCTCAGTGTGAGCTGTGCAAATATAGCTCCGAGCTCAGCTTCGAATAGTGATGTTGCTGGCGTGAATTGAGCTACGTGGGATACACTGCTCCTAGTCAGTAATATGATCGCGTCTGCAAGTTCGGCTGCTTTGTCGAGGGGCTGGTCCTTCTGCGTGGCCATAATGGCTTGCGTCTGCACCGGCCAGCGGCTGGTCCAGATCGTCCGTACGATTTCCTCGTTGAACGCATTGCCACCAAGAGAACGCAGATCTCTTAGAAATTGCGTTGGTTTTCTCTTCCTGCGATGCACTCAGACGTTTAATTAGCTCTCCTTTTAGCTTGCTATATGGCTCTTGTGCTGGTGGGTTCAGCACAATGTCTTTCACTTCGGTCGCGTAGCGAGTGTCGAGAGCAAAAAGCGTTGCGTTGAACGTCGACTCCTCTGTTGTGATGCCTGCCACCACGAAATTCCGCTCAATTATCGCAAACAAGAGCGCTGGTTCAGCGGGGGTAAAGGGGGGCATTCGCATAGATATATAGCTTGCGGCTCCTTGTATAACGTTGTTCGGCATTCTGATCACGTCGGGGTCACCAATTATGTAGCGGATGTCGGTGGCGGTCGATGTTTATTTTATAAATGAAATACTATATTTGTAACAACAAACAATAATTTTATTTTAACAAAAATTTAGAATATTGCGCACGTGAACGAGTGCTCGCCGTATCGTGACGTGAAGCGTTTTGTTTCTTCTCTGCATTTCTATCCTTTATATATCCGCAGCGATGATAGCGTTGTGAGAGATTTGAGATGCTCGCGGTTTTTCCCGGACTAATTGCACACGGTGTTTCGTCATAACTTTGCATGTGCGAAGGATTTCCTAATTATCCCTTTTCGGAGAAGACAGGGTTTGAGGATGATGCAAGGACGTTATATGCGGCGACGTGTATTTATTGCCGTCTGGGTTTATGTTGTTTTTTTTTTTTTTTATTGCCGGAAACTTTGTGTATCGTTGCCGCCACAGACGTAATAAAACATTTCCATGCACGAGGACATATTGGAATCAAAATAGTCAGAGAATTGATAGACAGCGAGTTCTTCATACCACGGATTGAACGGAAAATTTAACGGTGTATCGAATATTGTATAGAGTGCATCGTATCGTCTAGAAAGACAGGGAAGCAGGAAAGCAACCTTCATCCTATTCCTAAGGGGGCGTACCTCTCGACACGCTCCACTTGGATCACCTTGGACCAAAGCCATCAACGCGAAAGTGCTACAATTACATTTTAACGGTCGTAGATGCATTTACGAAGCTCACCTGGCTTTTTCCCATGAAGTCAACATCAACGGAGGAGACAATCAAGAAGTATTATCAGCCGTGTTCGGAAATGCGAAAATATTTATTGCGGATAGAGGACCCGCTTTCGCTTTGTTCAAGAGATATTGCGCGGACAACAACATAGAGCTTCATTTGATGTGTACCGGTGCCCCTCGGGGAAATGGGCAATGCGAAAGAGTCAACAGCGTTATTATTCCTGTCTTAGCAAATGTGTTGAGAGAAAGATCTGATGAGCGGTTCAAACATGTCGAGAAAACTCAAAGATACTTGAATAGTACATTTCTTCGCAGTATCAATACAACACCTTTCGACTTGCTGACTGCCGTAAAGATGAAGCATCCCGAAGATATCAAATTGTCAAAGAAGCATCGCGAAGAAACTTTACCGATAAGCGAAGAGAATTGCGTGAATGAGCGAGAAATGAAATAGTGCAGCGGCAAGCGGAAAATTGAGGGCGATAAAACTTGCGTAGGAAAAATAGTTCGGAATTGGATAAAAGATGAAATCGAAGTGTTTGGGAACATATCGAGTCGAAAAAGTCCTTGCTCATGATCGCTATCGACTCAGCAAGCAGAAAGATTGTCAAGGACCAATCAGACATATTCACTAGGAGACAATATGAAGGCATGGCCAGGCACTTCATCCGGGTCGGATGACAATCAGGAAGAGCCGTTTTGGGTGGCAACACTGACGGTGGAGAGATTGTCGCTTGCAACATGATCGAAGGGAGTGGACTACGAGAGCCTACGTGTCTTCGTTTCGTTCTTCTTACTTGTTGAATCCGCTCCTCCTAAAAACTGAATTTTGTAACAAACCTTTTCAACGAATAAAGATTGTTTTATAGTTTAATCTTGAGACATACTCGTATATATATATATATATATATATATATATATATATATATATATATATATATATATATATATATATATATATATATATATAGATATATATATATATATATATATATATATATATATATATATATATATATATTTGTTTTTGTAGACTTTTGTAGACTTTCTCCAAGAGGTGCATTTATGCGGGCTATGCATATTCAACTCCGTCAACTCAGCAAATAAAATTCTGTGTATTTATTTGTTCGTGCTTACATTCACTTGATCCTTGCTCATTCACATGATTGCATTGCACACAGCAAAGTGATGATGTTAACATTTTAAGAAAGATGTCAGTATCCATTTAATGGAAACTTGCAATATTACCTTATTTCGTATTCAATGCAAATTTTTGATACTCGTACCATTCAGAGAACGTAAGTGAAAGCTTGTCTAAATTGATTGGTAACTGAATCGATAGTGTCTACGTAAGGATGCTGATGATCCCTTGTAAATCATACTCCATACATAATTTGTCAGAATTTCCATCTCGAATACATTAAGCACAGATGCTTTTGTAAAGAAAATCGAAAATGCTGCAGGTGAACTCTTTCCTCTCCCATGAGTTTTGATTTGAATTTTACGAGATTAAATTTGGAAGCAGGCGTCAGTTAAAGTAGACATTCCTATGAAGGTTGAGTAATAGTACCTGTATTGAAATCATATCACATTGCATCAGTAATTTGTCTGAGTTCACGAACTAAATGATTGGAGTTAATCATTTCCATTACAAGTTGTTCCGAAGTAATTGGCGCGTAATTGAATGAGTTGTGGATTATTCTAACGCCAAGTAATGGTATTGTGACGATTATGGATATAATTCAAAAGATAGTTTAGCATAAGGCATCAGTCTAGATTTGTTAGTATGAAAATAAAACATGAGTTCTTTTAGTAAATCATGTTATTGTCTCAACTATATCGCTCAACTTCATACTCATGTTAAATCAATTTCGTGGTAAGATTCGCTGTATTCAACATCGCGAGGGACTGAGACAATATCATCGCAGCTGATGATACAAACTTTTTTAGTGTCAAACAGATTATACTGAAAATAAAAAATACCAAATATCCATTATTTAAGCGCTATTTATTGTTAAATTTATTATACAGATACCGGTATTTCGAAGATAAAATAACTTCTTCATTTGTGGCGGTATTCTGTAGCTCTTCTACAATCATTCGAGTATTTAAACCATTTACATTTAATGAAAAAAAAGATATATTACGAAAGAAAACTAAATAACTCTAAGTACTAACGCGGGAAATTACAAACAATTATAATAAAATTAAGGGTTAGCTAAGGTAGGTACAAAACTTGAAAAAAGTTTATTGGTAAATTCATTACCAATAGTTCTAATATAATTCAGAGTTAGCCTTGAAAACCCCGTTGGGAAGGATTCTTGCCGCGCCAGGCGTAAGAATAATGGGATATGCCGGTCCCAGTCCCTTTGCTTCTCGTTAACCATCCTGGCGAGGTGTTGGCATGTTCGACCATTCCATCGGATTGGGGATGCAGCAGTGGTGCCTTTACTTGCCGTATTCCCAGCAGCTCGCACTTTGGCCTAAAATTAGTGGCCTTGATCGGAATGAAGTTCAAAAGGTACGCCATACCTACTGACCCAATTTCCAACCAGCGGTTTGGCTACAGTAGTTGCTTCCTAGTTTGGAAATGGGGTAGGCCTCTGGCCACTTACTGAAATAATCGGCCATAACCAGCATGTATCGATTTCCGCAATCGGATTCTGGAAAAGGTCCTGCAATGTCAACGTTATAGGTTTGCATCGCTCTCTCAATCGTCGCTTGAGACTTTTGACAGAAGCGCAAATAGTGCAGCTACGAAACCAGTGCTCTATGTCTTCTCAAGCGTGGAGCCAAAGAAACCTTTCTCGCAATTTTGCTAAGGTCTTGTTAACACCAAGGTGGCCTCCCGAGGATTCTTCGTGCATGTGCTTAACCACATCGTAGATTCGGTTTTTGGAAGTATAGTTTGCATCTAAAAGGAGCTGCTATATGCCGTTTCCCATATCCGCTTGAGTACGTCACCCTCCACTTGAAAAGAGATCTATTGTGCCTTTTCAGGGTGGCCCCATACATCGAAATGCTCTTCCACTCAGGCCGCCCAGCTGTCTCCTACCATACGAGCAATGGTTCGATGTCTTTACCGGCTAACTGGGCATTTCGAATCTCCTCCAATGACCAACCTTCATCGAATCCAGCCGTTATCACTCGCAGATTAACGGTCGGCTCCTTTTCCTCAATCCATCCGCAATGCTTGCTGGATATGGGCGACGAGATAGGGCGTCAGTATTTCCATGAACTCCGTCCTTGCGATGAACAAATTTTGTAGTCGTATGCCTGCAATCTTTCGATCCATCTCGCAGCTTGTCCTTCAGGGTTTTTGAAAATGAACAGCCATATCAGCAATGCATGGTTTGTTCGAAGAAAAAACTTCTGGCCATATAGGTACTTGTGGAACTGCTTGGTGGCCTCTATTATAGCCAATAGCTCCTTTCTCGTCACGCAGTAGCACTTTTTGAGAGAACTTGACTGTAGTACGAGAGAAATCTTTCTTAACCATTGATCTGCTGCGAGAAGACAGATCCAATCCCAACGTTGCTCACATCGGTGTCAACAACAAACATTTTTCCGGGTTTTGGATATGCCAGCATGGGTGATTCAAACGGCTTCTCCTTCAAGGTCTCAAAAGATGCTTGGCATTGTTCATCCCAGACATACGGAAAATTTTTCTCGGTTAGCTGATCGAGACACTTAGCTATCGTGGCAAAGTCTTTAGCGAATCTTCGATATAGGTCATCAAACCCAAAAAACTTCGTAGTTGGCGCTTGTTGTTTGGTGTTGGCCAGCTTTTCACGGCTTCAATTTCCTTAGGGTCTATTTTGAACCCTTCTGCTGATACAATGTTTCCCAAGTATTCTACTTTAGCTGCGAAAAGGGTACACCAGTCGCAATCAGGAGAACACCTCTTCTAAGTTCCGCACATGCTCTTCAAGCCTTCTCCCGATAACAATGATGTCATCTAAGAATACCAAGCAGGTCTTCGAGGTTAGGCCTCATAGCATGTATTAAATCAGGCGATCGAAGGTGGCTGGAGCATTGCAAAGCTCGAATGGCATCACCACAAATAGCCAAAATCTGGTACCAACTGAAAATGCGGTCTTCTCTCGGTCCTTCTTGTTGATTTCTACCTGCCAGTAGCCACTCTTGAGATCGGGTGTAGAAAACCATTTTGTGTCGGTCAAAGTGTCCATGATGTCGTCGATACGTGAAAGCGGGTAACTGTTTTTCTTAGTGAAGTTATTAAACTGCCTATAGTCGACACAGAAACCAATACTACTATCCTTTTTCTTTACTAGAACTACTGGCGCGGCCCATGGACTGACAGAAGGTTCGATAATACCTTGTTTTTCCATGTCTGAGATCAGTGAGCTCACTTCTCCTTATTCGGCTATAGGAAGACATTTCGGTACTTGTCGAATCGGCTTGGCTCCCTGTGTATCTAGGATGTGAGTTACCATACTCATCCGGGCTTGTTGAGAAGATGTCACTGATAACTAGATCAGCGTAGTTGCACTGGTAATAAGGTCTGCTTAATATTGCAGAAGTGAATTCCCGGGCTTTTTCTGTATCTTGCCTCTTTTCCAATGATGGTCTCGAGAAGCTTCCAAAGTGGAAACGAGCTGGCAGTTGCCGATGACTTCTCCTGCTTTGATGTTTGTTCCTTATAGATCTTACAAGGCTTCGCCCTACAATCAAACTGCGCAATACTGACGTCTTCTTTGGCTCTATCAAATAAGATCAGTGGTCTCCAGAATCACTATAAAGCTTGGTCCATACAATGCTCTCGGAAGATTTCGGTACATCAGTGTCGGTACATATTCGTACTATCACATTCATCCTGGGAATTTGGACGCTGGAATCCTCCATCAAAACTTCGACATTCTGACATTTCGATACCAGTCATGCAGTCATCCATAATGTTCGCGACCAGGAAATTATGTCGGAACGCAAGGTCTCCCAATTGTATCTGGAGGCTGACATCTATATGGACAGGTGCAGTTTCTCCCGTAGCTGTCCAAAATGAGAAAAACCTTCCTGTTATCGTGCAATGTTCTCCATCAACTTGCCCTGGAAGGCATAAGTCTGCTTCTTCACGATGTAGTCTTGACACGGTGACGGTGGTGCTGGGTACGTCGATCCTCCTAGACAATCCCTGTCCTATGAAGTTGGCTCTAACATGTTTCCCGACCCCTCAGTTTGAAGGGCTTCCATTCTGGCTTCTGATTCGGTCTGGATCTCCTCCTAGCTGCACACGCTGGACAATAGCTCAGTTTTCTTCGCTTCTTGCAGTCTCTTTGCAGGTGCTCCTTCTCTCCACAATTCCAGCATCTCTCGCTCAATTTTCACGTGCTCACACCTGCACTCGTCTGCCACTACCTCGCGAACCCGGGCAGTGGTATGAGTCGCATTTTTCGCTGCCTCAAAGTTCAGACTATAAGCCAATGCGCCCTTAAATGTTTGTTTTTGAGCTAAACGCACAGCTTGTTGCAATTTCGGTCCCTTAATGCGCTGATTAATGCTTCTGTTGCTACGCCACTTCGACGTTCCGGGTCGTAAGCTGGGTAAGCCAAAAGTGCCAGTCACTCAATGTCTTGGGCTAGCTGCTGTAGGGTTTCGCCAGACTTCTGCATCCGATGCCGTAGCTGTGACCGATAAATCTACTTCAGATGAACGTTTCTATAACACATGTCAAGCGCATTCAGTATAGCAGCCGAGTTTGAGTGCAACTCAATGGGGATAGTCTGCAAAAGCTCGGCAGCTGGGTCTTTAAGAGTAAGAATTAATGCGATTGCTCGTTCTTGCTCATTCCAGTGATTTGTCCCAGCGGCGGCTTCAAACTGGATTTCGTAGATACTCCAGACCGTTTGTCAGTCGATTATTGATGGTTTCACATTTCTGGATGTGCTTTGCGCTGCGGTTACAAGCGGGGCTGGCGAGATGATTACTGCTGCCTGCGTTGGTTCCAATTCCTTTTTCACTTTTCCCATCTCATGGTTGATTCTCTCCTCGACATGGATGACCTCCTGACAAATCTGCCTTGATTTCGATTGCCTGTTGGTCTAGCTTTGTTGATTCCTCATTTAACTTCGTTGATTGTTCATTTAGCTTCGCAGTTAAACTGTATGACTGTTGTCGTTGCTCTTGCTGCATCAGCATCAACTTTTTCATCAGCACATTTTCTGGTTCCTTTGATTTTGGTGTTTCTGCTTTTCAATCATCTGCGCCTTTTTCCACATCTGAGGGCTCATCCGAATCCAGATTCATGCCTTCCGATTTAATCGCGTCACGCAAGCGTGCGATCAGTGTGGCCTTTGTAACTTGCGTAGCCAGATTGCGCTATTCCAACTCTTCCTTTAGCTCCTATATGGTCGATGCATTAATTTTTAAATTTATGCTTCGTGGCATTTTTAATTATTTTAATTTTTTTCCCTCCACTTTCGCGTTAAATTTCACTATTGTACACTTTAAGCTAGTTCAAACGATTTAATTTTCAAAATTTCCGTTCTTGCTCCTGACACCACTGTCGCATGTTACGGTTAGCGGTCGCTCCGTTCAATGTTCCGGGAAAGTGAAAATGCACTGTCTTTTAAATTAAGTTAAATAGGTTATTTACTAAGAATATATATTACAATAATTAATTTCTTGTTTTACAATTCGCATTTTAATTCACTTTTCGCTTGTACTATCAATTTTTGTTTCAACAGTCTTCAAATATATCACGAAAAACTTTTATTTCATTTCAATCACCATCGCCTTCAATTCGCGCTCTAGTCTTATCGCAGTTTACTATATATATATATATATATATATATATATATATATATATATATATATATATATATATATATATATATATATATATATATATATATATATATATATACGAGGTGTGTTCAAAAAGTATCACGAATTTTGAATTTTCGCGGGTTACGTATATTCGAATTTTGATTTTTTGTGGCGTTATGTTGGTACTCATGTCTGTCACTTATGCCGACAAGCTCGGCCATTTTGAATTTTCACTTGATTGGTGATAGCTGCTTTACTTGCACGTGTTTTCAATCGTCTTCGATTTTTACTTATTCAAAAAAATGGATCAAAGAACGTGTATCAAATTTTGTGTGAAAAACGAAATTAAGTGCGCGGATGCATTCCGAATGTTGACTGTGGCATACGGAGAAGCTACCTTGGACCGAAGCAACGTTTATCGGTGGTACAAAATGTTTTTAGAAGGCCGAGAAGATGTGAACGACGAAGAGCGTGCTGGACGCCCGAGCACTTCAACAACAGACGAAAAAATTAATGAAGTGGAGAAAATGGTATTGGCCAATCGTCGAATCACCGTTAGAGAAGTTGCTGAGGACCTAAACATATCGATTGGCTCGTGCCATTCGATTTTTATCAACGATTTGGGCATGAGACGGGTCGCCGCGAAATTCGTACCAAAATTGCTCAATTGCGACCAAAAACAGCAACGCATGAACATTGCTAATGAGATGTTAAACTCTGTCCGCGACGAACCACATTTGCTCCAGAGGGTCATAACTGGTGACGAATTGTGGGTTTATGGTTATGACGTGGAAACCAAAGCTCAATTATCTCAATGGAAGCTGCCGCATGAACCAAGACCGAAAAAAGCGCGCCAAGTTCGGTCGAATGTGAAAGTTTTGCTGACAGTTTTCTTCGATTGCAGGGGCGTGGTGCATCATGAGTTCTTGCCACAGAGAAGAACGGTCAATAAGGAATATTACCTGCAAGTTATGCGCAATTTGCGCGAAGCAATCCGCCAGAAACGCCCGGATTTGTGGGAGAACAAAAATTGGCTTTTGCACCACGATAACGCCCCTGCTCACACATCGTTGCTTGTGCGCGACTTTTTGGCCAAAAACAACACACTAATGATGCCGCAGCCCCCGTATTCCCCAGATCTGGCCCCCTGTGACTTTTTCTTGTTTCCTAAACTGAAGAGGCCCATGAAAGGACGACGTTACGCTACGCTTGACGAGATAAAGACGGCATCGAAGGAGCAGCTGAACAAGATTAAAAAAAACGATTTTTTGAAGTACTTCGAAGATTGGAAAAACCGTTGGCACAAGTGTATAATATCTCATGGGGATTACTTTGAAGGAAACAAAATAGATATTCATGAATAAATAAATAATTTTTGAAAAAAAAAAAAATTCGCGATATTTTTTGAACACACCTCGTATATATATATAAATATATATATATATATATATATATATATATATATATATATATATATATATATATATATATATATATATCTATATAAATATATATATATATATAAATGTATATATATATATATATATATATATATATATATATATATATATATATATATATATATATATATATATATATATATATATATATAATGATATATTTGAAGACTGTTGAAACAAAAATTGATAGTACAAGCGAAAAGTGAATTAAAATGCGATTTGTAAAGGAGTATCTATATATATATATATATATATATATATATATATATATACACATATATATATATATATATATATATATATATATATATATATATACATATATATATATATATATATATATATATATATATATATATATATATACATACATATATATATATATATATATATATATATATATATATATATGTATATATATATATATATATATATATATATATATATATATACATATATATATATATATATATATATATATATATATATATATATATATATAAATTAATGTTCTCATTTGGTGTAAGTTTTTCATCCTTTTTTATCGCTCTCATGACCCTCCACCGAAGAACAGGACAAAAAGTGTCCTTAAAAACTAGCCATTAGTTGCTGCATGATTGCAGTCTGTATATACCATGCAAGTGTTTAGGCATTTTCGGGTTTGCTAAGATTGATGGTAGTTTGCCTTGAAATTTAAGAAAATCACCCAATAGCATGGTCAAATTCTGCAATCAAACCTTAAATTTACTATGCAGCCTTTTCCCTAAATATAATTCCCTCGGCCACTCTTTCCGCCACCCATTTATTCTGAAACTACTACTTAATTTTATATTCACATTATTTACTTAACTTCTTACCCACTCATTATCTTGGGCTGGACTTGAACTCACATCTTGCAATTACAAGGTAGAAGCGCTAGCATTGAGCTATCGGTCCCTACAAATTTTATCTTCTCATAAAAAGTATGCCCAAATATATTTAGGTAGTTTTACTCCAGTCGAAATGCATGTCGGGGTCACCAATACTCCTTAAGAATGCTTTTTTTTCGTATAAATCTCAGTTTCAGTACCCATTTGCTTGCTCAGATTTAGCCGAAAAAAGAAAGAACACATTAATATCAGTTTTGGTACTATACGAGTATTATATAATGTATATACGAGTACAATAGTATGATTATACTTTTTTCAAAACTCCATAGTTGCAATAATATTGTAGAGATTTTGAAAGGAAACGTTTTAACAAATACAAAGCCATAAACGAAGAATTTCACATTAAATGTTTGTCTTTAAAGAATTTACTTATCTTCATACTATATCATCATTTTCGTAACAAAAAAAATGGTGACAATTTTTAGGGTTTTGTAAAATAATTTTACAAAACCCTTCTAAAATCGCGTCCTGTCTGTCCGTCTGTCTGTCCGTCCGTCCGTCCGTCCGTGTGTCACAGCAGTTTTTCTCGGAAACCACTTGAGCTAGAAGCATCAAATTTTGTATGTAGGTGTAAAGTGGTGCTCTCTTCAAAGTTCAACTACAAAAAAATTTAATGAGGTATTTAAGGGGGTCTCCCCATATAGGGGAGTGACCCCCCGAAAAAAAAATTTCATTGAAGGTAGCCGATATGGGTATCAAATGAAAGGTCTTGATGAGAACTTTTCAGAACAGGTCTTAGTTTGGCAAAGTTCGCTTCGAGGGGTGCACAGGGAGGGGAAATACACGAAAAATTTGTGTCCCCCCCCCTCGCGATTGGACACCTGTGATCCGAAAAATCTGAAAAAAATCAGGAATGTAGGCCTTGGTGAGTACAACACCAACAAATACGTGAGAAGTCGTAATTCACTCAACTTTGTTAGTAATAGTATGATTTATCGATTTTATGATTTCTTGAATAAAATCTTAACGGTACCCTTAAATTCAATGAAATTCAATACAGTATTGACTATTTATAAAATTGATCTATTCTGAAGGTTTCATAAAGATTGAATCATATTTAGCGAAGTTATAGCGGTTCGAATTTTCCTATATTACTATGGAACAATATGCGCTGCATTATTACTATGGCAACATATGGCTATGGAACAACATGCGCTTTTTACCGACTCAGACACTACAGTTTTGCTAGGATTTGCATGAAAATCGCAGGAATGATAGGTGTCATGTAAATCTTCGAGAATCGGTTCAGCTAGTGGTATCAGTAATTGTAAAACAAAATAGTGGCTGTTTTAAATGCGAAGATTGAATTATTTTGAGTCATTTTTTCCCAACTTCAGCGTTTAAGGTGCATGCTTTGAACACTTGATTCAATTTAATGAATGACTGAAGATGAGTACCTACAATTAATCCTCATAAGTGAAACAAGTCAAGAAGGCGGGAGAGAGCTCCTAGCAAAAGGGTTTTGTAACCATTCTACGATTCGAAAAAATTGGCAATTAATCGGTAACAGTACAGGAGAGTGGCCCTGAAAAAAAAAATTCATCAAACGTAGCCAATATGAGTATGAAATGAAAGTTTTCATGGGAGCTTTTCAAAACAGTTCTCAAACTGTCAGTTTTTGCTTCAGTTGGGGCACAGGGGGGCAATACATGAAAAATGTGTTTCCTACCTCGCGAATGGACATCTGAAATAATTATCAAGGGAGATATTTATGAGCGTAACAATAACAAAAATAGTATGATCCTCGTTTTTCATACTTTCTCCAATAAAATCGTCTTTGACATGTTTCTTGATTTGATTCGATCTGGTGACTGCATTTTGTAAATTGGATACAAAACCCTTCTGACATGAGCGTAGGTCTGTTTACCCAACTTGTTTCTTTTACATACAATACCAAATCAATTTCTTGTCAATGTCACGTTATCAATTTTCAAAAAATATTCAATACAAGAAAAATTGCCTTGATTTTTCATCACTCATTGAATTTCCAAAGCATTGAAATTCGAGGTTTTTTCAAGGCGCCGCTAAACCATTATTAAGCTCCAAAAATAGATTTTTTCAGATCGCCATAAATTTCCATCGAATTTAAGTATGTACATGCTTTCAAAGCACATCATCTACCGTTCATAATAAAATGGACGCATGTATAATATTATATAAACGTGCGTATTGGTCCTTTCTACAATACAAACGCTCTACATTTAAAGTGGAAATGAAAAAAAATCGAATCGCTCGTTAGAGGTGTCGTAAACTTGAAAACGCCACAGAGCTAGCAAAAAGGAAAAAAATAAATACATAAAAGCCAGCATCGGAAATAAGAAGCACACAAGTACATTTCACTCAACCATTAAATGTCCTTTTCAATTGAAATTTAATGGACCGTAGGGATGTTCATATGTATGTATGTAGTTGATTAGAATTGATGCTGAAGTAAAGTTTAAATTCTCTTTGGAGGTCATATCATGCCCTATTGAATAAATTCCTTTTAATGATGGTTACTAAGGCTTTAATCAACTCTTTGTATAAAAAAATATAATTGAGTTTTATTGATAAAAAGCCACTATTCCATTTTGAGAACAAATATTACATTTCCCATCCTTTTATCATCTTCTTTAAAGTAACTAAGTTTCATTAAAGGAAATAATTTCAATTTATTATTCAAATTCGTGAGTGGGTTTCAGTAGGGCCGAAACATGCTGTTACGAATTCCAGCCGTACGGGACTTCTCCTATTCATAACTTCAATTGCCTATTTACCATCTTCATATACTCTTGGATATACCTACCCTTTTTCCTTTAATTATTTCCTTTATAAAAAAAAAAATATAATCTATGCTTCCCACTAACAAAATTTCCTTCATTACTTCGTAATTAAAGCTTTTCACTCAATCTCATTCCTTCTTTCCTACTAACAAAATTCCATTCTTTATTACCCACCAAACAAAATTTTATTCATTGTTATACTAACAGGAATTCATTCTCGCCTGTCTACTTACAAAAATTCATACCATAGCCTATTAACAAATTTGCATATTTGAAGTTGCTTATTGGACCCTGGGTTCAAGTTCCACCGTGCGCAGTAACGATCTTTTTAATTTCGGCAAAAGGAATTATTTCCATGTGAATGACGATTTGCATATAACTACTCGTAAATGCTATCATAGTTAGGCAAATCGCCATATATGCAAATGGAAATTGTTGCATTTGTCGAAATGGAAAAGATGTGTGGGAAACGGAATCGAAGTGTATTGAACTTCGATCACGTTATCTCACTACGGCAGCGGTAATTGGGAAGAAAAGGATTGCGTGATTGGTTTTTGTGAGTTAGTCTGGATTTGGTCTCCAGGTGGGAGGCAGTTTTTTGGTGGTGTCGGAGAGACTTTTGATTGGAAATTTGGGGATAAAATTTTAAGTTGGAATGAGGGGATAATATATTCAATTTTGGAATTCGAGGAATAGAGTTTTCAATTTGGAATTCGGGGATAAAAGTTTTGTTGGTGGAAGAAAAGTGAATAAGTGTTAACTACTAGCTTTCAGTTGAAGGGTTTTTATTACAACTTTGATGCACAATTAAAATTTGAAGAGTTTCGGGCAGGAATTTCGATTAATGGTGATTAAAAAAAATAATACAATACCTGTGGTACTACTAATTTGCCAAATAAAGTCATATATCCGAGGCGTCGATAGTAAAAAAATCTGCTAATGAAAAATTAAAATGGAGCCAAAAAAGAGAAAAAGTGAATATAAAGACGTGTATGCAAGTTATAATTGAAGCGTAATAACTTGCCGTTATAAGTTAAATAAAGTAAAGTTTCCATTCGTGTTAGATTTTATGTATAAAGTAGCTCAGCACAAACAGAGGGTGTCCCGGACGATCCACGACACGACTGAGTGCTAGCAGGCTTCCATATGCCACCCAGGGTCCAGCATCCCTCTGCTACAAATTAATATCTGCAACTGCGGTAACCTCTGAAGTTGCAACATTACTTCAGCACCAGAATCCATAAGAAGGCTGTATAGCTCCCTCATCTTTGCTAAAATAGGAAAAATGTTAAGACATTGAAAATCGTACAGATACGCTTGCAAGATTTATAAGGTAGCTTTTGCATATTCTCGGAGAAAAGAGACTTTAATTTACTCATCAAACGTGAGCGTTGGATTCCTATCCAACATGATGAACGTGATTTATGATTGGAAAGCCATTAAAGAGCTCCAATCTTAATAACAAAGCAAAAAGTTCCACAAATCCTGCAAAAGGGTTTTGAGTCATTTTACGAGTGTATCACTATACAAAATGACTAACGTTAAGAATAGTTGATGTACAAAAACGCGCTCAAAAGTTTTAAAATGGCGCTATCATTAAGTGAAAAAGTAGGCAGACCCCTTGTCATAGCCGCAATTTCGCCATGGTAGCAAATATTTTAAACGCTAGAGAGTTCTTTTTACAGGGACAGTCTTTTGGGACTAGTTAGCCACAACTTCGTTGGAGCTCTTGCCAAGAAACTCTGCTCGTGCCAGGCTACCTAAATGATGACAAAAGCAATTAGGGGAGGAAAAAAAGAAGGTATTCAAAAGTTTTGTAGCAGATATTTATAATACCCTATATATGGTGTACACTTTATAGCGCATATATTGGTCACCGATTTACTGATATTACCATAAAATTTTGCAGCAAGTCGTTACTTCTTCCTTTTGAAATTTGACCAACGCAAAAAGTTTACCTCACTATTAACCACGTAGCTAGTGAACAAATGAAGATATCTGCAATCTAGAAGGTTCATCGTCATCAGTTGATATGTATAAATCGAGAAACATCAAGTGAACCCCCTAAAATCAACTAGAACCATGCAATTTATGGTTATGGCCAACAGGAATACTCTTGGAGGAAGTTTCGCCTCCAAGTACTCGCGGAAATTCCCGCAGGGGAAATGCCTGTCAACAAGAGCACTCTTGGAGGCTAGCATTCTTTAGGAAGCGCCGCCCCCATACACCCGAGGATATGGAGGACGCCGTGAGGTTCCCTCCTGGGAGGGCATGTAATGACCCTGATTGAACCTACACTACGCTTTGGACAAAGAACTGGAATTGATGCTTTGGGCCAGCAGATATGATGGTTTAGAGCTAGTTGCTTTGGACGGTAGCGCCGAGGAGACACTCAAGCGTGAACGACTTCAATTTAACTATAATGCCGTCTCCGCCCCGAGAAAACCTTGGCAATGTGCGGAGTACGTTTGAAGTTCTCTCCATCGGGCTGCTGGCGCAGCTTCGGTTGAGATAGACTCCCGATTGGTGCTGGTCTGGCTTTGAGCACTTGTCCCCATAAGTGCTTGTGCCAACCCTCGCACGGCCTCCCTGCTGTGCAAAAATGACCATGGGACCAAAATTGGCGATTTCACCCACAAACCGAGATTGCGGCTCCGAGGGGGGATCCAATGAAATTGGAGCAACTAAAAACCCTGAAAAAAGATAAAAAAAACTCAAAAAAGTAAAACTTACAACAATGACGAGCGGTACTAACGATAACAAAAATGACGATGAATACAATGACAGTGAAGACGGAAAAAAACGGAGATTAACAGACAGTCTTGTCTAGACTGAGATTCCTACGGTGTTCAGGTGCAACAAAAAAATAATGCGAACGCCAGAGGGTTCTAAAATGGAAAAGCGGGAAACTCTACAGGACACACCAGATGTTTGAGCGGTATAGAAAAATATAAAGAACATCGTGAATTGGAAGAGCACTACCCCGATCGCTACCGAAGCGACCGAAGCAAGGTTCGTAAATCCTGAAATAAGAATGAATCATCCTGAAGCCCACAAAGAGATTGCGGCAGGAAACAACAGGAGTGATTAAACAAATAAAGTGCCGTTGTGTGATTGAGAAACTACCTCAAGGACCGAAAGCTGCTCTACGACACGACACTGGGCCAACGAAGGATGGAAATTACATTGGGTGTTGCCCAGGGATCTATCCTTGGACGACGGGCTACTGAGACCTGAGAGGCCAGATCAGTTGCGCTTGGTTGGCTATGCGGATGATGTTGCGGCTCTGGTTGCCGGACGCACCGTTGAACAAGCGCAACTTAGGCTAGATATGCTAATGCGCCGAGTGAGGGACTGGATGACTGCTCGCGGGCTGAGTTTAGCACTGGAGAAAACCGAAGCCGTGAGAGTGATTGCAGGCGTGATACCTATCGCCCTCCTTGCTAGAGAGCGCCGCGCTATTCATCTGCGCCGAAACGAGGACGCGAGGGAGATAGTTGTCCGCGAAGAGAGACAGCGCTCGCTCAACGATTGGCAGCAGTCTTGGGTGAATTCCACGAAGGGAAGGTGGACTGCGTGGCTCATCCCGGATGTGAGTCCGTGGCTTAATCGAAGGCATGGTGAGACTGACTTCTATCTGACCCTGCTTTTGTGCGGGCACAGGTGTTTTCAGTCTTACCTGCACAAGATCGGTAAGTCACGGTCTCCCGATTGTCGGTTTTGCCCAGGAGAGGAGGACAATGCCTGTCACACATTTTTTGCGTGTACTAAATGGGTCAGACTGCGAAGGGAACTCTACAGGAAGACGGGAGAGCTCACTGCGGATAATATAGTTGCGGTGATGCTCGAATCGGTTGACAAATGGAACCAGGTGGCACGTTATGCTCGGGCAGTCCTAAAATATAAAAGGGACTCACAGCAGCCGGGGGCACTAGGGCTGGGGGATCGCTCTTCTGGCGATTCCTCTTCCCCTCTACCGTCCCACTAGGAAAGGGATTTCCCAGCTTGAAAGCGCTCCACGGCGTAACAAAACGAGACCTGGCCCGAAGTAACGTGTCAAACGGTTCCAGGCTGGGTTCTCAGGTTGACAGGGGAGGTGTTTAGTGGGTAGTCCAGTCGCGCATGGGAGTCCCACACTCTGTGCATTAACAGCATTCACCTCCCTACCACAAAAAAAAACATGACGACACTGTAAGATCAGAAGTGGTAACATCAAAAGGAAAAGCAGAAGTCACAGCAAACTTGGGAAAAAGATGAGAATGACAATCTACTTCAGTCCTCGGCGCTAGCCGCCATGTTAAAGCTACTAATATTACCATCAACTTACCTGCTCATATGGTAAGACTAAAATTGGCAGATCCAGATTTCAACCGTCCGTCACAAATTGACTTGCTTCTCGAAGCGGAAACATACGGAAACATTTTGGATCATGGTTATATTCAAGGACAGCCATGTGCGCAAAAAACAAAACTTGGTTGGGTTTTGTTTGGATCAACGGCTGGCACGAACATCGAACCAGGCTCAATCTCTTTTGTAGCGTACGAAGATTTAGATCAGTGCCTTAGAAGATTTTAGGAAATTGAAGAACCATCAACAGCACTCGAACAAACTGCAGAAGTCCTTGAAGTCGAAAGACACTATAGTGAAAATACGACAAGAGGTTTAGATGGTGGATACATCGTTAGATTGCCATTCAAGTCAAACGTCAACCAGGGTAACGATCTTAAAGAATCAATACGGATGGCATATATTCGATTCCGACAGTTGGAAAAGCGGCTCTCAAGTCACCCTAATCGAGAGAAAGAGTATCGTGCTTTCATGGAGGAATATCTGCAACTCGGCCATATGGAGAAGATTCCAACCAACATGATATAAAACACTGACTGTTATTATTTACCGCATCATGAAGTGATCAGGGAGACAAGCTCCACTGCAAAGCTGCGTGTTGTCTTCAATGCATCGCAGGAATCACTCGGTGGGAAATCATTGAATGACTAACTCCAAGTAGGCCCCACGATACAAACGAACCTTATACAACTACTAATGAGATGGCAGAGCTATCAACATTTCATCACTGCCGACATCGAAAAAATGTACCGCCAAATAAAAGTTCACGAAAGGATTGTGAATATCAACGAACCTTGTGGAAATTCAATGCCAGGGAACCTATTGGGCATTATAGACTTAAAACTGCGACATACGGAACATCTTGCGCAGCTTTCTTGGCAATTCGTACACTTCAATAGCTGGCCATTGACGAGCAGGATGCATACCCTGACGTCGCTAAAATAATTCTTCAGGGCTTCTACGTAGACGATCTCCTCACTGGCTCAGATGACATCACTCAGCTAAAACGCATACAACTCCAGCTCAAGGTAGTACTAAGCAAGGTGGCTTCCATCTTCGAAAACGGTCAGCGAACAATCAGGCTCTTTTAGAACAAATCCCAGAAAGTGATCGGGAAAATCATAAGCCATTGGAAATAGCGCTTTTGGATGAAGTCAAAACTCTTGGATTGCAATGGCATCCCGCGCAAGACAGCTTTTCGTTCAAAGTGAAACATTCCGAAGAACCAAAATTAATCAAACGATCAATTGTATTGGAGGTAGCAAAGCCGTTTGATTCACTCGTTTGGCTACAACCTTGTATTGTCACCGCAAAAATTACGATGCAAAACTTCTGGTGGCTCAGTTTAGGTTGGTATGATGAAGCTTCCCCAGCTGCTGTCAAGGATTGGATTGAAACTCGCAGAAATCTACCACTCATCCTAAACATGCGAATTCCTAGATGGAATCGAATGTCCAGAACCACAAACCTAGAGTTACATGGATTTTGCGACGCATCTACTACAGCTTATGCAACAGCAATTTACTTGCGGGTCCTAACATGAGAAGGTCAGATATCATCATGTTTATAAGCCGCAAAATCCAGGGTCGCTCCAATAGCTAAGGTGTCAATTGCACGACTTGAGCTTTGCGGTGCAGTTTTGATGCTGGAAACAAAGGAGCAGTTAAAACAAGCCAGTGGACGAATGTCAAGACTTGTTTTTGGGCGGACTCCAAAATTGTTCTAGCCTGGATTCAGAAACCTTCAGCAACGTGGAAGATATTTGTTGCATAAAGATTAAGTCGAATCCAAGAAAGCTCAAAATGTGACCACTGGCACTTTGTACGCACTAGCGAAAATCCGGCGGATCTCGCTTCAAGAGTAATCTTGCCAGACAAACTCTTACAATCATCCTTATGGTGGAAAGGCCCACAGTGGCTCTCAACTCACGATATATCAACACCATCAAGCATAGCACTGTCAGCAGCAGCGCACGAGGATATGCAAGACAAAATGCGCATTGTTGGAGCAATTGCCATTGAACCCACTGAAGAGCCAGAAATATTTCGTCGATACTCGGCTCTGCCAAAACTTTTAAGAGTCCTGGCGTACAAACGTCGCTTCAAATACAACGCGTCACATAAAACCGACAAACGAATCGGATCTTTGGCATTTGAGGAGCTTCAGGAAGCAAAAATAGCCTGCGTACGCCTTTCTCAGCAACATGCATTTGCTAAGGAATTATTGGCACTACGAAGCGGCTCACAAATATCTAAACACAGCAGCCTTAAGTATCTATCCCAACGTGTTGATTCTGATGGCATTCTCAGGACTGCCAGAAGACTGCAATTCGCACCAATACCTGAAACTGCAAAACGACCTGCCATCCTTCCAAGAGATTCGTTTGCAAAACTCATTGTCCAACAGAATCATCTAAAAACGCTACACGGGGGGTTGCAATTAGTGTTAGCAACAATTCAACAAGAATTTTGCATTTGTAATGTTCAATCATTTGTCAAACAAATACTGCACGAATGCGTTACATGCTTCAAAACCACAGCCCGTCCAGACAATAAACTAAGGAAGCAATTACCTCCGCCAAGATTTCAAATGAAGAAACGTTTTGCGCAAACAGGCTTGGACTACGCAGGTCCAATTACAATCAAATGGAATGGTGGACGCAAAGCTAAGACGACGAAAGCTTATATGGCTGGCTTTGTGTGCCTTTCTATAAAAGCTTTCCATCTAGAAGCCGTAAGTGTACTATCCACACCAGCATTCATCGCGGCGATTCGGAGATTTGTCGTGCGCAGAGGAAAATGTCATACCATTTACAGCGACTGCGGTACAAACTTTGTGGGCAGTGACCGACAGTTAAGAAAAGCATTTTCCTAGGTTTCGAAGCAGTGTAAGGATAATCGTGTCAACGAAGAGATTCGATGCAAATTTATTCCTCCTGGAAGTCCCCGTTTCGTTGGACTCTGGGAAGCTGGAGTGAAGTCCATGAAGCGCCATTTGATAAAATCCATCGGACAACAATTGTTAAACATTGAAGAAATCTACACTCTTCTAGCCCAAATTGAAGCATGTTTAAACTCAAGACCTCTGTGCAAAGTAAGTAACATTCCAAACGATCATACAGTGATCACTCCTGAACACTTTTTGACAGGAAGTAATTTATTTGAACTACCACCAATTCCCGATAACAAGCCCATCGATAAAAAGTGGGAAGCAGTACAAAAGATCAAAAAACATTTTTGGAACGGCTGGAAGCTCGAATACCTCAGCAGACTACAGCAACGACCAAAATGGATGACAACTCGACCTAATGTACAAATTGGCGACATTGTACTCGTTAAAACTGAAAATTTCCCATCAACTCATTGGCCACTCGCAAGAGCGCTAGAAGTGCATCCAGGTGATGATGGCATGGTTCAAGTTGTATTCGTCAAATTACACGGTAGAGTTACTAGACGCCCCGTAACCAAGATCTGCCGTCTACCGTTTGAAAATCACATCGATCAACCTGGTATGACACTAATTTGTAGTAATAGAGCAGTTACTCTATCAAACTGCTCTAAAACTTTCCTATCTCCTTCAACTCTACAGCATAGTGATCAAGAAAATTGAAATTCTTACTAGAAAGATGAAGACAGTTCGATTAAGTGCATATTGCTAGAGACGGCGACAAGTAGACATTAATGATTATTCATTTTAGAATTTTTTTTTCTAAATATTTGATGTCTTTTTAAAAATAATCAAGAACTAACAAACACCTCGCACACCAATTTTGTTTCAAATCAACGTGATATCAAAGAAAAACTGCAATATATTATTACGCATTATTCATTATTTTTTCTTTACGTTGAAAATGAATTCAAATTTATCAATAAAACCGTATGATAATAATATTAGTTAAAAACACAAACAACCACCAAGAAGCAATTCGGTTTATTCGTCCATAATTTTCGTTTATACTCGTTAATTGAGCGCACCCACAGATATAAAAAATATCATATGCAAACTTATTCGAGGCTTGCATCGAAAAGATAGGAGTGCAGTGGTGCACGTTTACAGCGGCGCAAAGGCAGACACGTTTCGATGTTCCTCGAAGTATTTATGAGGTTGGCGACAGTGAAACATGTGAGGGTGGTTGCCGACGAATGTCGCCTCCATCTTGATTCTATAACCTGGCTTCTTCCGTATTATAAGAAAAACGCGAAAATCGACACGAGGAAAACCGTTTAAAGTATTCGAGAGATTCCGTAAGCCAAGTTTTTTAATCGTTGTAACTCATAGGTTGTGCGGAAAATTGATTATTTCGTCGGTGGTCGCGGGCGAAACTTTTTGGCAGCAGGGAAAATCGGTTTGCGAAGAAATTTTTTCATCATCTTTTTTCGCTCGCGTTACAGAGTGTATGACTGAAAAGTTGTCGGCGTTGTCGGAAGAGTGATTACGGATAAAGTGTCGTGCGCTAGCGTGATAGAGCGGCGGGCGTAGCGCAGGGAGAGGTGGCGCTTGAACGGAAGCAGCCAAAAGTCAGTGTAAATTGACAACGAAGGACTTATGTCTTCGGGCGTCTTGAGAAGAGAACGAAAACCACCCAAAAAGCAGCCAAGATTCAGTGCCGAGCGCTTGTGAGGTTGAGTACTCTATTAACACCGCCATCGCGAGAGGACAATTGGTTGTGGAGTTCTCTGGCTCATTGGTGAATGCAGAATTGCATACTCATCAGCCAAAGTTAAGAATTCAGACCGTTTTTTTGCATCTCCGTTCCAACCTTAATTTCTTAACATATATTGCAAAACACGTTTCAGTCGACCGGGAAGACGGTTTGGGGGAATTTGATAACGATCATAAAGTGCGTACACTATTTGTTAGTAACTGCACTTTGTCTTGACTGGATTATCATCATATCACATATAAAGCATCGTTTGTGCCTTTGGATTTGTAGCGCATTGGTCAGGCTGATACAATAATTGTCCAGGTGACGACGGACTCTGCTCATTAGGAGTGCTGTACTGTGGTTGATGCGATTAAGACAGGAATATCGAAGTAGAAGCGATCGAGTAGGCAGCACTTCAAGCTCTTCAAATTCGGGGTGCCTTGCCGTAAATGGAGACACGAAAGAATGTTTCGTAGTCACAGTCACGGTTTCAACGATGAGTGGTGTGTGATCGCTGTTAATTCGATTTTGCTGTGCTGTAGGATATCCTTGGAAAGTGGTTAAGTTACCATTACTTGTAGAATCTTAATTGCATGTCTCTATCAGTGCTCCTAAGACTATATTTAGTATTCGTGATTGAATTACCTTCCACTTACTGAGTACGATTGATACGTTTGCGAATCTATTTGAACTAGCGACCAAGAACAGTCAAACAAATTTTCATTTTTTTTTTGGGTCTTGTAGAAGTCAGTCGATTTCGATTTTCCGTAGCAATTCGAAGTGAATCGAGGACCTCTGACGAATTTGCGCGAGTGGTTTTGCTTTTGCTCTACTCAAATTACAAGTCAGAGAATTTCCACCACAAGAAAACGTGTTCAGAGTTTAGTTCCGCGGAAGTTTTTCGCCAGCCATTATTTCCAATTCATATTTCACAAGTGTCGGACCTCCTGGTTAGTGCTCGAATCCGAGGCCGTGATTTAGTCGAAGCTTTTTGAATTTAATGGTGGAAAATATTTTCTCACGCATCCACAGGAAAACGGTGTCCCATCGGGTCTTGAAATGTGTATCGCGCCCAAAAGCGCTCAGTGAAATTAAAAGTTAAAATTTCCAGAAAAGATTATTTGCAAGTGCCTCCTTCCTGAACTTGAACTAATTTGTGGAATACTCCGCGCTGTGCTTGGAGGCCAGTGACATTTGCAACCAAGTCCCGTTGCTTTCGGAGTTCAGTTGAGGCTGAACAACAGCCGCCTGTGGCTTTAGTGTTTTTGATAGCGCGTGTGGCAAATTGTTTGCGCGGGCCAGGTCAAAGGCTCATATCGCATTGAGGCATCGCAAGGTTTTTGATTGTTTGCTTCATGAACATTGGGTATCTACGCTAGGTGACGTTGCCCGAATGGATTTATTTTTTTTTTATGAAACTTCGGGCGTTAAGACTACACCTTGCGAACATTTATATTTCATATTGGCAAAGGTTAACTCTCGGGCAGCGAATCGCAATCATACGTTTGAATTTTATTTGCCGTGTGAAACTTCTTGCTCAAGCTTCTATAAGGACTTAAGTTCCTACTCATCCTTTATGAATCAAGACTCGAAAGACGAGCTCCAAGCTAAAAATCGCGAATGTTGGATAAATTTTCGTTTAATAAATTAAATGGTCTTAATGTCTTATAGCGTATTTGTAGAAGAACTGATTCCTTTGATTGACCTATTATATTTGCATTGCATGTATGAGCCGCCCTCTGTAAAATTGTCAGTTGTTCTCACCGGGTTAATTCATATACTGAATACTTCTGACGAACAAGTAATCATACGTTTTTCTTTTTGGCCAAAAAGTATACGTAGCATTTTCGAATTTACAAATTTATATTTTTTTTCAACCCTGCCGTGAACTTAAGAACAACGTCAATTCAATCTTTTGAAACAAGGAAAAATAATGTCAATATCGTACATAATATTTTCACTATAACATAATTTAATGTCCGGTTAGATCACATGTCGAAAACCTAGAAACTACTCTTTGTTTTGTATTAATTGCATTGATTGAATAAGGAAAGAATAAAAGAAAATGAATTGCTAAACTTTAAATAAAATCGGTCTTTCTTTTCCTTCGGTTCTGACCGGGTATAGGACCCGGTGCGATGGAAGGCTCTCACGACCAGACATGAGCCAGCCATCGGGCACCTAAAAACCTTTTTGTTTCAGGTACTCTTGCGGGTTGAGTGGCCTCGCACAAGCTGCCTTTTTCCGGCATAGGGTTATGTGATCCGATTGCATAACTCTATGACATAAATTGGTCACCAGGATATTCCTCCTCTGATGGGAAGGCTCATACAATTTATGTTGTATGAGTTTTCCACTCAGAAGGGAAATACTTGGCCACTGCAACGTATATGGATCTTGATCCGGTTGGGCGGGTGCGAGGGGGCACCATCACCACCCAGTTGTTGTTGTGTTGGGCCATGAGAGTAGTCGGGTAACGACGAGGTTACCCTAAGTCCGTCCGTTTTCACTTGTTCCACTTGTTCTCTGAACAAGTCATTCCACCTCTTTGTAGTTACCTACAATTTTTCGACTTCGGTCGACTGTTTTTGAGACCCAAGAATTCGTGAATGCGAAATTCTTTTGTAGTGGGTCCTTGTGCTGGGGTAATGAACCCACCCCACGACACCGCAATGCTAGCCTGCCAGCGCATTCACGCGTCCCCAGACAAGGGCATTCTCGGCGGATATCAACAACTTCCTCCGCCGAGGTAGCAGACCATCGCTGCAGTCCTTCACGCATTTGTTTACTTACCTTATTCACTACAAATTAAGAACCTCGGAAGGTTTTTGGCGGGCGGCAATGTTAAAACTAGAACATAAGAATCATTTCCTATAACATTAAACACCATTGTATAACCATTTCAGTCAACAACCAAAATTCATTCACCTTTGCATATAATTGCATTCGCAACATAAACTTATTTCGACCTAATTAATTTGCACAAATAATAAGAATAAGCAAAATAATGTAAATACATATTTGTAGTAGTAAGTAATTGAACTGTGAATTCCAATGAAAATAATGAACTTTAGAAGCAAGCAATTTTGTAAATTTGTACTATTAGCAATAATTTGTAATATAAGGGAAAAAATTACTGAATAAAGCATCACTTTGTGATCTATCACGAATATTGGCGTTTCACTTATTTACATCCAATTCTCATTCCAGAACAATCAGTATTCAATATATGATAGCTAATGTCTCTATTTTTGATTCTCATTTTCCAAGAACTAAGTTCATGTCAAAATGAAATGTATTGAAAAAATTTAGAACTTGATTTTTAAGCATGAGCTACTCTATTGATCTATTTCCCAGTTCCTCAATTATTATTTAATTTCAATGAGAAACTTTTGTCGATGCTTCTCTGATGATTTTCCATTCCCTCAACCAATCTACAAAAACGGAATTACAAAGTGAAGGACTAAAATATGTTTATCCAACCTTAAATAATATCCTTACAAATGCAGCATCACTGAATTTGGTAACCAAGGGAAAACACCACAGAAACACGACCAATGGGAAAAATTCTACAAAAGTCCATTCAATCGAGTGTAAATTTCTAATGAAAACGAGAAAAAGCCATCAAAAGTCTATTGAGCTTTGCCACAATACGATTTTAAATCATGAAAGAAATTGATAAGTCTGAGCCTTTTTTATTAGCTCTATACAAGAGGATAATACCAAACACCTTTTCTATACTTTTCCTATGAAAAACGTTGTAAATATACTCAGAAAAAGCTTAGCAGGAATATTTGTAAGGATATATGGAATTTTTATCCCAACAAGTCAAGTGGAAAATCAGACGTTTAAGCTTGTTTTTCATCATGTTTTGAAATGAGGTGTAATAGACTTGCGACGCATTTTAATGCTGGTCTTTCTTTTTAACTTTATGGTTGTATTTTCAATTCTCCTTCCGAAATAATCAGCCAATTTAAGAAATGTTTTTCAAATAAAAGTGCAAAAAGTTTCAAACAGATATAGAAATGATGGTTACCTTAGCTACATAACATAAACACATGTTTGTTACTGTCGTTATTCCTTACTGATAAAATTTAACTTTCCTTTTTTATTTGATCCTTCTAAGTAATCGTTTAGCTGTATCTTTATCCTTAATGAAAAGTTTAAAAGCATTTGTTCTACAATTGACGACCAACTTAACTTACGTATTTGTTCGTATATCTTGATGTGATAAGCTCGTCGTCCTCAAAAATGTAACGGAGGCAATATTCGGTAAATTTGTTTCAAAGACCAGACAAGCCTGTTGTCCTGTTTTGGAGGAGCTTTCTGAAAGAAATGCTTCGTCAACAACTTGATTGAATAACCATCATCTCAGAAAACAATGCATAAATCTGAACAGGACTGCCAGGATAAATTGGCGATAAGAGAAATGTTCTCTTGTATATTATGTTATCTGAGTGCTTTATAGTGTTATGAAACTGCTCCTAGAAATGTAAGCTCAAGTTATTGGCTATGGAAATCCCATTTATTGATTCTTGGAAATAATTCTCAGTTTCTAATAGATAATGAGTTCTCGATTTTCGTAAATTTGCTGTTACACAACCCACGAAACTTCCGATTTTCTTAAGATGAGAGGATAATGGATTGTTTGGGGAGGATATTAGGGTGAGAAGGATTACGAAATCTTTATATGCCTGTTGACACATTCAACTTGATGAGAGTGTTTCACACAGATGAACGTATTTCAAAATCTGTGAAATTTAAACGCGAACAGAAAACGGATATATCAAGGATGTAAAAAAGCTATCAAAATGTGCAAATGTGCGTATACGAAAACATGTGACAGAGAAATGATTGCTAACAACTTTTTTGCAGAATGTGGGCTACTGGGGCATTAGAGTAAGACAGCAAAGCAATCATTCTTTATAAGACATATCCTTTGATACATCCTTGCGGATGTTGCTGCGATTAGTTTCTTCAAAGCAGATATGACATCCCTTTAAGGGCAATATTATAATGTGAAACTGCTGGCAAATTATTATGTGACACGTTTTTATTTGAAGGTAGCTATTAACTTTGAATTGTACGAGCGAATAAGGTAATAAGGAAAACGCAGACTGACTTAATGGATTACTTCCCATCTTACCTACTATCTTCGAGTGGGATTACCTATTAAGACGATGGAAGTTGATTTGATTTATGTGTGAGGGTATGTGATAGGCAACAGATAAAAGGACATGGTATGTTACTTTGGATTAATAAGAAAAGTGTTTTGGTATGCTTCTTATAAGATGATGGTTGAAAGGATATTGCGTTGCTTGTCGGGTTGTTATTAAAGCTTCGGTCAAATTTTATTTTGTTTATGGAAAACTGATTTTTCTTTGGATAAAAGCTAGTCCCAAATGTGCGATCTAGTTACCATAGAAACTAGTAAGCTTTACATTATGTCAACACGTGGCATTCTTGACTTACATCTGGTTTTTCAGAGAGAAAATTCTTCGAAGCGATTTATTGTCAAAGTAGTTATGATGAAAGATTTCTTTTGGGATTTAATGATGTAGGGTTTTCCAATTAGAAGTGTTATTTTGAATAGCCCGCTATTTCGGTAGATGTCACTTTTGAAGCTGTCATTTTTGACATTTGGCAAGTAGAAACTACGCCATTGATTTCATTTAACCCGAACTTGGTTGTTAGGCTTATTGCTGACGGTTTCGGAGATGCTGGCTCATTAGTCGCAGATGGTTCTACTAATGGGAACCTTTTATTAAATCCTGCATCAGATACTGCCTCATCTTCCAATCTGTCATCGCCTGTGATTACGCAACTAAAAGGTATGAGTCCATGTGATGCGCAATCAAATATCTTTCCAGGTACTAGTAAGGAGTCTGATGGTCAGCGCTCTAGGCTTGTGACTGCATCGAATAATAAACCCAAAGAAAAGGGGCGTTTGTGTAGTAATTGAGCACGTTCTCGAAAAAGAAAACAGAGCCCCGGACGGTTGGTATCTTGTGATGCACTTAATTTTTAAATATCCTTTTCACCAATAATGGATTTAGAATATCCGTCATATCAAAATCACATTCAAAAGGACTTACACGAGCAATATGTCAGCTTTGGTAATCATCCAGAATTTGTTTGGTTTGCCTTGGAATTTGGAGGTACCAATACAAAATGAATAGGAAACGCGCACGTGACCATTTCATATTAGGCCCGCGTATAAACCGGCGCCAACAAAATTCGATCAAAGAGTCCAATTTCTTTGGAATTGGATTTGGGTTAAACTACGAATGACATCAATTATTAACAATAGAAAAAAATATTTCACTAATCAAAAAGGTAACAACAAACGTTTTCCTTCGTGTGATACTGAAAAGAAAAAAAAATTCACCACAATTCAATGTTTACTAGATGCAGTCTCAACAGAACAAGAGATTTCATGCATTTAAAACTTAGTAGATGAATTATTTGAAAAGCTAATTGACCTTGAAAAGCAATCAAACGACGAGGAGGAAACATTCATAAATCATCAATTGCCGTGCTCAATAAAATCGTTAGATATAGAAGATCCGCGAAAGCGCTACTATCGTGCATTCCCGGCCGTTTCAAAGGAGATGGAAGATTCAGCTTGGTTTGCTAAATGTAACGACAAATCATCAACATGGCCAACTAGTAATTCAGGGACGTCTAGTACCAATAATATGGTTGCGTTAAATGCAGTAGCTGGTACAACGACCAATAAGACTGTAGGCCCGAATAACCTATTCCATCAAACATCTCATCTTCATGCGCACCATCAACTTTCCCAACCGGTATCATTACCAGATTATTACGGCTCATCATTATGCTGTTTTACAAGCGAAAATAATCACAAGATCACATCAGCAATGATTCCGCCACAGTTACAACAAGCACCGCCCCTACCACTTCCTCCATCACTACCACCACCATGGCACGCACTAGAGATGGGTCAACTCGATTTAACAAACCGAGTTAACTCGAGTTGCACTTAAATCGAGTCAACTCGAGTTGGAAGTAGCCTAACCCTGCGCAAATTTGTAGCATATGATTTGTGACCAAGACAGCTCGAGTTGCGGTTAAATCGAGTCAACTCGTGTTAGGCTATTTCCAACTCGAGTTGTATTTCTAAGTCATCGCTCTGCACTTTGGCCAAATTCGTTGCATATGATTTAGGACCAAGACAGCTCGAGTTGCGGTTAAATCGAGTCAACCCGTGTTGGGCTATTTCTAACTCGAGTTGAGTTTACGTTATCGTTCTGGTTTTTGGGGAGAAGTCGTTGCATATAATTTTTGCTTTGTTTAATGCGCGTTCGTACCCAGCGAAAAAATTTGAAGCGCTTTCTAAAGAATCACCTTTGAAGCACTCTGTTACCATATCCAAAGAGAAGTACTTTACAATCGCTTCACTTTAAGCTACATTAGATCATATCAGCTTCATATGAGGCACATATCAGCTTCATATGAGAGCGGAACATTGTTTTGTGTGGTTTGTTCTGAACTGTAATCGTTTTCAAACAAAGTTTGTGTAATTTTTTCAATTTAAACCGATAAGTGTTATTAGATTACATTCCTTGCATATTTTAATCCTCGTGCTTGGACAATGCACGGGCCTAAAAAATCTTCCCCGGTTTGAAAAGTGTTTGACTTGCCTTCACAAGGAAGTGTAAAGTGCAAAATGTGTTCTAATAGTTATAAATACTCTGGCAATACCAGGTCACTTATGAACCATATTAAAAAAATGTATCCCAGCAAATACTGTGAACTGGTAGAGTCGGATAATAGTAGTGCTACATCCATTAATAATCGACCCTCAAGCTCATCATCGTTGAGTGAAATTCAAAAAGAAATTTCAAAAGAACCGCCATCAGCAACCATGCCTATGCCGTATTCATCATCTGTAGATGGTGAGCCCGCTACAAAACGATTCAGGCAGACTCGTTTGGCCTTGCCGCGAAAAGTTTTGCAGAAATCTGGCGATGCTGCGCTGATTTAAATGATTGTGCAAGATTATCAGCCTCTACAAATAGTTGAAAATGAAGGTTTCCGAAGGTGTACTAACACATTAAATCCTGACTATGAACTTCCTTCTAGAAAAAAATTATCTCAGATGTTAGAAGAAAAATATGAAACTGAAACGGCGGCATATAAGAAAAAATTGCAGAAAATTGAAAATATTGCTTTGACGTCAGATATTTGGACGTCAGATACTAATAAAAGTTTCATTAGTGTAACCGCCCATTTTATAGACGACAACAAACTAGAATCAGTGGTTATTTCAGCTTCAGGAATACAAGGCAGTCACACAGCTGAAAATATAGCAAATGCTATTCATCAAATATTGGAGGGCTGGGAGATAAACTCAAAAATAGTCACTATTGTAACGGATAATGCTGCTTCAATGAAAAAAGCAGTAAGTGAAGTTTTAAATGAGTGCAATCATTTCTGTGTCGCCCATACGATCAATCTTGCTGTGAAAGATTGTATGGAAAATATATTACTGGTTCAAGAGACACCACGGCTTATAATAGCCAGTTATTGCAAGTAATAAATAAATGTCGTGCGACCGTTTCACATTTCAAACACAGCACAAAATCTTCATATGCATTGACCACCATGCAGAAGCAAATGAATTTGGACGTAATCAAAGAAAACAAGACGTTTGCACACGCTGGAATAGTACATTTTATATGCTCGACCGCTTACTAAAGCTCAAGATTCCACTTTCTGCGACATTGCCAACACTGGAATCACCACCATCGAATTTGGATTCTCAAGGCTGGGCTATTGCTGAAGATATAGTGATGCTCCTAAATCCATTTGAAAAAGTAACCACAATTTAATGCGGTGAAAAATATCCATCACTATCATCTATTATACCGCTCGTATTTGGTCTACAAAATACTATCAATACCAAAACCCCAATAACAGAAACGGGCAAATGCTTGCAAAGAGCTCTTACTAACGCAGTTGAAAAACGCCTCAAGGTTTATGAAATTAATAGAGTCGCAGCAATAGCGATTTTTCTTGATCCACGATTTAAAAACAGCGTTTAGTTTATAGTCGAATGCTGACAATGCGCAAACGTGGGTACTTGATGAACTGCAAGACTACTTATCAATGGAGACCTCACTTGATCAACCTTGTATGCCTGCTGCTTTGGATGCTGCTTCTTCTTCTACAGAAGATGAAATTTGGGGTGTTTTTTTTTTGTGGTAGGGAGGTGAAGGCATTTACGCCCGCCGAGTCTGGCAATGTGGGACTCCCATGGAGGATACCCTTGGACTACCCACTAAACATCTCCCCTGTCAATCTGAGAACCTAGCCTGGAACTGTTTGACACATTACTTCGGGCCAGGTCTCGTTTTGTTACGCCGTTGGGCGCCTTCAAGCTGGGGAGTCCCTTTCTTAGCGGGAGGGAAGAGGGGAAGAGGAAATGCCAGAAGAGCGATCCCCCAGCCCCAGCGCCCCCGGCTGTTGTGAGTCCCTTTTTGTATTTTAGGACTGCCCGAGCATAATGTGCTACCTGGTTCCATTTGTCAACCGATTCGAGCATCACCGCAACTATATTATCCGAGGTGAGCTTTCCCGTCTCTCTGTAGAGTTCCCTTCGCAACCTGACCCATTTTGTACACGCAAAAAATGTGTGACAGGCATTGTCGTCCTCTCCTGGGCAAAACCGACAATCGGGAGTTCGTGACTTACCGATCTTGTGCAGGTAAGACTGAAAACACCCGTGCCCGCTCAAAAGCTGGGTCAGATAGAAGTCAGTCTCACCATGCCTTCGATTTAGCCACGGTCTCACATCCGGGATGAGGCGCGCAGTCCACTTTCCCTTCGTGCAATTGACCCAAGACTGCTGCCAATCGTTGAGCGAGCGCTGTCTCTCCTTGCGGACAACTATCTCCCTCACATCCTCGTTTCGGCGCAGGTAAATAGCGCGGCGCTCTCTACCAAGGGGGGCGACAGGTATCACGCCTGCAATCACTCTCACCGCCGAGTCGGAGACTGTTGGATACGAAGAAGGTGTTTTCGACCGAAGAGTATCGGAAGCCGTCGGGCAGTCAAACTCGACTACATTTTCTTCAGCAGCCGCGATAATAAAACTGTATATTGAGTTGCCGTACGTAGATAGGAGGCAAGATCCACTTCAATTTTGGGCTGAGAAAAAGCTCTATTTCCGTCGTTATTTAAAATGTCGCATAAATACCTCTGTATACCGGCCACTACGGTGCCGTCCGAAAGGCTGTTTTCTAAAGCGGGCATTTTATGTAATGATCGAAGAAGCCGACTTGCACCCAAAAAGCTCAATGAAATACTTGTCCTGAATGCACTGTATTAAATATAATGTTTAAGAACTCCAGGACAGTACCTATGTATATACTATACAATAATATTGCCATAGAGTACTTAAAAATATCTACAGGATTTCGAAATTATACCGTTCCTATTTAAAATATGAAATATCTTTAATTTATTTTGGGTAAGTGTACTTCTGAGTACTATCCAGGATTTAACAATATCTACTAACTGATGTAGATATTGTTAAATCCTGGAGGTTCGTAAGAATGTACTTTTTGATGCTATTCTTATTTATGTAAAACACTTATTCTTACTTAGAATTAACTACTTTTTTTAAATTTTACTTTGAATATGTAAACTGTTAAATACCTACCTATCGCGGAGTAATAATGAATTAATAGATAGTTTATTTTTTCTTAAACTTGAAAAGGCTGATTACTGGATTAAGTATAAATCTCATTGTGTCTCAAGACTTTGACCGTATAGTTTGTAATTGAAAGTCAAGTAAAAGTAACTCTTTTCTGAATCATAGTTTGTTTTATTTTTTACCTACGGCAATAATTATTTTGTTAATCATTGCCTAGTGTAACACAAAACACAAAACAAAATAGAGAGTGTTGAACTCATCATTACACTATCCATCCTACCCACTACCCAAACATCCATTCAACTTAAACCGATTTTCCAACCATGCAAGCATTAGATTTTTCCTATTTATATCGGTTTGGCTAACTTCTTGAACTCGGTTGAGGCAAATTTTAACTCGGTTAATTCGATTTGATGTAAACTCGAGCTCACCCACCACTACATTCTTTCTATCTAACTCGATTTAGTCAACTCGGTTTAGCTAAATTGTAACCCGAGTTAACTCGATTTAACGTAAACCCGAGTTCGCCCATCACTCATCACTAGCACGCACCGTAAGGCTTACTCATCCCTCAAAAACGAGGGGCTTGAAGGGGAGATATCCACGAAAGCACCGCGTGAAGAGTCTGATAAAGAGTGCGAGATGGGAGATTCACTTCAGATGTCCGTTTTGCCACAATCCAATGAGCTAACTGCTACTAAAAAGCGTAAGAGTGAAAATTATCAGAGAATTGATCAGCGAGAACTTTTCGGTGAAGAAGTTGACTGTTCAAGAGACAGCGACTGTGGTTTAAAAGAGGGGTCGGCTCGGGATCGCGACAGCGATCGGACGGAGGTGTGTGCTTTACAAGACGGATCGTGCGGACGGGCGATAGAGGGTTAGTGACTGGGACCGGTTGTGATTTGCATCGGTATCTCTTGCTCGTACGGGAAATCTAATCGAAATTTCGCGAAGAGTGTGCTGGCGACTCAACGGAATCAAGTTGATTTCCATGCGAAAGGGTCTGGATGTGTTTGTGACTACAAATGAGAGGTCCGAGAATGGTTCGCGCGCAAATGGAGGTTCCTGCGAATGGCTTGATCGTTGGCGTATTTCCGAGTGCAATTCACGTGTCTCAGTCATATGTTGCATGTTTATATTAATTTTTCGTACGTTTTCACGCATGCCCCAGGAATGATTTATTGAGTGTAAGAGAGAAGAAAAACGAGTGCAAGAAAAAGTGTGCGGGAGTTTGGTTAGATCGTTTGCCAGTGTCTTTTTGTCCTCACTCGCGCGATTAAGCAAAAAAAGGCGGGAGTTAGAATGCAAAACGTACGAGAAAGTGAATCAACATCGTAAATTGTGCCCGTCCATCTGTTGGTGGACCGTTATCTCGTTGTCCACATGGTGGAAGCAACTGTTGCGTTGTTCAGCAGTTATTTATAATTCGGTCATCGAGATTGTGTGGTGGTTGCGCAATTTCATGAACTCGACGGCACTCACTTGAGTGACCAAGACCTTACTTTGCGCGGTGCGAGGATGCGAAATTACTTCCCAACAATTCAAAATAAGATAACGGCCATCACTATGCTGACGCTGTTACAACGGCAATAAGTGCAGCAACAATCTCTACGAAGGGTGAATCTGTAGAAACCGACATAGTCAGGTAAATGCAAAAATGAATCGACACGCCAAGTAATGTTCAGAATTTGTTGACGAGAGAAAAAGTAAAATCTGAATTTGTGAACTCTTATGGAGATATTCTATTATGTAGCTTTAATAAACCTATGAGTGCTTGGATTCAACAGTGAGTCAACATAGATTGAAAGCTGGATTTTGAAAGTGTTGAGTGTACTAGAGACAACTGCTTCTCTGTTTGTCGATGAATCAAAAAACTAGTGGGAGACCGGGGTGGATCGAATTGGAGCGTATGGTTAGGGATTGCATGGAGTTATTGATGTTTAGAACAGGGTGCAATGAATTTCCACAAGGGTTCGCGGATTTTTGTTGTGTATTTAGTTTGCATTGCTCTAAAGAATGGCTCCAGCCAAACGTATTACAAGGAAAGACCAATGTAAGCCAGAAAGATTGTTTTAAGTAGATTGGAAAGGAGCATACTTATGTAGGGCCGTCAAGCCAGCTTTAAGGACTATATTATGTTAAATTTTAATTGACCGTTTAATCTGTAAATGTTCAATTTGCAAGCCAGGCCCTTACCCGCCCCGAACACGAGCGCTCGTAGGAGGAGATTTAGGTTAAGTACCCTTTATTTTGCTCTACTTTATCTTTGCATGTCATATTACATAAATATATTGTTTTTACATATTGTTAGTATTAAATCTACAGAAAAAAAGGCATATGCAAAATTGATTATTTGTTTTATATAAAAAAGGCATATGCAAATTTGATTATTTGTTTTATATAAAAAGGCATACGCAAAATTGATTATTTGTTTTATATAAAAAAGGCATATGCAAAATTGATTATTTGTTTTATATAAAACAAGTTGGGTAAACAGACCTACGCTCATGTCAGAAGGGTTTTGTATTCAATTTTCAAAATGCAGTCACCAGATTGAATAAAGTCAAGAAGCATATCAATTACGATTTTATTGGAGAGACTGTGAAATTCGAAGACCATACTATTATTAACAAAGTTGAAAGAATTTCGACCTCTGAGGTTTTTGTTATTGTTATGCTCATAAATATCTCCCTTGATAATTATTTCAGATGTCCATTCGCCAGGGAGGAAACACATTTTTCATGTATTTCCCCCCTGTGCCCCCACTGAAGCAAAAACTGACAGTTTAAGAACTGTTTTGAAAAGCTCCCATGAAAGCTATCATTTCATACTCATATCGGCTACGTTTGATGAATTTTTTTTCAGGGGCCACTCTCCTGTACTGTTATCATCGATTAATGGCCAATTTTTTCGAATCCTAGAGTTGTTACAAAGCCCTTTTGTTAGAAGCTCCCTCCCGCCTCCTTGACTTGTTTCACTTATGAGTATTAATTGTAGGTACTCAGCTTCAGTCATTCATTAAATTGAATCAAGTGTTCAAAGCATGCACCTTGAACGTTGAAGTTGGGAAAAAATAACTCAAAGTTATTCAATCTTCGCATTTAAAACAGCCACTATTTTGTTTTACGATTACTGATACCACTAGCTGAACTGATTCTCAAAGTTATTCACGACACCTATCATTCCTGAAATTTTCATGCAAATTCTAGCAAAACTGTAGTGTCTGAGTCGGTAAAAAGCGCATGGTGTTCCATAGCCATATGTTGCCATAGTAATAAATGCAGCGCATATTGTTCCATAGTAATACAGGAAAATTCAAACCGCTATAACTTCGCTAAATATGATGCAATCTTTATAAAACTTGCAGCGTTGATCAATCTTATAAATTTCATTGAATTTAAGGGTACCATTAAGATTTTATTCAAGAAAACATAAAATCGATAAATCATACTATTACTAACAAAGTTGAGTGAATTGCGACTTCTCACGTATTTGTTGTTGTTGTACTCACCAAGGCCTACATTCGTGATTTTTTTCAGATTTTTCGTGTATTTCCCCTCCCTGTGCGCCCCTCGAGGCAAACTTTGCCAAACTAAGACCTGTTTTGAAAAGTTCTCATCAAGACCTTTCATTTGATACCCATATCGGCTACCTTCAATGAAATTTTTTTTCGGGGGGTCACTCCCCTACATGGGAAGACCCCCCTTAAATACTTTTAAAATTTTTTAGTAGTTGAGCTTTGAAGAGATCACCACTTTACACTTATATACAAAATTTGATGCTTCTAGCTTAAGTAGATTCCGAGAAAAACTGCTGTGACACACGGACGGACGGACGGACGGACGGACAGACAGACAGACGGGCAGACAGGACGCGATTTTAGAAGGGTTTTGTAAAATTATTTTACAAAACCCTAAAAAGGCATATGCAAAATTGATTATTTGTTTTATATAAAACAAGTTGGGTAGACAGACCTATGCTCATGTCAGAAGGGTTTTGTACTCAACTTACAAAATGCAGTAACCAGCAACAAATAAAATCAAGAAACATGTCAAAGACGATTTTATTGGAGAAAATGTGAAATTCGAGGATCATACTATTATTAACAAAGTTGAAAGAATTGTGAATTCTGAGGTATTTGTTTTAGTTATACCCATAGATATCTCCCATGATAATTTTTCCAGATTTTTTAGAAACACATTTTTAATGTGTTTCCCCAACCCCCCCCCTCCCTCCCCTTGGCCCCAGTGAAGCAAAAACTGTCAGTTTAAGAACTGTTTTGGAAAGCTCTCATAGAGAACTTTCAGTTGATATTCATATCGGCTACCTTTCATGAAATTTTTTTCAGGGCCCACTCCTCTGTACTGTAATCATCGATTCATGGCCTATTTTTTCGAATCCTAGAATGGTTACAAAGCCCTTTTGCTAGGAGCTCTCTCCTGCCTCTTCGACTTGTTTCAATTGTATGTACTCATCTCCATGATACCTATCATTCCTGAAATTTTCATGCAAATCCTAGCAACGCTGTAGTGTCTAAATCGATAAAAAGCGCATATGGCTCCATAGCCATATGTTTCCATAGTAATACAGGGCATATTGTTCCATAGTAATACAGGAAAATTCAAACCGCTATAACTTCGTTAAATACTATTCGATCTTTATGAAACTTTCAGAAAATATCAATCTTATAAATAGTCATCTGTTTGCTAAATTTTATTGAATTTAAGGGTACCGTTTAGATTTTATTCAAGAAAACTTAAAATCGATAAATCATACTATTACTAACAAAGTTGAGTGAATTTCGACGTCTCATGTATTTGTTGTTGTTGTACTCATTGAGGCCTATATTCATGATTTTTTTCAGATTTTTCGGATCACAGGTGTCCAATCGCGAGGGGGGGTACGTGAAAAGTTCGTACATTTTCCCTTCCCCTGCCCCCCTCGATACCGATAAGGCAATTTTAAGACTTGTTTTGAAAAGATCTCATTGAGACCTTTCCAATGACACCCTACTCGACTACCAATGGTGAAAAAATTTTTTTGAGGGGCCACCTCCCTAAATGGGGAGACCCCCCTTAAACGCCTTTGAAAAATTTTTCTACCCTTGAACTTTCAAGAAGTCACCACTTCTGACCTTTCCACAAAGTTTCATGGCTGTAGCCTCTATAGTTTCGGAGAAAAAGTGCTGTGACATACAGACGGACGGACGGACGGACGGACAGACGGACACAGGTCGTGATTGCAATAGGGTTTTGTATTTTAGTACAAAACCCTAAAAAGGCATATGCAAAATTGATTATTTGTTTTATATAAAAAAAGGCATATGCAACATTGATTATTTGTTTTATATAAAAAAGGGAGTAAAATCACGGAAAATAGAAAGTAACGGCAAACGTTTTTTTTTTTTGTAAAACAATGAAAAAGTTGATCTAGTAAGCTTTTGAATTCATCTGATTTGAAGCGATAGTTATCATTTGTTTAAATTAAAGTGAGAATTTTATCACTACTTTAATATATTGTCGCGTGTTATTGGTTCGCGGCCAATAATTTTAATGTTCCGGGAAATTGAAAACGCAATGTCTTTTAATTTAAGTTAAAAGAGTTTATTTAATTAAATAAAATGCACAATAATCAGTTAACACTTTTCACTAATTTTAATTTTCACTATGAAAAATCTAACACTTGTCCATAAATTTCTTATCGCAATTGTCTTCTAAATCACTTCAGTATTACGAAAATCACTTTTCTACTACTCGAATAATATCGCTTCCCACACACAATCGCAGTTCTTATCGCGGTCGAATGAATGATGATCCCCCCATTCATTCAGCTCGCCTTTATATAGGGTCTCTACCTATTCACCCATTTCTCGTTTATTGGCGAATGTTCTACCGAGAGGTACCTGGTAGATTCGAGCAAATTAATGAATGGAGTGACGTCACTTGCAGATGTTGATCATGCTTGTTGGATTCTCGTGGTTTCGAGTGAATTCGTGTTCTTCATTGTTGTGAAAACAATTGCGACAGTAGCTCGCAGAATTATTTGTACATGTAGCAATATTATTTCTTTGAATACAATGAAGTGCTAATTTTTTAAAAAAATCGGTCTTTCCATTTTTTTCCCTTTTGCCCGGGTATAGGACCCGGTACGGTGGCAGGCTGCCCCCTAAAAACATGAGCCAGCCGCCGGGTACATAGCTAATTCTTCTTTGTTTCAGGTGACATCGCGGGTTGAGTGGCCCAAGCAGAGTGCCTCTTTATGGCATAGCGTTATGCAATCGAATTGTATAATTCTATGGCATAAATTCCCCTTCTGATGGGAAAGTTTATACAAGTCAAGTTGTATGAGTTTTCCACTCAGAAGAGGAATACCTGGCCACTGCAACAAAATATGGATTTAAATCCGGTTGGGTGGGTGCGAAGGGGCTCCATCACTACCCGGTAGCCCTTCTTTCATTTGTGGGCCATGAGCTTCGTCGGGTAACGACGAGGTTACCTCAAGTCCGCCTTTTTTTCAGGTTCCACCTGTTCTCGGAACAAGTACTTTCTCTCTCGGTGTAGTTATCTACACTTTTGCGACTTCGGTCGCCTCGTGATAGACTGACCACAAAAATTCGTGAGTGCGAAATTTTTTGTAGTGGGTCCTCGTGCTGGGGAAATGAACCCGCCCCACGACACCGCAATGCTAGCCTGCCAGCGCATTCACTCTCGGCAGATATTTTCATCGAGGGCACTCTCGGCAGATATTTTCATTTTCTTCTGCCGAGGCAGCAATCCATCGCTGCAGTCCTTTACGGACTTTTGAAACTCTCTTAATTCACTACATTTGGTCGTAATATCACCGCCTCTCAGTGCATTTATTTCTCGCTTGGATTATGACACTACTCCCGATGATATTGCTGATTATATCGAATCAAAGCTGGGGTCATCTTCATGCATCATCAGCTGCAAGAAGCTAACCAAGGAGAAATTATCTAACAAGCTTCTTTTAAGCTTATTGTGCCTGCGTCCATGAGTCAACTAAAGAGCCCTGAGTTTTGGCCTCCTGGATTGCTTGTTAAACCATTTGTTGCCAGAGATCGTCGTAATTTTTTAAGAGCTGGAGCGCTCAGAGAAGCGTCTGTGCCGTTGATAAATATGAACAGTCATTTCTCAATTTATTATCAAAATGTAAGAGGATTGAGAACCAAGCTTAATAATCTTTCTGCTTCAATAATTACTGCTAATGATGATGTTTTTTGCCTAACGGAAACATGGTTGAATGATTCTGTTTCTAATATTCATATCTCCCCAATTCATAACATTTATAGACAAGATCGTTGTTCGCTTTCTAGTTGCAAATCAGTTGGTGGTAGAGCTCTTATTGGTGTAAAGAAATCATTTTTCAGTGTGCCTTGTTATGACTTTCTTCCATCTGTTCCTGTAGAATGTGTCATTGTTAGACTTCGTATAATGCATAACTCATTTCTGCTTATTGCATCTATTTATATACCGTGTCAACCTTCACTTGCTCTCTTTGAAACTTTTCTTGATGAGCTGTCTGTTTTTATGCTATCAAAATACCCTTCAGATTGACTTCTGCTTTGCGGTGATTTTGATGCACCTCAGATTGACTGGGACCCTCTTAACTATGCACAAATCATTAGTTCCAATCGTTTTTCATTTATTTTTTCCTCATTTATGTCCTATTGTTCCCTTTCCCAACTAAATCAAATTTTGAATAGTAACGACCGCATTCTCGACTTAATTTTTACGAAGAGTGTTGTATCTATTTCACTGTCATTTCCATCCGTGAACGTCTATGTAACTGCATACAGTCATCATCCACCACTGCGCATGGAGTTCTGCTCCCCTTTGTTAAAACGTAGGCATGATGTGCTCCTTTGTAAATATAACTTTCGTAAGGCTAATTATGCTGCCATCGCTGAGGGTCTGTCTTCTATTAACTGGTGTTCATTTTTCCTTAATATGGACGTTAACTCTGCTCTTGATGAATTCTACTCTTATTTTAATTGTCTTATCGCCAGAAATACTCCAGTCTACTGTCGATCAGAGTCTTCGCAACCACCTTGGTTCACTTGTAGAGTTCTTGCTGCGTTGAAATCTAAAGGTAGAGCCCATCGATTTTTTAAATTGACTGGCTCTAATGAAGCATATGCAGAATTTTCAAGACTCTGAGCTTTGGTTCAACTTGAGATTCAGACTGCGATGAAAAACTATTACTTTTCCATTGAGAAATCATTAGAAGCTAACATGCCTAAGCCTTTTTGGTCTTACATCGTCCACTATTCCTGATGTGATGCATTATGAAGGTTCTAGTGCTGATACACCAGTTGATATCGTAGGGCTCTTTGCTCAATATTTCGCGTCTATCTACCACAACGCCAATGTATCAAATTCGTTCCAGTCTGATTTTTCATATCCACAGTGCATGTCTTCCTTTTCCATTTGTCCTAGTGATGTTGAGTTTGTGATCTCTAATTTAGATGCAAGCTTGGGTCCGGGTCCTGATGGGGTTTCTTGCTTTTTTGTTAAAGCACTAGCTCCTGCCATTTCCCTTCCTCTAGCTATTCTCTTCAATATAAGCTTAGAAGAGGCCTCATTTCTATTTAAATGGAAGTCTGCGTTTATTACACCGATACTGAAAGATGGTGATGCATCATCTGTGAAAAACGTATGCCCTATTTCCATTATTTCGTGCTTCCCCAAAATTTTTGAAAAAATCATGTATGTTAGACTCCTTAATTGTTTTTTACCGTTTTGTTCTCAATCGCACGGATTCCAAAAACAAAAACAGTATACGTGATGGATTGATAGCCTTTTTCCTTTGGAAGTCAGTCAGAAAGTTCCCTTATTGCTTAATTGAAATGTAAAGGCAGAAGAAAAATTCTTTTTAGCTTTTTGTTTCTTAACTTTCGTAAAATAGCAAAAAACATCAAATTTCAGGCCCGAAAAAAAAAAATAAAAATGGGGGCTTCTGCCATATCCAGTATAAATTTAGTCTCCCATGTATGGTCAAAGAGAAGACGTCTACATTTATTAATTTTGGTTGCAAGTACCAAAATTAACAAATCGAATGCCAAGAAGACCTCCTCTGGTTGAATATCATTCTGATTTAAATACCCTGAACTCCGCAGGGCGCCTCAAATATGTTAACTTTCTATTTTTAAGTTAGACAAATTTTAATTAGCATAAACCTTAATTTACATGTTGACTGCTAACAATTTTCTCCGAGGTCACATCTGCTTTCGACATTGATTTATTGCTATTGTGAAGGTTTGTTATGACTTTGCTGTGAACGAAAAAACGAAAAATTGTATATTTCCTATTTTTCACAAATTAATTACCTAGTCATTAGAAAATTTGGGAGAGAAACCACTTCAACATTTTTAATGTTAATTTCCACATTTTTAATGTTAATTTCCAATCTCTCACTTCCTTGCTTTAATCAAAAAGCGTTCATATTCGCAATTCCGTGTTTCAATTCTAAGTAATACCAACATAATCAAATTTCAGTTTCCAAGAAATATTAGGCATTCTTTTGTTGAAAAATCACCTACGTGTTTCGGATTTCGTTTCATACTTCGTTAGCAAAGATTCGTGACGTCCTGATGCTTTTCTTAATTTTCTTTTCAGATATGAGTAATCTAATTTTTATTTCGCTGTATCGAGAACAATATCCTTATGCAACGATTTGCAACAAAAAGTTTAATCCTTATCACCTACTGTTAATGCCGTTAGCGGAAGTCATAAATTGTGATTCAAATTAAATCTTGAATGCATTTATGAAATTAAAAAATGATCTCGATTTAAGTATCACATAAAAGCTTTTTATTCTTGAAATCATGAAGAATTTGATCAGATTTTGATGTGTGATCCTATTACAGCGCTAGGCAGTATTCCATTGCTGTACAGTAAGCCCTTTGTCAAAAAGGTCGTGTACTCAATAAATGAAATGCACACAATTTTTCAATGTTTCTGCGTTACAAAGCCAGCATAGCAAAGGCTACTATTCTGGTGCACTTCAAATTGAATGAGCCTCTAAAGGTTCCAAGTTTGAGCGGGCATGAGTGTGTTCAGTCTTACCTGCAAAAGATTGGTAAGTCACGGTCCCTAGACTATCGATTTTGCCCAGGAGAGGATGATGACGCCTACCACACACTTTTCTCATGCAAAAAATGGCATAGGCTGCGACGGAACCTCTACAAGGAGACGGGAGAGCTCACCCCAGATATTATACTCGCGGTGATGCTTATATCGGTTAACAAAAAGAACCGTGTGGCACACTATGTTCGGGCAGTCCCAAAAACTAAAAGGAACTAACAGCAGTCGCGCTAGGGGATCGCTTGTCTAGCGATTCCTCCCTTTCCTCCCGGTAGAAGAGAGGTCACCCCGCTGGAAGGTGCCTCAAACGTGTTAAAGGGTTCCATGCTAGGTTCTCAGGTTGACAGGGGAGGTGTTCTCTCCGTACTCAATGCGTAAATGACATTCACCTCCCAACCAATGTAGCAGTAGGACTCCCCTGCAAAGGAAATGCTGGTCGCTGCCCCCACGTACCGGAGGTAATGATGATAGACAGAAGCACTCTTGAAGACTAGCTTTCTTTGCGGAGTGCCATCTCTACGGACCCGTGGAGGCTTCTCCTTGGATGACAGGTAACGACCCTGACTAAATCTGGAATACACTTGGGACAACGAACTGGAATTGATGCTTTGGGTGGGCGGATATGATGGTTTGGACCTAGTTTGTTTGCATGGTAGCACCGAAGTGACATTCGTGCGTGAACAGCTCCAATTTAACTATCATACCGCCTCCATCCTGGTAAAATTTTGGCAGGCCACTGAGTACGTTCAAAGCTCACACCATTGCGTTGGCGATGTAGGTTTCGTTGAGACGGGCTCCCGGTTAGCGCTCGTTTCGCTCTGAGCAATTGTCGCCATAAGGGCTTGTGCCAAACCTCGCATAGCCTCATTGCTCTGGAAAGATACCATGGGAACAAAAAGGCGACTACTGTGGTGATACTGGCACTTGAGAGACTCCAGCCATTGTCCTGTGGCGACATTTTGTTCATTTTTATATTTATTTTATTAGTTTTATATAATGTTTCCTTCTTTAAAATTAATTTTTGTGGGTAAACACACTCGCGTTACGCGGAACAAATACAAGCGTAAAACGCCTTCCAATTCGCTTCAGATTTAGAGAATTATTATTTTCGTATTTTTATATTTTGTTTTCTAGATGTTTTAATTATTCGCAAAATTGTAGAATGCAGACACAAGCATGTAACGCCTTCCAGTCTGCTTCTACTTAAACGAAGGAGGAGTCCCATGAGAGCGTTTTTACGCCCTTAGCAATTCATACTTACAAAAAAAAAAGAATACTCCAGCGTATACAAGTGAAATGAGAGGCTTTATTGAAGTTCTTTCTGCCTTAAATACTAACTTAACCTAACAGTACATTATTTTCACTTAGTATTTAATTTGCTGACATTTTTGTATTTATTTTATATTGCTGAATTAAACTATGGCAATGCTTTATTTATGGCAATGCTGAATAATTTTAAATTATGGTAATGCTTAATTTAGCACAAGAGTCCGCTATATTGAACTACGTTTGACAATCATCTGATTGTTATGTTGTCATATTACACTACACATCCGAACTAAAAAAGCGGCTCCTTTGGGGGACCCAATAAAACTAGGGTGAATTAAAGGTCTAAAAAAAATTTGTTTAAATCCAAAAATAGAAAGCAAAAATAACAACGATAAAGAACGTAACCAGGCTGCAGCTACGATGTTTACAGCGCATTGGAAGCGGTACCAACGACGACAAAAGCAACGATGCATACAATGACAGTATAGATGGACGAATTATGAAGATTAATAGACAGTCTTGTCCAGACTGAGATTCCTGCCGCGTTCGGATGCAGCAAAAAAATGATGCAAACCCCAGAGCGTCCTTAAAACAAAGAGTGATAAACTCTACACGATGCGCCCCAGATGTTTGAACGGTGGGAGGAACTATAAAAAACAGCGAGAATTCGATGGTTACTGCTGCTGAAGTAAGGCTTGCAAATCCTGAAATAATAATGAACCATCCTGAAGTCTACATAGATATTGCAGCAGGAAAAGAAAGGAATGACCAGGCAAATAAAGCATTCACCGCCACTGTTGAAAATGGGGTGGTAGTGGTGTACTCGGAAATGGAAGCTAATAATCTCTCCAAAGAAAGGTGGTCGCAAAGTACAATTGCTGTCTAATGGCATCAAGACGAAAAGCTAACCCAAAAACCGGCAGACGTTCTAAAAAGAAAAAAATTAGGATGTTACTTGCCAAAAATTAGCATCTTGAAATAGGAGAGCTCCAAGACTGCTTTGGGCATTGCCGGATAGGCTGTTTAAAGGGCAAAAAGGGCCAGAAGGTCAAAGAAGGGCAGAAGGTTAAAGAAGCGCCAAGCGCTAAGCCTAACAGCTCCATCAAGAAACATCACAAAAAAATGGTGGCTAGCCCAATCGAATGGGGTCAGGACATAAGAAAGAAGGAAGAGGCGCTTAATAGGCGTAGTACGCTATATCAGGGGGTTCAGACAGTGCTGATATAAAAAGGAATAAAACCTGCAGGGGAACTCTTTCAAAAAGTATTAGAAAAGGCTCGCAAGAACGCCCAACAACAAAAAAGACCTCATGTCAAACAGGAAAGATAACAGCAACGACAAAGACCTCAATCAAACGCAGATGTGTTGCAGGATATAAAAAAATATACAAAAGCCCAAAAACACCAACACTGCTATTAAAGCAGTACGATCAATCTAAGCGGGGCGATATACTGGTCCAATTTAGAGCAGAGGCTGACAATAAAGAAGCATTCTGCGACGCAGTAAAGAAAATTTTCGGCAAAACCGATACTATAGCCTTGCTTAAGCCGATAGCAGAGATATTGCTTGCATCATTAACCTATCCGAGGTAGATGAAGCGATCAAAAGGGAGCTCATAGGCGTGGTGTTATAAATCTATTTTCACCACTACTAACGGAAATCGCTCCTTACCTATGAAACACATGTAACCTTGAGTCCAGAGAAACGAAACGCTAGATGGTAGATCTTCTTTTAAAAACGTTATAATTATTAAAACATTTCAGGATATTACAACTCAATCTACAAATATTACGACAATTATCCAGCTAATGCTAACAGGTCGCTCCAACGTAGTCAGGTGAATGTCGGGGTCGGCTGCTGGACGGGGCTACCTTTGTCTGTGGTTTTAACCGGTGCTTTTGGCTGGGGCGTGTGGCGTTGCCAGCGATGTTATGCACGCTTAATTCCCTGAGTCTGGCGGTATTTGCGCTGAAGAGCAGTAACCTGGTCCTTGAGGAGCCCGCTCTTCGGTAGTGACGGTGATCAGGGCCAACCCGAGAAACTCTGCTACTCGTTGGTCAAGCTTGATTCGAACGCTGCCCCTGTGACGTTTGCGTGTTGCCGCAGGAGGAGGAACTGATGATGTGTTTGTGCTGCATTCCGCTTGGTCACGTACCCGATATCCTGCTAAGGCTAGAGGTCTAGGTGCTGCACATGGGTTGTTACGGAGCACTACTTCCAACGTAGGCTTGGGTGGAGGGGCTGTCGTCACCTTTACGCGTTTACCAGAACCTGCGTTGGGTCGGATCGCGTCTGGTGCCCACGAACACTCCTGGGGGTCCTGCTGGTTGTAAAAGCCTGCAAATAAATGAAGCGATTGGAGGAAATTAGAGTTCTAAAACCTAGAGCAGAACTTATGCCCAAGGCTTCTTACCATCAGCCGAACTGCCGCTCAAGTGGTTGTCGTTGAGGTCTTTCTGGAGCGCTAGGACAGCCTTGATTTCATTTAGGTAGAAAAGTTGTAGATCTGCGTGGGAGGGCTTTTTGAAGCCTGAGTTCATTTTTACCAGGACCTGGGCGCCAAAATTCCACTTACGTTGATGAGATTGGCGCTGTTCAAATTTGGAAGGCGCGTAGGCAGCCAAAGTTCCACTTAAGTCGAGGCACAGACGATCCTGGAAGGCCTGTTAGAGCCTAAGTTCCATCTTTGATGCGTCTAGTGAAGTGCGTCTCTTTAAGCACTTCATTAATTTTTATAGGCGAAATTGCCGACTAGGCATCTTTTGTCATATTCATTGCCTGGTACGGTGAATGGAACAAATTGTTGACGGACCAATTTCCGTGTATTCACCCCAATCCTTTTGTCCAGGTAATTACCAAAAAGCGCTATTCGCGTATCGAAGGTAGAAAATGCTATCAGCTCATTTTTTTTTTTTTGGCATTTCCTTATTAGCATATGACAAAAAGTCAGCATACGAGTACATGGTTGGATTACACTCGTCTAGGGAATTGTCCAAGCAAAAGAAAAAAACGCGATTCATTGCTCATTTTCATTGCCGGTGAAAAAAATGCTACCCACGCAGGAAGGTAAATGTTTATGTTTTATAAAGTATCAAATGACTTACATTGACGGGGATTCCCTGGTGTCGTCACGATTTCGTTTGTTTGGAAATAAGGTTTACTTAGCGTTGTAGTTGTTTTAGTTCTAGTTTAAAAATACTATCCCCGCATTTTGCATAGTCGCCTTGGCCTTGTTGGCGGTTGTAAGGAGGTTTGTTCAGGTGTGGACAGCACAGCTGTCCACGAATTTTTGACAAATGGCAGGAAAAATGGCGCTAAAATTTTCTGATTTCGGTTTTTTTAGGTTACCAAATTGCAAAGAAAAACGATAGTATCAATAAAAAAATAAAAATGATTTATAGTTGACACAGATACTAAATTAACTCGCCGTTTTAAAAATGGGACGGTGAGCACATATCGGTTAATCTATGCATCAGACAGTGAATTTGATGTGTGCTTGGTTTGGAGTCTCATCACAAAAACTACTCCAGCTAATATCGTCCAAAGCTGCAAAATCACAGATAGAGCATATAACAACCATAGCTTGTTCTTATTTCCAGGACCAGGTGGGAATGACGCGGCCAGCAGATTAGGAAAAGATTCCTGCGGGTAGAATGAGGTGTTGAAGTAGAGGGAACTACTTGTACTTGTATTTAACGATTGTGAATAGTATTTGCCTCCAATTGTCCTTTTCGTGAAGATCCCTCGAGTAGTTCGACTAGGCGGACTGCCCGATTACTACAGAGGGTTACAAAAAACTTCTGGTTGGAGCATTCTTCCGCTTACTCAACTTGTTTCTAGGTTATTCTATTCAAAAGTACAATTCTAACTTTATGCTAGAATTATGTCTACTAAGCTTTTTTTGTCATTGTACTCGTTGACATTTCCACGTAATATTTTACATAGCAACTTTTTTCAGAATTAAAGACGTTATGATTCTGATACTCGTAATTTTAGAGGATGCTTCACAAAATTCCTCCAATTTAATGTCTGGTAGATGTTGGGTCAGTTCATCAGCTACGAACTTTCATCTAACATTCATAAACAGATGTTCTTCTTTTTGAATTCACTACCTGAAATCTTTTAGTTAGTTTTATTTTACAACTCTATTCAACGAACTGCTTGTCGTACACAAGAAAATCTTGTTCTCCAAGTCCATCATGATTTACTGCCTAACCGTTACAAAAGATAATGGGATTGGCATTCAAGAGTCTGCTGGGAAGTCTCTTCCAAATAATTTAAAGAAGATGTAAATGTAGCTCATTTCAGCAAAATCCCGACAAGCCCTTCAAAGAAATACATAGAACTACGCTAGATATTTCCCTCATCATTTCAGTATGGACATGAACCAGGCCAATATACTCATAATAATACGAAAAAGCCTATTCAAACTTTACAACTCATTTTGATAGCCCATGCTTTTATTCTGACTATATTTTACATTCGAAGGTTGTAAACACTTTTCCATCTTCTCCCTCTTAGCTTACAAGCAATATTCCATTGGTACTGAGCTTCAACAAAGAACAGCGATTGTTCCTATTTTATTATATTGTATTTCCTTCATCCTGAATTATGTTGTTTAAACTTTCGACAGGATGTACAAAACTTGAATTAATATTTATGTATTCTTCCTTGCTGTTGATCTTTCTAAGTAAGACTGTCATCCAAGAACTTTAACTTTTCCCTTCTTAGCATTACGATGAAGGAACGTGTCAGGCTGATATTCTACTCGAGTATTCTTTCAACGTCTCTGCTAGGGACCGAATTATTTGAATATTTTATTAGAAAAATCCATTTTTTTATGGATAAATTGATAGAGATCGAAAAATAAGTGGCTTTCATAATAATTTTAACTTCTGAGCAGTGTTCGGAAAAAATATTTGTTACTTTCTATGAGGTTTTGATTCAAGGAAGCAAAAATCGAGAAGAAATTGTAGCGTATATAGAGGGGAGGCGATCCACAAGGATAATAGAAATAGGTTGTCAGAAGAACGAGAAAAATTTTTGCATTGCATTAAATATTGAGGTAAAAAGGTGAACTAAATTTTTAAGGGGGTAATTGGGTATTCTTAGCAATTTTGATTAATTTTTTTCGCAATGATTCATTCATTCATAGGTTATTGAGAGGTTATTGGGTATATTTTAAACATACTTTCAAGTAAAAATTAATAATGTGCACAAATCAAAGGCCGGCGTTTTCATCTGAAATTTTCCGCGAAACCTCGCTAACCTTGGTCCCATTGGCGATAACGTAATTTGTTTTGGATAATTCTTCAGGTGGACTATAAGCCCTTACAGTTATGAAACGTACTGATTTCAAAGCAGGACATGTGGACAGATACACGGCCAAAGCATCGTATTGACAACATCACCTTCTCGAGTGCAAATACATTTGATCAAGATAATGATATACTCTATCTATCTCTAGTAGCGTGGTGTAGTGGTTAGAACACTCAACCCGTAAGCCGAGGGTCCTTCGGTTGAATCCCATTTGCGACAACGAGATTTGTTTCGAAGGATTCTTTAAACGGGCTCAGAACGTGTCACAGCTTGGTTGACGAGCACACTGTAGTGATTTTTAGGAAGTTAACAATGTGTATGTCCTGCTGCCTCATCGAGCGGAATCAGTGCCGCGCTGGGAATGGCCTTGTCTGGAGATGCGTAGGTGCGCTGACAAGCTAGTTTTGTGGTGTCGTGAGACGGGTTCTTTTCCTACAGCACAAGGGCTCACTACAAAATATTTTCGCACTTACAAACTAGCAGGTGACCGGAGTCAAAAGGGCAAAATCGATTGGTTGGTGAAAAGGTGCGAATGGCCAAAGTAACTTACCGAAAGGGATTACAAAGAGAAAAAATCGATGTCGAATAACCGATTAGCCGGGCGCGATATTCAAGACGATTCCGTCCTTGCTGAGGAAGATTATGGCCCAAAAATAAGAGTGGGGCATCCAGGTGGCGGCGGTGCCCCCACGCATCTCTAAACCAGATTGAATTCCAAAAAAAAATGTGGAAGGCCAAGTAGCCCTGAGAGAGCATCTGTAACACAGAAAAGAGGAAGAGCTTACCTAATGGCTAGCTCATTAGTCTTCAGCCAACGTGGCGGGTTCCATACCCGTTCGAAGTTCAAGTGGAAAGATTGAGCATTTTCCTCTTAACTAAATATGTTTTATTTCATTCAGTTCAAATTCTTCTTCTTATATGAGAACAACTGAAAAGAATTTAAAAGATATAATAATCTTCGAAATAATTCTGAGTTACGAGGAGGTCTTCATTATTTACCCAAAACCGTTTAGGATCAATGAAGAAGCCATATCGGTTATGAAGGTATTTAGCCATCATGTCTGTAACGCAAGCTCCACACAATTGATATAATTAATATAATGCAATTTTTAAACGTTTTAAATTTATAATTTTTTAAATGATAGTAAAACAAAAAAAAATGCTCATAGAAAATATAAACGAAGAAGAAATCAAGTTAGTGTGAGGGGTAAACCCACTCGAATCACGGACCAAAAGGGAGTCATCAATACCGATCGCCATATTGCCGACATCTAATTCAAGAGGTCATTCAGATTTCATCTCATGAAAATTTCACTCACTGTGAAATCGTATCATGTGAAAATTACCCTGTAAAACTTATTAAAATCTCAATCATAATTCAATAACCCAGTATTCCCATATGCAGGGTTTTCCAATAAGAGGTATTATTTTGATATTAAAAGAAAAGTGCCATTTTTCAATACAAATGATCGGATGTTCATTTCATTATAAAGAAGAAAGTATGCCGTTAATAGTGGTGGATAACATTAGGCAAATAACTACCATGACCACGCTTACAGGACCTTATCCTTTTCATGAAATTTTCCATAACCAAATTGCAAAATGGCTACCCTATGTTGTCACCCCCAATTCGTCACCCCGGACCACTGGGGTGCTCCGGGAACGGGGGCCCTGCGGTCCCGGCTTTGCTCGCCGCAGACGGGCGTGGGCGCCAACTCACCGTTTTGGCCTAGGCCCCAGACTTGACCGCCCAGTGAGTAAGGCGGTTTGCCGAAGCTCGTTAGGTGGACGCACCTTGCATTAACACGAATGGCACTACTCGGGGGGTCCCTATCTCCCCAGCCAACTCCACACCACTCAAACACCACAAAGGATACAAAAAAAATAACCACCACTTTGTCGGATTCCCGCGCGCGATATCACCCCGAGCCAAACTTTACACTTCCTGTGAAAAAAATATCTGAAATTCCTCCTGTGAAAATATAATGCAAGGAAAAGGAAACAAAGCAAATTCCAGTTACTTTTACCTTTAATTATGGAATTGACTAAACAAAAAAAAAAAATATTACTTTTCTTTCTTCATACAATCAAACAAAACAACAACTTTTACTCTTCCACCTATCTACAAGGAGGCCTCCTGTTAGGGTTCCCGTCGTTGACGGCACGGCGAAAACTATCCCGCGTTGTAGTGGCCAATCTTTGTTTCCTCCTTTGTTTGCTTCCTTCCGATTTCCTTCGAACTCCCGCTTTTCCATACATTCACGTTTCGAATCCTTCCTCAATGTTCACTTTTAATTACTTTCTCAATGTTCACTTTTGGTTACTTTCTCAATGTTCACTATTAATTACTTTCTCAATGTTCACTATTAATTACTTTCTCAATATTCACTTTTAATTACTTTCTCAATGTTCACTTTTCTCTGTAACTTTCACCACGTGCTGATCACCAAAAAGGAAAGAGGGCTTTTCCTTTGTCCCTCGCCCTTTTATTAGCTCGCTCCCAACGGAGCACCGCTAGTTTCGGATCGAACCATATATTTTTCCTCCAACGTGCTGAAATTGTAACCCGGTTCGTGCGATTGGGCAATTCCATCGCGATTTCCACCACACTTCAACTGGTGTTTCCGAAATTCGGAGTCGTAGATATTGTTTTCGGAATTGTCACTGTGACGGACATTTGACGTTTTCCAAGTGTAAATAGATGTTGTTTTGTTTATGTCTGGTGCGGTAAAGAAGCTGGCGGTTTCTCGGATTTTGGATGGATCACTGCGGATTATCAGATAAGTAGCACGTTTATACTTTATCCCTTGGACACGACACTTTGTGTTTCTTTTTTCCTTCTTTTCAGGTATCCAGGTGCCCTGGTGAATATAATCCCCGCCATTCAGCGGTGTTGTTAGATCCGCTGTAGTTTGGCGGATGCTGCATCTTTTGGGGCTGGATATTTTGGGCCTCGCTTATTTTATCCATCAGAAGTTTAGTTGCTGATGTAAATGCTTACCGCTGTTAAGAGCAAGAATTGAAGGTTTATTCATTGTGTCATAAACGAACTGAACTGGGACTGTTGCTGTTAGTGATGGTAATTTGTTGTTTTTATATGTTTGGACAGCCAATTTGCAAGTCCTTTGTTGGCTGAATCATTATATTCTTGTATTACAGTCCTCACAGTCTCGGGCAATTGCCACCCATAGCGTCCGTTCGATGTTTCATACATCCCCAGCACTCTGGATCATGGTCAACTCGTTCCTAGTGTTATTTTCCGGCTGATCAATTTCATCTTTTATAATATCGGGTATCGTCATTGGATCTATAGCTGACAAATTCACTTTCTTCGGTGTGGATAGCTTCGTCAGTTTAGGCACTGGATTTATTGGTTCCGATACGATTTCCGGCTTCTTCGGTATCGAATAATCTTTACATTTACTCCTAATAATTGCTTTTCACGTATGGACGGTATTGTTGTTGCATTCACAACAGGAATCGGTGTCACATTTGCAATAGCATTTCTACCGCTATCCATCAGCACGCCTGGTGGCTCTTGTTTCACATCAGAATTGTCTTTAGTGAGCAATCGGTCATTGTTATTAAAATCTGCTGTTGGAGGAACTTGTTCATACCGTGGACTTGCATTGGCTTGGCGTTTTTGAATTTGGTGGATAGTGGGTAGGTCGAAATGCTTTAAACCTTCTATTTTATATGCTTCGTATGTATTTTGATTTGTGAAGGAATTGCAGTAATCCAAACTAAAGAGAAAAATCACACAAAATCCCACCGTCACACCACACACTTTCGCCATCTTTCTTGCCCTTGTTGATCGCAGATGATGTCGTTGTGGAGCAACCGTGTACCTACGGGAGTGGTATTAGGAACTTCGTCGAGCCTAGCTAAACTAATTTAAGCTGTTTATTTGATCTAGCTTAAGGAAATTTAAAATCTACTCTATTGGAAACGTTAGCATTAGAATTAATTATTTTTCTAACCTTGCTAAAACTATGTACAATACATAAGTTCCCTACCCCAGTTTGGCTCGAGGGTGCATCCTTCGGAACACGTTTCCCGGTGGTGGTGTTTAAGTGGTAGTTTGGTTGGCTACCGTCTCCAATACCCCGTAACAATGTCCTTGGTAGCCTCACGAATTCCATCGTTGAGGTCTTGAATCGACGCTGGGCTGTTGGCGTAGACCTTCTCTTTCACGTGGCTCCAAAGGAAGAAGTCGCAAGGTGTTAAATCATAAGATCTCGGTGGCCAGTTGTGATCACCTCTTCAAGAGATAACGCGGTCCGGAAACTTTTCCCCTACAAGATCAATAGTTTTGTTCTTTGTGTGGCATGTAGCACCGTCTTGTTGAAAGTAAACGTTGTCCAGATCCATACCCTCCAATTCCGGCCATAAAAAATCATTAATCATCTCTCGATAGCGCAATCCATTCACCGTAAGTGTTGCTCCAGCCTCATTTCCGAAAAAGTAAGGTTCAATGACTCCGCCGGACCATAAACCGCACAAAACAGTCGCACCTCGAGGATGGAGAGGCTTTTCAACAATAACTCTTGGGCTTTCCGAGCCCATCATTTTCATGCATTTCAAGGACTCAATCAGCAAAGACACGACGTTGTTGATGATCAACCGACTTGAGTTCCTGTGTTAACTGAAATTTATAAGCCTTAAGACCCAAATCTTTATGCAAAATACAGTGTAATGACGTTTGTGGAATACCTGATTCCAAAGAACGACGAGGAATGGACAAACCTGGGTTTCCTTCAACACTTTCGTCACTTAAGAACAGTCGAGAATATTGCTGCTGTAGCCGAAAGTCCCAACAGCTCGAATTTTTCTACCAATTTCTGTGTTGCGGTTCGACAAGGTGCTTCACGGCGTCTTTGCCAAATTTCAGCATTCTTATAGTGAATTTTAATAATTTCATTGCATTGTTAAAGAGTGAATCGTTTCATTTTTATAAATGGCATAGTTTATACTTGTCAAATGTTAAAAAATGACAGCTTCAAAAGTGACTTCTACCAAAATAGCGGACTTTTCAAAATAACACCTCTTATTGGAAACCCTTTATTTTGGTTTAAATGCATACCGAACAGCTAGAATTATTCATAGAAATTAGAAATTGCTCAATATAAATTTTTTTCAAATCTAACGTAAGTGGATCCAATTGCGCTCCCCCTGTCGCATAAGTATAAGTAAGAAAATGATAGACTCCTCCCCGCCCTCAAATCTCTTACGCAATTAATAGCCAGCCCCTTATCTATAAACGAGGCAAGCTCACTAAAAAGCCGTTCATAAGAGCGAAGTGGCATGTTACAGGGAACGTACAGATATATGACGCGAATTCGTAGATTGGTAGAATTGCGATACTTTCTGCAGGCGCTAAAATGTTCAAATCAGAGCAACTTGAATTCTGAAAGCTATTGTTGACCGCTATTAGCACACCCCCACCATCTGATTTCCCAGCTAATAAGCGATCCCTATTTTGTCTAAAGACTGCATGGAGAGAGAATTTCTACAACCGTGAAGTAATTTGTAAGCCAAGTTTCAGATCTTCTTCTTAGCACTACAGCCCCTCCCGAGCCTTCACTTCCTCCAAATAGCGCCTCCAATTGTCTTGGTCTATTGACCGCATCCTCCCATTCCTAAGTCCAAGCAGCGATGAACTGTCTTCGTCGACCGAGTCAGACCAGTGTTTCCTCGGTTTCCCCACTGGTCTTCGGCCTTCAGTTTTCCCAACGAATACTTTTTGGGTATCCGTTGTTCATCCATATAATTCATGTGTCCAGCTCATTGCAGCTTTCGCAATCCTTGAGACCTTCGGTTCGTAAAAAGTTTCATACAGCTCATGGTTGTATCGAATTCGCCATTGATCCCCTTCTAGCTTCGCTCCGATTATTCGCCTATTCAAGATCGTTAATACTGAATAGAATATTTGATTTGTGAGCTGTATACTTCGGTGTATTTCGTCTCTTTCATTGCCCGTTTTCGTTATTTTAGCGGCTCAATACACAAATTCGCAAACATTCTCGATACTGTATTCGCCAAGTGTGATGTTTTGTGTATTTGAGGTATCTCTTCTCGACTGAACTTTGTTTTATTTGCGTTGATTTGTAGCCCTATTAGTTTTGCTTCGCTGCCAAGTCAGTTGTTAATGACCGTGACAGAATGTTGATACCGTCCGCATAGGCCAGTACCACGCTCGACTTGTATAGTAATGTACCTCTGGTATGGACAGGTAGCTTCCGGATTACGTACTCCAGAGCCAAATTGAATAGCAATGGGGCCAGCCCATGTCCCTGCCTTAGTCCGATATTTGTGTCAAAGGCATCGGTGAGTTGGTTATTGATGCGGACTTGGGAGGTTGTCGACGTCATTGTCATTTTGGTAAGACGGACTAATTTAGCTGGGTTGCCAAAATCAAGTATTATTTCGTACAGTACGTTACGATCTATATTGTCGTATGCTTGCTTGAAGTCAACGAAAATTTGGTGTACGTCTATGTTGAGCTCCCAGCATTTTTCAAGTACCTGCTTGAATGTGAACAATTGGTCTGTTGTTATCTACCTGCCCTAAAACCACCTTGATACTCCCTAATAATATTGTTGGTGTATGATCCGATTTTATTTTCTTTGATTTTAGAAAATATTTTGCATGCCGTACACAGTTGTGATATGCCTCTATAATTTTCGCACTGTAACTTGTTGCCTTTTTTTGTGGATAGGGAATATAATTGATTGGCTCCACTCTTTCGGCATATGTTCTTGTTGCCAAATGTGTTGGATGACTTTGAAAATAGCTTGATGAACACTACTCTCACTATATTTGATGAGCTCCACTGGAATCTCATCGATGCCCGGAGCTTTACTATTCTTTTGGGCGTTGATGATGGAACAAACTTCATCCAGAGATGGTGGAGCCAATGGAAGCTCTCCGCAGACATCTATAGGCTCCGATTTTCTGGAGCTGTGCCGAAGATTAAGGAGGTTCTTAAAATCTTATTTGCCCATCTTTCCTTAATCTTGAACTCATCAGCGATTATATTGCCGCTGTCATAACGCTGTTAACCACGTCTTGTGTTATTGCTCGCTAAACTTACATCTATACTTCTCAATTGGTCGTCATAGTATTTTCTTTTCTTAATCCTAATTATCTTATTTGCTACTCTCCTGAGATTTTCATAGTGTTCCCTCTTTGTCCTGGTTTTCCTACCTATGTATTCTTTGTACGCCTGATTCTTTTTATCTAACGCATTCTGGCACTCGTCATCAAACCAATCATTCCTCTTGCGCCGGGCTTGATGTCCAATCGTCTGTTCTGCCATAGTCCTAAAAGCCGCTTTCACTTCCATCCAGAGCTCGTTGCTCGTCCTCAACGATGCGTCTGATAAGATGGGAGTCGGCTGGTTGTCGAGGGTCTCCGTGAAATTTTGGCCACAGACGCCGTTTGCAGCCTTTCGATGTCAAATTGTTGTAGCGGGCTGGTCTTCGCTGAATATGCCTTTAACATACGACATCGATAGTTTAATTTGATCAAGTAATGATCTGAGTTACAATTGGCTCCTCGGTATGTACTGCCGTCAAGTATGCTCGAGGCCCAACGTTGCTGCATCAGAACATGATTGATCTGGTTTTGTGTGTTGCCATCCGGTAATACCCAGGTCATTTTATGAATGCGTCGATGTGGGAAGCAAGTCGAGCGTATGACTAGATTTCTGGTACATGCAAAGTCAATCAGGCGCTGGCCGTTGTCATTTGTTTCATCGAGGAGACTCTATCCTCCAGCCGTTCCCCGATGAGATCGCTCATTGCCAACCTTAGCGTTGAAATGAGTCGACCAGTCTTTCTAGTTGATTGTAAAACAACTTTTTTCTCGTCTTTTTCTTCGGTCGGGGCGTGAATATTAACCAGCCAGATTTGGAAGGATTTCACTTTTATACGGATCACACACAACCGTTCGTTTATTGCCTTAAAATCAATAACGTGCGATTTGAACTCCCTATCCACAATGAGGGCCACTCCGAATTCTCATTTTCCACTAGGCTTCCCACTTTTGAATATTGTGTGCAATCTCATGTCTTGAATGTCGTTTCCAGTCCAATTTGTTACCTGGATTACCAGTATTTTTAATTGATATTGACTGCCCTGTTGTAAAAGGTCCTTAACAGCGCCAGGGTAACTGAGTGATCTGAAATTCCAGGATCCAATGCCATAGTACTTTTTTCGTTTGCGAGGGCCTCGCCGTTAGTCCAATCCATTCCGAGGCCTATCTGCAGGTTTTGAAACATTTAAAGGTTTTCCAACGACGGGAAGTTAGCACGTCGCTCAACCTCCATTCCGGTGGCATGGTTATTACGTCGATTCCGTTATCAGACGCGGAAGATTCGCCTCCACCCTCTTACATCCTCACAAAGGAGGTATAAGTAGGATTTAGCAGCAAAAGTGTGGATGTTTTTACAGTTATTAGCATTTCTCGGCATTTAATGTTACATTATTGGGGAACCAGTAAACTCAATGTGCACCCGGAGAGCATTTACTATCATTTAATTGGGGAGTCTGAAATGAGGAATTATGGAAGCTATTGGTTGGGGAAACAAGTGGTTCCCTCCTCCTTTCTCAAACAGGCTTGGGATCGTCTATCGTGGAGTTTTTTCTTGGCTTATTATCATTCAAATCCAAATGCTTACAAATAATACGTAACTTGAATAAATTCAACAATTGATTGATTCATTAGTCAATATCAGTAATGAATGCAACCGCAAACAAGACTTTCGAAGAAAAAATAACAACTAACGTGAAAGGAAAAGTTTTACACATAATGCTCGTTTCCTTACTGTTTTCCACGGAACTATATTGTTTTTCAGCCCCATTACAGCTTGCTGGATTCTTTCCTTGAAAATACAGCGTTTTATAAAACACGATTTTTAGCTTTTCAAAATTCAAACTAATCAAAGATCTTTTACCAAATCTTTATTAATGTAATAATGGCATATGCATTTTTTTAAGAGTTTTGTAATTCTTACAAAACCATATTGAAATAGCGACCTGTCTGTCTGTCTGTCCTTCCATGCGTCCGTCTCTTTGTCACAACGATTTTTCTTCAAAACTATTGTAGCGACAGACACCAAACTTGGTAGGCATCTCAGAAGTTATGACTCCTCTAAATTTCAGGTATCAGAAAAATTTTGAGAGGTTGTAGAGGGGGACCCTTAAAAATTTTTTCACCTAAGGTAGGCATGTGGGGTAACGTCTTGATGAGAACTTTTCAAAACAGGTCACCAGTGTTACCAGCTTTGTGGGCTGCAGGGCGAGGGGTAATGTACGAAAAATGTGTGTTCCCCCCACGTTTGGTAACCTGTGATTCGAAAAATCTGACATTAAGTTGTTACGATTTTTTTTTATGTTTTATTATTTCCGCTATCCGCGATTTATCTACAGACAATTATTGACTGCACACACACAATTAAACGGAAATAGCCACTCAAAACTTTTTCCACATTTAAGCTATTTTTGTAAGAAAGCAAACTTCTGAATAAATAACTTTATAATGTTCAAATTGTACTATTACGCTTCAAGTTGAAAATTTAAAGCATTTCCAACGTTTCCGTATATTTCAGCATACGAAAACTTGTGGGAAGACTCTTGACAACAACTCATTATAAAGCATTCATGGCAAAGGTTGAATCAATCTTGTTACTTGCAGAAATACTTTTAACCGTTCTTTAAATCCGCCAGACACGTTTCACAATCAGCAATTTTAGTATCTAGCGGATTCTGAAAGCACACTCACAGCATATGCGACCGCAAAAAATGACGAAAAAATTACATAATGACCTCTTGTAGTGAAGTAAAGAGTTTCAAAAGTCCGTAAAGGACTGCAGCGATGTTCTGCTGCCTCGGCAGAAGAAGGTGTCGGTATCTGCCGAGAATGCCCTCGTCTGGAGACGCGTGAATGCGCTGGCAGGCTAGCATTGTGGTGTCGTGGGGCGGGTTCATTTCCCCAGCACGAGGACCCACTACAAAAAAATTTCGCACTCACGAATTTGACTGCTGGAGATCCAGGGGCAACCGAAGTCGCAAAGAGTGTAGATAACTACACCGAGGGAGAACAGAACTTGTTCCGAGAACAAGTGGAACCTGAGAAGAAAAGCGGACTTGGGGTAACCTCGTCATTACCCGAAGAAGTTCATGGCCAACAAATGAAAGAGGGGCAAACGGGTGATGGTGGAGCCCCTTTGCACCCACCCAGCCGGAATAAATCCATATATATCTTGTTGCAGTGGCCAGGTATTCCTCTTCTGAGTGGAAAACTCGTACAACTTGAATTGCATGAACTTTCCTATCAGAAGGGGAGTACCCCGGTGACCAATTTATGCCATAGAATTATACAATTTGATTGCATAACTCTATGCCATAAAGAGGCACTCTGCTTGGGCCACTCAACCCGCGACATCACCTGAAACAAAGAGAAAACAAAGGATTAAACTGTACCCGGCGGCTGGCTCATGTTTTTAGGGGGCAGCCTGCCACCGTACCGGGTCCTATACTCGGTCAGAATTTGGGAAAGGTTAGACCGATGGTTTCACCTTTAATGAGGCATCTCCATTTCTTCACAAAAAAAATAATCGAACATGTAGGATATTAGAAATACCAATTTTAATTTTTTTTTTTCAAGAAATTACTACAGGAAATATATATATATATATATATATATATATATATATATATATATATATATATATATATATATATATATATAATATATATATATATATATATATATATATATATATATATATATATATATATATATATATATACATTTATCCATTCTAATTAATAACGTGACTCGGAGTAATTAGAATAATCTTTTTCGTTCGTATTCTATCCAAACGCGTGTAACGGATGTTACTTATTATAGATAAAACGCTGATTTGAAATACTTGGTCTAAATGATTTTCAAACATGCCTATCCTATTGAACGTTTTATCGTTTTATTTAATTATAAGTTTAAAATTTTTCATGATCCAAAATCAAATATATTTTTGTTTTATCATTTCCATCAAACTATTTTATCATTTCTACTCTTTCTAAGTTCCTTGTGAATATTCTTTTATGCGGTTTTTGCATTTGATTATCTAAATTTAAATTATTTTTCGTTTATTCATCTGATACAAAATTCTTACTATTAAACATCAAATTACGTTACGAGAAAAATGCCAGCGGCAACCATGCACATACAATAAATCTCAAAACAAGTACCCACAAAATTCGGTATTTCCTCCATGAAGTGTTTGATTCCTGGTTAAGTTGAATACAACACCTTCCCTCAATTTGGTATTATTCTATTTACTTTGAGTCGAATATATTTTCACTTTTACCATTAATGCTTTTAATATATATTTCTCCCGCAGGGGGAATGCCGGTCGACAAGAGCTCTCTTGGAGGCTAGCATTCTTTGGGGAGTTCCGCCCCCACGTACCCGAGGAAACTCCGCAGGGGGAATGCCGGTCGACAAGACCACTCTTGGAGGCTAGCATTCTTTGGGGAGTTCCGCCCTCACGTACTCGAGGAAATTCCCGCAGGGAGAAAGCCGGTCGACAAGAACATTCTTGGAGGCTAGCATTCTTTGGGGAGTGCCGCCCCCACGGACCCGAGGATATGGGGGGTGCCGTGAGGTTCCCTCTTATTGTATCTGGATTACGCTTTGGACAACGAACTGGAATTGACGCTTTGGGCTGGCGGATGTGATGGTTTGGACCTAGTTGCTTTGCACAGTAGCGCCAAGGTGAAACTCGTGTGTGAACGGCTCCAATTCAACTATCATACCGTCTCCGTCCCGGTAAAACCTTGGCAGGCCTCGGAGTACGTTCGAAGTTCGCACCATTGGGTTGGTGGTGTAGGTTCGGTTGAGACGGACTCCCGATTAGCGCTGGTCTGGCTCTGAGCACTTGTTCCCATAAGGGCTTGTGCCAACCCTCGCATGGCCTCCCTGCTCTGCAAAGATAACCATGGGACCAAAAAGGCGACTACACACACGAACGGAGATAGCGGCTCCGAGGGGGGACCCAATAAAATGGAGCAAACAAATGAAACCACAAGCAAACAGGACACTAGCACGGAGAACCCTTTCAGGCAAAAACCGCTGTTGGCAAGAACACCGATTAAACAAGTCACCGATTGCGGGGGGAGGCAGCAAACCCCAGAAACACTGTCCAAGTCAACATCACAGGTTAAATCATCGGAGACAGACCATAGACGGACTAACGAACGAAAGAAGGCAGAGTGCGTTGTGCAACCTGGCATCATTGCGGCCTTTGGGCGCAGTAGAAGGACTATGCGCACCCCGGAGCGCCTAGTGCAAGACGTACACAATCCGGATCAAGCTGCGACACCAACGGAGGCCAGTGTAAGACTGGGGGAGGGAGAGGGAGAAGTTTTGCCGTTGGCCGACGCCACTTCAAACGCGACCCAAGCGATAGAAGCAAAAGGGCTAGGAAACGGGGGCCTCTCCCAAGAGGTGGCACCAAATAACACAATCGCCCTTGACCGCGCCGAAGAGGAGCGGCTTACTCGGAAAGCGGGGAATATTGTCAAACAACTGAGGGCTGCCTGCGAAGTGCAGAAAAACATAGGCAAGAGTGTCAAGAATGGCATTCTTGAACTGGAGGAGCTTTTTGGCCGCATAACGCACTACAGGCGGAGGTGGCTTGCAACCGAAAAGCACTAAAAAAACACGCTCTCCCTCGAGGCATCAGTGGGTCCTAGCAGCAGCAAAAGACTGGCCGGTAGCCCAATTGAAGGCGACTGTGAGAAAAGGAGGAAGGACGAGACCATAAACGAAGTTGACACTCCAGGCGAGGAGTTTCATGTGGTGCGAAACAAGGCAGCGAAAAAAGCGGCCAAAAAGCTACTCCTAGAAAAAACAGACAAAGAGCTCAACCACGAAAAGAACAAAGAACCCCCCGATATACCGCAGAAAACAAAAAGCAAACCGTGGCGCAAACCCTTGCGAGAGGCACTGCTTATTAAACCCACTAGGGGCCGAACCTACGCAGATGTCCTCCGTGAAATTAAAGGAGCGGTCAAGCCAGACGACACCAAAACTGCCATCAAAGCAGTTCGACCAACCCGGACCGGTGGCTTGCTGGTGGAATTCGGGCCAGAGGCCACAAACAAAGATGCATCCCGTGACGCGGTTCAAAAGGTTCTTGGAGATGCGGCAACCGTTGCCTCGCTCGAACCAATGGCCACCCTGGAAATCAGGGACCTCGACTGCGTCACGGACAAAGCTGAAGCAGAGGATGCCATTAGGAGGGAGTTCCCCAGCTTAAGTGAAGTCAAGGCAAGATTGACACGTGAAAACACAAGGGGGCAACGCATGGCTATTGTCGAACTAGCTGATAAAGACGCCCAGCAAATCCTGGCGAAGGGCAAAATTAAGATAGGTTGGGTGATTTGCAGGATACGGAGAAGAGCGATCCCTATCTGCTGCTTCAGATGCCTCGAATACGGACACACCGCGTATGGCTGTAGGGGACCCGACAGGAGATCTCTGTGCTACAAATGTGGTGAAACGGGGCACAAAAGGAAGGAGTGCACGAACGAGGCAAAATGCATTCTTTGCAAGGATGCTAAGCTAGCACCCGGTGACCTCAAACATGAGCCGGGGACAGGGAGATTCCGGGTTTTCAAGGAGGCCCTAGCTAAAGCCAAATCGATACTCAAATGATCCGTATCCTGCAGGTCAATTTGCATCGAAGCACAAACGCCCAGGACCTACTTGAGCAGTTTGCGAGGGATAAGAAAGCTGACCTCCTGTTGCTGAGCGAGCAACATCATAACAAGGACTTGCAAGCGTGGTACCCTGACAAAACTGGTACCTCGGCCATCTGGGTTCGAGACAGCGCCCGCCTTCAGGTGCAGGGCCATGGACGCGGGGATGGTTTTGTGTGGGTGCGGTGTTCAGGGATAACATATTTCAGTGTTTATCTGACGCCTAACGAGGCAATGCGATCCTTTCGAACAAAACTCGATGCCCTGGAGGACGCTGTCTCGAACACAGAGGGCCACATGCTGGTCGGGGGAGACTTCAACGCTAGAGCCATCGAATGGGGTATGCCACAATCCGACCCAAGGGGAAAGCAAATCTTGGACATGGCGGCCAGAACAGCGCTTTTTGTCCTAAATACTGGTAACACCCCTACTTTCCGCCGCTGGGGTTGCGTAAGAACCATACCCGATGTGACACTCGGTTCGGAGTCCCTGGTACCTAGAGTACACAACTGGCGAGTACTAGAGGACTACTCGGCTAGTGATCACCAGTATATAGCTGTTGAGATTCACGACGGTGCCACTCTGCGTGCATATACCCAAACTTCAACCCTCGGATGGAGGACTGGGAGGATGGACGTCGGGAAGTTCACTGACGCACTTACGGCAGGCGCACCGTTGCTGGGAGCTCCGCCAGGGAGTGGAGGGCCTACAGCCAAGGACTTGGTGAACTCAACTATGAGTACCATCATAGCTGCTTGCGAGTCTTCCATGCCCCGCCGGAGACCCCGACATGGTAAGCCTCCAGTATACTGGTGGTCAAACGAGATCGCCGAACAAAGAAGCGAGTGTCACAAACTTCGGCGAGAGGCCCAGCGGGCGCGAACACGGGAGGAGGCAGACACTAGGCTAGCAGCATACAGGTCTGGCAGGAAATATCTTCGCAGGCTTATTAACAAGAGCAAGGCCCGATGCTGGCAAGACCTCGTGGACGATGTAAATAGGGATCCGTGGGGCCTAGGTTACAAGCTGGTCATGGGGAAACTTGGTGCCCTACGGAAGCCTTGTATACATGACACGGAAAAGATGGACGCGATAGTGCGGGGACTCTTCCCCGCCCATCCCGTCCGTGTTGACGCTGTCCATGGTGAAACAGCAGTAGAGTGGCCACTCTTCACACAGCTGGAACTGGAGGAGGCAGTCCTCTCCCTGAAAGCGAGGAAGGCTCCAGGTCCAGATGGTGTTCCAGCTGAGGTTTTGCAGCTCGTCTATCACCATTGTCCTGACTTGCTGCTCAGCACATTCAACGCTTGCCTACGGGACGGGGTTTTCCCGGTACGATGGAAGGTGGCGAGGCTCGTGCTGGTCAGTAAGGGGAAGGGAAATCCCGAATCGCCGTCTGCATACCGCCCGTTATGCATGCTAGACACGGCTGGGAAAGTGCTAGAGAAACTCATCAAGGGAAGACTCACTGACGCGATTCGTGCTGCTGGGGACCTATCTCCTCAGCAGTACGGCTTTAGAACAGGACGTTCTACCATCGATGCGATTGCAGAGGTGGTGAACGCGGTCCAAAAGGCAGAGGCATATAGTCGCACCAAGCGACGGATCGTCCTGTTGGTGACACTCGACGTCAGGAATGCCTTCAACTTCACTAGATGGGTGGATATTCTGGATACGCTGGAAAACTCTTTTCAAGTTCCAGAATATCTAATGCGGCTTTTGAGGAACTGCCTAAAGGACCGAAGCCTGCTCTACGACACGACACAGGGCCAACGAAGGATGGAAATTACATCGGGTGTTGCCCAGGGATCTATCCTTGGTCCGGACCTGTGGAACGTGTCTTACGACGGGCTACTGAGACTTGAGATGCCAGATGAGTCGCGCTTGGTCGGCTATGCGGATGATGTTGCGGTTCTGGTCGCCGGACGCACCGTTGAACAAGCGCAACTTAGGCTAGATATGCTAATGCGCCGAGTGAGGGACTGGATGACTGCTCGCGGGCTCAATTTAGCACTGGAGAAAACCGAAGTGGTCATCTTGACAAAAAAGAGAATCCCTAGAGTAAGGATGATCAGTATTGGAGATATACAGATCGAATCGAAGCCAGCGGTGAAGTACCTGGGGCTACTGATCGACTCGAAGATGAGTTTCTCTGAGCAAATCAGGGCAACGGCTGAGAAGGCTGCTTCGGGAATATCGGCCCTGAGTCGACTTATGGCCAACGTAGGGGGACCCAGCCCATCAAGAAGACGCCTCTTGATGAGTGCGGTAGGGTCAGTGCTACTGTACGGAGCAGAGGTATGGGGCGACGCTCTCAGCAAGGAGGTATACCGAAAACGATTGGCACAGGTACAGAGAAGAGGAGCACTGAGAATTGCATCTTCGTATCCAACAGTCTCCGACTCGGCGGTGAGAGTGATTGCAGGCGTGATACCTGTCGCCCTCCTTGCTAGAGAATGCCGCGCTATTTACCTGCGCCGAAACGAGGATGCGAGGGAGATTGTTGTCCGCGAGGAGAGACAACGCTCGCTCAACGATTGGCAGCAGTCTTGGAGGAATCGCACGAAGAGAAGGTGGACTGCGCGCCTCATCCCGGATGTGAGACCGTGGCTAAATCGAAGGCATGGTGAGACTGACTTCTATCTGACCCAGCTTTTGAGCGGGCACGGGTGTTTTCAGTCTTACCTGCACAAGATCGGCAAGTCACGGTCTCCCGATTGTCGGTTTTGCCCAGGAGAGGAGGACAATGCCTGTCACACATTTTTGGCGTGTACCAAATGGGCCAGGCTGCGAAGGGAACTCTACAGGGAGACGGGAGAGCTCACCCCGGATAATATAGTTGCGGTGATGCTCGAATCGGTTGACAAATGGAACCAGGTGGCACATTATGCTCGGGCAGTCCTAAAAGATAAAAAGGACTCACAGCAGCCGGAGGCACTGGGGCTGGGGGATCGCTCTTCTGGCAATTCCTCTTCCCCTCTCCCCTCCCGTGAGGAAAGGGACTCCCCAACTTGAAGGCACCCCACGGCGTAACAAAGCGAGACCTGGCCCGAAGTAATGTGTCAAACGGTTCCAGGATAGGTTCTCAGATTGACAGGGGAAGTGTTTAGTGGGTAGTCCAAAGGTATCCTCCATGGGAGTCCCATACTGCCAGACTCGGCGGGCGTAAATGCCTTAACCTCCCTACCACAAAAATAAAACAAAAAAAAAAGGTCCACCCCTGACACATGCTACTCTTAATGCCCTAGCTCCGCACAATGATTACCCCTAGCTTCTCATGCTCTAGAGTATCGCTACTACTGCTCAACATACCTCAATGCTTCGGCCCAATCAACGTATCTCAATGACTAGGCTCAATCAATATATCTCAATGTCTAGGCCTAATCGTAAAAAATTAACATAGGGGTATTTAAGTGAAAAACTCTTAAATCAATCACAGCTCACAGAGATGACACAGTTTGATTGTTTTTGGAAAAAAAAACCAGCCAAACATTTCAATAACCATTCCAATACATCAAGAGCTTGAAGATGAATATTTTGAAACACGTGAAGACAAAATAATTCAATTTTTTCTATATATTTATATAGTGAACATCTGGATGAGCAGCTAACGTACTGAAAATTCACCACAAAATTGTGGACTCCAAATGTGCACAAGAACGGCAAGTAAATTCTGTAAAAAGTAATTTGTCTTCCACCAATCTTACCCTTAGACATTAAATAATACATTTTCCATGATAACGCGCTTTCCATCATGCAAAACCATCAAATCAGTCATGTGTACTATATAGATTGCAGAGAACTTAATGCTCTCAATTGAAGAAAGAAAATTGATTCCATTAAACGTTATCAGCGACATGAAAAATATTCCTTTACAGTTCTGCTCACCAAACCCACATACTCATTTTTTCTGGCATTTCTAATTTCCTCAAAATATTTGAATAACGAATTCCTTGCCTAATTCAGTATGGGTAGCAGACGGACGTTTGCTGAAGGAAACAAGGACGATTGCGTCGAGAAAAATCTCCTGTCAATTTGCTGGTAATTGGAAAATAAACGATACCGAAATAAAGTTGTATGTAGAACAGGACGAAATGTGCTATGCCACAGCTTTTGTTAACGAGAAAGACATAGCGAAAAAAAAAAATTGAAGCAGCTTCTTAAGGGAAACCTCCCTGTACACTTGATTTGTGCCAGCAAATGACAATGAATACATCGAAAAAACTTCTTCGCTGATTTCCTTCTGATGTCGAGGACTATGAGAAGTACTTGGGTTGCCAGAAATTGAGTTTACTACAAGCGAGATCCTCAGAATTTGCGTTATTTCAGCGTAAACGCTAATTGACGTTATCAGGAAAGTAATAATACAGTAAGGAAATTTGTTGCGAAAATTTAAATAATATAGTATGTAAGTTAGCTTCATTTGAAATCCTTAGAAAAGGGAGAATTGAAGAAAAGTAAATCAATAGCACAAAAATAATTCAAGGAACCCAATAAGTTGTTTTGTGTTTCTACCAAACAAGTGAATTGCAAATTGTTTATTCTCTGTCTCTCGATAATGAATTCAGGGTAATACAATTCACTTTGATGGAAAAAAAAACAATTACTCTCTCTTTTTCTAATCACTTTCACCCTTGATGAGTATATATATCTTCATACTCCCAAGCAATGCTTAAAAAACTGCAAATATCCTTTCAGCTAACGAGAAGAGAAAATACTTTGCACTAAATGCAAAGCGTGAAATTCACAATATCCTCAGCTTTCTTTGTATTTGAATGTAATATTAAGCAGGTTTGTAGGGAATGTTGTAACCCTGCATTCAATTCCTTTCACCCTCGCACCCAGTTAACCCTTTGATTATTCATGCAATTTCCGTCTCGTGTTGAATTACAATGCTTTGCTCTGTTAGTAGAGAACACAAAAACAGACACAAATAACCCTACTTAGAACAGAACGAAAGAAATTACACTTGGAAGGATTTTATATATTAGACTTAGTATTCAAGATGGTTTGTAATAGTTGACATTTTAGAGTGAATGTCAAGGTCAACGACAAGGATGGCAAAAACTTTTAATTAAACCAGACGCCGGCAACTGACCTTAATATTGATTTTTGTTTTCCTTGGAATAAAAAGCTCTTTTTCCAAATAAATTTAAATTGAAAGATAAATTTCTTTTGAGTGCTTACGTCCAATTTAGTTGCAACATAAACAAGAAACTCTGTTTTGGATGTTCACGTGGAATGATGAGCTCACATTTTATCTTCATAGCCCGAAAAAACGTTTTTCAATTTAAAATGGTACCCAAGTACTTAGGAAGATAAATCGCTATTTTGCGAAGCTGTGTGAAACGTACATAAATAATTAACTGTGGAGAGGGACATGTTGCAATTGAAACGCAGGATTATTGTTATACCATCGGAAATTTGATTTTGAAGGTTATGGTCGTGACAACTTCTTACTAAGTCTGTATGAATCAACAGGGCTGTGCAAATTAAGCCTGAACAATGCCTACAACGTGATTTGCGAATTATATAAAAAACCAACACACGCTTAAATGGTTCCGTACTAAAATACAAAACTGAATTAAAATCTCGACCTGTCTACCTATCCATCTGTCACAGCAATTTTCCACCGAAACTATAGTAGCTACAGTCATCGAATTTGGTACGTAGTTGAAAAGTTATGGCCTCATTAAACTTCAGGTGTCAAGATTTTTTTCAAAGATCGCTATAGGGGTTTCCCATTTGAGGACTTGACCCGATAAAATGAAAATATATTTTTAATTCTCATAACACTAACAATCATTATAACAGAAAAGCTTCAAAAATTAAAATAATATGAACAATTGTACAAACCAGCTGTAGTAATTGAACACCCCGCCTAGGCAAACTGTTCGAGGTACCTTCGCGAAAAGAAGCAATAATTATAATAATAAATTTTTTTTGTTAGGAGGTGAATACCATTTGCGCACTGAGTGTGGGACTCCCATACTTGCAAGAAGGCGACTGGACTACCCACTAAACACCTCCCCTGTCAACTTGAGAACCCAGCCTGAAACCGTTTGACACATTGCTTGGGGCCAGGTCTCGTTTTTTTACGCCATGAGGCGCCTTCAAGCTGGGGTTCCCTCTTCTAGCGGAAGGGGAGAGGGAAAGAGGAATTTCCAGACAAGCGATCCCCCAGCCTCAATGGACTGCCCGAGCATAATGTGCCACCTGGTTCCATTTGTCAACCGAATCGAGCATCACCGCGACTATATTTTCCGGGAGGAGCTCTCCCGTCTCCCTCTAGAGGTCTCCTGGCAGCCTGCTCCACTTTGTGCATACAAAAAACGTGTGGCAGGCACTGTCCTCCTCTCCTGGGTAAAACCGACAATCGGGGGACTGTGGCTTACGAATCTTGTGCAAGTAAGACTGAAAACATCCATGCCCACTCAAAACCTGGGTCAGATAGAACTCAGTCTCCCAATGCCTTCAATTGAGCCACGTGTAATTCAGCAAAGACTGCTGCCAATCAGTGAATGAGTGCTGTCTCTACTCGCGCTCCCTTTTCGACACAGGTAAATAGTGCGATGGTATCACGCTTGCAATAACACTCACCGTCAAATCAGAGACTATCGGATACAAAGATGCGATCCTCAGTGCTTTTCTTCTCTGTACCTGTACCAAGCGTTTTTGGTATACCTCCTTACTGAGAGCGTCACTCCATGCTTCTGCTCCGTACAGTAGCACTGACCCTACTCATCAAGAGGCGTCTTTTTAATGGACAGGTTACCTTTACGTTGGCCATAAGTCAACTCAGAGCTGATACTCCCGAAGCAGTTTTCTTGGCCGTTGCCCTGATTTGCTCAGAGAAACTCATCTTCGAGTCGATCAGCAGCCCCAGGTACCGCTGCCTTTGATTCGATCAGTATGTCTCCAATACTAATCATCCTTACTCTAGGGATTCTCTTTTTTGTCAAGATGACTACTTCAGTTTTCTGTCCGGACCAAGAATAGATCCCTGGGCAACACCCGATGTAACTTCCATCCTCGTTGGCCCTGTGTTATGTCGTAAAGCTGGCCGCATTAGATATTCGGAAATTTGAAAAGGCTTTTCCAGCGTATCCAGAATATCCACTTTTCTAGGGGAGTTGAAGGCGTTCTCGACGTCGAGTGTCACCCACAGCACGATCCGTCGGTTAGTGTGGTTATATGTCTCTGCCTTTTGGACAGCGCTCACCACCTCTGCAATCGCATCAATGGTGGAACATCCTGCTCTAAAGCCATACTGTCGAGGAGATAGGTCCCCAGCAGTGCAAATAGGCGTTGAATTGCATATTCAAGCCGCAAGTCAAGAAAATGGTGATAGACTAGTTGCAACACCTCAGCCGGAACACTATCTGGACCTGAAGCCTTCCTCGCTTTTAGTGTAAGGACTGACTCTTCCAGTTTCGGCTGTATGAAGAGTGGGCACTCGACTACTGTTTCACCATGGATAGCATCAACACGGGTGGGATGGGCAGTGAAGAGTGCTCGCGCTATCTCATCCGTCGTTTCTGCATATCATGCAAGTAACGTTTCCGTAGGGCACCAAGCTTCCATATAACTAGCTTCTAGCCAAAACCCCACGGATCCTTGTTCCCACTGTCCACTAGATCTTGCCAATAGCGAGCCTTGCTGTTGTTGATCAATTCGCGAAGGCATTTCCTGGCCGACTTATATGCTGCTACCCGGTTGCTTGTGACACTCCCTTCGTTTTTCAGCGATTTCAGTTGACCACCAGTACACTGGAGGCTTGCCTCACCGGGGTTTTTGACGGGGCACAGAAGAATTGCAAGCAGTTGTAATGATGCTCATGGTTGTATTGAGCTGCAAGTTCTTCCGTGCCTTGCGAATCCTCCTGCCGCGGGGCACCTGTTGTGAGCGCCTCGACGAACCTCTCGACGACCATCCTTTTGATGTTCCATCAAATTGTAGAGAACCGAGAGCACGGACGTCGGGAGACAACATCACTGATCTCAAGCAGAATGCACTGATGATTACTGGTTGAGTTGTCCTCTAGTATTAAGAACTCCAAGGTAAATGTTACGTCCAGTATAGTTCCTTCGGAGCCAATACGGCGGAAAGTCAGCGTACTTCCGGTATTTGGTACGACGAGCGTCGTCCTGGCCGTCATTTCTAGGATTCGTTTTCCCCACGGATCTATTTGAGGCGTTTCCCGTTCACTTGATCTAGCGGTGAAGTCTCCCCGAGCGAGCATGTTGCCGTCTGCGTTCAAGACAGTGCCCTACAAAGCATCAAGGTTGGCTTGGAAAGATGATATCCATTCGTTCGGCGTTAGGCACACAATTTAAAAAGGTGGGCGCAGAGCATCGGACCCACATGTAACCATCCTCTCAATCACAGCTATCCACCTGGAAATAACAGTTTCGAACAGATACATCAAGTTACCATGATGCAGAACTTTTATCATGGTGTTGCTCACTCAGCAGCAAAAAGTCGGCTTTCATGTCCCTCGCAAATTGCTCAAGAAGATTTTGGGCGGTTGAGCTGCGGTGTAGGTTTAGCTGCAGGATGTGGATCATCGAAGTGCTGATTTTGCCTTGGCTAGGGCTTCCTGGAAAATCTTACATTTTCCTGATCCAAAGACGTGCCCAAGATCCGGTCTTGGATCACCATCCTTACAAAGACTACAGTGTTCCTCATTCGTACATGCTTTTCTTTTATGTCCCATTTCACCGCATTTGTAACATAGGGAAAACTTATCGGGTACTTTGTGCAGTGTGACCATAGCTAAGGCATTTGGAGCATTGAAAAGGTGTTGCGCTTCACCAAATTCTACAGGCAACCCATCCTATTCGTATTTAGCCCTTCTTCAGAAATTGTTCGGCATCCTTTTCGGTCAAGTCAATTATGGCCATGCATTGGCTCCTATGGTTTTCTGGCTAGGAAGCTCCCTTTTGAAGGCCTCTACTGCTTAGGCCAGATCCGTGACGCTGTAAATGTCTCTTATTTCGATCATTGCCATCGACTCGAGCGAGGCTGTAGTTGCACTTTTGCCGAGAACTTTCTTTACTGCGTTGCAGAATACTTCCCTAAGCCGCTGCTCATAATTCGACCAGTATGTGGCCCAACCGCGTTGGTCGTACTGCTCTAATGGCAGCGTCGGTGCCTTCGAAGTTTACGTTTCCCCTGAGATCCCACAGCAACTCCGCATAGGATCAGCAATCTTGGGGTTTCACGAGCAATGCCTGCTGCCGTGATTTTCGTCAGGACTTCTTTCTCTCCTGTTTTACATCAGGTCTTTTCCTTATTGGGCGTCCTTGTGAAGTTCATTTTTCGGCTCCTTTTAATGCAATTTCTTCGCGGTTTTCTCTGTTACTTTTGTCAGCACTATTTGGAACTTCTGATGTGGCATTCCACTCCGATCACGTGCCTCTTCCTTTCTTCTTTTATCCCGATCTCTTTCAATTGGGCTAGATGCCATTCTTATATTGATTTTTAAGGGTGGAACAATTGGGCGTGCTCTTTAGACTTAGCTTTCAACGCACCTTTAGCCTTCTGTTCTTCTTCGGTGTTCTGGTCCTTCTTTTTAGCACTACAGTCCCTCTCGGGCCTTCGCTTAGAGATAGTTAGAGTATCTCATTTTCATGACCGTATTGATTTTTTCGGAAGTTGGTTTGGTCAGTACCATGCTCCCGGAAGTTGATTTGGTCAGTACCATGCTGTCGTCTCAGGACGGAACTTCATGGCGCCCCTCATATCGTCGGGTCCGTGGGAGTGGCGCTCCACAAAGAATGCTAGCCTCCAAGAGTGCTCCTGTCGACTGACATTCCGTCTGAAGGAATTTCCTCGGGTATGTGGGGGCAGAACTCCCACGCTTCCTCGCAGAGGCCGACATATTGAAGTTCTCCTCCAGAGCATACTTTTTAGGACTATTCTTTGCATTTTATGCGCTGAACCCATTTCTCTTTCAATCTACTGTTGGCAAAGGACTCTAGGCAACACAAATAGAAACAGTTTTCCTTCTCTTCATCATCACTTTAATTTTGCTTTTAATTTGTCTGCGTTTTATTCTCTTTTATTTTTTTGCTCTTAGTTTCCTTATCCTCACTCAAAACCCGTTTTTCATGCTTTTTACTTTTCTACTGGCTTCTATGGCAGTAATTTCGTTTTTGATGGGCGAGTCAGTGAGAACACCGGATTTGATCTTACGTCTGTTTGGTTGGTTGCCTTTTCTTGGAAGTGCTTTTGGCAATGGCCTGAGTGCTTTTGATGAAAATTTGGAGGCAACAGAGTCTGCGTGTACATGCTCTGGATCCTTAGATGTGGAGCCAACTGGTGTATTGGTGACAAAGTTGAACTCACATTCATTGACGTGTGAACTAAGCCTGTAAATTGGTTAGAGTTGTTTGCAGACGTAGCTCAATGAGGTAGTTTGAAGACAATTCGTACTCCGAAAGTGGGTAGTACTAATCGCGATCCATCTCTAGTAGTAAATGGTGTAGGGATGATAGTATAAGCATTACAGAATTGTCAGTGATGACAGGCACTTCGAACTGTTCAGCCGATATCATTGGGAGGTTTAGCCGAAAAATAATTTGGTCATCGACAATCGATCCCTTGTCGATCATAGTCTTGAATATTTTGACGATTTCGCCTGATTTGACTGGTTGGTGCAAGTATGAGGGAAGATCCTCCTTGATCTAGATCAACTCCTGACGTCACTTCCCTGGCTCAAGTTGTTATGGATTCAATTTTCCATGGTGAGTGTCAACAAGCATGTCGATGTGATTCGACTGTACCTTCTGGTAGTTATAAAGAAGTAATAGTAAATGCAAAGCTGAGGTTATAATGGTTTGCATAGCTTCTTGCTTCCATACTCGTATAGCCATTAGGCTGTTGATTCTCATAGCGCTACGTCTAGCAACTGCTCAACATACAATTGGGATTTCTCAGCGGTCCTTTCGGATTGCTTCTCATCATGCCTTAATAATTTGATTGGCGAAGACTGAGCGATCGGCCGTGTAGTCAATGATGATTCTTTGATTGCTTCGTTCACGGGTAGTGGGGCTAATTTGTGATTGTCGCACCCCAGGGTTCCAGCAGATGTTTAAAGATCCACCACTCTTATTAAGTTGTCCGGGCCTCGAATAAATCGTATGGTCCACCCCAACGGCCACTTCATCACCGAAATATTGTCTTCTTTTATGATCCCCAACATTCCCGGTCTTGCATTTTTCCACACTTGTTTCCACTTATGTTGTTGCTGCGCTTCTGCCAGATACTTAGACGACTATCGTTGCCAGAACTTATTTTTAATGTCGTTCACAAGTTTCTACCGTTTTAATAGAGTCATTGGCCTCAGTTGGGTACCAGGGTCAACATTTGAAGTCAAAGGTTCGCCAATCAAGAAATATCCAGGTGTCACAGCCGTCAAATCATTTGCATCTGCCGACATTGGGGTTAAGGGCCTCGAGTTGAAAGTCGCTTCGATTTCCACTATCAGAGTCTACAGTTTATCATATGTAAGAGAAGCTGTGGCTGTATTTCTAATTGAAAAGTACTTGGCGAACTTAACTGCAGCCTCCCAAAGTCCCTCAAAGGGGGACGATCGGTGGGGAATAAAATGAAAATCGATCCCCTTTGGAGGGTAGAAGTTGGTGATCTGTTGTTGACCCATTTCTGACAGAAGGTTATTTTTGAGCTCAATCAGCTTCCACAAAATTAGTTGCATTCGCATAATACAATCTGTGGCAATATCCTCTCTTCCCAATGAATCTCTTAGGAGCGTTCAGAAATGCCTCCATCTTCAAGTCTGGCACCAGTTCAAAGTGGGCAGCCTTCGTGGCAAAACAACATAACACCACCAGATAAGCCTTTTGCGGGAGTTTTCCTCTGACCCACAAGTGAATCCACAGCGGTTCCGCAAAATCTACACTCGTGTTTACAAATAGCCTTGGTGGTTACACCCGATAAATCTCCCTTGAGTTGGGTTATTAGCTTAGATTTGGTCCATGCGCATCTCACACACTTCTAGATTACTGATCTGGTGACGTTTTTACGTTTGATGGGCAAAAAGCTCTATCACCTGAAGACCACCGTGGAGAAATGCAAATCCTCCAAAATCAGCCCCGTGATGTAATGCGCGTAGGGCAAAATCATTGGGTGCTTAGCATCGTATGGTAAATCCGAAGCTTTCAGTCATTCGTCAACCCTCATCACTCCATGCTCATCCAAAAAGAGTCCAACACCAGACTCCGAGTGCATGTGCTCATGCCACTCCAAACAAGGGAGACCACGAACACCACCAAAGCCGCAAACAAGCCTGAAGTCGCCCAATCTACCAACTGGGGTCTGCTGGCTACATACTCACTATGGACCAGACGCTAAGGAATGCCGACCACTTTGCAGTCTTCGCAAACAAAAAACTAGAGTCGTCCACACTACAACAAGAATTAGCTGGCGTGTGCTCACTGCATCACCCATACATCCATGACAGCAGAAGTATCGGTGTGCTGTTAATCGACACCGGCGCCGACGTATTCGTTATTTCACTAACGATCCGAGATCGTAATAAGCCGAATCCTTGCACCCGCCTATTAGCTGCCAACGGTTCTGCTATTCACACTTATGGAACGCGGAAATTAACGTTGAATCTTGGGCTCTCAAAGTTGGTCAAGTGAACCTCAATCATCGCTGACGTCAGCTCACCGATCATCGGAACCGATCTACTCAAACATCATGGACTACTTGTGGATATTGGAGGAAGAAAACTTATCAAATGACTGATTGCGACTGAAGTGGAAGTGTAAGCTCCATCTAAGGACCAACCATCAACAATCTTCTCCAATCGTGCAACCATCAGAATCGGAAATACGCTGCAGTCCTGACAAACTACCCCGAAGTATCATTGACTGCGACTCACCACAACGTTAACTGCACGACGACGTATCACATCGTGACGAAGGACCCACCAGGCACGCCAAAACTCATCCGATAAACTCGCCACCGCGAAAGCTGAACTCAATAACTTGCTTCAACAAGGAATGTATCGTTCATAAAAGAGTGCATGAAGCAGCCCTCTGTACATGGTGCGAAAAGCCAACGGCAACTGGTGTGCTTGCGTGGACGTTCGTGTACTTAACGCTTGCACCATCTCGGATCGATACCCAATGGGGTGTCTGCAGAACTGCAATGTCACGTTGCAGAATATGAAGGCCTTTATTGTGATCAGATACCAGTCCAGCAGGATGACATCCCGAAGATGGCAATCATAACGCCTTTCGGACTTTACGAATTCGTCTATAAGACATTTGGCCTATGCAACGCAGGCCAGATCTTCCAACGCTTTATTATGAGGTGCTACGTGGACTCGACAACATATTCGTCTAGATGGATGACATGCTAGTGCTCCCACTGGAGCAGCAGACTTATCAACAGCATGTCGCAAAAGTGTCGGATCGTCTGCGCAAATATGGACTGACCATTAACATCCACAAGTCCTAATTTGGACAAAAGCAAGTTCATTTCTTGGAACACATAATTTCATCTGGTGAGTGGAAACCTTTGCCTGAGAAGATACAACGCATATCCACGATCCCGTTAATCTTGCAGTTGAAGTCATTCTTTGGTATGGTCAACTTTTACAGGCAATTTCTACCGTACGCTGCACAAAATCAACGCCCCCTTGAACAGAGTAGCGTTGGTCTACAGCAGCATTCGAGAGGTGCGAATCGTAGCTGAATAAGGTATCGTCACTCGCGCACCCCGGCTAGTCAGCTGCATGGCTCCTTTCTGTGGACGCTTCGGGCGGTGGTTTTGGAGCTGGTTTATATCAAACAACCATAACAGGAACAGAGCCTCTTGGATTTTTTTCATGCAAGGTAACCCGCACCCAGTGGCGCTAAAGCACCTACGACCGCCGAGGGCGATCCACAAAGCCATCAAGCACTTCCGCTGCATGTTGGAGGGCAGAGCGTTTATGGTGTTTTCGGATCACAAATAGCTAAAGTGCACGTTCTGTCAACGATCGGAGAAGGTATCACCGAGGCAACAACGTCATTTGGACTACATCTCACGGTCCACGGTTGACATCTCCCGCATTCTGGAACGGAATAGCTCTATTGCGAATTATTTGTCTCGCTTTAGCTCAACGAAACGATCCTGACCTCATGGCTTTGAGGGAGGACCAGACAAAACAACTCAAGAGGAAAAAACAGGAGCTGGCTGATTCTACCTCACCACTGCACTGCATCGTCACAATTGACAACCTCCGATCCTACGCACTGTGGTAGTTTAGGTCAGGAATCATGTAAATGACAATGAACTGGCCCACCGGGGTATGCTCATGACAAGATGACTAATAATCGACCGCTTCTTCTGGCTGGCCATGTATAAACTGCATGGCCTGCCAACGCAACAAGTTCGGACGTTACGTGAAGTCACCGATCCAACGTTGCACCCCGCCAGACGCCAGGTTCGAGCACCTAAATATTGACCTCAGTGGAATACTGTCCTCGAGCGATAATCACGGGTATTATCACCATCATCGACAGGTTCACTCGTTGGCCCGAGGCTGTTCGCTCCAGAGCATTACTGCCGAGACGAGAGCATTATTATCGAGGCACAAATCAATGCATGAATTAAGTGCTTTGAAGTTCCGGCAAGGATCAGTGCCGAGCTGGGACGCCAGTTTGAAAGCCAGATCTTTGCTGAGGTGACCCAGATTTTGGGAATTAACCACCTGCGGACAACCCGCTACCATCCTACCTCCAACAGAATCTTCGAGAGGTGGTATTGTACGTTCAAAACTGCCATCCGTTACCATGACACAGCCGAATGGACGAAAGCTTTTCCTCTCGTGCTTTGAAGCCTGCGCGCTGCGTTGAAAGAGTACATCGATGCCACACCCACCAACATGGTCTACGGCATCAGCTTACGGCTTCCCGGGAAACTCATCGCAGCCAAGCACCAATGACACGGATTCCTTGCACGTGCTATGAACGAGGGAACAAATTTCCTCGCCTTTCGTTTAGCGCTGTTTAGCGCCAGCAAAAGAAAGCCAAATGCTATGAACGAGCCGATTATCAACACCATGTAGCTCTTTAGCACTGATAAGCTTCATTATATGGATGAAGCGTTACACTTCGGGGATAGAATACAAAAGCAGGGGTATTTTCCCTAAGCTGGCCTTGATAGTATCGTTTAATGTCTCTCGCCATCAACAAACAAATTAGACGAAGCGGGGAAGAAAAGTTCCTGTTAATAAGAGGTTCCCGCCGTTTCAGTGATTTTTCCGGCGATCTAGAACAAAAGCTCAAGTTGAATCAATATTTTAAGTGCTTGAAGGAACTGTTGCTGAGGAGTCAATAACCACACGCGGTAAACTACGACGTCAAGGGCCGTTTATTTTCAAAGATAAAATAGATCAAAGAAGTCACTCCCGCAGTGCAATTGTGATAGGGGATTCGTTAAATGTTGAGGTGTTGGCTTAAGCCACGAACCTCTATCGACTTTCTAGCACTTAGCGCTGAGTAGTCACCGGCACTAACATGATCCCTATTTACAAGCCAGCAGCAAGATAGCCCCCTTCACTGTCCCTGTGGAAACATTCCGGGGAAGAGGATAATCGCCCTCATACTCTGGAGGTCCCCCGTACCAATGCCAGCTTGCCAGCATTCCAGCCTACCCGCTAACAACCAGTGCAGCGAGGCCCCATGGCATAATTGTACTCCCCCGTTCGGCACGGCCCAGGAGTTTAGAACAGGCGCTCCTAGTGAAAGCCTGAGTAGGACTCCGGCCTATCACCATACAGGAGTACCTCGCCAGGCAAAAGGCACCCCCGGACAGTGCAAGCCACACCAGCAAGCAGAAACGACAGCGTGAAGGACACAGAGAATGTAAACAGAAGTGGGCCCTTTTTCGAAGACGAGTTAAAGAGCTGCGCCGCAAAATGAAGAGAAAATCAAGGAGCAGATTCAGGCCAAAGAACTGCTTTTAAATAAATTCAGCTATTCCAAACTTTAACTGAGCGTTTGTTATTATACTTAAGAGGACAGAGAAGTTGAATTATTTCAGGTGCGTGGATCAAGTGAGGACTAGGTAAGTTGGTGCAGGATACTCCAGAAGTGACTGGCAGGACCCTGGCTAATTTTATAATAATTCTGGCTAATTTTATAATACACGACTTCAGGTCACACATGGCAAAATTGTGATCTAACGACGCTGCGCATCACACAGCCACCCCAACTTTCATACACCGAACATTAGGTACCAGCACGCATATCTTTGTACGTAACGACATCGCTGACGCTACCATATGGCGGTCCGTGCCCTGTACTGAGCAAGAAGGAAAAATACTACAAGATGAGTGTTAATGAACATTCAGCATCAATATCAATCGATATGCTAGAACCCGCATTCCTCACGCCTGAATCTAGTACACCGGCAAGGCCCCTCTCCAATGGATCGACGACAACCATCCGCAGTGGTCTCAACATCCGGCCACTCATACGATTCGAATAAAGGTATCAGTGGCTAAGCCACTGCCGGGAGAGTACTGTGGTGGCAAGACTCACGTTGAAACGCATAGTGAAACTTTTTGCATGAAATCAACATCGATGCCCGACAGCCACAAAAGCATCCCACAAACGCCAATGTTCAACCGCAAGAGAGATCAAGTTACAATTTTTTCGTGGCAACAATAAACCCATCAGATAGCGTCCACGTATGGATATCATACATGTACCCGGCGTCAACGTTTTCAGGGTTAAAGCACTGCTGATAAGCGCTTCAGGCAACGTGTTAAGCGGTCGCACATGGGCACATTCAGCCGTTTTAAAGGGAACGACCGGATGCAAAAGCGATGCAAGGTTGGCCAATGTGGGAACGAAAAAACCGTCTCTTTAGCGCGATGTATGAATAAATAGTTTCAGTGTGACAGTTGGTCGACGAGTTTTCTCGAATAAACACGCCTCATATAATTCCGTCACGAGTCACGAACGTGCAATTGAATCAGTTTGAATTTTATATATTATTGTTAGACCCTTGTAAAAAATATATTTTTGATACCTTTTTAAAAGACGCGTTTCAAATTTGAGGACCACAAGTCAAAAGTAAAGTTTTCCTTGCTAAAATGCTCTGTGATGAGTTTATTATTTTGTAGGCATAAAAAAAAGATAAAAGCGACGGTGGAGTAATAATGCCTCCATAGATTTTCACAACGCTTAACTAATAGTGGAATAATAACGTCTTTCGCTATTCTTGAAAACAATGTTGAATATGGTATGCCAAAGTACTTTTTTTTTCGTCTCGTATAAAAAACGACTTATAATTCCATCTTACTTTGATTCATTATATCAATTTAATCCTTTGCTGCGCTTCTATGCCCCGTCGTAGACCCTGGCACAGCAAGCCCCCAGTGTACTGGTGGTCTACTGAAATCGCTGAAAAGCGGAGAGAGCGTCACAAGCTTCGGCGTGAGGCTCAACGGGCGCGGAACCATGACGAGGCATGCAACCAGGTGGCAGCATATAAGTCGGCCAGGAAATGCCTTCGCAAACTGATCAACAACAGCAAGGCTCGCTGCTGGCAAGACCTAGTGGACAATGTGAACAAGGATCCGTGGGGCCTTGGCTACAAGCTGGTCATGGGGAAACTTGGTGCCCTACGAAAGCCTTGTATACATGACGCGGAAAAGATGGACGCGATAGTTCGGGGACTCTTCCCCGCCCATCCCGTCCGTGTTGACGCTGTCCATGGTGAAACAGCAGTAGAGTGCCCACTCTTCACACAGCTGGAACTGGAGGAGGCAGTCCTCTCCCTGAAAGTGAGGAAGGCTCCAGGTCCAGATGGTGTTCATGCTGAGATGTTGCAGCTCGTCTATCACCATTGTCCTGACTTGCTGCTCAGCACATTCAACGCTTGCCTACGGGACGGGGCTTTCCCGATACGATGGAAGGTGGCGAGGCTCGTGCTGATCAGCAAGGGGAAGGGAAATCCCGGATCGCCGTCTGCATACCGCCCGTTATGCATGCTAGACACGGCTGGGAAAGTGCTAGAGAAACTCATCAAGGGAAGACTCACTGACGCGATTCGTGCTGCTGGGGACCTATCTCCTCGCCAGTACGGCCTTAGAGCAGCACTTACTACCATTGATGCGATTGCAGAAGTGGTGAACGCGGTCCAAAAGGCAGAGGCATATAGTCGCTTCAAGCGACGGATTGTCCTAATGGTGACACTCGACGTCAGGAATGCCTTCAACTCCGCTAGATGGGTGGATATTCTGGAAACGCTGGAAAATTCTTTTCAAGTTCCAGAATATCTAATGCGGCTTGTGAGGAACTACCTAAAGGACCGAAGCCTGCTCTACGACACGACACAGGGGCAACGAAGGATGGAAATTACATCGGGTGTTACCCAGGGATCTATCCTTGGTCCGGACCTGTGGAACGTGTCTTACGACGGGCTACTGAGACTTGAGATGCCAGATGAGTCGCGCTTGGTCGGCTATGCGGATGATGTTGCGGCTCTGGTCGCTGGACGCACCGTTGAACAAGCGTAACTTAGGCTAGGTATGCTAATGCGCCGAGTGAGGGACTGGATGACTACTCGCGGGCTCAGTTTAGCACTGGAGAAAACCGAAGTGGTCATCTTGACAAAAAAGAGAATCCCTAGAGTAAGGATGATCAGTATTGGAGATATACAAATCGAATCGAAGCCAGCGGTGAAGTACCTGGGGGTACTGATCGACTCGAAGATGAGTTTCTCTGAGCAAATCAGGGCAACGGCTGAGAAGGCTACTTCGGGGATATCGGCCCTGAGTCGACTTATGGCCAACGTAGGGGGACCCAGCCCATCAAGAAGACGCCTCTTGATGAATGCTGTAGGGTCAGTGCTACTGTACGGAGCAGAGGTATGGGGCGACGCTCTCAGCAAGGAGGTATACCGAAAACGATTGGCGCACTGAGAATTGCATCTTCGTATCCAACAATCTCCGACCCGGTGGTGAGAGTGATTGCAGGCGTGATACCTGTCGCCCTCCTTGCTAGAGAGTGCCGCGCTATTTACCTGCGCCGAAACGAGAATGCGAGGGAGATGGTTGTCCGCGAGGAGAGACAACGCTCGCTTAACGATTGGCAACAGTCTTGGGGGAATTGCACGAAGGGAAAGTGGACTGCGCGCCTCATGCCTGATGTGAGACCGTGGCTAAATCGAAGGCATGGTGAGACTGACTTCTATCTGACCCAGCTTTTGAGCGGGCACGGGTGTTCTCAGTCCTACCTGCACAAGATTGGTAAGTCACGGTCTCCCGATTGTCGGTTTTGCCCAGGAGAGGAGAACAATGCCTGTCACACATTTTTTGCGTGTACAAAATGAGTCAGGCTGCGAAGCGAGCTCCACAGGGAGACGGGGGAGCGCACCCCGGATAAAATAGTTGTGGTGATGCTCGAATCGGTTGACAATTGGAACCAGGTGGCACATTATGCTCGGGCGGTCCTAAAATATAAAAGGGACTCACAGCAGCCGGAGGCGCTGGGGCTGGGGGATCGCTCTTCTGGCATTTCTTCTTCCCCTCTCCCCCCCCCCCCCCGCAAGGAAAGGGACTTCCTAGCTTGAAGGCGCCCCACGGCGTAACAAAACGAGACCTGGCCCGAAGTAATGTGTCAAACGGTTCCAGGCTAGGTTCTCAGATTGACAGGGGAGGTGTTTAGTGGGTAGTCCAAGGGTATCCTCCATGGGAGTCGCACACTGCTAGACTCGGCGGGCGTAAATGCCTTCACCTCCCTACCACAAAAAAAAATCCTTTATTTCAATTCTATCATAAACTTTCAATTTGTTCGAAGTAATAGAATTGATGTGCAATAGTTCAAGGAGCTTAGAAAAAGATCAAATAAATCATCAAAGAAAGAATAAATTGTCAAAACGTGTTGCATTTTTTTTTCACTTGCAAGAATAATGTCCAAAATTAAATAAAGTACATCGTCTGCAACTCCATGACTTCTGTAGAATATATAACGTACTTTTCTCTTATTCTTTTTATTTTTCGTTATTGAGACAAATGTACTTTCCCGATGTGCATTTTTGGACTTTGTTTGAAATTTTTCATTCTTCTCTCGAAATGCAGCATTTCTTTCGCATTTGCCTTTATTCCTTTATCTTAGTTTAACCCCCCCAAAGATATTTTGTAGATTGGAAGTCACATTTGATTCACTCGATTAAATTTGCATAAAGAACAGTCTACTGTAAGCTGTTGGAGAATTTATCGACTTTATTTTGAATCAACTTCCATCCCTGCAAGTCAAATTTGAATATTTTATCATTTGATTTGAACTTAAGGGAGTTATTGTGTTACCATCTCCATGATATCTTTTGTCTTTGATTCGGGGGATGTAAAGTTAAAGATGATGCTGATGGTGTGAGATTAGTTTAGATGAAATGAAGCAAGTTGTATTGTAGATACTATTCAAGGAATTGAAGTCCTCTTTCTGAATTTCACCCTTCTGTATCTTGAACTCTATTTTTATTGTATTTTATGGATTTGTGTAATGAATTTTTGAAACGTAGAAATTTTAAATAATTGAGATAAGCTAACAAACATTGTGATGGTAAAAAGGAAGCTAGAAAGGAGTTCCTATGAAGCAGTAAATTGAAGAGACCTCGTGTTGACTTTTCAGGAAATGAAACGAGTTTCTCTTGTAATTAAACAGTGGCTGAACAAAGGAGGTAGAATAAATAAAATGAATTCGATTGCAATGAATTTGTTTTAGATTTTACAACCAGGAGGACTTTGCAAAACCAAATTTATTACGCTCAAAACTATTGTGAATGGACAAGCTTTTAAAGAATTTTTGCTCGAAAGCTCCTCTACTTTGCCCTCGCCATCTTTACATCTCATGTAAATTCGTATGAAATCTTCTCCTGTATGTTAAGGACTGGAGTGATGGTCTGCTGCCTCATCGGAAGAGGATGTTAAGATCCGCCGAGATTGGCCTTGTCTGGGGACACGTGAATGCGCTGGCAGGCTAGCGTTGCGGTGTTGTGGGGTGGGTGCTTGCCCCCCGATCGACTGGTGTCGAGGCCGAGGTAACCTACTAAAGGTTCACATTGTTTGTTCAAAGAGCAAGTTGGGCCGAGCAAAAACGGATGGACTGGCGGAGATCTCGTCGTTACCGACGATTCTTATGGCTCACAAATAAGAGTGGGGCATCCAGATGGAGGTGGCGCCCCCTTGCACCCTCCTAACCGAACCAAGATCCAAACGTAGACGTGGCGATATATTTCCCATATGAGTGGAAAACTCATGCACACATAATTTGCATGAACTTTCCCATCAAAAGAGAAATATAGACGAATTATGTGATCGAATCACATAGCTCTATACCATAAAAAGGCACGCGTTTATATTTCTCTTTTGATGGGAAAGTTCATGCAAATTATGTTTGCATGAGTTTTCCCATCAAATGGGAAATATATGGCCACGTCTACGTTTGGATCTTGATCCCGTTATGTGCTCTCGAGTGTTGCGCTTGTATGGTGTTTTCATGGATGCGATGACCTAGAATCACTGCATCAGATTTGAAAGTGCAATCCCGAGTTAGCTGTAGAGCCCTGAGCCCGTGCAACGTCAATGAAGTCGTGTTATTGCTGCATACGATGTAAGCAATTATGCGATTCGTGAAGGTATAAACCCACTCGTTAGAATGTGGAATTTCCGTTCAAGAAAAGGAGGAAGACAACTCATTTAGGTGACACTCGGCAGCAGACAGCATTTCCTTTAGGACTATCGCCCCACACGTGCTCATGCTGGCTTTCTGTCGTACAGTGAATGAGACTTTCGGCAGATGTGGATGTTTGGCTGCATCAAGCAACAACCCGCATATTCCGCTTCACTCAATGGATAGTATAGATCGCGATGCCGACTGATGATCAGGTATGGCGAGGTAGGCAGTATAGCGATGAGGCGATTGTGTCTTTCAATTGGTATTGGCAGCACTCTATACAGTTCAAAGGTTGATGTACTAGCGGGCGGAGTCCTGACTTCAAACAGGATAAAGTCAGGCCATCTCTGATATATGTCATATCCGTAATTAGCTGTTGTTGTGAAAGCAGCAGCGGTTTGAGGTTCCCATGTTGACTATCCGTGACTTTGTCCTTAATGGATGATTGCATTCGCTGCAGCTCGAGTATGGTTAATGTCATGTGGAATGACAATGACGTGATCAAGCTTGTAACCTCTCCCTGATATTCCACTGGCTGAGGAGCCCTGACCTCATTGGAGAGTTTAACCAGCTATTACTTTGAATCTTTTCTGGGTCATTTGTTTGGTTTTTTTGAGGATATTCAATGTTGAGTTGATAATCGAAATATAGTTCTCAAGCAGAAAGTGCAGCACAGCTTTGATGGTTTAGGGCATCTGGTTGGCGTAATCATCATCCAGGATGCCAAATAAAGATCTAGATTTATCGCTCCTCTCTTGGTTCTGATCGTCAAGATCTGGTTCATGTTGGAAAGCAGATCTCTCCAGTGATGTAAATGTTCAATCAAGTGCGAGCAGTCAGTCTGATGGAGTTCACCATCACATAGCTGTTGCAATAAAGTCGTACCGTTCCGCAACATGACCAACTTCGTTCAATACTGTGCTAGATCATATTAGAAAAAAATCTTCCACTCACTTGACGACAAAAAGGCATGGTCCAATTTTTGAAAGCGCTGGTCTGGTTGAGTGCCAGTTAACGTCACCTTAATAGGATTGGTCATTACTGGAGGAATTAGCTGACAAGTCAACAGCAGTGATAAAATTGAAGTCCTCTTACTTGACTCTGGAAGACAGTTGTGCCTCCAGTTCAAGCACTGTTTCTTCGGATAGTGTGCCCTCCAGCACTGGTAGCGGAGCAAACCAACAAAGCGTAGATTTTTTTAACTGCAGCCACTCTAACGTCGCCTTCAGCTCCTTCGTAGGTTTGCACGATGCGTCCCATCAGTCATCTCATGATCGACAAATATTGCTCCAGGATGTTAGGATCATCTGACATCAGACTTAAGGGTCTCGAATTGAGGATGACCACCACCCCCACTGCCAGTGTATTCAGCTCCTTATAGGTGAGAGTAGCCGATGAAGCACCTTGGCGGAGCAAATTCTTGGCTGACTTGACCAGCATTTCCTATAATCCGCAAGAGTGATGTGCATGGGGTAGGAAGTGGAAATCTATTTCTTAGATACTGCATGAGCCGATCGCCTTATGCTGAGCCTCTACCAAGTAGAGCGATGAAGACAGTTCGCGCTGTTAGTTGTGCGCATCCACAAGGAAGCGTCGGTGCTGAGATCGCTCACCACCTTCAAATGGACGGCCTTGGTGGCAAAGCAGCAAAAGATAAAGATGTAACCTTTCTGCGGCTGCACCCCTCTGCTACGGTAATGTATTAGCATGAACCCACAAAAGTCGACTCCCGCGGTAATGAAAGGGCAGGCAGTTCGCAAACGAGCATCAGGTAGATTTCCAATAATTTGATCGAAAAGCTGTGGCCTTACTTGAATGCATCGCACGCACTGCCGCACAGTCGATCTTGCCAGCTATTTCCCTTTGATAGGCCAGAAACGTTGTCTTGTCATGGCGAGTAGTGCCGGAGCTCCAAGATGGCAGTTGTCGTGATGGATGCCTGTCATCAGCAACCTTATAAATGGATGCGTGTACGGCAGCAACATCAGACGCTTGGTCTGAAAACAGAACTGCAAAGCCCCCAGCCATTCGTCAACGTGCAAAATTCCGTCCAAATGCAGAAAAGGATTTAGCACTGACAGGGGGCTATTTTTGTTGACCTGCCTCTTGAATTGAATATCCTGTAAGTCCTCGCGACAGTTGTCCAGATGAATGCATTTCACAATGACTCCTAGGGCTTTGGAGAGTCCTTGGCCTGAGACTGCTGGATTGCGCACTTGGGGAGGCTAGGAGCTTGTTCTGCAATGTTCCACAAAATGTAGCACGTAGGCTACTACTTGTTGAAGCCTTTTGAATAAGTTGCCGTATTGACCTCGTCCACGAAATGAATGTTCGCCTTAGCTGTGGTTCGTTTTATTGCCTTGCTTTGTCGCCTTTACTCCAATTCACAGGATTCTTCATTACTGTTATCAGGCAGCCAGTCCGCCTTGAGTCTGCCCAAGAAAGATGGCCCATGTAATCATAGCTCGCAACCATCTAGTTCAGCTAGGGCTAAACCACATAGTCGCCATTGATTCAATCTTGACAGCAATTGAAGAGTCAAAACACGATTGGCAACAAAGGTGATGTAGGACGAGGCAGTAGAGTTGATCTAAGCTAACACAATTTCAGCATCAGACGATAAGACATGAAAGACATCTGATAAGTTGAGCACCATTTTAATTCACTTGGTTGGCTCCACTCTCAGCTTGATAGCACACAGCTCCAAGCGTGGAACCGTTAGCGCTCTGTTGTTCCTACCCTTGATTTAGCACCCAGCAACCTGACACTAACTTGACCAGTCCTTGATGTAGAGAGAAAGTATACTCCGGCACTTTATGTCTTCTCTGAAGCATCACAGAAAGTATGTAACTGCAACTGTACTGACTTCTCGCAGTCGCTAAAATTTTAGCGAAAACGAACCTTCCCAAATGATGGTAGCTCACTGTGAAACTGAGCCGACTGCGTATGTATCCCGGCTGGCAAAGCAGCATCTCAGTCCAGCTCCAGTCACCATAACGCCTGTAGAAACGACTTGGCGGTCACAATAACTGGTGCCAAGATACCCTATGGGTCGAACATCCTGGCGATATCTGAAGTAATCGTCCTTTTTGTGAATTTTACCTCAGCAAGATCTGCCTTCGGAAGCCGAATTACTCCCAAAATTTTAATGTATTCCTCTGATAGATTACTGAAGTCCAGTTGGAACTGCATGTCCCCAGCCTTGATGAGTTGCAGAAGGCTGGGATGATTTGCGCACCACTTGTGAAAATGCATGCCGGCACTTGCGAGTATCCTGCACAGCTCACCCCGCTTCTGAGTAGCCTCAGTGAAAGTATCGGCCTCGGTCATCACGTCATCAATGTAAAAGTCAATCTGCAATGCTCTGCTGCCCAAAGTCGCATGATGCCGCTATCTTTGAGCTAGGATTTAAAGCCACTTCGTTGCTAGATACGTGACAAACGTTGTATCGTACGTCATGGCCTTTAAATGATAATATTGTCAAGGCTGAAATAGATTAGTTCTCTAAACTACTACATGAAACTTGTGATGGTCGGGCTAAAGCAATATTTGCCAACACATTTTTTCAAGGGCGGCCGTGAAGACGAAGCATGGCATACGAAAGTGGAGCAGAATTGCGAACAGATCCTCCTGAATCATTGGCCCGGTATGTAGAATGTCATTCGGGGAAACGTTCGTGAACGTTTAACTAGACGCGTCAAAGAACACTCTCAATCAGGTAGCACTACTATCCGACTTCAGAACGCAGTCGTGCAGCAGAAAATAATGTGCTTCTTTGTTTCCTGACCACGTAATTTCTTCCATGTGCCCAAGCTGCTCGTACTTGTCCATAAATTCCGCGTACTGTAGCTTCAGTTCGGGATTTCTTTCCAGTCTACGTTTTCTTGCAAGGAATCTACGTATGGCAACGTCCTGCGATTTTGGGATCTTCGTTGATAGAATGTCGAACCAAGGAACCCGTCATACTTCCGTTGCGCTGTTTGAGTAAACTGTGCTTCGCAAGCCCTTGCAGTTACTGTAAGTTGAGCCTGGCATTTCTTCTACCTCCCAAAAATATTTAATAATCTCGCACAATTTGGTGTCTTCTGCCAGTATTCCACATGTTACTGATGAAGTTTGAGGTGTGCCATCCTTTTCTAATACAATCCAACCGAGCAGTGTGTTCTGGAGCACTGGAAGTTTGGGTCCCAATTTTATTTTCCCGATGACCAAGATTTCGTAAAAATGTTCAGCGCTCAATCTGTCGATCCTGCCAGTCTTTTAAAAGCTGAGATCTGCCAGCTTGATATTTTTGGGAATGAACCATTGGGGCACGTTCAGCTATTGGTCGGGTTGCGGTGAGATTATATTGTCTAGCACATGCGCCTTTGATTTCCTGGCATCTCCAGTCAGTCAAAACCGCAGACCAATACTCACTGTTCCCTAAGCTCTCTCAGTTGTGCCATCGACCCTTTCAATGAGGGTTGAATTTTGTATTGGATTCAGCCCCAGTCTTTGAACGGTATGCATTGGTATTAAATTAATCTAGGAGCCTGGATCCAGATTCAGCCCCAGGCTTTAAATGGTCTGTATTATTATTGAATTAATCTAGGAGCCTGGATCCAGCATGGCTTGAACTTCCATAGCCTTTCTATTATTACCAATCAGCTTGAAAACAGCTGTACTCAGGAGTACATATCCCTTCGTACGTGGATTAGACACTGTAGTCAGAGAGAGAGAGAGAGAGAGAGCCAGGCGCCTCCACTGGACGCTTGCCATCCTGTTGGTGTGCAGATTTGTTTGGAAGAGTCACCTTAGCTGGTTTAAAATTGGCCTCTCAACCTAAATGCAGCAGGCTGTTATATTTCTTGGAGCAGTTTCTGCATCCTCTGACGGAGAATTTGGCGGATTTGTTTCCTTCCCGAAGACAATAGGCATAACGTTTTTTGGCTTGGAAAAATTTCAATCGTTGAGCGGCATTGAGCTTGAACAATTTTGGACAGTAGGAGACAGGATGCGTCTGCTGGCACATGAGGCATGAAGAAGCCACAACGGTGGTTTTGAGTGCCTTCTTTCGGTTGTCCTGTGTATTTGATTGATGTCCAAGAATTGCAAAAAAATCTTGAGCATAGGCGTTTTTTGAGGACTGAACAAGAACTGCTCATAAAGCACGTGAGTGGTCGTGTCTAGCCTTTTTGTCTGCACGTACAAAAGCAAGTGATCCCAATCATTGGTAGCAACTTAAAAATTTCCAGTCCCCAGATGAAGTCTTGAGTTGTGTGGAGTAAAGATTTCACAGCAGAGGCCAACGGCTTCTCACCAAAATGGCAGGACTGTCCCAACAATCTATCGATGAGTGCAGCGACCAAGAGCCGTCGATTGTCATAACGCTCCTTTAATGTCGTCTATGCTGCTTCATAGTTCTCTTCTGATAGGGAAAAATTCATAATCCAAAGCTAAAGTTCTCCAGTAAGATTCGCTTAAAGATACCATAATTTCTGGCAGTTGGATATGGGCTAATTATGCACCATTAGTTCAAATACATTCTGAAAATGCCGCCACGGCATTCTCCATCGAATTTCAGTGGTGTGATTTAGGGAAGATACAGTTTGGAGCTCCTTAAGTGGAGCGTAGGTGTTCCGGGCGTGATGTTGCATTCATCTAATCTGGTCTCCAGCCGTGCCAGCCAGTCCTGAGCAACTTCCTCTAAGGTGGCATGCTGCTCATGGTTGAAGCCCAATTTTTCAGGATCACCACTGAACTCGCAAAGCTGATAATATTGCTCCTCTAATTGAGCCCAGCTTAATTGGACTGAGATAATCTTGCTCTTACATCACCGACATGAGCGCTACGGGCAATTCAAGTGGGAGACCAAACGGAGAAGGCCATGTGCCATCACTTTATAACGTTGAAGAATCTTGGAGATGGCTGTATCACTGTATCTATCATGGCATATCTGTCAGTTTCAATCGACTAATATCATCCGTGGAGCGCACGCCTACTTGCTCGGATGAGCCACTAGTATACTTCTTGAGGTATTTCAGTACCAAAATTCACTCAGAAAAGTGGCGCTGAATTTCGATGAAATAGGCCTGCGTAGTCTCATACACCTGAGCTGTGAAGTAGCTATGCGATAGCAGCACATCTGGTAGTGCCCGTATTTGATAATCGACCTTCTCGAGGCCGTCCCACATGGACTCAAGCCGCCAAAATTGCTCCTGAAAATATTCTGCCCCTTGTTTTTGAGAAGTCGGGTCGTTTTTATACCTCAAGATAATAATGTCGAATTCTTTGGACAGCGACTTTTGTCGTTCCGATAGTTTCTCCATTGTTGAAAACTCAACTGAACCGGAAAAAAATGTCATGGGCACACCACCGCAGCACACCTACTGCTCCATTGACAAACAAGCGGACGCCTTTCACCTACACTACCACAAACTCAAAAAAAACGCTTGGCCAAAATGTGCCAGAATTTCCTGGATATCACTAATCGATATTTTCCAATAGACGCAATTGATATTGCCAATCGAAACCATATCCGGGTGGGGCATCCAAAATGTCAGTGTCAGGACTCCTTTGTTCCAATAAATTAAAATTAAATTGGACCTTATTTTAATTAGCGAGTGATTATATCCAAATCGAATTGCACAATACACTGATCGACCTTGAAGATTGGGCAATTATCTAAATGACGCGTGTATTTATACTGTATTTCAGAGTCTTGCTTACCATAATTTCTTAAATTTTTGATCGGAAAATATATGACCACTACAAACGTGTTTAAGTATAATGGTGCCAGTCTCCTAAGTGAAAAAACCACTTATTCTTCACCCGGACCATCATTGGCTCACTAAATGTTATAAATTAGCGCAATCGAAAGATTTGTATGCTTCTCAATTAAGTTAATTTTCCCTTACCGCGATTCAATGAGTCCACATGACAGCAGATAATTGACTGCCACTAAAAATCTCATATCTCCAACTTATGCCAGAACTGCACACGCATGCACGGACGGTTCCGCGATTCGGGCTGACTGTGCGTGCATGTACATTGATCATATGCAGACTATATCGTGATGTGATCATAATATCATTTGCAATGCGCAACGCATGCCCATATGTACATGTGCATGCTGACAGCGCATTTCACGATCAGTGGCCATAAAACCGATACGGGCAATGGAATGTTCGTATCGGTTCAACGACAAATGTGCACATGTGGAAACGGTACGAGTATTCCATTGCTCATATCGGCTTCATGACCACACATCATGAAATTGGCTGTCATGATGTGTTCGTGCATTCACATGTACACATATGCATGCGTTGCACAAAGCAAATATGTGATATGGTCTGCATATGATCAGTGCACATACGCGCATGGTCAGCCAAAATCGTTGAGCCGTTCTTGCGTGCGTGTGCACTTTTGGCATGAGTTGGAGATATGATATTTTTTAGTGGCAGTCAGTTATCGGTTGTGTCTCCATAGAATTTTGGTTAGGAAGAATTGACTTAAGTGTGAAGCATCCAAACCTGCTTTGCTCCACATACTCATATATTACGAAAACACCCTGTACGAACTCACCACCTAAAACTACCCACCCTGTAGCAACTTGACATTGAGGGAGCATATGGTTTCTATGCGTGTGCTGACAAAAGTGTGAAAGCGACCCGCGTTGGATGAAGTCGGAATAAATACGAATCTAGTTAGTACTTATCGTTTATTAATTGAAGTTTGATGATTAAAGTTTTATTTAGAGCAAAAGTGCCTTTATTCTTAATAGTAATATTCTTGACAATTACATAAAGGATTTTTCGTTGAAATTGGCGTGAGTTACAACGTCTGCTCCGTCGAGCCCGGTACTCCTAGCATCCGGTGTGGAGAATAATTTCATAGTTGACAAATTAACTTAGATCCACCAGCTGTGCATTAAAAAATGACATGCATTATTGTGTGCATACTCGTAACTGTACTCAAAGGTGGTAGTAGTTTGTAAAATTCACGCTATACGCGTTTTGATAGTTAAAGTTGGCTAGCTCTCGCATTCATCGTTTGCTTTTCTGCTGTCACGCATGCATTTTTCGGTTACTCGAACACACATTCCCTTTCGCCGGTGTGCGTACATAGTTTCATTGGGTTTTGCTACAATTCTTTTCCGCGGACACCGTCGCGTTTGGTCTTTTGGTGTGTGGATGTGCATTTCGCCTGTCACACTTAAGTTTGTCAGTCGCTTGAGCACACATTCCCTTTCGCCGGTGTGCGTACATAGTTTCATTGACTTTTGCTGCAATTCTTTTTCGTTGAAGCCGTCGCGTTTGTCTTTTACTGCACGAATGTACATTTTTGCTGAGTTTGTCGGTCGCTCAAGTTCACATTCCTTTTCGCTGGCGTACGTGAATGGTTTCATTATCTGCGGTTGCTATTATTAAGATTTGTTTTCCATTGAAGTCCGCGCGTTTGTCCTCTGCTTCGTGAATGTGCATTTGATAGGATCCAAAACATGACGAATCATTTAAAATCATTGGTCGTTCTGCAGCGCAAAGAGATTGAACTTTTGAGTCGCACTTTTGTCAATTACAAAAAGAACGGTATGTGACAATCCAAAGTGCAACGACCTCCAGACTCAAGGGGCTAGAGGAAAAGTGGACCGCTATCCCATTAAGACACCAAGGCTTATCCAACGGGGTAAATCAATCTGAAATTGACGACACAAATGACAAAGAAATCGAGAAATACTTCACAGACGATGATTTTAGCACCTGAAGAAGTATTTATCGGCGAGCAAAGAAAATTTCTTGACGCTCTAGAAACGTTCAGCCCGCTGGCCAGTCAGCATAATACGACATCGACATGTAGTACATCTACATATGTAATGGTACAACGATAGCTTCCTGCTATGAAATTTCCGTACTTTTCTGGTAAATATGCGGATTGGTCATCTTTCAAGGATCTTTTTGAAGCCATCATTAGAGATATTGAGAGATTGCAATGTCTCAAAGCATGCTTAACTGATAATGCTACGAAGCTGATCAAAAATATTTCAGTTACAGATGAACATTACATACGGGCCTGGAATTAACTGAAATCACGTTACCACAATAGAATGTTTATTGTAAACGCATGCTTGAATGTGCTTTTTCAGATAAGGCCGCTCACCAAGGATAGTTAATCGGAGCTGTAAGCTCTACGAGATACTATTGCTGACGCAATAGAGATGTTGCAATCGCTGGGAAGGCGAAGGGGTGATGTATTGGTATACATCACGGTACAACGACTGGATGCACGCTCTCGTCGTGACTAGACAGAATTAGGCGACTCAATAGAGCCTTCAACTTACAAGCAAGTACATACGTTTCTCACAACAAAGGTACAAGCTCTCGAAGCAATCGAGCATAGCCACGATACACTCTTCACCTCCACGACACAAAATCATTCACCGCAAGAAAATGCAACCCGACAAAAGAAAAACAATGCCGATAAGGTTGATGTACACAATACTGTTGAAACAAGAAAGGGAAGTTGCACATATTGCAAGCAACAACACTATGTAATGAGTTACGAAGCCTTCAAATGGCTTGAGGCATGTAAATGACACGAATTAGCCTCATCTAATAAATTATGCTACAACTGCTTAGGCTTACACGCTGTACAGGATTGTAGCTCTTTGCATCGTTGTAAAGAATACCAAGGAAAACATTAAGTCGTTTTTCTTACCACATCATGGAGTATTAAATCAACAAGGTGGGAAAACAAAAATCAGACTCGTCTTCAATGGCTCAGTGAAACTTAGTGGTAAAATTTAAAACTCCAAGACGTCGTGCAACAATGGAGAAGGTAGCAATTCATCTGGAGTGGCAATATAGTGAAGATATTTCACCAAATCCGTATTGATCTCATGGACCAAAATTATACGATAATTTTTTGGCGAAACACTCCAGCGGAATTAATGTAATGTATCAAATTAAGCACAGTCACATACGGCTTGGTTTGCACACCGTACCAAGCTCTACGCACTGTGGGACAATTCGCAACAGACGAAAGAGAACATATTCCAACCGCCGTCTCCATACTTGAGCAGGACACATACGTGGACGATGCTTTCGGAGGAGCTGATACGTTATAAGAGGTTCAATACAAGAAGAAGGAGTTGGCAAAGCTGGTCTTGGCGAGTGGTTCCGCTCTAAGTGGACGGCAATTAATCCATAGCTTTTGGCTAGACACACGACAACTACGCCAGATACAGTACCTTTAGACAAGGAGGAAGACCATAATGTGCTTGGAATTTCATGGAAGATCTCGACCAATCTATTCATATTTGACGTACATCGGAAACTCTAAGAAGGTGCAATAACAAAATGCATGGTTTTATCGTGGTTCCGCTCTAAGTGGACGGCAATTAATCCACAACTTTTGGCTAGACAAACGACAACTACGCCAGATACAGTACCTTTAGACAAGGAGGAAGACCATAATGTGCTTGGAATTTCATGGAATCTCTCGACCAATCTATTCGTATTTGACGTATATCGAAAACTCTAAGAAGGTGCAATAACAAAATGCATGGTTTTATCGTGCACGGCACGTTTATACGATCTTGAAAGATGGGGATTACCTTGTACTATTAGATTCAAAATTTTCCTCCAATCATTGTAGCATTTGAAGCTCATTGGGATGAAGGGCTACCAACGCACTACCAAACACACTGGCGCGTGCTCGTTTCTGATATACCAACTTTGCCAAAACTTTTGATAGCTCGTTGAATAGGTACCCTGTCTGATTCAAAATTGAGCTTCAAGGTTTTTTGGACGCGTCAGAGGAAGCAATGGCAACAGTAGTTTACGCACGCGTAATCAGAAGAAACTTACCTTCTTTACGCACGCTGCTTATTACAAAAGTCATAGTATCACCAATCAAACAAGTATCACTACTACGTTTGGAGTTGTACGCTGCTACAGTACTTGCCAAATTAGTAAAAAATCAAGCCGAGATCTTAAACCTTAAGGATGCACCGAAATTTCTATGGCCCGATTCAACGATAACGCTATCGTGAATGCAAGGACAATCTTCTCGGTGGAGCACTTAGGTGGCCAACCGAGTTTCCCAAATCCAAATGACATTGCCAGACGTGGTGTGGCTCCACGTTTCCAGTAAAACCAACCCTGCTGATATAGCTTTCAGAGGCTTTTCCGCCGCAGACATATTGTAAGCCGACTCATGGACCAACGGCCCCCACTTTCTACGAAACTCCATATCAGGCCTTGCTACAAGTAGCAACTTTACCCCTTTAACAAATTGTCCAGAGGAATGTTGTCAAGCACATGCAGCAAAAATAAGGGAGATACAATAAATGGATCTCCTGAAGCGTTACTCTCAATTTCACAAGCTGTTAAAAGTAGCAGCTCGTTTTTTGCAATTTATTGAGAACTCTAGAAAACCTCATGAACCACGAGAGACTTGAGGGAATTGGAAAACACAAAATGGATTCTCTCTCGAAAAACTCTACGCCAAAGTACCAGTACTTATACCCTACGATATCAAAATTGCATTGGAGATTTGGATTAAAAGAACACAAGAGTTATACTTCACACAAGAAATCTCGCTATTAAAAAAAGGTGTAGCACTGCAAAAAACCAATCCACTCTTTCATCTTAGTCCAATCTTAGATACACAGAACTTCATCCGAGCAGGTGGACGGTTACGTCATTCACGATAAGAGTAAATGCTACCACAGCTTTTCTGTACAGTGGAGTAGACTACGCAGGACGGATTATTTTGCGTTTTTCAAAGGGAAGAGGCGCAAAGTCGTACAAAGAATATATCGTAGTGTTTATTTGTTTCACTACTATAGCGTTAAATCTGGAAGCCGCGTCTGGCTACGGTTCCCAAGAATTCATTTCCGTTTATCGCTGCTTCACTGCGAGGTGTGGCATTTGCGCAACACTGACAAGCGAATCTGGAACCAACCTTATCGGAGCCAACAAAGAGTTCCGACAATTGTTCGACCAAGCTTCAACCTCCAGTCATGAAATTGTGGCGAGTCCAGCACTGACACAAATAACGCCACCAGCAATGCGAACACATTGAAGGAAACAAATTCTAACCCCAAGAGAAGGTTGGCATTGGATTTAGTCTACCGCAAAACGGACGCAACAACGCATCGACAACCAACATTGCATCATCCATACATTCGTTTATATGATGTTCATTAAGTTTGGAGGCGAATAAACTTGTATTTTATGAGAAATGGAATTACATTTCGCACGATAAAAAGTTGTTCTGTCTCCAAACGAAAGCCCACAAAATCACTCAGCTGCTGCTCAAGGATGGCTCAGAATGGCGCTTCAATCCTCTTTGTACTCCGCATTTCGGAGAAATGTGGAAATCTGCATTCAAGTCGGTGAAATTTCACTTGAAACATTTATTAATTGAAGTTTGTTGATTAAAATTTTATCAAGAGTAAAAGTGCTTTTATCCTCGGTAGTTCTATTCTTGGCAATTACATAAAGGATTTGTCGTTGACATTGGCGTGAGTTACAACACATATGTGTTCGAATATCTGAAATATTTGGTCATCAGAAAACGTATTCTGTCTGTTGCCAGTCGCATCACGAAATGTTTGATGAAATATTATATGATTTGTAAACATTTTCGGTTGATGAAAGCGAAACTTGGTGCTGTTACGAAATGGTTGCTTATGAATCCCTCTGGTATATGTAGAGTTGGGCTGGGCTGGTTCAATTTAATATAAATTCCTATGCAGATATCAATAACTGTTTTGATATCAGAAATAATCCTTGTTAAAGAGCAATGTCAATCATCCTTAAGCCCATAACTACCTAGATCCTTACCTTACCCTACCGGTTACATTCACATCGTAAAACTTAATCCAATCATCGCCTAACCTTGCCATAATTTGTCACTATTAATCAAACTCCTTAGAACCATCTATCAAAAGGAAGTCTTCTATTTCTTACCCCAATGCCGGTCCGAAATTCACCCTAATTGATACTTATCCATTCTGGTCACATTTACGAAAATCATTCTAAATGCATTTCGCATTTCCAAATACCCTGGGCACAATTTTAAAACGTTTTCGTTTTGTTTGTTAGTAATTGCAATAATTGTTTTGCTGCCAAAGGATATTGCGGAATAACAGCCGTTGGAAGGATGCACTCATCATTTTCTAGTCTACAAGTACACATCGATAAATTCAAGTGAATCAATCATGATTTTGTAATAGCTCTAAATGGGGTTCAACTAGGCAATGCACACAGTGGAAACGTTTAAGGACGAGTACACGCTACTATGCCTCAACAACTGCAATTAATGGGAGCTTAAATTAGAAATGAGTGAGTAGGTACATAAACGATTAAGCATTTGATTCGATGATGATGGTGGTTTACTTAGATTAAAGTCATTAGTTTGAATGAAATTTCAGAATATTTCATAAATGACTGCCATTTTAAATTTCAGCGATTAGATTGTTTGTACTTTAAATTGCGATTAAAAATTTGTGAACCATAGTTGAAGGATTGAAATAGGGTTTTCATCGCTTGAATAGAAATTTGAGGGATATATATAAGCGAAAAATTTGAAAAAATCATGAAATTCCCAAACGTTAAATTTCAATACGTAATATTACTGAAAAAGAAAATTACGAAAGGAAGGACATCACGTATATACTGAAATTTATTTTAATATTATCTTTAACTCAATTTAACCTTTTTCTTTGCTCACTGGCTACGTTATTTTAAATATGAATAATTACCACTGCACCGGAATCCTTATCTGTTTGCATTAATGTGTTGAACAGGAAAGCCAACTAAACTCCTGCTGCTGACATTAGATTGCAAAAAGTTAAGGTACTTTCTCATAGAAGTCAGGAGAAAAAATCTTGGGTAAATAATTCCAGCCACAGATATGGAGATAAGGGTAGAAGTTACACGCAAATACCTGGAAAAAAATACTGCAAAAATTCTAGGATGGAAAGGAGCTTCCTTTCCATCCTAGAAGGATGTTCAGTGAGAACATCCTGTCAGGAGCTGTTGTTTTTAATTCATTCTCATGATGTTGATTTATAGCTGCATGAATATTTTCAAAATTTCAAGATCGTGAGTAAAATATTATGATGATATTATTCAAAAAGGATTCAGAAGGAGAATGAATTGTTTTGTATTCAGACGTCGGGCTCGAGGTTCAAGTTCATGGGTGATTGCGATGACATGGACCCAAATTTAATTTATATTAATATTTTTGGTGAAAAATAATCAAGGAGATAGCGTAACGTAGAACAAATTAAATAGCATATGCCCTGTAAATATTTTTCAATCCTAGAGGAGTTAGGAAATAAAGGAATGACATAAATACAAGACAAAAAGATGAAACATATGTTTTTTTAAATAGCTTGTACTCAGTGACGAGTGAAGGTACAAACTTTTGCTCCTTTACGTTTTCCTCGTATAACAGTATTCCTCTTCTTTCCTCTTTTCCCATAGCTCCTCCCTCAACTATCTCCTCCATTGTCACGAATCGTCTCCAAGTCGAGTCTATTATCAATTCCATTGATCCTAATGTTGGCCTGCGGCAGGATGGCATCCCTTAAATCTTTTTGAAGTCATTAGCTTCTTCAATTATCTTCCCAGTTTCCTTGCTTTGTAACTTAAGTCTGTCAACTGGTCTCATTCCAAATTGCTGGAAGATTTCCAATGTTATTCCTAAACACAAGGTCGGGGATCAGACCGCAGTAGCAAACCATTGCCCCATTTCAAAACATTCCTCCTCTCCTAAAATATTAACATGTATTGTCCACAAAGAGCTTTACTTATCACTTCATTCCCAAACAGTTCCAGAAGATCATGGCTTTGTTTCAAACCACTCTGTCACTTCTAACCTCTTAGAATTTACTGATACTGTAGCTTCAGTCCTAAATCCTTCAGTGAACGTTATTTACACGGACTTTTCTAACGCGTTTGACACTGTCAATCATGAGATCCTAATTGGAAAATTGCAGAATTATGGTGTGCCTGGTTCCGTCGTGTCATGGCTGATTTCCTATCTAGCTACTAGAAACTGTAAGGTAGTCATTGAAGATGCAGTGTCTATGCCGTTTCATCCTAATTCCCTCAAGGTTCCGTCTTGGGTCATTTTCTTTTCACAATTTTCATTAATGATCTCCCTTCAGCGCTAACTTCGACTTGTCTCTTATTTGCCGATGACTTGAAATTGTTAGAGTTATTAGTTCCTCTACTGACTACTAAACTCTTCAAAATGATCTGACCTCTTTGTCTTCCTGGTGTACTTTCAACCATGGTGCACATTTATATATATGTTCCGAAATGCCATGAAATATCGTTCACCTTAAAGAAATCCCTAATAACCCATCTTTGTATCCTAAATCCCTTTTAAGGGTGTGGACCGGGTGAAAGATCTATGGGTCATATTTGACCTAAAAGCTCAAATTTGACTTTCACATTTTAAATCTAGTGTCTAGAGCTTCTCATCCCTCTGGATTTGTTCTAGTCTTAGACACACTGTTGTGGATTCCAGCCGCAACGGCATTCTACCATTCACAACTTCAATTACCTATTTACCATCTTCACCTAATTTTGGGCACCCGGACCTTTTTCTTCTAATTATTTTCCTTATACAAAAAAATATATATCTTTCTCACTAACAAAATTTCATTCATTACTTCCCCTGAAACAAATTAAATTTTATACCTTTTTATTAACAAAATCTCATTCCTTCCTTCCTTCTAACAAAACTTCATTCTTTATGCCCCACTAACAAAGTTTTATTCATTATTATACTAACAAAGATTCATTCTCGCCTCAATACTAACAAATTTCATGCATTCAAGGTGGCTTCCGTGCTAGTGCCGTGGGTTCTCAATCGGGGGTCTGCTGGGACCCTGGGTTCAAGTTCCCCCGCGTGCAAGAAAACTCTTTTTAATTTCCACAGAGGAATTTGTTTCCGTGCGTATGACAATTTACATATAAATAAATGCTATCGGTTACCCATTACCAAGTTTTCATGATGGAGCTAATAGCGTACCCGCTTAGCAATTAATTTTTCCCCGTAACGGCATTAGGAACCAATTACGAATTGTCAGATCTTGCGTTCATGCATGACTTGCACATATTATCAAAGGGTACCACGCAATAGTAGTACTGGCAGGTCCGGGAAATCTATCGGGACTCCCTGTCATGGTCCAAGTTTAAAGGAGAGTTAGCTGAACGCTTTTCTTTGCATGACACAGATGATGATATTCGCGGTAAAATGAGTGCCCGTATTCGATGCCCAAGAGAGAGATTCATTGAGTATTATGAAGCACTGGAAGCATTGTGGCCAAGAATATGAATCCTCGTCTGCAAAATCATTTGGCAGGCCTTATTTTTGCCTCCACATAAGAATTGGTTAGAAGATGGTGCGGTACGGAAAAAACTTGAAGTGATTTTGAGTCCCCTCGTAGAATATTTGATAAGCGCACAGTGGGTGGAGTCCATTCCGTTCAGCTTAGTGATAATCACGTGGATTTGAGCGTTTATGATAAACCCTATACTTCTCGTTCAGAGCCTTGGTATTCTGCCGATGAAAGAGACGATTGGAAGTGCTCCTGTGATTATACATCTAGCGATATCCCTGCATAGACTGGATATCGTACCTTGCGCTTTTCGCCTGACATTCTCTAGGTCCAAGCGATGAAGCCAATACAGAAGTCTGATTCCTCCCCTACTTACTAGCAACGTGCTCAATTCAGGATATGTTGGAAATGTAAAGACCTAGGGCATAGTTTCTTTGAAGGTGCAAGTCCCATTAAACACGTGTTCTGCTTTGGTTGTGGTGAATGAGGGACTACGAAACCCAATTGTACAAACAGTCATAGATGGTCACTTTTCCACGTGATTAAGGTCTTCCAAATAGAATAAATGTGAATCAGCCATCCAGCTAGGTATATGTGGCCACAAATGTAGACCTAGAATTGTGGCGTTTAAAATGACTGCTCTCTAGACCTTTCCAAATCAGCATCCATCCCCTTTTCTACAAAAGACGTATCCGTCGAATTTTGATCCAGGTTTATATAATACTAGTATGAAGGATAATGGTTGAGTTTCGCCCGCCTGTTTTAGAGCACGTCCCTTTTCTGATTGTTTCCGGAGATCCTGGAGGTCTCTTGAAGTATGCCTTCGTGGAGTCAATCGTTGCAACTCCTGGCAACAACAGGCCCGACGCAAAGATTGTCAGTATCCTTGGAGATGAAGCCTTGGACCTTCTGTCGAACTTGATCTTGCATATGCATTCCATGCACGCTCGAGTCCAGACTGCACCTAGGCACAAGGATCCTTTTCTTTAATACGTAACTTGATTAGTGCGATTTAACAACACCAGAAAATTGATGTGATTTCTAGTCGTTCCTTCCTTGACGCACGCAGTGTATCCTGAAATTGACTTCCGGAATTTCTTCAAAATAGCACCAATTCAGGTCAACGCTGCCACCACAGAGCCTTCGAGCCCTGAATTCCATCTGTTGTCTCCAAAAGATCAGTAGCAACTGGATTTCATCAAACAATAGTTTCCATCATATAATGCAAAAGGGTTGGGTAGGACCAGTCTCGTGTCTCATCACAAAGACACTAGTACTGCTCGACCCATTAAGCAGCGGCACTATGCTGTCTCACCCGTTACACAGAAACTGATGTATGACGAACTTGATTCTATGTTATCTTTGGGGGTAATAGAGGAAAGTAAGAGTTCGTGGAGCTCTCCTGTAATCCTTGTCAGAAAACTCGGCAAGGTACGTTTATGTCTCAACGCTAGACGCCTCAAAGAAGTGACAGCTAAGGACGCTTATCCGTTCCCGCTAATTGAAGGTCTTTTGGCACGGCTGTAGAGCACGAGGTTCATTACTAGCTTTGACCTGAAGGATGTTTTTTTTGGCAAATCCCGTTAGCTGTTGCTAGGAGAAAACTACCTTTTCTGTTCCTGGTGGGCCCTCGTACCATTTTTAAGGTCATGCCGTTTGGTTTATGCAATGCTCCCCAAACAATGTGTGAGTTGATGTACTCGTATAAAGTAATACGACATGAGTTGCAGGACAAGGTTTTTGTTTGCCTAGGTGACCTTTTTGTTACGAGTTCAACCTTTGACGAGCACGTGCAGCTCCCGAGTACTGTTGAAAAGCTGCTCAGGGACGCCAACTTAACCATCAATGTAATTCGACCAATATGTGATAAATGAAAGCCACTTACATTTATTCCCTATTCTAGTAAGGGGCCCCTTTCTTCCGTTTGCGTGATTTTCGCCATAGTTGTCTCATCTCAGACTAATGTTCGGATATCCAATTGTGCGGCTCCAATTCCTTGTCAGAAGAGAACGATCGTTGATTACTTGGTTGGTTATATCTCGTTCGGTTTTCACTTGTTGGAGTATATCTCGTTCGTATCTCACTTGTTGAATTATATCTCGTTCGAATATCATTTGTCGGATTTTATCTCGTTCGACTATTATTTGTTTGAACGCATCTTCACCGTTGCTCGAAAAGAAAACTCCCCGAAAGAACAAAAGCGAAAGCGCGCCAATCTTCCCGGGCTTAAATAACCTCCGGGTTAACGTTTTTTTCCTTCCATCCACAGGGAAAATCTTGTTTTGAAGTGCTTTTCTTCTGTTTTTGCAAGTAATCCCCCTCGCTTGATTTCACTCATAATAAGTTCCACTCGGTGCCGATCCTAGTGGGAATTCAGTGTATTACGCGCTGAATGCGCTGAATGCATTTGACTGATGGTTCAAACTGTCAGTAATGTTTATTTATATCGTGACGCGATCTGAGGATTGGCTGAAATTTCCTACGATGACTTCATTCTGGCTTCATGTTGTGAGTTCAACAAACAGCATTCGCCTGAGTCCTTTCCGTACTCAAAAACGTTGTGTTATTTGGGTCTGTTTGTAACGCCTCCAGATTCGGACAGTTTGTGCGATATTTTTAGCTTCCGGTTTAATTTTGCTATATCGAGCCGCAGTGAATTCCTCCTTCCTGGCCTCGATTCCTGGTGAATTTTGATCGTAGTTAACAGTCAATTCTTCTAGAGCTTGAAGTACTCCTTTCACCTCCTCCTTAGGACTTTCGTTTTCTTGTTGCTGCTTCTTATAATTATGTTATGTTACGCCTCAAATTTGCACCTTACTCGTCCTGTGTTCGCCATTAATGAAGTGTTAAATTCGCGAGTGTCTTCCTGTGGTATACGTGCCATTGCTGTCTCAGCAGCATCTCTGCTGGAGTTGCGTGAGTGTGAAGATGTTTGCGGCGGGATCGTTAAGTTTGTGTCCTTGGACCGGAAGCTCAGTGGCTGCGCACTCAGCACTCAGGTTCGAATTTGAATTAGTCGAATTATATACTGCATCGAAATTCATTGGGAATCTACGCTGGAACGTCGAGTCAATGAAACCACAGGCAGTATGAAACCCTGATTCGAGGAAGTGATGTAAATGCTCACAGAATATCGCGCATAACACAAACAGCTCCTGTCGCGTGACGGGAGCAACGATTCAACTTCGGATTTCCTTCCAGCGTTGCATGTTATTTTGTTTGCGACGCAATCCCGATTGCTTCGAGGCGTTATGTGTTTTATGCTGCCGCATATATTGATTGGATGACGAACGTTTCCGTTACCGTGTGAATTTGCGTTTCGTTTCGAGCTCGCGTTGGTTCTTGATGCTTTCGGCGCTTGTTGCTGGTTGCGTTGTCCATAATTGTGGCGTGTAAGTCGGGAGCAACCTAGCTACTTGAGTTTACTTACATAAAGTTACAAAGCAAAAATTATTATGTGGCTTTGTTTCCATAATCTAACCAGTAGTCCTTTTATGAATGAAAATTTAAACTACTTGCTGTATAGGTTACATCATTAAGTTACCAAAAAAATTAATAAAGTGCGGCTCTGTATTGTGTAGGTTAAACTATTATGAAATCATGTATGGCAGTGTTCAGGGTGACCAACACTATGGAATCTCAATGTTCACCTATAACAGACTTTTCCTTTCCCCCAAATTTCCGCCACTAACTTTTTTTCACACTTAAATGCACTTGTCATTAAAAAACCTTCAACCCTCAAAACCAAATCCGAACTGACTCAAAAACCAATCTCACAATTCTCACTTCCCAATTACCGCTGCCATACCGAGGTGATGTAATTGAAGTTCGATGCACTTCGATACGTTCCCCTCACATCTTTTCACTGTCGACAAAAGCAATAGTTTCCATTTGCATATACTCGTATGGCAATTTGCATAACCATGATAGCGTTTAGTTATATGCAAATCGTCATACACACGGAAACAATTGCTTTGGTCAAAATTCAAAAGAATTTTCCTAAATCCAAAGGAACTCCAACCCAAGGTCCCAGAAGACCCCCGATTGAGAGTCCACGGCACTACCACTGGAGCCACCATCTTAAAATCTCCCATTCATCAAATAAGTTACTTCAAACGTGCAAGTTTTTCAATGGGCAATGGTATGAAATTTGCTAATAGGGAGGCGAGAATGAATTTTTGTTTGTATAACAATGAATAAAATAAAGAATGGAATTTTGTTAGTGGGAAGGAGGAAATGAAATTTTTGTTAATAAATAGGTATAAAATTTATGTTTAACCTTAACAGGAAATTTGAACAGGGGTCTATTTGGGGTAGATTTATATTTGCAGTAGACCAATTGTGGATCTTTTTTGTCAGATAGAGGAAGCCGAAGCAGAGTGGCGAGGGCAGGATTAGATTAAAGAAGGAAACGTCATAGACAGTGACATTTTATTCTCAGAGAGTCCCTCGAGATAGTGTCTTATGTGACTTTGTGTATACGACTGGGGTTTTGTCCTGAAAAGTGAGAAGTAGGAAATCTATCCCAGGAATTCCTCGCAATAGTGCGCAAAATACGCTTGTGTCTGAGTTTGTTCGGTTATATTGTTGCTCTTCTTGCGATGTTTGCTCCCGCGGACCGATTCATCCTACGAAAAGGTATTCCTGGTGTAAGCGCGTTCGAGAGCAGCCAAGCTCATTGTGTGGCCCAAGGTTGATACGGGAGGTAGATAAGACGTACCCTAACCCGTCACCAATGGAACGAACTCGGGACTCAAAAGACCCCCCTAGAAAGTAGCCTCCCATTCAAAGGGTAACACCATCCCTCATCAGCCACCATCATCCAACATCCGCCATCATCCACGATCCGACATAATTCACCATCCAGTATCCGCAATCATTTGCCATCCACCATCTGGTATGATTCACCACCCACCATCATCCATTATCTGCCATCCGCTATCATCCTCTATTCTATTCCATCCCGCCCTACTAAACAGTTCGGCTTTTTCATTACGTGACGTGAACTCATAAGATTTAACCCATCCGAAAAAGAAAAGTCGTAAATCGCTACTTTCTACAAAAAAATTAATGCACAATACATTTCTAAAGTATTCTGCATGTATTAACATAAACAAGTTCTTCACAGTCCTCTAATAAACAAGGATATTCTTTGCTTGCAATAATCAAAAATCACATCTTTAAACAAACCTTTCGTCCCAGAGCGCAATATTAAATCTTAACAAAAAATTAGCTCGAAAGCCCGCAATGTTATATATTTTATGCAAAATTTGAGCACCTTCAATTCCCAAAAGCAGCAAGCAAAAAGCTTTATGAAAATCTTCCTCCCCTGCGTACAGAGCGTAGATGACACTTTAAGCAAACGATTCCAGTAAAAGATGGCACGTTTCCGGTGGGAGATATTTTGGAAATATGGAAAATTCCGTAAGCAAATACCTTGCCTAGATAAATAAACATTTCACGAAATATCATATTGCAAGGCTTGTTGATTTTTGATGATTCTCATTGTTGGTTCTTGGAATTACGTTTTTTTTTTCTGTTCCAGTCCTTTTTATTTTCTTTACTGCCAACATGAAACATTGAAGGTCAACATAAATGTATCCGCATTCAATTTGTTACGTTTAATCAAAAAGGAAAATAATAAATCTGATGTGGTAATAACAACAATAGTGTATATAAGCCTGGAGCGACAAAATTTTGTAAGAATAACTTCTCAAAAGAAAAAGAATAAAGCCATCTTTGTGCTTTTGCCCTTGGTAGGAGGATTTCATTGTCAAATGTATGTACATTATGCATGTGCGTGCTGGAAGTGAAAAGTTTGAGGGGGAATAATGTTCTTGAAGTGATGATGGTGATGAGGATGCTGATCCGGGAATCGCTGTTGCTATGAATTTGATCCGAGATTGTTGCCAAGTTTGCATGATATTCGGATAAGGGAATTTGGAGCACTGAAATCTTTGAATATTCTCACCATTGTGAGGAATATGAAGAGCTGAGAAAGTTACATGCCTGTAAGATTTCAACTGAAGAACAAAAGGATTCTATTTCGTCTGAGTTTTTTTATTATACATTTTCGTTTCAAGTTGAAGCATGTCAACTATAGTCATATTATATAAGTTATTATACATTTGACGTACGAAGCAGATTTATGAGACATACAACTTTTATTTTTTTAATTGTTAAGTTTAATCCAGTCAACATTTAAGCTGAATTAAATTAATAATTAATAAAATCGCGAAACATTCCAAATCATACAAAAATGTTGAGACTTGTTAGGGAATAGGTTTCGCGATATCTGACAAAAAATGATGGCGGTGCCTGGTTCGATGAAGAATGTTAAGATGTGGTTAACAAAAGAAATCAGAAACACAAAATGTGCATCCAAATACTAGCTCGGCTGAAAAAGGAGCGATACTTTACCGTCCGTCAACAAGCGAAAATATTGTTTTGGCTAAAGAAACGACGAGCCATCAACCGGAAGATCAAGCAAATTATCGAACATGTGACAATAAATTAAGCCAGATCAGTATGAGCCTCAATTAAACAGTCTTGAGGGGGAACCACATCATCCACGAACCTCTGCAAAGATGCATTATGTGCACTACTAGCCAGCCCGGTCGATATTAAAATTAAGTCGAAGTGATATTTTCAATATTTCTCGCAGACCTCGAAACATCTATCGAAACTATGAGCATTCTACAGGCTGAAGAAGATGTCTTGGTTAGGCTAACAACAGTGACAGCACAGGCCTCAATAAAACAAAGCGTCCAGAATTTATGAAATACTGACATAACTGCTCCAAATCAGAGCAACAGACCTACACAATCTTCTCCATTGGTTAATATGTAGGATACAGACACAAGAACAGCTCTCAGATGACTGGCAGAAAAGCATCGTTTTATTTTGTGGTTGGGTGTGAAAGCCATTTACACACAAGGTGTGGGAATCCCGTGCTCGCAAGATGGCGACTAGAGTACCCACTAAACACCTCCCCTGTCAACCCGAGAACCCAGCCTTGGACCGTTTGACACATTACTTTGGGCCAGGTTTCGTTTTGCTACACCGTGAGGCGCCTTCAAGCTGGGGGATCCATCCTCTAGCAGGAGGGGGAAGGGGTAAAGAAATTACTAGATAAGTGATCCTCCATCGCCAATGTCCCTGGCAGCTGTGAGTCCCTTTTATCTTTTGGGACTGCCCAAACATATTATGCCACCTGGTTCAATATGTCAACCGACTCGAGCATCACTGCGACTATATTATCCGGAGTTAGCTCTTCCGCCTCCCTGTAGAGATCTCTTCGTTGTCTGTCCCATTTTGTGCACGCAAAAACTGTGGGGCAGGCATAGCCATTCTCTTCTGGGCAAAACCAACAATTTGGGGACCATGACTAACCAAACTTGTGCAAGTAAGACTGAAAACACCCATGCCCGCTCAAAAACTGGGTCAAATATAAGTCACTCTTGCCACGCTTTCAGTCTAACCACGGTCTCACATCTGGGATGAGGCGCGCAGTTCACCTTCCTTTCGTGCAATTCACCCAAGACTACTCTCAATCGTTGAGTGAGCGTTGTCTCTCCTCGCGGCCAACCATCTCAATCGCGTCCTCAATTTGATGCAGGTAAATAGCGCGACGCTCTCTAGCAAAAAGGGCAACAGGTAGCACGCCTGCAATAACTCTCATCGCCGAATCAGAGACTGTCGTATAAGAGGATGCAATCCTTAATGCTCCTCTTCTCTGTACCTGTGCCAAACGTTTTCGGTACACCTCCTTACTGAGAGCGTTGCGCCATATTTTTTCTCTATACAGTAGCACTGACCCTGCAGCACTCATCAAGAGGTGACTTTCTGATGGGCTGGGTCCCCCTACGTTAGCAATAAGTCGACTCAGAGCTGACATTCCCGATGCAGCCTTCTCAACCGTTGCTTTGATTTCCTAAGAGAAACTCAGGTACTTCATCGCTAGCTTCGATTCACTTAGTATGTCTCCCTCATCATCCTTACTCTATTGATTCCCTTTTTTGTCAGTACGATCACTTCAGTTTTCTCCAGTGCTAAGCTGAACTTACGATGCATTAGCATACCTAGCCGAAGTTGCGCCTATTCAACGGTGCGCCTATTGGCTAAAGCCGCAACATCATCCGCATAGCCAATCAAGCGCAACTCTCTGGCATCTTCAGCATCAGCAGCCCGTTGCAAGACACGTTCCACAGGTTTTGACCAAGGACAGATCCCTGAGCAACACCCAATGTAACCTCCTCCATGTGTCGTCAAGCAGGCTTGAGTCATTCAGGTAGTTCCTCAAAAGCCACATTAGATATTCCAGAACTTAAAAAGGGTTTCCAGCGTATCCAGTGTATTCACCCATCCAGCGGAGTTGAAGGCGGTCCTAATGTCCAGTGTCACCAACAGGACGATCACTCATTTAATGCAGCTATCTGCTTCTGCATTTCGGAACGCGTTCACCACCTCTCCAATCACATCAATGGTAGAACTACCGAGGAGATAGGTCCCCAGCAGCGCCAATTGCGTCAGTGAGTCTTCCCTTGATGAGTTTCTCTAGGGATTTCCCAGCAGTGTCTAGCATGCGTAACGGGCAGTATGCAGATGGCGATCCGGGATTTCCCTTCACCTTCCTGATCGGAACGAGTGCCCCCACTATCTCGTCCATATTTTCCGCATCATATATGCAAAGTTTTCGTAGGGCACCAAGCTTACGCATAACTAGCTTGCAGCCAAGGCCCCACGGATATTTGTTCAAATTGTTCACTAGATCTTGTCAGCAGCGAGCCTTGCCGTTATTAATCAATTCGCAAAGGCATTTCCTAGCCGACTTATATGCTGCTATTTAATTGCATGACTCGTCACGGTTCCGTGCCCGTTGATCCTTACACCAAAGCTTGTGACACTCCTTAAGGTTTTCAGCAACTTCAGTCAACCACTAGTATACCGCGGGTTTCTGATGAGGGATAGAAGCGTTGCAAGCAGTCGTGATGATACTCATAGTTGAGTTGACCACGTCTTGAAGTGGCAGTTCTTCCATCTCTTGCAAATTTCCCTGAAGCGGAGCATCTGCTGTGAGCACCTCGACAAACTTCTTGACGCCCATCCTTCCGATGTTCCCCCCAATCATCGTTAGCCGAGAGCGCGGGCATCGGAATGCACTGATGATCTCTGGCTGAGTAGTCCTCTAATAGTCTCCAGTTGTGTATCCTCTATAGTAAGGACTCTGAGGCGACTGTCACATCCGGTATGGTTCCATCGCAGCCAGTAAGGCGGAAAGTTGGCATGTTTGCAGTGTTTAGCATGACGAGCGCCATCCTGACCGTGATCTCTAAAGTACGTTGCCATCTGCGCCCTCCAAAGCCTGCAGCTTGGCTTGGAAAGATGATATCGATTCAAACCATCCCCCCGTCCACATCTATCCACCTGGAAATCAATGTTCTAAGCCCGGGTGGCGGCAGTTCCAGTGTAATCAGAATACAATGATCCCAAACTTTTATTATGGTTTTGCTCACTCAGCAGAATAAGACCGGCTTTCATGTCCCTCGCAGAGTGCTCAAGCAGATTTCGGGCGGTTGAACTGCGTATAGGTTTAGCTGTAGGATATGGGTCATCGGAGCTCCGATTTTGCCTTAGCTAGGACTTCCTGGAAAACCCGACATTTCCCTTCTCAAGACATGCCCAAGACCTGTCTTAGATCAGCATCCTTGCAAAGAATACAGTGCGCTTCCTTGATACACTCTTTTCTTATATGTCTCATTTCACCGCATCTGTAGCATAGGAAACTCTTATTGGGTCCATTGCATACTTGTGCAGTATGACCATAGCCAAGATATTTGAAACATTGAAAAGGCGCCACTGTTCGCCGTATCCTGCAGACAAAGCGCACTATTCTTACTTTGCTGTTATTCAGAAATTGTTCGGCGTTCTTTTCGGTCAAGTCAATTATGGCCATGCGTTGTCTGCTGTGGTTTTCTTGTGTACGCCTTGCTTTGATCCTACCCACGTGCAGAAACTCACTTTTGATGGTCTCTTCTACCTCGGCCAGATCCGTGACGCAGTCAATGTCGTGCCCTTTAGATCTATCTCCCAGCGCTTCTTTAGCCTTCTACTCTTCTTCGGCCTTCAACCAGCTCCTCCAGTAATGCCCTATGTGGACTAGGTCTAGTTCAAGAATTCCAATCCTACTATTATGTTGATTTTTGGCGAGTCACATGCAGATTTTCTTCTTTTCAGAACATTTCCGGCCTTTTGGAATAGCCTCTCTTCTTCATGTTGCTGGTTGGCAATTGTATTTTGCGACCATCATTCTTGGGAGAAATTATCAGGTTTCATTTCCGAGAACAGTTCTTCCGCGGCATTTCCCACGTTGGCGATGAAATCACACGACGGTGGTTTATTTGTGTGGTCACACCTGTTTTTTCTTGCCAAGATCTCTTTGTGGACTTCAGGATGATTCGTTATTATTTCGGTATTTACGAACCTTGCTTTGGTGACTTTGAAAGCGATCGCAGCAGCAACCATCGAATTCTCAATGTTTTTTATGTTTTCCTGCACCGCTCAAACATCTAGCGCGTCCTGCAGAATTTCCGTCTTTTCCTTTTTAGGACGCTCTGGCGTTCACATTACTTTTTTGCTGTAGCAGAACGACGCAGAAATCTCATTCTGGACAAGACTGTCTGTTAATCTCCGTTTTTCGTCCGTCTTCACTGTCATGGTATTCATCGCCGATTTTGTCATAGTTAGTATCGCTCCCAATATGCTGTTGACGTTGTGGCTGCAGTCACTGGCTGGTCGTCACTTTGATTTTTTTTTTAAATCTTTTTTTAGGGTGTTTGGTTGCTCCAGTTTTGTTGGGCCTCCCCTCAGTGTCACTAACTCTTTTCGTGTGTGTAGTCACCTTTTTGGTCCCATGGTTATCTTCACAAAGCAGGCAGGCTATGCGAGGTTTGGCGCAAGCCCTTATGGGGACAGATCTCAGATCAGCACTTATCAAGAGTCCGACTCAACCAAACGTGCCCCACCAACCCAATGGTACGAACTTCGAACGTACTCCGAGGCTTGCCAAGATTTTATCGGGACGGAGATGGTATAATAATTGAATTAAAACCGTTCACATACGAGTGTTACCTTGGCACTACAGTGCAAATCAATTGGTACAAACCATTTTATCCGCGACCCCAATTACTCAATTCCAGTTCGTTGTCTAAAGCGTAGTCCGAATTCAGTCAGGGGCATTGCCTGTACTCCCCGGACGGAACCTCACGGCACCCTCCATATCCTCGGGTCCATGGACGGCACTTCTCAAAGGATACTAGCCTCCTAGAGTGCTCCTGTCGACCAGCATTCCCCTGCTGGAATTTTCTCGGGCACAGGGGGCCAAACGCTGCAAAGAATGCTAGCTTCCAAGAGTATTCCTGTCGGCCAGCATTTCGGGGGGAGGTCTTACCTTAGAAATGCGCAGTTGGTTGATGTGTCGATTTAGCGTATATCAATCATCGAATCTGACCGCATATTTTTGTTGTTGGTGTAGTACCGTGACTGGACTCGTCCTTCCACGCAGAGTTGTCGAGCTGCCCTGCCCAGATTTGACGTTTTTTTTTGGGAAAATTGTCTGTTTCAATGCGTCCAGGTAGATTTTGATGGGTTGGTGCAAATCTATTTCAGCCAGTGATTGTCCACTTGTTAACGGTGTTGCTCGGCAGCAAAGTAGTATCTCGTGAAGTTTGTCATTCATTGGCGTGGGGTCATCCTTCATGGCTACGGTTCGATTTTTCAGCGTCTGAACATTCCTTTTGGCTAAGCTATTCATCACCGAGTGCACAGGTGCTATGATTTCAGAAAAATGCCAGATTCCTTCTAAAATTCTTGGAAGTGTTTGCTAGTGAAAATTATCGCATTATCGAGCCCCATGACGTCTAGAAATCCGTGCCGAGAAAAAATGTTTTATAAGATTGCTGTTGTAGATATTTATGTTGAAACCGAACGACATGATTCGATTTCTACCCACTTCGATTGAGCATCAATCATGATCAGAAATTGGAGACCTTGGAGCGGACCGGCGTAGCTAATATGAATTTGGCGTAGCCAATTTGTTGCAAGTTTTTTTTTTTTGTTCGCTCTATGGATACAAAGGTGCTCTTGAAAGGCTGTATAAAAAGCTGGCACAGCTGATGCGAGGTCTAACAAGATACTCGATGTCCTTGTCGATTCGCTCCCAATATACATAACGCCTCGTGAGCTGTTTCATCTTCGTGATACCTATTTACGGTAAACTACCTGGAAGATAGCTGACTGCAGAGATGCTGGAGCGACGAAAGGCTCTCCTTCAAAGATGATGCGATCGTCGACGATAAATTCCAGGTCCAGCTCGTCTCCGTTGTCCATCTTCTTCAGTCCTTGAATGCTTCCTCATGAATCGATTTGGATGTCAATGTCAGGGTTGAAACGATTTGCAGCGTGAAGTTGCAAATTAGATTTCAGGGTTGATAAAGCTATATCGGTATGCTCTCGTGCTTCGATTGAAGCCTTGGATAAGCAATTGACGTATCCGTTGCCGATGCCCTTTTTGCATTCAATCTGGTCATTGAAACCAGAAAGAAATACTGGATACCGTTGCAGTCTGGAAGCCGTAGTGGTTTGCAATTTTACGTGTTGACGGAAAATTATTTACCTGCTGTTTGAATTCGAATAGAAAATGAAGCGTAGGATGAAGGCAATAGTTCGCTGAATTCAGTAGTAAATTGCACCCTGCCACTCAAGATCCTTTTGGACACGAGGTTCCGAGCCCGAGCACACAGCTCCAATCGTGGGGTCGTCAGCGTTTTTGACGGAACTATTTTTAACTTGGCGTATTGTAGTCTTACAATTATTCTGCCAGCCTTTAATTGTGATCTAACATACGTAGCAGCTCGATAAGCCTTGCCTGAAGCATCGCAAAAAACGTGGAGTTGTCTAGACGTTGGAGTCTTGTGTGCGCATATGTGCCTCTGAATTTTGATGTTTGTCAGTTGGAGGAGGCTACTCCGGAACCATACCCATGCCTTTTGAATGGTCTCCGGAACGTCGTCATCCCAATCCAAATTTAGTTTCCACAGATCCTTCAATATCATTTTGCCCGTCACAATGACAGGGCCAGATGTGCAATGTCTGACAGGATATGACGCTTCGTTACTCGCTTTAGATCCTTAAGGTTACGAATTTCGTCTGATAGAGGCAGCTTAATGAGCCCCAGAGTCTTCACCTCATCTTCGCCTTCCGGGATGAGCTCTAGTTGCTGGGCTAGTTGGTCTTTAGGGAGATTCTTAGTAAAGGCGAGGTTATTTGCGCACCACATGCGCAGCTGGAAACCTACAGTTTTCAGCATATTGATGAGCTCTTATTTGCGTCGTCAACGTACATGTACTTGCTATTGCGTTTGTGCCTCCGGTACATAATAGGCTGGCTTCTGTTAAAGCACATGAAGCAATTGAATGGTCCGGAAAGGAGCTGATGTAAGGCCATATGTGACTATATTTAGCTTGTACGTCTGCACAGGCACTGACGGTGATTCTCTTCAGAGTATCAGTTGGTACTTCCGGTCCCTTTCCAGTATCACAACTTGCCGATGCATTTTTTCTAAGTCCTTGCTGCAGACTAACCTATCTAATCGATACCTGATAAGCACAAAAAAAAGATCTTCCTATATTTTAGGACTCATGTGGAGGATCTCATTGAGTACAATGTTCGCAGTAGTTTTTACCGATGCATCAAAAACCACCCTGACCGTAGTGGTGTTGCTGCCAGGTTTTATGACGCAGTGGTGGGGCAAATAATAGCCGGCTCCAGGTATGGCGATGACCTTGCTCATGTGGCCCAATGTCAGGTACTTCTTTATAAATGACTGATATTCACCTTTCAATTCTGGATTACTTTCCAGCTTCTTTTTCATTGTAAAGAAGCGTGTTAATGTCAGCTGTCGTGATTAGCCAGGAACGGTTGGTGGCTGCCTGAAGAGAAGTCTCAAAATGAATTGGCCAGACTTAGTTCGTTTGACTGTTCGTTTATGCATTTCTTCCACTGCTGAGTATGAACGGATGGATGTGTCGAGTGCTTCGACCTCCCAGAACTGTTTTAGTTGTTCCTATAATTCAACCTCTTCCCTTATGGAGAGGTGACAACTGGCAGAACTCACACACATGAATTTCCCTGAAACTATCCACCCGAAGGTTGTATTTTGTAGTGCTGGCCGGTCCTATCCCGATTCAATGCGACCAAACTTTATCAAGTTAAAATAGTGTTCTTCTCCAATTAGAAAGTCGATGGGACTAGGAACGTTGAATGTGGGATCGCCGAGCCTTATGTGGGTAGGGAGGTCCAAACACGAGATACCAATTATCCTTGCGGGCTGATCAGTGGTGATGTCTGGCAGTATAAACGCTTCAACTTAGAGCTCACATTGTGTGACTAGCGATTTGATTTGAATATGTGCCCTCTTCTGCACCACCTTGCTGTGATTTCCAATCCCCGAGATGATCGTAGGGTGATTGGTTGCACTGAGGTTGAGCCTTTCTGCTACCCGTACCGAAATCTCATTGATTAGCGACCCAGAATCAAGGAGTGCTCGACATTCAATTAATTCACCATCAGCAGCCTTGATATTACAGACGATTGTGCCCAGGAGAATAAAGGATGTTATGTCTTTCCAGTAGAGATACAATAGCTGTTGTTTTGCTTGATTGAGTCGAGCCGTTTATCCCTGTTGTTTCGACCTTGCCTTTGTGTTTCTTGTTGCATTTTGTACAGGACCTTTTGTCACACCTCTTTGTGGAATGTTCAGACCTTAAACAATTGAAGCAAAGCTTATTTTTGTACGACGTCTGTCTTCTTATCTGTTGAGTAGTGCTTGAACATCTTGCATGAAAATAGGGGATGTGGTAGTGTACATATCATGCATTGCATTGCGGTTTGTAAATTGCTTCTCAAATAGCGAGGTCTTGGTGTTCAAGGTTTATAGGGGCGGAAATTTTGTTTCAAGGAATGTCAATAAGTTCTTCAGAGTATTCAGGGCCTGCTAGGGACTGCTCGCAGAGGGCATGAGTTGTTTTGCATAACTTCTTCAGCGATAAATGTACTACGACCGCACCCCAATGTTCCAGTGCCAATCCCAGGTTCTGAAGCCCCATTATACACTCCTTTGTTGTGTCATGGAGTCGCTTAATGGAACTTGTGGATTCCATTTGCATCACTGGATGCTGCGTGAATTTGTTAACAACCTTTTGTTGTCGTAACGATGACATAGCAAATTCCAGGTTGGCTGATAGTTCTTGCGACTACAGGCAGGTGTGGTATTAAAATGCTTACTTCGTGTCGAAGGTTCGTGACTAGATGAAACATCTTTTGAGTGTCACTTAGATCCTGGAAATGTACCAATTGCGTGAATAGTTCCTTAAATTGTATCCACTTCAGATATTTGCTGTTGAAGAATGGCAGAGTAATTTTCGGCAACTTCACCACTGATGGAGGTGTTTCAACTTTGTATTGTTTAGGTTTGTCTTTCGGTTGCAGTAGCTCTTGAAGTGCGATAAAAGTGTCTTGTAGTTCTTCATTCACAGCTTTGTACAACTGTCGTTATTAGAACTCTTCGTAGTCCTCAAATTTAGCCCAGAAAATGTCATTGATCTCGTGAGTCCATGTGTTTGGCGGAGTAGCATGTTCACTTGAAGCTGATAATAGTGTGGTGATCACTCCATGAATTCCAATCACGATATCAATTGTCGAGAAGATTTAGTTTCTGCGCTCAGTCGCTTTGTTGCCTTGTCCACCTGGTTTGACTCGGCACTTGGTTGCTTGTAGCTATATGCTGGAATTAACAGAGCCTGTAGGGCTTTTTGATAATGCTCCGCAATCTTCTTTACCTTCACAAAGTACTCGTTTTGAAAGTATAAATGCTTCACGAATTGTTGAAGGATAGCGTCGTTGACCTCAAAAAGTTTTCACTGGCCAAACGCTGCTTGGCGTATTGCCCGGTCTTCCACTCTGCGCTCCTGGTTGAAGTTGTTAACACTCTTCTCGAGGGTTCTTCCGATTTCCTGTTAGGATTTCGCTAATGCACCCATTTTGATTTCTTGATTGATTCTTTTGCTGATAACTCAATGAAGTTGTTGGCAACGGTACAAAAGAATGCCAGAGGTGGTACTATTGTATCACATGTTCCGACAGTGATGAAATCACGTCACGGTCACCAATGTTTCTAACAGACCACAGAATTGGTGAACTGGGAAGCCATATCGGGTGCACCTCCAGGTGTGGCGAAATTCCGCGGGCCAAAGGAGGAAAGAGCAAGCAGCACAGGACGCGGAAATGGCATTGATTTGGTAGAAACACCAACTCAATTTTGTTGCACCCTGCACTAAGTGCGCTATGCAATGAGGGATCAACCAGAGAAACCCAACCAAAGACCTCCATACAATTAAGAGAAGCGCCAATTGCACAGAAGCGCATTAGTCGGACTTCGCCGGAAAATCACCTGTGGGATCAGCTAGCGAAATCCAGCCAAGCAGCTCCATGCAATTAACAGAAATGCCAATTGCACAGAAGCACTTCAGTCAGACTTCACCGACAAATTGCCTCACAATTTCGAAAGGATTCTTTTTTTCCGTCATAATTATCAAAATTGGGTAACAAAACTGTATTTTCCAAACTCGCAGAAGTTTCTTTCAGGTGAGCAAGGGTGAGAACCTTCTGTTGATTGATATCCGCCTACATCAATTCCTGTTTGGTTTTCATGATTTAGCTAAACTGGGTTGGGTTGGTTTGGCTCGCGTTGTTTATGGTTTCTGCTTGATGTTGACAACTCCGCTTTGTCAATGCAAAGTTACGAGCAGGAAGTAAATTTTGAGGTTGTATGTTCGGGTTTTGTCATCGCCGCTTTGGGTTGATTTTTGTGGAATTCTGGCTGTCCTGTTCCTCGCGCATACTCTGACGTGTAGATGGCAGAATTTTCTTCACCTCGTCGCCAATTTATTGTGTCTCGATTATTATTTTTGAAGGGAGAAGTCAATAAAAGCCTTGATTTTATGAGATTCAACTTGATAAATGTATTGTCAAATCGAAAACATAAATACATAGCATAGAAACTATTATTAGCTGTCATTTAAGTAGCGTGGAACACTTGATTGAAATATTACAATATCATTGCAGAGTACCAAAGTTATTTTAAAAGTGGACGGTCTTTCGATTGACCAGAAATTTTCAGGAAAACTGGCACTCGAAAGGTGCTGAGAATATAATGCCAATGTACACCAGCTCTTCGTACGCTTCAAGCAAGCATACGACAGTGTTTACAAAAATGTCATGTACCAAATAATGGATGATAATGCATCTCAGCTTAACTTGTCCGCATGACCAAGGTCAGAATGCTAAACACCGAGTTTTAAGTCAAAGTTAGTGCATATTTGACCAAAAGCTTCCCAACAAACTTAAGTCTATGGCAGGGGATTTTGTTCCAGTGTTGTTCAATATTGCTCCGGAACATGTACTCAGGAAAAATACCAACAGAAATCATAAGCATGCTAACATACTCTACAATTATATAACTAGTAGCGTACCCCATCGATGTTAGCATTGGATATACTTCGCTTGTCTTTCTGTATCGAAGTAAAATTATGATAATAGATCTAAATTGCTTGATCCAATTGCTTTGACAATGTGATAATTTCCAATAAAAATTCATTTAAGACTGACGTTTCAAAAAATTATTTAGTTTTTGAAAACTAGTGACCAGAGCAATTGAAAAACAAGTCTGTATGCAACGAGTACTAGTCGTAGACTGCTTGGGCCCTTAATGAGCTCAGTATACATATGTGAATAGATAGAAAAGTCTAACATTTGTAACAGCAATGAGCGCCACTAAATACGGAAAGAAGTAAAAATTGCAACTCTTAAAGAAAAATGGGTAAATTTAAAAAATCTGTTTAAATAAAATTTTTTAAGAAACTTCCTCTCCATACAAGAGAAAGATCAAGGCTCATACATAAAGATACTCTAAAAGCCAAAAAACTCCTTTCTGTTACGAATTTATTTGGGTGCGATCCTTTTTAAGAGGAAATTATGGCAGATGCATTCATCACAAACGAAATCCAGTCAACGTAGGTAGAAATTCATATCAAGCCCAAGGATGAAAATTTACTCTTTACCTAATTCAAACCCATGTCGTTAATTAGACAAAAGGTTCGCGTCAACACCTGAACCTTAATTGTGAAAATAAAAGCACTTCACAGGACATAGTTCTTAATCGGCCTCCTGTTCCATTCTTTGAGTAAAATTTATACTATAAGGCAGCTTCAGGCAACATACAAAAAAAAATTTGACATTTGCGTACTTCCAAATCGTCCTTAATTCCTAGTACTGGTATTATAATTATTTTTCACCGAAACAGAGAATATAAAATTATTTCTACGATAAAAGCTTTCTAAGTATTAAAGTTTCACGAAGAAAAAATTATTTTGTGTCCATGTCCTGAAGCCAAAGTAGCAATCATTATCCTAGTCACTACGGAAAAGGTAACAAAAATCCTTTTAGGATTTTTCCAAGAAAATACCATATTCAACTCTCGTTCCAATTTTTAAAGGCTTTACAGTCAACGAAAAATCTAGAGAAGATTTTTTTCAGAATCGGATTACATAGGTAGTAGCGTTGATTTCCAGAAGCAATCAAGTTTTGTCCTTTCTTCAAGGATGACATTTAATGTTTCATGATGATGAATTGACGTCATAATTGCCGGGAATAAAACAAGATAGAAATTAATTTTGATATTAACTTTACGTTTTATGTGAAGTATTTTTCAAGTAAATGAATTTCTGTTGCTCGTGGAAGGATAATCAAGGATGACGCTCATTTCCAGAATATTCTGTTTGACTTTAATTTATCTCTTCGAGAAAATGTTGGAAATTAAATATGTTTGAGGGTTAGCAAGTTTATTAACAAAATCTTTTCTGAGCCTTGCGTCTATTTTTATCCTTTTTGTGACATGGAACAGAAACTGGAACTTCCTACCAATTTCCTAATGTCGTAATGTATTGCGAAGAATTCCACTGAAATCATCGTCCTACTACATTTCATCTTCTTCATTTCAACTTTTAACAAGTTGGGTAGACAGACCTATGCTCATGTCAGAAGGGTTTTGTACTCAACTTACAAAATGCAGTAACCAGCAACGAATAAAATCAAGAAACATGTCAAAGACGATTTCATTGGAGAAGATGTGAAATTCGAGGATCATACTATTATTAACAAAGTTGAACGAATTTTGACTTCTGAGATATTTGTTATAGTTATACCCATAAATATCTCCTTTGATATTTTTTTCAGATTTTTTAGATCACGGGTGTCCATTTGCGAGGGAGGAAACACATTTTTCATGTATTTCCCCCCCCTGTGCTCCCACTGAAGCAAAAACTGTCAGTTTAAGAACTGTTTTGAAAAGCTCTCATAGAGAATTTTCAGTTGATACTCATATCGGCTACCTTTCATGAAATTTTTTTTCAGGGGCCACTCCTCTGTACTGTAATCATCGATTCATGGCCTATTTTTTCGAATCCAAGAATGGTTACAAAGCCCTTCTGCTAGGAGCTCTCTCCTGCCTCTTCGAATTGTTTCAATTGTATGTACTCATCTTCATGATACCTATCACTCCTGAAATTTTCATGCAAATTCTAGCAAAGCTGTAGTGTCTAAGTCGGTAAAAAGCGCATATGCCTCCATAGCAATATGTTTCCATAGTAATACAGGGCACATTGTTCCATAGTAATACACGAAAATTCAAATCGCTATAACTTCGGTAAATACTATTCGATCTTTATGAAACTTGCCGAAAAGATCAATCCTATAAATAGTCATCTCTTTGCTAAATTTTATTGAGTTTAAAGGTACCGTTTGGATTTTATTCAAGAAAACACAAAATCGGTAAATCATACTATTACTAACAAAGTTGAGTGAATTTCGACTTCTCATGTATTTGTTGTTGTTGTACTCATAAAGTCCTACATTCATGATTTTTTTCAGATTTTTCGGATGGAAGGTGTCCAATCGCGAGGGGGGTACGCGAAAAGTTCGTACATTTCCCCTTCTCCTGCCCTCCTCGGTACAGATAAGACAATTTTAAGACTTGTTTTGAAAGACCTTTCCAATGACATCCTATTCGACTACCAATGGTGAAAATTTTTTTTTGAGGGGTCACCCCCCTATATGGGGAGACCCCCTTAAACGCCTTTGAAAAAATTGTCCACCCTTGAACTTTCAAGAGGTCACCACTTCTGACCTTTCTACAAAGTTTCATGGCTGTAGCCCCTACAGTTTCCGAGAAAAAGTGCTGTGACATACAGACGGACGGACGGACGGACAGACGGACACAGGTCGTGATTGCAATAGGGTTTTGTATTTTAGTACAAAACCCTAAAAAATCATATCACAGCCTTCAGAACATGCAATCTCCCATCTTTCCCTAACATATCTACCAAAATTGAATGAAACATTCAATCTATTACCAGGAATTGTGCCTTCATGAATTAGGACAATCGAATTGAAAATGCAAAGAGAAGGATATTCGCAGATTTTCATCAGGATGAACCAAAAATGTTCTCACACTAATCCCTACGTCTCCAGACGGGGTCTAAAAAATCGAATATGCTGATGTCGAGATGTGGATAGATTAGAACATACACATACAAGGGTATATCTTTTCAGTTGAAAGGATAAAATCTATACATATTCTATTTAAGTCTGCGCCCAACATTTGGTTTTATGTTGGGCATTATCGTTTATTTGATTCCATTAGAATTAGAGAAAGCACTTAAATTCCAGGAATGTTTGTGAAAAGGATTAAGTTTGGGATTAGTAATGTCCGTTAAAATGGTGTTGGAAATCAGAAAGGATATTTTTGGAAATAGAAAAGATTTCTGGTATAAGATGGATGAAGTGTTTACTTTACTTTACTTTCTGGGAAGTTGCCGTAATTTCCGGACACAGAAGCTTTTTACGGTTATTTAGATATTCATTAATACCTTTTTTTTTGTTTTTTTGTGGTTGGGAGGTGAGTGCCATTTATGCACTGGCTGTGGGGATCCCATGCTCGCAAGCGACTGGACTACCTGCAAAACACCTCCCTTGTCAACCCGAGAACCTAGCCTGGGACCGTTCGACGCATTACTTCGGGCCAGATCTCGTTTTGTTACGCCGTGGGGCATCTTCAAGCAGGGGGATCTCTCTTCTAGCAGGAAGGGCAGAGAAAGTGCCAAACAAGAAACTCCCCAGTTCTAACGCTCCCGGCTGCCACAAATCCCTTTTATATTTTAGGAGTGCCCGAATATATTGTGCCACCTGGTTACATTCGTCAACCGATTCGAACATCACCGTCACTATATTGTCCGGAGTGAGCTCTCCCGTCTCCCTGTATAGGTACCTTCATAGCTTGCTCCATTTTGAGCATGCCAAAAATGATTTGAAGACATTGTCTTCCTCTCCCGTGACTTACCAATCTTGTGCACGTAAGACTGAAAAGACCTATGTCCACTCAAACACTGCATCAGATAGAAGTCATTCTCACGGTCTCACATCAGGAATGAGGCACGCAGCCCCCCTTCCCTTCGTATAACTCACACAAGAGTGCTGTCAATCGTAGAGTGAGCGCTGTCTCTCCTTCCTGACAGTCATCTCTCTCACATTCTCATTTCAACGCAGGTGAATAGCGTGGCGCTATCAAGCGAGGAAGGCAATAGGTATCACGCTTGCAATAACTCTCGCCACAGAATCGGAGACTGACGTATACGAAGACGCAATCCTCAGTGCTCCTCTTCTCTGTACCTGCGCTAAACGTTTTCAGTATGCCTCCTTATTGAGAGCGTCGCTTCATATTTCTGCTCCATACAGTAGCACTGAGCCTACAGCACTCATCAAAAGGCGTCTTCTGGATGGGCTGGGTCCCCCTACGTTGGGCTTAGGTCGACTGAGAGCCGATACTCACGAAGTCATTGCCCTGATTTGCCCTTACTCTGGGAATTCTCTTTTTTGTCAAGATGACCTCTTCGGATTTCTCCAGTGCTAAACTGAGCCCGCGAGCAGTCATCCAATCTCTCACTCAGCGCATTAGCTTAAAGTTGATCAAACGCAACTCATCTGGTATCTCCAATCGAAGTAGCCCATCGTAAGACACGTTTCACAGGTCCGGACTAAGAATAGATCCTTGGGCAACACCCGAAGTAACAGTCATCCTTCGTTGGTCTTGTGTCGTATCGTAGAGGAGGCTTTGGTCCTTCAGGTAGTCCTACAAAAGTCGCATGAGATATTCTGGAACTTGAAAAGGGGTTTCCAGCGTATCAAGAATATCCATCCATCTAGAGAAGTTGAAGACGTTCCTGAAGTCGAGTGTCACCAACAGGACGGTCCGTCACTTGGTGCGGCTATATGCCCCTACCATTTGAATTGTGTTCACCACTTCTGCAACTACACCAACGGTAGAACGTCCTGCCCTAAATCCATACTGCCGAGGAGATAACAAAGGTCCCCAGCAGAACAAATCGCGTCAGTAGGTTTCTCTAGCATCTTCCCAGCAGTGTCTAGCATGCATAACAGGCGGTATACAGACGGCAATCTGGGATTCCCCTTCCCCTTGCTGATTAGCACGAGCCTCAATACCTGCCATCGTAACAGAAAATCCCGTCCCGTAGGCAAGCGTTCAATGTACTGAGCATCAAGTCAGGACGGTGGTGATATAGAAGCTGCAACACCTCAGGTGGAACACCATCTGGACCTAGAGCCTTCCTCACTTTCAATGAAAGAACTGCCTCTTCCAGTTTCGGCTGACTTGGCTGCTGTTTCTCCATGGACAGCTTCTACACAGACGTGATGGGCAGGGAAGAGAGCCCGCACTATCTCGTACATCTTTTCCGTATCAGGTATGCAAGGTCACCGTAGGCTACCAAGCTTCCGCATAACTAGCTTGTAGCCAAGGCCCCACGGATCTTTGTCCGCATTGTCCACTAGGTCCTCCCAGCAGCGAGCGTTGCTATTGTTAATCAAATTGCGAAGGCATTTCCTGGCCGACTTATATGCTGCCACCCGGGTGCATACCTCGTCATGGTTCCGTGCCCATTGAGCCTCACGCTGAAGCTTGTGACGCTTCCTTCGCTTTTCAGCGACTTCAGTCGTCCACCAGTTTACTGGAGGCTTGCCATGCCAGGGTTTTCAACGGGGCATAGAAGCGTTGCAAGCAGCCCTAATCATGCTCATAGTTAAATTCACCACGCCTTCAACTGCCAGTTCTTCTGTCCCCTGCGACTCTCCCTGCAGCTGTGCATCTGCTGTGAGTACCTCGACAAATCTCTCGACGTCAATCCTTCCGATGTTCCATCTAATTTTTGAAAGCCGAGAACATAGACATCGGGAGACAACATTAGGGATACCACGCAGTATGCACTGATGAGCACTGGCTAAGTAGTCCTCTAATACTCTCCAATTGTGTATCCTTCGTACGAAGGACTCCGAGGCGTATGTCACATTCGGTATGGTTCCTTCACAGTCAATACGGACGAAACTCGGCGTATTTCCGGTGTTTGGTATGACGAGGGCCATCCTGGCCACGATTTCTAAGATTAGTTTTTCCCGCGGATCTATTTGAGGCATGTCCCATTCGATTGTTTTAGCGTTGAAGTCTTTCCCAAGGAGCACGTTCCCATCTGCGTTCGAGACAGTGCCCTCCAAAGCATTAAGCTACTCAAGAAGGTGGTTCCTGAGCGCCGAACCCACATGAAACCATCTCTCATCCACAGCTCTTCGATTGCAAATCACTATTTCGAACCCAGATGGTGGCAGGACCAGTTTCATTAGAATACCATGATGCCAAACGTTTAGAATGGTGTTGCTTACTCATTTCTTGTCCCTTGCAAACTGCTCAAGCAGATTTTGGGCGGTCGAACTACAGTATAGGTTTAGCTGCAGGATGCAGGTCATCGAAGTTCTGATTTTACCCAGGCTAGGGCTTCTTTAAAAAATACGATATTTCCCTGATCCCAAGATGTTCCCGAGACCCGGTCTTGGATCAGAATCCTTGCAAAGAATACAGTGATTCCTTTGTACACTCTTTTCTTTTGTGTTCCATTTCACCACATTCGTAAAATAGAGAACTCCTATCGGGTCCTTTGCATACTTGTGCAGTGTGATCAGAGCTAAGGCATTTGAAACATCGAAGAGGCGTTGCTCTTTGCCGTATCCTGCAGTCAACCCACCCTTTTCTTACTTTGTTACTATTCAGGAATTGTTCGACGTCCTTTTCAGTCAAGTTAATCATGGCCATGCGTTGTCCCCTTTGGTTTTCTGGTGTCAGCCTTACTTTGATCCTGCCTACATGAAGGAACTCCTTTTTGATGGCCTCTTCTACCTCGGCCTGATCTGTGACGCTGTCAATGTCTCTTATTTTGATCATTGCCATCGGCTCAAGCGAGGTTATAGTTATACTTTTGATAAGGGCTTTCTTTACTGCGTCTCAGAATGTTTCTCTATTGTCGGCCTCTGCTCCAAATTCGACCTGTATGTGGCCTGACTGCGCTGGTCGTACAGCTTTAATGGCAGTGTTGGTGTATTTGGGCCTTACGTTTCCCTAGATATCCCGCAGTACCTCCATGTAGCATCAACTATCTTGAGGTTTTGGGAGCAGTGCCTGCTGCCAGAATCGTCGTCAGCCTTTTTCTTGTTGGGCATCCGTGCGAACTTTATTTTCTGGCAGTTTTTAAAGGAGTTTCTTTGCGGCTTTCTTCGCTCCTTTTGTCAGCACTATCTGGAACCCCTGATCTGGTCTTGCGCGTCCATCAAGTGCCTCTTTCTTCCTTCTTTTATCCTGATCTCCTTGGATTAGGCTAGACGCCATTTTTTTATTGATTTTCGATAGTGGAGCTATCGGTGGGTGCTCTTCAGGCTTAACCTTCAGTGCTTCTTTCGCCTTCTGCTCTTCTTCAGCCTCTTGGTCCTCTTCGGCCTTTAATCAGCTCCTCCGATAATGCCCTATGCGGTCTGGGGGCTCGTTTAGTTTGAAGAGCCCAATCTTTCCTACTTTCTTAATTTTTGGTGAGTCGCATGCAGATTGTATTCTTTTTAGAACATCTTCCGCCTTTCGAATTAGCCTTTCTTCTTCATGTCAGTGGGTAGCAATTGTACTTTGCGACCATCGTTCTTGGGAGAGGTTATCGGCTTCCGTTTCCGATGTTGGCGATGAAATTACACAACATAGCTTTATTCGTCTGGTCACTCCTGTCTTTTTCGGCCATCATCTCTTTGTCGACTTCAGGATGGTTCGTTATTATTTCGGGATTTGCTTCAATCGCTTTGTTGGTGATCGCAGCAGTGACCATTGAATTCTCGATATGCTTTATATTTTCCACCGCCACTCGAACATCTGACGTGTCCTGCAGAATTTCGCGCTCGTCCTTTTTAGGACGTTCTGGCATATGCATCATTTTATTCTGCGCCTGAATGCCGCAGGAATCTCAGTCTGGACCAGACTGTCTGTTAATCTCGTTTTTTCGTCGGCCATCACTGTCATTGTGTTAATCGTCGTTTTTGTCATCGTTAGTACCGCTCCCAATGTGCTGTTAACATTATGACTGTAGCCACGATTTGCGTTTTCGTTGTTATTTTTGCTTTCTTTTTTGGGTTTTTTTGATCTTTTGTTTTTTAGGGTATTTAGTTGCTCCAGTTTTATTTGGTCCGCCCTCGGAGCCGCTTTCTCCGTTCCTGTGTGTAGTTGCCTTTTCGGCCCCATGGTTATCTTTGCAGAGCAGGGAGACCTTGCGAGGGTTGGCACAAGCCCTTATGGGGATAAGTGCTCAGAACCAGAGTGCTTATCGGTAGTTCGTCTCAACCAAACCTACACCACCAACCCAATGGTGCGAATTCGAATGTATTCCAAGGCTTGCCAAGGCTTGACCAGGACGGAGACGGTATGATAGTTGAATTGGAGCCAGTCACATTCGAGTGTCACCTCGGCTGCAAAGCAACTAGGTCCAGCAGAACGGCAATGTGATAGTTATGAAAAAAAAATATACGATTCGTAAATTCGGAAGTTATGTGAAGATCAAATTATTTGGAGAAAGGTGATGATAAATCGATTAAATCGAAAACACAGCACATGATAAAAAAATTCTATACATCATCGTTGGCGTACCCTCCCACTATCTATATTGTTGTTTCTCTCTGTCCAATGTGGTGGCCAACATAGAGGGACCCAGCCCATCAACAAGACGCCTCTTTGTTTTTGGTAGGTAGGTGAATACCATTTACGCACAGAGTGGGGGACTCCCATGCTCGCAAGAAGGCGACTGGACTACCCACTAAACATCTGCTCTGTCAACCTGAGAGCCTAGCCTGGAACCGTTTGACACATAACTTCGGGCCAGGTCTCGTTTTGTTACGCCGTGAGGCGCCTGTAAGCTGGGGATCCTTCTTCTAGCGGGTGGGGAGAGGGGAAGAGTAAGTACCAGACAAGCGTTCCCCCGGCTCCAAGAGGAGCACCGAGGATTGCATCTTCGTATCCGACAGTCTCTGGTTCGGCGGTGAGTGTTATTGCAGACATGATACCTGTCTGATTCCTTGCTAGAGAGCGCCGTGCTATTTACCTGCGCTGAAACGAGGAAGCGAGGGAAATGGTTGTTCGCGAGGAGAGACAGCGATCGCTCAACGATTGGCAGCAGTCGTGGACGAATTGCACGAAGGGAAGGTGGACTCTGCACCTCATTCCGGATATGAGACCGTGGTTAAATTGAAGGCATGGTGCAACTGATTTCTATCTGACGCAGCTTTTGAGCGGGCATGGGTGGGCCTCTACAGGGAGACGGGAGAACTTATCACGAATAATATAGTTGCGGTGATGCTCAAATCGGTTGACAAATGGAACCAGGTGGCACATTATGTTCGCGCAGTCCTGAAAGATAAAAGGGACTCACTGCACCCGGGGGCGTTGGGGCTAGGGGATGGCTTTTCTGGCACTTCCTCTTCCTTCCCGCAAGAAGAGCGATCGTCAGCTTACAGGCGCCTCACGGCGTAACAAAACGAAGCCTGGCCCAAAGTAATGTGTCAAACGGTTCCAGGTTAATTTTTCAGGTTGACAGGGGAGGTGTTTAGTAGGTAGTCCAGTCGCCTGCTTGTGAGCATGGGAGTCACATACTCTGTGTGGAATTGGCATTCACCTCCCAACCACAAAAAAAAATTGGTGTGGCATCTAGATGTGTGCTGTATGATTTGTGTCGGCTATTATAATTTGTGACACGACCTCGAATGGGTGTAGTCTGTTCTATTTGAAACTGATGGGGTTTAAAGGAAGCTAGGATCAAACGGAAACCGAGGAAGAGTTTATGGATTTAGAAGATTAAACAATCAGTAGATCACTAGTTCATTTTGATAGTGAAATGCGCAAATAACGCAATCATCATTTTTTTCTTTAATTGAATAGTATAACATTAAATTCATTATTGATAACTATTGATTATTGAAAAGTATAACTAAATTAAATTTTCAGACAACAGAAAGAGGTAGGTAGTCCATTAAAGGCTTTTTCGTTTTTTTTTCTATCTTATCAAAATTAACAAATACCTCCATGCCGGGAAATATTTATTTTCAAACAAATTAAATAGAAGGTACGCACCATCCGAGTTGTACTTTCTCTCTCGGATTGTTAATTGCCGTAGGTTACGCCTCGTCCCGCAACTCCTGGGGAGGTCTTGAGAAATTGGATGAGTGGTGGTATTTCCCGCCAACCTCCGAAGCCGGTTGGGCCATCACTAGCCTTCCCTAAGGCTAACTAAAGTTTCTGGTGATAGTCCTTTGTACAAAAGGTACACAATTGGAGAGTATTAGAGGATTACTCAACCAGTGATCATCAGCGCATAATGCGTGAGATCCGTGTTGTTGTCTGCCGACATCCGTGTTCTCAACCTTCTACAATTGGCTGGAACGTCAGAGGGATGAACGTCGAGAGGTTCGTACAGGTGCTCCGCTGCAGACTGATTCGCAGGGGGCAAACAAACTAGCAGCTCAAGACGTGATGAACAACTGCTTGTAGCGTTTCTATACTCCGTTACAAACCCAGGCATGGCAAGGCACCAGAAGACCGGTGGTCAACTGAAATCGCTGAAAAGCCAAGGAAGTGACACAAGATTCGGAGTGTGGTTTAACGGGCATGGAACTGGCTAGCAGCATATAGGAAATGCCTTCGCGAAGTGATTAATAACTGCGGGCAATATCTACTGGGCAATATGAACAAGGATTCATGGGGCCTTGGCTACAAGCTAGATTTATGGAAGTTTGATGCCCTGCGGACGTACATGAATGGAAAAAATGGAGGAGAAAGTGTGGGCATGCTTCTGCGTACATTCCAGCCATGTTGATGCTACCCACGGTGAAGTAGCAATCGAGTGTCCACTCTTTACACAGCTGGAACTGGAAAAGGCAGTCCTATCATGAAAAACAAGGAAAGCTCCAGGCCCAGATGGTGTTCCAAATGAGGTGTTACAACTTGTCTATCACCATTGTCCTGACTTCTAGCTTAGAATGTTCAACGCTTGCCTAAGAGATGGGCTGATCAGCAAAGGGAAGGGAGATTCCGAGTCGAAAGCTGCATTCCACTTGTTATGCATGTTAGACACTGCTAGGAAAGTGCTAGAGAAGCTCATCAAGGGAAGACTTACTGACACGACCCGTGCTGCTGCGGACCTATCTCCTCGTCAGTACGTCTTCAGAGTAGGAGTACCCATTATTGATGCAATTTCGGAGGTGCTGAGCGTGGTCCAAAAGGCAGAGTCACATATCCGCATCAAGCGACAGATCTTTCTATTGGTGACACTCGATGTTGGGAACGGCTTCAACTCCGCTAGATGAATGTTCCAGAATATCTGATTCCAGAATGTCTGATGTAGCTTCGGAGGACCAAAGCCTGCTCTTCGATATGCCACAGGGCCAACTAAGGGTAGGAGTTACATCGGGTATTGCCCAGGAATCTATTATTAGTCCAAGCTTGTAAAACGTGTCTTAAGACAGGCCACCGAGACTGGAGTTGCCAGATGAGTAGCAATTGATTAGCTGTATGACTTTAGTCACTGGCATTACCGTTGAACAAGCGCAACTTGTGGCAAGTGAGAGACTGGATGACTGCTCGTGGGCTCAGTCTAGCACTGGAGAAAATCGAATATTAGGGATGGAAGAAGGAAAAAGGATAAACGACTTTCATAGGGCTGATACGTCAAATTAAACTCAAGGAAAAGAAAACGCATAAACTTTCTTTGGACAGTTTCCAAAGAAGACACGAGATAGTAGTATCGGGGGGACCAGATAACAGAACAGTATTCAATCAAAGGGCGAACAAGACAAACAAATAAACGTGCACATGCCTAAGGATAAACCCAGAAACTTTAGACGACTTAGTGATCACATTTAAAATATGTGCATCAAATTTGAGTTTTGGATCAAAACTAACTCCAAGGTCTTTATGACTGAATACTTCAGAGAGCAAAGTATAATTTATCCTTTGAGATAGCCATCTTGCTCTGGAGCAATAATAGTAACAAATGAATTTGAGGGTCGATTATGAACCAGTCGTTCAAGTGACTTTGGAAAGCGGGAAATTAAGAAAATTGGGCGATAATTGGAAACTGACGTAGGATCACCAATTAAAAAAATAGGCACAATATTAGCTGTTTTCCAAGGGTTAGGGAAAGTACTAGTACTCAAACTCAGGTCGAAGAGAGATAAAGGAAAACTTCGCGATGAGGCTAACGACTTCACAAATATGTTTGGCAAACCATCCGGTCCAGGTCTGATATTAGGATCAAGAGCATTGATTAAAGATTCGACTTCAGATACATCTGTATAAATAAAGGAAATTGGGAAAGGAAGACAATTAGGTAAGACAACAGGATGCACCGCTGTAACGGGAGGAGAAAAAGTCGAAGAGAAAAATTGGGCAAATGAGTCAGTAAATTCTTGAAGAGAACAAACTTCTGCAACATTCTAAGGGACCTTACTAGAACTGGAAGAAGAGGGTTTCATCGAGCTAATACAAAACCAAAAATGCTTTGTATTATTAGCCACAAGAGAATTTTCCAGACTACTAAAATAAGTCTTCAGAGCATATTTGATCTCTTTTTTGGCAATAGCACGCAGCCTGCTAAAATCAGATCTATTTTCAATAGTGCTGAGTGTTTAAAAGACATATTGTGCCTCATCTTTTGATCGCAGAGCACCAAGGACTCGTCACTCAACCCAAGGTTTTTGATTTAAAAAAGAGCAATGAGATATGAAAGATGACAGAGTTATAGAAAAAGGATCAACTAACGAGATAGAAGGAATAGGATAATTCTTCCACTCTATGTATGGTAAGTGAAAATCCCCACAAATCATTATTTTGACGTGAGGATGTCGCAAAACTAGATAAGAGGATAGATCATCAAAAAACGTCTCATAAACAGATGACGGTGAACTATAGGGGATATAAATAGACGTAATCAAGAACTCTGTATTATGAGGGAGAGAAAAAAGAGAGAAGTTACATTAAATAGAGTTAAGGTTTGAAGGAGATTCATTGAGGTTTAAAGAGGATGCAGTGCGATAAACATTATGATTATAAGAATATTCATCAAGATTACTTGTGACTAAAGCTTTGGGATTTCGTTTATTGACTGACGAAAATTTCTTTATCTCATTTCAAACGGCTTAATAAGTACACCAGCAGGCCAGTAATTTGAATTTAGGTCAATATCAGTATTTGCAGAAATCAACAATTTGAATGAAGCAACTACTTTGTCCGTTAAATTTTCTTCAGTTAACTTATGACAACTAAAATCTTAAATGGATGATCCAAACTTTTTGGCGACATAACGCTTTAAGTCTTCAGCAGAAGTTCCTTACGCCACTCTAGAGATGAAAATATTCTTCAAAGATATAGAAGCATGAATGACAGGAGAATCGAGATTTGTTGAAGGAACGTGGTCACTCAAGTTGTGATGTTGAATTGGAGGTCGTATTTTCTTTGGAATCGCTCTCCGGCTGTTGGACAAAGAACCAGGTGGGCTGATAATAAGTAAATCAGATTGTTGATTAATAGAAAGTAGCCTCAACAGCGAGTTGCTATTGGTGACAATTGGTAGACTAGGTTAAATAATTTCTGCAGAATTGTGGCAATCTGGCTGCATGCCATGTTGAGCATTGACGTTTAAGCTATCGCTAAAGGATGAGGCGAACAGTTCCCTTTGAGAGGAGACATTAGATAGCCTTACCTGCAGTTTACTTTTTGTCGGTATTGACGAAGCTGGATCCAATACTGAACGCACAACTTTTTCGATCGAACTGGATGATGCATTGTAAGATGAGGAATCCGCAAACTGTAACAAGATTCGACTTCAGAACAAGCAGAAGAGCACTAACCTAGTAAGGATTTTAGCTCATCAGTTAAGGATGTGATTATCTTCCTTGCAGTTTAGAGTCGACAAACATACGCAGATACTGAGTAGCGCCTACATTTTGCACAGTACCAATGAACTCCGTTGTCATTTTGTTGATAATGTCTGCCGCCCGCAGTACTTTTCAGGTTAACGCACGCCGCGTGGAAAGGAATTTAGCAGAGCTGGAAACACACAATCATGGGGGATTTGCCACTATTAAGGACTCATTTTGAAGAGCTACAAGACATAATGATCTGTGTTTGGGTATTATTTATTTTGATTACTATCATTTTCTTTTATAATAATAATATTATTATTATTTCTTTTTTTTATACTTTATTTTATTTGTTTTTAAAATTTTTAATTTGGTTCTATTATGCTGATTGGAATAATTCTCGGAAAAAAAGTATACACTTGTATCCAGAGTATAAAATAAAATAAAAAAAGCACAATTAGCTTATAAGAAGTAGTATGTGTCTACGCTATAAAAATCAAATAAAAGTTTTATAAAAGAGGAGAAAAAACTTCTAGGAGCCACAAAGCACTTAAAAAGCTATGTTTGCTTTAGTTTAGATAATGTAAATTGCATAACTATGGGCGCGGAATAACACACCCGACACACAACCCTCGAGTTGAATTAAAACTACTTCACTACAACAAAGGATTTCAGAAATAGAAGTATATGTTTTAATTGCAGAACAAAATACGCACAGCGATTTATAACCGCAATACAAATATCTATAAAATAAACTTTTGAAAGTAAATATTGATTAAAATCGAAAAATCTTGAAGAAAATCAAAAGAAAAACGAAGGGCACTTCAAATGCACCGTTTAATGATCAATAACAAGTTGAATCAGCCCTCCTTGCTGGAGAGCCCTCCTACCTGGAGAGCGCCGAGCTATTTACCTTCGTCGAAGCAAGAATGTGAAGGAGACAGTTGCCCACGAGGAGAGGCAGCGCTCACTCAACAATTGACGGCAGTCTGCGGTAGAATGCGTGAAGGGAAGGTGGGCTGCAGAGCTCATTCGTAGTCTAAGACCGTGGCTAAATCTCTCTACAGGGAGACAGAAAAGGTCATGGTGATGTTTCGATCGGTTGAAAAATGGAACAATGTGGCACAGTATGTTTATGCAGTCCTCAAAGATAAAAGGGACTCACAGCAGTCAAGGCTAGGGGATTGCTTGTTTATAAATTCCTCTTCCTCCTTTCCATCTCACTAGAGAAGGGATCCCCCCACTTTAGGGTACCTCACGGTGTAGTAAAATGAGACCTGGCCCAAAGCAATGTGTCAAACGGTTCCAAGCTGGGTCCACAGGTTGACAGGGGAGTCGTTTAGTAGGTAATCCAGTCGCCCACAAGCATGGGATCCTCACAGACAGTGCGTTAATTGCATTCTCCTAGCAGTCACAAAAAAGGACTCTTGACCCCGAAATGAGATGGTTACGAAAATAAAGTGAAAGAGGTTTTTGGTTTGCGTTCAAATGCGCCAAATTATTCAATTTTTATGATTTTTTTAGGGCTTTGGAAACCTTTTTTACAAAGACCGACTAGTTTTTCGTCGTTTGTTTGTCCGTCTGTCCGAGCGTCAACGCAAGTTTCCTCAGAAACTATAGAAGCTAGAAAGCTCAAACTTTGTTGTAAGGTCAGAAGTTTTTCCAAATTTTGTCATCAAAAACTTAAAAATTTTTTAAGGCCTTAAAATTTTTTGTAATCAAATGTAGTCGAGTGGGGTATCAAATGAAAGTTCTTGAAAAGAACTTTCAGAAGTTGAAACAAACAAAGACTTTATATGCATCAGGGAGTCCAGAGGGAGGCATGATGTACGAAAAATTTATGTCTTCGTGACTGGATACTTTCGGGCCAAAAAATTTGAAAAAAGTCACGGAGGTGGGTTTTTGTGAGTATAAGGTCAAAAAATTCCGCAGGAATCGAAATGCACACAACTTTGGTAACAATACAAAGGTCGTGGCTTGAGTATGTGATAGCTGGGTCCCTTATAAACAGTGCGACATAGTTTACGTCGGAAGTGCATGTTTCACGCACTTGCTATGACCATGAGTGAATGTCAAGTGCCCACTGCCGTTGCGCAACGTATTGCCATTCTTTTTTTAGTGTGGAAAGGCGATAAAAACACGGAAATTTTCCTGGGTTTGCGAAATCAGTTTATTGAGAGATCTGGATATGATTACGTGATTGGATGCATCCGTCGTCGGTAAGAAGGGTTTCTCAAAGTCGGGAAATGTTAAGATTTCTGAGGAGGCAAGCATACTTTTCAGATTATTAAAGGCCTCTATCTCGAGTTTGCCCAGGATAATTTCCTGTTTTTTTTAGATTGATGGATTACCTGAGTGTTCTCGCCACGTGTGAATTTTGTTAGTTGCTTCGTAATTTTTGCGAAGTCTTTGACTAGTCTTCTGTAATAAGATGTTAGCGCAAGAAATTCTTTTAGCACTTTTAGGTTTCGAGGAACTGTCATATTCCTAATTGCCTCTATTTTCTTGGACTCGGATAGTATTCTGTCCCCAGAGATTACATAACCAATTGACTTTAATTGAGTTTTCACGAAGGTTGACTTTCCTAAATTAATTTTTAGGTTGGTAGCAGCCAAAGCAGACAGAACGGTTTCTAAGTTTGATAAGTGCACCCCTTCAGTTCCTCCCAGGATAATGATATCGTCAACGTAGACGTAACAGATTTTTCCTATGTGTGGCCTGAACACATCATCTATCATTCTTTGAAACAGCGCTGGAGCGTTCCTTATTTCGAATGGCTGTTACAAACCGGTATTCCCTATGTATACTGGTAAGAACTGGGAGCTCGATTTGATGTGCATCCTATATACATCATCAAGGCTCCTGGGAAGAGAATTCGCTGTAACACCACTTACCTGCTACTCTATCCATTTAAACCAAATCAACAAAGGTAAGAGTTCATTTTAAAGAATTACTTTTCAGTCAATAACTTTGTTTATTTGATATCCGCAGGCCAATCCTCTTTTTTCTTTAAAAGCCGTCGGGCCTTGCTTAGTTGTGTGAGCAGACGCGTTTCGACTACTTTGAGTCATCTTCAGTGTCTACTGAAGAAGACACTGAAGATGACTCAAAGTAGTCGAAACGCGTCTGCTCACACAACTAAGCAAGGCCCGACGGCTTTTAAAGAAAAAAAAATTACTTTTCATTTTATTGTTCATTTTTTAGGGTTTTGTTAAAATAATTTTACAAAACCCTACTAGTTTCGCGACCAGTCTGTCCGTCCGTCCGTCCGTGTGTCACAGCAGTTTTTCTCGGAAACTACTTAAGCTAGAAACATCAAATTTTGTGTGTAGATGTAAAGTGGTGATCTCTTTAAAGTTCAACTACAAAAAAATTTTATAAGGTATTTAAGGGAGGTCTCCCCATATAGGAGAGTGACCCCCCGAAAAAAAAATTTCATTGAAGGTAGCCGATATGGGTATCAAATGAAAGGTCTTGATGAGAACTTTACAAAACAGGTCTTAGTTTGGCAAAACTTGCTTCGAGGGGCGCACAGGGAGGGGAAATACACGAAAAATTTGTGTCCCCCCCCCCCTCGCGATTGGACACCTGTGATCCGAAAAATCTGAAAAAAATCAGGAATTTAGGCCTTGGTGAGTACAACAACAACAAATACGTTAGAAGTCGCAGTTCACTCAACTATGTAAGTAATAGTATGATTTATCGATTTTATGTTTTCTTGAATAAAATCTTAACGGTATCCTGAAATTGAATGATATTCAGTACGTAGACGTTTATTTATAAGGTTGATCTATCCTGAAAGTTTCATAAAGATTGAATTATATTTAGCGAAGTTATAGCGATTTGAATTTTCCTGTATTACTATGGAACAATATGCGCTGCATTTATTACTATGGCAACATATGGCTATGGAACAACATGCGCTTTTTACCGACTCAGACACTACAGTTTTGCTAGGATTTGCATGAAAATTTCAGGAATGATAGGTGTCATGTATAGCTTTGAGAATCGGTTCAGCTAGTGGTATCAGTAATCGTAAAACAAAACAGTGGCTGTTTTAAATGCGAAGATTGGATAATTTTGAGTTATTTTTTCCCAACTTCAACGTTTAAGGTGCATGCTTTGAACACTTGATTCAATTTAATGAATGACTGAAGATGAGTTCCTACAATTAATACTCATAAGTGAAACAAGTCAAGGAGGTGGGAGAGAGCTCCTAGCAAAGGGATTTTGTAACCGTTCTAGGGCTCAAAAAAATTGGCCATTAATCGATGATAACAGTACAGGAGAGTGGCCCCTGAAAAAAATTCATCAAACGTAGCCGATATGAGTATGAAATGAAAGTTTTCATGGGAGCTTTTCAAAACAGTTCTTAAACTGTCAGTTTTTGCTTCAGTGGGGGCACAGGGGGGAAATACATGAAAAATGTGATACCTCCGTCGCAGATGGACATCTGAAATAATTATCAAGGGAGATATTCATGAGTATAACAATACCAAAAACCTCAGAAGTTGAAATTCGTTCAACTTTGTTAATAATAGTATGATCTTCGTTTTTCATATTTTCTTCAATAAAATCGTCTTTGACATGTTTCTTGATTTGATTCGATTTGGTGGCTGCATTTTGTAAATTGAATACAAAACCCTTCTGACATGAGCATAGGTCTGTTTACCCAACTTGTTAAAACTTATATTAACACCAAATTGATTAATCAACTGACTAACAATATTAGGTAACGCGTTTTACGCACAGGTGAGCGCCAGCCTGTAGAGGGAACTAAAAAGACGGGCTCGTGGATCGGGGTGGCCACACGGCGTGAAACGCCAAAGGGCCGATGGAGGATCGCGGCTCAAGCCAACACCTCACCCCTTGCCACTTAGTCGTACACAGGACAATATCTTTGGCTAAATTTCAATCGCGAATACTTCGAACGATGTAGATAGATTGAGCAGCAGTACGCTCCCTACTGGAATTGAATACTACTGACTCGAATGCTTTGCCCAGGATCTTTAAATACCGTTCTTTCGTGAGTTTTTAACCTAAATTCTCTTCAAAGGTGCTGATTAGCCGAACACGTGCGCTCTTGTTCCACGAAAGTTTTCCTCCCCGCTGCGTCTCGTTTGCTTGGCTGGTGAATATGTGAAACTGGGGAGATTGAGCGAAAGAGTGTTTTTCGCTTAAGCTTTTGACTTTGAAAGAGTGCTTTCAGCTTAAGCTTTCGGCTTTTCCACGATCTTTTGGGGGGAAAAAGCGAAACTGGGGACATTGAGCGAAAGAGTGTTTTAGCCAAAACTTTCGGTTTTCCCACGATCTCTCGAGGTGAAATAGCGAAACTACGGACATTGAGCGAAAGAGTATTTATGCCAGAACTTTCGGTTTTCCTTTCCGCTTACCTCTCTTCGAAGCACCCTGTACACTCACGATGTAAATATCATTGCGGGTTGAACTTCCCCGTTTACTTGACTGCTCGCTTATTTACTTGCGTATGTGCTTCTTTGGCTAATTTTCATTGGCGAAGTGCGAGTACATAGGTGTTGTTTGCTCGCTACTACTGCAGTTATGAAGCAGAAATACATCCGAGCATGTTGTATGTGTTCGCTCGCAACAGGGCAGTCTGACAAACTCCATTTGCCATTTGCGGTTGTAAGACAGTCTTTTGAATGTGGCTTACTTTCATTCGAATATGGTGAAATCCCGATGCTAAGTCTATGTTCATGAAAGATTTTGACTAGCTAAAGTTTGCTAGGATATTGGTTATATCGGGGATTGGGTATCGTGATGGCGTTTAAACTTTTAAAGTCTACCACCAGCCTATATTGTTTTTCCCCCGCTGAGTTGGGTTTTTTTTTGGCACAGCACAAATAGGTGAATTGCACGGACTTTTCGAGGGACGTATGATACGACCTCCAAGCAGCTTTGTAATTTGGGCCTCAACTTCCTACCTTAGGGTGACAGAATAGGGATAGGACTTCGTGTAGATTGGGTCAGGAGTTTTTGTATTAATCTCTGCTCTAAGGTTTGTTTGTACCAGTTCGTCATCGCAAACTGGACCGAAAATGGATGAAAACCTATTTAAAATTCCTTGCAACTTTTTAACAAGCTCGTTCGGCAAATGGTCGCATTTGACGTTTACGTGATTTATCTGTAGGGATATTTTGAATTTCAGTGGAATCTTGATGTTTGGAGTGATTATAAGAAAGTTGTTCTTTCTGTTTATGACAGCTTCTAGGTCCTTAACCGTATCGTCCCAAATGATGCCGTCAAATGACTTGATGCCTGGTACAACGAAAAAATCCAATATTTGAAACTGAGAAAAGGCTCCGCTAACTTTGAGAGTAATTGGAATGTTACAAGCCGCTGATTGAATAGTGAATGCTTTCTTCACAGGCTTGCCATTTTGGGACCGTGTGGATGAAATAAAGTTTTTATTGGCACCAGTGTCTATTAAGAATTTTAACACCTGGCCATTTTTGGGTGTAAATTCGATGTAAAGAACGCTAGAAAGGCTTCCTCCATAAAATTTAGGTCAGATTCAGCATAGTGGTCTGCTTAATCACCGGGCAGATTATTATCTTCAATTTCATGTTCATCAACATTGTTTTGAGAATCAAACTCTTCACTGCTACTTTGGAGATTAAAGAGGCGATGAGATTTGTTTGACGCCTGTGAGGACTCCCCATACCTTTTTCCTGGTTCCATATAAGATCGTCTGTTGAAATAATCCACTCTTCTTGTTTGAATTGACTGATCAACCTGCATCAGAATTGTAGGTTTTGGTTACGTTGGCTGTGAGTCGACGCACACCATGAGTTTGTAACCTCTGAGGTTTTCCGTGCTTAAAATTTGTATTAAAATTTGAGTTAAAATGCGTGGGAATAACCCCACTATTTTTATTTTGGCGAGGTGGAGTATTCCTTTTGCAGACGTTTTGAAATTCCAGGCATGAAGCATATGCCTCTGGAAGAATCATAAGTTTACCCGAGAATTCACTATGCAAGCCCCTCACAAACACATCAAGGGCGCGATTTCTATGATCTTCGGTTAGGGCGATTATAGTTTCTTGTGTGTGATTCCCAGTTTTCACTTTGTAAAGTATCAATGAAAGCTGATGATTCACTGAAGCATAAAATTCATCAACTGTCATACCATCATGACTCAATTACGAAGTTGATGTTTTAAGGTTCTTATATCGCGTTTGTCTGCATGGTGCAGTGATAGGCATTCCTTTATACTTGCCAAGACTTGGTCGAAAATTTATATGAGATGAGTGCGGCGTCCGCAGGGCCATGCAGTTTTTGCCTGATATGACGAGGAACTGCCTGAAAAATTGGCTTATCTCGGACGACTTGGTAGTCTTTGAGGATCATTTTGATGCTGTGCACCCATGATAGGTATTGCAAAGGGTTTCTTTCAAAAATTTTCAGATCTCTAATCAAGTCTGGCAACTTCCTTATAGACTCTAGATCTGACTCTGTAATAGCACTTGACGGAATTTCACGTATTACTACAGTACTATTTACATTTCTACCCTCTATTTCCGTTAATTGCGTCTCGATTCTCCTTATATGTTCAATGTGAGCGTTAACCGTGCACTAAAGTTTCCTGAACTGCTTCCATTTTCTTCCCAACTAGTTTCGCGACCAGTCTGTCCGTCTGTCCGTCCGTGTGTCACGGCAGTTTTTCTCGGAATCTACTTAAGCTAGAAACATCAAATTTTGTATGTAGTTGTAAAGTGGTGATCTCTTTAAAGTTCAACTGCAAAAAAAATTTATAAGGTCATTAAGGGGGGTCTCCCCATATAGGAGAGCGACCCCCCGAAAAAAAATTTCATTGAAGGTAGCCGATATGGGTATCAAATGAAAGGTCTTGATGAGAACTTTTCAAAACAGGTCTTAGTTTGGCAGGAGCCACAGGGAGGGGAAATACACGAAAAATTTGTGTCCCCCCCCCTTGCGATTGGACACCTGTGATCCGAAAAATCTGAAAAAAATCAGGAATGTAGGCCCTGGTGAGTACAACAACAACAAATACGTTAGAAGTCGCAGTTCACTCAACTTTGTTAGTAATAGTATGATTTATCGATTTTATGTTTTCTTGAATAAAAAATTCAGTACGTAGATGTCCATTTATAAGATTGATCTATCCTGAAAGTTTCATAAAGATTGAATTATATTTAGCGAAGTTATAGCGGTTTGAATTTTTCTGTATTACTATGGAACAATATGCGCTGCATTTATTACTATGGCAACATATGGCTATGGAACAACATGCGCTTTTTACCGACTCAGACACTACAGTTTTGCTAGGATTTGCATGAAAATTTCAGGAATGATAGGTGTCATGTATATCTTTGAGAATCGGTTCAGCTAGTGGTATAAGTAATCGTAAAACAAAATAGTGGCTATTTTAAACGCGAAGATTGAATAATTTTGAGTTATTTTTTCCCAACTTCAACGTTTAAGTTGCATGCTTTGAACACTTGATTCAATGTAATGAATGATTGATGATGAGTACCTACAATTAATGCGCATAAGTGAAACAAGTCAAGGAGGTGGGAGAGAGCTCCTAGCAAAAGGGTTTTGTAACCATTCTAGGATTCGAAAAAATTGGCCATTCATCGATGATAACAGTACAGGAGAGTGGCCCCTGAAAAAAAATTCATCACACGTAGCCGATATGAGTATGAAATGAAAGTTTTCATGGGAGCTTTTCAAAACAGTTGTTAAACTGTCAGTTTTTGCTTCAATGGGGGCACAGGGGGAAATACATGAAAAATGTGTTTCGCGGAAGGACATTTGAAATAATTATCAAGGGAGATATTTATGAGTATAACAATACCAAAAACCTCAGAAGTCGAAATTCGTTCAACTTTGTTAATAATAGTATGATCTTCGTATTTCATAGTTTCCCCAATAAAATCGTCTTGACATGTTTCTTGATTTGATTCGATCTGGTGACTGCATTTTGTAAATTGAATACAAAACCCTTCTGACATGAGCGTAGGTCTGTTCACCCAACTTGTTTTAAGGTGAATTTCTCGAGAGAAATTTACCTATTGCGGAGAGCATCATATATATATATATATATATATATATATATATATATATATATATATATATATATATATAGATATATATATATATATATATATATATATATATATATATATATATATATATATATATATATATATATATATATATATATATATATATATATATATATATATATATATATGGGATATAACGAAATTTCTGACCACGCTAGAGGTTGCAATTTTACTCCGATTTTCACCAAATTTTCAGGAAAGGTGTATTGGGTAAATATCTCGGTTAAGTTCGTGAACCAGATATATCGGCCGGCAAAAACAAAATGGCGGCCATTTTAGACGAAAAATCGTGATTTTTGTTCTGACCAAAGTATAGCTCCGATTTGGTACAAAGGTTCACTGATGTATGTGATGAATCTCACAATAAAAAATATAAATTCGGTACGGCAGAAACAAAATGGCGGCCGGTAAAAGGTCGAAAAACGTGCAAAATTTTGTTGTTGCAATAGTGACCAAAGCTTTCAACAGATTTTCAAGAAATTCGGCAGTTAGATAGAAATTATAAGTATCTAAAGAATTACGTGAAAAAACTGGAGGTCAGGTCACAAAAAACCAAATGGCGGCCAGTTAAAACTCAAAACTTCAAAGGCTTCTAAAAGTCGTAATTTTGATTCGACGTATATAAAACTTGATTTCAGAATAGGCATTACTTAGATCTACAGACTTAGATATTTTGGTGATCATGCATGTGCAAATCTTAAAATGGCGGCGGTTTAAATATGCGTTTTTTTCAGGTTTTTGTGGCGCTCTAGCGGTCACATTTTCCAGCGGATTTTGATGAAACTTGAGATTATGGATCTCTGTACTATATTGTAGTGGTCAAGCAGGTAAAGTTGTGGAACGTGAAACGAAAACAAAAGCATATTCAAAAGAAGGGTTGGGAGCGGCACAAAAACTGGATCCTGCGCAACGTGTTAAAGATGAAATACGAACATGGTTAACACAGTCGATAAACTCGCTGAAAATACAAATCGATGCTTATGAGGGTGAAGAAGAGTCGTTATTGGCGGGTAAGAAAAAACGCTTGGATCGTGATAAACAGGAACGGATGGATGAACTACGAGGGAAACTTGAGAGGCATAAATTCCATATAACAAAACTTGAAACAATTCTTAGATTGCTGGATAATGACGGCGTAGAAGTTGATCAGATTCGTCGAATAAAAGAGGACGTAGAGTATTATATAGATTCCTCACAAGAGCCCGAATTTCAAGAAATTGAATTTACCTATGACGAAATTATTGGCTTGGACGATGTCGAACTTTCTGGAACTGGTATATCATTAGTAATACCATCATCTGCGACAACAGACATTAACAACAGTAATGAGACTGGAGGATTGCTTAGCAGTTTAGCATCAGGAACAAGTCCGGTGCAATCGCCTGCTGCCCTTAATTGCAGTAATGCAAATAATTTGAATTACTGCAGAGACTCGACATCAGTGGAATTTACAGCAGCTGACAAACAAAATCAGAATGAAAGTAATGCCAGTAGTAAAGTAAAGCCTGTGAAACCGACAGCCGTGAGAGCGAACAATAAAGCCGAAGCTAATTCAAATTCGTCGAGTACGAATAGTGCTGGGTCAACAACACAAATTAAAATTGTTAGTTCAACGCCTAGTAAAAACCAATCTCATGCTGCTAACTCGTCAAGTACGACGTCTACGTCAGTGATAAATAACCAACAAGTGACTGCAAATAATACTAATTCGAATGTAACAGGAATAAATGCTCAGCCACAGTCTGTGATTTAAGCAACACTACCAATTGCATTTGCCGCTGTCGCGAAAAATAACACATCACATCTCGAAAGTGATCATCATCAGCAGAACTCGTTTACACTGCCCGCGTCAGCAGTTGGGTCACAGCATCCTTCGGCGAAGAGTTTACCACCTTATTCCACAGTGCCGGATTCACAGCAATCTAATGCCTCACATTCGTCGTCCAGTGGTGCGACGAATGCGATTCCTGTATCCACGTCCGTAGCGCATGCACATCCGAATGTAGCGGTAGTATCATCCTCGGGAATAACACCAGCCCTTCGATAACAGACTCCGCATCATCGTCATCTTTGAGTACTTCCAAGAGTAACAGCAATACTGTCATAGTGAGAGTACGAGCGATAGCGGTGGCAGTAGCGGGAGTGGCATTTGCTTGTGTTGCTGGTGCTGTTGCCGGGAGATTGTCGCGAGTGGGAGTCTGTTATTCACCGCCACCGGGACCACGTCGGGGGGAGATCGAACGGAAAGTTTTCGCGGGGGACATCGCTTGTGTTCATATCGAGAATTTTATCGCGAGTGCGTGCAAATAGTTGGCAACACACTCCATTTGTTGAAAATTGTTGTTGGAAAAATTGTAAAACAAATTTTGCGGTGTACATTTGAGAAAATGCTTGCAAATTTCTCAATTACCAAATTATGGTGCTTCGGCCAATGAACAAAAATAATTCGTTTGCACGCGATATTGCCATCGTTGAACTTTTCCGTGGCTTACGTTCTCGTCACCTCGATAAGAGTCGTGGGATTCATCTGCATTCTTGCCGTTTATAACTTTAAGCACTGTAAAGGGATCAGACCGAAAGGGGGATAAAAGATTCGAAGAAAGTTTTCCCGATGTTCCAGGCCGGGGTCTGAAAAGTGTCGTTTGCGTTTTCGCGACGAAGAAAAAAAAAACCGTTTTGCATAGTGTTTCTCTAAAACTCAGATTTTTGCTGGACGGAATGCGGAAATCGTGGCTTTAAGAAGTTCCGGGCAAAAATGTTATCAGGTGGAAATGAACCGTTCGCGTATTAGAAAATTCCGGATTCTAGAGGCATTTTAAATACGCTCTCCAAAATTATCGGCTGTTTCTCTATTTTCCAATCGTTTTTACAAGATCAGGTCGAATGCGGTGAACCGTCGATTGTTTTCGCGATTGCCGAAACCAAATCAATTGGAACATGACTTATTTTAGAAAGTCATCAGAATACATGAAACCAAGAAAGTAAATTTTAGGAAATGAAAGCTGCTGTAGTCGACCTGGTGTGTCCGTGTTAGTTACAGCCAACTGCAAGGTGCAGCCTGGATGGAATAATTCATAAACTGTAATGATGGAGAATTTGAAAACAAAGTTCAATATTGATGCGCTTCATACTAAATTCGTTGTCCTAACATAAAGTGAATAGAGTATTGACAATCTAGCTTAGGGTGAATTTAACGAGCGCGAATACGGATGACTCACATCGGGGATGTGCATTTTGGTTTTAATCAAAAGAAGATAACATCATCAACAGAACGCAGTGCACGCCATTCACATATTCTCTCGGTGAATCTTCAGAGGTTTTAGCAGAAAGTATCAGTGAGATCTGCAGCAGTAAAACCTAATCAAAAGTCTCAGTACCGCTGAATTCGCAATTGTAACGTAAATAACAGTGAATTTGGCGCATAAATATCGTTTTTCCCCGTTCATCTCACGATAAGTTTTCTCTCGTTCCCATTCAATTTCCCATCGACGAAAATCACTTTTCCGTGTTGGCAGCAAAGTGCGAGATATCTAGTTTGAAAGCGCGAATCTATTCGCCTATGTATCTTTCGTATCATCCTCTGGTCCCCAACAATCAGAAAATGCATTGAAGCAAATTCATGCAAATTTCGAAAGCAAATCAAGTATCGGAAACCAAATCGGTGCAAAGCAGAGTTCGGAACAGCAAACAGATATTTTGTGAGTGCTAGAAGAATCGGAAAAGCGCTGAAACGGACAAAAAGTTTAAACATACAGTTCAATAGATTCGAAATAATAAAGGCGTAGTACTAGGAGCAGTAAAAGAGTCCACGTAGAACACTATAACTAATTTGTTGTCGTAAACATACGCAAAACGTGTCGGAGAAGATTTGTTGACCGCAGCAAGAGTTGATAGAGACCGGAAAAATCGCGAAGTGATCAATTTAATTTAATTAAGCTTAAATTTTAAATAAAAAAATAATAATACAAAGTTTGCAGGCCCTTACCCGCCCCGAACACGAGCGCTCGTAGGAGGAGGTTTGGGTAAGTACCCTTTCTTTCCAAATTTTTTCTGCATGTTTTTTTTCATTTTTTGCCCTAAAAATTTTATATACAGATATAAAAAAATATAATATTATTTTAGATTTAATTATAGATTGATTGAATTTTAAAAAATTGGTTAAATTATTTATTATATTTTTTTTCTACTTTGCTATATTTGTTTCCGAAAATTCAGTTGTATGCTGTTTTTTTTTGTCTACATTAGGAGTTAAATACGTCGCCTTCATATGAATTGAACTCAAAATGGAATATATATGTATGTTTACCAAGAAAACAAAATCCATGCTTCGTTAAGTTGAACCGGCAGTCTTTCCGTTCCTTCTCTTTTGACCGGGTATAGCCTCTCCGAGTAAGGACGAGGTTATCCTGCTTCCGCTTCTTTTTACTTGTTTCTCTTGTTCCATGAACAAGTCAGTTGTGCCTGGTGCAGTTGCCTACAATTTTTGCGACTTCAGTCGCCTTGCTTTTGTCCGACCCCAGAAATTCGTGAATGCGAAATTCTTTGTAGTGGGTCCTTATGCTGAGGGAATGAACCCGCCCCACGACACCGCAATGCTAGCCTGCTAGCGCATTCACGCGTCCCCAGACAAGGGCATTCTCGGCAGATATTGACACCTTCTTCTGCTGAGGCAGCAGACCATCGCTGCAGTCCTTTACGGACTTTGAAATAACCCTCTTCACTACAATATTCTTGTATTATGCAGAAAATTATTAAAATTGAATGAAAAATAAAAAAGTCGAAAATTTAAAACCCAATATTTTTAGCTGCCATTTTCACTAAAAATTGAATTATTTTGCCCTGTCTAGCGTAAAACTCCGATTTGAACGAGATTTGGCACATTCATTGATGAGGTCCTAGCCCTCAAAAATTTAAAATAGTCCAAAATCAAATGCATGCATTCAAAATGGCGGCCCCCAAAGGTCAAAAGGCAAGCGCAATTTGTTATTTTAGTAGCAACTGAAATAATGATTTTTTTTCCATGGAAACGTTTTAAATGACTTATCTTGAACGTATTTATAAATCAGACTGTTTTTGAAATATTGTAAAATATTTTTAACAATCCCCTTAAAAATTATAAAATCGCAACTTGTCTGTCTTTCCGTCCATTTGTTCGTGCGTCACAACAAGTTTTCTAGCAAACCACATAAGCCAGAATGAGGAAATTTTCTACGTAGGTCAAAAGTGGTGCCTCTTGAAATTTGCGGTGTAAGAAAATATTTTAAAGTATTTAAGGGGGGCCTCCCCATGCAGGGGGGTGACTTAAATATTTTTTATTTCTGTAGCTCTCTAGCAGCCAAGTTTCTCAACATATTCCGACAAAACTTGAAATTATAAGTTATCAAGGCAAGCTAATTTAATTTAACTATGCAAATCGGATGACAAATAAAAAATTCGTAAATTTACAGCTTAATATTTTTAACAGCCGTTTTCAATAAAAATTCAAAATGACGGCCCCTGGTAGTTCAGAAAAGAATCGAAAATGTATATATTAATGGCAATGCAAGCGCTGATTAAACTTTCATGGAAATCTTTTGAAATTAACTATTTGAGCTATTTAAGCCGACAACATATCACCTTTGTGTGGTAGCCACTGTGAAATGTATGAACAGCAAATGTGAGAAGGGCGAAACGAGTATAAATATGTTTATAACAATTTATTACCCGCCGATTTTCAATAAGTGATCCATACGTATGTAACTCAATTTAATTAGTAAAATATTTGCGCCTCTATGAAGTGTCTCCAAATACGAACGGCGGCAGATTCTTTTTGTTAATAAAAACCCATGTAGTGCTACCGAAATTGCAGTAAGAAGTTAAGTAGTAGGCAAGCTAAATTCTTTTCGGAAACCTTACGCTACATACGAGAAATTTACCTTTCCGGCTGGTGCTGCCAACGGGGATTTTTTCTAATTAGGGGTGGAATCACGCAAACTTTTGAAAAACCAAATTGCATAAATTTTCGCTAAGAACAACACACATAATAATCGGTGAAAGTTGGTTTACACAACACAAGTAACTTTAATTCTCTTTTAAAGCTAATACTTTTCACTGATATAAATTTTCAAGTAAAAAATGAAAAGGTGAACTTACATACAAAAGAAAATTGTTTCCATTTTCTAGAATCGCCTGCAGTATCCTTTTTGGAGTCCAACATTGATTGGTTTAATTGAGGGACGTCTTTTGGGGCACAGGTTGGATCACGTTTACATGTAATTTCTCCACCTAAATCGTCACCGTCTTCAGCTCCTTTCCAAAGAAGGTTGTATTTTGTTCCCGGTCACCACTTCCTACAGAAAAAGGCTTCGCTTCGGTAGACTTATACTTCTGTCTTACCTGGTTGAATGCTGAACAGGTTTCTCTCCTTCTTTATACAAGTAAATGAGTGAATAATTCAAGTCAAAAATTTCACGCCATTAGAAAACTTGTTTTGAACCCTACAATGGTTACAAAGCCCTGCTGGTAGGAGCACTCTCCTGCTTATTCAACTTGTTATGAAACTTTTGATGTTTATCTAAGATTGAATCAATCTTGAACACCACTTTTTTTGCAGTTTTGTGTGCATGAAATTAAAAAACGCATTATCCTTGCATTCCTTTAGCTCAGATATGACTTAATCAGAATTGAACATCTTTTACTAGAAGTTCATTTTCTAATCTGATAAATTACTCCAATCTACTTGCGAATTCTTGTTTTACATGTCTACACTGGATAAATTTGTAGCGTATCTTCTTCTAGGGAGATATGTAGGTCTCAATCTCTCACGCATTAAGCATGGAATATGTGAGATTCTAAGAACGACAAGCCCACATTTGTGATTTTTGATAACTGATTGCCTACACACGCTTGTATTATTATGTTAAAAAATTTTTTTTCGTCGGTATTATGACTGCGTAGTAAAAATAAATACAATACTCAAACATCTGCGTTCTAGAATTGATAGAATGCGTAGGTGCGAAGAATAAATCTTTTCTGAGAATTTTACGGTATTCCATTTACATATATCCTGAATTGTGCGTTGCTTTACAAAATTTCCACGACATGCCAAGGAAGTCGATGCTCAATTATTTAGAAAAATGATAAAATTGTCATATTTGTGTGGCATGAACTGACTTGTGAGCGCTCGTGAGATTTGCAATGCTGATTTTGGTGACATAATTTAGGGAGAATGAGTTTCATGAAAATTTCTTCACTGGTTATGGTCTGGGCAAGGTCGTTTCTATCTTCATGTAATGTTCAGTCATTACACTTCATGTGTCTGATGAAACGCAAATGGAAAGATTTCCACGTTATGGCTGGTAAAAGCAATTCAGACAGGATGCCTCATAAGTCAATCTGGATTATTATCTCTATCTGGTATAATAAGCATGCTAAAACCCTGCTCAGTAAAGCGCAAAAAGTTTTCATGTCCCATCGACAACTCTTTCTTTCCAGATACGAGGACATTGACCGGAAAGATGGATCGTAGTAGTCTTTGCGTATAGACGTCTTTTAAATCGCTCCTGTCAAAAGTTTACAAAAATAAAATTAATTTTTTAAAAAACGTTAGTCCGAAGTTAATTTTTATCGGAAAAAATCTTATATTGTCGCATTAATCGACTCGGGAAATTTCTATCGAATATTTTTACTTCGATTGGTAACGAAAAACAAATTACCGAAGAAAATTTCGCCGCTGGTATGGAGGAGCCCGACGGCTTTCCACCGTTGGGGCAACCTGGGGAAACGACGAATACGAAACTGGCGATAATCACCAAAAGAAAACAGAACGAAGAAAACTCCGCAGATGGAGGGTGCAAGCTGCAAATAATAGCGGACAATCAACAAATGACCAAATTGCAGAAAGAAAATGATGAACTAAGGCAAGAGATACAGTCTCTCAAGGATCTCTTCAAGAAAGGGATGAAGCCTCAAAAGACGCAGCCACAAAATCAATGGCAACAGGTAACAAAGCCGAAGAAAAGTGCAAAGCAAGTAAATCCAGAGGAAGTTCTAAGTGCTGGTGGCACCAACGAGAGCCAAAATTATTTTGCAGCGCTGAAGGGATTAACCGAAGATATGGAAATCGAAGAAAACATCGGAGGTCATTTTAATCAAGATAATGACGTTAATTTTATTCAATATTTAAAGAACAAAAATAAGGAGAAAAAACCAACCCGCAGTTTAGCTGGTTCCTCTGAAAAAGCTTCCAACAAGATAGAAAAAGTTCCGCCAATCAACGTGTTCGGACAAACCGGGAAAGATATAGTTCGGCTATTGGCAGCCGAAAATAAACTGGCCAATTTCGAAATCAAAAGAGTTAATGCCAAAAAATTAACTATAAGGACGAAATCACTGGTTGATTTCAAGTCAGCCAAAGATGCGCTGATTTCTGGGGAGGTTCCACACTTCACCTATACCCCAAAAAGTTAAAAAAATCAGACCTTCTTGTTGAAGGGTTTGGACAGCGGAGAGAATACGGTCGATCTTCTTCAGGTGCTCAAGGAGGCTGCACCAGATATTGATTTCTTTTCAGTCAAAGCCTTTGCGACAAGAAGGTCGACCATAGAAAGGAAGAATTTACCACTTTACCTGGTACAAATTGCATATAAGAGCAGTCCAAGTGCCCTTCAACAAATAAGGTACTTGAATTTCAGAGTGGTGAGGTGGGAACACCTCCAGAAAAGAGAAGTCAAGCAGTGTTACCGGTGTCAAAGATTTGGACATTCGGCTGCCGATTGTGCCATGCACTATCGGTGCGTTAAATGCAAAGACGTTCATGCTCCCGGTGAGTGCAAATTGGCTCAGACGGAGCCTAAAGAAAAATTATACTGCGTTAACTGCGGTTTTTTTGGTCACCCAGCATCATATCGAGGATGCTCCCGATATCAAGATGCAAAAGTTAAATTTGCTCCAAAACAAACACAAGTACACCGTAATATCATGCCTTCCAACTTCGTCAAGCCCGGAGTATCATTTGAACTCGCCGCTAGAGGACCAGCAGAAAATATTGGAAATAATGTAAATAATGTAAGTGGCAATAATGAGCTGCTTCTCAAAATTTACCAGCAACTTAATTCTTTATCGGAGAGAATCGACAAACAAGATTCAAAAATTAATACTTTGCTTTTCAGCGTTTAGGTCTTTCAAATGCCTCATAATAACTTGTCATCCAGTCATATTCCCATGGATAGGCTTCGCCTCATATCGATCAACGTCAACTCTATCGTTGCCATACATCGACGTGATTATCTCCTTTAATTTATTGTTAAGCAAAAGCCTGACATCATACTGCTCACTGAAACCCACCTCAATTCATGGCATTCCATGGAATTCAAAGATTTTGCATTCGTAAGAAACGATAGGGTAAACGGTGATGGGGGAGGTGGCACCGGGATATTGGTTTGAAGACCCTATTGTTTCCAAAATATTGAAAAAGTCGAATTCAAAAGCTTTGAATTTCTTGAAGTGTCCGTCATCAAAATTTGACTGCCAGGTGGGGATAACCTCTTCGTTATCTCTGCCTATGCAACTGGTCAAAATGTTCTCAAGTTCAAGGGGGAACTCAATTCCTTGTTTGAAATACTCGAATTGAACAGGCTGCATAGTTATTATATTTTTGCTGGTGACCTCAACGCCAAGCATACATCATGGCTAAACGCCACCAATAATCCAAGAGGTGTATTCCTGAAATCATGGATAACAGAGAACCAAATTGAATACAGGTGCAATCTATATGGGTTGGAGTTCCCAACATACCCTAGGACAAATTCATATCTGGACCTCTGCATTGCTGACGCAAGACTTGAATTCAGCTTTAATAGTCCTCAACGGAAACTGCAGGTGCTTCCTTACGATAGCGACCATAACGCAATCGTAATGGAAATCAATCATCAAAGGGATGATGTCTTCCTCATTCCAGTTCAACATGAAAACCATCGGTTGAATTTCAAAAAAACAGACAGGGGAATGTTTCAAAAGAAGTTTAATCGGGAGTACCAGAAGCAATGTCCTCTTTCTGATGATGGCCACGCTTGCTCAATGGTTCCTAATAACAGAAATCTAACTGACGATGAAATAGATCTCTATTCGTCGAAGTTAGAGAAGCTGACGCTGGAAACGATTGAGAAAGTTGTTTCCAAGATTAAACATCGAAACAATACGGAAGGATATGAAACACCAACCATCGCAAGGTTGAAAAGATTGATAAGCCTTCTTCTCACCCGCGTCAACAATATTTATCGACGGTTTTTGGACTACAATCATCCCTCGTTGGCTTTGTTGAAATTACATCTGAAGAATGTCCGGAACTTAATCCGTTCATACTTCAGGAGTGAGGTCAGCAATCAATGGGCGGAAAAACTGAGGGATATTAGCTCACAGGACCCAGATGGCGTTTTCGCGAAAGTGAATAGCTTATTCCGCAGGAAGTCTCGAGTGAAGGTATCGAATCTTGAAGTCGCTAGTGATGAGATAAATCTTCTCGATAGAGCTGGCATCGAAATTGATAGTACGACTCCGGATAGAAATGGAAACAGGATTATAGGTGATGGATTGCAGAAACTTGCCCTGATTGGAACACATTTTGAATTGGTTCATCTGCCAAACCCAGAGAGAAGGAATGAAATATTTTCGGAGGTCGTTGAAGCAAAAGTTTCCGACTTCAAATCAAGCCTGAACGGCCAATCAATTCTTCATTTCGATGAAACGTTAACATCTGACCTCGTACCGACCATGAATCTGATTGATTATTTTGTCAGCTATGAAGACTTGTGTTTCATATTTCGCAGAATAAACAACAAAAATCATGTGGTACTGACGGTAATCCAAATATAGTTCTTCGACAGTTGCCTGAGGTTGCTATTAGGAATTATTGCATATTATTCAACAACATGTTGAACAATTCATATTTCCCAAATGAGTGGAAAAAGGCTAAGGTATTTCCGATCTTGAAGAAAGGAAAAGAATCTTCATGCCCTAAAAGCCATCGCCTAATCAGCTTGCTACCTAACATCAGCAAGGTGTTTGTAGTGATACTCAACAGAGCATTAAACGCCCACATTGAGGAATATGAGTTGATGCCGAATTGCCAATTTGGTTTTCATGCCAAGCATTCGAACATACATGCAATAACGAAAGTAACCTCAGACATCTGTTGGAAACTAAACAACAAAGAATGTGTTGGAGCATGTCTCATTGATATGGAGAAAGCCTTCGATACGGTGTGGTTAGATGGACTAGTTTTCAAACTTCTTCGGGACAGGTTCCCCAGACACCTTGTCGCCATGATGTGTAATATGTTATACGGGAAATCATTTGTTGTAACTGATGGAAATCTGACAACAATGCGCGAATTCAAGGTCTTGAATGGTCTACAGCAGGGAACAGTTACTGCGCTCCTGTTTTTCTCAATCTTCATTCGCAAGCTATTGAACAGCTTTGATTTTAATGTCTCCCCAACGCGATCATTGGCAGCGTTTGCTGATGATCTGATCATCTATACGGCAGACCGAAAAGCTACAATAGTTCAGAGCAATCTTCAAAAAATGTTCAATGATGTGCAGCTCTACACCGACAATTAGCGAATGAAAATCAATGCGCAGAAGTGCGAAACAATTTTGTTTCGGACAACGCTGAAGGGGGCCAGTGAAGACCTGAAACGTAATTGGAAGGATTTCCACATTATGGCTGGTGAGGGTAGTTCCGAACGGGTTCCACATACCTCGGTGTTCATCTTGATCAGTATCTGTACTATACTGAACATGTCAAGATCATGCTCAGTAAGGCACAAAAAGTAGTCACGGCTCTTCGGCGACTCTTTCATTCCAGATACGTTGATCAAAAAGCCAAAGTTATTTGTTACAAGACCCTGTTTAGGCCAGTTTTGAGATACGGATGCCAGATCTGGTACAACCAGAGTGCTAGTACAATGGAAAGATTGAGTTTTCGAAAGGAAATGTCTTCGTGCATGTACTGGTTTGTACAGAAAGCCTGAGACGGATTGGAAGCACTATATATCGAATAGAAAAATTTATCAAACCGTTCAAGTGACAAGAGTCGATATCTTCATATTGAAACTTCTTCGGAATCATATCGCGAGATTGTAACTGTGAGTGAAAACCCTTGGATTTCACAGCCGTTCCACCCTACAGACGGGTATATTGTGACTTGCCTCACTACTGGCTTCGTTCCTCCAGAAGCATTCGTGTATTTGGACATGAATCGATATGTTTTTGATTCTGACGGTGTCCCAGTCATATATCACATATATCGACGGGCCACCGATAAGAAGATAAAATATCCTCCGAATCTGAGTTCACAAGACCAACAATTCCAATGGAGATACTCATTTGCTAGATTCGTTGAGGCTGGTCGAGCTGAGATGGAGCAATCTAGGTATTGGTGGCTGAATGACAATGTCTAAATTATTCGTGTTTATTTTCTGTTTTTGTGCCTTTTCTCATTACTTAGTTTTTTAGATTCATCTCATTATTGCTACATCTAGTGTTGTTGTTTATTTGTATTATAAATTAGGTATAGGTTTCAATATAAGGTAACGTTTTTTTTTGTTTGATTGAACTTATTTAGAATTAGGGTGTAACATATTAGGTATAGGATATAAGTTCATTGTTGTGTTAGTAATATAAGTAATTTTTGAATAATGCTGGTTGGTTTTTTCTCCGTTTTTCCAATTGAATCAAAAAATGTGTAATAACCTCAATTAATTTAAATTTGCTAGTGTATTTTTTTTCATTAAATTAAATGTGATAACGTATAAATTTAGAGAGCCGTTCGGGCCATTAAGTTTTTTATAGTTTTATTGTTTGGAATTTGCTTTATGTTCTTTTAAAAATTTATAACGATTGGTATTAAATAAAGTGCTTTTGACTTTGACTTGACTTTGACTTTGAGGACATGGACCGAAATGTCACTCTTACATTTAGTATTCATTAGATACAAACGTGTTTTTTAATAGCTCATGTTAGTAATTTAAAAATATTAATATTTTTTAAACGTCAATTGGAAGTATCAAATTTTATGGGCAGAAGTTGAATTGATTTTTCTTGATGAATATTATCATCAGCCTGAAGACAGAATTTGCAGGGGAAAAAAATCTAAAAACATTGCAGGACCAGTAACATGGACATGGTTGTTAGGGCAAGTATAAAACATCGTTTTAAGTTAAAACTCCTCAAAAGAATAAACAGGAAAAAGAAGCTACCAACGGCAAAAAAATAATACCCCAAATAGTGACAAACAATGAAGATTTGGAGAAAGCAGTGACTAAAAAAAAAATGAAGAGCCAAGGCCGATGAGGAATGCCAAAATGCGTTAGACAAAAATAATCGGACATACAAAGAATACTCAGGTAGGAAAACCAGGACGAAGATAGAATGCTATGAAAATCTCAGAAGAGTAGTGAATAAGATAATTAGCGATGGGAGTCTAGCAAACAACAACACGAGACAAGCAAACAAAGTAGAAATGAGGTCTTCAGCCCAAACCCACGCTCTGCCGTAAAGACATTTGCAATATCATCGCTAAAGAAACCAAGATTAAGGAAACATGGGAGAACCTCCTTAATTCTCCTCACAGCTCCATAACATCGGAGCCTATAGATGTCTATGGAGAGCTTCCATTGGCCCACAGATTCTGGATGAAGGTTGCTCTACCATCAAACCACAATCCTTTTTAACCATCCTAATTAATTAACTAATTCGTCCACGATAATACTCGTTTCCAAGGATAATCGCCAATCCTGCACAAGTATATGCTTAGCCAAATCACCCACGATCTAACATCAATCATGGGAACATGATATCATTGACGATGCATAATCACATGTAAACACATCTCGAAGTTTTCGAATTTTAGGAAAAGTTATCATTTTCTTCTTCTTTTTAGTACTACAGACCCTCTCGCGCCTTTGCTTCCTGCAAACAGCGCCTCCAACTGTCTCGGTCCATTGACCGCGTCCTCCAATTTCGAAATCCAAGCAGCGATGAACTGTCTTCGTCGACCGAGTCAGACCAGCGTTTCCTCGGTTTTCCTACTGGTCCCCGGCCTTCCATTCTCCCAACGAATACCTTTTTGGGTATCTGTTGGTCGTCCAAACGATTCATGTGGCCAGCCCATTGCAGCTTCCGCAGTCTTACAATCGTTGAGACCTCCGGTTCGTCAAATATTTCATACAGCTCATGGTTGTATCGAATTCGCCATTGGTTCCCGTCTAGTTTCGCTCCGATTATTCGCCTCAGGACTCGTCGCTCAAAGGTGTTCATAATATTTGCGGATCCTTGGGTTAGGGTCCATGTTTCACACCCATAGCATAACACAGGTCTTATAACAGATTTTGATACTTGGAGCGTTGTTTTGCTGTGTATGCAGCTGGTCTTCAAGATCATCAATACTGAATAAAATATTTTATTTGCGAGCTGTATTCTTCGGCGTATTTCGTCTTTTTCATTGCCTGTTTTCGTTATTTTGGTTCCTAAATACACAAATTCACTGACATTTTCGATACTGTATTCGACAAGTGTGGTATTTTGTGTATTTGAGATATTTTTCCTCGACGGCGTTTTATTTTCATTGATTTGTAGCTCTACTAGTTTTGCTTCAATGTCGAGTTTTTGGAAAAGTTATATGGTAGTTGTTAATGACCGTGACAAAATGTTGATGTCGTCCGCATATGCTACTACTTGACTCGACTTGTATAGTAATGTACCTCGCGTAGCGACAGGTAGCTTTCTTATGACGTACTCCAGAGCCAAATCGAATAGCAATGGAGCCAACCTTTCTCCCTGCTTTACTCCGACATTTGTGCCAAAGGCATCGGTGAGTTGGTTATTGATGCGGACTTGGGTGGTTGTCGACGTCATTGTCATTCTGGCAAGACCGACTTATTTTGCTGGGATACAAAAGCAAAGCATTATTTGGTACAGTACGTTACGATCAATACTGTCGTATGCTCGCTTGAAGTCAACAAAAATTTGATGTACTACTATGTTGAACTCCCAGCACTTTTCAAGTACTTACTTGACTGTGAACAATTGGTCTATTGTTGAACTAGCTGCTTTAAAACCACCTTGATACTTGATACTGTTGGCGTATCCGATTTTATTTTCTAAGATTTTCTATAATTTTCGCACTGTAACTTGTCGCCTTTTTTGTGGATAGGGTTTATAATTGATTGGCTTCTTGTTGCTAAATGTGCTGGATGACTTTGTGAGTAGCATTACTGCCACCATATTTGAAATCTCATCGATGCCCGGCACTATATGATTCTTTTGGGCTTTGATAATGGAACAAACTTCATCCGGAGTTGATGAGGCCAATGGAAGCTCTCCGCAAACATCTATTGGTTCCGGTATTCTGAGGCTGTGCGGAGGATAAGCAGGTTCTTGAAATATGATGTCCATCTTTCCTTAATCTTGGTCTCATCAGCGATAATATTGACGATGTCATCACGACAGAGCGTGGTTTTGGGCTGATAACCCCGTGTCAGGCTTTCACTACTTTGTATGCTTGTCTTGTGTTGTTGCTCGCTAGACTTACATCTATACTTCTCAATTGGTCGTCATAGTATTTTCTTTTCTTAGTTCTAACTATTTTATCTGCTACTCTTCTGAAATTTTTATAGTGTTCTCCCTTCATCCTGGTTTTCCTACCTTTGTGTTCTTTGTACGCCTGATTTTTTTTACCTAACGCATTCAAGCCCTCATCATCAAACCAATCATGTCTCTTGCGTCGGGCTTGATGTTCGATTGTTTGTTCTGCCACAGTCCTGATAGCCACTTTCACTTCCATCCAGAGCTCGTTGCTCGTCCTCAACGATGCGTCTGATAGGATAGGAGCCAGCTGGCTGTCGAAGGTCTCCGTGATATTTTGGGCCACAGACGCCGTTTGGAGCCCTTCGATATCAAATTTTTGTAGCGGGCTGGTCTTCGCCGAATATGCCTTTGACACACGACATCGATGGGTTAATTTGATCAAGTTATGATCTGAGTTACAATTGGCTCCTCGGTATGTACGGACGTCAAGTATGCTCGAGGCCCAACGTTGTTGGATCAGAACATGATCGATATGGTTTTGTGTGTTACCATCCGGTGGTACCCGGGCCATTTTATGGATGCGTCGATGTGAGAAGCAAGTCGAACGTATGACTAGATTTCTGCTACATGCAAAGTCAATCAGGCGCTAGCCGGTTTCATTTGTTTCATCGTGGAGGCTATATTCTCCAGTCGTTCCCAAATGAGATAGCTCATTGCCAACCTTAGCGTTGAAATCACCGGGAACTATTTTTGTGTCGTTTGTAGGCAATGAGTCGAACAGTCTTTTCAGGTGATTGTAGAACATTTCCTTCGTTTCTTCGTCCTTTTCTTCGGTCGTGGCGTGAACATTTATCAGCCAGATTTTGAAGAATTTGGCTTTTATACGGATCGCACACAACTGTTCGTTGACTGCCTTGAAATCAATAACGTGCGATTTGAACCCCCTTTCCTCAACGAAGGCCACTCCGAAATCTCGTTTTCCAGTAGACTTCCCACTTTTGAATATTGTGTGCGATCTCATGTCTTGAATGTCGTTTCCTGGACTGCCAGTATTTTCAATTGATATTGACTGGCCTATTGTAATAGGTACCTAACACCGCCAGGGTTATTGAGTGTTCTGACATTCCAGGATCCAATGCCAAAGTCCTTTTTTCGTTTGCGAGGTCGTTGCCGTGAGTCTAATCCATTCCGTGGCCGCAAGGGGAATGCCGGTCGACAAGAGCACTCTTGGAGCCTACCATTCTTTGGAGAGCACCTCCCCCAGGGTCCCAAGGATATATGGGGCGCCGTGAGGCTCCCTCCTGTGATGCCAGGTAACGACTCTGATTGGATCTGCACTACGCTTTGGACAAAGAACTGGAATTGACGCTTTGGGCTGGCGGATGTGATGGTTTGGACCTAGTTGCTTTGCACAGTAGCACCAAGGTGAAACTCGTGTGTGAACGGCTCCAATTCAACTATCATATGGTCTCCGTCCCAGCAAAACCTTGGCAGGCCTTGGAGTGCGTTTAAAGTTCGCACCATTGGCTTGGTGGTGTAGGTTCGGTTGAGACGGACTCCCGATTAGCGCTGGTCTGGCTCTGAGCACTTGTCCCCATAAGGGCTTGTACCAACCCTCGCATAGCCTCCCTGCTCTGCAAAGATAACCATGGGACCAGAAAGGCGACTACACACACGAACGGAGATAGCGGCTCCAACTGGGGACCCAACAAAGCTGGAGCAAACAAAATCAAAAGACCAAAAACATCCAAAGAAAGAAACAAATAATAACAACGACGACGCAACCAGCGGTTGCAGCCACGATGTTAACAGTACATCGAAAGCTGTACTAACCACGAGAAAAGCGAAGAATAACACAATGACAGTGAAGGTAGACGAGAAACGGAGATTAGCAGACAGTCTGGTTCAGACTGAGATTCCTGCGGAGTTCGGGCACAGCAAAAAAATGAAGCGACCGCCAGAGCGTCCTTTTAAGGAAAAACGGGAAACTCTGCAGGACGCTTCAGGCGTTCGAGCCTCGGAAGATAACATAAAGAGCACCAAAAATTCGATTGTCACTGCTGCGATCGTTACCGAAGCGACCAATGCAAGGGTCGCAAATCCTGACATTGCAACGAAAAATCCAGAAGCCAACGAGGAGATTACGGCACGAAAAGCAACGAGTGACCAGACACCGCGTGATTGCACCGGCGGAAGTACTGCACTCGGAAATGGAACGCGATAACCTCTCCCAAGGATGGTTGCAAGGTACAATTGCGGCCCAGCGATACGAGGAAGAAAGGCCACTCCAAAAAGCGGGAGATGTTCTGAAAAGAATGCAATCTGCATGCGACCCCCCAAAAATCAGCGAAGCAGCAAAGGTGGAGCTCCTTTAACCAGAAGAGCTCCTAGATCGTATAGGGCACTACCGGAGGAGCTGGTTAAGGGCCGAAGACAAACAGAAGGCTAAAGAGGCTCTTAGGGCGAAATCTAAAGGTGACATGCAGAAAGCTCCACCATTAAAAGTCAATAAAAGAATGGCATCTAGCCCAATCGAAGGAGATCGGGATCAATAAAGGAAAGAAGAGGCACTTGGTGGGCGTGGAGCACCAGATCGCGGGTTCCAGACAGTGCTTACAAAAGGAGCGAAGAAAGGCGCTAAGAAACTCCTTCAAAAAAAGCCAGAAAATAAAGTTTGCATGGACGCCCAATCAGAAACAGGACCTGATGCAAAACAGGAGAGGCAGAAGCCCCGGCGAAGATTCCGGCAGTAGGCACTGCTCGTAAAGCCCTAAGATGGCCGATCTTACGCGGAGGTACTGCGGGACATTAGGGGAAACGTAAGGCCCGAAGACACCAATACTACCATTAAAGTAGTACGACCAACGCAGTCGGGCCACATACTGGTCGAAATCGGAGCAGAGGCCGGCAATAAAGAAGCATTCTGTGACGCAGTAAAGAAAGTCCTCGGCAAAAGCGCAACTGTAGCCCCGCTCGAGGCGATGACAACAATCGAAATACGAGACATTGTCTGCGTAACGCATCTGGCCGAGGTAGAAGATGCCATCAAAAAGGAGTTCCCTAGCGTGTGAAGGATCAAAGCGAGACTGACACCAGAAAACAACAGGGGACAACGCATGGCCATAGTTGACGATCGAAAAGGACGCCGAACAATTCCTGAACAAGGGCAAAGTACGAATTGGGTGGGTTGTCTGTAGGATACGGCGAAGAGCAACACCTCTTCAATGTTTCAAATGCCTTGGTTATGGTCACACAGCACAGGTTTGCAAAGGACCCGATAGGAGTTCCCTATGTTACAAATGTGGTGAAATGGGTTATAAAAGAAAAGAGTGTACGAAGGAGGCACACTGTATTCTTTGCAAGGATGCTGATCCAAAACCTGATTATGGACACGTCAAGGGATCAGGAAAATGCTGGGTGTTCCAGGAAGCCCTAGCCAAGGCAAAATCAGAACTCCGATGACCCGAATCCTGCAGCTAAACCTACACCGCAGTTCAACCGCCCAGAAACTGCTTGAGCAGATTTCGAGGGACAGGAAAGCCGACTTCTTGCTGCTGAGTGAGCAACACCATAATAAAAATCCTGCATTATGGTATTCTGATGAAACTGGTACTGCCGCCATCTGGGTTCGGAACAGTGACTTTCAAGCGGAGAGTTGTGGATGGGGGGATGGTTTCGTGCAGGTTCGGTGCTCAGGGACCACCTTCTGAAGTGTGTACCTAACGCCTAACGAATCGATATCATCTTTCCAAGCCAAGCTTAATGCTTTGGAGGGCGCAGTCTCGAACGCAGAGGGCAAAGTGCTCGTTGGGGGCGACTTCAACGCTAAAGCAATCGAATGGGGCATGCCTCAGACGGATCCGCGGGGAAAGCGAATCCTGAAAATGGCGGCCAGGACGGCCCTCGTCGTACTAAACTCCGGAAATATGCCGACTTTCCGCCGTATTGGCTGTGAGGGAACCATACCGGACGTGACATCCACCTCGGAGTCCTTAGTATGGAGGATACACAACTGGAAAGTATTAGAGGACTACTCAGCCAGTGATCATCAGTGCATTCAGATAAGTGATGCTGTCTCCCGACGTCCATGCTTTCGGCCTTATACAACTGGATGGAACATCGGAAGGATGGATGTCGTCGAGGTGCTCACAGCAGGTGAGCCGCTGCAGGGAGCTCCGGAGGGGATGGAAGAACTGGTAGCTCAAGACGTGGTGAACTCTACTATGAGCATCATTAAGACTGCTTGCTGCGCTTCTATGCCCCGTCGAAGACCCCGGCACGGCAAGCCTCTAGTGTACTGGTGGTCTACTGAAATCGCTGAAAAGCGAAGGAAGTGTCACAAGCTTCGACGTGAGGCTCAACCAGCACGGAACGGTGACGCGGCATGCAACTGGGTGGCAGCATATAAGTCGGCCAGGAAATGTCTTCGCGAACTGATCAACAGTAGCAAGGCTCACTGCTAGCAAGACCTAGTGGACAATGTGAACAAGGATCCGTGAGGCCTCGGCTACAAGCTGGTCATGCAGAAGCTTGGTGTCCTACGGAAGCCTTGTATACATGACGCGGAAAAGGTGGACGCGATGGTGCGGGGACTCTTCCCCGCCCATCCCGTCCATGTTGACGCTGTGCATGGTGAAAGAGCGGTCGAGTGCCCACTCTTCACACACCTGGAACTGGAGGAGGCAGTCCTCTCCTTGAAAGCGAGGAAGGCTCCAGGTCCAGATGGTATTCCAGCTGAGGTGTTGCGGCTCGTCTATCACCATTGTCCTGACATGCTGCTCAGCACATTCAACGCTTGCCTACGGGACGGGGTTTTCCCGGTACGATAGAAGGTGGCGATTCTCGTGCTGATCAGGAAGGGGAAGGGAAATCCCGAGTTGCCGTTTGCATACCGGCCGTTATGCACGCTAGACACGGCTGGGAAAGTGCAAGAGAAACTCATCAAGGGAAGACTCACTGACGCGATTCGTGCTGCTGGGGACCTATCTCCGCGGCAGTACGGCTTTGGAGCAGGACGTTCTACCATTGATGCGATTGCAGAGGTGGTGAACGCCGTCCAAAGAGCAGAGGCATATAGTCGCACCAGGCGACGAATCGTCCTGTTGGTGACACTCGACGTCAGGAATGCCTTCAGCTCCGCTAGATGGGTGGATATTCTGGATACGCTGGAAAACTCTTTTCAAGTTCCAAAATATCTAATGCGGCTTTTCAGGAACTACCTTAAGGACCGAAGCCTGCTCTACGACACGAAACAGGGCCAACGAAGGGTGGAAATTACATGGGGTGTCGCCCAGGGATTTATCCTTGGTCCGGACCTGTGGAACGTGTCTTACAATGGGCTACTGAGACTTGAGATGCCAGATGAGTCGCGCTTGGTCGGCTATGCGGATGATGTTGCGGCTCTGGTCGCTGGACGCACCGTGAACAAGCGCAACTTAGGCTAGGTATGCTAATGTGCCGAGTGAGGGACTGGATGACTGCTCGCGGGCTCAGTTTAGCACTGGAGAAAACCGAAGTGGTCATCTTGACAACAAAAAGGATCCCTAGAGTAAGGATGATCAGTATTGGCGACTTCCGAATCGAATCGAAGCCAGCGGTGAAGTGCCTGGGGCTACTGATCAACTCGAAGATGAGTTTTTCTGAGCAAATCAGGGCAACGGCTGAGAAGGCTGCTTCGGGAATATCGGCTCTGAGTCGACTTATGGCCAACGTAGGGGGACACAGCCCATCAAGAAGACGCCTCTTGATGAGTGCTGTAGGGTCAGTGCTACTGTACGGAGCAGAGGTATGATGCGACACTCTCAGCAAGGAGGTATACCGAAAACGATTGGCACAGGTACAGAGAAGAGGAGCACTGAGGATTGCATCTTCGTATCTGACAGTCTCTGACTCGGTGGTGAGAGTTATTGCAGGCGTGATAACTGCCACCCTCCTTGCTAGAGAGCGCCGCGCTATTTACTCGCGCCGAAACGAGGATGCGAGGGATAAGGTTATCCGCGAGGAGAGACAGCGCGCGCTCAACGATTGGCAGCAGTCTTGGTGAATTTCACGAAGGGAAGGTGGACTGCGCGCCTCATCCTGGATGCAAGACCGTGGCTAAATCGAAGGCTTGGTGAGACTGACTTCTAACTGACCCAGCTTTTGAGCGGACATGTGTGTTTTCAGTCTTACCTGCACAAGATCGGTAAGTCACGGTCCCCCGATTGTCGGTTTTGCCCAGGACAAAATGGGTCAGGCTGCAAAGGGAACTCTACAGGAAGGCGGGAGAGCTCACTCCGGATAATATAGTTGCGGTGGTACTCGAATCGGTTGACAAATGGAACCAGGTGGCACATTATGCTCGGGCAGTCCTAAAATATAAAAAGGACTCACAGCAGCCGGGGGCGCTGGGGCTGGGGGATCGCTCTTCTGACATTTCCTCTTCTCCTCTCCCCTCTCATTAGGAAAGGAACTCCCCAGCTTGAAGGCGCCCCACGGCGTAACAAAACGAGACCTGGCCCGAAGTAATGTGTCAAACGGTTCCAGGCTGGGTTCTCAGGTTGACAGGGGAGGTGTTTAGTGGGTAATCCTGTCGCCTTCTGGCTAGCATGGAAGTCCCACACTCTGTGCATAAATAGCATTCACCTCCCTACCACAAAAAAAAGTTGTATTAGGTTATTGAGATTTTTATAGGTTTTTGTGATTTTTACCAATATCTTTAAATGAAAGCCACAACAATTATTCAAAATGCAGCAGAATAATTTTAAATGATAGTATATTGTACGAAAACTTAGATAAAATTAGCTTTTATCGATTTGTTAGAACAAATCAAACAAGACAAAAATTGCAGGTGCTTCAAACTTTTTGTCGGTGGTGTATATGCATCGAGAATAAAAATTATAGGGTGAAGGAAACAAAATGTCTTTCTCATTATAAAACGACCGTATGAAAACAAAAGGTAACATTTTTGTGTATCAGTAAATATTTTCGCCAGTAAAACTGTATTAGTATGATCAAATTGGATGAAAGAAGATATTGAAGTGCCATATAAAAGGCCCTTATACTCTTTGTGTTTTAATAGATTTTACAGATGTTATTGCCGTTTGAATTTTCTCCGATTACAACAATCAAATACGGTTACCAAACGGGCTTTCCATCAAGCCAGACACTACACTTTTGAGTTTTTTTTCTCCAATTATATAATAAAACAAACACCAAATTGGTGGCCAGTTAACACTCCAATACACGCGCCCTCTAGTGAGACATAAATACACGCGTGTCATCTGTCAGATTACTGTTCACTTATTTGTCAAAAGTGAATAGTATAATTGTTTTTTCGCAATTTCGAAGGTATAATGGTGCATAGATAAATGAAAAAGTTCATAAATGTTCATAAATTTATATTTGAAAAAAATTATCTGTATATAAATCTTCAAAAATGTTTAATTTTTGTAACACAGTTGCCACGGTAGCTTAGTTTTAATTTTATTCCTTATTACTGGCTTGCAAAAGGTAAATCAACTAGTAAGCCTAGGAACACAGCTCTTATCAGTCTTGTAAGATAGTTTGAGAGAACATAATTATAATGTAAAATGTATGAACACATTGACAATTTAGCCTCATTTCTTGAACTTGGAAAGTTACTCAAACAAATAGAGATGACCAATAAAAAAAATACTAAAAAAAACCAAAAACCCTTTGCTATAAAAAAAATTAATCTTAAATTTCACTCTGAAGCACTTTCATTACCCACACCCACGCTACATCCATCAGCACAAGAAAAGGCACAGTGTTGCAGACATAAACCACATTCCTTGCGAGAATATTTAGTGTATCGCTTTGTTTTAGTTTCCAAACAAAATCCGCAGCGCTGGTGTCCACCAGCATCAGTAGCTGCTGAGTTGCTTGAAGCTCGTGGTGGTATTTGATCATTGGGAAGGAGTTCTCGAATACGTGAGATCATGGTGCGTGGCAAATTGCTGAGCTGCATTCGTTAATCAACTGATCTCTGATGAGTTCATTCCCCAGTTCACGAAGGAAAATTCGGCGAGTTGGCATGTTTTGTTCATTCCCCAGACTGATGATTTGGCTGTTGATACTAGCCACATTTAAAACTGCGTAAAATACCACCATTGGCCACCTTCTTGTACCTCTTTGGACATTGTAGGCACCGGCCATTTAATCCACCATGTCCACACCAATTTTATGGTGATTATAATACGTAATCACCTCAGGTTTTCTTTCCTCTCCACTTTCTTCGTCGATTGCTCCATCCGTATGCATGCTAGATTTCTTTTTCTTATTTTGAGGTACATATGAAACCATAGTTCCATTTTTAACTGAATGCAAAAATACTTGAGTACTCTTCTCTATTTTTCAAATCTTTCATCTCTTTTGGGATTTGCCTTTTTTTTGTTTTTTTAGAGTCCCCACGTACGATAGCCCATAATTTCTTGACAGAGTGTAAAGGAGAGTAGTGTCACTGAACCAATTGGCGGCAGTGATATAACGGCCTGAGTTACGGAGGGGGGTAACCATGCGTTGAATGACATCCACAGGTTTATTGCTGACTTAGAAAGGGCCCTCAGGTTGCTTGCCTGCGTAGATCTCCATGTTACACGTGTAAAAAACGCCAGGATCTACGGCTGCAAAAATTTTGATTCCGTATTTTGCAGGCTTAGAGGGAATGTATTGAACGAAGTTGCATCTACCCCTAAAGTCCTCCAGTTTCTCGTCAATGGTGATATATTCTCCCACGTGAGAACACACCTGACGGCTCTTGACAAATTTTTCAAAGATGTCTCTGATTGACGCGAGTCGATTTTGTGCTTTTCGCTCTGCTCTGGTTTGCCTGTCGTCGAATCTTACAGCCATAAGTAGGAAACGGAATCTGTTGATACCCATGGTGAGGCGGAATATCTCAATCCCAAAACCATTACTAGCCCATAAGTTGGCCAGGTTCAGCTTCCCGGATTTATGTATCCCAGCTATGAAGAGTAGGCCAATAAACGCTTTGATCTCTGTTTTGTTTGTCTTCTTAGCGTCTCTAGGTCATGAATAATTGTGTTGGACGACCTCGATATATTGGTTTGTGAAAGATACAATAATTTCCAACATGCTGTCGTCAAATAAGCAAGCCCATGATTCGAAAAATGTTTCTGTGACCTTTCCTTGGCCGATCGGGCCAGGGAGTCCTTTCAGTAAGTTGTGGGTCCCTCTCTTCTTACTGGGGAAGGGAGTTTTTTTTCCATGTAATTGAATCAATTACTTTTTTCCCCTTCTTATGGTGACAAACAAAAACAGGCTCAGTGTCATCACAGTCAGTCGATGCTTCCAAATCACTTTGACTTGTATCTGAGTTCTCTTCCCGTTCTTCAATCTCTTCTTCTGCATCAGTGTCAAATTCCTCTTCAGGAACTTAAGCAACAAGGCTTGAGGGCCCTGAAGCTGGAGATCCAGGGTCATCTTCTTGAAAGTGTTCATCATCACTCAGGTCGCTGCCATCAGGAAGAAGTTGATGAATTTATAAGATGTCATCAGGGTTGTTCAGATCAAAGAGTTTTTTCGTCGCCATATTGAATCTATGAAAAAGAAAACACAATTTCAGTGAACAAACATACCAAAAACAAAATAAAATAGTCCAGAGCATTGATCTGAACGAAAATGGTTGAAGAAAAAAAATGTTCTCATTGTGAATAGCATGAATACACGCTTCTCAACTGTGAGATGACCATGCGCCGATCAGGTAGAAAATACACATTTCTAAAAAATATTGTTATCACAAGGTATCAAAAAATTGTAACGAAAAAATGCGAAAGGTAGAAATCCGAAATCGGGCATTATGAAAAACTTAAATTTTTACACGCGTGTCATCTGTGAGATTCTCTCGGCCAAAACACGCGCAAACTGCATTAGACGCACGCACACCGGCAACTGAACTGTCGAGCTAGGCGAGCATGAGGAATATTAGGGCGGGGGACCAGGCTCCCCTCCCTCCGTCAAACTTATGACGAAAAACAGAACTGGTCATCTGTGAGATGACGTGCGAGTAACATGTGATGCTCATTCACCCAACAAAGTAACATATGATGTTCATTCACCCAACATTAATAATGTCCATTCACCCAACATTGTAACTGGGTCAGAAAAATACATTGCACCATGTATTAAGCAAACTGTAAGCAGCCAATTGCTCTTTCATCATAATTTTCAGGAGAGTCAGGTAAAATTGCTGACATTAAAAATTATCATGAACCAATAAAAGAGCAATCGGCTGATCGATCATCAGTTGTTGTAACGCAAGCATAGAGTTTATAATTGGAGTAATTTTTTTTTTGTGGTAGGGAGGTGAAGGCATTTGCGCCCACCGAGTCTGGCAGTGTGGGACTCCCATGGAGGATACCCTTGGACTACCCACTAAACACCTCCCCTGTCAATCTGAGAACCTTGCCTGGAACCGTTTGACACATTACTTCGGGCCAGGTCTCGTTTTGTTACGCCGTGGGGCGCCTTCAAGCTGGGGAGTCCCTTTCCTGGCGGGAGGGGAGAGGGGAAGAGGAAATGCCAGAAGAGCGATCCCCCAGCCCCAGCACCTCCGGCTGCTGTGAGTCCCTTTTATCTTTTAGGACTGCCCGAGAATAATGTGCCACCTGGTTCCATTTGTCAACCGATTGGAGCATCACCGGAACTATATTATCCGGGGTGAGCTCTCCCGTCTCCCTGTAGAGTTCCCTTCGCACTCTGGCCCATCTGGTACACGCAAAAAATGTGTGACAGGCATTGTCCTCCTCTCCTGGGAAAAACCGACAATCGGGAGACCGTGACTTACCGATCTTATGCAGGTAAGACTGAAAACACCCGTGCCCGCTCAAAAGCTGGGTCAGATAGAAGTCAGTCTCACCATGCCTTCGATTTAGCCACGGTCTCACATCCGGGATGAGGCGCGCAGTCCACCTTCCCTTCGTGCAATTCACCCAAAACTGCTGCCAATCGTTGAGCGAGCGTTGTCTCTCCTCGCGGACAACCATCTCCCTCGCATCCTCGTTTCGGCGCAGGTAAATAGCGCGGCGCTCTCTAGCAAGGAGGGCGACAGGTATCACGCCTGCAATCACTCTCACCGCAGAGTCGGAGACTGTTGGATACGAAGATGCAATTCTCAGTGCTCCTCTTCTCTGTACCTGTGCCAATCGTCTTCGGTATACCTCCTTGCTGAGAGCGTCGCCCCATACCTCTGCTCCCTACAGTAGCACTGACCCTACAGCACTCATCAAGAGGCGTCTTCTTGATGGGCTGGGTCCCCCTACGTTGGCCATAAGTCGACTCAGGGTCGATATTCTCGAAGCCGCCTTCTCAGCCGTTGCCCTGATTTGCTCAGAGAAACTCATCTTCGAGTCGATCAGTAGCCCCAGGTACTTCACCGCTGGCTTCGATTCGACCTGTATATCTCCAATACTGATCATCCTTACTCTAGGGATTCTCTTTTTTGTCAAGATGACCACTTCGGTTTTCTCCAGTGCTAAACTGAGCCCGCGAGCAGTCATCCAGTCCCTCACTCGGCGCACTAGCATACCTAGCCTAAGTTGCGCTTGTTCAACGGTGCGTCCGGCGACCAGAGCCGCAACATCATCCGCATAGCCGACCAAGCGCGACTCATCTGGCATCTCAAGTCTCAGTAGCCCGTCGTAAGACACGTTCCACAGGTCCGGACCAAGGATAGATCCCTGGGCAACACCCGATGCAATTTCCATCCTCCGTTGGCCCTGTGTCGTGTCGTAGAGGAGGCTTCGGTCTTTTAAGTAGTTCCTCAAAAGCCACATTAGATATTCTGGAACTTGAAAAGAGTTTTCCAGCGTGTCCAGAATATCCACCCATCTAGCGGAGTTGAAGGTACTCCTGACGTCGAGTGTCACCAACAGGACGATCCGTCGCTTGGTGCGACTACATGCCTCTGCCTTTTGGACCGCGTTCACCACCTCTGCAATCGCATCAATGGTAGAACGTCCTGCTTAAAGCCGTACTGCCGCGGAGATAGGTCCCCAGCAGCACGAATCACGTCAGTGAGTCTTCCCTTGATGAGTTTCTCTAGCACTTTCCCAGCCGTGTCTAGCATGCATAACGGGCGGTATGCAGACGGCGATTCGGGATTTCCTTCCCCTTGCTGACCTGCACAAGCCTCGCCACCTTCCATCGTACCGGGAAAACCCCGTCCCCTAGGCAAGCGTTGAATGTGCTGAGCAGCAAGTCAGGACAATGGTGATAGACGAGCTGCAAAACCTCAGCTAGAACACCATCTGGACCTGGAGCCTTCCTCGCTTTCAGGGAGAGGACTGCCTTCTCCAGTTCCAGGTGTGTGAAGAGTGGGCACTCGACCGCTATTTCACCACGGACAGCGTCAACACGGACGGGATGGGCGGGGAAGAGTCCCCGCACTATCGCGTCCATCTTTTCCGCGTCATGTATACAAGGCTTCCGTAGGGCACCAAGTTTCCCCTTGACCAGCTTGTAGCCAAGGCCCCACGGATCCCTATTTACATCATCCACGAGGTCTTGCCAGCATCGGGCCATGCTCTTGTTAATAAGCCTGCGAAGATATTTCCTGCCGGACCTGTATGCTGCTAGCCTAGTGTCTGCCTCCTCCCGTGTTCGCGCCCGCTGGGCCTCTCGCCGAAGTTTGTGACACTCGCTTTTTTGTTCGGCGATCTCGTCTGACCACCAGTATACTGGAGGCTTACCGTGTCGGGGTCTCCGACGGGGCATGGAAGACTCGCAAGCAGCTATGATGGTACTCATAGTTGAGTTCACCAAGTCCTTGGCTGTAGGCCCTCCACTCCCTGGCGGAGCTCCCAGCAACGGTGCGCCTGCCGTAAGCGCGTCAGCGAACCTCTCAACGTCCATCCTCCCAGTCCTCCATTCGAGGATTGAAGTTTGGGCATATGCACGCAGAGTGGCACTGTCGTGAAGCTCAACCGCTATATACTGGTGATCACTAGCTGAGTAGTCCTCTAGTACTCGCCAGTTGTGTACTCTAGGTACCAGGGCCTCCGAAGCGAGTGTCACATCGGGTATGGTTCCTACGCAACCCCATCGGCGGAAAGTAGGGGTGTTACCAGTATTTAGGACAAAAAGCGCTGTTCTGGCCGCCATGTCCAAGATTTGCTTTCCCCTTGGGTCGGATTGTGGCATACCCCATTCAATGGCTCTACCGTTGAAGTCTCCCCCGACCAGCATGTGGGCATCTGTGTTCGAGACAGCGTCCTCCAGGGCATCGAGTTTGGTTCGAAAAGATCGCATTGCCTCGTTAGGCGTCCGATAAACACTGAAATATGTTATCCCTGAACACCGCAGCCACACAAAACCATCCCCGCGTCCATGGCCCTGCACCTGAAGGCAGGTGCTGTCTCGAACCCAGATGGCCGAGCTACTCGATTTGTCAGGGTGCCACGCTTGCGAGTCCTTGTTATGATGTTGCTCACTCAGCAACAGGAGGTCAGCTTTCTTATCCCTCGCAAACTGCTCAAGTAGGTCCTGGGCGTTTGTGCTTCGGTGCAAATTGACCTGCAGGATACGGATCATTTGAGTATCGATTTGGCTTTAGTTATAATTGGAGTAATAAAGCTTTGTCGTACAAAATAAGTGTGTTCTTTTTAGGGTTTTGTAAAATAATTTTACAAAACCCTTCTAAAATCACGTCCTGTCTGTCCGTCTGTCCGTCTGTCTGTCCGTCCGTCCGTCCGTCCGTCCGTCCGTCCGTCCGTCCGTGTGTCACAGCAGTTTTTCTCGGAAACTACTTAAGCTAGAAACATCAAATCTGGTATGTAGGTGTAAAGTGGTGTTCTCTTCAAAGTTCGAATACAAAAAAAATTTATAAGGTATTTAAGGGGGGTCTCCCCATATAGGGGAGTGACCCCCCGAAAAAAAAATTTCATTGAAGGTGGCCGATATGGGTATCAAATGAAAGGTCTTGATGAGAACTTTTCAAAACAGGTCTTTGTTTGGCAAAGTTTGCTTCGAGGGCCGCACAGGGAGGGGAAATACAGGAAAAATTTGTGTCCCCCCCCTCGCGATTGGACACCTGTGATCCGAAAAATCTGAAAAAAATCATGAATGTAGGCCTTGATGAGTACAACAACAACAAATACGTTAGAAGTCGCAATTCACTCAACTTTGTAAGTAATAGTATGATTCATCGATTTTATGTTTTCTTGAATAAAATCTTAACGGTACCTTTAAATTCAATTAAATTCAGTACACAGATGACTATTCATAAGGTTGATCTATCCTGAAAGTTTCATAAAGATTGAATTATATTTAGCGAAGTTATAGCGGTTTGAATTTTCCTGTATTACTATGGAACAATATGCGCTGCATTTATTACTATGGCAACATATGGCTATGGAACAACATGCGCTTTTTACCGACTCAGACACTACAGTTTTGCTAGGATTTGCATGAAAATTTCAGGAATGATAGGTGTCATGAATATCTTTGCGAATAGGTTCAGCTAGTGGTATCAGTAATCGTAAAACAAAATGGTGGCTGTTTTAAATGCGAAGATTGAATAATTTTGAGTTATTTTTTCCCAACTTCAACGTTTAAGGTGCATGCTTTGAACACTTGATTCAATGTAATGAATGACTGAAGATGAGTACCTACAATTAATACTCATAAGCGAAGCAAGTCAAGGAGGCGGGAGAGAGCTCCTAGCAAAAGGGCTTAGTAACCATTCTAGGATTCGAAAAAATTGGCCATGACTCGATGATAACAGTACAGGAGAGTGGCTCCTGAAAATAAAAATTCATCAAACGTAGCCGGTATGAGTATGAAATGAAAGTTTTCATGGGAGCTTTTCAAAACAGTTGTCAAACTGTCAGTTTTTGCTTCAGTGGGGGCACAGGGGGGAAATACATGAAAAATGTGTTTCCTCCCTAGCGAATGGATATCTGAAATAATTATCAAGGGAGATATTTATGAGTATAACAACAACAAAAATCTCAGAACACGAAATTCGTTCAACTTTGTTAATAATAGTATGATCTTCGAATTTCGTATTTTCTCCAATAAAATCGTTTCTTGATTTTATTCGATCTGGTGACTGCATTTTGTAAATTGAATACAAAACCCTTCTGACATGAGCGTAGGTCTGTTTATTCAACTTGTTTTTATTAAGAACCGCGACCAATTATATTAGTCGCGTGTATTGGAGTGTTAAAATGGAGTAATACTGGTTTTTCTTTTAAAGCAAAAATATATTTATTTGTTGTACATTCGATTAAAGTTTTTCTTGAATTAAATCATTCTATACCGGTATGTTTGCATATCGATTGTTAAGTACAAAACCCTTCTGACACGAGCGTAGTTCTGTCTACCATACTTGTTTATTTAATAGAATGTAAAGTTTATAATTAATTCAAATGCGTCTTATTACTTCCGACGGTTTCAATGTTTTGAAAAGCAATCGCTTTACAACTTAATGTAAAGTATACATTTTCAAAAAGCTCTGCTCAATAGCTAAGACGCAATCCTTACTTAAACTACTTTAAAACTATTTTAACTGTTATAATCAACTGAAAACTATTAGCAGCCAAGAAACTGCAGCACAAAAGGCGTAGAAGGTAAATCGATAAATATATTATCAACTTGATGCAAGTTTAACTGAAAATAAAACTTTCATAACTTGGTAACTTGTAAGGATTTTGCTTTTCTCAAGTTGAACAAAAACAATCGTATCCAATTTTCAATTTAATTTCAAAATAAATTACTTCTTCGTTTATACTACACATTTTGATTGGGTGCTTCTTTGGCGCATTGTTGCTATGTTGTTATACGAGTATGCCATCTCGTTAAAACTGGAACAATTTCTAGTGTAAGATATTTTTGACGTAAAATATTTTCCAACAAACCATTTGTAAGGGAAAATGTTGAAAAGCAATTCAAGTTCAAAACCATTTTCCTGTTGTCAAAAACTTCCCTCAATTTAGTCTTCACCCTGCCCTAATTCAAACACAATTACCACAATTTCACGGAATGCTCAGCATTTCTCAAAGCCATATCTGTTCCTCATTTGTGGAAATTTAAGTCTCATTTGAACGGTAATTCGTGAAAGTTAATCTTCCCTAGGGTTTGCGGCGAATTATTAAAGCCCCCCATCATCCTTGGTGTTTTATTACATTTACACTTAACCGCTATATCTATTCATTAGAATGCTATTTAAGATGATGCTTCCCACATTCCAGATATGTTATGAAATACTGAGGTGGGAATATTGAGATAATGAGAAGAAAATAAGTCGTGGCTCGCGTTCTATTGTTAATACGCTCATTATTATAATACAAAGCAAACGGGAATAATGTGCAGATGCTTTTCATTTGGATTGTTCGCGAAGAATTTCTACTTAATTCAACTAAGGGCGCAGATGAAATGCTTTAGGGACTATTAAATATGTTGACAAACAAAATTTCCGGGAAATCAGGTAAGAAAATGTTTTTCACGTTGGCATGATTCCAGCGAAAAAGCTGAAGTTATGTGGGATGATAACGAGAACAGATCTCCCGAATGTGCTTTTGTCACGGTCATGAAGTACTCGGAAATACATAAAGCCTACCAATCTGCTTACTTAATCAAGACATTCTCCAAAAAAACGTCACTTTTTCGCCTTTTCGCCGAATTAATACCTCCAGGAATATTACACCCATATGAACAAAATAAATTTTTGTGAACATTGATACCAGAATGTTCAGAGAAAACTTTAAAATTACTTTAGGAGTTTCTTAGAATTGGGTTGTCATTTGTTCATGTATGACGCATAACGGTTAAACTTTATATTGAACTGATGATGAGCAATATCGAAATGAATCCTTTTGAAGCGGATTCTCCGAAGTCGTTTTGAATATCACAAATAAATTCATTCATTCTTGGAATCATGTTTCTAAATCGGAATTTTTAAAAGCTCATACATACTAAAAACCTGCCTTTGGAATTTCCTGTATCGATTATTTTGCTGAGCTTCTTTCTATAAATAACAGAAATTCAACGGAGCCTCGACGAACAAATATGCTGGTGATAAAACAAAAAATACACGTGATACCTATGCAGTAGCAAAAGTTTATTTAACTTGTTCAACAGGAAAATTTAATCACAAATTGAAACTTTTCACATAGCAATTTTGTATCTCTTCTGGCAGTTGAGCAAGTACCTAAAATTTCCAATGAACTTTTGATGCTACTAATTGCGGCATAAACAACTAAGTTTTCATGGAAATTGTCCTATTTGAGTGAGTTCTCATCAACCCAAGAATGCCATCTTTATGAAGGTTGTTTTTTTTTGGTTTTGGTAGTTAGGATAAAATGCTACAATACGCCCCACTTTTACGCGAGTCTCAATAAAATTGCCTTTTAACTTTTTTCAACCCTATATTTATCAAAAAGTGTAACAAATGGTATTTAAATTACAAAATGGCACCTAAGTTTGGTAACATTTCCTTATACACTAGCTAAAACAATATTTTTTTCAAACGTTAGGTGGCGCGTTTTGTGACGCTATGTGTTGATATAACGCCTCTCGTCTATTATAAAATGCCCCACTGTAATTTTTATAAAGAAATAATGAAATGACAAACTAAATTTAAGCTTAATAATAAACAAGTTGAAGTAGCAGGAGGATGCTCCTGCCAGAAGGGTATTGTAAAGCAATTAGTAAATCAAACAATATATTCTGCATATCAAAACTTGACTAGTATATAGATTCTATAAATTGAGTTCGAATAATTATTATGTTTATTATGATTTGCAGTGAATAAGTAAATTTCAAAGTCCGTAAAGGACTGCAGCGATGGCCTGCTGCCTCAGCAGAAGAAAGTGTCAATATCTGCCGAGAATGCCCTTGTCTGGGGACGCGTGAATGCGCTGGCAGGCTAGCATTGCGATGTCGTGGGGCGGGTTCATTCCCCCAGCACAAGGACCCACTACAAAGAATTTCGCATTCACGAATTTCTGGGGTCGAACAAAAGCAAGGTGACCGAAGTCGCAAAAATTGTAGGCAACCATACCGAGAGAAAAAGTACTTTCGAGAACAAGTGAAACAAGTAAAAAGGGGTGGACTTAGGGTAACTTCGTCGTTACCCAACGAGGCTCATGGCCCACAAATGAGAGAGGGACAACCAGGTGGTGATGGAGCCCCTGCGCCCCCACCCAACCGGATTAAAATTCATAATTGTTGTAGTGGCCAGGTGTTTTTCTTCTGAGTGGAAAACTCAAACAACTTAACTTGCATGAGCCTTCCCATCAGAAGAGAAGTACCCCGGTGACCAATTTATGCCATAGAATTATGCAATTCGATTACATAACCCCATGTCACAAAGAGGCATTTTGCTTGGGCCACTCAACCCGCGCCGTCACCTGAAACAAAGAAGTTAATATGTACCCGGCGGCTGGCTCATGTTTGAGGGTGTGAGCCTGCCACCGTACCGGATCCTATACCCGGTCAAAAGAGAAGAAATGAAAAGACCGAAGTTTATTTTTATGTTTTATAGAAACGATTCGCGGTATCAAAAATTCTAACAATCATCAGAAAATTCGGTCTTTCCATTCCGTTCCTTCTTCCCAAGCAAGGACTCCAATGGCACACTCCTCCTGAGGCGTAACAGGGACTACTCTCTTGCGGCAACATGAGAATCAGGGTTCGGAAGTGCTCCCTCATCCGCAAGTTTTTACAAGTTACAACTTGTCAGCCCAGGGTTGAATTCTGACCCATGGATAGTCATGGATTAGCTACTCAGCCAGTCTCATGAAATCAAAATCCATGTATTGTAAGACACTCAGGCACCGCTTGGTTTGGGCTGCAGATCAGAATCTTCCGCAAAGTATATGTTGGAATAATAACCTCCGAATACAAATAGGGACTCTAATATCGTTTGGCCTTACGAGTCATACAATTGTGGTAAACCACCAAAGTATAAATCAGAAGCAGGACCAAACGATATTGATGTCCAAAGACAACACACGTCCGGAAGTTATTAAATTACTGGGGCACGATTAGTGCAAAAGCCCTCAGTAGTTACCTACCCGCCTATAATCTTGACACCTTGTAGGGACACCTAGAGGGCTTTTGCACTAGTCGTGCCCCAGCAATTTAAAAACTTCCGGACGTGTGTTGTCTTTGGACATCAATATCGTTTGGTCCATCAGTCGTGAGCACGAGACAGTCCATCGTCTCTAGGTGTCCCTACAAGGTGTGAAGATTATTGGCGGGTTGAGTGGCCCAAGCAAAGTGCCTCTTTACGACATATGATTATGTAATCGAATTGCATAATTCTATGGGATAAATTGGTCACCGGGATACTTCTCTTCTGATGGGAAGGCTCATGCAAGTTAAGTTGTATGAGTTTTTCACTCAGAAGAGGAATACCTGGCCACTGCAACAATTATGAATTTTAATCCGGTTGGGTGGGGGCGCACGGGGGCTCCATCACCACCCGGTTGCCCCTCTCTCATTTGTGGGCCATGAGCCTCTCCGGGTAAGGACGAGGTCACCCTGCTTCCACTTCTTTTAACTTGTTTCTCTTGTTCCATGAACAAGTCAGTTGCCTCTGGTGCAGTTGCCTACAATTTTTGCGACTTCGGTCGCCTTGCTTTTCTCGACCCCAGAAATTCGTGAATGCGAAATTCTTTGTGGTGGGTCCTTGTGCTGGGGGAATCAACCCGCCCCACGACACCGCAATGCTAGCCTGCCAGCGCATTCACGCGTCCCCAGACAAGAGCATTCTCGGCAGATACTGACACCTTCTTCTGCTGAGGCAGCAGGCCATCGCTGCAGTCCTTTACGGACTTTGAAATTTAATTATTCACTACAGATTTTAAACTCGCCACCATTTTGTTTCAAGTGGTTTGACCCCATCGCTTGATTAGTCATGATAGTACATGGATATTACAAACCATTTCTAAAATTTTTATCCAAATTCCTACATATTTGTAGTGTCTAGGTCCGTTACAAACGTGTATCTCCCTAGTATCACGTGTTAATGTTGTTGTAATTGTTAAATATTCAATCGGCTGTAACTTAGCTGTTTATTGTTCAATTATTGTGAAATTTTTGAACCATATACAATTACTTTCAGAAAACTTAAATTATAGATTTTGGGAAATTTAAGGGTCCCATCTTGATTTTATAGACAAAAAAGCAAACTCTATAAAATGTACTATTATTAACAAAGTTGATCGAATTTTGACTTCTAGGGTATTTTTTGCCCTTGTGAAGGAAAAATCGTCAGTTTAAGTAGTGTTTTGAAAAGCTCTCATAAAGAACTTTCATTGAATATTCACATCGGCTACCTTTGATGAAATTTTTTTTCAGCGGCCACTCCCCTGTACTGTAATCATCTATTCATGGCCTATTTTTTCGAATCCTAGAATGGTTACAAAGCCCTCTTGCTAGGAGCTCTCTTCTGCCTCCCCGACTTGTTTCACTTATGAGTATTAATTGTAGGAACTCACCTTCAGCCATTCATTAAATTGAATCAAGTGGTAAAAGCATGCACCTTAAACGTTGAAGTTGGGGCAAAATAACTCAAAATTATTCAATCTTCGCATTTAAAACAGCCACTATTTTGCTCTACGATTACTGATACCACTAGCTTAGCCAATTCTCAAAGAAATTCATGCTACCTATCATTCCTGAAACTTTCATGCAAATCCTAGCAAAGTTGTAGCATCTGAGTCGGTAAAAAGCGCATATTGTTCCATAGCCATATGTTTCCATAGTAATACAGCGCATATTGTTCCATAGTAATACAGGAAAATTCAAATCGCTATAACTTCATAAAATACCATTCGATCTTTATGAAACTTTCAGGACAGATTAATCTAATTGATAGTCATCTGTGTATTGAAAGTTATTAAATTTAAGGGCACCGTTAAGATTTTATTCAAGAAAACATCAAATCGATAAATCATACTATTACTAACAAAGTTGAGTGAATTTCGACTTCTCATGTATTTGTTGTTGTTGTACTCATATAGGCCTATATTCATGATTTTTTTCAGATTTTTCGGGTCAAAGGCGTCCAATCGCGAGGGGGGGGGGGGGACACAAAATTTTCGTACGTTTCCCCTTCACCTGCACCTCTCAAAGCAAAATTTGTCATTTTAAGACCTGTTTTGAAGAGTGCTCATTAAGACCTTACATTTGATACCCATATTGCCTACATGCGATGAAAACTTGTTTCTCAGGGGCAAATCCCCTTTATGGGGAGACCCCCCCTTAAAGACCTTATACATTTTTTTTCGTGTTGAAACTTTGAAGAGGGCGTCACTTCGCACCTATTTACAAAATCTTATGTTTCTAGCTTATGTAGTTTGCGAGAAAAAGTGGTGTGACATACGGACGGACAGACAGGACGCGATTTTAGTAGGGTATTGTAAAATGATTTTAAATACCCTAAAAATTAACAACCGGTCTCCGGAAATAACTTTAAGATGAAATTCTTAATCGCCATAATAATTTTGATATGCTATCATTACGTTACGTAGTACTTATTCTATTTTTTTGTCTCCTTAGACTTTTTGACTGCTTCCTGTTTAGCCTTTTTACCACAAACGTTGCAAAAAAGGTTGTACATGGTACAAAATTCATGCATCCAAGATAAACATGATGTACATGATATCCAATCTTCGTCAGAAGTCGTGCAATAATAATTTTCCGTGCATTTAATGCACTTATTCGCATCTTCATCAGAAATATCCTCATTCGAACAGCTCTTATAATTTTGTTCATCACTTTACTTTCGGTTTTTCACGTTTCTTCAGTTTTCTGGTCAATGCATCGTTCTTCCTTTTTTTGTCACTTGTCTTTTTTTGTATATTATCTGGAGATGTCAATACTACTGCCTTTTGTTTTTTTTTGAACGTCATTGCTGGTAACCTAGGTATGGGATGAATTCTAGTTAAAACTTTTGGGGGCGTTTCTTCTGCAGATTCCGAGGGTAAATCTGAACATTTTTGGGGTGTTTTTACAGATGCAGCAAAAGTATCATGTTCAAGATTTTTCGAACCGATATCTTGTTCAATGCATCACAATTCATTAGCAGTTATTTCCACTTCCAAAACTGCTGGCTCAGCTTCAGGAGGAAGGTTGTTAATGTTTTGTATCCCTGAGCAGCCTTCGCCTAATTCATTATCGTTTCCTTGCTCATCGCTTACGAGATCTTGTTCCCGCAAAGTATTAGAGTGAAAAATAGTGCTCTGGTATGACGCTTGGATCATAAGGGTAGATTCCACAGGACTTTAAACCAGCGATACCATTGGATGCACTAGCAGCTTTTCCCCAAGCTTTACCAATCACTTTGGATACATCGTACCGAGTAAGTCACTTGTCTTTATTCAGGACCATCCAAGATTTAGCTTCCTGGGCAAAATAAACCTTTAGAGGCCCGAAAAATCCCCTGTCCAGAGGCTGAAGTGCATGAGTGGTGTGACTTGGTAAGTATAGCAATGTAACATCATTCTCTTTAGCTGCTTCTAACAAACGAATATTGTTGCTGTGTGAACAGTGACCATCCAGTATCAGCAGGGATTTTCCAGGACTTTTTTGTTTAAGAATATTTCCTCGAATCATTTCATGAAAAGCTCAGAGTTTATATATGAAGACTTTTTGTTCATAAATACTTGCGAGCCAGGCGGTAGTCCTTCAGAAAACTGAGGTTTGTTGTAGGTACCTTTATAAATCAAAGCTGGTGGCATAAAGTTACCTTGAGCATTGCAGCAAGCTATGAATGTCACATTCTCTCCCTTTTCCTCACTAGTCAAAGTATAAACGTCTTTAGCTCCTTTGCTGGCAATCACTTTTCCAGGTTTATTATTTATTTGGATGCCAGTTTCATCCATGTTAAATATTTGGTCTGGATGTTGGCCTAAGTCATTTTCTTCTTATATATAAGCTAGCAATGCAAAAAAATTATGAACATCTTCCCAATTAACACCATAAGCTCTAGCAAGTGACAAAGCTTCAGCCTTTTGCTGACTTAACTCAGGATTTCGTTTTAAGAACCAATCAAGCCAAATATTACCTGCTTGCTGAGATTCATTTGAGAACGGATTTTTAATATTAAGCTTTTGAGCTAACTTGTAGGCCATTTCTTTAACATCCTTGCGATCAAGTGCAAAGCCAACTTTTTCAAGTTTTTTTATATGAACTACCAACTTTTTCTCATGCTCTTCTGGAAAAACAGGCGGCCTCCCGGGTGGTACTTTGAGCTTTCCTGTTACCAAATGTCGTCTAAGTGTTCTTGATGGGATATTGTAAATCCTAGCAGCCGCATTGACTCCCATCTCCTTGTTGTGCACTTTTTGCATAGCCTCATTTAAATCCTTCTCGAACCAAGAAGCCCGTAGAGTCTCCCTTTGATAATGACGCGGCATCTGTAAAAGTAAAAACTTGATTATGTACGTTGCCTTCATCGTGGGGCGTATTGCACTATAATAAATGGGGCGTTTCGTAAACCTTATGATTACAAAACGCCCCAGTCATGTGATGGAGCTAAATACTTGTTTGAAAGCAAAATCTGCTTGAAAAAATCACTGTCCAAAGTAAATGAATTTGTATAGTACTCACCGCAAATTGTTCCGAAGCACTTTGTGAAGATTTTAATGTTTTATTCGAACTAAATCACAAAGAACACACAACTAACTAGCAGCAATGTTGAATGTCGCGGCACTGTGCGTGTCACTTATTGTTTTTAAGTCTGTATTCATGCGTGTGTAGGCGCAGTGGGGCGTATTGTAAACTGGGGCATATTGTTTACCCTAGGGGATTTTTTGCATCAAAGAATAGGTATACACCGAAGGTAAGCTTTACCACTAACTCGCATCCACTATGCTCCTTCAGGTACTATTAATTGCTTGTTATGTTTTCGTTTAAAACAAGTTTTTGTATGAGACCACGATGCTAAGCTCTTCGAGTCAGTTGTATGAATTTGTTTGAACATTTTCTTTTACGTGTTAGTAATTTTACGTGTTTGTAATTGACGATAACAAATTTCCCACGTTAAAATTAATTAAATTAATTTTTCTTCATGGATATCAGGTCACTCACTGCCCGCGAGCATAAATTGCAACTTGAGCGCATTTTCATTTTCATGAGAAAGTTTTGCACGTTTGGATTCCACAGAGTTATGCGAAGTTTAGAATTTCTTTCTGTCGCGAAAAATTATAAAGGGTTTTCCAATAAAAGGTGCTATTTTGAATAGCCCGCTTTCTCGATAGATGTCACTTTCCAAGCTGTAATTTTTTGCCATTTGACAAGTAAAAACTACGCCATTAGTAAAAATGGAACAATACACGCTTCAACAACGTATTGAAATTATTAAAATTCACTTTAAATATGGTGAAAATTTGACAGAGACGGTTCGTAACACTCGAACATTTTTGGTTTGTCGTGAAGCATCTTGTCGGACCGCAATTCAGAAATTGGTGGGGAAATTCGAGCTGTTGTAACAACTTAGTGATGTGAAGAATAAAACCCGTGCACGTCACCCAAGAACAGCCGAGAATATTGCTGCTGTAGCCGAAAGTGTTGAAGAAAACCCAGGTTTGTCCATTCCTCATCGTTCTTTGGAATTAGGGATTCCACAAATGTCATTACACCGTGTTTTGCATAACGATTTGGGTTTTAAGGCTTATAAAATTCAGTTAACACAAGAACTCAAGCCGGTCGATCATCAACAACGTCGTGTCTCTGCTGATTGGTCCTTGAAATGCATGAAAATGATCCGGAATTCCATCGAAAAATCATCTTGAATGATGTGGTTTCGTCAACAAGCAAAATTGTCGGATCGGGGGCTCGGAAAACCCAAAAGTTATTGTTGAAAAGCCCTCTTTCCTCAAGGTGTAACTGTTTGGTGCGGTTTATGGTCCGGTGGAATCATTGGACCTTAGTTTTTCGAAAATGAGGCTGGAGTAACAGTTACGGTGAATGGATTGCGCTATCGAGAGATGATTAATGATTTTTTATGGCCGGAATGGGATGGTATTGATCTGGACAACGTTTACTTTCAACAAGACGGGGCTACGTACCACACAAGCAACGAAACCATTGATATTTTACGGGAAAAATTTCCGGACCGTGTTATCTCTCGAAAAAGTGATCACAATTGGCCACCAAGATCTTGTGATTTAACACCTTGCGACTTCTTCCTTTGAAGCCACGTGAAAGAGAAGTTCTACAATTCAAGACCTCAAAGATGGAATTCGTGAGGCTATCGAGGACATAGGGCAGCCACTTTGCGATTTGGTTATGGAAAATTTCATGAAAAGGACGTGATCTTGTAAGCGTGGTCAAAGTGGTCATATGCCAGATGTTATTTTTCACTATCAACGGCAAACATTCTTCTTTATAATGAAACAAACATCCGATCATTTTTATTAAAAAAAGGCATTTTGCTTTGATATCAAAATAACACCTCTTATTGGAAAACCCTGTAGTTTTAAAAAATAGTTTGAGTTGACATTTTTGTTCCCATGGGAATGAAAAATTATTACCGCGAATTATTTAGAGTAAGCAATTTAGATTAGGAAAATTTTGCATGTATAAACGTAAGCATCTGAGAAATAAAATAAGGCTGTATTTTCAACGTGAAACAAAGCCTTAATTCTTTCCGCTGGTGAGGCTGCCAGAGTGATAGTTTCGAAGATATATTTTAGTACTGCACTTTCAATATACTCACAGTTAACTAAACTCAAGGATATGTTCTAGTACTGAAAGAGCAATATATTTAAGGTTTATTTAACACATTTCTAGTAGTGTACTGAAGTGTGATCGTGATATAAGCCATTGGTGACCCCGACGTGATTCAAAGCTAGCACAACACAGCAAAGCCGACCGTTGATATTTGCAAGGTGTACGAGAACCTTTGAACAATTTCTACAATGGAGAAGTTGACGGCTGCACAATCCAAGCTGGGGGGCAAACTGGAACAGCTGCTGGTAAACTTCAGGAAGGATTTGATGTCCAACAAAACAAGAGGGTACCTAAGCAGAAAGTTAGGCTTGTCGAAAGGGTACTTGTCCAATTTTAATCAAAACCATGAAGATTTGAAACCATTTGAGTGACCGCGCTGGACCATCTATACTTTGCAAACAACAGTAATGACGAAATTTGCAAGGTATACGAGTAGCTTCTATATCTACTAAATGACGCAAGGGAAAAATCAGCGGGAACTTCTTCTAACGAAACCACCATGGTATCTTCACCTGCAACCAATCCTGGAGATACATCTGCCACAAGTCCAGAACGTCATGCAGTGTGAGAGGCGAGCAACAAGATGCGAGAGACAGTAAGTTGATTGTAATTATTCAATGAGGACGCCTCGTACTTAATTAATAAGATTGAATAAGCAATTTCGGTATCGACTTTAATTTTATTGTTTTCGGTACCATCTCTGACAATATTCAGAAGTTGAATATCTCCCTAAAGTATGCGACATTTATGTGAGATTATGTATACTATACAATTTAAAATCGTAAAATGTCGGTGGTGAAGCTTGAACATCTGTCTATCAAAAAGCTACGTGATAAGCTGAAGTCCTTAAATTGTTCGATGTCGAGCGCTAAAGCGAATTTGATCGCGTGCCTCAGAGAAATATTAGACAACGATGAAGTGGACGACAAATGTGAGGAAATGGAGGAAGAGGATTCTCCGTCCGAAGCATCGAATCCAATAACACGTGAGGAGTTCAAGAAAATGAAAAACGACATGGCGTCCATTACGCCAATGTTGAGGGGATTTGCTGGAAGGAACATGTTTCAAGCTCCCTCCGTTGTATAAAGACACAGTATCAATTTGACTAATGCAACAGCTGTCCACATCGACAACGAAAACAACGTACAATCGTTTTTGCAAACACCAACCAATGCATACGTATAGACGTTCCCACCAACGCCGACTAAAATGATGGTAGCAATACAAGCCGATATACAGCCGATCATGCCACCGGTTCTTAATCCAACAGTCGAGGGGCGATTCCAAAGAAAATGCCACCTCCAGTTCAACATCAGAAATCGAGTGAACTCGTTCCCTCAACAGATATCGATTCTCCTGTCATTCGTGCTTCTATACCTTTGAAGAATATCTTCATATCTAGAGTGGCGTACAAAACTTCTATTGAGGACCTAAAGCGTTATGTCAACTAAAAGTTTCGATCATCCGTTTAAGTCTTTAGTTGTCATAAATTGACTAAAAAAAATTTAACGGACAAAGTAGTTGCCTCATTCGAATTGGTGATTTCTGCAAATACTGATATTGTCCTGAATTCAAATTACTGGCCTGCTGGTGTACTTATTAAGCCGTTTGAATCTAGACGAAGAAATTTTCGTCGGGCAGTAAACGAAACCCCAAAGCTCTAGTCACAAGTAATCTTGATGAATATTCTGACTAAGCTTGAGGAACTCTTTATCTCTTATCAAGTTAGTAATGATTCTATTATCTGCTTCTTCGAGACCTGGCTGAATGGAAAATTTTGAGCAGTGAAATGTTTGCTGATCATATTGTATACAGATGTGACCGTGATTGCTACTAATAAGGCTGATGGTGGTGGAGTTTTGGTTGCAGTTAGCAAAGCTCTACCTAGTTCTCCTTGTTCTGATGTCTGTTTTTCTCCTACTTTAGAATGTGTTATTATCAAAATTTCTCTCCCCCATAATACAGAGTTCTTGATTTTGTCTATTTATATTCCTTGTCATTCACCTTTAACTGTTTATAAGACGTTTTTTGATGATCTATCCTCTTATCTAGTTTTGCGACATCCTCACGTTAAAATATTGGTTTGCGGGGATTTTAAGTTACCATACATAGAGTGGAAAAATTATATTACTCCTTCAATCTCGTCAGTTGACCCTTTTTTTATAACCCTGTCATCTTTCCTATCTCATTGCTCCTTTTCTCAATTTAACCATATCCGCAATCCTAATGGTCGTCTCCTTGACCTTGTTCTATCAAATGTTCCAGTTGGCTACATATCTGTATCTCAAGCCTTACATCCATATGTTTCTCCTGATTGGCACCATCCTCCTTCATCTATAGATCTTATAGTCGATGAAATTAAATTTAACAAACCTCATCCTACTCCAAAACTTAACTTTTTTAAAGCTAACTATGAAGCTATTAATACAGAATTACTTTCAGTCAACTGGCTAGATTTCTTTAGAGGCCTAAATTGTGAGGCTGCTTTGGATAAATTTTACATCTGTATTTATAATCTTATTCGCTGTTATACGCCTCTTCAGACACTCCGTAAAGCAAATCATAAGCCTTGGCTTACAAAGCGAGAGCTTAGTGCCCTACGAGCAAAAGATAAGGCACATCGTGTCTTTGAAACACTCGGCACTATTGAAGCAAGATGTAATTTTAGCAGGCTGCGTGCTTTTGCCAAAAAAGAGATCAGATATGCTCTGAACACTTATTTCAGCAGTCTGGATAGCTCTCTTGTGGCTAATAATACAAAGCCTTTTTGGTCTTATATAAAGTTGAAATCCTCTTCTTCCATTCCTAGTAAGGTCCGTTGGAATGGTGCAGAGGTTTCTTCTCCTCAAGAAGTTACTGACTCATTTGCCCAATTTTTCTCTTCAACTTTTTCGTCTCCCGCTGCAGTTGTGCATCCTATTGTCTTACCTAATCTTCTTCCCTTCCCAATTTCCTTTATTTGTACAGATGCATCTGAAGTCGAAGCTTTGATCAACATATTTGTCAAGTCGTTAGCCTCATCGCTTAGTTTTCCTTTATCTCTCCTCTTTAATCTAAGTTTGAGTACTGGTACTTTCCCAAACCCTTGGAAAACACCTAATATTGTGCTTATTTGGTGATCGTACGTCAGTTTCCAATTATCGCCCTATTTCCTTAATTTCCTGCTTTCCAAAGTTACTTGAAAGGCTGGTTCATAATCAACTCTCAAACTCATTAGCTCCTATTATTGCTCCAGAGCAGCATGGCTTTCTCAAAGGATACTTCACTACCTCTAAGTTAATGGAGTTCACAAACAGCATTCCGAGAGCTTTGGATAACCAACTACAAGTTGATGTTATCTACACAGATTTCTCCAAGGCCTTTGACACTGTGAATCATTTACTTCTTTGTCGTAAGCTTGAAGCTCTTGGCATCTCAGGTGCTCTTCTATCTTGGATGTCATCATATCTATCGTGTCGTTCCTGTCGAGTGAGTCTCTCTGGTACTACGTCTAGTCCTTTTTATCCTTCATCTGGCGTTCCACAAGGTTCAATTCTTGGGCCTCTTCTCTTTCTATTGTTCATAAATGATCCTCCCCTTGTAATTAATTCCTCGTGCCTTTTGTATGCAGATGACTTCAAAGTCCTTCGAGCAGTCAAATCCCATTTAGACTGTCAGCTCCTTCAAAATGATCTGAATGCTCTAAATAAATGGTGTGCTTCAAATTATTTATGTCTTAACACTACTCAATGTCATAAAATGACTTTTTCTCTTAAGGACTCTCCTATTAATTTTAATTGTCTATTAAATGATGCTTTGCTCTCTGAAGTGCTCAGTCATGAAGACATTGGAGTAACTTTTGATCCAAAACTTACATTTGATGCACATATTTTAAATGTGATTACTAAAGCATCTAGAGTTTCCGGGTTTATCCTTAGACATGTACATAAATTCAATAGCATCTCTTCTTCTGTCCGCCTATTTATTTGTCTTGTTTGCCCATTGCTTGAATACTGTTCTGTTATCTGGTCCCCCCGATACTCCTATCTCGTGTCTTCTTTAGAAACTGTCCAAAGAAAGTTCACGCGTTTTCTTTTCCTTAAGTTTAATTCGCCGTATAAGCCTTATGAAAGTCGTTTATCTTTCCTATGTCCATCTGATCGGTTTTTTCAAGTATGTTTAGAGTTAAATCAATAATTGACGTTTGATTCTTGAGCTAGGAATGCAGTTGGTTCTGATCCCTCTGCATAGCTCTGATGGTTTGGGACCTGTGGTTGTGTTACCCTCGTTCAGGACACCCAATAAGGACCTGGCTAGGCTCCCCATCACATTTATCATTTCTCTCCTGGATCTGAACCTCAGGAACTGGTTTACGATAAAAAGTTTACTTGTGAAGTTATAGAATTGCTCAATCAGAAGCAAGCGATTAGTCTGACAAGGATCACAATCGCATAGTTGTTGCATCCAGACTGTGCCATTCTGTAGCATGGCCAACTCCGTTCAATACGGTCCTAGGTCATAGTAGACCAAAATTTTCCACTCGCTTGTCGATAGGAAGGCATTTCCCAGGGATTGAAAGTGCAGCCATGGCTGGTTTTCTTCGACACTTTCGGCTACAGTAGCAATATTCTCGACTGTTCTTGAGTGACGTGCACGGGTTTAATTCTTCACATCACTAAGTTGTTCCAACAGCTCGAATTTTCCTACCAATTTCTGTAATGCGGTCCGACAAGGTTCTTAACGACGACCCAAAAATGTTCGAGTGTTACGAACCGTCTCTGTCAAATTTTCACCATATTTATAGTGAATTTTAATAATTTCAATGCGTTGTTGAAGCGTGTATTGTTCCCTTTTTTACTAATGGCGTAGTTTTGACTTGTCAAATGTCAAAAAATGACAGCTTCGAAAGTGACATCTACCGAAAAAGCGGGCTATTCAAAATAGCACCTTTTATTGGAAAGCCCTTTATAATTTTTCGCGACAGAAAGAAATTCTAAACTTCGCATAACTCTGCGGAATTCAAACGTGCAAAAGTTTCTCATGAAAATGATAATGCGCTCAAGTTGCAATTTATGCTCGCGGGCAGTGAGTGACCTAATATCCACGAAGAAAAATTAATTTAATTAATTTTAACGTGGGAGACTTGCTATCGTAAATTACAAACACTTAAAAGGAAAGGTTCAAACAAATTCATTCAACTGACTCGAGGACCTTGAAATACGCGTAGCATCGTGGTCTCATACAAAAACTTGTTTTAAGCTAGGTCATAGTAGACCAAAATTTTCCACTCGGTTGTCGATAGGAAGGCATTTCCCAGGGTTTGAAAGTGCAGCCATGGCTGTGGATCAGTTGACGACACCTTGATGGGAGTTGTCACTGCCAAAGACATTAGCAGGCAAGCCAGCAGGAGCGATAGTAGTGGCGTTCAGGAGGAAGAAGCCTGAACGAAGCCCACTGCGGTGATTGCTGTGGTCAGATACTTGATGCTGTACCTCAGGTGGGCCTTGGGCATCCGTTTCGGTTACAGCTGCTTCAGGTGTAGTACTCTCCTGCACTGGTAGCAGAGGAAGCCGGTGGAGAGGCCTCCTCACCGTTCTCGTAGCAGTCTTTATGTCGGTGACTCTAAAGGAGCCGTCAGTACCTTTATGCGTTTGTAAAACTCGTTCCAGGGGCCGTTTCAGGTTCGGCATATTGTTTTCCTTGATGATGACGATTGCTCCGAGGGTTGCATTTCGTTACATCTGTCGCCAATTGACGTGACGTTGCAGCTGGGTCAGATATTCGCGTGACCATCGACGCCAAAATTTGTTTTTACATAGTTTAGCAGTTTCCAGCGAGTGGGAAGCCCACCAGTGACAGCCTCCGCCCACTTATACACAATGGCTGTGAGGGATTCCCCAATGAGGAAGTGTCCTGGTGTTAACGCTGCCAGATCGTTGGGATCATCTGATAATGGAGTCAACGGTCTGGAGTTGAAAATGGCTTCCAGCTCGACCACCAGTGTATGCAGCTCTTTATAAGATAGTTGACCTATGAAGCACCTCGACGGAGCAAGTTCATAACGCAATCGTAATGGAAATATAACGCAATCGTAATGGAAATCAATCATCAAAGGGATGATTTCTTCCTCATTCCAGTTCAACATGAAAACCATCGGTTGAATTTCAAAAAAACAGACTGGGGAAAGTTTCAAAAGAAGTTTAATCGGGAGTACCAGAAGCAATGTCCCTCTTCCGATGATGGCAACGCCTGCTCAATGGTTCCTAACGACAGAAATCTAACTGACGATGAAATAGATCTCTATTCGTCGAAGTTAGAGAAGCTGACGTTGGAAACGATTGAGAAAGTTGTTCCCAAGATTAAACATCGAAACAATATGGAAGGATATGAAACACCAACCATCGCAAGGTTGAAAAGATTGAAAAGCCTTCTTCTCACCCGCGTCAATAATATTTTTCGACGATTTTTGGACTACAACCATCCCTCGTTGGCTTTGTTGAAATTACACCTGAAGAATGTCCGGAACTTAATCCGTTCATACTTCAGGAGTGAGGTCAGCAATCAATGGGCGGAAAAACTGAGGGGTATTAGCCCACAGGACCCAGAAAGTGAATAGCTTATTCCGCAGGAAGTCTCGAGTGAAGGTATCGAATCTTGAAGTCACTAGTGATGAGATAAATCTTCTCGATAGAGCTGGTATCGAAATTGATAGTACGACTCCGGATAGAAATGGAAACAGGATTATATGTGATGGATTGCAGAAACTTGCCCTGATTGGAACACATTTAGAATTGGTTGATCTGCCAAACCCAGAGAGAAGGAATGAAATATTTTCGGAGGTCGTTGAAGCAAAAGTTTCCGACTTCAAATCAAGCCTGAACGGCCAATCAATTCTTCATTTCGATGAAACATTCACATCTGACCTCATACCGAGCTTGAATCTTATTGATTATTTTGTCAGCTATGAAGACTTGTGTTTCATATTTCGCAGAATAAACAACAAAAAATCATGTGGTACTGACGGTATTCCAAATATAGTTCTCCGACATTTGCCTGAGGTTGCTATTAGGAATTATTGCATATTGTTCAACAACATGTTGAACAATTCATATTTCCCAAATGAGTGGAAAAAGGCTAAGGTATTTCCAATCTTGAAGAAAGGAAAAGAATCTTCATGCCCTAAAAGCTATCGCCCAATCGGCTTGCTGCCTAACATCAGCAAGGTGTTTGAAGTGATACTCAACAGAGCATTAAACGCCCACATTGAGAAATATGAGTTGATGCCGAATTGCCAATTTGGTTTTCGTGCCAGGCATTCGACCATCCATGCAGTAACGAAAGTAACCTCAGACATCTGTTGGAAACTAAACAACAAAGAATGTGTTGGAGCATGTCTCATTGATATGGAGAAAGCCTTCGATACGGTGTGGTTAGATGGACTAGTTTTCAAACTTCTTCAGGACAGGTTCCCCAGACACCTTGTCGCCATGATGTGTAATATGTTATACGGGAAATCGTTTGTTGTAACTGATGGAAATCTGACAACAATGCGCGAATTCAAGGTCTTGAATGGTCTACAGCAGGGAACAGTTACTTCGCCCCTGCTTTTCTCAATATTCATTCGCAAGCTATTGAACAGCTTTGATTTTAATGTCTCGCCAACGCGATCATTGGTAGCGTTTGCTGATGATCTGATCATCTATACGGCAGACCGGAAAGCTACAATAGTTCAGAGCAACCTTCAAAAAATGTTTAATGATGTGCAGCTCTACATCGACAATTGGCGAATGAAAATCAATGCGCAGAGGTGCGAAACAATCTTGTTTCGGACAACGCTGCAGGGGGCCAGTCAAGACCTGAAACGTAATTGGAAGGATTTCCACATTATGGCTGGTGAGGGTAGTTCAGAACGGGTTCCACATAAATCCTGTGTTCGATACCTCGGTGTTCATCTCGATCAGTATCTGTACTACACTGAACATGTCAAAATCATGCTCAGTAAGGCACTAAAAGTGGTCATGGCCCTTCGGCGACTCTTTCATTCCAGATACATTGATCAAAAAGTCAAAGTTATTTGTTACAAGACCCTGGTTAGGCCAGTTTTGACATACGGATGCCAGATCTGGTACAACCAGAGTGCTAGTACAATGGAAAGATTAAGAGTTTTCGAAAGGAAATGTCTTCGTGCATGTACTGGTTTGTACAGAAAGCCTGAGACGGATTGGAAGCACTATATATCGAATAGAAAAATTTATCAAACCGCTCAAGTGACAAGAGTCGATATCTTCATATTGAAACTTCTTCGGAATCATATCGCAAGATCTGTAACTGTGAGTGAAAACCCTTGGATCTCACAGCCGTTCCACCCTACAGACGGGTATATTGTGACTTGCCTCACTACTGGCTTCGTTCCTCCAGAAGCATTCTTGTATTTGGACATGAATCGATATATTTTTAATTCTGACGGCGTCCCAATCATATATCACATATACCGACGGGCCACCGATAAGAAGATAAAATATCCTCCGAATCTGAGTTCACGAGACCAACAATTCCAATGGAGATACTCATTTGCTAGATTCGTTGAGGCTGGTCGAGCTGAGATGGAGCAATCTAGGTATTGGTGGCTGAATGACAATGTCTAAATTATTCGTGTTTATTTTCTGTTTTTGTGCTTTTTCTCGTTACTTAGTTTTTTAGATTCATCTCATTATTGCTACATCTAGTGTTGTTGTTTATTTGTATTATAATTTAGGTATAGGTTTCAATATAAGGTAACTTTTTTTTATTTGAACTTATTTAGAATTAGGGTGTAACATATTAGGTATAGGATATAAGTTCATTGTTGTGTTAGTAATATAAGTAATTTTTGAATAATGCTGGTTGGTTTTTTCTCCTTTTTCCAATTGAATCAAAAAATATGAAATAATCTTAATTAATTTAAATTTGCAAGTGTATTTTTTTCATTAAATGTGTTTAACTGATAACGTATAAATTTAGAGAGCCATTCGGGCCATTAAGTTTTTTATAGTTTTATTGTTTGGAATTTGCTTTATGTTCTTTTAAAAATTTATAACGATTAGTATTCAATAAAGCGCTTTTGACTTTGACTTTGACTTTGACGGAGCAAGTTCTTGGCTGACTTAACGGCCACCTCACAAAGCCTATATTGAGCCTCTGCCGGATGAAATCATGAAGATAATTCACGCAGTTGATTGTGTGCACCCACAATGTTGGTAGCATTGTCGCAGTACTGATTCCTGCAGTGGCCCTATCCTCCGATGAATCACTTCAGAGCACCGATGAAAGCTTGGGTACTCAGATGGCTCACCAATCCCAGATGGACGGCCCTGGTAGTAAAGCAGCAATGTACCCATTCTTAGGCCGTACACCTCTGCCACGTTAGTGTAATAGCAACTGTCCGTAGAAGTCAACGCTTGTATTGACGAACGGGCGTGTCTGCTGCACGCGAGTACTGGGGTTTGGCAGTTCACGTGGTGCCAAATCACGTGAAAGAACATCGTCAGGATTGTCTCGTGAAGCAACATGTCACCATAGCTTCGGCTTCAACAGCATTTGAATAGTTGAAACTCGATTGGCCACAAAATTAATATAAAATTAGGCGGTAGAATTGAGCTAAGCCAACACGATTTCAGTATCAGACCAGAAAGATTTTGAAGACATCTGGCGCACTCAGCGCAGTTTTGACAGTTCCAGGCGCGGAACTGTTAGAGTTTTAAATGGTGTTACTTGTGACTTTGCACAGAGAAGCCTGACCCCAACATGACCGCTCCTTGACGTAGACCGCACGTAGACTGCTGCACCATATGACTCCTATGAAGCATCACAAAACGTCTGCAATTCCATCTACACAGGCTTCTCATGAGCGCTGACGTATCGTGGAGAACGCACCCTCCACAATGATTGCAGGCCATTGTGGAACTCAAACCATTGAGTGTGTACTCTGGTTGGAATGCTGCATCCCCATCTAGCTCTAGGTGCCACAACTCCTGCAGGGACAGCTTGGCCGTCACAACAATTTGGGGCCAAAATGTCAAACGGGTCGAACATTCGGGCAATGTCCGACGCAATTGTCCTTTTGGTTAGCTTCAACGTTGTGAGATCCAGATTAATGTGGATCTGGAACTTTTTAGCTCACTCCCAGAGTTTTAAGATAGCCCTCCAATAGACTGCTGAAGTCCAAGTGGACCTCCTGGTCATCAAAGGCGAGGATGATTTGCACACCATTTGTGCAAATGCATACCCACGCCGGCGAGAATCCTGCGTAGCTCTTCCTGTTTCTGGATGGCCTCAGCCAAGTTGTCTGCCCCGGGCATGACGTTTAGATTCTGACATAAGAAGAGCAACACAGAGCATCCCTGGGTAGCAGCGCATTAAAGCATGACTTGCCAAATACGGGGCGCACGTCGTGCTATAAGTCACGGTTTTTAAACGATAATATCGTAGTGGATATAATGGGCAGGCTTTCTAGACCAAAATCTGGAAGTTTCGATCGTCCGGGCGAAGCATAACTTGCCGATACATTTTTTTTCGATTTCGGCTGTGAAGACAAATCGTGGCAGATGGTAGCGCAGCAAGATGGTAAACAAGTCATCCTGGACAGTGAGTCCGGCGTGCAGGATTTCGTTCAAGAAAATTTTCGTAGAGGTCTTGCTAGAGGCATCAAAGACCACTCTTAATCGGGTAGTACTACTTTCCAGCTGCAGCATGCAATGATGCAGCGGAAAATAATGTGCTCCCATGTTCGCTTGTCAGTTGATCTCCTCCATGTGCCCCAGGCGTTTGTATTTGTCCATGAAATCTGTATACTTGAGCTTCAGTTCGGGATTACTCTCCAGCCTGCATTTGATTGTGAAGAATCTGCGTGTGACAATATCCTTCGATTCACGCAGCCTGCCGGGGTCATTGCTGAAAAGAAGTCGGACTTTGAAACGACAAGATATATTTTGCGTCTTAGAATCCACCGCTACGATTCCACAGGCCACTAGGGATGGTTGTGGAGTGCCCACCTTTCCCGTTGCAATCGATTCAAGTGGCGTGTCCTGGAGCACTGGAAGTTCTGGGCCCAACTTTATTTGCCCAACGGCCGAAATCTCATGAAAATATGCAACGTTTATACATTGTTGATGACTGCGTATTGTAGGTTGATACAAAACCCTTTTGACAGGAGCGCAGTTCTGTTTGACCGTGAATGTAACACATTTTTTCTTTCGTTTTTTGCTTTAGCACAACTGCTCCTTTCGAGCCTTCACGTAGAGATAGTTGGAATATATCATTACCTTGATCGAATGTATCAGCACTCGGGAAGGCCGTGTGACCGTACATATATCTGCGATACGTTCTGATTTTATACCAGTACGCGTAACTGAATGGTCTTATAGTCTGATCGTAGAATGACTCGAAACAAATCTCCTTGTTACCACCGGGATTCGAGCCAGGGATGTTCGGCTTACGAGGTAAGTGCTCTAACCACCACACTATACGGACTACAAAAAACATATTAGGTTCATTTAAACAGCTTGTTTGCGTTAAGGGCATCATTTTAAAACAATTTATTTCTTTTAATGTACCGATAAAGTGACAGTCTGCCAGAAAGTCTTGATGACTGTCAACATTCAAAACTGAGGGTAGGAAAAAAAATTATTGCAAGTTTTCCCAGTGTATACCTAAATCAAGAACACTAATGATATCTTGGTATCAAAAACGTTTTTTTTATTTGTTGAGCTGTATATTTTTATTTTTTTTAGCACTACAGCCCCTCTCGGGCCTTCGCTTAGAGATAGTTAGAGTATCTCATTTTTATGACCATATGGATTTTTTCGGAAGTTGGTATGGTCAGTACAATGCTCCCGTGTATCTGCTCAGCTTTGATATGATCTGATTAAATCAGTACATATCACCACTGAGTGAACACTTGTTGTCTGTCCGAAAAACCCCCTGAAATAAATCACGTTGTTCATCAACGAGATTTGAACCTGGGGCCTTTGGCTTATGCGTCTTATGCTCCAGTCACTAGACCACACCGACTGAGCTGTATAATAGTAATAATAATAAATTATCTCTCAGGCCAGGTTGAACCCTTGACACGTCCAAGAGTATCTCATTCAGTGACAGTACTTTAAAAAGCTATCTGGATACTATTCAGCTTATCTTTTTATTCACTTGATCCAAAAGCCTCATAATAAGCGGCTAGTATTGTAATCACTGAGCTCCATACAAAATTGTTTAATTAACTCTTTTGTTAAAAAACTGGCTTCATCCATAAAACTGCTACATAATGGTATTAAAGTCCTCAAACTTTTTATCATCTCAGATCGAAACTGATTCAGAAATCATGGAATTTCATATAACAAACTCTCAATCCTAGGAAGTAATCCTTTCATGACAATATCCTCAGGCATTCCTGGTACTAAATAATAAATTGAAGAAATTGTTTGAACAATAGCTTACATACCAAGTTTAATAAAAGTTTGATTGATCCCTTTTACGTCAGGATGCAAAGATACAAGCAAAGAAGCCTTGAGCATTATACAAGCACACACATTATTAAAAATGGCATTTTCTCCTAAGCTCACGGAGACGACGAAGTAAGGACTTATTTTTAAAAAATTTCTACTCGTCCTTCAATTACTGCAACAACATGTGCATATTTGAAAATATTTGAAATTGTTTGACCTTATTGAATATTTTATTGGTTTTTATGATTTAGGACTATTTACAAATTCTTTACTCTTTTCAGAGTGGGTAACCCAAAAATTATTTCAATTTTGATGCTTCAGCCAATGTTAAAAATTTTCGACCTTGTTCCAATCAATGTGATATTGCGCTTGAATTATTTTTGTTGATAAAAGGACGAGATTCTTATCAATTGAGCTCATGCCTCTCTAAAGTATCCCATTGAGTAAATGCATAGTAAAATAGGATCTAACTTCAAACGCAATGAAATTCAAAGCTTGAGGAGGACTTGATCGGTTTAAAATTAAAATTGTTTGGGAAAGGTATAACCGTCGCTATGACGAAAATCGTCCTTTAATTTGCGAATCTTATACCACCTTTCGTTAAAATTTAACTTTGAAATATATATTTATACCGCGAATTTTTATACAAGGATTTATTGGGCGTTCATGTCAAGACCCAAAGAAGAATTCATTATTTCATTATTACGCACTCACCGGGAGGTAGTCGCAAAAGGTTACGTAATTTAAATTAATTATTTAAAGCCTGCAAGAAAAAAAAGTTGAGCAAGAAGAATAAATTTTTTCTCTTCCCTTATTAATTTTCAACCTACATTAGTATTGGCTTATTAAATGAAGTATCATATTATCAGTGAGAGCTTGTTTTCCCTCCTTGTAAGACTTCTTATGCACAAAAGAAAATTATCATATTATTACGTATCGAATTTCTCAGTATCAAGGAGGCTGTTTTAGTCTTTTTTCTCTTCTCCTTTTTTACTTAGTTTCATTTTCGTTTGTTTCTCTAATTTATAGCATACCTCATTCAAGTCTTATTAAAGAGTGTCAAGGAAAGACCGACCCTTTTGTATTGGAATGTCATGAATACCTCTGGAATAGGAATGTTTTGTTTTAAGGTAAAAACAAAAAATTCGAAGATTCATAAGGAACGTGTAAGGATTCAAAAAACGTCCATCAGCATTTGCTTTAGAATTCTACGCATTTAAAAATAAAATATTTCAATTTGTCAAAGGTGATACTGTGACTGATAAATGAAACCAAACTTTTCGAAATATTATCTGATACGTAGGGCTTACATTTAATTGTTTCGGAAAAATTGAATCTTTATTTTTCCAAATTTTAAATCTAATCCGAATAATACATTCAGAAAAAGATGCAGCTCCCGTTAATAATCGTTTATGTCCCGGAAGATTGATATCTAATTTAGATGATATTTAAGAGAATGTATCAATTTTATGCGGTTGGACCATGCGGTTGGACCTATTGAGTAAAATAGCCATTGAGAATCTCTTAGTTTACTGTTAAGTGCATCTGCTTGTATTGCATAGCGCACAGGTTCGATTCCAGCCAAGTCCTTGGGTATTTATGAATGCAATTATTTGTCAAATACAAATTCAAAAAGGTTGAATTATGTTTTCACAATATGCAGGTCGTTATTTTCCCTGAGGCTGGGAGGCGAAGACTATTTGTGCCCTGAATGTGGAGCTTTCAGATGCACAAGCCACCTGGACTACCCACCAACCACCTCTCCTGTAAATCTGAAAACCTAGCACGAACATAATGTGCCATATGGTTCCATTCATCAACCGATCCAAACATCTCCCCAATTAGACTATACAGAGAACGTTCTCCTGTCCTACCTTTGGAATACAAAAAATTTGTAGCAGGGATCGTATTTCTCTCCTGCGCCAAACCAATAGTCAGGGGACGGCCGGTCGACAGGAATATTTCTTAGAGGCTAGGATTATTTAGGAAGTGCCACCCCTACGGACCAAAGGATATGGAGTTTGCTTTGAAGTTCTTCCTGGGATGACAGGTAACGACCCTGACTGAATCTGCATTACGCATCGGACAATGAACTGAAATTGATGCTTTGGGCTGCCGGCTACGATGGTTTTTTTGTTAGTGGGAGGTGAAGACCATTTACGCGCTCAGTGTGGAGCTCTCATGCTCACCAGTGACTGGACTATCCACTAAACACCTCCCCTGGCAACCTCAGAAGCTAGCCTTTAACAGTTTGACATATCATTTCGGGCAAAGTCTCGTTTTGCTATGGCGTGAGGCCCCTTCAAACTAGAGGAACCCTCCTCGTGCAGGAGATCAGAAAGGAAGAGGAATTGCCGGGCAAGCATTTCCCCAGCCACGACGTCTCTGGCTACTGTGGGTCCTTTTTTTTCTTTTGTTACTGCCCAAATATAAAGTGACACACAGTCCCATTTATTAACCGATCCAGGCATCATCGTGACTATACTATCTGGAGTGAGCTCTCCCATCTCCCTGTAGGGGTCCTGCCACAGCTTGTCCCATTTTTTGCTTGCAAAAATATGTATTAGGCATCGTTTGTCTCTGCTGGGCATAACCTATACTCGGGGGGCCGTGTCTTACCAATCTTGTGCAAGTAAAACTGAAAACACCCATGCCTGCTCAAAAACTAAGTCAGAGAGAAGTCAGCCTTATCATGCCTTTGATTAAGCCACAGCCTCAAATCAGGGATAAGCTGCGCAATCCATCTTCCCTTTAGATAATTAACCCATGATTGCTGCCAATCGTTGAGTGAGCGCTATCTCTCCTCGAATATAACCATCTCCCTTGCATCCTCGCTTCGATGCAGATAAATTACACAGCACCCTCTAGTAAGGAGGGCAACATGTATCTTTCCTGCAATAATTCTCACCGCTGAACCAGGAGCTGTTGGGTATGGAGATGCAGTATTCAGTGCTCCTCTTTTTTGTATTTGTGCCAAGCGTTTTCAGTACACCTCCTTACTGAGAGTTTTGCAGGATGTTTCTGCTTCATACAGTGCCACTGACTCTACGGCGCTCATCAAAAGGCGTCTTTTTGATGTGTTGAGTCGCCTTACGTTGGCCATAAGTCAACTCAGAGCCCATACTCCCGAAGCAACCTTCTCGGCCATTGCCCTGATTTGCTCAGAGAAACTCATCTTCGAGTCGATCAGTAGCCCCAGGTGCTTCATCGCTGGCTTCGATTTGATACGTATGTCTCCAATACTGATCATCCTTACTCTAGGGATTCTCATTTTTGTCATTTTTGCCTTTTGAACTGCACTCACCACATCCGCAACTACCGAGGAGATAGATGCCCAGCAGTATGAATTGCGTCAGTGAGTCTTCCCTTGATGAATTTCGCCAGCACTTACCCAGCCATGTCTAGCATGCATTACAGACGGCATGCAGACCGTGGGCCGGAATTTGCCTTCCCCTTGCTGATCAGTACGAGCGTCGCCACCTTCCACCATACCAGGAAAACCCCATCCTGTAGGCAAGCGTTGAAAATGCTGAACAGCAAATCAGGACAATGCTAAAAGACAAGTCGCTACATCTCAGCTGGAACACGATTTGGGCCTGCAGCTTTCTTTCTTTAGGGGTTTTTTACTAGAATACAAAACCCTGTTGGAATCTTGAAAAATTAGGGGTAAAAAAATTTTCAAAGAAACTTAAGGGGGTCTCTCCATGTAGGGCGTTAACCGTTAAAACAGTTTTTTTCTCTATATGTAGCCCTTTCATATGACACTATATGAAACCTTTAAAGATATCTTGTCAAAAAGGTCTTCAAATTGCCTGATCAGGGCGGAGGGGGCTGGCGAAGGAGAAATGTACAATTTTTCGAACGGATGTCGGGAGGCAACATCAGAGATCTCAAGCAAAATGCACTGACAATCACTGACTCTTTAGTCCTTCAATACTCCTCATTTGTGTATCCACCGTACTAAGAGCTACGAGGCGAATGTCACATCCGATATCGTTCCTTCAGAGTAAACACGGCAGCAAGTTGCCGTACTTCAAGGGTTAGTAAAATGAGTGCCATCCTGATTGCTATTCCTGAGATTCATTTTCCCCGCGGATCTGTTTGAGGTATGCCCCATTCGATTGCTTTTGCGGTGGTCCCCCTAGCGAGCCAATTGCCATCTGCATTCGAGGCAATACCCTCCAAAGCATTAAGTTTGGCTTGGAAAGATGATAACAGTTCGTTTGGGGTTAGGTACACACTAAAGAAAGTGGTCCCTGAGCACTGAACATATACCTGGAAATCACTGTTTGGAGCCCAGATGGTGCCAGTACCAGATTCACCAGGATATCATGATGCAGAACTTTTAGCAAAAAGTTGGCTTTTATGACTCTCACCAACTGCTCAAACGGGTTTTGGGCGATTGAACTGTGGTGTAGGCTAACATACAGGGTACGGGTCTGATTTTGCTTTGGCTAGGGCTTCCTGGCAAACTCAACATTTTTCTGACCCCAAGACGTGCCCAAGATCCGGTCTTGGATCAGTATCCTAGCAAAGGATATAGTGTGCTTCCTTTGTACTTTTTTTAACGCCCCATTTCAACACATTTGTAACATGGGGACTCCTATTGGGTCTTTTATATACTTGTGTGGTGTGACCATAGCTAACACACCTGAAGCATTGAAGAGGTGCTGCTCTTCGCCGTATCTTGCAGATGACTCATCATATTCTTACCTTGCCTTTGTTCAGAAAATTTTTGGCGTCCTTTTTGGTGGTTGATCATGCGTTGTCGTCTATGGTTTTCTGGTGACTGCCTAGCTTTGATCCTGCCCACGCTAGGGAGCTACCTCTTGATGACATTCTCTACCTCGGTCAGGTCTGTAATGCAGTCAATGTCCCGTATTTCGATCATTCCAGTTACTCTCTTGCCGAGAATCTTCTCGACGGAATCGAAAAATGCTTCTTTATTATGAGTCTATACTCCAAATTCATCGAGTATGTAGCCAAACCGGGTTAGGCGCGCTGCTTTCAGAGCAGTTTGGGTGTCTTTGGGCTTTAAACCACAACTGATATCCCACGATACATCCGCGTAGGATCATCCATTCTTAGGTTTCATGAGTAGTGCCTGCCGCAAGGATATTTATCGTGGCGTTTTTCTTTTCTGCCTTGTATCAGATATTTTGTTTTATTAGGCATCTGTGTAAACTTGAGTTTCGGTATATTTCAGAGGCATTTTTTGTGGTTTTGTTGGCTGCCTTTGTTGGCATTGCCTAGAGCCCCTGAGCTATGGTATCAGTGTCTCTTATTTCCTGCTTCTATTCCGGTCACCATCAATTGGACTAGAGGCCAATTATTTTGATAGTGTTTTGCAGTGGAGCCATCTTCGCTTCCCCTGTAGACTTAGCCCTCAACCCTTTTTTAACATTCTTAGCTTCTTTGACTTTCAGCTCTTCTTCAACTTTCAACCAGCGCTTCACTGGTAGTGCTAGATGTGGTTTAGGAGCTTTTCACTTTCAGGTGCCGTTCCTTAAACCTTTTCTAATGTTTTTTGCGAGTAACATTCCAATTTAATTCTCTTTAGATTGTTTTCAATCTTTCGGATAAGCCTTTCTTCCTGATTCACGGCAATTGTCTTATCCTACCTTCGTTGGTCTCTCGACTCATTTCTTTAGTTGACACGAATTATTTTTCGAGTTTGGAGCGGCCCATTATGCGTTCTTCTTTTATAGGGCATTCTGAAGCGCGTGCAGTTTTTTTACTGCACCCCAACGTCGCGATTATATGCCAGTGATATTGCTCTCTGAGCCTTTTCATTCAGTCGTCCATTTGTCTTTGTTCTTTGAATTTTTAATGTGTCGAGTACAGTTTTTAGTGCCTTAGCCAGTGATTTTACATTTGAAGAGTTTAGAGATACCATATCTGTCGGGTTCTCCCTCGGAGCCGCTATCTCCGTTCGTCTGTGTAGTTACTTTTTTGTTCCCATGGTTATATTTGCAGAGCATGGAGGTCTTGCAAGGTTTGGCACCAGCCCTTGCGAAGACAAGTGCTCAGAGCCAGAAAAGTGCTTAACGAGAGTCTGTCTCAACCGAACCTACCCACCAACTCAACGGTGGGAACTTTAAACGTACTCCAATGCCTGCAAAGGACATGAAGTGATGTCGTTTTATCAGGTACCTGCCAAGATTAGGCCTTAGCCCAAGATCACCATTAGGCGAAAATTGATATGATGCACAAATCAGCGCCCCACACTCTTGGAGTGGGGTCTCAGTTTACCTACGTTCGGGATAACCGCAATGCGACTGGTGTATGCTCAAAATTACTTTCTAGGCTATTGAACCCATAGCCACCACATTTCAGCCAGGATAGGTTCTTGCCATGAAGGGTGTGACAGTAGCCTGTCATAGGCTTCCCACAGCCCATGGTATGGATAAAAGCTCGGCTCAGCTTTTTTATACGCTCTGCCTGAGTGCCATTCTTCTTCTTCTTCTTAGCACTACAGCCCTTCTTGGGCCTTCGCTTCCTGCTATGGCGCCTCCAATTGTCTCGATTCATTGACCGTGTCTTCCAATTTCGAAATGCGAGCAGCAATGAACTGTCTTCATCGATCCATGTCAGACCAGCGTTGTCTCGGTCTCCCCACTGGTCTCCGGCCTTCAGCTCTCCCAACGAATAGCTTTTTGGGTATCCGTTGTTCGTCCATCCGATTCACGGTCCAGCTCATTGCAGCTTCTGTAGTCCTACAATCGTTGAGAACTCCGTTTCGTCAAAAATTTCATACAACTCATGGTTGTTTCGAATTTGCCATTGGTCCCCGTCTAGCTTCCCTCCGACTATTTGCCTCAGAACCCGTTGCTCAAAGGCGTTCAATATATTTGCGGATGCTTGGATTTGGGTCCATTACCTATGTAACTTCCATGCCAAAGTAGTTTGCCACTCTTCCTGTGCTTTGAATATCAGGTTTCATCTTCAAAGCATCATATATTTTTGTGTCACAAAAAATAGTTGCGGACCATAGTATTCGACACAAATTTTATGTATCATCAATGTTGTTCAACTCTTTATGCAACTCAAACCAGTGACTGCCAAGATCATGCTTTCTTCTTCTTCACCTGGTTCCTCGTTCCACCTTTGTACTAAGCTTGCATCGCTCATCCAGCTCCACTTTCTCCTTCCGGCCTTCATTCCTCCAGGTATATTGTCTCTCCTTTCCACTAGGCTTACGGCATTCGTCTAGTTTGACTTCACCCTTCAGCAACCGTGTACCAACACCCAACATGCCTCTAGATATATCGTTTCCTCATTTGTAATAGGCCCATCCCGTTTGTCCAGTTCCATTTCTTCCATCTAAGTCCATCGCTTTCTCTTTGTAGTAGGCTTATGCCATTCATCCAGTTTGACTTCTCCCTTTGGCCACTATACATCACCACCCAGCATGCTTCCAGGTTCATCGTTTCCCTTTTCTACAAGGCCCACGCCATTCATCCGGTTCCGCTTCACCCATCAGCCTCCACGCCTTTGGGTCTCTGCTTCCCCTCGCTACTAAGTTCACGACTCCTATTGCAAGTTCCGGCTATGCTCGCATTCTTCCATTCATAACTTCAATTGGCTAATTACCATCTGAACCTACTTTTGGGCATAGCTACCTTTTCCTTTTATTTATTTTCTTTATAAAAAAAGGAAAAAAAATCTATCGTTCCCATTAACAAAATTTCATTCATTACTTCCTCCTCATTCTCATTCCTTCCTTCCTACCAACAAAATTCCATTCTTTATTTCCCACTTACAACATTTTATTCATTTTTATCCTAACAAAAATCCATTCATTTCATACTATTACCCAATAAAAAAATCTTCACATTTGAAGTTGCTTATTTGATGAATGGGAGATCGTCAGCAGGTGGCATCAGTGCTAATGCGGTGGACTCTCAATCGGAGGATTCACTGGCACCCTGGGTTCGAGTTCCCCCAGGCGCAGGAACACTCTTTTTCATTTCGGCAAAAGCAATTGTTTCCGTGTGTATGACGATTTGCACATAACTAAACGCCATCATGATTATTCAAATCACCATTTATGCAAATGGAATTGTTGCATTGTTGAAATTGAAAAGATATGTGAAAAGTGAAGTCGAAGTGTAATGAACTTCGATTACGTTACGTCGGTACGTCAGCAGTAATTGGGAAGAAAAGAATTGCGGGATTGATTTTTGGAGCTAGTGTTAATTTTGGATTCGAGGAATCAGTTCTTGGTAGGAGGAACGGAATGTGGGATTCGAGAAAGAGTGTGGGTCATGTTGATGAGAACGACGTGTGAAAAAGAAAAAGGAGAGTTCATAGGAAAGAATTTTGTTTTGACTTATGATTTGGGGAAAGAAAGAATAAACTTGGATTTAAAAATATAGAATTACATTCTCTGGATTTGCTTACGAATAAAAGTTGAGCGGGGTTTCAAGTTCAAAAGAAAAATGAGTTTTTTTTTTGTCATTTGTCTAGAGAAAAGAAGTTTTCGAATTTTGCAAGTGCAATGAATTTTAGCTTGTGAAGTGAAATAAAAATAAATGAAATCTAATTACTCACGTTGTGTGGAAAATGAAACAAATAATGATAAAGTTGTGTGCCAATTAACATTAGAGTGAAAATCCATACACAGTAAAAAATTAATAGAAGAAGAGTAACATAGTACATCGATTGCACGGTGTAGGGTCACAGTATCTGAATAGTTGAGTGTCAGAGTTCATTGACTGTTAAAACTGAAAGATAAATTAAAGATTAGTTATTCTTAAGGCTATATTCCTATATTACTTGGAACAAAAGCGACCGTTAGTCGACGGAGGAAGTGAATGTGGATGTCAGTGATCCAAAACATTATCGATGATGAAAAGTGGCCGTATAGTTTTTATTTTTGAATTTTAAACACCCAATTCAACTGTCCTTCACCCAGCACACGGGGATTGTCAACAAAACAAGTAGGTACAATATTTGATTCTTTTTTGAGTTTTGTGAAAAAATTTTACAAAACCTTACTAAAATTGCGTCCTGTCTGTTTGTCTGTCCGTCCGTCCGTGTATCACACCCCTTTTTCTTGCAGACTACATAAGCTAGAAACATAAGAGTTTGTAAGTAGGGTTACGGTGGCGCCCTCTTCAAAGCTTCACCACAAAAAAATTATAAGGTGTTTAGAGGGGGGAGGTGTCCCTGTACAGAGGAGTGACCCATGAAAAAAAATTCATTAAATGTAGGCAATATGGGTATCAACTGAAAGGTATTAATGAGAAATTTTTGAAACAGGTCTTAAAATAAAATGACAAATTTTGCTTTGCGGGGTGCAGGGGAAGGAGAAATGTGTGGCCACGTTAGTGTAAGAAACCGAACTTTTCATTTCTCAAAATGGTATCCTCCTCTCCCATCCGTTTGTATTAGGTTATATAAGGTTTTCCATTTGGGATATAATAATTTCGTATCTTGATATGAATGCACCCTTAAATTTTTTAATAAACTATTTCTGTCAAAACGTTAGTTAAAGTCAACATTTTTAGAATGGTAGAGTTCACAAATTAGCAGCATTTGGAAATCATGAAAAATTACTTCCGGAATTCTGAGTCGGTGGTAGCAATTTTAAGAGCGCTTACTCCAATTTTCAGTTGTAATAATCGTCCCACCCGGCAGGTTGTGCATGCTATAGTGGATAAGTTTGAGTACAAATTTTCACTGTTAGACGTTCTGGTGCCAAAAAAATCGTCGTACCGCTCGAAGCCGTAAGTGCATCGATTCAAAATGAGCCAAATCAGTCAATCTTAAGAATAGGGCATCGCTCAAACGACACTGCGGAAGATTTTCCGAAACGGCTTTGGCCTACATGATTACAATATCAAATTGACTGGACTGAAAATGCTGAAAACTCTCCAATTGTTCTCTGGCAAAGCTTGAAGAAAATGAAGAATTTCATCGAAAAATTGTTAGTGATGAAGCTCATTTCTGGGTCAATGGCTTTGTTAATTACCAAAATATGCATTATTGGTCACCAATAAACCCACATGTGCCACTCGAGATACCGCTGTATTTGCAAAAAATTACCGCTTGGTGCGGTTTTCATGCTGGAGGTGTGATTGGACCGTGTTTTTTTGTGGATGAAAACGACCGTCATGTTAGCGTCAATGAAGAACGTTATCGTGTTATATTGGAAGGTTATTTGTGGCCAGAATTGAACGAACTTGATATCACGATATGTGGTTTTAACAAGACGGTGGCACTGGCCACACAGCATGCCTCACGATTGATTTTTTGAAAGGAAAATTTGGTGAATGTGTTATCTCGAGAATTTTTTTTAATGGGGCTATATCAAGTCATTGGTCTATGCCATTACGCAAGCAACTTCTACATCCAACGCGAAATTGCGTCAAAAGAATCGACCACTGTAAACGGGCTCGTGGTGATGATATGACCTACAATAAGTTTGAACTCAGTATCTCAAATATTTCTATATTTTATTAATAGATAAAATTGCTATGTCCTTAATGGATCACAATCAGAGGGTGCCCGAGACAACTCGCGACACGACTCAGTGCTAGCCAGCCTCAGTATGCCACCCTGGGTTAAGTACCCTCCTGCTACAAATTGATGTTTGAAACTGTGCACAGAGGAGTATTTAAGCTAAAAAGTTGTTCAAAATTATTTTTTAGTTTATTCGACTTAATATGCAGTAACAAATTGAAGTAGCAGGAGAGTGCTCCTGCCAGAAGTGTTTGTGAAGAAATAAGTAAATCAAACAATATGTTCTGCATATCAAACCTTGACTTCTATCCCGATTCCATAAATTGAGTTCGAAGAATTACGAATATATCCTGGTTTTCATGCATTTCAATTCACCGCCATTTTATTTCAAGTTCTTTGACCCCGTTGATCGATTAATCATGCTAACACATCAATATTACCAACCATTTCTAAAATTTTTATCAAAAGTCCTACATATTTGTAGTGTCTAGGTCCGTTGCCAACGTAAATTAATTTAATTTTGTTGTAAATGTTAAATATTTAATAGGCTGTAACTTAGCTGTTTATTGTTCGATTATTATGAAATTTCCAGAACATATACAATTGTTTTCAAAAAACTTAAATTGTAGCTTTTGGGAAACTTGAGGGTCCCGTTTTGATTTTATAGGCAAAAACGTACAATTTATAAGTTGATCGAATGTTGACTTTTGAGGTATTTTTTGCCCCTGTGCTTTAAAAGACATATCTCTTTTTTTCAGACACACAATTTTAATACATTATCCCTTCTCCTGTGCTCCTCAAAGCAAAACTTGTCATTTTAAGATCGGGTTTGACAAGTTCCCATTGAGACTTTTCAATTGATACCCATATTGCCTACATTTGATGAAATTTTTTTTGTCAAGTGCCCCTACCCTGTATGCGATCAACCCCCTTAAACACCTTATAAATTTTTTATGATGAAACTTTGAGGAGGGTAATATTTTACACCTGGTTACAAAATCCTATGTTTTTTGCTTGTGTAATTTGCGAGAAAAAGTGGTATGACACACGGACGGACGGACAGACAGGACGCGATTTTAGTAGGGTTTTGTAAAATTATTTTACAAAACCCTAAAAAGTGATAATAATATTGTCGCGTGAATTGGTTCGCGGCCAATAATTTTAATTTTCCGGGAAAGTGAAAACGCAATGTCTTTTAAATTAAATGAGTTTATTAAATTACTTAAAAATGCACAATCACTTATTTGGTATATTTCACAATTTCAATTTTCCCTATTAAATCTAACTTCCACTTGTCCATAAATTTCTATAGCAATTGTCTTTTAAGATGACTTCACAATCAATGAAAATCACTTTTCTATTACTCGAAGAATATCGCGTTCCACACACTATCGCAGTTTTTATTGCGGTCGAATGAATGATCTCCCCATTCATTCAGCTCGCCTTCATATAGGGTCTTCATCCGTTCAATGCATTTCTCGTACATTGGTGAATGTTCTGCCAAGAGGTATCTGGTATATTCGAGCAGATTAATGAATGGTTTCGATGTCTGTTTAGCAAAAATTTCAAAATTTTTGGACATCAAATTTTATGCCCATTTGGTAAAGTTTCTAAAATGATTTTGCATTAGTTTATGAGTCTTATATCAAGTCCAGTCATGCGAGCAGAATTTTAAGGATCCGAGAAAAATCTCCTGGATGTGTTTTCATCATTAGTATTTCTGAAACCTGCCTTGGGAATATCCACCAGCAGCCCAATTTTCTCTCTAAATTGTTTTTGTATATGCTTTTAGGGATATTTCTCGAGAACCTATCGCGGAGAGTATCATATATATATATAATATATATATATATATATATATATATATATATATATATATATATATATATATATATATATATATATATATATATATATATATATATATATAAATATATATATATTATATATATATATATATATATATATATATATATATATATATATTATATATATATATATATATATATATATATATATATATATATACATATTGTTACATGTATAAATCATTCTGTGAGCTACTGTCGCAATTGTTTTCACAACCATTAAGAACATCAACAAAATGAATTTACAACATTTGGAAGTGAGTCACTGCTCCATTCATCTGCTCGAATATATCAGATACCTCTCGGCAGAACATTCGCCAATGTACGATAAATGCATTGAACGGATGGAGACCCTATATAAAGGCGAGCTGAATGAATGGGGGGATCATTTCATTCGACCGCGATAAAAACTGCGATAGTGTATGGAAAGCGATATTGTTCGAGTAATAGAAAAGTGATTTTCGTTGATTGTGAAGTGATCTTAGAAGACAATTGCGATAGAAATTTATGGACAAGTGGAAGTTAGATTTTAATAGGGAAAATTAAAATTGTGAAAGATACCAAATAATTGATTGTGCATTTTTAAGTAATTTAATGAACTCTTTTAATTTAAATCAAAAGACATTGCGTTTTCACTTTCCCGGAAAATTAAAATTATTGGCCGAGAACCATCAAACGCGACATTGGTGTCAGAAGTGGGATAGAAAATTTTGGAAGTGAAAACGTTTAAACATTTTTAAGGTGCACAATAGTGTAAATTAACGTGGAGACTGGTGGAAAAATAGCCGAAACAATAAAAATGCCAGGAAACTTTCATCTAAAAATTAATCAATCGAGCATATCGGAGCTCAAAGAGGAGTTGGAACAGCGAAAGCTGGCCATGCAAGGTACAAAGGCCATACTGATTGCACGCTTGCGTGACGCGATCGAGTCGGAAGGCGGAAATCTGGATTCGGGTGAGCTCTCAGATGCGGGAAAAGGTGCAGAAGGTGGAGAAGTGGAAACACCAAAATCAAAGGAGCCAGAAAATGCGCTAATGCGAATGTTAATGCTGATGTCATCCAGTCAAACTGCGAAGCTAGATGAACAATCAGCGAAGCTAAACGAACAATCAGAGCAGCTAAATGAACAGACATCCAGTTTAGCTGCGAAGCTAAATGAACAATCAGCGAAGCTAAATGAACAATCAGCGAAGCTGGACCAACAAGCGATCAAAATCAAGGCAGACATCACACAGAAGCTGGAGATACAGTCAACCGAAATAAAAGCGGAGCTCGTTTATCTGAACAAACAAATTAAAGGCATCGAGGAAATGGTTGACCAGGTCGAGAAAAAGGTCTACCAGGTCGGAGAAAAGGTCAGCCAGGTTGAGGAAAACGTCAGCCAGGTCGAGGAAAAGGTCAGCCAGGTCGAGGAGAGAATCAACCATGAGATGGAGAACATGTAAAAGGAATTGAAAGCAGCAAAGGCAGTAGTAACCACCTCACCAGTCCCGCTTACAACCGCAGCACGGTGAGGGACTATGTACAAAACCCAGTTTGAAGCAGCCGCTCGCATAAATCACTGGAATGAGCAGGAACGAGCAACTGCATTGATTCTACCGAGCTGTTGCAGACCATCCCCGTTGAGTTGCATTCAAACCCGACTGCTATAATGAATGCGCTCGACATGCGTTATGGAGACGATCATCTGAAGCAAATTTATCGGTCACAGTTGAGGCATCGGGTGCAGAGGTCTGCTGGAACCCTACAGCAGCTAGCCCAAGACATCGAGTGACTAGCACTTTTGGCTAACCCAGTCTACGACCCAGAACATCGAGATGATGGAGCGACAGAAGCATTCATCAGCGCACTGAAGGACCCGGAGTTGCAACAAGCCGTGCGGTTAGCTCAAAAGCAAACGATTAAGGACGCATTGGCTTACAGCCTGAGCTTTGAGGCAGCGAAAAATGTGACTCGTACCACTGCCCGAATTCGCGAGATAGTGGCAGATGAGTGCAGGTGTGAGCACGTGAAAACTGAGCTAGAGCCGCGGGTGAGTGGTGCGCCTAGATGCTGGAATTGCGGAGAGAAGGGGCACCTGCAAAGAGACTACAAGAAGTGAAGGAAACCAAGCTATTGTCCCGGATGTGCAGCTAGGAGGAGATCCAGACCGATTCAGGAGCCCAGAATGGAAGCTCCTCAAACAGAGGGGTCGCGAAACATGTAAGAGCCAACTTTGTGGGGCAGATGTTGGCTAGGAGGATCGACGTCCCCAGCACCACCATCACTCTATCAAGACTACATCGTGGAGAAGCGGACTTATGCCTTCTTGGTCAAGTTGACGGAGAACATTGCACCATAACAATCGACACTGGTGCAACCCGATCGATTATCCCACCAGACCATGTGAGGCAACAACTTCTTTAAAAGGGCAGGATTTTCTCACTATGGACAGCTACGGGAGAAACTGCACCTGCCCATATAAATGTCAACCTCCCGATTCAGTTGGGAGACATTGTGTTCCAACATAGTTTTCTGGTCGCGAACATTATGGACGACTGCATTCTCGGAATGGATTTCCTGCGACCACATTGCATCACGTTGGATTTAGGCAAACGGGTATTGAAATGGCAGAATGTCGAAGTATTGATGGAGGATCCCAGCGTTCAAATTCTCAAGATGAATGTAGTAGTATGTGCCGACACTGATGTACCAAATTCTTCCGAAAGCATTGTATGCGCCAAGCTTGATGGTGATTCTCGAGACCACCGATCTTATCTGATAGAGCCAACGAAGACGTCCCCACTGCGCAGTTTGATTGTAGAACGAAGCCTTGTAAGATCTATAAGGAACGGATACGTACCTGTTAGAGTCCTTAACACTGCAGACTCAACCACGAGCATCAAAGCGGGAGAAGTCATCGCTAGCTGCCAGCCTGTTTCCACCATCACCTCTTTGGAAAAGGAGGCAAGACACAGGCAAGGCCCGGGAATCCATGTCTGCAATATTGAAGCAGGTCAAATTGCCAGCGCAGTTATTCAAGCAAGCCTCTGATCTGGTCACCAAGTACAGTGACATCTTCTCAACAAGCCCAGCTGACCAAGGCCGAACGAGTCTAGTAGCTCACGTCATAGATACACAGGCAGCCAAGCCAATTCGACAAGCACCGAGCATCTCCCTATAGCTAAACAAGGGGAAGTGAGCGCGCTGATCTCCGACGTGGAAAAACAAGGCGTTATTGAACCTTCTGTCAGTCCATGGGCCGCGCCTGTAGTTCTAGTAAAGAAAAATCATGGTAGCACTCGTTTATGTATCGACTATAGGCAGCTTAACGACGTCACTAAGAAGGATAGTTACCCACTGCCACGCATCGATGACATCATGGACACTTTAGCCGGCGCAAAATGGTTTTCTACACTCGATCTTAAGAGTAGCTACTGGCAGGTAGAAATCGACAAGAAGGACCGGATTGTGGCGATTTGTGGTGATGCCGTTTGGGCTTTGCAATGCTCCAGCCACTTTTGAATGCTTGATGGGATACGTGCCACGTGGTCTAACCTGGAAAACCTGCTTGGTGTACCTAGATGACATCATCGTCATCGGGAGAACATGCGAAGAGCATGTACGGAACTTAGAAGAGGTTTTCTCCCGATTGCGACTGGCAAATTTACAACTTAGTCCCAACAAGTGTAACCCTTTTCGCAGCTGAAGTAAAATACCTGGGACTTGTCGTATCAGCAGAAGGAATCAAAACAGATCCTGAGAAAATTGAAGCCGTGAAAAGCTGGCCAACACCAAACAACAAGCGCCAACTACGAAGTTTTCTGGGCCTGGCGACCTACTATCGAAGATTCGTCAAAGACTTCGCCAAAATAGCTAAGTGTCTCCATCAGCTAACCGAGAAAAATCGTCTGTATGTCTGAAATGAACAATGCCAGACAACCTTTGAGACCCTGAAGGAGAAGCTGTGTGAATCACTCGTGCTGGCATATCCGAAACCCGGAAAAATGTTTGTAGTTGACACCGATGCGAGCAACGGCGGTATTGGAGCTGTACTCTCCCAGCAGATCAATGGCGAAGAAAGAGTCCTCTCTTATTACAGTCGAGTTCTCTCAAAAATTTAGAGGAACTACTGCGTGACCAGGAAGGAGCTATTGGCTATAATGGAGGCCATCAAACAGTTCCACAAGTACCTATATGGCCATAAATTTGTTCTTCGAACGGACAATGCATCGCTGAGATGGCTACTTAACTTCAAAAACCCCAAGCAACAAGTTGCTAGATGGATCGAAAGATTGCAGTCATACGACTACGAAATTGTTCATCGGGAGGGCGGAGCTCATGGAAATGCTGACGCCCTATCTCGTCGTCCATGTCCAGCTAACTGCAAGCATTGCCGACGGATTGAGGGAAAGGAACCGCCCGTTGATCTGCGATTGATAACGGCCGAATTCGATGAAGTTGGTCACTGGAGGAGATTCGAAACGCCCAGTTAGCCGATGAAGACATCGGACCATTGCTCGTATGGAAGGAGACGACTGGGCGGCCTGGGTGGAAGGACGTTTCAACGCATGGCGCAACCCTGAAAAGCTATTGGGCACAATGGATCTCCCTTCAGGTGGAGGGTGGCGTACTCAAGCGGAAATGGGAAACGGCGGACGGCAGCTCCTATAGGATGCAAACTATACTACCCAAAAGCCGAATCCACGATGTGGTTAAGGAAATGCATGAAGGCTCCTCGGGAGGCCACCTTGGCGGTAAGAAGACCTTAGCGAAATTGCGGGAAAGGTTCTACTGGCTCCACGCTCGAGAAGACGTAGAGGACTGGTGTCGCAGATGCACGATTTGCGCTTCCGTTAAAGGTCCAAAGCGACGACTGAGAGGACAAATGCAAACCTATAACGTGGGGGTACCGTTTAAAAGGATTGCTGTTGACATCGCAGGACCCTTTCATGAATCCGAACGGGGAAATCGGTACACGCTGGTTGTAGCCGATTATTTCAGCAAATGGCCCGAGGTCTACCCCATTCTCAACCAGGAAGCAACTACTGTAGCTGAACAGCTAGTGTTAAATTGGGTCAGTAGGTTCCGCGTACCTTGTGAACTACATTCAGATCAAGGCCGAAACTTCGAGTCACTAGTTGTTAAGCGAAATGTGCGAGCTGCTGGGACTACGGAAAACGAGGACAACACCGCTGCATCCCCAATCCGATGGAATAGTCGAACGTTTCAACGGCACTCTCAATAAACACCTGGCCAAGATGGTTGACGAGAACCAAAGGGACTGGGACCGACACATCCCACTTTTTTTGATGGCGTACAGAGCTGCCGAACATGCATCGACGGACCCCAGCCAAAGTCATTTTTGGAAAGACTATTCGTCTGCCAGCTGATATAAAGTTCGGAACACCTCCCGAGAAACCCCAAACCATCTCGAAGTACGCAAGTGAGCTAAGGCAACGGTTGAACTAGATACATCGGACAGTGCAAAAATACTTCGAATCGGCTACGGACCGCATGAAGACCAGGTATGATCTGAAGGCAAATTCTACTGGCTTCCAGCAAGATGACTTGGTGTGGCTATATAACCCGCAACGGCGAAAGGGTGGGTCTCCAAAGTTGCAGCATAATTTGGAGGGACCATACCGAGTTACAAAGCGAATCAACGACGTCGTATATCGCCTAGAGGAACACCGTAGCCCGAGAGCCAAAATGAAAATCGTGCACCTGGACCGTCTTGCCCCATATTGCACCCAGGGAGAATTGGCTACAACTGGCGACACATCTTTTCGGGGCGAAAAGAACTGAGGTGGGGGCAGTGTTAGATGTACAAATAATTCTGTGAGCTACTGTGGCAATTGTTTTCACAACCATTAAGAACATCAACAAAATGAACTTACTCGAAACCACGAGACCCCACCAAGCATGATCAACATTTGGAAGTGAGTCACTGCTGCATTCATCTGCTCGAATATATCAGATACCTCTCGGCAGAACATTCGCCAATATACGATAAATGCATTGAACGGATGGAGACCCTATATAAAGGCAAGCTGAATGAATGGGGGATCATTTCATTCGACCGCGATAAAAACCGCGATAGTGTGTGGAAAGCGATATTGTTCGAGTAATAGAAAAGTGATTTTCGTTGATTGTGAAGTGATCTTAGAAGACAATTGCGATAGAAATTTATGGACAAGTGGAAGTTAGATTTTAATAGGGAAAATTAAAATTGTGAAATAGACCAAATAAGTGATTGTGCATTTTTAAGTAATTTAATAAACTCTTTTAATTTAATTTAAAAGACATTGCGTTTTTACTTTCCCGGAAAATAAAAATTATTGGCCGTGAACCATAAAACGCGACAATATATGTGGGATATAACGAAATTTGTGACCACGCTAGAGGTTGCAATTTTGCTCCGATTTTCACCAAATTTTCAATAAAGGTGTATTGGGTAAATATCTCGGTTGAGTTCGTGAACCAGCTATATCGGCTGGGCAAAAACAAAATGGCGGCCATTTTAGACGAAAAATCGTGATTTCTGTTCTGACTAAAGTATAGCTCCGATTTGGATGAAATTTTATACAAAGGTTCACTGATGTATGTGATGAACCTCACAATAAAAAATCCAAAGTCGATACGGCAGAAACAAAATGGCAGCCCCTCAAAGGTCGAAAAACGTGCAAAATTTTGTTGTTGTAATAGTGGTCAAATCTTTCAACAGATTTTCATGAAATTCGGCAGTTGGATAGAAATTATAAATATCTAAAGAATTACGTGAAAAAACTGGAGGTCAGGTCACAAAAAACAAAATGGCGGACAGTTGAAACTCAAAACTTCAAAGGCTTCTGAAAGTCGCAATTTTGATCCGACATATATGAAACTTGATTTCGAGATAGATATTACTTAGATCAACAGTTTTTTTTGATTTTTTTGGCTTTATATGTGCAAATTTCAAAATGGCGACGGTTTAAATATGCGTTTTTTTCAGATTTTTGTGGCGCTCTGGCGGTCACATTTTCCAGCGGATTTTGATGAAACTTGAGATTATGGATCTCTGTAGTATGTTCTTGTATTATTGAATGAAAAATAAAAAAAATAAAAAAAGTCGCTGCCATTGAATTATTTTTGCCCTGTCTAGATTGAAACTCCGGTTTGAACGAGATTCGGCACATTTATTGATGAGGTTCTAACCCAAAAAGATTTAAAATAGTCCAAAATCAAATGCATGCATTCAAAATGGCGGCCCCCAAAGGTCAGAAGGCAAGCGCAATTCGCTATTTTAGTAGCAACTGAAATAATGATTTTTTTTTCATGGAAACGTTTTAAATGACGTCTATTTTTTAAATATTGTAAAATATTTTTAACAATACCCTAAAAACTTATCAAATCGCGACTTGTCTGTCTGTCCGTCCGTCCGTCCGTTTGTTCGTGCGCCACAAGTTTTCTCGCAAACCACATGAGCTAGAATGAGGAAATTTTCTACGTAGGTCAAAAGTGGTGCCTCTCGAAATTTGCAGCTTAAGAAAATATTTTAAAGTGTTTAAGGGGGTCTACCCATACAGGGGGGTGACATAAACATTTTTTTATTTCTGTAGCCCTCTAGCAGTCAAGTTTCTCAACAGATTCCGATAAAACTTGATATTATGAGTTATTCAGACAAGTTAATTTAATTTAATAATGCAAATCGGATGACAAATAAAAAATTCGAAAATTTACAGCTTAATATTTTTAGAAGCCGTTTTCAATAAAAATTCAAAATGACGGCCCCTGGTGGTTCAGAAAAGAATCGAAAATGTATATATTATTGGCAATGCAAGTGCTGATTAAACTTTTATGGAAATCTTTTGAAAATAACTATTCGAACTATTTAAGCCAAAAAGTTATCACCTTTGTGTGGTAACCATTGTGAAATGTATAAGCCGCAAATGTGAGAAGGGCGAACCCATTCTATATATGTTTATAACAATTTATTACCCGCCGATTTTCAATATGTGATCCATACGGGTGCAACTCAGTTTAATTAGCAAAATATTTGCGCGTCTATGAAGGGTCTCCAAATACAAACGGCGGCAGATTTTTTTGTTAATAAACACCCATGTAGTGCTACAGAAATTACAGTAAGAAGTCCAGTAGTAGGCAAGCCGAATTCTTTTTTGAAACCTTACGCTACATACAAGAAATTTACCTTTCCGGCTGGTGCTGCCAACGAGGATTTTTTGTATAGAAAGAATATCCTTGATTACTTTAGAAGTCTGACTATGTGTTGCAGCACGTAAACTCGTTAGAGCAGCATAAGTTAACTGACCGCATGGCATTTTTTCTCGCAAAGCCTTTGTTTTGCGTCTCTTGGTCGAAGAACTCGATTCATTGAAAACTTTTGATGGTCGCCCGGAACTGTCTCTTCTCAAAGAAGGTAATGTTATGGTGTTATTAAGCCATTATTCGTTCTTCTTCAAGAAACGTTCTTCTTTATTGCTAGCAGCTTCCCATTTTTGTTTGAATTGAAAAGCTTTTAAAATAGGCTTTATTGAACTTTGTTCGTTTTCAGGACATTTGGTAATATTTTTTTAGTGGTCTTCCAAGAGTAAACAAATTTTTCGTCAATTTTTCGCATCGTTCATTATTTCAAAACATCATAGAGTGATTTTTTAGTCAATTTTATAACATTAACTTGGGTTTCTTAAATTTAAGCAAGAAAAAAAAATGTTCCATGAAGACACTTGATTTTGTCCCCTTAAATGAATTGAATAATATCAAAAACTACTGGGTATATGCGGGACTTTTTTGTTCAAAAATATCAACAACAATAAGCAAATTTTATGTTTTGCACAAAATTATAACTTAACTAGGCTTGACTGACATACAAAACCACCTTTCAATATTGCGTTTACCCAAAACAAAACCATCTTAATTTAAAGTCTCTAATAAATGTGGTTGGAAACGTTACTTTTTCAAATACAATGAAGACAATATAAATTTTTAATATACGTTTGTACCTTTTTCTTGAATATTCATTAGGATTTTAAGTGAATTTTTCTACACACAAGCTAAAACAACCGTTTGAAATATAACGTTTCGGAAAAACATCGAAAATAAGCACAAGTGATTTGCATGATGTCTGGGTCTCGACTGCTTGTGCGGTTCGAAAAAGAGCGCAGCGGCAAAAAGTTATGTTGTGCTGAATGTCATGGTTATTAAACTTTAAAAGTTTGCAGTAAAAAGTGTGCTTTTACAATAAACTTGTAAACGAATTTGGATCATGAAGCCCAAAACCTTAGTTCCAGTTCAGTTTCCTATTTGTAGTCCAGAAATCGTTACCAGGTCGTAATTTGTGGAGAAACCTTACAGAAACGTCAACTCCCTTCAGTACGTGGAGATGGCACTACCCAAAGAGTGCTAGCTTCCAAGAAAACTCTAGTCAACTAGCGCTCCCTCGACGGTAGATATGACGGTTTAGTCAATACTTTTCATAATATCTTTGGCACTGCTATTTTGAATGCCCCAGAACCAGTACTTTAATTACGAACACCAATAGAATATTAAAATTGGGCACTGTGAAACTCAACTCTCATTTCTTACTTATTGCAATATCTGTATTAGGTTTCATTGAGCTTATTTGTGTACCTGTGATATATTAAGATCTCCAAATCATAATGCGTGCTTCTCCAAATCATAATGCGTGCTGCTCACTTAGACTGGAATGATAATTCAATCTAATCCTACAGATTCATAGCAAATCACACAGGCTGAAGCATAGCATACAGAATCTGCATAATAAGTAACCGGACTGACCTCAGGAAATTTTTTATTGACAAGATATGTACAATTTTTCTTTAGAAATCTTCAAAGTAGTCCCCATTGGAGTCAATAACACGCTGATACCGGATTTTCGAATCTCCGAATGCTCCCTGAAAGTCGGCAACCTCGATGCTGTCTTGAGCCCTCATCGTAGCACGTTGAACGTTTTCCAGAGCCCCGAACCGATTCCCCTTAAGGTGTCTCTTGATCTTGGGGAACAGAAAGAAGTCCGCTGGTGCCATATCCGGGCTGTAAGAACTCTAGTTCAGTTTGCAGTCGATCAAGGATTTCCGAAGCGACAGCAACACGACGCACCTTTTGCTCATCAGTCAGGTGTTTGGATACCAGCTTTGCGCAGATCTTCCTCATGCCCAGATTGTTCTTAATAATGTTGTGAACGGTCATCTTATGAATTCCAACCTCATCTGCGATAGCCCGAATGCTCAGACGACGATCACTGTTCAACACATCACGCACTTTTTGCACATTTGTGCCCGTGTGACTCATTGATGGAGGACCGACGCGCTGTTTGTCATGGACGTCATCGCGGCCCTCCCGGAAATTTCTGTGCCACTGAAACACTTGAATTCTGGACAGAGCATCCTCACCGTAAGCCTCTTGAGTCATTTGAAGAGTTTCCGTGGCCGTTTTCATGAGTTTGACACAAAATTTGATGCTAACACGCTCGATGCTATCTCTCCAAGCGCTTGAAGGCAACTGCTGGAGCCCGGTTCCCACCACCACTACAGCACCAGATACCGGTTAGCAGACGCTTTGACGGCGCGGGGCAGGCACAGTCCGGTTACTTATTATACAGACCCTGTACATAACAGTCTACTTTAGTTGTTTGGTTTAATCAGAGGTGTACAATCAAATAAATTAATACTGGCGTATCCTGAAAGTTGACTGTGATTCAGAAAAAATTATTACAAGGCATGGTTCAATTTAGATAGAAAAGCCGTCTACAAAGAGAGCTCCTTTCAAGCAAATTCAACCGGATTAAATCTCTCTTTGCAACATGTCCATCAATTACAACAAAGTTTGACTCATTAAGATCATTAATTTTCTGTTTTCATTACCATGAAGCTTGTTTTGTTGATGCCATTCCTTTGTGAAAACATCCCAAGAGAATACTTGTTATCCTCAATGCGGAGATACTCGTAATGTACGGGTACATTTCCACCCTTAAATTTACATTATATAAAATTAATCCTTTCATTTCTTCCAATTATCATTTGTTCAGCTAATGCTTGTTAATGTAAAAAAAAAACTTGACACCTTTAGTATAAAAAGGGAATTTTTAATTTGAATTCAAAACACAAAAGGATTTAAAATGTTACGATTTTGAAAGGAGGCCAACTGTTGGATCTAGAAAGTGTTCTAAGCCTTTGTTGTCTGTTCTGTGGATACTTCAAGATATATCTAAAGAATATTCATGAAATGTTAGACATTCGACATAATCCTCAACAATGGATGTAGACCTGAAACGCAAAAGTTCCAAAAGTAAAAGAAACATTAATTGTGACTTGAGTTTCATGCATTTAATTAATTTCTTCGGAATATTCTCGTAATCAAAGCGCTTGTATAACCATATGATTATTACATCCTCTAGTGAAAATGATCCTTTTTCTAATTAAATTAAAATTATATCAACCAAAATGACCTTTAACGACTGAGAGAGACTACCCAACGAAAAAATTAATAAACCAATTTTCTACCAGTATGGCTTTTATTTTCACTCGGTTGAACATAATTAGAGTCAATTTGCTACCCTTTCCTTTTTCAACCATCCTTCACGTCTCTATTCTCTTATCGACTCTCCATGGTCTTCAATCAAAGTCCTTTACATGTAAGAAATGATAAATTGTTCACAAAGTTTACAAGTCTATGATCTTTTGTTTTTTTTGTTTTTTGAATTTCACAGGATACGCTTTAAAGTTTATGGAAGTTTTATTATCCTTGAAGAAAGAGTTAATTTCATCGATCCCTAAACGTTCCCAAATAGATAATGTCTAGAGGTTCAGGAGCAATTAATTCATGCTGGTTGGATGGACAAAGGGATGTGAGCCAAGGATTGCTGGTTCAATGAGAAGAGAAATTTAAAGAAAAAGAGCTTTTGTTAGGGTTACTCTTTTGTCTTCATTTTGGTTGAACGCGATAACGGCAATTAGAAATTTAATTAGTGTAGAATCGAAAGTTAACGAGCGAAATTTCGGTTAGTCTTGATAAGAGGGGAAACAAAGGAGACACAGTAAGAAAGAGAAAGTAAAGGTGATACCAAAGCAGAAAGTATGCTGTAAAAGCTTAAATTATAACATTGAAACCGAACGATTACGCTTACGTGTATACAGACAATGAGTAAATTTAATGAATGAAATCAAATCAGTTTTGAAATTCTTTACGAGCAGAATGAATTCACAATAAAAATTCCGAGTGTTGGGAAACGATAAACTCGTTCGTGAAACTACAAATGTTGCAAGATAACTTATTCATCCATATACACAGGTAAGTTTAATTTTCCCATGGTCCAATGTATTGATGGAGTTTGCTTCCAAGCATATTTTAGTTTCCGCAGTTTCACCGCACCGCATAGAGCGTCTGTTTTGTCTAACGGTGTTGTCTTACCGCAATGGATCAAGAACAATCAAAAATTATACGAAAAAAACCTTATGCGAATGCATATGAGGTTTCTATGTAGACTGTGGGAGATGATGAGATATGAAATGATGATTTGTACCTTTCCTCAAATTAAAATGAGGAATGTTAGGAAATTTTGATTCAAGGATTTATAACTTCAGATTTGAAACAATGCGTAACTAACTTCAGATTTGACACAATACGAAATTAATTTTGATAGACTACATGATTCGACAATACTGTTGAGACTGATTGTATTCTTTAAAATTTGGAATTTTCTTCTATTGTGAATTATTGGTTTTATTGTGATCTGTCATGAGTCCAGTTTTTTTACGTCAAATAAAGCTTCTGGTCTGTATCTTCGTATCAGCTTAGGAAGTGGGAATATCGGTGTATATCTAAAGGGTCTGCAGGTGCTGGACTTTAAAAGATTCTAGTGGGCCCAGCACAGTGGCGACTATGACAGGGTGTCCAATATTTCCTGAAAATACAGCAATAGAAGCTAAAAAGTGGCGTGGAGCTCTACGAGCGGGGAGTCTTTTGGGTGTTGAGTGCATCGACATAGATGCGGTAATTGAAGCCTTGGAAGTTGCAACAGAGAAGTTTGAAAGTCTTTGTCTAGCGGATCAACAGATGTTCGATGATATTTCGGAGAGAATGATCTGGAAGCCAAATTGAAAGGTTGTCCGGTGTACGAAAAAGATACGTGGCATTAAAACTAGGAGTGCAGAAGGCCCAGGAGTCGGCAAAAGGAGTGTCTAGTATGAAGATGTCCTCACAGAGTGAGGGAGGTAGCGTAGTTTTGAGTATGTGGCAAGCAGAAGGAAGTTCAAGCAGCCCGTGATTGAGTTGTTCGAATTCGGGGGCAACGTAAAGGATTGGATCCCATTTTGGAACTGATTGACATACAAATCGAGAAGAGCGATAAACTTCAGTATTTGGTGCAGGCTACCATTTCAAAAACTTAGTAGACAGTTTTCCAGCTAGAGCGGGAAATTACAACATCGTTATGTTGGCCTTCATGTCACGATATGGGCGAGAAGACCATTTAATAGAGAACCAGTGGAGTCAAAGGCGGGGTGGACATAGTCACCTTATACGGCCATTTGGGGACACACATGAGGGCTCAAGAAACTTTAGAGGCCACGATGGATGAATGTGCGACGATGTTATTGTCGTTGGTGGAATCATGTGTTCCACGAGAGTTGCTAATGGTCTGACAGTGATCACCACAGATACCCTGGGATGACCATTCTAGTATGGAGAATCGCATGGAAAAACGGCTGAACCATTGAGTGAGGTTTTTAAAACTTGAAGTGAAAAATTAGCGGCTAGCAGAAAGCGCATTTATGGTAGGATCGGAAGGATGATGTTACGGCTCCTAAATCACGTCAGTTTGAACGTACAGCAGCGGCTTTGACAAACAGCAAAGAAAACATGCATTTTTTTGTGGGAAACCGCATTCTAGTGTGATGTGCGATAAGGTTAGTGCCGTGAGACACTGGAAAATAAGGAAGCATCTGATCCGGAAGAATGTTGGGTTTCGTTGTTGTCAGGCTTGTCACAGAAGACGGAATTGTCGAGTTCAAATCAAGTGCTAATATTGTTCACAATCGCATGCTTGGGTGCTTTGCCCACATAGAGCAAAGGAATCATCGAGGGTCGAAACATTTAAAGGAGAAACTTGCGAAAAGAATGCTGAAAGTGATCAAGTTTTTGTTAACTATTCAGGTCCTCCGGTCTTCTTGCAAACTTTGGGTGTCAAAGTGCGGCGCCGGTGATCGTCTAAGATAGTACGAGTTTTGTTTGATTCGGGGTCACAGCGCTATTAAATATTGGCATCGATGGTAGCAGCCCTAGGCTGTGAAAAGATTTGCAAAAAAGAAATTATCGATTTCCTGTTTGGTAGAGGGAGCTCGGATAAACGGTGATGCAACGTTAATAACATATATCTCTATAACGATGACCATATGTGTAAGGTCGAGGCACTCTATCAGTCAATCATTTGTGCCAACGATATTCCGGCTGTCATTGATAGATCGTGAATGAAAGAACTTCGACACTTAAGAATATATTACACGTGAAGAATAGAAATCATTCTTGCGGCCGACATTGTTGGCCAAATGTATACTGGAATGAAACGTACACTGAAGTGTAGATCGGTGGCTATTGAAACTTTCCTTGGATAGACCCTCATAGGGAAAAGTGTGATGCAACGAGGCAAACCGAAGTTCGACTACGGCAGTCAGCTCATTTGCCGCGATGAACAGGGCCATCGAAGGGTTGTGAGAACTAGATGTCCTTGGAATAGTTGAGCCACGTGAAAATAAGTCAAGAGATCAACGGGCTATCGCCCGTAATTACATTATCGCCAAGAAGAGGCTAAGCAGCGTGGACAAGAAACTTCGCGATAAAGGATTTTATTAAGTGCATGATGAGGTGTTTTGGCAGTGGGAGCAAGAAAGAGTGAGCGGCGAGGTGAAGAAAAGAAAACTCTTTCGATATCTCTCGACGACTTCTTCATGGTGGTAATTATCTGCCGCATCGGATTGTGATCAAGGAAGACAGCACAACTACGAAAATACCAACAGTCTTTGATGCACTTCCTTGGGTGGCAAAGGAACCTGTGTTGAACGATTGTCTGGAGACTGGCATAAATGATGTGGAGTTAACTCCATCCATGTTGACTCGGATCCGGCACTTCAAGAAAAGCGTTGTTGCAGATATTGAGCGTTTTTACAAATATCGATTCAAGATTCCGATCGTGATTTTCTACGGTTCCTGTGGTTTGATAAGTCAGGGAGCAAAAAGGTATTTCGACATTCAAGATTCATTTTGGGGTAAATAGTAGTCCATCCATTCTCGGAACAGTCATTGATTTACATTTGGAGAAGTTGACAATCATTTGGAATTCCAAGTTGTGGAATAGCGTTGATGTTGACAACGTTGTGACCAGTTTGGAGGACGAAAGTTCTGTTGTTCAGTTCAAAAAGGAGACAAGTTTTGGATTAAAAGAGGCTGCCTTTGACCTTCAAGGGTGAAATCTACTGTTATGGATAAAATTGATGGATAGGATGTTCCAGTACTGGGCCTTACGTACAATACATATCAAGATACGCTACTTTTAAATTGTGATAATATTTTTGATATTACTACCTCAGAGGAGGGTATAGTTTCTAGGAGGACCATACTGCCAGCGGCTCAACGAGTAACTGATCCTGGAGGACTCATATGTCCCGTGTCTGTATGTTCTAAGATACTCCCACAAAGCACTTGGGGAGTCGGGTCTTAAGTGAGATTAGCTGGTAGGTGTCGAGATAGAAGAAGTCTTTAGAAAATGAAGTAGAGAGGTAGCTCTACTTCAATGTGTAGAAATGCCGAGATGGTTGAAACAACCGTTATCAGGAAGCTTGACTTAGTCTTATGATGCAAATGGGGATGTCTACGCAGCATGAGTGTTCCTGAAGGTCGTCAGAGGTACGAAGATCACCTTGAGGTTGATTGTACTTGTAAAGAGGAAAAACAAGTCGACTCTGACGATTACCCGGTTGGAATTGTTGGCAGTCACAATAGGGTTGAGGTTATCCTCGAAGATTAAAAAGGGCTTGTCATTTCGAACTAAGTGTTACCTACGAGCGATTCGTCAACTATGATAGCTTGGTTTCAACGATGTAAGCCATGCGCTGTATGTGTTGGTAATCGTGTGAAAGAGACTCGTGATCTCAGTCCTGTAGCAGAATAGCGGCATATTCCTGGTGTATGAACCCGCCCGATTTGCCGTCTCGTGGGCGTACACCAAAAATTTTACTCAAGTCCAGATGATCGGAGAGTCCAATATGGTTGTACGGTGAAGAGGTGACATGGCCTTCGGAGACACCGCAGCGTGGCTATGAGGGAAATCAGCTGAGAGCTTCGTAAAGAAAGTATGACGACTCTAGGGCAAGATAGTATGGTTTTTTGGCACGTACGGTATTTTTTAAAAAATTGCAAAGACTGTTAGAATGATGTCGTGGATGTTTTGGTTCGTATTTAATGCACAACATTCATCTAAGAGAGAGAGAGAGACGGGTGAACTTGACGAAGATGAATTAAGCCACGTGGCTTTACTCATATAGAAACTTATGCTTGGGTAATAGAGACGCGTGGTTGTATGTTTTACATACAAGCGTCGATAAGTTCAGGGTTATTTGAACTAAAAGTCGAGTGAGTAGTCGAATGGACAGAAAGGACGTCCTTTTCTCTATTATATTGCCGTTTGACAGGAATACCCTTAAGAGTTAGCATTCTTTGAAAAGTGCCGCCCCCATGAACCCAAGGATATGAAGGTCACCGAGATGTTCTTCCTTGGATGACAGGTAATGACTCTGTCTGAATCTGGGTTACACTTTGAGCTGTGAACTTGAATTGATGCTTTGGGCTGGCAGGTATGTCGGTATGGACCTAGTTGCTTTGTTTAGTAGCGCTGAGGTGAGAATGTCGTGCGTGAACGACTTCAATCCAACTATTATACCGTCTTCGTCCCGGTAAAACCTTGGCAGGCCTTAAAGAACGTTTGAAGTTTGCACCATTACGTTGGTGGTGTAGGTTCGGTTGAGAAGGACGCACGCTAAGGTCTGACTCTGAGCACTTGTCTCCATAGAGGCTTGTACCAGCCCTTACATAGCCTTCATGCTCTACAAAGGTAACCATTTGACCAAAAAGGTGACTAAACACACGAACGGAGATAGCTGCATCAAAGGGGGATCCAATCAACCTGGAGCGATTTCAGCTAAAATAATTAAAAATAGATCAAATAAATAAAAAAAAAGTTAATATTAACAGCACATTGCGAGCGGTAGCAACGATGACAAAAAGGCCAATGAATATAATGACAAAAAAGGAGGAAAAAATGGAGATAAGCGCGTAGCCTTGTCCAGACTGAGATTCCTGCGGATTTTGCCTGCAGCAAAACAATGATGCAAACGCCAGACCATCCAAAAAAGGTAGAGTGGGAGATTCCATAGTTTGCGTCAAATATTTATTCGATGGCAAAAAAATCGAGAGCACCAAGAATTCTATAATTACTGCTGCAACCACGGCCAAAAAAGAGCCTTTAATCCTGGAATAGTAACAAACCATCCTAAAGCCCACAAAGTGATCATGCAAGAACGAGAAAGTAGTGATGATTTCACCATCTACCGTCAAAAATGTGGCTGAAGTACTGTACACGGAAATGGAAGCTGATAATCTCTCCCAAGAAAATAGGTTGCAAGATACAATCTCCTTCAACGGCATCAAGCAAAAACGCTAATCCGAAAAACGGGAGACGCTCTGAAAAGAATAAAACCTGCATGCAACTTACCAAAAATCAGCAAAGGTGTTAAAACTAGGCTCCTCAAACTAGAGAAGCTCCAAGATCATACAGGGCATAGCCAGGGGGCTGGTTAAAGGCCAAAGGGGAACAGAAGGCCAAAGAAGGCTAAAGGAGCGCTGAGGGCTCAGCCTAAAGGGGATATGCACATAGCTTTACCATCAAACGTCAATAAAAGAATGATATTTAGTCCAACAAAAGAGGTCCAGATGACAGAAAGAAGGGGCACTTAAGGGGCATGGAGCGCTAGATCAGGGGTTCCAGACAGCTTAGGCAAAAACGGTGAAGAAAATCACAAAGTAATTCTTTCAAAACGTGCTACAAAATGAAGTTCACATGCACGCTCAGCGAAAAAAGACCAGACGTAAAACAGGGGAGAAACAAATGCAAAGAAGACCTCGGCAGCAGGCACTACTCGTAAAACCCCAAGTTGGCCAATCCTACGCAGAAATATTGCGGCATATTAGGGAAAATGTAAGGCAGAAGGACACAAATACTGATATTAAAGCTGTACGACCAACGTGGTCGGGCCACACACTCGTCGAATTCAGAGAAGAGGCCGATAATAGGGAAGCATTCTGCGTAGTAAATGAGGTCCTCGGCAAAAGTGCAGATGTAGCCACGCTGGAACCGATGGCACCGATCGCAATAAGAGACATTGACTGGGCCACGGATCTGACCAAGGTAGAAGAGGCCATCAAAAGGGGACTTCCTAGCGTAGGCAAGATCAAAACGAGGCTGACACCAGAAAATCAAAGGGGACAAGGTATGGCCATCATTAACTGGACTGAAAAGGATACTGAACAATTTATCGCTAAGGGTAAAGTAAGAACAGGATGGATTATTTGCAGGATATGGTGAAGAGCAGCGCCTCTTGAATATTTGGTTATTGGCACACCACACAATTATGCAAAGAAAAGGAGTGTACGAGTACAAAGAAAGCATACTGTATCCTTTGCAAATGTACTGATCCAAGACCGGATATTGGCACGATTTTGGGTCAGGAAAATGTCGGGCTTTCTAGACAGCCCTAACCAAGGCAAAATTAGACCTTCAATGTCCTGCATCCATAAGTAAACCTACACCGCAGTTCAACCACTCAAAACTTGATGGAGGAGTTTGCGAGAAGCATGAAAACCGACGTTTTGCTGATAAGTGAGTCAGTCCACGGTATAAGTTCTGTGTTATGGTATCTTGATGAAACTGGTACTGCCACCATATTGGTTCAAAACAGTGATTTTTGGGCGAAAGGCTGTGGACGGTGGGATGGTTTCGCGAGAGTTCGGTGCAAATGAACCAAATTCTTTAGTGTGTACCTAACGCCGTATGAACTGATATCATCTTTTCAGATGTCAACATGCTCATTGAAGGAGACTTCAACGCTAAAGCTATCGAGTGGGAGATGCCTTTAATAATCCCTGGGGAAAATGAATCCTAGGAATTGCAGATAGGCACTTGTTATACTTAACACCGAAAAAACGCTGACTGTCGATCGTATTGCCTGTAAAGGAACCATACCAGTCGTAATATTTGCCTTGGAGTCCCTAGTACAGAGGATAAACAATTGAAGAGTGTAAGAGTAATACTCAGCCATTTATCATCAGTACATTCTGCATGAGGTCCATGATGTTGCCTCCTGCGGTCCGTGGTCTCGACCTTTAACAATTGGGTGGAAAATCGGATGGATGGACATAGAGAGATTCGTTGAGGTGCTCACGGCAGCTGTTTGACTGCTGGGTGATTCGCAGGGCGTAGAAGAACTGACAACTCAAGACGTGGTGAACTCAAATATGAGCATCATCATAACTGCTATCAGCGCTTCTTTGTCTATCGGAATTCCGTCACAGCCAGCCCTTAGCATACTCCTCGCTGGAGCACATAATTTAGACAGGGATAGCCTTCACAAACTGATTACCAATACCAAGGCTTGCTGCTGGGAAGATCTAGTGGGTAATGTGAACAAGGATCCATGGGGCCTTAGTTATGGGCTAGTTATGCGGAAGCTTGGTACTTCGCGGACGTCTTGCATACCTGAAGCGGAAAAATGAACGGTGTAGTGTGGGCTTTTCTCCCCGTCCATCCTGCTCATGTTGACGCTTTTGACGGTGAAACAACAGCCAAGTGCCCAGTTTTCACACAGCTGGAACTGGAAGACACAGTCCTTTCATTGAAAGCAGTTGCAGGCATCGATAATTTTCTAGCTGAGGTGTTGCAACTTGTCTAACAATACTCGTATTGTTCTGACTTACTGCTCAGCACATTCAACGCTTGACTACGGAACTGGGTTTTCCCGGTACGATGGAAGGTGTCAAGTCTCGTGCTGATCAGCAGAGAGTAGGGAAATTCTGGATCAACGTCTACGTACGACCCGTTATGCATGCTAAACACGGCTAAGAAAGTGCAAGACAAACTTATCAAGGGAAAATTTTGTGTACCGGCATTTTTCCATTCGCAACTTCAAATTGCCTCCTCTCCGCCTTCTTTTCGGTACTTCTACCCTTTTCTTTGTCTATTTAATTTATTTTTACAGCTATTCCATTTCCCTTTAGTTTTTATTTATTTATAAATTCTACCTTCTTACCTTTTTTTACAAAAAAAGATAATAATTATAAACGCAGGAAAACACTCTTTTGGGTTGTTTGTAAAAGTAATTATTACCGCGTGTATGACGATTTGCATATGACCAAACGCTATCACGGTTATGCAAATCGCCATATATGCTAAATGGAAATTGTCGCGTTTGTCGATATGTTAAAGATGTGTGGGTAACGGAATCGAAGTGTATTGAGCTTCGATTACGTTACCGTGATGCGACAGCGGGAATTGGGGAACGAAAGGATTGTGGGATTGGTTTTTATGCGTTGATTCTTCGGTATTTGGTTTTGAAAAGAAGAGGAAGTTTTGCGATGCCGTGATCGATGATTCAAAGAAAAGGGTTTGGATTGGGAATTAGTAGAGGGAAAAAGAGTTTTTGGTTTGCATTTGGTGATGACGAGTTTTGGAGAAAAATAAAGAAGTTATACGAATTTGAGAATGAAATAAAGTTTTGCTTGTGGCATTAGTGAATAAAAGTGGAAGACGGGGGTTAAACTCGATAGAAAGTGAATGTTGTATGTTCTAATCTATTTGGGTGAAACAAAAAAAAACAAAACAAGAAGTGTTTCATATTATCGATGATAATCCTAATAATGTTTAGTTATACAGTGTTGACAATCTTTGTGAGTAATTAAGGTTGTTTGGTGGGAAATAAATTGACACCCTAAGTGAGAAGAACAGGATCCTGAAACTTGAAACATTGAAACTGTAGACTCAACCAGTGGCCGATAAGACTCAAGAAGCGGATGTAATTGTTATTCATGTAAATAAATACAACAGAATCCATTAATAGTTGCTTTTCAGCCCCCCCCTCCCTCGACCTGCTGAGCGCTCAGCAGTATCAATAGGGGTGAGTAATTTTTCCGAGTTTATATTGTTTTTACTTTGCCATATAGTCGTTCAGTTTTAAAGTATGATATTTTGAATTATGTTTTTTTTTAGTTGTTTTGATAGCAAATTTCATTTAACTATTGTTTTAATATTGCTTTTGAATTAATTCATTTTATGAAGGAGGTTGGTTTATTTTATTTGAATCCTCCATTGAATTACTATTCTTCTCATTTCCATAAATAAATTGGAAAACCATACTTTCCATTTCTCAAAATGACGCCCATCTTTCCTTTTTGTGACAAATTTTTGTGAATAGCGGCTCAGCACGAGCAGAGGGTGTTCCGGAAAACCCACGGCACGGCTAAGCGCTAGCCGGCCTCAGAATGCCACCCTGAGCTACACACCCTTCTGCTAAAACTTAATGTCTTCAACTGCGGTATTTTCGGTGGTTGGTACAACTCACTTGTGCAATTCGTTCTGCTAGGGACCTATCTTCTTGGCAGTACGGTTTTTTAGCAAAAGGCAGAGGCACATAGCCGCACTAAGCGTCAGATCATTCTGTTAATATCACTCGACGTAAGGAACGACTCCAGTTCCGCTAGATGGGTGGAAATTTGGGTACGCTGGAAAACTGTTTTCAAGTTCCATAACATCTGATACGCGCTTTTGAGGAACTAACTGAACGCTCGAAGCCTGCTTTGTAACACAATACAAGGCCAATGAAGGATGGAATTTATATCAGGTGTCACTTAGAGATCTATCCCTAATCCAAACCTATGGAACGAGTTTTACGATAGAATACTGAAGCCAGAGGTGACAGCTGAATCCTGCTTGATCAGTTATGCAGATGATGTTGCAGCTCTTTTCGCTGGACGCACCGTTGAACAAGTGCAACTTAGACTAGATGTGCTAATGCGGCGAGTGCAAAACTGGATGACTGTTCGTGGGCTCAACCTATCATTGAAGAAAACCGAAATGATTATCTTGACAAAAAGAGAATCTCGAGAGTAAGAATGATCAGTATAGGCCACATATTAACCGAATCGAAGCCAGCGGTGAAGTACTTGAGGCTTCTGATCGACACTAAGATTTGCTTCTCTGAGCAAATCAAAAGAAAGAAAAAGGTAGACTGCGCGCCTGGTCTTGGATCTGATGCCGTAGCTAAATTAAAGGCATGGTCAAACTGACTTCTACCTGACCGAGCTTTTGAGTGGGCGTGGGTATTTTCAGTCTTACCTGCAGAAGATCGGTAAGTCAGGGTCTCCTGACTATCGGTTTTGCCTGAAAAAAAAATAGGAGCAGCTGTGACAAGACCTCTACAGGGAGATGGGAGAGTTTTCCCTGAATAGTATAGTGACGGTAATGCTTGCATGAGTTGTAAAATGGAAGCAGGAGGCACACTATGTTTGGGCAGTCTTAAAGATAAAAGAGACTCACAGTAGCTAGGAGCATCAAGGCTGGGGAATCCCTCGTCTCGAAACTCCTCTTCCTCCCTAGCTCTCCGCTGAAGCAGGAATCCCTCAGCTTGAAGACACTTCACGGTATAGCAAGATAAGACCTAGCCTAAATTGATGTGTCTAACGGTTCTTGGCTAGGTTCTCAGGCTGACAGAGTCGCTTGTGCGCGTGGAAGACCCACAACCAGTTGCATAAATGACATTCACTTCCCAACCACAAAAAAATACCATGAAGTCACACCACAACTTATATGCAATCATTATGTTAAATTGTGCCACGCTAGTACGAACATGGTATTAAGTATCCTAAAAGAAAGATACTGGATAATAAGAGGTAGAAGAACAGGGCGGTCCATGGTGTCATTGTATCGTTTGCTAGAGATACGGTATGCAAAAAATAAATGTGTTTACTCTAGGATCGTGTTTGAGCTGCTTACGCATTTGAAGTGATCGATATAGACTTTGCGGGGCCCCTTTATTGAGGGAATGCAGAAAAAACCTGGGTCTGTCTGTTCACATGGGCAATATATCGTGCGATACACCTTAAACTGGTGAAATTTCTGTCTATTGCTGATTTTTTGCAAGCCTATCAAAGATTCGTTGCAAGATGAGGCCGTCCCAAAGCAGTATACACTGATAATGGCCCTGATTTTGTTGCCGCGGCGAATGCATTTTGAAGTGTCGGGGGGGGGGGGGGGGATAGTCAACGGAGCAGAAACAATTGACGGCACCTCTTAGAAATTTAATCCTCTGTCGAGTCCTTGGTGGGGGGGGGGGTTGAGCATATGGTGGGCTTGGTCAAGGGACCATTGCATCGAACGTTAGGAATAGCTTTCCTTCGTTACTAAGGTTTTGTTACAGTATGGTAAAAATGTGAGGCAACTATCAATTTGAAGCCGCTGACGTACGAGTATATGCTTGGTGATACTGCGGGCCTGGTGACCCTTACCTCTGCTATATTTTTGGGTCAATTTGCAGCATAAGGGTTGCACAAAAGTGATATGTTGGATTGAGAAATTTTGAATAAACACAACGTTTTGTCGACCACCTTGACAAGACATTCCGAGGCGAATATCTGGGGAATTCAAAGTGGTCATCTGCCCTAAGAAGATCCCTGAAGTCTGTATCGGGGAGATAGTATTTGTTGGAGAGGACAACGAGAGGCGACTGAGTTGGTGTTTAGAATGTATTGCTGAACTAATCAAAGGGCACGACGGAATCATCAGGTAAGTGCATGTGGACAAGGCTGGTGGACAACTTTTACGCCTTCTAATATGTGTTTTACCCCTCAAAATAGGAATTTGTGAAAGAAAGCAACAATTTGTGCCATCTGATGAAGTTGATGTAGTCGCTGCGGATTGGGTAACCAGGCAAGCCATTGTGCGGCAGCGGTAGCGCAGTGATATGCCGAGAGTGACCTCACGGGGACGTCCAATTAAATTGCCTTTGAGACTTTGCACGCAAAATTTTGATTTGATTTCCTTTATGTGAGAGCTTTGTAAATTTACGCGAAGGTTTTCAGGTGGGAGAGTATTGATACCGATTTTATTCTTTAAAATTTAGAATTTTCTCCCGCCTTTTTTCTCCAATTGTGAATTATTGCTACTACTGTGATCTGTCATGATTCCATTTCTTTAACGTCAAATAAAGCTTCTGATTCGTAAGTTTGTGTCAGCAAAAGACATGGGAATATCGGCGTATATCTAAAAAATCTGCAGGTCCTGAATCTTGATGAGCTTCTAGTGGGCCCCAACAGATACTATATGTTATTAATTTTCATTTAATGAGTACTGAAACTTGCAATATTAATCATCCATAAATTAAAATAAAATTACTTGAAACTCAATTTAGTTTATTTCTATCCATTTCCAGATAATATAAAATTAAAATGTCATCGAGATGGACAACGCGGACATTAACTCGTCAATAATAATTGCAAATAGCAAACATGGTCAGTTGATGGAACCATGGGGCTATTCATTAGCAGCTTCAATTCTATTATTGATTGGATTTATGGGATTTGTATTAAATGCGCTTGTGATCTATTTGATGTGCCGAAATATAAAGGTAAGAGAGTTGAAATTAATATTTTTCAGTAGAAATTTGCTGACTAAGTTACAGCCGATAAAAGACAAAAATGAATGCAAATCAATAAACTCAAGGATATTCGTTTCATTTTTAACCGTTCAAATTTAATTTCTAAACTCAAACAAAAAGTATCCGTAAGTTGATTCAAGTCATTTTTTTTTATTATACCAAACAAACACACCTGGAGATATCGATTTCAGGATTTATTTTTATCTAAGGATTATTCTATGTTGTTTCACCTCATCCTCAAAGCTCACTCTCTTATCGCTGAAAAACGATAAATCACATTACACTTTGTAAAGCACAAAACTTTCATATAATATATTAAATCGACAAAGGATTCAACAGCATCGACAAGGAAGGACGATAAGAAATTGATTAAATCAGCAATTTCAACCACGAAACGTACGTTTTGGCTGCCGTATTTTTTATTTATTGTATAAACCACGAATAAAAATGTGACGAGAAATTATTCGATTAAATTCATCCAACCTTGGAAGGTTTTCATTTCGATTCAAGCTCAACGTTCCCTGAACGAAGAGTGCTGAGTTGAATATCTTAACCTATTTTTTTTTTTTTTTTTTAAGAGTAATACTTGCACGTGGTTGAATCTGGTTAAGGAAGTATATTTGAGAGGAGTCTTAAAATCGGATTAATGTTAAGGAGAATATTTTTTTAAGCATGTAATAACGCGATCTCTTGAAAAAGATTTTGGAAGCTGAAGGATAATTTAAGCAGCACGTGTAAGGTATATGCGAAACTTTTTTGATTTTCTGTTTGAAAATCTTAAATATTCAGACAAAAAAGGCAGAATGGCAACGAAAAAGAATTTAAATTGATAAATTCTTGACAGATTTTCTAAAAGAAGAATATTTGTGTGCATGCCTTCTCGACAGGGATTTACAAAATCAAGAATTTTACTATTCCTGAGGCAATGATGGGGATGGAGATATAAGTAATAAATAAGTTTAATAATTTAAATTGCGCTTGCTAACGAATTTCTGAACCAATCCTAATAAATTTTAATCGAAAACGTTATCTTATTCTAACACAATACTCGTATATTGTATTTACACCGCAATATTCCTAGCTCATATGTTAAAATCTATCTTTAATTTTCGAAAAAAATTGTTAACACAAACAAATAATGATCCCATTAAATGTAGCAATAATCAGCTGAAAATCAAAATACAAAAACGAAAACAACACAAACAACGAATAATTTAGATATTGTCGTCATTCAGCTATCAATATCTAGATTACTCTGTCCCAGCTCGAATCGCCTCAACAAACCTGGCAAATGAGTATCACCAATTGCCCATCTATACACGTGATATATAACCGGACCACCATCAGAATCAAAAACATTCAAATTCATATCCAAATACGAGTACATGAATGCTTCTGAGAGAATAAAGGCAGTGGTGGGACAAGTCTGAATGTACCCGTTTGTAGGGTGGAACGGCTGTGAAATCCAGGGATTTTCACTTGCAGTTACAGACTTTGCGATATGATATCAAACTAAGGCTCTCAGATTCAGATGCGATACACGTGTAAGTTTGTATTACGTTTATTAATTAAGTTATTGTTAAATTAATCTATAGCCTGGTGCACTATCGATATGGTCAACTATAAAAATTTGATGAAGTTCTTTGTTGCTCACGATGAGCTGCTTGACTTCTACTTATCTTGGTCGTATTATTTATCGCCAGTTGAACGTTCCACCCGTACCATGAACTGACCACGCACACACGCGACCATCAGACATGGAGAGTGGAGTTCTTATCATGCGACATTATACGCACCTGAGATCAATATTGATATTCAAGTACAATCAACTGACGAAATTGCTGCGTTGGTTGAACACAACGTTGTATTGTTCGCAATGTTGCAGCGCTAGTCTTGCCATCACATTACTCCCTCTGCAGTGACTTGGCCACGATACCATCATTCGAAGTGTACGGGTGGCCGGATCTTGCACCCACTGCACGTCGTTGTCACCGGTTCGTTGGTGAGAGACCCCATAGTCGTAGCAGATTCGGGCACGAGGAGTGTGAGATTGAGCCTGTCGATTGAAATTGACGCTAACCTTGAAATATTTGTCCTTCCTGCTCAAAATAGGGTTCAAACTGTCATATGGTAGTGTGAGCGATGATTTAATTTTGTCGTGCCGTATGAAGACACGCATACTGCTGCCGAATGCTTGATGTACGAAAGTCGGGGCGGTGGTGTGATGCGCGGTGTCTTGAAGTCACGGTTTTGTCATGCGTGACCTAAGATCGCGCAGGAATTCCATTTCGTTGGGGCTTGGCTGCGATGCAATTGGAAATTCCCCGGGAAGCCATAAGCTGGTGCCGAGCTGGTTCCGAGCATTATTTTGACATTTTCTGTATAGAAGAGATACTGATCCAGATGAACACTAAGATATTGAACCCAGAATCTATGTAGAACCCGTTCTTAATAACCCTCACCAGCTTTAATGTGGAAATCTTTCCAATGACATTTCAGGCCTTAATTGGCGAATCGCAGTGTTATACAAGACAAAAGTGTTTTGCTCTTCTGCGCCTTGATATTATTCGCCAATTGCCGGTATGGACTGCACGTAATCAAACAATTTAATGAAAATTGCTCTGAACAACTCAAGCTTGTTCGTCTGATGAAGAAATTATAAGATCATCAGCAGCTGCTAATGATCGCGTTGGCGATATATTGAAATTAATACCATGCAATAGTTTGCGAATGAATATGGAAAAGGGCAGAGGCGTTGTAGTTGTTTCTTGCTGTAGCCCATTCAAGACCTTCAAATCGTGTATTGTTTTCAGATTTTCATCAGCTACAAGAAGCAACCTCCCGCACAATAAATGGCATATCATGGCGACAAGGTATCTGGAGAATTTGTCCTGAAGGAATTTAAAAATTAGTTCTTCTAACCAGACCGTATCGAAGGCTTTCTCCATATCGCTGAGATATACGAGTACTCCTACATATTCTCTATTGTTTACTTTCCAGCAGATGTGTGTGACTACGTTCGTTCTCACATGTATGGTCAAATGACTGGCACGGAAACAAAACTGGCGATTGGACATCTACTCATATTCTTCGATGTGGACATCTAATGGCTGATTCATTATCACTTCAAACACTTTGCCTATGCTAGGCTGCAACCTGATTGGCTGATAGCTGTTAAGCCACGAAGATTTTCTTCCTTGCTTCAAGATCGAAAGAATCTTTGAGTTTTTCTACAAATTCGAGAAATATGAATTGGACAACCCCCGCAGAGGAAATGCTGGTCGATAGGATTACTCTTGAAGGTTAACATTCTTTAGGGAGCGCCGCCCCCACGGCCCGTGAGGTTGCTCCTGGGATGACAGGTAACGACGCTGACTGAATCTGGACTGCGTTTTGGATAACGAACTAAAATTGATGCTTTAGACTAGCCGATATGATGGTTTGGACATAGTTGCTTTGTACGGTATCGCCAAGGGTACACTCGTGTGTAAACGGTTCCAATTAAACTTTCAAACCGTCTCCGTTTCGATTAAACCCTAGCAGATCTCAGAGTACGTTTGAACTTCGCACCATCGCGTTGGTGGTGCAGGTTCAGTTGAGATAGACTTCTGATTAGCGCTGCTTTGGCTTTTAGCATTTGCTTTCACATGGGATTGTGCGAATCCTCACATGACCTCACTGCTCTGCATAGATAACCATGGAAGCAAAAAGGAAAGGCGACTACACAAACAAACGGAGATAGTGGCTCTGAGCAATTTTAACTAAAAACCCAAAAACAGACAAAAATAATCCAAGAAAAGTAGGCAAAAATAACAGCAGTGACGACACAATCAGCGGCAGCAGTTACAACGTCAACAGCACATCTGGAGCGGTACTTACGATGACAAAAAAAGACAATGAGTACAATGACAGTAAAAACGGACGAAAAATGGAGATTAGCGGATAGCCTTGCCCGAACTGAGATCCTGTGGCGATTGGACGCAGCAAAAAAATGCTGTGAACACCAGAAGACCCTAAAAATGAAGAGCGAAAGATTCTCCAGGACACCCCAGATGTTTAAGCGGCGGGGAAAAATATAAAGAACATCGAGGATCCGATGGTTACTGCTGCAATTGCTACCGAGGCGATCAAACCAAGGCCAAAAAAAATTCGAACCATTCTAAAGCCCATAAAGCTATTATGGCAGGAAAAGAAAGGAATCATCCAAAGAACGAAGCGTCGTTGTCTGATTTCGCTGTCACCATCGAAAATGTGGCTGAAACATTGGGATCGTTAATGGAAGTCAATAACCTTTCCCAAGAAAGGAGGTTGTAAAAGGCAATTGCCATCCAGCGACATCAAGAGGAAAGTTGATCCGAAAAGCGGGAGATGTTCCTAAAAGAATAAAATCTGGATGCGAGTCGCCAAAAATCTGTAAAGGTGTAAAGATTTGTGCTTTTTGAACTAAATGAGCCCTTGAAGTGCATACAGCATTACTGGACTAGCTAGTTAAAAGCCAAAGAAGACTAGAAGGCCGAAGTAGAGCAGAAGACTAAAGAAGCGCTGAAGGCTAAGCCTGAAGAGCATGCGCAGATAGTTTCACCGTTAAACTTCAATAAAAGAATGGCGTCTAGCCCAATTGAGCAGATCTAGGTAAAACAAGTTGGGTAAACAGACCTACGCTCATGTCGGAGGGGTTTTGTATTCAATTTACAAAATGCAGTCACCAGATTGAATCAAATCAAAAAACATGTCAAAGACGATTTTATTGGAGAAAATATGAAATACGAAGATCATACTATTATTAACAAAGTTGAACGAACTTCGACTTCTGAGGTTTTTGGCATTGTTATACTCATAACCCTTGATAATTATTTCAGATGTCCATCCGCGACGGAAGAAACACATTTTTCATGTATTTCCCCCTGTGCTCCCACTGAAGCAAAAACTGACAGTTTAACAACTGTTTTGAAAAGCCCCCATGAAAACTTTCATTTCATACTCATATCGGCTACGCTTGATGAATTTTTTTTTCAGGGGCCACTCTCCTGTACTGTTATCATCGATTAATGGCCAATTTTTTCCAATCCTAGAATGGTTACAAAACCCTTTTGCTAGGAGCTCTCTCCCACCTCCTTGACTTGTTTCACTTATCGGCATTAATTGTAGGTACTTATCTTCAGTCATCCATTAAATTGAATCAAGTGTTCAAAGCATGCACCTGGGAAAAAGTAACTCAAAATTATTCAATCTTCGCAATAAAAACAGCCACTATTTTGTTTTACGATTACTGATACCACTAGCTGAACCGATTCTCAAAGATATACATGACACCTATCATTCCTGAAATTTTCATGCAAATCCTAGCAAGACTGTAGTGTCTGAGTCGGTAAAAAGCGCATGTTGTTCCATAGCCATATGTTGTCATAGTAATAAACGCAGCGCATATTGTTCCATAGTAATACAGGAAAATTCAAACCGCTATAACTTCGCTAAATATGATTCAATCTTTATGAAACTTTCAGGATAGATTAATCTCATAGTCATCTACGTACTGAATTTCATAGAATTTAAGGGTATCGCTAAGATTTTATTCATGAAAACATAAAAACGATAAATCATACTATTACTAACAAAGTTCAGTGAATTGCGACTTCTCACGTATTTGTTGTTGTTGTACTCACCAAAGCCCACAATCCTGATTTTTTTCAGATTTTTCGGATCACAGGTGTCCAATCGCGAGGGGGGGGGGGACACAAATTTTTCGTGTATTTCCCCTCCCTGTGCGCCCCTCGAAGCAAATTTTGCCAAACTAAGACCTGTTTTGAAAAGTTCTCATTAAGACCTTTCATTTGATACCCATATTGGCTACCTTCAATGAAATTTTTTTTTCGGGGGGTCACTCTCCTATATGGGGAGACCCCCCTTAGATACCTTATAAAAATTTTTTGTAGTTGAATTTTGAAGAGATCACCACTTTACAGCTACACACAAAATTTGATGTTTCTAGCTAAAGTAGTTTCCGAGAAAAACTGCTGTGACACACGGACGGACGGACGGACAGACGGACAGGCTGGTCGCGATTTTAGTAGGGTTTTGTAAAATTATTTTACAAAGCCCTAAAAAGAAGAAAGAGGGACTTGACGGTCATCAAACACCAGATCAGGGATTTCAGACAGTGCTGACAAAAGAAGCGAAGAAAGCCGGAAAGAAACTCCTTCAGAAAGTGCCATAAAATAAAGTTTGCACAGACACCCAGCAAGAACAAAAAGACCTGGTGCGGAACAGGCGAGAAAGAAGCCCCGATGAAAACCCCGGCAGCAGGCACTGCTCGTAAAACTCTAAGATGGCCAACTCTACGCAGAAGTGTTGCGGGGTATCAGCGGAAGGTACGAAACGAGACTGAGCTAAACTAGAACCAACAGGAGCTTTGTTCTGATAAATTCAAGTCTATTTATTCAAAATAGTGTCTTCCGGCCTCGAAACACTGTTTTGCGCGATCCAAAAGCTTTTCGAAAGAGTGTTTCAGGTCATTGACCGAAATGTCCTTCAGGGTGTCGGTGCAAGCCTTCTGGATGCCTTCTACGGAAGCAAAGCGTTTTCCTTTCATGGCCAAATGCAATTTTCTGAATAGGTAGAAGTCACAGGAATACGGTGAGTGATTGATGGTTAAAATGCGATTTCTAGTTAAAAAATCAGTCACAATAGTGGATCGATGATCGATGATTCTGAGCAATTTTTGGTCATCAGTTAACTTGTGCGGAACAAAACGGCACAGACCTTTCTTAAGCCCAAATGATCGGTTCAAATGCGATTAATCGCTGCTCATTTTTGATAAATTCACGCACAATTTCGATGGAGTTTTTGGTGGTCACAGATTTTGGGGGGCCCATATGTTCATCGTCATTTATATCTTCACGACCATCTCTGAAACGCGTAAACTACTCATAAATTCTGGCACGAGATAGACAATCATTGCCATAAACTTTTTCTACCAATTCAAATGTTTCGGTAAACTTTTTACCGATTTAAAATAAAATTTGTTATTAGCTCTTTATTCAAAACTCATTAACACAAACATACTGTCACTTGAAACGCAATAATTTTGCTTCCACTGAACCGAATGTCACCAAACTTTCATGCAAAGTCAAGGAAGGATGTAACTTTCCAACACAATATCTCATTTACAGGTGGTCCGACCAAAAAAAAAAATGTTATGACAAAAGTCTCATTTATTTTGGAAAACCCCTTGTATGGCCTGCAGAGACCTACATTGCCATTAAAGCAGCATGACCACAAACGGGCCACATACGGGTTGAATTCGGAGCAGAGGCCGACAAAAAAAAAAACAACAGTACAGTAAATCCTCAGCCCAAAAGGAACTATAATCTCACTCGAGCCACTGGCAATGATTGAAATAAGAGACATTAACTGCGTCACAGGCCTCGCCAAGGCAGGCGAGGTCATCAAAAGGGAGCTTCTTAGCCTGAGCGGAATTAAAGCGAGGTTGACACCAAAAACCAAAGGAGAACAACTCATGGCCATCATTGAGTGACCAAAAAAGATGCCAAACAATTTCCGAATGAGGGCAAAGTAAGAATAAGGTGGTTTGTCTGCAGGATACGGCGAAGATCAGCGCCTCTTCAATATTTCAAATCCCTTGACTTGGTCACTCCGCACAAGTATGCAAAGGATCCAATAGGAGTTCCCTATGTGACAAATCCGGTGAAATGTAAGATAAAAGAAAAGAGTGTATCAATGAGGAACACTGTATGCTGATCCAAGACCAGCTCTGGGCACGTCTTGGGATTCGCGAAATGTTGGACCTTCTAGAAAGCCCTAACCAAGGCCCAATCAGAACTCCGATAGCTCGTATCCTGCAAGTAAACCTACATCACAAAATTTGATGTTTCTAGCTTAAGTAGTTTCCGAGAAAAACTGCTGTGACACACGGACGGACGGACGGACAGACGGACAGACGGACAGGCTGGTCGCGATTTTAGTAGGGTTTTGTAAAATTATTTTACAAAGCCCTAAAAAGAAGAAAGAGGGACTTGACGGTCATCAAACACCAGATCAGGGATTTCAGACAGTGCTGACAAAAGAAGCGAAGAAAGCCGGAAAGAAACTCCTTCAGAAAGTGCCATAAAATAAAGTTTGCACAGACACCCAGCAAGAACAAAAAGACCTGGTGCGGAACAGGCGAGAAAGAAGCCCCGATGAAAACCCCGGCAGCAGGCACTGCTCGTAAAACTCTAAGATGGCCAACTCTACGCAGAAGTGTTGCGGGGTATCAGCGGAAGGTACGAAACGAGACTGAGCTAAACTAGAACCAACAGGAGCTTTGTTCTGATAAATTCAAGTCTATTTATTCAAAATAGTGTCTTCCGGCCTCGAAACACTGTTTTGCGCGATCCAAAAGCTTTTCAAAAGAGTGTTTCAGATCATTGACCGAAATGTCCTTCAGGGTGTCAGTGCAAGCCTTCTGGATGCCTTCTACGGAAGCAAAGCGTTTTCCTTTCATGGCCAAATGCAATTTTCTGAATAGGTAGAAGTCACAGGAATACGGTGAGTGATTGATGGTTAAAATGCGATTTCTAGTTAAAAAATCAGTCACAATAGTGGATCGATGATCGATGATTCTGAGCAATTTTTGGTCATCAGTTAACTTGTGCGGAACAAAACGGCACAGACCTTTCTTAAGCCCAAATGATCGGTTCAAATGCGATTAATCGCTGCTCATTTTTGATAAATTCACGCACAATTTCGATGGAGTTTTTGGTGGTCACAGATTTTGGGGGGCCCATATGTTCATCGTCATTTATATCCTCACGACCATCTCTGAAACGCGTAAACTACTCATAAATTCTGGCACGAGATAGACAATCATTGCCATAAACTTTTTCTACCAATTCAAATGCTTCGGTAAACTTCTTACCGATTTAAAATAAAATTTGTTATTAGCTCTTTATTCAAAACTCATTAACACAAACATACTGTCACTTGAAACGCAATAATTTTGCTTCCACTGAACCGAATGTCACCAAACTTTCATGCAAAGTCAAGGAAGGATGTAACTTTCCAACACAATATCTCATTTACAGGTGGTCCGACCAAAAAAAAAAATGTTATGACAAAAGTCTCATTTATTTTGGAAAACCCCTTGTATGGCCTGCAGAGACCTACATTGCCATTAAAGCAGCATGACCACAAACGGGCCACATACGGGTTGAATTCGGAGCAGAGGCCGACAAAAAAAAAACAACAGTACAGTAAATCCTCAGCCCAAAAGGAACTATAATCTCACTCGAGCCACTGACAATGATTGAAATAAGAGACATTAACTGCGTCACAGGCCTCGCCAAGGCAGGCGAGGTCATCAAAAGGGAGCTTCTTAGCCTGAGCGGAATTAAAGCAAGGTTGACACCAAAAACCAAAGGAGAACAACTCATGGCCATCATTGAGTGACCAAAAAAGATGCCAAACAATTTCCGAATGAAGGCAAAGTAAGAATAAGGTGGTTTGTCTGCAGGATACGGCGAAGATCAGCGCCTCTTCAATATTTCAAATCCCTTGACTTGGTCACTCCGCACAAGTATGCAAAGGATCCAATAGGAGTTCCCTATGTGACAAATCTGGTGAAATGTAAGATAAAAGAAAAGAGTGTATCAATGAGGAACACTGTATGCTGATCCAAGACCAGCTCTGGGCACGTCTTGGGATTCGCGAAATGTTGGACCTTCTAGAAAGCCCTAACCAAGGCCCAACCAGAACTCCGATAGCCCGAATCCTGCAAGTAAACCTACATCGCAGTTCAATTGCCAAAAAACAATTTGAGCAGCTTGCGAGCGACATGAAAACCAACTTTTTGCTGCTGAGTGAGCAACACCAAAAGAAGGGTTTTTCAACATTATATCCTGATAAAACTGGTACTGCCGGCATCTAGGTTTTGAACAGTGATTTTCAGGCACAGAACTGCGGACGGAGGACTGGTTCCGAATGAGTTCGGTGCTCAGGGACCTCATTCTTTAGTGTAGATCTAACGCCGAATGAAATTATGTTACCTTCCCAAGATAAGCTTAGTGCTTTGGAGGGTGCTGTCTCGAACGCAGACGGCAAAATCCTCGTTGGGGGTGACTGCAACGCTTAAGAAATCGAATGGGACATGCTTCAAACGGATCTGCAGGATAAACGGATTCTAGAAGTGGCGACCAGGACAAAATTTGTGGTACTAAACACCAGAAATACGCAGACTTAGCACCATATTGGCTGCAAAGGAACCAGATCGGACGTGACATTCACCTCCGAGTCTTTAGTGTGGAGAATGCACAATTGGAGAGTATTAGACGACTGTGTTGCGAGTGAAAACATAAACATACTCGGATATATTCCCGCTTCATAACTGCAATAGTAGCGAGCAAACAACATCTATGTACTCGCACTTCGCCAATGAAAATTAGCCATGGAAACACATGCGCAAGTAAATAAGCGAGCAGTTAAGTGAACGAGAAAGTTCAACCCGCAACGATATTCACATCGTGAACGAACGGGGTGATTCGAAGAGAGGTAAGCGGAAAGAAAAACCGAAAGTTCCGGCATAAACACTCTTTCGTTCAATGTCCCCAGTTTCGCTATTTTACCTCAAGAGATCTTGAGAAAGCCGAAAGCTTAAACTGAAAGCACTCTTTCGAAGTCGAAAGCTTTAGCGAAAAACACTCTTTCGCTCAATTTCCCCAGTTTCGCATATTCACCAGCCGAGCAAGCGAGACGAAGCGGGGAGGAAAAACTTTCGTGAAACGAGAGCGCACGTGTTCGGCTACTCAGCACCTTTAAAGAGAATTTAGGTTGAAACCTGAAAAGTGAAGAGAGTATCACAACCTTCGGTGTGGGGCTCAACGAGCATGGAAATGTGACGAGGCATGCATCCAGGTGGCAGCATGTAAGTTGGCCAGGAAATGCCTTCGCAAATTGATGACCAATACCAAGTCTCGCTGCTGGCAAGATTTCGCAGGCAAAGTGAATGAGGATCCGTGGAGCCTTGGCAACAAGCTAGTTATGCAGAAGCTTGGTGCCCTACGGACGCCTTGTATACATGGCGCGAGAAAGATGGACGAGATAGTGCGGGCACTCTTCTCTGCCCATCCCATCTGTGTTGGCACTGTCAACGGTGAAACAGTAGTCAAGCGTCCACTCTTCACACAGCCGGAACTGGAACAGGCAGTCCTTTCGCTGAAAGCGAGGAAGGCTCCAGGTCCAGATGGTGTTCCAACTAGGGTGTTGCAACTTATCCGTCACCATTGCCCTGACTTGCTGTTTAGCACATTCAATGCCTACGGGACGGGATTTTCCCGATACGATGGAAGGTAGCGAAGCTCATACTGATCAGAAAGAGAAGGAAATTCCGGATCGCTGCCTGCATACCGCCCGTTATGCATGCTAGACACTGCTGGAAAGTTATTAGAGAAACTCATCAAGGCAAGACTCACATCTCCTCAGCAGTATGGCTTTAGAGCAGGACATTCCACCATTGATGCGATTGCAGAGGTGATAAGCGCGGTCCAAAAGGCAGAGGCATACAGCCGCACTAAGCGACAGATCATCCTGTTGGTGACACTCTATGTCAGGAATGCCTTCAACTCCGCTAGATGGGTGGATATTCTGGGTAGGCTGGAAACCCTATTCATACTCCAAAATATGTAATGCAACTTTCGAGGGACTACCTGAAGGACCAAATCCTGCTTCACATACGACTTGGGGCCAATAAAGGATGGAAACTACATCGGGTGTTGCTCAGCGATCTTTCCTTTGTTGCGCTTGATCGGCTACGTGGATGACGTTGCGGCTCTAGTCACTGGACGCGCCGGTGAACAAGCGCAACTTAGGCAACAATGCGCCGAGTAAGAGACTGGATGACTGCTTGCGGGTTCAGTTTAGCACTGGAGAAAACGGAAGTGGTCATCTTGACAAAAAAAGAGAGTCCCTAGAGTAAGGATGATCAGTATTGGAGACACACTAATCAAATTAAAGGCAGCGGTGAAGTACCTCGGGCTCCTGATCGACTCGAAGATGCGTTTCTCTGAGCAAATCAGGGCAACAGCTGGGAAGGCTGCTTCAGGATATCGGCTCTGGGGTGACTAATGATCAACGCTGGGGGGCCCAGCCCGTCAAGAAGATACCTCTTCATGGGTACTGCTGGGTCAACGCTACTGGACGGAGCAGAAATATGGGGTGACGCCCTCAGTAAGAACGTATACCGAAAAAGCTTGGCACAGGTACATAGAAGAGGAGCACTGAGGATTGCGTTATCGTATCCGACAGTCTTTGAATCGGTGGTTAGAGTTATCGCAGGCATGATACCTGTTGCCCTCTTTGCTAGAGAGTACCACGCTATTTACCTGTGTCAAAACGAGGACGCGAAGAAGATGGTTGTGCGCAAAGAGAAACAGCACTCCCTCAACGATTGGCAGCAGTCATCCTGGAGGAGAGGTTGAGGCTAAACCGAAGGAATCGTGAGACTGACTTCTATCTGACCCAGCTTTTGAGCGCGCATGGGTATTTTCAGTCCTACCTGCACAATATTGGTAAGTCACGGTCCCTCAATTTTTGACAATGCCTGCCAGAAAGTTGTTGCGTTAACAAAATAGAGTAGGCTACAAAGGAACCTCTACAAGGAGACGGGAGAGTTCACACCGGATAATATAGTCACGATGATGTTTGAATCGGTTGGCGAATGGAACTAGGTGGCAAATTATGCTCGGGAAGTTCGAAAAGATGAAGGGGATTCACAGCAGCCGGGGGCGTTGGGGCTGGGAGGTCGCTTGTCTGGCAGTTACTCTTTCCTTCTCTCTGCCTACTAGAAGACAGGTCCCCCAGCTTGAAGGCACCTCACGGCGTAGCAAAACGAGATCCAGCCCAATATAATGCGTGAAACGGTTCAACGCTGGGTTCTTGGGCCATCAGGGGAGGTGTTTAGTGGCAAGTCTCGTCGCCTTCTTGTGAGGATGGGAGTCTCACACTCTGTGTGTATATGACATTCACCTCCCAACCATAAAAAAACCACTAGAAAATTGTCTTCATAAAAAGTTATTCATAAAAAACACAGGTGCAGTTATCCGTACAGTAAAGTTATATTTGAACCTTTCGGATTCAGGAAAGGGTCCTACGATGTCAACAGCAATCCTTTCAAACGGTATCCCTACGTTATAGGTTTGCATTTGTCCTCTCAGTCGTCGCTTTGGACGTTTGACGGAAGCGCAAATGATGCATCTGCGGCACCAGTCCTCTACGTCTTCTCGAGCGTGGAGCCAGTAGAACCTTTCCCGCAATTTCGCTAAGGTCTTGTTAACACCAAGTTGGCCACCCAAGGATCCTTCATGCATTTCCTTAACCACATCGTGGATTCAGCTTTTGGGTAGTAAAGTTTGCATCCTGTAGGAGCGGCCATCCGTCGTTTCCCATTTCCGCTTGAGTACGCCACCCTCCACCTGAAGGGAGTTCCATTGTGCCCAATAGCTTTTCAGGGTTGAGCCATGCATTGAAACGTCCTTCCACTCCGGTCGCCCAGTTGTCTCCTTCCATACGAGCAATGGTCCGATGTCTTCATCGGCTAACTGGGCATTTCGAATCTCCTCCGATGACCAACCTTCATCAAATTTGGCCGTTATCAATCGCAGATCAACGGGTGGTTCCTTTTCCTCAACCCGTCGGCAATGCTTGCAGTCAGCTGGACATGGACGACGAGATAGGGCGTCAGCATTTCCATGAACTCCGCCCTTCCGATGAACAATTTCGTAGTCGTATGACTGCAATCTTTCGATCGATCTCGTAACTTGTCCCTCGGGGTTTTTGAAGTTGAGCAGCCATCTCAGCGATGCATGGTTCGTTCGAAGAATAAATTTCTGGCCATAAAGGTACTTGCGGAACTGCTTGGTGGCCTCTATTGTAGCCAATAGCTCCTTCCTGGTCACGCAGTAGTTCCTCTCACTTTTTGAAAGAACTCGACTGTAATAAGAGAGGACTCTTTCTTCGCCATTGATCTGCTAGGAGAGTACAGCTCCAATACCGCCGTTGCTTGCATCAGTGTCAACTACAAACATTTTTCCTGGTTTCGGATATGCCAGCATGGGTGATTCACACAGCTTCTCCTTCAGGGTCTCAAAGGCTGTCTGGCATTGTTCATGCCAGACCTACGGACGATTTTTCTCGGTTAGCTGATGGAGACACTTAGCTTTTTTGGCAAAGTCTTTGACGAATCTTCGACAGTAGGTTGCCAGACCCAGAAAACTTCTTAGTTGGCGCTTGTTGTTTGGTGTTGGCCAGCTTTTCACGGCTTCAATTTTCTCAGGATCTGTTTTGATTCCTTCTGCTGATACAAGTGTCCCAGGTATTTTACTTCAGCTGCGATAAGGGAACACTTGTCGGGACTAAGTTTCAAATTCGCCAGTCGCAATCGAGAGAAAACCTCTTCTAAGTTCCGCACATGCTCTTCCAATGTTTTCCCGACGACAATGATGTCATCTAGGTTCAGCAAGCAGGTTTTCCAGGTTAAGCTACGTAGCACGTATTCCATCAGGCGTTCGAAAGTGGCTGGAGCATTGCAAAGCCCAAATAGCATCACCACTAATTCCCACAATCCGGTCCCAACGGAAAATGCGGTTTTCTCTCGGCCCTTCTTGTCGATTTCTACCTGCCAGTAGCCACTCTTGGGATCGAGTGTAGAAAATCATTTTACGTCGGCTAAAGTATCCATGATGTCATCGATGCGTGGGAGCGGGTAACTATCTTTCTTAGTGACGTCGTTAAGCTGCCTATAGTCGACACAAAAACGAGTGCTACCATCCTTTTCTTTACTAGAACTACTGGCGCGGCTCATGGACTGACAGAAGGTTCGATAACGCCTTGTTTTTCCATGTTCGAGATCAGTGCGCTCACTTCTCCTTGTTTGGCTATAGGAAGACGTCTTGGCGCTTGTCGAATTGGCTTGGCTCCCTGTGTATCTATGACGTGAGTTACCATACTCGTTCGGCCTTGGTCATCCGGGCTTGTTGAGAAGATGTCACTGTAATTTCACCTGCTTCACTGCACTGGCAATTTGACCTGCTTCAATATTGCAGACGTGGATTCTTGGGCTTTGTCTGCATCTTCCCTCCTTTTTCAATAATGGTCGTGAGTGGCTTCCAAGGAGGTGATGGCGGAAACAGGCTGGCAGCTGCCGATGACTTCTCCCGCTTTGATGCTGGTGGTTGAGTCTGCGGTGTTAAGGACTCTAACCGGCACGTATCCGTTCCTTATTGATCTTACAAGGCTTCGCCCTACAATCAAACTGCGCAATGTGGACATTTTCGTTGGTTCTATCAGATAAGATCGCTGGTCTCCAGAATCACCATCAAGCTTGGCCCATAAAATGCTCTCAGAAGATTTTGGTACATCAGTGTCGGCACATACTACTACATTCATCTTGGGACTTTGGACGCTGGGATCATCCATCAATAGTTCAAAATTCTGCCATTTCAATACCCGTTTGCCCAAATCCAATGCGATTCCATGTGGTCGCAGAAAATCCATTCCGAGAATGCAGTCATCCATCATGTTCGCGACCAGAAAATGATGTCGGAACGCAAGGTCTGCCAACTGTACCTGGAGGTTAATCTCTCCATGGATAGGTGCAGTTTCTCCCGTTGCTGTCCGTAGTAAGAAAATTCTACCCTTGTGAAGTAGCTGTTGCCTCACATGGTCTGGTCGGATAATCGATCGGGTTGCACCAGTGTCGATTGTTATGGTGCAATGTTCTCCGTCAACTTGACCTGGAAGGCATAACTCCGCTTCTCCACTATGTAGTCTTGACACGGTGATGCTGGCGTTGGGGACGTCGATTCTCCTAGCCAACATCTGCCCCACCTAGTTGGCTCTTACATGTTTCCCGACTTCTAAGCTTGAAGGGCTTCCATTCTGGGCTCCTGACTCGGTCTGGATCTCCTCTTTGCTGCACATCCTGGACAATGACTCGGTTTTCTTTGCTTTTTGCAGTCTCTTTGCAAGTGCTCCTTCTTTCCACAATTCCAGCATCTAGGCGCACCGTTCACATGCGGGTCTCGCTCAATTTCCACGCGCTCATACCTGCACTCGTCTGTCACTACCTCACGAACCCGGGCAGTGGTATGACTCACATTTTTCGCTGCCTCAAAGTTCAGACTATAAGCCGATGCGTCCTTAACTGTTTGCTTTTGAGCTAAACGCACGGCTTGTTGCAATTCCTGGTCTTTTAATGCGCTGATGAATGCTTCTATCGCTGCGTCACCTCGATGTTCTGGGTCATACGCTGGGTAAGCCAAAAGTGCCAGTCGCTCAATGTCTTGGGCTAGATGCTGAAGGGTTTCACCAGACTTCTGCATCCGATACCGTAGCCGTGACCGATAAATCTGCTTCAGATGATCGTCTCCATAACGCATGTCGAGCGCATTCATTATAGCAACCGAGTTTGAGTGTAGCTCAACGGGGATTGTCTGTAAAAGCTCGGCAGCTGGGCCTCTTAGAGCAAGAATTAATGCAGTTGCTTGTTCCTGTTCATTCCAGTGATTTGTCATAGCGGCGGCTTCAAACTGTGTTTTGTAAATACTCCATACCGTTTGCCCGTTCAATATCGGTGCTTTCACATTTCTGGATATGCTATGCGCTGCGGTTACAAGTGGGGTTGGTGACGTGGTTGCTACTGCCTTCGCTGCTTCCAATTCTTTTTTCACTTCTTCCATCTCATGGTTCATTCTCTCTTCGAGCTAGCTGATCTCAAAGTTGATTCTCTCCTCAACTTGGGTGACCTTCTCCTTGACCTGGAAAACCTTTTCCTCGACGCATTTAATTTGTTTGTTCAGGCTACCGAGCTCCGCTTTTATTTCGGTTGACTGTTTTTGCACTTCCTTGATTTCGATCGCTTGTTGGTCCAGTTTCGCTGATTGTTCATCTAGCTTCGTGGCTAAACTTTACGACTGTTCACTTAGCTTCGCAGTTAAATTGGATGACTGTTCACGCTACTCTTGCTGCATCAGATCAGCATTAACATTTGCATCCGCGCATTTTCTGATGTGTTTCTGCTTCACCACCTTCTGCGTTTTTTTCTGCATCTGAGGACTCACCCGAACCCAGATATGCGCCTTCCGATTGGCATTTTTATTATTTCGTTGAATTTTACTATTGTGCACTATAAAACTGTTCAAATTTTCAATTTCAAAGATTTTTTTTATCCCACTTCTGATAACATCGCTGGATGTCGTGACATTTAATAGTGGCCTTTAAGGTTCTGTGCCATCTTTCTACCATACCATTGCATGTAGAAAGCAGTTGTCACTGTGTTCGCTGTGATGCCGTCAATGGGTACTGTCTCCGGCCACCAGGTGAAGCGATCGAACATCGTGAGTATGTATCTTTGCTCCTTGGATGGTGGCAGCGGTCCCACAATATCAGCGTCATATTGTCGCGTGTTAAGGTTCGTGGCCAATAATGTTAGTGTTCCGGGAAAGTGAAAACGCAATGTCTTTTAAATTAAATTAAAAAGAAATTATTTAAAAGAATGCAAAATTATTAATTTCACTATTAAAAGTCTAACTTCCACTTGTCAATAAATTTCTATCGCAATTGTCTTCTAAAATCACTTCACAATCACTCAATCAATATCGCCTTTACCTCGCGCTCCACTCTATCGCAGTTGTAGTGAATAATCCCTCCATTCATTCAGCTCACCTTTATATAGGGTCTCCAGCCGTTCAATGCGTTTCTCGTACATTAGCGAATATTCTGCCGAGAGGTATCTGGTATATTCGAGCAGCTTAATTAATGGAGCAGTGACTCACTTTCAAATGTTGATCATGCTTGGTGGACTCTCGTGGTTTCGAGTAAATTCATTTTGTTGATGTTCTTAATGGTTGTGAAAACAATTGCGACAGTAGCTCGCAGAATTATTTGTACATGTAACAATATGTACTATATTTATGTAAGGAAGGGCTAAATTTACGTGAAAAGAAAGCGAAAGCCAAACAATAACCGTCGAAGAATTGTCCAAGTATCGCTCCCGCTGCGATGTCTGAAGATGTGCAAGTTTCGTCACCTCTGCAATTGTTCAATACCTGAATTGCTTCGTTGATCCAATTTACCTTTCTTTTATCGTTTTTTGGCTTTCCTTAAGATAGTTGTTTTGCGGTTCCAGCGTGGATGCTGCGTTTTTGAAGAATCTTCTGTAATAATTTAGGAATCCTTGGTATCTGTGGAGTTCGATGATTGTATTTCAATATGATATTGACTTTTTGCGTTAATGGTTCAATCCAAGCCAAGGTGATCCGGTGTCCCAAGTATTCTATTCCAAGTTATCGGAATACACATTCGTCTGGATTGAGCTTTAGCTTGTTGGCTTCTAACCTACGAAATACTTGTTTGAGATGGTTTTCAAGCTCGTTGATCGTAGACGATGCGATGAGAATATCATCCAAGTAAACAAAAGCGAAATCAATTCCCCGGAGTACAGAATCTAGCTACCGTTGAAACGTTTGCGCGGCGTTTCGAAGTCCAAATGCCATCACGGGAAATTCGAAGAATCCGAATGGTGTTTTAACTGCTGTTTTTGCTATATCCTCGGCTGCTATTGGTAGTTGATGGTAGGCTTTCGTAAGATCAAGTATTGGGAATATTGTCTTGCCTGCCTAGTGCTTATGTCGTGTATGTTGGGCAACATGTAGCTATCTGTAATAGTTACGGCGCTGAGACGCCTAAAATTGCCACATGGTCGCCATTCCATGTTTTTTTTTTTGAAGAGTAGAAGGCTTGCGCAAGGACTACTCGATGGTCTGCAAATGCCTTTCTCCATCATAGATTCAAAGTATGTTTTTGCAAATTTATACTTGTCTGGGGTAGTTGTCTAAGGAGGTCTCTGATGGACAGGCCTTTCGTCAGCATGTGGTGGAATACCTCGTGTTTCATGTCACTTTGCACATGAACTGACGTTTTGGTTGCAGCTGCGCCAAAAATAAGCAAATAATGCCATTGAAATTTAACGCGTGTACGTGTAGTTTGGGTTTCATATCGACAAGTGTTCCATGCGGAATGTCCACAAGTAACCCGAACTGCTTTAGGTGATGCACACCTAAGATCGGTCTTGTTATTTTTGTAACATAAAATTCCCACCTAAACTGTCTTCTAAGTTAGAGGTCGAGCGTTAACAATTTCTTTCATTCTCGCGAGTGATCGTGAAGACAATAGAGACATGTTGATGGGCACAGAGGGTGAAGTAAATGGAGGTGTCCACCACGACGACTTGCATACTGGAGCTGTAGACTCCGGAAGACCGTTGCATAGTGATATTCAAGAGAAGGAAATTGAGTTACTTTGTTGGGAGAGTTCCCTTTTGAAGCGTGAGTTGGTCCTGCGGAGGTCCTCCTCCTCCACAACTTCATCGGTCGATGCTCTAGTGGCACCGCCAAGCCATGGTAGCTGCGAATCACCTGCGCTGAAGATTAACACAGCAGAACTGTCTACTTTAGAACCTCTGTTTGACCTGGCCACAGGATCTTATGGTGCAGCCAGGTGGCTTGAGTACCTAGATCGGCTGGCCGAACTGTTCTCGTGGAATGAGCGTACAATTCTTTTATACGCGTCATTACGTCTCGGTGACGCTGCAAGATATTGGCATCAATCTCGAACCAATATTACTACTTGGCCAGAATTTAAGAAGGAATCCGTGTGCAGTTTTCCTACCACTAAAAATGAATCTGACATACTTATGCAGATCATGCTTCACAAAAAGAAAAACGAAGAATGTATAGAAGAGTATTTCTATCACATTGCAGCAATGGCCAAAAGCATCAATCTCGCAGAGAGAGAAACGATGACTTATGTCATATCGGGCATGGAAGACAAGGGTATGATAAACATGCTAACCGCTGCCAATTGCGGGAATATGCAGCAACTGCTAGTTTTCATCAAAAAAGTCAATGCAATGAGGCAACAGGAAAGACATCGTCACAGGCTACTGAATCAAGGTAGTAACACCCTTCCCAAGAAAAGGAGCTATGAAACAGCCGACGGATCCACTCTACCGAAAAATCGACGCTATGCATTGCAGTGAAAAGAGAAGCAAGCCGCAGGGTGAATCAAATGCGGAAAATAAGGAGAAAAGTGAGTGTTTTAAGTGCAGTATAAAAGGGCATCGCTACCGAGACTGCCCACTCCGTATTACCAATTGTTTCAAATGTCATAAGCCGGGACATGTCGCAAAGAACTGTGATCAGATACAATGACAATATGACCCACTAATTTTAGTAGACGGAGTACAAATAAGGTGTTTTTAAGACTTAGGAAGTGCTTATTCTACGGTTCAGTATCAAATTATCGGAAACAATAAGTGGAATACAGTGCTTTGCAGTATCCAGTTAACTGGGTTTGGTGGAAGAGTAACGTGTGCAAGGGAAAAGATCATAAAAACCGTAAGTTTTCAAAACATTAGTTTCGAGATTGAACTTTTAGTGGTAGAAAATGGGGCCCAACCGGTTCCTATAATTCTTGGAGGCCCGATACACGCCTTTTAAAAACGTGGCAATGTTTTCAATTCTCAAAAGCCCCGCGAGCTATTTACCGCAAAGACCATAGTGCTTCAGATGACATTAGTGAAAAGTTATTAATAAAAACTAATTTGACAGAAGAGAAGAGACAAAAATTGTTTAGACTTGCTAATAATAAAAAAAATATGGCAGAGCTAGGTAAAACTAATCTCGTCAAAATGAGTATTAGACTGAAAACAGCGGAAGTTGTTAGGTATAAACCATATAAAGTACCAAACGGATTGCAAGAAGTTCTTCGGGCAAAGGTAGATGAACTACTCAAATTAGACATTATCAAAGAGTCTGATTCGGAATACGCGAATCCGGTTCTTCTCGTGAAAAAACAGGACGGTGATTATCGAATGTGTGTCGACTATCGAAAATTAAATTCAATTACGGTGCGCGAAATATTCCCCCTTCCGAACTTAAAAGAGACACTTAATTTGCTCGCGAATAAAAAGTTTTTCACATGCCTTGATCTAATGAGTGGATATCATCAAATTGCTGTCAGGGAAAATAGTCGTAAGTTCACTGCTTTCGTGACACCTGAAGGGCATTATGAATATAAGCGTGTTCCCTTTGGGCTTACGAGTTCTCCAGCCGTTTTCCTTAAATTGATGAAGAAAATTATGTACTCTATTCCATACGGGAAAGTAATTGTATACATGGATGACATTCTAATCCCAGCAGAGACGGTGGAAGAAAATTTCCAAATATTAGAAGTATTGCTTAACGCACTAAAGGAGGCAGGTGTTACCTTAAAATTGGAAAAGTGTTCATTTTTCAACACCGAATTAAAATTTTTGAGCCACGAAATCAACTCAAAAGGTATTCAACCGGGAACAAGTAAAATGGCTGCAATAAGTGAATATAAAAAACCAAGCTCGGTTAAAGAAGTCCGGCAATTTTTGGGACTGTGTAGCTATTTCCGACAATTCATCAGAGATTTCTCTAAGATCGCTCGACCATTAAATGGGCTGCTGAAGAAGGACATCGAATTTTACTGGGGAAAAGATCAACAAGAAGCACTTGAACTACTGAAGCAGAAGCTGACGAAACGACCCACCCTAGCTATATATGATGTGAACAAGCAACATCAAGTCCATACTGATGCAAGCTCTTGTGCAGTAGCCGGCATATTAACGCAAGTCGAAAATGATAAGTCATTACGACCTGTCTCTTACTTCCGCCGTTCAACCACCGATGCCGAATCACGATACCATAGCTTCGAGCTCAAAACACTAGCTGTCGTTGAAACATTAGAACGTTTTAAACATTATCTCATCAATAAAAAATTCGTGGTGGTCACCGATTGTTATTCACTGCGGATGACGCAGGACAAAAGAAACTTCAATCCACGCATTGCGATATGGTGGTTGAAGATAACTGAGTTTGACTTCGATATCGGATACAGACCAGGGTGTAGAATGTCACATGCTGATGCTTTGAGCAGGGCCCCGTCCGAAGAAGCACAAGAGCTCAAAACTGATGCAGAACAGATCATGTTGATTGGGATTCATGACGCAAATTGGATGCAACTTTGCAGTTTCAAGATAAACACCTTGCCGCAATAAAAAATAGTTTACAAAGTGGTGACAGAAAAAACGAGAACAACAAGCAGTTATTTCAAAACTTCATCCTACGTGGCGGGAAACTATTTCAAAAAACAGAGAATGGTGAACGACTTGTGATACCTAATGGATTACGGTGGCGTATTTTGAAGATGTCCCATGACGATATGGGACATTGCGGTATCAAAAAAACGATGGATAATGTGCAGAGACATTTTTGGTTCAGAAAATCAAAAAAATCAACAAGCAAATATTTAAAGTCTTGTGTGGAATGTCTATACAATAAAACAGGACTTGACGAAACAAACTACCAGATCCACATACCGGAACGACAGCCGATACCATTTTTTACGGTGCATGTGGATCATTTAGGTCCGTATCCGAAAAGTAAAGCTGGTAATATGTACCTCGTGGGGATAATCGATGCATTTACTAAGTTCATCATCCTTCAACCTGTAAAATCATCCAATGCAAGGGGTGTGATAAAAACCTTCAACAATGCAACGAAATTTTTTGGTATGCCTACAAGAATTGTATCTGATCGAGGGGCAGCATTCACATCTAACAATTTCAAGAAATTTTGTCAAAAAATGTTATCCATCATATCCTGAACGCCGTCCACACCCCGCGAGCAAATAGGCAAATCGAGAGATATTTCAGGACAGTGAAGGCTGCTATCGCATCTCTGACGAATGACTACGACGGGTGTGATTTGGACACGAACATTTGTAACATCCAGTGGGCGCTAAACAATTTGAAAAACAACACAACAAAGCAGACACCCAGTGAACTATTGATGGCGTTTTCTCCCCAAAATATCATGGGAAACAAATTAATATTAGCACTGCATGACGGGTAAGTATTCCAAACAAGTGATCATGCAGACGATGATGAAGAAGACAATGTTGTTTTATCCGAACTAAAGGGAAGGTTAAAACAACGGGTGGCCAGTACCACTGAAACGAAAGAAATGACGAACAGACGAGCTGAAGCTATTCACAATACTGTTGAAAGCCAACGGAAACATGCTGAACAATTCAACGCATCGAATAGAACATCGAGGATGTATACAATTGGTGACTTGGTGTTAATCCGCTCCGAGGCATCTGCAACAGGTGAGCCCCGGAAAACAAAGCCTCGTTTCAAACGTCCTTATCAAGTAAGAGAAGTACTTGGCAACGATCGTTACCGAATCAGTGATCCAGACTCTATTCGGAATGTGTTAAGAGCGAAAGGATAACAGCAAGTAAGTCTTGTCCGGACAAGGAGTGCATCACCAAGTTGACGGGTTCGAATGAGTTAGTCGAAGTGTAGTAAGATTTAGCAGTGGAATATTATTATTGAGAAGATTTTAACAAGTATAAGACTCCTTCGAAAATCAATAACCCGCATTCTCTTCCTGATGCAGAATTGTCAGGAGTTTATTATGAATCTAAGTTCAAATATTTCAGTATATCATCCAACAAAGCTTCATTTCTTTACCAACCACATTCTTAATTGCACGGTAAGCCACCAGTATACTGGTGGTCAAACGAGATCGCCGAATAAAGAAGCGAGTGTCACAAACTTCGGCGAAAGGCCCAGCGGGCGCGAACACGGGAGCAGCATACAGGTCCGGCAGGAAATATCTTCGACGGCTTATTAACAAGAGCAAGGCCGATTGCTGGCAAGACCTCGTGGACGATGTAAATAGGGATCCGTGGGGCCTTGGCTACAAGCTGGTCATGGGGAAACTTGGTGCCCTACGGAAGCCTTGTATATATGACGCGGAAAAGATGGACGCGATAGTGCGGGGGCTCTTCCCCGCCTATCCCGTCCGTGTTGACGGTGTCCATGGTGAAACAGCAGTCGAGTGCCCACTCTTCACACAGCTGGAACTAGAGGAGGCAGTCCTCTCCCTGAAAGCGAGGAAGGCTCCAGGTCTAGATGGTGTTCCAGCTGAGGTTTTGCAGTTCGTCTATCACCATTGTCCTGACTTGCTGCTCAGTACATTCAACGCTTGCCTACGGGACGGGGTTTTCCCGGTACGATGGAAGGTGGCGAGGCTCGTGCTGGTTAGGAAGGTGAAGGGAGATCCCGAATCGCCGTCTGCATACCGCCCGTTATGCATGCTAGACACGGCTGGGAAAGTGCTAGAGAAACTCATCAAGGGAAGACTCACTGACGCGATTCGTGCTGCTGGGGACCTATCTCCTCGGCAGTACGGCTTTAGAGCAGGACGTTCTACCATTGATGCGATTGCAGAGGTGGTGAACGCGGTCCGAAAGGCAGAGGCATATAGTCGCACCAAGCGACGGTTCGTCCTGTTGGTGACACTCGACGTCAGGAATGCCTTCAACTCCGCCAGATGGGTGGATATTCTGGACACGCTGGAAAACTCTTTTCAGAATATCTAATGCGGCTTTTGAGGAACTACCTAAAGGACCGAAGCCTGCTCTACGACACGACACAGGGCCAACGGAGGATGGAAATTGCATCGGGTGTTGCCCAGGGATCTATCCTTGGTCCGGACCTGTGGAACGTGTCTTACGACGGGCTACTGAGACTTGAGATGCCAGATGAGTCGCGCTTGGTCGGCTATGCGGATGATGTTGCGGTTCTGGTCGCCGGACGCACCGTTGAACAAGCGCAACTTAGGCTAGATATGCTAATGCGCCGAGTGAGGGACTGGATGACTGCTCGCGGGCTCAGTTTAGCACTGGAAAAAACCGAAGTGGTCATCTTGACAAAAAAGAGAATCCCTAGAGTAAGGATGATCAGAGATATACAAATCGAATCGAAGCCTGCGGTGAAGTACCTGGGGCTACTGATCGACTCGAAGATGAGTTTCTCTGAGCAAATCAGGGCAACGGCTGAGAAGGCTGCTTCGAAAATATCGCCTCTGAGTCGACTTATGGCCAACGTAGGGGGACCCAGCCCATCAAGGAGACGCCTCTTGATGAGTGCTGTAGGGTCAGTGCTACTGTGTGGAGCAGAGGTGTGGGGCGACGCTCTCAGCAAGGAGGTATACCGAAAACGATTGGCACAGGTACAGAGAAGAGGAGCACTGAGAATTGCATCTTCGTATCCAACAGTCTCTGACTCGGCGGTGAGAGTGATTGCAGGCGTGATACCTGTCACCCTCCTTGCTAGAGAGCGCCGCGCCATGTACCTGCGCCGAAACAAGGATGCGAGGGAGATAGTTGTCCGCGAGAAGAGACAACGCTCGCTCAACGATTGGCAGCAGTCTTGGAGGAATTGCATGAAGGGAAGGTGGACTGGGCGCCTCATCCCGGATGTGAGACCGTGGCTAAATCGAAGGCATGGTGAGACTGACTTCTATCTGACCCAGCTTTTGAGCGGGCACGGGTGTTTTCAGTCTTACCTGCACAAGATCGGTAAGTCATGGTCTGCCGATTGTCGGTTTTGCCCAGGAGAGGAGGACAATGCCTGTCACACATTTTTCCCATGTACAAAATGGGCCAGGCTGCGAAGGGAACTCTACAGGGAGACGGGAGAGCTCACCCCGGATAATATAGTTGCGGTGATGCTCGAATCAGTTGACAAATGGAACCAGGTGGCACATTATGCTCGGGCAGTCCTAAAAGATAAAAGGGACTCGCAGCAGCCGGAGGTGCTGGGGCTGGGGGATCGCTCTTCTGGCATTTCCTCTTCCCCTCTCCCCTCCCGCTAGGAAAGGGACTCCCCAGCTTGAAGGCGCCCCACGGCGTAACAAAACGAGACCTGGCCCGAAGTAATGTGTCAAACGGTTCCAGGCTAGGCTCTCAGATTGACAGGGGAGGTGTTTAGTGGGTAGTCCAAGGGTATCCTCCATGGGAGTCCCACACTGCCAGACTCGGCGGGCGTAAATGCCTTCACCTCCCTACCACAAAAAAAAAAAGTTCAAATATTTCAGTATATCATCCAACAAAGCTTCATTTCTTTACTAACCACCGTCTTAATTGCTATTTTATATGCATATAAAAATAATTCACTTAATGCTACATCCTGCCCAAGCCTAACAAACGCACAACACCAACACTTACTTCATTACTAAGCTTTTCATGTCATACCATTTTACGATGAATATAGTCGTAAAACAGGAGGAATCAGGAACTTTATATCACACACACACAATGCACGTAGTGGTTGGTCATACCAAATATATAATTATTACGGTGAGTTTAGGCGGTAAACATGACATCTTTTGGTATATTTTATAACCACGTTATTTAATTTAGTACCAGATATTCAAGGATATTTAAAACATTCTCAATAAAATACCAGTTTACGCTAGGTATGATCGTTGCTTATTTTCATTCATTTTATCTACTCAGCATCTGTGGATTTAAAAACAATTGAAATGTAGGGAAATTTGCATATTATAATGAAAATTTTGTGTCAAGCTGTTTAAGCAGTAAAATAAAGTTGAAAAGCTCCTCTTTAAATTTAGCACATGATGCTATAAATACTTAAAACCACCCACATGTTGGACTCATCCTTATTATCAGTCATCTGCCGGATGAATATCCTCCAGATCTATCTACAGAACAAAGAAAAGTGCAAAGATAACAGACAACAATAGTTGGTTTGCATTCATTTTATATAGAATTTCACGCTCTACGAACTGAACAGCATTCATGGTAAATTATTTTGCATCCTTGCAGTCTGATGGAATGTCTGTATTTCGTACAAACAAATAACACAAGGACAAATATGTACGTAAAGCTTTTGGTTGTTTGGCAAAATGAACTGCTATCGGACAAGGATAAAAAGAACTACAAACATTCCATCAGGGCAGATACGGGGGACAACACATATCCCACATTGCTAGAATTAACGTCGCATTCATGTTCGCTTCCTTATTTGATCAAATGTTTGTTTGCTCTTCCTTTTCAGTTGTGGACACCGATGAACATCATCCTATTCAATTTGGTTTGCTCCGATTTATGTGTATCCATGCTAGGTAATCCGCTAACGTTAACGGCTGCAATATCACATGGTTGGATATTCGGCAAGAAAATGTGTATAGCATATGGATTTTTTATGGCTTTACTTGGTAAGGATGTGAATTGGTCATACTAAGTAATGTTTATGATTTTATATTCGGTGTATTTTCTTGGTACATTTAATAATAAATGGTTTGGTTGTTTTATTAGATGGGATGAGTGTAAGGATTGCTGGATAATAAGGAAACGTGACCTAGGCCAGATAAAGATGTAAACTTAGTTAGATGTGTGCTTGGACTGGGAATAGCTAGTTTAATCTTTTTTATGAGATACAAGGTTTTTCTTGGGGCAGGGGGACGAAGGCTGCTTATGGCCTGAATTCAGGACTCCCAAACGTACAATACTCTTGGACTACGTACTAAATACCTCCCCTGTCAATCCGAGAACCTAGGCTGGAGCCGTTTGGCACATTAATTCGCACAAAAAAATGCTCACCAATTCTTCCTGAAGCGAACATGTTCAGCAGGTATAATTTCTTATAGGAGAAATATTTCCCCTGAACAATTTACGAGTATTTTATTAAATATTTCTTACAAACATTGAATTCACATGCTTTATATATAGTATATCTATAGCAACTATTGCACTATATTGAAATTTACATATATAAGTATGTAGTAATCGAGCAGTCGCCTAAGCAAACTGCTTGAAAACCTTTATAACACTTATCCGAAATTTCAATTCCAGTTTTGGAAAATTTAATTATTTTAATTCATAGTCATAAATCATAAAATATTTGTTTTTATTTTATTAAATATAAATTTTATATCAATTTTTTTTCTATAATAAATTTTTCTGAATAATTATATTCTTTATGATATTTATCTTTTTCATTATGATATTGTCGCGTGTTATTGGTTCGCGGCCTATAATTTTAACGTTCCGGGAAAGTGAAAACGCAATGTCTTTTAATTTAAGTTAAAAGAGTTTATTTAATTAAATAAAATGCACAATAATCGGTCAACACTTTCACTAATTTTAATTTTCACTATTAAGATTCTAACACTTGTCCATAAATTTATTATCGGAATTGTCTTCTAAATCACTTCACTATTGCGAAAATCACTTCCCACATACTATCGCAGTTCTTATCGCGGTTGAATGAATGATCCCCCCATTCATTCAGCTCGCCTTTATATAGGGTCTCTACCTATTCACCCATTTCTCGTACGTTGGCGAATGTTCTACCGAGAGGTACCTGGTAGATTCGAGCAAATTAATGAATGGAGTGACGTCACTTGCATATGTTGATCATGCTTGTTGGGTTCTCGTGGGTTCGAGTAAATTCATTTGTTGACGTTCTTAATGATTATGAAAACAATTGCGACAGCAGCTCGCAGAATTATTTGTACATGTAATTATTTGTACATGTAACACTGTCCCCACCTCAGTTCTTTTCGCCCCGAAAAGACGTGTCGCTATTTGTAGTCAATTCTCCCTGGGTGTAATATGGGGCAAGACGGTCCAGATGCACGATTTTCATTTTAGCTCTCGGCTTACGATGCTCCTGTATTCGGTATACGACGTCGTTGATTCGCTTTGTAACTCGGTATGGTCCCTCCCAATTATGTTGCAACTTTGGAGACCTACCCTTTCGCCGGTGCGGGTTATAAAGCCACACCAAGTCATCTTGCTGGAAGCCAGTAGAATTAGCCTTTAGATCATACCTGTTCTTCATGCGGTCAGTAGCCGATTCGAGGTGTTTTCGCACTGTGCGATGTATCTGGTTCAACCGTTGTCTTAGATCACTTGCGTACTCCGAGACCGTTTGGGGTTTCTCAGGGGGTGTTCCGAACTTTATATCGGCTGGCAAACGAATAGTCTTTCCAAAAATGACTTTGGCTGGGGCTTGGCCCGTCGATGCATGTTCGGCAGCTCTGTACGCCATCAAAAGTAGTGGGATATGTCGGTCCCAGCCCCTTTGGGTCTCGTCAACCATCTTGGCCAGATGTTTATTGAGCGTGCCGTTGAACCGTTCGACCATTCCGTCATATTGGGGATGCAGCGGTGTTGTCCTCGTTTTCCATATTCCCAGTAGTTCACACATTTTGCTAAAAACTAGTGACTCAAAGTTTCGGCCTTGATCTGAATGTAATTCGCAAGGTACGCCGTACCTACTGACCCAATTTAACACTAGCTGTTCAGCTACAGTAGTTGCTTCCTGGTTGGGAATGGGGTAGACCTCGGGCCACTTGCTGAAATAATCGGCTACAACCAGCGTATATCGATTTCCCCAATCGGATTCAGGAAAGGGTCCTGCGATGTCAACAGCAATCCTTTCGAATGGCACGCCTACGTTATAGGTTTGCATTTGTTCTCTCAGTCGTCGCTTTGGGCCTTTGACGGAAGCGCAAATTGTGCACCTGCGACACCAGTCCTCTACGTCTTCTCGAGCGTGGAGCCAGTAGAACCTTTCCCGCAATTTCGCTAAGGTCTTGTTAACACCAAGGTGGCCTCCCGAGGATCCTTCATGCATTTCCTTAACCACATCGTGGATTGGGCTTTTGGGAAGTGAAGTTTGCATCCTATAGGAGCTACCATCCGCCGTTTCCCATTTCCGCTGGAGTACGCCACCCTCCACCTGAAGGGAGTTCCATTGTGCCCAATAGCTTTTCAGGGTTGCGCCATGCATTGAAACGTCTTTCCACTCAGGTCGCCCAGTCGTCCCCTTCCATACGAGCAATGGTCCGATGTCTTCATCGGCTAACTGGGCGTTTCGAATCTCCTCCGATGACCAACCTTCATCGAATTCCGCCGTTATCAATCGCAGATCAACGAGCGGTTCCTTTTCCTCAATCCGTCGGCAATGCTTGCAGTTAGCTGGACATGGACGGCGGGGTAGGGCGTCAGCATTTCCATGAACTCCGCCCTTCCGATGAACAATTTCGTAGTCGTATGACTGCAATCTTTCGATCCATCTCGCAACTTGTCCCTCGGGGTTTTTGAAGTTGAGCAACCATCTCAGTGATGCATGGTCCGTTCAAAGAACAAATTTCTGGCCATATAGATACTTGTGGAACTGCTTGGTGGCCTTTATTATAGCCAATAGCTCCTTCCTGGTCACGCAGTAATTCCTATCACTTTTTGAGAGAACTCGACTGTAATAAGAGAGGACTCTTTCTTCGCCATTGATCTGCTGGGAGAGTATAGCTCCAATACCGCCGTTGCTTGCATCGGTGTCAACTACAAACATTTTTCCGGGTTTCGGATACGCCAGCACGGGTGTTTCACACAGCTTTTCTTTCAGGGTCTCAAAGGCTGTCTGGCATTGTTCATTCCAGACATACGGACGATTTTTCTCGGTTAGCTGATGGAGACACTTAGCTATTTTGGCAAAGTCTTTGACGAATCTTCGATAGTAGGTCGCCAGACCCAGAAAACTTCGTAGTTGGCGCTTGTTGTTTGGTGTTGGCCAGCTTTTCACGGCTTCAATTTTCTCAGGGTCTGTTTTGACCCCTTTTGCTGATACGACGTGTCCCAGGTATTTTACTTCATCTGCGAAAAGAGTACACTTGTCGGGACTAAGTTTCAAATTTGCCAGTCGCAGTCGGGAGAAAACCTCTTCTAAATTCCGCACATGCTCTTCGAACGTTCTACCGATGACGATGATGTCATCTAGGTATACCAAGCAGGTTTTCCAGGTTAGACCACGTAGCACATATTCCATCAACCGTTCGAAAGTGACTGGAGCATTGCAAAGCCCAAACGGCATCACCACAAATTGCCACAATCCGGTCCCAACTGAAAATGCAGTCTTCTCTCGGTCCTTCTTGTCGATTTCTACCTGCCAGTAACCACTCTTGAGATCGAGTGTAGAAAACCATTTTGCGTCGGCTAAAGTGTCCATGATGTCATCGATGCGTGGGAGTGGGTAACTATCTTTCTTAGTGACGTCGTTAAGCTGCCTATAGTCGACACAAAAGCGAGTGCTACCATCCTTTTTCTTTACTAGAACTACAGGCGCGGCCCATGGACTGACAGAAGGTTCAATAACGCCTTGTTTTTCCATGTCTGAGATCAGCGCGCTCACTTCTCCTTGTTTGGCTATAGGGAGACGTCTCGGTGCTTGTCGAATCGGCTTGCCTCCCTGTGTATCTATGACGTGAGTTACCAGACTCGTTCGGCCTTGGTCATCCGGGCTTGTTGAGAAGATGTCACTGTACTTGGTGACCAGATCAGAGGCTCGTTTGAATAGCTGCACTGGCAATTTGACTTGCTTCAATATTGCAGACGTGGATTCCCGGGCTTTGCCTGCGTCTTGCCTCCTTTTCCAATGATGGTCGTGAGTAGCTTCCAAAGAGGTGATGGTGGAAACAGGCTGGCAGCTGCCGATGACTTCTCCCGCTTTGATGCTCGTGGTTGAATCTGCGGTGTTAAGGACTCTAACCGGCACATATCCGTTCCTTAAAGATCTTACAAGGCTTCATCCTACAATCAAACTGCGCAATGCGGACGTCTTCGTTGGCTCTATCAGATAAGATCGGTGGTCTCCAGAATCACCATCAAGCTTGGCCCATACAATGCTTTCGGAAGAATTCGGTACATCAGTGTCAGTACATACCACTACATTCATCTTGGGAATTTGGACGCTGGGATCCTGCATCAGTACTTCGACATTCTGCCATTTCAATGCACGTTTGCCCAAATCCAACGTGATTCCATGTGGTCGCAGAAAATCCATTCCGAGAATGCAGTCATCCATAATGTTCGCAATCAGAAAATTGTGTCAGAACACAAGGTCTCCCAACTGTATCCGGAGGTTGACCTCTCCATGAACAGGTGCAGTTTCTCCCGTAGCTGTCCGTAGTGAGAAAATTCTGCCCTTGTGAAGTTGTTGCTGTCTAACTAGGTCTGGTCGGATAATCGATCGGGTTGCACCAGTGTCGATTGTTATGGTGCAGTGTTCTCCGTCAACTTGACCCGGAAGGCATAAGTCCGCTTCTCCACGATGTAGTCTTGACACGATGATGGTGGTGCTGGGGACGTCGATCCTCCTAGCCAACCTCTGCCCCACGAAGTTGGCTCTTACATGTTTCCCGACCCCTCTGTTTGAAGGGCTTCCATTCTGGGCTCCTGACTCGATCTGGATCTCCTCCTAGCTGCACACCCTGGACAATAGCTCGGTTTTCTTCGCTTCTTGCAGTCTCTTTACAGGTGCCCCTTCTCTCCGCAATTCCAGCATCTAGGCGCACCATTTACATGCGGGTCTCGCTCAATTTCCACGCGCTCACACCTGCACTCGTCTGTCACTACCTCACGAACCCGGGCAGTGGTACGAGTCACATTTTTCGCTGCCTCAAAGTTCAGACTATAAGCCAGTGCGTCCTTAACCGTTTGCTTTTGAGCTAAACGCACGGCTTGTTGCAATTCCGGGTCCTTTAGTGCGCTGATGAATGCTTCTGTCGCTGCATCATCTCGATGTTCTGGGTCGTAGGCTGAGTGAGCCAAAAGTGTCAGTCGCTCAATGTCTTGGGCACGCTGCTGTAGGGTTTCACCCGACTTCTGCATCCGATACCGTAGCTGTGACCGATAAATCTGCTTCAGATGATCGTCTCCATAACGCATGTCGAGCGCATTCATTATAGCATTCGAGTTTGAGTGCAATTCAACGAGGATCGTCTGCAACAGCTCGGCAGCTGGGCCTCTTAGAGCAAAAATCAACGCAGTTGCTCGTTCCTGCTCATTCCAGTGATTTATGCGAGCGGCTGCTTCAAACTGGGTTTTGTAAACAGTCCAGACCGTTTGCCCATCGAATATTGGTGCTTGCACATTTCTAGATGAGCTTTGCGCTGCGGTTATAATTGGGGCTGGTGAGGCGGTTACTACTGCCTTCGCTGCTTCCAAGTCCTTTTTCACTTTTTCCATCTCAAGGTTGACCTGGCTGATCTCAAGGTTAATTCTCTCCTCGACCTGGTATACCTTCTCCTCGACGCATTTAATTTGGCTGTTGAGACTACTGAGCTCCGCTTTTATTTCGGTTGACTGTTTTTCCAGCCTCTGTGCGATGTCTGCCTTGATTTCGAATGCTTGTTGGTTTAGCTGCGCTGATTGTTCACTTAGCTTCGCTGATTGTTCATTTAGCTTCACAGTTAAATTGGATGACTGTTGTCGCTGCTCTTGCTGCATCAGCATCAACATTTGCATCAGCGCATTTTCTGGTTCCTTTGGTTTTGGTGTTTCGGCTTCACCACCTTCTGCGCCTCTTTCTGCAGCTGAGAGCTCATCCGAATCCAGATTCACGCCTTCCGACTCGATCGCATCACGCAAGCGTGCAATCAGTATAGCCTTTGTATCTTGTGTAGCCAGATTTCGTTGTTCCAACTCCTCTTTGAGCTCCGATATGCTCAATTCATTAATTTTTAAGTTTAAGCTTCGTGGCATTTTGAATGTTTCTTTAAATTTTACTATTGTGCACTATAAAAATGTTGAAATTTTCACTTTCAAAATTTTTCTTTCGCACTTCTTGACACCACTGTCGCGTGTTATTGGTTCGCGGCCTATAATTTTAACGTTCCGGGAAAGTGAAAACGCAATGTCTTTTAATTTAAGTTAAAAGAGTTTATTTAATTAAATAAAATGCACAATAATCGGCCAACACTTTCACTAATTTTAATTTTCACTATTAAGATTCTAACCCTTGTCCATAAATTTATTATCGCAATTGTCTTCTAAATCACTTCACTATTACGAAAATCACTTCCCACATACTATCGCAGTTCTTACCGCGGTTGAATGAATGATCCCCCCATTCATTCAGCTCGCCTTTATATAGGGTCTCTACCTATTCACCCATTTCTCGTACGTTGGCGAATGTTCTACCGAGAGGTACCTGGTAGATTCGAGCAAATTAATGAATGGAGTGACGTCACTTGCAGATGTTGATCATGCTTGTTGGGTTCTCGTGGGTTCGAGTAAATTCATTAGTTGACGTTCTTAATGATTATGAAAACAATTGCGACAGCAGCTCGCAGAATTATTTGTACATGTAATTATTTGTACATGTGACAATATTTATCTTTTTCATTATTTTTTAAATTTTTCTATTTTATTATTTTTCATTAATTTAAAAATCTAAATCAGCAATTGAAATTTGGACACGGCAACCTCTTTACAACGCAGCTTATTTACAAATTGCACTTCCGTATTGCAATCTAGAGTGGATGTAAGGCTCGTCAACTACCGGTGCGACTAGTTGTATTGAATTAAGGTATATGTGAGTGTCCGTAAAGGACTGCAGCGATGGTCTGTTGCCTTGACGAAAGAGGATGTTGAGATACGCAGAGATTGGCCTTGTCTGGGGATGCGTGAATGCGCTGGAGGCTAGCATTGCGGTGTCGTGGGGTGGGGTTTTCCCGCCTAGCACAAGGACCCACTACAAAAGAATTTTGCATTCACGAATTAAACATGTTAACATGCCGATCGACTGGCCGAGGTAACCTACTAAGGGCTAGAAAATTGCTGCTGCTTCGTCGTTACCGATGATTTTTATGGCCCACAAATAAGAGTGAGGCATCCCGGTGGAAGCGGTGCCAGCTCGCACCCTCAAACGTAGACGTGGCCATGTTTTTCGCATTTGAGTGAAAAACTCATACAAACATAATTCGCATGACTCTTTCCCTCAAATGAGGGAAACAAACGTAACCGATTTATACCATAGTGTTATGCAATGGAATCACATAACCCTATGTCATAAAAGGCCACTCTACCCGACAAGAGCTCCTGTTAAGCAAAAAAAAGGGAAGAGCACTCCCGATGGTTGGCTCATGTTAGCGGAGGAGCCTACCATCGTTGCGGGTCGAAAAAAAAGGGAAAGACTGAAATTACCAATTTAAATCTCATTTTTTGTTCATTGCCGAATCATATCATATTTAAAAATATATAACAAAATATTTCGGGTAAATAAATTTACATATTTACATTATAAATGCCTAAAGTAAGACGTCGATAAGGTTCTAGCATAATATAACAAAGAGTAGGCTATGTTATTTTCAACTGAATTTGTTTATTATGACTATTATTAAGAAAGATAAGTTGGATAGCGTAAATTATTGAATTTCAAAATAGAAGACAAATAAAATGATAGGATTTAAAAGGGTCTATCAATATGCTTTAAGTTTCATCCTATTTAAAACACAGTTTTGTTGGTTTCAGTTGATATTGTGATATTCAGAAAAATAAGAGGCAGATAATTAATAGGCACGAATATTAATCTGGACTTACAAAAATACTGTGCTCATATAACGCATTTTTATTAAAAACCAATAGTGTCAATTGTGCAAATCAAATAGCTACAGAGGTTGTACAATTACTTTTTATTTATTTATTCACAATTATCACACTTTCACCGCCTCTTGTTCTTGTGTTTTCGGTCTTTGCGTATAGACGTCTTTTAAATCGCTCCTGTCAAAAGTTTTCAAAAATTAAATTAATTTTTTAAAAACGTTAGTCCGAAGATAATTTTTATCGGAAAAAATCTTATATTGTCGAAGTAATCGACTCAAGAAATTTCTATCGAATATTTTTTACTTCGATTGGTAACGAAAAACAAATTCACAAAGAAAATTTCGCCGCTGGTATGGAGGAGCCCGACGGCTTCCCACCGTTGGGGCAACCTGGGGAAACGACGAATACGAAACTGGCGACAATCACTAAAAGAAAACATAACGAAGAAAACTCCGTAGATGGAGGGTGCAAGCTGCAAATAATAGCGGATAATCAACAAATTGCCAAATTGCAGAAAGAAAATGATGAACTAAGGCAAGAGATACAGTCTCTCAAGGATCTTTTCAAGCAAGGGATGACGCAGCCACAAAATCAATGGCAACAGGTAACAAAGCCGTAGAAAAGTGCAAAGCAAGTAAATCCAGAGGAAGTTCTAAGTGCTGGTGGCACCCACGAGAGCCAAAATTATTTTGCAGTGCTGGAGGGATTAACCGAAGATATGGAAATCAAAGAAAACATCAGAGGTAATTTTAATCAAGATAATGACGTTAATTTCATTCAATATTCAAAGAACAAAAATAAGGAGAAAAAACCAGCCCGCAGTTCTGCTGGTTCCTCTGAAAAAGCTTCCAACAAGACAGAAAACGTTCCGCCAATCAACGTGTTCGGACAAACCGGGAAAGATATGGTTCGGCTCTTGGCAGCCGCAAATAAACTGGCCAATTTCGAAATCAAAAGAGTTAATGCCGAAAAATTAACTTTAAGGACGAAATCACTGGTTGATTTCAAGTCAGCCAAAGATGCGCTGATTTCTGGGGAGGTTCCACACTTCACCTATACCCCAAAAAGTGAAAAGAATCAGACCTTCTTGTTGAAGGGTTTGGACAGCGGAGAGGATACGGTCGATCTTCTTTAGGTGCTCAAGGAGGCTGCACCAGATATTGATTTTGTTTCAGTCAAAGCCTTTGCGACAAGAAGGTCGACCATAGAAAGGAAGAATTTACCACTTTACCTGGTACAAATTGCAAATAAGAGCAGTCCAAGTGCCCTTCAACAAATAAGGTACTTGAATTTCAGAGTGGTGAGGTGGGAACGCCTCCAGAAAAGAGAAGTCAACCAGTGTTACCGGTGTCAAAGATTTGGACATTCGGCTGCCAATTGTGCCATGCACTATCGTTGCGTTAAATGCAAAGACGTTCATGCTCCCGGTGAGTGCAAATTGGCTCAGACGGAGCCTAAAGAAAAATTATACTGCGTTAACTGCGGTGTTTTTGGTCACCCAGCATCATATCGAGGATGCTCCCGATATCAAGATGCAAAAGTTAAATTTGCTCCAAAGCAAACACAAGTACACCGTAATATCATACCTTCCGACTTCGTCAAGCCCGGAGTATCATTTGCACTCGCCGCTAGAGGACCAGCAGAAAATGCTGAAAATAATGTAAATAATGTAAGTAGCAATAATGAGCTGCTTCTCAAAATTTACCAGCAACTTAATTCTTTATCGGAGAGAATCGACAAACAAGATTCAAAAATTAACTTTGCTTTTCAGCGTTTAGGTCTTTCAAATGCCTAATCATAACTTGTCATCCAGTCATATTCCCATGGATATGCTTTGCTTCATATCGATCAACGTCAACTCTATCGTTGCTATACATCGACGTGATTATCTCCTTGAATTTGTTGTTAAGCAAAAGCCTGACATCATACTTCTCACTGAAACCCACCTCAATTCATGGCATTCCATGGAATTCAAAGATTTTGCATTCGTAAGAAACGATAGGGTAATAGGTGATGGGGGAGGTGGCACCGGGATATTGGTTAGAAGACCCTATTGTTTCCAAAATATTGAAAAAGTCGAATTCAAAAACTTTGAATTTCTTGAAGTGTCCGTCATCAAAATTTCACTGCCAGGGTGGGATAACCTCTTCGTTATCTCTGCCTATGCAACTGGTCAAAATGTTCTCAAGTTCAAGGAGGAACTCAATTCCTTGTTTGAAATACTCGAATTGAACTGGCTGCATAGTTTTTATATTTTTGCCGGTGACCTGAATGCCAAGCATACATCATGGCTAAACGCCACCAATAATCCAAGAGGTGTATTCCTGAAATCATGGATAACAGAGAACCAAATTGAATACAAGTGCAACCTATATGGGTCGGAGTTCCCAACATACCCTAGGACAAATTCATATTTGGACCTCTGCATTGCTGACGCAAGACTTGAATTCAGCTTTAATAGTCCTCAACGGAAACTGCAAGTGCTTCCTTACGATAGCGACCATAACGCAATCGTAATGGAAATCAATCATCAAAGGGATGATTTCTTCCTCATTACAGTTCAACATGAAAACCATCGGTTGAATTTCAAAAAAACAGACTGGGGAAGTTTCAAAAGAAGTTTAATCGGGAGAACCAGAAGCAATGTCCTCCTTCTGATGATGGCAACGCTTGCTCAATGGTTCCTAATAACAGAAATCTAACTGACGATGAAATAGATCTCTATTTGTCGAAGTTAGAGAAGCTGACGTTGGAAACGATTGAGAAAGTAGTTCCCAAGATTAAACATCGAAACAATATGGAAGGATATGAAACACCAACCATCACAAGGTTGAAAAGATTGAAAAGCCTTCTTCTCACACGCGTCAACAATATTTATCGACGATTTTTGGTCTACAACCATCCCTCGTTGGCTTTGTTGAAATTACACCTGAAGAATGTCCGGAACTTAATCCGTTCATACTTCAGGAGTGAGGTCAGCAATCAATGGGCGGAAAAACTGAGGGGTATTAGTCCACAGGACCCAGATGGCGTTTTTGCAAAAGTGAATAGCTTATTCCGCAGGAAGTCTCGAGTGAAGGTATCGAATCTTGAAGTCACTAGTGATGAGATAAATCTTCTCGATAGAGCTGGTATCGAAATTGATAGTACGACTCCGGATAGAAATGGAAACAGGATTATATGTGATGGATTGCAGAAACTTGCCCTGATTGGAACACATTTAGAATTGGTTCATTTGCCAAACCCAGAGAGAAGGAATGAAATATTTTCGGAGGTCGTTGAAGCGAAAAATTCCGACTTCAAATCAAGCCTGAACGGCCAATCAATTCTTCATTTCGATGAAACATTCACATCTGACCTCATACCGAGCTTGAATCTTATTGATTGTTTTGTCAGCTATGAAGACTTGTGTTTCATATTTCGCAGAATAAACAACAAAAAATCATGTGGTACTGACGGTATTCCAAATATAGTTCTCCGACATTTGCCTGAGGTTGCTATTAGGAATTATTGCATATTGTTCAACAACATGTTGAACAATTCATATTTCCCAAATGAGTGGAAAAAGGCTAATGTATTTCCGATCTTAAAGAAAGGAAAAGAATCTTCATGCCCTAAAAGCTATCGCCCAATCGGCTTGCTGCCTAACATCAGCAAGGTGTTTGAAGTGATACTCAACAGAGCATTAAACGCCCACATTGAGAAATATGAGTTGATGCCAAATTGCCAATTTGGTTTTCGTGCCAGGCATTCGACCATACATGCGATAATGAAAGTAACCTCAGACATCTGTTGGAAGCTAAACAACAAAGAATGTGTTGGAGCATGTCCCATTGATATGGAGAAAGCCTTCAATACGGTGTGGTTAGATGGACTAGTTTTCAAACTTCTTCAGGACAGGTTCCCCAGACACCTTGTCGCCATGATGTGTAATATGTTATACGGGAAATCATTTGTTGTAACTGATGCTACAATAGTTCAGAGCAATCTTCAAAAAATGTTTAATGATGTGCAGCTCTACACCGACAATTGGCGAATGAAAATCAATGCGCAGAAGTGCGAAACAATCTTGTTTCGGACAACGCTGCAGGGGGCCAGTCAAGACCTGAAACGTAATTGGAAGGATTTCCACATTATGGCTGGTGAGGGTAGTTCAGAACGGGTTCCACATAAATCCTGTGTTCGATACCTCGGTGTTCATCTCGATCAGTATCTGTACTACCCTTCGGCGACTCTTTCATTCCAGATACATTGATCAAAAAGTCAAAGTTATTTGTTACAAGACCCTGGTTAGGCCAGTTTTGACATACGGATGCCAGATCTGGTACAACCAGAGCGCTAGTACAATGAAAAGCTTAAGAATTTTCGAAAGGAAATGTCTTCGTGCATGTACTGGTTTGTACAGAAAGCCTGAGACGGATTGGAAGCACTATATATCGAATAGAAAAATTTATCAAACCGCTCAAGTGACAAGAGTCGATATCTTCATATTGAAACTTCTTCGGAATCATATCGCAAGTCTGTAACTGTGAGTGAAAACCCTTGGATTTCACAGCCGTTCCACCCTGCGGACGGATATATTGTGACTTGCCTCGCTACTGGCTTCATTCCTCCAGAAGCATTAGTGTATTTGGACATGAATCGATGTGTTTTTGATTCTGACGGCGTCCCATTCATATATCACATATATCGACGGGCCACCGATAAGAAGATAAAATATCCTCCGAATCTGAGTTCACAAGACCAACAATTCCAATGAAGATACTCATTTGCTAGATTTGTTGAGGCTGGTCGAGATGAGATGGAGCAATCTAGGTATTGGTAGCTGAATGACAATGTCTAAATTATTCGTGTTTATTTTCTGTTTTTGTGCCTTTTCTCGTTACTTAGTTTTTTAGATTCATCTCATTATTGCTACATCTAGTGTTGTTGTTTATTTGTATTATAAATTAGGTATAGGTTTCAATATAAGGTAACGTTTTTTTTTTGTTTGATTCAACTTATTTAGAATTAGGGTGTAACATATTAGGTATAGGATATAAGTTCATTGTTGTGTTAGTAATATAAGTAATTTTTGAATAATGCTGGTTGGTTTTTTCTCCTTTTTCCAATTGAATCAAAAAATATGTAATAACCTTAATTAATTTAAATTTGCTAGTGTATTTTTTTTCATTAAATTAAATGTGATAACGTATAAATTTAGAGAGCCATTCGGGCCATTAAGTTTTTTATAGTTTTATTGTTTGGAATTTGCTTTATGTTCTTTTAAAAATTTATAACGATTAGTATTAAATAAAGCGCTTTTGACTTTGACTTTGACGTTCTTGTGTTTTCGTATGCTTTTGGAATTGAATATTTATTGAATAAAATTGACAAATGAAAATGCACGAACTTAATCGGTCTCGTCTAAACATGATTTACTTAAGTTGAACTCTATCTTAATTGGAAATCTAATTGGTTCTATTTGACTGTAGTGAGTGCGTTTTTATTGGCGGTCTCGTTTTTCAAAAACCGAATTAAGCATTTAGTTATATTTAACAAATTTGCCGTTAGTATATGCATATATAGAAACCTAAGAATGTGTAAAATGTGTGTTTTTATATACCACTATTAAACAAAATTTAATAAAATGGGTATTCACCTGCATCCTCATGAGCGCTCGATGACGATGTAGGCGGGCCAATATCGATGAAATGTTTCCATTTGGTTTGTTTTACTAACTAACCTATAAACGCACAAGAAGAAAAAACGCACAAGAAGAAAAAACGCACACGTTCACACATGGACAAACTACTTATAGTATAATCTAAATAGATTACGGACAGGTCAACGCTTAATCAGTGCTACCTGCAGCCTATCACTCATTACAGAATCCCCCCCCCCCTGACACATGCCCTGTCGTAAGGCGCGTATGTTTTCGTCGTTTTTGGTATACCAAGCAACTAATGTCAACCAATTGACCCACAAAACCGAAAAGCTGGCTGATATCGCATGTATTTGGGTTCCGGCGTTTTAAACGCTCTTCGTAGACCTTGCAAACATCCTCCATACATTCATTCATGCTTTTGCAGTTAATGCACGCACTAATCTCAGGCCGAGTTCCAGGTTGTACACGCAAAGCTGCATGCGCCGACCACTGACGTTATGTTTACGTTCGCAATCGCTGCGCTGCAGCTATAGAATGCATGCAAAAATGCTGACCTGACAATTCATTCGCAAATGTAACGTTATGCCTCCGCGCGGTACAAAGAAAACTCGTTCACTGATTTAGATGTTGTATCTTGCTTTGATTTCCTCGTAACGTAGTCATTTCGACAGCCGCATGGAGAAGAAAAAACTAAATTGCCATTTGTCTTCCAGGGTTAACTATCTGGTATATCTATGGAATTTCCTTTTTCCGCCTTTTTACAGCTTTCACTGCTTTTGTATCCTACATAAACAAGTTTCTACCATCAATTTTTCTCTGTTTCATTTCAGGAACTCATTTATTGACTCAGGAATATATTTGCTCGGTTTATTTTCAGTATTAGTCGATACCATAACAAAGAGCAGTAAAAATAAACATCTTAGGGGATATTATTGATAATAGAGATTAGAGATACATATGATTAATATACGACAATTGAACTAACAAAACTATGAAAACACAGAGTCCATTTAAATCATTCCACTTCATCTTTTGTCACACATCAATCCCGACGAGGTATAGTCGCTATATTTAGAAAATTTGAGCGATTTTTTTTGTTTATCGATAATGCCTCGATTTTTTATTTGCACGGCACAGTAAAACACGTAACGAAACGCAATTCAGTAGCGAACCATGACCATTTACGAATGTTAGCTCACACCCAAAAGTTATCAAGTTCGATGGGGAACAATTCTGTCACTTTATCAATGTGCACGACGGCCGCTCTCACGCGTACTTCCCGGTTCGCGATCTAAAGCGGACTTCTCGATCCGTCCAAAGCTTTCTTTCTTCTTCCGTGTCGCAATGGTACCTTGAATGCAACTGCTCGCTCAGCCGCGTTAGATTGGATTCGGCAATGCAATACACGGATGGGATGCACTAAATCAGTGTTTCCATGTCTGAAATTTTAATTTGCAAATTTTCATTTTAAAAAATTAACAGATGTAAAGAAAAATGAAAAAAACTTTAAATAATAATAAAAAGTTATATATCAAGGAGAATATAATTCAAGGGAAACGTTTAATATAAAGAAAAATTATAAAAAGTTTACATTTAATAACAATAATAAGAAATATTTTATAATTTATGAATGTAAGTTATGAATTTTTTTTCAAAACTGCAGTTTTAAATTACGGATAAGTGTTAGGAAGGCTTTCAAGCAGTTTGCTCGTGTGACTGCTCGACTACTACATACTCCCGCAAGTTGACGATTGAAAATGAGGTGAGGAGATCTGCTTGGACAGATGGAGGAGTCTGTTATTGGTTGTCACCACGAACACGTCGCGAGAACAGCGCCAGCACCAGTAGAAGCAACCGTAACAGCTTCAGCAGCGACCGTAGCGGGAGTGTTTTCTTGTTCGTACTCGTATCTACGTTTCGAGGTGTAATTAAATGATTTCAGTGCTGGTAGCAAGCTTCTAGCGCATCATGGATCTAGGATTGCGTACTCTCAAGTAGTATCCAACTTTCCTACCACTTTTCGAAACCGCTATCGAGATCGGGGTGTTCCGTTTTATTGCTTTTGCCTTGCGCCTTGAATAGTCAGCGAGCAGACATTCCACTTAAAGGCGCCAGTGGTGTTGCATCAGAAGTGGTGGCATGTCGTTAAAAACAACGGAAAATTAAACTTCCTTCAAGAGGTGACATCCTTTGCCGCGAATCGTCAATACGTAGCCCAACCTTACATAACAGTTGGAAAATGCATAGAATGTTAACGGGTGATAACAATGCGACCAATGCAAATGATGGAGAGAATTCCTATGGTTGAATCAGAATCTCTGATTCACTTCAACTGTTTAAACAAACTAGGAGGAAATGCATTTATTCAGCATTTCAGTTTCATTGAAGCCCCGCGATTGATAGATATACCAATAGAATACAGGCAATCAGTTTTGTGCTTCTTATCATAACTGAAAGTGGAGCCGTATCAAAATTGAAAGCGGGTTTGCATCGAAACGGTAGAAACTAAACGGAGTGTACTTGTAGGTGTGTGAAGTACGAAATTTTTGATCATTTGAAATAGCATCATATGAAAATAAATTTCTGGAGCTATCAGCGACAAACTTTCACGTATTTGATGCTGACGTATTTCTACGCACGAGAAATCTAATAAGACTTGTTTTATTGCCGCGCTTGTGGTAGACCTGCAACCTTGGAATTCCTTTCCCCCTTCCCCGGCATCCCTCCCCTCTGCATTGATATATTTACCATCGCTCTAGCTTGTTTAGTTCCCCTGCTGTGTCGTGTTGAGTAGACGTGGGTTGGTGGTGCTCGTCACAAAATTGGAAAAACGAAATCAGGAGCAACGCGTCGCGATGAAGTTTTGCACCAAATTGGGCGAAACAGCTTCGGAAACGTACGCTAAAATTGTAAAAGTGAATGGTGATGGTGCTCTTAGTCGTGTTCAGGTGTTTTGATGGCACTAAGAGTTTAACGAGGGGCGTAAAGCGTGGAAGACGAGGCGCGGAGCGGGAGACCAGATGAGATGTGAGCTGACGCAAATGCGCAGCGTGTGCGTGGCCCAATCCATGAAGATCGGCGTTTACCAGTTCGAATGTTGGCCTTTGAACTGGATATGAACCGTGAAAAAGTCAGACAAATTTCAACCGACGGGATGAAAAAGTTATGCGCAAAAATGGTTCCAAAGAAACTTTCTGAGGAGCCCTAAGCGTTTCTCAGTATTTGGACTCGAAAGGGATCGTCGTGTTACAACAGCCATCTTATTCACCCAATATTTCACCATGTAACTTTTTTTGTTCCCTAAAACAAGATCGGTGGTTGAAGGAACCTATTTTGGGTCGATTACGGACATCCAGGTGGCCATGACGAGGGTACATGCGGACATTTCAGTCGAAGCGTTCCAGAAATGTTACAAAGCATGGAAAACGCGCTGGAATTGTTGTATGGCTGCCCAAGCGAACTACTTTGAAGGGGATGGCAGGGTTGTAGAATCATTTTTAAGTATACGTTTTTCATGAAATCAGTCTCATTACTTAATTGTCACACTTCGTATTTGGTTTGAGACTCGTTACATGAAGGTTTGCATGTAGAATAAACGCGCCGATTCAACCATCATACCGTCTCCGCCCCAGTTAAACCTTGTCAGGTCTTAGAGTACATTTGAAGTGCGCACCATTGTATTGGTGGTGTAGGTTCGGTTGAGACGGACTTCCGATTAGCGCTGGTCCAGCTCTGAGCACTTATCCCCATAAGGACTCTCTCGAACCTCGAATGTCCTCGGCAAAAGTGCAATTATAACCTCGCTCAAGCTAATGGCAACGTTGGAAATAAGGGATATTGACTGCATCACGGATCTGCCCGATGTAAAGGAGCCCATCAAAAGGGAGTTCTCTATCGTGGGTAGGATGGAAGCGAAGCTGACACCAGAAAACCATAGGGGGCAACGCATGACCGTCATTGACGTGACTTAAAAGGATGCCGAACAATTTCTGAATAAGTGCAAAGTACAAATAGGGTTGGTTGTCTGTCGGATGCGGTGAAAAGCAGCGCCTCTTCAATGTTTCAAATGCCTTGGGTATGGTCACACTGCACAAGTATGCAAAGGACCCGATAAGAGTTCCCAGTGTTACAAACACGGTGAAATGGGACATTAAAGAGGAGAATGTACAAAGGAGGTACACTGTATTCTTTGCAAGGATACTGATCCAAGACCGGATTTTGGGCACGTCTTGGGATCAGGGAAATTTCAAATCTACTACGAAAGCCTAGCCACAGCAAAATCAGAACTTCAACGAAACGCATCTTGCAGCTAAACCTACACCACAGTTCAAACGACCAAAATCTGCTTTAGCAGTTTGCGAGGGACATGTATGCCGACTTTATGCTGCTGAGTGAGCAACACCATCCTGGTATCCTGATGAAACTGTTACTGCCGCCATCTACGTTCGGAATAGTAATTTCCAGGTGGACAGGGGGATGGGTTCATATGGGCTCGGTACTCATGAAACACCATCTTTAGTGTGTACCTAGCACCAAACGAATCGGTATCAGCCTTCCAAGCCATTTGGAGGGCATTGTCTCGAACGCAGACGGCAACGTGCTCGTCGGGGCGGATTGCATCACTAAAACCATCGAATGGGGGGTGCCTCAAATAGATCCGCGGAGAAAACGAATCCTAGAAATGGCGAACAGCGCCCGTCGTACTGAACACCGCAAATATGTCAACTATGCGTCGTATGAGCTGCGCAGAAACTATGCCAGACGTGACAAGCGCCTTGGGTTCATTAGTACTCCGGATACACAATTAGAGAGTATTAGATGACTACTCAGCCAGTGGTCATAAGTGGATTTTGCTTAAAACGTCCGCTTTCTCGACTTCCGGCAACTGGGTGGCACATCGAAAGGATCGACGTCGAGAGGCTCGTTGAAGTATTCATAGCAGGTGCCCCGCTGCAGGGAGATTTGCAGGGGACGGAAGAACTGGTAGCTCAAGACGTGGTGAATCCACCTTTGAGCATCATTACGACCGCCTGCAACGCTTCTATGCCCCGTCGAAAACCCCTAGTGTATTTGTGGTCGACTGAAATCACTGAAGAGCGAAGGGAGTGTCACAAGCTTCAGCGTGAGACTCAATGTGCACGGAACTGTGAAGTGGTATGCAACCGGATAACAGCATATAAGTCACCGAGGAAATACCTTCGCAAATTGATTAACAACAGCAAAGCTCGCTGCTGGAATGATCTAGTGGACAATATGAACCAAGATCCGTGGGGCCACTTACGTGTTCTACGGAAACCTTGCATACATGATGCGAAAAAGATGGATGAAATAGTGTGGGCACTCTTGCCAGCCCATCCTGTCCGCGCTGACGCTGTCCATGTTGAAACATTACTCGAGTGTCCACCCCTCACACAGCCAGAATTGGAAGAGGTAGTTCTTCTACTGGAACGGAGGAAGGCTCTAGGTCCAGATGGTGTTCCAGCTGTGTTACAACTTGTCTATCACCATTGTTCTAATTTGCTGCTCACAACATTCAACAACTGCCTACGAGGCGGGATTTCCCCGGTACGATGGAAGGAAAATCCCGGATCGCTGTCTGCATACCGCGCGTTATGCATGCTAGACACTGCTGGGAAAATGCTAGAGAAACTCATCAAGGTAAGACTCACTGACACAATTCATGCTGCTTTGGACCTATCTCTTCGGCAGTACGGCTTACGCGCAGGACCTTCCACCATTGATGCGATTGCAGAGGTTAAGAGCGTGAGCCCGAAGGCAGAGGCATACAGCCGAACCAAACGACAGACCGTCCTGTTAGTGACATTCGACGTTAGGAATACCTTCAACTCCGCTAGATGGGTGGGTACTCCGGATACGCTGGAAAACCCTTTTTAAATTCCAGAATAACTTGTGTGGCTTTTGAAGGACTACCTGAAGGACTGAAGCCTGCTTTACGACACAACACAAGCCGAACTAAGGATGAAAGCTACATTGGCCGTTGCAAAGTGATCTATCCTTGGTCCGGACCTACGGAGTTTGTCTTGCGACGGACTACTGAGACTGGAGATGAGAAATGAGTTGTGCTTGGTCGGCTATACGGATGATGTTGCGGCTCTGGTCGCTGGACGTACCGTTGCGCAAGCGCAACTTAGGCTGGGTATGCTAGTGCTTCGAGTGAGAGACTGGGTGAGTGCTCGCGGGTTCACCTTACTTCGGAAGAAAACCGAAGTGATAATCTTGATGAAAGAGAGAATCCCTAGAGTGAGGATGATCAGTATCAGAGACAGTGCCTGGGGCTACTAATCAACTCAGAGATGAGTTTCTCTGAGTAAATCAGGGCAACGGCTGAGATTCTGAGGACTGCGACCGGCCAAGATGACATTTTTAGTTTGAGCTTGAGCCCATTGATCCATACTGAGTCAAACGCTGTTTTTAGATCTAGAACACTCTTTTCGCTGTAAATTGTGGGTGACTTTGTTATGCAACAGTATTATATGTTAGCTTGCTCTGTATATTGTTCGCGTTCGAATTCAAACTGAAAATGGGGAATCAATGGAGAAGTGAAGTCGTTAAAGCTAGGCAGGATAATCCTTTCAAGGATTTTGCCCATATTTGGTAGTAGAGAGATTGACCGGAAGTTGTTGATACTCTCTACGCAGTTTGGTTATGGTATTGGAATGAGTCTGCTGGATTTCCATGATCGGGGAAAGTAGCCGTTGCTTAAACAATTATTATATTGTTGTATCCAAAATGAGTATATCTTATTATCATTAAAGTTTTGTAGATATCAAGAATACATTTTGTTGTATATAGATTTTTGAAATCAATCGAAACTCATACAACTGCCTTTTATTACACTGATCGAAACCACATTACCAAACCATCTCGCTTAAACACATTTTAGCAGTTTTTCAACATACTTTTTGTGTCCACCAAATCACTGCAATCCTGTCTTGCTTGCTTTCCACGCTCGTCCCGGTCATCTCTGTCTTCAGCTCCACACACTCTATCTCACCCTTGCAAAACCAAAAACCAAATTACATCATCCGTCATAGTCCGTCTCCTTTTTCTCTTGTCATTCGCACAGCTCATCGATTGCCAGTGCTATTCAACAGAGCATATACACTAAATAGCACATTCAGTGCTACCAAGCTTTATGTCCGCATATAACAATATATTATGGTCAAAAAGGAGGAGATGGGTTTCGTAAGCTTTTTAAGTACTCTGTTTGGAATTCCTACAGGACCGTGAGACAGCTTGCTGTTTAAGATACTAAGGATATCTTCAACTTCCTTTTTTTGCGGTGAAAAACTGGATGCCGAGGAGCCATGGCTTCATTATAACAAGAGTGTATGGTTAGTTAAGATCCTTCATATCCTATAGTTTTAAGCTAAACTTGCACATTGGCCATGTTGTCATCTTGTTTGCAAAAGGTTGTCCATTTACCCGTTGTTGCGTTCGTAGCCACTAAAGCTGCTTTGGGCGCTCGCCCAAAACGTCGATTTGAGTTTCTCGTTTTTTTTCAGGTTTTCGAATCCGTACTCAGAATAATTTCAGGTATCTGTTGTTTTGCGAAAAGCGGTATCAAATTGTAGTTAGAATATGTTCTATGTACTGTTACAGTAATCTCTGAAGCAAAATACAGAGATAACTAAAATTTCAGGCAGAGAGAGGAGAATGTTCAAAATAACATTGAGGTAATTTACAATCCATTCGCTCAAATGAATCTCTCTCATCCTCAGTTATCGTACCCAAAATTTAAAAATGAAAACCCTCATCTTCTCGTTATCACTAAATGCAGAGCGGCTTATCTCACTATGCCCAGAGCCAAAAAATTCGGAATAATTTTAACAGAATGAATGCTACAGGAAAACTCACCCTAATATTTCGTATTCATTTACTTCGTGAATACAAATTAACCATATGGATCGTAAAAATACACTCTTAGTCTAATTACGTAGGGTCACGTTTCTATATAAATAATGGATTTGCGTCCTTGAAAAATTATTTTTCTCACCGAGCCAGAATCCATCATGTGGTAACTAATATCTAAGCAAATATGTTTATTCTGTTTCAGGTATTGCATCAATAACAACTCTCACCGTTCTTGCCTACGAACGATATTCGTTAATAACGTATCCTTTAACTTCACATCAATTAACGATACGTGGTGCCTTGGTAGCAGTTATCTTCATATGGATCTACGCACTTGTGCTCACAACACCCCCGTTATTCGGATGGGGTACATATGGCGTAGAAGCTGCTAATATTAGGTAAGGTGATTCTTAGAATAAGTGGGCATTATCGTTGGAGGGAGAAAAGCATTCCTTTTTTCAATTATTTTGTTTATTTGATATCGACAGGTCAATTATTTTTTTCTTGAAAAGCCGCCGGGTCTTTTTTTTTTTGAGTGAGCAGACGCCTTTTGATTCCTTTGAGTCATCTTCAGTGACTTCTTTTTTTTCATTAATTGTTTATATTTTCAAGCGATAATTGTCTTAAATTTTTTTCCGAAAAGCCGTCGGGACTTGCTTTTTGAGTGAGTTAATTGATTTTGAGTGAATTGAGTATAATTATCCTTATAACCACCGGATTTTAGATCCCAATAGTAGTTACAAATGCGACATACCTTTAGATTTTCTAATACATATAAAACAAGCTAAACCATGATCCTTTTATAATTTTACTGCTTTAAAAATCAAATTTCCCTTAAAATAAATAAAATGATTTAAATTGTCGTTTCATAAAATACAAACCCAACTGCCATGAATTTTTCAGTTGCTCAGTGAATTGGGAGGTACAGACGTGGAATGCCACATCCTATATAATCTTCCTGTTTTATTTTGGACTCGTCGTTCCAGTGTTTGTTATCATCTACAGCTACCTCAGAATAGCATATACTGTTAGAAAGGTAAGCGTCGTCCCAAAAAGAGAAAACAAAATATCCTTTCAAACACTTGAAATGCCCAAAAGAAAAACCTACATCCTTCCTTTGTCATTAATCTTTAACGTTTGCCACTTCTACTTTTTTCAATACGCCCGCATAAATTGTCTCCAGCTTTCGACCCTTAGCACGTTCCTCCTGTTTATATCCTTATATTTTGGAGACTTTGTTTTCCAACTGCAAATTTTTCTCATTCTCTCATTTTCCGCAGAATTCCGAACGACTCGGGAGGAAAAGTCGTGCCGAGCGTCGAGTTGCCGTGATGATAGCTGTCATGATAATCGCTTTCCTTGTCGCCTGGACACCGTACGCCGTTTGTGCGCTAGTTGCACAATTTGGTCCTGCGGATACCATCAGTCCGGGCATGGGCATAATGCCAGCATTGCTGGCCAAGTCAAGCATTTGCTATAATCCATTAATTTATGTCGGCCTCAATACACAGGTAAGTGAATTTTAATTGTTGTTGCTTGAACAGGGTGTATTGGTCCTGATTTGATTAATCTAAGGAACAGCGACACCGTTTTATGTAAGGATGAGAAATTGTGTTGTAATCTATGAAATTGAATGTTGTTTTTCATGAAATTTTGCTTGCAAAGTTTAAGTTCTAACCTGAGGGTGCTTATCCGAATAAATATTCGCGATAAAGGAGGATCAAAAGTTTGATAATTTATGCTTTTTGGGATGAATAGCAAACTTTTTGCATAGCTGCAAATGTGTCCTTCGATTTTTACCTACATATATTCTAGTAATATATGAGAAATTAAGAATTTTTCAATTGTTTGCTTTAGAACATTTCATGTTTGCATCAAAGGATCAAAAAGGCAAGAGCAATGTAGTCAATTATTTTGTTTATTTGATGTCTGCAGGCCAATTCTCTTTCTTCTTGAGAAACCGTCGGGCCTTGCTTTTTGGAGTGACCAAACGCGTTTAGACTCCTTTGAGTCATCTTAAGTATTGTCGCGTTTTTTCGATTCGCGGCCAATAATTTTAATGTTCCGGGGAAGTGAAAACGCAATGTCTTTTAAATTAACTTAAAAGAGTTTATTCAATTAGTCTCAAAAATGCACAATTACTTATTTTAGTATTTCACAATTTTAATTTTCACTAAGTCTATAAATTTGTCTTTCAACTGTCCACTTAAAATCACTTCGCACTCAAACAATCAATCGTCTTTACTTCGCGTTCCACTGTATCACAGTTTTCTATCGCGGTTGTAATGAATTATCCCCCCATTCATTCAGCTCGCCTTTATATAGGGTCTCTACCTATTCACCCATTTCTCGTACATTGGCGAATGTTCTACCGAGTGGTACCTGGTAGATTCGAGCAAATTAATGAATGGAGTGACGTCACTTGCAGATGTTGATCATGCTTGTTGGGTTCTCGTGGGTTCGAGTAAATTCATTTGTTGACGTTCTTAATGATTATGAAAACAATTGCGACAGCAGCTCGCAGAATTATTTGTACATGTAATTATTTGTACATGTAACACTGCCCCCGCCTCAGTTCTTTTCGCCCCGAAAAGATGTGTCGCTATTCGTAGTCAATTCTCCCTGGGTGTAATATGGGGCAAGACGGTCCAGAAGCACGATTTTCATTTTAGCTCTCGGCTTACGATGTTCCTGTATTCGGTATACGACGTCGTTGATTCGCTTTGTAACTTGGTATGGTCCCTCCCAATTATGTTGCAACTTTGGAGACCTACCCTTTCGCCGTTGCGGGTTATAAAGCCACACCAAGTCATCTTGCTGGAAGCCAGTAGAATTAGCCTTTAGATCATACCTGGTCCTCATGCGGTCAGTAGCCGATTCGAGGTGTTTTCGCACTGTCCGATGTATCTGGTTCAACCGTTATCTTAGATCACTTGCGTACTCCGAGACCGTTTGGGGTTTCTCAGGGGGTGTTCCGAACTTTATATCGGCTGGCAAACGAACAGTCTTTCCAAAAATGACTTTGGCTGGGGCTTGGCCCGTCGATGCATGTTCGGCAGCTCTGTATGCCATCGAAAATAGTGGGATATGTCGGTCCCAGTCAACCATCTTGGCCAGATGTTTATTGAGCGTGCCGATGAACCGTTCGACCATTCCATCGGATTGGGGATGCAGCGGTGTTGTCCTCGTTTTCCGTATTCCCAGTAGTTCACACATTTCGCCAAAAACTTGTGCCTCAAAGTTTCGGCCTTGATCTGAATGTAATTCGCAAGGTACGCCGTACCTACTGACCCAATTTAACACTAGCTGTTCAGCTACGGTAGTTGCTTCCTGGTTGGGAATGGGGTAGACCTCGGGCCACTTGCTGAAATAATCGGCTACAACCAGCGTGTATCGATTTCCCCAATCGGATTCAGGAAAGGGTCCTGCGATGTCAACAGCAATCCTTTCGAATGGCATGCCTACGTTATAGGTTTGCATTTGTCCTCTCAGTCGTCGCTTTGGGCCTTTGACGGAAGCGCAAATTGTGCATCTGCGACACCAATCCTCTACGTCTTCTCGAGCGTGGAGCCAGTAGAACCGTTCCCGCAATTTCGCTAAGATCTTGTTAACACCAAGGTGGCCTCCCGAGGATCCTTCATGCATTTCCTTAACCACATCGTGGATTCGGCTTTTGGGAAGTATAGTTTGCATCCTATAGTAACTACCATCCACCGTTTCCCATTTCCGCTTGAGTACGCCACCCTCCACCTGAAGGAAGTTCCATTGTGCCCAATAGCTTTTCAGGGTTGCGCCATGCATTGAAACGTCTTTCCACTCAGGTCGCCCAGTCGTCTCCTTCCATACGAGCAATGGTCCGATGTCTTCATCGGCTAACTGGGCGTTTCGAATCTCTTCCGATGACCAACCTTCATCGCATTCCGCCGTTATCAATCGCAGATCAACGAGCGGTTCCTTTTCCTCAATCCGTCGGCAATGCTTGCAGTTAGCTGGACATGGACGGTGGGATAGGGCGTCAGCATTTCCATGAACTCCGCCCTTCCGATGAACAATTTCGTAGTCGTATGACTGCAATCTTTCGATCCATCTCGCAACTTGTCCCTCGGGGTTTTTGAAGTTGAGCAACCATCTCAGTGATGCATGGTCCGTTCGAAGAACGAATTTCTGGCCATATAGATACTTGTGGAACTGCTTGGTGGCCTCTTTTATAGCCAACAGCTCCTTCCTGGTCACGCAGTAGTTCCTCTCACTTTTTGAGAGAACTCGACTGTAATAAGAGAGGACTCTTTCTTCGCCATTGATCTGCTGGGAGAGTACAGCTCCAATACCGCCGTTGCTTGCATCGGTGTCAACTACAAACATTTTTCCGGGTTTCGGATACGCCAGCATGGGTGATTCACACAGCTTTTCCTTCAGGGTCTCATAGGCTGTCTGGCATTGTTCATTCCAGACATACGGACGATTTTTCTCGGTTAGCTGATGGAGACACTTAGCTATTTTGGCAAAGTCTTTGACGAATCTTCGATAGTAGGTCGCCAGACCCAGAAAACTTCGTAGTTGGCGCTTGTTGTTTGGTGTTGGCCAGCTTTTCACGGCTTCAATTTTCTCAGGGTCTGTTTTGACCCCTTCTGCTGATACGACGTGTCCCAGGTATTTTACTTCATCTGCAAAAAGAGTACACTTGTCGGGACAAAGTTTCAAATTTGCCAGTCGTAATCGGGAGAAAACCTCTTCTAAGTTCCGCACATGCTCTTCGAACGTTCTACCGATAACGATGATGTCATCTAGGTATACCAAGCAGGTTTTCCAGGTTAGACCACGTAGCACATATTCCATCAACCGTTCGAAAGTGGCTGGAGCATTGCAAAGCCCAAACGGCATCACCACAAATTGCCACAATCCGGTCCCAACTAAAAATGCGGTCTTCTCTCGGTCCTTCTTGTCAATTTCTACCTGCCAGTAGCCACTCTTGAGATCGAGTGTAGAAAACCATTTTGCGTCGGCTAAAGTGTCCATGATGTCATCGATGCGTGGGAGTGGGTAACTATCTTTTTTAGTGACGTCGTTAAGCTGCCTATAGTCGACACAAAAGCGAGTGCTACCATCCTTTTTCTTTACTAGAACTACAGGCGCGGCCCATGGACTGACAGAAGGTTCAATAACGCCTTGTTTTTCCATGTCCGAGATCAGCGCGCTCACTTCTCCTTGTTTGGCTATAGGGAGACGTCTCGGTGCTTGTCGAATCGGCTTGGCTCCCTGTGTATCTATGACGTGAGTTACCATACTCGTTCGGCCTTGGTCATCCGGGCTTGTTGAGAAGATGCCACTGTACTTGGTGACCAGATCAGAGGCTCGTTTGAATAGCTGCACTGGCAATTTGACCTGCTTCAATATTGTAGACGTGGATTCCCGGGCTTTGTCTGTGTCTTGCCTCCTTTTCCAATGATGGTCATGATTAGCTTCCAAAGAGGTGATGGTGGAAACAGGCTGGCAGCTGCCGATGACTTCTCCCGCTTTGATGCTCGTGGTTGAGTCTGCGGTGTTAAGGACTCTAACCGGCACATATCCGTTCCTTAAAGATCTTACAAGGCATCGTCCTATAATCAAACTGCGTAATGCGGACGTCTTCGTTGGCTCTATCAGATAAGATCGGTGGTCTCCAGAATCACCATCAAGCTTGGCCCATACAATGCTTTCGGAAAAATTCGGTACATCAGTGTCAGTACATACCACTACATTCATCTTGGGAATTTGGACGCTGGGATCCTCCATCAGTACTTCTACATTCTGCCATTTCAATACACGTTTGCCCAAATCCAACGTGATTCCATGTGGTCGCAGAAAATCCATTCCGAGAATGCAGTCATCCATAATGTTCGCGACCAGAAAATTATGTCGGAACACAAGGTCTCCCAACTGTATCTGGAGGTTGACCTCTCCATGAACAGGTGCAGTTTCTCCCGTAGCTGTCCGTAGTGAGAAAATTCTGCCCTTGTGAAGTTGTTGCTGTCTAACTAGGTCTGGTCGGATAATTGATCGCGTTGCACCAGTGTCGATTGTTATGGTGCAGTGTTCTCCGTCAACTTGACCCGGAAGGCATAAGTCCGCTTCTCCACGATGTAGTCTTGACACGGTGATGGTGGTGCTGGGGACGTCGATCCTCCTAGCCAACCTCTGCCCCACGAAGTTGGCTCTTACATGTTTCCCGACCCCTCTGTTTGAAGGGCTTCCATTCTGAGCTCCTGACTCGGTCTGGATCTCCTCCTAGCTGCACACCCTGGACAATAGCTCGGTTTTCTTCGCTTCTTGCAGTCTCTTTGCAGGTGCCCCTTCTCTCCGCAATTCCAGCATCTAGGCGCACCATTAACATGCGGATCTCGCTCAGTTTCCACGCGCTCACACCTGCACTCGTCTGTCACTACCTCACAAACCCGGGCAGTGGTACGAGTCACATTTTTCGCTGCCTCAAAGTTCAGACTATAAGCCAGTGCGTCCTTAACCGTTTGCCTTTGAGCTAAACGCACGGCTTGTTGCAATTCCGGGTCCTTTAGTGCGCCGATGAATGCTTCTGTCGCTGCATCATCTCGATGTTCTGGGTCGTAGGCTGGATAAGCCAAAAGTGCCAGTCGCTCAATGTCTTGGGCTAGCTGCTGTAGGGTTTCACCAGACTTCTGCATTCGATGCCTTAGCTGTGACCAATAAATCTGCTTCATATGATCGTCTCCATAACGCATGTCGAGCGCATTCATTATAGCATTCGGGTTTGAGTGCAATTCAACGGGGATCGTCTGCAACAGCTCGGCAGCTGGGCCTCTTAGAGCAAGAATCAATGCAGTTGCTCGTTCCTGCTCATTCCAGTGATTTATGCGAGCGGCTGCTTCGAACTGGGTTTTGTAAATAGTCCAGACCGTTTGCCCATCGAATATTGGTGCTTGCATATTTCTAGATGAGCTTTGAGCTGCGGTTATAATTGGGGCTGGTGAGGCGGTTACTACTGCCTTCGCTGCTTCCAAGTCCTTTTTCACTTTTTCCATCTCATTGTTGACCTGGCTGATCTCAAGGTTGATTCTCTCCTCGACCTGGTATACCTTCTCCTCAACGCATTTAATTTGGCTGTTGAGACTACTGAGCTCCGCTTTTATTTCGGTTGACTGTTTTTCCAGCTTCTGTGCGATGTCTGCCTTGATTTCGAACGCTAGTTGGTCTAGCTTCGCTGATTGTTCATTTAGCTGCGCTGATTGTTCACTTAGCTTCACAGTTAAATTGGATGACTGTTGTCGCTGCTCTTGCTGCATCAGAATCAACATTTGCATCAGCGCATTTTCTGGTTCCTTTGGTTTTGGTGTTTCGGCTTCACCACCTTCTGCGCCTCTTTCTGCAGCTGAGAGCTCATCTGAATCCAGATTCACGCCTTCCGACTCGATCGCATCACGCAAGCGTGCAATCACTATAGCCTTTGTACCTTGTGTAGCCAGATTTCGTTGTTCCAACTCCTCTTTGAGCTCCGATATGCTCAATTGATTAATTTTTAGATGTAAATTTCCTGGCATTTTTTTGGCTATTTTTCCACGTTAACTTTCACAATTGTGCACTTTAAAATTGTTTAAACGTTTTCACTTCCAAAATTTTAATCTCACTTCTCGACACCACTGTCGCGTGTTTTCGGTTCGCGGCCAATAATTTTAATATTCCGGGGAAGTGAAAACGCAATGTCTTTTAAATTAACTTAAAAGAGTTTATTCAATTAGTCTCAAAAATGCACAATTACTTATTTTAGTATTTCACAATTTTAATTTTCACTAAGTCTATAAATTTGTCATTCAACTGTCCACTTAAAATCACTTCGCACTCAAACAATCAATCGTCTTTACTTCGCGTTCCACTATATCGCAGTTTTCTATCGCGGTTGTAATGAATGATCCCCCCATTCATTCAGCTCGCCTTTATATAGGGTCTCTACCTATTCACCCATTTCTCGTACATTGGCGAATGTTCTACCGAGAGGTACCTGGTAGATTCGAGCAAATTAATGAATGGAGTGACGTCACTTGCAGATGTTGATCATGCTTGTTGGGTTCTCGTGGGTTCGAGTAAATTCATTTGTTGACGTTCTTAATGATTATGAAAACAATTGCGACAGCAGCTCGCAGAATTATTTGTACATGTAATTATTTGTACATGTAACAGTATTTTGAGGATGTGTTAAGCAGGGGATGGGTTAAGCAGGTCCGTTAGTTCTGGTTCGTATCGTTTCCGTTTTCGTCGAAGGGTATGGTCTAGAGCTGAGAAAATTTGGGTCAAAATATACAAACTGATATGCAAAGACTGCGACATGGTATACATAGGAAGCATAACATGTAAACTAACGCCAAGATACAACGAACAGTTACAATCCTTCTTAAACAACAAGTCAGACTCCAATTACGTGATGCAACTGCAAAATCACGCACACAAACTTGAGCCTATGACAATGTTACACAAATAAAGCAAAGAGCCAAGGCTTGATATCCCAGAAAAACATGAAATGTATAAATATAGAAAGACAGACGATAGCACTACCAACGAATAACTTAATACAAACCAACGCAATTTTCTCACACCACACCTTTCGGCGAAAAAGGATGCCAGACGAACCAAAACAAACGGACGTCCAACAACCCAAAAAAAAACCTAATATCCCGCTACCTGGCCTAACTTACGGCCTACCTACACCTTTGTAAAGTCATTTCCTTCCGATTCTAAAAGTTCTAATCAAGACCTTTCATTTGATACCCCAACCGACTACCACTAATTATAAAATTTTTTAAGGGATACTTCGTTACAAGGGGAACGTCTTTATAATGTTATGAAATGTTTTATAAGACCTTAACGTTTTGATAGACCACCACTTCTGACCTTTTCACAATGTTTGAGCTTGCTAGCTTCTATGGTTTCTGAGGAAACTTGCTGTGACGTATGGACAGACGGACGGACAAACAGGCAGGTCGCGAAACTGGTAGATTTTGAACAATTTTTTTTCAAAGACCTAAGAATAGTATCATTCCTAGAAATGATAAAGCAAGTGCGATGTAGTTTGCGAAATGCAGCGGTTAGAGCGCTCACTACGTAAGCCGAAGGTCCCTGGTTTGAGTCCCGTTTGTGACAACGAGATTTGTTTTGAGCGACGGACTATAAGCCCGTTAAGTTATGAAAAGTACTGGTTTAAAATCAGAACGTATCGCAGTTGGGTGGAAGGAAACATGGCAAAAGCGTGGCACTGAGCATATGACCTTCTGAAGTGCCAACATATTCGCTCAAGATATTGAGATACTATAATAACATCTACGTGAAGCCCCGAAAGGAGTTGTTGCGCTAAAGCAAAAAAAAGTACGATTCAGTATCATAAGCAATCAACTAGCATTACCGAGATTCGCCAAGAGACTCGTCAATAGATAATTCTAGGTGATTTAAACAAATTACTAGTGAGAAGAGAAGGAAACTCTGCAGGTCGCGCCAGATGTTTGACCGGTGGAGGAAAATATAAAGAACATCAAGAATGTGATGGTCGTTGCTGCAATTGCTACCGAAGCGACCAAAGCAAGTGTCGTAAATCCCGAAATAATAACGAACCATCCTGAAGTTCACAAAGAGATTACGGCAGGAAAAGAAAAGAGTGACCAGACGAATAAAACGGCGTGGTGTGATTTCATCGCCACCGTCGAAAATGTTGCGGAAGTACCGTACTCGAAAATGGAAGCCAATAATCTCTCCGAAGAAAGGTGGTCGCAAAAAACAATCGCCACCCAGCGACATGAAGAAGAAAGGCTAATCCCAAAAGCTGGAGGTGTTCTTAAAAGAATAAAATCTACATGCGACTCGGTTAAAATCAGCAAAGAAGTAAAGATTGGACTCCCTGAGCTAGAGGAGCTCCTAGACCGCATAGTGCACTATTGGAGGAGCTGGTTAAAGAGAGCCAGAAGGCCGTAGAAGAGCAGACGGTTCAAAAAGTGCTGAAGGCTAAGCCCCAAGGGCATGCGCACATAGCTCTACCATCAAACATCAATAAAAGAATGGTGTCTAGCCCAATCAAAGGAGATCGGGATAAAAGAAGGAAGAGCTACTTGGTGGGCGTGGAACGTAATATCAGATAGTGCTGACATAGGAAGCGAAGACACCTGCCAAGAAACTCCTTCTAAAAGTGTCAAAAAATAAAGTTTGCACGGATGCCCAGTAAGAAAATAGACATAAGACGAAACAGGAGAGAAAGAAGTCCGGACGAAGACCCTGGCAGCAGACACTACTGGCAAAGAGCCGCGCCTCTTCGATGTTTCAAATGCCTTGGCTATGGTCACACCGCACAAGTATATAAAGGCCCCGATGGGAATTCCGTATTTTACTAATGCTGTGAAATGAGACATAAAATAAAAGAATGTACGAAGGAGGGATACTGCGTTCTTTGTAGATAAACTGATCCAACACCGAATTTGGCCATGTCTTGGGATCAGGGTTTTCCAGGACGCCCAAGCTAAGGCGAAATCAGAACTATGCTGAGCTGCATCCTGCAGCTAAACCTACATCGCAATTCAACCGCCTAAAATATGGTTGAGCAGTTGAAGAGGGACAATAAAATTGACATTATGCTGCTGAGTGAGCAACAGCTTCAAAAAAGTTCTCCATAATGGTATCCTGATGAAATTAGTACTACTGCCATTTTTTTCGGAATAGTGATTTCCGGGGGAATGTTTTCTGTGGATTGGGTGCTCAGGGGCAACCCTCTTTAGTGTGTACCAACCACCAAACGAATCGATATCATCTTCCCAAGCCAAGAAGGGCTTTGGAGGGCACGGTCCCGAGCGCAGAATGGGGCATGCCTCAAATCGATCGCCAGGAAAAACGTGTTCTGGAAATGACGGCGCTCGTCGTACTAAACACCAGAAGTACGCTGACTTTCCACCGTATTGGCTGTGACGGAACCATGCTAGACGTGACACTCTCCTCGGAGTCCTGAATACGGAGGATACACAATCGGAGCGTATTAGAGGACTGTTCAGCCAGTGATCACTAGTGCATTCTACTTGAGATCAGTGATGTTGTCTCCCAACGTCCATGCTCTCGACTTTCTACAATTTAGCAGAACATCGGAAGGATGGACGTCGAGAGGTTCGTCAAGGTGCTCGCAGCAGGTTCTCCACTGCAGAGAGATTCACAGGGGCCAAAAGAACTGGCAGCTCAGGAAGTGGTGAAATCAACTATGAGAATCATCACAACTGCTTGCAACGCCTCTATGTCCCGTCAAAAACCCTGGCGCGGCAAGCGCTCAGTGTACTGGTGGTCTACTGAAATCGCTGAAGAACGTGGAGAGTGTCACAAGCTTTGGCGTAATGCTCAACGGGTACGAAACCGTTACGAAGTATGCAACCGGGCCGCAGCATATAAGTCAACTAAGAAGTGTCTTCGCAAGTGGATCAACAACAGCCAGGCTCGCAACTAGCAAGATCTAGTGGACAATGTGGATAATAATCCATAGGGCCTTGGCTACAAGCTAGTTGTACGGAAGCTTGGTGCGCTACCGAACACTTACACTTATGATTCGGAAAAGCTAGACGAGATAGTGCGGGCACTTTTCCCCACCTATCTCGTCCATATTGACGCTGTCCATGGTAAAACAGCAGTCCACTGTCCACTCTTTACACAGCCGGAACTGAAAGAGGCAGTGCTTTCACTGAAAGCGAGGAAGGCTCCGGGTCCAGCTGAGGTGTTGCAACTTGTCTATCACCACTGTTTCGACTTGCTGCTAAGCACATTCAACAACTGCCTACGGGACGGGGTTTCCCGGTACGATAGAAGGTGGTAAGGCTCGTGCTGATCAGTAGAGGAAAGGGAAATCCCCGGTCACCGTCTGCATACCACCCGTTATGCATGCTAGACACAGCTGGGAAAGTACTAGAGAAACTCATCAAGGGAAGACTCACTGACGCGATTTGCGCTGCTGGGAACCTATCTCCTTGGTAGTACAGCCTTACAGCAGGACGTTCCACCATTGAGCGCGATCCATCAGGCAGAGGCATATGGCCGCATGAAGCGACGAATCGTCCTGTTAGTGGCGCCCTCGACTCTGCTGGAATGTTCTGGATACGCTGGAAAACTCTTTTCAAGTTCCAGAATATCTAATGCAGTTTTTGAGGGACGACCTGAAGAACCGAAGCCTGCTCTACGATACGACACAGGGCGAGTGAAGGATGGAAGGTATATTTGGTGCTGCCCAGGGATCTTTCTTTGGTTCAGACCTGTGAAACGTGTCTTAGGACGGGCTACTGAGACTTGAGATGCTACATGAGTCACGTTTGATTGGACGCACCGTTGAAAAAGCACAACTTAGGCTAGGTATGCTAATGCACCAAGTGAGACTGGATGGCTGCTCGCGGGTTCAGTTTCGCACTGGAGAAAGCCAACATGGTCATCTTGACAGAAAAGGGAATTCCTATAGTAAGGATGATCAGTATCTGAGTCATACTAATCAAATTGAAGCCAGAGATAAAGTAGCCGGGGCTACTGATCGACTCGAAGATGAGCTTTTCGGAGCAAATCAGGGCAACGGCTGAGAAGATTGCTTCGGAAGTATCGGCTCTGAGTTGACTAATGACCAACGTAGGAGGACCTAGCCCATCAGCAAGATGCCTCTTGATGAGAACTGTTAGGTTAGTGCTTCTGTATAGGGGAGAAATATGGGGCGACACTCTCAGCCAGGAGGTATACCGAAAACGCTTGGCACAGGTGTAGAGAGGAGAAGCACTGAAGATTGCATCTTCGTATCGGTTAGTCTCTGATTCGGCGGTGATAGTTATTATACGCATGATACCAATTGGCCTCCTTACTGGAGAGTGCCGCACTATTTACCTGCGTTGAAACGAGGATCCAAGAGAGATGGTTGTCTGCAAGGAGAAACAGTGCTCACTCAACGATTGGCAGCAGCCTTGAGTGAATTGTACGAAGGGAAGGTGGACTGCGCGCCTCAACCTGGATGTGAGACCGTGGCTTAATCAAAAGCATGGTGAGACTGACTTCTATCTGACATAGCTTTTGAGCGGGCATGAGTGTTTGCAATCCTATCTGCACAAGATAGGTAAGTCACATTCCCCCGATGGCCGGTTTTTCCCAGGAGAGGATGGCAATGCCTGCCAAAATTTTTGCGTATACAAGATGGGATAGGCTGTGACGGGACCTCTATTGGGAGATGTGAGAGCTCACCTCTGGCACTATAGTTGTGGTGATGCCTGGATCCGTAGACAAATGGAAGGAAATATTTAAGGGACTCACAGTAGCCGGGAGCGTTGGGCTGTGCGCTTGCTTGTCTGGCAATTCCTCTTTCCCTTTCCCCTCCCGCTAGAAGAGGGATCCCCCAGCTTGAAGGCCCTTAACGGCGTAACAAAATGAGACCTGGCCCGAAGAAATGTGTCAAACAGCTCCATACAAAAACGAGCCACTATCAGTATTCTCAACACGCGCTCGTTTTGCGGGGCTGCCTGTGATTCAGACCACTGCTTTATAACGGTCAAGTTCCGATGCCGCATCTCCAAGAGCTGTAAACAAGGAGCATCAGCTACTCACACGAGTTAAATAATAGCTCAGTAGCGTACACATACATGTCAGCGCTGCGAAATCACAACAACATATCCCCGCAGGCGGTAGAAAGTAATGATGATATTGTTGTGACGAACGTTTCAGGCATTGTTGGGAGAACGTGCCAACTGCACACATCGAAACACATTGTGTGGCAGTTAGGCCGTCAACGTACAATGCGACGCAGCACAGTCAGTCGATCATTACTGCTTTAACGAATAAGGCAACGAGCAAAGAATACGACAAACGCGAAGCGAATCGGTAGTAAACTCTAATCTAACCGTACTTGCATTCTTCCCTAAATTGGTGACCTGAAAATGCCGGATACATTATTCAACGTAAATGGAAGTGAAGTGCGAACCCCCAGCACGTCCATGGCAGTGGAAAATGTCAAGCAAGTTAGTGCAGTTACATTCAAATTGCTACCTTTTTGGTATGAGAAACCAGATCACACGCATCGAAGCCCAATTTCACCTACACAAAGTAAATACCGACGCGGGTGGGTTTGACAGTGTAATTGCGGAATTGCAAATGCAAACATTACTGCATGTCGCCGATATTATTGAATCGCCGCCTGAATCTACCAAATATGACGCTTTTGGCTACATTCGGAGTTTCGGACGTGGAAAGAACGTGCTATGTGTTGTTTGGTATGGAGATGGAAGACCTCTAACCCTTCCAGTTCCTGCGCCAATTACAGTGCGCGGCAGGCAAGTCTATTCCAGTGAAAACGCTGTGGCTGCAGCGACTGCCACTCAATATACGAGCCATTCTGGCGGCTGATGATAGCGATAATTTAGAAGAACTAGCAGCAGCTGTGGATCGAGTAACTAGCGTCACCACCTCAGACGTAGCATGCATTCATAATAGTGCAACGTCACCCTCAACGCCAAAGTATGAGCAATTAGTGAAAAATATTGCGGAGAAAGGGGTAGGGCTTAGCCAAATTCAAACGCCTTCAAGACAAAGCGTCACTTTCACGTGTCGTTTGTGCCACTCATCATACCGGCTGGCTACTCCATCCAAGGTGAGTCAAATTTGTTTTTATCACCAGTGATTCGGCGCCAAAGCAAAGCGTTGCAGACCACCATGTCGAATCGAGCCGCTAGCACAACAGGCGACAGCTAGTGGCACATCCAAAAGTCGCCTCGAAATTTTAGACAGCAAACCAAAGCTGAGATTCCTCATTGATACGAGAGCAGACATATCTGTCGTTCCAGTGTCCCGGAAGCACCCCACTCATTCATCGTCAACCTTTAAGTTATTTACAGCGAATGAAACCACCATCGACACACACGGTGACCGAGCTCTAACCCTCTCCTTGGGTTTACCGTGAATTTCAAAAATGGCAAATTATCAGATCTCAGTAAGAATGCCTCTGCTAAAGGAAAATCCAAGGAAAACAACCAAAAAGAGATTTCTACCATGAATGCAACTTGAACGTATGCCTCACTCCTCAGAGAGTTTCCGGGATTCAGTAGCCCTGCAGTAGCTGCACATGCTCCAACTCATGGCATGAAGCGTTATATTATAACGACAGTGGCAGACCGGCCTCGGCGATTAAATCAGGAAAAGCTACAAAAGTCACGGCAAGAGTTTCAATTCCTGTTTAACAATGGATTTAGTCGATCTCCCAAAAATCCCTGGGCAAGCCCTTTGCATCTCGTTTCGAAGAAAAATGGTGGCTGGTGCCTATGCAGGGACTACCGCTGACTGAATGCCATGACCTTGGCAAACAAGTACCCGATGCAACATATTGAGGACATCTCACTGAATTTAGGTGGCGCACGGTATTTCTCAAAGATCCATTTGTTGCGAGCATTTCACCAGGTTCCGATAGCTGAAGAAGATATTCCAAAAACTGCGATCCCTTCGCCCTTTCGCCTTTATGAATTCACAATAATGACACTTGGTTTTCGAAACGCTGCACAGATATTCCAGCGATTCATGGACAAGGTGTTCGTGGACTAAATTTTTGGGTGTGCTATGTTGATGATTTTTTCATCGCCTCAAAAACGAAGGAAGAGTATGTACAGTATCTACGACTTGTATTTCAGCGTCTATCGAAATACGGAATTGTTATCAAATTAGCCAAATATGAGCTTGGAGTCAGCCGGTTAGAGTATTTGGGCTACGTTATCGACGAAAAAGATATAATTCCCCCAAAGTCTCGTGTGGACGCCATTCGAAATTTTAAAAAACCAACTACGGTTAAGGGACTTCGGTGGTTCTTAGGAACAGTAAATTTCTTTGTTCGCAATACTGCGGTACTACAGGCTCCGCTCAACGACTTGTATGCTGGACGCAACAGGAATGACAAAACCATCATCGAATGAGCCCCAAAAACTAGTGATGCATTTATAAACTGTAAAAACAGTCTCGCTAATGCTATTGTATTGGTCCGCTTTCGAGCCAATTAACAGCTCAGACTCACAACCAATGCATCTGACATTGCAGTAGGCGCTTGTTTAGAGCAGAAGCAGAATAAAAATTGGCTACCATTGGCGTTTTTTCGGAAGAAGTTGTCCGCTCCTGAAAGTAAATATAGTATATATGATCGCGAATTTCTAGCTATATATTCCGGCGTCAGACATTTTAAGCAACATTTAGAAGGCTCTAGTTTCTATATTCTCACGGATTACAAACCGCTAACGTATACATTCGCTCAGTCGGCAAGTAAAGCATCGCCGCGCCATATCAGACATCTCGATTGCATCTCGCAGTTTTGAACAGATATCCGCTTTCTTGCGGATGCAATTAATGATGTCGCCGATGCGCTCTTGCGGCTGGAAGAGACTAAGATGCCCACAGTAATCGACGAATCTGAACTGACGAAAGAACGAGATGTCGAACTGCAAGGACTACTTCGTTCTGACACTACATCCCTAAAACTTGTCCGCCTGCCTATAGGCTCAAGTGATGGGATAGTATACGACAATTCCGCTGACGTTACGAAGGAAGCTTTTTGACATGTTTCATCAACTAGCGCATCCCAGTGCATATGCCAGCTCAAAGATATATGTGGACAAACATGAAGAAAGACGTCCGCCTTTGGACTCGTTCATGCGTTCCATGCCAGCGCTTTAAAGTTGCTCGCCATTAAAAGAACCCAATACAGCCTTTTCTGATGCCCGATGCTCGCTCCCAACATATCCACGTTGATATTGTGGGGCTACTTGTTCCGTCGCAGGTGGCCAGAGAAATTCCCCATCGTGGATCAGACTGCAGCTGCCATCACAAAAACACTCTTTATTTAGCAATTGGGTTGCTCGTGTTGGCACGCCTCAAATAATCACCACCGATCAAGGTACTCAGTTTGAATCGGCACTGTTTAAAGCCTTGGCTGCGTTTATCGGAAGTACGAAAAACAGGACATCACCCGGCGTCTAATGGATTAGTCGAGCGCTGGCATCGGACACTGAAAGCTGCGATTACGTGTCACTCGAACAATTCTTCCTGGCCCGATATCCTTCTCACTGTGTTACTGGGATTGCGCACCAGCTTTGAGGAAGAGTTACAGGCCTCTTATGCAGAGTTGTTATATGGAACTACACTGTCTATTCCGGGAGAATCCGTCAGCCCTAGTAGTTCCTCCGTCAGCCAGCATGATTTTATTTTTCACCTTCAGGATGTTATGTCATCAATCAGGCTCGTGCACACACATCGTCATGGTGACAGACCAGTTTTCATCAATAAAAAGCTGAGTTCATGCACACACGTTTTTATGCGCGTCGATGCCGTTCGCAAGCCACTTTCGCCACCGTATACGGGACCACATCTTATAGTGCATTGCCTGTCGAAAGTCCTTTACACGATTAAAGTAAATGGCCGACAAGTCAACGTGTCGACGGAGCACCTCAAACTCGCATGCAGTGAAGCTTCAGCAGGCGAATATCCTCGCGATCATACATCGGAGCCGGTAAACGTAAATTCGTCACCCTATACGTCAGTGGCTATGCAGCCAGGTGATAACCAACCTCGCAGCGGTCGCCTCGTGTGTGTGTAAAGCATCACCCAACACCAATCAATACACCGCCCGCAGGAACAGGAACGTACCCACCAAGCAAAAAATACGTATGTTCGAGGCACCATACAAATCATGACATTTTTACTACCTTACCAATGTCACTCGGGAGGAAATAGTGTGGCGACGAACGTTTTACGCATTGTTGGGAGAACGACGCCAGCCACACACATCGAAACACATTGTGTGGCAGCCAGGCCGTCAACATACAATGCGACGCAGGACAGTCAGTCGATCATTACTGCTTCAACGAATAAGACAACGTGCAACGAATAGGACAAACGCGAAGCGAATTTTTGTTCTTCTTGTATATTTATTAGGAAATAAACGATAATAAACTTTGATCTAACCGTACATGCATTGTTTTCTAAAATATCAAAGCTATGTGGAAGACAGTACGAGATGCGGTAACAGAAGCAGCCGAGGAGGTCTTGCGGCATTTGGATCTGGTATAACGAGGAATGCAAGGAAGTAAATAAAAGAGGGAACCAGGCGCACAAAGAAAATATCCAGCGACCATCTCGGGCCATAGAAGAACAATGTAAAAGCTTTCAACGTCAATCTAAAAAAATGTGCCGAAAATAGAAACTACTGGTAATCAACACCACAATTCAACAGATAAACGAAAATAAGACCCTACAAGAGGCCAGATTAGCGTATGCCTCTATCAAACAAATACGAGTAAAAGACAGCTTTAGTCCCCAAACAAATCTTTGTAAAAGTGCACAAGGAGCAATCATAAGCAACGCAGTTGAAATTTAAAACAGATGGCTGCAGATGCTCTAGCGGCTAGTGCAAATAATACCCCAGCCTTGATGGAGCTAGGCGCTATTACACTATGGTGGACTTGTGATTGTTTTTAAGAAAATTAAACTTTTGCAGCTTGATATCGGGTTCATCGTCAATATGATTTTTGATGACCAAATACACCGCAGTTAACACATTATCATTTTTCTTTTGATTCCATCTGAGCCAATTTGCACTCACTGGGGGCATGAACATCTTGGCATTTAACGCACCAAGAGTGGATGGCCAAAACTTTGGCACGGATGACACTGGTTGGCCTCATTTTTTCGAAGATACTCCCACCTGAAATCTCTAAAGTTCGAGTACCTTATCTGTAGAAGGGCACTTGGATTGCTATCGTTCGAAATTTTTACTGTACTAAATATTGTAAAATAACGTTTTGCCTTCAGTAGTCGTTCTCCTTGTTGCAATATTTTTTACATTAATGAATTTTACAACTGGGTCTGCTTCTTGTATCATTTCGAGGAGATCAACTATATTATCTTCACAACCCCGGTCCTTCAACAGAAAGGCCTGGTTTTTCTCCGCCTTTGGTGTGTATGTAAAACGGGAAGCTTTTGCACTATTTAAAGAATCTTTGGCTACCTTGAAATCAACCAAAATTTTCGTTTTTATTCTAATTTTTTCTGGGGTCACTCTTTTTAATCAAAATTATTTATCTTATGTTTGGGTGCCGATAGCTGAACCATATCTGACGCTCTAGCGTCAGTAGTTTTTGTTGGTCATGAAGCATTATCAAGATCAGCATTTTTCGGTGGAAGTTTGCTTGTCCATGAATGGACGCGATCGTTCTCAATTATAAGAAGGACCCGACGGCTCGGAAACAAAGAGCCGATTACTATCACGAGCAGCTGTGATGGCTCAAGTCGGTGTGGGACAAATTTGAAGGAGTCGACAACCAAATCCGAGCATTACCAGAGCTGCCACCATCCCGCCCGTATTTCACAAGCCATCTGTACATCACCGCGTTGTCCAATTTTACCGACTCCCAGCAGCATTTCTGCACGAGGATGATGGCCGACGAGGAAACTGGGGCTCTGTCGGATGGTTTGAGCGCGCTCGAAAGAAGATGCCAGCCAATCTGGGACAATAGATGTTCCATGTCACAGCGATCCGGCCGTCACGAAGATACTACGAAGATACAAAGTGATGGCAGATGCCTGGCTCCGATTGGCCTCGCGTTTGGATAACCTGGAGCATTCACGCTAATGGTGCAAGGCCAGAATCATGTCGCTTCAAAGAAATTGGGCTCAATTAGATGAGCAATATTACCAGCTGTGTTAGTTGGCAGACGACCCAGAACAACCTGAATTCAGCTACGAACGACGCACTAATTTGGAGGAAGTGATTCCGGACTGTCTTATCCGTCTAGAAGCTGCAGTGGATGATTTTGATGCCATAACTCCTACACCTACGACAAGCTCAGAACACCTCAGTCTACGCCTACCCAAAATCACCCTACCGAAGTTTGAGGGTGATGTGATGTGCATTTTCGAGATTTGTTTGAAAAGATGGTACATAATCAGTCCATCTTGAAATGCCAGAAGTTGTGGTACCTCAAGTCCAGTCTTACCGGAGAAGCGGAGTGACTAGTCATCAACTCCCGCCTCTCGCAGCAGGATTATGAAGTGGTGTGGACTACGTTGAAAGAACGGTACGATAACCGACGACTCTTGGTCGCTGAATTCTTTGAAAGACTGCTGGGATAGCCCTCTCACGCTAAATAAAAGCCTTCAGCCACATCCATAAAATCCTTGCCCGAAATGACTTGGGAGTGCATTAGGGGCCTGAAGAACCTCCATGTAGCTGCAAGCGAATGGAATCCACTGCTCTTGCACTTATTGCTAAAAAAGGTGGATGCAATCACACCCAAATCGTATGAGCAATCGCTAGATAGCCCACGGGAGCTGCCTCCTCTGAAGGGTTTCTAGAATTTCTTAGAAGTGCGCTTCCAGGCCCTCAAAACAGTTGGACACCAGCCGAAGGGACAGGAGAGCCATTGAAAGGGGAGGACCAAAACCACACTGGCTTCAGTTGTCACGTCTTCATGCCTCATGTGCCAGCAGACGCATTCGTTTTACTATTGCCCAGCTGTGCTACAACTCACCACTGCCAATTGGCTCAGTTTTGTCTGGTCCAAGGGACTATATGTCAACTGCCTGCGAGATGGCTACAAAGCTGCTGAGTGCCCTTCTCGGAACTGCATGGAATGTGCCAAGGCTCACAATAGCCTGTTGCATTTGAGCGGAGTGATCAATTTCAAGCTGGCCAGCGTGACAGCTCCGAGTACGACCGTATTCAAACGGAATGAGGAACGGCCAAGGGAAGCATCAGCGCTCTCTCTGACTACAGTATCCAAGCCACTTCAAAGGGGATTTGTACTCCTAAGCACAGCCATTGTCAGGTCAACCAGCACAAAGGGAAGACCACGAAGTGCCGAGCTGTGCTAGATCCAAGGCTCCTAAATCAACTTGATAGCTACGCATACAGTACGCAAACTGGGGCTGGATCCTACACCTGCGTCAACCTTCATTAAAAAGATTGGGGAAACAACATCGAGAGCGCAAGAAACAGTGAACATTAGTCTAAAGTACCGAATAATTGGATACACCACGCAAATGGAAGCACACGTTTTGGATAAGATAATTTCACCGCAATTCACTCAAGAACTAGACGTGCTCAAATGGCCCAGCCCAAAAAAACATTAAGTTGGAAGATCCCAACTTTCACAAAACCGATTAGATCGACCTATTATTAAGCGCCGCACATTTTTGTGAGATTTTAGCTATTGGGCAAATAAAGTTGGGCCCAGAACTTCCGGTGCTCCAGAACACGCTACTTGGATAGATTGCAGTAGGAATGGTGGGCACTCCGCAACCAGCCCCACTAACCTGTGGGATCCTAACGGAGGATTCTAATTTGTGCAAGACCATCAAGCATTTTTGGGAGGTGGAGGAAGTTCCAGATGCAACATACACCTTGACATCAACGGAATGAGCCTGCGAAGAACAGTTCCCCCAGACAATGCAGCGACTGCGTAATGGTCGCTCCATTGTACGACTTCCCTTCAGTGATGGTCCCAGAAGGCTGAGTGAATCGAAGGATATTGCCACACGCAGATCCTTCGCAATCAAACGCAGGCTGGAGAGTAATCCCGAACTGAAGCTCGAGTTCACGGATTTCATGGATGAGTACAAAGGCCTCGGGCACATGGAGGAGGTCAACTGGCAACTGAACGAAGAAACACATTATTTTCTATAGCATCATTGCGTGCTGAAGCCGGGCACTAGTACTACCAGATTAAAAATGGTTTTCGATCCCTCCAGCAAGACCTCCACGAATATTTCCTTGACCGACATCCTGCAGACCGGACCCACTGTTCAGAATGATTTGTTTGCCATCCTGTTGTGCTTCCGTCTGCCACGCTTTGTCTTCACAGCCGACATCGAAAATATGTTTCGGCAGGTCATGCTTCACCCGGACGGTCGAAACTTCCAGATTTTGGTCTGGACAGCCAGCCCATCACATCCCTTACGATATTATCGTTCAAAAACCGCGACGTATGACACGACATTTGCCCCGTATTTGGCAATCAAATGCCTTCAGGTTCTGGCACAAGAAAAGCAACACCAAGCACCCCTGGGCAGCAGCGCGTTACAGCATAACTTTTACGTGGATGATGTCATGACTGGGGTAGAGAACTTGGCTAAGGCCATCTAAAAACAGGAAGAACTACGCAGGATTCTCGCTGACGCGGGCATACATTTGCGTAAATAGTATGCAAATCACCCTCGCATTCTGCAGCAGCTCGATGTCAATGACTAGAAGGTCCACCTGGACTTTAGTTGCCTATCGGAGGACTGTGTTAAAACTTTAGTGGTGATTTGGCTCCCGAAGGCTGATGAGTTCCAGATCCACATTAATTTAGATCTCACCGCGTCCAAGCTAACCAAAATTACGATCGCGTCATACCTTGCCCGGATGTTTGACTCGTTGGACATTTTGGTTCCGGTTCTTGTGACAGCCAAGCTGCTCCTGCAGGAGTTATGGAGCTAGATTGGAATGCAGCCTTGCCGAATAGAATACATACTCAATGGTTTGAGTTCCACAATGGCCTGCCATTGTTGCGGGGCGCATTTTCCACGACACATCAGCGCTCATGAAGAACCTGTGCAGATGCGATTGCACACGTTTTGTGTGTGCGGGTAAAAATTGCGCTGAATCTGCCGGATATCTTCAACGTCTGTGGTCTGATGCGGAAGTCATGTTGGCTTGAGTCAATTCTACCGCCTCGTCCTGCAATACCTTTGTGGCCAATCGAGTCTCAACTATTCCAATGCTGTCGAGACCAAAACAATGGCAACATGTTACTTCACGGGATAATCTTGCCGATGTTCTATCACGTGGTTTGGCGCCAGCTCGACTGGGTGGCTGTTAGCTGTGGCTGCACGGGCCCTCGTTCTTGTGCAAACCTGAAGCGGACTGGCCACTCAAGTACACAAGTGAAGGACCCTGCGACTATGAAAAAAGGTGAACCAAAGCAACAACACTAACAGCAATACAGGCGGACCACGATTTTGTGCATGAGGTACAGCGCGGGAGCTCTTTCGGAAGGTTGTAGCGTATAATCGCCTATGCGCTAGGTTTTGTTGCCAAGCTCCCAGCCTCCCCGAATGTGCACTAGAGCAGTCACTCACCACGAACTATCCAGAGCACTGGAAGTCATCGTGAGGGCATCGCACTAGTCACACTTGTCGATTTTCTCTGATGTAAGACTAAGAATGTGAGCTGCCGACCACGACCGAGAAGATCTAGCGATTAATGGACCTCTCTTTTAAGTTACTAAATCAGGATATAACACAAGAAATACAAGTTGTTAAAGATATAACGGCTTTTTATTCCAAACTTTAAAGTTAGAGACTGCTAAAAAAAAATAGCTAGTGTGAAGTTAATCTTCTTCGTAGCACTACAACCCCTATCGGGCCTTCGCTTCCTGCAAATAGCGCCTCCAACTGTCTTGGCTCTTGGACCGCGTCCTCCAATTTCGAAATCCGAGCTGTCTTGGTCGGCCGGGTCAGACCAGCGTTTGCTCGGTTTCCCCACTGGTCTCCGGGCTTCAGTCCTCCCAACGAACACATTTTTGGGTATCCGTTGTTCGTCCATACAATTTATGTGGCCAGTCCATTTCAGCTTCCATAGTCTTACAATCGTTGAGACCTCCGGCTTTTCAAAAATTGCATACAGCTCATGGTTGTATCGAATTCACCATTAGTTTCCGTCTAGCTTGGCTCCGATTATTCACCTCAGTACCCGTCGCTCAAAGGCGTTCAATATATTTGCAGATGCTTGGATTAGGGTCCATGTTTCACACCCATAGCATAGAACAGTTCTTATCACAAATATGTATACTTGGAGCGTTTGGTTAATTATCGAACAACCCAATACGATTGAGATACTACCATAAATAATGAATGGTTTGTGCGTTAGACTTTTTATTTCTTCGCTTTTTGAAAGTAAATTAAAAAGATTGTTATTTCAAGCATGAATATTGGAAAGAAGAGAACTTATTCACATACATGAGAAGAGATCCATTGATTTAAAACTGACTAAACTGAAAATTGTGGTTAAATTCGATCTCATTAATTTAAAAGTATATTTATTGTGATTTTAGGTGAGAGTAAGCGTCGCTTTTGATAATGGATCAAAACGATTCATAACATTACAAATGGTCGCAGTTTGAAGTATGTTCCCAACTACAGAGAAACGATTAAAATACGTTCTCCACAGTAAATATTGAAATTATATTTCATTGTATGAAAAGCCACGCAAATTAATTTTTAAAAAATGATCATGTACAAGCTTTTTTAAAAAAGAGGTTTATTGAAATATGTAGTTAGAAGCTCAAGAGCTTGTTCTATGTAGGCATGGTCTTAAAAAAAGCTCTACATACTTCTATACTATCAGCTTCACGCAACTTAAAAAATGACTAGTAATCTGTTCAAAAATACGCACACAACACTTCAACGAGAAACAAAAATCAGTGCTACCTTTCAGAATACAAATCAATTTCTCTTAAATACCAATAAAACTACACTAGCAAGTTTTTATATGTTTGGATACTCCAACACACAACTTAATAGGTTCTTTGTCCGTTAAATTATGTTCCAAAACAAACATTTGTAGGAATGGTATCCATTCTATCATATTAAATACTACTCAACGTTTATTTTATATAAAAGCTGAATCAAGAAGCATCAAAATGGGTATGCAATATTCGTACAATTGGAGGAACAACAGGGAAGATTCATATCAGGTTTCGGGATTTTTTTTTAATTTCAGTTTTTTAAGTTAATTTTCCTTCGATTTTATAAAAAAAACAGCAAGCTCCCCCACAAACTTGTACTACATCTAAAAATAAAACATCTACTCTTACCAATTGAATACTCAAAATGTTACATAATGCTTAAAAATCTAAATTTGTATTTTGAAAATTGTAAATCAATTGGCATGTTTAATTGGAATTTCTGTACATAATTACAAAAAATTATTCTACTCACCTATTTAACAATTCACATTTTTAATAAACTGAATTGCATAAAAGCATGACCTTATTCTTTTTTCTTCTCATGAAACAATAAATTGTGCTTTAACTCTTTACTGATTTAAACGAAAGAATTTGTACCAAGTAAATAAAACTATATCTAAATGGTTTAGTAGAATTTAACTTATTGGGAAATATTCCTTGAAGACAGATTTCATCATTTGCAGGACTTATTCAAAATTTTAGTTCTGTAACGCAAGTTTATAACATCGTTTTATTTATTAATTATGTCTTTTATCTTTGGTTTTTTTAATGATTCAATGATTCTAGTATATGATCTGTCAGAGAGTTTTCTTTGGTTTTGTACATAAAACAGCTCAAAAAAATATTTCGTACCTGAATTCAAGTTTAAAATTTGTCTTGAAACTCATCTGTCTAATAACTCGTGGTATGCATGCAACTCTGATTGGCAATTAAGTTTTCGAAATTCACCCCTTAAATCACCAAATTTTTTCCAATTTAGGTAATTTCATGACGGCGGATTCGAACGCCCGCTAGAAGCCGATGTGAAATATTGGAATTTGTCTAAAACTAAATTTTTGAGGTGAGTTGCATGCCCGATTGGAGAGAAAAATATGAACAGGCCATAATATGGCCAAAAACCTTTAACGTTTTTTTAAATTTTCCACGAGTTGATTAATTTTTCGTCAAACAATTTATAAATTACAAGAATTTCAAAAAAGGATTTGTTAAAAATTTTAATCATTATTTTTGTTGATATTACGAGCACCTTAAAGCAGTGAACCTTATTGCTGAAAAGAATATTTATGCGTTGACAGAAATAAATTGAACGACTGAAATCGTGAAATAATAATATTAAATTTTAATTCGATGTTTACTTTACAAGTGTTAGAAGGTGACAGATTTTGTATATGTGCGAACTGTCAAAAATGCAGATGATCTTCTACATTAATGGTAAAGTGATATTGAATTTCCACAATTTTTCCACATGAAAACAATTTAAGAGAAAAATTAAAACAGTTTTCAAAATACGCATGAAAGAACAAAATGAAATCCTGCCAAATTAATTTTACTCTGTTCATTTGGTAGAAGTGCTGCACAATAAATGGTGCCTACATATGTTAAAATTGGTATAACTTAATGTTGAGGTTAATAAATTCAGCGCAGGAACTAGCTATTAACAAAAGATAAGTTTATTTATTGTAAAACAAAATAAAAGATATAACAAAAAGATTATATAAATATATTTGATTGTCTGTAAACGGACTCGATGTATGGTTATCGCTTCAACTCGAATTCGAAGCACAACATGAACTGAACTTCGGTCAGCACAGACCGACTCACACTACGGTGCTTTGTTTACACTAAATGTTAGAACACGAGTAAACTCGACTGTGTACTGCATGTGAGAATATTTCCAACTCGCCATCTCAGAACACACGTCACTCTGGACACTAGTCTTCTCAGGAATAAAAACCAAGTCCTTCAAGACAACGATCATGACTTACGCAAGTCAGCGGTTTTGTCAAAATATCTGCTATCATATCTTTTGTAGGTATGTGTTCTAACACAAACCCATCAGCAACAATGGCTTCATGAAAAAAATGATGTTTCACTCGCGATAAACTGAACTGAATGGTTATCAATATAAATTGCCTCTTTCCTAGCTTCTGCTAAGCTAACATACTTCGCCTCAGTCCTCTACTTTTGAGATTTCCAGGTTACTGCTGCACGACTTAGGAGGAAAACATATCCAGTATATGATCTTCGATCAACATTGGAGTCACCACAGTCGGCATCCATGTAGCCCACCAAAGGTCCTCGAATTCGCTTAATAGTTTAGTCTTAAACTTTGTAATGCTTTCACATTTCTTGATGCCACAAGTAAATCATCAACATATACTAGCACTAACACTAAGTCATCGGCATCACTGAAGAATAAACATGACTCAATCTTCGTCGATTTGAAACCCATGTTCACCAATTTTTCTCGAAGTTTCACGTACCACTGACGTCCAGCCTGGCGTAGACCATGCAACGCCTTTTTCAAATGACACACACCACTATGTAAGCTATTGAGCATCTTCCAAGATTTAGCATTGACTTCAGTCGATTTAATTTGTTTTGACACAATTCTCTCTAGCATTTCCACTAGCATGTCAGGAACTTTCATCGGCACTTTTTCTTCTAGGGCAGCGTTTGAATATGCAGTCACAATAGCAAAGTGCCATATCTGCATATCGAATTGTACAGCCAAAGCCAATAATAATCTCAATTACTCTAATCTCGCGAGAGGAGTAAGAATCTGGTGAAAGTCAATACCATAATTTTGACTGTAACCCTTTGCTACCAAACGAGCCTTGTTAGGCAGCACATATCGACATCCAACAACGTTTTTGTTTGAATCATTTTAGCTAAACTTGTGACCTCAGATTCAATGGCATCCATCCATTTGCTAAGATCGTCTCCATTTAAAGCGTTCTGTACGCTAACACTAAGCAGCACCAGCGAAAACGTCATCGTCAAGACTATCTTCGCATTGAAACTCCTCTCCAGATTTATTTTCTATGTTAGTCATTTGTCGCCAATTACATAGCTTTCTGGGTCGCCCTTTGCTCCCAGTGCGTAACATAATTTTAAACAAGTTGGGTAAACAGACCTACGCTCATGTCAGAAGGGGTTTGTATTCAATTTACAAAATGCAGTCACTAGATCGAATCAAATCAAGAAACATGTCAAAGACGATTTTATTGGAGAAAATATGAAATGCGAAGATCATACTATTTTTAACAAAGTTGAATGAGTTTCGACTTCTGAGGTTTTTGGTATTGTTATACTCATGAATATCTCCCTTGATAAATATTTCAGATGTCCATCCGCGACGGAGGAAACACATTTTTCATGTATTTCCCCCCTGTGCCCCCACTGAAGCAAAAACTGACAGTTTAACAATTGTTTTGAAAAGCTCCCATGAAAACTTTCATTTCATACTCATATCGGCTACGTTTGATGAATTTTTTTTTCAGAGGCCACTCTCCTGTGCTGAAATCTTCGATTCATGGCCATTTCGAATCCTAGAATGGTTACAAAACCCTTTTGCTAGGAGCTCTCTCCCACCTCCTTGACTTATTTCACTTATGAGTATTAATTGTAGGTTCTCATCTTCAGTCATTCATTAAATTGAATCAAGTGTTCAAAGCATGCACCCTAAACGTTGAAGTTGGGGAAAAATAACTCAAAATTATTCAATCTTCGCATTTAAAACAGCCACTATTTTGTTTTACGATTACTGATACCACTAGCTGAACCAATTCTCAAAGATCTACATGACACCTATCATTCCTGAAATTTTCATGCAAATCTTAGCAAAACTGTAGTGTCTGAGTCGGTAAGAAGCGCATGTTGTTCCATAGCCATATGTTGCCATAGTAATAAATGCAGCGCATATTGTTCCATAGTAATACAGGAAAATTCAAACCGCCATAACTTCGCTAAATATGATTCAATCTTTATGAAACTTTCAGGATAGATCAATCTTATAAATAGTCATCTACGTACTACGTACGTTTCATTGAATTTAAGGGTACCGTCAAGATTTTATTCAAGAAAACATAAAATCGATAAATCATACTATTACTAACAAAGTTGAGTGAATTGCGACTTCTAACGTATTTGTTGTTGTTGTACACACCTAGGCCTACATCCCTGATTTTTTTCAGATTTTTCGGATCACAGGTGTCCAATCGCGAGGGGGGGACACAAATTTTTCGTGTATTTCACCTCCCTGTGCACCCCTCGAAGTTAATTTTGCCAAACTAGGACCTGTTTTGAAAAGTTCTCATCAAGACCTTTCATTTGATACCCATATCGGCTACCTTCAATGAATTTTTTTTTTTGGGGGGTCACTCTCCTATATGGGGAAAATTTTTTTGTAGTTGAACTTTGAAGAGATCACCACTTTACACCTACGCACAAAATTTGATGTTTCTAGCTTAAGTAGTTTCCGAGAAAAACTGCTGTGACACACGGACGGACGGACGGACAGACGGAGAGACGGACAGATGGACAGACCGGTCGCGAAACTAGTAGGGCTTTGTAAAATTATTTTACAAAACCCTAAAAAATGAAGTGGTCATTTCATAAAGATGAAAAAACTGACTAAATGTACAATCAAAACTAAGACAACATTTCTTTTTAGTGAAATTAGACGGTGTTTGTTAAAAGTAAGTATGGGAGGTTCGAAACATGCTTTCTGGCTCGAGAAGGTGAATCAGAAAAATAGCGAAATATAGCATACGCCCATCAAGTGCCTCTTCCTTCCACTTTTTATGCCGATCTCCTTCAATTGGGCTAGACGCCATTCTTTTATTGATTTCTGATGATGGAGCTATCTGCGCGTGCCCTTTAGGCTTAGCCCTCAGCACTTCTTTATCCATTTGCACTTCTTCGGTTTTCTGGTCCTCTCTGGCTTTAAACCAGTTCCTCTTGTAATGCCATATACAGTCTTGGAGTTCTTTTAGTTCAAAGAGCCCATTCTTTAAATATTTGCTGATTTTTGGCGAGTCCCATGCTGATTTTATTCCTGTCACCCACTTTTTGGATTAGTCTTCCATCCTGATCCCACTGGACGGCAGTTGAACTTATTAAACTCGTTTCTTGGGAGAGGTTATTGTCTGTCATTTCCAAGTAGAGTACTTCAGCCACGTTTCCGATGGTGGCGGTAAAATTACACATCGGCGCTTCGATTGTTCCTGCCGTGATCACTTTGTGGACTCGAGGATGGTCCGTTATTATTTCGGCATTTAAGATTCTTGCTTCGGTCTTTTCGGTCGCAGTTGCGGGAGTAATTATCGAATTCTCAGTGTTCTTTATATTTTCTTCTAAAACGCGAACACCTGTCGCGTGTTGCATGATTTTCCAGTCTTCTTTTTTAGGAAGTCTTTAAAAGACTCGCGTCGGCATATCAATGCATTGTCATACCAGAACCACTTAGTCTACAATGACCAGGCCATGTGCGACATGTTTGCTGACTATTTCTCCGCCGTCTATAGCTCCCCAACCTCTACTTCTGATGAAAACCCTCAATCCACTCCAGACTTAATTGTTGATTTATACACTAACCTCTTAGAGGTCGCTGAGGTAATTCAGTCCCTGAATTCTAGCAGTGCAGTCGGCCTTGATGGATCCCGAAAATTTTTATCAAATCCCTCTCTTCATCCTTATGTATTCCCCTCGCCCATATCTTTAATTCAAGTCTCGAAAAGGGTACTTTTCCAGACGTTTGGAAATGTGCAAATATCCTCCCCATCCATAAAGCGGGTGACCACTCCCAGGCCTCTAACTACAGACCCATTTCACTCCTATTGTGCTTTGGAAAAATCCTGGAACGCATTGTTCACTGTAAACTTTATAATGTTTTGCACCCCAACTTATCCGAAAATCAACACAGATTTGTAAAAGGACGTTCTATCGTAACCAACCTAGGGGAATTTATCAACACAGTCGCAATCACTCTTGACTTAGGAGGTCAAGTTGATGTGATCTACACTGATTTTGCAAAAACATTCGATAGTGTGGATCACAACATGCTGACCAACAAGCTCCGCCGTTTCGCCATTCAGGGATCTCTTCTTTCCTGGATTCACTCCTTTCTCTTTCATCGTTCCTGCACGGTTATCCATAATGGATCTTTGTCACACTCTTTCGTCCCAACCTCTGGTGTTCCACAGGGATCAATTTCAACCTCTTTATTAATGATCTCCCAGCTATCTTCACATCCAACCCCCTTCTATATGCTGATGACCTGAAGATATTTCGAGTCATTAATCCAATTCAGGATTGCCAAGCATTTCAGGATGACTTAAACTTTTTGTCCTCTTGGTGTAATAGAAATCGACTTCAACTTAACATATCTAAGTGCCTTTCCATGACCTTTACCAATAAAACTTACCCCATTCAATTTTCATACTCTATCGAAAGCTCAGTTTTCGTTTCGGTTGAGAGTTTCAAGGATTTAGGTGTGACATTTGATTCTCAGTTGAAATTCAATGTTCACGTTTCGGAAATAACCAAGAAAGCTTCTCGGATCGCGGGTTTTGTCCTATGTTGCTCTCATAGATGTTTCAGCTTTCAAACCTGTGTTCGGTTATTCGTCATGTTGGCTTGCCCAATTCTTGAATATGCATGCCAGATATGGTTCCCGCATCGCAATTATCTCATGGTGGTGGTTGAATCTGTGCAGCGCAGGTTCTCCCGCACACTTTTCTACAAATACAACATTCCGTATCGCCCTTATGACGATCGCCTGATTTTCCTTGATCTACCTTCACTGCAGGTAAGGAGGCAATTCCTGGTTCAATTTTCTTATTTAAATTATCGAGAGGCATGTTATCGTCGAAATTATACAACGCCATTAGCATACGTCCCGCTTCTCGCACTAGGTCGTCACAATACTACGCTATACCGTTTGCCAGAACCATAACTTACAGTCACTCACCGATGGTTCGTATGGTAAGAGACCATCTTAATCTCTAGCTAGGTCCTCCTTCTGGCTCATTTGAATCATTTAAAAACATGCTGCGGAGAGTACTCTACGAGCAATAAATTCTTTTGTTGTTAATTTCAGTAACTACTTAATTGTTAACTTTAGATTAATTCTTACATGATATTTATATTTTAACCTCAACACGTAATCTATTAGTTCTATTTTATAATTGGGATTATTAATTCTGCAAAATAGTGATGAAGTAAATAAATAAATAAATTAGCGAATAGTAGTTGTGCTTCAATTGAGGATGAACCGTGGGTAGCAGTCACCATTAAACGGAGTAACGAGGTGGATGAGAGTACAAGTTTTGGCCGCGGTCCCACATGCAAAGGTTCTAGGGGTTGATTTTCTGTGACTCTTCAAGATCGTCTTGGATATCGGGAGGGAGTTTTGGGAGTTTGTTGCGCAAGCAGCCTATAAGACGTTGTTTAGGTGAACCAGGTTGATGATAGAGGACTAGGTACACTTTAAAGCACTAGTCGCGAGGGAGTTCGATTTGATGGGGCCAGCTTGAGCTATGCCAAGAGGATGGAGCACGTAATCGAGACCTTGTCTAAACCAAGTAAGAAGCGCTATTATCCAGTGTCTCCGGCGGTCCAACCTCAGATTAATGATGAGCTGGATGAAATGTTACGGCTGAGAGTGGTGGAGCCTTTCGGACGTCCAGAAGGATAGGAAGTTTCGTTCTCGTGAGGACTTTCAGAAGTTGCCGATCAACCTTCAGACGGACACCTCAGAGCAAAGGCTTGGTGCGGTGTCGAACCAGTGCAACCGCGATGGGGAAAATATAGTATGCTACCTTAGCCGTGGTCTTTCTAAGATAAGAAAAATTACTCCATCACCGAAAAGGAGTATTTAGCGGTGCTGTGGGCAGTGGAAAAACTTTGTGTTGCATTTTATAGTGATTATAGATCATCATTCACTATTGTGGGGCCCAAACGGTTGTCTGCCCCATTGGGCGGTAAGGTTACAGCAGACGAGTTATCCGGAGGTTCATGCTGTGGGATACCTCAACTTGGAAGATAAGCGGATGGTACAGCACGAGATAAATCCACAACAGCACAACTCATACAACTAGCAGCTTCTGGACTGCACAGAGTGGGGAATGTATGTTGGTTACGTTCGTACCAGCGAAGTTCTTCTTCAACGATCACATCCGTTTTATGGTAGCTGGAATGCAAGTAGTGTATCTTCAAGCTATTGAAGTACATCATCATCAACTATGGCGCGACAGTCCAAGCCGGCCTTGGCCTCCAGGATTAATCTCCTCCAATCATCACGGTTCCGTGACCGCGTCCATCAGTAGATTACTCCCAAGAAGGATCTGCTACCAACTTCCATCGTGTCTTCCCATCAAGTCCTTAATCTTCTCGCTGGACGTCTACCTTGTGCTCTATCCGTTAATGTTTTTTTGGCTAGCCGGTTTTCTTCCATACTTCCTACATGGCCCGCCCATTGCAATTTGCATTACTTCACGCAAAAGGAAACAGGTGAACCGTTCAATAATTCATGAAACTCATCGTTGTAACGTAGTCTCCACTCTGTTTCTTGTTGCGCTGGGCCGTAGATTTTTCGAAGCACTTTGCATTCAAATACGTCCACTGCCTTTTCGGACTCGCTCGTCAGGGTCCATGTTTCACTTCCATATAACAGCATAAGTTTGACCAGTGTTTTGTTAAATGGAAGTACAACATAAGATAGATCCCCATAAAATTCATTTCAGCCGGCGATCCCAAGATCGGGTTCTCCTTAAATCACGAGACATTAGTCCTAACATACCCAGAATAGCATTAGAAAGTATTACCATTAGAATCTTTCCAACACTCTCGAAATTTTAGTCCGATTTCCCAGGGTTAATCTCCAAATGTTCCTTCAAGATCACTTACACCTTCACATGCTCTATGTGAATCAATTAGCATATCACAACACAATAGTAGTATAAGTAATGAGGAATGAGGAATGAGCAACGTAACACCAGATGGTTTTGTTGTGGTTTTGAAAAAGGAATTAGTTCATAATTCAGAATCAACATCGTTTATTGCACGAGAAGAAAAAGAAAACGTAGAGGCGGTATAAAACTGTTTCAGATAAATGAGTTTGCACTTGATCATCAAAGTAATACCAATTCAAAAGTCATTTTTACAAGAGAATGTTCCAGTTATAGTTGTAACCTGTAGAATACTGCTGTCGATCTGTAAAATGATGGTGAAGAAATTTACAAGAGCTGCCCAAAAAGTAACAGATGTGGTGAAAGAAAAAGTAAGCAAAGTGATCAAAACAATATTTATGGTATGCATTTTGGAGGTGATTTCTTACGCTATTGTTCAACATAATTGCCATTTAAATTAACACATTTATCATATCGTAGTACAAGTTTTTCAATACCTTTTATGTAGAAATCTGCCACTTTCGAGTATGACCACTGGTTAATACCGGCCCACAGTTCAGCCTCAGAGCCAAAGCGCTGCGTAGCGAGCCATGTCTTCATTGCTTGAAACAGGTGATAGTCGTTCAGCGACGACGGATGATTGAAAACTTCCCAGTCTCTGTTTTTATGGTGTTCTGTTAGGATTTTCGGGAGCTTACATGGCATAAAATTTTCGGTAACCAAGTTTACCAACAACAATTTCATGAACTAAGCTCCGTGAAATTTCAGAAAAATGTTCTGAGAGTTCCATAATCGTGAAATGACAGTTTTCATGAATTTTTTCGTTGCTTTTCTACACCGACTCATCACTCAGAAGACGTGGCCTACCATTGCAATTATCATCGGGAAGATGTTTCGACAATTTTTAAAATCAATACACCACTGCCTCGCTCGGCTTTTACATCACAAATCTAGCGATAGATTTCAATTGGTGTGTGAATTTTTTCCAACAAAAACCTTATCACAGCTCAACCTTCACAACTGGCAAGATTTTCTATTACAGCGCTCATTTGAACACTTCGCTGCAATAGGCATGATGCGCAAGCAAAATGGCAGTGGCAGCCTCACTCATTGCCGTGCTAGGCCAAAACGTCTATTACTTTCTGGACAGCCTGTAATGTATATTCATAATATATAAATCTAAATATGTAAATACATTTATTCACAATGCAAAAAAAAACCAAATATGGTAATACATTTCAAAACATATAAATACCCTATAACCTACATACAATCTAAATTAATTAAGTTCAGGTTACAAAATTTTTAAAATAATTTAAAATAAATTAAAAGTTCCACTAAAATTCATTTGACCCACATTTAAAATATACTTTTATGACCTGTTATTTCATTGATATGCATCCTTTTGTTAAGTACGGTCATTAATAACTAATTAGCTTTAGCATATATATTGTACATCTTGGGGATTTCTCTTTGGAAAAAAATAGACACTGAAGACGGGAGAACATTTACTCCCAAAATATATATATTTGTCGGAAAAACAAATAAATAGCGTTGCTTTTTTCAAATTATATTTTTCTTTTTGTCTACATACAATGTCAATACATATCATTCCTTAACTGAAACAAAAGAAACAAAAAACCTTCCACGTGGGATACCCTAAACTAATCCCATTTATTCATTCATTAAAGAAAATAAAAACCAAAACAAAACAATGACAAGACACGCGCATTGAAATCACATGTGCTTAAGTGGATCTATTAAAGGACGGAGACTTGCAACGATTGAGGAGATAAAGACTGCACCGCGGCCAGCGAAAATAAGAGTGAAAAGTGAGTCCCTTTGTGAAACCATTGGTTCGCACAGTAAATGTTAAATCTACAAAAACATTATGCCTATATAAACTACGAAATTTTGTTATTCTCCTTCACATACAATAACAAACAAATCATGCTTTTTCCTACGGTCCCAGTCCATCCAGTATACGATTCAGCCGCATTGGCTTGAGGAGAGTAGACTGTGGTCCACTGGTGATGGTCGTTTAGTCACGTACAAATCATTGGTAACAACCCCCCTAAGCCTAGAAATCGACGTAGCTGCTTGGTGGTCTTAGGCAGAGGAAAGGCATCGAATGCCTGGGCCTTATTCGGGTCGGTTTTGATGTTACCGTAGCCAATGATGTGACCCAAATAACCTCCGTCATTAAGAAGTGGCTCTTCTGGATGTTGATGGTTAACCCTGCCTTCCGGATATGCAAAGCCACTTCCTGAAGCAAGAATGTATGTTCGTCTAAGGTATTAGTTATAAGCAATAAGTCGTCAAAGTATACGAAAACTTGGTGCCGTTGGTACGGTGGTGTTACTGTATCCATGAGGCGCGGTATTGCCTGGAGGGTATTGCATAGTCTAGAAGGCATGGTCACAAATTGGTACAATGGATGACCTGGGACCGTAAAGGCTGTCTTCTCCTTTGAACTAGGATCTAATGGGATTTTTCAGAACGCGTTTTTAAAATCCAAGCTAGTAATAACATGGGCTTTAGGTAATTAACTAAAGATACTTTCGTTCAACGGTAGAATGCATCTTTAACAGTGACGGCATTTAAAGGCCGGGCATCTAAGCAACGTCGGACTTTATTCGGCTTAACTACTAAAGTGATTGGCGAAGCCCAGACGCTTTGCAATTCTTCAATCGCACCTAGTGCCAACATCCGACCAACTTCGGTGTATAACGATTTTTCCTTCTCCAAAGACATGGTAAAATGTCTCTGCTTGATGGGTTTAGTATCCCCCACATCTATCGTGTGAGACACAAAAGTTGTCCAGCTGAGACCTTTCTTCTCAGCCGAAGAAAAAACCGCTATAGCCGCGTTTAGTCGTAACTGTTGATTGGCATCCAGTGCAGGTTGAAGTAAGTGAGAATTTAATGTGGCATCATTGAGGGTAGCGACAGAGTCAAGTATCATGCTAGAAAATAATGCCGGGCCAAGTTAAATCTTTGAACGATGTCAACCCTTAAGTATAGGTTCTGTGCCAGTTGGGTTATAATGTAAAAATACAGGGACTTGGTCGCACCTTAAAAGATGACATCCGTCGTGAGTTTCTCCACTATGGAGTGACGAGCTCTGTCCGCCGTGCTTAACCAGATATAAAATGCTGGATTTGATCCACATGCTTTGTCAGGAGCTCTCTTGCAAAATCGGCTCCTATGTGGTTGATGCTGGCTCCAGTATCAGTTAAACTTACCAGTCAATTGCGCAAGATCTGTACTGAGGCGTATGGGCAAACGTCGTGCTTCAATAATTCGTCTAGCTGGATCACGCGCAACATCTTCCTCGACAGCCTCACCTTTCTCCAGAAGCTCTGCATCAGTTGTGTGGCTTGCTTCCTTCTCGAAGGAGTGATGAGACCCATCTCCTCATTAAAGATGCGTTGACGAGTAGCTAAATACTCCCGCAGTCTAACATGAAAGGGCTTAACATGCCACGGGGCACTCGATTCATAGCCAAACCCTTAAGGGTCCGGCTTGGTAGCGCTTCGGGAGAACTTTGTTTGGCGGTGTGCGTATCCGGGGTTTGGTTGTCTACTGCAACGGCTTCAGTTCCTTTTCGGTCGGGCCTCAGGAGTGCTTAAGGGTGTTTGCGGCACTCGTTGGCAAGTTTTTTCACAACTTGCAGTCTACACAATCCGGGGCGTAAGTATCCGTTTTTCCCTAGTGGTAATAAAATACCGTCGGCTTGGCTGGACATGCAGAAATCCGGTGTTGTCGGCAGTTTCAACAGACCGTGGGGCCTGTAGCTACCTCTACATAAGGTGACTGTCTTTCTCGTTGCGACTTGCAATACAGAAGGGCTCCACTCCTTGAATAACGAGTCAGCTCAGCGTGTACGTGACCAGCTACTACCAATTCTGCAATATGACTGCTGCGTTGAATTGTTCCCGTTATGCGGGGTTATGGACGGAAGGCTACTCGCCGTTCATTAAGTCGTTCTTCTTTATCAGCATGGAGGCATAAGGCTTGGACGGTGTATATTGGTACATGAGGAAGGCTGTTTCCAAGTTCCCACCACATGTTCTCCCCGATCGTCGGCCATAGATGTTTGTAGCCAAGTTGTTGGGCATTGTATACTGGTATAAAATTGGTCAAATGTTTCATGAGAGCCTTGTTTGCGCTTTCTTATTCCTTCACGCAATTGTCGTTCAGTGAGACCGTCATCAAATTGGATGCGAAGAGCCGAACAGAAAGAATTCCAATCGGGGCGTGCTATGGATTACTTAAAACTTCGGTGGCATCCCTGCTGAATACACGTGTCGTAGAAAGGCCGAGAAGTCTCCTCCCAGCATACTGGTTACTAGTGACTGTACTCTGAACAAAAACCTGTCCACTGGTGTTGTAGAATTAAAGCCAGTGAAGCTGAGTTGCCTACTCTCCATTATACACGGTTTTGGGGCTCGGGCTTACGTCGTGAAGATCGCTGGGTGGTTGGCTTTATTGTCCAGCCCCCCGTACGGAACTGAGTCATACGTTGTCAGTATCGGTGAGGTTGCAGCTTATTCGAGGGAACTTCCAGTCCTCAACTGGCCTAGAGGTGGGAATAGCTGCAATTGCATTGTGTTCTTGTAGGACTGATGTGTTGGCTGATCCTAAAATCTTGGAACTTTCTCTTCATTTTTCCTATCTTGTCAGACAGCCTTTGTAGTAAGGACAGAATCGCGTCATTGTCAGGTGTGTTTGAGGATGCTGTTAGGATATCTGCCTGTGCTCCTGAAACTGGGTCTTCCCCGCCCGAGGCTCCCTGGTTGTTTAATAGAGGTTGTGCCCGATCGTTAGTCCGGGGGTCTTTCGCAACTGCCCTCCGCATAGTAGCTTGCGTTCCAAGGGGGTTAACTAGGACACTCTGCGTCTGCATAGAGGACAGAGATTGAAGGTTTGTAGGAGCTGCTGGGCACAAATGCGATGGAACAGGTGTCCACACTCCAATCTCTCACTGGCCCTCTATGACGTCTTCATAGCAGATCCCGCAGTTGGCTGGCTGTACATTTTTGGAGCGGGTCCAGCGTTTCTCTACAGTCCACTTGGTGGCCATATCTGGAATGGTATAAAAAAAACTATATTTAATGTTTGTATGTAAAGTAGTGCCCTTTTCAAAGTTCAACTACAAAAACAATTTTCTAAGGAATTTAAGGGGGTTTCCCCATATTGGTTAGTGGCCCCAAAACAAGAAGTGTCATCAAAGAAAGCCGACATGGGTGCCAAATGAAAAGTTTTGATAAGAACTTTCCAGAACAGGTCTTAAACCGGAATTTTTGCTTCAAGGAGCACACAGGAAGCGGAATTACACGAAAAATCTATGTCCCCCTCCCTCGCGATTGGACACCAGCGATCTGAAAAATCTAAAAAAAATACGAAGGTAGGTGAGTACAACAACTACAAATACCTTGGAAATCAAAATTCGCTCACCTTTGTTAATAATAGTATGATCTTCGAATTTCCATTTCCCCAATAAAATCGTATGGATACCTATAAACTCAACTTTATCCGATATTTAAGTAGTCTAGCAATAGATCCTTATACTCTGCAAGTTTTATGCAAATCGAATCATATTCACGGAAGTTATAGCCATTTGAAATTTCTCCAAATGCAACAACAATAACACACGATCTTCGTATTTTGTGGACTTTCCATCGAATCAGACACTGCAGATTTGATTTGATCTTCTTGAGATTTTCAAAAGAGATCAATAACATAAATATTTTTGGGAATTTATGATTTGAGTGGTTTTTGTAAGTTTGCAACAAAATAGAGACCGTTGTAGATAGAGAAACAATGGATTTTCTTTTGAAAGTGCACATCTCTTTTACATGTCTCTTAACATCATTCGGTGATGGTGACTGCATTTTGGAGAAGTTGGATAAGCTCTTCTGAAATGAGTGTAGGTCTGTCTACCCAACTCGTTAGAAGTAGATTTGTATGCGGGCAAATGGTATGCTATTAAATTCTACGATTCAAGAAAAATGTTAGGGTAAGCTTATGAGATTCGAACAATATTTTACGAGTAGTTTTAGCATAAGAATGAAAGAAATTTATTTTGTTTTGAGTGGTCTTACCTTTTATTTATTTTTTTTTTTTGTAATTCGGACGTTAACACCATTTACGTGCAGAGTCTGGGACTCGCCTGCTTGCAAGAAGGCGACTAGACTACCCACTAAACACATCCCCTGTCAACCCAGTCTGAGACTATTTGATACATTACTTAGGGCCAGGTCTCATTTTGTTACCCCATAAGACCCATTCAAGCTTAGTTCTTCTAGTGGGAGGGGAATAGAAAGTGCCAGTCAAGCGATCCCCCAGCCCCAACACACCCGGCTGCTGTGCGTGTCTTTTATCTTTTAGCAATGCCCGAACATAATGTGCCACCTGATTCCATTTTTCAACCGACTCGAGCATCACTGCGACTAGAATTATCCGGGGTGATCCCTCCCGTCTCGCTGTTGACGCCCCTTCGCAGCCTGCTCCCTGGCATTGTCTTTCTCTCCAAAGTAAAACCGACAATCGAGGGACTGCGACTTACCAATCTTGAGCAGATAAGACTGCAGACATACATGCCCGCTCAAAAGTTGGATCAGATATAAGTCAGTCTCAACATGCCATCAATTCAACCACGGTCTCACATCCGGAATGAGAAACCCAGTTCAACTTCCCTTCGTGCAATTCACCAAAGACTGCTGCCAATCGTTGAGTGACCGCTGCCTCTCTTCGCGAACAACCATCTCCTCCTCATCCTCGTTTTGACGCAGGTAAATAGCGTGGCGCTCGCTAATAAAGAGGGCAATAGGCATCACGCCTGCAATAACTCTCACCGCCAAATCAGAGACCGTCGGATACGAAGATGCGATCCTCAGTGCTCCTTTTCTTTGTACCTGTGCCAAGCGTTTTCGGTATACCTCCTTGCTGAGCGCATCGCTCCATATTTCTACTCCCTACAGTAGCACTGACCCTACAGCACTCATCAAGAGACTCAGAGCCGATATTCCCAAAGCAGTCTCCTCAGTCGTTGCCCTGATTTGCTCAGAGAAACTCATCTTCGAGTCGATCAGTAGCCCCAGGTACTTCACTGATGGCTCCGATTCGATTCGTGTGTCTCCAAAACTGATCATTCTTCCTCTAGGGATTGTCTTTTTGTCAAAATGACCACTTTGGCTTTCTCCAGTGCTAAACTGAACCTGCGAGCAGTTATTTAGTCCCTCAATCGATGCATTATCACACCCATCCTAAGTTTCACTTGTTCAACGGTGCGTCCAGTGACCAGAGCCGCAACATCATTCGCATTGCCGATCAAGTGCTCTGGCATCTCTAGTCTCAGTAGCACAGTGTAAGACACGTTCTGCAGGTCCGGACCGAGGATTGATCCCTGAGAAACACCCGATCTAACTTCCATTCTTTCTTGGCTCTGTGTAGTGTCGTAGAGCAGGGTTTGGTCCTTCAGGTTGCCCCTCAAAAGCCGCACTACATATTCCGAAACTCGAAAAGGGTTTTCCAACGTCTCCAGAATATCCACCCATCTACCAGACTTGAGGGTGTTCCTAACGTCAAGCGTCACCAACAGGACGATCATCGCTTGGCGCAACTTTATGCCTCTGCCTTTTGGACCAGACTCACCACTATGCAATCGCATCAATGGTGGAACGTCCTGCTCAAAAGCCTTACTGCCGAGAAGATAGGTCCCCAGCAGCACGAATCACGTCAGTCAGTCTTCCCTTGATAGGTTTCTCTTGCACTTTCCCAGCCGTGTCTAGCATGCATAACGGGTGTTATGCAGACGGCAATCCGGGATTTCTCCTCCTCTTGCTAATCAGGACGAGCCTCACCACCTACAACATCCCGGAAAAACCCCGTCCCGTAGGCAAGCGTTGAATGTGCTGAGCAGCAAGTTAGGACAATGGTGATAGACCAGCCGCAACACCTCAAATGGAACACCACCTGTACCTGGAACCTTCCTCGCTTTCAGTGACAAGACTGCCTCTTCCAGTTCAGGCTATGTAAAAAGTGGGCACTTGACTGCTGTTCCACCATGGACAGCGTCAACACGGTCGGGATGGGCGGGAAAAAGTAACTGCACTATCTCAACCATCCTTTCCGCATCAGGTATGGAAGGTTTTCGTAGGGCACCAAGCTTCCGCATAACTAACTTGTAGCCAAGGCCCTACGGATCCTTGTTCACATTGTTCTGTAGATCTTGCCAGCAGCGAGCCTTGCTGATATTAATTAATTTGTGATGGCATTTCCTGGCCGACTTATATGCTGCCACCCAGTTGCATTCCTCGTCATGGTTTTGTGCTCGTTGAGCCTTACGCCGAAGATTGTGACTCCCCCTTCGTTTTTCAGCGATTTCAGCTGACCACCAGCACACTAGGGGTTTGCCGTACTGGAGTCTTCGACGGGGCATAGAAGCTTTGCAAGCAGTCGTAATGATGCTCATAGTTGAATTCAACACGTCTTGAGCTGCCAATTATCTGGTCCCCTCCGAAGCTCCCTGCAGCAGTGCACCTTCCGTGAGCACCTCGACGAACCTCTCGCCGTCAATTCTTCCAATGTTCCATCCAGTTGTAGAAAGCCAAGAGCACCGACGTCGGGAGACAACGTCGCTGATCTTACGCAGAATGCGCTGATGATCACTGGCTGAGCAGTCCTCTAATACTTTCCAATTGTGTATCTTCCGTACTATGGAATCCGAAGCGAGTGTCACGTCCGGAATAGTTCCTTCACAGCCAATATGGCGGAAAGTCGGTGTATTTCCGGTGTTAAGTACAACAAGCGCCATCCTGGCCGCCATTTCCAGGATTCGTTTTCCCCGCGGATCTGTTTGAAGGATGCCCCATTCGATTGCTTTCGCGTTGAAGTCTCCCCAACGAGCACTTTGCCCTCTGTGTTCGAGATAGTGCCCTCTAGAGAAATAAACTTGGCTTGAAAAGATGATATCAATTCGTTTGGCGTTAGGTACACACTACAGAAGGTGGTCCCTGAGCACTGAACCCATACGAAACCGTCCCCACGTCCACAACTCTCCGTTTGGAAATCACTGTTCCAAACCCAGATGGCGGCAGTACCAGTTTCGTCAGGATACCCTAATGCAGGAATTTTATCATGGGGCTGCTCACTCAGCAGCATAAGGTCAGCTTTCATGTCCCCCGCAAACTGCTCAAGCAGATTTCCGGTGGTTGAAATGTGGTGCCGTTTAAGCTGCAGGATGCGGGTCATCGGAGTTCTGATTTGGCCTTGGCTAGGGCTTCCTGGAAAACCCGGCATTTTCCTGATTCCAAGACGTGTCCGAAATAAGGTCTTGGATCAGCATCCTTACGAAGAATACAGTGTGCCTCTTTCGTACACTCGTTTCTTTTATTTCCCATTTCACCGCATTTGTAGCATAGGGAACTCCTATCGGGTCCTTTGCATACTTGTGTCGTGTGACCATAGCTAAGGGATTTGAAACATTGAAGAGGCGTTGCTCTTTGCCGTGTCCTACAGATAACCTACCCTATTTATACTTTGCCCTTGTTCATGAATTGTTCGGCGTCCTTTTCGGTGAAGTCAACTATTGCCACGCGTTGTCCCCTATTGTTTTCTGATGTCAGTCTCGCTTTGATCCTACCCACGCTGGGGAACTCCCTTTTGATAGCCTCTTCTACCTCGGGCAGATCTGTGGCGCAGTCAATGTCCCTTATTTCGACCGATGACATCGGCTCAAGCTCTTTGCTGCATCGCAGAATACTTCCTTATTGTCGGCCTATGCTCCAAATCGTTTTGCATCAGGTCCTTTTTCTTGTTGGGTGTCCATGCGAACTTTATTTTCTGGCACTTTCTGAAGAAGTTTCTTTGCGGCTGTCTTCGCTGATTTTGTAACCGCTTTCTAGAACCCGTGATCTACTGCTCCACGCTCATCAAGTGCCTCCTCCTTCCTTCTTTTATCCCGATCTCCTTCCATTGGGCTAGACGCCATTCTTTTATTGATTTTTACAGGTGGAGCTATCTGCATGTGGCCTTGATTTCGCCCCCGGCACTTCTCAACCCTTCTGCTCGTCTTTGGCCTTAAACCAGCTCCTCCGATGCCCTATTCGGTCTATGAGCTCCTCTAGTTTAAGGAGCCGAATCTTTACTGCTTTACTGATTTTTGAGGAGTTGCATGCAGATGTTATTCTTTTCAGAACATCTCCCGCTTTTCGCATGCGGATTGGTTTCTTTTCCGGATATCTTCCGCTTTTTGAAAGAGCCTTTCTTCTTCGTCTCACTGGGCGGCAATTGTACTTTGTGACAATCCTTGGGAGAGATTATCGCCTTCCGTTTCCGAATGCAGTACTTTCATTACATTTTGGACGATGGCGATGCAATCACACAGGGTCGCTGTGTTTGTCTGGTCACTCGTTTCTTTTCCTGCCGTAATCTCCTCGTTGGCTTCAGGGTGACTCTTTATTATTTCGGGATTTACGGCCCTTGCATCGGCCGCTCCGGTAATGGTTGCAGCAGTGACCATCGAGTTCTCGATGTTCTTTCTATTTTCTTCCACCGCTCGAATACCTAAAGCGTCCTGCAGAGTTTCCCGCCTTTTCGTTATAGGACGCTCTGGCCTTCGCATAATTTTTATACTGCGCCCGAACGCCGCAGGAATCTCAGTCTGGACCAGACTGTCTGCTTATCTATATTTTTTGTCCATCTTCACTGTCATTGTAACATATTATTCCTCGTTTTGTCATCGTTATTACTGCTCTCGATGTACTGTTAAAATTGTGGCTACAACCAGTGGTTGCGTCGTCCTTATTATTTTTTATTTCTTTTTTTGGTTTTTTTTTATCCTTTTTATATGTTTTTGGTTGCTCCAGTTTTATGGGGTCCCCCCTCGGAGCCGCTATTTCCGTTCTTGTGTGAAGTCGCCTTTGTGGTCCCATGGTTATCTTTTCGGAGCAGAGAGGCCATGCGAGGGTTGGCACAAGCTCTTATGGGGACAAGTGCTCGGAGCCACACCAGCACTAATCAGGAGTCCGTCTCAACCGAACCTACACCATTAACCCAATGGTACGAACTTCAAACGTACTACGAGGCCTGCCATGGTTTTACCGGGATGGAGACAGTTGAATTGGAGCCGTTCACACACGTGTGTCACCTCGGCACTACTGTGCAAAGCAGCTAGGTCCAAACCATCATATCCACTAGCCCAATGCATCAATGCCAGTTCATTGTCAAAAACGTAGTGCAGATCCAATGGTGAGGCTCGTGCTGCTCAGCAGAGGGAAGATCCCGAATCGCCGTCTGCATACCGCCCGTTATACATGCTAGATACGGCTGGGAAAGTGAGAAACTCATCAAAGGAAGACTCACCGACGCGATCCGTGCTACTGGGGACCTACCGCCTCGGTAGTATGGCTTTAGAGCAGGACATTCTACCATTGATGCGACCGCGGAGGTGGTGAGCGCGGCCCGGAATGCAGGGGCATATAGTTGCACCAAGCGACGGATCGTCCTGTTGGTGACACTCGAAATCAGGAACGCCTTCAACTCCGCTAGATGGGTGACATTCTGGATACGCTGGAAAACGCTTTTCAACTTCCAGAATATCTAGTGCGGGTTTTGGGGAACTATCTAAAGGACCGAAGCGTGCTGTATGACACGACACAGGACCAACGAAATATGGAAATTACATCGGGTGTTGCTCAGGGATCTATCCTTGGTCCGGACCTGTGGAACGTGCCTTACGACAGTCTACTAAGACTAGAAATGCCAGATGAGCCGCGTTTGATCGGCTATGCGGATGATGTTGCGGCTCTGGTTGCTGAACGCACCATTGAACAAGCGCAAGTTAGGCTAGGTATGCTTATGCGCAGGGTGAGGGACTGGATGATTGCACGACAGTTCAGTTTAGCGCTGGAGAAAACCGAAGTGGTCATCTTGATAGAAAAGAGAATCCCTAGAGTAAGGGTGATTAGTATTGGAGACATATTAATCGAATCAAAGCCAGCGGTGAAGTACCTGGGGCTACTGATCGACTATAAGATGAGTTTCTTTGAGCAAATCAAGGCAACGGCTGAGAAGGCTGCATCGGCAATACCAGCTCTCAGTCGACTCATGGCCAACGTGGGGGGATCCAGCCCATCAAGAAGACGCCTCTTAATTAGTGCTCTGGGGCGGTGCTACTGTACGGAGCAGAAGTATCGGCAAAAGATAAGATGACAATTTGAAAAACGCGATAAGAAAAAACTAGATATTTAGATGAGGAAGGTATTGTAGATCAAAACAGGATACTTACAAGGTATATAAATGTAAAAGACAAGAAGAGAAACGGAAGACGAAATAACTATTTTTGCTCTCATAGATTCTACAGCAACAGTGAAAAGTAGGTTTGTTAGAGGGATACCAGTAAAGGTACTCTTGTAGGCAACTAGGATACCTCCTCCTTTGTTGGAGATTGACCTATCACGACCATGCCTAACAATTGTATGATAAGGAAAAATTTCAGAATCAAATATACTATCAGCCAACCAGGATTCAGAAATACAGATTATATTATCGTTAGAAAGAGAGAAGGATAAAACTAAATCTTTTAACATGGATCTTAAGCCCCAAAAATGTTGGTAATAAATAGAAACTTTACTTTTAAGAGTGCTATTCTGAAACTATTTCGGAAGAACCGATCCTACAGCTTTGGGAGTGAGCTCGGTGGAGAACGAAAATTCATTTTCCTTGAAGTTATGAATGATTTAACAAGCACTCCAGACGGCCAGTGATCAGGGTTTAAGATATAGTCACAAGATTCCGGAACAGTCAGTTTGAAAGAAGCTATAGCTCAGTTGATCAAGTTGCCCTTCGTCAGGCTCTGGCAACGAATTATTTTCAGAGATAAGCCAAACATCTTCATTACATAATCTAAATTTTTTTCGGTGGATGGTGGCGCCACAACTTTGAGGGATAGTAATTCCTCAGGAACTTGGCGCATTTTGAAATTTTCTTATAATGAATGACGATTTCAATTGGTGTGTGATTATTTGCCAACAAAAACCTTATCACAGCTCGCACTTCACCACTGATGAGATTTTCAATTGCAGTGCTAATTTGAACACTTGACTATGTACAAACTACAATAGGCATGATACGCAAGCTACCACGGCTGGTTGTAGAAACAATCTGACGTCAAAATAGCAGCGCCTGCCTCACTCACTGCCGCGCTTGATCAAAACATCTGTCACTTTCTGGACAGCCCTCGCATTTGTTTAATGTTAAATATCAAATATGTTGGTGAGGGTCAGAATGCATTGGGAAGGGCATAAGTGTAGATGGATAAGGGAAAGGTTGACATTAAAATTTGATTGACCTTTAGTTTCTTTAAATTTATATTAATATCGAATAAACAGAAAATCTTTCTTTTAAATAGTAAAACGAATAATGTTCTTTCCCACTTCCAGTTCCGTTCAACACTCAAAGATGGTAAAAAAGCCGATTCAACAGTAGCCGAAGCGACTGAACAACAAGATAGCATTTCACAATCTTCAGGAAATGTCGACTGCAACATCAAATCAATACGTGCAAGTCGTACCCTGCTCCGTCTTAAACCTAAATCCGTTAGCACACCACAAGATGACGCAACAACCTATGAAAATCGTTGCGTGGTTGATAATGGAACCGATCCAGAAGTTCTTAAGCCGCTGAAGGACGATGAAAAGGACCAAAATTTTTTGGATTCCAATTCAAATCAACAACACATTCGTAATGAAAAGGAATTGATTGTTATGGCTGATGGTCAGGCATTGCTCAAGGATAACGATCCGGATAATGATGATGAAGATGAGAATACTATTTGCTAATGAAGATTTTATGAATAGATTAAGGAATGGAACTGTTGCTAACACATAGATAGAAATTGATTTGTATTTAAGGATCATATTAGGAAATGGAAAAACTAAAACAAACTTTTAGATCGGCGGCTGTGCATATCTTACGAATTTAAATAGAAAAGAACAAAATAAATTGAAATGAATTAATCTAAACAAATACAGCAACAAAAATGCATGTACTATTTTTCAACCTCAAGAGGAAAATGTTAATAATGCAATTTATATTTTTCAATGTGCAACGAAATCAAATTGAGCCTATAAGAAATGTTTTATGATTGTGCCAAGGATTGATGTCGAATGGTTATCATTGAATTGATGGGATCAAGTGTGTATTTGTGGGTAGAAATTTTTTAAAAAATATCTTCAATATAGTTTAGAATCTAATTTTCAAAAGCAATATTATTTTTTGGCAGTAGTTAATTTAATGTTACAACAAACTAAACAAAATGTAATGCTCATTTAGATCGCATTTAATTGTCCATTAACTATAAAACGTTTGTGCAATCAAATATTATAATCAAAATCATATTGCAGTGAGGGAGCTTCCAAGGGGAAATTTTCATTTGAAGTAGTCAGCCTACATGTGTCAAGCTCCAGAGAGCTTTCAGCCTACAAAGCTTTCCTACAATTTAAAATGCTTTTATGGCGCAATGTATATCATAGCTCACATAAAATAGGACTAACACACTCCTTACATACTTAGAATTCAACTTGCACTAGACACTTACACCTAGAAAGAAACACACGTTCAACACCTTCCAATGACAGATGAGCTTTGAGAACCAAGCAAACTTCAATTCATTTCACTCTATCGCATTAAAAATTGAAGGTATGTTAGAACTGAAATAATTTACGCTTCATTTTTCGTTGGCAGTTCCACATTTATTCATAAATTGCCATATAAATTTCAGAAAAAGTTAGCCTACATGTGGTCATGGATGGAGAAGTAAAGCTTTTCTCATGGAAAGGCTCCTTACTGTAGTACGGGTTTGATTACAAATAATTTAAGAAGATTTTCACAACCACTTTAACCATTCCATTGAATTGAAATTTACATTAAATAGAATATTTGTAATTGTAGATTAAAATCAGATTCTAGAATAATAAGTATTTTCACATGCAAATTAGCTTTAAGATTTGCTCAATAAAAAACATATTCTACACATTTTTGATGAATCAATGGAAACTTCACGTTTTTATTGTTTAGATTTTATATTTATTTGTATTTTAGAATTAAATGAAAAACGAGTCCCAATGCAAGTTTCCACTGTTACATCAAAAATACATATTTTAAACAAAATGCCACAAAGACACTGCATGACACTTTCAAAAAACAAAACACTTTTTAGTCGTGAATAATGAAATTATTCCAAAGATTGAATAGCTGCATCTTGCACAAATTAATAAAATAAAAGCAAACTGATGGTAAAAATTGGACATTTTAGTAAACTTAGTTAAATAATTAAGCTCGTCTTAAAATATATGCTAAACCCATCAGAGCATTGTCAAAAATTCCAACAAAATGTTACCGAAATATCAGACTGCAAACTTGAAAACATACAAAAATTAAAAGCTTTGTCAATTTAATTAGAAATCTGCATAAAAATATTTTTAATACTTACGTAGATAAGTGGAAAATTGATTTAATAAAGGAAGAAATTATATATAAATGTGTAAAGGGAGTATTTAAAAGAAAAGGTGTCATTTATTTATAAAATAGTTGTGAATAGTTTCAATAAAGAAAAATTCAATAAATATTTTATGTATTCAATTTGAACGAATAATAAATTTATATTTCAAAAATAATATTTATCTTGTCTACTCTGGTATCTTTGCTTTGAATTGGTTGAAAATTCGCATACATAAAATTCATAATTGCCATGATTCAAGATCTTTATTTGGTGATTTATATGCAGCAAATTTCACCGAAACAAATGGACCACCAGTTTTTTAATGGCCTCACCGTCTGGTAGGCGAAAAACTGAAAGCAGCATGAGCAGACTTTGATCGGATGCTTAAAATGGGTATGTGTCGTACCTTGAGTAGTCCTTTTGCCAGTTCCATCCATATGATTGCCAAAAAATCAGCTGGCTGGAGAGTTTGTGGCGACTATCGCAAACTTAACGCTCAGACTGTACCGGATCGATATCCAATTGCACACATTCACGACGTGGCTGACCGGCTTCACGGTAAAACTATATTTTCGAAGTTCGGCCTAGAACAGGCTTACGGGCTTACGACACCATTCGGGCTTTTTGAATAATTAGTCATGCCTTTTGGTCTAAGAAATGCCACACAGACCTTTCAATGGCACATGGATAACATCCTCTATGGACTCGAATTCGTCTTCTGCTATATAGACATTGCTGATCAGCATTGTCTGTCAACGACTTGAACAACATAACCTGCACATTAACATTGATAAGTGTGCATCCGGTCAAACAGAGATGGCGTATCTGGGCTACATGATCAACAGCAACGGTTCACAACCAACACAAGAGCGAATCACTGCGCAACTTAGCTTTAAGCAACCTGAGACGATCGTTGAACTGCGTCGATTTCTTGGGGCCTCTAACTTCTACAGATATTGTCATCATGCCCATGATCAAACAACGTTAAACGCTTTCAGACTTCCGAAAGTGGAAAAGTGACTTCGCAACTGCAGGCTAACTCGCCCACCTGGATCACAAGGCACAACTTTAACTTGCTATTGACCAATCCGGCATTGCTTTGGAAGCAGCAGCGACACACTGTGGGAACATTCATGTGCCTATGAAAGGGATCCGAAATCAAAACATTCGGATACATTTCCTTCGCACATGGCTACTTATGATGCAAAATCTTAATATGAGGAGCAGCTTGCCTTCCCAACAAATTGCTGATGGTGCGTTTGTCTAGGAAAACAAGCTTCCGAGTTGAAAATATTCGATAAGCATCTACGTGGATAGGTTTGTTGTCGCCTGAAAAATTTAATTCGCGGGTGACATTGTATCAGTATGTAATTGTGCTTAACATCCACCCCTCCCGTTGAACGCTCCAGTCAACCTCTTCTAAGGTATGCGGCAGGCTGTGTCATCTAGGTAGTGGTACTGGTGGTCTGGAGCGGGCGTCGTACCGCGGCTTGTAGGATCTGCTAACGAGGCAGCCGATTAGTAGACCCAATACGGCCATGCTCAGGTAGCCGATGGCCTATTGATGGATGTCGTGTGTGCTTATCTGATTGGTTCAGGTAAGATCTTGTGCTTGCACTTGCTTTCGTAACTCATCGATTTCTGACTGACTGGAGATGTTGAGCCCATGGGTAACTTCTGGCCTTCCAAGTTCTAGACTAGAGTGGATCGCAGTATGTGACACGCCCACCTGGCTTTCGTATACGCGATGACCCTGGATGGTTACAGCATCGGACTTAAGAATGGAGTCCGGTTCCAACTTGAGTGTGCCGGACCCCTATAGCGTCAGCATGGAGGTGCTGCCGCCACACACGATGTGAGCAACGGTCTGGCTAGTGAGCGCAGAGACCCACTCATTTGAATGTGGGATTTCGGACCAGGCAAATGAACTGGGCAGATGAACTATGCTGCACCCGGCTGGAGTTCCCTTCAGCAATAGAACTTCGCATCTGCTTACGTTGGATTCTTTGCTATACAAAGGATGCGACTGCCAGCAGATGTGAATATTTAGCTCAGTCAGTATGCAGGAAGCGTATTCCGGTTCGGATAGGGGATAGTATAGGTCATGATGTAGAGTAACAATCAAATATCGCGATGTTGCTACTATGGCGGTTAGGTGGTTGTGCTTCACAATTGGTATCGGAAGAAGCGTGTAGACCTCGAACGTTACTGCAGCTACCAGTGGGAATTTCAGCTCAAAGACGATTAAATCTACGGTCACTTTGGCCCGGATTGAAGTTATTTGGAATAATTGTAGAAAGTTTCCCCGATCTATGATCAGGCGCTGGTTCTCGAACAAGTGTTCCTTGATGTTGGTTCTGGGAATCTGCTACAATATTTGTGAAAGAAGATTGAATTCTCTGCAGGTTGACGATGTCGAGTGTTATTTGAAATGCCAATATTGTGATCAGATCCAGCATCTGGTTCTCACTTCCTTCCCTGTGGAGAGCGTTGACCGTCATTGAATAATGAAGCCAGCTCCCGCTCTATCGCCATAAACCTTTTGTGCGTCATCTTCTCGCTTTTACCAAGGATGTTCAGCGTCGAATCTATGATTAAGGTCTGATTCTTCAGTAGTGAATGCAACTTGACTTGCCTTCCTTGCATTGTTTTAATGGTCTGGGCCATTTGATTGGCGTAATCATCATCCAGAATACCAAACAACGATCGGGCGAGACCACTTCTGCATTTATAGTGCCCCTTTTAGCTCTGACTCGCAGGATTTGGTTGATGTTGGAAATATTTTAACTCTGACTCGAAATGTCGGAAATGATCTATGAGATGCATGCAATTTGTTCACGGGGTTCCCTTCTCTCACAACTGCTGTAAAAGGTGCGTCCCATTCTGTAGCACGCAAATTACGTCCAACACGGTCCCAAATCGTAATAGACTACCAGCCTCCATTCGTTCGAAGATAGGTACGCCTTGCCCAGTGATTGAAAATGCCTACCAGGATGTGGGCAAGTCAGTGAAACCTGTGCTGGAGCCATGTTCATCGTAGGAACTAGCAGGCACGCCAAGAGGAGGGTCACTATTGATGTTCCCATTCACACCGATCTCTGCCTCATCGTCGAATTGCCGTCGATTGATTTTCATCTCCTGCCAGTGGTTGCTTACTCACTTGTAGTGTCACTTCATCAGACGGTATGTCGTCGCGCACTGGTAGTGGGGCAAATTCGGGGATCGTTCTCTTCAGTATTCCAGACGTGATCTTTATGTCTAGGGCCCTTACACAACCGTCAATGCCCTCGTAGGTCTTCACAATTCGGCCCAGAGGCCAATTCATTGTCGGCGCGTTGTCTTCCTTTATGATGACAATTGTCACTGGGAGGACGTTTTGGTGGATCTGTCTCTAATTGAAACGATGCTGCAGCTGATAAAGGTATTCACGTGACCATCGTCTCCAGAATTCAAGCTTGAGGTGGTTTATCAACTTCCATCGAGTGTGAAGACCGTCGATGACTGGTTTCGCACGAGCGTCTACCATGGCCGTCAGGGGTTCTCCGATGAGAAAATGTCCTGGAGTCAAGGCTGCCAAATCGTTAGGGTCGTCTGACATCGGGATCAGCGGTCTCGAATTACGGATGGCCTCCACCTCGACCACCAGCATATACAGCTCTTGATATGTAAGAGTCGCCGACGAAGTGCTTCGGCAGAGTAAAATTTTAGCTGACAATCCGCCAAAGTGGGGTGCGCACGGCGAGATAATGTGGAAGTCGATTCCTCGGGCACTGCATGAAGCCGTTACCTTGTGTTGCGCTTCCTTAGGGTAGAGCGATAATGAAAATTCCGAAAGTTGGTTGTGTGCCCCTACAAAGTTGGCGGCGTTGTCGCAATATAGATTCCTGCAATAGCTTCGCCTTCCGGTGAATCGCTTCCGTGAACCGATAAATGCTTCGGTACTCAGATAGCACATTAATTTCATGTGGACGGCTTTAGTGGCGAAATAGCAAAAGATGGCTATGTAACCCTTCTGGAGACAGGTACTTCGACCATGGTAATGTATTTTAATGGGCCCGCAGAAATCGACCCCTTCATTGATGAATGGGCGCGCAGGCTGAACGCGAGTGCTCGCGAGAGAATAGTTGAAGCCTTGCTCTAACACATGAAATACAATATCACACAATTGATTTCGGTAGCTACTTCCCTCTTATTGGCTAAAAACGTTGTCTCGTAGTGGTGAGCAGGGCCTGCGCCTCAAGGTGGTAGTTGGATATTCACCATCATCAATAGCTTGGTGAATGGGTGTTTGAACGGCAACAGCATCGGGTGCTTGGCATTGAAAGAAAACCTGGACAATTCCAGGCTCTCACCAACGGGCAAGATCCCTTCTGAGTCCAGAAAGGGAGCCAGCTAAACCAAGGGACTGTTTTTTTGATCTTCTTCTCTAAACTAATGTCCTGTATTTCTTCGCGGAAGTCCAAGGAGTTTCCATGTGGGATTCCATGAATAAAATGCATATGCGCCTTGAATGTTGCCACCATTGTCACTTTGGTTGGTCTCTTCTCCACATCGTAGGATCCCTCACTCTTGTATTCAGGAGGTCAGGTTGGTTCAGCTTCACTCAAAAAGGGTGGTCCTTGTAACCACATGTCACAGCTACTTAGATCAATTGGCACTATACCCCGTGATAGAATGTCGGCTGGATTGTTTCTGGAACTAACGTTGAGCAGTTGGTTTGGTTTCAGAGCGTTCGAATGGATGAAACCTGATTAGCAACGAATGTGGTGTAAGACGATGCGTTTGAATTGACCCAAGTGAGGACGATTTTAGCATTAGTCCGGAAGATCTGGAAAAATTTTTGCAGATTTAGCGCGGTTTAGACTCGCTCGGTTAGCTCAGCTCCTAGTTTGGCAGCACAAAACTCCAGCGTGCGATAGTCACCGTTTCTCAGGGTAGATTTGGCATATATTGCCACCCCATATGCCTTCTCTGAGGCATCACAGAAGGGATGAAGCTGAACCTGCACGGGCTTCTTTCCAGCGTGAACGTGTCGGAGGAAGCGAATCTTCAGCAACGATGGCAAACTGCTGCGAAATCTGGACCAGTGAGTGTGTATTCCCGCAGGCAAGGTGGCATCCCATTCCAACTGCAAGCACCAAATTTCCTGTAGGAAAAGCTTGGCAGTTACGATGATCGAAGCCAGGAGGCCCATCGGGTCAAACATTCTAGCAATGTCAGATGCGATCATACTTTTGGTGAGTTTTGAACCGCTTGACTCCAGATTGATTTGAATCGGGAACTCGTACGCCTTCGGGAACCAGATTACGCCAAGAATTTTGATGCAATCCTCTAATAGGTTGCTGAAATTCAGTTGTACCTGCTGGTCTTCAAGTTTTATCCTCTGCAACAGTTGACGATGATTGGCGCCCCATTCGCGCAGAGGCATGCTTGCACTAGCGAGAATATTGATCAACTCCTCCTGCTTCCGAATTGTCTCTGCCAAGCTGTCCGCTCTAGTAATAACATCGTCGATGTAGAAGTCATTTTGCGATGCGCTGCTACCCAGGGGATACCTGTGCTGCTCATCCTGTGCCAGCACCTGATGACATTTGGTCGCTAAGTATGGAGCACACGTCGTGCCGTAGGTGACGTTATTTAATTGATAGTACCTTAATGGCTCAGTTGAACTATTCCGCCAGACCAGAATATGATACTTGCGATTATCGGGATGAAGCACTTTCTAATGGTATATCTTCTCTATGTCGCAGCCTGATTGCGAACAAGTCGTCTTGAATAGTAGGTCCGGTATATAGGATGTTGTTTAATGAGATGTTCGTCGTCGTTTTACTGGAGGCATCAAAGACCACTCTCAGCTTGGTGGTCCTACTATCTGGCTACAATACGCTAGGGTGCGGTAGGAAACACTGCAACTTCTCGTCCATCTGTAGAGTCACTTCTCCCACGGAGGTAATCATCCATGAATTCCTTGTGCTAGCGTTTCAGCTCCGCATTTTTCTCCAGCCTCCGTTCTAAGGCCAAAAATTTGCGTGTCGCCCAGCCTCTTGGGGTCATCGCCAAAGGGTAGTCTCACAGGAAGCGACCGTCAGGCTGTCTTCGCATCGTTTGGCAAAAATGTGTTTCACATGCCTTTTCAGTCAATGCAAACTGTTGTTTCATGTTCAGCATTTCTTCCACTTTCCAGAATTTTTTGATGACTCGTTTGGTTTGATAACCTCTACTAGAACCCCGCAAGTCACTGAGGAAGCCTGAAGTTGGACTGCTCTTCCAGTGATTATCCAGCCAAGGAGCGTATTTTGAAGCACGGGGCGCTCAGCGCCCAGTTTTATCTGCCCACTGGCCAAAATCTCGTAAAAGTGTTCGGCACTCACCACTAGGTAAATCCGCTCCATTCGGTGAACGTTTGGATCTGCTACCTTGATATTTTTTGGAATCAGCCATTTTGAAATGTTGAGCTCCTGAGAGAGATTGCGGTGAAATAATTTTATTCATCACAAAGGCCTCCAATTGCGTGGCGTATCCAGTCAATCGGGATTGTAGGCCAACATTCACCTTGTTGTGCGCCCTTCCTGTACTACCGCCGACCTTTTCGATGAAAGTGGGATGACTGTTAATCGTAGCGCCAGTTTTCGGATTATTCGCTCCGTAGTTCAATTGGTTTGTGAGCCCAGATCTAATACAGCTCACACTCCGTTGTCTGTCCATTACTGCCATTCAGCTTCATCAGGGCCGTGCTCAGAAGCATGTATCTCTTGGACCGTGGTGTCGTCAGAATAGTTAGAGCGAGCGATGGTGCCTTACCTCCTGTTTAGACGGTTCCGGGCGCGGGGGCATCACCTTGGCTGAATTTGATTTGGTGTCCCACTCAAATGTAGTAGGCTATTGTGGTTTTGGCACTTCTGGACGAGCGGTTAGTAGCCTTATGTCATTCTCAGAGATAGTTGACACAAAGTTTCTTCGACTGGACGAATTTTAGTCTTTTCGCAAACGTGAGCTTAAGGAAATCTGGGCAGTTGTACAGTGGGTGCGTTTGCTCGCACATCAGGCAATGAGGAGTCACCAAGGTAGCTATTCTAGCCTTGGCATCCTTGGTCCGGCTCTCAAACGATCCCTTTGATACATTGCCGAGCGCCTCGAGAGCCTGAAAACGTGTCTCCGAAAATTCCAAAAAGCCTTTCAAAGGTGGTAGTTCTCGCGGGCTGGTCAACGATTGTTCGTACGGTGCGTGAGTTTCCAAATCAAGCTTCTTGATTAATAGGTGCAACAGTAGTGGGTCCCTCAGCAGTGGCTACGTCCATGTTCTCGAGACCTCTGATGCACTCCTGGGTAGTGTCATCTAGAGATTTCATGGCAGTCGCTGAAGATTTCTGACCCGCGTGTGATTATTGACCTAGTTATCGATTGATGAGTGCAGTGGCCAATAGTCGTCGATTATTGTACCACTTCTTTAAGGTGTTCCACGCTGCCTCGTAATTATTTTCAGAGAGCGCAAAATTTCGAATCAGTCTTTCAACTTTTAGGACTAGTTCACAAACTGTGTGCCCCCTTATACCGATGTGTTAAACATTGTCTTGGTGGCACAAAGAACCAAGCGACGTAATGTGAATGCAGATCGCACGAGCGTTGTGCGACGAAGAAAGAGTGATGAAGAGAGTGGTAGGGAATGGAGGTATAAAAAAAAAACTTCTGCCGTAAGGTTGGCCTTGAGGTACCATAGCTTTAGGCAATTCGATATTGGTGGACTATGTACCATTTGCAAGAACAAGTCATGGAATTGTCGCCAACGCAAGTCTTCTCCGTCAAAGGTTGGAAGCATTATCTTAGTGTCGCTGAGGCTGTTTTTAATTCTTGCAGCCTTGTTTCTAACTAGTTCAGCCAGTCCTGCGAGCTTTATGTGTCAAGCGACATTGTCTGCCAGGATCGTCACAAAGTTCAGACATCAGGTGGTGACACTCCTCTAACTTTGAACAGTATCTTTGCAACAGAGCGATTTTTGCCTTGTACCACGATCTTGACAGCTTCGGAAGATCCAAACGGACAATCGTTCTCAGCAGGGAATCAACCATCACATTGTATCGTCGCAACATCCTCGAAATGATGTTATTAATTGGTGATGGTGTATCTTCCACCCTTTCGCTCGTATTCTCAGTGGGCAATTTCCTCTGCGTTGACAGGCCACCAGTTTGTAAGGTAGCTTCCTTCAAGGCCAAGATCTGATTCTTGAAGTGCTGTTGGAACAGCAAATAGTTCAATTGCGTTGTATCGTACAAGGCACTGGTGAAATATGAATAGGACACTGGCATTTCTAATAGCTCGCGGATCCCTGAATCTCCTTTTTCGAACGCATCCCATGCGGACTCGAGTCGCCGAAGCCTGGCTTCGTAATACCCGGCATCTTGTTTCTGGGCCTCTGAATCCTTTTTATGGTTATGGATGACGCTCTCCAACTCTCTAGCCAATCCCTTTTGATGCTTCGCCAAACTTCCCATGTTCGTGTGATAAGACAAGGTTTAAAAACAAAAAACGGCACAGCACAGATCTTCACCAACACTGATACCACAAACACTATGTTTGCGTTGCACTGGTATCCAAATTCTGCAACCGCAACTCCAGCCCGACCGCTGTCAAAATATGGCCCGGAATCGAAGCCTCCCCAATCGAAAAAGTCCGGTATCCCACCACTTTGGAACGGCGCAATGTCCAATTTTGGATCTCACCGGGGCATCGAAATGTTGATGTCAGAGCTCTTCTGCCCCGGCAGTTGAATGAATACACATGGTGGCCAGAAGCAGTCTCTATGCAAGACATGACTGCGAACACAGTAACCGATGCTATTTACAACACCTAGGTTGCGCGTTTTGGAACTCCCGAAACGTTGACGACCGTCCAAGGTACTCAATTCGAGAGCGCACTTTTTGAGCTCTTACCAATCGGACTGGAACGAAATGAATTCGAACATCATCTTGTGTCCAATGAAGCTATTAAGTGATGGCACCAAACCTTCAAATCAGCTCTTATGTGTAGTCAACTAACATCCTGGATATAACTACTTCCAACTGTTGTACTGGGATTGCGATTCCTTGAATAGAAGACTTGGGAGCTTCACCCGCCAAGCTACATCACGGCGAACGGCGAAGACATGCCAGCCGATTCCACATATTTTGTGAGCACATGCGACTCCTTCGATTGACACCAACAGCTTTCAATACAAGGATCTCTACATTATACACTCAGACAGCCGTTAGAGCTACCCTATATAGGGCCATACGAGGTGGTCAAGCGAATCTACGATCGCGTCTTCATTATCAATGTCAAGGGACAAGATGCAACCGTCTCAACCAAGCGACTCAAACCAGCATATAGTGCAAAAGACGACAGCGAGCAACATCATGACATTCCCCTCAGAACTTACAGTGGACGTCAATCCTGGGAAGGGGATGCTGTGGTGATCTTGAACCATTTCCACCAATGAGTGATGTTGACATCGTCCCGAAAAAATCTAACAATACACATTTGGCCACCAGCGAACTGACAATTAGCTATTCTCTCTCTCTCTTTTTGGTCGTGACTCGAACAGAATTAACAAGATATGGTTTTTTTGTTGAACTTTTCAGTATATTTAATTTGGCAATAAATTGTTTTGTTATCACATTAAGTGAGCCGTAACATTGCACTGGGTTCGCCTTGGTCCACTGGATATACACCAGGTCACATATTTTTAGTAGAACCGAAGCGAGGGGAACTACTGCTGAAAACGGGCAAAACCACTCCTGGGGGTGCTGAACCCTATGAATGACATTTCCCTGTGAATGAAGGTACATACGACGAGTACAATTCATGGATAACTTAAGCTAACAAAATTCCCAATAATTTACTTAGGTTTCAATACTATTTTTTTCGAGAAAACAAAACTTTAAAACGTTGACACCACAACATAATCAAATATTAATAGATTATAAAAAGAAGTTTGGTGTAAAACTAACAACTGTAGCTTTAAAAATTGAGCATCGTTAAATTAAGTACATTTTTTCCTCAAGACTACCTTAAAACTACTCGTTCGCTGCTCCTGACTACTTCCGCCTTGAGCTCCTTAGCTTTCCTGATTCCCGATTCCACCAGATTTCTGCATACGATTTTATGGGTTCTATTGCTGCCTCCTGGTACAACACCTCGTTGGGGTAAAACCGTCCGTCTGTATAGGCCCTCGGGAGCCCGAAAAATGTTTCACCCCACTAATCCTATCTTGCCCCATTTTATTTTCGGAGGTCCATTCCATATCATCATCATATGTGATGATTGGACGAAGCAAGGTTTTATAGGCCAAAACCTTGACTCGCTTGCTCAATATTGAGTGTTTCCTGGAAAGAGGTATAAGAATATGGTACGCATAAGTCACTTTTTTCAAAATATTGTCAACGTGAACAGTGAAGGTGGCCTTTCTGTCGAAAACTATTCCCAAGTACCTCGTTTGCCTAGAGCAGTGCACCATCTGGCCATTCAACTTAATCCTGGTATCACAGATGCCTCTTGCACGACAACCAATTATTTTGGGGGGGTCCTTGGACACAATTAATTCACTTTTCTTTGCATTTACCTTGATTCCCCGTTTCCGGTAATATGTAGTAAGAGATAACAAATATTTTTGGAGCATCGTCTTAGCAAAGCACAAATTGTGCTCGGATGACCACACTAACAAGTCGTCAGCGAAGAGGTTGACCTGGATTCCGGGCTTATATTCATCTCTTACGCCCGGGACGTCAGAGGTGAATATGTTGAAAAGAAAGGGGCCTAATATAGATCCAACCCACACATGGCCTCCCTGCTGTGCAAAGATAATAATGGGATCAAAAAGGTGACTACACACACGAACGGAGATAGCGGCTCCAAAGGGAGAACCAATAAATTTGGAGCAACCAAAGATACTTCAAAAAGATAAAAAAACAACCTAAAAAAAAAGACTGCGAAATAACTATAACGGCGACGAAACCAGCGGTTGCAGCCACGATATTAACAGTACATCGAGAGCGGTACTAACGCAAAACAACGACGATTACTACAATGACAGTGAAGATGGTCGAAAAATGGAGATTAACAGACAGTCTGCTCCAGATTGAGATTCCTGCAGCGTTCAGGCACAACAAAAAAATAATGCGAACGCCAGAGCCCCCTAAAAAGGACAACCGGGAAACTCTGCAGGACGCTTCAGGTGTTCGAGCGATGGAGGCAAATATAAAGAAGATCGAGATTTAATGATCACTGCTGCGATCGTTACCGAAGTGACCAATGCAAGGGTCGCAAATCCCGATATAATAAAGAATCATCCTGAAGTCAACGAGGAGATTACGGTAGAAAAAGAAAGGAGTGACCAGACAAATAAAGCGACGATGTGTGATTGCATCGCCGAAGTCGAAAATATGGCAGCAGTACGGTCTTCGGAAACGGAAAGTGATAACCGCTCCCAAGGATGATGGTCACAAAGTACAATTGCCACTCAGCAATTTAAAGAAGAAAGCCTTTCTCCTTCACGTGGTTGAGTGGCAATTGTATTCTGAAAAGCAGGAGATGTTCCGAAAAGAATACAATCTACACACGACTCCCCAAACATCAATAAAGCAGTAAAGATTGGGCTCCTTGAACTGAAGAACGTCCTAGACTGCAAAGAGCATTATCGGAGGAGCTGGTTAAAGACTGAAGACAAGCAGAAAGCTAAAGAAGGGCAGAAGGCTAAAGAAGCACTGGGGGTGAAATCTAAAGCTCGACCATCAAAAATCAATAAAAGAATGGCGTCTAGCCCAACCGAAGGAGATCGGGACACAAGAAAGAAGGAAGAGGCACTTGTTGAGCGTGGAACACTAAATCAGGGGTTCAAGATAGTGCTTACAAAAGGAGCGAAGAAAGCCGCAACGAAACTCCCCCGAAAATTGCCAGAAAGTAAAGTTCGCAGAGACGCCCAACAAGAAAAAAGACCTGATGCGAAACAGGAAAGAAAGAAGCCCTGACGAAGACCCCGGCAGCAAGCACTGCTTGTAAACCCTAAGATGGCCGATCCTACGCAGAGATGCAGCGGGACATCAGAGGAAACATAAGGCCCAACGAAACCAACACTCCCATTAAAATAGTACGATCAATACGGTCGGGCCATATACTAGTCGAATTCGGAGCAGAGGCCGACAAGAAGGAACCATTCTGCGGCGCATTAAAAAAAGTCCTCAGCAAAAGCGCAACTATAGACTCACTCGAGCCGATGGCAACGTTCAAAATAAAAGACATTGACTGCAAAAAAGATCAAGCCAAAGTAGAAGAGGCCATCAGAAGGGAGCTCCCTAGCGTGGATAGGATCAAAGCAAGGCTGACACCAGAAAACCATAGGAACGAAAAGGATACCGAACCATTCCTGAATAAGGGCGAAGTACAAAGAGGGTAGATTATCTGTAGGAAACGACTAAGAGCAACGTCTTTTCAATGTTTCAAATACCTTGGCTATGGTCACACCGCACAAGTATGCAAAGGACCCAATAGGAGTTATCTATATTACAAATGCGATGAAATGGGACATAAAAGAAAAGAGTGTACAAGACATGATTTTGAACATGTCCTGGTATCAGGAAAATGCTAGGGTTTTCCAGGAAGCCCTAACCAAAGCAAAATTAGAACTTGGATGACCCGCATTCTGCAGCTAAATCTACCGCAGTTCAACCACCGAAAATCTGCTTGAGCTCTTTTCGAGGGACACGAAAGCTGACTTTTTGCTGCTGAGTGAGTAACAACATGATAAAAGCTCGGCATCATGGTATCCTGATGAAACCGGTACTGCCACGATCTGGGTTCAAAAAAGTGATTTCTAGACGGAGGGCTGTGGACGTGGAGATTGTTTTCCGGTGCATTTTGTGCTCAAGGACCACCTTCTTTAGTGCGTTCCTAGCGCCGAATAAACCCATATCATCTTTTTAAGCCAATCTTAATACTTTGGAGGGTGCTGTCTCGAACGCAGACGCCATCGCTAAAGCAATCGAATGGGGCATACCTCTAACAGATCCGCTGGGATAATGACTCCTTGAAATGGTGGCCAGGATGGCGCTCGTTGTGCGAAACACAGGAAACATGCTGACTTTCCGCCGTATTGGCTATGAAGGAACCATACCAGACACGACACTCGCCTTGGAGTCCTTAGTATGAAGGATACACAATTGGAGAGTATAAGAGAACTACTCTGCCGACGTCCGTTCTCTCGGCTTTCTACAATTGAATGGAACATCGGCAAAATGGACGTCGAGAGGTTCGTCGAGGTGCTCACAGCAAGTGTCTCGCTGCAGGGAAATTCGGAACCGGCAGCTCAAGACGTGGTCAACTCAACTATGAGCATCATTATGACTCTTGCAATGCGTCTATGCCCCCTCAAAAACCCCGACACGACAAGTCCCTAGTGTATTGGTGGTCAACTGAAATCGCTAAAAAGCGCAGGAAGTTTCACAAGTTTCGGCGTGAGGCTCAGCGGGTACGGAATCGCGACAAGGCATTGAAACGGGTAGCAGCATATAAGTCGCTACTGGCAAGAACTAGTGGACAATGTGAACAAGGATCCGTGGGGCCTTGGCTACTAGCCTTGCAAACATGATGAGGGAAGGATGGACAAGAGATTTCGGGTTGTTGAGTGTCCACTCTTCACACAGCCGGAACTTGAAGAGGCAGTCTTTTCGCTGAAAGCGAGGAAGGCTCCAGGTCCAGATGGTGTTATGTATGCTAGACATGGCCGGGAAAGTGCCAGAGAAACTCATCCAGAAAGACTCACTGACGCGGATCGTGCTCCTGAGGAGCTATCTCCTTGGCAGTATGGCTTTAGAGCAGGACGTTCTACCATTGATGCGATTGCAGAGGTGGTGAGCGCGGTCTAAAACGCAGAGACATAAGGTCGCACCAAGTGACGGATCGCCTTGTTAGTCGCACTTGAGGTCAGGAGCGCCTTCAACTCCGCTAGATGGGTGGATATTCTGGATACGCAGGAAAAACCTTTTCAAGTTCCAGAATAACTAATGCGGCTTTTGAGGGACTACCAAGAGGACCGAAGCCTGCTCTACGACACGACAAAGGACCAACGAAGGATAGAAATTACATCGGGTGTTGCCCAGGAATTTGTCCTTTGTCCACGGCTGTGGAACGTGTCTTACGATGGGCTAATAAAACTAGATATGTCAAGTAAGACGCACTTGATCGGCTATGCGAATGACGTTGCAACTCTGGTCACTGAACGCACCGTTGAACAAGCGCAACTTAGGCTAGGTATGCTAATGCGCCGAGTGAGGGTCTGGATGACTGCTCGCGGGCTTAGTTCTGCACTAGAGAAAACCGAAGTGGTCATCTTGACAAAACAGAGAATTCCTAGAGTAAGGATGATCAGTATTGGAGACTGGCGAATCGAATCAAAGCCATCGGTGAAGTACCTGGGGCTACTGATCGACTCGAAGTTGAGTTTTTCTTAGAGAAACAGGCAGCGGCAGAGAAAGCTACTTCGGGAGTATCAGCTCTGAGTCGACTTATGGCCAACGTAGGGGGACCCATCCCATCAGGAAGACGCGTCTTAATGAGTGCTATAGGGTCAATGCTACAGTATGCAGCAGAGTTATGGGGCGACGCTTTCTGTAAGAAAGTTTACCGAAAACGTTTGGCACAGGTACAGAGAAGAGGAGCACTAAGGATTGCATCTTCGTATCCTTCCACACTCTGAGAGAAGGTTATTGCAGTCATTGCAGGCATGATACCTGTCACCTTCCTTGCTAAATAATTGCCCCTGCGTCGGAACGAGGATGCGAGGGAGATGGTTGTCCGCGAAGAGAGACAGCACTCACTCAACGATTGGCAGCAGTCTTCGGTAAATTGCACGAAGAGAGGATGGACTTTGCACCTCATCCCGGATGTGACACCAAGGCTAAATCGAAGGTATGGTATTTGATGCTGCTTTTGAGTAGGCATGGGTGTTTTCAGTCTTGCCTCCGCAAGATTTGTAAGTCACGGTCCCCCAATTGTCGGTTTTCTCTAGGAGAGGAAGACGATGCACCCGACACATTTTTTGCTTGCGTAAAGTGGAACAGGCTGCAAAGGGAACTTTACAGGGAGATGGGAGAGCTCACCCCAGATAATATAGTCAGAATGATACTCGAATCGCTTGATGAATGGAGCCAGGTGGAGCAATATGCTCGGGCAGTTCTAAAAGATAAAAGGAACTCACTGCAGCCGGGGGTGTTGGGATTGGTGGGCCACTTTTTTGGCACTTCATTTTCCCCTCTCCCCTCCCAGTAGAACAGGGATCCCTCAGCTTGAAGCCGCCTCCAAGCGTAACAAAACGAGACCTTGTCCGAAGTGATGTGTCAAATGGTTTCAGGCTTGACTCTCGGGTTGGCAGGGAGGTGTGGAGTGGGTAGTCCAGTCGCCTTCTAGGAGTAATAGCCTTTACCTCCCAAGCACAAAAAAAAGGTCAGCACTTACCGCTACCTAATCGATTCACTTGTATGAAATGAAAAGTTGAGGATCTGTGCAACCTCCAGTTTCACACCCCTTTTCACTTTTTCATAGCTCAACCTCAACGTGAAGAGCTCCAAACTCGAAATTCCTCCAACTTTGGGAGGGATTTACCAGATTGGCAGACACTATGAAGAAGTCAATAATAGACGAGCTTCGGCGGAAGGTAGGCTCTTTCAGGGCAATCAGTATGAGATCCATATTTAATTTAACCCAGTGAGAGGCAGCTGCTCTATAGTCATAAGATGCAATATTTCCCCATGAAGGATGCTGCGCATTGAAATCACCTCTAATGGCATCGAAATTGAATGGTTTGCACAGAGTAAGCACTATTTTCAAGTCGTCAGTGAGTTCCCAGATATCCATGTCGAACATAGATCTCCACGATCGCAAAGGTGCACGCTCCCAGCATGGAGCTTATTATCTCTGCTTCAAAACATTTCAGACTTGGGAGGCAGTGCCTCTGGACTTTCAGGTGATGTTTATGAGCCATAGCAACTCCCTCGCATCATTACGCCTGATGATCTTGTATTTTTCCAGATGTGTCTTTCCTTGAGTCTTGTTTTTGATATGAACACGAAGTCTGGTTTATGGGCGTTCAAGTATTCTTGAACAAAATCCCTTTTATAGCGTGGAGCTTGTAAACATATGTTGAGGATGGAGAGTTCAATGAAAATCATCACGACAACATACTTTCACGGCGAATTCTAAGTACGCAAATTTTCTTACTAAGATTAGTGAGTTTTTTTTATAGTTGGGGGTGCAAGAGTTCGATTTTTGGATGAGTGTGAACCAGTTACACCCGAAAAATTGTTGGTAATAAGTGCTCGAAACCGTTTGTTTGGGTTGCCGTACAGGCTACTTCTTTACAACTTGCAAAAGGCTAGAGTAAGAGACAACTTCACGTACAGCATTTTTTTACAGAAATCCCTTCTTTTCTCTTTTTTTCTTTTGGAGATGCTTCCTCCTCTCTTTTTTTTGCTCTAGGACAACCTCTGAAACTCACTGGGTGCCCCATAGCATCGCAGTTCACACTGAAGATCTCGTCTTTTTTTTCGTACTTCGAGATTGGATATTCAATGGACTTATGTTGCTTGTCACACTTTACGCATCTAACTTCAAGTCCGCAGTTAGAAGCGACGGGGCTAAATCTTTGGTAATTGCAGCATTGGGAAGTGCAGTTTTTCTGCAGACGTTCCAGTTTTATCTTTTGATACAGTAGGAACTTTATGTGCACCGCTTTCTCTTTCCAGTTTGAACTGGACTAAGAAAGATGAAAGCGTCCGTTTTTCCCTCCTAGAGGCTTTAGTGGGGAGCTTTTTTGCTGATAGGATACCATCTCTGAGATGTTCCTTCAGCTCAGCGGAGAAATCCTTCTCGTCATATGAGCTGTGCACGCCCTTGAGGAGAGTTAATATTCTCTCTCCTGGAAGAGTATGAGTGTAGCAAGTCACACTTCAAAAAATTAAAAAGACTGATATGGAGCGTAGTTCGTGAGGAGCTGTTCACCAGCACGTTGAACTCTGGCTCCTTTTCAGAGTTTCATGCGCATGCTCTTTTGACGCTATCCGTGAAAGTCTTAAAGGTCAAGCATATAGCACACTATAGAAGGCACCATCTCTTTTTTTGGAAGCAGCTACGGTTGGCTGCTAGGGCAACCAACTGCTCGAATACTACAGCAGCTCAAATGCAAGTTAATAAGGCAAACTTAATCTCCAAACAAAATTCCACTCTCGTCGTGTATAGAGTAGACATTTACAAATTAAATTTCTGGTCCGGAACTCTAATTAACGGTCAGTGAGAAAAAATATGCTATTTTACATATCAATTAAGCATCGCCAAACAAGTTACTCAGAAATGAAAAATAATATTATCAACACAAAATTCACGGAAAAATTCATTTCAAATTCAATTACAAAAATTATTTCATGAAATGAAAACCGAATAAATAATTCAAATCAAACTGCAAAATTGTGAAGTGAAGATTTAATTAACCACCGGAAATTATATTTCTAGAGATATTTTCACTAATTATCTGATTTTCTTGCTACAATCAAAGAAAGTCATAGCATGCTTGCTCCCAAAACTTTACATCCTTAAAATTGAAACACACAAAGAGACAGACCCGTGAGAAAAAATAATCAACTCAATCTGAAGAAACAAATAACTGAATTTTACCTCAGCTCACTTGAATTTCATAACGGAAATACATTTAGATGATTTTCTTGGAAATGTTATTTTGGCTCATCGTTTTCTGACGAGACCCTCACGGTTTGTTTCCTGGAAGAAACGTTAAAAACAACCCGAACATGCTTGAAAGCTCCCAAATGAGAATGGTTTTATGGCAGCATGTGTTTCAACTTTTATTCAAAAGAATGAGTGGTACACTCAAAAAAGAACACTTGGAAACCGATAAGCATAGAAATTTGTCGGGATACTAACGAGAAGAATGGAGAATAGAATAGTCAATACTTTGCAGGCTTTTTTTCTTTGTGAAACTTTTGAATGATGAATAGAATTGAATATCATTTTATATTGTATTGCCCTCAATCTTTTGTCTATGATCCTTTTATTTCCACCGAATGACCAAATTACAATTTTTCGAGAGCTTTTCTCCGCGTTGATAGATGGGATGGAATGCTGGCATTGACGGCCCACAAATTATTTCAATTCAAAGGATGCTATTCATTTCTATGCAGGAATCTTCAATGTGAAATTTGATCGATTCCTTGAACGAGAAAGTATGAGGAGGATGTGGATGTTTACCTCTACTAAATAATTTTGATTTCATCAGAGAAAGACTTCTTTTTTCTTGGAATATAATATGAAATGAGGTTTATTTGTTGAATTTATGAAAATGGGAACTTCTTAAGAATTAGCTGGAAAAAAGGGTTCCTTCAGGTTTTTACTACTTTAAAAACTACATGCACCAATTTAACGCAGCAAGACAGTCTGCACGCTCCCAGCAGACATTAATTGCAGAACGAATGACTGTTGATGCAGACTCCACCACGCTTATCCATCGCCACATGCATTAACCGTAATGTTCGCGAAGATCTTTTTATCTCCTTGAAAAGAAAGAACTTACCGCGGCGCGCACACGATCCATTTTCAGATACAGATTGCATTTAAAATCCGATCTTGGCGTGGTAGGTACACTTGCATGGAATGACAGACATGAGTTCACTTGAAATCCGCCTCTGATATGGTTGGTCCAGATATTGCATAACATTGGTAACAATCGAGTTTCGCTTCGGGACCAACCATACGTGAAGCTCTTTTTACGCCATTTGTGGAAGAAGTAATTTTAACGAGATACAGCCTCGGACGGGTGAGCTCAATGAGAGTGCACGAGTGGACTAGCAGACGGACAGGTGATTTGAGAATGATCCTAAAGTTAAAAGTAACATGGCCTGGCGTGGAGAATGCAGTAATGTGATTAATTGGTTTTGAATTTATTACGGTCATGTTCGCGGTGGATGGTATCGAATGTTGAGACAATATAGATGAATATTTAATTAGGAACTGCTTAATTTTCGCGTTTGAGTTTGTTTGCGACGAAAGTTGAAAATTGTTTCATGAAGTGAAAACTTTTATATTCAACGGTTACAAAGCTTACTCACTGATCGCTAACAATCCTGGATGCACGACATATTGGGAAGATGAACCACGCGGCTCATCTATGATCTGAGGCGATGGCTCAATCGAAGCTATGAGGACTTCAACTTCCAGTTCTTAAGCGGGCATAGATACTTTCAGCCTTACTTGTGTAAAACTGGTAAGTCAATGCCTTCCAATCGCATATGCTGTGTAAGAGAGGAAGATGACGCCTACCACATATTTTTAAAATGCAAGAGATAGGAAAAGCAGCCTGGTGACCCCTTCAATAGGAAAGATCCCTCTTCTTCTTCTACTTCTTCTTCTACTTCTTCTTCTTAGCACTACAGCCCCTCTCGAACCTTTGCTTGCTGCAAATAGTGCCTCCAACTGTCTCAGCTCATCGACCGCGTCCTCCAATTTCTAAATCCAAGCAGAGATGAACTGTCTTCGTCGACCCAGTTAGGCCAGCGTTTCCTCAGTTTCACCAATAGTTTCCGGCATTCAATTCTCCCAACGAATACCTTTTTGGGTATCCATTATTTGTCCATACGACTCATGTGTCCAGCCCATTGCAGCTTCCGCGGTCTTACAATCGTTGAGATCGCAAGCTCGTCAAAAATTTCATACAGCTCATGGTTCTATCGAATTTGCCATTGGTCCCCATCTAGCTTCGCTCCGATTATTCGCCTCAGGACCCGTTGCTCAAAGGCGTTTAATATATTTGCGAATGCTTTTTTTTTTGTGGTAGGGAGGTGAATGCTATTTATGCACAGAATGTGGAACTCCCATGCGCGACTGGACTACCCACTAAACACCTCCCCTGTCAACCTGAGAACCCAGCCTGGAACGGTTTGACACATTACTTCGGGCCAGGTCTCGTTTTGTTACGCCGTGGGGCGCCTTCAAGCTGGGGAGTCCCTTTCCTAGCGGGAGGGGAGAGGGGAAGAGGAAATGCCAGAAGAGCGATCCCCCAGCCCCAGCGCATAATGTGCCACCTGGTTCCATTTGTCAACCGATTCGAGCATCACTATATTATCCGGGGTGAGCTCTCCCGTCTCCCTGTAGAGTTCCCTTCGCAGCCTGACCCATTTCGTACACGATAAAAAATGTGTGACAGGCATTGTCCTCCTCTCCTGGGCAAAACCGACAATCTTATGCAGGTAAGACTGAAAACACTCGTGCCCGCTCAAAAGCTGGGTCAGATAGAAGGCAGTCTCACCATGCCTTCGATTCAGCCACGGTCTCACATCCGGGATGAGGCGCGCAGTCCACCTTCCCTTCGTGCAATTCACCCTAGACTGCTGCCAATCGTTGAACGAGCGCTGTCTCTCCTCGCGGACAACCATCTCCCTCGCATCCTTGTTTCGGCGCAGGTAAATAGCGTGGCGCTCTCTGGCAAGGAAGGCGACAGGTATCACGTCTGCAATCACTCTCACCGCCGAGTCGGAGACTGTTGGATACGAAGATGCAATTCTCAGTGCTCCTGACCCTATAGCACTCATCAAGAGGCATCTTCTTGATGGGCTGGGTCCCCCTACGTTGGCCATAAGTCGACTCAGAGCCGATATTCCCGAAGCAGCCTTCTCAGCCGTTGCCCTGATTTGCTCAGAGAAACTCATCTTCGAGTCGATCAGTAGCCCCAGGTACTTCACCGCTGGCTTTGATTCAATTTGTATGTCTCCAATACTGATCATCCTTACTCTAGGGATTCTTTTTTTTGTCACGATGACCACTTCGGTTTTCTCCAGTGCTAAACTCAGCCCGCGAACAGTCATCCAGTCCCTCACTCGGCGCATTAGCATACCTATCATAAGTTGCGCTTGTTCAACGGTGCGTCCAGCGACCAGAGCCACAACATCATCCGCATAGCCGACCAAGCGCGGCTCATCTGGCATCTCAAGTCTCAGTAGCCCGTCGTAAGACACGTTCCACAGGTCCGGACCAAGGATAGATCCCTGGGCAACACCCGATGTAATTTCCATCCTTCGTTGGCCCTGTGTCGTGTCGTAGAGCAGGCTTCGGTCCTTTAGGTAGTTCCTCAAAAGCCACATTAGATATTCTGGAACTTGAAAAGCGTGTCCAGAATATCCGCCCATCTAGCGGAGTTGAAGGCATTCCTGACGTCGAGTGTCACCAACAGGACGATCCGTCGCTTGGTGCGACTATATGCCTCTGCCTATTGGACCGCGTTCACCACCTCTGCAATCGCATCAATGGTAGAACGTCCTGCTCTAAAGCCGTACTGTCGAGGAGATGTGCACGCAGCTGGTCTTCAAGATCGTCAATACTGAATAAAATATTTTATTTTCGATCTGTATTCTTCGGCGTATTTCGTCTCTTTCATCGCCCGTTTTCGTTATCTTGGCACCTAAATACACAAATTTGCTAACATTACGATACTGTATTCGCCAAGTGTGATATTTTGTGTATTTAAGGTATTTTTCCTCGACAGCGTCATGAGTTTTATTTTATTGATTTGTAGCCCACTAGTTTTGCTTTACTGTCGAATTCCAGGAAGAGTTCTTTGGCAGTCGTTAATCATCGTGACAAAACGTTGATGTCGTCCGCATAGGCTACTACTTGGCTCAACTTGTATAGTCATGTATCTCACGTATCGACAAGTAGCTTCCGTATGACATACTCCAGAGCCAAATTGAATAGAGATGGGGCCAGCCCATTTCCCTGTTTTAGTCGGATATTTGTGCCAAAGGCATCGGTGAGTTGGTTATTGATGCGGACTTGGGAGGTCGTCGACGTCATTGTCATTTTGGTAAAATGGACTTATTTGGCTGGTATGCCAAAACAAAGCATTATTTGGTACAGTACGATACGATAAATGCTGTCGTATGCTTGTATAAAGTCAACGAAAATAGATACTTAGGTCGGTTCAAAAATGGAACCATGTGCTACATAACGTTCGTGCCGTCCTGACATTTAAAAAAGGCATATATGAGCATCTGACAAGTTTAGGGAGGAAAAGTCTCTTTTATAGTGATCATTCTCTTCCATTCTCACTAGTTAAAGGACTCCTGTATCTTGATGATCATTCAAAACGTTGTGAAATGAGGCCTACCCCAAACGAGTACGTCAAATATTTCTGGACTTGATTCTAAAGTTGAAAGGGAAGGTATTCATCGTGTAGCTTAGAAGCTCCGGGCATCTGGGATTCCTATATATAAGAGAGCAAATAGCATTCCACTACCTACTTCAAAAACAGTTTCTACCCAGGCTTTGAATTATGTCTTTTGAACTTTGAAATTGATCGGCTACAAATGCAGAGAATGTAGCAATCACGGACGTCACCGCAGTTGCAGACATAAAGTTGTAGCGGAGGGGTGCGTAACCCGGGGTGGCATGCTGAGGCTGGCTAGCGCCCAGTCATGTCACGGGTCTGTTACGAACGAACAAATACCGCATATATACTTATACTTTGTCACTGAAGTGGTTGCGAGCGAGCAAACACTGCCTTTATACTCACGCTTCGCCAGTTACATTAAGCAAGCAAACACATACACCCATTGTTATCGAAGAATGTAATTGTCGTCCAATGAGCAAGCGAAAAAGTAGAGATCAACTGGCAATGCGCTTCACACGAGCTACCACATGTTGACGACAAGCTTTGGGTGTGCTTCCAACAGAATAAAGCTGGAGGGAAAGCTGAAAGTTCAGGCGAAAACGCTCTCTCGCTCAATGTCCCAAAAGATCGTGGGCAAGCCAAAAGCTTAAGCGAGACGCATTCCTTCGCTTAATTTTCCCAGTTTCGCATATTCGTCTACTGATTCTCACCATCTGGGCAAACGAGATGGAGCGGGGAGGGAAAGCTTTCGTGGAACGAGTGTGCTCGTGGTTCGCTACTCGGCACTTTTCAGGAGAACTGAAGCTAAAATCTTACGAAAGAACAATTTTTAAAGTTCTTGGGTGACGTACGGAAGGCAGTCTGTGTTCGAGATTACAAGGGAGCGCGATGCTAAACATTCATTAACAACAACGTTTGAGTATCCACGGTTTGAGTTTTAGACGGAGGTGTTGTTTAGTGTTCAACGAAATGGTGAGGGATGAGGTGTTGGCTCGAGCCGCGGACCTCAATCGGCCTTTTGGCATTTCACACCGAATGGCCACCCCGATCTATGAGCTCGTCTATTTGATTCCCTCTATATGCTGGCGCTCACCTGCAAAGCGCGACCTGTCAAGGTATAAGTGAAAAGCACTTCACTCAATACTGAAAATTGGAGGTTTTCAATAAAATAATACTTGAAAATGTAATTTTCAAAAATTTGAACAATTTATTTTCGGTATGTATGCTATTTCTGTCTGCAAATAATTTTGTTCGCAATTTACTCTCGGTAACACTTTCGCTATCACTTTCTTTCAAGTTTAGTTCCTTACTTCGACACCACCAAAAAAAGGAAACCTACTATCGTTATCTAATTAAAGTTTTTTTTTTCTTCAGATTCACTCGGGAGCCGTCGATTTAGTTTATACTTTACTTTTTCTGCCTTATTTTCCTATTCGTCATCATCCAAAAGCTGACGTTAAAACTTTTTCTCTTCATAAATTCCCAATCGAAACCTTTTCCCGACTATAAATCCGACACCGCGAAAACTAACTCCCATCTCCAAAACCAAATCCAGCCTATCACTTCTCAACCATCACCATTCAAAACTCAATCCAAACTCCCAATCCTTTACTTCCCAATTACCGCTGCCGCACCAAGATAACGTACTCAAAATTCAATACACTTCGATTCCGTTACCCACAAATCTTTTCCATTTCAACAGATGGAACAATTTCCATTTGCATATACTTGTATGGCGATTTGCATAACCATGATAGCGTTTAGTCATACTCGTACGCACGGAAACAATTGCTCTTGTCGATATTAAAAAAAGTGTTCCGGCACTCGGGAGAACTTGAACCCAGGATCCCAGCGGACCCACAACACTAGAACCGGAGCGGATACCAGTGGGGAAACTGGGGAAACGCTGGTCTGACTCGGTCGATGAAGACAGTTCATTGCTGCTTGGATTTCGAAATTGGAGGACGCGGTCAATGAACGGAGACAGTTGGAGGCGCTATTTGCAAAAAGCGAAGGCTATAGTGCTAGGAAGGAGAAGTTTGGAATAAACAGCCTTCATACCTTTTATAATTTGTACTTCTTGTGTTATATCCTGGCTTAGTAACTTAAAATAGAGCTCCATCAATCCCTATGAGGTGGTCCACCTAACCCGAGTACGCTCGGGATAGATGGGCCATCGATTGAAAAAAGAAGAAATCATATATTTTGGTGTGATAAGCGTAACACCTTCAAAAGTGCTTGTAATAAAATCATATGTACATATTATAAAGATATAGGCCCAATGCTAGGCATTGCAAACTTTGAGAAAAAATAGCTTAAAAAAAAGCATGTTCCAACTACTCCGGACCTACCCTAATATTTAATATGGTTAAAAAAACAAATAACAATGTGAATGGTTAAATGTTGAAAAAAATAAAAATAAAAAAACAAAGAAGAAGTTATGTGTGTCCAAAAGAAGGTGGAGATGATAAGTAGGCGATTTTAATTTGAGAATGGGTGTATGCTGATACGGCCGGAGTCCGCAACAATCGTGGCGACGACCACGACCCTGAGTGTCTCATTCAGCTATGCAAAGAAGGAAAATCGGCAGGGGTAATTATGAGTCGGATCGAATGTCCTTAGCCTGTAAGGCCCCGAGCAGCTTACCGAATTCATCGTCAAGCTCAAACGAAACTTGCTCAGTACGGCGACGAACCACTATAGGAATAAATTGTGGAGCAAATTTAGCCACAAATCAATAGGTTTCTTTGCTCGCAGCAAAATTTTGGCACGAAAACTAACTTACTCTGGAGTAGCTCACGGGGGATGAGCCCGAAGGCTGTAACGTTGAGCTCTCTTGTGGTAGGCTTCTTCCAACTTAGCTCGGACGCGCTCTTGTACAGCTCGCAGATGATCAATGTTTACACAAAACTGTACTTCTCCATCTTCAAAAGCATTCAAGCTCCTAAGGAGAGCATGTTCAGAGCTATGCTGGATACGGTGGTACCCAAACATGAGAAAATAGGGTAAAAATCTCGTGGACTCATGAATTACCTTGCGAAAGGCAAAACATAATTCCTGAAGGTTCTCGTCCCACCTGCTATGATCAGACCCTATGTAGGCCCTGATGGCGTTCAGTGTCGACTGGTTTGATCTCTTCGAGGCATTCGCTTGCGGTGAATGATATGGAGTGAGGCAGTGCTGCACCCCATATTCACTCATAAGCTTAGCGAGTTCTTTGGAACTGAACTGCACGCCGTTGCCCGAGTGAAACCATTCGGGAACTCTAAAGGTCAAAAAGATTTCGCGCATCAAATAGCGTCCGACTGACTCGTAGGGGCTTTAGCCAAGGGCTTGAGCCATATGAACTTAGTGTAATGGTCCAGGACCATAAACAGTTGGGGTTTCCTAATTTCGACTGGGGGTATGGGCCGATGAATTCCACAAATAGGTGCCACATAGGTCTCGCAGAGTCTCGTGATGCGCCTATAGGGGGTCACAAAGTAGAATCCGACGACTTGACCTGTTTACATGTCGAGCAGCCTTGGATGTGCTGAATCTCATTTTGATGCAAATGAGGCCAATAGAAATATCCTTGTAAGACTTCTGTTGTCTTACGAATTCCACAATGTGAGCCTGTAATAAACATAAGCAGTCGAGTAGCCCCGTGGTGATAAGGAGTGGCTGCTCTTGAAGAGATAAGGTGGTCACTCCGTCGAAACTGCTTAGTTTGTTGTTTTACTAGTGTAAACTAAACTACATCCATCAAGTTACCATCCTTTAGGCAGAGATGAGTGGTTCACTTCAGCCAATTTAACATCTTTAGGTTTGACATTGCCCTTGTAATGCAACGACCTGTAGTAAAGATAAGCAGTCGAGCAGCCCCGTGGTGATCAGGAGTGGTTGCTCCTGAAGAGATAAGGTGGTCATCCTGTCGAAACTGCTTAGTTTGTTGTTTTACTAGTGTAAACTAAACTACATCCGTCAAGTTACCACCTTTTAGGCAGAGATGAGTGGTTCACTTCAGCCACTTTAACATCTTTAGGTTTGACATTGCCCTTGTAATGCAACGACCTTCTTCGGAGAAAGTAACGGTTGCTTTTTGTGTAATGTGGAGAACCAGCACTGATTTACAGTCGGCCATCAGCAAAGTGCCAATTTGAAACCTATCAGGTTGCTTAAGGATTCGCTCCTGGAGATGTTTGTACTCGAGTTCCTGAAATGCAGACTCCGGAATCAAACCATCAATATGTTTGTGCTCCAGGAGGCAAGGAATAAGCGAGGCCACTCGTTCATCCTGGGAGCAAGATCTCGACAACGCATCCGGAACAACGTCAAGGGCACATTTCCGGTATTCAATTTGGAAATTGAACGCTTGCAATTTCAGGGTCCTGCGAGCTAATCGACCAGAAAAGTTCAACTGCTGCATGAACCTTTTGAGGCTAGCATGGTCGGTAATGATGGTGAAAGGCGACCCTTCCATATATGCCCTGAATCTCATCACGCTTTGCACCACAGGTATGCATTCCAATTTGGTAACGCTATATTATATCACTTCCTTTTATTTGGCGTCTATAGTATTATCATGGTAAAGCTTTTTCGTGACTTTTTTGGTTTTCTTTATCACTTACTTGCAGATATCTCTGATTAGACGATCCATACTTATTCAAAGCGCTTCCTTTTGTTCCTTTTATTGATCCTCTCCGATTTAGGAAGAGGCCAGTTTTTTGATGAAATGTGAGGGTAGAGCTGTCTGCACTCCCTCTAATAAGTTAGGCATCAGCCTTAATTTGGTTCTCTGCTCTCTTTTGGCATTTAATCAGGTACGAGCTTTTCTATCCACAGTAGCCCGATTTCATATCTTTGTCAATGTTTTTTTTGTGAGTGACATGCAAATTTAAATGATTTTATTCAAAACGCTCTCTAGATAGAAGGTTTTTGTTTCAATTTCTGAGTACAATGCTTCAGTCACCTTTTCAGTAATGTCAGCAACATTGGAGAATGACACTTTTTTATCTCCTCGCTATTTTCTTTTTCTGCTAAGACTTATTTCTTGAGCTCTAAGGTGTTCATTATACGGTGTGATCGTGAAGGAAGTTTCCTGAGTGCGCATAGTTTTTTTAACCGCAACCGAAAGCCACGATCAAAACCAGCTGATATGTGTTCTCTGATTTTTTTCGGTCCGTCGTTCATTTGCCTTCGTTCTTTAATCCCTCAGTGTCTAGTAAAGTTTTCAGTGTCTTCTTCTTCTTTTTCGTAGCACTACAGTCCATCTCAGGCTTTCACTTTCCACAAAATGGGCTTCCAACTGTCTTGGTCCATTGACCACGTCCTCTAATGTTGAAATTTGAGTAGCAATGAACTGTCCTAGTCAACTGAACCAGATCAGCGTTTCCTTAGTTTTCCCACTGGCCTTTTTCACTCAATGCTCCAAACGACTGCCTTTTTGGGTATCCATTATTCGTCCACATAATTCCCGTGGCCAGCCTATTGCAGTTTCTGCAGTCTTCCAGCTGATGAAAAGGTTTATACAGCTGTTGGTTTCATCGAATTCGCCATTCTTGAGTTAAGTTGCATGTTTCACATCCGTAGCAGAGCACAGGTCTTATCACAGATTTGTATACTTGGGGCTTTGTTATCTCGTGCCTGCAACTGGTCTTCAAGATCGTCAGAATTGCATAAGACATTTTTTTCAAGCTGCATTCTTTGGCATATTTCGTCTCTTTCATTGCTGGTTCTCGTTATTTTGCCACCTTAATATATAAATTTGCCCACATTTGTACTACTGTTTTCACCACATGTGCTATTTTGCGTATTTGAGGTATTTTTCATCAAATGCGTTATGAGATTTCTTTCGTTCTCATTGATTTGTAGTATTACTAGTTTTGCTTCGCTTTCGAGTCTCAAGAAAAATTTTTTGGTAGTTGCTAACGACCATGCCTAAATAATGATTTCATTCGCATAGGCTACCACTTGGCTCGACTTGCATAGTAACGTTCTTCTTGTATCGATGGTTAGCCTTCTTATGACGTATTTTAGAACCGAATTGAATAGCAAAGGGACCAGCCTATTTCCCTAGTTTTGTTTATCAGAGATGTCGATAAGGTGGTTGGAAATCATAGTAACTGTGACGAAATCCGGATACATCGTTTAAAATTGGCTGATAGATAAATGCATTGAACAAATTTTTTATTTAATAATATCCTTTATAACAAACTTGCTAATCCAACATACAATAATAGGCTAGAAAATTAAACCAAAAACACACAAAAATAAATTCAGCTAATAATTAATGTTGAGCACTCCGTAATAAAGATTTCAAAAAACAGGAGAGCGCGCTGGAAGACCATGTTGAAGCTTACTGCAGTTTCTTACAGATCGAACTACAGGCAAGTATAGTATAGTATGGATCAGGTGGCCTAAACTTAATGGGGTGCATATGGTTAAGGCATTACGTAGTTTCGATCATAAGAGACCACTGGAATGCTTCAAAAGGAAACACAAATCTTGAAACTGTCTTCCGAAATCGAGAGGAAGGATATGAAGAAAAGCTAGACAAAGCCTGTAAGGGCGATAGGATATGTTTTTTTGTGGTTGGGATTTGACACAGAGTGTAGGAATTTCACTCTCACAAGCGACTGGACTACCCACTAAACACCTCCACTGTCAACCCGAAGACCCAGCCTGGAACCTGCTCCACTTTGTGCACGCAAAAAAATTTATAACAGGCATTGTGTTCCTCTCCTGGGTGAAACCGACCATCGGAGGACCGTGACATGCCCATCCTGTGCAGATAAGACTGAAAACTGCCTCGCCATTACTTCGAGTAAGCCACGCTCTCTCTTCCAGGATGAGACGCGCAGTCCACTTTCTCTACGTGCAATTCACCCAAGACTGCTGCCAGTCGTTGAATGAGCGCTGTTTCGCCTCGTGGGCAACCATCCACCTTTCGTTCCCGTTTCGATGCAGGTGAATAGCGTTGCGCCCTCTAGCAAAGAGGGCAAAAGGTATCACGCCTGGAATAACTCTTACCACCGAATCAGGAGCTATCCGACACGAAGATGCAATCTTCAGTGCTCCTCTTCTCTGTAGCTATGCCAAGCCTTTTCGGTACACTTACTTACTGAAAGCGTCACCCCATATTTCGGCTCCGTATAAAAGTATTGACCCTACAGCACACATCAAGATGTGCTTTCTAGATGGGGTAGGTCCCCCTACGTTGGCCATAAGTTAATTCAGAGCCTTCTCAGCTGTTGCCCTGATTTGCTCAGAAAAACTCATCTTTGAATCAATCAGTGGCTCCAGGTATTTCACCGCTTGCTTCGATTCGATTATTATGTTTTCAATACTGATCAACTTTACTCTAGGGATCCTTTTTTTTGTCAAGATGACCATTTCGGTTTGCTCCAGTGCTAAATTGAACTCACAAGCGGTTAACCAGTCTTTCACTCACCACATTAGCATACCTAGCCTAAGTTGCGCTTGTTCAACGGTGCGTCTACCGACCAAAGCCGCAACATCTTCCACATAGCTGATATAGCACGACTCATCTGGCATCTCCAGTCTCCGTAGCCCATCGTAAGACACGTTCCACAGGTGTGGACCAAGGTTAGATCCCTTGGCAACACCTGATGTAACTTCCATTCTTCGTTGGCCCGTCAAGCAGGCTTCGGCCCTCAAAAGCCGCATTAGATATTGTGGAACTTGAGAAGGGTTTCTCAGCGTATCCAGAATATCTACCTATCTAGCAAAGTGGAAAGCGTTTCTGACGTCGAGTGTCACTAACTGGACGATCCGTCACTGGGTGCGGCAATATGCCTCTGCCTTTTAGACTACACTCACCACCTCTACAATCTCATCAGTGGTCAAGCGTCCCGCTCTAAAATCGTACTACGGAGGATATAGATCCCAGCAACATGAATCGTGTCAGTGAGGCTTACTTCCTCTAGCACATTCCTAGCAGTGTCCACCATGCATAACCAGCGATATGCAGACGGTTATCCGGAGTTCTCCTTCCTCTTGCTGATCTGCACGAACCTCGACACCTTCCATCGTACCGAGAAAACCCCATGCCTTAGGTTAGCGTTAAGCATGCTGAGCAGCAAGTCAGGAAAATGGTGATAGATAAGTTGCAACACCTCAGCTGGAATACTAGCTGGACCTGGAGCCTTGCTCGCTTTCAGTGAAAGAACTGCCTCTTCCAGTTCCGGTTGTGGGGAAAGTGGATACTTGACTACTGTTTCACCATGGGTGGCGTCAACATGGACGGGATGGGCGGAGAAGAGTGGCCGCACTATCTCGTCCATCTTTCCCGCATCATGCATGCAAGGTTTCCGCAGTGCACCAAGCTTCCTCATAAGTAGCTTGTACCCAAGGCCCTACGGATCCTTGTTCACATTGTCCTCTGGATCCAATTTGCGAAGGCATTTTCTGACCGACTTATACAGTGCCACCCCGTTGCATGCCTCATCACGGTTCCGTGCCCGTTGAGCATCACGACGAAGCTTGTGAAACTCCCTTCGCATTTCACCGGTTTTAGCCGACCACCAGTACATTGGGGGCTTGCCCTGCCAGGGTTTTGACGGGGCATATAAACGATGCAAGCAATCGTGATGATGCTCATAGTTGAGGTTATCACATCCCCTGTGAACCTCCCTGCAGCGGAGCACCTGCTGTAAGCACCTCGATGTCAATCTTTCCGATGTTTCACCCAATTGTAGAAATTCATCAGAGATCTCAAGCAGAATGCAATGATGATCACTGGCTGAGTAGTCCTCTGATACTTTCTAATTGTGTATCCTCCATACTAAGGACTCCGAGGCAAATATCACGTCAGGTATGGTTTCTTCAAAGTCGGCATTTTTTCCGGTGTATAGTGTGATGAGCACCGTCCTGGCTGTCATTTCTAGGATTCGTTTTCCCCACAGATCTATTTGAGACATGCCCCATTCGATTGCTGTAGCTTTGAAGCCCCACCCAATGAGCACGTTGCCGTCTGAGTTCGAGACACCACCCTACAAAGCGTTCAGCTTGGCTTGGAAAGATGATATCAATTCGTTTGGTGTTAGGTACCTACTAAAAAAGGTGGTCTTTAAGCACCGAACCCACACGAAACCATCCCCCCATCCCGAATTCTCTGCTGGGAAATCACTGTTCCAAACACAGATGGTGGCAGTACCGGTTTCATCAGGCTACTATGATTCAGAGCTTTTATCGTGATGTCACTCACTCAGCAGCATGAGGTCGCCTTTCATGTCCATCGCAAACTCCCCAAGCAGATTTTGGGCGGTTAAACCGCGGTGTTGGTTTAGCTGCCGGATACGGGTTCTCGAAGTTCAGATTTTGCCCTGGCTAGAGCTTTCTGGAAAATCCGACATTTTCCTGATCCCAAGAGGTGCCCAAAATCCGGTCTTAGATCAGCATCTTTGCAAAGAATACAGTGTTTTGCCTTTGTACACTCTTTTCTCTTGTGTCCCATTTCACGGCATTTGTAGCATAGGGAACTCGTATCGGGTTCTTTGTATACTTGTGCGGTGTGACCAGAGCCAAGGCATTTGAAACATTGAAGGGGCGCTGTTTTTCACCTTTTCGGTCAAGTTAATGATGGCCATGTGTTTTCCCTTTTGATTTTATGGTGTAGGTCTCGCTTTGATTCTTCACACACTAGGGAGTTTCCTTTCGACAGAGTTTTCTACCTCTGCTAGATCCGTGATGCAGTCAATGTCTCTTATCTCGATTGTTGCTATTGGCTCGAGCGAGGCTCTAGCTCCGCTTTTGCCAAGGACTTTCTTTACTGCGTCGCAAAATGCTTACGTATTGTCGAGCTCTGCTCTGAATTCAACCAGTTTGTATTCCAACTGCGTTGGTCGTACTGCTTTTATAGCAGTGTTGGTATGTTTGGGCCTTACATTTCCCCTGATATCCTACAGCCCTTCTGTGTAGGATTAGCCATCTTGGGATTTTGCGAGCAATGCTGGTGCCAAGATCTTCTTTAGGGCTTTTTTTCTTCTGTTTTCCATCAGATCTTGTTTTTTAATGGGCGTCCGTGAGAACTTCATTTTCTGGCACTTTTTGAAGAAGTTCCTTTGCGGTTTTATTCACGCCTTTTGTCGGCACTACCTGAAACTTGTGGTTTGGCGTTCAACGCCCATCAATTGTCTCTTCTTTCCTTCTTCCATCTCGGTCTTTTTCAATTGGGTTCGACCCCATTGTTATAATGATGTTTGATGGCGGAGCTAACTGCCCATGACCTTTAGGCTTTGCTCTCAGTGCTTCTTTAGTTTTCTAGTCTTCTTGAGTCTTCTGGACCTCTGCGGCCTTTAACTAGCTCCTCCGGTCGTTAAGCAGCTCCTTCAGTAATGCCATAGGCGGTCTAGAAGTTCGTTTAGTTCAAGGAGCCCATTCTTTGCAACTTCACTGATTATTGGCAAATCGCACGCAGGTTTCATCATTCTTCATTCGGATTAGCCTTTCTTCTTCATCTCGCTGGGCGGCAATTGTACTTTTCGGTCACCTTTCTTGGGAGAGGCTATTGGCTTCCATTTCCGAGTAAAGTACTTTAGCCACATTTTCGATGATGCCGATGAAATCACACGACGGCGCTTTTTGTCTGGTGACTCCTTTCTTTTCCTGCCGTAATCTCTTTGTGGACTTCAGGATGGTTTGTTCTTATTTCGGGACTCACAATCCTTGCTTCGATCGCTTCGGTAGCGATCGCAGCAGTGACCATCGAATTCTTGATGTTCTTTATATTTTCCTCCACCACTCGAACATCTGCTGGTCCTGCAGAGTTTCCCGCTTTTTCTTTTTTGGACGTTTTGACGTTCGCATCATTTTTCACTGCGCCCGAATGTCACAGGAATCTCAGTCTGGGCAAGATGGTCTGTTAGTCTCAGTTTTTCATCCATCTTCACTATCATTGCTGCAACCGCTGGTTGCGTCGTCATTGTTGTTAATTCTGCATTCTTTTTATTTAGGTTTTGATCTTTAAGGTTTTAAGTTGCTCCAGTTTATTGGGTCCCCCGTTTGGAGCCGCTATCCCCGTTCCTGTGTGTAGTCACCGTTTTGATCCATGCTTATCTTTGCAGAGCAGGGAGGCCATACGAGAGTTGGCACAACTCCTTATGGGGACAAGTGCTCAGAATCAGACCAGTGCTAATCGGGAGACCGTCTCAACCGAACCTACACCACCAACCCAATGGTGCGAACTTTGAACGTACTCAGAGGCCTGCCAAGATTTTAACGGGGCGGAAATGGTATGATAGTTGAATTGGAGCCGTGCACGCACGTGTGTCACCTCGGCACTACCGTGCAAAGCAACTAGGTCCAAATCATCATGTCCAAAGCGTAGTCCAGATTCAGTAAGGGTTGTTAGCTGTCATCGTAGGAAGGAACTTCACGGTATCCTCCACCCCCCCATACCCTCAGGTCCGTGAGGGCGGCACTCCCCAAAAAATGCTAGCCTCCAAGAGCGCTCCTGTTGACCGGCATTCCGCCTGCGGGAATTTCCTCCTGTACGTGGGGTAGAACTCCCCAAAAAATGCTAGCCTCCAAAAGTATTCTTGTTGGCCACGATTCCCCCTGCGGAAAAAAATCATATGTTGGACCGAAGATGAGAGATTCAACGCGAAATTATAACGGGAGAGGTACTGTGGATGTCCTGAACGTTTGACTCGCCATCTGTATGTGGAAGCCTAACAGACTGGGATTTCGATAATTTGACTCTTTCCCGCCATCCTGAACACATCCAAATCGCTTTGGATTGTAAGTGAAGTGACTACAAAATATTCTCGACGTGTCATATGTTGTCTTATGTGCTAATTAAAGAATGCCTGTGGGCTCCACCATGCTGCGCTCACTTTATATATTTTTTTAAAATGAAATGTTAAGTGGTTTTTCTGGTACATTTCATTCTCCATTAAGTTTTCTATTAATGAATTTGAAGATTTGTTTTTCCGTAGGATCAGGAACTCACTGAGTCCATGAATATTTTACAATCTCATCGAACTGATCCTATTCCACTTAGCCGAAAGTACAGAATAGAATGGGTAGGCAGTATGAATAGTTAAGTCCAATGTTACATTAATGCCGAACTAAACTGCTTCCATATAAATTACTAATCAAAATCTGCATCATCGGTAAATTCATGAATTCAATTTAATACAGAGCCAACAAGGTCCATAGCTATTCTAGTGTACAATTCTAACAATATTTAGTATTCAACAGTCAATTCTCAGAAAAAATTATCAGTAGCCTAACAGAAATTTGAACCTTTTGAGGCTTTTCAGCGAACTACATTGCTCTTATGAATCCTTAATGTTATCCAGTTTTTCTCATCAACTTTCAGTTTGTAGACGAAAATCCTCTGTCCCTGCTAAGCACCAGATTTTGAGCTTTCCTACGAAAATGTACACGACCATGAACTTCCATCAGTGAATGCTCTATTAGCCGGGATTACTTAAGAAACGATAAATATTATATTAACCACATGCCATAAGCTTTCAGTGTTCAGGTTACTCTTTGAACTTTTCCAATCTTCTTCTAAGAAATACATACATAAATCCACCTAATGCAAGACATGTCCACAAATTACTTCTTGCAGACGCCACACATCGATTTATTTCTGTGACAGAAAAGCATTTTCACTTGCCTTATTAGACGCTAGCAAATTATTTATTGCCACTTTAAAAGGTGTCAACCTGATACCCGACCCAATTTACGTAAAAACTATAATTCACGTTAAGCTCGAGGGAATCTGTGAGCACACCTTAAACACATCAAATATACACACTCTATCGACCTATGCAAATGCATGCAACATAATTTCACACATCATTTGCTTTAACCATGTAAAACAGGCACAAAATCTGCCTACCAAGTCGCCAGCTTCAACTGTCGAAGGTAGTTAAACATTTAGCCTCAATCTCGATACATTTTAATTGAATAATTAACCTGTCGGTTAGTCGTGTTTCATCTAGATTACGCTAAGAGGTCAATTATGATTAATTAGCAGCATGTGAATACTCGTAAAGGAAACAAATTTTATTTGAGAAGAGTTGTGCCGCGAAGTATATGAAGGAGAATTCAAAAAATAATTAGAACGATTAGAATTAGAAAAATTTGTTCGCAATTTGAGTTGTCTTAAGGAATATTCTCCAATCTGCGGAGCTTACAACTGCAAAAGCCTGGGAGTTTTCCGTTGCAACATGCAACGGTGATGTCGTCAGTTGGTGCGACATAGAAACGATCGAATTCTTCAGCTGCTCGATGCAATTCTCTTGAGGGATTGCAACGAAGCTTTAATCTCGAATCGGATATGCAGACATGCTGTAAAGAACGCACTCAGCAGAGTGGAAAACCACTTGCAAATTTTCTAAGAATTTAATCAGATAATGTGGCTATTACCGATTATCATAACAGCGCCTTAACGAACTAGTTTGAGTATGCTGAGCGCAAATAGACATACCGTGTTACCTCTTTTGGCCAATTTTTAACTATTTTTCAATGTGATGATAGCTGATATGTAGCTTGAATGGTGAGGTCTAGTGTCTTATCTGATTGACATTGGTTTTCTCGATGAAAAATTATAGATCTTCTGGAGCAGAGCAACTAATTATACGCTTAATTAGCTGGTGCATTCTTTTGACCGGATTGATTAAATATGCTGTTCACTTTGAGATTTACCTTTATAGATATTCCAGAATAAGATAGGAGGGTAAATTCCTTAGATTTTACGATAAAAATCTTGTTATGCAAATAAACTAGATCTTGTTTCAATGCCCGCAACTCTACTTAAAAAAATCCTCGCATAAGAAAAAAATTTCATTCAAATTCGTCAAATGCCTTATGTATACCTGTGTTACAAGCACTGCTTTCCTGGCGGTCTTATTTTGAAAAAAAAACAACGTAAGGTAGTTTAGAGGTTGGCTACTTTGTCTGTTTGTGATGCTTAATCTATATTTATACAAGCGATATGTCTTCTATTTGCTATCTATCGCTTGTCAGTTTGATAATGCAAAACTAGGTGTGCCATGTATAGCATTGCCATACATGTGACATGTTGCAATCGTCATGGAACATCACCTCAGCGTTCAAAGTAGGTAAAATACTAGGACCCTGAATTGTGGGTCTTCAATTGACCCTATTTGGAAAATCTGAACATTATGTTTCTCATCTTCTTCTTCGTTGCACTACAGCTCCTCTCGGGCCTTCGCTTCCTGCAAAAAGCGCCTCCAACTGTCTCGGTCCATTGACCGCGTCCTCCAATTTCAAAATCCGAGCTGCGATAAACTGTCTTCGTCAACCGAGTCAAACCAGCGTATCCTCTGTTTCTCCACTGGCCTCCGGCCTTCAGTTCTCCCAAAGAATACCTCCTTGGGTATCCGTTGTTCGTCCATACGATTCATGTGTCCAGCTCATTGCAGCTTCCACAGTCCTGTTATCGTTCAGACCTCCGATTCGTCAAAAATTTCATACAACTCATGGTTGCTCCAATTATTCGCCTCAGGACTCGTCACTCAAAGGCATTCAATATGAGGGTCATTCAACACATGTTGAATGATGTTGAATGCTCAAAGGCATTCAATATGAGGGTCATTCAACAAGTACTTAGCCTACAGAAAAAAAACAAAAATTTTGAAAAGGTGGCAATTTGTTTTTCCACATAATCTCTTTCAAGCTTGATACACTTGGCCCAGCGATGCTCTAACTTTTTCAACCCGTCCAAAAATACTGTTACATGTACAAATAATTCTGCGAGCTACTGCCGCAGTTGTTTTCACAACCATTAAGAACATCAAAACGAATTTACTCGAAACCACGAGAACCCAGCAAGCATGATCAACATCTGAAAGTGAGTCACTGCTCCATTTATTACGCTGCTGGAATGTTCCCGCTATTTCACCAATGTACGAGAACTGAGTTGAATGATTAGAGACCCTATATAAAGGCGAGCTGAATGAATGGGGGGAACCATTCATTACAACCGCGATTGAAAACTGGGATACGCGAAGTGCAGGCGATATTGATTGTTTGAGTGTGAAGTCATTTTGGTAGACAATTGCGATAGAAATTTAATCGACAAGTGAAAGTTAGATTCTAATTAAAATTGTGAAATAGTTAAAATGGTGATTGTGCATTTTTTTCAGAAAATAAATAAACTCATTTAATTTTAAAGACATTGCGTTTTCAATTTCCCGGAACATTAAAATTATTGGCCGCGAACCAGAACACGCGACAAAACATTTTCTCGAGGGCTGCCAAATAGGCCTCTGTGGCAGCGGTGACCCCCTCATTCGACCCAAATCTATTCCCGGCGAGTGATTTTTTCAGGTTTGGAAACAAAAAGTAGTCACAGGGGGCCAAATCTGGAGAGTACGCTGAATGGAGCAGCAATTCGTAGCGTGATTCAACCAATTTGGTCATGGCGACGGCGGAGGTATGAGCCGGCGCGTTGTCGTGGTGGAACAGCACTTTTTTCTTCGGTAAGCAGGCCCGCTTTTTCTTCAATTTGACGTCAAATTAGCCCAATAACTCTGCATAGTAGCGCCCCGTGATTGTTATACCCTCCTCAAGGTAATCGATGTGGATCACACCTTGTGAATCCCAGAAAACGGTGGCCATCACCTTTCCGGCCAATCGAACAGTTTTCGCCTTCTTCGGAGCACGTTCGCCGGGTGAAGTCCACTGTTTCGACTGTTGCTTGGTCTCTAATGTTACCAGTGAATCCATGTTTCGTCGACGGTCATAAAACGATGCAAGAACTCCGCCGGATTGCGCTAAAACAGCGCGAAACACGTCGCCGATGTGGTCTCACGGTTGCGTTTGTTTTCCGGTGTGAGCAAACGCGGCACCCATCGCGCTGACAGCTTTCTCATGCCCAGTTCTTCGTGCAGAATATGATGCACCATTCCTTCTACGATGCACACAGTCTCAGGTATCTCGCGAACCTTCAATCAACAGTCTGCCAACACGAGATCGTGGATTTTTTAAAGGTTTTCCTCCGTAGCAGTCGTTTTCGGGGCACCTGGGCGTGGCTGATCAAAAACCGACGTGCGGCCACGAACAAACTCGTTGAACCAATTCTTGACGGTCGCCATCGAAGAAATAGAGTCGGAATACACAGCATCCAAGCGATCTCTGATTTCGCTGCGCGTTTTCTGTTCCAAAAAAAAAGAATCTAATCACTGAAAGGTATTGTTCTTTTTCAATTTTTGGACAACCAATCGACACGCTCGCTTCCAAAAGCTATCAACACAAAACTAATGAAGGGAATTTACTGAAACTTTGATAGTAGGCTTTCAAAAACATGTACTGCACGATGGTAAAACTCTTTTTAATAGCAGCGCCGTCGGGCGGTGAGACAAAGTACTTGTTGAATGACCTCCAGCCAATCTCCCTACTTTAGTACGATATTTGTGTCAAAGGCATCAGTGAGTTGGTTATGAATGCGGACTTCGGAGGTCATCGGCGTCATTCTCATTTTGGTAAGACGGACTAATTTGGCTAGGATGCCAAAGCAAAGCATTATTTGATACAGTACTTTACGATCAATACTGGCGTACGCTTGCTTAAACTCAACGAAAATTTGGTATACGTGTATGTTGAACTCCCAGCGTTTTTCAAGCATTTGCTTGACTGTGAACAATTGGTCTATTGTCGATATACCTGCTCTAAAACCACCTTGATACTCCCCAATAATACTCTTGCCGTAGGATCTGATTTTATTTTTTAATTCTATAATTTTCACACTGTAGCTTGTCACCTTTTCTGTGGATAGGGAATATAATCGATTTGCTCCACTCTTTCGGTATATGTTCTTGTTGCCAAATGTGCTGGATGACATTGTGAATAGCTTTATGAACATTGCTGCCACCAGAATTGATGAGCTCCACTGGAATCTCATCGATACCCCGCACTTTATTATTTTTTTGGGCTTTTATGATGGAACGAATTTCCTCCAGAGTTGGTGAGGCTAATGGAAGCTCTCCACAAACATCTATGGACTCCGATGTTCTGGAGCTGTGCGGAGGATTAAATATGATGCTCATCTTTCCATAATCTTGGTTTCATTAGCGATGATATTGCCAATTGTTACGTTTGCAGGAGAAGCATTGGGGAATTTGAATGCTTTTTTGGAAAGGGTAGAGGAAGTGAGGGACGCTCGGGGGATGACCAAGAGTCAACAATTCAGGTCATTGGTGGAGCTTTTTGAAAAAAAGGCTCTAATATGGTTCCGGGCGAATTGTCAATTCGTGGATGATTGGGATGGTTTGGTCAAAGCCTTAAAAACGGAATTCCTGACACCAGACTATGATGATCGTCTTGAAGAGGAGATCAAGGGGAGGCATTTGGAGTTTATGTAGCGGTAATCGAAGGAATGTTCAAGCGATTGTCGGAGCCGAAAACGGAGAAGCAAAAGCTTAAGATCATTCGTAAAAATATATCCCCTTTTTATCAAACGCAGTTGAGTTTAAGGACAATTGAGAATTTGAAAGAGTTGGTAGAATTAGGAAGGAGGTTAGAGGTGACTCGACCAGCGGTTGAAGCCTTTTTACCACTAGTCAGTCATCGACGAAAACAACGTTTGGAGCAGGACCTGGCTTATGTGGAGACAACTACATCGGCGGAAGTAAGGGGCCAACGGGGGAATATGAATCGGTGTTGGAATTGCCAGCAAGCTGGACACTGGGCAAGGGAGTGTAGACAACCAAAAACTTGCTAAGGGTGCGGAAGGAGAGACGGGACTCGAGCAAACTGTCCAAATCGTTGCCAGCAAGACACGACGAGGGCACGAGGAGCAACTAATCGGCCATCGGGAAACGAGCAACGTGCCCCAAAGGCGACCGCGGTGGCACGGATAAAAGTTCGCAGCACAGTGTTTCGAAAGTAGAATTCGCCTTGGAGGAAAAGGAGGCAGATGCTCGCCTACATACTCTGGTGGAAGTTGCAAGAAGGAGAATGCCAGGTCTATTGGATTTCGGGGCAAGCAGAACAATCATTGGTTCAGAAGGTTGGGAGCAATTGAGGAAGATCGATGTTTCCCTGGATGATTGTGGGACCCATGCAGTACGTACAGCAAGTGGCGAAAGCTGTAAGGTGGAAGACACCGTATGTTTGCCCTATAGTTTAAAAGGGCATACACAATATTTCAAAGCATGGGTGGTTACCTCGGTCCCGCAAATACTAATCCTGGGGGTGGATTTTATAAAAAAAATTAGAATAGTCTTGGGTCTTAGCAGTCAGCATTTGGATTTTGCCTCATTACTAGATGAGAAGCTACCGAGCCACTTACGATCACTGAGTAGTCTATCTCCAAGGCAGGAGTTGGAATTAAATAATCTGCTGGAGGAGGAATTTCAGGCAATGGGTGAAGGGTTGGGGGAAACATCGGTTGCAGAACTTGTGATCAAGACAGCTGCAGCGCCTATAAAACAAAGGAATTATCCGATGTCTCCAGCCATATTGAAGCATGCCTATACCGAGCTGGATGAGTTGCTAGACATGGGGGTAGTGGAACCTTTAAACAGCGCCTGGTCATCCCTACTCTTGCTAGTGAAGAAGAAGGAGGGTATCTATAGATTTTGCGTAGACTATTGGAAACGCAATGCAGTTTATGAGAAGGATGCGTACCCAATACCATACGTTTCCGCGACCCTCGATAAATTACGGGATGCTCGGTATTATCGTCATTAGATATCATATCAGCGTATAGGCAAGTTCCAATGGCAGCAAACTCAAAAGCTTTCATTGCGTTTACGGTACCTGAGAGGAGACTTTTCCAGTTCAGAAGGACTGTAGAATGCACCAGCGACTTGGCAGCGATTAATTGATCGCGTTTTGGGACCACAAATAGAACCCTTTGTATTTACGTACCTGGATGATATAGTGATCGTGACTCAGGACTTTGTAAAGCATGTAGCACTACTCAGGGAAGTATTTCGACGGCTACGAGAAGCAGGACTATGGGTATCGAGGGGAAAATGTCAGTTCTGCCTGCCGCAGTTGAAGTACCTGGGTTACGTCGTCGATGAACAGGGGTTAAACGTGGACAGAGATAAGGTTGAATCGATGCTGCGTATTCCTCCACCAAACACCGTGAAGAAGGTTCGGCAATTTTTAGGAATGGTATCATGGTACCGGCGATTTATTCCGGACTATGCCACCATTACTGCATCCCTGACTGACATTTTACGGAAGAGTTCGAAATTTGTGCGGACTCAACAGTACTAGGAAGTATTTGAAGTCTGTAAGGCAAAATTGTCATTCGCACCAATTTTGAGTTGCCCAGATTTTGACCTGCCTTTTTGCATACAAACGGATTCGTCTGATGTCGAATTGGGAGCAGTTCTCAGCCAGAAGCATGCCTCAGGAGAAAAGGTGATGTGCTATTTGAGTCGCTCCCTCAGTAAGGCGTAGAAGAAATATTCAACGACTGGGAAAAAATGTCTCGCGGTTCTGTGGGCGGTGGAGAAGCTGCGGCCTTATCTGAAAGGCTACCATTTCCAGGTGATAACGAACCATCACTCGTTGGTGTGGCTAAATAATCTGCGGGATCCCACCCGCTGGGCAGTCAGGCTGCAGCAATTTGACTTCGAAATCATCCCCCAAAAAGGAAAGGAACACCTTGTTCCTGACGCTTTATCACGCTCAGTACCAGCGATAGAAATATTAGCAAATGTAGGGGACGACTCATGGTATCGGAAGATGAAACAGAAAGTAGAAGCAGAGCCCGAGAAATATGCCACCTGGCAAGTGAGGTCAGAGGAATTATACAAGCGGATGCAACGTCGACTGCTGGGTTCAGGGGGGGAAGACTGCTGGAGGAAGGCAGTTCCGAAACCAGAACGAAGAGAGCCCTTACTAAAATTCCATGATGGTCCAACAGCAGGGCAAATGGGAATGGCAAAAACGCTCGATCATATTGCACAGCAGTTTTACTGGCCGAAGATGGCCGCGGACGTTAATACATACGTGCAAAGATGCAAAGTTTGCCAGTCAATAAAAGTGGATCGTTAGAGATCTGGGGGTCACATGGTTAGTGGGGTGAACGAGGCTAAACAACCGTGGGAGACTCTTTGGGTTGATTTAATTGGACCTCTTCCTCGTTCGATAAAGGGGAACACACACATTCTGAGAGTCGTCTTAAAGTTCGTGTTGCTACATCCAGTTCAGTCAGCCACCGCAAATGAGGTCACACGTATCTTAGAGGACCAAGTCTTCATGATATTTGGCGCACCACGCTCCCTTATATGCAATAATGGCGTGCAATTTCAATCGAGTACTTTTCGCCAAATGCTAGAGACATACTGGGTTCAAGTGAAATATACGGCGTACAGTACGGAGATCCATCAGAAGTGGGATATTAACTTGGCAATAATTGGATGTGCCTTACGGACGTACACTCATGAAGTTATGAAAGCAACTCCATATTTTGTCAATTTTGGTAGGGAAATCATCACAGGTCCGGGACAATATGAGGTAAGTGGAGAATCCAATTCCGTGCATACAAGAGAAGGTTAGGGCCCTGCAGACTATACGAGAAGAAATTGCCCAGCGGATGAAGCAGCCGGCTGGAAAGGTCACTGTCCAGTACAATCTCCGAAAACGTCCAGCATCTTTTATGGCAGGTAACAAGGTTTGAAGGCAAAATTTCGTGCAGTTTGACGCCGCAAAATATTTCTCCGCAAAACTGGCTCCAGAATATATAGGACCTTTTGTGGTGGAGAAGCAAGTATCAGCGAGCCCCTAAAACCTCAAACACATTGATGGGAGAGCTGTAGGCATATGGCATGCGTAGGACCTCAAAGTGTGTGCGTGAACACTTACCAGCCAAATTTCGAAGAATTTCGCTTTCATACGGATCGCACACAATCGTTCATTGACTGCCTTGAAATCAATAATGTGCAATTTGAACTCCCTATTCACAATGAAGGTTACTTCGGATTCTCGCTTGCCAGCAGGCTTCCAACTTTTGGATATTTTGTGTGATATCAGGTCTTGAATATCATTTCCAGTCCAGTTCGTTTCCTGGATTGCCAGTATTTTTAATTGATATTGACTGGCCTGCTGTAAAAGGTCCTTAAGAGCGCCAAAGTAATTGAGTGATCTGACATTCCAGGATTCAATGCCATAACCCTTTTTTCGATTGTCTTGTAAATACTTCTAGATGGTCCCAAATCTATTTCAGAAAGGAGGAGGGATCCCTTCGTTTCACCAAACCATAGCTTTCGTAATTCATTATTCCAAATCCCACGACCAAATGGCAGCAAATGGTCTTGGGGTCACACATTGGGTTGACTGATTCCCCAATGATCGGATATGAAATGTCGAGAAATACCAATAACTTTAAATACGCCTGCAGCTCTGCTTATGAATCCTACTTACACCTTTATGGGGACGTAAGAGAGCAAGGGCAAGTCTTACGCGCCTTATAACAGAATCGAAAATACTAACCATGCCGCCGGAATGGAAGTTATGCGACGGTCTAACTCCCCGTCCCTGGGAAACCCTATATTGTTTCAAGCCTGCATCAGCACCTTGGAATGGATCGGACCTACAGCAACAACCTCGCAACCGAAAAAAGGACAATCGTATTAAATCGTGGAATGTCATGGATTGTTTCATCATCGAGGCCACAGAGGGATTGCTGGTTGGCAGGAATACTCTTGAAGGCAAGCATTCTTTGGATAGTTTCATCCCCACATACCCAAGGAAATTCCCGCAGGGGGAACACCGGTCGACAAAAGCACTCTTGGAGGCTAGCATTCTTTGGGGAGCGCCGCTCCCACAGACCTGAGCATATGAAGTTTCCTCCTAGGATGACAGGTAACGGCCCTCACTGAACCTGGACTACGCTTTCGACAACGAACTGGAATTGATGCTTTGGGCTGGGAGATATGATGTTTTGGACCGAGTTGCTTTGCACGGTAGCGCTGAGGTCCATGAACGGCTCCAATTCAATCATCATTCCATCTCCGTCCCGGTAAAATCTTGGAAGGCGTCGAAGTACATTGGAAGTTCACACCATTGGGTTGGTGGTGTAGTTTCGGTTGACACGGACTCCCGATTAGCGCTGGTCTGGCTTTGAGCACTTGCCCCCATAATGGCTTATAACAACCCTTGCATGACCTCGCTGCTCTGCAAACATAACCATGGGACCAAAAAGGTGACCACATACACGAACGGAGATAACAGCTCCGAGGGGAACCTAATAAAACTGGAACAACCTAAAACCCTAAGAAAAAGTTTAAAAAAAACCGAAAATAGAAAGCAAAAATAAAAACAATGATGACGCAACTAATGGCTACAGCCACTACGTTGACAGCACATCGGGAGCGGTACTAACGATGACAAAACGGCGGTGAATACAATGACAGTGAAGATGGCCAAAAAATGGGGATCAACAGACAGCCTTGTCCAGACTGAGATTCCTGCGGCGTTCGGGCACAGCAAAAAAATGATGGAAACGCAGGAAAAGCGAAAAACCCTGTAGGACGCGCCAGATGTTCGCACGGTGGGGGAAAATATCAAAAACATCGAGAATTTGATGGTCATTACTGCGATCACTACCAAAGCAACCGAAGCAAGGGTCGCAAATCCGATATAATTGCGAAACAAGTCCAGAAGGAGATTCCTTCCGTAATGGACTTGTTTCGCAATGGTGTGGACATACAAATAAAGTACCGTTGGATGATTTCATCGCGCAGCGCGTGGTGGAAGAACTGCACTTTCCCCCCAAAAATGTGGTCCCAAAATACAATTGACACCCAGCATTATGAAGAAGAAAGGTTAGTCCGAAAAGCGCGGAATATTCCAAATAGAATACAATCTGCATCCAACTCGCCAAAAATCAACTAAGTAGTAAAGATTGGGCTTTTCGAACTAGAGGAGCTCCTAGACCACATAGGGCATTACTGAAGGAGCTGGTTAAACTTCGAAGAGAGCCAGAAGGAGAAAGAAGAGCAGAAAGCTAACGAAATGCTGAAGGCTAAGTCTGAAGGGCAAGCGCAGATAGCTCCACGAACCAACACCAATAAAAGAATGGCGTCTAGCCCAATCGAAGGAGATCGGGATAAAAGAAGGAAGAAAGACGCACTTGATGGACGCGGAATGCCAGTTTGGGGGTCCAGATAGTGCCAACCAAAGGAGTGAAGGAAGCCGCTAAGAAAATCCTTCAAAAAATCCAGGAAATGAAATTCGCTAGGACCCCAACATAAGATCGAATTCAAAACAGGAGAGAAAGAAGCCTCCACAAAGAGACTGTCAGCAAAAACTGCTTATAAGACCCCAAGATGGCTGATCCTACGTGGAGGTGCTGCGGGGCATCAGGGAAAATATAAGGCGCAAAGTCACCAGCACTGCCATTAAAACAGTTCGACCTACGTGGTCGAGCTACATACCGGTCGAGTTCTGAGCAGAGGCAAACAATAGGGAAGTGTTCTTTGACGCAGTAAAGAAAGTCCTTGGGAAAAGCGCAGCCATAGCTTCACTCGAGCCGATGGTAACTATCGAAATAAGAGACAGTGACCGCGTTACGGACCTGGCAAAGTTGGGAGACGCCATCAACAGGAAGTTCCCTGGCGTGGGCAGGATTAAAGCAATGCTAGCACCAGAAAACCATAGTGGACAGCGCATGGCCATCATTGACTTGATCAAAAAGGACGCCGAACAATTTTTGAATAATGGCACAGTCAGAATAGAATGAATTGTCTACAGGATATGGCGAAGAGCAGTGCCTCTTCAATGATGTGATCACACTGCACAAGTATGTAAAGGACCCAATAGGAGTTCACTATATTACAAATGCGGTAAAATGGGGCATAAAAAAGGAGTAGACAAAGGAGGCACACAGTATTCTTTGCGAAGAGGCTGATCTAAGACTGGGTTTTGGGCACGTCTTGCGATCAGGAAAATGCCGAGTATTCCAGGAAGTCCTGGCCAAGGAAAATTCAGAACTTCGATGACCCGCATCCTGCAGCTAAACCTATACCACAGTTCAACTTTCCAAAATCAACTTGACCAGTTTACAGGGGACATGAAAGCCGACTTATTGCTACTGTATGAGCAGCACTATGATTAAAGTTCTGCATCACGGTAGCCTAATGAAACTAGTGCTGCCACCATCTGGGTTCAGAACAATGATTTCCAGGCGGAAAGCTGTGGACGGGATGGTTTCATGTGGGGTCGGTGCTCAGGAACCACCTTCTTTAGTGTGTACCTAATGCCTAACGAATCGATATCATCCTTCCAAGCCAAGCTTAATGCTCTGGAGGGTGCTGTCTCGAATGCAGAGGGCAAAATACTCATTGGGGGAGACTTCAACGCGAAAGCAATCGAATGAGGCACGCCTCAAACAGATCCGCGGGGAAAACAAATCCTGGAAATGGCGGCCAGGACGGCGCTCGTCGTACGAAGCACTGGTGATACGCTGACTTTCCGCCGGCTGTGAAGGGAGCATTCTGGACGTGACAGTCGCCTCACTGTCCTTAGTACGGAGGATACACAACCGAATAGTATTAGAGGGCTAGTCAGTTAGTGATCATCAATACATTCTGCTGGAGATCCGTGATGTTGTCTTCCGATGTCCGTGCTCTCGACTTTCTATAATTGGGTGGAACATTGGAAAGATGGACATTGAGAGGAACGTGGAGGTGCTCCACTGCAGGGAGATTCGCAGGGGGTGGAAGAAGTGTCAGCTCAAGACGTGGTGAACTCAACTATGAGCATCATCATGATTGCTTGCAACGGTTCCATGTCAACTGAAATTGCTGAAAAGCGAAGAGAGTGTCAGAAGCTTCTGGATGAGACTCAACAGGAACGGAACCGTGATGAGGTATGCGAACGGGTGGCAACAAATAAGTCGGCCAAATAATGCCTTCGCGAATTAATTAACAACAGCAAGGCTCACTGCTGGCAAGATCTAGTGGACAATATGAACAAGGATTCATGGAGCCTCGGCTACAAGCTGGTTATGCGGAAGCTTAGTGCCTGACGAAAACCTTGCATACATGATGCGAAAAAGATGGACGAGGTGGTGCAGGTAATTTCTCTCGTCCATCCTATCCTTGTTGACACTGTCCATGGTAAAACAGCGGTCGAGCGTCTAGTCTTCACACAGCCAGACCTGGAGGAAGCAGTCCTTCTGCTGAAAGCGAGGAAGGCTCCAGGTCCAGATGGTGTTCCAGCTGAGATGATGCGGCTTGTCTATCACCATTGCTCTGACTTGCTTTTCAGCACATTCAACGCTTGCCTACGGGACAGTGTTTTCCCGGTGCGACGAAAGGTGCTTAGGCTCATGTTGATCGGCGAGAAGTAGGGAAATTCCGGATCACCGTCTCCATACTGGAGGTTATGCATGCTGGAAAAGTGCTAGAGAAACTCTTTAAGGGAAGACTCATTGACACTGGGTACCTATCTCCTCGGCAGCACGGCTTTAGAGTAGGACGTTCCATCATTGATGCAATTGCAGATGTGATGAGCGTGGTCTAAAAAGCAGAGGCAAAATAGCTACATCGAGCGACGGATCGTCCTGTTGGTGACACTCGACGTCAGGAATGCCTTCAACTTCGCTGGATGGGTGGATGTTCTGGATACGCTGGAAAACCCTTTTCAAATTCCATCGGTGCAAGGATGTGTTAACCAACTTGGACCATTCCACCACAAATGATGCTTGAGAAGTTGCTTTGGACTAGCTTTGGAGCTGATATGCTGCCATTTCCAGGGGCCGCGATCCAATTTCTGAATCTCCGATACCCTACTGGCAATGTAGGTCTCCAGTGAAGTTGGTTTCTTTTTTAAGTCACTCCAAGGTGATAGTCGAGTCGCACCAAGCATACACGTCCACGTAGGTATGCAGAGCGACTCTATCGTATCGTGCAATAAAGTAGCCAATAGTACGGCTCCATTTAGCTCAAGCTTCGGAAGGGTAAATTTGGTCTTGGTTGGAGTGACCTTTGTTTTCGCACAGAGAAGAGTTGTGCTAATGGATCCGCATATGTCAATGCTTTTACTATAAACCACCGCTACGTAGGCGTACTCTGATGCGTCGCGAAATCCGTGCAGCTCCATTTGACTGTCTATGCTGTAGTGATTCCATCGAGGAATGCTAATGTGTTCTAGCAGATTCAGCTCAGATTCAAGCTCATTCCAGCTTTTAAAAATTTCTTCTATTGGCCGTTCATCCCAATCCGTTCCGCTCTTCCAGATTGCCTGCATTATCAGCTTAGCCCTGACTGTGACGGGTGCAAGCCATTGTAATGGGTCGTATATGCTTGCGATGTATGACAGCAGCTGTCTTTTTGTAGGCCTTTTAGATTCTTTAATTGCGATGATTCTAAAGTGGAACGCATCTTCGGCTGGATTCCAGTGTATACCAAGTGTTTTCAAGGATGGATCTTCTTCGAACTCTAATAGACCAACTTCTCTTCTATCTTTCGGTATGTCGCTTAATAGCTCTGGGGTGTCGCTAGCCCATTTTTTGAGGTTGAAGTTACCTCTATTTAGTAGAGCTGTCATCTTCTAATGAAGGGAAATCGCTTCTTGTTTGGTGTGGGCGCCTGTTAACATGTCGTCAACATAAAAATCCTTCTTTAATATCAACGAAGCAATCAAATAATTCCTTTCTTCCTCCTGAGCTAGCTGCATTAATGTTCTCACTGCTAGAAACATGGCACGTGCCGTGCCCTACGTAACTGTGTTGAGTTGACATTCCGCTATCGTACCTTGGGGATGCCTCCTCCAGAGAATCCTTTGGTAGTCTCGGTCATCTCGTTGCATTTGAATTTGCCGAAACATTTTTTCGATGTCTGCGGTATAAACTTACGGGCATTTTTGCCATCTTAGCAATATCTGGGCCAAGTTTTGCTGAAGCCTTGCTCCAATGTGCGACTTATCGTTTAGACCAGGGCCATGGAGTGTCTTCGCGGACGCGTCGGATACTACTCTGATTTTCGTCGTGGTAGTGCTCTCCTTGATTACCGCATGATGTGGTAAATAGTAGACATCCTTACTGTCGCCGATGTATGGAGTCATGCATGTCATATGTCCGAGTTTTAGGTACTCTTCAAGGAATGTGTTGTACTCCACAGCATCTCGTGCATCTCGCATCTCGTCTGTAGAGAGTTTTTTCTCGATTTGCCGGTATCTTAGGAGAGCTCTGGTCCTTGATTCACCAAGGGAGTTTTGTGATTGATCTTCTTTAAAAGGAAGGCGAACTATGTATCTGCCGTTATCGTCTCTACTGTAAGTGCCCTGAAAATCATTTTTACACTCCGTGTTAGTATCCCTATGCTCATTCTGGTTTCGTTCACCATCAATCTCAAAAAACTTTTCTATTTTTCTGTGAAATTCAGCCAAAGACACTAAGGAAGTATTTTTTTTTTGTTTCAGAAGGATTTCTACCAGTTTTCCCTGAAAGTATCTAGCCAAATTTTGTGTTTTGGGCCAGTAACGGTTTGCCTTTTATCAAGGAATCCTCTACTATTTCCTCAAAAACGTCTGCACCAATTATCATGTCGATGGCTCCTGGCAAATTAAATTGGGTATCTGCCAGATTTAAGGCCTTCAGACTGCGTGGTAAACTTAAAGTTACCCTTTGATCAGGAAGCATCGTTGTTAGCCTGGGCATGATTAAAGCCTGGACTGAAACTCTGAAGTCCGAGTGGAATCTGGGTGTTATTGTAACGAATATCCTCTTCCGGACAGTTTTGGCTTGAACTCCTCCAATACCTGTAATCCCTGCCAAAATGCTATCTGAGGGCAGGCCGAGCTGCTTTGCAGCTTTCGATGATAGAAATGATGTTTGAGACCCAGGGTCAACTAAAGCTCGCAATGGAATTTGTTGACTGGATTTTGATTCCGCTTTTACTATTGCAGTGGCAAGAAGAACGGTGATTGTTACGCTCGAGGCACTTGTGTTCATTGTGACCTTGGTGTTGCTGGTGGCAATGTTCGAAGTGACAGTCTTACGATCAGTGGTTGAGTAATGCAACATGGTATGGTGTGGTTTCTTGCATTCAAAGCACGTATTTTTGCTCTTGCATTTAAAACTCGATTCGTGTGCTAGGCAGTTCTTGCACAGATTGTTATCAGCAACAAATTGATTTCGGTCATCAACGATTAATTTTTTAAATCCATAGGTCGCTGGTACATATCCAGCTCGACGGACCAAATGTAAATAGTAATTGTAGTCAAGAATGGCCACACCAGCCGTTGTTGATAATTACTTTTACGTAGCACAAAACAGATAGGAACACAAATAAAAACACGTTAACTTTCTTGGCGTACGAAAGAATACATTTATTATCATTTACACATGAACTTAAATATAAAATATTTGATGACTACAAATGCTTGCAATAATCGAAGTCAATGTCCATTAAAAAAAATTGCACTCTAATCTATAATACATTTCAATTATTGAAGTCAATAAAACATTAATAAAAATGCATACTATACAAAAAACATTTTCATGTTGTAGTCAATGTTCATTCAGAGTTCAAACATTTTTGCTTACAAGTTCAGGTAGGCAAATTCGCAGCCGAAAGTGGGTCAATTATATTGATAGGAGGAATGACCAGGTGAATGGACATTTTTTTTGTGGTAGGGAGGTGAAGGCATTTACGCCCGCCAATTCTGGCAGTGTGGGACTCCCATGGAGGATACCCTTGGACTACCCACTAAACACCTCCCCTGTCAATCTGAGAACCCAGCCTGGAACCGTTCGATACATTACTTCGGGCCAAGTCTCGTTTTGTTGCGCCGTGGGGCGCCTTTAAGCTGGGGAGTCCCTTTCCTAGCGGGGGGGGAGAGGGGAAGAGGAAATGCCAGAAGAGCGATCCCCCAGCCCCAGCACCTCCGGCTGCTGTGAGTCCCTTTTATCTTTTAGGACTGCCCGAGCATAATGTGCCACCTGGTTCCATTTGTCAACCGATTCTAGCATCACCGCAACTATATTATCCGGGGTGAGCTCTCCCGTCTCCCTGTAGAGTTCCCTTCGCAGCCTGGCCCATTTGGTACACGCAAAAAATGTGTGACAGGCATTGTCCTCCTCTCCTGGGCAAAACCGACAATCGGGAGACCGTGACTTACCGATCTTGTGCAGGTAAGACTGAAAACACCCGTGCCCGCTCAAAAGCTAGGTCAGATAGAAGTCAGTCTCACCATGCCTTCGATTTAGCCACGGTCTCACATCCGGGATGAGGCGCACAGTCCACCTTCCCTTCGTGCAATTCCTCCAAGACTGCTGCCAATCGTTGAGCGAGCGTTGTCTCTCCTCGCGGACAACCATCTCCCTCGCATCCTCGTTTCGGCGCAGGTAAATAGCGCGCTGTTCTCTAGCAAGGAGGGCAACAGGTATCACGCCTGCAATCACTCTCACCGCCGAGTCGGAGACTGTTGAATACGAAGATGCAATTCTCAGGGCTCCTCTTCTCTGTACCTGTGCCAATCGTTTTCGGTATACCTTCTTGCTGACAGCGTCGCCCCATACCTCTGCTCCGTACAGTAGCGCCGACCCTACAGCACTCATCAAGAGGCGTCTTCTTGATGGGCTGGGTCCCCTTACATTGGCCATAAGTCGACTCAGGGCCGATATTCCCGAAGCAGCCTTCTCAGCCGTTGCCCCGATTTGCTCAGAGAAATTCATCTTCGAGTCGATCAGTAGCCCCAGGTACTTCACCGCTGGCTTCGATTCGATTTGTATGTCTCCAATACTGATCATCCTTACTCTAGGGATTCTCTTTTTTGTCAAGATGACCACTTTGGTTTTCTACAGTGCTAAACTGAGCCCGCGAGCAGTCATCCAGTCCCTCACTCGGCGCATTAGCATACCTAGCCTAAGTTGCGCTTGTTCAACGGTGCATCCAGCGACCAGAGCCGCAACATCATCCGCATAGCCGACCAAGCGCGACTCATCTGGCATCTCAAGTCTCAGTAGCCCGTCGTAAGACACGTTCCACAGGTCCGGGCCAAGGATAGATCCCTGGGCAACACCCGATGTAACAGCCATCCTTCGTTGGCCCTGTGCCGCGTCGTAGAGCAGGCTTCGGTCCTTTAGGTAGTTCCTCAAAAGCCGCATTAGATATTCTAGAACTTGAAAAGAGTTTTCCAGCGTGTCCAGAATATCCACCCATCTAGCGGAGTTGAAGGCATTCCTGACGTCGAGTGTCACCAACAGGACGATTCGTCGCTTGGTGCGACTATATGCCTCTGCCTTTTGGACCGCGTTCACCACCTCTGCAATCGCATCAATGGTAGAACGTCCTGCTCTAAAGTCGTACTGCCGAGGAGATAGGTCCCCAGCAGCACGAATCGCGTCAGTGAGTCTTCCCTTGATGAGTTTCTCTAGCACTTTCCCAGCCGTGTCTAGCATGCATAACGGGCGGTATGCATACGGCGATTCGGGATTTCCCTTCCTATTGCTGACCAGCACGAGCCTCGCCACCTTCCATTGTACCGGGAAAACCCCGTCCCGTAGGCAAGCGTTGCATGTGCTGAGCAGCAAGTCAGGACAATGGTGATAGACGAGCCGCAACACCTCAGCTGGAACACCATCTGGACCTGGAGCCTTCCTCGCTTTCAGGGAGAGGACTGCCTCCTCCAGTTCCAGCTGTGTGAAGAGTGGGCACTCTACTGCTGTTTCACCACGGACAGCGTCAACACGGACGGGATGGGCGGGGAAGAGTCCCCGCACTATCCCGTCCATCTTTTCTGCGTCATGTATACAAGGCTTCCGTAGGGCACCAAGTTTCCCCATGACCAGCTTGTAGCCAAGGCCCCACGGATCCTTGTTCACATTGTCCACTAGATCTTGCCAGCAGCGAGTCTTGCTACTGTTGATCAGTTTGCGAAGGCATTTCCTGGCATTTCCTGACTCCGAGGCGAATGTCACGTCCGGTATGGTTCCCTCACAGCCAATAGGGCGGAAAGTCGGCGTATTTCCGGAGTTTAGTACGACGAGGGCCGTCCTGGCCGCCATTTTCAGGATTCGTTTTCCCCGCGGATCCGTCTGAAGCATGCCCCATTCGATTGCTTTAGCATTGAAGTCGCCCCCAACGAGCACTTTACCCTCTGCGTTCGAGACAGCGCCCTCCAGAGCATTAAGCTTGGCTTGGAAAGATGATATCGACTCGTTAGGCGTCAAGTACACACTAAAGAAGGTGATCCCTGAGCACCGAACCCACACGAAACTATCAGCCCGTCCACAACTCTCCGCTTGAAAGTCACTGTTCCGAACCCAGATAGCGGCAGTACCAGTTTCATCAGAGTACCATTATGCAGGACTTTTATTATAGTTCTGCTCACTCAGCAGCAAGAAGTCGGCTTTCCTGTCCCTCGCAAACTGCTCAAGCAGATATTGGGTGGTTGAACTGCGGTGTAGGTTTAGCTGCAGGATGCGGGTCATCGAAGCTCTGATTTTGCCTTGGCTAGGGCTTCCTGGAAAACCCGGCATTTTCCTGATCCCAAGACGTGTCCAAAATCAAGTTTTGGATCAGCATCCTTGCAAAGGATAAAGTGTGCCTCCGTCGTACACTCTTTTCTTTTATGACCCGTTTCACCGCATTTGTAACATAGGGAACTCCTTTCGGGTCCTTTGCATACTTGTGTGGTGTGACCATAACCAAGGCATTTGAAACATTGAAGAGGCAGTGCTCTTCGCCGTATCCTACAGACAACCCACCCAATTCGTACTTAGGCCTTGTTCAGGAATTGTTCGGCGTCCTTTTCGGTAAAGTCAACTATGGCCAAGCGTTGTCCCCTGTTGTTTTCTGGTGTCAGTCTCGCTTTGATCCTTCCCAGGCTAGGGAACTCCTTTTTGATGGCCTCTTCTACCTCGGCCAGATCCGTCACGCAGTCTATTTTTCGTATCTCGATCGTGCCATCGGCTCGAGCGGGGCTATAGTTGCGCTTTTGCCGAGGACTTTCTTTACTGCGTCACAGAATGCATCTTTATTGCCGGCCTCTGCTCCGAATTCGACCAGTATGTGGCCCGATCGCGTTAGTCGTACTACTTTAATGGTAGTATTGGTGTGTTTGGGCCTTACGTTTTCCCTGATGTCCCGCAGCACCTCCGCGTAGGATCGGCCATCTTGGGGCTTTACAAGCAGTGCCTGCTGCCGGGGTCTTTGTCGGGGCTTCTGCCTCTCCTGTTTTGCATCAGGTCCTTTTTCTAATTGGGCGTCCGTACGAACTTTACTTTCTGGCTTTTTTTGAAGGAGTTTCTTTGCAGCTATCTTCGCTCCTTTTGTAAGCACTGTCTAGAACCCCTGATCTGGTGCTCCACGCCCGTCAAGTGCCTCTTCCTTCCTTCTTTTATCCCGATTCCTTCGATTGGGCTAGACGCCATTCTTTTATTGAGTTTTAATGATGGAGCTATCTGCATGTCGCCTTTAGATTTCGCCCCAAGCTCCTATTTAGCCTTCTGTTCATCTTCGGCCCTTAACCAGCTCCTCCGATAGTGCCCTATGCGATCTAGGAGCTCCTCTAGTTCAAGGAGCCCTTCCTTTGCTACTTTGCTAATTTTTGGGGAGTCGCATGCAGCTTGTACTCTTTTCAGAACATCTCCCGCTATTCGAAGTAGTCTTTCTTCTTCGTATCGCTGGGCCGCAATTGTACCTTGCAACCATCCCTGGCAGAGGCTCTCGCGAGTGCAGCACTTCCGCCACACTCTCAACGTTGGCGGTACAATCACGCGGTGTCTGGTCACTCTTTGCTTTTAGTGCCGTAATCTCCTCGTTTGCTTCTGGATTTTTCGTTGCAATGTCGGGACTTGTGACCCTTGCATCGGTCACTTTAGTAACGATCGCAGCCGTGACAATCGAATTTCCAGTACTCTTTATGTTATCTTCCACCGCTCGAACACCTGAAGCATCCTACCGAGTCTCCCGCTTCTCCTTAATAGGACGCTCGGGCGTTCGCATAATATTTTTGCTGCGCCCAAACGCCGCAGGAATCTCAGTCTGCACCAGACTGTCTGCTGTTCTCCGTTTTTCGTCTACCGTCACTGTCGTCGTGTTAGTCTTCGTTTTTTTCGTGGTTAGTACAGCTCTCGATGTACTGTTGACATCGTGGCTGCAACCGCTGGTTGCGTCGTCGTTGCAATTATTTATATTTCCTTTTTTGGGTTTTTTTGGTCTTTTGATTGCTCCAGTTTTGTTGGGTCCCCCCTCGGAGCCACTATCTCCGTTCCCTTTTTGGTCCCATGGTTATCTTTGCTGAGCAGGGAGGCCATGCGAGGGTTGGCACGAGCCCTTATGGGGCCAAGTGCTCAGAGCCAGACCAGCGCTAATCGGGAGTCCGTCTCAACCGAACCTACACCATCAACCCAATGGTGCGAACTTCGAACGCACTCCGAGGCCTGCCAAGGTTTTATCGGGACGGAGACGGTATGATAGTTGAATTGGAGCCATTCACACACGAGTTTCAGCTCGGCGCTACTGTGCAAAGCAACTAGGTCCAAATCATCACATCCGCCAGCCCAAAGCGTCTATTCCAGTTCGTTGCCCAAAGCGTAGTCCAGATACAATCAAATTAGTTTATTAATATGTAGACTTATTTCATTAACAGGACTACCTTTAGTTTCTATAATTTATATCTAAGGCTTTAAGTTAATTAAACTAATAGCCCAGGAGGGAGCCTCACGGCACCCCCCATATCCTCGGGTCCGTGGGGGCGGCACTCCCCAAAGAATGCTAGCCTCCAAGAATGTTGTTGTCGACCGGCTTTCTCCCTGCGGGAATTTCCTCGGGTACGTGGGAGCCGAACTCCCCAAAGAATGCTAGCCTCCAAGAGTGGTCTTGTCGACCGGCGTTCCCCCTGCGGACAGGTGAATGGACATTGACTACTCTGTTCAATTGTTGAACAATATCTAATGCGGCTTTTGAGAAACTACTTGAAGAACCGATGCCTACTTTACGATACGACACAAGGCTAATATAGGTTAGAAGTTACATCCATGGCCCAGACCCATGGAACGTGTCTTACAACGGGCTACTGAGACTGGAGACTCCAGATAAGTCACGCTTGATCAGCTACGGGCCGATGTTTGAGCTCTGGTCACATGACGCACCATTGAAAAAGTGCAACTCAGGCTAGGTATGCTAATGCGCCGAGTGAGAGACTGGAGGACTGCTCTCGGGCTCAGTTTACCACTGGAGAAAAAAGAAACGGTCATCTTGACAAAAAAAAGAGAATCCCTAGAGTAAAGATGATCAATATTGAAGGCATAATAATCGAATCAAAGCCAGTAGTGAAGTATCTAGACCTTGACTCGAAGATGAGTTTCCCTGAGCAAATCAGGGCTGCTTCGAGAGTGAGCTAAGAGTCGACTTATGGCTAACGTTGGGGGTCCTCGCCCATCAAGAAGACGACGAGATCACGCCTCTTGATGAGTGCTGTAGGGTTAGTGCTACTGTACGGAGCAGAAATATGAGGCGATGCTATCAGTAAGGAGGCATACCGAAAACGCTTGGCACACGTACAAAGAAGAGGAGCACTGGGGATTGCATCTTCGTATCCGATGGTCTCTGATTGGGCTGTGAGAGTTATTGGAGGGATGATACCTGCTACCGTCCTCGCTAGAGAGCGTTGCGCTATTTAACTGCGTTGAAACGGGGAAACGAGGGAGATGGTTGCCTGCAAGGGGAGACAGTGCTCACTCAACGATTTGCAGCAGTTTTGGGTGAATTACATGAGGGGTAGATGGACTGCGCGCTCCATCCCGGATGTGACACCGTGGTTGAATCGAAGGCATGTTGAGACTGACTTCTATCTGACCCAGTTTTTGAGCGAGCATGTGTGTTTTCAGTCTTACTTGTACAAGATTAGTAAGTCACGCTCCCCCGATTGTCGGTTTAACCCAGGAGAGGAAGACAATGCCTGGCACACATTTGTTACATGCACATAATGAAACACGCTACGAAGGAACCTCTACAGGGAAACGGGGGAGCTCACCCCGGATAATATAGGCGCAGTGATACTCGAATAGGTTGACAAATGGAACCAGGTGGCACATTACGCCCGGGCAGTCCTAAAAGATAAAAGGGAGTCACAGCAGCCGGGGTTGCTGAGGCTGGAGGATCGCTTGTCTGGCAACTCTTTTTCCCTTCCCCCTCACGCTAGAGGAAAGATCCCCCAGGTTGAACGCGCGTCACGGCGTAACAAGACGAGATCTGGCCCGAAATAATGTGTCAAGCGGTTCCAGGCTGGGTTCTCGGGTTGACAGGGGTGGTATTTTGTGGGTAGTCTAGTTGCTTATGAGCATGGAACTCCCACACTCTGTGCGTAAATGATATTCACCTACCAAACACAATAAAAAAAATTAGCTGGATAATGAACTTAAGCAAATAAAAAAGTTGGTTCTTCTTATTTGCTCCTCCGTAATTGCTACTATTATTACGATAATTATTACTATTACCTTTTTTGAAACTTCAATTGTTTATCACGAAATTGCACAATTAAATTAAATTAATCTTAATTTTAAACTCACAAAAAGAATTTCTACCAGATCCAACACCTGCATTACGTTCCCTTTTACACGCATATTATAGCCAGCTGCATTAAGTTAACATAATTCATTACATCACTGCAAGTAGGTACTTCCACTTATTGGATCTCATCATAACTGCGATAAAATAAATTTATTGAATTCCGCATATCAATTTTATCCAAGTCCAACATGAAATTCCTTGGGACATTGAACACTGGCATTTTGATATTTCTTATGATTTTGTCCGTAATATACAGGAACAGTACAAGTACGAGTACTACAACCATGCCCAACAATTTTTAATTGGATAAATTTGCATTAAAAGCATCCCAAGACGCGACATAACACACGTGTTACATGTCCACAATCCGTGCCCGCATATTTCGTTGATGTAATGTACGAGTACTAATGTCTGGTGGTTAGAGGCTGCATTAACTTGACCATGCTTTTGGTCAGTCGGTTAGTCGGGATCCTATCAATAGTGTAACGAAAGCGAGATTAATTAAATCATCTCCGATTACAGTGGAATACCGCCAAGCAACAGCCGAACCAACAAATTAAATTTGCTATATGGAGATATAGGCTGGCACATGTGAGACATGGTGTGGTCAACGCATGAGTACTTTTGTACTCTCAATGTGAGTTTGATCTAAATGTGACAGACAACTTTGCCATCTTAGGATGCAAGGAATATTGGTCTAGGAATGGTTTGAGCAAGTATTGTGGTGTCATGTCGGGTTAGGTAGTTGTTAAAATTTTTTAAATATTTTTGGTTGGGTTTCATAAAGTTGCAATGTTTAACACTTCTAAGCTCATACCAGATTGAAATTCTATTACAAGCTAATTAATGCACAAGAATGTTTTTGTAATTCTGAAATAACTTCTATTTTACATGAGTAAGTAAGCTCTGAGGTTTCCTACTATATTAACAATCTGTCGAAATAATTATTGAAATTACATACCTTTCATTTTTCCGTCGTAATTGAAATCAGCTTTAAGCTGACCAGTGAAAGCTTTGCTGATATCCCATATATCACCAACCTGCTATCCTTAAAAAACTGACACGGTTACTCAATACCGTACCACTGTCTCGCCTTAGCTGTCCATCATTCATCAAACAACCAATCCATCCACATATCCATCTTTCGTCCATAGCTTGCCATTAGAGAATTTTGCTCGAATTCTGTTCAACACAGAAATGGTAACATACTTGCAATCAAGATGTTGTCCAGTAGCTCTTAAAAACTTGATCTAGTTCCCATAGATGTGGTGCCTGGCTTGACAACAGCGGCTTAGACAAATTGAATGAACAACTATAATTTCATGTAGTATCTAATTTGCTAATTATTATTATCGTTAAATAGATAACAGATCACATAGCGTATGAACATGAAGCGCAAGCTTTAGCAAATTAAGGCATGAAGTGATTGTTTGTTGTTTCATTGCAGGAGTCAATGTGTCTCCTGAGCGGTATTTCTTTATGTGAACATGTCATTACTATAGTGTGTTGAGCACTATCGTGGTACGAGTAGGTACGGAAACTAATTTGAAGTTAATATTAAGCGAATGCAGTACTAAACGATTTAATGAGCGTTGAATTATTTATTTTAAAATAATCGAATCGTACGGCTTAAGGATACCTGTTGAAAAATTTGTTTCTTGAATTAATCTTCAGCGGTCTTTGTATACATAAGGTTTTGTATCTAAGTTATGACCCAATGACTATTACCTTTTATTTATTTAAACAAATCTATAGAGTTTTTGCACATGAAAAACACTCTTTCCTACAATTTCAACAAAACCACAGTATCCTTATCGATGGGCAGCGCATACCGCTCAATGGCCACCCAACATTGTTGTTTAAATACAAAACAAGTCGAATAGACAGGAACACGAATTGTATTATTTTACAATAAAACTACTTTTAGTACAGGGTTATCTATTTCGTGGTAGGAAAGTATAACCCTGCCATTTGACATCTGTCAGAATTAAATGTCATCCAAAGCGGGTTATTTTTAGTTGAAGGTTCGCCATTTAGAAATATGGATCGTTTAGCAGTCGAAGAACGCGTTAAAATTATTAAATTTTATTATAAAAATGGTGATTCTGCTGTATCAACACTTAGGGCTTTACGAGCCGATTACGCTCGGCATAATCGACCTACACAGCAAACAATTTCGAACACAGTGAGAAATTTTGAAGAGACTGGATCGGTTATTGATATTGCAAGGCCTGTGAATTATCGCAACATTCGTTCTGCTGAAAATATCGCTCTCGTTGCTCAAAGTGTGGAGGAAGACTCGAATTTGTCGATTCCTCGACGTGCTCAACATTTGGGCTTGTCTTACAGCTCATTGTGGTGGATTTTGTATTTGGATTTGCATCTCCATCCGTACGAAATCCAACTCACTCAAAAACTTAAGCCTCAAGACGATACACAACGCAGAATGTATGCGAATTGGGTGATTGAACAAGCCATTGATAATGATTTTTCGAACCAAATTTTCTTTAGTGATGAGGCTCATTTTTCGCTCAGTGATTACGTAAATAAACAGAATCGCCACATATGTGGCACTCAAAATCTTCAGGTGATCGCAGAAAGGCCTTTGCATCCGGAAAAAGTGACCGTTTGGTGTGCATTATGGTCTGGCGGCGTTATTGGCCCGTATTTTTTTGAAAACGATCAAGGAAGAGCCATTACAGTCAATTCTGGACGGATGTTAACCGATTATGTTTGAAGAAAAATTGAAGATTATGATCTGGAGAACATGTAGTTCCATCAGGATGGAGCCACAAGCCACAGAACACAGGCTAATGGAGCACTTTTGCAAGAGGAATTCCCAGGACGCGTAAATTCGAGATTTTTTTTTGTGGTAGGGAGGTGAATGCCACTTATGCACAGAGTGTGGGACTCCCATGCGCGACTGAACTACCCACTCAACACCTCCCCTGTCAACCTGAAAACCCAGCCTGGAACCGTTTGACACATTACTTCGGGCCATGTCTCGTCTTGTTACGCCGTGGGACGCCTTCAAGCTGAGGAGCCCCTTTTCTAGCGGGAGGGGAGAGGGGAAGAGAAAATGCCAGAAGAGCGATCCCCCAGCCCCAGAGCCCCCGGCTGCTGTGAGTCTTTTTTAAATTTTAGGACTGCCCGAACATAATGTGCCACCTGGATCCATTTGTCAACTGATGCGAGCATCACCGCAACTATATTATCCGGGGTGAGCTCTCCCGTCTCCCTGTAGAGTTCCCTTCACAGCCTGACCCATTTTGTACACGCAAAAAATGTGTGCCAGGCATTGTCCTCCTCTCCAGGGCAAGACCAACAATCGGGAGACCGTGACTTCCCGATCTTGTGCAGGTAAGGCTGTAAACACCCATGCCCGCTCAAAAGCTGGGTCAGATAGAAGTCAGTCTCACCATGCCTTCAATTTAGCCGAGGTCTCTTATCCGAGATGAGGCGCGCAGTCCACCTTCCCTTCGTGCAATTGACCAAAGACTGCTGCCAATCGTTGAGCGAGCGCTGTCTCTCCTCGCGGCCAGCTATCTTCCTCGCATCCTCGTTTCGGCGCAGGTAAATAGCGCGGCGTTCTCTAGCAAGGAGGGCAACAGGTATCACGCCTGCAATCACTCTCACCGCCGAGTCGGGGACTGTTGGATACGAAGATGCAATTCTCAGTGCTCCTCTTCTCTGTACCTGTGCCAATCGTTTTCGGTATACCTCCTTGCTGAGAGCGTCGCCCCATACCTTTGCTCCGTACATTAGCACTGACCCTACAGCACTCATCAAGAGGCGTCTTCTTGATGGCCTGGGTCCCCCTACGTTGGCCATAAGTCGATTCAGAGCCGATATTCCCGAAGCAGCCTTCTCAGCCGTTGCCCTGATTTGCTCAGAGAAACTCATCTTCGAGTCGATCAGTAGCCCCAGGTACTTCACTGCTCGCTTCGATTCGACCTGTATACCTCCAATACTGATCATCCTTACTCTAGAGATCCTCTTTTTTGTCAAGATGACCACTTCGGTTTTCTCCAGTGCTAAACTGAGCCCGCGAGCAGTCATCGAGTCCCTCACTTGGCGTATTAGCATACCTAGCCTAAGTTGCGCTTGTTCAATGGTGCGTTCAGCGACCAGAACCGCAACATCATCCGCATAGCCGACCAATCGCGACTCATCTGGCATCTCAAGTCTCAGTAGCCCGTCGTAAGACACGTTGGACCAAGGACCAAGGATAGATCCATGGGCAACACCCGATGTAATTTCTATCCTTCGTTGGCCCTGTGTCGTGTCGTAGAGCAGGCTTCGGTCCTTTAGGTAGTTCCTCGTATTTTCGTGATTGAGTGATGTTAATTGGCCCGCAATATCCTGCGACCTAACACCTTTGGATTTGTTTTTATGGGGCTTTGCGAAAGATCGTGTTTACGCGAGCAATCCTCAAAATCTTGAATAATTGAAAACCAGTATTCGTGAAGTTATGGCCGAGATATTGCCGGAAATGTGCCGAAAATCTCATTGAAAAGCACCTGAAAAGGATTGAGGCCTGTAAGAGGTCCCGTGAAGGACATTTGGATGGTGTTGTTTTCATGTATAATGAAAAATTTCAATCTGTAGATTAAATAAAAAATTTTGTTTCCATCTGAATATTTGATGTATTTTCTTTAGCTTCACTTTCCCAAGCGTAAGATGGATAACCCTTCATTTTCCAATAAGAGGTGTTATTTTGAATAGGCCGTTATTTTGGTAGATGTCACTTTTGAAGCTGTCAATTTTTGACACTTGACAAGTAGAAACTACGCCATCCATAAAAATGGAACGATACACGCTTCAACAACAAATTGAAATTATTAAAATTCGCTATAAAAATGGTGGAAATTTGGCAGAGACGGTTCGTAAAACTCGAACCTTTTTGGGTCGTCGTGAAGCCCTTCGTCGGACTGCAATACATAAATTGGTGGAAAAATTCGAGCTGTTGGAACAACATAGTGATGTGAAAAATAAAACCCGTGCACGTCACTCAAGAACAGCTGAGAATATTGCTGCTGTAGCCGAAAGTGTTGAAGAAAACCCAGGTTTGTCTATTTCTCGTTGTTCTTTGTAATGAGGCATTCCAAAAACGTCATTGCACCGTATTTTGCATAAAGATTTGGATCTTGAGGCTTATAAATTCATTTAATATAACACAAGAACTCAAGCCGGTCGATCATCAAGAACGTCGTGTCCTTGCTGATTGGGTCCTTGAAATGCATGAAAATGATCCGGAATTCCATCGAAAAATCATCTTGAGTGATGAGGCCCATTTTCACCACGGTAGCTTCGTCAACAAGCAAAATTGTCACATCTGGGGCTCGGAAAACCCAAGAGTTATTGTTGAAAAGCCTCTTTATCCTCAACGTGTGAATGTTTGATGCGGTTTATGGTCCGGCGGAGTCATTGGACCTTACTTTTTCGAAAATGAGGCTGGAGCAACAGTTGCGGCGAATGGATTGCGCTATCGAGAGATGATTAATGACTTTTTATGGCCGGAATTGGATGGTATTGATCTGGACAACGTTTACTTTCAACAAAATGGCGCTACGTACCACACAAGCAACGAAACCATTGATGTTTAACGGGAAAAGTTTCCGGACCGTGTTATCTCTCGAAGAGGTGATCACAATTGGCCACCAAGATCATGTGATTTAACATCTTGCGACCTCTTCCTTTAGGGCCACGTGAAAGAAAAGGTTTACGCCAACAGCCCAGCGTCGATTCAAGATCTCAAAGATGGAATTCGTGAGGCTATCGAGGACATAGGGCAGCCACATTGCGATTTGGTGATGGAAAATTTCATGAAAAGGATATGGTCCTGTACGCGTGGTCGTGGTGGTCATTTGCCTGATATTATTTTTTACTATTAACGGCATACCTTTTTCTTTATAATAAAATAAACATTCGATCATTTGTATTAAAAAATGGCATTTTTTTAAATATCAAAACCTGTATACATATTTTTTTAAATTTTTTTAAGCTTTACAAATATAGGGTTTTCCATTCAGGACATAACAATTGTATCTATTAATAAAACACAGAAATATTTGAGACATTGAGTTCAAATTTATTGTAGGTGTAGTGCAAACCTTAAATTTTATAAATGAAATTTGATTTCGGTCATAGGACCATTACGAGCCCGTTTATAGTTGTCGGTTCTTTGGACCCAACTTCCCACCAGTCTGGTATGTATTTCGACCGGAACTTTGGCAATTTCGCGTTGGATGTTTCTTGTTAGCTTGTTAACATAGACCAATGACTTAATATAGCTCCATAAAAATAAATCCAATGGCGTTAGATCTCATGTACGAAGCAGTCATTCGACCGGACCATTTCTCGAGATAACACGTTCACCAAATTTGCCTTTCAATAAATCGATTGTGAGGCGCGCTGTATGGCTGGTGACACCGTATGGTTGAAACCACATATCGTTGATATCAAGTTCATCCAATTCTGGCCACAAAAAATCTGCCAACATAGCACAATAGCGCTCTCCATTGACGATAACATGATGGTCGTTTTCATCCAGGAAGAAATGCGGCTCAATCACACCTCCGGCATGAAAACCGCACCAAACAGTAGTTTTTGCAGATTCAATGATGTATTAAGAAGCACATGTGGGTTTGTTGCTGACCAATGACGCATATTTTGTTTATTAAAAAAAGCTATAAGTCAGAAATGAGCTTCATCGCTGAAGCTGATGAAAATTTGTGACCATCGACTCCGAATTTCGGTAGTAATTTTTAATAATTACAAAACGTTGCTGGTTCGTGAGCTTAACCATGCTGAAAATGTTGACTTTAAGTAACGTTTTGACATTGACAGTTCATTAAAAAAGTTTGAGGGTGCGTTCATATAAACGTACAAAATTGTTATATCCCTAATGGAAAACTCTTTACTAATCGTACAAGCATTTACTTGTTCGCGATCGAACTGAAACTGAGATCTTAGATCTATCTTAAATAGCATATTTGTTAAAAACATATGGATAACAAATAAAGGAAATATCTTCATCTATTTCTTCTCACTCATTTTATAATTGCTCAATTATAATTAAAATCTCGATTTTCACACGTTTTGGTAAATGCATAGACATCACAAGGAAGATTAACCTTTCCCAAGAAAAGAGGTCACAAAGTACAATTGTCGTTCAGTGAAATCAAGAAAAAAAGCTAATACAAAAAGCGGGCGATGATCCAAAAAGAATAAAATATGCATGCGACTTGCCAAAAATCAGCAAAGGTATAAAGAAAAGGTTCCTTAAACTCGAAGAGCTCCAAGACCGCATAGGGCAAAACTGGACAAGCTGGCTAAAAGACAAGGAGGATCAGAAGGCCGATGCAGAATAGAAAACTAAAAAAGTGATAATAGCTACGCCTGAAGTGCACGCGCAGATCGCTCTACCTTCAATCATCAAAAAACGAATGGCAAGGGAGATCTGAATAAAAGAAGGAAGGAAGCAGCACTCAATGGGGGTGGAACCCAAGATCTGGGCTTCTACAGTACTGACAAGAGAAGTGAAGAAAGCCGCAAGGTAACTTCTTTAGAACGTGCCAGAAAATAAAGTTCGTACGCACTCTAGCAAGAAAAAAGACCTGACCTGAAAAAGGACAGAAAAAGCTACAACTAAGTCACTGACAGCAGGCATTGCTGGTGAAACCCCAAAATGATAGATCCTACATAGAAGTATTGCGAGATATCACAAAACATAAATACTGCTAATAAACCAATATAATCAACCCGGTCAGGTCACATACTAGTCCCAATCGGAGCAGAGGCCAACAATAAAGAAGCATTTTTCGACACAGTAAAGAAAGTCCTCAGCAAAAGCACAATTGCAGCCTCGCCCGTGGCGATGGCAACGATCAACATAAAAGACATTGACGGAGTTACGGACCTAGCTGAGGTAGAAGAGGCAATCAAAAGGGAGCTCCCTAAAAAGGGCAAGATCAAAGTGGGGCTGACAGAGATAACCATGGAGGACAGTGCATAGCCATCATTGACTTGACCGAAAAGGACGCCGAGCAATTTTTGAATAAGACTAAAGTAAGAATAGGTTGGGTCATCTGTAGGATACGGCAAAAGGCAGAGCCTCTTGACTGCTCTAAACACCTTAGCTCTGGTCACACGCTCCAAGTATGCAAAGGTGAAATGGGACATAAAAGAAAAGAGTGTACGAAAGGGGCACACTGCATCCTTTGCAAGGATGCTGATCCAAAACAAGATCTTGGGCACATCTTGGGGTCAGGACAATATCGGGCTTTGCAGGGAGCCCTAGGCAGGGAAAATCAGAGCCTCGATGAACCGTATCCTGCAAGTAAACCTCAAATGCCCAAAACCTGCTTGAGCAGTTTGCAATGGAAAAGAAATGTTATGCTGCTGAGTGAGCGATACTAAGATGAAAATTCTGCATCGTGGTATCCTGATGAAGCTAGTCCTGTCGCCATCTGCGTTCACCACAGTGATTTTCAGTCAGAGGGAATAAGAACAGCGCTAAACTGTCAGCAAGCAATGATTTTGAGGTTGCACTTTAATCATCACATAAGCTTTCATCTTTTCGTCTAGGTGCTATAACACAGAATGGGCACCCAGCATCCAACACTCGAGTAACGGAAACTTCAAGCTTTACAAATATTCAACCAGTGTCAGCAGCGATGTTTCTAAATCTGCTGAAACTCCCACCACCGCAGATAGTTCCATCTCTTCATGTTGTGGCCCCGCAGAAGCAGATATTTATATCTCGTTTGGCTTATGAGACCTCGACGGATGGCATCTGTGATTACGAGTCAACTAAACTTGCACCTTCGGTGAAGATCACCAGCTCTCACAAACTGACAAACGATAACATTGAGGGAAGACTTAAAGCTTCCATGAAGCTATGTGTACCATCAAACCGCAGCATAGTTCTTCACCCAGAATACTGGCCTCCTAGAAAATTTATTAAACCTTTCGAGGGGACCAAAAGAAGAAATTTTCATCGTGTGGCGAACTCTCTTGTGGGACTTTAACAAATATTCACCCTAAACCTTTTTCAAATAGTAATTTAAATTTTTAATATTCGAAGGCTTCTTATAGTCGCATGCGAACCAAGTTGGAGGCTGCCTCTTCCATTTCCAGCGATGATTTCATCTGTTTAACGAAAACGTGGCTGACTCTTGACATCGTCAGCAGTGAAATTTTGCCACTACATTATGTCTATCGCACTGATAGAGTTCGTTTGAGTTTCAAGTAAATCTAACGGTGGTGGTATACTTAGCGCTATTCATAAAGCTTCAGGCAGCAAACTCTACTCTGACTTTTCTCCTTCACTTCCAGTAGAATGCATCACTGTTTTCATTCATATCTCTCAAGCCGTGAGTTTAGTATTGCTTTGCGTGTATATCCCTTGCAACGCTCCTTTCCGTGTTTACAATTGTTTTTTTTTCTGAATGCTCTTCTTATTTCAGCAGCATCAACCCTCTATACACTATTTCAATCTGTTGTGACTTCAACATGCCTTGCCTGAGTTGGGACACAAGCACTCATACCCTCACATCCTTCATTGATCTCTCTATCCTGTTTTCTTCTTTTTATCGCTTTGGTCCCTATCGCAATTAAATACCATCCCGAACGTAAGCAACCAACTTCTCGATTTCATCCTTCTACCAATCCTGCCTCTATCTCCTTGATCTCAAAATCTTTCTCCGAATACGTAAAACCTGATCCCCATCATCCTCCACTTGAGGTTCGTTTATCTTTCCTCGCACCTCAGTCCAAACGCACTCCTTCTTCCCCAAGATATAATTTCCATAAAGCCAGCTATGCAGCCATTCAGCTTGAGCTAGATAATGTTGGCTGGAATTCATTGCTACATAGGCAAGAGGTCGATTCAGCCTTATCTACTTTCTACGAAAATCTCGGTAGCATAGTTATAAATCATGTACCTATTTACCGTTCCGCTCGGAAAAAGTGTCGTAGCTGGTTTTCAGCTAAAATCTCAGACGCTCTTTATTTTAAGGACCTGACGCGCAAAAAATGTCAGTATTCCAACTCTGACACTGGCCCCGCCAACTGTCGACTGCTTCTTAAAGGAGCCAAAAAAGCGATCTTATTATTATATGATTGAAACATTACTGCAATCTAATCATCCTTAGCCCTTCTGGACAAACATCCGTTCCCTGAAAACCACATCCCGTAACCCTAATACCTCCTCATGCCATAACTGCCACGCTTCCGATGGGCAAGGTATCTGTCACCTATTTGCCCAATTTTTTTCCTCCAGATGTAAGGTATCAAACCGCACTATATACTCATCGTGTCCTTCTCCTTCCCCTATTGCGCATTCTATCGTGACTTATCCATCGGAAATTGAAAGTGAGCAGTATAATTTTCACATCAACGGTAGTCCGGCCCCTGATGGAATACCAAATCTGTTCGTAAAGTCATTATCTTCTTCATTATCTACCCCACTATCAATTATTTTGAATATTGGCCTTTCTTACTCCTGCTTTTCTGACGTCTGAAAACATGCTGACATCTTTCCGATCCATAAGTCCAGAGATTGTAGTGAAACCTCAAACTATCATCCGAGTTCTTTGTTGTCTTGTTTTGTTAAGGTCTTTAAGCGATTTGTGCATAACAGAATATATGATGTCATCAGTATCTTGTTTGCAAATGAGCAACATGGCTTCATCAAAGGTCGTTCAACAATAACTAAGCAGTTTGAACTTACGAATGACATCTCTCATGCTTTTGACAAGAGCTATCAAGATAATGTCATATACACTGATTTTTCTAAGGGCTTTGACATTGCTGATAATGGTCTTCGGGTCAATAAACTCCGATCGTTCCGCATTTCCGACTGAATTCTCTCGTGGAACTTATCCTTCATATCCCATTGCTTCTGCGCCGTTCCAAGAAATAATTTTTTTTCGTCGGCCTAATTTAGTCCAAAATTTGGTGTTCCTCAAGGATCTATTTTATGCTCTTTGCTATTTAACATTTCCATTAATGATCTTCCCCAATGCCTTTCCTCTAATTGTCTTCTCTGCGCTGATGGCTTAAAAATTTATTGGTCCATTAACTCCAGCAAAGACTGCTCATACCTACAAAATGATCTTGACAATCTCCAAAATTGGAGTCAAGGTAATTAACTTTCTCTTAATATTTCAAATTGTTGTCACATGAGATTCACCAAAGAATTCATCCAGTATTATATGAATACCGGATTCATGGATCGCTACTAGCACTTGTGAATAAATTTGAAGATTTGGGAGTAGTATTTTAACCAGGTTTGAAATTTAACATCCATATTACATGCATAGCCACTAGAGCTTCATGTGTTGCTGGTTTTATTTTACGATCCTCCAGCAAGTCCTTTAACATATTAACCAGCGTCCATCTATTTACGCTCTTAGCCCAGTCAGTCCTTGAGTATGCCTCCCAAGTAAGGTCTCCTCACTATACCAATCTATCGGATGCCATAACTGCGACGGGGCATCTGACAGCAGCATGTAAGCCTATGGTAAATCACAAAATGATGAGCCATAGTAAGTCTGGCTACTAGCAAGTTGTATAGACAATGTGACCAGGGGGCCATAGGACCTTGGCTACAAGCTAGTTATGCGAAAGCTTGGTGCCCTCCACAAACCCTGCACATACTCGTATGGGGCAGGAAAATAAAAGAGATGGTGCGGGCACTTTTCCTCACCCATCCCATCGGTCATGACGTTGACCACAGTGAAACACCAATCAAGTGTCCACTCTTCACACAGCCGGACCTGGAACAGGAAATCTTTTCACTGAAAGCGAGGAAGGCGGAGTCCAGATGGTATTCCAGCTGAGGTGTTGCAACTTGTCTATCACAATTTTTCTGACTTGTTGCTCAGCACATTCAACACTTACCTACGGGACGGGTTTTTTCCGGTATGGTGGAAGGTAGCGAGGCTCGTACTGTTCAGCAAGCTGAAGGCAAATCCCGGATAACCGTCTGCATAACACCCGTTATGAATGCTAGGCACTGCTGGGAAAATGCCAGAGAAAATCATCAAGGGAAGGCTCACTGACGTGATGCTTTAGAGCAGGACGGTCCTACATTGATTCGGTTGCAGAGGTGGTGAGCGCGGTCTTAAAGGCAGAGGCATATAGCTGCGCCAAGTGACAGATCGTCCCGTTGGTAACACTCGACGCCAGGAACGCCCTCAACCCCGCTAGATGGGTGGATATTCTGGACACGCTGGTAAGCAATTTAAAAGTTCCAGAATATCTAATGTGGCTTTTGCAGGACTGCCTGAATGACTGAAGCCTGTTTGACGACACGGCACAGGGCCAACGAAGGATGGAAGTTACATCGGGTGTCGCCCAGCGGTCTACCCTTGGTCTAGACCTGTCGAACGTGTCTTGCAACGGGTAACTGAGGCTAGAGATGACAGATGAATCACGCTTTATCGGCTTTTTAGATGATGTTGAGGCTCTAGCTGCTGGGCGCACAGTTAAACAAGTGCGGCTTAAGCTAGGTATGCTAATCTGCTGAGTGAGAAACTGGATGGCTGCTCAAGGGTTCAGTCTAGCGCTGAAGAAAATCGAAGCGGTCATCTTGACGAAAACGAGAATTCCTAGAGTACGGATGATAAGTATTTGAGACATACTAATTGAATCGAAGCCAGTGGTGAACAACCTGGGGCTACTGATCGACTCGAAGATGAGCTTCGCTGAGCAAATCAGGGCAACGTCGGGGACCCAGTTCATCACACCTATTGATCAGTTCTGTAGGCTCAGTGATACTGTACAGAGTAGAAATATGGGGTGACGCCGTCTGTGCGAAGGTATACCGAAAACGTTTGGCACCGGTACAGAGAAGAGGAAAACCGAAGATTGCATCTTCGTATCTGATAGTCTCTGATTTGGTGGTGAGAGTTATTGCACGAATGATACCTGTTGCACTCCTTGCTAGAGAGTGCCACGCTATTTACTTGCGTCAAAACGAGGATACAAACGAGATGGTTGCCTGCGAGGAGATACAGTGCTCACTCAACGATTGGCAGCAGCCTTGGGTGACTTGCACGAAAGGTAGGTGGAAATCCTGGCTAAATCACAGGAATGGTGAGACTGACTTCTATCTGAACCAAATTTTGAGCGAACATGGGTTTTTTTAGTCTTACTTGTACAAGATTCGTAAGTCATGGTCCTACAATTGTCGGTTTTGCCCAGGAGAAGAAGACAATACCTGCCACATATAAAATGGACTCCCAGCAGCCGGGGGCGTTGGGGCTGGGGTATCACTTATCTAAAAGCTCCTCTTCCCCTCTCCTCTCTCGCTAGAAGAGAGATTACTTTATTATTACTGAATGCGACTCCCAGCGTAACAAAACGAGACCTGGCCCGATGAAATGTGTCGAACGGTTTCAGGCTCCCCGCAGGGGGGATGCTGGCCAACAGAAATACTCTTGGAGGCTAGCATTCTTTGGGGAGTTTCGCCCTCAGGTACCCGAGGAAATTCCTGCAGAAGGAATGTCGGTCGACAAGAGCACTCTTGGAGGCTAGCATTCTTTGGGGAGTGCCACCCCACGGACCCGAGAGTATGGAGGACGCCGTGAGGTTCCCTCCTTGGATGACAGATAACGACCATGATTGGATCTGGACTACGCTTTGGGCAACGAACTGGAATTGATGGTTTGGGCTGGCGGATATGATGGTTTGGACCTAGTTGCTTTGCTCAGTAGCACCAAGGTGAAACTCGTGTGTGAATGGCTCCAATTCAACTATCATACGGTCTCCGTCCCGGTAAAACCTTGTCAGGCCTTGGAGTACGTTCGAAGATTGCTCCATTAGTGGTGGGACTCTTATTAGCGGTGGTCTGGCTCTGAACACTTGTCGCCATAAGGGCTTGTGACAACCCTCGCATGATCTCCCTGCTCTGCACAGATAACCAAGGAATCGAAAAGGCGACTACACACACGAACAGAGACTGCGGCTCCAAGGGGGACCCAATCAAGTTGGAGCAAACAAAAATCTAGAAAAGGATTTAAAAAACCCCAAAAACCAACGCAAAAATAACAGCGATGACAACGCAATCAGCGGCTGCAGGCAGAATATTAACAACACATCGAGAGCGGTACTAACGATGACAAAAACGACGATGAATACAATGACAGTGAAGACAGACGAAAAACGGAGATTAGCAGACAGTGTGGCCCAGACTGAGATTCTTAGGGTGTTCGGGCGCAGCAAAAAAATGATGCGAACGCCAGAGCGACCTGTAAAGGAAAAGCGGGAAACTCTGCAGGACGCTTCAGGTGTTCGAGTGGTGGAAGAAAATATAAAGAACATCAAGAATTCGATGGCCACTGCTGCGATCGTTACCGAAGCAACCGATGCGACATAATAAACAAGTTGCGTAGACAGACCTATGCTCATGTCAGAAGGGTTTTGTACTCAACTTACAAAATGCAGTAACCAGCAACGAATAAAATCAAGAAACATGTCAAAGACGATTTTATTGGAGAAAATGTGAAATTCGAGGATCATACTATTATTAACAAAGTTGAAAGAATTGTGACTTCTGAGGTATTTATTTTACTTATACCCATAGATATCTCCCTTGATAATTTTTCCAGATTTTTTAGAAACACATTTTTCATGTATGTATGTTTTCAGATTTTAGGGATGGAAGGTTTCCAATCGCGAGGGGGGGTACGCGAAAAGTTCGTACATTTCCCCTTCCCCTGCCCCCCTCGGTATTCAGAAGGCAATTTTAAGACTTGTTTTGAAAAGATCTCATTGAGACCTTTCCAATGACACCCTACTCGACTACCAATGGTGAAATTTTTTTTTGAGGGATCACCTCGCTATACGGGGAGACCCTCCTTAAACCCCTTTGAAAAATTTTTCCACCCTTGAACTTTCAAGAGGTCACCACTTGTGACCTTTTTACAAAGTTTCATGGCTGTAGCATCTATAGTTTCGGAGAAAAAGTGATGTGACATACAGACGGACGGACGGACAGACGGACACAGGTCGTGATTGCAATAGGGTTTTGTATTTTAGTACAAAACCCTAAAAAGCACCCTAAAGCCAACGAGGAAATCACGGCAGGAAAAGAAACGAGCGACCAGACAAATAAAGCGACGTTGTGTGATTGCACCGCCAACGTTGGAAATGTTTCGGAATGGAGTACATTCGGAGACGGAAAGCGATAACCTCTTATGATGATGGTTGCAAAGTACAATAGCCGCCCAGCGGCATGAAGAAGAAAGGCTTTACCGGAAAGTGGGAGATGTTCTTAAAAGAATACAATCTGCATGCGACTCCCCAAAAATCAGCAAGGCAGTAAAGGTTAGGCTCCTTGAACTAGAGGAGCTCCTAGACCGCATAGGGCATTATCGGAGGAGCTGGTTAAAGGCCAAAGATGAGCAGAAGGCTAATGAAGTGCTGCGGGTGAAATCTAAAGCTCCACCAGTAAAAATCAATAAAAGAATGGCGTCTAGCCCAATAGAAGGAGATCGGGATAAAAGACGGAAGCAAGAGGCACTTGATGGGCGTGGAGCACTAGATCATGGATTCCGGACAGTGCTTACAAAAAGAGCAAAGAAAGCTGCAAAAAAACTCCTTCAAAAGGTGCCAGAAAATAAAGTTCGCACGGACGCCCAACCAGAAAAAGGACCAGATTGAAAACAGGACAGAAGCCCCGACGAAGACCCCAGCAGCAGGCACTGCTCGTAAAGCCACAAGATGGCCGATCCTACGTGGAGGTACTGCGGGACATCAGGGGAAACGTAAGGCCCGAAGACACCAACACAACCATTAAAGCAGTACGACCGACGCGGTCGGGCCACAAACTGGTCGAATTCGGAGCAGAGGCCGAGAATAGGGAAGCATTCTGCGACGCAGTAAGGAAAATCCTCGGCAAAAGCGCAACTCTAGCCTCGCTTGAGCTGATGGCAACGATCGAAACAAGAGACATTGACTGCGTCACGGATCTGGCCGAGGTAGAAGAGGCCATCAAAAGGGAGTTCCCTAGCGTGGGAAGGATCAAAGCGAGACTGACATCAGAAAACAATAGGGGACAACGCATGGCCATAGTTGACTTGACCAAAAAGGATGCCAAACAGTTCCTGAACAAAGGCAAAAAACAAATAGGGTAGGTTGTCTGTAGGGTACGGCGAAGAGCAATTCCTCCTCTTCAATGTTTCAAATGCCTTGGCTGTGGTTACACCACACAAGTATGTCAAGGACCCAATAGGAGTTCCCTATGCTACAAATGTGGTGAAATGGGACATAAATGAAAAGAGTTTATGAAAAGGCACACTGTATTCTTTGCAAGGATGCTGATCCAAGACTTGATTTTGGACTTTTCTGTAGGTCTGAAAAATGCCGGGCTTTCCAGGAAGCCCTAGTCAAGGCAAAATCAGAATTTCAATGACCCGCTTCCTGCAGTTAAACCGACACTACACTTCAACAGCCCAAAATCTGCTTGAGCAGTTCGCGAGTATATGAAATCCGATTTAATGCTGCTAAGTGGGCAACACCATGATAAAAGTTCTCCATCATGGTATTCTGATGAAACTGGTTGTGCCACCACCTGGGTTCGAAATAGTGATTTTCAGATGGAGAGCTGTGGATGGAGGGATTGTTTTACGTGGTTTCGGTGCTCTTTATTGTGTACCTAACGCCGAACGAATCGATATCATATTTCCAAGCCAAGCTTTATGCTTTAGAGGGACCTGTCTCAAGCGCAGACGGCAACATGCTCGTGGGGGGAGACTCCAACGCTAAAGCAATCGAGTGTGGCATGCCTCAAACATATCCACGGGGAAATGGTGAACAGGATACCCCTCCTCGAACTAAACAACGGAGGTACGCCGTCTTTCTACCGTATTGGTTGTTAAAGGACCATACCAGACGTGACACTCGCCTCGGAGTCCTCAATATGGAGGATACAGAATTTAAAACTACTAGAAGATTACTCAGCCAGTGATCATCGGTGCATTCTGCTTGAGATCAGTGATATTGTTCCCCGACACTCGTGCTCTCGGCTTTCCACAATTAGATGGAACATTGGAAGGATGGAGATCAAGAAGTTCATCGAGATGGTCACAGCATGTGCCCCACTGCAGGAAGATTCCTAGGAGACAGAAGAATTGGCTGCTCAAGACGTGGTGAACTCAACTATGAGCATCATCATGACTGCTTGCAACGCTTCTATGCCCTGTCTAAAACCCCAACGCGGCAAGCCCCCAGTGAACTAGTCGTCAAGTGAAGAGAGTGTCAAAAAGCTCGATGTGAGGCACAACGGGCACGGAACCGTGACGAGGCATGCAACCGGATGGTAGCATATAAGTCGGCCAGGATATGCCTTAAGAAATTGATTACCAACAACTAGGCTTGCTGCTGGCAAAATAAAGTGGACGATGTGAATAAGGATCCATAGGGCCTTCACTACAAGGTATTTTCGCGGAAGCTTAGTGCCCTATAGAAACCTTGCATACATGATGCGGAAAAGATGGACGAGATAGTGCGGGCACTCTTCCCCGCCCCTTCCGTCTGTGTTGACGCTGTCCATGGTGAAACAGCAGTCGAGTGTCCACTCTTCACACAGTTGGAACTGGAAGAGGCTGTCCTTTCATTGAAAAAGAGGAAGGCTCAAGACCCAGATGGTATTCCAGCTGAGGTGTTGCAGCTTGTATATCACCATTGTCCTGACTTGATGCTCAACACATTCAAAACTTGCTTGCAGGACGGGATTTTTCTGGTACGATGGAAGGTGGAGAGGCTCGTGTTGATCAGCAAGGAGAAGAGAAACCCCGGATTGCTATTTGCATACCACCCGTTATGCATGCTGGACACGGCTGGAAAGTGCTAGAGAAACTCATCAAGGGAAGACTCACTGACGCGATTTGTGCTGCTGGGGACCTATCTCTTTAGCTAGACGGCTTTAAAGCTGGACACTCCACCACTGATGTGATTGGAGAGGTGATAAGCACGGTCTAAAAGGCAGAGGCATACAGTCACGCCAAGCGACGGGTCGTGCTTTTGGTGACGCTTGGCGTCAGGAACACCTTCAGCTCCACTAGATGGGTGGATATTCTGGATACTTTGGAAACCCTTTTTCAAGCTCCTGAATCTCGTGCGGCTTTTGAGGGACTATCTGAAAAACGAAGCCTGCTCTACGACACGACACATGGCCAACGAGGGATGGAAGCTACATCGGGTGTTACCCAGGGATCTATCCTTGGTCCAGCCCTGTGGAACATGTCTTATGACGGGATACTGAGACTGGAGATGCCAGATGAGTCGCGCTTGATCAGGAATGCGGATGATTTGCGACTCTTGTCACTGAATTCACCGTTGAATAAGCGCAACTTAGGCGTCATATGCCAATGCACCAGGTGAGAGGCTGGATGACTGCTCGCGGGTTCAGTCTAGCACTGGAGAAAACCAAATAGCTTATCTTGACAAAAAGAGAGTCCCTAGAGTAGGAATGATCAGTATTGGAGACATACTAATTGAATCGAACCCAGTGGTGAAGCACTTGGGGCTACTGATCGACTTGAAGATAAGTTTTGTTGAGAAAATCAGGGCGACGGCTGAGAAGACTGCTTCGGGAGTATCAGCTCTGAATAGGGGGACCCAACCCATGAAGAACATGCCCCTTCACAAGTGCTGTGGGGTCAGTGCTACTGTATGGAGCAAAGGTATGGGGCGACGCTCTCAGTAAGGAGGTATACCGAAAACGCTTCGCACAAGTACAGAGAAGAGGAACACTGAAGATTGCATCTTCGTATCCGACTATCTCTGATTCGGCGGTGAGAGTTATTGCAGGCGTGATACCTGTCGCCCTCCTTGCTAGAGAGCGCCGCGCGTCAAAACGAGGATGCGAGGAAGATGGTTGTCTGCGAGGAGATACAGTGCTCATACAACGATTGGCAGCAGTCTTGGGAGAATTGCACGAGGAGAAGGTGGACTGCGCACCTCACCCCGGATGTGACACCGTGGCTTAATCGAAAGCATGGTGAGACTGACCACTATCTGACCCAGCTTTTGAGCGGGCGTGGGTGTTTTCAGTCTTACCTGCACAAGATTTGTAAGTCACGGTCCCCTGATTGTCGGTCTTGCCCGGGAGAGGAAGACAATGCCTGTCGCACATTTTTTTGCGTGCATAAAATAGGACAGGTTGCGAAAAGACCTCGACAGGGAGATGGGAGAGCGCACCCTGGATAATTTAGTCGTGGTGATGCTCGAACCGGTTGACAAATGGAACTAGGTGGCACATTATGTTCGGGCAGTCCTAAGATGTAAAAGAGACTCACTGCAGCCAGCGGCGTTCGGGCTGGGAGACCACTTTTCTGGCTCTTCTTCTTCCCCTCTCCCTTCCCGCTAGAAGAGGAATCCCCCACCTTGAAGGCGCCTCACGGCGTAACAAAACGAGACCTGGCCCGAAGTCATGTATCAAACGGTTCCAGGCTAGGCTCAAAGGTTGACAGGGGAGGTGTTTAGTGAGTAGTCCAGTCACCTTCATGCGAGCATGGGAGTCCCATGCTCTGTGCATAAATGGCATTCACCTCCCAAGCACAAACAAAAGGATCGGCAAATGTTAAACACGCTTCTTACTTAAAAGGTCAAATATAATTTTGTTTATTAAAACGAGTCGGTGGCTTGTTAACTTCAATGATGAGATGGCAAATTTTTTTAACTTTAGATTATGCAACCCACATCACAATAAATGCCAAAATAGTCCTGAAGCGTATAACTCTTTCATGCATGTATCAAAACAAAATACACTTTTATTTGTATTTCTTTTGAATTCCCAGGAAACTGTAAGGCAAATACTCTGTTTTCTTTAAGGATCTAAATCAAAATGAATGTCCTTAACAATCCACTACATTGTTTGCTTATTTCTAAAAAAATAGACAAACGCCCGAAACTTCCATTCTGATAAATCAACCAATAGAAAGTTTTCATCCATTGAAAACTCCTTCATACTCAATAAATTCAAGGATAGTTTTATTCTAGATTTTCATTTTACCATTCATGCATTTATTACTTATTCATAGTAATGTTACTCAAAGCAAAGAAATAGTTTACTTCCGGGAAATGTTTTAAACATAAGTGTAAGGGGAATTGCGTAATAAAAGACAATAGATTATAAACATTATGCCTGATATTACACGTAGTAGACTCGTATTACGTAAAATTTAGAACGAATTTGAATTTCCAAAGGGTTTGGCGGTTAGTGGAATACATCCTTTCTTCTTTGAAACAATTATTTCCGTCTGTGAATGCTTAACCAACTAACATATTACGGATGAATAAGAAATATTGAATTAAATTGATTAATTAAGGAGTCTCTTGAAAAAGCATTGTGAAATTCATTTGAATACCCTTTTAACTATTTCCTACAACTCATAATAGTATACAATCGCTACACCCTCGAGCGATTTCATTTCGCTAACCAACCAACCTATTTTGCCTCAAACTCGCTTTCAATCAATTTTCGCGGTATTTTCCTCTAGAATGCTCTTTTCCAGCTTCTTAAACACTAAATACATCTTAGTTTGGTATTATGATGATGAATTTCGTTACAATATCCAACGTTTCGCTACCACGCCAGCAATGAAACGTAGTAACATAACGTAGCAACCGCGCGATTTAGTGTTACATCGTTTTGATCGTCTTTTGGCGAAGACCAGATACAAGTTAAGAGAAGTATCTAAATCCATCGCTATATGCCGTTCAATTGGTAGACCTTAAATAAAAATTTTGTCGTTGCACTCAATTATGCACTTTTTGTAAAAGTCAATATACTAGTAAAGTATCTTAAAGATAAATCAGAGTAAGGCACACACAATTTTTAATTTTTTTTATTTTCCACTCTTTTACGTTTATTTTCATCCATTTCAACTCTTTGATAGGAAGAGCGTAAAGTGTTTAGCTAAGAAAAAATCAGATATTCAAGCTATGCACTATATTTATCTATAAGTGGAATTGCAAGCATCTTGTAAGTATATCATGTATCTTGTATCTTGTAAAGTGTTATGTGTAGTTAATAGTTAAGTTGTCTAATGGACCTGCAGTGCACCTTAGGTGGAGTTAGGCTTGAAGGGAGGAGGAAGTGGGAAGGAGGGAGGCTTGTTCACATTTCCGAATATCGATCAAATGGTTTTTGGGGAGTTGATTTGATTCTAAGATTTTTAGTATAAAAGTCTCCAGATGAGATCGTTAAGGCATCAGTTGTATCTCAGATTGTATCTCAAGCAACTTACAGTTATCTAAGTTACTGAATACTATAAATTAAATTTAAAAGAAAAAAACATACAAACGTTTTTTTTTTAAACTACCAAAAATACTTTTTAATTCTTTAGAATTTTTTTTAAATTTATAAAAAACACATTATTATCATCATGAACTTCTTCTTGGTAAGTTGTGATTAAAATTATAAGATTAATCATCCTTTTCCCTTTCAGGAGAGAATTTGTTTTAAACACTGTAGAAATTATCTTGTCCAAGGATATAAGGATACTTATTACAGTGTTCAATCAATAGAAAAATTTCCATTCATAGAAACCGGTGCCCTCTCATACACTCGATAGGATTCTTCTCTTTGTCTGACGATTTCTGTCGAATCGAAAATATAAGTCGAGTTTTACTCATTAAAGGATATTATTTCCTTTTTCTTCAGAAATAACTCCACCCTTTCTTTTCCCTAATTAGTCGATCTTCCTTCAGTCATTCAACATTGTCCTCATTAAATAAGATACATCCGTATCGATTTCACCATTTTCGTTTTCTATAAATAAATCCTTGAACCATTTTCTCATTAGCTTATATTTTCTCACTTGTTTTCAAACAACAGTTTGAATTTCAAAACTTACCTAAGAAAATCGAGAAAATTTTAATAGGTAAAAGCTATCATCCTCTAAAGTTTCTGCACTGCCATTTTGTATGGGAAGTGCTATTCATTAAGACTTTCCAAAGAAATTAATTAACACATTTGAGAAGTCAAGATAAAATGGATTTGTCTACCCATTGACGTATGAAAAACATATTCAAGGGTACATTTTGGGAAAAAGGTTGAGGTTTGGATTTATGAAGAATTTAGGTGTTTTTCGGTGAGGATATGCGTCTGAAAGGATACAATGTCTTGCTGGTGATTAAACTCAAACTTATCCTTGATTTTGGAAAAGCTATAAGTATTTACCTTTACGGGGGAGCAGTCGTTAATTACTTTTGTCAAGGATATTAATTCGGAGTTGAGTTAAAGACCTGTTGTCTATTCATTTCTGATTTACTTTTTTTAAACCCATCAAGAATAGTTCACTTAGTTGTTATCTGTTGCCTTTTCTGTTAACTGTCACTTTGACAGTTTCTAACTTTCTTAAGTGATTCTTAAGATCTGTGTTTGAAAGTTGACATGAGAATGTTTCCACTTCTTTTACTTAAATTCCCTTCCACCGGTGTTATTGAAAACCTTACCGAAACGTATTTAATCGCAAATCACAGTATTTGAACTACTAGTTTCACTAACGTTTCCAGCAATAACATGGCTTTATCTTCAGTTTTTGAACTCTTTTTGGTGAGAAAAAAATCAACTTTTCTTTATAAATTTTATGATAGTCATATCGAAAATGTTTTTTGATGGTTTTCGCGCTAAAGATTGTTCATAGTTAACACTTTTGAGTGAAAAAATTGCTTTTACATGCAATTTTGTGATAAAATGTACACAAATCAATAGATCTTAGCGAAAATACACGCTTTGGTTGTATTCAAACTATTATAATAGCGTTCCTAGCACTAGTTTTATTACCAATTCTACCAGTATTCTGGCTTGACTCTTTGGTTTGTACTGCTTTCTACAAGAATTTTGTAACCTTTTTTTAAAAATCTAGTTCGTTATAATAACAGAATAGTTCCGTTACCATTGACGTTCTAAATATATGTGTGAATAGCATTCCTTGGTCAACATAAAATTCAATTTCAATGACCTTTTGTGGCAGTAGATAAATTGCTAAGTATATACTACATCTGATATTAATTGTCGGTATCAGTTTTTTTTCAAATACTACGAGTGCTTCCATACTTTCCCTACAAAAGCGTCTACTTTGAATGATCTAGACAATTCGCTCATTCTGCAAATAAACATTTTCTACTGTAGAGTTCGATGCACGTAGATCAATAATTTTGGATACTGAATGACGTTTCAGATTTTGAAAAAGGAAGATTTAAATCCTTGAATGGTGGTTTATAAAACTCGATTCATAGTAAGAACCAGCTCCTACCTATGGCCTCTTTATATGAGCTGTCATTTTGACAGCATCTATTGCTTTGACCTTTCATAACCTGGGCTTGAAAATTTTTATAAATTTATCCGAGAACCCTTCCACTTCTTTTACTTCAACTCCTTTCCACACATCTTAGTGAAAACTGTATTTAAGCACACATCACAGTGTTTGAACCCCCAGTTTCACTATCAATTCCAAGAATACCATGGCTTTATCTTCAGTCTTTGAAGTCCTTTTCGTAAGAAAATAATCGAATTTTCTTTATAATTGAATGATAGTCATATTGAAAACGTATTTTGATGGTTTTCGTGCTAAAACCCGAGCAAAATTAAAACTATTCAGTAAAAAAATGCTTTTACATGTAATTTTGTGGGATAATGTACAGATACCAATAGATCTTAGTAAAAATACATGCTTTGGCTGTATTCAAACTATTATAATAGCATTCCAAATACTAGTTTCATTACCAATTCTACCAGTATTCTGGCTTTCCTCTTTGGTTTTGTACCCATTTCTGTGAGAATTTCGTCAGATTTTTTTAAAAATTTAGTTCGTTATAATAACAATATAGTACCGTTACCATTGACTTCTAAATATATTTGTGTATAACATTCCTTGGTTAACACAAAGTTCGATTTCGATGACCTTTTGTGGCAGTAGATATACTCATATGTATTACTAAGTATACATCTGATATTAATTCAAATTCTACAAGTGGTTCTTTATTTTTGAACAAAAGCCTCTACTTTGAATTATCTAAACCATTTAGTGATTGTGAAAAAAATATTCGTTCAATGATGACCTAAATTCAAAAAAACATTTTGATGCATTAAGATCAATAATTTTAGATACTGAGTGAACAACTTGTCTGTATATTTCTATTTATAGCCTTTCACGTTTTGAAAAAGGAAGATTTAAATCCTTGAATGGTCGTTTATAAAACTCATTTTATATTGAAAAAAACCAGCTGCTACCTATTGCCTCTTTATATGAGCTGTCATTTTGACAGCGTCTACTGTTTTGAGCTCTTAAAACCAGTGTTTGAAAATTTTTAATTGGAAATATACTTCAGTCCTTTTTTCATTTAAACTCCCTTCCACAGTTCTTTGTGAGCTACGTACCGATATTGTATTTAATCACGCCTTTAAGTGGTTGAACCATCAGTTTCACTTTCGACTCCAGCGATATAATGTGTTTACCTCGAGCTTTTGAGATAATTTTGGTGAGAAAATTGCTGGTTTTGTTTGAAATTCTAGTATTTCAATATTGTAAATATTCGTGACATACCAAACTTTTGTCGAAAATTTAATTGTACCCAATGAAACATCGATTTTAAATGTAATTTTGCTTGAAAGCATATAAAAATAGACCACGCTTTAACGTCAATAATGAAAGACTGATAGTTGAAAGCAATGGTTTCATTGCTGACTTCATCAGTGTTTCAGCATTCTCATCGGGTTTCAAATTAATACTTCTCAACTTATTATCGGTTTTTCGAAATATTTTCCTTTATAATCTCATAAACGTTGTGTAGCCGCTCCATATACTTGTGTATAGTATTCCGCGTTTAGACTGAAGTGAGATTCTGCCGACAGTTTAGGCGTTATTCATCTGATGCTATTTTATCGTTTCAATGTTGTCAATTTCTACAAGCACTTCTTTACTATTTGTATAAAAACCTCTATTTTGAGGGAAACAGACAGTTTGATAGTCACAAAACAAAACAAAAAATATTTAGTCCATGAATATCAAAATTTAAAAACATCAGCACTATTTTTGGCAATTGGTGAATAAGTTACCTACAAAACTTTCAACTTAACAGCTTTTACGCCTTGGGAAATTGAAGAACTAAATTCATGTTTGGCCTTCTGTAAAGTCCAAGTTCACTGCTTCTCAAAATCACAGCTCTTAAAACCTGTATTTGAAAATTTTTATTAGAATTATTCAGTCCTTTTTTCATTTAATCTCCCTTCCACAGCTCTTAGTGAACTACGCACCTACCGATATTGTATTTAACCACACCTTCATATGGCTGAACCATCAGTTTCACTATCGACTTCAGCGATATCATGGGTTTACCTAGAGTTTTTGAGCTAATTTTGGTGAGAAAATTGCTGATTTTGTTCTAAACTTTATTATTTCAATATCGTGAACCTACTAAACTTTTGTGCAAAATTTAATTGTGCTCAGTGAACCATCGATTTTAAATGTGATTTTGTGTGAAAGCATATAAAAAAGATCACACTTTAACGCCAATCAGGATATAGTCTAAAACCGTGGTTTCATTGCTGATTTCATCAGTATTTTGGCTTTCCCATTTAGTTTTGAACTCGCACTTTTGAATTTATAATCAGTTTTTTTTCTGGATAATTTCCGGTATAATCTCAAAAACATTGTGCAATCGTCCAATATATTTATGTGTATTTTTCCATGTTTAAGACGAAGTGAGATTCTGTCACAGTTTTGTCATTACTCATCTGATATTATTTTCAGTTTAAGTGGTATCAATTTTTTCAAGTACTTCTGCACTTCTTGTAAAAAACCCGCTGTTTTCACTGAAGTAAACTATTTTGTAATCTTAAAAAAATATTTTCGATCACTAAAGATCAACATCACTATTTTTTAGCAATGAGTGAATAAAATACCTATAAATTTCAATTTAAAGGTTTTCACGCATTGAAAAATCGAAGACTTAAATTGATGCTTGGTCTTTTGCAAATTCCAAGCTCACATCTTCTCAAAATCCTAACAAAGCTATTTAGGGAACTCTCTAACTCGTACTTTTTGCAATCAAAACATTTTCAAAGCAATGATTATCTGAATTATGCTCCACCAGTAAGTTTGGCAATTTTATTGCTATACTAATACCTAATTTTTGAAAACCAGATGCTAGACTACCTAGACCTCCATTTTTTCTTTAATCTACTTCAGATGAATTTGGCAACTGACTTCATGGCTATAATTGAGCAGTTGCATGTTTATCTTAAGTTTGATGAGAAGTTTCTGCAATATTGTGGCATTACCATCAAAATTTTTTTTGTAAACCTGTTTTTGACACGGATTAAAGTAAAGCGAGAAAAGTGTGCATAAGCAACTTCTTTTCAATCCTACTGTAGCCAAAAATTCAGCATTGCAACGCCACAGTCTCCATTGCGCTTTGGCTTACAATAATTGTGAGCCATCAATTTTTGGAAAACACATAGTTCCAACTGAACTTTTGGGTTCACAAATATTTTTTTAAATTTTACGACGTCATGTAAAGTGAGTTAGTCAGCGCCTTTAAATTATGACTGTGGTTTCCGAAAAAAACAAAAGCAAAGTTCAAGATCACCAAGTTTTATGAGCATGTCGAAATTCGACATCACATCAAATACAACCAAATCTGACTCCTTAAGTGGTATCAATTACGAGTTAGCATTTTTTAGATTGAAAAATTTATTTCCTAAGCATTACCATAATCGATGCTCTGATAGCTTCTAAGAATGGTAATCTGGTCACGTCTAATTAATGATTAGACATCACCAGGTTGCCACTTTTGGAACCTATCAGAGAATTGTTCACCTGCTTACGTATTCACGCAAGCATCTAGATCCAATTAATCTTCCCATTTCCTAGGTCTTCCTAGTAAATCCTTCCTAAATTTTTTTAATTTCAAGGGTTACTTGGCTTTTGATTTCTCTACTAAAAGCTACCAGGTGGTCTACAATTTAAAGCACGTCTAATGACTGAAGCTCCACCGTCCTTTTGACATGAACATTTATTACTGTTTGCGCAATTTTATGCAAAAACATATTTATAGATGGACATCTATTCATTTTTCAAAGTTTAAATTTTATCTCTTCAATACATAACCAACAGTTTCAAAAGAAAAGAGATTGATTCCAGTACCGTATTAAAAATTATTTCATATTTCAGTTAATTCAATTATTTTGGGTTTACACTCTAAATAAGACCGTGATCTAAACGTTGAAGCCAAGCATTACGGTTGAAGCTTGTCAAGTTTTATGTTGAAAACCAAGCACTGCTTCTATCAGTTTCTACGTTACCGTGGTACCATTCGACATCCTCAAAAGGGCATTGCGGTTGAAATTTGTCAGCTTTTATGTTTAAAACCAAGCAGTACTTCCATTTTCTACGTTGCCGTAGTACCATTAGACATCCCAGAAGGGCATTACGGTTGAAGCTTGTCAACTTTTATGTGTAAAACCAAGCAGTACTTCCATCATTTTCTACGTTACCGTGGTACCATTGGCATCCTCAAAAGTCATGTCGGTTTTGAAACAAATTTCCGGTCGACAGTTGTCAGTTACTTCGTTTTCTTAAGGAAACAATACTTCTAGCATTCTCTATTTTACCCCCATTTTATTAGGATTACTCAGCAATGGCATGGCTTTACCATTCAGTTTTAAACAAATGTAAAACTTGCCAATTTTTTCCTGATTGAACTCAAGTACGAGTATTTCTTACGCGTTTATCTGGTAACTCTATGAGAAAATTTCAGCACAGGAATGGCTTTATTATCAGATTTCAAGCAAATTTTCGGTTGAAATTTGTCAATTTTTCCTGTTGAAAGTATTTTTCATTCTTTCAAATATTTCCTGACCGTGGAAACTAAAATAATTAAAGCCAATAATTATGTTTTATTTTATGGACACTAAAATAATTATAGTCAATAATTTTGTTATTTTGATATCCGCAGGCCAATTCTCTTTTTTCTTGAAAAGCCGTCGGGCCTTGCTTTGTTTTACGAACAGACGCGCTTTGACCCCTTTGAGTCATCTTCAGTGTCTAATGATCGTAACATTTTTGATTGGCTGGCAGTGTTGTAGTCAATATTTTATTTATTTGATATCCGCAGGCCAATTCTCTTTTTTCTTGAAAAGCCGTCGGGCCTTGCTTTGTTGTGTGAGCAGATGCGTTTCAACTCCTTTGAGTCATCTTTAGTGTCTAATAAAAGCCTTTCCTACTAAATATTGCTTCGGATTGTAGTTAAATATTTCATTTTTCTCCACAATACCGGAGCTCTATTATTTATCTCAGTAAGAATTTGTTCTTACCGTCAAGTTTTATGGAAGTTTTTGGTAGAACCTACTACTAAATATTGCTCTGAAATTGTACCTTAACATTTCATTTTTCTCAACATCACCGTAGCTCTATTATTTATCACAGTAAGGATTTGTTCTTACCGTCAAGTTTTTAGGAAGTTTTTGGTAGAAACGGGCAAACAGGTATTTCTTGTTCTTAATTGTTTTCATTATTTCAAACATCATGCCTAAATAGTCTTTAAACTTTACAAAAATTTTACCTTTTAAAAAATCAAACAGATAGTAGAAACTCATTTTGTCATTATTTTATTGAGGTCGTATCCAAAGATCTGCTTCACCCTTGTTCTACTAGCAAGCTCAGCACTGAAATCACTTCAGTATATTTTCAAAGAATTTCAATTGAGTTATATATATAATTTAAAGGAGACATATAAAATTAACGACAACATCGTCATTTTAACTCTTGTTCTATTAACACGCTCAGCAGTAAAACGGCTTTATCATCATTTTAAAGAATTTTGATCTGAGTTTTATTTAAAATTTAAGAATGTTTTCCTCATTAATAGAAACTTATTGCCATTTTCTATCTAACTTTAGCTCTATCAGTAATCTTAGTACTAAAATAACTTCAGTTCAGCTTTTGAACTGAGTCATATTCAAAATTTGAGGAAGAAACATAAAATTAATTGTGACTGAAAGGCCTTTTCAGCAGTACTGTGGTTTTACCACTGTCTTCTATCAAATCTATAGAATTTCACCGTTCATTTCCATCAAAGCCATATATAGAAAAACACTAAAATCTTTGAAAAGTGCATCTGTGCAATGATAACGAAAATTAGACTAAACGATTGTTCAAAAATTGTTCGAAAACGTTGGTCAACTACTCGTATATAAAAAAACGCACATTAATGTAGCTTCACAAATATTTTCAGCAATATTGCCACTTTGAAACTGACCGTTCGAAATACCGTGAGGAAAATAAAATTAAATTCAACCGTAAAATTAATACATCATTGCACATTTTCATATTCAGCTCGACTAGTAATCTCAGCATTATTGTGGCTTTACCAACGCTTTTTACGAAAATTTTCGAGAAGAAATCTCTTAATTTTTTCCAAGAGGAAATCACATAGATTATTGAAAAACTAATGTAACGTATGACCCGTTAAATACCTTAAAAATCCAGTTAGAAAATTTATTTAGTTTTGCCTTTTTCTATATTAAGCTTGACTAGTATTCTCAGCATTATTGTGGCTTTACCAACGCTTTTTACGGAAATTTTTGGAAAAATGTCTCTTGATTTGTTCCAAGAGGAAATCACATAGATTATTGAAAAACTGATGTAACGTTTGATGATCTAAATACCTAAAAAATAAAGTTTGAAAATTTATTTCGTTTTGCCTTTTTCTATATTTAATTTGACTAGCAATCTCAGCATTATTGTGGCTTAACCAACAATTTTTACAGAAATTTAAGCAAAGAAGTCTCTTGATTTTTTCCAAGAGAAAATCACATAGTTTATTGAAAAACTGTATAACGTATGATGATCTAAATACCTTAAAAATCTAGTTCGAAAATTTATTTAAACGCCTTAATTTTAAAGGGATTGTATGCTTTCTCCTTTTTTTATTCTTTACCCTTCTAACGTATTGAGAGTTGTGATATCTTCTTATTCTTTTATCGGTGAGGATAAGTTTTTGTCTAAATCAGATTATAAAATTTAAAAAATTCCGACTGGCATTTATATTGGATTGCTAGTAATTTCAGCGAAAATTGTGGCTTTATCACGTTTTTCTGAAAATGTCTGAGGCATAATCAATTGTTTTTTAATTTGAATCAAAGTGCTTAAGCTATTGAAAAAATAATACAAAAATTGCGCTTTTAAATCCCTTCAAAATCTGTTGAGATTTTAAATATTTCCTTAATTTTTGTTTTGATTGTAAAGAAATTGTATGCTTTCTGCTTATTTAATTTTGCTTCTTTTAACCTAATGATTGTATCAATGTCTTGTTAAATCTTATATCACTCACGCTAAGTTTTCAATTAAATTATATTTTGAAATTTAAAAAAAAACGAACTCACAACTATGCAGTTCCGCTAGTAGTTCCAGCAGTATTCTGGCTTTATCATCACTTTTCACTAGGTTTTTTAAGCGAAACCTATAGTTTTTCAAGTACTGTTTGATTAAAATAGTTTTAAAGTTTATTGATGGTAGGACTCAATTTGACCACAGACAACCACTTACCTCAATAAAATTAGTGCTGACAAAGTTATCACCATACCGTGCTTTTTGAAATCGATGTTCATGTTCAAACACTGAAATACAAAAGACGTTTTTCATAATAACTTGTGATTATTAAACCAGTGGTGAGAAAATAGATTTAATGATTTGATGACCAGAAAATTAAACTGAACAACAATTTTGGCTTCTTTAAAAACGGTTTATTAGACATAGAAACATTTTTGCTCAATTTCGTTCCTGGAGTTTAAAGAAATTAAAAAATAAGCCTGTTAAGATCTATTAGAATACAGTGAAATACAGTTTTTTTTTTGTTCTTTAGTAATTGAGTAAAGAATTCACTAGAGGATCTTACTAGTGATCACCCAATCAATTCGTAAGAGTTAGAGTTCACTAGAGGGTCTAACTAATGATCACCCAATTGATTCGTTAAGACGGCCCAGTCCATCAATCGTAGGATTATAATTTGGCCTTCATTAGAGCTGCTCGATTAAAACTTTGACTTGAGGTAACTGCCTGCTAAAATAAATTTTGTTACTAAATTTCTTGACATTTGGAATTATATGTAAAATTTTAGAGGTCCTTACAATTAAACGGCTTTTGATGATCTTTTTTTAACTAGAAACTGGCAAAAAAGTGCAATAAGTTTTTTTTAATCATTTACAAACGAGATGTTAGCCAATATACATAGTTTCCTTTGCCAAATATTTCTCATACGGTGAAAAAGTCTATCAATTATTGAAATATTCACGGATATTGGCTCTATTTCCTGTTTTTTGGAAGATTCTTCCAACTGAAAACTACTGCTTCAAGTATTTCAAAGAGGCGTATTCACGATTGTGGTTACTTTAATGAAAATACTGCATAAGACAAAAGAATCTTCAACATGGTTTCCCCAGCAATTTGAGCCACTATTCAATACTGAGTGAGATGTCTTTAAATCACTCAAAAAAATGGAACGGTAAGCTATGCCTTATAATAGAGGTAGTATTTTTGGTGGTTTTACACTTTTCTGACCTTAACGTTATAAGCTTCAACTTATATTTTTCAATCAGAGAAACAGGCTTGAAATTGACTGTTAAAGCTAGGAGTTAAGTTTTCACTACCAAACCCAAGCACTGGAGTACTGATAGATTCAAATCTCAACGTCACATGCCTATGCTCAACGATTTTCTTCAGCTTTATCTTGAAACAATTCACTAAACCTAACTAGAATCTTTCAATAAGCTTTGAGTTTTGAGCCAATGGATTTTTTAAATTTTAATGAGGATATACTAGTAGAGGCAGCTGGAAGTGATTAAGCATTCGAAACGTTTTAGAGTTGTGGTCTCAACTTGTAGCTTTTCAGTAAAATTTAACCTTTTTTACACACTACCTTCAATGATTTAAAAGATACTAAAATTTTCTTTTGACTCATTTGCAAAAAACTAACTGTCATGCTGATAAGAGCAGCCAAACGTGCCGGTCTTTGTTCAGTACAAAAATCAACTTTCACTTGTAAAATCTAATTATGATTTACCAAAAAAGATCCAAAAGCGGTTCATTTACATTAACCCTGGAATATCCCTTATAATCACTCAATAAGCTACAGAAAAAATGTACCTTTTCCTACGATGATATTTTTGATATGGCAAATGAGCCACAAGCTATGATTATCCCAACATCATTTTACAATTCGGTGTTTTCTCTTTAAACAAAAGATGTTTCCATCTCTGAAATACTCATCAAACGCCACCAACAACAGAATATTGAAAGTGATAGCGACTTTTGCCCAGTGAACCTTGAAAAATGTTTCACTTTCTACTTTTTTCTCTCTCTCCCTCTCTTTTTTCCTCCCCGTTTTTCTTTTATCATTCTTCACATATTGGCAAACAGGAAAATAAAAACAGGCAACCAAAAACTAAACAGCATTCATCCTCCAGCTATACACCAATGCCTCACTATAAATTATTTCCAGTGGTCTCACTCAAAACACCCAAATAATCCTTAGTTTTCTTTATTAAAAATGTTCTTGATGTTACTTCTGAAGTTCCAGGAAGTAAAATCACTGAGACTTGTTGAACATTGAAACCACTGAAGCTTGTTGAACAGAAGACATAATACACAAAAAAAATGTTGTTGATAAGCATCCCCCATTTATTCTCATTTTCATTCTTGGAATAATGATACAAAAGCCAACTGCATAACAATGTCAAAAGAAACGTGGTGACCCCTCAAACATTTTACAACAAGTACCAAAAGAACCGTCAACATTATGTCTGAGGATAACTAAACAATAAGTATGAGGGTGGAAACTAAATCCTCCCAAACTGAATCATAAATTGCCTGAGGACTATTATTTATAAAATTTAATTCATTTATCCTTCGTTAGCATTTAGGACCACTTATTTCCTTTTTTCGGCTTTATTTCCCTCACTCTGTCTTGTAGTATTTTTAGGTTAAACGAGACGTAGAAAATTGTTTAAACTGTTCTAGAAATTTTTCAAGGCTATGGCAGGTTTCCTCACGTACATGCTCACCCTTATTGATGACGATGCGAATATCCTGCTGACGTCAAACTGGTATTTTCCTTCTTTGTATTGCTTCCTTTGAAGATTCATTTTGTATAACAAGGACTAAATGGTCTTAGTAGAAAAAAGGCATATTCTAGAACATCTAAAAATATCAATCGATATAAAGCCAAATTGGCAGGATATAAACGAAAATAAATAAACCACGATATGAGGACGTGATTTATTTATTAAGATTCCTAGTATCCTATATTATTGGAAAGAAATATCCTGTAAAATGAATCTGTTCGAGAAGTTTCCATAAGAATATTTCAAGAATTTTTATCGTTTCTTTTTCGAGAGCTATACGAATACTTTAGTAATATTCACCCCACTCGGCCTTATCATATCTTGAAATTGTAGTTAACAATCTAACTGACAGAAAGGACAAAACGCTTTGTACAAGTGGAAATCGTCAAAGTCAGTTTATTATACAATACAATACAAAAAGGATATTTCCTGGAAATGATGTAACGTTTCCACTTCAAACTTGTACACTTAGCATTACTTGTAAATGTCACTACTAGAATGAAGGGCAAGAGAAAAGAGAATTTGGTCAAAAATTTGAGACCTAAACAGCAAAACCTTATTTGAAAGTTTCTTCGTCCTTTTTGGTTCTTTCCCATTCTGTTAAAAGTTTCCGGGGGGCAAGAAAGATTTGTTTATTTCCAAGAAATATTTAATATTCACTGTAAAGTTTCAATAATATGAATTGATTTATTTATTCAAGTTCATGCGGATATTGTACTAGGTAATATTGAAAATCTGATAGGAATTGAAAAATACAAACTTACTGAAACACTTATTTATTTGGGAAGAGAATCAATTGAAAGGAAAATTATTGAAAGAGAATCGTTGTTGAGTGGTATTGGCATTTATTTATGCTTTCGGGCTGTTTTGAAATAAAGTTTTTTTGAGTTTGTTGAAGATGACGGTCAATGAAGTTTAGGAGAGGTCAAATAAAATGAGATAAAAGTCAATTTTGTATTGATGCAGACTTTATGAGGATACGGTTTTGCTTTAATTTGACAGTATTATGGCTTAACTTTAGTGGTGGAAAATGTTTTTCAGACTCTGTTTTACATCCAACTACAGTTTTTAAGCCGAGTTTTTTTATAACTCAGAGAATGACAATTAGTATTATCAACTAAAAAAACATAATGTGAGGTAATACCATGTGACAGATGACCTTAAAAATTAATTTAAGTATACTGTTTGACTACAATTCAAAATTATGCTCTATGAATGTAAGAAAGCATGTCTTTTTGATTGTTCGTGATATTTGTCATTCTGAGTTATAAAAATGTTGCTGAGTTTACTAAGTAACACTAGAATTTATCATGATCTTTAGCGTTTTCTGACTCTCTGCTTCCTTGACTAGAATTCAAACTTACATTCAATGCAAGTAACAGAGCATGTCTTTTTGATTGTTCGTGATATTTGTCATTCTGAGTTATAAAAATGTTGCTGAGTTTACTAAGTAACACTAAAATTTACCATGGTCTTTAGAGTTTCCTGACTCTCTGCTTTCTTGACTAGAATTCAAATTACCCTCAATGAAAGTAACAAAGCATGTCTTTTTGATTGTTTATGATATTTGTCATTCTGAGTTATGAAGATTTTGCTGAGTTCACTAAGTAACACTAGAGTTTATCATCATCTTTAGTGTTTTGTGATTTTCTGCTTAAGTATTATTAATTTAAAATACTTTTATTCTGTTTATTTTATAAGCAAATTTACTAAAAAAATTGCAAAGTTGGTCAAAAAACAGCTCTTTGCACAAATTTTTGGAATTCAATCTTAATGATAAAATCTTACAAATACTCTATGATCAGATTTATTTCATTTTGACGAGGTCGTTATTTATATTCGGTATGTAGCAAATAGCCAAAAATTGTGGTAAATGAGTTTTAAATCATTTTCATTTGAAATGTAGATAAGAAAGTCAAGAATAAAAACCTTAACTTTTGGGTAGGTGACAGATTATTTGTGAATCGTAAGAAGTATCTTAAAAACATAATGCTTAATCAGACCGTCCTTACCTAAATATGATAAGTTGAGCACAGAACAGCCACTCATACTCAAAACCACGCTAGTATATGTCTGCACATCTAATAGGATAAAACTTTGACCCCACTAGAAAGGCTTGTCATTGAGTCCTCTAATCTACTTCAATGGCTCTTAATAACAATTTTTTCAAAAGTCAGGAAGAAACTTTATTTTCAAGTAATAAAATCAAGTTTCAAATATGAGTCAGCATCAACAGAGTTTGTCAAAAAGGAACTTTTAGCGATTACCTTTAACAATTTCCCTAATTTCAACAAGTTTGATAATTAATATTGAGATTACCTACATCAGGCCTTAAATACAGAAGTAGATCCATCGCAAGCAGCAAAGTAATATTTTTAGGAATACCTGTGATGTTTGATAGTCTAACCCACTACATTTATGCTAAGCCCACTCAACTCTGCTAATAAATCTCTTTTTGGAAATATACGGTAAGACCATTGAGAAGAGCTTCGATAAAGACCACTGATTTTTAGGTACTTTAATTCATTGTAACCCGGAAAATACTCACAGTTAGAGGTAAAGTAATACCTTGCTGAATATTTGCTGCAATTTTTGTTTGTTTGAGCCGCACAATTATTGCTGAGTTCACTGAGTAACACAATTGTTAAACTTTACTTCAAATTTTTGCTGAGTTCACTAAGTAACACTGGTGGTTACCGTTACTTTTGTATGAATCTAAAATTTTTGCTTAAAAATTATTCATTTTAACCTAACCTTTTTGTCGAATAATCAACAACGATTCCCATAAATGCAGGAAACATTCAACTAATACGCTTTGAAAATAGTTTTTCAACCGCTTTCACATTGCCATAAAAACTGTTTCAGGATTTGTAATATTTTTTTTTAATTTTTAAGGACCTTTCCAAAGAAATTTTGACTCACTAAATAGAACGATTAATCTTTGAAAGCTCATTTATTGGCTCTTAGACAAATCTAAATTAAGCAAGCCATAAATCCAACACTAACCAATAATTCGGGAAAGAAGGTGAGATCTTGCAAAAGTAGCCTTTAAAAGCTTCTACTCAAATGGTATTTTATGCTTTCTGATTTGATAGTCTTCTGGAAGAAATTAAAAAAAAAAGTAACAAGGAGCTAGGATTAAATGGGAGTTAAGATGTTAACGGAAAACCAATATATATTTTCTGCAGCAATCAATCTGGTTAATTGCTTAAGACGCTTTGCTCTTGTTCGGTTGATCACTGGATCGAATCTTGCTGGTGAAAAATTTGTTTCAATGATTTTTCTGAGCCATGTCACCATGCAAAGTACCGTTAGGTTACAGAATGTCTAGTAAAACTACTAGAAGTACCGTTAGATAACACAATTAAATGTTCGATCAAACTTTAATGACAATATTTCATCAGATTTGTTTAAAAGACAAAATCGCATGTTAGTGTTGAGAAATCAGGATTTTGAAAGATTAACTCTTGCAAAACTGAAACTGTTGAGATTGAAAATTGTACGATAAGGTAATTGTCGTGAATTTAAATTTTGCAAATAGCTTAAGATTTCAGTAAAAAGTCAATGAGGTAAATAAGTTTACAAATATTACTGAAAATGTTTTAGTATTAACAAATTCTTCTCCTTCTTCTTAGCACTACAGCCCCTTTCTGGCCATCGCTTCCTGCAAATAGCGCTCCAAATGTCTCGGTCCATGTTCTCCAATTTCAAAATCCGAGCAGCGATGAACTGTCTTCGTCAACCGAGTCAGACCAGCATTACCTGGTTTCCCCCACTGGTGTCCAGCCTTCAGTTCTCCCAATGAATACCTTAACAGATTACTTGGCCAAATTTGAAGCTCCTTTTTAAGTTCTGAATATCTCAGTGATGTCTTTTAGTCTTAATATTACATTCCTATTAGATATATCAAAACTTGCAAGATCTGATTTAAACGACCCATTTTATTAAGGTTTCCTTTGTTAATGCACCAAACAAAATGCTGTCAAAAACTTACTGGGGCTATCAATACCCGCATGGACCTAATATAAAGCTCCGTATACTACACTAAACGATCAAAATATATCTCAGCTGCAAGGAAATCACAGATGGTATTACTTATTAGGATATTGCACAGCCAAAACTCTGCTATATACCAGTAGATGTTCGACTAAAAAATCGAATGTCAAAATAAGTCAAAATACTCTTTCAGACACCTTAATTTCTGAGCTTTAATTCTAGCTCAATTGAAAAGGTTTCTTTTTCTTCTTCGCAGCACTACAGCTCCTCTCCGGTCTTCGCTTCCTGCAACAAGCACCTCCAACTGTTTCGATCCATCGACCACGTCCTCCGATTTTGAAATCCGAGCAGTGATGGACTGTCTTCGTTGACTGAGTTAGACCAGATTTCCCTCGGTTTCTCCACTGGTCTCCACCCTTCAGTTCACATTACGAATACCTTTTTTGGTATCCGTTTTTCATCCATACGGCTCGTCAAAAATTCCGTACAACTCATGGTTGTATCGGATTCACCCTTGGTTGGTTGAAAAGTTTTACCAAATGCTTATTTGTGAATTCTGTTAGGTCTTGTAGAATTTATTTCAAAACCTTAATCAGAATATACACATATCTTCAACAATCTATTTTAAATTGAAAAATTTAAGGTACACAATGAAGTCACTATTACCAACAATTTTTGACGTCACCACAAGTACTTTGAGTGTATTTAAAATTTACACAGACCATCCAAAGCCTTAAAAAATTCTTTACCTTCAACAACTTTGCAGAATCTCGCTTGTGGTAACAAATCACTTAATGAAGAGTTCAGCTCGACGTTACAAGATGTGATTTCTAGTGTTTTTGCCCCAGGAAGGGTCACCAATATAATGAAAAATCGTATTTCAAAAGCCAATCTTCAAAGTGTTGATGCAGAGGCCACCAAAAATACCATGAGCGTATATTAAATTTCTTTAGATCATTTACAGAACCTTAAAAAATTCTTCAGCTTCAACCGGTTCTCAGACATTCACTTGTGAAAGAAAATGACTCATTGAAAATTTCGTTTAACGTTTGAAGATTTTTGTCTAAATCACTAGTTTCTAATATTTTGACATCAGTTTAGAGCCTTAAAGTGATTACAAAACGTCTTTTTATGAAGCCAATCTACAAATTTATAGACCACTTCTAATGGAATAGAGTCTATGCTTCCTAAAATTTGGGAGTCTATGCTTCCTAAAATTTGATTTGTAAAGGAATCATGACATTATTGTAGCTTGTCAATTCTTTCATTTTGAGCTTGCTACTTCTTTCATTATCTTTGCATTGAGTTACGCTTCAAATCAGCTGAAAATGTAGTCCAGTAAAACGTTGCAGCTCTGTTTGCAGAGATCATTCCTTTCATTGACATTCTTAGATTGATGAGAATGGCCCACTTAAAAAAAACTTTTGAATAAAGCAGACTATGAAACTCAGTTATCTTTGGCTGCTTTTTGTTCAAAAAATTGTTTGGTGTTTTGCTTTAACGTTTTGACATTCATAAAAGGTACTTTTTTGATTCCAAATGGAGAACCATATCTTCAACTGCTTGTTCTTTACTTAACAATCAAGTGTCAAGGAGCAATTAATTGTGAAAATTAGTCTTGTAAAGATAATCACTGGTTAAAAAAAATCAAAATCAGTACATATGGTATTAAATCAGCTGAAAAGGTATCTTTGTCCAAATTTATTCTGGAGTTACGCAAACGCTACAACTTCAAAGCATATCTGACCAATAAAGCAACTCCATTGATTTCAAATAATTATAAAAGGACCTTAAACTGAATATTCTTTGATTAACAATGAATATTTGTCAGGCAAAGAGTCATCGATATAAATCTTTTCATGACCAAATCTATGAAAACCGGCAAAACAGAACCATCATAAACGCAATAGCAATCGATTTGTTGAACTAAACACAGATTAGAAACAGCACTGATCAAAAAAGTTCAGTAAAGCCTGTACAAAATCACACCAAATCTGACTTGAGCACTGACTCAGTGGGGCTTTCACAAATTCAAAAACGTGTTTCTTACTAAAAACTAGAGGGTTTACAAATTAGCAAAAATACTTTTGATTTACTCCAACCTGAAATCAACATCGAGATAAACTTTTTCCTTATCTGATGAGACTAATTATGTTTGACTTTGGCACTTAGACCACGGGGTATCGACAAATTGAAAGACCCATTCAATAGCTTCAGCATGAGAATCCGACAAAAAGATAAAATGTTGTAAGCGTTGATCGACCAAAATACTGAGATTGGGTAGCACTCATAAAAAGTCCAAAGGTAAGGTGAAAAAATTTCACCTCTAGCAAAAAATAGGCTTGATTTTGATACTAGAAGCATGATAAAGCCAGAGACTTTAGGGTAAAAGCAATCCCGAACCATAGATATTAAAAAGTCTACTTCAAATGACGATTAAAGAAGCTTGATATCTAAGATATGAAAAGTAGCTTAGTCTTTCCTAATGGTTTTTTGACACCATTTTGGTTGTAGCACTATAGCTACAGAATTGGGCAAGCGTTTGCATGGTTTTCCCCATGTTTTTATCCACCATTTTGTTGTTTCGACTCTTTTCAAGAAGTGTCATTATTTATTTTTGTAGATATACTGATGAAACTGACTAAATGGCACAATATCATAACACAAACGCCTAAAGTTTGGTGGAAGTTTGGTTTTTGACGATGCGATCTACCAAAACTTTTCTAAAATACTGATGAAGCCATATAACGAACAAAATTTCTTAACATCACATTCTTCATGAATTCTTCTGTTTAACATTACTGACCCAGAAATTTCTTTTTAAGATTACACTTAATTTTTACTCTATCTAATGAGTATTTCTATGACCTTTGCCAAAAAGCTACATTTGCTGGCTTTGACTAAAATTATTAGAATTTCTATGAATATTTGATTTATGTCAGAGGTACTTGCTGCAAAAACTACACCGTAATGTCCTTTTATTCTCTCAGTTCTACGTTCTGTCAACATCAAAAATCATATTACCATAACGGCCATCATCTACTTCTGCAAAATACTAAGAAAGTTCTACTTACCCTGAACTACTCAGCGCCTAAATTTCTCACATCTTCTACATTACAAATCCACTAATTATATCCTACTTAATTAGGACTTCTAATCTTCTGCTCTCTATAATACTTATACTTTTTCCACCCAATTCAAAGCTCGAAGGGAAGACTACAACTGAACTCCAACTTCCGTCTTTCCTTCCTCAAACTTATTTCATATCCTACCAATCACAAACATTCCACATATCCTTAATTTTTGCACATAGCTTAACGCCAACGAAACAAATCTACCATTTACTCGCATAGTCTGTACGTATAAACTTTCTGGTTTCTTGAGTATCCTAGCAGGATTTCTTTTTTCTCTCTCTCTCTGTCTCTTTGATTTTCATCATCCTAACCTAGAAATACACATGTGTTAGACCAATTAGAGATCAAAAAGAAAAAGAAAAGGAACGTTATGTTCTTATTTTCTGAAGAAGGTAGGATAAGTGAAGAAGATTTGGTATTCTTAAATTTTAAGGTAAATTGTCGATAGGTTTGATATACCATATAGTTTTGACATTTAAGGATAGAAGCTTGAAAAAGAATACCTTGAACATTAATTGATTCGTTCTGATATTTTTGATGAAAGCCAGAGATTTTATTACTTAACCTATCAGCAAAGTGGTTTTCACGTAACTTATTAAACTAGTATTTTGTAGAATCAAATCAGAATGATTTCTTTTCAACACTCGAATAAGGCCATTTCGAGAAGATATCGACAGAATATCCAGTATTACTTTTCTTCTAAATATTAATTTTAGTTCATATTAGTTCGAACTCATTGGGAAAATTTTCTATTTAGCGGGAATTTCTTCAAAGTATTTTGAAGGAAATAGAATTTCAAAGAAGTTTGATAGGTATTCTGTTGAAAGAAAATGTCGTAGACTTTATGCAACACAAAATCAAATTAGGATATTCCTAGGTAATCCGAATTAAATGTCTCTAGGGTTCCAAATAACTTTTATTTGATGATTTTGTTTATTGGCTTTGACTTGGATATTATGATGAAACACTCATACTCGTGTATTGATTTTTGATGGTTTTCTTAAGCCCAATTTACTGTTGGTTCCACTTATTAAAAGTTAAACCTGCTCAACATATATTAATGAGGTTTTCGTTAAATCATTATTAGATTGATATACTTGGAGCTATTAATCAAGATAAGATAATTGAACCATTACCAACATAGTCAATATTGAGAACAACTGGTAAAGGCAGAGTTTTTGAAATTAAGGAATTTCTGATGATTTTGCGGATTTATTTCGTGAGAAGTACACATTATGAAAATAATTTTGAAAGAAGAAAATAAAGAGTTCTGGTACTAGGAAAGCTGATATTGATGGTTAGGCTGCATGGCTCATTGGTTTACTCACTGAATACGTTGGTTATACTGCTTAGAAATAAACCAGCTCAAATATTAGAGGAAGAACAATTTTTAATAGAGTGAAATATTATTTTTTCCAATACCTTCATTAGAGTTCATTGTAGAAAGAAAACCGATACAGAAGAAACGAACTGTATTAACTTATATACAACTTCAAATTCAAGCCTTTTCTAAAAACTCTATGAAATTTGAACATTTTTGCAGCGTTTTTCATGTACAGAAAGAATTATTAAGAATACAAAAGAAATTAACTGAAGTAAATTTAACGAGCAAAGAAATAAGTCATACGAAATGACCAGAAACCTCAGCAAAACGACATGAAAACTCAGACCATCTGTCATTAATCTGAAGTCATAAGATGTGATTTTTGGCCTTATGGGCTGTTTCAATACAATTGTTATGCTTGAAAACTCAAAGCAAATAAAGGAAACGATTATGGCAAATAAAGTGACTTTGCTCTGATACAAGCCTTACTTTGGACCATACAACGGAACTCGAGAAAACCGCCTGAATTGAACAGAAGCCAGGGATATTTGGGAATACTGCATAAAGCAACAATGGATCATTTTACTCGTGAATTATATTTGAACAAAAGATTTACCAGAAGGAACTTACAAATTTGACATTCACAGTTATCATCATACTTTCCAAAAAAAGCAATCATTGTTTTCATTTTCTCATATTTTTAACATTATCTACGTTTTTTCTATAACTTTCACAATACATAAATGGCCGAATAAAACTCCTACATTTTAAAATCACCAGTCCAAATTTTGCAGAAACCTTTGTGAATAAGAGAAGTTTCTGTTTTCGCAGACCTAGTAAATGCTAGTGCATACCTTACATCTAGAAATTGCATTTTTACAAAAAAAATATTTGATGAATCGTTTACCGAAAAATAACAACCTCCTTCATTTTTGGCGGTCACATTGCAGATATTTTTTTTAATTTCAAAACTTTCAAACTCATTTTAACAGCATAATATAAACTGTTTCGATTCAATGGACCACTACAAAACTTTAAAGACTGCATAACTACATGCCAACTATGTGCACTTCAATCTTAGAAGACTAATTAATTTGAACAAATCCGAAACCTCGAACAAGGGTAAACCAGAAGGTTGTTTGGAATGTGTTTCAAAAAATTTCAAAGGTGTTTCAAAAAATTTCAAAAGTGTTTCAAAAGGTCCAGATGAAGACTAATATTTCCAAACGCGGCTTTATCAAACATGTTTTGCTTCTAAATAAAACAGGTTCAAATTATCGTGTCGAAAATGAACCATTATAGGTTCACCTTTCGTGTCCAAAATGAACCATTATAACCGATAATGGAAATCCAAAAACCAAAATGGACTGAATTTCATAAGAATATTGCATGAAATGAAAAAGGATTTTCAAGCGATTAAATGGAAATAAACGAACTATATAAGTTCAGCTTCTTCAATCAGAGTGAAGTTCAAAATAAGGCAATAACGCCCCAACTGGCAGTCAGCTTTTCCTTTTTAAATCAAAAGTTACTACTAAAGTATTTATGGCACGAAAGAGCTTATGAAGAAAGACTAGGAAAGCTAAAATCAGGCAAATTAACTTAGTGAATACAGTCTTTACTAGTTATACCACTTTGATGTCACAAAATATTTGCTGTCCTAAGTTGGAACCTCAACAATTCCTTGGCTAAAACTGTACAAAATTTCTTCGGCAACACGAATACAGTCTTCACTGGTTATACCACTTTGATATTACAAAATATTTATTGTCTTCAGCTGAAACCTCAAAAATTTCTTGGCTTAAACTATATTTTTTGGGCAACACGAATAAAAGTGGTTTGGAATCTAAAATTTTGGACAGTAGACTAGCAAAGAACCAATTCCAAATGCTTCAATTGTAGCTTATAAGGTGTTTTGAAATGATTGAACCATCTCGTAGCATTTAGAAGGATGTAAGTTTTACTAGTAAATCAAAGGCAGTTTTGACAATCAATGAAAGGGTTTTTGAAATTAAAAATGAAATTACAAAATTGAAATTATGCAAAAACTGACGTAAATACCTACAGCAATAACAAATATTGATATCATATCATCATGATTAGTCTGTACTTTAAATACTGGCCTATAATGCCTAGTAATGCAGAAACTGTTTGAGAACACTGTAATAAGCCAGGTATTTTAAAAGTATACAACAAATTGAAAAAACCAAAGAACAATGGTACTAATAAAGCTACAGTCAAACAGAGTAAGCTGTCTGATGTCGCCAGTGCAATGTTTTAGCCTCTTTTGGACCTTAATTTTCTTCATGTTGCATCCAGTTATCCCAGTATATCTTTTTCTTCTTCTTCTCGATAGATTTGTACCAATGTTAGACAGCAACCTTAATGAATTTTGTGGTAACCTCATAGAAAATCGTCTCACAACACAACACAACACTCTTTCCAATATTCATCCGGTAGAAGTATTAAGACCTTCAAGACATTAAGCATGCATTGGCCAGTTTAAAAATCCAAAAGGAAAACGCATCTGTAATTTGATGAGCCTATAAATACTGGACGATGAAAACAGTCAAATCGAAGTTGGTTCTGCTACAAAGATTCGTAATTAGGCCTGATTATTTTCTTGTCCTCGGTTTCAAAACATGACCGTTTATTCAACTTGGCTTGTTTAGCCTAGTTCAAAGTATTTCCTCAACTCAATTTTCTAAATTTTTCTCGTGAAAATATTCTGAAATATCTAGTCAAGACCGAATTCTTTATGTAATTTCAGCACTATACCATTAGTGTCCTTGTACTAAGCATATCGTAACTTCTCCATAATAAATCTTCTTTTCAGTTTTCAAAAAAATCTTTAACAAAGTACGTTTCCTGCTAAAGAAACTCTTGCATACCTCAATCTGGTCTACCAGACTTCAGCCAAAAATAAGTCTATTTCATGTCTCATCTAACCAGTTGTCGATTCTTTGTGGTACCATTCAAGCTCTGATCTAGATTTTTGATTGCATTTTGATAAAACTCAAAGAATTAAAGGCCACTACTAGAGTTTTCATGGATACAAAACCTAGGCTGAACCAATTTCTTGATGATTTGCACCAATGACAAGGCTGGCCTCCAAGAACATCGTATGTCCTAAAATTGTACCCGATAAAAAATGCTTAATGCATTATTTCAATTAAATTTAGGAATCTAGAAATATTTTGAATGCGTTCAAAAAATTTAGTCTGGCACAAAATACGGAGCAAAATCCAAACAAAAGTGAGTGAGCTACTATTATAAGCTTAGCGAAGCATTTGGTGTTCCAAAGATCTCCAAAATATTTGGTCTACTGAAGTTTCAACGGTTTGGCTACGCATAACTGTAGGTTGAAAGTAATCATTAATCTAAATAACGCTGGTCTGACTGCCGACAATGACAGTGGATGATTGTTTCGATTTCTAAACTGCTGAACCCAATCGATGGACAGAGATGGCAGGAGACACTGGATGTTGGGTGGGCCAAACTTATGTGGGGTTTTGATTGCTATAATAGCAAGATTAAGGCATTCTTAGATTTGAAATCAAACGTCAACGGAAGCTGAGTATTGGTCAATAAATACCAAGATCGGAAATGACAACTGTTCACAGAGAGCTTAGTTTCTAAATAGAAGTCCTTAAGAATTTTATTGCTTATTCAATTATATTTACCGATTAGGTTGGCCTTTTGTAAAACTTGAAAGACATTGGTGGATTTGATTAATCCAAATTTCAAATGATTTAATCGCTGACAAAAAAGGCTGAGTACAAAGACAGGGCCCAAAATAAAACTAAAGATAGAATGCGTCAGCTACCTCAGCTTAGAATGATAAACAAAACTGCGAGGCCCCTGTACCACGACGGTTAGAGGTGACTACTTTTGATGGGGAATGCCTAAACCAGATGACAATCACTAAATACTCCTGAACAGGAAATGTTTATGCCCTGATGCTCTCGAAAAAAGTATAAATGAAAATATTTTCCAAAAAAAAGTGTTTCTCATCTAATTTACTACGGACTAAGTAAGAGCCTATATCGTCAACCTATTGAAATCAATTTGAAAAGTTTAGTGATCAAAATTCAACCATATGTTTGAAACTAAAGTGGTACCAGTTTTTCTGCTTCCTAAAAGAACTAAAAATCAACTAGATTGTCAAGCCTAAATATTATTCTTGAGCACGTCTTCAGCATTTTCCAGATCTTGTTGTTTTACCAAGCAACCCTGGTCTAATGTTTGCTGGATAATATTCAAGACTGGATTGGTGCCTAGAGTATGGTTCTTTGAGAGATACCTGGAATACGGTTCTTTGAGGCTGATTGTTGCTGCTTATCGAGCATTCAGAGGTAGAAAATCAGTCCATTAGCCACTTTAGTAACTTTAACACGAAAACCTACAATTTCAGTTGATATATTGTGCATTTAGATCCTATTGCTTGCTGCAAAATAATTGATATAAAAAAAACCATCGAAATTTAGACTGGCAGTTTAGAATTAACTTAGCATTCTGTTGTTCATACCAATAACCTAGTAAAGGCCATCAAGTTCCAATCCTTCATACAAATGAAAAAAGGCCAAAAACACCTTTTTTTCTTTAAAATTATTATTTTGACAGCCTTTGAACGATTAAGCACATTATAATCAGTAGCCAAAAAAAGTATCTCAAAGCAATACAAAGCTACTATGTTCTACATTATAATCCAGCCAAACTTTCTCCTGAAATACTAGTCAAAACTAAGTGCGATTGATTTACTATGACGGATTGAACTTCCAAGAACTAATCAATTCTATACCAACACCAACATTATCTACTTTAGTAAGACCCCATTGCTAGGAGATTCTAATAAAGCTCAAGTATCTAGTCAACCGAAATCTCTAGCTGAAAACGTTGTGCATGATATTCAGAACAATTCTAAGTTGACTATTTTCACTAATAAGGCAAATTCACCGGAAAAGTGTCATATAGTAGCTTTTAACTTAGAAAGCAATTTGACAGCGGTTATTACCTCAATAAATCCAACCATAAACTCTTCTTACTGAAGCGTAATGCACTAAGCCATTTTTTAAGGAGTCAGTTTAATATTTTTCCATGTTTTTGGTGCTTTATAATCTCTGATGAAATTTACAGGAATGAATTTGAGTTTGCGGAAACCACATCAAAACCCATTTTCTGACGAAGTTTAAAGCCTCATCCAAGCGACCGAAAACTTCCGTAAAGAAATTACCACTTCCACTTCATGCCATATATCCCTTAACATAATTTTCAAAGTTCAAACACAAGGAATTTCCCAGCAATCCCTCAAAATCTATGACAATGTCCTTTAAGGATACCACAAAATCCCATAACGACCAGTATGTTGAAATCAATGCCGTACACCCGTTAAAAACACATCCAAATATATTTTCAAAAAAGCGTAACAGTCAACTTGAAGTGACATATTCATCCAATATATATGAACAAACACAAACTTTGTCCTTATTCTTATTCAATATCCTCTTTTACAACAAACATGCTCTAACCCGAACAAAAATGCTCCTTTCATTCTTTGCAGATCTTGTGCGCTCTCTTCGCTTCCACCTTTGCCGCTCCAGGATTCCTTGGTGGTGGTGGTGGATATGGACATGGTATTGGTCTTGGACTTGGAGGAGGATTCGGAGGAGGATTTGGTGGATATGCCGTTGCAGCTCCAGCATCTGTTGCCGTTGCCGCTCCAGCCCAAGTTGCCGTTGCCGCCCCAGCACCAGTTGCTGTTGCCCAACAAGTTGCTGTCGCTCAACCTGTTGCTGTCGCTGCTCCCGCCCCAGTTGCTGTTGCTGCACCTGCTGCTGTAGCTGTCGCCGCTCCAGCTGCCACCAGCTATTCAACCTTCAGTCAAGTGAGTAGTAGAAAAGGGATAGGGATAATCAATTTTTTCGTTCGTTCCGTAATGCTTTCCCTATGAGTGTCCTTCGACCTTATGTATGGGCAAAAGCTTTGCTGAAATATGGTAATGTTGTTTGGGTTTAGGCACTTTTGTGTGCGCCTTATTTGATTTAAAGGCATTTATTTTGGGGTTTGAGATGATAATTACGTAAAAAGGATATGTGTTTATGTTTTTCAATGGTGACGGTATGTTATTAAATTTAATGACAAATCCAGCAGACCTGAATGTGAATTGGAATAGACTTTCTGTGTTGATTTATGTCTCTTTCAAATATCATTAACGTAATTATTTTTCTCACTTGCAACTGACAGTGAATGGAAGAAATTCGTTGGGAATGATAAATACGTATGCCAGAGGACATTGAGAAGTAATGAAAGACTTTGTTTGGTATACACGCGTTAGGACTGAATTTATAAGATTAGAAAGGATAATGACCTTATTTTTAATTCAGCATAGATCTTTTACAATTCTTTACAAACTAACTACTCATCACCATATATTCTTTGCTTCATCCTAGGTCCACGTATCCCACCCAGCTCCAGTTGTTAAATACGCTGCTGCCGCTCCAGCTGTTGCCGTTGCTGCTCCATCAGTTGTCAAATACGCCGCCGCTGCCCCAGCTGTATCATATGCCGCTGCCCCAGCTGTATCATATGCCGCTGCCCCAGCCGTATCATATGCCGCTGCACCAGCTGTATCTTATGCCGCTGCACCAGCTGTGTCTTACGCCGCCGCACCAGCTGTGTCTTATGCAGCACCATCTGTTGTCAAATACGCTGCTGCTGCCCCATCTTTCTCCGTAGCTGCTGCCCCATCTTTCTCCGTAGCTGCTGCTCCATCTTTCTCCGTAGCTGCTGCCCCATCGTTCGTTAAATATGCTGCAGCTGCTCCATCTTTCGCCGTAGCTGCCCAACCATCGTTCGCTATTTCCGCTCAACCAGCTATTGTCAAGTCATATGCTGCTGCCCCAGCTTACAGCGTTGGTTACGGATATGGTGGCTATGGACACCATAAGTAAATAGATACAATACAAAAATCCAGGATACGATTTAATGCATTATATAGATTGATGTGATACACCACCAGCAAGGACAAAAAAATAAGAAAATCAAATAGAGCGATTAGGATGATTTGAAGTTCACCAATCTAATATATCTAATTGATAATATGATTTTTTTAATTAAATAATTTAATTTATTTTATTCAGAAGTAATATGACATTTAACGAAAAATGACAAACATATAATATATTCGTACTCATTATATTTATTCATTTTATCGATTTTCTTGTAATTATTGCATGAGATACTTTAAATAAATGAGTTCGTTGTGAATGCCAAAATATTGAGTTTTCTGTTTTAGGTAATTTTAAGACATTTCGACAATAGGCTTACAAAACCTCAATTTACCTCTACTACAGTTTTACTTTTCATGCATAAGTGTAAATCCGATCATTTCCCTTATAAGCAAATTGTCAAACTTTATGTTGACATATACCTTAATAATTGGGGCTTTCAATAAGAAGCGCCATGGTAAAACTAAAGGAAATCACTTTTTTTTTGTCAAAAATGATCTGGAAGCTACATCATATTTTTTCTAAATTCATCCTTATATTTCCAAATTCATCAAAACATTAGATATATCGATACCTCAATATCACTTTGGCATCCCCTTCCATATTTCAACTCCAACTCAGCATTTCTGTCCTCGATCTCATTATCTATTTACGTTAAACCCAATTCAAATGCTATTAAATGTAATACAATGTAAATACTTTTCCAAAAAATCACCATATTGTGCTGAAATGTATTCCGTACCCATGCGCACGCTCCACGTGTCAGCAAAATTGTCAACACTTCGTAAGCAAAGTGATCGTTTTCAACCGCCAGTGTTCATGCAAATATGCATACACAGCAAATCGCATCTGAAGCGGAGTACCTACTGGGGTGTGGAGATCAGTGAAATTATCCACATGCTATGCAGTGCGGATTGGTGTGATGATGCATTTAAGGTGTGGTGAAGAACGTTGGGACGGCCTGATTGAAGAAGAGAGCCTGGTACTACCCGAGAACTCAAAAACGGACAGTTCTAGCACAGAACCAGAGCACCACGAATTGGAAACGCGTCAGCCCCCCGCATTATCTCAACGCTGAGCAGGACATCGCACGCTAGAATCTGGTATGGTATCAGAACTCAAGAACGGACAGCTCTAGGCTGAACTAGGGCAACTCACCCGTAGATGTGCTATCCTCTACGACGGAAAAACTTTGCCAACAAGTGATTTAGTGTTTTTTTTTTTTTTGTTAAGGTTCTTGGCTGCTTTGATGTTAGTTCTATTTGGCAATTTATCATAAAAAGACTGACGTCGCAGTAACGTTTGGTGAATGGACCAAACAGGAGATTGCCATTGATCCACAATGTCATTTGAAAGTTTCTGTTTACTGATGAAGCACCCTTTTGGTCAAATAGCTTCGTTTACAAACAGAACTACAGTATTTGAAGTGATGGTAATCCACAAACAGTTGTCGAGGCACTTTATGACATCCCGTTTGGTGCACTTTTTTGGCCGATGGGATAATTGGTTCATATGTCTTCAAAAAAAAAAATTACAATGTTACAGTCAACGGTGAGCAGCACGGAGACATGATTACTAACTTTTTGCTCCCTCATAAAACGGTCCAGTTAACTGGCCATCGTGGAGGAGCACCAGATTACGCCACATACGTACCAGCCGTGGCGACCACATGTCTAAAATCATCTTTAAGTATAACGAAAAATATCTTTCAAAGAAAGCCAGTGTCATGGTTATTGGAAACAATTTCCTTCCTTCCACCTTTGAAAAACTAACCCTTTAACTGCAGCTACATTGACCAGAAGTAGGCATATTAGCTTATCATGAAGCAGACCCCATTGGATTTATCTAGTATTCAAGTCGCTTCCTTAAAAAATTTGGCCTTGTATATTCGAAAAAGTGTTTTACAATGCACTGAATCTGGCTGAAAGAAATGAAATCGGGTAGTCTTGCAGTAGTTGTACTCTTCAAGATGTAATTCCTGAACACCAAACCCATACAAAACCATCCTGCTTTCATTTTGACCAAATTTAGAATTTTTTCGACACTATAATCAGTCATGACGATGACTATACATTGAATCGAAAAACATAAGGTGGTTCAACTTGAGAGAGACAAACTGAAACCACCAAACCGTGGAAAGAAACCATAGGAATACTCCAGTCGATAAATTTTTCAGCTGCAGAAATAATATATTTGATGAATCGTTAGCCACTCTGTTAAGAGTGTCATTGCCTTTTGATTTCAACACAAGTAGATACTTTTTGACAAAGTACTGCTACCTTTCCTACTTTCTGGAAAAGTGCTAATATCGTTCTAAGCCTTAAAAGCGGTGATCTTTCTAGTGTGCCCGATTATCGTCCTATTTCGTTGATTCCTTTTAACCCTAAATTACTTAAGCAACTCGTTGCTTGAGCAGTTTGTGGGGACACGAAAGCTGAATTTTTGTTGTTGACTGAGCAACACCATGAAAAACATTTTGCACCATGATATCCTGATGAAACTAGTGCTGCGACCATCTAGGTTTCCAAGGAGACGGCTGCGGACGGGAGGATAATTTCGCGTGACTTTGGTGCTCAGAAATTACCTTCTTTAGTCTGTACCTAACGCTGAACGAACCGATACCATCTTTCCCAGCCTAGTTTAATGCTTTTTTTGTGGTTGGGAAGTGAATGTCATTTACGCACTGATTGTGGGCCTCCCGTGCTCGCAAGCAATTGCACTAACTAATAAACACCTCCCTTGTCTATTCAGGCATAATTTCAGATCCGAAATAAGGCGCGCAGTCCACCTTCTCTTCGTACAATTCACCAGAGATTGCTTCTTGTCGTTGAGTGAGCGCTGTCTCTCCTCAGCTTTCGGCATACTTCCTTACTGAGAGCGTCACCCCATGTTTCTATGGAGTTTAGTAACACTGAGCCTACAACACTCATCAAAAGGCATTTTTTTGATATGTTGGGTCTCCTTACGTTGGCTATAAGTCGACTCAGAGCCAACCCTCCAGAAGCAACCTTCTTAGCCGTTGCCCTGATTCGCTCGGAGAAACTCATCTTCGAGTTGATCAGTAGCCCCAGGTACCTACACCGTTGGCTTCAATTCGATTAGTATGTCTCCAACCCTGATCATCCTTACTCTAAGGATTCTCTTGACAAAATGGCCGCTTATGTTGTCTCCAGTGCTAAACTGAACCCGCAAGTCTCTCACTCGGCGCATTAGTATATCGAGCCTAAGCTGCGCTTCTTCAACGGTGCGTCCAGTGACCAGAGCCGCAGCATGATCCACTTAACCGATCAAGCACGACTCATTTGGCATCTTCAGTCTCAGTAGCCCGTCGTAAGACACGTTCCAAAGGTATGTACATAGGGTAGATCCCTGGGCAACACCTGATATAACTTTCATCCTTCATTGGCCCTGTGTCATGTCATAAAGCAAGCCTCGGTCCTTCAAGTCCCTCAGGAGCCGGGTTAAATATTCTGGAGCCTGAAAAGGGTTTTCCAACTTATCCAGAATATCGGCCCATCTAACGGAGTTGAAGGCGTTCCTAATGCCGAGTGTCACCAACAGACGATCCATCGCTTGGTGTGGCTATATCAGTCTGCCTTTTGTAGCATGCTCACTACCCATACAATCGCATCAATGGTGAAACGTCCTACTCTAAAGCCATACTGCCGAGGAGATAGGGCCCCAGCAGCACGAATCCCTTGATTAGTTTCTCTAGCACTTTCCCAGCCATATCTAGCATGCATAACGGGCGATATGCAGACGGTGACCGGGATTTCTCTCCCCTTACTGATCAGCACGAGCAAGGCTACTTTCCATCGTTCCGGGATAGAACCATCCCGTAGGCAAGCGTTGAAAGTGCTGAGCAACAAATCAGGACAACGCGAGAGACAAGTTGCAACACCTCAGTTGGAATAGAATCTGGACCTTTCTTTCAGTGAAAGGACTGCCTCTTCCGATTTTGGCTGTGTGAACAGTGGACTCTCGATTGATCTTTAACCCTTAATAACGTTGGCATGAACGGTATGGGTGAAGAACAGTACATTGCACTATCTCGTCCATGTTTTCCCAATCTTGTATCCAGCGTGTCTATAGGGCATCAATCTTCCGCGTAAATAGCTTGTAACCAAGTTCCCACGGATCCTTGATCACATTGTCCTCTGAGTCTTACCAACAGTGAGGCTTGCTGTTGTTAATCAATTTGCAAAGGCATTTCCTAGTGGACTTATATACTGTTACCTAATTGCATGCCCCGTCCCGGTTCCGCGCCCATTGAGCATTACACCGAAGCTAGTGATACTCCCTTTACTTTTCAGTGATTTCAGTCGTCCACCATTACACTAAAGGTTTGCCGTGCTGAGGCTTTTGACGGGGCACAGAAGCATTTTAACCAGTCATGAAAATGCGCATAGTTGAGTTCATCACGTCTTGAGCTACCAGTTCTTCCATCCCCTGCGGATCTCCCTGCAGGGGAGCACTTTGACGAATCTCTTGACGTCCATCCTTCCGATGTTCCACCCAATTGTAGCAAGTCGGGAGTACAGGCATTGCGAGAAAACATCACTGATTTCAACCAGAATGCACTGATGATCAATGGCTCTCCAATTAAGCATCCTCCGGACTAAGGACTGCGAGGCGGATGTCACGTCCGGTATGGTTCATTCGCAGCCAATACGTCGGAAAGTCGGCATACTTCCGGTGTATAGATGACAAGCGCCATCCTGGCCGCTATTTGCAGGATTCGTTTTCGCCGCGACTTTGTTTGAGACATGGCCCGTTCGATTGCCTTAGGGTGAAAGTCTCCCGCATAGAGGACATTGCCATCTTCATTCGAGATAGCACCCTCCATAGCTTGGCTTAGAAAGATAATATCGATTCGTTCAAGGTTAGGTATACTCTAAAGAAGGTGATCCCTGAGTACCAAACCCACAGCCCTCCTCCTGGAAATCACTGCCCTAAGCCCAGATGCTGGCAGTACCAGTTTCATCAGGATACCATGTTGTAGAACTTTTATCATTGTGTTGCTCACTCAGCAGCAACAAGTCAGCTACCTCCCTCGCAAACTGCTGAAGCAGGTTTTGGGCAGTTGAATTGCAGTGTAGGTTTAGTTGCAGAATGCAGGTCATCGAAATTTAGATTTAGCCTTGGCTAGAGCTTTTTAGAAACCCGATACTTTCATGGTCCCGAAGCTTATCGAAGATCGGGACCTGGATCAGCATCCTTGCAAAGAATACTGTGTGCCTCCTTCGTACACTCTTTTCTTTTATGTCCCATTTCATCGCATTTGTAACAGAGGGAACTCTTATCAGGTCCTTTGCATACTTGTGCGATATAACCATAGCCAAGATATGTGAAACATTGAAAAAGCGCTGCTCTTCGCCATATCCTGCAGATAACTCACCATATTTTTACGTTGTCTTTATTCAAAAATTGTTCGGCGTTTTTTTCTGTCAAGTCAATGATGGCCATGCATTTTCTGGTGGTAGCCTCGCTTTGGTTCTACCCATGATAGGGGGCTCCCTTTTTTGGCCTCTTCTACCGCAGCCAGGTCCGTGACGTAGTCAATGTATCTTATTTCAACCATTGCCATCGGCTGAAGTGAGGCTATAGTTGCACTTTTGCCGAAGACTTGCTATACTGCATCACAAAATGCTTCTTTATTGTCGGCCTCTACTCTGAATTCAACAAATCTCTACTGCTTAAATGGTAGTGTTGATGTCTTCGAATCTTACATGTCCCCTGATATTGAGCAGCACTTTGGCGTAAGATCGGCCATCTTGGGGTTTAATGTGAAGTGCCTGCAGCCGGGGTCTTCATTGGGGCTTCTTTCTCTCCTTTTTCGCATCAGGTCTTTTTTCTATTTGGGCATCCGTGTGAACTTTATTTTCTGGGATTTTTGGAGGAGTTTCTTTACGGCTTTCTTTGCTTCCTCCTCAACGCTGTCTTGGAGCCCTGATTTGGCATCCCACGCCCATCAAGTTGCTCTTCCTACCTCCTTCCATCCGGAACTACCACAATTGGGCTAGACGCTACTCTTTTATTGATGTTTAATAGCGGAGCTATCTGCGCGTGCCTTTAGGCTTAGTCCTCAGCGTTCCCCCTTTGCTTTCAGCTCTTCTTCGACCTAATGGTCTCTACTTTAGCCAGCTCTTCTAGTAATGTCCCATGTAATATTGGAGCTTCTCTAGTTGAAGAAATTCAATCTTTACTCCTTTGCTGATTTTTGGCGAGTCGCAAGCAGATTTCATTCTTTTAAAACATCTCCCACTTTTCGGATTAGCCTTTTTTCTCTATGTCGCTATTGTACTTTGTGACCACCTTTCTTGGGAGAGTTTATCAGTTTCGTTTCCGAGTACAGTACTTCTGCCACATTTTTCCTGGTTCCAATGAAATCAAACAACAGCACTTTAATAATCTGGTCACTCCTTTCTTTTCCTGTCGTTATCTCTTTGTGGACTTGAAGATAGTCTTCAAGATAGTTCGTTACTATGTCGGGATTTACGCTCTCGCTACAGTCACTTCGGTAGCGATTGCAGCAGCGAACGTCAAATTCTCGATGTACTTGATATTTTTCCCTACCGCTTGCACATTTGGCGCGTTCCGCAGAGTGTCCCACTCTTTTTTAGGACGCTCTTGCATTTGAATCATTTTTGGCTACACACGATCACTGCACCATTAACGAATGAGTGTCCCCTCGATGCTACTGTGCAAAGCAAACAGGTCCAAACCATAATGCTTGTCAGTCCAAAGCATCCATCTCAGTTCGTCGTCCAAAGCGTAGTCCAGATTCAGTCAGGGTCGTTACCTGTCATCCCAGGAGGGAAGCTCACGGTGTCCCCCATATCCTCGGGTCCCATATCCTCGGGTCCATGTGGGTAGCACTCCTAAAGAATGCTAGCCTTCAAGAGTACTTCAGTCGACTAGCTTACCCCCTGCGGGAATTTCCTCGATTACGTGGCGGTAGCACACCCTATAGAATGCCAGCCTCCAAGAGTATTCATGTCGGATGGCGTTTCCTCTGCAAAGTGAATAGCTGAATGCTTTGGAGCGCCCTGTCCCGAATGCAGGTGAAAAAGTGTGCGTTTGGAAAGACTTTAGCGCTAAAGCAATCGAATAGGGCATGCCTCAAATAGATCTGCAAGGAAAAAGAATCCTGGGAATAGTCACAAGGATGCTGCCCGTTGTACTTGAAACCGAAAATATGCCAACTTTCCATCGTATTGGCTTTGAAGGAACCATACTGGATGTGACATTCACCTCAAGATACATAGGAGGGAGGAAACGCAATTGGATAACTTGAGAGGCGAGTGATCGTCAGTGCATTCTGCTTGAGATCCATTATCTTGCTTCCCAACGTTCATATTCTCGACCTTCTACGATTGATTGGAACATGGGAAGAGCAGACGTGGAGAGTTTCATCTAAGTGCTCACTGCAGGTGCTCCGCTGTAAAGTGATTCACAGGAGACAAAAGAACTTACAGCTCAAGACGAGATGAAGTGTAGCGCTTCTACGCCTCATCGAAAACCCTTGCACGATAAGCCTCCAGGTTTATGGTGAGGACTGAAATCACTGTTAGGCGAGGAGAGTGCCACAAGCTTCGCCATAAGTCTCAACGGGCATGCAACCGTGATGGGACATGCAGCCAGGTAGCAGCGTAAGTCAGCCAGAAAAAACCTTCGCACGAAAAAAAACAGTAGCAAGGCACAGCACTTTCAAGATATAGTGGGAAATGTGAACAAGGATCCGTGTGGCCTTGGCTACAAGCTAGTTATGCGGAAGCTTGGTGCCCTATGGACGCCTTGCGTTCATGAAGGTGTAAAGATAGTCATGATGGTTCGGGCACTTTTCCCCACCTAGGCAGGTTTTAGGTCCAGATGGCGTTCCAGCCAGCATTTATCTATCACCATTGTGCCGACTTGCTGCTCAGCACATTCAATGCTTGTCTAAAAGACGGCATTTTCTCGGTACGATGTGTTAGGGACTCGTCACCATGCTCTATCTGAAAGCAAAACTTTCACATGTAACAACACACCGCGTGACTAAACAAAATATCAAACATTACGCATAAAACCACACCAAACCACTCGACTGAGTAAAATCATATTTAGCAGAAAACACATATAAGTACAGGGTGCGTACGGTATTTGAGGACGACTTGAGAGTAGAATTAATTAGCTTGTATTTTTAATAAAATTTAATGATATTTCAGGAATTTTTTATACAACATTAAATTAATATATGGCTATAAAGTTATTCAATCAAATCGCCATTAGCAACAATAACCTCTTCGATCCAAGTCCGGAAACGATTACATGCCTGAATCAAATGCTCCTTGTTCATATTGGCCATAATGGCATTAACAGCAGTCTTCAGCAAAGAAGTTGTATTATGAGGACGCTGATTTGTCTCACGCTCAACTACGCCCCATACGTAATAATCCAAAGGATTAAGGTCTGGGGAGCTAGGTGGCCATGCAATCTTGTGTCACCATCGCTTTATGTCAAGGAGCAGAGTCTTGTTGAAAAATGTATGGTCTGCCTCCACTAACATAGTCTATCCAGGGTTTCCCTACCGTCTCCAAAACCTCGATGTATGCAGCAGAGTTCACTCGAAGTCTTTGAGTGAAAAAGTGTGGTGGCATAACATGTCCTTCGTTGCTGACAACACCTAAAACCATAACAGTTGCTGGAAATTTTGTGTGCATAACAAAAGGAATCTCCGTAGGATCTGAACATAGCCATCTATCATTTCTGCGATTGGTCTTTTGATCTTGGTGAAAATTTTTTTCGTCGGAAAAAAACCATAACATTTTCGGCTCCTCAGGATTGATTCTGAAGGGTCTCCGTCTATGATCGCTTGCACTTGCTCTAAAAATTCTGCAGATTGGATAGTGTCAGAACGTTGTTCGAGCTTTTTGCGTTTTGCAACCGATTCTGTATCGCCTCCTGATGCTTCTAATTCACGGCGAACCTTATGCACGAATGAACGGGCGCAATTAAGAAAATTAGAGATCTCTAAATCTGTATGGTTCGCACATATAGCGACGATGACAGCATGTCTCTTCATTTCTTGAGTGATGTTGTAGTCCACCATTTCTTATCTGAAAAGGAAAAAAAAAAATAAAACAAAAAAAATTGCAAAGTTATCGTCACATTTATGCATGTCCTCAAATACCTTACGCACCGTGTATATATGATATATACCGCGTAAACTAAACAAAACATCAAATATTACGCATAAAAACCAAAACAAACCACTTGACTAAGAAAAATGATATCTAGCAGAAAGCGTCCACCAACCCGACATACAAAAAAAAACAAAAAATGAAACAAATTAATACGCACCGCATGAAAATGACATACGAAACATACAAGCGTGCATTATCAACATGTGTCGTCACGAGTTAAAAATAAACAATGCGAATAAAATGGAATCTCCCGATCGAGTTTCATAACAACAGTTGTTGGGATCCCCGGTCGTAGGGCCGAGGTGGGGTGAGGAAAGTAATGTAAATCTATATTATGCAGAAAAGTGGTATTGGACGTGCGATGGTTGAACTTATGGAATTGGGTTTTTGTTTAGCATGCGGATTCCACAACAATTTCTTGTATGAAATTGGGATTTCGGTCAGCGAGGTTGGCAAACCATGTGGAATAATTGGATTGAGGCCCTCGCAGCGTCGGGTTTTTTACCCATTAAAAGCAATCTTTCGTGATAGAGGACAGTTCAGTATTTTTTGCGAGTCTCATGTACACGTTGGTATCAGTAGGCATTGAGAGGAGGACACAGTTCAGTCATTTCCAGTATTTTTCTACGTGTTGCTGCTATTTTCTACGAGTCTTATATACGCGTCGGTATCACTAGGCATTGAGCCGAGATCACAGTTCAGTCACTTCCAGTATTTTTTACGTGTTGCTGTTATTTTCTACGAGTTTTAAATACGCGTCGGTGTCACTAGGTATCGAGCCAAGGACACAGTTCAGTCATTTGCAGTATTTTTCTACGTATTGCTGCTATTTTACTACGAGTCTTTTATACGCGTCGGTGTCACTCACTAGGCGTTGAGCCGAGGACACAGTGATAAGTTAGTTTCGGCGTGATCCTGCGTTGCAGATTTTTCTGCGCACCGGTACCACTAGGCATTGAGCCGAGAACACGTACTCGCTTCCAAAGTCTGAGGTTGTACGCACAACTCTGGAGCCACCGAAATCCACACCAACGGCTCCACGCCCAGCACGGACGATGGTGAGAACCCCTTAATTGTACAGGGTTCAAGGCCAGGTAAAAAATAGGCTAATTTAAGTGTTAGCCACTTTACCACCAAGCGCACAGCTACCCCGTCGTGCAGGGCACCCTCCCCTCAAAAAGCATTCCATGACGCGGCCACCAGTGGAGTTAGCACGCCACCCACCACCTTCTCGTCCCGCCATTTTGAGCCTGGAACAGGCACTGGCCAGCGACCCTCACGCCGGTGCCCAACTTACCACAATCGAGGAGTACAGGGCCAGGCAGGAGAAGGCCTTGACCAAAGCAGTCACATCTAGCGAGGTTCCCTCCAAACGCATCAGGGGACGTAAGCGAGCCCTCGCTCGAGAAAAGCTAGGGTATCTCCACCAGCTAGCACGCTTGACATTGACCGAGGACGAGCGCAGCCGTTTTAGGGAAGAGGCCCAAGTAATTGAACGGCAGTTCAGGTGGGAGGTCAAGGTATAGGCTCTCCTGACGGGCTGGAAAAGGAATACGGCAACTGGCATTGAGAATATACGAGTGGAAACATAATTGTAATAAGATTGTGAAATCGTTTAATACCTTGTGAAATACATGGTAGAATCTTTGTGTACAGTTGTGTTTCATTCCGAGAAGTGAAGGTTAAAGGACTTGGTTGTGTAGGGTGAAGTGGAGACTAGTGTACAACTGGAAGAGCCCAGGGGTACGCCGGAAATAGGTTATAACAGATGGAAAGTGGTGAAGCTCTTCCTAATCAGAAAGAGCCTCATCGTAAGTAGGAAAATTAAAAAAAAAATAACTCTCTCACCTCTAAGCATGGTGGTCGCCATCACCGGAGTGTATCTAAGAGTGATGGCCTGATGAGAGTTAGTACACACGTCGAAACCACCTTCTACGAACATTTTTCAAAAAAATTATTAAAAAAATATGCAACTCATTCATGTAGCTACAAAGAATTCCATAAATAATTTAAAAAGCTATCAGAGCAATCCGAAAAACGAGATCGTTATCCGCACGACGTAATGAAAGCTCACTATAGAGCAAACATTATCGTACAGATTTACATTAAATTGATGTGAAAAGGGTGAAATGATCCATTTAAATTTTAGCTAAGAATGTAAATTTTAATTGAAGTTAAATTCAAATTTGGACTCGGCGAAACCTTTATAACGCAGCTCATCCACGAATTTCATTGCTGCGATGCAGTGCATGGATGAAGGGCTCGTCAACTGCCGTTGAGACATGTCCCGTACGGTTGCTGTTCGCAACAAGTAAGTAGTTCTGCTTGGGCGGATCGAGAAGTCTGCGTTTGATCACCACGCATTGCGCACATCAGGAGAACCGCGATCCATTGAAACTAGAATTCGATATGTCTTTGCTCAGACATTTTAATCTCTGCTTCAAATTTCTGCATAAAGTAATAGAAAATTATCGTGCACGTCGTTTCTGCCACCTGGCCAATAGCTCGCCGGGAATTTCAACTCAAGGTGAGTTTCAAAGCCACAAGTTAAACGTCGAAGATCCTGTCACATTGGAATATATAACCACATTCATCGCTGGCCTTAAACAAAACACACACACAGATTAATGGACGACGTCCATTCGGCATATTGTGTTTGATTGGTGGATTTGATTATGATGGAACACCTTATCTAATTAGCCAAAACTGTGCGTGAAAATCCCAAAAAAAAATATTACAAACCAGAAGAAGTGAAGACGGAAGAAGGTGCTGTTGAATTAGCAAATAAAGTTTTGCTTGAAGTTGCCCAATCAGGACAGAAAAATTTGGAACTAGCTGTGATGAAACGAAATCAACCAGCTTTGGTAATAAGTCTTTGGACGAATTAGGGCTGAACGGATCTTACGCAGATGACGACTAAGTACAAAAATGTGGCGACGTGATTCGAACTATAAGTGGAAAATTTGCATTCATATGTGCCTCATGCAATTGCTAGTATTTAGATTCTCAACTTTTTGATGATCATTTTCACGATGGGTTTTGTGGAAACGAAGTAGACGTGCTGTAAGATAAGTCTTAGGAGAGAAAAATGTATTTATTTGTAAAGCCTATTGAAACTACATACATAAATTTTATCATCGCTGTTCTCTTAGTTGTCCCGTGGAGTAATTCTTTTTCGGTATTTGTGAGACGAAAATCAAAATTTTAAGACATCCGAATTTTCGTAAACCCAAATTAGCCACTGTAGTGTTAATCGAATTTCAGCCAAATGTTGCATCGCCCACACCATCACTTCATGTTCAAAAAGAACATTTTTGTATGAACAAAAAAAATTTTATGAAAACATATTTTTTTGTGTAATTGTAAAAATCACGAGGAGATTTTTCTAGCTTCGCGCAAACTTTGATTTGAAGTCTTAAACTAAAATTTCCTTTCTGATATTTCGCTTTGATGTTTACTTGTTTTAGACTGAAAAATTTTGTTTTGTTTTAAGGCAAAATTTAAAAGCAAAAAAATTAAATAAAAAAATGAATTACCAAACTATAAATAAGGTCTTTCCATTTGCTCTTGTGAACCTGACCGGGTATGCGACCCGCCACGTTGGCTGGCTCCTCCACTATTATGAGCTAGTAATCGGATGAGCTCATCCCTTTTTAAGACATTTCAGGTGCTCTCGCAGGATAGGGAGGCCTTCCGCTCACATTCCCATTTATGGTATAGTATTATGTGGTTTTTCATTTGAGAGATAAGTTTGTTGCGAGTTCCGGCGTACCGACTTTCTCCCATTCGCAACTTCAAATTGCCGCCGTCACTTTTCCAGCTTCTTTTGGGCACTCCTACCTTTTCTTCTCTAAATTTATTTATCTTATTAACATTTTCCCATTTTCCCTTTAATTTTTACTTCCCCATCATCACAATCCTACCCTTTTCCCTTATTTCCAACTACAAAAAAAAAATACATACTAATAATTTCAAATTTCCCACGAACAACATTCCACTCATTAATTCCCACTAACAAATTTTATTTTTTATACTAACAAAAATAAGTTCACATTCCCCTACTAACAAAATTCAATCTCATGCCCAAATGCATCGTTGAAGTTGCTTATGAGATGAATGGGAGATCGACAATCCATGGCACCATTAGCTGCGTCGTGAGTTCTCGATCGAGAGTCTGCTGGAACCCTGAGTTCAAGTTCCCCCTGGCGCAGGGAAGCACTCTTTTTGGGGTATCGGCAAAACCAATAGCTTCCGTAATGTATATGTGACACTTTGCATTCAATCAAGCGCTTCTTGGATTGTGCAAATTGACATATGTAAAACAATGGATACTATTGAGTTTGTCGATATGGAACAAAAGATGTGTGGGTAGCGGAATCAAAGTGTAATGAACTTTGATTACGTTACCCAGATGCGGCAGCGGTAATTTGAAAATAATTTGGATTGTGGGATCGGATTGGATGAAGGTGAAATGTGGAATGAAGTGGAGGATTGTGGCAGTTAGGATTTGACTGGAAGAGAAAAAGCAATTGAGTTTGGCGGTGCGGAATGATTAATTCGCGAAAAGATTCAGTATTTGGCTGGAAAAGATAAGGGTGTGCGCGGTAAAATTGATTTTTGGAGGTGTTAAAATTGGAAAAAAATGGCAGTTGGTATTTGACTGGGAGTGAGGATTGGACTTAAAAAAGAGTAATTGCTTTGAGTGAAAGTGAAGTGAATTTTTGGATTTGAGAATTTCAGCAGAAGGACATTGAACTAATTTTTCAATGTGGGAATTGAGGAATAAGTATTGAAGGGTGTTAATTTTTAAGTTACAAAAAATACAGAGATCAGAATTTGAAGTGTACGGGATTAATTTTTTGTGACGGAAGAAGAAATAGAATAACTTAATTGCCAAGTTGAGTGGCGAAAGTTTTGGTGTGAGGCAGGGCAAAAGAAATTACATTCGTTGTGGAATAACTTATGATCCATGTGAAAATACTAGTGAGAGAGAAGAATTTTTGGTTTTTGGCCTCCGGGATTAAAGTTGGTGCAAGTTTGAAGTCGAACTAGTTGAAATAAAATTAAGTGCCGAGATTGATTCTTTCTCAAAAAACAAAAAAAAACAGAAAAAGCAAGAAAAAAACTGTTTTGTTGGATTTCGAAGAGGGCCAGGTGCCAGAATTAAAGTTTTCAATTCTGCAATTCAGCCAGAACGACGGGTCGGGGAGAGCGATAAGGGGCCGTTGCGTGCTCCGTAATTTTCTAGTATTGATTGAATTTTCGAGTTAATTTAAAGTTAAATTTTCAGTGGCCCCACACTCTTTTTTTGTCATCGCCGAGGGTTCAGAGATCAATGAGGAAAAGAGTGAGTATTTATTTGGTTTATTTTCCTATTATTCTAACAACATCTCATCATAAAGCTCGTTTTTTTTTTCTTGTGTTTTCCTTTTTATAAAATATTGGAGTTGATTATTTTTTTTCTGTACGTTAAATTTTAAAGGGGTCCTTTTCTTCTTGTTTATATTGAAATAGATAATTTGCAGATTTTGTTGTGGTATAAATTTTTTTTTTTGTGAATAAAAAACGGCCATGTCACAGTAAAAGCCATATTTTTCATTTTTCAGAATGACCTCCCTTTCCCATCCTTTTTCCTTTGTGCTAGTTATTTTATGTAAGGTGGCTCAACACGAGCAGAGGGTGTCCCGGAAGACCCGCAACACGACTGAGCGCTAGCCGGCCTCAGTATGCCACTCCGGGCTACACAACCCTCTGCTAATTCTTAATATCTGCAACTGAATAAAGAAGCATTCTGTAACGCAGTAAAGAAAGTACTCGGCAAAAGCGCAACTATAGCCCCGCTCGAGCCGATGACAACGATCGAAATACGGGACATTGACTGCGTGACGGATCTGGCCGAGGTAGAAGAGGCCATCAAAAGGGAGTTCCCTAGCGTGGGAAGGATCAAAGTGAGACTGACACCAGAAAACAACAGGGGACAACGCATGGCCATAGTTGACTTGACCGAAAAGGACGCCGAACAATTTCTGAACAAGGGCAAAGTACGAATAGGGTGGGTTGTCTGTAGGATACGGCGAAGAGCAACGATTCTTCAATGTTTTAAATGCCTTGGTTATGGTCACACCACACAAGTATGCAAAGGACCCGATAGAAGTTCCCTATGTTACAAATGCGGCGAAATGGGACATAAAAGGAAAGAGTGTACGAAGGAGGCACACTGTATTCTTTGCAAGGATGCTGATCCGAAACCTGATTTAGGACACGCCTTGGGATCAGGAAATTGCCGGGTGCTCCAGGAAGCCCTAGCCAAGGCAAAACCAGAGCTACGATGACCCGCATCCTGCAGCTAAACCTACACCGCAGTTCAACCACCCAAAATCTGCTTGAGCAGTTTGCGAGGGACATGAAAGCCGAATTCTTGCTGCTGAGTGAGCAACACTATAATAAAAGTCCTGCATTATGGTATTCTGATGAAACTGGTACCACCGCCATCTGGGTCCGGAACAGTGACTTTCAAGTGGAGGGTTGTGGACGGGGGGGATGGTTTCGTGTTGGTTCGGTGCTCAGGGATCACCTTCTTTAGTGTGTACCTAACGCCTAACGAGTCGAAATCATCTTTCCAAGCCAAGCTTAATGCTTTGGAGGGCGCCGTGTGAACGCAGAGGGCAACGCTAAAACAATCGAATGGACATGCCTCAAACGGATCCGCGGGGGAAACGAATCCTGAAAATGGCGGCCAGGACGGCCCTCGTCATACTAAACTCCGGAAACACGCCGACTTTCCGCCGTATTGGCTGTGAGGGAACCATACCGGACGTGACATTTGCCTCGGAGTCCTTAGTACGAAGGATACAAAACTGGAAAGTATTAGAGGACTACTCAGCCAGCGATCACAGTGCATTTTGCTTGAGATAAGTGACGCTGTCTCACCACGTCCGTGCTCTCGGCCTTCTACAACTGGATGGAACATCGGAAGGATGGACGTTGAGAGGTTCGTCAAGGCTCTCACAGCAGGTGAGCCGCTGCAGGGAGCTTGGGAGGGACGGAAGAACTGGCAGCTCAAGACGTGGTGAACTCTACTATGAGCATCATTACGACTGCTTGCTGCACTTCTATGCCCCGTCGAAAGCCCCGGCACGGCAAGCCCCCAGTGTACTGGTGGTCTACTGAAATCGCTGAAAAGCGAAGGGAGTGTCACAAGCTTCGACGTGAGGCTCAACGGGCGCGGAACCGTGACGAGGCATGCAAGAAGGTAGCAGCACATAAGTCGGCAAGGAAATGCCTTTGCATATTGATCAACAGTAGCAAGGCTCGCTGCTGGCAAGACCTAGTAGACAACGCGAACAAGGATCCGTGGGGCCTTGGCTACAAGCTGGTCATGGGGAAACTTGGTGCCCTACGGAAGCCTTGTATACATGACGCGGAAAACATGGACGCGATAGTGTGGGGACTCTTTCCCGCCCATCCCGTCCGTGTTGATGCTGTCCATGGTGAAACAGCTGTCGAGGGCCCACTCTTCACACAGCTGGAGCTGAAGGAGGCAGTCCTCTCATTGAAAGCGAGGAAGGCTCCAGGTCCAGATGGTGTTCCAGCTGAGGTGTTGCGGCTCGTCTATCACCATTGTCCTGACTTGCTGCTCAGCACACTCAACGCTTGCCTACGAGACGGGGTTTTCCCGGTTTGATGAACGGTGAGGAGGCTCGTGCTGATCAGCAAGGGGAAGGGAAATCCCGAATCGCCGTCTGGATACCGCCCATTATGCATGCTAGACACGGCTGGGAAACTGCTAGAGAAACTCATCAAGGGAAGACTCACTGACGTGATTCGTGCTGCTGGGGACCTATCTCCTCGGCAGTACGGCTTTAGAGCAGGACGTTCTACCATTGATGCGATTGCAGAGGTGGTGAGCACGGTCCAAAAGGCAGAGGCATATAGTCGCACCAAGCGACGGATCGTCCTGTTGGTGACACTCGACGTCAGGAATGCCTTCAACTCCGCTAGATGGCTGGATATTCTGGATACGCTGGAAAACTCTTTTCAAGTTCCAAAATATCTAATGCGGCTTTTGAGGAACTACCTTAAGGACCGAAGCCTGCTCTACGACACGACACAGGGCCAACGAAGGATGGAAATTACATCGGGTGTTGTCCAGGGATCTATCCTTGGTCCGGAGCTGTGGAACGTGTCTTACGACGGGCTACTAAGACTTGAGATGCCAGATGAGTCGCGCTTGGTCGGCTATGCGGATGATGTTGCGGCGCAACGTTGAACAAGCGCAACTTAGGCTAGGTATGCTAATGTGCCGAGTGAGGGACAGGATGGCTGCTCGCGGGCTGAGTTGAACACTGGAGAAAACCGAAGTGGTTATCTTGACAAAAAAGAGAATCCCTAGAGTGAGGATGGTCAGTATTGGAGACATACAAATCGAATCGAAGCCAGCGGTGAAGGACCTGGAGCTACTGATCGACTCGAAGATGAGTTTCTCTGAGCAAATCAGGGCAACGGGTGAGAAAGCTGCTACGGGAATATTGGCTCTGAGTCGACTTATGGCCAACGTGGGGGGCCCAGTCCATCAAGAAGACGCCTCTTGATGAGTGCTGTTGGGCTACTACATGGAGCAGAGGTGTGGGGCGACGCTCTCAGCAAGGAGGTATACCGGAAACGTTTGGCACGGGTACAGAGAAGAGGAGCACTGAGAATTGCATCTTCGTATCCAGCAGTCTCCGACTCGGCCGTGAGAGTGATTACAGGCGTGATACCTATCGCCCTCCTTGCTAGGGAGCGCCGCGCTATTTACCTGCGCCGAAACGAGGATGCGAAGGAGATAGTTGTCCGCGAAGAGAGACAGCCCTCGCTTAACGATTGGCAGCATTCTTGGGTGAATTGCACGAAGGGAAGGTGGACTGCGCGCCTCATCCCGGATGTGAGACCGTGGCTAAATCGAAGGCATGCTGAGATTGACTTCTATCTGACCCAGCTTTTGAGCGGGCACGGGTGTTTTCAGTCTTACCTGCACAAGATCGGTAAGTCACGGTCTCCCGATTGTCGGTTTTGCCCAGTAGCGGAGGACAATGCCTGTCACACATTTTTTGCGTGTACAAAATGGGTCAGGCTACGAAGGGAACTGTACAGGGAAACGGGAGAGCTCACCCCGGATAATATAGTTGCAGTGATGCTCGAATCGATTGACAAATGGAACCAGGTGGCACATTATGCTCGGGCAGTCCTAAAATATAAAAGGGGCTCACAGCAGCCGGAGGCGCTATGGCTGGGGGATCGCTCTACTGGCAATTCCTCTTCCCCTCTCCCCTCCCGCTAGGAAAGGGATTCTCCAGCTCGAAGGCGCTCCACGGCGTAACAAAACGAGACCTGGCCCAAAGTAATGTGTCAAACAGTTCCAGGCTGGGTTCTCAGGTTGACAGGGGAGGTGTTTAGTGGGTAGTCTAGTCGCGCTTGGGAGTCCCACACTCTGTGCATAAATAGCATTCACCTCCCTACCACAAAAAAAAATGTCTGCAACTGCGGTGACTTCCGTGGTTGCTACAAGTTCTTGTGATCTAGGTTTGCTTGAATTTTTCATTTAAATGGAAAACATCTGGCTATGTCTACAATGGATCTTGATCCGGCTGGGAGATGCGAGGGGACACCGCTTTCACCTGGATGCCTCACTCATGTTTGGGGGCAATACGTCTCGTCGGAAAAGACGAAGTCCTCCCACCTCCCGCCTGTTTTCGCCAGGACCAGCTTGCAATTTGCTTTAGCAATTTCAACCTTTAGTAGGTTACCTCGTCCTCGACTCCGTTCGATACTTATTTGTATCAAAGCATACGTGAATGCGAAATTTTTTTGCAGTGTATCCTTGTGCTGGGGGAAAGAACCCGCCTCATGATACCTAAATGCTAACCTGCCAGCGCATTCATGCGTCCTCAAATAAGGACAATCTCGGCGAACTCCACCATCTTCTCTCGCTGAGGCAGCAGACCAAAGCTGCAGAACTTTACGGAGAGTTTATCTACCATATCCCTACATAATAACTTTATAGTTTATAGATTAATTACTATCGGAAGCTTATATTGTATCTACAATATTTTGCCTATCATATGCAAGCTGAAAAACTAGAATCCATCCACATATCGATTCCTAGTGAAGAGTAATCGGTCCCAAAATCGGAAATTTGAACTTTATAGAACAGATTATGTCCTTAACTGTTACTTGATCAAAATCTCTTTTAGATGGGACCCAACGACAAGCAAGCTCAATAGTTTGATAAAAAGAAAATCCTTTTACCAATATTTGTTCAAAAGTCATGCGAGGACATACATAAAAAAAAGTGAATAAAAAAATATATGCACTAAACTGATAACCTTGTTTCCATGGAAGCCGATTTAAAATTCACAACAAATACATTAAATACAAACTGTTCAAAAAGCAAATATATAAAATAGTTGCCCTTTAGTCAGACGGCGTTTCATGTGGCTTCTCAAAAAAGACCTGTTGAACAACTTATAACATAATTTTATTATTAAAGTCTTTTATAGAACAATTTTACAAGTATTCAATTTTTATTATCGCAAAGTCCGTAGCGCGGTCATTGCCTTAGTGCTGATTAGTTGAGAATCCCTAGAGCTCATTGCAGCTGTTTTTTTTTTAAAACCAATCATTATAAATTTTTAAAAGAACATAAAGCAAACTCCAAACAATAAAACTATAAAAAACTTAATGGCCCGAATGGCTCTCCAAATTTATACGTTATCAGTTAAACACATTTAAGGAGACAAAATACACTAGCAAATTTAAATTAATTAAGAATATTACATATTTTTTGATTCAATTGGTAAAAGGAGAAAAAAACCAACCAGCATTATTCAAAAATGACTTATACTACTAACTCAACAATGAACTTATATCCTATACCTAATATGTTACACCCTAATTCTAAATAAGTTCAATCAAAAAAAACAAAAAAAAACGTTACCTTATATTGAAACCTATATCTAATTTATAATACAAATAAACAACAACACTAGATGTAGCAATAATGAGATGAATCTAAAAAACTAAGTAACAAGAAAAAGCACAAAAACAGAAAATAAACACGAATAATTTAGACATTGTCATTCAGCCACCAATACCTAGATTGCTCCATCTCAGTTCGACCAGCCTCAACGAATCTAGCAAATGAGTATCTCCATTCGATTTGTTGGTCTCATGAACTCAAATTCGGAGGATATTTTATCTTCTTATCGGTGGCTCGTCGATATATGTGATATATGACTGGGACGCCGTCAGAATCAAAAACGTATCGATTCATGTCCAAATACACTAATGCTTCTGGAGGAATGAAGCCAGTAGCGAGGCAAGTCACAACGGAGGGTGGAACGGCTGTGAAATCCAAGGGTTTTCACTCTCAGTTACAGATCTTGCGATATGATTCCGAAAAAGTTTCAATATGAAGATATCGACTCTTGTCACTTGAGCGGTTTGATAAATTTTTCTATTCGATATATAGTGCTTCCAATCCGTCTCAGGCTTTCTGTACAAACCAGTACATGCACGAAGACATTTCCTTTCGAAAACTCTCAATCTTTCCATTGTACTAGCACTCTGGTTGTACCAGATCTGGCATCCGTATGTCAAAACTGGCCTAACCAGGGTCTTGTAACAAATAACTTTGACTTTTTGATCAATGTATCTGGAATGAAAGTGTCGCCAAAGAGCCATGACTACTTTGAGTGCTTTACTGAGCATGATTTTTACATGTTCAGTACAGTACAGATACTGATCGAGATGAACACCGAGGTATCGAACACAGGATTTATGAGGAACCCGTTGTGAACTATCCTCACCAGCCATAATGTGGAAATCCTTCTAATTACGTTTCAGGTCTTGACTGGCCCCCTGCAGCGTTGTCCGAAACAAAATTATTTCGTACTTCTGCGCATTGATTTTCATTCGCCAATTGTCGGTGTAGAGCTGTACATCATTAAACATTTTTTTAAGGTTGCTCTGAACTATTGTAGCTTTTCGGTCTGCCGTATAGATGATCAGATCATCAGCAAACGCTACCAATGATCGCGTTGGCGAGACATTAAAATCAAAGCTGTTCAATAGCTTGCGAATGAATATTGAGAAAAACAGGGGCGCAGTAACTGTTCCTTGCTGTAGATCATTCAAGACCTTGAATTCGCGCATTGTTGTCAGATTTCCATCAGTTACAACAAACGATTTCGCGTATAACATATTGCACATCATGGCGACAAGGTGTCTGGGGAACCTGTCCTGAAGAAGTTTGAAAACTAGTCCATCTAACCACACCGTATCGAAGGCTTTCTCCATATCAATGAGACATGCTCCAACACATTCTTTGTTGTTTAGTTTCCAACAAATGTCTGAGGTTACTTTCGTTGCTATATGTATGGTCGAATGCCTGGCAAGAATACCAAATTGGCAATTTGACATCAACTCATATTTCTCAATGTGGGCGTTTAATGCTCTGTTGAGTATCACTTCAAACACCTTGCTGATGTTAGGCAGCAAGCCGATTGGGCGATAGCACTTAGGGCATGAAGATTCTTTTCCTTTCTTCAAGATCGGAAATACCTTAGCCTTTTTCCACTCCTTTGGGAAACGTGAATTGCTCAACATGTTGTTGAACAATATGCAATAATTCCTAATAGCAACCTCAGGTAAATGCCGGAGAACTATATTTTGAATACCGTCAGTACCACATGATTTTTTGTTGTATATTCTGCGAAATATGAAACAAAAGTCTTCATAGCTGACAAAATAATCAATAAGATTCATGGTCGGTACGAGGTCAGATGTTAATGCTTCATCGAAATGAAGAATTGATTGGCCGTTCAGGCTTGATTTGAAGTCGGAAACCTTTGCTTCAACGACCTCCGAAAATATTTCATTCCTTCTTTCTGGGTTTCTGCAATCCATCACATATAATCCTGTTTCCATTTCTATCCGGAGTCGTACTATCAATTCCGATACCAGCCCTATCGAGAAGATTTATCTCATCACTAGCGACTTCAAGATTCGATACCTTCACTCGAGACTTCTTGCGGAATAAGCTATTCACTTTCGCGAAAACGCCATCTGGGTCCTGTCGGCTAATACCCCTCAGTTTTTCCGCCCATTGATTGCTAACGCCACTCCTGAAATATGACCGGATTAAGTTCTGGACATTCTTCAGATGTAACTTCAACAAAGCCAACGAGGGATGGTTGTAGTCCAAAAATCGTCGATAAATATTGTTGACGCGGGTGTGAAGAAGGCTTTTCAATCTTTTCAACCTTGCGATGGTTGGTGTTTCATATCCTTCCATATTGTTACGATGTTTAATCTTGGGAACAACTTTCTCAATCGCTATTATTTACAAATACACTATTTTTAATGAAGGTTGAAATAGGAAAAAAGACACCAAAACATTAAATGGCTTCTTCTCCCCTTAAACGTGCGAATTCGGCGTCTCTAACTTCGACAAATAGACATCTATTTCATCTTCAGTTAGATTTCTGTAATAAGGAACCATTGAGCAAGCGTTGCCATCATCAGAAGGAGGACATTGCTTCTGGTACTCCCGATTAAACTTCTTTTGAAACTTTCCCCAGTCTGTTTTTTTGAAATTTAATCGATGGTTTTCATGTTGAACTGGAATGAGGAAGAAATCATCCCTTTTGATGATTGATTTCCATTACGATTGCGTTATGGTCGCTATCGTAAGGAAGCACCTGCAGTTTCCGTTGAGGACTATTAAAGCTGACTTCAAGTCTTGCGTCAGCAATGCAGAGGTCCAAATATGAGTTTGTCCTAGGGTATGTTGGGAACTCCGACCCATATAGGTTGCACCTGTATCCAATTTGGTTCTCTGTTATCCATGATTTCAGGAATACACCTCTTGGATTATTGGTGGCGTTTAGCCATGATGTATGCTCGGCACTCAGGTCACCAGCAAGAATATAATAAGTATGCAGCCTGTTCAAGTCGAGTATTTCAAACAAGGAATTGAGTTCCTCCTTGAACTTGAGAACATTTTGACCAGTTGCATAGGCAGAGATAACGAAGAGGTTATCCCCACGTGGCAGTGAAATTTTGATGACGGACACTTCAAGAAATTCAAAGTTTTTGAATTCGACCTTTCCAATATTTTGGGAACAATAGGGTCTTCTTACCAATATGCCGGTGCCACCTCCCCCATCACCTATTACCCTATCGTTTCTTACGAATGCAAAATCTTTGAATTCCATGGAATGCCATGCATTGAGGTGGGTTTCAGTGAGAAGTATGATGTCAGGCTTTTGCTTAACAATAAATTCAAGGAGATAATCACGTCGATGTATAGCAATGATAGAGTTAACGTTGATCGATATGAGGCGAAGCCTATCCATGGGAATATGACTGGATGACAAGTTATTATTAGGCATTTGAAAGACCTAAACGCTGCAAAGCAAAGATGATTTTTGAATCTTTGTTGTCGATTCTCTCCGATAAAGAATTAAGTTGCTGGTAAATTTTGAGAAGCAGCTCATTATTGCCACTTACATTATTTACATTATTTCCAGCATTTTCTGCTGGTCCTCTAGCGGCGAGTGCAAATGATACTCCGGGCTTGACGAAGTTGGGAGGTATGATATTACGGTGTACTTGTGTTTGCTTTGGAGCAAATTTAACTTTTGCATCTTGATATCGGGAGCATCCTCGATATGATACTGGGTGACCAAAAACACCGCAGTTAACGCAGTATAATTTTTCTTAAGGCTCCGTCTGAGCCAATTTGCACTCACCGGGAGCATGAACGTCTTTGCATTTAACGCAACAATAGTGCATGGCACAATTGGCAGCCGAATGTCCAAATCTTTGACACCGGTAACACTGGTTGACTTCTCTTTTCTGGAGGCGTTCCCACCTCACCACTCTGTAATTTAAGCACCTTATTTGTTGAAGGGCACTTGGACTGCTCTTATTTGCAATTTGTACCAAGTAAAGTGGTAAATTCTTCCTTTCTATGGTCGACCTTCTTGTCACAAAGGTTTTGACTGAAACGAAATCAATATTTGGTGCAGCCTCCTTGAGCACCTGAAGAAGATCGACCGTATCCTCTCCGCTGTCCAAACCCTTCAACAAGGAGGTCTGATTCTTTTCACTTTTTGGGGTATAGGTGAAGTGTGGAACCACCCCAGAAATCAGCGCATCTTTGGCTGACTTGAAATCAACCAGTGGTTTCGTCCTTATAGTTAATTTTTCGGCATTAACTCTTTTGATTTCGAAATTGGCCAGTTTATTTTCGACTGCCAATAGCCGAACCATATCTTTCCCGGTTTGTCCGAACACGTTGATTGGCGGAACTTTTTCTGTCTTGTTGGAAGCTTTTTCAGAGGAACCAGCAGAACTGCGGCCTGGTTTTTTCTCCTTATTTTTGTTCTTTAAATATTGAATGAAATTAAAGTCATTATCTTGATTAAAATTACCTCCGATGCTTTCTTCGATTTCCATATCTTCGAGTGATCCCTCCAGTGCTGCAAAATAGTTTTGGCTCTCCTTGTTGCCACCAGCACTTGGAACTTCTTCTGGAATTGCTTGCTTTGTACTTTTCTTCAGCTTTGTTACCTGTTGCCATTGATTTTGTGGCTGCGTCTTTTGAGGCTTCATCCCTTTCTTGAAGAGATCCTTGAGAGACTGTATCTCTTGCCTTAGTTCATCATTTTCTTTCTGCAATTTGGCCATTTGTTGATTGTCCGCTATTATTTGCAGCTTGCACCCTCCATCTGCGGAGTTTTCTTCGTCATGTTTTCTTTTGGTGATTGTTGCCAGTTTCGTATTCGTCGTTTCCCCAGGTTGTCCCAACGGTGGGAAGCCGTCGGGCTCCTCCATACCAGAGACGAAATTTTCTTTGGTAATTTGTTTTTCGTTACCAATCGAAGTAGAAATATTCGATAGAAATTTCCTGAGTCGATTACTTCGACAATATAAGATTTTATCCGATAAAAATTAACTTCGGACTAAAAAAAAATTAATTTAATTTTTGAAAATTTTTGACAGGAGCGATTTAAAAGACGTTTATACGCAAAGACTACTACGATCCATCTTGTTCATTGCAGCTTGTCACATGTTTGATGTCGTGGTCAGCAAAAAGCTAATTATCGCCGTGGAAATGAAATTTTCGGAGTATGCATATTACACGAATTAATTTATTTGTAATTGGGGCAATGTTTTGGAATGTGCAGATTGCATATTAAGTCGGCTTAGAGGCAGTCCAGAGTACGTTGAACGTTAATCGCGCGTGGAATCTAGAATTTGTTGATGCGCGCAATTCTATGTGAATTTTCATTGAACATTCTCCCGTCCTTGAACTGTCCCAGTTCAAATGAAAATGAGTCGTCTTTGATGACCTTGCGCCTCGCAGGAATGGGTTTTATTTCCGTTCGTCTGAATTGCTTCAACGCAGTCCAGATGATCAGAATAATTGTTGTGGTTGTTAGGATGTAGCCGAGTGTTTAGTGGTGGATGTGATGATTGTTTATTCTATCAGAAGGTAGTAACTGTGGAGAATGATGCGTTGAGAGTTGCTTTACGATTTTGTTCCAGTCAGCAACTTTTGTGTTGATAAGGAAATCGGTGGATGATGATTTTATGAAGTTGGTTTTGTTGAAGGTTATCTGTGTGAAATTGGCTGATGGTGTAAACGTGTAGTTCATAACTGACGTGAATGTGTTTAACCCCCTTATCGTCATGGCATCGTGTCTGATTTCACACTGAAGTTCTAGATGTAGAGCACCACTTCCTTGTAGTGTTTGTGTGGTGACTTCCTGTCTACATATGGTGTCAAACACTCTTGTCCCTTGTAGCGCATAGATCCACGTGTTTTGTTGGTGGGCTTGGATCCAAAAGTTCGTGTTGTTGATAGGTAGCTAGATACATTGCCGCGAAGATGGTTTCTCGTAGTTTAAGAGAGTGATTTCGCATTGGTTGATGCTGGATCGCCGATTGTACAATGGATGATGTTGAACACACAGGAATGTGTTGTACTCGGTGATTGTACATTTATCCAGTTCGTGTTGGTTGATCGGGTAGTGTTGGTTTCTCTGGAGATTTACTAGCAGGTATAGTGTATTGTAAAATTGATTAGAGAATCACAGCTTTAGAATTTAACAACAATTGTTTTCAAACTGCAATTCAAATGTTTTAAATTAAATTCTACAGTATGTACTTTGAAAGCAAAAATCAATTTAACAGTCATTGCCATTCTTAATAAATCCTTAAAAGCAATTTTCATTCTCAACACCATACAGTCGATAAAATCAAAAATCAATTCTACATACTACAGAAGGCACTGATTACCATAAATCAGATAAGACTTACGTGTTAACATAAATCTAATCACAGGTACCAAGAACAATTAAATTCTCTCGTCTACTCGTAACCTATCAATATTGTAATAAAAATTAATTGAAATTCTTAACATGTTTCTATTCAAAAGTATGATCGGTATGTATTACAATATCTTCTTGAACTCATAGAATTATTCTGAATATTTTTTTCAAACAAAAACAATTGTCTTAACAGTTATGCATGTACCTTCAGACAGTGTTATCTGCAGAAAATAAATAAAATTGAAATGAAATATGATTGGAAGAAATTTGAAATAAAATTGAATAAAAAATACTCTAAAGGTCACGAATAAATCAGATGCATTGGAAATGGTTATGTTACATGACGTATTAATAAGATTTGTTATTTATTTATAGCAACATTATCAGTATCACAATGAATTACAATCAGAAGAGGATGTTTGATTGGAATAATTGTTTTGATATGAATAATTGATTGTAAATAATTCAAAATCGTGAATGGTAGAGCGATTTTTTAATGTACTCTTTGTTATCTTTAATTCATTCCACAATTAAGTTGACGATCTGAGCTACTGTACGGATGTTTTATTTAGGAAATGTGAATAGCTTACTGGTTTTCCGAGTAACTGCAGTTGATTTGCAAATCGAAAAGTTTGGATCATCTGAAGTTAAGTTCTATTAATTCGGCTAATCAGCTATGAATAGGCTTCCCTCGCAATTTGGAAATTTAATTTATCTCTTAGAATTTAATCTTATGACCTCAATACGTTTAATTAACTTTTCAAATCATGAAATTCCCCAAAAACAATTTGAACAGAAAGTGTACGTCCATGCATCTATGACCTTATAGTTACTCAAAGTTTTTTTATTACTGTTCATACACCCTCTAAGGGATTCATAGAAGGAAAAACAGCTAAAGGTTAAACATACTCGTAAATGAACTTTCATACATCATCTTGAAATTATATGATTCCCTCATACTGCGAAAAAAATTAACTTCTCCCGCAGTCAACATATTACTGCTCGTATATTTTACCAAAATACCAATTATCCTCTGAAACTTCACGGTCAACTAGCATCATGAACAAATTGCTGGGTATTAGCATCCTTAATCCCAATGTGTAAAACCAGCTCCCTTCTTGTTAAGAGTCTTACTACAAATATTCTGACCCTTTTCTCGAAATATAGTACCACTATATAGATACACATGTCGGTTGAGTCACGTGTGATATGAGTGTGTGAAACATAAATGAAGAAACTAATCCAATACACTCATTTGTGGATGATAAAACTTTTACGAAAAAGGATCAACTTTTAATGGGGTGAAGGTAGCGGATGAAACTCTCATATTGACGTTTCGCGGTAATTTGCCCAAGTTAAGTCATTGAAAAAAGACCAATGGTAAGTGATTATCGGTGAGAGAGTTTACTGTCAGTTACTGTTGAAATCAAAATGAATTATCCTTGTGGTTTCAAAACTAAATAGTAATATTGTATAGTCTAAAAAGTACTGAGCTGTTTATTTTGTCACTAGATGGTGTTCGTTGTCATATATCGGGCAATACTAATCAGATTGAGTCAAACTGACATTCGTTTGAAAGGTGACATTCCAGTCTACAATTTTTATATGGACAGTTTTGTATTTCGTCATTCGTGTAAAAAGTTGCATTTATTTAAAAATGAGTGAAATTTCTGAAAAGATTCGTTATATTTTACAATATCACTACGATCAAGGTGAGAATACATCGCAGGCTCGTGAAAAATTGGTGGTGTCTACGGACAATATACTTTATCAAAAGCCACAGCCAAGAGATGGTTCACTCGCTTTCGTTCTGGAAATTTTGATGTCAAAGATGCACCTCGCTCAAGTCGACCAATCACTGAAAAAGTCGATGAAATCTTACAATAAATTGAAGAAGACCGACACATAAGCATCCATGACATTGCTAAGGAAATGCTAATAAAACGCAACGAAATCGAGCCATTTTTGAAGCAAATCATTACGTGCGATGAAAAATGGGTTAGATACGAGAATATCGTTCGAAAAAGATCATGGTCAAAAATAGGTGAATCATCACAAACGACTTCAAATCCAGGATTGACACCAAATAAGGTTATGCTGTGTGTATGGTGGGATTGGAAGGGAATTGTTTATCATGAGGTGCTAGAAGCTGGCCAAACACTCAATTTGGCTCTGTACTGTCAGCAATCAACAATCCAAAAAACCCGGCTAGAATTGATCAATAGAAAGGGCGTTGTCTTCCATCATGATAATGCCAGACACAGCTTGGCTGGGAAGTTTTGATGCAACCACCGTATAGTCCAGACCGTTTACCATCAGACTACCATTTGTTTCAGTCTCTGCAAAATTTCCTCAATGAAAAAAAATTCACTTCAAAAAGGGACTGTGAAAATCAATTGGCCAAGTTTTTCGCCGGTAAACCACAAAAGTTCCACACAGATGGAATAATGGCTCTACTCAAGAAATGGCAAAAGATCATAGATAATAATTGACCATATGTAGTTAAATGAAATACATTTTACATAAAAGAAATATTCAATCGAAAATTGACAAATTAGGCTCAATGCTTTTTAGACGTGCCAATATTTTGATATGATTTTGGTTATCGATTTATCGATAGTGCCCTCAAACCGGGGAACCAAACGCGTCCCCAGGGTTGCGGATAGGGGAAGACCTTTCTCGAAAGGTTCGCTGCGAATAACCAATAAGCAGCCGCGGACAATGGTCTGCAGTGAAGGGAGAGTCTCAGGACAAATACCTGAGTGTCAATGATCTTCACTGTGACATGACGAAATATATGGCGTCATCAATTATCCATATATCCTGGCAGTAGGTAAAATGCTATGGGAACGGAAACCCAGACAGAAAATCAAATCATGCAAGTCCACAAGGGGAACCAAATTACGGTGCAGGGGGTCGGATCCCCAGTACCGGTGGCAGAGGGTAGTGAGCGTGTAGGCTCCCGGCCGTCGTCATCCAGCGACTACAATGTTATAGAAGTGGTGAACTTGGCTTCTGTAACAGATATAACTACAAGCAAACAGGACGCTAGCACGGAGAACCCTTTCAGGCAAAAACCGCTGTCACCGATTGCGGGGGGAAGCAGCAAACCCCAGAAACACTGTCAAAGTCAACATCACAGGTTAAATCATCGGAGACAGACCACAGACAGACTAACGAACGAAAGAAGACAGAGTGCGTTGTACAACCTGGCATCATTGCGGCCTTTGGGCGCAGTAGAAGGACTATGCGTACCCCGGAGCGTCCAGTGCAAGACGTCCACAATCCGGATCAAGCTGCGACACCAACAGAGGCCAGTGTAAGACTGGGGGAGGGAGAAGTTTTGCCGTTGGCCGACGCCACTTCAAACGCGACCCAAGCGATAGAAGCAAAAGGGCTAGGAAACGGGGGCCTCTCCCAAGAAGTGGCGCCAAATAACACAATCGCCCTTGACCGCGCCGAAGAGGAGCGGCTTACTCGGAAAGCGGGGACTATCGTCAAACAACTGAGGGCTGCCTGCAAAGTGCAGAAAAACAAAGGCAAGAGTGTCAAGAATGGCATTCTTGAACTGGAGGAGCTTCTTGACCGCATAACGCACTACAGGCGGAGGTGGCTTGCAACCGAAAAGCACCAAAAAGACACGCTCTCCCTTGAGGCATCAGTGGGTCCTAGCAGCAGCAAAAGAATGGCCGGTAGCCCAATTGAAGGCGACCGTGAGAAAAGGAGGAAGGACGAGACCAGAAACGAAGTTGTCACTCCAGGCGAGGAGTTTCATGTGGTGCGAAACAAGGCAGCGAAAAAAGCGGCCAAAAAGCTACTCCTAGAAAAAACAGACAAAGAGCTCAACCACGAAAAGAAGAAAGAACCCCCCGATATACCGCAGAAAACAAAAAGCAAACTGCAGCGCAAACCCTTGCGAGAGGCACTGCTTATTAAACCCACAAAGGGCCGAACCTACGCAGATGTCCTCCGTGAAATTAAAGGAGCGGTCAAGCCAGACGACACCAAAACTGCCACCAAAGCAGTTCGACCAACCCGGACCGGTGGCCTGCTGGTGGAATTCGGGCCAGAGGCCACAAACAAAGATGCATTCTGTGACGCGGTTCAAAAGGTTCTTGGAGATGCGGCAATGGTCGCCTCGCTCGAACCAATGGCCACCCTGGAAATCAGGGACCTCGACTGCATCACGGACAAAGCTGAAGTAGAGGATGCCATTAGGAGGGAGTTCCCCAGCTTAAGTGAAGTCAAGGCAAGATTGACACGTGAAAACACAAGGGGGCAACGCATGGCTATTGGCTATGATGGCTCCTTCCAGAAGGATTATGCAGTCATTCAATGGGGTTGATAAAGTTTGTAAGCTCGTTCATAAAAAAAAGCCCTGTTGGCAATACCAGCATGCACGGCTTATTTTTTTTGCCGGACTAGCCGCCTTTTTCAAAGTCAAACAGTGTTTAAGAAAATTTTTATGTCGTATAATTCCTTTCAATGTAAGCCACGTTTTATTCGCTATTACAAGATCGAGTTCCGCTTACTTTTTGAACTTTTAGGACCACCATATTGTGCCATTAGAAGCTGTACTAAATTTCATTTAAATCGGGGTCTAACTCTGGACTGGAGATATATATTTAGCTAAGAAAATTAAGTTCTAGGTGTTCGACTATAGTATTTATTATTTTGCAGGATAAAAAAGGCTGTTACAGTTATCTACAGTTTCTAATTTCATCAAACTCGTTGAAAAACACGGCCACAAGAGGGCCACACAAATTTGAAAACAAGTTGGGTAGACAGACCTATGCTCATATCAGAAGAGTTTAGTACTCTACTTACAAAATGCAGTAACCAGTAACGAATAAAATCAAGAAACATGTCATGTTCCATGTTCCATGTTTTTACTTCTGAGGTATTTGTTATAGTTGTACCCATAAACATAAACCCATAAACAAATCCCTTGATAATTTTTTCAGATTTTTTAGATCACGGGTGTCCATTCGCGAGGGAGGAAACACATTTTTCATGTAATCCGCCCCCCCCCGTGCCCCCACTGAAGCAAAAACTTTCAGTTTAAGAACTGTTTTGAGAAGCTCTCATAGAGAACTTTCAGTTGATACTCATATCGGCTACCTTTCATGACATTTTTTTTTCAGGGGCCACTGCTCTGTACTGTAATCATCGATTCATGGCCTGTTTTTTCGAATCTTAGAATGGTTACAAGGCCCTTTTGCCAGGAGCTCTCTCCTACCTCTTCGACTTGTTTCAATTGTATGTACTCATCTTCATGATATCTATCATTCCTGAAATTTTCATGCAAATCCTAGCAAAGCTGTAGTGTCTGAGTCGGTAAAAAGCGCATATGGCTCCATAGCCATATTTTTCCATAGTAATTAATACAGGGCATATTGTTCCATAGTAATACAGGAAAATTCAAATAGCTATAACTTCGTTAAATACAATTCGATCTATATGAAACTTTCAGAAAAAATCAACCTTATAAATAGTCATCCGTTTGCTAAATTTTATCGAATTTAAGGGTACCGTTTAGATTTTATTCAAGAAAACATAAAATGTATAAATCATACTATTACTAACAAAGTTGAGTGAATTTCGACTTCTCATGTATTTGTTGTTGTTGTACTCATTAAGGCCTACATCCATGATTTTTTTCAGATTTTTCGGATGGAAGGTGTCCAATCGCGAGGGGGGGTACGCGAAAAGTTCGTACATTTCCCCTTCCCTTGCCCCCTTTGATACTCATAAGGCAATTTTAAGACTTGTTTTGGAAAGATATCATTGAGACCTTTCCAATGACACCCTACTCGACTACCAATGGTGAAAATTTTTTTTTTTGAGGGGTCACCTCCCTATAGGGGGAGACCCCCCCTTAAATCCCTTTGAAATATTTTTCCACCCTTGAACATTCAAGAAGTCACCATTTCTGACCTTTTCACAAAGTTTCATGGCTGTAGCCTCTATAGTTTCGGAGAAAAAGTGCTGTGACATACAGACGGACGGACGGACGGACGGACGGACAGACGGACACAGGTCGTGATTGCAATAGGGTTTTGTATTTTAGTACAAAACCCTAAAAAATGGCATATTTTAACCACCGCCATTTGGAAACTTGCTCCTGGTGAATATTAAATTAACAAGATCATTACACCTAATTACCGTCTACCTTAATATAAAGTTTCAAATTTCAAATTGTGACTTTTCGAACCTTTGGAAATTTTGAAATTTGACTAGAAGTATCCAATTCCTTCCATTCAACACATCAACATGCGTTCCTCTGCATGTAAGCATTTACTGTAAGCACTTAATTTCTTTGTTCTATACATTTTGATATAATTTCTTCTGCTACAAATTGATGGGATCAATATCACTGTTTTTCAATTCTTCGTTTGACCTCAAGAAAACTCATTCACGATCCCCTTACGCTTATAAGCCGAAACTTCTATCGGCTTAGCTTCTTTACCGTGTACTAATCGAGCAGCCCGCCTATGCAAACAGCTCGAGGGACCTTTACGAAAAAAAGCCATTTCATAACAATAACAACGCAATAAGGGCGGAACAATTTGACACCCAACCTATTAATAATATTATTACTATTCTGAAATTAACCTCGTCACTATTATCAATAAAAAGTCTTTCCAAAGAAAAAATAAAAAACTAACAAATAAAATCGATTATGGTAACACCATTACTACATTAGCGAAGCAATTGCGAAATTGTTGAAAACGAGAATCTGCCGTTACCACCATGAAAAGGCTCGTTGAGGGGGCACCGCTTCCACCAGGATGACCCACTCTTACTTGGGGGTCGTAAATACCATGTGACGACAAAATCATCTCGCGTCCGCGCGCTGTCAGTCGCTTTTTAGTAGTCCGTTCCTCCGGTAGGTTATCTCGGCCTTGACACCGTCGAACTGAGTCATTTTATCTTCTAATTCGTGAACGCAAAATTTTTTGTAGTGGGCCCTTTTGCTGGGGGAAAAGAACCCACCCCATGACACTGCAATGCTAGCCTGCCAAGGCATTCACGCATCGTCAGACAAGGCCCATTCCGGTGAGCACCAACATCTTTGCTCACCAAGGCAGCAGACGATCAGTGCAGTCCTTTACGGACCATTTGAACATCCTTCTAATCAGTACGAAATGGCGCCCAACGTGGGGCCCGAAAAGCTCAGCTGTATCAACAGTCGAGAGCCTGAGACAGACCATCGTCTCTAGGTTACCCTACTAGGTGTCCAAATTTTCGGCGGGTAGGTAATTACTGAAGGATATTGCACTACACGTGCCCCAGCATCCATAAAAACTTCCAGACATTGTGTTGTCCTTAGACATCAATATCGTTTGGACTTGCTCTTGATTTACACATTAGCAAAGCCAAATGATATTAGAGTCCCTTTGTGTATTCGGAAGTTGTTATCTGACATCTTTTTGTGGCGGATTTTGATCTGCACCCCAAACCAAGCGATGCCTTAGAGTCTTTCAGTACATGGATCTTGATTTCACGAGTTTGGCTGCTTAGCTAGTCCCTTAATATCCATGATAAGACAAGTGCTGCTTGCGGATCGGAGTAAATCATGGGCCAACAAATTATCCTTGGTTAACACAAGCGAACTAGACACCATTCCCAAACTATAATATTTACGGTGCCTCAAGAGAGCAGTACCTGTAAGATGTAGGAAGAGCTCACCATTGGCGCCCCTGCCAGTGACGGGGGGGGGAAAGAAAAGTGAAAAGACCGAATTTCATATTGATAATCACTGAGATATTATCCTAATTTGGAATTAAATTTTGTTTTTAAGAGTTATTTCATAGTTTGCCACTGACGGCCACTTCACTAATTTAACGCTAGTTTCTTTCAGATATTGTACCGTCTTGAGGAAAAAGATGCCCACCAAAAGAATCCCAGAGAGGAGAAAACTTAGGTTGGATGCAAGACCGACACTCCTGTGTTCAATATACCATGAGAACATGGACGAGTTGTCCAGCCAGACGTTGCCATGTGGTCATCGTCTCCACTAAATATGTATGGGCCAGTTGCGTCGGATGTTGTCGACATTCCCTCTATGCCGACAACTTCTAGAACCAACAACCGCCTAGTGAGGGCAGAATCAGCCTCCCATTGCTTGTGGAGCAGTGCCTAAAAGCGGACTCAACCAATCGAATCCAATGGCTACGCTCAGCGACATAGATGGAACGATTTCACCTCCCACAGAACAGCGACCTACCGTATTAGTGGATGCGATGGCTTTACAATAAATGTATGCTATGATGTAGAAACTGACTTCCTGAATCAACGCAATGGAGCATAGGACAGAGGCTGCTTCCCAAGCACGTTCCCGAACGCTTCCATTATGGAACTTGAGCCCTAATCCTTGCGATTTCCCGTTAGGTCAGAGACTCAAGCCTGAGCAGAACGTTTCCATTTCTTCTACGAACGTGATGGCCTTGATACACCGGCCAAAACTCACCCAGGTACAACCACCGACATTAGGTCCGGTGGTTCCTTCGGAGCATCGCGGACCTCAACACCTATCATGTAGATTGAAGCCGATTCAAATCTCCACATTAATGGAGATCCGCAGTCCATCACAGTCGAGGTCTTTATAGCTCGAGTGGAATCATTGATTGATCAGATACTGGCGAGAGACCACACAGTGCTGGTTGGCTACTTAACGATATTGATGCGAGGAGTAACGCTCGAAACGTACTTGCACACACATGCTACTCCTCCACCCCAGTGCTGGTCACGGTTAAAGGAAGTATTACGCGTAGAGCATTCCACTGTCAATATGGATGAGAGGATACTTGATGACCCGATGAACCGTATAGAAAAATTAGAGCCGACATTTTACGGTTCAACGACCAACTGACGGAGCTTTTGACCCAAACTCAATTGTTGCGGGTGTTAAAGCATAATTTACGGCCTGAGCTTCGCCGCCACGTTGCAAACTCAGACCCTCGGGATATGACGGCACTTTTGCAAGCCTTCATCAGACAGAAAAGTATTGAAGAGGACTTGCGGAAACGACCATTCCTACTGACGAGACCTGGTCCGCGGCGCGGGATTTCAGAAGTGGCGTAGAAAACAATCACTCCAAATCTGGATGACACCTCCGGCGAGCCAGACGAATTTGCAGTAGCCGTTATGGGGAACCTCATGACCTGTAGGAACTGCAGACAAATCAGATATCGGTTTGTTGCATGTCGAGCAGAGTGCACGATTTTCTTCTATGGATGTGGTAAACCAAATTCTTACTCCCCAGATTGTCCGGATTGCACAATTTCAAAAACTGGACGAACGAGTACCCGACCGCCTCAGCAGTACTCCAAAGCTCACATTGGTTGCCAACCTACTGCAAATACCAAACATGACACCACCGCACCGGCCATGACACCGATGACTGAAGTGTTGGGCGAACTCACTGTCACCTTGGCTCAAAAGTACTCCATCAACACTCTACTCGGGTAAAACTTTGGCGCTCTGACATCAGCATAGCTGACGGCACCAAACATTCTATCAAGGGTAGATTGACAACACCCGTGACGTTCGTAGGTCGAACTAAAGATATCACATTTTTCATCATCCCCTCACTGACTCAGAACGTGTACCTCAGTGTCGGTTTCGTCTTACAATTTGGTTGTGCCCCAGATCTATTTGTGGATTAACACTTGAATACTAGACACATCCATGAACTTACTTCTATGCCCGCCAGACACAAATTAACTCTTAACCAACGACAATGCCTGGAAGCATCCATCGCTGCTTTTCATCTTACGCTACGCAAAGCCTTGGCCGCACTGCTCTGGTCTCACATTTTATTGACATTGGCGATAGCAAGCCAATAAAGCAGAGACACTACACCATGTTACCGGCCAAGAAAAAGCTAGTGTACACCGAGCTGGACAAGTTGCTAGAGTTGGGGGCTATAGAGGAATCTCAAAGTGCCTGGTCGTCCCCAGTAACCTTGGTGGTAAAACCAGGTAAAGTCCATCTTTGTCTAGACGTTCAGAAAGTTGACGCAACGACCGTTAAATACGCGTACTGTCTGCCACTCATCGATGGAATATTGGGAAGACTGCCAAAATAAACAACATTACGAGTCTCAGCTTGGAAGATGCATTCTAGCAAATTCCACTCAATGAAGGGTCGAAGGATAAAACCGCATTCATAGTGCCGGGACGACCACTATATTAGCTCATCACAATGTTTTCTGGCCACCTCTCCTGAAACACGAAGTGCTTGTTTACCTAGATGAACTTCTACTCATCACAGAAACGTTTGACCAACATCTTCTACATCTACCTCAGTCTTGCACAGCCCTGACTTGCAAAAAACCATTCTCTATTCACTGCAATACAAATCAACATGAAGTTGGAACGGTGTTAGTGCAATTAACCGAACACGGGGAAGAAGCTCCTATTACTTTTATGTCTAGCAAGCTGAACTCGACCCAGAGGAACCACACCGTATACGAACGAGAATGCCTGGCAGTGATGGTGGCTGTTAAGAAGTTCCGGGCGTACATAGAACGCCACCCGTTTGAGATCATCACCGACTAATAGCTGATGAACCAAGTGGACCTACAGGGACGCCTAGCCCGATGGGCTCTTAAACTACATGGGTATAAGTTTTCTATCAAATACCGGAAGGGAAATCTTAACATCATGTCTGATACTCTATCGCGAATGTTTTCATGCAGTCTAATCCAGCTCAGTCACTTTTTAGTAGTCCATCCCTTCTGTAAGTTACCTCGGCCTCAACACCGCCGAACTGCGTCGTTTTATCTTCTAATTTGTGAATGCAAAATTATTTTTGTAGTGGACCCTTGTGCTGGGGAAAATAACCCGCCTCACGACACCGCTATGCTAGCCTACCAGCGCATTCACGCGTTATCGGACAACGCCAATCCCGGCGAGCAATAATTTCTTCGCTCGCCGAGGCAGCAGACCATCGCTGTAGTCCTTTACGGATCAGTTGAAAATTTTCCCAATCAGTACAACCGTGAAACTTCTGTTAGCTCTCTTGCAGGAACGCGAGTAAGTGACGATGTACTGCGGGTCAAATGGCTCCAGAGCAGACGCGGTGCATGCTGCTGTTAATCAGGAACCAGACGCTGGAAAAGCTCGCCACGGTTGCATGGAGTTAGGGCCAGCAGTAATGGCCACGTCCAAAGAGGCAACCACGCGCTCCGCGACACCCTCATCTTGTTTCTCCTAAACACGCAGCTCCCCGGACCAGGCCGCAGTCGAGCTAGCTGCCCTGCACTCAGCAGTTGTACAGCCAACAGGTTTGATCCATGAGGCAAGAGTGCCAGCATGCAGCACGGGCACTCCTCATCACGAGATGGCTACCAAGAAAGGGCCCGCTGCGCCACTCCAGGCCCCGAACCACGCACGGAATATTACTAGTATCATAGCAAACACGGAGCCTTAGCGATTTTATGCAAACAGCCCTGCACATTTTCAGCTCAGGGCGCTACTACCGGATGTTCGGAAAACTAAGATTGCAATAACCTAGAAAAGCACCTGTATGTCTCGGAGCACACCACATAAGCTCGTTTTCTGGTGGATTCCGGCTCTGTCTTCTCCATTATTCCGAGGCACCTCATCACCAAGCCTCTTGAAAAGCAGAGCTTGGTGTTTCAGGCAGCCAATGGTGCACCGATCGCCACCTTCAGCACCCAGCAACTCACGCTGGACTTTGAGTTAAGCCGCCCATTCCACTGGCCTTTCGTTATTGCAGACGTCCAGACAGCCATTCTGGGAGCCCGTGCACTTAACTATCACAGCCTGCTTTGGACGACCACACCCGCCTCTCTATAGTCTGCGTCCTCAGTCCAGCTCCATCAGTACACAGCATTAGCGTCGTGGCCAAACAATCAACCTTGAAAGGTATTACCGGAAGAATATACAAGCAGATCATCGCAAAGCACGCAACACACCTCCAGGACCCGGTGGTATGGCTTCGACCGCTGACTTTCCCGTTTGCCACCAGATAGTCACGCACGGTTCACCCATCTTCACAGGACCACATCACCCCGCGGAAGAACGCCTCTCTGCAGCGAAAGCAGAGTTCAACTTCCTGCTGGATCGAAGCATAATTCGACCTTCGCCAAGCCATGCCTCCAGCCCCCTGCACATGGCGCCCAAGGACGCTGGCCGTTGGCGAGCTACTTGGGATTACCACCAACCAAACGCCTACCCCCGCCCGAACCGTGACCAATCGAGGATCTGATCTAGGAGGCCAGCGGCTGAGTATTCTCGATCATCGACCTCCAGCGGGCCTTATATAGAGTCCCGGCAGCACCAGAAGACATCTGTTCAACGGTAGTCACTACACTCGTTGGGCTGTTTGAATTCTTGGAAATGCCTCTCGGCCTGCGCAACGCAACTCAAACCATGCAACGGACACTCGACCACCTGCTGAGGAAGCTCAACCTCGTATGCATCTACCAGGATGACATCCTAGTATTCTCGGCTAGCCACAACCATTACCAGCGTCACCTCAAGCAAGTTATTTCCATACTGCAAGTTTTAAAGCTCCAGCCCAACTGGAATAAATACCAGCTGGACCTTCCTGAGGTCATCTTTGCAGGTACCACATCTGCGAGATAGGTTTCCAACCACCAGCTTCGAAGACGAAAACATCGCAGACTTTCCCAAACCTGTTGACTCCTCACAGATGGGCCGTTTCCTTGAGATGCTCAACTTCTATTGCCGCTACATGCCGCACGCCGCCGAGTTACAAGCACCACTTTCAGAGCTGCTGAAAGGTTGTAGCACCAAGAGATCACAAATCACTTGGGCACTAGACGCTGAAGCCGCTTTTGGAAGCTGCAAGGAAAGCATCGCCACAGCAACTAGAGCAGCATTCCTTTCACCCGCACACCAGTTGGCACTAAGCACCAACGCATCTAACACCGCCATTGGGCAGCCTTGGACCAGTAATTGGATTTTTTCTCGAGAAAGTTATCCGAGACCGAGCAGCGCTACTCCGCCTACGACCGCGAGCTTTAGACAGTCTTCACCGCAGTCAAGTTCTTCCAGCGCGATCTGAAAAGGAGACGCTTCACGGTCTACACCAACTTTCCGCCACTCACCTTTGCCCTGACACAACGCTCGGACAAAGACTTGCCCTGCCAAAGCAGACAGTTCGATTTCATCGGCCAATTTGAAACACGATTCGAGGATGCACCAGGAGAAGACAACATCGTCATCGACGCACTCTCTTGCATAGAGACGGTTGCGGTACTCACCACACTTACTACTCGAGCCATCAGTGAGACCCAGGCCGTAGATGACCAGTTACCGTACCTACTGGTGAGCTGCCGCTTCAAGCTACATCAGTTGGCTTTGGACGGCTACTCTGAGTACCACATCGAGTTCAATGGTGCTATTAAGCCCTACTTGCCAGCAGTGATCCGCCGTCAAGCCTTCGATACCGTCCAACAACGGGCCACCGCAAAACGCGTAGCACTGAAATTCTCCTGGCCGAGTCTACGAAAGGATGTTTATCGCTGGGCCAAGCAGTGCATACCATGGCAGCTTTCATGGGTCCATCGCCGCAACCACGCTGACCTAGGTAGCTTCAAGACGTCGGATGAGCGTTTCGCCCACATGCACGTCAACCTTATTAAACTCCCGCAGTGTGAACTGCCTTACCATCATCAACCGGTATACACGCCACCCTCAAGCAATACCAGTACGCGATATCAAGGCAAACACCGTCGCCAGCGCGTTGTTAGACTACTGGATCGCCATATTTGGCACGCCACGTGAGATCACTTTGTACCAAGGCTGCCAGTTTGAAGCTGACCTCAATAAACTCGGTCGCCTGCTGGGAGCCAACCACGTCCATACTACATCATATCATCCACAAACCAATGACAGGCTGGAACGGATAGATCGAACGCTCAAGAGCGCTTTGAAGTGGGTTTCTGAGACCACTTGGCTGCAAGCACTTCTTGCGATCCTGTTGGGTTTGCGTGGCATCTTGAAGGAGGGCCTGCAAGCCTCCCCAATAGAAATGGTTTTCGGTACGTCACTATGAATCCCTGACAAATTCGTCACACCACAAACGACACCAACCAGTTGCCCACAGGATTTCATTGCAGACTTATGCCAATTGTTCAAAGCGATTCGTTCGGCTCCACCAGCCAGGGACACCGAACACCGTCTGTTCGTCTTCAAAGACCTCGCCACCTTCGAATATGTGTTCCACCACATCGATACAGGCAAGAAACTGCTCGTCGGCCAGCTGAACTCCAGACCCCACAGGGTCATGAAAAGGGTCAGCGACTGCACCTATGTGAAAAACGTAAACGGTGTGCCCAAGGTCCTCTCCTTTCTGCTAAAAGAGGGATCCCCGTCTTGAAGGCACCTCACGGCGTAGCAAAACAAGATCTAGACAGAAGTAGTGTGTCAAACGGTTCCAGGCTGGGTTCTCAGGTTGACAGGAGAGGTGTTCAGTGGGTAGTCCAGTCACCTTCTTGCGAGCATGGGAGTCTCACACTCTGTGCGTAAACGAAATTCACCTCCCAATCACAAAAAGACCCTCTGCATCGACCATCTGAAGCCAGCGTGTTTGGAGCACTCCGATGCCCAGCCATCAACCCCACCGTTAGTATTGCTTCAGTCACTCTCACCACCACCACAGTCACCCACGCCACCACCCTTGCTACCAACTTAGGTGATACAACCAACCGCTAGCATGCTGAAACAACAAAAGCCAACTGTCACCAAAAGGAATTTCACTTTTTCACTCCCTTCGCCGAACGCGAAGGCCATTGAGGAGGATATGACTGTGGCGGCACGGAATATCCCAACGCCAGCGGACTCTTCACGGCGCAAGCAGCTCCTCCCCCCTCGAGAAATCTTCACCTGCCGCCAAGTTCATACATTAGCGGCGAAAGCAACTTTCCACGAGCAAAAGGAAAATTTGCATAAGCCGCTCTTCTAGGTCCTCATACATGTATGTATATACGTGGAAGACCCTCGACAAACTTGCTAAAGGTTTCATTCACATCGTCTACAGATTTTGTCGTCATCATCATCATCGACATAGATCAACGATATCGTCTACATTCGACAGTACTTTTATTACCGGCATCATTTGTCGTCGTCATTTTCCGTCAGGAGCTGGCAGTTACACCTACGTGTTTTTGTCTCCAATAAAAACAGTAAAATTGACTTTGTGTTTAAATAAAAAGAGTAAAACGTGACCTCTAAAAATTCATGAAAACCTTCGTTTATTTTATTTGTGGGTTCCCAACGGTCTATTGCAAATGAAATATGAAATTGCAAAGTACTACAAAAATAATAACCTAAATTGGTATCAACCACGGCATTTGAATAATACACAAAATAATTCAAGACATTTTCGAGGAAATTCCCAAAAGTTAATTAAGTTCAATCTGGCTTTGATTTTCAGGATTGGACGACAATTAGAATGTTTTTCATTTCTTGGAAATGATTAAGACTAAATCAATTACACTTTTATAGAGAAAACATAATAATGTGTTCAGTTCTAAAAGGCCTCTCAAAAACATATACTTAATTAAATTTTTCTTTTGCTATACCACAAGAGCCCTTTCCGGGCCTTCGCTTAGAGATGGTAAGAGTATCTCAATATCTTGAGCCAATGTATCGACACAGCGGTGTGAAGTACCTGGGGCTACTGATCGACTCGAAGATGAGTTTCTCTGAGTAAATCAGGGCAACGGCTGAGAAGGCTGCTTCGGGAATATCGGCCCTGAGTCGACTTATGGCTAACGTAGGGAGACCCAGCCCATCAAGAAGACGCCTCTTGATGAGTGCTGTAGGGTCAGTGCTACTGTACGGAGCAGAGGTATGGGGCGAGGTATACCGAAAACGTTTGACATAGGTACAGAGAAGAGGAGCGCTGAGATTTGCATCTTCGTATCCAACAGTCTCCGACTCGGCGGTGAGAGTGATTGCAGGCGAGATACCTGTCGCCCTTCTTGCTAGAGCGCGCCGCGCTATTTACCTGCGCCGAAACGAGGATGCGAGGGAGATAGTTGCCCGCGAGGAGAGACAACGCTCGCTCAACGATTGGCAGCAGTCTTGGGTGAATTGCACGAAGGGAAGGTGGACTGCGCGCCTCATCCCGGATATGAGACCGTGGCTAAATCGAAGGCATGGTGAGACTGACTTCTATTTGACCCAGCTTTTGAGCGGGCATAGGTGTTTTCAGTCTTACCTGCACAAGATCGGTAAGTCACGGTCTCCCGATTGTCGGTTTTGCCCAGGAGAGGAGGACAATGCCTGTCACACATTTTTTGCTTGTACAAAATGGGTCAGGCTGCGAAGGGAACTCTACAGGGAGACGGGTGAGCTCACCCTGGATAATATAATTGCGGTGATGCTCGAATCGGTTGACAAATGGAACCAGGTGGCATATTATGCTCGGGCAGTCCTGAAATATAAAAGGGACTCACAACAGCCGGGGGCGCTGTGGCTGGGGGATCGCTCTTCTGGCATTTCCTCTTCCCCTCTCCCCTTCCGCTAGAAAAGGGACTCCCCAGCTTGAAGGCGCCCCACGGGGTAACAAAACGAGACCTGGCCCGAAATAATGTGTCAAACGGTTCCAGGCTGGGTTCTCAGGTTGACAGGGGAGGTGTTTAGTGGTTAGTCCAGTCGCGCATGGGAGTCCCACACTCTGTGCATAAATAGCATTCACCTCCCTACCACAAAAAGGTGATATGGTCAGTACCACGCTTAGGCCGTGTGCCCATCCAACCAGCTTCGATACCTTCTGATTTTAAGCCAGAACATATCATAACTGAACGGGCTATAGTCCGTTGGAAGAATCATTGGAACTTAATCTCTTTGTCACCAACGAGACTCGAACCAGAGACCTTCGGCTTGCCGTGTGAGTACTCTAACCACTACGCCACGCGGACTGCAATTTAATGTTATAATGAAAATAAATTAGAAATAATCTAATAAAGAATTAGCATGAATTATTAAATTATTTTGTTTGTTTGATATGGACTGGCCAATTAACTTTTTCTTGAAAAACAAGGCCCAAATGCTTCTCAAAAAAATAGTGCAATGAATAATCATCTGCATTTGAAACACTGTCATCGAGAGAGCTGTTTTCATCTGCTTATCTGAAACTTATCACATTCGGGGACAATCTCAACCACGGAAGTACTTAATAAATAATCGCATACAACGCAAAAAAATCGCAAAAATATATCTCCACCTACGTTCTCTAATCTCATCTACGAATTTTTTCCTCCATTCATTTAAATTCAATCCATAGTAGTAAGCGCTACAGGTAGAATAGAAAGAATAAAACAATACAACACGATCTACATCTTAATCATTCTAAATCCCAATTTCCCCCCATAAGATACTTTTCTAGTAAAGCTCTAACCAAGATCGATTATACTCACTCAACATCGCGAAATGTTAAGTTCTCTTTCCATACGACAAGTACTTGCACACACAATGGGGGTTTGAACAATTTGCGCGCGTCAATCGCATCCCAACCTTCGAATTTAAATAAATAAAAATTCGTCACTCCTAGCAACAACCAATAACAGAATTGGTAATCATTCAGTTATGACACGAGGAATCTCAATGAATCCTTTGCTAGTCATGGTCGTCATCGTCCTCGCGACGTAACGAACTATAAATTCAAGTGCTACTTCTTGTGAATTTGCCGGGTTCGTATTCGCGATATATTAAAGTACAGTTTCGTTCGTTAAAAGATTTTCTGAAGGTGAAAACTACCCTCATTAAAAGTTAAATGGTGTTTTCCTTGAGTGGTTCCTTCGAAGGGTTTCGAATGTGTGGATGATAGTAGCGGGGGGATGATTTGGTGGTTATAGGAAAACGTGAACGATAATTCAGAATAGTGTTCGCTATATGAGGACTCCTTTTTCGTAGATTTGAAGAAGTGTGAAAACAAAATCAACTGAGTGGATAAATTGAGGTGCACGATGTTACAGGTGATGGAATGCTAGGCAAGGTTGATTTTGGGACATACAGGCATGGGGATATCGAGGGTGTATGTTTGGGTTCGTGGCAGGAAATTTAATTATGCACAAGTTTTAACTTTTATGGGTGTTGTAAATTAAAATTGATTATTGTGATTTTGAAGTTTGTATCTGCTTTGGAAATCGGATGCAGGATGAGTGCAAAGACAGGTTTGAATAACATTGTGTTATTTTTTGTGCCCTTAAGGATACCATATTTAACATTTTAAGTTTAAATTCAGAAGTTTTAAGTTTTTGTTCGAGAAATAAAATCTGGAATATCAGCATATTAACTTCGAAACCAACTTACCTCGTAGCTTGCAGATTTAATGTATTATGCACTTGATAGGTGCTTGATTTTTATGATTTTCTTTTGCATGTTTGAAAAATTCAACAATTATTACTCTTACTTATATATTTTAGCGAACGTTTTCGGTACCGTATGAAGGATACATAACTCGTTATGTTGATAAATAGCGTTTTTCAATTTTCACATTTTTAATAACTTGTCCATTGAAGAATGATAGCAACCTCAATCTTTTTCACTAGTGTTGAAATTTCTATGCACTCTAATCAACCGAAACCCTTTTGGATTAATCTGGTCTCTGAAATCCTCCACTTCTGTTCCTCACACTATCTCATGAAATGATTCAGCTGCAGCCTTCCCAGCTACAATCATTAAATTGTTCGCCTCGTTCTTCTCCTGTTCTCTCCCTATTCATCATCATAGTGCATTCTCTCGTTATATTTCCGACTTGTCAGACAAGCTGATTAAATCGATGTCTATTAATTCTGCTTAGTAGAATCTTCCATCAACTTCATCGATCCTTCTGTTGGCGCTGGTCCTGGTGGAACTCCAAACCTGTTTTTAAAATCTTTCGCAGCCTCTTAAGTGAACCTCTTTCCAGAATTTTCAATCACAGTCTCTCTAGTGGAATTTTTCCACTTTGCTGGAAGAGGGTCAATGCCGTTTCAATCTTTAAAAAGAGTTAGCCCAGTCATATTAGGTAAAAAAAGGGGTCAACCTCGGAATGAAAGATAATAAGCTGCAAATTGGTATGAACCTTTGTTTTGTCATTCTAAATGTTGTCTCAAAAGTCAAAATCATTATCGTGTTCGCGTCTCAAGATATTCAAGGTCAAAGGTCACAAAAATCGGTTTTTCGCGAATATCTGGCTTCCTATCGGTTAAATGAGATTTGTATTTATTATAAAAGTTGTAGGCTATAAAATTCCCTACAACTTTTGTTTAAACTTTTTTTTCATACGACCAACCGTTTTGAAGGTAGAGCGCGAAGAGTGCACATCGTACAGTCATATACGGCCTAATGCAAGGTCAAGCGTGAGTTATGGTTATCAGTACGTTATAAAGTCAATTATTTACTTGGAAATTATAATTATTAAACAATGCCTATTATTTATGTACTAACTATTAATTATTTATATTTAATTAAAGTAAGTAACTTGATTTGCAACGGTACAATTTCAAACTAACGAATAATCTTGACTCATACAAAGTGGAGAGAGTGGCCTTGAATACTATAGAACATCTGTCCCGGCAATGAATAGAAAAGGGCATAGGGTAGGGACAAGTATTTCCAGGTATATAAGTATTGAGAAATTTACGCGTTTTAAAGAAAATATATATAATGTCGTGTTAACTTAAAATAAAACTAAAATATATAATCCAGAATTAATAATATTTTATACTTAAATAGTTAAATATGAATAATTATATATAAATAATCAAGTTACTTACTTTAATTAAATATAAATAATTAATAGTTAGTACATAAATAATATATATAATTATTCATATTTAACTATTTAAGTATAAAATATTATTAATTCTGGATTATATATTTTAGTTTTATTTTAAGTTAACACGACATTATATATCTTTTCTTTAAAACGCGTAAATTTCTCAATACTTATATACCTGGAAATACTTGTCCCTACCCTATGCCCTTTTCTATTCATTGCCGGGACAGATGTTCTATAGTATTCAAGGCCACTCTCTCCACTTTGTATGAGTCAAGATTATTCGTTAGTTTGAAATTGTACCGTTGCAAATCAAGTTACTTACTTTAATTAAATATAAATAATTAATAGTTAGTACATAAATAATAGGCATTGTTTAATAATTATAATTTCCAAGTAAATAATTGACTTTATAACGTACTGATAACCATAACTCACGCTTGACCTTGCATTAGGCCGTATATGACTGTACGATGTGCACTCTTCGAGCTCTACCTTCAAAACGGTTGGTCGTATGAAAAAAAAGTTTAAACAAAAGTTGTAGGGAATTTTATAGCCTACAACTTTTATAATAAATGCAAATCTCATTTAACCGATAGGAAGCCAGATATTCGCGAAAAACCGATTTTTGTGACCATTGACCTTGAATATCTTGAGACGCGAACACGATAATGATTTTGACTTTTGAGACAACATTTAGAATGACAAAACAAAGGTTCATACCAATTTGCAGCTTATTATTTTTCATTCCGAGGTGAAAGCCCTAATATGACTGGGCTAAGTGAGCGTACGCTTGTCACCAACTATCCTCCTATTCTCAAGCCATTCAATCTAACACAAATACTGGAAAACCGTATATAATAAAGTCGTCCCAGCAGTACGTCATTTAATTTCCCCTAGACAGGATGCACTTATTCCTCAACGCTCTATAATCTCCGATCTACTTGAGATAACTCTGCTTTTGATAATGGACATCAACTCAATTTTATTTATACTAATTCAGTGAATCACCTAATGAAAGCTCTCAAGCTGCGAAAGTTCGGCATCGCTGTTAATATTCTGACCTGGTTATCTTGCTATTAGCATCGAGAACCAACCGGGTTATATCTCAGGGAGTTACTTCTTCTCCCCACTTCTAGTGTACGTCAAGGGTCAATCTTTGCTGCGCTTCTATTAAACATTTTTATCGATGATCTTCCCACCTATTTTGACTCTTATTCCTTGCTCTCAGCAGATAACCACAAAAATTATAGAGCCATGCGCTCACTTATTAGCTTGGAGGTGAATGCCCCTTATGCACTGAGTGTGAGGCTTCCATGCCTGCGAGTGACAAGACTACCCACTAAACACCTCCCTAGCCTGGAACCATTTGACACATTACTTCAAGGGAAGGCCTCATTTTTTTAAGCCGTGAGGCATCTTCAAGGTCGGGGATCCCTCTTCTAGCGAGAGGTAAGAGAAGAAGATGAATTGGCAGACAATCAATCCCCTAGTCCCGACTGTTGTGAGTCTCTTCTTTCTCCTAGGACTGCCCGCACATAATGTGCCACATGATTCCATTAGTCAACCGATCTAAGCATCACTATGACTACCTTCCATGCAGATCCTATCGTAGCCTGTTTCATTGTTTGCAAGCAAAAAATATGAGACAGACATCATTTTCCTCTCCTGGCTAAAACTGACTATCGAAAACTGTAAATTATCAGTCTTGTTCGAGTAAGAGTGAAAACACCAATGTCCACTCAAAAGCTGGGTCAGACAGAAGTCATTCTCACCTTGCTTTCGATTTAGTTACGCTCTCACATCCACGATGAGACAAGTAATTCACCTTTTCTTCGTGCAATTCACCCAAAATTTCTGCCAATCGTTGAGTGAGCACTGTCTCTTCTCATTGACAATCGTCTCTCTCACGCCCTCACTTCTACGCAAGTAAAAAGTGCAGCCCTCTCTTGCAAGGAAGAGAACAGGTATCACTCCTGAAATCATCCTCACCACTGAATCAGAAACTGTCGGATATGAAGATGAAATCCTCAGTTCTTTGTAACTGTGCCAAACAATTTTGGTACACCTCTTTACTGAGAGCAATGCCCCATATTTCTACTCCGTACAGTACCACTGACCCTACAGCACTCATTGAGAGGCGTTTTCCTGATGGGTTGGATCCCCATGTTGGCCATAAATCAACTCAGAGCCAATATGCCCAAAGCAGCCTTCTCATTCGTGCCTCGGTTCACTTAGAGAAAATCATCTTCAAGTCGATCAGTAGCCCCAGATACTTAATCGCTGGCTTCGATTCAATTAGACTGCCTCCAATACTGGTCATCGCTACTCTAAGGATTCTCTTTTTTGTCAAGATGACCGTTTTTGTTTTCTCCAGAGCTATACTGAACCTACGAGTACTCAGCGCATGAGCATGCCTATCCTAAGTTGTCCTTGTTCAACGATGCGTCCAGTGACTAGAGCTGCCACATCATTTGCATCGCCGAGCAAGCGCGACTTATCTGCAATCTTCAGTCTCAGTAGCCCACCAAAAGACATGTTACATAGGTCTGGACCAATGATCACGTCCTTCGTTGGCCCCGTGTCCTCTCGCATAGTAGGCTTCGGTCCTCCAGTTAGTCCCTCAAAAGCCGCATCAGATATTCTGGAGCACGGAAAGGGGTTTCCAGCTTATCTAGCAGAGTTGATGACGCTCATAACATCAAGTGTCATCAACAGGACGATCCGTTGCTTGCTGCGGCTTTGTGCATCGGCCTGTTGCACCCCACTAACCACCTCTGCAATCGTATCAATGGTACTTGTAGAACATCCTACTCTAAAGCCATACTGCTGAGGACCCCAGCAGCACGAATCACGTCCATGAGTCTTCCCCTGATGGTGTCTAACATGCATAACGGGTGGTATACCGACGGTGATCCAGAATTTCCCTTACTTTTGCTGATCAACACAAACCTCACCATCTTCCATCGTACCGAGAAAACCCCGTTCCGTAGGCAAGCATTGAATATGCTGAGCACAAAGTCAGGACAATGATGATAAACAGTTCGCAACACCTCAGCTGGAACACCATCTGAGCCCGGAACCTACCTTGCGTTCAATGATAGTACTGTCTCTTCCAGTTCCGGCTGTGTGAAGATGTTGATACTCAATTGCTGTTTCACCAAGGACAGCGTCAACAGGGACGAGATGGGTGGGGAACAATGTTCGCAACATCTCAACCATCCTTTCCGCATCATGAATACAAGGCGTCCATAAGGCACCAAGCTTCCGCATAACTAGCTTGTAGCCAAAGACCCACGGATCCTTGTTCACTACATCTTGCCAGCAACGAGCTGTGCTGTTGCTAATCAATTCGCGAAGGCATTTCTTGGCCGATTCATATGCTGCTAGCTGGTTGTATGCCTTGACGTGGTTTTATACCCGTTGCACCTCACGCCCAAGCTTGTGACACCCCTTTCACTTTTCAGTGATTTCAGTCGACCACCAGTAGGCTGGAGGTTTGCCATGCTGGGATTTTCAAATGGGGCAAACATACGCTGCACGCAGTTCCGCGTGGCTTAGCATTAAGAGCACTAAGTCCATAAGCCGAAGGTCCCTGGTTCAAGTTTCAGTGGCGTCAACGAGATTTAGTTCGAGTGGTTCTTCGGACGGACTATAAGCCTCTTCAGTTATGATACCTGCTGGTTTAAAATCAGAACGTATCGCAGCTGGATGGACGGGCACACAGCCAAAGCGTGATCATGATCATATCACCTCGTGGAGTGCCAACACATTCGATCATGACAATGAGATACTCTAACTATCTCTAAGTGAAGGCCTGAGAGGGGCTGTAGGGCTACGAAGAAGAACGTCTTGAACTACCAATTATTCTGTCGCCTGCGAATCACGCTGCAGCGGAGCAACTACTGTAAGTACTTTGGTGAACCTGTTGACGCTACCCCACCATTGTTCCACCTAGTTGTAGAAAGTTGAGAGGACGGACGTCGGGAGACAACATCCCCAGTCTCAAGCAGAATACACTGATAATCAATGGCTAAGAAGTTTTCTCACACTCTCCAATTGTGTACCCTTCGCACTAAGAACCCCGAGGTGAATGTCAAGTCTGGCACGGTTCCCTCACAGCCACAGCCAACACGGCGGAAAGTTAGCATATATCCGGTGCTAAGTACGACAAGCGCTGATCTCGCCGCCATTTCAAAGATTTTTCCCCGTGAATTTGTTTGAGGCATCCCCGATTCGATTACTTTAGCATTGAAGTCACCCTCAATCAGCACGTTGCCATCTGGGTTCGAGGCAACGCCCGCTTAAAGCATAAAACTTGGCTTAGAAAGATGATATCAGTTCGTTTGGCGCTAGGTACACACTAAAAAAGGTGGTCCCGGAGCACCGAATGCACACGAAACCATCCCACGTCCAAAGCTTTTCACCTTAAAATCACCGTTCCGAACTCAGATTGCGGCAGTACTAGCTCATTCAGCACTGAAAAACCGACTTTCATGTCCCTCGCAAACCGCCCAAGCAGGTTTTGGGCGGTTGAACCACGGTATAGGTTTATCTGAAGGATACGGGTCATCAAAGTTCTGATTCTGCTAAACCCAACATTTCCCTGACCAGTATTCTTGCAAAGAACATAGTGTATCTCCTCTGTATGCTCTTTCTTTTAGTGTCCAATTTTACCGCATTTGCAACATGGGGAACTTCTATTGGGTCGTTTGCATACTTGTGCGGTGTGACCATAGCCAAGGCATTTGAAATATTGAGGAGCCGCTGCTCTTTGCCGTATCTTACAGAAAACCCACCCTATTCTTACTTTGCCTTTATTCAGAAATTGTTTGGTATCCTTTTCAGTCTAGTCAATGATAGCCATGCATTGTCACCTAACATATAGCTTTGAACTTGCCCATGCTAAGGAGCTCCCTTTTGATCTCCTCTTCTCCCTCGACTAGGATAGTGACGCAGTTAATGTCTCTTATGTTAATCGTTGCCATTGGCTCGTGCGAGGCTATAGTTGCGCTTTTGCCGAGGACTTTATGTCAGCCTCTGCTCCGAATCCTATTAGTATGGTGGCTGACTACGTTGCTCGTACTACTTTAATTGCTATGTTGGTGTCTTCAAGCCTTACATTTGCCCTGATATCCCGCAGCACTTCTGCATAGAATTGTCAAGCTTATTGTTTTATGAGCATTGTGTGTTGTCGTATTTTTTGATGTGGCTTCTTTCTCTCTTGTTTGCGCTCCTGTTTTGCATTAGGTATTTTTTCTTCTTTATTTTGTTTGGCGGCTTTGCGAAGTTTATCTTCATGCACTTTTTGAAAGAGTGTCCGCACTGTTTGGAACTTCTAATCAAGCATCCCACGCCCGTCACGTGATTCTCTCTTCCTTCTTTTATTCCGGTTTCCTTCAATTGGGCTAGACGCCATTCTTTTATTGATGTCTGATGGTGGAGCTATTTGCTCGTATCTTTTAGGCTTAGTGCTCGTATCTTTTAGGCTAAGTGCTCTGCGCTTCTTTAGCCTTCTGCTCTTCGTCGGCCTTCTGGTCCTCTTTGAACCTCCGGTAATGCCCTATGTGGTCCAGGAGCCTTTCTAGTTCAAGGAGCCTGTTCTTTAACATTTGCTGATTTTTGGCGAATTGCATCCAGATTTTATTCTTTTTAAAATACCTCCCGCTTCTCGGATTAGCTTTTTTTCTTTATGTTGCTAGACAATAATTGTGCTTTGCACCATCGTTTCTTGGGAGAGTTTATCTGTTTCCGCTTCCGAATCCTGTAGTATAGCCAAATTTTCGACAAAGGCGGTGAAATTACACAACGGCCCTTTATTGTTCTGTTCACTCTTTTCTTTTCCTACCATGATCACTTTGTGGAATTAAGGATAATTCGGTATTATTTCGCTTCAGTAACGATTGCAGCAGTAACTATCTGATTCTCGATGTTCTTTATATTTCCCCCACCATGCGAATATCTGGCGCATTCAGCAAAATTGACCGCTCTTTCTTTTTAAGACTTTCTGGCGATCGCATAATTTTTTCGCTGCACCCGAATGCCGCAGGAATCTCAGTCTATAAAAGGCTGTCCACTAACCTCCATATTTTGACCATCTTTACTGTCATTGTATTCATCAAATTTTTTATCGCCGTTAATACTACCTTCGATATGCTGTGTACATCGTGGCTGGTATCGCTGGTTGCCTCGTCGTTGGTGATATTTTCACTTACTTTTTTAGATATTTTTGATATGTTTTGAGTTGAAATCGCTCCAATTTTATTGGGTCCTCCCTCGGAGACGCTATCTCTCTGTGTGTGTAGGCACCTTTCTGGTCCCACGGTTATCTTTGTAGGGCAAGGAGGTCATACGAGGGCTGGCACAAGCCCTTATGAGAGCAAGTGCTCAGAGCCAGAACAGCGCTAACCAGGAGTCCGTCTCTGCCGAACCTACACTACCAACTTAATTGTATGAACTTCGAACATACTCCGAGGCCTGCCACAGTTTTAGCATGACTGAGACATATGATGATCGAATTGGAGCCATTTACGCACGGGTGTCGCATCGGCGTCCAATAGGTCCAAACCATCATATTCGCCAGCCCAAAGTATCAATTCCAGTTTGTTGTCCAATGCGTAGTTCGGATTCAGTCAGAGTTTTAACATGTCATCTCAGGAAGAACCTCGCGGCGACCTCTATGTCCTCGGGTCCGTACGGGTGGTGTTTCCCAAAAAATGATGGCCTTCAAGAGTATACCTGTCGAATGGCATGTGGGGCATTTATTGGATGATTGTGTTACCCTACAAAATGATCCTAAATCCCTTGAATCTTGGTGTGAGCTGAACTCTTTACATTTGAACATCCGTAAATATTACACTTTGTTTTAGGACTGCCCGATCATGATGTGCCACATGGTTCCATTTGTCAAACAATCCAAGCATTAGCGTCTCAATACTATCCTGGCTGAGCTTTCTCATTTTTCTGGAGAAATTTTGCCTCAGTTTGTCCCATTTTTTGCACTCAAAAAATGAGTGACAAGCGTCGTCATCCTCTCTTAACCAAAGCCTATGTCAGGGAATCGTAACTTACCAATTTTGATTAGTTAAGACAGAAAACAACCAGGGCAACTCAAAAACTGGATCTGAAAGAAGACAGTCTCACCATACGTTCAATTCAGTGACGGTCTCAGATCTGGAATGAGCCACGCAGTGCAACTTCCTTTTGTACAATTCACACAAGATTACTGCCAATTGTTGAGTGGGCGCTGTCTCTCCTCGCGGGCAAGCATCTTCCTCGCAACCTCGCTTTGACGCAGGTAAGCATTGTCGTGCTCTTCAGCAAGGAGCGTGATAGGTTTTGCGCCTGGCATCACTCTCATCACTGAATCAGAGACTTTCAGATATGAAGATGCAACTCTAAGTGCTCCTCTTTCCAGAATCTGTACCAAGCGTTTTCGGTACATCTACTTACTGAGAGCTTCACCTTATACTTTTGCTCCATACAATAGCAGTGACGGTGCAGCACTCATCAAGAGGCACCTTCTTGATGAGTTGGGTACCCCTACGTTGGCCATAGGTCGACTCAGAGCCGATATGCCTGTAGCAGCCTGCTCAGCCATTGCCCTGCTCAGAGATACTCATCTTAGAATCAATTAGTAGCCTCGCGTACTTCAGTGCTGGCTTCGATTCGGCTAGTATGTTTCCAATACTGATCTTCTTTACTCTAGGGATTTCTTTTTTATCAAGATGGCCACTTAGTTTTTCGCCAGTGCTAGAGTCAACCTTCATTCTTTGCCCCAAGTCTTTGCTGGCGGCGTTGAGATCATTAAGTTGCTCCTGGAGGTTATCTTGACTTTGCACGATAAGGATTATGTTGTCTGCAAATCATAGATTGTTGAGGCGTTCACTGTCTAGCATAAGGCCTTTGTTTTCCTAATTCAGTTTCCGGACGATGTCTTCTAGTTTGGCGTTAGACACTCTTGGTGATATTGTATGTCTTTGTCTTACCACTTTGTGTTGAAAATCCTGGCATACCTTCGAATACTCTGACCTTCGTTTTGCCGTCTTTGTAGATGTTAACAAGAGTTTCCAAGTATGACATCTCAGTTCCCTGTTTTATTAAGGCTCATGATTTTATCGGGGTATCTGAGTCAAAGGCTTTTCCAAAGTCTATGTAAGCCAGTGCTATTAGGAGTTCATATTCCTTAGCCCTACTCATGATCTTCATTATTGTGTGGATGTGGTCAATTGTGTTAAAACCACTTCTGAAGCCTGCCTATTCCCTTGACTGTTCGGCATCTAGGGCTGATTGTATTCTGTTGTTGAGTATCTTCGTGAATATTTTATAGAAGACAGGAAGCAAACTTATTTGTTTGCAGTATTTAATGTCTTCCGTATTTTAACATTTGCGCTGTTTCATGTTTACGATATGTTTCAGGTCTTGATACAGTTTGTGTATACATCTGCTACCATTCTCCATATTTTTCGGCTGGCGTATTTCAGAAGTTCAGCTGTAATATCGTGACGTCCAACCGCCCTACCATTCTTAACGTGTTTGAGTGCAAATTCTACCTTAACTATGGGGATTTTGGGGGGGTCTTCGTGTATTGTTTCTGTTGTTGATGGTGTTATTCTTAATTAGGTTAAAACCCTCCCCGGGGTTTTGTAGAGATCCAGGTAGAAGTTGGTTATTATTTTTAAGATTTCTTGCCCATCCGTTATCTTGACGTTCACATGTTCCAGGGCAGTCACGCTTTCTGCTAATTATCAATGCTGCTTTTGCCTCTTTGATGCTCTCGTTGTTTTCGACGGTGTTCTCTACGAATCTCTTATTGTACTTTCTAATGTCTTGCAATATTTTTTTTATTGTCTTGCAGGTTTTCGTATTCTCGGCCCTTTGGGTATTCGAGTATGTTGTCATTTCCCTGTCTATGTTTAGACCACCTCCTTTTGTGGCACATTTCAAGATAGAGCTTTCAAGATGTGTTGCATTTCTTCCTCTAACGTTGCTTGGTATTTTCTGGTATTATTTCCGATATTCTCTATGTTGAAGCCTGGTTTTATAATCTTCTTAGTTGGTCTGCACCATTCGGCTCTTACGTCTAGGATAATTTTTGCTCTGACTGGCCGATGATCGCTTCCTGATCTAAATCTATTAATAGTTGAGATGTCCTTAACGGTTATTTTATTAGTGAGGATCAGATCAATTTAATTTCTCATAATCCCATTTGGGGCTTACCAAGTCTATTTTCTACTTGGTTTCTTTTTAAAAAGAGTTCGCAATGTACACAATGTGTTATGTTGGTGGGTGAATCTGACCAGCCCTTCTCTTCTCTCATATCTTTGACCCGATCCAAATTCCCCTACTAGACCAGCTTCCTACTATGGCATTGAAGTCGTCAGTTAGGTATTTGAAGTGAAATTTTTTTGCTTACAAGCTCAGGTAGGCAAATTCGCGGCTAAAAGTGGGTCAATTGTATTTTAATATTGATAGGAGGAATGACCGGGTCAATGGACATTGACTACTGTTGAGAACTCGGTTCAATTGCTGAGCATATTGGGGCATGACCTGTAAGAACAATGTTGCATCTTTCATTAAGCAACACGTTTTTTTTCTGATGCAGTTGAAATGGGCTCCTGGGATTTCTCCTGCATTCAAGTCTTCTTCAGTTTGACACTGATGTAGACGCTGGCTCTACAGATGATGATCAGCATTTTTGATATCAGCGGTACCGCGTGCTTGTGTAACCACTGTAAGGTAGTTGTAATTGCAATCGGCTCTGGCTTGAAAGAATCACCATCGAAAATTGGTTCCTTTACTCTTGCTATTGGGTCCATTGATTTTGCGAGGTAGTCCTTGTCTCCGAACTTAGCTGGAGCCACTTCTTTCACGAAGCTCGTCAGTACTCCCTTTTGTTGGGTCATTTCTGATCGTAGAATGAATCGCTCGGTTTGCATAGCGCAATTCTGTTTGGTGCGGATGATTCCAATGCGGGTGATTCCAATCTCCTCTCTATTATCTTTGCAGATAACAAAGGCTGTGCTTCCAACAAAAAGCCATGCATTGTTCATCAAAAGTTCCTTCCATTTGTTTGAGAAGATGTTACCTTAACGCTGGGGCACGGTTGCTTCTTGTGTCTACTGTATAGTTCGTTGATGATACAGTTCGGGTTTGTATCCATATTGTTGACTAATTCCAATTCGAAATACGTTAGTTGATTGAAGTTAACCGCCAAGTTTGGAGTTTTTACGATAGGGAACAGATATTGATGCAAGCTGGGCGTCAGTACAATGGTTGACACTTGTTATACGTGCCTTCAATTCTACACTTTGTTGATTTAAGACTTGTAATATTGGTTGTTGGTTTTTATCAAGGGCATCAATATCAGTGTACCCTTATCATTAACACCAAAAACTGTGGTAAGGAGGTCTCCAACCAAGCCTCTCTTTTTTGGAGCCCGTTATCGTTCATAAATTTTCTGTTTGTTGAAGGAGCTCCTTTTGTTTAATCTGTAGATGGTTCAGAAGGCCAGTGCAGTGGGCGTAGTCAGTAAATTCTTTTGTGCGTTGACACATATCTTTTATCTGTTTGCCTGTGGATAGAATATTTTTCTCATCCTGGATCACTTCTGCAATCGAAAAATTTGCCTCAAATCTTAGGTCGCCACAAATTCTGTGCACTTTGCCCAGTTTTTCGATATAAAAATCTAATTTTGGCCTGAATATGTCATAATTGTGCTGGCTGGAGCTGTTTTTAGCGTTCAAAGCTTCTGGTGATATCATGACAGACAGCAGTTGTATTTAGCAGAGCCCTCGCCCTCTGGATGATGCAATTCTTGGTCTTTTTGCTTTGTTTGGTTTGGTTTGGTGCAATCCGTCTTTGTCCTGCCATAATTTTCTGCTTCATACAGTTAGATATAGAGGTTACAGGTGTTGAGCATTCTTCGCATTTGTCAGGAGATGATTTCAGTTTTGTCAATTCGATATTTGCAGCGGTTTTCTCTACTGGTGTTATTGCTGTTGGATTGCTCGTAGAGTTTTTGGGTATTTCTACCGAAAGTTTACACAAATTAATGATTGCTACTTGCTTCAGCATATTTCCATGGTATCTGACTGTAAGTGTTCGTACGATTCCATCTTTTCCTGGTTGCATGCTATGTATTCTTGCCAGTGGCCGCTTCGTTGGTGGTGTGTCCCTTTTCTTAATGAGAACAAGCTGACCGATTCTGGGATTTTCGCTTACGCTCGTCCACTTCGTACGTTTTTGAAGATGCTGCAGGTACGCTGTCACCCATATTTTCCAGAATACTTGATGCATGTTACTTAATATTTTCCAGTGCTGGTGTAGTGTTCTATACGAAGGGTCAGGTTCTGGAATAACCAGGAGAAGTCGTCCAATGAGGAAGTGCCCTGGAGGTAGGGCTTCAAGATCATTTGGGTCGCTTGATATAGGAGTTATTAGCCTGGAATTTAAGCATGCTTCAATTAGGCACAGTATCGTTGTGAATTCCTCAAATGTTGAGACGATATTTTGCTCATCGAAAATGCACTTAATGTGATTCTTGATCGATTGCACACCTGCTTCCATAAGCCCACCGAAATGAGGTGTGGACACTATGACGAACTTCCAGGTGATTCCGTCTTAAGCAGTTATCCATGCTAACTCACTGCTTGATCTCTTTATTGCTTCGTCTAGATCCTTGTCTAGTTGATTACTCGCCCCCGACAAAGCTAGTGCCGTGATCGCTAAAGATCTCCCGGCAAAGTCCTCTTCAGCTGTGAACCGTTTGAATGCTGCTAACAATGCTTCTGTTGACATGTTACTCACAAGTTGGAGATGTACGGCTTTTGTTATCATGCATAAAAATAAGGCAATGTAGACCTTCCCGACCGCTGCTCCTCTTCACTTGGACATTCGTATGGTGAAAGGGCCTGTGTAGTCGACTTCGCAATGAGTGAAAGATTATTCTGTTGTTCCGCGTATGGCAGGCAAATCCAATCCGATTTCTGAATCTTCGATACCCTACTAGCAATGTAGGTCTGAAATTGGTTTCTTTTTAGCCATCCCAAGGTAATAGTCGAGTCGCACCAAGCATAAACATCAAAATTAGGTATGCAGAGGAACTCTATCGTATCGTGCAACAGAGTAGCTAATAGTATGGCTCCGTTTAGCTCAAGCTTCGGGAAAGTAACCTTGGTCTTGGTTGGGGTGACCTTTGTTTTCGCACAGAGAAGAGTTGTGCTAATGGATGTATACGTGTCAATGATTTTACTATAAACTATCACTGCGAAAGCGGACTCTGATGCATTGCAAAATCCGTGCAGCTCCATTTGACAGTTTATGCTGTAGCGATTCCATCGAAGGTTGCTAATATTTTCTAGCAATTTTAGCTCAGATTCAAACTCGTTCCAGCTTTTAAGAGTTTCTTCTGTTGGCTTTTCATCCCGTTCCATTCCGCTCTTCCAGATTACCTGCATTATTAGCTTTGCCCTCACTGTGACAGGTGCAAGCCATTGTAATGGGTCATAAATGGTTGCAATGTATGCTAGCAGATGCCTTATTGTAGGCCTTTTAGATCCATTAAACGCGATGATTTTAAAGTAGAACGCATCTTGGGCTAGATTCCAGTGTATACCAAGTGTTTTCAAGGATGGGTCTTCTTTGAACTCTAATAGACCCACATCTCTTCTGTCTGCCGGTATGGGTATGTGGCTTAATAGCTCTGGGTTGTTGCTAGCCCATTTTCTGAGGTTGAAGTTACCTCTATTTAGTAGAGCTGTCATCTCTTGCTGAGGGGAAATCGCTTCTTTTTTGGTGTGGACGACTGTTAACATATTGTCAACATAAAAATCGTTCTTTACTATCAACAAAGCAATCAGATGATTCCTTTCTTCATCCTGAGCCAGCTGTATTAATGTTCTGACTAGTAAAAACGTGGCACATGCCGTGCCATACGTAACTGTGTTGAGTTGATATTCCGCTATCGTACCTTGGAGATGCCTCCTCCAGAGAATCCTTTGGTAGTTTTGGTCATCTCGGTGCATTTGAATGTGTCGAAACATTTTTTCGATGTCTGCGGTATAAACGTACGAGGATTTTCGTCATCTTAGCAATGTCTGGGCCAAGTTTTGCTAAAGCCCTGCTCCAATGTGCAACTTATCGTTCAGACTAGGGCCATGGAGTGTCTTTCCAGACACATCGAATACTACTCAGATTTTTGTCGTGGTACTGCTGTCCTTGGTTACCGCATAATTTGGTCAATAGTAAACATCCTTTCTGTCACCGATGTATGGAGTCACGCATGTCATACGTCCGAGTTTTAAATACTCTTCGAGGAAGATGTTGTACTCCACAGCTAGCTTCTCATCTGTAGAAAGTTTTTTCTCAATTTGCCGGTATCTTAGAAAAACTCTGGTCCTTGATTCACCTAGGAAGTGTTGTGATTGATCTTCTTTAAAAGGAAGGTGAACTATGTACCTGCCATTATCGTTTCTGCTGTAATTGCTCTGAAAATGATTTTCACACTCCGTGTTAATATCACTTTGCTCATTCTGATTTCGTTGGCCATCAATCTCAGAAATTTTTCTATTTTTCTGTGAAATTCAGCCATAGACACAGGGCCAGCCAAATTTTGTTTATTGTGTCAGTCATGGTTTGCCTTAAATCCTCTACTATTTCCTCAAAAACTTCTGCACTAATTATCATGTCGAGAGATCCTGGCAAATTAAATTTCGAATCTGCGAGATATAACACCTTCAGACTGCGTGGTTAAACTCAAAGTTACCCTTCGAACAGGAAGCATTGTTGTTAGCCTGGGTATGATTAAAGCCTCGACTGAAACTCTAAAGTCTGAGGGAAGCCTGGGTATTATTGTAACAAATATCTTCTTCTGGACAGTTTTGGCTTGAACTCCTCCAATTCCTGTAACACCTGCCAAAATGCTATCTGAGGACAGGCCGATAAATTTTACAGGCTTCGATGATATGAATGATGTTTGAGACCCAGGGTCAACTACAGCTCGCAGTGGAATTCGTTGACCGGAGTATGATTCTGCTTTTACTATTGCAGCGGCAAGAATTACGGTGTTTGTTACGCTCGAGGCACTCGTGTTTATAGTGGTCTTGGTGTTGCTGGTGGCAATGTTCGAAGTGACAGTTCTACAATGATTGGTTGAGTAATGCAATATGGTATGGTGCAGTTTCTTGCACTCAAAGCACGTATTTTCGCTTTTGCAATTAACACTCGATTCGTATGCTAGGTAGTTATTTTCACAAATTGTTATCAGCTACAAGTCGATGTCGGCCAACGACGCTTAATTTTTTAAACACATTGCAACGGTAAATAGCATAATTGATTTGATTGCAGAGCTTGCATTAGTATGTATATTTTTTACTTGCAGATTATCTGATTTATCGGGTTTCTTTTGCAATGACCCGAATGCTTTCTTTTGTGTCGTTTGCCATTGTATTTGTGGGCTTTTTAAACTTGTTAAGACCATGTGCCTCCTCATCAAAAAGTCGTAAACTTGCTTCAAGCTTGGCATCTCTTTGGTATTGTTAACGATTCCTTCGAATATATGGAGACTTTCTATGCCTAGCTTTCTCATAAAGATTCTAACCATTATCGGCTCCCAATACTCTGTGTTATAATCTAGACTTTTTAATGCTGCTAAGCAATTACGAAGTGTGTCGTCCAAAGCCAGAAAAGATATGGGACACCTGTTTTCGATATCCAGGAAAGATGTGTGACAATTAAGTATTGAGACTGATTCCATGAAAACCGTATATTTAAAAATCATTCTGCAACTCTGCCATCGTCTGCAAAGTAGTCCCCTTGGACAGCTATACAACGATTCCAGTGCGTTTTCCATGCTTCGTAACATTTCTGGAACGCTTCGACTGGGATGTCTGCCAGTACCCTCGTCACGGCCACCTGGATGTTCGTAATCAACTCGAAACGGGCTCTTTTGACCACCGATTTTGTTCTAGCAAACCAAAATGTCACAGCGTGACATATTGGGGGAATAAAGCAGCTATTGCAATACGGCGATCCCTTCAGAGGCCAAATACTGGGACACGCTGAGGGCGGTGTGGCACGGCACGTTACCGTGATGAAGAATTCAGTTACGAGCGATGTCTGGGCGCACGCTGTTGACTCGTTTTCGCAATCTTTCGAGTACTTGGCAATAGTAGACTTGATTTACGCTAATCTTCACGGATTAGAGCGTGCACACGCTGCGCATTTGCGTCAGCCGGCACCTCGACTGGTCTCCCGCTCTGCACCTCGTCTTCCGCGCTTTAACGGCCCCCTTAAACTCTTTATGCCATCGAAACATCTGGGCATGACTTAGAGCACTATCACCATGCACTTTTACAATGTTATCTTACGTTTCCGAAGCTGTTTCGCCCAATCTGGCACCAAATTTTATCGCGACACGTTGCTCTTGATTTAGTTTCTCCATTTTCGTGACACACGTCTACTCAACACGACACAGCTGGTGAACTAAATAAGTTCAAGCAATGGTAAATATATCAATAGAGAGGAGAAAGATGCCGGGGAAGGGAAAGGAATTTTAAGGTTGCAGGATTACTACAAGCGCGGCAATAAAATCAGTCTCATAACTTAATTGTCATACCTCGTATGACAGTATTGATCGTAATGTACTGTATCAAATAATGTTTTGCTCTGACATCCCAGCCAAACTACTCCATCTTCCTAAAATGACAATCACGTCAACAAGCTCCCCAATCCGCATCAATAACCAACTCACCGATGCCTTTGACCCAAATATCGGACTAAAGCAGGGAGATGTGCTGGCCCCATTGCTTTTGAAGTGGCTCTAGAATATGTCATCAGAAAGCTACCTGTTGATACATGAGGTACGTTACTAACAAGTAAGGCCAAGTGGTAGCCTATGCAGATGACATCAATATTTTGTCACGGTCATTAACAACTGCCAAAGAACTCTTCTTGAAACTCGACAGCAAAGAAAAACGAGTAGGCCTGTAAATCAATGAGAATAAAACAAAGCTCATGAGACAGTCGAGGAAAAATACCTCAAAAACCCAAAATATCACACTTGGCGAATACAGTATCGATAGTGTGGGCAAATTTGTATATTTGTGCGCCAAAATAACGAGAACCGGTAATGAAAGAGATGAAATACGCCGAAGAATACAGCTCACAATTCAGTTTTGACGATCTTGTAGACCAGCTGCATACACAGGAAAACAAAGCTCCAAGTATATAAATCTATGATAAGACCTGTGTTATGCTACGAATGTGGAACAAGGACTCTAACCCAAGCATCCGCGAACATATTGAACGCCTTCGAAAGTCGGGTCCTAAGGCGAATAATAGGAGCAAAGCTAGACGGTAACCCATGGCAAATTTGATACAACCATGGGCTGTATGAAATTTTTGACGAGCCGGAGGTCTCAACGATTGTAAAACTGCGGAAGCTGCAATGGGCTGGCCACATGAATTCTACGGACGAACAACGGCTACCCAAAAAAATTTTCGTTGGGAGAACTGAAGGCCGGAAAACAGTGGGGAAACCGAGGAAATGCTGGCCTGACTCGGTCGACGTAGACAGTTCATCGCTGCTCGGATTTTGAAATTGGAGGACGTGGTCAATGGACCGAGGTAGTTGGAGGCGCTTGTTGCAGGAAGCGAAGGTCCTAGAGGGGCTCCAACGCTACGAAGAAGAAGAAGTGAAACAAAGAACAGAGTGGAGAGTACGTTACAAGGAAGAGTTGTATGAACTACTTGACGATCCACCTGTTTCCTCTTGTGTAAAGTTAGGTAAATCGGAATGGGCGGACCATGTAGAAAGAATATAAGAAAACCGGCTATCCAAAAGCACATTGATGGGTAGAGGTAAAGGTAAATGTCCAACGGAAAAACCAAGGACTTGATGGGAAGACACAATATATAGAAGCTGACAGAAGATCCTTGTTGGGAGTGAACAACTGGCCGACAAGGTTGTGGAACCGGGATAATTGGAGAAAATTAACTCTGGAGACCAAGGCCTGGCTTGCGGTGTCACGCCATAGATGATGAAGTGGTGGGCATTGTCCGTGTGTGATACTCTGATCAGAATGAGACATATCTACACCACCTTCAACTAGCATTTACCTCCAATAATTTTTCATATCCCCCTTTTTTTATGCATTCCTAATGGGAAAATATTCAATTTCGCATTTTTCAGTTTCAAAAATTAAATATTCAATAAGAACTCTGCTCTACCCTCACATAAAAAAAAAACTATTTATCATTCGTCCTTGATTTTCACTTCCAAAAATATATTTTACCGCATTGTCTTACAATTGTTGTATATTTTTTGCAATATGTACATATATCGCAACACTCCAGTCATCACATCAATAACTATCTTTCTGACACCGAGTATCCTGCAATATCCAACACAACTAAGAATAAAAACTATTTGCTCGTATCCGCGTAGGATTCGTCCTTCCTCATGTTTCAGAATCAAATAGGAAACCATGAAAGTGTATTTTTCATATTAAACGCCAATCAACCATTTTATCTATGCTTTGTATCTAAAACCAACATTTATTGATTTTCACCATTAGCCATTTGTTATTCAATTGTTTAAGCGAGTGAAATTTTTATCCTTTAACGGAAAATGGAAATAGATATTCGAATTTAGAGCATTTATTTTATTGTTTACTCAGTTTTGATCGAGGGGACTTAAATACATATTCGTTAGCTTAAATTTAAAACAGTCGAGCATATATATGTATTAACTGCTTGAATACATACATATGTGTATCATTCAAATTGAATTTAAGGTGGCCTTAAGGTCAATTTAATGACATTGCAGACAATTCCAAATATTTTCCGGAGACAGGATCATCCTTGGACTCCAGTCTCCTTCCAAGAAAGAAAGTAAAAAATTCAGAACACTTCTTTGTCAGCGTTCACATATTCCAAGTAACTCAAATCACATGTTACAAATTCCCCGTTCTTAGAAAATAAATTTTTTTTTTCGTTTCCAAAAAATCATTTCAACTTTTCTCAGTATCTTTGGGTACATATTTGCAAACCATTATGATTTGCGCATTTCTTTACAACGAAAACTAACTCAACCGAACTTCACGTGTACCATCGGCGGTGTATCTTTTAGCAAGAACAAATTCTACAAACGATCCATTAACCTTGACTGGAATGAAACGAAGAAAAAGTTTTAACATTGGAATTTGTTAAGAATCAAAAATTGAAGGTAATTGAAATCATCCGTTCGTACGAGTAAATATACATATGTGATCCGAATAATATTAGATGTGGATTTGAAATTCGGGGCAGCATTCCACGTATGGCAGGACATCTCTGCAGATATGAACGTAGTAAATGATGGAAAAGATGACGTGAATATGCTAATGTGAAAAGGTTTTTGCTCTTTTCCCGAAAGATAATTGAATTGTCTTTTAAGTTCGCATTCTTGGAAATTATAAAGAACAGTAACACTATGTGATTTGCTTGCGTCGAAAGTACTTTTTGTTTAATTTGAATGGAGCTTTTCACGTCAGTCGGTCTACGTACTAAACATTAAAGCTTCTTGGTAAATTAGCAGTAGAGGTAGCGACACCTTTTTATGGATTACGTGGAAAAATGCGAATATTTTATACGTAGAAAAATATTGAAACTGATTATATATAGTACAACCGTTTTACTTGCTTTTCATAGGATCTTACCTATTTGTATAAGCTCTTATTTTGATTCTATAAGTTTCAAGTTGAACTAAGAATTTGGTTATTTTTTCAAGATTTTGTACTAGTTACAAAATTCTATTGAAATTGCGTTATGCCTGTCCGTCTGTCCGATCGTCTGTCTCACAACACTTTTTCTCCGAAAACATTACATCACATTACAATCACCAAAAATGGTAAATACAACAGGATAAGCGCACATCGAAAATCCAGAAACTTTTTGTGCACTTTACCGGGTTGTGCACCTAACGGGGTTGTGCACTTATGTGGGTCGCGCAGTGATTTTGTTTCTTTCGCTAGATTCGAAGGTTTTTTATTAGAAAAATATTTGAAAATAAAAGTTTTCATAATATAAATGTATTTTGATTCTTAATTGAAACAATAAAACAGAATTCAAATTTTTCAGATGCGGATTCTATAAAAACACATATTACAAAGGACACTGTTATGATTTGATGTGTTATATTCAAGAGTAATTTTTTATTTTTTATTGCAAAAAAAACAGATATTTTCTTTTGGATTACATTTTTAACCGTACATTACATCAGACTCTCTTCTACTTTATCTAGACATGCTAAGTCTTCTCCCATTATCGTTAGGTATTGCTTAATTTTAGAGAGGGAATTGAATGAATCTTGTAAATTTACAGCAGCTGAAGATTCTCCAGCGTCCTCTTTAATTAGCTCTTCATCATCGGAGTGATGTTCATTTTCGAATCGAGTTTCTTTGACGATTTCATCTTCATCCAGTTCCCCATAACAATCGAGGTTCTCATCGCAGGTTAAAAGTTCATTCTTCTTCACTCTCAGTTACTTCCACTAATGATTGATGAAATGCAGCCTTGCGAAAGCCGTTCTGGATTGTTATGGGCCTCACCAACCACCAGGATTCCTTTACAAAATTTATGGCTTGAAAAACCTCGAATGATTTGCAGAAATACTGACTTGATGAACCTGCTTCAATTGTCAAGATTTGCTATTTGACTATTTTTTGCCAATAATACAATTAAGGTTGAATAGCAGCAGTTGTATTCGCTGACAGGTAAACAATTTTGACGCTTTTCAGTACAGTTTATTTTGTCAACTTATGACATGCAGCGTTATCTATAAAAAAATACAACTTTTCTATTGTTGTTGGTAATCTCCACATGAAATGCCTGGATTATTCGGGTCCATATGTCACTAGCCATCCAAGCTTTCCGGGTAGAATAGTAGGGTAAAGGAATGTTTTTCCCCTGAAGCTACGAGGTTGCTTAGAACGCCCAATGATATGAATATATTTTTTTGTTCCATTCATATGTTATGAATAATAACGTTAAACGATCTTTCTGAACTTTCCCGCCTGCACAGGGAAGAATCTTGTGAAAAAGGGTCGTAGTCCTTGTTCATACATATCTAGGAGTATATTCTTTGTCCAATAGTTGGCTGTTATTTCATCAGAAGCTGATATTTCTCCATGGAACTTAGAATATTTAATATTGCTTTTAAGTTTCCAGCGCTATAAACAACAACAACAACCGATTATCCCTATTTTAATTGCCATTTTCGATGCTTGTTCCAGTAGCATTGGCCCAGAAATAATCGCATTTTTTAATCGTAATTGTTTATTTTTTTATTTATTTATTTATTTACACTACTTAACAGATCCGTGAACTCAATTACAAAATAGGTAATGAAATATAATATAACATAATACATGCGAATAAACAAAGTTGTATTAAGAAACAAGTTGGGTAAACAGACCTACGCTCATGTCAGAAGGGTTTTGTATTCAAATTAACAAACTGCAGTCACGCAGATCGAATCAAATCAAGAAACATGTCAAAGACGATTTTATTGGAGAAAGTATGAAATACGAAGCTCATACTATTATTAACAAAGTTGAACGAATTTCGACTTCTGAGGTTTTTGGTATTGTTATACCCATAAATATCTCCCTTGATAATTATTTCAGATGTCCATCCGCAACGGAGAAAACACATTTTTCATGTATTTACACACCCCCCCCCCCCCCCTGCGTCCCCACTAAAGCAAAAACTGACAGTTCAACAACTGTTTTGAAAAGCTCCCATGAAAACTTGTATTTCATACTCATATCGGCTACGTTTGATGAATTTTTTTTTCAGGGGCCACTCTCCTGTACTGTTATCATCGATCAATGGCCAATTTTTTCGAATCCTAGAATGGTTACAAAACCTTTTTGCTAGGAGCTCTCTCCCACCTCCTTGACTTGTTTCACTTATGAGCATTAATCGTAGGTACTCATCTTCAGTCATTCATTAAATTGAATCAAGTGTTCAAAGCATGCACCTTAAACGTTGAAGTTGGGAAAAAATAACTCAAAATTATTCAATCTTCGCATTTAAAACAGCCACTATTTTGTTTTACGATTACTGATACCACTAACTGAACAGATTCTCAAAGATATACATGACACCTATCATTCCTGAAATTTTCATGCAAATCCTAGCAAAATTGTAGTGTCTGAGTCGGTAAAAGGCGCATGTTGTTCCATAGCCATATGTTGCCATAGTAATAAATGCAGCGCATATTGTTCCATAGTAATACAGGAAAATTCAAACCGCTATAACTTCGCTAAATATGATTAAATCTTTATGAAACTTTCAGGAGAGATTAACCTTATAAATAGACATCTACGTACTGAATTTTATTGAATTCAAGGGTACCGTTAAGATTTTATTCAAGAAAACATAAAATCGATAAATCATACTATTACTATCAAAGTTGAGTGAATTGCGACTTCTCACGTATTTGTTGTTGTTGTACTCATCAAGGCCTACATCCCTGATTTTTTTCAGATTTTTCGGATCACAGGTGTCCAATCGCGAGGGGGGGGGGACACAAATTGTTCGTATATTTCCCCTCCCTGTGCGCCCCTCGAAGCAAACTTTGCCAAACTAAGACCTGTTTTGAAAAGTTCTCATCAAGACCTTTCATTTGATACCCATATCGGCTACCTTCAATGAAATTTTTTTTTCGGCGGGTCACTCTCCTATATGGGGAGACCCCCCTTAAATACCTTATAAAATTTTTTTGTAGTTGAACTTTGAAGAGATCACCACTTTACACCTACACACAAAATTTGATGTTTCTAGCTTAAGTAGTTTCCGAGAAAAACTGCTGTGACACACGGACGGATGGACGGGCGGACGGACGGACGCACGGACGGACAGACGGACAGACGGACAGACGGACCGACTGGTCGCGAAACTAGTAGGGTTTTGTAAAATTATTTTACAAAACCCTAAAAAAGAACAAGAATATAAAATACTAATAAACTATTGAAAGCTAAGCAGAATATTATGCAATAAGCTTTTAAAAGCGTTCAATGAATGTGGCAGAGGACCCAGCTGGAGCTCATTGTAACGACGTGATACGCGTCCTAAAAATGAATAAAAATAAATATCGGTACGAGCAAAGGGCACAAAGAATATGTCAGTTGAACGCGTTCTTGAGGTGGGACGTATATAAAGCCTTTCACGAAGGTTGGATGAAAGAATACCGTGATATAATTTAAATAAGCAGCACAGGTCTAAGAATTCTCTCCTATTTTTGAGTGATGGAATTTTTAGGATCTGTAAGCGCTCATCGTAGGAGCTGTAAGTGAGGTTATATTTGTACAATAGAGATCGTGTGAATTTACGCTGTACAGTTTCAACAGCATCCGATAGATTGGTATAGTGAGGAGACCATACTTGGGAGACATACTCAAAGATTAACCGGGCTAGAAGTACGAACAGATGGACGCTGGTTGAAATGCTAAAAGACTTGTAAGAGGATCGTAAAATAAAACCAGCGGCACGTGAAGCTCTAGTGGTTATACATGAAACATGGATGTTAAATTTCAAACCTGGGTCAAATACTACTCCCAAATCTTTAAATTTGTCCACAAGTGCAAGCCCCGATCCATCAATTTGGTATTCATATAAAACTGGATGAATTTTGTTGGTGAATCTCATGGGACAACATTTAGAAATGTTAAGAGGAAGTAAATTATCTTGACACCAATTTTGGAGATTGTCAAGATCATTTTGGAGGTATAAGCAGTCTTTGCTGGAGTTAATGGAGCGATAAATTTTTAAATCATCAGCGTAAAGAAGACAATTAGAGGACAGGCATTGGGGAAGATCATTAATGAAAATGTTGAATAGCAAAGGGCCTAAAATTGATCCTAGAGGAACACTAAATTTTGGGCTAAATGAGCCCGACGAAAAAAAATTATTCCATGTAATGGTGCAGGAGCGATGGGATAAGAAGGATAAGTTCCAAAAGAGGATAGAGTCGGAAACGCGGAACGATCGGAGTTTGTTAGCCAAAAGGCCATGATCAACACTGTCAAAGGCTTTAGCAAAATCGGTGTACATCACATCGACTTGTTGACTCTTGTCGAAAGCAAGAGAGATGATATTCCTAAGTTCTAACAAATTAGTTACTGTCGAACGGCCTTTAATGAAGCCATGTTGTTCATTTGCAAACAGGATACTGATATCATCGTACATTCTGTTATGCACAATTCTCTCAAGGAGCTTGCCAAAACAAGACAGCAAAGAAATCGGACGATAGTTAGAGATTTCACTTCGACCTCCGGACATATGGATCGGAAAGATGTTAGCATGCTTCCAGACGTCAGGGAAGCAGAAGGAAGAAAGGCTAATATTGAAAATAATTGATAGTGGGGTAGATAATGAAGAAGATAATGACTTAACGAACAGATTTGGTATTCCATCAGGACCTGGACCACCATTAATGTCAAAGGTAAGCAGCACATTTTCAATTTCCGATGGAGAGGTCACGATAGAATGCATAATAGGGGAAGGAGAAGGACACGATGAGTACATAGTGGGGGTTTGAAACCTGAAATGTGGAGGAAAAAAATTGAGCTAAAAGGTTACAGATAGCTTGCCCATCAGAAGCTTGGCAATTACGCCATGAGAAGATATTAGGAATATGGGATGTTGTTTTCAGAGAATGTATGTATATCCAAAAGGGCTTAGGACTATTCGATTGAAACCATATCAACATTCCTTTGCCTATATCCTCATGATGCCCACTACGTAGCCTCTTTCTTTCAATGTTTTTATTTTCCAAAGCGATTTTCTGACACCAATTTTGGAGATTGTCAAGATCATTTTGGAGGTATAAGCAGTCTTTGCTGAAGTTAATGGAGCGATTAATTTTTAAATCATCAGCGTAAAGAAGACAATTAGAGGACAGGCATTGGGGAAGATCACTAATGAAAATGTTAAATAGTAAAGGGCCTAAAATTGATCCTTGAGGAACACCAAGACAGCAAAGGGCAAAATGCTTAGGACTATTAGATTGAAACCATACCAACATTACTTTTCCTATATCCTCATGATGCCCACTACGTAGCCTCTTTCTTTCAATGTTTTTATTTTCCAAAGCGATTTTCTGAATTTTTGGAGCATTCTTTTTGCACTCAATAGAGAATTCCTTCTCCGATTGGCTACTAAATATGTCCAAGATTTCGATTTTTTTGATGACATTTTACAGGATGTTAGTCTAAACTTTCGGTTGTATCAGGTAAGCTCAGGAAAACTAAGATTTTTTAATATTCGACCACTCAAAAAATAACTAAGCACACACCCATTATAGTAAATGGAACAAAACCACTTTTACAAATTTCACGTTTAGAAAAATTTAATCCGAATTTCGATACAACAAAGTGAAATCGGGGGACTAACAAAGGATACACAACTTCAATCGATTAAATATGGCTTTTGAGGGACGCCCCTTTTTAATAGAGTTTTGCTACAAAAAAACAGCGTGTAGAAAAAGAACTCGAAAAATTTAAAATCTAAATGTTTCATATGATGTTTCAAATAGAAATATTTTTTGCTGAATAATTTCATTCAACGATAACAATAATACCAGTCTCTGACACCTGTAAAAATTTCATTTTACTTTCTGTAGTTTTCAATGGAAATGTTACACCAGGGTAGACAATCGGTTGGACGGTACACGATAAATATTTGTTAGAAAGATTGTAAAAGCCTGATTGTGAAAAACTCATACAAACTTAATTTCAATGAATTTTTCTTTTAAATGAAAAATACATATATATGTGGCAAATTTATGGCATGGTATTATGTGAGGGAATCCCATAACACTATACCCTAAATAGGCACGCGGCCAGAACACCAACTTAACCGGGCAAGAGTACCTGTAAACACATAAAAAGCAGTGAGCTCACCCGATGGCTAGCCCATTAAAGTGGAGGGGCCAGCCAACGTGGCGGGCGCCATATCCGGTCAGGTTTGACGAAAGGAAAGACCGGGTTTGGATTTAATTTAATTAATAATTTTAATTTGATTAATTTTTTTATTCCACCAACTATCCTATTTCATGGTAAATTATTGTTGTTGATTTTAAATTTCTATGTACTTTATTTTATCATTTTTAAACCGTACGTCTATTATGTATGTAATTTTTATTTTTGTACGATAAAGTATTTCTAACACAAGCACCGAAGTCACATTAATCGTGAATGAATCAACTCCCTGTATGCTTAATAATTATTTAATCATGTAAACATTTGAATATAATTTTTCTCTTTTCCTTTATTTTCTTTTTAATAACCAAAAAGGGTATTTACCCGACTTCCTAACGAGCGCTCGTAGACGGAGTGGGCAAACCTATTCAAATATTTATCGACTCTAATCTTTAAATTGACAAATCAGGCACATGCATATTTGTGGTAACCTCGTCAAGAAACGCAAGCCAAAGACGAGGCTGCTTCGCCACTCCTGGGCCAGACGGTCGCACAGATCACAGCTGGCATCACACTAAGCACGGCGCCCTAGCGATGCGATGCAAGCAGCCTTGTTCCTTCCCAGCTTTAGACCATACTACTAGGCGCTCGGAAAACTAGGTATGCCGGCGTTTTACTCAGCGGACACCACCGGTAATATCTTGGAGAGATGCCTTTAGTCTCCAACCGCACCACTAAAACCAGGCTCTTGGTAGACTCCGGCTCCGCCCTCTCCATCATCCCTAGGCAATCCATCGCCAGGCCTCTTCGTAAGCAGAGCCTCATCATAACCCTTGGATCTCTGCAGCTCACTCTGGATTTCGGGCTACCCCGGCCACTCCACTGGTTCTTTGTGATAGCAGGTGTCCCGGCTCCGTCTAAGAGCCAATGCATGGAAGCATCATGGTCTACTTATTGATCTGCGTAAACAGCGCCTCTTTGACGATCTCACTAACCTCTCCAGAGCCTGCGTCCTTGGTCGAGCTCCAGCTATACACAGTATTAGCGCCGTCACTAACGTGAAGACCATTGGAGACCGGTACAAAGGGATAACTGCCAAATATGCAGATGCACTCGCACAACCCGGGAAATGAGCCTCGGTCACTGACCTACCCGTCCACCACCAGATAGTCACCAATGGCCCACCGGTTTTCACGAGACCACGTCGCCCCGCTGGAGAACGCCTCACCGCAACCAAAACCAAGTTCGCTTTCTTGCTGGAATGAGGCATAATTCGGCCCTAATTGAGGCAGTGGGCCAATCCTCTGCACATGGTGCCCAAGGACGGCGGCATTGGCAAATTATTGGGGATTACCGTCAACTCAACACTCAAACTCGACCGGACCGTTACCCACTGCCCATCATCGAGGATTTAATTCAGGAGGCTACCGGTACTGTTTTCTCAGCAATCGACCTCCAGCGTACTTTCTACTGAATTCCGGTTGTTCTTGAAGAATTCTGTAAGATAGCAGTCACCACGCCCTTTGGACTGTATGGGGATGCCTTTCGGTCTACGCTACTCAACTTACGACCATGAGCTCCTTGCGATATTTGCTGCCATCAAGTTCTTTCAGCGCATCTTAGAAGGAAGGCACTTTATCATCTAGAATGACCACCGGCCACTTATATTTGCTCTGACGCAACGCTCGGAGAAAGCCTCACCCGCCAAAGCAGACAACTGGACTTAATTGCCCGACTCGGTTTGCCAGTGGAATACACACCAGGGGATGACAATATGGTCACTGATGCACTTTTATGTGTAGAAACACGTTACCCACCACAATCACAGCTCAAGTTATCAGTGAAGCACAGAACACAGACGACCAATACCCCGAGCTCTTGGCGCGCCTTCGTCTCAAACTGCATCAACTGGTCTTGGATGGCTACTCAGCGTACTATGTGGAGTTCAATGGCACCACTAAGCCTAACCTGCCAGTTACACTCCGCCGTCAGGCTTTCGACATCGTCCATCAACTGTCGCTTCCGAGTGGACGTGCCGCTTCGAAGCGCATAGCGCTTAAATACTTCCGACCGAATCTGCGGAAAGACGTATCCCGGTGGGCCAAACAATGCGTTCCGTGTCAACCGTCGAAAGTCCACCGCCACAACCGCACCGAGTTAGGGAACTTCAAGACGCCAGATGGGCGCTTCAACCACATCTATGGCGACTTGATCAACTTGCCAGTGTGTGAAGTCTACGAGAACTGCCTCACCATTGTAATGATATCCGACAATCATTCATTCATTAGAGTGATATTCATTACATTGATACCCGATCAATGTAATGAGTATCACCCAGAACTAAATAGAAACACACGTAATGATATCAACACAAGGTAACAATTCATTCATATATTAAAATGATATTCATCACATTAATACTAAATCAATGTGATGAATATCACCCACATTTCACTTGACCTAATGCAATAACTTTCACTTGACTTCGAAAAGTATCAAGTGAACATAAACATTAAAATGTAACGAATGCAACATGGATCTCACCATAGAAATACATTCACCGATAACGTGTGAATGAAATCTCGTGTTCCCTTTGGCACGCGACGATTGAACGTATGGGCTAGTAAAGATGATTCACGTACATTGCTTGAGGTGTGAACTGAAGTGGTGTTCCCTTTGACACACGACACTTGAGTTTATGGTCAAGTAATAATGAATCATGTGAGTTCATATGCATGATATTTTGTATACTTGAACGTGTCGTCGTTCTGAGTAATAAATTAAGAATTGGGTCATCTTAGTAATAATGCATGACCAGTAAATTTCATATTTTTGTTTAGCTTGTAAGAAACGAAATTGTATATAAACCAAAGGAGTTATGAAAAATATATCAATTATTGATCATACGCGTTAGAAGGAGTTTCTTTAAACGAATCGCTGCGAGTTTGTAGCGAATATAAACTATTTACTTTGCTGCTAATTGTAGCAAGTTAAAGTTTAAAATTTAGTAACCATGGCGTTAATGGAATTAAAAATTCCACGCCAGAAATCTCTGCGGCCTAGCCGCTTGGATAAGTAGGTACCCTACCAGTTCTGGATTTTATATTAAAAATTTATATCTTGTTCTAGAGAGGAACGAGATAAAATATATCCGATAAAACCAGACATATTTTATCATTATCGACCGCTATACACGGTAGCCTCAAGCAGTGCCAGTGTGTGACATCAGAGCTAGCATCGTCGCTAGGGCACTATTCAACCACTGGATATCAACATTTGGCCCGCCACTGGAGATCACTTCGGACCAAGGACGCCAGTTTAAAGCCGAACTCCTGAATCAGCTCGGCCGCCTCTTGGGCACCAACCACGTCCACACCACTCTCAAGCTAATGGCATGGTCGAACGGATGCACGGCACCCTCAAAGCAGCGTTAAAATGCGTTCCGGAGACACCATGATTACAGGCACTTCCACCGATCTTGCTAAGTCTATGAACCAGATTCAAATAGAAATGGTTTTCGGCACATCTCTTCAGATCTCGGGTGAGTTCATTACATCTCAAAACACAACAGTTGTCGGCCCACAATATTTTGTCACCAACTTACACCACCTCTCCAAATCGATTAGTCCTGTCCCGTAGCCAGACACTCGACTCACAACCCATTCGTTTTTAAAGACCTAGCCAGCTGTGAGTACGTGTTTCACTGCATCGACACTGTAAAGAAGCCACTCGATCAGCCATACTCTGGACCTCATCGAGTCATCAGAATAATCCACGCCTACACCTACGTCATAGACGTAAACGGCGTCACCAATACCCTCTCCACCGAACAACTCAAACCAGCCTACCTGGAGCAATCTTATGCTCATCCAGTGATACAGCAGCCATACTCAACATCTCCACAGGCACCTACAAAACCACCTCTGCTGCCCTCGGAAACGGCTCAACCGGCGCAAATTTTGCCGGAACAACCACTCCAGCCATCCAAAAAGAGAGTCACGTTTTCACTCCCTTCAGCGTATGCGAAGGTCATTGGGGAAGGAGTGACTGTGACGACTCAGAATGTCCCAATGGTAGCGCACACTTCACAGCGCAAACAAAACCTCGTCCCACGAGAAATCGTTGCCTGCTTCTACATATCAGTGACAAAAAGAGAAATTTGCATGAGAGAAAAAGGGAAATTTTCTTGGGCCGCTCTTCTCGCTTCTCACGAATATACATGAGAAAGTCTAGGCAAAACTCACTACTGGTTCGTAGTCAACATTGTTATCAACATCGGCTACAGCAGCAATATCATCAGTATAAAGAGTAAAAGCGTCGCTTGCAATTCAAAATTTTACTTTCGGTGGAAATTCAGAAGAAATTGTTGATGGCGCCTCTCTATTGAATTTGTATTGAATTTGTGAAAAACTCCAGCACGAAACACACTAAACCTTTCCGGTGCGTATGGATCAGTAAAAATGACGCGCGATTCAAAATGTTAAAATCCAGGCTTTGAGTTTCTTCGCCAGAATATTTTTTCCCTCTCTTGCAGCTCAGTACAGATAATTTACTTCCACAAAAAATGGTTTTCTTTATATTTTCCCCCTTTATGAAATTGAAAATTTTTAGCTACTAAATGTGCTATGATATATAAAGGGTAGTCCTGCTTTGTTAATTGTATATAAAACAAAAGGTTTTCAGACAATTATGCTAATATTTTTTACTATAATAGAAGAATCTTTGACAATTATTTGTAAAACAAAATATCGCCAAATTCTCGCCACGCCTATGGTGGCGTACTTTTATCCGATGTTCCATATTTTCAATGACTCTGACACATAATTGAGGTTCAATGTCATCAATGTTCTGAATTATCTCATTCTTTAGCTCCTGAATTGTTCTTGGCTTATTGACGTACACTTTTTGTTTTAAATATCCCCACAGAAAGAAGTCCAACAGTGTCAAATCACATGATCGTGGTGGCCAATGAACACCACCACAACGTGAGATAACACGGCCATTGAATTTCTCGCGCAAAAGAGCCATTGTTTCGTAGGCTGTGTGGCAAGTGGCACCATCCTTTTGGAACCTCATATCATCCAGGCATATAACCTCAATTTCTGGCCACAAGATGTCCGTTATCATCTCGCAATAGCGAACGCTGTTCACGGTAACTGCCTGGCCGTCCTCGTTTTAGAAGAAGTACGGCCCGATGACGCCACCAGTCCATTAACCGCACCAAACAGTTACTCCTTGTAGATGCATAGGCGCAAAAAAAGAAAAGAAAACGCACACACTCACACCTGAACAAACTCTAGTGGTCCAATTTAAATAGATTACGGACGGGTCAACGCCGAAACAATGCTACCGGCGGCCTATCACTCATCACTCAAATACTCTCCCTAACACACTCGCTACTGTAAGGCGCACATGCATTCGTCGATCTTTGGTATAACAAGCAATCAATGTCAGCCAATTGACCCACAAAATCGAAAAGCTGGCTAATGTCGCATGTAATGGTTCAGGTTCCGGCATTTTAAATGCTCTTCGTGGACCTTGCAAACACCCTCCATACATCCATTTACGCTTTCACAGTCACTGCACGCGCTCATCTCGGCTGAATCCCGGGTTGTACATGCAAAACTGCATGCGACGTCTATCGACGTTATGTCTATGTTCGCGATGACTGCGCTGCAGCTATTGAATGCATGTAAAAATGCGAGGCGGAGAGGACGCAAGCCACTAAGAAGTTCACCGATGGCAATATCGTGTGAAAACGAATTTACTTGTTTGGTGTTGTACACGCAAACTTGTATGCGACGTCTATTGACGTTATGTTTACGTTCGCCGTTTTATTGAATACATGTTAAAATGCTGATCAGACGAGTTATTCAGAAATGTAAAGTTATGCCTCCGCGTGGTATAACGAAAACTCGCAGAACAGATGGGCAGTTCGGGGAGACGGCACTTTTCGACTTTTAAACTTTGCACGGTTGCGTGCTTCGTAAAAGGTAGGAATGTAGGTAGACCTAAAGACTCTTGTCAAGGTGAAGATGGGGTTTAAGATGCTATGAACTCCGAAAATCAGTCGTACTATTGAATGGTTCTTGGTTGCACAAGTTCCGACTATTTTCACTCGTTTCTTTTTTTGGTTTTTGAGGGATGAGAGATCTTTTTCGTCGTTTTCCGTACGAATTTTGTTGTGAAGGGCACTTCATCAATGGCAGCGATTTCGAACTAATTTTTACTTTTCTTATATACACGACGGCAAAATCTTTTTTTGTGTCTTTTTCGCGAAATTCCACGTTATGGTTCCCGGTAAGCTGTCTACCCTGTGGCGGAGATAACGCGCACGGTGGTTTTCTTCAAAAAAAAAACGTTTTCTTTAGCTCGCGGTTCTCGCGCGTGCTTGCTGGTTTGCTAATTTAAGTCAACTCCCCCTCCGTCCCAGAAGTTCCCGACCTTTTTTCTTTGCATTACGGTTAATCGCATCAGCCGAGCTCAGCCTAATTAGCTTGCCTTGCGTGATGTAATACACCGTTGGGGTGTATTGGATCAGCGTTCCCACACTCGAAATTTTATTTGGCAGATTAAAAATTTTAAAAACAATATTTAACTGAAGTAAAGAAAAATGAAGAAAAGTGTACAGAGTTATAAAAATTAAATCTCATGAAAAATATAACTAAAGGGAAACATTTAAATTTAATATCAAGGAAAATTGATATCAAATAACATTAAATAATAATAGGAAAGCACACTATTTTATAAATTACAATTATGAATGTAAATAATTAAAAATTTTTCCAAATCCGCCATTAAACTTCAAATAGGAGATAGGAAAGTTTTCGTGCAGTTTGCTTGTGTGATTACTCTATTACTACACAGCCTTATATCGAAACATTGATCGTAAATATCCAAGGCATCTACCAGAAGTAAAATAAGGTTGATGCACATCAAGAATAGATGTCACTGGCAACAGCGAAGAGGTTTTTTATAATAAAATTTTTTCCTAGGCTTTTTGGGAAGACAATTTTGCTGAGCAAGTAAAAATAATATATAAAAACAACGAAGCAGGCAAGGAAAATTGAAGCGACTTCTAATCGTTGCTTCGTGTGGTTGGCCTCGTCCACACAGATCTTATAAAAGCTAGTTGGCCTTTGACCTAGCTTAACTGGTTGGCTTAGTACCCAGTATATCATCTAACGTTTCTGCTGGTTGGCTTTGCCCAGCAGGATCACCTGGAGAAAACCAATTGGCCTTGCGCTTGGTTAAGTCGAGTTGGTTTAAGTGTCTGGATATAGTTCATTTAACCTTTCTGCTAATTGGCGTTGCCTAGCAGGATCGCCTGGAGGAAACCAGTTAGCCTCCCAACTGTGTCACGCCAGACAAGTAGCCCCCAACCAACGATGCAACAATCCTACGCATCCGGAGCAGCAACAGACTCCTGCGACCTCGCAGCCCAAATCGAAGATCCACGGCAGATTACGGTCCATAGTTATTAAGTGTTGAAATGTGAACTAAATTGAAGTGTAGATAAATGAATTGTGAACTTAATACTAATAACATCTAATCAAATATGTGTAGAAATTTCAAGCGTTTTTGAAATTTGTTTCGAGAATTTATTTAAAGTTAAATCGATAATGCAAGCGGAACAAAGGCCAAGAAAAGGGCTACACACGAAAAGGGTAAATTGCCAATGTCCGCACTATGATAACGACAAATTTGAACAGCGGGAAGACTAATCGCAGTATTAGCATCACTCCCGATAGAAAAAAGATTTGCTGTTGTCGTAAGTATGTACTGGGGTGATGCCAGTACTGAGAGTAGCTTGTACATGATGCAAAATTATATGTATGTGTGTAAGTGTATGGGGCTGGAACTATAATAGTATTGTTCGCCGTTGCTTTGCCATGAGAAGACTGAACATCTTCCCTACCATGAAAACTTCTGTTTTCATCCAATCATTCGATAGGCAATGGACATAGCTTCACGATGGCCCAGTTGAAGATTCCCGAAGCTGTACGTACTGTAGCAACTCGAACCTTATCATCTTCGCCGCCTGTCACATCGATAATTCTGGCGAGAGGCCACTTCATGGGTGGAAGATTTTCATCTTACATTAATACAAGTTGGTTAACCTTGGCATTGCTATTGACTGAGGTCCACTTAGATCGCGACTGCAATAGATGAAGATAGTCGTTGCGCCATCGAGTCCAAAAGGATTGCTGGATGAAGGATATTTTTCGAAAGTTGTCCAAGGAATCGAATTTAAGTTGTGTGATGATTGGTTCGGATAAGATTGTAATTGGTCGTCCAATCAAGAAATGTCCGGGTGTGAGGGTTTCCAAATCAGTTAGGTCTGATGACATCTCCGGGATGGGTCGGGAATTAACGATCGCCTCCGCTTGATAGATAACCGTAAGCATTTGTTCGTGGGTTAGCGATGCATTGGTGACTGCTCTGGTAAGGTGAAATTTTGCCTTCTTCACCGCCGCCTCCCACAAGCCACCAAAATGTGGGGAGCGCGGTGGGATGAAACACCATCCAATGCCTTCCAGAAGGCAAGCTTGCTGGACTTGGTCAATATGTGATTGAGTTGAGAAAAGTTTCCTTAACTCTCGCAACTGGTTATTGGCACCGATAAAATTAGTAGCGTTGTGCGAGTAAAGCTTGTTGCATTTTCCCTTACGAGCGAAGAATCGTTTAAGGCATAAAATGAATGCTGCTGTCGATAAATCTGAAACGAGTTCAAAATGTACAGCCTTGGTAGCGAAACATATAAAAACCGATAGGTAGCTTTTGATTGGAGATCTTCCTCGTTGTTGAGCTCGCATGAAAAACGGTCCACAAAAATCTACAACGGTAACCGCAAAGGGATGCGATACTTTCAGCCTATCCGATGGGAGGTTTCCCATTATTTGCTGAAAGAAGCGAGGCTTCGCTCGAAAGCATATCGTGCACTGATGAATAACTCGTTTAGCCTCCGACTTTACGTTGATCAACCAAAACCTTTGCCGAAAAATGTTTACCAAGGTATGGCAGCCAGCATGTGAGTTGTTAACATGCAAGAAGGTTAACAATGCGTTTGTAAAGGAATGTGCTTGCAGAAGAAGAATTTGATGGCGCGCATCAAAAGGTAGATCAGATTTCGTAATACTTCCACCGACTCGAATAACTCCATTTCCATCAAGGAAAGGACGTAGAGGCGAAATTCGACTTCTCGCATTTACGGATGCACCCTTAAGGAGGTCAGTATAGTCACGATTAAAATATACTCGTTGTATGCAACGAACGATAACCGTGACTGCTTCTTCTAACTCTGACACCGTAAAGCTTCGTAACGCAAAGCTAGGTTTCGTTGAACTACGTACTAGCAACCGCAATGATTTGAGATATCGATTAACGTATCCAAATACTCGAAGAGTTTTCCAGTATGAGTTAATATATTTTGTGCCCTTAACTAGGTCTTGCACGGCATAAGACGACAAGACTGTGTAGTTCAGCTTGCGATATTCTGGAACATCGATTTGATCTGGAACCTTTCCATGATATGGCCATTATGATGACGATGCGGATAAAAAGCTTGGACCATGCAGCCATAAGTTGGACCCTTGTAGACTTTCTGATTTAGCGCCTCGCGAGATCAAATCTGCCGGGATTCTACTGCGTTGGAACATAGCGCCATCTAACGGATGTAACAGCTTGAATTTTGGACACATGATTGGCTACAAATGTGGACCATTGGTACAAAGGTGCACTTAGCCAGGCTAACACGATTTGTGAGTCACTCCAACACACGACATCCGTGATGTCACGGGGGATAATCTTCGTAGCACGTTCTATGAGCACGCAAAGTATTAGGGCTGCACAGAGCTCTAGACGCGGTATCGTAGTAGTTTTCAATGGAGCTATACGGGATTTCGAACAAAGCAGGCTCGTCGATACTTTCTTATCAGGAGTTTCACTTCGAATATATACACAAGCTCCATAAGCGCGTAGACTGGCATCAGCGAATCCATGGATTTGAAGGCTGGAATTTGACAAACAAACATGTCGTGGGATACTAAAGTTGTTGACCTTGGCCATATCCGAGCGAAAAGACTGCCATCTTGTTTGCATCTCGATGGGTAAGCTTTCATCGCAATCAATATTAAGCTTCCACAACTCCTGTAGAAAGAGTTTGGCGGTAACAATCACTGGGCTGAGTAATCCTAATGGATCGAAGAATCGAGCAGTTTCCGACAACACTATTCTTTAGGTCACAGAACTTCGTATTTCTGGCGAGTGATGTGTAATCAGAAATTCATCGGCAGTTGGGTTCCAGGCCAGGCCAAGAGTTTTGATGAAATCCTAATCATCTAGTCGAGTCATTACTTCCTTGTCATTTGCATCGATTTTTTCTAGCAACGATGGTTCATTTGATGCCCATTTTTTAAGGGGGAAGCCGCCTGATAGTAGAATATCGGTAACTTCGTTTCTGATCTTTGCAGCTTCATCCAAGTTATCACTTCCAGTCAATAAGCCATCGACACATGCATCTCGCTTGATAATCAATGCTCCTACTGGAAACTTACTCCTAGCATCTTCTGCCGCTTGACGAATAGATTCTACTGCGTGATATTGAGCAGACCCAGTGCCATAAGTAACTATTTTTAATCGTTAGAGCCTCACACGATCATGACTTGAATTACGACAAACTATTAGTTGTAGGTCTCTATCACTGGGATGCACTATGACTTGCCGATACATTTTTTCTATGTCAGCTAATATTACATAAAGATGGAAACGAAACCGAAGTAAGATCGAAAATAGGTCATCTTGAACTATGGGTCCTACCATTAGAATATCGTTTAAGGATACACCATTGGAGGATTTCGCAGAACCATCAAAGACTACGCGTAATTTAGTGCTGCTGCCATAATTCTTTACAACACAATGATGGGGGAGAACATAATGAGGTTTGTGTAACACACACTGTGAATCAATGACTTCTTCCATATGTCCCAACGATAAATATTGATTCATAAAATCGTAGTAACTGACGCGTAATTCACGGCATTTCTCAAGTTTTCTTTCAAGGCTATAAAACCGTTTTAATGCGATTTCGTATGTGTCACCAAGCACTGATGCATCTTGCCTTAAGGGTAATCTCACAACGAACCGACCGTTTGCGTCACGTATTGTATTGACACGAAAGTGTTCTTCACAAGCAATCTCCTCAGCTGACCTTTTGTCTATTTCACTATTACAGTGGTCTAGCTCCCAAAATTTAGCGACGATATTATTTAAATTTTGTTCGCACGGTTCACTGTTACTGTCATTACTAATGTTTACACTGAGTGAGTTGTATGAAGTACTGGATGGCCCCGGAACCACCCAGCCGAAAAGAGTTTTCTGCACGATAGGCCGATTAACACCTAAATCAATCTGTCCAACAGCAAGTAATTTGAAAAACAAGGCAGCACCAATCAAAATATCAACTTTCCGAGGTATGCCGAATTGAGGGTCCGCTAGTGGAGTGTTCTTAGTAATATTCCAGTCTGATGTATTGATCCTTTGCAATGGCTGCAATCCGACGAAATTTGGTACGACGAAAAACTCTAACAATGGACTGAAATCGTTTTGTAGTGACTGCATGGTGGCAACGGTTTTCGAAATACATCGGGATGTCGTCATACAAATTCCACTAATAGCCACATCCGTTTTTTCTCGTCGTAAACGAAGTTGCTGGGCGAGTCTCTCTGTCATGAAGTGCAACTGGGAACCGCTGTCAAATATCGCTCGGCATTCGATTGGAGCTCCATCAGGTGATTTGACTCTGATAATAGCAGTACCCAAAATAACGTTGTTGGGTTGAGCATCTTCTTCCAGGCGGGACAATTGATATCTAGATCTCGTTTGACCGATCAGCGACGAATGTTCGCCGGTTGTTGGAGTTTCAATTTCTGTCGACTGATGAGATCTTTGAGAGATGCCTGAATTCTTTACGCTACCGTGGAGTAGAGTATGATGGCTGCGGTTACATGTACGACACTTGCTCGATAAAAAACTTTTCAATGAATGCCCTTTTCGAAGGCAATTGTAACACAAATTCAATTGCTTAGCTCTTTGGTAAATTTGGTCGGGTGGCATGCTCTTTAACCCATTGCAGTCGAATAATGTGTGTCCGCTGCGTGAACCACAAAAATTAAACTTCGCTCTCGTATCACAGTTACTAGCAATAAAACCAGTCCGCTTGGATTTATTGACGATTGAAAGAGGTTTGTTGTTGGATTTTGTTTCTTCTACGAATTCTAGCGCTGAGCGTCGTAGATTCAAGAAATCAGTAAACTTTTCCCAAGTTGGAAATTGAGCGCTAGATTCTATGGATGATCGAGAACAGCTAGTAATTAATTCTTGCCATTTGAGCTGAGACTCAGCATCAAGCTTTGATACGAGAATGTGCAACAAGAAGCCATCTGCGATATTTTCCTTTCTACCGAGGCTCAGCAAACAGCGCATATGCTTGTTTATAGCATCAGTCATCTGACGCAATTCCGATGACGAATGGATTGCACTTGAAGCAAGTCGTTGATATGCGAAGCGAAAATGTATGGCTTGTTGTCGAATATCCTTTTTAAAAGCTCCTTTGCCTTAGAATAATTTGCTTCGGTAAGCTCAATCCCCTCTATCACTGAAGCAGCTGTACCAGTTAGTGCAGAACGAAGATATTCGAATTTTCCCAAAGACGATAAGTGGGTATTGGAGTCGATCAATTTCTCGAAAATCCCAAGAAAACCTAACCACTCACTGTACAAACCCGAAAACTCGGTCAAATTCAGTTTCTGTAAGTGAAGTCTGGTTGATGAGGTTTCGAAGGCAGCGGTCGAATTCCAAATGGCGGATGCATCGACTGATTGCCTCGGGCGAAGCTTCTCGATAATTGATTGCAAATTAGCCTTGAGTTGGCAATAACTGTCTTCATATAAATCCCGTTTCCCACATGATGGCTCTTCTACGTCTAAAACCTCGAGTTGGCACTGAACAGTTTCAAAGTTTTTGAACTGTGTCTCAAGTAGACCGAGTTTGCTTTCGGCCTCGAAAACGGATATATTATCCACTTTGCCATCGAGAAAGGTTTTTATCCGAGTTTGCTGGGCCAAGATGACGTCACGTTGTATACGCAATTCCGATATTGCCTTTGCACTTGAGGTGACCTTGGGGTCGAGTTTTGGATTATCGTGACCGGCGATTTTGCACAATTGAGTTCACTGATAGCGTGATGAATTTTCATGAAAAGTTTCAAAGATGATCCGCAAATCACAAGGGGAAATGAAAACTATGCGATTACTGATAATTTTCAAGCGAAAAACGATGAGCGATAAATGCTTTAGATAACTAATTCCGAGAACGAAAACTGCATTGCGACAACTATCCGGCTCGACGGAACATGTAGAAGTTTCAAGCGTTTTTGAAATTTGTTTCGAGAATTTATTTAAAGTTAAATCGATAATGCAAGCGGAACAAAGGCCGAGAAAAAGGCTACAAACGAAAAGGGTAAATTGCCAATGTCCGCACTATGATAACGACAAATTTGAGCAGCGGGAAGACTAATCGCAGTATTAGCATCACTCCCGATAGAAAAAAGATTTACTGTTGTCGTAAGTATGTACTGGGGTGATGCCAGTACTGAGAGTAGCTTGTACATGATGCAAAATCATATGTATGTGTGCATGTGTATGAGGCTGGAACTATAATAGTATTGCTCGCCGCTGCTTTGTCATGAGAAGACTGAACAATATGATTAAAATAACAAATACCCAATCTTTAACTGAATTTTACCAAGAGTCCGAGTAGGGAATAGGTAAATGGCAGGCATGATACGTGTTACCCTCTTTGCTAGAGCACGCTAGCACCGCGCTATTTATCTGCGTTGAAACAAGGATGCAAGAGAAGCGGTTGCCCGCGAGGAGGAACAGCGCTCACGCAACGATTGATAGCAGTTCTGGATGAATGGTAAGAAGGAAAGTAGACTGCACGCCTCATCTCGGATCCGAGACCCTGACTATCGAGGGCATGGTGGGTTTGACTTCTCTCTGACCTAGCTTTTGGGTGGCGTAAGTGTTTTCATTCTTACGTATCCAAGATTGCTAAGTGACGGTCTCCCAGCAGAGAAAAACGACGCCTGCCACACATTTATTGCATTAAAAATGGAACAAGCTGCAAAAAAACCTCTACAAGGAGACGAAAGAGTTCACTCCGGATAGTATAATCGTGGTAATGCTTGGATCGGTTGGTAAGTGAAACCATTGGGCATATTATATTTGAGCAGTCTTAAAAGATAAAAGGGACTCACCGAAGTCGGAGCTGGGGGATTGCTTGTCACGCAATTGCTCTTCTTCTCTCACTTCCCGCTAGAGGAGGTACCTTCCAACTTGAAAGCTCCTCATGGCACAGCAAAACGAGACCTGGCCCCAAATAATATGAACAACGGTTCCAGGCTAGGTTCTCAGGTGGATAGAGGAGGTATTTTGTGGGTAATCCAGTCGCTTGCAACATGAGAGCCCCACACTCAGCGAGTAAATGGCACTCGCCACCCAACCACAAAAAAATGTAACGTATCAGGCCGATTAAGCACCTTCGCTTTCTTCCTTTTATCCCGGTCTTCGTTGATTGGCAAGATTCCATTCTTTTTCGGTTTGCTAGCTTTCCCCACTCTATTTATACGGTGTTTGCACCAACAAGGGTCTACGCCTGAATGGATTATCTCCATCGGGCCCAAGACCGGTGGTGGATATATTTTATTATAGAAGCCAAGTTCGCCACTTCTATAATATTGCATTCGAAGGATTATGACGGCCCAAAACCTACTCGTTCAGTGTTCTCTGCCACACGTACTGTAGAGCTGACCTCCTGTATTGTAAGCTTTTTTTTCCTTTGCGACTTCTATCGCGGTTTTTGATCTGGGTTCCTTTACATAGCTTTTTACCAACCGTCGGGGGCATTTGTATACTTGAAGGTTCACCAAGCTTCGAAGCTCCCGCTCATAATAGCCATTTTTACTCTTGACTGTCTTCCCTCAATGGACATGGATCACTTAATACCCCGAGGATATGGGGCAATGTAGCACCCTCGCTCCTTGACTTGTATTTGGATGCTGTTTGCAGCGAAACCTTACAGAAACCTCTACTTCTCCGGTGCGTGGGGACGGTGCTCCCCAAAGAATTCAAGCTTCCAAGGCTACTTAGCAAGCACTACAATTTTTTGCTTTAAACTGCTTCAAATTTAAAGCCAAATCATTTCAAGTGAATGAACTCCAATAAACCATAAATCCTTGTAGTTTTTTGCATGCTATAAGCAGTCGAAGGACTTTCGCGATCAAAGAAATTACCTCGTAAAGTTACTCTACACATACTCGTGTGAAATCATAATCAAAGCGATTTACACTGAATATTTCATTGAAAACAACATTAGCGATGAGTAATTATAGTCTTCAGGATAGGATTTTTTATTTTTCATGTCCAAGTTCATAAAATACAACCTTCTCTATGTATTTTGAGCCATAAAAATGAACTGTTCCCAAACATGAGCTTATTGCATACATGACATATTTACATACACTCTACTTAAAAGCAATCAGATAATGAAAATAAAAACGATATAATTGACTGAGTCCTGGATTGCTTTTACCAACCGATGGCTGTTCACTTTACTGTCAACCAGAACTTTTATGTACGGTTGGATTGCACTTATCTACTTTTATTCATCTAATTACACTACCATAAATATATCTATACTATTGTATACACTAGACTTTATTCCTTTTCCGTACGTCACATATGAATCTTAGCAAATAATTTCATATAAAGCATACGCGATGTCCTCGGAGACCTCATTCCATTTTTATTCGTGGGCTACATTTTGTACAGGAGCAGATTGGTGGTTGGGAAAATTAATACAGTCTTCTTTTATGTGTACAGAGAATGTATTCTTTTTTTCGAACAACAGAAGATTGTAACACGTGTCCGCCTTGTTTGAGCAATGTTTAATAAATCAGGAATGTATATTGGGAAATTTCTTTCATTTTCGATGAATTTTTCCACACCCTGTAGCTAGCAAATGTTAAATCAGGCCTCAAGTTAAAAAGGCATTCAATAAGGTTGATGATATTCCTGAGTAAAAATATTTTTAAAACAGAGATTTTGCTGTACTCACATTTTACTATAAATGCACAAAGTCATTATTCATGTGAAAGGATCATCGCTTTTACGGTCATGTTATTTTCAGAATCTCATTAGGGTTACAAAAAAAATTCGATATCTTGGAAAAATATGTAGTTACCGGGAAAGCAAATTGATTGAGTAAACAAAACCTCATTAATTCCACCAAATTTTATCATTTACATCCCATATTCCTCTAACCCTGCAGAGATACCACCCGTCCCCAATCGATAGAGTACATCGATCTCGCCAACTATGCCGACCAGTGTTATTATGTTCGTAACTACCTTCTTACCCGCCCTACAACAAACTACCTTTTACACATGTAGAAATGTATGCAGTAGTCAGACCTCTATTCTGTCTGTTGTCCTTACAATAGTTCCCACTTCCATATATGCCCACTTTATTATTTCTAGGCTCCCATTAGCCGGGTTTGAGTACTATCTGATATAAAAGTGACCGGCTAGAGGATATCAACTGCTATTCGCCCGGTTAAACCTTTCACGGTCAGTTCAATATTTCCAACCAAGCACGATTGTGGTCAGTGTAAACTAAAGGACATACCACTAAGGAGCACGACATTTCCTAACAAAACTGCACTCAACAAAGCCACTGAAACGAACCGACCATAGTTTTACCATTTCACTTTATTTGAAAATAATTAAAAATTCATGGGAATCCTTGATTCATTGCACTGTGCAAACCGTTATTCCACCACTATACGTCCCGATACACACGCAAGCACCATACCCCCAAATGAAATCAATTCGCTCAAGGATGTAACGAAAGATCGAAATTAAATTATTGTAGGAGCTTCTGCTGTTGCTTGTCTGCAGGATATTCCAGTGCACGAGTACAACAAAATAAAGTGATGATTGTGGGCGTGAATGAAATACAAAAGTGTAGTTTGCAAAAGGTATATCGGAATGTGGAGAGTGATCCCTGAAGGATATTGAATAATAAATGATATGTGAAGTGAAGTGTAGTTAAGTGTTAAAAGGTTAAATCAAAAGTGATGAGTGTGGGTTTTAAAGTTAGGAGAAATTCATGAAAAGTCTGACAAAGTGAATAAGTGTCTTCAGACACAAAAAGAAAAGGGTTGTTTCTTAACAATTTTCTCGTGGGCAAGGATAATCTCAATTGACGAGGATACCAAACGAAAATTGGAATGGAACGTGGAACACCAGTTTGGGTGATACCGGAACCACAACAATCAAATGGATCTCGTAAGTTATTTTCGTTTTTCTTTTCTTAGTTATGGGTTTTAGGTGGGTAGGTATTCTTGAATTGTTAAATCCTTTTGCGTCAGGTGCATTTTGATGAAGATAGTGAGTAGTTTCACGTTGGCCTTGGCAAACATTTAGATCCGGAATCTTTTTACCAAGAATTTACAAGGAATTATTTTTGACTCTTGCGGGAAAGTTAGTAAGTCAGAGTGAACACAAGTTTGTAGTAGAAAGGACGTAAGCTTTAAACTTGAAAATATATCGATTGAGAACGGAAGTAACTTTAAAAGGGATGAATGATTACAGTTCAGAGTTATATGCTTCGTGAGTCATGCTAAATTCTGTTGTATAGTCGAATTATTTTCTACGTCCTTGAGTAGTTTTTAGATAATAGCAGTTCAAAACGGATAAATTCTTAAATAAGGAAAATATTTACAGCTCAATGTAAACTTTGTTTGCAGCCAAACGAGAAATTAATGTATTGTCGCGTGTTATGGTTCGCGGGCAATCATTTTAATGTTCCGAGAAAGTGAAAACGCACTGTCTTTTAAATTAAGTTCAAAGAGTTTATTCACAAAAAATGCACAATAATTTATTTAACTATCTCACAACCTGTCTATCATATTTTACTTTAACTGTCTTCACTATCAACGAAAATCACTTCCTATTACTCAATCAATATCGCTTTTCAATTCGCACTCCACACTATCGCAGTTTTACTATCGCGGTTGTAATAATCCCCCCGTTCATTCAGCTTGCCTTTATATAGGGTCTCTAGTCATTCAATCCATTTCTCGTATATTGGCGAACTAGCTGGAATATTCAAGCAGCTTAATGAATGGGCGGTCACGTCACTTTCAGATGTTGATCATGCTTGGCGGTTTTACGAGTACATTCGTTTGCTGGCCAGGTGTTTATTGAGTGTTCCGTTGAAACGTTTGACCATTCCATCGGATTGGGGATGCAGCAGTGTTGTCCACGTTTTCCGTATTCTTAGCAGCTCGCACATTTCCCAAAAACTAGTGACTCAAAGTTTCGGCCTTGATCCGAATGTAGTTCGCAAGGTACGCCGTCCCTACTGACCCAATTAAACACTAGCTGTTCGGCTACAGTAGTTGCTTCCTGATTGGAAATGGGGTAGACCTCGGAACACTTGGTGAAATAATTGGCCACAACCAGCGTGTATTGATTTCCCCATTCGGATTCAGGAAACGGTCCTGTGATGTCAACAGCAATCCTTTTAAACGGTACCTCCACGTTATAGGTTTGCATTCGTCCTCTCAGTCGTTGCTTTGGACCTTTGACGGAAGCGCAAATTGTACATCTACGGCATCAATCATCTTCTCGAGCATGGAGTCAGTAGAACCTGTCCCGCAATTTTGCTAAGGTCTAATTAGCACCAAGGTGGCCTCCCGAGGATTCTTCGTGCTTGAGTACGCCACCCTCCGCTTGAAGGGAGTTCTATTGCGCCCAAAAGCTTTTCAGGGTGGCGCCATGCATCGAAACGTCCTTCCTCTCAGGTCGCCCAGTTGTCTCCTTCTATACGAGCAATGGTCCAATGTCTTCATTGGCTAACAGGGCATTTCGAATGTCAGGATGAGAATAGGTTTTGATCAATAAATATGCACGAAGATACAAAATAATAGAAAAGAAAAGAAAGTAATTCGGTCTTCCCGAGAATATAAATGTTTATTAAGGTTAATGATTATACAAGAATAATCTTTGAAGTACGCAAACGACATAGCGACACGGTACGTCTTCGGCGGTCGGCGGTTAGTTGGTCACTGTCGTGCCTCTCACTAGTCATCGTGTAGTTGAGTGTTTGTGTGTGAGACCGGGCTTAGCCTAATACGAATCTCTTCCGATGACAAATCTTCATCGAATTCGGCCGTTATCACTCGAAGAACAACGGTCAGCTCCTTTTCCTCGATCCGTTGGCAATGCTTGCAGATAGCTGGACATGGACGATGAGATAGAGCGTCAGCATTTCCATGAACTCCGCTCTTCAGATGAACAATTTTGTAATCGTATGACTGCAATCTTTCGATCTATCTCGCAACTTATCCCTCGGGATTTTCGAAGCTAAGCAGCCATTTCAACGATGCAGGGTCTGTTCAAAGAACCAATTTTTGGCCATATAAGTACTTGTGGAACTGCTTGGTTCCTTCTTTTATAGCCAATAGCTCCTTCCTGGTCATGCAATGGTTCCTCTTACTTTTTGAGAGAACTCGACTGTAATACGAGAGGACTCTTTCTTTATCATCGATCTGCTGGGAGAATCCAGCTCTAATCTCACCGTTGCTCACATCAGTGTCAACTACAAACATTTTTCCGGGTTTTGGATATGCCAGCACGGGTGATTCACACAGCTTCTCCTTCAAGGTCTCGAAGGCTGCCTGGCATTGTTCATTCCAGACATACTACCGATTTTCCTCGGTTAGCTAATGGAGACAATTAGGGTTTTTGGCAAAGTCTTTGACGAATCTCCGATAGTAGTTCGCTAAATCCAGAAAACTTCGTAGTTGGCACTTGTTATTTGGTGTAGGCCAGCTCTTCACGGCTATAATTTTCTCAGGGTCTGTTTCGACCCCTTTGACTGATACAAAATGTCCCAGGTATTTTACTTTGGCTGAAAAAAGGGGGACTAAGTTTCAGATTCGCCAGTCGCAATCAGGAGAACACCTCTTCTAGGTTCCGCACGTTCTCTTCGAATGTTCTCCCGATAACAATGATGTCATCTAGGTACACCAAGTAGGTCTTCCAGGTTAGGCCTCATAGCACGTATTCCATTAGGCGTTCGAAGGCGGATGGAGCGTTGCAAAGCCCAAATGGCATCACCACAAACCGCCAGAATCCGGTCCCAACTGAAATGCGGTCTTCTCTTAGTCCTTCTTGTCGATTCTACCTGCCAGTAGTCACTGTTGAGATCAAATGTAGAAAACCATTTTGCGTCAGCCAAAGTGTCCATGATTTTATTAATGCGTAGAAGCAGGTAACTATATTTCTTAGTGACTTCGTTAAGTTGCCTATAGTCGAGAAAAAACCAAGTGCTACCCTCCTTCCTCTTTACTAGAACTACTGGCGCGATCGATGGACTGACAGAGGACTTGATAATACCTTGTTTTTTTATGTCCGAGATCAGTGCACTCACTTCTCCTTGTTTGGCTATAGGAAGACGTCTCAGTGCTTGTTGAATCGGCTTGGCTCCCTGTGTATCTATGATGTGATCTACCATTCTCGTTCGGCCTTGGTGATCCGGGCTTGTTGAGAAGATGTCACTGTACCTCGTAACCAGATCAGATGTTTGCTTGTAAAGCTGCACTGGTAATTTGATTGGCTTCAATATTGCAGACGTGAATTTTCGGACTTTGTCTGTGTCTCGCCTCCTTTTCCAATGATATTCGTGAGTAGCTTCCAAGGAAGTGGTGGTGGAAACAAGCTGGCAGCTGCCGATGACTAATACCACTTTGATGCTCGTGGTTGAGTCTGCGGTATAAAGCACTCTAACCGGCACTTATTCGTTCCTTATGGATCTTACAAGGCTTCGTCCTACAATCAAACTGCACAATGCAGACGTCTTCATTGGCTCTATCAGATAACGTTGGTCATCTCCAGAGTCACCATCAAGCTTGGCTCATACAATGCTCTTGGAAGAATTTGGTACATTAGGGTCGGCACATAGTACCACATTTATCTTGGGAACTTGGACGCTAGGATCCTCCATCAATACTTTGACATTCCGCCATTTCAATACCCGTTTGCCCAAATCCAACGTGGTTCCATGTGGTTGCAGAAAATCCATTCCAAGGATGCAGTCATCTATAACGTTCGCGACCAGAAACTTATGTCGGAACGCAAGGTCTCCCAACTGTATCTGGAGGTTGACCTCTCCATGGACAGGTGCGATTCCTCCCGTAGCGAGAAAATCCTGCCCTTGTGAAGTAGTTGTTGCTTCACTAGGTCTGGTCAGATTGCACCAGTGTCGAGTTTTATGATGCAATGTTCTCCATCAATTTGACCCGGAAGGCATAAATCTGCTTCTCCACGATGTAGTTTTGACAGGATGATGGTGGTTCTGGAGACGTCAATCCTCCTAGTCAATCTCCGCCTTACAAAGTTGGCTCTTAAATTGTTTCCTGACCCCTCAGTTTAAAATGTTCCATTCTGGGCTCCTGACTTGGTCTGAATCTCCTCCACCCTGGACAATAGCTTGGTTTTCTTTGCTTCTTCTTGTCTCTTTGCAGGTGCCTCCTCTCACCACAATCCCAGCATCTAGGCGTACCATTTACCTATGGCTCTCACTCAATTGCCACGCGCTCACACCTGCACTCATCTGCCACTACCTCGCGAACCCGGGCGGGGGTACGAGTCACATTTTTCGCAGCCTCAAAATTCAGATTATAGGCCAATGCGTCCTTAATCGTTTGCTTTTGAGCTAAAGCATGGCTTGTTGTAATTCCAGGTGCTTTAATGCGCTGATGAATGTTTCTGTTGCTGCGTCATCTCGATGTTCTGGGTCGTAAGCTGGGTAAGCAAAAGTGCCAGTCGCTCAAAGTCGTAAGCTAGATGCTGTCGGGTTTTGCCAGACTTCTGCATCCGCTGGCGTAGCTGTGACCATGAAACCTGCTTCAGATGATCGTCTCTATAACGTATGTGAAGCGCATTTATGATAGCAGCCGAGTTTGAGTGCAAGTCAATGGGGATAGTCTGCAAAAACTCGGCAGCTGGGCCTCTTAGAGCAAGAATTGGTGCAGTTGCTCGTTCTTGCTCATTCCAGGGATTTGTCCTAGCGGCGGCTTCAAACTGGGTTTTGTAAATACTCCAGATAATTTGCCCGTCAAATATTGGTGCTTTTACATTTCTCAATGTGCTTTGTGCTGCGGTTATAAGCGGGGTTGGTGAGGTGGTTGCTACTGCCTTCGCTGCTTCCAATTTCTTTTTCATTTGTTCCATCTCATGGTTGATTCTCGCCTCGACCTGGCTGATCTCATGGTAGATTCTCTTCTTAACCTGGTAAACCTATTCCTCGACGCATTTAATTTGTTTGTTCAGACTAGCGAGCTCCGCTTTTATTTCGTCTGACTGTATTTTGAAATCTGCTTTCAAATCAGTTGAATCTTTTTGCAAATCTGCCCTAGTTTCGATTGCCTGTTGATCTAGCTTTATTGATTGCTCCTCCAGCTTCTATGTGATACCTGCCTTGACTTCGAATGCTTGTTGGTCCAGCTTCTGGTCTAGCTTTGACGATTGTTCATTTAGCTTCGCTGATTGTTCATTTAGTTTTGCAGTTAAACTGGATGACTGTTGTCACTGCTCTTGCTGCATCAGCATCAACATTTGCATCAGCGTATTATCTGGTTCCTTTGATTTTGGTGTTTCTACTTCTCCCCCCTTCTGCACCTTTGTCCGCATCTGAGGGTTCACCCGAATCCAGATACGCACCTTTCGATTCAATCGCGTCACGCAGGCGTTCAATCAGTGTGGCTTTTGTACCTTGCGTAGCAAGATTTCGCTGTTCCAAATCTTCCTTAAGCTCCGACATGATCAATTCATTAATTTTTAAATGTAGGCTTCGTGGCATTTTTTCGGCTTTTTTCACCAGTTTCCACGTTAAATTTCACAATTGTGCACCTTAAAAAATGTTTAAAAGTTTTCGCTTTCCAAGTTTTCTTGCGCACTTCTGACACCATTGTCACGTGTCCCGGTTCGCGGCCGATAATTTTAATGTTCCGAGAAAGTGAAAACGCACCGTCCTTTTTAATTAAGTTAAAAGAGTATATTTACTAATAATGCATAATGATCAGTTTCACTATTTTACACATAATTAAAATGTTATTATTTTTCACTTGTCTATCAATTTATATTCCAACTGTCTGTATCACGAAAATCACTTCACTATAAATCAAAACCGCCCTTAATTCGCGCTCCATTTTTATCGCAGTTTTTACTATTACCCCCCATTCATTCAGCAAGGCTTTATATAGGGTCTCTAGTCATTCAATCCGTTTCTCGTACATTAGCGAACTGCCTGGAATATTCGAACACCTTACTAGTGCTACTACTATTAACAATTTTTAGGGCTGTCTACATTTCTGCATTTGCATAGGACACTACAACTTGGCTAATCTGATTGATAGACCCGATCGAAACTGATAATAATAATTACTAGGTTTCGTAGTTTTGCCATAATTTTTTTTTTCTTTTAATAAATCAAAAGGAACCATCTCAACAATTCAAACACTTTTATTGTCAGACAAGTGCTACCCATCCGAGTCGCTCTCGCCGTCCCCACACATATTTCGGCAATCAGCCTATCGTCGCATGTGCATGTGTCAATTACCACCGTCATAAGGCAACTGGGTTATCTGACAGTTTTCAACATCCCGAACCACATATCGATCAGCTAGGAGCACTTTCCACAAAGCGTACGGTCCTTTGTAAAAGTGTACGGTCCTTTGTAAATACTTTGCTACAAGCTTCTTACGAGGTGTGACAATTAAGTAATGAGACTGTTTTAATTGCCACGCTTGTGGCAAACCTGTGACCTTGAAATTCCCTGCCTTAGCATCCTTTCCCTCTCCATTCATATATTTACCATTGCTCTAGCTTGTTTAATTCGGCTGCTGTGTCGTGTTGAGTAGACGTGTGTTGGTGTGGCTCGTCACGAAAAATCAAGAGCAATGCGTTGCGATAAAATTTTGCGCCAGATTGAGCAGAACAGCTTCGGAAACATACGCTAAAATTGTAAAAGTGCATGGTGATAGTGCTCTAAGTCATGCCCAGGTGCTTCGATGGCATAAAGAGTTTAAGGAGGGGCGTGAAAGCGTGGAAGATAAGGCGCGGTGCGGGAGACCAGTCGAGGTGCAGAATGACGCAAATGCGCAGCGTGTGCACGCCCTAATCGGTGAAGATCGGCGTTTAACAGTTCGAATGTTGGCCTTGGAACTGTGTATGAACCGTGAAACAGTCAGACGAGTTTTAACCGACGATTTTGGGATGAAAAAGTTGTGCGCGAAGATAACAACAACGCGCCGTGCCACACTGCTCTCAGCGTGTCCCTATATTTACCCTCTGCAACAGCCGCCTTATTTGCCCGATATGTCACATTGTGACTTTGTTTTGTTACCTAGAATAAAATCGGTGGTCAAAGGAACTCATTTTGAGTCGATTAAAAACATCCAGGCGACTGTTACGTGGAAAACGCGCTGGAATCGTTGTAAAGCTGCCCAAGGGAACTATTTTGAAGGGAATGGCAGAGTTGTAGAATAATAATAGTCTCATTACTTAATTGTCACACTTCGTATGTAAAGCCTTTTACGAAGGTTGGATGAAAGAATACCGTGATATATTTTAAATAGTGATGGTATGTTGAGCATCTGTAAGCGCTCATCGTAGGAGCTGTAAGGGAGGTTATATTTGTAGAATAGGGAACGTGTGAATTTACGCTGTATAGTTTCAACAGCATCCGATGGATTGGTATTGTGAGAAGACCATAATTGGGAGGCAGACTCAAGGGCTAGGAGTACAAATAGATAGACACTCTTTAAGATGTTACAGGACTTGCTGGAGGACCGTAAAATAAAACCAGCGATACGTAAAGCTCTAGTAGTCATGCATGAAACATGGATGTTAGATTTCAAACCTGGGTCAAATACTACTCCCAAATCTTTAAATTTGTCCACAAGTGCGACCAGCGATCCATCGATCCGGTATTCATATAAAACTGGATGAATTCTGTTGGTGAATCTTGTTGCGCAACGCGAACTTGTTTGAATACCGATCAAATTTATCACTAGAATTATCATAACATTTTTGAATTTCAAAACATAAACAATTTCAAAATATTGTAGGCCTTGAAGAAACGATACGATACTGATATTAAAGCTATTATCGGTATCGTCTAAAGTTACATTTTTCAATACCGTATTGATATCGATATTGGCGATATTTTTTTTTTGTAAATTTATCGTATCAGTATCGATTTTGAGTCAATATCGATATTTCATAAACTAAAGACTCTATATATGAAATGGCAAAAACAAAGCAGTTAAATCCCTTTTTAAGTTTTTGTTTACTAGTTTTTATAGAAACCTACTAGTTCTGCAACCTGTCCGTCCGTCTGTCTTGCCGTGCGTCACAGTAAATTTTCTCAGAGACTACATAAGCCACAATTTTGTAATTTTGTGAACAGTTCTGAAGTGGTAAGGACAAGCAGAAAAGTTTTGTATAAATAGGCTAAGAAATGATAAGAGAAATACAGTCGTTCTATGCAACTCAATCCGGCCACTTGCCTTATACTTTATTCGTATACTAGCATTACTGCCCCTTAACAATCCGGCCATATCGCCTAATAGTCTGGCAATCTGCCTATTATATTTTGGATATGCTAAACAGGCTCAGTACGCCTAATCTTCCGGCACTCTTTGCCTCAACTAAATGCATGCCTAGGCGCTGTATTAATTCTTAGATAAACCACAGTGGGTTGTCTACATTGACTTTACTTCTAACACAATATGGCGATACTGCGACCTGAACTTGGAGTATTAGATGAACTACAAGAAAAGCCCGAAACAGAAGAATCCTGAAAAGACTTTTCGGAGAAATTCGAACCACAAGCACCAGATAAGACAAACGAAATACCCCCTATGTTCCAACGAAAAAGAAAAAAGCTATCGGATATCGAAATTTACAAGCGATGCCTAAAATACTAACACTAACGCCAAAACCAGTCATCAAGAAGAAACTACGAGGAGAACAAGCGTTGAAATGACGCAAGGAAATAGCAGTACTATATAAAAAGTATCACCTCACCTGGAATACCAAAAACAAAAATGCAGAAATTAAGAGAAAAATTAGAATTTAAAAAAAAACTTAAAATAAAATTATAAATGTAATAATATTTCTTATAATGGGGCTACCTACATTATTATTGTAGTTTTGTTAGTGTTTTCCCCCTTTGGGTTCTTCTTATTAGCAAAAAGGCTTATTAAGAAAACCATTGTTAAAAGAGTAAATAAAGTAAACAATGTTTAAATCTACCCAATTATCAGTCATCACAACACGCATGAAGAACTTAATAAATCCGGAAAAGAACCAAACTTTGAGCAATTCATTGGGGAATAAACCATTTTTGCACATATCAATATGCAAAAGATTCACGGTTGTTACAGACCATCGACCTTTAGAATTTCTACTTGTGAATCGAAATCCGTCGCCAAAGTTAACTAGAATCCGATGAGACCTCATGGACTATGATTTCGATATCGTCAGTAAACAAGATAAAATAAACACTAATGCAGATGCTCTATCATGTATACAAATAAATTCAAATGATTTAAAAAATTGATACCTAAAACGATAAACATTATAACACGTAGTAAAACAAAAAAACCAACAAACCCTGTGACCACGGCAAAAACTACCTCCAACATTGAGCCTAATCAACTCAATATGTGGGAAGGTACTTCAATTTCTGACAAAACATCATCCTAAGAAACGGCTATTTTAAAACAATGAAAACTGATCGAGGTACTAAATACGTCAATGAGCTATTCCAAAATATCTGCAAAACTTTGAACATTGAACATAAAACATCCACTAAATACCACCATGAAACATTAGGATCCCTAGAAAGAAATGACAGAGTACTAAATGAATACCTACTTACCTTTTGCAAACAGAATGAATGATATAACCATATTCCTTTCTACACTTTTGCTTACAGCACCACACCTCATAGTGAAACAAATCACATACCCTACGAATTAGTTTTTGATCGATTATCAAGCCTGAGCAGTGACTACACCCATCTACAACTATGACAGCTACCTGACAGAACTTAAAACTAGACAATATAACGCACAACCAGCCGCTCATCAAATCTCAATTGAATCAAAATCAAAAAGGGTACTAGCAAATAAAGACAAAATAAACCCACTAAAACTTCAAACAGGGGACTGGATATATTTGAAAACTCAAAGAAATAGTAAATTACACAGTCCATATAAAGGACCATACCAATTAGTTGAAACTCAAGAAGTAAACACCGTCATAAAGAAACACGACAAAAACTTATTGATTCACAATGAAAGATTGAAAATGAAATAGAATAAACAAAATATGAAATAGAATAAACAAAATATTATATATTTAATTTGCGCATATCTAAGAAATAAGTAACTTACACTACAAATATTGTAATAACCATTGAACAGAAAAAAAAAATTTTTTTTACAAACAAAATTCTTTTTCTTTAAGAACCGAGGTGTAGCATATGTAGGAAATCTTTTTAAATTTACATTTCAGAATCTAATTCAAATCCTAAATGCGATAAATCTACATTTCAAAATTCAATTCAAACTCCTATTCAAATTCTGAAATTAGAAGGAAAAATATTGAGCAAATAGGTCACAGATAGCTTGCTTATTAAAAGCTTGACAGTTATGCCATGAGAAGATATTAAGGTTATGGGATATTGTTTCCAGGGAACGGAGTATGTCCAGAAGAGCTTAGGACTATTAGATTGCAGTGATGTTTCAATCATATAATAATAAGATCACATTGCGTTCTTTACCGCTTTTTTGGCTTCTCTTCGAAGCAGTCGGCAGTTGGTGAGACCAGTGTCAGAGTTGGAAAACTAAAATTTTTTGCGCGTCTAGTCCTTCAAATAAAAAGCGTCTGAGACTTCAGCCGAAAACCAGCTAGGGTTCTTTTCCGAGAGGAACGACAGATAGGTACATGATTTATAATTATGCTACTGAGATTTTCATAGAAAGTAGATAACGCTGGATTGACATCTAGCTTCTGCAGCAATGAGTTAATGTTATCCAGCTCAATCTGAATGGCTGCATAGTGGGCTTTGCGATAATTAAACCTTGGGGAAAAGGGAGTGCATTTGGGCTGCGGTGCGAGAAAAGATAAACGAACCTCAAGCGGAGGATGATAGGCATCATGTTTTACATATTCCTAGGAAGATTTTGAGATCAAGAAGATAGAGGTAGGATTAGTAGTAAGGATGAAATTGAGATGTTGGTTGTTTGCGTTCAGGATCGTTATTAATTGCGATAGGGAGCAAAGCGATAAAGAAGAAAATAGGGTAGAGAGATCATTAAAGGATGTGAGAGTACGAGAGCTTGTGTCCCAACTTAGGCAAGGCATGTTGAAATGTTGAAGCCACCATAGATTAAGATTATATATAATGGGGTGATGCTGCTGAAATACGAAGTGAATTTAGAAAAAAAACGTTTTAAAGCGTAAAAGAGCATTTCAAGGGATGAATACGCAAAGTAATATTAAACTCACGACTTGAGAGATATTAATGAAGGCAGTGATGCATTCTACTGGAAGTGAAGGGGAAAAATCAGAGCAGAAATAGCAGCCTAAAGCATTATGAAAAGGAATAAGTACACCAACACCGTCAGATCTATCTGAAACCAAGCGATCTCTATCAGTGCGGTAGACGAAAATTTCACTGCTGACAATATCAGGAATCAGCCAGGTTCCTGTTAAACAGATGAAATCATCACCGGAGATGGAAAAGTCAATTTTAATAGCCTTCAGCTTGGTTCGCATACCACGTCTATATGGTTGCAAGATCAAATTGACTCAAGAACTAAAGCCACTTGATCATTTGTAATGCGACAACTTCTCCAACTGGGCTCTAGCAAAGCTTGAAAAAAATGAAGAGTTTCATCATCCGCAAAAAATTAATGTTTGGTGCGGTTTTCATGCCAGAGGTGTGTGTGATGGACCGTATTTTTTCGTGGATGAAAACAACCATCATGTTACCGTCAAGGGACAGGACCTATCGTGTTATGTTGGAAGATTATTTGTGGCCAGAATTGGATGAACTTGACATCAACAATATATGGATTCAACAAGACGGCGCCAATAGCCACATGGCACGCCTCACAATTGATTTATTGAAAGGCAAATTTGGTGAAATTGTTATCTCGAGAAGTGGTCCGGTCGATTGGTAGCCTCGTTCATGCGACTCAACGCCATTGGATTTCTTTTTATGAGGCTATATCAAGTCACTGGGTTATGCCGGCAAACCCAGCAAGTTTACACGAGCTCAAAGATAACATCCAACGCGAAATTGCCAACGTTCCGGTCAAAATGTGTGCCGAATGGTGGAAAATTCGGGCCGAAGAATCGACCGCTGTTATAGTCGTATGACTGAAATCGAGTTTCATTTACATCATGTATTGCTTGCACTACAGCCACAACAAATTTGAGCTCAATATCTCAATTTCTGTGTTTTATTAATAGATAAAATTATTATGTCCTTAATGGAAAACCCATTAGGTATCTGATGTTTTAGGAGCTGGTGTACGTTTCCTGAAAATTTCACATTAATCGAGCTAAGTTAAAGTCAATTACAAAAGCAACAACACGTGATACTGAGAAGATACATGCTGGCAATGGACGAAGACACCACAGATATGCAGGAATTATGATGAAATTTTAGAAATAGTTTTAACATTGGTATGTTATCATGACTACTCAAACAACCTGGTCAATATACTGAAAATGAAATGGGAATCTGTATATGAGCCAAGTTTTGATATTCAGAAGATATTATTTGAGTTACTTATTGGTTTACAAAATATTTCTGGCAAGAGCACTCTCCTGATACTTCAAGTTGTTAAGGTAATACACATGCCATGTGGTTTATTTTACCAAGAACCAACTAACCACGTTATCATTTATTGAAAAACCGTTTTTTATCAAACTCTGGAAGTGTGCCTAGTTTGAGCATCATTTGAATATCCCACATAATGAACCCATCTTTCAAACCCATTCCTTTTGAAGTAGGCCGGCACACATTCGCTCCATCTATGACTAGACTCCATTCCTGGAGATTCCTCAAAAATCACTTTCCAACAGACTTTCTACCCTACTCAATAAAAGTCATGAAAAATTCTGAGTGAAAGTATGTACTTAGTCGTGCCATAAGTTCAGTCACGCGTATATGGGCAATTTTTGTATAAATGAAAAAGAGTTTTTGACAAAGGAAAATACATTTTATTTTTGCATACTAATGGAAGTAAAATAAGCAACAAATTATTCAAAGTGGCCGCCTTTAGCCTTTACACAGCTCTTTAATCTGTTGGGCCAGTCATCGATAGCAGTACGCACTCTTTCTAGCGGAAAATTAGCTACTGCTTCTGTCAAAGATCGCTTAAGGCTCTCGATATTTGGGTGTCGTCTCGTGCACACCATGGACTCTAACTCCGCCCACAGTTTGTAGTCCAGGGGACTCAAATCTGGGCTCCAAGAAGGCCATTCCGTAGCCCTCATATACTCTGGCATATTGGTTTCCAACCACGCTTGTGTGGTTCGAGCTTTGTGGGCTGGCGCAGAATCTTGCTGGAAAACCCAATGTCGGTTGTTGAATAGCGTAGAGTTCAGCGGCTTCACACATCCCTCCAGGATGTCCGTTTGATAATTTTTCGCTGCAGTTTTTACGCCTTTTTCGCAAAAATGAAGCTCGGTGACCCCTTCGTAGCTGATACCCTACCATACCATGACTGATGCTGGATGATGTCCTCGCTGTACCCTAGTGGCAACTTCTCGGGCTTCTCTGGAGCTGTGGGCATACACCTTATCATTTTGGCGGTTGAAATATTCCTCCACCGTAAACATTTTTTCATCGGGAAATATAATTTCTCGATGTTTGTTGTTGGCGTACCGCCGAAGGAACTCTTTCGATCTGGTGCTCCGAATTTGCTTCAACTGCTCAGTCAGCAAATGTCCCGTTGATCGTCGAAAGGCACTCATCCCGAGGTCCGGTTTTATGATGCGAGACATACTTCCGGTGGAGATGTTCATCTCTCGAGCCATGATTCATTGTTTACGAAGCGGATTTCGACGAATTCGACTCTCGACCGCTTTGATGGCAGCAGAAGAACGTACATCACGCGGACGTCCAGAACGAGGTCGATCTTCAATAGTCTGGATCTCGTTATATCTCTGGATCGCACGATACAAAAATCTTTGCGTTATTTTTTTACGGGCACAACAACTTGAAAATTTCACTCGCGAATTTTCCACACTTATGTAGTGCAATCACTGCAATTCGGTTTTCATTTACACCCCATTCCATCTTCACACGTTAACGAACAAATTTTAAACGACCATCAACTGTCAACAACATTATGACGTTTATAAAACTGGCCGATATTGAAATGTCACTCATACAATAAAGGTGTTGCCAATGTGAGAAATTATGTGACAGAACTTATGGCAGGACTATGTATAAATAATTTTCAAAGACGATATTACATCGGAAAACATTCAAAAAATAATTACCTTTTCTGCTGAACAAGTCTCATGCCAGACAAAACAAATATTTAGGCTACAAGCTGAACCGTAGAAAAACAGTAAACATAAATTCCTTCTAAATTTAGCATCCCACAATGGTCAGGCCAATACAAGAGCCTTACCTATACTGTATCCTTTCAAAACGACAACAAAATACCTCAAGTCCTTTCGTCTGAAAAGCCAACACAAGCGTGTAATTTTTTCTGATTATTGTCCATGCTCAAGCCAGTGCTTCAAATTAAATTTTGAGGTTATTAGTAACTTGCGGCGTAATCCTAGTAGATATTTTGAATATTATGTCTCTCACCATACACTACACGTTCTTTTTTGCTTCAAATACTTCTAGGAAGGATCAAATATTGTAGAGAAATTGAACATAATAAAATTTTTCAACGAACAAGATAATAGCCTAGATTTCCTGTTAATACTGTTAATATATATGAAATCTGAAGATATTGGTAAATATTTTAAGCAAATTGTGGTTGACGTAGGACGAAGCACATATTTGAAATGACTTCAATTTAAGAATGGAATATTTATGGTTAAAATAATTTTATTCATTTTGCAGGTATACCAACAGCACCAAATGGCACAAATAAATGTACAATTGTTAGTCCTTTTCTTGTTGCAGTACAATCAAAGTGAGTATTCTTCAAATTATCATTGAAATTGGACATTAAATGTATTCCCTTTCTGAACAGATTTCGCCGAAAATATTACCACAAAGTAGTCTTCGCCATTCTTATAGTGATAATTTTAATACTTTTAATAGCAATTTTCGTATTATCCTTTAAAAGTAAGTACAAATTGAATTGCATGATGGAATCTTGTAATCATCTTAAATGGCAAAACATTATCGTATTTAATTAGTAATTCTTATTCAACTTTGAAAACGTTAAATTGGTGAAATGATATTCATTTAAGCTTTTGACCTCTTATCTCACACATTTCTTACAAAATTTTTCGATAAAATCAAAGCTCCCACGCATACTTAGTATCAGACGTCTGCCCTAAACAAAATTACTTTTAAAAAGCAGAGTAGAAACTTTTATGAAATTCCCCAAAAAAAGCTAAGTCAGTCAGAATAAGAAGAAAATAAAATTCAATCAAAAGAGCATCAGCCATGTCTACCCTATGCGAGGTCATTTCAATTATTATTTTACATAAATTACAAGTAGAAAATTTTAAAGATACTTTCAAACGTTTCAAGTTAGTCAAAGTTTAAGATGTTTTGTCTGAAAGATGCTTTCAAGTTCCGGGTATCAGAATAAATGGCAAATCTTTATTTTCCCTCCTTCTTTCTTCCGCCATAGCCCGCAAAACAACAAACAAATGTGAAACCAAAGAGTGCCTTCGAGCAGCTGCCGGTTTATTACAATCTATGGACACATCAGTTGACCCTTGTGAGGATTTCTATCGTTTCACATGTGGTAATTGGGCCGAGCAACATCCACGTCCGGATTCAGTTAGTTCTTATGATTGGTTTAGTGAGAATCAGGCCAAGATATCACGACATGTGCGAAAGTTCCTGCAACAAAATGAAACGGATGTGGAGCCGAGTGCTGTGCGTAAGGCCAAAACGTTATATAAAGCATGTGTGGATGTGGATACAATGCAAGAACGTGGCGTTCAACCAATTTTGAATTTCTTAAAGGAATTCGATTTACCGCTCATACCGGCCATACTCAATCAAACACTTGTCGGCACAAATAGTTCCTATGAATTTGATTGGATTAATTCGATAGTGAAAATTAAGAGGATACTGGGAATGGATATCATGATTGGATTTGATATATTTCCGGATCCGTATAATCGATCAGTGAATAGAATTGCAATTGGAACGCCGGAGTCGGGGAGTGCATTACCATTGTGAGTATGATTTTGTTTTATTTTTAGTCGTAAGGATGTAGTTAGTGAGTCAACGGTTTTTTATCAAATTTAAATTTAAAAGGACGAAGTTACAGTTAAAATTTTATGATGTGACATTTGGCAGCAGAAATGTATAATATTGAATTTATCGAAAAGTACCATCGATGACATACTTGATAACTGTCTGACGGGGTCTCATGGCTCAATTCTAGTGTATCTGTATTGTGCTCAATAATATGTGGGTTCGATTTCAGCCAAACCTCTGTGCATGAAAACGACTGAAGTAATTGGGCCCTTTTTTGTAGTGGGAAGGAGAACGCTATCTAAGTTCTGAGTGTAGGGCTCCCGAACGAACAAGGTTTCTAGACCTCCACCCTAGCACCTCCCCAGTCAGCCTGACAACCTAGCCCAAAACCATACTTCGGGCTAGGCCTCGTTTTTCTAGTACGAAGAAAGGGAGGAAGAGCAATTAGTTAAAAATGTGAACCTTCACCTTTAACGCTTCAAGAGTAGCCGGAACATAATGTACAACACGGTTCAACTTGTCAACCGATGGAAACATCTTTCCGATTATGTAGTAATCGAGCAGTCGCCTAAGCAAACTGCTCGAAAACCACCATAATGCTGATCCAAATTTCAATTGTAAATTTAAAATAATATTAATCATTTAAATTTGCAATTGAAATCTGGACACGGCAACCCCTTTTACAACGGAGCTTATCCACGAATAGCACTTTCGCAATGCAATGGAAAGTGGATGGAAGGCTCGTCAACTGCCGTTGGGAGGAGTCCCGCAAGGCCGGAACCGAGCAATCACGTGAGAGTGAAGTGTCGGAGGATACGAGTTTAGGGTGAAATTTGTGCGAGCATTCCTAGAAATCTGAAAAGTTTACTAGTGTGGTTTGAAGTTAACAATTTCTGCATAAGGAAAGTAACATCGGTCGAAAAGATTGAAAAATAAACATCATCTCATTGAATGCCGAATACGTCAGATTCTGTCTTGGGTGCTAACGGATAACAAACAAATGCAAAATTAAATTAATACTCGTCTCTTCAATAAATTTTCCGCACTGTCACAAGCCGCGGTCGATTCCATTAAGAGCGAGTGTATTTCAATTCCAAGTGAACTTATAGTAAAAAATGCTTAGAATTGCAATTTGCTTGAGCCCATGCATTCAGTGATAGTAGCGAAGTATTTTCAATCTGAAAGATTGCTGCAACGCTGGTGTGGACTATAGTTGAAAAAATACCCAAAACTTGAGGAAGGAAAAACGTTTTAATCTGAAAAGGTAAGATAGATAGTGTTGAAAAACCGCTCTAAAATGAAAATGAATGAATCAAAACAGTTTTGCAGATGGAATGAATGTCTACATTGTGTCCATCTATTTAAATACATTAATTGCGCTTACTAGACATAATTGACAATTTAACTTTCCCATGGTCTGCTGTGACACGTGAGATGCAAAATTTCCAAAGTCGCGGAATCGCATGTCTGAGAATTTCGTGCATAGTGAAGAATGTCTGAAAGTGTGCAACGTGATCACTCACAGCAGACCGTGGGAGCACATTGAAAGTACGTAAGTTGATGCATAATATTTTTGTGGGAAAAGTTATTTTTGCTGAATTTAGTTTTTGTTTTGGAAAAGATATTCCTACAAATTCCAATCCCACGATAATTGAAATTGTTGAGAATATCTTTTCCAAAACAAAAACTAAATTCAGCAAAAATATTGTAACTTTTCAACAAGGGGGATGGTGTTCCAATAACTTGGATCTATTGCGTCACATAGCCCTCGAGGATCGAGCTACTGAATTCGATGTAACCAACCTCGAAGAAAATTGTGCTATCAAGGCATTGGGGCTAATATGGAATCCATCTACTGACCAATTCAATATTAACATCAACATTAAAGACAACGAACAGCCAGTTACGAAACGAGTCGTCCTTGCCCAAATGTCACAACTATTCGACCCCCTCGGGCTAGTGAATCCAGTGATGGTATTAGCGAAAGTCTTTATGCAGCAACTTTTTTGCTGAATTTAGTTTTTGTTTTGGAAATGATATTCTTAACAATTTCAATTATCGTGGGATTGGAATTTGTAGGAATTTGAAGGAGATAATGTTTTATGGAATTTTAACAGATAGTATGCAAAAGCCAAACGAGTCGATAGGAATTCGAGATGAAGCTGCAGCTACACTCCAATCGAGTCGGATTCCCTTGAAAAGTGAAAATCAAATGATAAACTTTTGGTCCTCTGACGAGTGGTGCCCGTTTTTTGTGGATGAGATACACTGAACCGTTCGGAAAATTATGCGATTCGAACGAAGTATATAGAGCATAAAGAAAGTTGGATACTTCAGGGAGTGTGGTGATTGCAATTACATAAAATTTAACACGACCCTATACTTCGCGGGGGGTCGCTTCTTGACTGCCATACGGAATGGTGTTAGTTCGGTGCTGTGTGATAACAGACGGAGCTATAAATTAAGTTTCATTCAGTTAAAAGAGGATTGTCAAAAAGAAATCGTAAAGGACTTGTGTGTAAGTGAGAAATTTATGCGGAGTTAGAAAAATCACGGTCAATATTTCAAAAAGCATTAATTTAACATCAGAGTTGGAGAAGAAATCAAAATCAACGGCAATTGAAAGTTTTTCACACTTGTCGAAGAATCCCCCGAGAGAAATTTACTCTTTCGATGGATCGCTGACAGCACTGTGATTTGCACGGTTGGAAATGCGTTTTAGATTTTTGTACAGTATGTGGAAAAAATGGAAAACGTTCAACCGAAGTGGAATCATACCAGACGCAGCACTGACATAGAGAATATTTTGATTGCATGTACCTGTGTACCCCTACATTGTTCCTTTTCGAGCTTTTGTGTGCAAACAGAGCCGCAGGGGGCTTGCTAAGGCTCCAGTGTGTTTCACCGATATATTTCATACCGTGGGGCTTCTCGGAATTACCGCAGAATTAGTTGTTACGAAATACCCGCCTCCGGGCATTGTTGCGTGAAATAATCTTGTGTTCGACTTATGATCCCATTTCCTAGAGCATGTTTTCGAGCTAGGAGAAAGTTTGCGATACTCGTAGCGTCAATATTGCTGAAATAAAGAAAACTGAATGCTAGCCAGTTCGCCCTATTTAATGTTTTGCTGATTTTTGTGCTTCCTGTCGTCACTGTGCTGCTAAACAACGTACAAGGTTGTGAAATCGAACAGCATTCGTCAAAATCTCAATGAAACGATCGTTTTCCTATGAAGATAATCACTTGGAAGTTGTATTGGATTTAATTAAAAATAAGACGCTTTGTACAAATAGTATTAACCACCGGATAAATGTTGGATTTCATAAGAAGTTTAGTACTAAATCAATTTCAGTCACCACATCGTCAACGAGCGCTCGTTGACACCCTTTCATTTTCTTTAGTATTTCTGTTTCCTATTGTTGTTTTTTTTTTGGGGTAGGGAGGTGAATGCCCATTTACGCACAGAGTGTGGGACTCCCATGTTCACAGGAAGGCAACTGGACTACCCACTAAACACCTCCCCTGTCAACCTGAGAACCCAGCCTGGAACCGTTTGACACATCATCGGGCCAGGTCTCGTTTAGTTACGCCGTCAGGTGCCTTCAAGCTCGGGGATCCCTCTTCTAGTGGGAGGGGAGAGAGGACGAGGAAATGCCAGACAAGCGATCCCCCAGCTCCAACACCCCCGGCTGCTGTGAGCCCCTTTTACCTTTTAGGACTGCCCGAACATACGGTGTTATCTGGTTCCATTTGTCAACCAATTCGAGCATCACCGTGACTTATATATATTCTCCTGTGTGAGCTCTCCCGTCTCCCTACAGAGGGGCCTTCGCAGCCTGACCCATTTTATCCAAGCAAAATATGCGTGGCAGGCATTGTCTTTCTTTCCTAGGCAATACCGACAATCAGGGGACCGTGACTTACCAATCTTGTGCAGGTAAGACTGAAAACACCTATGCCCGCTCTACAGCTGGGTCAGTCTCATCATGCTTTTGATTAAGCCACGGTCTCACTTCCGGAATGAAGCGCGCAGTCCACCTTCCCTTGGTGCAATCAATCCAAGACCGCCGCCAATCGTTGAGTGGGCGCTGTCTCTCTTCGCGGACAACCATCTCCCTCACATCCTCGTTTCGACGCAGATAAATAGAGCGGCGCACTCTAGCAAGGAGGCCGACAGGTATAACGCCTGCAATGACTATCACTGCCGAATCAGAGACTGTCGGATACGAAGATGCAATCCTCAGTGTTCCTATTGTCTGTACCTGTTTCAGGCGTTTTCGTTAAACTCCCTCACTGAGAGCGTGCCCCATACCTCTGCTCCGTACAATAGCACTGACCCTAGAGCACTAATTAAGAGGCGTTGATGGGCTGAGTCCCTCTACATTGGCCATAAGCAGCCTTCTCAGCCGTTACATTGATTTGCTCAGGGAAACTCATCTTCGAGTCGATCAGTAGCCCCAGGTACTTTACCGCTAGCTTTGACTCGATTTGTATGTCTCCAATACTGATTTTCTTTACTCTAGGGCTTCTCTGTTTTGTCAAGTTGACCACTTCGGTTTTCTCCAGTGCTAATCCCACGAGCAGTCATCCAGTCTCTTCTTCAGCGCATTAGCACACCTAGGCTAAGTCGCACTTGTTCAATGATGCGTCCAGCGATCAGAGCCGCAACATCATCCGCATATCTGATCAAGCGTGACTCATCTGGCATCTCTAGTCTCAGTGGCTCGTCGTAAGACACGTTTCGCAGGTCCGGGTCAAGGATAGATCCCTGGGTAACACCTGATGTAACAGCCATCTTTCGTTGGCCCTGTATCGTGTCGTAGAGCAGGCTTCGGTCCTTTAGCTAGTCCCTCAAAAGCCGCATTAGATATTCTGGAACTTGAATAAAGTTTTCCAGCGTATCCAGAATATTCACCCATCTAGTGGAGTTGGACGCATTTCTGATGTCGAGTGTCACCAACAGGACGATTCGTCGCTTGGTGTGACTATATACCTCTGCCTTTTGGACAGTGCTTACCACCTCTGCAATCACATCAATGGTAGAACGTCCTGCTCTAAAGCCGTACTGCCGAGGAGATGGGTCCCCAGCAGCACGAGTCACGTCGGTGAGTCTTCCCTTAATGAGTTTCTTTAGCACTTTCCCAGCCATGCCTAGCATGCATAACGGGTGGTATGCAGACGGCGATTCAGGATTCCCCTTCCCCTTGCTGATCAGCACGAGCCTCGCCACCTTCCATTGTACCGAGAAAACCTCGTCCTGTAGACAAGCGTTGAATGTGCTGAGCAGCAAGTCAGGACAATGGTGATAGACAAGTTGCAATACCTCAGCCGGTACACCATCTGGACATGAAGCCTTCCTCGCTTTCAATGAAAGGACTGCCTCCTCCAGTTCCGGCTGTGTAGGGAGTGGACACTCGACTGCTGTTACATCATGGATAGCGTCAACATAGATGGGATGGGCGGGGAAGATTGCCTGCACTATCTCATCCATTTTTTCCACATCATGTATGCAAGGCTTCCGTAGGGCAACAAGCTTCCGCATAACTAGCTTGTAGCTAAGGCCCCACGGACCCTTGTTCACATTGTCCGCTAGGCCGTGCCAGCAGCAAGCCCTACTGGTGTTAATCAATTTGTGATGGCATTTCCTGGCCGACTTATATGCTGCCAACCGGTCGCGGTTCCGCGCCCGTTGAGTCTCACGTCGAAGCTTGTGGCACTCCCTTCACTTTTCAGCGATTTCAGTTGACCATCAATATACTAGGTGTTTGCCGTGCCGGAGTTTTCGATGGGGCATAGAAACGCAGCAAGCAGTCGTAATGATGCTCATAGTTGAGTTCACCACGTCCTGAGCTGCCGATTCTTCTGTTCCCTCCGAAGCTCCCTGCAGCGGCTCACCTGCTGTGAGCACCTCGACGAACCTCTCGACGTCCATCTTTCCGATGTTCCATCTAGCTGTAGAAAGCCGAGAGCATGCACCTCGGGAGACAACATCACTGATCTCAAGTAGAATGCACTGATGATCACTGGCTGAGTAGTCCTCTAATGCTCTCCGATTTTGTAACCTCCGTACTAAAGACTCCGAGGTGAATGTCACGTCAGTTATGGTTTCCCTCACAGCCAATACGGCAGAAGGTTGGCGTATTTCCGGTGTTTAGTACGATGAGCCCCGTCCTGGCCGCCATTTCCAGGATTCGTTTCCCCGCGGATCTGTTTGAGGCATGCCCAGTTCGATTGCTTTAGGGTTGAAGTCTCCCCCAACGAGCACTTTGCTCTCTGCGTTCGAAACAGTGCCCTCCTGAGCATTAAGCTTGACTTGGAAAGATGATATCAGTTCTTTCGGCGTTAGGTACACACCAAAGAAGGTGGTCCCTGAGCACTGAACACACACGAAACCATCCCCCCGTCCACAACTCTCCACTTATATCAGTGTTCCAAACCCAGATGGCGGAAGTACTAGAACTTTTATCATGGTGTTGCGCACTCAACAGCAAGAAGTCGGCTTTCATCTTCCTCGCAAACTACTCAAGCAGATTTTGGGCGGTTGAACTGCGATGCAGGTTTAGTTGCAGGATGCGGGTCATTTAAGTTCTGATTTTGCCTTGGATAGGGCTTCCTGCAAAACTCCACATTTTCCTGATCCCAAGACGTGTCCAAAATCAGGTCTGGAATCAGCATCCTTGCAAAGAATACAGTGTGCCTCCTTCGTACACTTTTTTCTTTTATGTCCCATTTCGCCGCATACGTAACATAGGGAACTCCAATCGGGTCCTTTGCATACTGATGCGGTGTGACCATAGCCAAGGTATTTAAATCATTGAAGATGCGTTGCTCTTTGCCGTATGCTACAGACAACTCATCCTATTCGTGCTTTGCCCTTGTTCAGAAATTGTTCGGCATCATTTCCGGTTAAGTCAATTATGGCCATGCATTGTCCCCTATTATTTTCTTATGGCAGCCTTGCTTTGATCCTGCCCACGCTCGTGAACTCATTTTTGATGGCCTCTTCTACCTCAGCTAGATCCGTGATGCAGTCAATGTCTCTTATTTCGGTCATTGCCAGCGGCTCGAGCGAGGCTATAGTTGCGCTTTTGCCGAGGACTTTCTTTACTGCGTCACAGAATGCTTCTTTATGTCGGCCTCTGCTCCGATTTTGGCCAGTATGTGGCCCGGCCACGTTGATCGTACTGCTTTAATGGCAGTTTTGGTATCTTTGGGCCTTAAGTTCCCCTGATGTCCCACAGCACCGCGCGTAGGATTGGCCATCTTGGGGTTTTACGAGCAGTGTCTACTGCCGGGGTCTTTGTCAGGGCTTCTGTCTCTCCCGTTTTGCATCAGGTTTTTTTTTTCTTGTTGAGTGTCCACGCGAATTTTACTTTCTGCCACTTTTTGCAGGAGTTTCTTTGTAGCTTTCTTCGCTTCTTTTGTCAGCACTGTCTGGAACCCGTGATCTGGTGCTCTACGCCCATCAAATATATCTTCTTTCCTTCTTTTATCTTGATCTCCTTGGATTGGGCTAGAAGCCATTCTGTTATTGATTTTTGATGGCGAACTTATCCACACGTGGCCTTTAGATTTCGCCCCCAGCGCTTCTTTAGCCTTCTGCCCATCTTCGGCCTTTAACCAGCTCCTCCGATAATGCCCTATGTATTCTAGAAGCTCCTCTAGTTCAAGGATCCCAATCTTTACTGGTTTGCTGATTTTTGGGGAGTCGTATGCAGATTGTATTCTTTTCAAAACAACTTCCGCTTTTCAGTATAGCCTTTCTTCTTCATGTCGCTGGGCAGCAATTGTACTTTGCGACCATCCCTGCGAGAGGTTATCGCTTTCCGTTTCCGAATACAGTACTTCCAGCACGTTTTCAATGTTGGCGGTGCAATCACACATAGTCGCTTTATTAGTCTAGTCACTCGTTTCTTTTCCTGCCGTAATAAAGTCAATATCATAAATATTTTCGGGAATTCATGATTTGAATGATGTTTGTTGGTTTGCAACCAAATGGTGGCCGTTGAAAATAGAAAATAATGGATTTTCTTTTAAACTTTCACATCTTATTGACATATATCTTGACTTTATTCATTGCTGGTGACTGCATTTCTGAGAAGTTGAGTACAAAACCCTTCTGACATGAGCGTAGGTCTGTCTGCCCAACTTGCTTAAGTGTTTCTGATTGCTCCAGTTTTATTGGCTCCACCCCTCGGAGCCGCTATCTCCGTTCGTGTGTGTACTCGCCTTTTTGTTCCCATGGTTATCTTTGCAGAGCAAAGAGAGCGAGGGTTGGCACAAGCCCTTATGGGGACAAGTATTCAGAGCCTGATCAGCGCTAATCGGGAGTCCGTCTCAACCAAACCTACACCACCAACCCAATGGTGCGAATTTCGAACGTACTCCGAAGACTGACAAGGTTTTACCGGGACGGAGACGGTATGATATTTGAATTGGAGCCATTCACACACGAGTGTCACCTCGGCACTACTGTGCAAAGCAACTAGGTCCAAACCATCATATCCGCCAGCCCAAAGCATCAATTTCAGTACGTTGTCCAAAGCCTAGTCCAGATCCAATCAGAATCCTTATCTGTAATCCAAGGAGGGAACCTCACGGCACCAACCATATCCTCGGGTCCGTGGGGGCGGCGGTCCCCAAAGAATGCTAGCCTCCAAGAGTGCTCTTGTCGACCAGCACTCCCCCAGCGAGAATTTCGTCGGATACGTGGGGGCGGAACCCCCCCAAGAATGCAAGCCTCCAAGAGTATTCCTGTCGGCCAGCATTCCCCCTGCAGGGGAACGAAGTCTTACTACTGTGCATGCTGCAAGCCAAGTGAATTGGATGCCAGCCTATGAAGTAGCACTGAAAGCGCTTTTATAGGCTTTATATGGAATATCCCTATAATAAGTATGGCTACTTGCCTATGCACTTTTTCAACCACCTTTTGGTTCAACGCCTTTTTTTTTACATTTACGCCCGCCGAGTCTGGCAGTGTGGGACTCCCATGGAGGATACCCTTGGACTACCCACTAAACACCTCCCCTGTCAATCTGAGAACCTAGCCTGGAACCGTTTGACACATTACTTCGGGCCAGGTCTCGTTTTGTTACGCCGTGGGGCGCCTTCAAGCTGGGGAGTCCCTTTCCTAGCGGGAGGGGAGAGGGAGAGAGGAAATGCCAGAAGAGCGATCCCCCAGAGCCAGCACCTCCAGCTGCTGTGAGTCCCTTTTATCTTTTAGGACTGCCCGAGCATAATGTGCCACCTGGTTCCATTTGTCAACCGATTCGTGCATCATTGCAACTATATGATCCGGGGTGAGCTCTCCCGTCTCCCTGTAGAGTTCCCTTCGCAGCCTGGCCCATTTGGTACACGCAAAAAAATGTGTGACAGGCATTGTCCTCCTCTCCTGGGCAAAACCGACAATCAGGAGACCGTGACTTACCGATCTTGTGCAGGTAAGACTGAAAACACCCGTGCCCGCTCAAAAGCTGGGTCAGATAGAAGTCAGTCTCACCATGCCCTCGATTTAGCCACGGTCTCACATCCGGGATGAGGCGCGCAGTCCACCTTCCCTTCGTGCAATTCCTCCAAGACTGCTGCCAATCGTTGAGCGAGCGTTGTCTCTCCTCGCGGACAACCATCTCCCTCGCATCCTCGTTTCGGCGCAGGTAAATAGCGCGGCACTCCCTAGCAAGGAGGGCGACAGGTATCACGCCTGCAATCACTATCACCGCCGAGTCGGAGACTGTTGGATACGAAGATGCAATTCTCAGTGCTCCTCTTCTCTGTACCTGTGCCAATCGTTTTCGGTATACTTCCTTGCTGAGAGCGTCGCCCCATACCTCTGCTACGTACAGTAGCACTGACCCTACAGCACTCATCAAGAGGCGTCTTCTTGATGGGCTGGGTCCCCCTACGTTGGCCATAAGTCGACTCAGGGCCGATATTCCCGAAGCAGCCTTCTCAGCCGTTGCCCTGATTTACTCAGAGAAACTCATCTTCGAGTCGATCAGTAGCCCCAGGTACTTCACCGCTGGCTTCGATTCGACCTGTATATCTCCAATACTGATCATCCTTACTCTAGGGATTCTCTTTTTTGTCAAGATGACCACTTCGGTTTTCTCCAGTGCTAAACTGAGCCCGCGAGCAGTCATCCAGTCCCTCACTCGGCGCATTAGCATACCTAGCCTAAGTTGCGCTTGTTCAACGGTGCGTCCGGCGACCAGAGCCGCAACATCATCCGCATAGTCGACCAAGCGCGACTCATCTGGCATCTCAAGTCTCAGTAGCCCGTCGTAAGACACGTTCCACAGGTCCGGACCAAGGATAGATCCCTGGGCAACACCCGATGTAATTTCCATCCTTCGTTGGCCCTGTGTCGTGTCGTAGAGCAGGCTTCGGTCTTTTAGGTAGTTCCTCAAAAGCCACATTAGATATTCTGGAACTTGGAAAGAGTTTTCCAGCGTGTCCAGAATATCCACCCATCTAGCGGAGTTGAAGGCATTCCTGACGTCGAGTGTCACCAACAGGACGATCCGTCGCTTGGTGCGACTACATGCCTCTGCCTTTTGGACCGCGTTCACCACCTCTGCAATCGCATCAATGGTAGAACGTCCTGCTCTAAAGCCGTACTGCCGAGGAGTTCAACGCCTTACGTAAAGCAGACTGCCAGAAGAGTACAGAAGATTTGGTTCCACTATAGCAGTGTAAGTCCAGGAGACAATATAATATTGTTGCCTCCAACTTGCCTCTAAGGGCTTGTACCAGCCATACAAAATACACAACGCCTCTTTGGTTGAATCTCAGAGCTCGGGATGATTTGATTGCTTTACTTAAAATAACTTTGTATGAATACTTAACAAAAGAAGGCTTTCATATTCTTTGTTATCAAAATTTCTGTAAATTTCACGCACTGTACTATTTTTTTTCTCATTAACAAGCAATGATGATGAGCACTACAAACGACTCAAAAAAGAGAAACGTAAAATCATTATGGCATCCGCTGAAAATTCCGAGGATGATGATACTAAAGATGGAACCGATGACGAGGAAGAAAGTGATGAAGACAGTTCTACTCTTACGGCATACAGCGCATATATTCAAAAAGTAACTGCCATTTTGATGCTAACAGTTGATCCGAAAATTGATATTGATACAGTTTTGGAAATCTTAGGTGCAGCAGCAGGCAAAACTATAGCAATAACGAAGGAGTTATATAAGGTAAGCTTAAGAGAAAATAACATAATTTTGGTGACCCCGAAAACATACGGACAGTTACATTTCTGTCAAATAAATTTTGGGATATTATGACCAATAATGAAATTTGATTTATTTCCATTTGCAGTTTAATGAAGAAGCTGAAAATGTCACAAAAGCCTCAGAAAACAGTTATGAAGACATAGTGAATCTAGATCTTGTATCACTACAAAAACAAACAGATGAAACCATTGACCCTAAATCTGTACCAATATGGGAAAAATATGTCACCCAAATCATGGAAGACACCTCTGCAGGATTCGATCCAGCCACCGACAATATCCTTACCTCCAAAGGTGACATTCGCTACCTTCAACTTATCACTGAACTAATCAGTGACGCTGACCTAAAAGCCATCGAATACTTCATTTGGTGGAGTGTAGTAGAAGAACTAGCTGTTCATACCACAACATCCCTCAGACGACTCTATGCTGACTATATTCATGTTCTCATAAAAACAGAAGGATCTACTCCCCGATCTTTATATTGCGCTAATGGCATTAACAAACTCATGGGAATGGCAGTAAGCTATAGTCTTGTCAATAATCAATTTCACTATGATGTACGACCAAAAGTTGAGACTATGCTGTCAAATATTCGCCAAGCTTTTAATAATTTAGTGTTGGCAACAAATTGGATGGATGATCAAACGAAACAGCAGACACTGGAGAAATCTTGGAGTATGAAAAGTTTGATAGGATACCCTGAGTGGCTTATTAATAAGACTGAATTGGATGGTTTTTATGATGGCATAGAAGTGAATGCTACTACTCATTTGGAGAATATGGTTGGTATTTTGACGTGGCGTGTAAAAAAGAAATTGAGTTCATTGAAAGAGAAAAATGAGTTTGGTTGGGCAACGTCACCGTCGCATGTTAATGCATTTCATACGTTTCAAGCGAATACGATAAGTAAGTTGACTTTGAAAAATTTCGATAAAATGTAGTTTGAATTTACAACTGTGCAATTTTCAGCTGTTCCCATTGCCATCCTGCAATATCCTTTTTATGAGCTTGGTCTGGAGTAAGTAGATTATTTAGAGCACTTGGTACCGGGAGTGGCTTTTCACTTTGCTTCACACAATATCATTTAAGGCACATTCGCTTGACTAATATAACAGGAAGCACTAGTAATTGTTGGTTTCTCTTGTAAAAGGTAACGATATAAGGTATACATTGACAGCACTTCTAACTTCATATTTGCATGCTCCACTGTAAATTGAAATTTAGTTTAAGGGTGAACAAATGCCCCCTTCCTCAAGCCCAGAAGTAAAGTATCAACCTAAATGACGAAAACAGATGTTCAATAGGTCTAAAATAGCAAATTAATAGGTATAAAATCCTCGCCCTGTTGAGACGTCAGGCAACAGCTTTTGGGCCTGAGTATGAGGGCATTAGGTGAACTAATTTTAAAGTAATTTATATAAAGTTTAGTCAGTCTTCTTCAAGTTTACTCATACCCAATGATTTTTTCTCAGAGCTCTCAATTATGGCGCTATCGGAGCAATATTAGGACATGAACTGACTCACGGTTTTGACGATAGTGGGAGAATGTTTGACAAAACTGGAAATATGCGACAATGGTGGACGAACAAGACAATTGAGGAATATGTCAACAGGACAGCATGTTTTGTGAAACAATATGCCAGTTACTATGTCACTGAAGCTGAAGACCATGTAAGTTTCAGAAACTCTCTGAATGGCCTTATGATAATTATTCTTTTTTATTGCTAGATCAATGGTGACCTTACTCTTGGTGAAAACATTGCTGATAACGGAGGACTCCGGGAAGCATACCATGCGTACAAGTTATACCGTGAACAGAATGGTCCAGAGCCAACTCTACCAGGGCTTGATCACTTCTCTCACGAACAGCTTCTATTCATAGCCTTTGGGAATCTGTGGTGCGAGAGTGCAACTCCTGCCGCAATGAAATACGCTTTGGAAGACTCACACTGCCCAGGACAATTTCGACTGAAAGGTGTCCTAACGAATTCACCGGAGTTTAGTGAGACATTTGGATGTAAAAAAGGATCAGGAATGTATCCATCTGAGAACCGGTGCCGATTATGGTAGACTTTCTAAACTTTAAGGGAGAGTACAATCCAAAAGGAAAAATATTGTGATCTTTTATTTTTATTTTTACCGAGCATTATAAGAGAACTAAAGAAAAGAGTTTGAGCAAGCTCAAAAATTAATACTAAGATAATATGAGTACCAATTCCGTCTATTTATCTGTGAGATTTTTCCTGCATTTTTTCAATAAGAGCATTTTGAATAGGGAAAATATTATTTTTAAGAATGTTTGATGTTACCTTTTGTAAGGAAACAAATATGCACAAATTAGTTGATTTAAAAACTAAAGATGGAATCTTCTGAAAGTCTGATTGAGAATAAAAAGTATTGAAAATTTTGAATAAATGTTTTAAATATAGAAAAAGATTAGAACGTAACGAAAAATGCATTTCTTATACTAATAAATTCTTTAAAAAAATGCATGTCAATTGTGTTCAAAAACTTAACTCTTTGTCACTAAGCCGAGGCTGACAGGGGAACATTTTCGATTCAGAAATTGAAAGCGAAACTAATAGAGAACTGGCTTTCTCAATTTTAACACTGAATAAGAGGAGGAAAAACGACCAGGCTCTAGAGTATTGTGATCCCTTACAATACACAAAACGGGCGAATGAAAATAGAGTGCAGTGCGAGCATACGGGATCAAAAAGAGATCATTGTGCTCAAAATATCGGAAACATATGCCGGAGCATAGACTTGAGGCTTGTTAATGGTGTTATAGTTGGAACAAAAAACATTGATCTAGGTAGGTTCCAAGATTTTTGAAAATGTTTTGTATGCATCGGACTAAACCAGGGAAATGAGCTGGCTCCATTGCTATCCTGGCTTTGTAATATATCATCAGAAAGAGGAACGGCATTATACAAGTCGAGCCTATGACGTCATCAACTTTTTACACGGTCACTGATAACCGCCAAAGAACTCTTCCTTCAGCTAAGCAAAACTAGTAGGGCTTTAAATTATTTAGAACAAGAAAAAGCTCACGACGCTCACACTTGGTCAGTACAATATAAAAAATGTAGACAAATTTCTATATTTAGGTGCCAAAACAACAAGATCGGCTAATGAAAGAGATGAAATACACCGAAAGATACAGCTCGCAAATAAAATATTTTATTCATTCTTGACGATCTTGAAGACCAATTACATACACAGGAAAACAAAGCTCCAAGTATACAAATCTGTAATTAGACCTATGCTATGTTATAGGTGTGAAACATGGACTCTAACCCAAGCATCCGCAAACATATTGAACGTCTTGCAAAAACGGCTCCTAAGGCGGATAATTGGAGCGAAACTAGGTGGGAACTAATGGTGAATTCAATACAACTATGAGCTGTATCAGATTTTTGACGAGCCAGAGGTTGCAACTATTGTAAAACTGCGGAACCTGCACTGCACTGGCCACATGAACCGTATGAACGAACAACGAATACCTAAAATGGTATCTTTGGGAGAGCTGAAGGGAGGAAACCAGTGGCGAAACTGAGGAAATACTGGTTTGACTCGGCCGACAAAGATAGTTTGTCACTATTCCGTTTTCGAAATTGAACGACGCGTTCAATCGACCGAGACAGTTGTTGCAGGCTCTTGCTGCAGGAAGCGAAGGCTAAATAGATATACGATTCTTATAGGATTGATAGGATAGGTTGAATTTATAAAGCCAAAATTCCGTAGTTTGGGCTGCACATTTTACAATGAAAACTCAATATAAAATTATCGAGAAAACTGAACTACAGAACAATATTTCTCAATTGAATGAACTAGATAAACGAATTATCTGACAGAGGTACGAATATTGTGAAACTTTATGACTTGTCTGAGAATAAATTCCGAAGATTTAAATGCTTCCGCTACCCTTTTTTTGTGGCTAGAAGGTGAACGCCATTGACGCATCAAATATGGGACTTTCAAGCTCACAAAGCATCTTGACCACCCACTAAACACCTCCCATATTGCCTGAGAACCCAGTCCGGAACCATTTGGCACACTTCTTTGGGCCAGGCCTTGTTATCTTATACCTAAACGTTCCTTCAAGTTGCAGGAACTACTAGAAAAGATGCCTTTCGACTGTTTAGTATGTTTTTTTTTACCCATCAGCAATGCCCGATTGTAACGTGCTACGCAGTTCTATTTGCCAACTGATGTGAGCATCGTTTCGACTACAGTCTTCAAAGTGAGCTCTCCAATTTCGCTACGGAGATTACTACGTAACCTTTCCCGTCTTTTGTAGATGAAAAAAGTGTGTAGACATCATCCACTACCTCTTTTCAAAATACGCAGTCCGGAGGCCGTGACTAGTGCAGGCAAGGCAAAAACATCCATGCTCGCTCTAGAGCTAGGTTAGGTAGAAATCGGTCTCACCGTGCACTCCAGCCTCAAGTGAGGGATCAGCCGAGCAGTCAATCTTCCACTAGTATTGCTCTCTTAGGACTCTTGCCAATCGCTGATAAAGTGCTGCCTTCCCCTGCTATCCTTACTTCAACGTAGATAGACGCTCCTTTGCTCCCTAACAAGAAGCGCAATAGACATCACACGTGCAGTGACCAATACCAATGACTTGGAAACTGTTCGGTATACACGTATTTTTTGCAGTGCTTCTTGTCACTACACATATGCCAACCGCTTTCGTTGTAACTCCTTGTTTAGAGTGCCACCCCACAGTTTTGAACCATAAAGCAGGGCGTAATAGGAGTTGTCTCCTTGATAAAACACGTTCCCCTATGTTGGCCATTAGTCGAGTAAGTGCAGATACACGTACTACCGTCTTTTCAGTTGTGGCTCCAATTTATATGGAGAAACTCATTTTTGAGTCTTTCAGTACTTCCTGGTATTTTACTACTGTTTTCGACTCGACCAGTGTTTCCGCGATACTAATAGTCCTCCGCCAGATTAGCCCAAATAAAGCGGTGGGCAGTTAGGGAATCGGAAATATTGGGTAACAGTATATGAATCTGTGATTAGACTTGTGTTATGCTATGGGTGTGAAACATGGACCCTAACCCAAGCATCCGCAAATATATTGAACACCTTTGAGCGACGGGTCCTGAGGCGAATAATAGGAGCGAAGCTAGACGGGGACGAATGGCGAATCCGATACGACCATGAGCTGTATGAAATTTTCGACGACCCGGAGGTCTCAACAATTGTAAGACTGCGGAAGCTACAATGGGCTGGCCACATAAATCGTATGGATGAACAACGGATACCCAAAAGGGTATTTGTTACGAGAACTGAAGGCCGGTGACCAGCGGGGAAACCGAGGAAACGCTGGTCTGACTCGGTCGACGAAGACAGTTCATCACTGCTCGGTTTTCAAAATTGGAGGACGCGATCAATAGATTGAGACAGTTGGAGGCGCTATTTGCAGAAAGCGAAGGCCCAAGAGGGACTGTAGTGCTAAGAAGAGGATACTCCTTACTCTGGGGATTAATTCCTTACTTAATATGACCATTTCGTTTCGCTCCAGTGCAAGACTAAGCCCGTGAGCAGTCATCCAGTGCCTCACTCGTTGCATCAGCATATCTGGTATATGCATCCTGTGGCTAACGCTACTACATCATCTGCACAGCCGAGTAAGCATGATTCATCCGGCATCACAATACTCAGTCGCCCGTCATATAATTGGGGTTGAGGATGAGTAACACCCGATGTAACAGCTACACTTTAATGCTCTTCTTTCGTTATGTAGAGTAAACTGCGGTTCCTTAAGTAATCCCTCACTTGGAAACGACTTTTAACCGCTTCAACGATATCCACCTATCTGGCGGAATTGAACACATTTCTAACGTCAAGAGTAACTAGCAGGGCAACTCTCCGAGCTGAATTGTTGTGCACCTCACCAAGCTGGACCACATTTATGACTTCTCCGATAACTTCAACAGTAGAGCAACCTACTCTGAAGCAATACTGCTTTGAAGATAGATCCACAGTTGCTCAAATCACGTCCGTGAATCTTACCTTGATAATTTTTTCGAGTAGTTTCCCGGCTGCGTCTAGCATATATAGTGATCAGTATGCAGAAGGTAACTCGACATTCTCCTTATCTTTAATGATCAGTAGGAGCATCGCCAGCTTCCAGCACTCTGACAAAATCCATTCACGAAAACACATACTAAGCAGCAACTCATAGCAGAACTAGTAAACCATCTGCAGAATCTCAGCTGAAAGTCTTTCTTGTCCTGGAGCTTTTCTTTTCTTCAAACACAACACTGCTTCTTCCACTTCTGTCTTTGTGAAAAGTGTGCATTTCGCAAGTGTTTTGTCGTGGGCAGCCTTAATATAGACTTGATGAATAGCGAAGGGAGCCCACACAATTTCGCCAATCTCTTCCGCATTATATGAGCAGGGTTACCTTTGGAAACCGAACTTCCATATGACTAGCTTGTAGCGTAAGCCCCATGGGTCTCAGTTCACGTCATCTACTAATTCTTGCCAGTGCTTGACCTTACTACCATTTATGAGCTTACAGAGGTATTTTCTAAACAACTTAGAAGCTACTCATTTGGTGCCTGCATCTTCTTGAGTCTGCACTCGCTGACTCGCTGGGCGCCTCATCGTTTTTTGGTGATTTTATAGAACCACCAATACTTTAGAGGCTTGCCGTGTCGGGATTTTCAGCAAGGCATGGAAGACTTGCAGGCAAATGTAATGATTCTCTTAGTTGAGTTCACTACATCCTTAGCCGCTAGTCCCCCCGCTCCCCAACGATACTTCCGGTAGTGACAATCGTGTCGTTAGCACTTCTCCAAACCTTTTGACGTCCACGTTCTCAGTGTTTCGCCGGAGTCTAGAAAACTGCAGCATCGAAGAGCACCGTACTGGATCTGAAGTGCTATATACTGGTGATTACCAATTAAGTCATCTTCTAGACCTCTTCAGGCTTCAACGTTTGATGCTAGAGACTCGAAAACATATGCCATATCTAAAATGATTCCAATGTGGCTCTCTGAAGGGCATCTTTCTACTAATCTGACGTTTATCAATCTTTTCGTACTGTAGATGCAACAATTTCTACTCTTGACTTTACTTTAGTACCACAGCCCTTTTCGGGCCTTCGTTTAGGGATAGTTAGACTATCTCATTACCTAAATCGAATATTTTGGCAGTCCACTAGGTGATATGGTGAGTATCGCGCTTTGGTAGTGTATCCGTCCACCCAGCTACGATACGCTCTGATTTTAAACAAACATGTATCAGAACTGAAGGTCTTATGGTCCCTCTAAAGAATCGCTTGAATTAAACCTCGTAGCCACCAACGAGAATCAAACCAGGGACCTTGGGCTTACGGAGTAAGCGCTCTAACCACTACACCAAGTGAAGTACAATTCTACTCTTAGCTTATTATCTCTTATATCTCTGTTCTTATGATAGATGAGGTCTTAAACCAATTTTGCAGACACGTCCTCTTGATTAATCGGTCTTGCACTAAAGTTGTCTTTTTGAGTTTCCGAACCCTGTCTTCTGCGCTGTAGATCTTCTATTCTTAAATTTTTGGATTCTGTCGTAGAAACGATTTTTTATGTGCTGATATGCTGCTAAAAAAGAGCCAAAATTTGTCTTTTGAATATATTGATTATCTGACGTTGTTTTGCCATATTTAGAATTTAATTTTTTTCGGTGTTTACCCATCCAAAAATCACACGAGTCTTATTTGAAACAGCAGCGAAAATCTTAATTTTTATCGGGAAATAAATTAGTTTTATCCAGAAGTAATTTTATGGCTTCTGTAACCCATTAACACGGACTTAATAATCTGTCTTGTTTTTTCACAGTACTGTGGATTAGTTTGCATAGCCCGGCTCATTGCGGAACTGCCTTGGCTTTGGTTAGGACTTCCTGGAGAACCCGGCATTCACCTGTACTTAACATGTGTTCCAAATCATCTGGTCTTGATTCAGAGTCTTGGCAGAAAAAGCAGTGTGTCTCTAATGTACATCACTTCTTTTTATGCCCTATTTTGCCATAATTATAGAGCAGCTTTGGTCGATCTTTAGACAGCTCCTTTAGTATGCCCGTATCCGAGGCACCAGAAAAATCGGAGAAAGATTGATCTTCACCTTCGCAAACAAATATCTTCTATCATCTGTTCGGCAAATTTTTGTCAGGTGTCAACAATGGCCATGCGTTGTACTCTATTATTTAGATGGTCAGCCTAATTTTTGCTCCATTCAAGCTAGGAAAATAATAATGCTTTAAGGCAATTCCTGTCTCAGGTAAATCCGTAGCATAGCCTTCTCTCCAAGGAGATTTTCGACTCCTTGACCGAATGCATCTTTGTTAGTGGTTTTTGGTCTGCACTCTATCAATACTTGTAGGCACCCGAATGAGTGGGCCGTACGCTTCTTATGGTGGCTTGTATTTCTTTTGGTTTTGCCGCTCCCTTAATCACTCGCAGAACATCCACATAAGATCTACCGTCAGCGTCTTTGAAGATTAATGCCTGCTTAATAGCCTTGCGCCGCTTCCTATTCTTCTTTACCCAAGCTGCACCTGGAGGTTCTATGTTTTTCGAATGTAAGGAGGGGCCAAAAAAGGTTCAATTTCCATTGGAAGAGGAAATTGAACCTTTTTTGGCCCCTCCTCGTTCCTTCTTCGCTTTTCTCGATCCCCTTAAATGGAGCTGCAAGCCAAGCTTTTGCTGTTGTTAGGCATTGAAAAGACACCACACTTTTAGAAAGCTTGATCTTATGTTTCTCCTCTGCCTTGAAACATCTGTGCCTGTGATGGCCTATCCAAGTTAGAAGCTCCTCCAGCTCTAAAGCTCTATTTGGGATAGGCTTGCAAAAGTGCGGCTGTGTATCACAGGTGGCAACGATGCATTTTAGCATCGATTCCTCTTTACGGTAGAGTCAATTTTCTTCTACACGGCCCAAGATGATCCAATTGCTCGTGATTTTCTCTGTATTGCTTATTTCGGTATTTAAGACCCTTGCTTCAGTCACTGCAGTAGAGATCACAGCATCGATTATTGATTTTCCGATATTCTTTACCAATTCTTCTGCGGTTCCCATATCTGACGCGTCCTCACTCCCCTTTTTTTGTACGCTCTGGCGTTCTTATCGCTCTTTTGCTGCACCCAAACGCCGCAAGAGGCTCTGTTTTTACAAGGTTGTCCGTTGTTCTCTGTTTTTCTTCCACCCATGCAGTCATTGCATTCGACACGTCCTTGTCATCATTAGTATCGTACTGTTAACGTTATGGCTGTATGGTTCCAAAGTCGTTGTTGATGTTCTTACTGTTTTTTTTTTGTTGATTTATTTTTATGCTTTTTAGTGAAGTAAAGTCCAGTTTGCTTGGGTCCGCTATCGAAGCCACTTTCTTCATTCGGGTTCGTACTCACCTTTTTGGTCCTGTAGTTATCTTTGTTGAGCAGCGAGACCATGTGTACAAGCTCTTATGGGGACAGATGCTTAGAGCCATTTTAACGCTAATGAAAGTCCGTCTCAACCAAATCTACACCACCAACCCAATGGAGCGATTTTTGAACATACTCCGAGGCCTGCCAAGGTTTAACCGGAATGGAGGTGACATGATAGTTGAATTGGAACCGTTTTCACACGACTGTCACCTCAGGGCTACAGTGCAGTGAAACCAGGTCCAAACGTCATATCCGCTAGCCCAAAACATCGATTCCAGTTCGCATAGTCCAGATTCAGTTGGGATCATTTACTTGTTTTCTTAGGAGGAATCTCACAGTGACCTCAATTTCTTCAGGTACGTGGGAATGCTACTCTCCAAATAATGCTAGTCTCCAAGAGTGTTCCTGTTAGCTGGTGTTCCTCCTACATTAAGGATTTGAACATCAAACTTCAACTTAGGATCAAATGTTACTCCAGGGTCTTTGAAGTGCACCTCCATGAGAAAATTATTGCGCAATGTGTACCTGAAAGAGAGGCCCTAAGTGTTGAGTCGCCAGCGTATAAAAGGTAGGGAGAGGTTATCACAGAAAAAAGGTCATTTATATAATACAAGAAAGTCAAAGAACCAAGGATAGATTCTTGTCAAACGAAATATATGGGTTGAAGGAGATTGTACCATAAAGGTGGGCACGATAGGACCAAAAAGTAAGGTCAGACGAAAATCAGGAATGAAGAAGACGGGAGATTTTATATGACTTCAGTTTAAGACAAAGGTGTGAATGGTTCATATAATCAAAAGCTTGATAAAAATCGGTGAACACTGCATCAGCTTGCTTTTCATTATCTTAACCGTTTGCAATGCAATCAGCTAACACGGTCAGGTTTGTAGCAGTAGAACAACCGTTTTGGAACCCATGCTACCTAACGACAACCACAGCAACAAGCCTTTTGAGCACCAGGTAGTCTAATAACTTGGAAAACGAGAAAGCAGCGATATAGGACGGTAATGTGAGACAGATGAGATCACTGCAATTGTGGATAGGAACTATATTTGCGTTTTCCAACTGGATAGAATGATGCCAGAACTCAAACTAAGGGTGGAAATCAAAGAGAAGGGGGGCGGTTCCTAGTAAGCGTTGGAGAAAAGAACTGAGTAATCTAAATTTGATCCGATAGCACATATGAATGACAGGCAAGTGTAACGGATATACAATCAGCTAAAATATTAGATAAGACGAGGTCAAGTGAACGACCACTGTGATTGCGTACCTCATTATGTTAAAGGAGAGAACAGTGCTACCCTCTACGATAAATGTACTCCAACGATGGACTTTCGATCCCGGTAGCCCGCCAAAGGTTGGGCATGAACTGCTTATTGGCTGACGAGGGTCAAACAGTCATACTAGATGGCGCTCATGCCCAACATTCGGTGGTATACGGTCCAAATTGCAGAGGCACATAGCTGCACTAAGCGGCAGCTCGTTCTGTTGGTGACATTTGACTTTAGGATTAGGATGAGTGGATGTTCCAGATATATTAAAAACCATTTTCAAATTTCATTATATCTTATGCGACTTCTGGAGGACTACCAGAAAGACAGAAGCCTGCTTTATGCGCAACACAGGGCCGATGAAGGGAGCAAGTTACATTGGGTGTTGCCCAAGGATCTAGCCTTGGTCCAGACTAGTGGAATAAATCTTACGACGGGCCACTAAGACTGGAGATCCCAGGCGAGTCATGCACTTGGATGACGTTGTGGCTCTAGATGCTGGACGCACCTTTAAACAAACGCAACTTAGGCTTGGTATGCTAATGCACCGAGTGAAAGACTGAATGACTGCCCGTGGGCTCAATCTAGCACTGGAGAAAACCAAAGTGGTAATTTTGACAAAGAAGAGAACTTTTGGAGTAAGAACGATCAGTATTAGAGACATACTAGCCGAATTGAAGCCAGCGGTAACATACCAAGTCGCACAGATGAGATTTTCTGAGCAAATCAGGGCAACGGCTGAGGGGGCTGCTTCGGCTCTGAGTCGACTTATGGCCAACGTAGGGCAGCCAACCCATCAAGGAGTATTAAAGGGGCAGTGGTACTGTACGGAGCAGAAATATAGGGTGACGTTCTCAGTAAGGAGTTGTACTGAAAACCTGTGGCACAGGAACAGAGAAGAGGAGAACTGAAGATTGCACGTTCATATCCGACAGCTTTCAATTGTGATATCTGTCACCATCCATGCTAGATAGTGCGGAGCTATTTACCTGCGTCAAAACGTGTATACATGAGAAATAGTTGCCAGTGAGGAGAAACAGCGCTCACTCCACAATTGGCAGCAGTCTTGGTTAAGATCTGTGACCGTGGCTAAATTGAAAGCATAGTGCGACTGACTTCTATCTTATCCACCTTCTGAACGGGCATCGAAATTTTCAGTTTTACCTGCACGCATAGTGTAGCCACGGTGATGCTTGGATTGGCTGGCAAATGGAACCATATTGCACATTATGTTCGGGCTTTCCTAAAAGACTAAAAGGACTCACAGCAGCTAGGGATGTCGGGGCTGGAGAATTTATCTTCCTTCCTCCGCTTCCACTCGAGGAGGGATCCCCCAGTTTGAAGGTGCCTCAAAACGTAGCAAAACGAGACCTGATTCAAAATAATGCGTCCAACGGTCCTGGGCTAGGGTTCTCAAGTTGACAGGGGAGATGTTTAGTGGATATTCCAGTCACTAGGAAGCATGAAAACCCCACACTCAGTGCGTAAATGGCATTCAGCTCCCAATCCCTAAATAATGATGATTTCTACACCTGCACAATAATTTCTTCTGTTAGGTGGTGTAAAGCTTTTTTGTCAGTGCACTAGGTGTCCATATGATGTCAAAATACTCAGAAATCGGCCACCTGGTGGTCTTGAATACTTCATACAGGGTTCTCCAATGAGAGGTGTTATTTTAATATTAAAAGAAAAATGCCATTTTTTAGCTTAAATGATCGGATGTTAATTCATTATAAAGAAAAAGGTATGCTGTTAATTGTGAAAAATAACATCAGGCAAATGATCACCACGATCACACTTACAGGACCATATCATTTTCATCAAACTTTTCATAACAAAATCGCAAAGTGATTGCCCTATGTCCTCGATAGCCTCGCGAATTCCATCTTTGAGGTCTTGAATCGACGCTGGGCTATTGGCGTAGACCTTTTCTTTCACGTGGCCCCAAAGGAAGAAGTCACAACGTGTTAAATCACAAGATCTCGGGGGCCAATTGTGATCATCTCTTCGAGAGATGACACGGTCCGGAAACTTTTCCCGTAAAAGATCAATGGTTTCGTTGCTTGTGTGGCACGTAGCGCCGTCTTGTTGAAAATAAACGTTGTCTAGATCAATACCATCGATAGCGCAACCCATTCACCGTAACTGTTGCTCCAGCCTCATTTTCGAAAAAATAAGGTCCAATGACTCCGCCGGACCATAAACCGCACCAAACCGATACACGTTGAGGATAGAGAGGCTTTTGAGCAATAATTCTTGGGTTTTCCGAGCCCCAAATGCAAAAATTTTGCTTGTTGACGAAGCCACCGAGGTTGAAATCGGCTTCATCACTCAAGATGATTTTGCGATAGAATTCCGGATCATTTTCATGCATTTCAAGGACCCAATCAGCACAGACACGACGTTGTTGATGATTGAACGGCTTGAGTTCTTGTGTTAACTGAACTTTATAAGCCTAAAGACCCAAATCTTTATGCCAAATACGGTGTAAAGACGTTTGTGGAATGCCTAATTCCAAAGAACGACGAGGAATGGAGAAACCTGGGTTTTCTTCAACTCTTTCGACTACTGCAGCAATATTCTTGGCAGTTCTTGAGTGACGTGCAAGGGTTTTATTCTTCACATCACTAAGTTGTACCAACAGCTCGAATTTTTCCCCCAATTTCTGTGTGCCTCACAACGACCCAAAAATGTTCGAGTCTTACGAACCGTTTCTGGCTAATTTTCACCATTTTTATAGTGAATTTTAACAATTTCAATGCATTGTTGAAGCATGCATTGTTCCATTTTTGTTAATGGCGTAGTTTTTACTTGTCAAATGTTATAAAATGACAGCTTCAAAAGTGACATCTACCGAAATAGCGGGCTGTTCAAAATAACACCTCTTATTGGAAAACCATTTACCTTGAAATGCCGAAATATTAAACGTGGGGTTGCTTTCATAATTCTTATACCTCCATGGGAAATAAGGTCCATGCTAGCCTTAGGCAAATATCAAGAAAACATAGAAATTATTGGGTGTAAAAAATGTTTAATGAGTTAGTACATAAATTAGTATGGGCCCTATTAAGCAAAAAAAGTAAGAGTAAAATGTGACAAAATATGCGAAAATTGTTTTACAAAAGAACCTCAGTTAAAAAAAAAAAGTTGCTAACTAACATCTCTACTAAGGCAATAACATCAAATTGTTTTAAGGTACGTAGCAGTACACCACAACATTAAGTGACAAAGAAGACTTGACTCTGTTCCTTCCATACAAATATCTCTGAGGCTATTTCATGTTCATCATCAATAAATGCAGGAAATACATCAGATTTCATTTAATGTTTACTCTTGTTATATGTGGCCTTACGATCATATTTACCCAACTCAAAATCACAAAGATCTAAATTGTCATATGTCAAATTCTAGACGCATTATTTAGTCAAAATTTAGACTTAGCCCGGTTTATTTAGTAAACAAAATGCATCCTTCCATAAAAATCAATCCATAGAGGTTAATTTTTTAAGGTTTCTTTTAACTAAGCTGGGCAAAACCTTACAAAATTTCCAGTGGAACTTAATTCAAAAACCTTCCAACGTTAAAATGATCCGTAAAGCAAAGCATTTATTTGTTCGGCGACTACCCATAAATGTTCGTACTCTTATGACAAATAAGGTCATCAGTTTTGGCAGCAGAAAACCCAAGCCAGTATCACTGGCCTATATCTCATTTGAAGGAACTGATGTCGAAAATGATGCTGCACCATTGCTTGTAATTCATGAACTTTTTGCATCCAGCCGTGAATGGAAAAATATTTGCCGAGCAATACAGGAGAAGACTAAACCATCTAGGAAGGTATGTTCATTGAACGTCATTAAGTTTGAACCAATTTTAAAAATAACTACTATATTTCAGGTAATCGCAATTGATGTTAGAAATCATGGTAACAGTCCACACTCCCCATACCATTCCTACCCACATCTCTCGGAAGACATAATTAACTTTTTAAAAGAAAATGATATTGAGAGAGTCGCACTTTTAGGTCATAGTATAGGAGGCCGAGCCGCTATGTATACTGCATTGAAAAACGTAAGGCTAATATATTTCATTTTTCGTTTGTTTTTACCAGAAGCATCCTCTTTCCAGCCTCAACTAGTAGAACGCTTAATTGTTGTAGATACCTCACCAATATCAACATCAAAAAAACTTTTGCAGATGGAAAATATATTTCCACACGTGAAAACCTTGATAACACCAGCCCACTTATCGCTGGAAGACGGCCAGGAAAGTCTTCGAAGACATTTGGGTAGATCAATGAGAAATAAATCTTTACTGGAATTTCTTACGGATAATATGCAAAAAACGGAAAATGGGAGGTATGATCTTAGGATGTTCAGAAATACCCACAATTTTTGCATAGTTTGAATGACCATATTTCTAGATTTATCTGGGGGAAAAATATCAATGTCCTTCATACGAATTTTAAAAATATGGCTCATTTTCCACTGGAAGACTTAATGACGCACCAATACCGTGAACCATCACTTTTTATAGCTGGTAGTAAATCGGATCATTTGAAGTAAGGGGCATTTCTAGGTATATTGAAATAGGTTGACAGATGTTATGTTAAATATTTTCAGATTGACGGAATTTGAAGAAATCAAACGGCTTTTCCCAAAAGCAGAACTACAATTCCTGGACAGTGGGCATGATGTTCATACGGAATATCCTGCTGAATTCGCTAAAACTGTTGTTTCATTTGTTAATACTTGAGCAGTAAAATATTGGTGAGATTTTCAATTTCTGGAAACTTCGAAATAAATCTATTGGAAAACATATCCACCTACTAAATTTGTATAGACCTTGAGGCTTAGTTCAGCAAGTTTTCTGATTATAATCTTTCAGTGCTAGAGTCTATTATGAATTATGTTGAAGGGAGAAAAATAGGATAGACACATTCATACAACATACAAACATGCTAACAGTACATGGTGGATCAGATGATCCCACATCTATGTACTATCCATGATTGGCTAAAAACATAGAAAATAATTTTTGGCTTTAGATAAATTTACGTTTGTATTAATTGCAAAAATCATGATAAAGCATAGTGAAGCGAAAATGATCGACTAAAGTGTATCGTTTATGCATAAAATTGAGGATGCCGATCACTTTTATCAGCCGTCACTAAGGAATCGGTATCTCCAATAAAACTTGAAGAGTGCAAAGTAATTGGCATTTTTCGGACGAAAGATCATTAAAATTCAATTCCTCGACATCAATGTATCATATTAAACTGTTAATATCTACAGAGGCCTTGAAAGGATTACAATTCTGTATCAATACAGTTAAATTTGTTTTCCATCAGTTTAAACCCGTAAAATCAAAATCCATACACGCGTCGATCAATTATGCTGAAAAATCGGGGTGAAAGTCAAAATTTTTTCGATTTAACGATAAAAATCATTTCTTGCGAATTGAATTATTTGTCCTTTAAATGGGATCTAACAGGAAGAAGGACGTTTCATTAGTCGAAAGCAGAACTCTTTTATCTATCTGCGTTCAAAATTTATGCGTGAATATACATAAAAAAAAGTAACAAAAAAAAATTATACGTGACGAATTGATTACCTTCTTTCCTTTTGAAGTCGGTTAAAAATTGAAGATACTTGATGAAGCCATTTTTGGTAGGAGAAAGTTTCTATGATACTCAACAAAGGTGTTTGAAGGGATACTCAACAAAGTATTAAACGCCCACATAGAGAAATATGAGTTTATGCAGAATTGCCGATTTGGTTTTCGTGCCAGGCATTCAACGACACATGTAATAACGAAAGTAACCTCAGACATGTGTTGGAAACTAAATGATAGAGAATGTGTTGGAGCATATCTCATTGATATGGAGAAAGCCTTCGATACAGTGTGGTTAGATGGACTAGTTTTTAAGCTCCTTCAGGACAAATTCCCCAGACATCTTGTTACAACCGCGGTTGCAGACGTTATGTTTCAGCATAGAGGTGAGTAGCCCGGGGTGGCATACTGAGGCCGACTAGCGCTCAGTCGTGTCGTGGGACCTCCGGGACAGCCTCTGCTCGTGCTGAGCCACACATAAAAACTAACACAAAGGGGAAAAGGACGGGAAAGGGGAGGTCATTTCAAGAAATGAAAAATGATTTTTTTGATTAGTAAAAAACCAAATTCGCAAATTATACAAAAAAGAAATTAATTTAAATACCAAAAGCAAATCCGCCCCCTTCAAAATCTAATTTAATGAAATATGAATTAAACGAAGGTTAACTTAATATACAAAATGAATGAAAAATAACGTAATTTGACATAGTGTAAAAATATAAAGCAGAGAAAAAGTCAATTTTATACCCACTCTATTTCTTGTAGAACTCCGAGCGCTCGGAGAAAGACAAAAAAAGAAGCGTGGGGCCACTGTAAATTAATATTGAAATGTCTGTAATGTTAAAAAAATCAAAGAGAGATAGTAAAATAGCCACTTTAATCAGCACCACTGTTTATCAGTTTCTTTCGTTTTGTCTACTAGCGGAAAATTCAAAATTCCGCACTTGCTTTTCGAATTCCCACTTCATTCGTCAGCTTTTTTTGTTATAATTTAATAAACGTGACATCTGATTTTACTTCCAACACAATGTGCTTGGTTAGCCTTCAAAAGTACATTTAAATTTTAGTTAATCGTTTCTAATGCCTTTCTCACTTCACTCCTTTCACTTCTAATTTTTATCCATCGGATTTCAAACAAATTTTAGTTGTATTTTTTCCTCTTTTATCACTTCCAAACTTCCGACACTAAAAATTCAATTCAAAACGCCCGTCCGTTCACGATCCCACTTTCGTCTCCCAATCCAAATCAAGACTTTTCGTTCCCGCAATCCAAATTAACAAAATCTTTTCCCGATACCGCACCTTATTCTGAAGTCAAATACTGACTGCCCCAAATCGAAGAACCCAATCCCGCAATAATTTCATTCCTAATTACTGCTGCTGCATCTGGGTAACGTAATCAAAGTTCATTATACTTCGATTCCGCAATCCACACATCTTTTTGCATATCGACAACCGCAACAATTTCCATTTTGCGTATATGGTGATTTGCATAACCACGATAGCGTTTGGTTAGATGCAAATCATCATATATATATATATATATATATATATATATATATATATATATATATATATATATATATATATATATATATATATATATATAGATATATATATATATATATATATATATATATATATATATATATATATATATGTATATATATATATATATATATATATGTGTATATATATATATCTATATATATATATATATATATATGTAAATATATACGGAAACAATTGCTTTTGCCGGTATTCCAAAAAGAGTGCTTTTTTGCGCTCGGGGAACTTGAACCCAGGGTCCCAGCGGATCCTCGGTCGAGAATCCACGACGCTACCAATGAAGTCACCTTCTGTTGATATCCCATTCATCTAATTTGCAACTGGAAAACGTGAATGAATTTTTTGTTAGTATGAGAAATGAAATTTGTTAATGGGAGCTAATGAATAAAATTAGTTAGTATGAAGGAAGGAATAAGGTTTTGCTAGGGAAAATGTTTCGAATGAAACTTTGTTAATGGGAAGTAATGAATGGAGTGTTGTTAGTGGGGAAAATTAAAATTATCATTATATTACTATTTTTTTGTAATTAAAAATAGGATAAGAGGGTAGGATTGAGATAATGGAGAATTAAAAATTATAGGGGAAATTGTTAAATGTTAGTAAAATTAAATAAATTTACCGAAGAAAAGGGTATATGTGCCCTAAAGAAGGTGGAGATGTTACGGCGGCAATTTGAAGTTGCGAATGGGAAGATGCTGGTACGCCGGAATTCGCAACAATCACGGGGAAGACCCAGACCCTGAGTGTCTCATTCAGCCGGGCAACGAAAGAATTTAGGCAGGGGTAGTTGAAAAAAAAAACAAAAAAAAATAGACATTCACTGGACTTCACACCATGGAAATATTCTGTCTGGTTTCTGAGTAGGTGATGGGCGAGCCCCAGTATCCGTCACTTAACTCGATCCTCCCGGCAGACAATGCTCCATCCGAATTATTGTGCACATTATTCAGCAGTACAATTTCACCACTGTAATGAGTATCGACTGTGTAATGAGCAGTACCCGAATAAGGACGTTTAGAAATCGGGATGCTTTTGCTCAGCTTCACCTCATCGATGGCAGATAGGTGGTAGTCAACAACTTTGGATGGGTCATCAGCCACAAGAGAAGAACGACTTTAGGGAACTGGAGTGTACATAAAAGATTCTGCAGACAGGGGCAATAAAACTGGCACGATGCTAAAAGCACCCCAAAAACCAATCCCGAGGTAAATAGAATACGTTAATGCCGGAACAATCAAAAACCGAATCGATTATTGAGTTGAACCAAGGCAGTAACGTATCCTAACACGTCAGGCTTATGAACTGAAGCCATCTTGACATTGGCGTGCATCGAATGAAGATAAAAACGAAGGTCACGGACTAGGTCAAGGGCTCCCGCTCCCAGGATGCTAACGCTTGCACTAATGTCTAACAGACCTTTCAATTTGCATCCCTTAATGCTGATTTCGGCATAGGGCCGCTTGTCTTCGTGCGATGCCACGAGTGACTCAACGCAGGCTCGCTTGAGAAACCATCGCATGACAAAATATTTCCATGATCTGTGGAATCGCGACTCTGATCCTCGCCGCTTGCGGTTAGGCTTACAGTCAGAATCAAAGTCACAAGCAATATCCAGGAAATCGCTTTGGAGAAGTTAGACCTCAGGCAGCGACGTCTGTGTCGAAACATCTACAGACCTCGGTGACTGAACTCCAATTTCCCGAGAAAATGATTGCAAGGAGGTAGCGGAAGGTAGTACAGACTGAATCTCAACTTCTGCTTTGGTATAGATGGCATCGGAGCGGCGACATGAATCATAACCAGCCGAAAACACATCATGCAGTTGCACGGAATTGACTCCACATATCTGAACTGAATATCGAAGTTTATCTATTTCCAGCCGTTGCCATTAGGCTTCAATTCGGCGAAACCTTCTGACAAGATCTCAGGGAGTTGAGAAATCATGTCTAGCCAGGTACTCCTGCAGTCGGAGATTCATGTTCTTAAAAACTAGGTCTCACAGATCCGTCTCCCTCATCGGAGTCCTGAGTTGGATAGCCATCGCTTCAATGGATTCAAAGAACTTGATGAACGGCTCATAGGATCTCTGCTTGCGGGCGAAAATATTTTCCCAAATATGTGCGTCATCAAGCCGAGATCCAAATCGCTCAATGAGTTCACATTTCAGCTGACTTCAACTCAAGTCTCCATACAGTTCTCGCATCTGCCAGTTCCAGTATTCGGGAGATCCTTGCATGAGAATATGTAGGCCCGACACCAATTCACACTCTGAAATACCGTAGTTTTGAGCCAGGGTGTCAACACGGAACGCAAACTGGCGAGCATCACTTCCGCCTGAGTCTCCATCCAACTTGAAGCCCTTTTTATGCATGCGAATAACAGTTTCATCTAACTCATGTGTCTGGCCATTATCCCGGAACGGATGCTGTGAATGAGGATCTGGCAAATCCTGGGAAGAACGTAGTGAGAAGCGAGTGAAGTTATTATACTCATATTGCGTGCGAGGAAATATGGTGAAAGTTAAAGGACTAACAATCCGTAGACCATCTAAATAATTAAAAAAGAATTAAAATCAATGAACTGACGGACAGCACAGATAATTTGAAACAAAAAAAATAATTTAATAAATTACAGACTGACAAATTGACGATACTATAGAAAAAAATTAATCAAAAATCGAATACCAGACAGACAAACAGACAAGTAAATAAATATATAAAATGCTAACACCTGACCTAAGCTTAAATAAAAATTAATTTAATAAATTTAATGACCCTAAAATCAGCCAAGTAACCTAATAGTAACTATTTAACAATCAGTAATAAACCCTAAACTTTCGATGAGATGGCGCCCAAACTAGGTTGTTGTTGATTTTCATTGTGTAATATTTTATTTTTCTCAATTTAAAGTTTTAATTTGTTAGATTTTTATGGCTAGCCGCCCTCAGTGTGCCACCCTGGGTTACTCACCCCTCTGCTGAAACACAATGTCTGCAACTGCTATGACTTCCATGGTTGCAAAAGATGGCGCACAAAAGATGTTACGGCGGCAATTTGAAGTTGTGAATGGAAGAATGCTGGTACGCCGGAGTTCGCAACAATGTCCAAGGTTGATATATTCGTTCATAAACTCCTCGTACAAACGCTTCAGCTCCGGATCTCGTTGAAGCCTTCGTTCCATACCAAAGAATCTGCAAGTGGCGATATTCCTTTATTTGCCTAAACGTTCAGGGTCATCATTAAAAGGAAATCTCACCAAAAATTGGCCTTCACGCGTTCTCTGTGTCGTCTGGCACATGATTCCTCGGCAGAAATATTCTGTGGTTTGTTCTCCACTACTTACTCCAGCTTCAAAAACCTTTCGAGTGTGTTGTTTAAGTGTTAATCTTCTGCAAGGACGTCACACGTAACAGAAGAAGATTGGTTTGTGTCAACTTTGCCGGCCACTATCCAGCCAAGAAGTGTATTTTGCAGCTCTGGCAGTCAGCTGCCTAGTTTTATTTGACCGGTTGATAAAATTTCGTGGAAATGTTCGGCACTTAATAAACGATCGACGCGTTCTGTATTATGGAAATTTGGATCAGCAAGCTTCAGTTTCTTTGGTATAGGCCACTGAGATATGTTCAATTCTAAAGATGGTTGAGGAGATATTATCTTCCCCATTATTTATGCTTCTAAACGCGTGGTATATCCATTCAACCTTGACTGCAGTGTAACGTTCACCCTTTTTTATGGCTGTTCCGCTGATCCGCCAACCTTTTTAACAAGGGGTCGAGTGGTGACATGATGCAAAACCTACCTTCCTTACTATTCGATTAGTAATAGGGCTAATTTGGGAACCCAAGTCCAGTACTGCTACCAATTAGCTTTACAACAGCCGGTGCTCAAAAGGACATATTTCATTTTTACTTGATTACTAAGCGTGATCAAGGAGAGTGCCAAGCCATCTTGTTTGGTGGCTGCCTTTGAGTCTTCTCGGGATACCCTTGATTGTTCTCCGGAAAGGGTTGTGCCTAGGTGCAGGAAGCTATTGTGTTTCTTGGAACACTCCTTACAACCTCATCATGTACAGCTCACCGATTTATGTCCCCCTTGAAGGCAGTTGACGCATAACCCTATGCCTTGAATAATTATCAACTTCTTTTAAAGAGTGAGCCACAGAAAGTCTGGGCAATAGTAGACTGGATAAGATTGATTGCACACCAGATATGATGACATTGTTACAATCGCACTGGTCGATTTCAATTTTTTCTTACGGGATTCTTCACGACTCTTTGGTTGATTGTCAAGTGCCTCTAATGCTTGGAAACGTATTATTAAAAATGCAAAAAACTTCTTCAATGACTGGAGCTTGCGTGGAGCGGCCAGCGATTGTTCATATAGAGTGTGCGTGACGGTATCGAGCTTCCTGATGAGGATGTGAAGAAGCAACGGACCCCAATTTTGTGCAGCCACATTGATGTTCTCCAGACCTCTTTTGTATTCGGCCGTTGTATCGTGTAAGGATCTACTGCTAAGGGCCTATCACCCGTGATGGATGGTTAAGCCATCAGCTTGTTGAGGAGGGCTGTAACCAATAAGCATCGATTTTCATTTCGTTCGTCCAGAGTCTTCCATGCAGACTCGTAGTCATCTTCAGAAAGCGCACAATTTTGTCTAAGTTTTGCCTCTTCCCCGGTGAGATTGGCCTTTACGTACCACATTTTTTGACATGTGGATAATGGTTGATTATGAATCATTTCACAAAATAGATTTTGAAATTGTCGCCACTGGAGATAGTCGCCGTCAAAATTAGGTAGGTTTCAAACTAGGTGCTGTCGCTGGGCATGTTGGCTGGGCAGGTGTCTCATATATTGCGTCGAGCTCACCTAACAATCGTTTTAGCCAATCTTGAGACAATTCTTCCAGGAAGCCGTGTTGGTCTGGTTCAAATCCATATTTTTTTAGGCTCTGCACCAATCTCGTACATCCTTTGTTGATATTCCGCCAATTGTGACCAGTAACGACTGATTGAGGAAATTCACCATTTATAAAATTGTCGGGTTCAACCTTTAGCTTCGCCAAGTCGAGAAGGGAATCGTCACAGTGAATTTGCCAAGACGTTATACCGTCGCATTTGTTTGATGACCTCAGATGATCTTTTGATTGTTGACGTACTCGAATCATCCTTGCTGCCTTTGCCGATAGCCTCCGCTTGCTTTCCAACGTTCTGTTCTGCATGCCTCAATACCAGCATTTTCTCCTTAAAATATGCTTGAAAATTCTGGTAGTTGGTTTTGGTTGTCTCGTGCAAATCACTTAAAAAGCAGTCATACGTCGGCGACATTTCTTTCAACGAGCGATTCTTTGCGTTCACTTCCTCGACTGCGTCTCATTTTGATTCGAGACAACGAAGTCGCTCTTTGTAGTACTTGGTCTTTTGTTTACGACTCGTAGGATCTTTTTTATATTTTGCGATGATCGCGTCAATATCCGCTGCTAGAATCCTCTGCTGCTCAGCTAAACTGTCCATTCCTGCGGCTGTGTGGTATGTATCACGTCGGGGTCACTAATGTTATGAGTTATGGCTGTTTTGCCTCGGCTGTTTGTAGCTCATTTTGGTCCTATGCCAAAGTTCTGTTGTCTCAGTTCTTGTACAAGATGACATTGTTACGGCCACACTGGATTGATTTCTTTCAATTATTATTATTATTAATGCTATTATTATTTTAATTAGTATTAGTATTATTATTGATATTATTAGTATTATTATTATTTTATCGTTATTAGCAAGAAAATGCTTGAAGAAAAACACTCGTTTAGAATATCTGAGAGTGAAAAATGTCTTCTTGTTATATAAATTTTCATTTCCATGGTGACATATAGTTGAAACATGTCAACAGTCAATTCCTTCCTTAAAATTTTCAAAACACCAAAAATAGTTTGCTACAAACTTGAAACCTTATTCTACTGTACAAGAATTGATCCTGTGAAATTAGCCTACAAAGAATACAATACAGAGTCGAATTATGAAAAACCGCCAATAATTGTTCTACATGGTGCATTGGCATGTAAGAGAAATTGGCATACCATGAGTTCCAATATACACAACGAGTCAAAACCAAAAAGGAAGGTACTTTTTGCTCCTTCGTTAATATTCAACACTACTAATCTTCAATTTCTCTAAGGTATTCGCAGTAGACGCTCGTAATCATGGATCAAGTCCTCATACCTCTGAACATACTTTCCCACATTTATCGGCGGACAACATTAAATTTATGAACGACCAAAATATTCCTGTTGCATCCTTGCTGGGACACAGTATGGGCGGAAGGACGTCAATGTTTATTGCTTTGAGCCATGTAAGCTCTTTCATAAAATCCAGACGAAATTTTAATAGTAGTTACTGTTCCAGCCAGACCGTATTGAAAGCATAATTGTGGTTGATGCTTCCATTTTCCCTACAAATTCCTTGCGTAGTATGAAACCGTTAATAGAGGATTTAAGGCAACTGGAATTACCACATCATCTTCCCTGGAATGAAGGAAGGAGTACTGTTCGTACGAAATTGTTTGAGATTTTTAGAAATATGTGGGCAGTTGATTTTATGTTGATGAATTTGAAGCAAGATAGTGATGGAAGGTATTTATTGATAGAATCCTTCAAAAGTTAAGCATTGAATCTATGTCTATGTTATAGATACTATTGGTGTGTAAACTTTGACGCACTCTATCAGAATTTCGAAGAATATGAAAATTTTCCTCTGGATATTTTCGAAAATATAAAATTCAATGGACGTGTTCTACTGATGGTCGGAAAAGATTCGAATTTTGTTCCGTTAGTTATTTCCTTAAAATATTTATTAAAACATTTGAACATTAATATTTGCTGCATTGTCAACGCAAGAAAATAGATATAGACATAATGGAAGCTTCAAACAAATTCACCCCACTGGACTGTTAACTCTGAGGTCGTTAAGCTTTCGTGGTTCCATACAAAAACTTGTTTTAAACGAAAATGAAACCCGTAAAGTACGTGAATCCTTAATACTCGATATCACGTGGTTGATTTAAGTAAAATGTGAAGCTTATCTTTTGCGTGTATCTATTGTGCAGCTAGAATTCATGTTATTAAAAATACTAGTTAGTTCACACCGAGGTTCATGAATAATTAAATATGTCCTCCATTTTTCCCGGCTCCTTTCATTTCTGATAATTTTATGCAATGTTTTTAAATTTTTTAGGCCTTCCCATGTGGATGGTATGCGAAAATATTTTCCTAATATGGAAGTTGAATATTTTGATGCTGGACATACGATACATGTTGCTTTACCTAATGAATTTTTAAAATCAGTTTTATCATTTTTAAGAGATATACATTAATTGTTGTTTTTCTTTCATCTGTTGGCAATAAAAAGTCGCTTAATTACTACGTATGTTTTGTTTGTGAAAACAAGAGCTTTAGATGTAATTTTGTAAGTCAATGTAATTAGAAAATTTTATTAGCTTCCATTGGGTATGCTGAAACTCACCTCTCTTTTCCTTTCTGCAAGAAATTGCTTTCCTCTCCATGCATCAATTTAAATCTGCCGACCTTCACTGGAGACTTTTTGAAGTGGAGCCAGTTCCGAGATCAAAACACGCGGCTCATTCACAATCAGGCGATGAGCAGGTCGGGAAAAATGTTGTTGGCCAGCAACGTAAGTGGTTAGGCCTTGAAGCTGATTCAACATCTGCCAGTATACGATGTGCAAAAGGACGAATTACCGTGAGAGCTTGATTCGATGACTAATTTTCTCGCATTCCTCGAGCTGCATTTCCGGAGCACAAAACCAACGCGATCAGCTGCACTCATGACCACAAAGGACCAAAAGTGTGCGGTTTGCTCACTCAACCATCCTATATGCCGCTGCAACAAACTAATCGGGCAGTCACATCGAGATCGAGTGAACACAGTTAGAAAACTCAAGCTGTGTACTAACTGTTTGGGGACTGGTCATTTTGCCCAGCAGTGCTCATCTGGTACCTGTAGACGATGCAACCAACAACATCAAACCCTCCTTCGTGTGGATGAATCAAAAACGCTGAAACCAGCGCCGGCCACTCCAAGAATACCAGCATCACCCATCCAACTGGCAACTACGCTACACACTAGCACCACCCTAGATCCCGGGAATCCGGGGGAGAGCTACATCCTTCTAAGTACCGTCCGCCTTAAGGTCCGGGTGGACAATGGTTCTGAAGCGGAGTGTCGAGTGGAGTTGGTTTCGGGCTCCCAGGTCAACTTTATCTCAAAACGACTAGCCGCTAGGCTTCGGCGAGTTACTACCGAACAAACATTGGCTATGGAAAACAGAGCATCCAACTAAAGAGCATAATCCGTATAAGCTCTAGGACGACCAACTATAAGGCTCAACTGGAAGCTTTCTTGCTGCCCAAATTAATCAACCATCAACCCAGTAGACGATTGGACGTTTCATTATGGCCAGTCGTTGACAATGTAAGGTTGACCGATCCGAACTTAAACGAGGCGGAACTAATCGACCTCTTCATTGAAGCAGAAAATTTCCTCCAAATACTATCAATAGGCCAGATTTAACCAGGAGAAGGCTTACCCGCCTTACAGAATACCGTGTTCAGTTGGATGGTCTGCGGTAGAGCAACAAATACCCCTACAGATGGGCCGGCGACTTCAGGTGTTTATGGTGTGTGTGCCGAAGAGGTAGATCAAATTGAGAATCAGGTGAAGGAGTCCTGGTGGTTAGATGACGAGACTTCCGCCATCCCTCTTACTGCTCAAGAGTAAAAGTGCGAAGAGATCTTCTCGAGAACCAGCATACGAGATTCAGACGGTTATTTTATAGTTCGGTTGCCATTCTGGCAGGACCCCACCTCACTTGGTGAGTCCAATGACATGGCCCTGCACTTATTCCTATCACTTGAGCACAAACTTGCGAAGAATGATTCTCTACGACGTCAATAAGTGGATTTTGCTTGTATGCATGAGCATCTCAAGCTTGAGTACACGAAGGAAATTGGCGATAAGGACCTACAACGACCATACTATTTTCTGCCTCACCACTGCGTTGTGACAGCACCATCACTGAATTAAATAGTTGTTCTCGACACCTCGGCTAAAACCTCCACGAAAATCTCCTTGAACTCTGTGCTTCACATCGGACCGGCGCTTCAATAAAACGTTTTTTCAGTGGTTTCGATTGCCCAAATTTGTTTTCACGGCGGACGTGGGAAAGAAGCACATGGCTCCTGTCCTTTAGGCGCAGCAGCAATAAAACAGAACATCCAGGGCGGACAGCTTGCGAGATGCAAAAACACTAAAAAAGCAAGTAATAGAAATGCGAAATACCCCAGGACTCCATCTAAGAAAATGGTGCTCAAACGCACCTTCCATACTACGGTTGATGCCCATCCCTGACCGGGCCCTGCAGCTTGAGATCGAGGATGGTGATTGCCACGTCAAGAATTAGGACTAACGTGGCTTCCTGCCACTGACGAATTCTGTATCAGCCTCCGTGAAATCTCGAATCAGAAGGTAACCAAACAAACCATGTTGTCACATATAGCTCACTTGTTCGATCCCCACAGCTTCTTGAGTCCGATGAGCATTCAAGCCAAGATTCTGCTTCAGTCTTCGTGGAGACTGAAATTGAATTGGGATGCAGCAATACCTATGGCAACCAATATGCACTGGCTGCAGTTTCGCGAAAAGCTCAAGCTTGCCCATACCATTAAGTTCCTATGACATATTTTCTCCGGACAAATCCCCAACAACATTCGAATTCACGTATTTTGCGACGTTTCCGAGAAGGCCTGTAGCGCTATGGTCTACATGTGAATGCAACAATCTGGTGACTCCATCATCGTTCGGTTGTTGTGTGCAAAGACGGAGGTTGCTCCAATAGCGACGAGTACATTGGAGCGTTTGGAGCCGCAAGCGGCAATTTTGGTTGCCAAGCTGGCGGATCGGATTCAATCAGACCTGGGTTGGAAAGCACTACCTTGTTTTTTCTGGTGTGATTCGGAGCGGGCGGCGTTCTTCTGCTGGTGCACTTTTGTGGCCAGCGACCGTCAATTCTCAATGGCGTTATGTGCCTTCAAAGCAGAACGTTACGGATATCATCAGTCGCGGACTATCTCCGGCTCAACTGGTAAAGGCAGCCACATGGTTTTACGGCCCGATCTTTCTTCACGGGTGATCAGATGCATGTCCGCTACAGCTATCTAAATTCAAGACAGACGCCGAAAAACGTTCGCACAGGGCGGCGCTCATCGTTTCGGGCCGAATTGAGGACGTTGTTGCAACCATCGATCATCGCAATTGACCTACGACCAACGATTCACATATCAAAACTAACGTGTCACGACTCAACCCTCACGACAAACGCCTCGCACGCTCCGCTTCAATACTCACGTCTCATTACCCACGACTCCAACTCACGAGTTCAGCGGCTCACAACCCACACCCCACCCTTCACTCCCCACAACTCACAAATCAGGACTCACGACTCCGAGTTATGATTCCAATTTCGACTCATTCCTCACGCCTAATGACCCACGACTCAAAACTCACAAATCATACCTCGCAACCTTCGCCTCATGGCTCATGAGTCCCGACTTACGACTCTCCCACTTACCGACTCACGCCTCGCGACTTTCACCTCACGATTCACGACTTGCAATTAACGACTCACACCTCTAGCTTCACTTTACATGCCTCATCCCTCACGCCCTATGACTCACGACTCAGCAATAAAACCTTGATTCACGGCTCTGACTCAGGGCTCATGTCTCTTGTCTCACGAGTCACGCTTATCGCCGAAAGCCTTACGACTCACAGCCCACGATTCCGACTCACAACTCACGACGCACACCTCAAACCTCACGACTCCGAATCACTAGTCAAAACTCATGAATCCGAATCACGACTTTCGCCTCAGGCCTTACAACTTTCAACACATGACTTACGAATTCGATTCACGACTGACACCTCACGTATCACTGGCGTGCCTCATGCTTTACGAATCACGAAGAATGACGTCCGACTTACGACTCCCGTCCCATGACCCACGTCTCGTGACCTACGACTACGACTCACACCTCAAGTCCCACGATTCTCCTCACGACTCCTTCGGACCCACGTCACGTCTAACGGCTCACCACTCAGATTTCACGATCCACGACTCATCGCCCACGTTTCAGTCCTATCACCATGCTTCTCACGACTCACGCCCTACGCTTTACGACTCACCACTTTTGCCTCACGACTTACGTTACATGACTCTGGACTCACGACGTACGCTTCAAGCATCACGCCTTACGGCCCACGACTCTTCAACGACTGACACACGTCCCACGTACGAATTACGCAATACTCACGCATGACTCACGTTACACTAACACACAATTCACGCCTCAAGACTCACGATTCATGAATTCTACGTCTAGCACTCGTTGCGTGTAGACGTGTTTTTAATTCGCTCCTGTCAAGAATTTTTAAATTAAAATAATTTTTAAAAAACGTCAATTACAAAGTAATTTTATAAAGAAACTTATTACATCGCCGAACTATTCGAACAATTTATCGAGTATCTTGACTTTACCTACGAGAAAGTTTCAAGAAAGAAAATAAGTTTTTTTCACCGGGGGGATGGAGGAGCCCGACGGCTTCCCACCGCTGGGGGACCCAGAGCCAGGCATTTTGAAAATTACAAATGATAAAATGAACAAGCGGAAAAATGAACAAGACAATTGTGAGCATGGATAGCGAATTACGATTTCAAGCGAAGATTATGAAAAAGTAACCATGGAGAATACAAGGGTTACGAAACAAAATGACGAATTAAAACTCCGGATACAGAGTTTAGAAGATATGGTCCGGACGTTGTCAAATGGGAACAAACAAAAAGCGAAGCCATAGAATACGTCCGGCCAAGAAGAGCCGATACTCACTAAGAAGAATGAAAAACAGGAAACAACAAGCAAGACCAACGGGAAAGGAGTACCAACAAATAAAATGAAATCGCAAGATATGAGCAAGACAATCCATGATGCGGAAAATATCCTGAGCGCAGGAGGAGCGAACGACAGCGCCAATTATTATGCGGTGCTGTCTGCAATGCACGAGGAAATGGACGTCGAGATAGAGAGCAACGATAAGATAGGTAATATTGATAGCGATAATAATTTCATTAAATATTTAAAATTAAAAAATAAGCAAAAGGAGAAGAAGCCAACCGGTGTGTCTGCTGGTCCTCCTAATAAAATTAATGTGGTAAATGAAAAAGTTCCTCCAATAAACGTTTTTGGGCAGCGTGGAGGAGATATGGTTCGGTTATTGGCAGCCGAACATAAAATCAAAAACTTTGAAATTAAGAGAGTGACCGGTGATAAGCTCTCGATCAAGACAAAGACACTGGCTGACTTCAAACAGGCGAAAGATGCTCTTAATAGTGTCCAAGCTCCCCACTTTACATATACGCCAAAGGCGGAAAAAAATCAGACCTTCCTGTTGAAGGGCCTGGACTGTGGGGAGAATACAGTTGATCTCCTTGAGATGTTGCAGGAAGCAGCACCAGCTGTTAAGTTCATGTGTGTGAAAAATTTTGCTACAAGGAGATCAACTGTAGAAGGTAAAATATTACCATTTTATTTGGTACAAATTTCCAACGACAGCAGTCCGAGTGCCCTCCAACAGGTAAGGTACTTAAACTTTAGAGTTGTGAGGTGGGAACGCCTCCAAAAAACTGAGGTCAACCAGTGTTACAGGTGTCAACGATTCGGTCATTCGGCTGCCAATTGTGCAATGCACTATCGCTGTGTTAAGTGCAAAGATATCCACGCCCCCGGTGAATGCAAATTGGCTCAGGTGGAGCCAAAAGAAAAATTGTATTGTGTTAATTGCGGTACATTTGGTCATCCAGCATCAGACCGAGGATGCCCTCGGTATCAAGATGCAAGAGCTAAATTTTCACCAAAGCAAACCAAAGTAAAACAGAATCTGTTACCTCCCAACTTCATCAAACCCGGGGTATCATTTGCACTTGCTGCCAGAGGACGAGCAGACAACAATATAAATAAAATAAATAATGTAAGTGGCAATAATGAGCTGCTTCTTAAAATCTACCAGCAACTTGAATCGCTTTCAGATAGAATTAATAAGCAAGACCAAAAAATCAATTTCGTTTTTCAAAGTTTAGGCCAACATGCTCCAAAATAGTTTGTCATCCAGTCACATTCCCATGGATAGGATTCGTCTCATCTCGATCAACGTCAACTCCATTGTTACTATACATCGGCGTGATTATCTCCTTGAATTCATTGTTAAGCAAAAGCCTGACATCATGCTTCTCACCGAAACCCACCTCAATTCATGGCACTCCATGACATTCAAGGATTTTGAATTCGTAAGAAACGATAGGGTAATAGGTGATGGGGGAGGTGGCACCGGGATATTGGTTCGAAGACCCTATCGTTTCCAAAATATTGAAAAAGTCGAATTCAAAAGCTTTGAATCTCTTGAGGTGTCCGTTATCAAAATTTCACTGCCAGGTGGGGATAACCTCTTCGTTATCTCTGCCTATGCAACTGGTGGAACTGTTCTCAGGCTCAAGGAGGAACTCAATTCCTTGTTTGAAATACTCGAATTGAACAGGCTTCATAATTATTATATTCTTGCTGGTGACCTGAACGCCAAGCATACATCATGGCTGAACGCCACCAATAATCCAAGAGGTGTATTCCTGAAATCGTGGATAACAGAGAACCAAATTGAATACAGGTGCAATCTATATGTGTCAGAGTTCCCAACATACCCTAGGACAAACTCATATTTGGACCTCTGCATTGCTGACGCAAGACTCGAATTCAACTTTAATAGTCCTCAACGGAAACTGCAGGTGCTTCCTTATGATAGCGACCATAACGCAATCGTAATGGAAATCAATCATCAAAGGGATGATTTCTTCCTCATTCCAGTTCAACACGAAAATCATCGGTTGAACTTCAAAAAAACAGACTGGGGAAAGTTTCAAAAGAAGTTTAATCGGGAGTACCAGAAGCAATGTCCCCCTTCTGACGGTGGCAACTCTTGCTCAATGGTTCCTAATGACAGGAATCTAACTAACGATGAAATAGATGTCTATTTGTCGAAGTTAGAGAAGCTGACGTTGGAAACGATTGAGAAAGTAGTTCCCAAGATTAAACATCGAAACAATATGGAAGGATATGAAACACCAACCATCGCAAGGTTGAAAAGATTGAAAAGCCTTCTTCTCACACGCGTCAACAATATTTATCGACGATTTTTGGATTACAACCATCCCTCGTTGGCTTTGTTGAAATTACATCTGAAGAATGTCCGGAACTTAATCCGGTCATATTTCAGGAGTGAGGTCAGCAATCAATGGGCGGAAAAATTGAGGGGTATTAGCCCACAGGACCCAGACGGCGTGTTCACGAAAGTGAATAGCATATTCCGCAAGAAGTCTCGAGTGAAGGTAACGAATCTTGAAGTCACTAGTGATGAGATAAATCTCCTCGATAGGGCTGGTATCGAAATTGATAGTACGACTCCGGATAGAAATGGAAACAGGATCATTTGTGAAGGATTAGATAAACTTGCCCTGATTGGAACACATTTTGAATTGGTTCATCTACCAAACCCTGAGAGAGGGAATAAAATAGTTTCAGAGATCGTTGAAGCAAAAGTTTCCGACTTCAAGTCAAGCCTGAACGGCCAATCAATTCTTCATTTCAATGAAACATTAACATCTGACCTCATACCGAACTTGAATCTTATTGATTATTTTGTCAGCTATGAAGACTTGTGTTTCATATTTCGCAGGATAAACAACAAGAAATCATGTGGTACTGATGGTATTCCAAATGTAGTTCTCCGACATTTGCCTGAGGTTGCTATTAGGAACTATTGCATATTGTTCAACAACATGTTGAGCAATTCATATTTCCCAAATGAGTGGAAAAAGGCTAAGGTATTTCCGATCTTGAAGAAAGGAAAAGAATCTTCATGCCCCAAAAGCTATCGCCCAATCAGCTTGCTGCCTAACATCAGCAAGGTGTTTGAAGTGATACTCAACAGAGCATTGAACGCCCACATTGAGGAAAATGAGTTGATGCCGAATTGCCAATTTGGTTTTCGTGCCAGGCATTCGACCACACATGCAATAACGAAAGTAACCTCAGACATCTGTTGGAAACTAAATGATAGACAATGTGTTGGAGCATGTCTCATTGATATGGAGAAAGCCTTTGATACGGTATGGTTAGATGGACTTATTTTTAAACTCCTTCAGGACAAGTTCCCCAGACACCTTGTCGCCATGATGTATAATATGTTATACGGGAAATCGTTTGTTGTAACTGATGGAAATCTGACAACAATGCGCGAGTTCAAGGTCTTGAATGGTCTACAGCAGGGAACTGTTACTGCGCCTCTGCTCTTCTCAATCTTCATTCGCAAGCTATTGAACGGCTTTGATTTTAACGTCTCGCCAACGCGATCATTGGTAGCGTTTGCTGATGATCTGATCATCTATACGGCAGACCGAAAAGCTACAATAGTTCAGAGAAATCTCCAAAAAATGTGCAATGATGTGCAGCTGTACACTGACAATTTCCGAATGAAAATCAATGCGCAGAAGTGTGAAACAATCTTGTTTCGGACAACGCTGCAGGGGGTTAGTCAAGACCTGAAACGTAATTGGAAAGATTTCCACATCATGGCTGGCGAGGGTAGTTCAGAACGAGTTCCACATAAATCCTGTGTTCGATACCTCGGTGTTTATCTCGATCAGTATCTGTACTGTACTGAACATGTGAAAATTATGCTCAGTAAGGCACTTAAAACAGTCATGGCCCTACGAAAGCTCTTTCATTCCAAATACATTGATCAAAAGGTCAAAATTATCTGTTACAAGACCCTGGTTAGACCAGTTTTGACATATGGATGTCAGGTCTGGTACAACCAGAGTGCTAGTACTATGGAAAAATTAAGAGTTTTCGAAAGAAAATGTCTTCGTGCATGTACTGGTTTGTACAGAAAGCCTGAGACGGATTGGAAACATTATATATCGAATGGAAAAATTTATCAAACTGCTGAAGTGACTAGAGTCGATATCTTCATACTGAAACTTCTGCGGAATCATATCGCAAGATCTGTGACTGTGAGTGAAAACCCTTGGAGTTCACAGCCGTTCCACCCTACAGACGGATATATAGCGACTTGCCTCGCTACTGGCTTCATTCCTCCAGAAGCGTTCGTGTATTTGGACATGAATCGATATATTTTTGGTTCTGACGGCGTCCCAATCATATATCACATATACCGACGGGCCACCGATAAGAAGATAAAATATCCTCCGAATCTGAGTTCACGAGACCAACAATTCCAATGGAGATACTCATTTGCTAGATTCGTTGAGGCTGGTCGAGCTGAGATGGAGCAATCTAGGTATTGGTGGCTGAATGACAATGCCTAAATTATTCGTGTTTATTTTCTGTTTTTGTGCTTTTTCTCGTTACTTAGTTTTTAAGATTCATCTCATTATTGCTACATCTAGTGTTGTTTATTTGTATTATAATTTAGGTATAGGTTTCAATATAAGGTAACGTTTTTTTTTGTTTTTTTTTTTGATTGAACTTATTTAGAATTAGGGTGTAACATATTAGGTATAGGATATAAGTTCATTGTTGTGTTAGTAGTATAAGTAATTTTTGAATAATGCTGGTTGGTTTTTTCTCCTTTTTCCAATTGAATCAAAAAATATGAAATAATCTTAATCAATTTAAATTTGCAAGTGTATTTTTTTCATTAAATGTGTTTAACTGATAACGTATAAATTTAGAGAGCCATTCGGGCCATTAAGTTTTTTTATAGTTTCATTGTTTGGAATTTGCTTTATGTTCTTTTAAAAATTTATAACGATTAGTATTAAATAAAGCGCTTTTGACTTTGACTTTGACCTGATCCACTTGTTAAAGAACTCTTAAATAAAAACAAGGGTAAAATCATTACAAACCCATAATAGCATAAGAAAGAGACACCTTGCAGTTAAACATAAATTACAAAGAAAAAAGGTTAAAATAAAATAATATGAATTGCTAACCCTAACAACGACTTTCCTTTCCAGTGGTACTTCTTTTCAGCGGGAAATGAGGTGCAGGGTAGGTATGCCGTCGCGAGGGTAGGGTTTGAGAAAATCCGCTGAGGTCGGTTTCGCGTTGCGCGCGGTACGCGGTACCTTTGTTGATTTTGATTTTTCTTTAGCGTAGCTTTCGTCGGAATTGCGTTAACGTAGTGTATTTTTCGGTACCGCGTCGGAAATTCGGGAACGCGAAGTAAAGATTAGATCTCTGTCTTTTAACTGGTTATAGGAAGAAATACGGAGTAACGTAAAGTAGGTTTCCTCTCCGTATGGTTTTGTTTTGTAACGCGTTTGAAAACGGGCATGTATAGGTGGCTGAATATTGTAAGTGAGCGTAACCCATTCGGAGACCCGCGACCGAAATCCTCTCCGATCTAGCTGGCCGACAAGCAGCCACCGCGTGAATGGGTTACGGTGCACGGATTGGTTGACCGGTTGGTACCGTCCGTTGGCACTACTCAGACTTAACGTCTAGAACCGATGAGAGGTCGGTTCCGTTTTCGGACGTAGACATAAAATCATTACAGCTTCTTCAAGCTGCTAAAATTTCTTTATATACTTATCTAGTGATTCATCTTCACTGCATATGGAGTGTGTTCTATGTGATTGCTATTTTGAGTTCTTCCAGAAACTGTCCAGGCAAACACAGTATTCTGTAGTACAGGTAAACCGTCTCCTAAATTGATTTGGCCTATCGCTAATATAGCATAAAATAATTCAGCACCAATCAAAATGTCAATGGGACCCGGTTGATGAAACAGCGGGTCAGTTAGTCTAATATTCTTTTAAATACACCAAAAACATGTATCAATTTGTTGTGATGGTTGTGCCGACACTATTTTCATCAACACTTGTGCCTCAATATAAGTTTTGAATGCTGTTGTTTTTGAGTGGATTTGCACATTCACACGTTTTTGGGTCTCTCTTTTGCCTTGCCCGATGCCTTAGATGCTGATTCAATGTTTTGTACCACGAAGGCCCAGTTTTTTCAGCAAATTGGCAGAGATCAAATTGAATTGTGAACCGGAATCTACTGTTGCTCTCGATTCAATTTGATTTCCTGATGCATCTGTTAATTTTATGATGGCTGTGCTGAGTCAAACATAAGTTTTAAATAGTTTTGATTTCTGTATTTTCAGAGCTTACACAGTAGCACGATTAAACTTCATGAATGAAGTCTGAACGAAAGCCAAAAGAGTTTATTTGAAAAATATTTCCAAAATAACATACAGCTACCTGGAAAGAGTTTGACAAAAAATATATATTACCAAAAAATACTTATTTAATATAAGATATCAAATTAAAAATCCTATAGAATGGACCTTTAAACACAAATTAAAAAATTTTTTTCACACATCGACAAGCTGCTGACTCCCCACCCCACGAAATTTTTCACTGGCTACGGCTTCATGTGTTGGATAGGTTGTACGGTGTTATTATTCGTAAAACGTTTTGATTTCATTTATTTCAATGCGTTGTATAGCTTACATCATGTGAAATACATGTATGAAAGATTTTTTACTCGCTTGCTTTTTTAACGACTCGCAGTCGCCAACGCTACCCACATGTCGTTAAATCGCCCAAAATGACACGCCTAAGAAAATGTTTGTAAATTTGCTGTAATCTATCCTGTCCAACAACCTTAAGCTGCCTGTGGTTTTCGTCCGTAATAAATTCTGAACAAACCGATTCATTTAGCGGTACACAGCAAATGACATGTTTTGCTCTTGCTCTCTCTTTGCAAATTCACTTTCATTTCAAAGTGACAATTCGTATAGACTGTCATTGTCAGCTGTCTGATAGTCTGTGAACGAGTCAATAATTCTTTGTTTTGCGATTTACCCGGTGAAAATCATACTTATTATAAATTCCTCGACTTTTCTGGGGAATATAACGACAGCCTTACAATGGCTAATGATCGGGAAGTGCTACGAATCGTGTGGGAAGGCCAAATCCCAGTTTGTTTCCAAGCTGACCCAGACGAAGTTGTTGGACTACAACAACCTGAAGATTTCTATTTGATGGTGTCGCGACTAAGTTATTTGCCATTAGTAACTGATAAGGTGCGGTTATATCATTTACTCCAAAATATTTTAATAATGCGTTGCATTTTAGGTCAAAAAGTATTTTACAAAATACATTTCCAATGAATGCCAAGACGGAGAAATTTGGTTTGATTATAATGGGACTCCAATGAAATCGCATTATCCAATTGGTGAGTGAATGAGGGGAGCTTCCTTGTTTTAATCCTGACAGATTGAATCCGATTTGGCGCATTGTGTTTGTTTACTTGGCATCCAAGCGTAGCCGGCATTGAGATTAGTTAGAATCTTACAAGCCCACATGTGCCGAAATAGCTCAGTTGGGAGAGCGTTAGACTGAAGATCTAAAGGTCCCCGGTTCAATCCCGGGTTTCGGCATTGAATACACTTTTTGTTACTGTTACACAGTAACAGTCTTTTAATTTCCTTTACAGGTGTATTGTATGATTTATTTTATCGAGAGGATGAAGGACTTCCTTGGTGCTTGACTATTCACTTCTCGAAATTCCCAGAAGAAATTTTATTCAAATTTTCCTCAAAGTGAGTATATAGCAAATAATTGATTGTAGAAAATCTTTCAGTATGTTTCTTAGATAATTGTTGTTTGACCAAAAACAGTTACAATTTCTTTTTATATATACAAGAAAATATATTAGCAGATTTAAAATCAAATACGTAAAAAATTTATTTTGTCCTGGAAGTCCTGGAAGCGTTATGAGCGCTGTATAGTTCATAAACACTTATAGTTATAAATTAAGATGAAATTTTGTTGCAAAATTAAATAAAACATATTTACATACCTTTTTCGTCCTTTCTGCTGTTCGTAGAGAACTTGTTGAGGCGCATTTTATGTCCTGCCTTAAGGAGGCCGATGTACTGAAGCATCGTGGACAAGTCGTATCTGCAATGCAAAAGAAAGATCATAATCAATTATGGTTAGGACTAGTCAATGGTTAGTTTGCTTTATTTTAAAATATAAAAACTAATTTTTCTATGTAATTTTTCTCTTATAATTTTCAGATAAATTTGACCAATTTTGGGCAGTCAACAGACGACTGATGGAGCCAGTTGGCGAACAAGAGTGCTTCAAACACATTCCAGTAAGATTTTATAATGAGGTACGTAATGAAAAGAAAATAGTTGAATACTGTCGCGTGTTATGGTTCGCGGCCAATAAGTTAATGTTCCGAGAAAGTGAAAACGCAGCAGCTCGCACATTTCGCTAAAAACTAGTGATTTGAAGTTTCGACCTTGATCTGAATGTAGTTCACAAGGTACGCCGTACCTACTGACCCAATTTAACACTAGCTGCTCGGCTACAGTAGTTGCTTCCTGGTTGGGAATGGGGTTGACCTCGGGCTACTTGCTGAAATAATCGGCTACAACCAGCGTGTATCGATTTCCCCATTCAGATTCAGGAAAGGATCCTGCGATGTCAACAGCAATTCTTTCAAACGGTACCCCCACGTTATAGGCTTGCATTTGTCCTCTCAGTCGTCGCTTTGGGCCTTTGACGCAAATTGTGCATCTGCGACACCAGTCCTCTACGTCTTCTCGAGCGTGGAGCCAGTAGAATCTTTCCCGCAATTTCGCTAAAATCTTGTTAACACCAAGGTGGCCTCCCGAGGATCCTTCATGCATTTCCTTAACCACATCATGGATTCGGCTTTTGGGTAGTGTTGAGAAACTAATACTTGTTCCTCAAACTGTGAAAGTCACAAATAAAAATAACACACTTTGAAAGGTCACGAATAAAACACGCACTGATCTGATTCCAAAACTGAACTCCTTTATTCAACATTCAATTGTATTTATATTCTAAAACAACATGCTCATCAATTATGTTAACCAGAACAGAGTTCAATTATCGAGCAAAGAATGTGCTTACTGTTGCACATATGTGTACATGTTTTAAATAATTGAACGATGTTCGATGAAGACAAAAAATGCTGACTATTTGAAATATGGAGAAGCAAGCAAATTACATAGTTCAATGAATCAAGAGGTCAATGTTTTCAATAATGAATGCTTTGCTGTATAATTAATTTTATGAATAGATTACAAATTGATTATAATTCTGAACATTCTGCCCGCCAAGAACCGCTGATTCTTCTAGCAGAGGATAGTTTGTTATCTTTCGTACCATCTCGTCCTCGGATTAGCATTGTTTGTAACTGGTGGTCTCCGCAATCTCCATATTAGGACGCTGATAATGATAGATGCAACTAGGAAGGTGAGGCCAACACTTGTGCCCAGAACAATGATGTGATGTCGCGTCTGATGCCAAATGGTAGCCGAAAACTCGGATCGCAGGAGCGCTTCTTGCTGTTGGGTTCATGAATAAATATATCGTCTTGTTTGAGTAGTGGTTCCGTGGCGATGTAAAGATACGACAGATTCGTGTTTTTTACGGTGTCTTGCATCAATCGTATGGGTTTAATGTAGGTTGACTGCACATGTACGGTTTCCATAATTTGAGAGTTAGCGCGAATTATGGCGGTTGAACTCTTGATGCTGCAATGAGAGCCCATTTCTATTATACCCACTCCTTGGATTTTAACATCTTGTCGATGTCCACTGCATGTTATGGCGATTGATTGCTTTTTAGAGGATAAAAATAGCCAGTTGTTAGCTCGGGTTAGCTGCTTCCATAGCAAATCCTTCACGTGTAGTCTGTTGAGTGGGCATGAGATCTCGTTTAAGATGCAATTAGGATGCTCGCTAATACTCTGGAGTATGCTGACTGAGCAATGACGCCTGTTGTTTGAAACTGTTTCACATTGGTCAAATTGTTTAGGGCTCAGTTCAAAATACAGTTGGTCATCGTAATTTACTCCAAAATAATTCGTGGAGACGTCAGGGAGTGAGTAATTTCCATCGTTTAAACTATGTGGGATGCCTGTACAATGTAGAAGCTCGAAGTTCCTTTGTTCGACTATTGGGAAGAACCCTGATATGAGTATGCCGTTTTGTGTTTTTGTAATTTGTGTATCTCCCTTGGTTCGATGAATAACCCCTTTCCTAACTTTGACTGTACTAGTGCCAGTGTTTTATGCATGGTGGTTGGTGAGCATATTTCTGCAAGACTTCCAATTCCTGATTGAATTTTATATAAGCCATTGTAACGATTCTGAACCTGTTCTAGCCATTCAAACGCTAATTGATATGTGGTTAAGAAATCAAGGCTGATTCGGTTCTGGTCGATGGAATTGTACCATGAGGACATTTTTGTCAATGTTTTGGACACGTGATTGAATTTCTCAATAATGGCATTTAGTTTGGTTGTCAGTGCATGTTGAGTATCGTTGACTCTAGCAGTCGTGGTTAATAGCAAATGTCCTTAATGTTGCATGGTGTCAATAAGGCGTTTCTGGGTTTCATCTAAGTTGTCGATATCGGTGTAGACTTCATCGTTCACTCCGAATATTCCTTGCAGGATGTTTCCCAGAATTCCACGCCGTGATCGATTTTGAATCCATGAGGTGATTGACTCAAAGGTACTATTGACTCCCTGATTCAGTCGCTCCACTAGCTCCTTGCATCGTGTATCCTGATGAAGTCGAACACCTTGTTCGCAAATGTACGATGTGTTCTGACGTACTTGTTGAAGATTGGAAAGGTCTTGTTTGATTTCTTCAGGTGAAATGTGAATATCCATTCGTATTTGTCCTTTCATCAAGTGTACTTGACCGATATGCTCTATGTACAGACCAGACTCAGGGTGTTTTATAGTAAAATTTGCCTTAGTTCGTGTTACGCAAACTAGAACTGCCAGTAAGCAAACCATGAGTTTCGATAGAGTTGATGATTTCTTCGAAATGCCAGTTTTTCGCTCTCTAGTAGTACAGTGAGGATCGATAGTGGAGTTTTCAGATGTTTTAGGCTCCTTGTGTCCCTCATCTATTGGTAGTGGACAGATTTTTGATATGGGTCGCTTCATAGTTCTGTCACTCGTCTTTATTGTTACAACCCTCGTTAACCCATCCTCTCCGGGATGGAGAGCCAAAATTCTGCCCAGAGGCCATTGAGTAGCGGCACAATTTTCAAGTTTGACGAGCACGAGGTCATTAACCTTTATGTTTCGGTTTTCGGTAAACCACTTTGCACGTTGTTGTAGCTGCGTAAGGTATTCTAAGCTCCATCGTTGCCAAAATTGTTGTTTCAATTTCTGGACGAGTTGCCATTTCTTAGTTGGGTTATCTTGTGTATTTTCATCAGGTAATTCGAATAGGTTTTCTACAGTTAGGAAATGTCCAGGGGTTAAAGCGTTTAGATCGTTCGAGTCAGTGCTTATTGGTGTCAATGGTCGCGACTTTAAGCAGGCTTCGATCTGGGCAAGCAACGTGTACATCTCTTCGACATTAAGTAAATGTGGTCCTATTACTTTCGTCAAATGCCGCTTCATTGATTTCACCGCTGCCTCCCAAATTCCTCCAAAGTGCGGACTTCCTGGTGGGATGAATTTCCAGTCAATGTTATTGATAATGAGTGTTTGTTGTGCTTCCTTAATCATCTCTTTGGCGGCTGCTTTCAGCAGTTTATTTGCTCCGACGAAGTAAGTACCATTGTCGCTTATCAATGTGTGACACATGCCCCTTCTTGCAATGAATCTTCTTATTGCCGCGATGCAAGCCTTTGCCGTTAAGTCACTCACTAACTCCAAATGTACTGCCTTTGTTGAAAGACATACGAAGACGGCAATATACGCTTTTGTTGTTTTGCTGCCTCTACCACTACTCCATTTAATGACAATGGGTCCAGCATAATCAATTCCCGTGCGAGCAAATGGCTTGCCTGGTTGAACTCGTTCATATGGTAACTGACCCATTAGCTGCTGGCTTGGCTTCGCGTTGACTTTAAAACATGTGACGCATTTTCTAGTTAATGCCTTAACTGCTGTTGCTCCGTCTATTATCCAAAATTTCGTTCGGATTGTAGCGTGAACCAGCTGTTGACCTCCATGCAACGTAAGATGATGGTAGTGTTTGATAATTAGGTTTGCTAAGTGTCCCCTAGGTAAAATAATTTGGTGCTTAGTGGCATAGCTCAATGCACTCTGTTGAGTCCTTCCACTTACTCTCAGCAGTCCTTCCGAATCCAAGAATAGTCGCTGCCTTATAAGGCGACTTGACTTACGCAGAGGCTTGTGATTCTCCAGTTGCTCAATTTCTTCTGAGAATGCTTCTCGTTGAGCTATGCGAACGCAGATGATTTCCGCTTCCTTTAGTTCGTCGCTGGTCAAGAACGTACTACTATTTTTGGTTTTCCATCTACGACAATACGCAGTTACTCGAACTAACTTTGTAAAAGATGAGAATCTTTGGAAGATGTCGGGCGTTTGCTCAGGTGTGATAGTTTGAGCTGAGACACTCGTCAAACACGCGTCGTTGGTTCGCCTTTCGATGTCAATCATAGCACTGTTGGTAAACGAATTCCCTTTTGGCCATTTACTGGGGTCTTCACTCAACCAGTCTGGCCCATTCCACCACAACTTGTCGTTGACAAGAGCCTGAGGCAGTGCTCCACGGGATGCGATATCTGCAGGATTTGATTTGCTACCCACATGTCGCCACTGTTTTGGCTCTGAGCTTGATTGTATCTCTCCAACTCTATTCGCTACGAAGACTTTCCATTTGGTTGCCGGTTGACGTAACCATTGCAACACAATTGTAGAGTCAGTCCAGTAGTACGGTCTGAGACAATCTCATCCATGCGCTTTCAGAGTGCTGTTCATAAGTTCGCATAACAAGGCTGCACCACACAGTTCGAGACGTGGTATTGATCGTACTTTCAAGGAGGCCACTTTTGATTTCGCTGTTATAAGTTTAACGAGTGATTTTCCACCATTCTCTTGAACACGCAAGTAGATAGTTGCTGCACATGCCGATTCGGATGCATCACAAAATCCATGAACCTGGATCGACTCGATGCTGGTATAATTTAGCCTGCGGGGAATCGAAATTTCTTCGATTGCCGACAGTTGGGCACGAAAATTCCGCCATTTTCCCGAGAGTTGATTTGGTACGGGCTCGTCCCATTCCGTTCCTTCAAGCCACAGTTGTTGCATGATGATTTTGCCAAAAATGATGCAGGGCTGCAACCATCCTACTGGGTCAAAGAATTTGGCTATCTCTGACAGAAGCTGTCGTTTAGTTGGTGGGTCATCGGTCATTGGTTCAAGGTTTACTTTGAATGAAAATGAATCTCTGGCTGGATGCCATCGCAAACCAAGTGTCTTAATATGAGCATCCTCGTGAATATTAAGCGGTACGTTTGTTTCTCGGTCAGAAACGGGAACTGCATTCAAAAGAGTGTCGTCATTACCAGTCCACTTCCGCAAGTTGAAACCTCCTTTGTGGAGTACTGTGATTAAGTCTTGTTGAAGGCATTTCACTTGATCAATCGTGTCTCCACCGGTAAGTACATCGTCTACGTAGAAATCGTGTTTTATCGAATGGCACGCCTGGGGATGAAACAACTTCTCGTCATCAGCGAGTTGATGTAACGTCCGCATGGCCAGGAATGGAGCACTAGCTGTTCCATACGTAACTGTTGTCAATTTGTAGTGTTTCATTGGATGCGAAGGATGGTTTCGCCACAGAATTCGTTGATAATCTTGGTCTCTGGGGTCTATGATTATTTGTCTGTACATCTTTTCGATGTCAGCTGCTACAACATATTTGTATGTCCTCCACTTCATCAATATGTGAATGATGTTATTTTGATAGCTCGGCCCAGTTAAGAGTGTGTCGTTGAGTGATTTCCCTGATGGCGTTTTTGCAGACGCGTTGAAGACTACTCTCAATTTCGTAGTTGCGCTCTCTGCCTTAACCACAGCGTGATGCGGCAAATAGTAACTGTACTTCGAGTGTTTCTCTTGAGCAGGTACCTCTACCATATGTCCTAGTCTCCTGTACTCTTCCATGAACTCTATATATTGCTGCCGTAGCTTTCCGTCGTTGGCTAGTTTCCTTTCTAGCTGTGAAAACCTAATATGAGCGTTTCGTTGAGAATCGCGTAGAGTTTTTGCAGGCTCAACATTCTCCTTGAATGGAAGCCTCACGATATATCTTCCAAGGTCGTCTCGTCTGGTTGTTTTCTGGTACCATTCCGCAGCAGCAGTTTCTTCAGGCTTTAGGATAGGATTGACTGGTGCCTCTGTAAGATCCCAGAACCTTTTCACAAGTTGGTCTGTTTCTTCTTCAATACTGACCAATGATACAATTCCTGCCAAAGAATTTGAAGTTGCTGCCATGGATGTCGGTCCGAGTAAAATCCATCCGAATACAGTATTGACAGCGCAAGGCGATCCTTTCTTGAATCCCGGCAGAACTACAGAATTGTAAACATCTGCACCAAGCAACATATCAATACGTGAAGGTGTGCCACATAACGGGTCCGCTAAGTCAGCACGTGACAATGTCTTTGGAAGCTTCACTTTAGTGTCGATTGAAGGACATATATTAGTAATGTTGGGTATCACCAAAGCTGATACAGTGAACACGCTATCTCCACATCTTGGGTTGATATTCAGCAGCACGCTTCCCTTTGTTTGAACCTTTGAGGTTGCTCCTAGACCACATATCGTAACTTTAGCGTATTCGCGTTTCAGTCCGAGCAGTTGAGCAGCTGATTCCGTGATGAATGTCCGTTGTGAACCAGAATCAACAAGTGCTCTTAATGTTATCAACTCCGATGAAGCGTTTTCCACCTTGATTCGGGCTGTCGCCAATAGCACTTGCTGGCAAAGATAATTTTCTTCGGCAAAAGGTGAATTTGTTGATGGTGTAAATGGTTTAGCGTCGCTAGATAATACTACAGACGTTCTCTTATTGCTGTCGTGGAGCAATGTATGGTGCTGTTTGGAGCAGGTTCGACATCTGGATTTAGATGGACATTTACTGATGACATGTCCTTTCCTTAAGCAATTAAAGCACAATTTACTTCGTTTCTCAGCCTCTTGTCGCTGTTCCAACTTTAATGCCTTGAAGGTATCGCATTGATTTATGTGATGACTTTTACTGCAAATGTCGCAAGTCGTTACGTCACGAACCGTGAGTGTATCCACTTTTTGGGGTTTCTTAGGACCATTCAACGCTTCTAATGTCCTGAAACGGCTTGTTAAAAAATCTATGAACGTTGCTAGAGTTGGTATCTCTGATGATGCTCCAATGGACGTCTCCCATAATCTTCTTGTTTCATGGTCTAGTCTTTGTGTAACTGAATAAATGATCAGTATATCCCAATGCTCCGTGTTTACACCAATGCTTTTCATATTGGCAATGAGCTCAGCCGTAGTGTCCATGAATTGCTTAATGTTAAAGTCGCGTTCCTCCGTAACTGCCGGTAGTTTGTGGAACGTATGTAGATAGCTCCACGCGATGGATCGTTTGTTGTCGTATCGTTTACGAAGCATTTCCAATGCTGCTTCGTAATTCTCGCTGTTGATGTCCATATGCTGGATGACACGTGTCGCCTCTCCAGTCAGATGAGTCTTTAAGTACTGCATCTTCTCTACTGCAGATAATGACTCATTATTGTGCACCATTGACGTGAACAAATCGATGAACATCCGCCATTGTCTGTAACTCCCGTCGAACTTGGGAATTACCAAACGCTCAAGCTGAACCTTTGTAGTTCCAGATGCAGATTTCTCAGTAATACTGATGCTCGATTCACCCTGATGTTGCCTGATGCCACCTTTGAACGCCCCTAGCAGGTCCAAATATTGGTTCTCGCTGGTCTCGAAATCTTCAAGATACGAGTTGCGTCGCGCAGGATTGTCGGCCGTCTCGTCGAGCATGAGAGTATGATGCTCCTGACATGCTGTCCATAACTCCTGCAGTCGTTGCAGCCTTGCCTCAAAATAGCCAAGATTATGACGATCCTTGCTATCCTTCCCGAAGTTTTTCTTCAGCCTCGCAATGTTGCAAAAATGGTCGTATTGTGTGACCGTAGTCGATGAAGTTCCCTTATCATCTTTCGTGGCAGCAGATGCAGTTGTGGATTTGTCGCCCCTTGTTTCCGGCATATTGGCAAAGACCCTCCTCAGGATGTAGTTCAGCACTGGTGTTGATGACTTTCTGATTCTTATAACAGCGGAGCCAAAAACTCTGCACCAACTTGTATAAAGTAATTCAACGGTGGAGATTTTGAGCAATGGTTGCGCTAAGAATCGATTTTATCAAATATCACCAGAACCAAATCATTATTGTCTCCGATGCTTTGCCACTAAAAAAATTCGTATCCGGATCCACAAATATCCAATTCGTAATCCGGCTCGACGGACCAAAAATGTTGAGAAACTAATACTTGTTCCTCAAACTGTGAAAGTCACAAATAAAAATAACACGCTTTGAAAGGTCACGAATAAAACACGCACTGATCTGATTCCAAAACTGAACTCCTTTATTCAACATTCAATTGTATTTATATTCTGAAACAACATGCTCATCAATTATGTTAACCAGAACAGAGTTCAATTATCGAGCAAAAAATGTGCTTACTGTTGCACATATGTGTACATGTTTTAAATAATTGAACGATGTTCGATGAAGACAAAAAATGCTGACTATTTGAAATATAGAGAAGCAAGCAAATTACATAGTTCAATGAATCAAGAGGTCAATGTTTTCAATAATGAATGCTTTGCTGTATAATTAGTTTTATGGATAGATTACAAATTGATTATAATTCTGAACAGGTAGTATAGTTTGCATCCTATAGGAGCTGCCATCCGCCGTTTCCCATTTCCGCTTGAGTACGCCACCCTCCACCTGAAGGGAGTTCCATTGTGCCCAATAGCTTTTCAGGGTTGCGCCATGCGATGAAACGTCTTTCCACTCAGGTCGCCCAGTCGTCTCCTTCCATACGAGCAATGTTCCGATATCTTCATCGGCTAACTGGGCTTTTCGATTCTCCTCCGCTGACCAACCTTCATTGAATTCGGCCGTTATCACTCGCAGATCAACGGGCGGCTCCTTTTCCACAATCCGCCGGCAATGCTTACAGTAAGCTGGACATGGATGACGAAATACGGCGTCAGCATTTCCATGAACTCTGCCCTTGTGAAGTAGTTGGGGCCTCACTAAGTCTGGCCGGATCGTCGATCGGGTTGCGCTAGTGTCGTTTGTTGTGGTGCAATGTTCTTCATCAACTTGACCAGGAGGGCATAAGTCTGCTTCTCCACGATGTTGCCTTGCCACGGTGATGGGGGTGCTGGGGATGACGATCCTCGTAGCCGACGTTCGTCGCATGAAGTTGGCCCTTTCAGTTTGATGGGGTTCTATTCTAGGCTCCTGACACGGTCTGGTTCTCCACCATTCTGGACAAAAGCTCCGTTTTCTTCGCTTCTTGCAGTCTCTTTGCAGGTGCCCCTTCTCTCCACAATCCCAGCATCGCCTGCGGCTCTCGCTCATTTCCACGCGCTTACACCTGCACTCGTCTGCCACTACTTCACGGACCCGGGCAGTGGTACGAGTCGCATCACCTGCGGCTCTCGCTCATTTCCACGCGCTTACACCTGCACTCGTCTGCCACTACTTCACGGACCCGGGCAGTGGTACGAGTCGCATTTTTCGCTGCCTCAAAGTTCAGACTATAAACCAATGCGTCCTTAACCCTTTGCTTTTGAGCTAACCGCACGGCTTGTTGCAATTCCTTGTCCTTTAAGGCGCTGATGAATGCTTCTGTTGCTACGTCATCTCGATGTTCTGGGTCGTACGCTGGGTAAGCCAAAAGTGCCAGTCGCTCAATGTCTTGTGCTAGCTGCTGCAAGGTTTCGCCAGACTTCTGCATCCGATGCCGTAGCTATGCCCGGTAAGGGATGCATCAGACTACGACTATTTAGCCGCACTTCTGTCGCAAGTTACACATGGTTAAATGGAAGCCCGCACACTGCGATTTTCGAGAATTTTGTCCAGGTCGGCAGTCGCAGGAATTTGCGATTTTTCCTAAAACCAGTTTAGTAGGTAATTTCTATGATACTCGCGCAGGCGCACATCATTTGGACATTTGACGCTGACGTGCATGGAAGTTTCTTGCATAGCACACAAATGAGTTAGCGCATGTGTTCATGGCAAAGACATACCTTCAAATGAGCATATTAGTTCTGCGCATGCGTGAAGTTCCTTGGGAGGTCTTGTCGCAGTGTGTTCGTATTTGCGTCTAAAAATCGCTGGTTACGACAGTAAAATCGCAATGTGGCCGAACCCTAAATCTGCTTCAGATGATCGTCTCCATAACGCATGTCTAGCGCATTCATTATAGCAGCCGGGTTTGAATGCAACTCAACGGGGATAGTCTGCAAAAGCTCGGCAGCTGGGCCTCTTAGAACAAGAATTAATGCAGTTGCTCGTTCCTGCTCATTCCAGTGATTTATCCTAGCGGCGGCTTCAAACTGGATTTTGTTAATACTCCAGACCGTTTGCCCATCGAATATTGGTGCTTGCACATTTCTGGATGTGCTTTGCGCTGCGGATATAAGCAGGGCTGGTGAGGTGGTTACTGGACTGTTGTCGCTGCTCTTGCTGCATCAGCATCTGCATCAGCGCATTTTCTGGTTCCTTTGGCTTTGCTGTTTCAGCTTCACCACCTTCTGCGCCTTTTTCTGCATCTGTAGGCTCACCCGAATCCAGATACGCACCTTCCGATTCAATCGCGTCACGCAAGCGTGCAATCAGTATGGCCTTTGTACCTTTCGTGGCCAGATTTCGCTGTTCCAACTCCTCTTTGAGCTCCGATATGCTCAATTGATTGATTTTTAGATGTAAGTTTCCTGGCATTTTTATTGTTTCGGCAATTTTTCCACCAGTTTCCACGTTAATTCTCACTATTGTGCACTTCAAAAATGTTTAATCGTTTTCACTTCCAAAATTTTCTTTCTCACTTCTTGACACCATTGTCGCGTGTTATGGTTCGCGGCCAATAAGTTAATGTTCCGGGAAAGTGAAAACGCAGTCTTTTAAATTAAATTAAAAGAGTTTATTTAATTCGTCAAAAATGCACAATCTTATCACTAACAACTTCACAACTTTAATCTTCACTATTAAAATTCTACCTTCCACTTGTCCATAAATTTCTATCGCAATTGTCTACTTAAAATCACTTCACACTCAAACAATCAATATCGCCTGTACTTCGCGTATCGCAGTTTTCTATCGCGGTTGTAATGAATGATCCCCCATTCATTCAGCTCGCCTTTATATAGGGTCTCTAATCATTCAACTAAGTTCTCGTACATTGGTGAATAAGCGGGAACATTCCAGCAGCGTGATGAATGGGCAGTGACTCACTTTCAGATGTTGATAATGCTTGTTGGGTTCTCGTGGTTTCGAGTAAATTCATTTGTTGATGTTCTTAATGATTGTGAAAACAATTGCGACAGTAGCTCGTAGAATTATTTGTACATGCAACAATACTAAGAATAAAGGCCTGATAAAACATAGACCTGTACTGCTTTGGTCTTGAAGCCATGATTTTCCGTGCGCTCACATGGCTATTTAAAGTTATTTGTGATCAGGCAACCGTTTTAACAATGAGTATTTTTGCGGTGCATTTTCCGGCTCGTCGTAGAAGGCATAAAAATAAGAACATTTAATATTAGTACCTATTTTCACCTTCTTAGCATTGAGTTCTCTACATTAAAAGTAAATGCATGTACTCTGTTATTCATTGCATATGAGAGCCAACTTACTGAAGTTTTACACGCCAGAATGTGACGGCAATTAAATAATATGCACTGCATTTAAAATCAGTATAGAACATCTGATCGAAAAATTTTTATACTAGAGTCATATAAAATCCAACATTGGTTTAATATCCTTTAATTTGTTCACTTGTTCCTGTGGCAGCCAAAATTTTTGGTTTCTTCTATTTAGTTTTTATTGTCCTCAAAATAAGTAAATATATTATTTATATACTTGTTTTTATACACACAAGATTTATAAACTCAAAGTCAAAGTCAAAAGCGCTTTATTTAATACTAATCGTTATAAATTTTAAAAGAATATAAAGCAAATTCCAAACAATAGCAATCAAAAACTTAATGGCCCAAATGGCTCTCTACATTTATACGTTATCATTAACTCATTTCATCAAAAAAAAAAAACTATAGCAAATTCAATTAATTACGATTATTACATATTTTTAAAATTTAATTGGAAAAAGGAGAAAAAACCAACCAAAAATTAGGAGGATATTTTATCTTCTTATCGGTGGCCCGTCGATATATGTGATATATGACTGGGACGGCGTCAGAATCAAAAACATATCGATTCATGTCCAAATACACGAATGCTTCTGGAGGAATGAAGCCAGTAGCGAGGCAAGTTGCAATATACCCGTCTGTAGGGTGGAACGGCTGTGAAATCCAAGGGTTTTCACTCACAGTCACAGATCTTGCGATATGATTCCGAAGAAGTTTCAATATGAAGATGTCGACCCTCGTCACTTCAGCTGTTTGATAAATTCTTCTATTCGATATATAATGTTTCCAATCCGTCTCAGGCTTTCTGTACAAACCAGTACATGCACGAAGACATTTTCTTTCGAAAACTCTTAATTTTTCCATAGTACTAGCACTCTGGTTGTACCAGATCTGACATCCATATGTCAAAACTGGTCTAACCAGGGTCTTGTAACAGATAATTTTGACCTTTTGATCAATGTATTTGGAATGAAAGAGTTTTCGTAGAGCCATGACTACTTTTAGTGCCTTACTGAGCATGATTTTCACATGTTCAGTATAGCACAGATATTGATCGAGATAAACACCGAGGTATCGAACACAGGATTTATGTGGAACTCGTTCTAAACTACCCTCGCCAGCCATGATGTGGAAATCTTTCCAATTACGTTTCAGGTCTTGACTGACCCCCTGCAGAGTTGTCCGAAACAAGATTGTTTCACACTTCTGCGCATTGATTTTCATTCAGAAACTGTCAGTGTACAGGTGCACATCATTGAACATTTTTTGAAGATTGCTCTGAACTATTGTAGCTTTTCGGTCTGCCGTATGGATGATCAGATCATCAGCAAACGCTACCAATGATCGCGTTGGCGAGACGTTAAAATCAAAGCCGTTCAATAGCTTGAGAATGAAGATTGAGAAGAGTAGAGGCGCAGTAACTGTTCCCTGCTGTAGACCATTCAAGACCTTGAACTCGCGCATTGTTGTCAGAGTTCCATCAGTTACAACAAACGATTTTCCGTATAACATATTACACATCATGGCGACAAGGGAACTTGTCCTGAAGGAGTTTAAAAATTAGTCGATCTAACCACACCGTATCGAAGGCTTTCTGCATATCAATGAGACATGCTCCTACACATTGTCTATCATTTAGTTTCCAACAGATGTCTGAGATTACTTTCGTTATTGCATGTGTGGTCGAATGCCTGGCACGAAAACCAAATTGGCAATTCGGCATCAACTCATTTTCCTCAATGTGGGCGTTTAATGCTCTGTTGAGTATCACTTAAAACACCTTGAGGATGTTAGGCAGCAAGCTGATTGGGCGATAGCTTTTCGGGCACGAAGATTCTTTCCTTTTTTCAAGATCGGAAATACCTTAGCCTTTTTCCACTCATTTGGGAAATATGAATTGCTCAACATGTTATTGAACAGTATGCAATAATTCCTAATAGCAATCTCCGGCAAATGTCGGAGAACTACATTTAGAATACCATCAGTGCCACATGATTTCTTGTTGTTTATCCTGCGAAATATGAAACACAAGTCTTCATAGCTGACAAAATAATCAATAAGATTCAAGCTCGGTATGAGGTCAGATGTTAATGTTTCATTGAAATGAATTGATTGGCCGTTCAGGCTTCAACGACCTCTGAAAATATTTCATTCCCTCTCTCAGGGTTTGGTAGATGAACAAATTCAAAATGTGTTCTAATCAGGGCAAGTTTATCCAATCCTTCACAAATGATTCTGTTTCCATTTCTATCCGGAGTCGTAGTATCAATTTCGATACAAGCCCTGTCGATAAGATTATCTCATCACTAACGTCTTCAAGATTTGATACCTTCACTAGAGACTTCTTACGGAATATGCTCTTCACTTTCATTAAAACGCCATCTGGGTTCCAGCGGCTAAAACCCCTCAATTTTCCCGCCCATTGATTGCTGACCTCACTCCTGAAGTATGACCGGATTAAGTTCTGGACGTGTAATTTCAACAAAGACAACGAGGGATGGTTGTAGTCCAAAACTCGTCGATAAATATTGTTGACGCGTGTGAGAAGAAGGCTTTTCAATCTTTTCAACCTTGCGATGGTTGGTGTTTCATATCCTTCCATATTGTTTCGATGCTTAATCTTTGGAACGACTTTCTCAATCGTTTCCAACGTCAGCTTCTCTAACTTCGACAAATAGAGATCTATTTCATCGTTAGTTAGATTCCTGTCATTAGGAACCATTGAGCAAGAGTTGCCACCATCAGAAGGGGGACATTGCTTCTGGTACTCGCGATTAAACTTCTTTTGAAACTTTCCCCAGTCTGTTGTTTTGAAATTCAACCTATGATTATCGTGTTGAACTGGAATGAGGAAGAGATCATCCCTTTGATGATTGATTTCCATTACGATTGCGTTATGGTCGCTATCATAAGGAAGCAACTGCAGTTTCCGTTGAGGACTATTAAAGTTGAATTCAAGTCTTGCGTCAGCAATGCAGAGGTCCAAATATATTGGAAACTCCGACCCATATAGATTGCACCTGTATTCAATTTGGTTCTCTGTTATCCACGATTTCAGGAATACACCTCTTGGATTATTGGTGGCGTTCAGCCATGATGTATGCTTGGCGTTCATGTCGCCAGCAAGACTATAATAACTATGCAGCCTGTTCAATTCGAGTATTTCAAACAAGGAATTGAGTTCCTCCTTGAGCCTAAGAACAGTTCCACCAGTTGCATAGGCAGAGATAAGAAGAGGTTATCCCCACCTGGCAGTGAAATTTTGATAACGGACACTTCAAGAGATTCAAAGCTTTTGAATTCGAATTTTTCAATATTTTGGGAACAGTAGGGGCTTCGAACCAATATCCCGGTGCCACCTCCCCCATCACCTATTACCCTATCGTTTCTTACGAATTCAAAATCCTTGAATGTCATGAAGTGCCATGAACTGAGGTTGGTTTCGGTTAGAAGCACGATGTCAGGCTTTTGTCTGGCAACGAATTCAAGGAGATAATCACGCCGATGTAAAGTAACAATGGAGCTGACGTTGATCGAGATGAGACGAATCCCATCCGTGGGAATGTAGCTGGATGACAACTTATTTTGAGGCATTTGGAAGCCCTAAACGCTGAAAAACAATGTTAATTTTCGAATCTTGTTTATCGATTCTCTCCGATAAGGAATTTAATTGCTGATAAATTTTAAGGAGCAGCTCATTATTGCCACTTACATTATTTATTTTATTTACATTGTCTGCTGGTCCTCTCGCAGCAAGTGCAAATGACACCCCGGGCTTGACGAAGTTGGTAGGTATCACACTGCGGTGTGCTTGACTTTGTTTCGGAGTGACTTTAACCTTTGCATCTTGATACCGGGGGCATCCTCGATATGATGCTGGATGACCAAAGGCACCGCAATTCACACAATAAAGTTTTTCTTTTGGCTCCGCCTAAGCCAATTTGCACTCGCCGGGAGCGTGAATGTCTTTGCATTTAACACACCTATATTTCATGGCGCAATTGGCAGCCGAATGCCCGAATCTTTGACACCTGTAGCACTGGTTGACCTCACTTTTTTGGAGGCGTTCCCATCTCACCACGCGGAAGTTCAAGTACCGTATTTTTTGCAGGGCACTTGAACTACTTTTGCTGGAAATCTGAACTAAGTAGTGAGGCAAGGTTTTGCGCTCCACAATCGATCTCCTTGTTGCAAAGTTTTTAACTGAAATAAATTGTATTTCTGCTGCAACTTCTTGGAGCACCTGAAGGAGATCGACTGTGTCCTCACCACAGTCCAGACCCTTCAATAAAAAGGTTTGGTTTCTTTCACTTTTGGGGGTGTATGTAAAATGCGGAACATCTCCAGAATTCAACGCACTTTTTGTTGCCTGGAAATCAACTCCCTCACCTCTGAGCATGGTGGTCGCCATCACCGGTGTGTGTCTAAGAGTGATGGCCTGAGAAGAATTAGTGCACACGTGGAAACCACCTCCTTCTAACATTTTTCTTCTCTAATAATTTTTCAGAAAAATTATTATTCAAAATATGCAACTCATTTTATAGAGCTGCAAACAATTCCATAAAAAGTAATTAAAAAGCTATCGGAGCCATCCGAAAGAGTGATCGATATACGCGGGACATTAGAAAAGCTTCAATGTAGAGCAAATTTGTCGTATAGATTTACATTAAGTTGATGTGAAAAGGGTGAAATGATCCAATTAAAAAAGTTTAGCTAATTTTTTTAATTGAAAACCATCACCGTCGAATTATTCGAGCATTTATCGAATACCTGAAATTCATTTTCTGAAGAAAAATCAAAAGTGGAAATACGTTCAAGGGAAGTCCCGGTCAGAAAATATTCCTTCTAGTCTCGCTGGAAAAGCAACGAGATGGAGGAGCCCGATGGCTTCAGCCATCAACCAGAAGGTTCGTGCCCATCGCCAACGATGAAGGGCGAAAAAAAACTAAAAAGAAGATACGACGATAAAGAAGAAAAACCGACAATCCTATCGGTAATCGAAATCGAGCAGCTGATCAAAGATAAAGAGAAAGCGGACAAAATCGAAAAAGAAAGAGTCAAATCATTAGAAGCACTTGTTGGAACGTTAACATTCAACAAAGCCAAAGAAACCAAGAAAAGCCAACAAACAAATTCAAAAACCGAAGATAAGAAAACTAAAAAGCCAAAGGAAGAAGCTGATCAAGAGGATGTCCTCAGCGCAGGCGGCGCAAACGACAGCAGAAATTACTATGCAGCGCTAGCTGGACTTGAAGATAACATGAGCGTTGAAGAGGATCCAGGTAAAACTTCTAAGTTAGATAATGAGTTCATAGAATACCTTAAAATTAAAAATCGGGAGAAAAAACCAAAAGGTTTGTCTGCTGGTCCGTCTGCTGGTCCGTCCGTTAAGATTAATGAAAAAAAAAGTCCCACCAATCAATGTATTTGGGCAAACGGGCAAAGATATGGTTCGGCATTTGGCAGCCGAAAATAAGCTAAAAGATTTTGAGATAAAAAGAGTCAATGCCGATAAATTGACTGGACTAAGTCGCTGGTTGATTTCCAGGCAACAAAAAGTGCGTTGAATTCTGGAGATGTTCCGCATTTAACATACACCCCCAAAAGTGAAAGTAACCAAACCTTTTTACTGAAGGGTCTAGACTGTGGTGAGGACACAGTCGATCTCCTTCAGGTGCTCCAAGAAGTTGCAGCAGAAATACAATTTATTTCAGTTAAAAACTTTGCAACAAGGAGATCGATTGTGGAGCGCAAAATCTTGCCTCACTACTTAGTTCAGATTTCCAGCAAAAGTAGTTCAAGTGCCCTGCAAAAAATACGGTACTTGAACTTCCGCGTGGTGAGATGGGAACGCCTCCAGAAAAGTGAGGTCAACCAGTGCTACAGGTGTCAAAGATTCGGGCATTCGGCTGCCAATTGCGCCATGAAATATAGGTGTGTTAAATGCAAAGACATTAATGCTCCCGGCGAGTGCAAATTGGCTCAGGCGGAGCCAAAAGAAAAACTTTATTGTGTGAATTGCGGTGCCTTTGGTCATCCAGCATCATATCGAGGATGCCCCCGGTATCAAGATGCAAAGGTTAAAGTCACTCCGAAACAAAGTCAAGCACACCGCAGTGTGATACCTACCAACTTCGTCAAGCCCGGGGTGTCATTTGCACTTGCTGCGAGAGGACCAGCAAACAATGTAAATAAAATAAATAATGTAAGTGGCAATAATAAGCTGCTCCTTAAAATTTATCAGCAATTAAATTCCTTATCGGAGAGAATCGATAAACAAGATTCGAAAATTAACATTGTTTTTCAGCGTTTAGGGCTTCCAATTGCCTCAAAATAAGTTGTCATCCAGCCACATTCCCACGGATGGGATTCGTCTCATCTCGATCAACGTCAGCTGCATTGTTACTTTACATCGGCGTGATTATCTCCTTGAATTCGTTGCCAGACAAAAGCCTGACATCGTGCTTCTAACCGAAACCAACCTCAGTTCATGGCACTTCATGACATTCAAGGATTTCGAATTCGTAAGAAACGATAGGGTAATAGGTGATGGGGGAGGTGGCACCGGGATATTGGTTCCAAGCCCCTATTGTTTCCAAAATATTGAAAAATTCGAATTCAAAAGCTTTGAATCTCTTGAAGTGTCCGTTATCAAAATCTCACTGCCTGGTGGGGATAACCTCTTAGTTATCTCTGCCTATTCAACTGGTGGAACTGTTCTCAAATTCAAGGAGCTCAATTCCTTGCTTCAAATACTCGAATTGAACAGGCTACATAGTTATTATAGTCTTGCTGGCGACATGAACGCCAAGCATACATCATGGCTGAACGCCACCAATAATACAAGAGGTGTATTCCTGAAATAGTGGATAACAGAGAACCAAATTGAATACAGGTGCAATCTATATGGGTCGGAGTTTCCAATATATTTATACCTCTGCATTGCTGACGCAAGACTTGAATTCAACTTTAATAGTCCTCAACGGAAACTGCAGTTGCTTCCTTATGATAGCGACCATAACGCAATCGTAATGGAAATCAATCATCAAAGGGATGATATCTTCCTCATTCCAGTTCAACACGATAATCAGCGGTTGAATTTCAAAACAACAGACTGGGGAAAGTTTCAAAAGAAGTTTAATCGGGAGTACCAGAAGCAATGTCCCCCTTCTGATGGTGGCAACTCTTGCTCAATGGTTTGTCGAAGTTAGAGAAGCTGATGTTGGACACGATTGAGAAAGTCGTTCCAAAGATTAAGCATCGGAACAATATGGAAGGATATGAAACACCAACCATCGCAAGGTTGAAAAGATTGAAAAGCCTTCTTCTCACACGCGTCAACAATATTTATTGACGATTTTTGGACTACAACCATCCCTCGTTGTCTTTGTTGAAACTACACCTCCAGAACTTAATCCGGTCATACTTCAGGAGTGAGGTCAGCAATCAATGGGCGGAAAAATTGAGGGGTATTAGCCCACAGGACCCAGACGGCGTGTTCGCGAAAGTGAATAGTATATTCCGCAAGAAGTCTCGAGTGAAGGTATCGAATCTTGAAGTCACTAGTGATGAGATAATCTTCTCGATAGGGCTGGTATCGAAATTGATAGTACGACTCCGGATAGAAATGGAAACAGGATTATTTGTGAAGGATTGGATAAACTTGCCCTGATTGGAACACATTTTGAATTGGTTCATCTACCAAACCCTGAGAGAGGGAATGAAATATTTTCAGAGGTCGTTGAAGCAAAAGTTTCCGACTTCAAATCAAGCCTGAACGGCCAATCAATTCTTCATTTCAATGAAACATTAACATCTGACCTCATACCGAGCTTGAATCCTATTGATTATTTTGTCAGCTATGAAGACTTGTGTTTCATATTTCGCAGGATAAACAACAAGAAATCATGTGGTACCGATGGTATTCCAAATGTAGTTCTCCGACATTTGCCGGAGGTCGCTATTATAACATGTTGAGCAATTCAGATTTCCCAAATGAGTGGAAAAGGGCTAAGGTATTTCCGATCTTGAAGAAAGGAAAAGAATCTTCATGCCCTAAAAGCTATCGCCCAATCAGCTTGCTGCCTGACATCAGCAAGATGATTGAAGTGATACTGAACAAAGCATTAAACGCCCACATTGAGAAATATGAGTTGATGGTTTCGTGCCAGGCATTCGACCATACATGCAATAACAAATGTAACATCAGACATCTGTTGGAAACTAAACAACAGAGAATGTGTTGGGGCGTGTCTCATTGATATGGAGAAAGCCTTCGATACGGTGGACAAGGACAAGTTCCCCAGACACCTTGTCGCCATGATCTGCAATATGTTTGTAGTGAAATAGGTTGATACATATCCGTAAAGGACTGCAGCGATGGTCTGTTGCCTCAGCGGAAGAAAATGGTGAGATCCGCCGAGATCGGCCTTGTATGGGGACGCGTGAATGCGCTGGCAGGGTAGCGTTGCGGTGTCGTGGGGCGGATTTTTTCCCCTAGCACAAGACCCACTACAAAAGCATTTTTCGCATCCATGAATTTGGAAAAGGTTCTTTTATTATCGAGACCCCAACCTTTCACAAATAGTGCCGGTGCACCTGAATGACAAAATTTTCCCGACACTCATCCACGGGAAGTACGCGATAGAAACGAGGTGCCGTAGGATCAAATGGATGCTGATAATTACTTTGGGGCGTATCGGGTCTAAATTGAAACAAATGACGAAATACGATAACCAAAATTGTTAGAAAAACCGTAGAAAAAACTCTCCGGACTGTTTAAAGACATTCAAGCATTTTGTGACGATGACACTTTCGTTTTCCGGCCAAATGCTGAATCTCTGCCGGCTTTGCTTGCCATCCCAACCGACGCAATGCAATTTTCCCGTACTAATCTCTCGTTGGCGCTAATCCGACTCCGTACTGTCGCATATAAGCACACAAATGTACTTCAGGTGTACACGAAAAATTGCTGTGGAGATGCCCTATTTGTCTTGCAGGCGTACTCTCGCGTACCACCTCATATCAAAAGAAGGAAAAGATCACTTTTCGCGTTTTCAGCGGCCAAATGTGACCAATGAAGATAAGGAGAACACAACAAGTTTTGCTTTTTGCCAAAATCAATTTGTTTCACTTATCCCCCAAATCAGTACACGGAATCAGTACTTGTATTGTTCATACATCTTTGGAGTTCCACAAAACAAATCTTTTCGGACGTGTACAAGGAACAACTCCACTAGTGTTGGTGGCAATCGCACGAAATGCAATATTTCCTTTCGCCTTTTCGCAGCTCATTTCCTTTACTTGAGAACTGGCAAGGCAACGAACTCCTTGCCAAACCGATTGACAGAATCACACCACGAAGGAACGAATTCGCTAGATGCGAAGCTTCCTACGCGCAATTGAATGGGATAACCGCGAAGCGATTACGTTGTGATGATTCGATGTTGGCTTTAGATTTTCTTAATATACATTTCTATTAAAATAACGTTGACAATAGTTGACAATAGCGCTCACTGTACGTTTGAAAGCTTCGGGGTCTCGTTTTCTTGCTTGGATTCAAAACACGAAATTCCCCCGGTGCGGTTCTCCACTCGTAGCAGGAAAGCCGAAAGTTTCTTAGGCGTCGGGAAGTGTTCCCGGTGACGATTCATAACAGGCTCCCATGTTATTCGGCGTCGCCTTGCGGGACTCCTCACAACGGTAGTTGACAAGCCTTCCATCCAATTTGTAATTCGTGGATAAGCTTTGTTGTGAAGGGGGTTGCCGTGGCCATATTTCAATTGCAAATTTAAATCATTTTTACATTTTTTAAATTTGCAATTGAAATTTGGATCAGCATTATGGTGGTTTTTGACTGATCGAGTACTACATACTTTGCAGTGTCGAGACAGTGATTATCTCCGTTGAGTCGGTATCTTGTTCGCCGACTCAAGGGGCGCAGGGTGAGCGAGTGGCGCCAAGCCCTCTTTCGGCGAGCAAGCCGAGGCCAAGGCGTTCCAATCTTAGCACCCTCCATCAGAAAGGGTAACAAGACACATACGAATGTTCAGTTGCCGTGGCGGTAATTATGCATAGTGTTACCTTAATAGCATAGTATAATTTACACCATTTTCTAGTACATTTGACCAAATGTAACCTCATGTAATTTTTGTAAAATTATCCATAATTTTGCCTAAAGCAATGTAAATTTTGCCATGTGAGCTTAAGTGGCTTTACAACGGTTTTTTCTGTTGATGCAGGGGGTACATTATTTAGCATTATGTGGGATACACTGCGGAAGACGTGTAGCTACACATTTCGCGCGGAATACTATTTACAAGGTAAGGCTTACCAGTTTGTAATGACAAAACCTTTATCACTTACAAGCGAAGAAAATTTCCCAGTGAGTAAAGAAAAAATCACGTCCTCATTTGTATGTAAATAATCATTCATTATTCTTGGAAAACCATTTTGCCTAAACTTAAAACTGACATAACTGAACATACTATCTCCAAAGCTAGAGATTAAGAATAGGAAAACTTTCAGCTAATTTCCTAGTTATGATGTTTCATTAAAATTTCCCAGCTGCAAAAGTTAGTTTAGTCCTAAGCCAAACATAGTCAACCATGTCTGGTTCCTGGGTATTACCGTGGCATGCGACGAAAGAATTAAATGTATGTGATGTACACATAAAACAAAATCCGCAAACATTATCATTCCAGCGGATCACAGTTATCGTCTGCTCCAGATCTCGTGTCTCTTTGATAATTTACTACCTTAACCAAATATGTGTGCAAACTCCTACATTTCCCAAATATTTTTGCGATGAGTATGACTCTGGTTTTCACCAGGTTTGTGTGAACGCTTCTTCTATTTTAAGCTGCTTAACTCCTCGCGAAGTTATGCAAAATAGACACACTTATATCTTATTTGCCCTCGCGAAAACCCGCCATTGTGGTCTTCTTGGAAAAAAAGCTAAGCAATGCGTAAAGATGTCACAAGTTTGTTGTAGTTGTAACAAGTTGATTAAGATTAAAATGTGTCGGTTTTATATATTTTCAATTCAAATATTTGTACATAGACGAGACTGACATATGAACACATGTCTCCAGTGTACAGTTTAAAGGAATTTTTTAGATTAGATAAAAGATATCTCAATCACCTTGGCCGGTCAACATCATCACCATATGTGGATTATTATTAATTCTATGTACGTTTACTTAGGGAATTCCGTACTAATTTAAATAGAAAAGGATTCCAACAAAGTTGATGAGAAAATTTCATTTATATAATTAAATGTTAAGATGTGAAATGATAAGTCCACACAGCTATAAAAAGGGAATAGTTAAAAATAATTAAGAATTCAATGAGTCTTTGGTCTTATTTTAAACTCCTGCTGCATTCATTCAAAGGACGTTCTATCATCAAATGACCCCTAGCATCCAAAAGGGTGTGGTTGATTCTTAATTTAGTCGAATGAGAAGGCGTAATGTCAGAGATCACTGAAAACTGTACTGAATTTCAATTTAAAATAGATTTAATTAAGTAGCGCGAAAAAAATGTCAATGGTTACATGTTTTTCTTGTGATAATTAAATAGTGTCCAAGATACATGTGTCCATATCATGTGATTACATTTACATTGGAATTCACGTACACGATTTCAATTAAATTTAGCATTTGTTATCACGCGACAACAGCGGAAAAAACTGATTTGACTATACACATGTTGTTTGTTGGTCTTTTATATTATTTTTATCTTAAGCACTTGTTTTGATTTCGTTTATCTTAATGAGGTTGATTGATTTGATCTTCGATTTCGTAGGTACAGTCAGTGTAAGAATTTTCAAGATGAAAGAATAATAATCTTTTAGTTGATATTTTCTATCGCTTGGTTTACTAAGATATGAAAGAAGTGATTTCTTATTCCTGCAAAACATTCTCTTGAAACTGATTCCACATTCAAATTTCGCTACGACTCGACTGTCATGGGGACGACCCAGGCTATGTTTTGTCTCATGTTAAATGAATCTCAAAAAGCACAAAAATTTTTAGTCTGGATTCTGGAACAGCATGAATAATTTTGCCAATGAAAACTTCCATATGGTTGATAAAATCCATTGATGATCGGAAAGATAAGCTATCTGATTCCTATCGATTTTGAACCGAAGTAGTTTACCGTAGTTTTCAAACTTATCGATCAATCCAAAATTCATACCTTCACCGCACCAAAATAATGCAAAAATTTCAGATATTTTTCCTTATCTCTGTGTAAGCGCAAGAAGTATTGCCATACCGTTTGCATGTTATAATAGGACTCGATGAAGAATATGACACCATTCTTTTCATGTTCCTATTAATATCAGCACATCATCTGTAAGTTTCTTTCTCTCTCTGGCCCAAGTCAGGCCTACAGATGACGTCGCCCACTAGTAAAAAAAAACTTTTTATAACAATTTTGGGACACAGAGGTATGCTTCTGTCACAAGATTTTTCGGCTGACCCTGCCATACAGACACCAACAATGAATAAACTCAAAAAACACTTTAGACATAGAAAAACCATTATAACTCACTTTTCGCGTCGCCATTTTATTGCAATTTAACAAAAATTATTCATATATTGATTCTTAAAGATACTTATGTTATTCATCTTTCCTGATAGTTTTAAGAACAAATCGAAATCGTAGTGTCTAATTCAATGGAAAGTTTATGGAATAGTAACACTTTGTGTTGTTGCAATCAGAGAAAATTCAAATGGCTATGATTTTCGTAAATATGATTGGATTTTTTTAAACTTATAGAGTATTTTTTTTTGTGGTTGAGAAGTGAAAGCTATTAACGCCCTGAGTGTGGGGCTCCCAGAGCCACTAGACTACCCACTGTCAAGCTGAGAACCCAACCAGGAACCGTTTGACACATTACTTCGGGCTAGACCTCATTTTTTATGCTTCAAGGCACTATCCCCCTCTTCCAGTGGAAGAGAGGTAAGAGAAACGTAGCTCTATAAAACAAGCCCGTCTACCCCCAACGCTTTCAGGTGCCCATTTTTAACGATTCGAACAGCCCGAACGTAATATGCCAAATGGTTCGATTTGTCAACTAATCTAAGCATCTTCCCGATTAGACTACCTAGAGAGAGCTCCTTAACGGGGTCACCGCGCAGGCTGTTCCACTCTTTGCAAGCAAAACATGTACGGCAAACGTCATCGACCTCTACAGCGCAAAAGACACAGTCGGCAGACAGGGACTTGCCAACCCTGTGCAGATAAGACTGAAAACATCCATTCCTGCTCAAGGGCTACATCAGATAGAGGTCAGTCTCACCATGACTGCGATTGAGCCACGCGATCGACGCGATCTATCACCCTTTGTGCCATTTACCCAGGATTGTTGCCAGTCGCCGAGAAAGCGTTGTCTCTCTTCAATCGCAGCTGCCTCCCTATCGCCTTCCTTTCTGGGGAAGTAAGTTTTACGGTGCTCTTTCGTAAGAAGAGCGATGAGTACAACGCTCAAAATCATCAATAACGCCGACTCAGGGACTGTCCGATATGCAGATGCCATCCTAAGTGCTTCTCGTCGCTACACCTGTGCCAGATATTTTTGATACAGCTCCTTGCTGAAAGCGCTGCTCCATATTTTTGATTCGTACAGTAGGACAGACTAGAATCCACTCATAAAAAGTCGTATTCTTGATGAGGTAGGTCCTCCTACATTAAACTTCAGTCGACTGCAGCCTTATCCACCATTGCCCTGATTTGCTCAGCAGAACTCATCTTCGAGTGATTAAGAACGCACATGTACTTCACAGGTAGCTTTGACTCATCTTGCACTTGCAGTTTGTACCCCAGGCCCCATGGATCTTTATTCACATTATCTACAAGGTTTTGCCAACATAGGGCCTTACTCTGGTTAATTAGCATGCGAGAGAATTTCTTCTCCGTTCTGCATGCTGCTAGCCTTGTGCCTGCCTCCTCTCGCCTTCGCGCCCACTGAGCATCTCGTCGAAGCTTGTGACATTCCCTTTGCTGTTCAGTGATTTCCATTGACCACCAGTATTTTAGAGACTTGTATAGACGGGGTCTCTGAGGAGGCAGATATGACTACACTCATAGTTGAGTTCACTGCGTATCGGTAGTAAGTCTTCCGATCCCCGGTGGCAACGAACCTTACAACATCCATCTTCCCAGATTTCCATCTGAAGGCTGAAGCCTGGTGTATGTAAGCAGAGGGACGCCGCTATGGGTCTCAATTGCTATATGTATACTGGTGTTCGCTGACCAAGTAGTCGTCTGGTACCCGCCAGTTGCATACTCTTTGCACCAGGGACTTCAAAGCGAATGTCACATTGAATGTGGTTCCCACACAACTCCAGTGGCGGGAATTAGGATTGTTCCCAGTATTTAGGACAACAAGTGCAATTCTGGCCGCCATTTCTCGGTCCTGCTTTCCTCTGCGCTCACATTGGGGCATGCCCCATTCAATGGCTTTAGCATTGAAGTCCCCTCGACGAGCACCTGGCCCTCTGTTTCAAGACACTATCCTCCAACGGATTGTGGTTGGCCCAGCAAAGTGGCATTGTTTTATTCGGCGTTGGAAAAACACCAAGAAATGTTGTTCCTGAAAACCTCATCCACATAAAAGCATTTCCTCGTCCATAACCCTGCGCCAGGTAGCGCGGGTACCAGACTTGTGACCTCTTGCCGTAATGTTGCTCACTGAGCAACAGCAGGTCAGCTTTTATATCCCTTCCGAACTGCTCAAGCGTGTCCCGGGCGTTCGCGCTTCGGTGCAAATTCACTTGTAGGATTCGGTCATCGGATTACTGATTTGGCTTTGATAAGAGCCTCTTTTTAAGCCCGGCCTCTCTCTAACGTAGCACATGATTGACGTCACCAGGTTCTGGCATAGCATACTTACAGAGAATGCATTGTGCCCCGACCATACTTTCTTCCCTTTTGTGCCCGTTTGACCACAATTATAGCAAAGAGAGTTCCTGTCGGGTCCCCTATAGCCGTATGCTATGTATCCAGGATTGAGACACTTGAAGCAGTGGAGAGGAACTGCTCTCCTCCCTATCCTGTAGATAACCTAACATATTTTGATTTTGCCCTTCGCTAGCAATTGTTCGGCATCTTGATCCGTCAAGTTGATAATGGCCATGCGACTTGGTTAGCCGCGCAGCTCTTATGGCACTTTTGGTATCATCTAGGTTAGCCGCTCCTTCCCTTCTCGCAGTTACCTTCGCTTTGGCTGCTTACTATCCTACAGCCAGGCGCTGTATAAATCATTTTCTTAGCACTACAGCTCCTCTTGGGCCTTTCCTTCCTGCAAAAAGTGTCTCCAACTCGATCTATCTACTGCATCCTCCAATTTTGAAATGTGAGCAGCAATGAACTGCCCTCATCGAACGAATTATATTCAACTGTAAATGAAAATGTGGACACATACGAGTAACATCTAAAAACATAGAAATTCACAAACCAAAGTCCGAATTTCTAAGGAACTAGCCAGCTGAAGAGGTTTCCTTCTTCACGGAGAAAACTCATCATTATTAAAAGAAGAAAAAAGAAACATCAACACACAACTCATTTCAAAAACTACTTTGAAGGAACCGGTTATAAAAAAATATCTGGTACAAGAGAGTTCCACAATGTCTTCGGTTTAGCCACGGTCTCAGAAACGCGCAGTCCACGTTCCTTTCATGCAATTCACCCAAGACTGCTGCTAATCTTCGAAGGTAAAAACCGCAGCGCTCTCCAGCAAGGAGGGCGACAGGTATGAGTGCCTGCAATAACTCTAACCGCTGATTCAGAGACTGTCGAATATGAAAATGCAATCTTCAGTGCTCCACTTCTTTGTACCGGTACCAAGCGTTTCGGGTACACCTCCTTGTTGAGAGCTTTGCCCCATATTTCTGCTTCGTACAGGAGCACCGACTCTACAGCACTCATCAAAAGACGTCTTCTTGATGAGTTAACCATAAGTCGACTCAGAGCCGATATGCCTGATGTAGCCTCCTCAGCCATTCCCCTGATTTATTCAGAGAAACCCATCTTCGAATCGTTCAGTAGGCCCAGGTACTTCACCGTTGGCTTCGATTCGATTAGTATAGCAGCAAAACTGATCATCCTTACTCTAGGGATTCTCTTTTCTGTCAAGATGACCACTTCGGCTTTCTCCAGTGCTAAATTGAATTAGGCGCCAAAATAACGAAAACGGGCAATGAAAGAGACGAAATACGCCGAAAAATGCAGCTCGCAAATAAAATATTCTATTCAGTATTGACGATCTTAAAGACCAGCTGCATACACAGGAAAACAAAGCTCCAAGTATATAAATCTGTGATAAGACCTGTGTTATGCTATGGGTGTGAAACATGGATCCTAACCCAAGCATCCGCAAATATATTACACGCCTTTGAGCGATGGGTCCTGAGGCGAATAATCGGAGCGAAGCAAGACGAGGACTAATGGCGAATTCGATACAACCATGAGCTGTATGAAATTTTTGACGAGCCGGAGGTCTCAAGGATTGTAAGGCTGCGGAAGCTACAATGGGCTGGACACATGAATCGTATGGATGAACAACGGATACCCAAGAAGGTATTCGTTGGGAGAACCGAAGGCCGGCGGCCAGTGGGGAAACCGAGGAAATGCTGTTCTGACTCGGTCAACGAAAACAGTTCATCGCTGCTCGGATTTCGGGATTGGAAGACGCGGTCAACGGACCGAGACAGTTGGAGGCGCTGTTTGCTGGAAGCGATGGCCCGAAAGGGGCTGTAGGCTCTCAACCGGCGCATTAGCATATCTAGCCTAAGTTACACGTGTTCAACGGTGCGTCCAGTGACTAGAGCCGCAACACCATCCGCATAGCCGATCAAGTGCGACTCATATGGCATCTCCAGTCTCAGTAGCCCGACGTAAGATACTTTCAACTGGTCTGGACCACGTATAGATCCCTGGGCAACACCCTATGTAACTTCTCTCCTTCGTTGGCCCTGTGTCGTGTCATAAAGCACGATTCGGTCCTTCAGGTAGTCCATCAGAAACCGCATCAAATTCTGGAACTTGAAAAGTGTTTCCCAGCGTATCCAGTACATCAATCCAGCCGTTGAAGGCGTTCCTAACGTCGAGTGTTGACAACAGAACGATCCGTCGCTAGGTGCGGCTATATGCCTCTGCCTTTTGGACCGCGCTCACCATCTCTGCAATCGTATCAATCGTGGGGCGACCTGCTCTAAAGCCGTACTGCCAAGGAGGTAGGTCCCCAGAAGCACAAATTGCGTCAATGAGTCTTCCCTTGCTGAGCTTCTCTAGCACTTTCTCAGCCGTATCTAGCACGCAGAAGGGCGGTATACAGACGGCGATCGGGGATTTCCCTTCCCCTTGCTGATTAGCACAAGCCTCGCCACCGACTATCTTACTGGGACAACTGCGTCCCGTAGGCAAACGTTGAATGTGCTGAGCACCAAGATAGCACAATAGGGAGCGACAAATTGCAACATCTCTGCTGGAACACCATCTGGGCCTGGAGCCTGCCTTGTGAATAGTGGGTACTCGATTGCTGTTTCACCGTTGACATATTCAACATGGACGTGATGGGCGGGTTAAAGTGCCCGCAGTATCTCGTCTATCTTTTCCGCTTCATATATGCGAGGCGTCCGTAGGGTACCAAGATCCGCATGACTAGTTTGTAGCCCGGCCCCACGGATCCTTGTTCACTTTGTCCACTAAATCTTGCCAGCAGCGAGCCGTGTTGTTGTTAATCCGATTGCATGCGTTGTCACGGTTCCACACCCAAGCTTGTGCCACTCCCTTCGCTTTGCTGCGGTTTCAGTCGACCACCAGTACACTGGGGGGTTGTCGAGCCAGGGTTTTCAATGGCGCATAGAGCGCTGCAAGCAGCATGATGATCCCCATAGTTGAGTTCACCAAGTCTTGAGCTGTCAGTTCTTCTGTCCTCTGCGAATCACCCTGCAGCAAAGCACCTACCGTGAGCACATTTCGACGAACCACTCTACGTCCATCCTTTGGGTGTTCCACCCAATTGCTTAGAAAGTTGAGAGCACGAACGTCCCGAGCTGAGTAGTCCCCTAATACTCTCCAATTGTGTTTCCTCCGTACTAAGGGCTTCGAGGCGAATGTCACTTCCACTATGGTTCCTTACGACGAGCGCCGTCTTGGCCGCCATTTCTGGGATTCGGTTTCCCCGCGAATCTTTTAAAGGCATGCTCCATTCGATTGCTTTAGCGTTAGTTCCCCCAAACGAGCATGCTGCCGTCTGCATCCGAGACAGCGCCCTCCAAAGCATTAAGTTAGGCTTAGAAAGATGATATCGATATTAGGTACACGCTAAAGAAGGATGTGCCTCCGCGCTGAACCCACACGAAACCATCCCCCATCCAAAGCCCTCCACGTGGAAATCACTCTTCCAAACTCAGATGGTGGCAGTACCAGTTTCATGCAGAAAAGAGTTAACTTTCATGTCATTCGCAAGCTGCTGAAGTGCCAAAGCACTTCTGCGTAGGATTGGCCATCTGGAGTTTTTACGAGCAGTGGCTGCTGTCGGAATCTTTGTCGTGGCTTTTTGTCTCCTGTTTTGCACAGGTCTTTTTTCTTGCTGAGCGTCCGTGCGAACTGCATTTTGAGGCAATTTTTGAAGAAGTTCCTTTGCGGCTTTCTTCGCTCTTTTTGTCAGCGCTGTCTGGAACCACTCATCTAGTGCCTCTTCCTTCTTTTATCTCGATCATCTGTGATTGGGCTAGACGCCAGCCTTTTATTGAAGTTTGATGGTTGAGCTATCTGCACGTGCCCTTTAAGCTTAGCCCGCAGCGCTTCTTAAGCATTCTGCTCTTCTTCGGCCTTCTGGTCCTCTTCGGCTTTTAACCACCTTCTCCAGTAAAGCCCTATGTTGTCTAGGAGTTCCTCTAGTTCAAGGAACCCATTCTTTACACCTTTGCTGATTTTTGACGAGTCGCATGCAGATTTTATTCTTTTTAGAACATCTCCCGCTTTTGGGATTAGCCTTTCTTCTTTATGTCGCTGGACGGCAATTGTACTTTTTAGTCTTTTTTCTTGAGAGGGAGTATTGGCTTTCCTTTCCGAGTACAGTACTTATGTCATATTGTCGACCATGGTGGTGAAATCATACAACGCCGCTTCGTTCGTTTAGTCACTCCTTTCTTTTTCTGATCACTTTGTTGAGTTCAGGATGGTTCGTTATTATTTTGGCATTTAAGATCCTAACTTCAGTCGCTTCGATAGCGTTCACAACACTAACCATAGAATTCTCGATGTTCTTTCTACTCGTATCCTGCAGAATTTATTTTAAAGATGCTCTGGCGTTCCCATTTTTTATTCTTGTGTGTTTTTTTTTTGTTTGCTTCTATTTTTGCTACACCCGAACGCCACAGGGATTTCTGTTTAGACAAGGCTATCCGTGTTTTCCGTTTTTCGTCCGTCTTTACGGTCATGGTATTCGTCGATGGTGCTGCCACTGCTGTTGATATTTTTAATAATTTTTGGGGTTTTTTAACCCAGTTTTAGGTTTTTAACTGAAATTGGTCCAGCTTGATTGAAGCCACTATCTCCGTTCGTATGTGGTCAACTTTTTGATACCATGGTTATCTTTGCAGAGCAGGGAAGCTATGCGAGAGTTGGCACAAGCGCTTATGAACACAAGTGCTCAAAAAACATGCACTACCAGCCCAATGATGCGAACTTCAGACACAGTATGATATAAGAATTGTAGCGGTTCACGCACGAGTGTAACCTCGGCGCTACCGTGTAAAGCAACTAGGGCCAAATTCCAGTTCATTGTCCAAAGCGTAATCTTAATTTAGTCAGTTAAATGTCATCCCAGGAGGAACCTCACGGTGACCTCCATATTCTCGGGCCCGGCGGTGGTAGTTTAGAGTAATGTGAAACGTACAGGTTCAAACGTGTTTAAATCCGGGCAATTTAACGGTGGCTGAATAGTTTCAAGGAGCGATAAGTGATGGGGAATTAAACCTAGAAAAATGGCCGATGGTTCTACATTTTCTTTCTAACGTTCCACTCGTAATCAGATACATGTGAACAGTGAGTTCAAAGAAGATAACAATAGGATAGGTTCAACTTTGACGTCGGTTGGAGACTCCGAAAGTACGAAGCCTGTAAACTGACATATGTCCGAGACTCCGAAAATTAGTTGCCTGTCACCTTGATATAATTTTGAATATTGTCGTTTGTGGTATGAAAAGGCCCTAACATGTCACCCGCCTTGATACACTAGTCAATTGTCAACAAATGATTCTGTGGATACTGGCAGGGGAATCAATTTGTTGATGGGCCGCTTAAATTCTTCGTGGTGGTTCCGAAAGGTGACTACTCTGACGTGATGATTCTTGCCTGGGCGCAACTTATTGTTGCGTGCTAAATGCCACGTAGCCGGTGTTGTCTTGTCCGCTTTTACGATGACCAAGCTTCCGAGTATGATGTCCAGAGTAAGGGAAGCCCATTTGTTCCGTGATTGCAGTTGCCGCAAGTATTCGTCTGTCCAACGTATCCACAAATCGTTGTGTAGTTTCTGAATATTGATGTAGGATGAACGCTCTTTCTAGTCGAGTAAAAGGCTGCCGCTGATACCAATGAGGAAATGATTTGGTGTCAAAAGATCGACATCGATGGGATCACTTGTAAGAGGGCATAGTGGCCGGCTGTTTAAACAATGTTCTACTTGACAGTGCAGAGTGTAGAGTTCTTCGAACGTGAGTGTCGCATTGCCGATGACTCTGGTTAAGTGAAATTGAATCGGTTTTTCTCCTGCCTCCCAAAGTCCTCCAAAATTAGAGGCTGCCGGAGGAATAAAGTGCCAGGTGATGCTCCTCGAAGATGTGAAATTCATGATGCCATCCAGTGCCTTCCGAGATTTGAGCATCCGATGCATTGATGCTGTTTCATTGTTTGCTCCTATGAAGTTGGTTCCGTTGTCGCTATAAATATTGTCAGGACAACCGTGCCGACATATGAACCGCCTTAGAGCTGCTATGAAGCATTCCGTAGTCAATTATGTGACTGTTTCAATGTGAATGGCCTTCGTAGCCGAACACACAAAGAGTGCTATGTAACCTTGTACAGCTTGGCTGACCGTCCTCGCCATGATTTGACAATGAGTGGTCCTGTATAGGCGACACCACAGTTTGCGAAGGCTCTTGCAGGCGTAACTCGCACCGTTGATAATGGGGCCATCTTCTGATACAATGTCTTCGCCAGGTATCATGTACACGTAATGCAGTTGCGAATGACCAGCTTGATGGCAACCTGTGATCCAATTATCCAAAATTAACGGAGTAAAATGGTTTGTAGTAATCGATAAGCCGCATGCAAACGTTGCTGATGCTCATGGGTGATGAGAAGTGAAATGATGTGATCATTCCGTTGTAGGAAGATTGAATGTCGCTGGTTGAAGGGTAATTCCGCATTTTCTAATCTACCGTTGATCTGCAAAATGCCATCAATGTCGAGAAATTGGTCCAGACCGCGTATTTTGCTTGTAGACGGACATTTCCGCGTAAGAAGATAAATTTCCTGACCGAAAGACTTCGGTTGGGCCTGTCGTACCAAAATGATGAATGCTTGATTAAGTTCTGTCTTCATAAGTGGACCGATGAGACGATGGGACAATTCGTTGATAGTTGGCACTGACGGGGTCCATCGACCATGGCGATAAAGAACGTCTGGAATGTGCAGAGCAATGTAAAAATATCGTTTTATATGGTCAGATCGAATATGAGGTTGTCGTTGAGGGATACTCCTGTTGTGGATTTGGCTGAAGCATCGAAAACCACCCGCAGATTTGTTTTGTTGCTTGTGGGCTTAAGGACTGCATAATGCGGTATGTAGTATGCATGCTGCTCATCCAACTGCAAGTCCATCGTTGTCAAGGATGTCCGAGCTCCAAGTATTCTGCCGTAAATTTCTTGTAGTCCAACTGCACTTGATGATTATGTTTAAGACGTTTCTCCAGGCCGTGTGATCTTTGATTTGCTCATTCCCGCGAATCACCAAGTGGCTGAGACGTGGGCCGAAATGGAAGTCGTACCAGATATCTGCCGCTTTAAGTATGTAGAACCAAATTTGCGTAGCGAGTCTCGCATTCCGTTTCTTCAGGAGTCCTGACAGATTGGTTGTCTATATTTTCTAGTTCCCAGAACTTGCGCAATGATGACTCTACGTTGATTGTGTTCATTTCCGCATCGTTTGCGTCAAGATGAACGTATGTGGCCGCTCAATAGTTGCTGCCGGAATTTATTGGTTGTGATGACGCGTTGATCCAATATGATGGGTAAAGTTAGTTCCGCACCGAGTAACATGTTAATATGTGCTGGTTTATCAAAGTCCGCCGCTCGAGTGTGTTTGAGTAGGATTGTAGCTCGTGCAGCCGCTCCTCAAGGCATGCTATGAGCGATTTAAATGTCAGCCGCTCATCCGCTGCTGAATGCCGCGCCCAAAGTTGTCTTGACATAGAGTCAAGTTTATGGCTTGCTATGTATACCAGCCAACAATCCCAATTTGACGCGTCGTAGCCTGGCGTCATGTCTCGGATGTCCGCATCTGCGAGTTTTAAAATTGCCCGCTTCGTGCTCTTATTCAAACTTGACATTTTGTGTTTGCATTGCCCCAAAATGTCTGCATGACGACACTGCACTTTTTCGTTTCAAACCGCGCACCAATTTCGATGCAAATATGCTTGCGAAATTGTGTTTTGTCCGCATTGTCAACTTTCCGCTTAGCCAATGTGAAAATGTCTGCAAATTGAAAGAATTTAGTTTTTTCCGCAAAATGAATGCTTCTCGATTACTTCAAAGGAGTCCGGCTCGACGGACCAAAATGATGGGGATTTATACGGAGAAAAACGGCTGATGGTTCTAGATTTGAAAATACGTTTTATTTCTTTGTAATGTTCTGCTCGTAACACTGTAGTGAATATGAAGTTCAATAAGTCCGTGAAGGACTGCAGCGTTGGATGCTTCCAGGCGTTGCCGTTGGTTAGGCGTCAGGTCATGCCTATCGGGAATAGAAGTGATTTCGTTGACATATCTGGTATTTAAAGACAAATCGGTGAATAAATCGGAGGCCAGTCCAAAGCGAAGGACGAAATCGACGCCAAGGTACACATTCTGAGTCAAAGACGGGATAATGTAGAAATTAATATCCTTCGTCTGACCCCTGAACGTCACGGGTGTGGTTAGTTTACCTCGTATAGGGTGTTTGGTGCCATCAGCTGTACTGATTTCAGTGCGCCAGGATTTAATCAAGGTCGGATATTCTTGGAGCACCTTCGAGCCAAAGCTCGAGGCAAGACAACTGACGCTGGCACCCGTGTCGATCAATGCAAACACTGTTTCGCCCAACACTTTAATTGGATGATAAGGTCTGATCTCATTCTCAGCAACCTCCGAGATGTTCCAAGAGGTTAAGGTTTGACGGCAGGCGCACACTCTCTTGCGGAAATTCCGCCAACGACGGGTTGACCATTTTGTCGTGCGCGGGCGGGAAGTGACTACTTCGGAAGCAAAAATTCGCTCTCGAGCCACCCGATATTCCTGCAGTCGAACATGATAAAGTTTTAGAGTGCGTATTTGAGGCTGCCGGGGTTCTTCTGGCAGTGACTGCGGTGGTTGCTTTAATATTGTAGTTGGCGAGGTCTCCGGAAGAGAGTGAACATCCGCAGTCATAGTGGTCATGACTGGTGGGTTAACGTCAGGGTTATTAGGGTTGGCAGCTGGCTGAGGAGCTACTGCGGGGGCTTCGAGTACCGCTGAGGTGGTCGGGTACTCTTTCGGCCGTTTTTTTGCGCGGCACATTCGCTGCAGTCCTATACGGACTTTTTGAACATTCCTATTCACTACAACACGATACATGTGTACAGTAAGTTCAACGAAGATAACAATAGGATAGGTTCAAGTTTGACGTCTGTCCAAGGCTCTTAATCATCCGACCTACCGAACTCTTTTCCAAATTAGTTAGCCTACAAGTAGCTACCAAACAATAATTGAGTTGTTGACCTCTGTTGTAAAATGCGCTGTCACGTCTCCCGACTCTACGTCTAAATCGATTGCGTGATTGACTTCAATTTCGACGCAATTCACGAAATTTTTCTAGTCTTAGCATATCATTACAAAGTCCCAATTGATTCCAGGTAGGATGCTCGCCACACACTGGTTGATATCCGCAAAATAAAGAGCACAAAGCACCACATTTCAGCCTGGACTGACCCCTCACCATTAGGGAGCGGCAGGAACCTGTCATGGGCTCTTCCTAGCCCGCGGTGCAGATCGAACTTTTGTTCAAGTTGTTGTCTAAGGCCCTTCATTAGATAAGGTTAACGTGGCACATTTTGGCATAGTTTCACATCAGAACATATGCTGCCCTTAACTGTACAAATGAATTAGGATCGCACACGGGAGCATGGTACTGACCAATCCAACTTCCGAAAAAATCAATACGGTCGTGAAAATGAGATACTCTAACTATCTCTAAGCGAAGGCCCGAGAGGAGCTGTAGTGCTACAAAGAAGAAGAAGAATTAGGATCCCTTATTCCATTCAAATAAACTGATTATTTTCTTCTTTTACTGTATATCAATGTTGCAACTTTAGATAAAATCAAAAAATCGAATCACCAACCTTCTCTAGTTTTAAAAATAGACCCCACCACTCGTTTTATTCAAATTCAAATCGAAGAGTCATTTTGCGGCGAGTGAACTTTTGCCAAATTGATTAGCTAAGCGTAACAAGCCCACCGACAAACTTTGCAAAAGCCAACAAAATACACATACACAAACATGCTACGAAATTTGTTGAATCGTATCTTTTCAATTCAACTGTTAAAAATATCTTTTTCCTAGATTTATAATAGATTGCATGGCGCTAAATGTTGTTGGTATGTTTCTTAGCAATCGACACATCTTTATCTTTCCGTTTGGTGTTGATTTTTTATTTTCTTCGATGATTTTGTTTTTTCTTCTTCGTGCTGTTACAGTTGTTGTTTTATTTTTTGTTGTTTCATTTACCCCTCGAAACTCACCCCGTTCTCCCTCTCGAGTTTCGTAGATTGTTGTCAGACGTTGAGTGTGATATATTGTCGCATGGTTGACGTGCGCTTGAAAATATTCAAAAGTGTTGTTCTATATTTGTAATGTATCAAAGATAAGACTAAAAAAACAGTAGAATAGAAAAAAAATAATAAAACAGATCGTCGAGTATGAGCAATCTGTAGAGACAAGAAAAAATGTAAATAATATCTGATTTTGAGTATCTAAGAAGTTGCTTCGATACATTGTATGTTAGATAGATTTCTTGTGGAGAAGGTCTAGGATGAGATTTCTCCAAACGCTTAGTCATTCTTGCTTAGCATAGAAACGACCGCGCGAAGCTATAAACATGAAAAAAATTAGCGAAAATGGAGAAATTCAATCACACTCATAATATACTATACGATATGTGAACGGAATATATGATAGGAGCAAATTATGCATAATAAAAAGTTTAAGCACGCTACAGCTTAGTGAGCACCACTCGACGGAAGTGCTAATTGAATTCGTTTTAAAGGCGTTATTTCGTTAGCACTTCACTTTTTCAAAATTAATTAGCACCTGTTGATTGTTGTTCTTTCAATGTTATGAGAAAATATTAAGAACGTGCTAGTTCACATCGTACGTGTAGGTCCAGTTTCGCATTGAAACTTGCGAAACTAATGAGATTTTAATTTGAATTCAATTTAATTGATTTTCAATGATAAATCCTTTAAGTGGGGGTTGTTGGAAGGTAATAAAGCGCGAAGAAACGATTCTGTCATAATATTTCATTTATACATTGAAGTCAATTTCACCCAGGTCATATATTATCCACCACACATAATCAATTAGTGCAACTTGCAGCCACACTAGAAATCATTGGAACAAAATTGGCGCCAAAAATTGACAATTCGCCTTGCCGGTGGACATGTGAGTCTATTTGCCGCAATATTACATTTAATGCGCTGCACTACTACAATAACTGTAATTTGAGAACTAAAAAATTGAATCTGCAATTCTCGGATTTTCCCATTGGAATCGAAGCGACATCCATTAACATAGTGTGCGTTCATTGCACCTTACCACTATTTGTTCTTATGCTCTTCCTTTTGTATCAAACGTGATGCGTAGGACGACCGACACTTTTTACATCAACTACAATATGAAATTAAAGAATTCACTTCAACACATCACTTCCACGAATCTAGAATAATAAAATAAGAATATATCCAAAATACGGAAAACTTCGCGGAACCTTCACGCACGCATCTGATACATTTGACAATGACTTGCAATGATCGGCAGCATTGCATGCATACAAGTAAAAGGTTTTCCAATAAGAGTTGTTATTTACATAGATGTCATTTTTTGACATTTGGCAAGTAGAAACTACGCCATTAATAAAAATGGAACGATACACGCTTCAACAACGCATTGAAATTATGAAAATTCACTGGTGAAAATTTGTCAGAAACGGTTCGTAAAACTCGTACATTTTTGGGTCGTCGTAAAGCACCTTGTCGGACCGCAATACAGAAATTGGTGGAAAAATTCGAGCTGTTGGGACAACCTAGTGATGTCAAGAATAAAACCCATGCACGTCGCTCAAGAACAGCCAAGAATATTGCTGCTGTAGCCGAAAGTGTTGTAGAAAACCCCAGGTTTGTTTATTCGTCGTCGTTCTTTAGAATTAGGCATTCCATAATATTTTGCATAAAGATTTGGGTCTCAAGGCTTATAAAGTTCAGTTAACTCAAGAATTCAAGCCGGTCGATCATCAACAACGTCGTGTCTTTGCTGATTGGGTCCTTGAAACGCATGAAAATGATCCGGAATTCCATCGACAAATCATTTTGAGTGATGAGGTCCATTTCCACCTCGGTGGCTTCGTCAACAAGCAAAATTTTTGCATCTGGGGCTCGGAAAACTCAAGAGTCAAGTGCCTCTCCCAAGCCTCTCTATCCTCAACGTGTGACTGTTTGGTGCGGTTTATGGTCCGGCGGAGTCATTGGACCTTACTTTTTCGAAAATGAGGCTGGAGCAACAGTTACGGTGAATGGATTGCGCTATCGAAAGATGATTAATGATTTTTTATGGCCGAAATTGGACGGTGTTGATCTGGACAACGTTTACTTCCAACAAGACGGCGATACGTGCCACACAAGCAACGAAACCATTGATCTTTTACGGGAAAAGTTTATTGACCGTGTTATCTCTCGAAGAGGTGATCACAATTCGCCACCGAGATCTTGTAATTTAACACCCTGCGACTTCTTCTTTTGGTGCCACGTGAAAGAGAAGGTCTACGTGAACAACCCAGCATTGATTCAAGACCTCAATGATGAAATTCCTGAGGCTATCGAGGACATAGGGCAGCCCTTTTACGATTTGGTTATGGAAAATTTCATGAAAAGGATATGGTCCTGTAAGCGTGGTTGTGGTGGTCATTTGCCTGAGGTTATTTTCCACTATTAACGGCATACCTTCCTCTTTATAGGGAAATAAACATCCGATCATTTGTATTAAAAAATGGCATTTTTCTTTTAATATCAAAATAACACCTCTTATTGGAAAATCCTGTATAACGATCAGTAATATTTGAAAGGTTCATCATGGGAAATCTGAGGGCTGAATTCTCGCGTCAGTAGCTATACTAATATAGTTGATATTAAATTTCAGAATTCTGCTTTTAAGGGAGGGGTAAATTGGCTTTCAGCGGATTCACAACTAAGACTGTCCCGGGAGCCGATTACAATCCAAGTATTTAGTGGGAAAAATTAAACAGTGGGTGCGAGAAAAAGAATTTGCGAGACTCTAAAAAATGCAAGAATGGAAATGGATGCGTTAAGGTAAGGTATAAAGCTTAAAATTTTGGCAGTGAGAATAAAATACCTCATCAGACACAAGTCAACACAAATTCAGGTAATAAATAATATAATCTGCGTAGCGCAGACTCTGAGCATTCTTTGTACAATAATCCAATAAATAAATGGCTGTGCGTATGTGAACAAAAGGCCTTGGAAATTCAAATTAACCATGCCTTATCCAACGGGCAAAGATATTATTCATAACAATAAAAAAAGGACAAGAAAATATAATCGTTTCTACCGTTAATGTGTCAATCAAATACAAAAAAAATACAGGGTGCGGCAGCATAACTTTTTCAAAATTCAACAAAACAAATTTTCAGCGCTTCAGCGGTAAATGCACGCTCCGCACTGTTCCAACGCATGATAGCGACTAACCAAGGGATGAGCAAAAAAAAAAAATCACCTCTCTCGAATGAGACTACTAGCGCCGCGCTATAACAGTTAGCACTTTAAGGGCGGGCATTTCAAAAAAGGAAGTTATGCTGCCGCACCCTGATTATACTTTTAAAATTCATAGCAGAACACAACCAATCAATAACATTTTCATAACTGTAATATAATAATTAACTGGAACGAGATACATGTGCATATGAATGAGTGTTTGTATATCGAGTCAAAATGTGGTAAAAGAAAACGAGAAAAAAATATAGCATTCTAACTGAATATATACACTGAAAACGGGATGGAAAACTGATTTTTTTTATTTGTCGCCAGTTTTGTTACCAAAAGATACAAACACCTGACGTAGTGGCTCGAGAATAAGCCAATCAGTTCATTTCATCAGTCACACCACCTTTCTGGCTCATCACGACCAGGCACACTTATCATGTCATCTTTACCGACTGGTAGCTCATCGTCCTTTTGCGCTGAAACTGCAGTGCAATAACTTTATTTAAAATCCTCTCTCTCACTTCAATTTTGCCTACCTAAAACTGAAGTGTGGCGTCCTCTATTACGCCCGCTTTTCAATGATACAATAATTGTTCGGTGCGCGTAGCCTCATAAGGAGCTATTCCGTGAACAATCAAGGTTTTCGTCCCTCGCATTCCCGGAGTCATGGAAGAAGTTCTTGACATAGGTCAACTGTAAGTTTCTTGTGCTTGTTCGACATCCTTCTGTGGCGCCTTGATTTGCGAAACCTTTGTATATTGTATATCTCTTCTTGACTTTTTTTTTGCATCGTCCGCGAAAGCAAAAATTTGTTGTTGGAAGGTTTCTTTGTCTATAGCTTTATTGAAGATATTTGTAGTCTCCTGTTGCACTTTGGACTTCGATTGGAGGTTATGTTTATATTTTAAGGTTTACGCGTCGGAAAATTCCATGCAATTTATTACTGTCTTTATCGGAATACACTGTTTAAATATTCCTAGAATAGTTTAACACACCCAACACTAATTCACGGATAAAGATAGTTATTATTCGCACCGAACAAATGTATATATCCACAGTTCCACGATCACACAAAATGTTAGAAACGTCACTTTCTTGAAAGTTGCGGAAGGTCACGATAACTACTCTTAATCTCTTATATAGTTTCCATTCCGTATCCGAAATCAAACTTTGGATTTCCCTCTTGTTTGCTTTTAGCGAAGGATTCGCAATTGGGTCAAATGCGAGCCACGAACTCCGCCAATTGGTCAATGATCTCGCGGAATTTCTTATGGATTTGTGATTACAATCAGATCTTGTAAGCTATTGTAGTGACGGCAGCTATTGTGGTACACTCCAACTGGCGCTGTCGTGTCGATATAGAGTAGTTTCGCCTCGCAACTTTAAAGTGCGCAAGACACGTTGCAAGACGAAAAATTAAGCTGAAGGTGCTATTTAATGTTTTGCTGGGGAATTTTATGCAGAAAGTTTTGCTTTTGCAATTTAATCAGCAGCTCTAGAAGACCTACCTCAACTAACTGCTGCAATAGATTTTATGCTTCACTTAAGAATATTCAAAATGAGCCAGTCCAGTTGGCCGAGTGAATGAAGGCTTCGCTGGTGCACAGAAACTGATAGTTGCTACCTACTAAGCTGTTTGCTACACTAAATCACTCGATATGGTTTGTGTGAACTCTTAATTAATTAACCCAAGAACGTTTACCCTAATTTCAATAGTTTGCACATAAGTTGCTAGGCACTTCTATATTTCAGAAATCTTCACCTTTGACTTGACGACAGTCTGTCCCCGAACAGATTGAACGGAACCTGTTTTTTTCAAGATTTTACTAAGAACTATTCGTCTCTAACTACGACGACCTTTCCGCTCAGATTACCGCCATATTGGGCCCAAATTAAATAAAAGCTCTCGACGTTCGTTTTTCACACGCGGTCGCTCGGTTTTTGTTTAGTTCTCTCCCCACCCGTCGTCGTCAGTGGCGTTCGGTCGAAGAGACCTGTCAAACAACCTTGTCAGCTGGTTGGGACATTTATATTTAGGGGTGACAGATCTCTGCGGAATACAGATCCGAGGGATCGAGGTTATCACATCCTGTCAAAAGTTTTCAAAAATTGTTAAAACGTCAGTCCAAAGTTAATTTATATCTTGTCGACGCAAAGTTGATTTTTATCTTGCCGAAAGCTTATATTGTCGATGCAATCGACTCAGGAAATTTCTATCGAGTATTATTTTACTTCGATTAGTAAAGAAAAGCAAAGAATCCGAAAAAACCTCAGAACCGCTGGTATGGAGGAGCCCGACGGCTTCCCACCGTTGCGACAACCTAGGGAAACGACAAATACGAAACTGGCGATAATCAACAAAACAAAACATAATCAAGAAAACTCAGCAGAAGGCGGATGCAAGCTACAAACAATAGCAGACAATCAAAAAATAATCAAACCGCTTAAAGAAAATGATGAACTAAGGCTAGAGATATAGCCTCGCAAAAGGATGAAGCCCCAAAAGTCGCTGCTGCAAAATCAAGTGCAACAGCAAACAAAGGCGACGAAAAGTGCAAACAAAGAAATCCCAGAAAAAGTTCTAAGTGCTGGTAGCACCAACGAGAGTCAAAACTATTTTGCAGCACTGGAGGGATTAACGGAAGATAAGAAAGTTGAATTTTAATCAAGATAATGATGTAAATTTTATTTAGTATTTAAAAAATAAAAATAAGCAGAAGCAACCAGCTCGCATTTCTACTGGTTCCTCTGAAAACGCCACCAAAAAGGCAAAAAAAGTTCCGCCAATCAATGTGTTCGGGTAAAGCGGAAAAGCTATGGTTCAGCTATTGGCAGCCCAAAAAAAAAAACCAATTTCGAGATCAAAAGAGTTAATGCTGCTTTCAAGCCAGCTAAAGATGCGCTGAATTCTGGGGAGGTTCGACACTTCACCTACACCAAAAAAAGTGAAAAAAATCAGACCATTTTGTTGACGGGCTTGGACTGCGGAAAGGATACGGTCTATCTTCTCCATGTGCTCAAGGAAGCTTCACCAGAAATTGAATTTATTTTCGTAAAAACCTTTGCCGACCGTTGAAAAGAAGAATTTACCACTTCACTTGGTACAAACTACAAATAAAAGCAGTCCAAGCGCCCTTCAACAGATAAGGTACTTGAATTTCAGAGTGGTAAGATGGAATCACCTCCAGAACAAAGAAGTCAACCAGTGTTATCGGCGTAAAAGATTTGATCATTCGGCCGCCAACTGCGCCATGCACTATCGGTGCGTCAACTGCAAAGACGTTAATGCTCCGGGTGAATGCAAATTGGCTCAGATGGAGCCAAAAGAAAAATTATACTACGTTAACTGTGGTGTTTTTGATCATCCAGCATCATATCAAATACTTCGTCAAAATAACTTGTCATCCAGTCACATTCCCGTGGATAGGCTTCGCCTCATCTCGATCAACGTCAACTCCATTGTTACTCTACATCGGCGTGATTATCTCCTTGAATTCATTGTTAAGCAATAGCCTAACAACATGCTTCTCACTGAAACCCACCTCAATTCATGGCACCCCATGACATTCAAGCATTCTAAATTCATAAGATTCGATAGAGTAAACGGTGATGGGTGGTTAGAAGACCATGTTGTTTGCAAAATATTAATAAAGTCGAATTCAAATGCTTTGAATCTCTTGAAGTGTCTGTTATCAAAATTTCACTGCCAGGTGGGGATAACCTCTTCGTTATCTCTGCATATACAACTGGTCGAAATGTTCTCAAGTTCAAGGAGGAGCTCAATTCCTTGTTTGAAATACTCGAATTGAACAGGATGTATAACTATTAAATTCTTGCCAGTGACATGAATACCAAGCAAACATCATGGCTGAACGCCAAGAATAATCCCAGACGTGTATTCCTGAAATCGTGGATAACAGAGAACCAAATTGAATACAGGTGCAATCTATATGGGCCGGAGCTCCCGAAATACCCTAGGACAAATTCATATTTGGATCTCTGCATTGCTGATGCAAGACTTGAATTTAGCTTTAATATTCTTCAACAAAGACTGCAGGTGCTTCCTTATGATAGCGACCATAACGCAATCGTAATAGAAATCAATCATCAAAGGGATGATGTCTTCCTCATTCCAGTTCAATATGAAAATTATCGGTTGAATTTCAATAAAACAAAAACGGATAGGGGAAAATTTGAAAAGAAGTTTAATCAGGAGTGCCAGAAGCAATGTCCTCCTTCTGATGATGGCGACGCTTGCCCAATGGTTCCAATTACACGAACCTAACAAGGATGAAATACATAGATCTCTATTTGTAGAAGTTAGAGAAGCTGACGTTGGAAACGATTGCGGAAGTAGTTCCCAAGACTAAACATCAAAACCATATGGAAAGACATGAAACACCAATCATCGCAAGGTTAAAAACATTGAAAAGCCTTCTTTTCGCTTGCGGACTACAACCATCCCTCGTTGGGTTTGTTGAAATTAAACCTGAAGAATGTCCGGAACTTAATCCGTTCATACTTTAAGTGTGAGGTCAGCAATCAATGGGCAGAAAAACGAAGGGGTATTAGCCCACAAAATCCAGATGGCGTTTTCAAGAAAGTGAATAGCTTATTCCGTAAGAAAACTCGAGTGAAGGTATCGAATGTTGGAGTCGCTAGTGGTGAGATAAATCTTCTCAAAAGGGCTGGTATCGAAATTGATAATACGACTCTGTATAGGAATGGGAACAGGATTACTTGTGAGGGATTGCATAAACTTGCCCTAATGAAAACACCTTTTTGCCACGTAGAAACACTGGAAGAAAACCGGCTAACATTACCGGTAGATCAAAAGGTAGATCGAAGACTCAATTGGAAGACATGATAGAAGCTGACACGAGACCCTTGCTGACAATGATTAACGAGATCGCAGAACCGTGATGAATGGAGAAGGTTAATCCTGAAGGTCCTGATCCAGCTTAGACTGTCACACGTTTCTTAAAAAACCTATAGTTGTTATTGTTCAAGTTAAAGTAAATTTACAAAAAATGAGGAAAAATATATGTACCTAAGTTATATAGTACGACAGATAATCACATAGTTGCGACGCAAGGGAAATGCTGGCCGACAGGAGCATTCTTCGAGGCTAGGATTCTTTGGGGAGCGCCGCCCCCGTGGACCCCAAGATATGGGCGGCGCCGTGAGGTTGCCTCCTGGGATGACAGGTAACGACCCTGACGGAATCCGGACTACGCTTTGGACAACGAACTGGAATTGATACTTTGGGCTGGCGGATATGATGGTTTGGACCTAGTTGCTTTGCACGGATAATAAGATACTCTTACTATCTCTAAGCGAAGGCCCGAAAGGGGCTGTAGTGCTGAAGCAAAAAAAGAGCTTTACACGGTAGCGCCGAGGTGACACTCGTGCGTGATCGGCTCCAATTCAACTATCATACTATCAAAACCTTGGCAGGCCTTGGGGTACGTTCGAAGTTCGCACCATTGGGTTGGTGGTGTAGGTCCGATTGAGATGGACTCCCGGTCAACGCACGTCTGGCTCTGAGCACTTGTCCCCATAAGAGCTTGTGCCAACCCTCACATGGCCTCCCTGCTCTACAAAGATAACCATGGGACCAAAGAGGCGACTACACACACGAACGGAGATAGTGGCAACGAGGGGGACCCAATAAAACTGGAGCAACTTAAAAACCCTAAAAAAAGATAAAAAACCTAAAAGAAAGCAAAAATAACAACAATGCCGACGCAACCAGCGGCTGTAGCCACGGTGTCAACAGCGCATCGGGAACAGTTTTAACGATGACAAAAGCGACGATTAATACAATGACAATGAAGACGCACGAAAATGCAGATTAACAGACAGTCTTGCCAGGACTGAGATTCTTGTGGCCTTCGGGCGCAGCAAAAAAATGATGCGAACGACAAAGCGTCCCAAAAAAGAAAAGCGGGAAACCCTGCAGGATGCGAAAATATATAAAAACATCAAAATTCAATGGTCACTGCTGCGATCGCTACAGAAGCGACTGAAGCAAGGATCTTAAATCTCGAAATAATAATGAACCATCCTAAAGTCCATAAAGAGACTACAGCAGGAAAAGACAGGGGAAACCAGACAAATCAAGCGCCGTTGTGTAATTTCATCGCCACCGTCGGAACTGTGGCAGAAGTATTGTACTCGGAAACGGAAGCTGATAAACTCTGCCAAGACAGGTGGCCGCAAAGTACAATTGCCGCCTAGCGACATGAAGAAGAAAGGCTATCCGAAAAGGGCGAGATCTCCTAAAAAGAATACATGCCTGCGGCTCGCCAAAAATCAACAAAGCGGTGAAGATTGGGCTCCTTAAACTAGAGGAGCTCCTAGACCGCATAGAGCATTACCGGAGGAACTGGTTAAAGGCCGAAGAGAGCCAGAAGGCCGAAAAAAAACAGAAGGCTAAAGAACCGCTGAGGGGCGAAGTCTAAGATAGCTCCAGCATCAAACATCAATATAAGAATGGCGTCTAGCCAAATCGAAGGAGATCGGGATAAAAGAAAGAAGGAAGAGGCACTTGATGGACGTGGAACGCCAGATCAGGGGTTCCAGATAGTCCTGACAAAAGGAACGAAGAAAGCCGCAAAGAAACTCCTTCAAAAAATGTCAGGAAATAAAGTTCGCACGAACGCCCAAAAACAAAAAAGACCTAATGCGAAACAGGAGAACAAGAAGCCCCGATGGAAATCCCGGCAGCAGGCACTACTCGTAAAACTCCAAGATGGCCGATCCTACGCGGAAGTGCTGCGGTATATCAGGGGAAATCTAAGGCCCGAAGACGCCAACACTGCCGTTAATGCTCTACGATCAACGCGGTCGGGCCACATAACATACTATCGAATTCGAAGCAGATGCCGATAAAAGGGAAGCATTCTGCGACGCAGTAAAGAGAGTCCTCGGCAAAAGCGCAACTCTAGCCTCGCTCGAGCCTATAGCAACAATCGAAATAAGAGACATTGACTGTATCATGGATCTGCCTGAGGTAGAAGAGGCCATCAAAAGGGAGTTCCCTAGAATCAAAGCGAGGCTGATGCCAGAAAACCGAAGTGGACAACGCATGGCCATCATTGACGACCGAAAAAGACGCCGAACAATTTCTGAATAAGTGCAAAGTAAGGGTAGGGTGGGCTGTATGCAGGATACAGCGAAGAGCAGCGCCTCTTAAATGTTTCAAATGCCTTGGCTATGGTCACCCCACACAAGCATGCAAAGGGCCTGGTAAAAGTTCCTTATGTTACAAATATGCTGAAATGGGACATAAAAGAAAAGAGTGTACAAACGAGGCACATTGTATTCCAAGACCGGATTTTGGGCACGTCTGGGGATGCGGAAAATGCCGGGTTTTCTAGGAAGATCTAGCCGAGGCAAAATCAGAACTTCGATGACCCGCATCCTGCAGCTAAACCTTCCCCGCAGTTCAATCGCCTAAAATCTGCTTGAGCAGTTTGCGAGGGACATGAAAGCCAACTTTATGCTGCCGGGTGGGCACCATGATAAATGTTCGCCATCATAGTATCTCGATAAAACTGGTACTGCCGCCATCTGGGATCGGAATAGTAATTTCCATTCGGTAAGCTTTTGACGGGGGGATAGTGTGTACCTAACGCCGAACAAATCGATATCATCTTTCCAAGCCAAGCTTCAGGCTTTGGAGGGCGCTGTCTTGAATGCAGATGGGAACATGCTCGTTGGGGGAGGCTTCAACGTGAAAGCAATCGAATGGGGCGTGCCTGGTCGAACTAAACACCGGAAATACGCCGACTTTCCGCCCTATTGGCTGTGAAGGCACCATGCCGGACGTGACATTCGCCTTGGAGTCCTTAGTACGGAGGATACACAACTGGAGATTTTTGGAGGACTACTCAGCCAGTGATCATCAGTGCATTCTGCTTGAGATGAGCGATTTTGTCTCCTGACGTCCGTGCTCTCAGCTTTCTACAACTGGATGGAACATTGGAAGAATGGACGTCGAGAGGTTCGTTGATGTGCTCACAGCAGGTGCTCCGCTGCAGGGAGATCCGGAGGGGATGGAAAAACTGGCAGCTCAAGACGTTGTGAACTCAACTATGAGCATCATCACGACTGCTTGCAAAGCTTCTATGCCCCGTCAAAAACCCCGGCACGGCAAGCCCCCAGTGTACTGGTGGTCAACTAAAATCGCTGAAAAGCGTAGAGAGTGTCACAAGCTTCGGCGTGAGGCTCAACAGGCACGGAACCGTGATGAGGCATGCAACCGGCTTGCAGCATATAAGTCGGCCAGGAAATACCTTCACAAATTGATTAAAAACAACAAGGCTCGCTGCTGGTGAGATCTAGTGGACAATGTGAACAAGGTTCCGTGGGACTTTGGCTACAAGCTAGTTATGTGGAAGCTTGGTACCCTACGGAAACCTTGCATACATGATGCGGAGAAGATGGACGAGATAGTGCGAGCACTCTTCCCCGCCCATCCCGTCCGTGTTGACGCTGTCCATGGTGAAACAGCAGTCGAGTGTCCACTCTTCACACAGCCGGAACTGGAAGAGGCCCAGATGGTGTTCCAGCTGAGGTGTTGCAGCTTGTCTATCACCATTGTCTTGACCGAAAGGAACTGAACATATGTATTTGAACCCGAAGCGCTCCAAAAAATTTACGACCCAGTGAAACAAGGAACAGAGTGAAGACGACGTTACAACGATGAGTTGTATGAATCATTTGGCGAACCAACTTTATTAGCCCAGTCATATTAGGTAAAAAAAGGGGTCAACCTCGGAATGAAAGATAATAAGCTGCAAATTGGTATGAACCTTTGTTTTGTCATTCTAAATGTTGTCTCAAAAGTCACAATCGTTATCGTGTTCGCGTCTCAAGATATTCAAGGTCAAAGGTCACAAAAATCGGTTTTTCGCGAATATCTGGCTTCCTATCGGTTAAATGAGATTTGCATTTATTATAAAAGTTGTAGGCTATAAAATTCCCTACAACTTTTGTTTAAACTTTTTTTTCATACGACCAACCGTTTTGAAGGTTGAGCGCGAAGAGTGCACATCGTACAGTCATATACGGCCTAATGCAAGGTCAAGCGTGAGTTATGGTTATCAGTACGTTATAAAGTCAATTATTTACTTGGAAATTATAATTATTAAACAATGCCTATTATTTATGTACTAACTATTAATTATTTATATTTAATTAAAGTAGAACCTAAAGAATGGGGCTGGATGCTTGAAAATGAAATCCTGGAGCCCATACGAACGTTATTACCTCCAGCACCAGCCGAACTACTAAACGTAATATTTTGCAATTGCAAAAATGGTTGTGGTTCCCGCTGTGGATGCAGAAAATCAGGGCTACAATGTTCTTTAGCTTGCGGCCAGTGCAACGGACAAGCTTGCCTCAACGCTTCACTGTATCCAAGTAATCCCGATGAAGAAAATACATATGATCCCGATATTCTGGAAGGTTTGGAGATGAACATGACAGATAATGAGGATGATGACAATGAATCGAACATTTTTGAGCGACAAGAAGAAGAAGACGACGAACAAGAAGAAGATAATTAGCTTCCATTTCCAATTTCATTACAATTAAAATCAACAAAGATACTTTTGATATTTGAACTCACATTTTGATAAATGTATATTATGCCGTATTTAATAATAAATAAAAATATGTGTAAAATATATACTCTTACTATCATTTTAACTTAAAATAAAACTAAAATATATAATCCAGAATTAATAATATTTTATACTTAAATAGTTAAATATGAATAATTATATATAAATAATCAAGTTACTTACTTTAATTAAATATAAATAATTAATAGTTAGTACATAAATAATAGGCATTGTTTAATAATTATAATTTCCAAGTAAATAATTGACTTTATAACGTACTGATAACCATAACTCACGCTTGACCTTGCATTAGGCCGTATATGACTGTACGATGTGCACTCTTCGCGCTCTACCTTCAAAACGGTTGGTCGTATGAAAAAAAAGTTTAAACAAAAGTTGTAGGGAATTTTATAGCCTACAACTTTTATAATAAATGCAAATCTCATTTAACCGATAGGAAGCCAGATATTCGCGAAAAACCGATTTTTGTGACCTTTGACCTTGAATATCTTGAGACGCGAACACGATAACGATTGTGACTTTTGAGACAACATTTAGAATGACAAAACAAAGGTTCATACCAATTTGCAGCTTATTATCTTTCATTCCGAGGTGAAAGCCCTAATATGACTGGGCTATATCTGCTTGCGTAAAGTTACGTGGATTGCAATGGGCGGGCCATGTAGAAAGAATGGAAGAAAACCAGCTATCCAAAATACGCTTCCACATATCAAATCCCTAGCGATACAATAATGTACCTATTTTGGAGTGTCAAAAAATGGCTCCTGGATTATTACTCATAGTGATGTGCGGCCTTGCAAAGCCACCACGAAAACTAACGACAAAACTTGTCTCGGTTGGCTCCTTCGTCCTATTTACCATGTAAATCTGTAAAGCAAGATGTTAAATATAAGGATGGAATATTCAATTTTAAGAAACAGTTATCTTTAAGTATTCCGTAATTCATTTAAAACGATTTTAAGAAATCTATCCTTTCTCGTTTCAGGATGGTACCTACCTTCAAAAATTGATCTCACCCATGAATGATGCCGGTCAAAAGCGTACCCTCGATGATCTCCTTCTAGACTTATCCACGCCTTCTCGCCGAGCAGGTAAGTCCCCTCATCAAATGCATAATGAACTCTCGAACCAACCCAAAATGCATATTTTTTATTGCATGCACTCTTGTTTAGATTTCATTATTTTACAGAATTTTTTTTCACTCGAATCGTTTAGTATTAGATTGTGGCAGGAAGGTTTTTTACACCCTCCACCTACGACTCTCTTCTTGCACACAAACCATCACCACTCGTGACCTAAAATGCACCAAATGCATACCAACTGCATTCTCGTATGCAAGTATGGAACATAAGATGCAAGAATAAACAGTCAGTCAGGCAAAAGTCATAAAGATTTCACAGATATAAAACGTGAAAGGACCACAACGTCGTATAACAAAGAGGGTGTCAATAGTAACACTTCACTTGCACCTTATTTTATCGCGTTTGGTACACTTCTCAGTTTACAGGTTGCTATGATATGAGAAAAGATGCTGGATGCGTCTCAGAACGCCTGAAGGGCGAAAGGAATAAAAGATGCAGTTTAAAAAAAAACTGAAGGAAAAATTGTTGCTTGCATTTCCTTTTCTTGTTGATTTTATTCAATTTTTTTTTCTTGGGTCTTGATTTCCATTTCGTCACTTTTTTCGGGAATATAAAGAGGCGAGAACATTATTTACATTGACTTTTATAGGGACTCGCGCAAACAGGAGATGGACCATTTAGATTCCTTGTTGCATCTGCTTCAATTTGGTGTGGTAAGGCAAGGTGTGAAATATTGTTTGCACAAATCTTACTCGTATGCCTTGGTGGAGCTTCAAGTGGGAGTAGTTTCATTGTATGATCTCCTCTTGAAAGAAGTGAATTGGTTCTTTTCGTGGGATGCACGATGATATTAAATTACCCATGAATTAACATATGTAAACATACTCAAACGTTGTAATGGCGTTCTGTATGTTTATTCGCTGGAATAGTTTTATACGATGACGTGTGTGCTTAGGGCATGATATTCCTTTTGAGTTATTTACGTTAAGCGCCATTATATTTTATTGTATTCTAAATGATATATGCAATTTGATAAGATCTTCAAAAGATTCTTTGCCTAATTTGTAATTCAAATTGCTGGAAAAGCAATAAATTCATTAGTCAGATAAGAAAAGAAAGAAAACATTTTAACAACCAGATTTAGTCAATTTTATTATAATAAAATGATATCACCAGAATTTTTAATTTTAACAAACCAATTGCGGCTTCAGTCTTTGTAATTAATGAATTACTTTTCTTAGAAAACAGTAATAATATTTAATTGGAAACCAATTATCAAAGTTTATACAATTACTTGTATTTAGAATGAATGATTTTTGCTCTGAATAATTATAAACTCAGCAATCTGTTGCCTACAAGTCTCTTAGTCGAAGTTTTCAGTTTATTACAAACAACAACTCTTTGCCATTTGACTTACATAAGATTTTTGAAAAAAATATCAAATTATAATCATTTGAGCTTTTGACTTTTGCACAGATAACCTCTGCGCATCGTCAATAAGTCTAAGTTGTACAAATCGCAACTGTAGGAATAGAATAGCGACGAGTATCTTTCTATCTAATGTTTAAGACGTGTAGCCTTGGTTATAGTGGGTTAGTGAAATCATTAATTTAATTGTTTTTCTCTATGGTGCTTGTTTGTATAAAGAATGAATTGATTTTAATGATCTATGGAAAATTAAATGATTTCAAGACGGAAAATTTTCGGCGGATTAAGCAGCAAATATTTAAATAAAAGATTTATCAATATTCCCTTAGAAATTATTATTTTATTAATGTTTTGTACTAAAATACGAAACGCTATTGAAATTGCGACCCGTGTCCATCTGTATGTCACAGCAGATCGCTTCTGCAGGGGGAATACCGAACGACGGGAGTACTCTTGTAGGCTAACATTCTTTGGCTTGCCATAAGATTCCTCCTGGGATGACAGGTAACGATCCTGACTGAATCTGGACTACGCTTTGGACAATGAACTGAAACTGATGCTTTGGGCTAGTGGGTATGATGGCTTTGACCTAGTTGCTTTCCACGATACCACCGAGGTGACACTCGTGCGTTAACGGCTTCAACTCAACTATCATACCGTATCCGCCCCGAACCGTTTGACACATTACTTCGGACCAGGTCTCATTTTATTACGCCGTGAAGCGCCTTCAAGCTAGGGGATCCCTCTTATAGCGAGAGGGGAAGAGGACAAGCGATCCCCCAGCCCCAACACCCCCCGGCTGCTGTGAGCCCCTTTTATCTTTTAGGACTGCCCGAGCATAATGTGCCACCTTGTTCCATTTTTCAGCCGATTCGAGCATCACCGCGACTATATTATCCGGGGTGAGTTCTCCCGTCTCCCTTTAGAGGTCCCTTCGCAGGTTGACCCATTTTGTGCAAGCAAAAAATGTGTGGTAGGCGTTGTGTTCCTCTGCTGGGCAAAACCGACAATCGTGGGACCGTGACTTACCAATTCCGGACGACGAGTGTCACCAAGAGGCTGATCCGGCGCTTGGTGCGACTATATGCCTCTGCCTTTTAGACCGCATTCACAACCACTGATATCGCATGAATGATAGAACGTCCTGCTCTAAAGCCGCACTGCCGAGGAGATAGTTCCTCAGCAGCACGAATCGCGTCAGTGAGTCTTCACTTGCTGAGTTTCTCTAGCACTTTCCCAGCCATGTCTAGCATGCAGAAGGCGATTCGGGATTTCATTTCCTCTTCCTGATCCGCACGAGCCTCGCCATCTTCCATCGTACCAGGAAAACCCCATCCCGTAGGCAAGTGTTGAATGTGCTGAGCAGCAAGTCGGGACAATGGTGATAGACAAGCCGAAACACCCCAGCTGGAATACCATCTAGACCTGGAGCCTTTCTCGCTTTCAACGAAATGACTGCCTCTGCCAATTCCGGCTGTGTGAAGAGTGGACACTCGGCTGCTGTTTCACCATGGACAGCATGGACGGGATGCGCGGGAAAGAGTGCCCGCAGTATCTCGTCCATCTTTTCCGCATCACCAAGCTTCCGCATAACTAACCCAAGGCTCCACGAATCCTTGTTCACATTGTCCACTAGATCTTGCCAGCCGCGAGCCTTGCTGTTGTTGATCAATTTGCGAAAGTATTTCCTGGCCGACTTATAGGCTGCTGCGCGCTTGCTTGCCTCGTCACGGCTCCGCGCCCGATGAGTCTCACGCCGAAGCTTGTGACACTCCTTTCGTTTTTCAGCGATTTCAGTTGACCACAAGTACACTGGGAGCTTGCCATGCCGGGGTTTTCGACAGGACATAGAAGTATTGCAAGCAGTTGTGATGATGCTCATAGCTGAGTTCACCACGTCTTGAGCTGCCAGTTCTCCCATCCCCTCCGGAACTCCCTGCAGCGGTGCGCCTGCTGTGAGAACCTCGACGAACCTCTCGGCGTCCATCCTTCCGATGTTCCATCCAATTGTAGAAAGCCGAGAGCGCGGACGTCGGGAGACAACATCGCTTATCTCAATCAGAATGCCCTGATGATCACCGGCTGAGTAGTCCTCTAATAATCTCCAATTGTGTTTCATCGGTGCTAAGGACTCCGAGGCAAATGTCACGACCAGTACGGTTCCTTCACAGCCAATAGGGCGAAAAGTCAGCGTATTTCCGGTATTTAGTACGACGAGGCCGTCCTGGCCGCCATTTCAAGGATTCGTTTTCCCCGCGAATCTGTTTGATGCATGCCCCATTCGATTGCTTTCGCGTTGAAGTCCCCCCCAACGAGCACGTTCCCCTCTGCGTTCGAGACACCACCCTCCAAATCATTTCGCTTGACTTGGAAATATGATATCGATTCGGTCAGCGTAAGGTACACAGTAAAGAAGCGGTCCTTGAGCACCGAACCCACACAAAACCATCCCCACGTCCACAGCTCTCCGCCAGTAAATCAGTATTTCGGACCCAGATGGCGGCAGTACCAGTTTCACCAGGATACCATGATGCCGAACTTTTATCATGGTGTTGCTCACTCAATAGCAAAAAGTCGGGTATCATGTCCCTCGCAAACTGCTCAAGCAGATTTTGGGCGGTTGAACTGCGGTGTACGTTTAGCTGCAGGGTGTGGGTCATTTGAGTTCTGATTTTTCCTTGGCTGGGACTTCCTGGAAAACCCGGCATTTTCCTGATCCCAAGACGTGTGCAAAATCAGGTCTTGGATCAGCATCCTTGCAAAGAATACAGTGTGCCTCCTTCGTACACTCTTTTCTTTTATGTCCCATATCACCACATTTGTAACATAGAGAACTCCTATCGGATCCTTTGCATACTTGTGCGGTGTGACCATAGCCAAGGCATTTGAAACATTGAAGAGGCGTTGCTCTTCGCCGCATCCTACAGACAACCCACCCTATTCGTACTTTGCCTTTGTTCAGAAATTGTTCGGCGTCCTTTTCGGTCAAGTCAATGATGGCCATGCGTTGTCTCCAATGGCTTTCTGGTGTCAGCCTTGCCATGATTCTGCCCACCCCAGGGAACTCCCTTTTGATGGCCTTTTCCACCTCGGCCAGATCCGTGACGCAGTCAATGTCTCTTATTTTGATCGTTGCCATCGGCTCAAGCGAGGCTATAGCTGCGCTTTTGCCGGGGACTTTCTTTACTGCATCGCAGAATGCTTCGACCAGTATGTGCCCCAACCGCGTTTTTCGTACTGCTTTAATGGCAGTGTTGGTGTCTTCGGACCTTACGTTTCCCCTGATGTCCCGCAGCACCTTCGCCTAGGTACGACCATCTTGGGATTTTACGAGCAGTGCCTGCTGCGGAGGTCTTCGTCAGGGCTTCTTTCTTTCCTGTTTTACATCGAATCTTTTTTCTTGCGACTTTCTTCACTCCTTTTGTAAGCACTGTCTGAAACGCCTGATCTGGTGTTCCGCGCCCATCAAGTGCCTCTTCCTTCTTTCTTTTATTCCGATCTCCTTTGATTGGGCTAGACGCCATTCTTTTATTGATTTTTGATGGTGGAGCTACCTGCGCGTACCCTCTAGATTTCGCCCCAGCGCTTCTTTAGCCTTCTGCTCTTCTTCAGCCTTCTGGTCCTTTTCGGCCTTTAACCAGCTCCTCCGATAATGCCCTATGCGGTCTAGAAGCTCCTCCAGTTCAAGACCCCAATTTGTTGATTTTTTGGCGGATTTTATTCTTTTTAGAACATCTCCCTCTTTTCGGAATAGCCTTTCTTCTTCATGTCGCTGCGCGGCAATTGTACTTTGCGACAATCGTCCTTGGGAGAGGTTATCGGACTCTGTTTCCGAGTACAGTACTTCCGCCCCCTTTTCGACTTTGGCGATGAAATCACACATCGTCGCTTTATTTGCCTAGTCACTCGTTTCTTTTCCTGCCGTAATCTCCTCGTTGACTTCAGAATGGTTCTTTACTAATTCGAGATTCACGACCTTTGCTACAAACGTGTCGTGACCATCGAATTCTCGAGTTTCTTTCTATTTTTCTCCACCGTTCGAACATCTGGCGCGTCCTGCAGAGTTTCCCGCTTTTCGTTCATAGGACGCTCTGGCTCTCGCATCATTTTTTTGCTGCGCCCGAACCCCGCAGAAATCTCAGTCTGGCCCAGACTGTCTGTTAATCTCCGTTTTTTGTCCGTCTTCACTGTCGTTGTACTAATCGTCGTTTTTGCCGTCGTTTATACCGCTCCCAATGTGCTGTTAACATCGTGGCTGCAGCCGCTGGTTGCGTCGTCGTTATTGTTATTTTTGCATCCTTTTTTGAGCTGAAATTACATTAAAAGTAAGACCAACGCTTGTAGTCGGATGCGGTCCACGGAGGAACCTTATGGAAATCTCTACTTCCTCGGGTACATGGGGAAGGCATTCTCCAAAGAAAGCAAGTCTCTAGAAATACTCCTGTGGACCAGCACTCCCCTGCGGGGAGGCTTAGCACGAAGTAATGGCTCAAACAGTTCCACGCTAGGTTCCCCGATTCACAAGAGAGATATTTAGTGGGTAATCCAGACCACTTGCGCGCCTGGGAGCGCCACAATTACACTGAAACCGCAAAAAAAGTGCGTGCTAAGTGAATTCATTCAACCTAGTCCTTACAACATTCTGATGCTAAGTACTAAGAAAAGCTGATTAGCTAGAAAAGATTAAAATTTTGGAAGATCGTTTATAGGTGGATGGAAATTACTTCTTCTTGTGATAAACGGTTTAACAAGAATGGCCAGGACTTTAGATTTGAAACAGTGTCACAATTTACAAGTACTGTACAGCTAAAGAAAGCAACCACTCTGGCTCCCAAATAATTTTTGGTGAATTTATGAAAACTGTCATATTTAATGGATGACCCTAATATTTTGATAACGTTATTGTTCAGGTAGTCCGCAGTTATCTTCTAGGAGATCCAAGCCGTGAATTGAAGGTCTCCTTTCAAAGGCCACGACGTCGAGGTAGAATTTTTTATGAAGTTAGCATAATCACTGCCCATATATCGACGCCAGATGAGGGTGGATAAATATACGTAGATTTATTTTTAAAAAACTGCTCCCCAGCTAGTTGATGAAGATCTTCTCGAGCTTAGATACACTAAATTCGATTCTTTACCAGCAATACATGGGGTTCCCGAATCATTGCTGATGTTTCAGGAGCTCTAGAACGCACCGGGTTAGTACTGGGTCCAGCTGAAAGCTGCAATTTTTTTTATGCATTTGCCTGAAATAACGATTTAGGGCTCATATACAGTAGAGGCATATTTAAGCCACTGTTAAAATCAGGCTTATCTATTTGATGTGTGTGGTAATTTGTTTGTTTGTTGGTCCAACATGCAATCCATTGTAGTAATCGAGCAGCCCGCCTAGGCAAACTGCTCGGGGGACTTTCACGAAAAGAAACAATTTCATAATAATAACAATTAACTAAGTGCGGAACAACTTGATACGCGACTTATGGGTATTATTATTACTCATCCGAAATACACCTCACCACTATCACCGCTACCATTATCGATAAAAACTTTTTTCGAAGAATAAAAACTTAAAAAAAAAAAAAAATAAGATCGATAGTCGCAAAACCATTGCTACACAATTTAGCGCAGCAATTACGAGATTCATTGGGACGAGAATCTTCCGTTATCGCCATGAAGAGGCTCGTTGAGGGAGGCGGTAAACGAAATGGGTACGAAGTGAAACTTGATTTTGAACGAGCGGGATAGCGTCGCGTTAGTGAGTGGAGTAGAATCATCAGCACCAAAAATCAGATGATTAAATTCTTAACTTGGATCGGAAACTATTCGCGAACGAAGATAATAGATTTTATTTCAAACAAAAAAGATATGCCAAAATAGAGATGATATCATTGATGCTGTCCTATGTTTATATGAAAAAAGTAGAATTGTTGTCTCGTTTTCGTTATTGATCGTACTCTTGAGATTTAATTGAGAAAATGATGAAAAGATAAATAGATAAAAAACTCGGACTTTTCATTTCACTCGAACCTTGACCGGGTATGGGACCCGCCACGTTGGAAACCTCCACTCACAAGCCATCCAATGCTAAGGTGTTACTGTTTTGGTTCGATTTTCGTAGCATATGCTCGGGGCATTCTAGTGCTTCATTGGCTTTTAGAAAGTTAACGGATGGTTGACTGATAAGTTAGTAGATATGCTCTGACTAAAACATAATCAGGCAAGTACTTCATTCACATACAGGCCCCATTCAGTCTTAAATTAGTAAACATATGAGTGTCAAACACGTGCACAGCGGCGTCGGGTGGCGGTAATAGTTGATGGAGGTACGGGTATCAGCTGACTTTCAAGTAGCCATTTGAATGCAACGCGGTGGAAGTAGAACCCTGCACTTTCAAATCCTCGACTTAACGTCAATGCCTATCGAGCTGAATTTATATAGAAAAAAAATAAGGATACCGGCCGAGGAGCTTCATATGTATCTCTCGGTCGTGAGTACTGCCCCCTGCGCGCTTCGTTTGAAACCCTGTTTGTGTCGAATCTGTCTCCAGACATCGTTTCTTGGTGGGTGCTTGGATTTGAAAATAAGAGCAATTGATTGAAGAAACTTACCACCTAGCTTTGCTCGTGGCTATCGCTGTGTATATATAATTATTTGATATTTGGACCATGGCGCCAAAATCTGGCATGCCGAACACCAATCCTGATGCAGAAAATGAAGAAGAAAAAAGTCTTGGAAGAAAATAAATCAGGAAAGGAAACTACTGAAAAAGAAATACAAACGAGGAAAGATTTTATAAAAGTTGAAAATGGCGAAAAAGTTGGAAGAACATACAAAGCAAGTTAGCAAGCCTACCGAAGAGGAGCTTAGAAAAGTATCTACCATAAGTATTGCCGTGCCCGATTCTATTCTGGAAAATACGAAATCAGCAGAATTGAGAACATATCTAGCCGGTCAGATTGCCAATGATGTTCAAGTCGATAAGAAGCTTAAAAAAGGCTTGCGTGTAACAGTAGGAATGAATTCGGATCAAGAGAACAAATTTAAAAACCAAAAGGAAAAGCTATATTACCGTGGGAACCCCGCGCCAAGACAGGGGTATATTGGGGCTATAGTATCCAAATCGCTAGTTACCTCTCAGAAGTATTTACGATCTTCCAATCGACCCCTCTGACAGAGGCGCGAGCAATTCCGATATTGGAGCCAAAATTCTTCACTTAAATCATGCTATTATTGTTTTCCGTGGCTTGTACAGATTAGAACCAACTCTTTAGAATCACGAAAATCTTTTTGTGGACAATCCACAACTTTTATTTGGTCAGTACATAAATGTTTTGCCGGAAAACAGGGATCGCGAACAATACGCACAGAAAAGGCAATACTTATTTCTTTGGTAGCATTACATGAAAAACTCGATCCAAAAACATAACCACCAGAATTCGATCGCGCACGTAAACACTCCACAAAGTATCAAAATAACAAATGACAACAAATGACCAAAACAAGTTGATATTGTTGTTATCAATAATGCAGATTATTTTGCGCGAAAGAAAGATGGCTACCAAAAACAACTGGGTTCGAATCCAAGGAAAACGCTATAAGGTTGAGCAGCCGTGGCGGTTGTTATGGCCCTGAACTTGGGTTCTTCATCTCAAGAAAAAGAGCCGTTGCGCCAAGTTAATAATAGAGCGAACAACGGTCGAAGCGGTCTCTTTTACGGATTTTTTCGACGACGAGAAGGATGATTCTGCTGCAAATCGGGTTGTAACGAGTGTGATCATAGCCACCATGACCATAATCAACAGGCACGAGTATTAAGAGTAAACAACAAAGATAATCGAAATGGACAGCGAACAGAGTTCCGTTGCAAGCGCGCAAATTGTGGAAAGCGTTAGGATTTCATGAGCTACAGCTTGACCATCAACGGGGCCCCCAACGTAAGAAAATTAACAGAAATTGTAAGTTTCTGCATCTATATCCTTTGAAGGAAAATATTAAAAATACAATATCTTTGGATTATAATTTGGAACTTTTGTATCCGATAAGTGTTTTCGCGTAGAGCGTGTAGTATTGGCGATAGGCGTAAATTACACATGGAGTGGCAAGAATCCTTCCCGTCGGGGATTTCGAATTTTATAGGTGGTGATTGTCTAGGGAGGCTCAAGTTGGTTTTTGTGGAAGTGTTGACAGGATGCTCAATGAGCCGGGAAAGACCTTTTAGCGGCTAGGGAATATTAGCCAGTCAGCCTAGTGTGTGTGGCATAACTCAGTGTCTAATAGTGTCCTAATCATTCCGGAGAGCCGCAAGCACACCAATTGGCTCCTGGTGGTAGTTCAAGGGTTGGCGAGTGGCGCCTTCTTACCCCGTCTCCACGGCATAGCCGGGACCTCAAGGCACTCAACTGGAATCGCTTGGAGTAACGTATCAAGTCATATAAGACTTTAACAAGAATCTGAAACTTTTTATTTTTAATTTAAAGGGAAAATTCATGGGAATAGCGAATCAAGGCATTCACTGACGTATTTCGAAACAAGGATCGAGAAACTGAGAGAGCAGTGAAAGAGTTGCGAGGAGAGGCATCCAGTAGTGTACATGGCGCTGCGGAAGGAAGCATAGTTAATACATGCTCATTCTAGCGAATATGAAGCTTTGGAGAATCTTGTAATGGATTTAACTGCCGTTATTCGTCATGGTTTGGCTTTCGAGATTTATATAAGAGCATGGCGCACGACAATGGTCAGCTGAGTCCGGTGCAGAAACTGTAATATCTTCGAAATGCACTTACGGATGACGCGGAAAAACTGATTAGCCATCCGAGCGTTACGGAGGCTATCTACACAGTCGCATGTATGCGAGCGATACAACAATCACCAAGCTATTGCACAAGATTTAATGAAGCGATTTTGGGACATACAAAGATGCGGTAGCAATGATGTGAATGGTTTCAAGCGGGTGCTAGACGTAATGCACCAGCTCGAAGCTTGCCTGCATCATTTGACGTGATAATGATTTTCATTTTAAATCAGAAATTGGATGAAGAGTCCAGGAAAGACTGACAGAAGAAGATTAGCAGAGAAACGGAAATGCCAACTTTATCATTTTTTTGGATTTTGTGCAGCAGCGTTTAGTTTTACTGGAAGCTCTCTCAGGGAATCCTAAGACAACAAGTAAATAGGTGGTCACTGTTCATACGACACTCGAAGTGAAACGTTTATATCCGAAATGCAAGAATGTTCATCGGCTGTGGGTTTGTGAAGCATTTAAACAAATCGAGGTACAGGTGGGAAGCTAAGAAGATTCCCACCAACATTACGGAGGTAAATGCGCAGTGCGTGCAAGCTAATCACGCATCCAAACGGACGAACATGCTGCTGTCGACAGCTCTAATCAAAGTTCGAAGGCAATCAGGCGAAGCTGTAACGTTACGAGCATTACTGGACTCAGGAGCACAAAGATCCCTCATTACTAGTGCTGCAGTCAGATATCTTGGTCTTCAACCAAAGACAGCGAGTGCTTCCATATTAGGGGTAGGAGGAAATTAAACGATCACGCCAACAGGCATGGCATCAATTACAGCACTTGCAGAAACCAATGACGGAATAATTGAGAGTATAGTTCTCAAACCACTCGTGTTAGAGAAGATTAAAGCTTCAATACCTTCTGTTCAGGCGTCATCCAAGCTGCCTGATGGATTAGCTATGTCCGATTTAGCGGATCTAACGTTCAACGTTCCATCTAAAATCGAAGTGTTAGTTGGGGCTGATGTCTATGGTCGTATTCTGCTACCTGGTTTTGTTTCTGGAAATCGCAGTGCCCAGAATACGAAGTTTGCTTAGGTGCTTTTCGGTCCGACTACCACGCAAGCGAAGACTTCCTCAGTTAACGCATTCATTTCCCTTGAAGAATTGGACACTCATTTAAGGCAATTTTTTGAGATTGAAGACATTGATGAAGGAAAAAAGAATCTAGCATCTGAATAATTGCAAGCGGAAAAGGTCTTCACTGATATCACTCGACGTACGAAGGAAGATACGTTGTAAGCCTCCCTTTCAAAACCCGTGCAGATTTACCTCTCTGTGAGACTTATAGGACTGCTTACAAACAATTTCGTTATCTTGAAAAGGCTCTTATTCATAACCCAGATCTCTACAGGCAATATAAGGATTTTACGAATGAATATCTTAGTCTGGACCATGCGTAATTAATTTCACCTCACAACGAAGAGGTAAAGCCTACTTATTATCTACCACTCCACGCTGTAATAAAAAAAAGCAGCTCCACAACAATGTTACGAGTTGTTTTTAATGCGTCTCAGACGGCGATTTGGATTATCAACGTGTTCTTTGGTGGCTCAGCCGAAACAAACCGATTCGACATTATGGGTTAAAAACGTATACATATGGGAGGGTTCCACCTATGAAAATGGACAGCCAATCATTCCGATCTGTTAAAATGCATACCACTCGCTGACGGAAAATCACAAATACCATTTGACATCAGTCTAAAGGTCACAGTGAAGACATCAGGACTACAATGGCATCCAGCAACAGATGATTTCACATTTTCTATCAACAGAACTATCATTACTGAGCTTACGAAGCGCAACGTCCTCTGAGGTTTTCAAGCTGTTTGGCCCTTTAGGATGGATTCAGCCATGCATTATAATCAGAAAAATTGCTATTCGAAACTTATGGGAAATGAAGTGCGATTGGGATGATCCCTTACAAGAAAAAGGCGTGCAGGAGTGGCTCGTAGTTCATAGACAACTACCTGCACTCAATAAGCTCAAAATTCCACGCTGGAGTGAATTTACCACCAAAGATCAAATTGAACTCCATGGATTTGAGACGCCTCCAGGGTAGCTTTTGCTGCAGCTATTTATATCAAGGTTACATCGGCAAGTTCTGCTAAGGAAGAATCGATACCTCAGTTAGAGCTGTTAGGAGCCGAGTTACTTATTGAACTCATGGATCAAGTCACACGTTCGCACGACTGGAAACATGTTCCAACGTTTTATTAGGGCGATCCTTCATCAGTTCTGGACTGGATCAGAAGTCCTGCATCCCGGTGGAAAGTTTTTGTTGCTAATCGTGTTAGACTAATACAAAGGAAAAGCAGTCCTTGGCAATGGTTTCATGTCGCAGGCAAAGACAACCCAGCTGATTACGCTACACGTGGAGTTTATCCTAATATTCATTGGACTTAACACAATGGTGGAATGGCCCAATCTGGCCGAAGACTGTTATTACCCCTCCTGTGGTACCAATCAACGAGAAGAAACTAGTTTTAGCCATCACGCTGCAATAAACCTGGAACCCTTTGATCAAGAACGGGAGATACTACAACGCTTATCATGCAGCAACAAGCTGAAACAGGTTGTTGCTTTCCTGCGATTCACGCACAACGCGACAAAGCCATCACTAAAACGTACAGGATTTCTTACTATTGTAGAGTTACAAGCTGCTGAAACACTCTGCATTCGACTAGCTCAAGCACACTCATTCAGACACGAACTAAAACAGCTCATGCGATCAAATCAAATTTCAACTAACAGTCACTTACAACAGTCAGCCCCATGGCTTGATACGGAAGGTGTTCTTCGGGCGGGCGGTCGAATTTATCATGCTCTTGTAGGCAAAGGAACAAAGCATCCTGTTATAATTCCAAAGGGATCTTTGGCTAAATTACTTATCAGAAATGCGCACCTGCAGACACTTCATGGAGGAGTCCAACTCACTCTTAGTACTTTGCGCTTGAAGTATTGGATTTTTTCGGAGTTCACGATGACTCGGAGCGTCCTTAAGGAGCAACAATCTATGGGCAGTCTTCCTCCCGCTCGAGTTCGTTTTGAGAGTCCCTTCCTATGTTATGGACTATGCAGGCCCAATCAACATACGCTGGGATTCAGGGCGTGGATCTAAAACCACCAAAGCAAATGTAGTTGTCTTCGTCTGCATGGCTACGAATGCTTTTCATCTTGAGTTAGCTTCCAATCTGTCTGCACCAACTTGTCTGGCGGCAATTCGGCGATTCATTGCCCGAAGAGGCAAATGTCAGACATTTAATAGTGACTGCGACACCACTTTCCGAGGTGTGCACAAGCTCTTACAAAAAGATTATGAACAAATAACACAAGAGGCTCCATCAGTACTAGCACAAGAAAACACACAGTGGAAATTTATTCCTCCGGGAAGTCCTCACTTCGGTGGGCTTTGGGAGGCTGGTGTTAACTCCATGAAACGTCATTTACATAAAACCATCGACCAACAAATTCAACACAATTCTAGCACAAATAGAAGGATGTCTGAATTCGGGCCCCTAACTGATGTAAGCTCGGACCCTTCAGACGTTAGTGCCTTAACTCCAGGTCATTTCCTGACTGGCAGTAATCTGTTCGAAATCAAAAGCGACCCATGTGAAAGCAGTGTCAGTCTTCTGAAACGATGGCAACTAGTGACATATATACGCACTCTTTTTGCCATAGGTGGTCACCAGACTATCTAAACCGACTTCAACAAAGGCCTAAATGGCTTACCCCTCAACGGAATATTCAAGAAGGAGACATTGCTCTTGTAAAAACAGCGAACATTCCATCCATTCAGTGGCCTCACGCGAGGGTAATCGCTACTCACCCAGGCACAGACGGGTTAGTGCGAGTCGTTACCTTGCAAATGAACGGAAAATTTACCAAGCGTGCGATTACTAAAGTCTGCACCTTACCCTTCAGCAATCTATCGCACGAGTCATCCACAGGCGCAACCAACCAACTTGAAACCCCGTCACAACCTGATCAGCCAGCCGAAATTGACGCGTCTGCTACAGACAATAAAACGCTATCATTAGTCAATGATCGAACTAGTTTAAAACGAAGAAAAACTACTCCTATATCAATTGCTACTGGGTTGTTTTCGACTTTATCAGTCCTGGCTACTTGTTTTACTCCAACATTGTCTGCAGTAAACTTTTCTCAACTGCAAGGAAGTCTTTACGTCGAACATATTAGAGTAGCTAATCTACTGCGAGGAGCGCTCAATTTAAATTTCAAACTACCCCTGGCTGACCTCAAGTACGACGAAGAAAACATTACAAAAATGAAAACCAGCATTCGGACGGCATGCACGTCTGCAAAGCTTACGAATAATCAGATCAATTGTTGGGAACTCTATCAACACTTATCCGAGCTCTGTCAAGAATTTTTGAATCGCATAAACACTCTCCGCCTCTTGTATTCTCGAAAGCCGTGAGGAATACTTGGTTAGCTTTTAACATCTGTGTTCGTCCGCAGGGGGAATGCCGGTCGATAAGAGCACTCTTGAAGAGTAGGCTTTTTTTGGGGAGTTCCGCCCCCACGTACCCGAGGAAATTCCCGCAGGAAGAATGCCGGTCGACAAGAGCACTCTTGGAGGCTAGCATTCTTTGGGGAGCGCTACCCCCACGAACCCGAGGATATGGGGGGACCGGTAAGGTTCCCTCCTGGGATGACAGGTAACGACTCTGATTGGATCTGGACTACGCTTTGGACAACGAACTGGAAATGGCGCTTTGGGCTGGCGGATATGATGGTTTGGACCTAGTTGCTTTGCACAGTAGCGCCGAGGTGAAACTCGTGTGTGAACGGCTCCAATTCAACTATGATACCATCTTCGTCCCGGTTAAACCTTGGCAGGCATCGGAGTACGTTCGAAGTTCGCACTATTGGGTTGGTGGTGAAGGTTCGGTTGAGACGGACTCCCGATTAGCGCTGGTCTGGCTCTGAGCACTTGTCCCCATAAGGGCTTGTGCCAACCCTCGCATGGCCTCCCTGCTCTGCAAAGATAACCATGGGACCAAAAAGGCGACTACACACACGAACGGAGATAGCGGCTCCGAGGGGAGACCCAACAAAACTGGAGCAAACAAAGTCAAAAGACCACAAATACCCAGAAAAAGAAACGAAGAATAATAACGACGACGCAACTAGCGGTTGCAGCCACGATGTCAACAGTACATCGCGAGCGGTACTAACAACGACAAAAATGAAGACTAACACAACGACAGTGAAGACGGATGAAAAACGGAGAATACAGACTGAGATTCCTCCGGCTTTCGGGCGCAGCAAAAAAATGATGCGAACGCCCGAGCGTCCTATTAAGGAGAACCGGGAAACTCTGCAGGAGACTTCAGGTGTTCGAGCGGTGGGAGATAACATAAAGAGCACCGAAAATTCGATTGTCACTGCTGTGCCCATTACCGAAGCGACCGATGCAAGGGTCGCAAATCCCGACATTGCAACGAAAAATCCAGAAGCCAACGAGGAGATTACGGCACTAAAAGCAAAGAGTGACCAGACACCGCGTGAATGCACCGCCAAAGTTGAAAATGTGGCGGAAGTACTGCACTCAGAAACGGAACGCGATGACCTCTCCCAAGGATGGTTGCAAGGTACGATTGCGGCCCAGCGATATAAGAAGAAAGACTACTCCGAAAAGTGGGAGATGTTCTGAAAAGAGTACAAGCTGCATGCGACTCCCCAAAAATCAACAAAGCAGCAAAGGAAGGGCTGCTTAAACTAGAGGAGCTCCTAGTTCGCATAGGGCACTATCGGAGAAGCTGGTTAAGGGCCGAAGACGAAGAGAAGGCTAAAGAGGCGCTTGGGGCGAAATCTAAAGGCGACACGCAGATAGCTCCACCATAAAACGTCAATAAAAGAATGGCGTCTAGCCCAATCGTAGGAGATCGGGATAAAAGAAGGAAGGAAGAGCCACTTGAAGGGCGTGGAGCACTAGATCAAGGGTTCCAGACAGTACTTACAAAAAGAGCGAAGAAAGCTGCAAAGAAACTCCTTCAAAAAAGCCAGAAAGTAAAGTTCGTAAGGACGCCCAATTACAAAAAGGACCTGACGCAAAACAGGAGAGGCAGAAGCCTCGACGAAGACCCCGGCAGCAGGCACTGCTTGTAAAGCCCCAAGATGGCCGATCCTACGCGGAAGTACTGCGGGACATCAGGGGAAACGTAAGGCCCGGAGACACCAATACTACCATTAAAGTAGTACGACCAACGCGGTCGGGCCACATACTGGTCGAATTCGGAGAAGAGGCCGGCAATAAAGATGCATTCTGTGACGCAGTAAAGAAAGTCCTCGGCAAAAGCGCAACTATGGCCCCGCTCGAGCCGATGGCAACGATCGAAATACGAGACATAGACTGCGTGACGGATCTGGCCGAGGTAGAAGAGGCCATCAGAAGGGAGTTTCCTAGCGTGGGAAGGATCAAAGCGAGACTGACACCAGAAAACAACAGGGGACAACGCATGGCCATAGTTGACTTGACCGAAAAGGACGCCGAACAATTCCTGAACAAGGGAAAAGTACGAATAGGGTGGGTTGTCTGTAGGATACGGCGAAGAACAACGCCTCTTCAATGTTTCAAATGCCTTGGTTATGGTCACACCACACAAGTACGAATATGCAAAGGACCCGATAGGAGTTCCCTATGTTACAAATGCGGTGAAATGGGACATAAAAGAAAAGAGTGTACGAAGGAGGAACACTGTATTCTTTGCAAGGATGCTGATCCAAAACCTGATTTTGGACACGTCTTGGGATCAGGAAAATGCCGGGTGTTCCAGGAAGCCCTAGCCAAGGCAAAATCAGAGCTTCGATGACCCGCATCCTGCAGCTAAACCTACACCGCAGTTCAACCGCCCAAAATCTGCTTGAGCAGTTTGCGAGGGACAGGAAAGCCGAGTTCTTGCTGCTGAGTGAGCAACACCATAATAAAAGTCCTGCATTATGGTATTCTGATGAAACTGGTACTGCTGCTATCTGGGTTCTGAACAGTGACTTTCAACCGGAGAGTTGTGGACGGGGGGATGGTTTCGTGTGGGTTCTGTGCTCAGGGATCACCTTCTTTAGTGTGTACCTAACGCCTAACGTGTCTATATCATCTTTCCAAGCCAAGCTTAATGCTTTGGAGGGCGCTGTCTCGAACGCAGAGGGTAAAGTGCTCGTTGGGGGCGACTTCACTGCTAAAGCAATCTAATGGGGCATGCCTCAGACGGCGAACCCTGGAAATGGCGGCCAGGACGGCCCTCGTCGTACTAAACTCCGGAAATACGCCGACTTTCCGCCGTATTGGTTGTGAGGTAACCATACCGGACGTGACATTCGCCACGGAGTCCTTAGTACGGAGGATACGCAACTGGAAAGTATTAGAAGACTACTCAGCCAGTGATCATCAGTGCATTCTGCTTGAGGTAAGTGATGCTATCTACCGTCGTCCGTGCTATCGGCCTTCTACAACTGGATGGAACAGTGGAAGAATGGACGTCCAGAGGTTTTTCAAGGTTCTCACAGCAGGTGAGCCGCTGCAGGGAGCTCCGGAGGGGACGGAAGAACTGGCAGCTCAAGACGTGGTGAACTCTGCTATGAGCATAATTACGACTGCTTGCTGCGCTTCTATGCCCGTCGAAGCCCCCGGCACGGCAAGCCCCCAATGTACTGGTGGTCTACAGAAATCGCTGAAAAGCGGAGGGAGTGTCACAAGCTTCGGCGTGAGGCTCAACGGGCGCGGAACCGTGACGAGGCATGCAACTGGGTGGCAGCATATAAGTCGGCCAGGAAATGCCTTCGCAAACTGATCAACAGTAGCAAGGCTCGCTGCTGGCAAGACCTAGTGGACAATGTGAACAAGGATCCGTGGGGCCTTGGCTACAAGCTGGTCATGGGGAAACTTGGTGCCCTACGTAAGCCTTGTATACATGACGCGGAAAAGATGGACGCAATGGTGCGGGGACACTTCCCCGCCCATCCCGTCCGTGTTGACGCTGTCCATGATGAAACAGCAGTAGAGTGCCCACTCTTCACACGGCTGGAACTGGAGGAGGCAGTCCTCTCCTTGAAAGCGAGGAAGGCTCCAGGTTCAGATGGTGTTCCAGCTGAGGTGTTGTGGCTTGTCCATCACCATTGTATTGACTTTCTGCTCAGCACATTCAACGCTTGCCTACGGGACGGGGTTTTCCCGGTACGATGGAAAGTGGCGAGGCTCGCGCTGATCAGCAAGGGGCAGGGAAGTCCCGATTCGCCGTCTGCAGACCGCCCGTTATGCATGCTAGACACGGCTGGGAAAGTGCTAGAGAAACTCATCAAGGGAAGACTCACTGACGCGATGCGTGCTGCTGGGGACCTATCTCCTCGGCAGTACGGCTTTAGAGCAGGACGTTCTACCATTGATGCGATTGCAGAGGTGGTGAACGCGGTCCAAAACGCAGAGGCATATAGTCGCACCAAGCGACGGATCGTCCTGTTGGTGACACTCGACGTCAGGAATGCCTTCAACTCCGCTAGATGGGTGGATATTCTGGACACACTGGAAAACTCTTTTCAAGTTCCAGAATTTCTAATGCGGCTTTTGAGGAACTACCTAAAGGACCGAAGCCTGCTCTACGACACGACACAGGGCCAACGAAGGATGGAAATTACATCGGGTGTTGCCCAGGGATCTATCCTTGGTCCGGACCTGTGGAACGTGTCTTACGACGGGCTACTGAGACTTGAGATGCCAGATGAGTCGCGCTTGGTCGGCTATGCGGATGATGTTGCGGCTCTGGTCGCCGGACGCACCGTTGAACAAGCGCAACTTAGGCTAGGTATGCTAATGCGCCGAGTGAGGGACTGGATGACTGCTCGCGGGCTGAGTTTAGCACTGGAGAAAACCGATGTGGTTATCTTGACAAAAAAGAGAATCCCTAGAGTAAGGATGATCAGTATTGGAGACATACAAATGGAATCGAAGCCAGCGGTGAAGTACCTGGGGCTACTGATCGACTCGAAGATGAGTTTCTCTGAGCAAATCAGGGCAACGGATGAGAAGGCTGCTTCGGGAATATCGGCCCTGAGTCGACTTATGGCCAACGTAGGGGGACCCAGCCTATCAAGAGGACGCCTCTTGATGAGTGCTGTAGAGTCAGTGCTACTGTACGGAGCAGAGGTATGGGGCGACGCTCTCAGCAAGGAGGTATACCGAAAACGTTTGGCACAGGTACAGAGAAGAGGAGCACTGAGAATTGCACCTTCGTATCCAACAGTCTCCGACTCGGCGGTGAGAGTGATTGCAAGCGTGATACCTGTCGCCCTCCTTGCTAGAGAGCGCCGCGCATTTACCTGCACCGAAACGAGGATGCGAGGGAGATAGTTGTCCGCGAGGAGAGACAGCGCTCGCTCAACGATTGGCAGCAGTCTTGGGTGAGTTGCACGAAGGGAAGGTGGACTGCGCGCCTCATCCCGGATGTGAGACCGTGGCTAAATCGAAGGCATGGTGAGACTGACTTCTATCTGACCCAGCTTTTGAGCGGGCACGGGTGTTTTCAGTCTTACCTGCACAAGATCGGTAAGTCACGGTCTCCCGATTGTCAGTTTTGCCCAGGAGAGGACGACAATGCCTGTCACACATTTTTTGCGTGTACAAAATGGGTCAGGCTGCGAAGGGAACTCTGCAGGGAGACGGGAGAGCTCACCCCGAATAATATAGTTGCGGTGATGCTCGAATCGGTTGACAAATGGAACCAGGTGGCATATTATGCTCGGGCAGTCCTAAAATATAAAAGGGACTCACAGCAGCCGAAGGCGCTGGGGCTGGGGGATCGCTCTTCTGGCATTTCCTCTTCCCCTCTCCCCTCCCGCTAGGAAAGGGACTCCCCAGCTTGAAGGCGCCCCACGGCGTAACAAAACGAGACCTGGCCCGAAGTAATGTGTCAAACGGTTCCAGGCTGGGTTCTCAGGTTGACAGGGGAGGTGTTTAGTGGGTAGTCCAGTCGCGCATGGGAGTCCCACACTCTGTGCATAAATAGCATTCACCTCCCTACCACAAAAAAAAAAACATCTGTGTTCGGAGTAAATGACGATGTCATTATGGATATAAGCAAACTTGGCGAGAATGAAAATAATTGAAACAACTGGTCTTACGACAAGGAAAAGTTGTCCTGGAAGCCACAAGTACGTTAACTCCACAACCGCCAGAATTAATAACAAGCTTTCACGATTTTCGGAGCAGTTACAAAAAGGCCTGACCGAAATCAATAAGGCGAAAGAGCGGTTTACCAAAGTGGGTCACAACCAGTTCAATATACGTTTCCTCGCACTTTACCAAGAAATAAAATTATATCGATGATGTTTTCCATAAATACAACAGCATCTTACAAACAATATACACCAAACAGGGTATTTGGGAATGTGTGAAATTGGCAGATCTAAAAACAGCTATCTGTAGCCTGCAGCCTCTCCTAACTGCGCATCTCGAAGATTTGCGCGCTACCACAACAAAGCTTGGAACTACCTACGAAGATGACCACTTAGTAATCACCAGTCAGCTCCCTATAATGGACGATCGCAAATACGACTTTTTGAAAGCTTCTGCAATTCCAATTCACAAATATAAAAACATTTTTTCCGTATTCGAAATTGAATCGTCTATACTTGGAGTCAATTACAGCGATGAGTTGTATTTTGAAACGACTGAAGCAGAAATATTTCAAGCTCAAACTATTCATAATAGCCAATACCCTCTTTTCGACTTCCACGCTTATAAACATAAAAATGAAGCCCAACTACATAATACGAGAAGTATACAACACATATGCCGATGTAACATGCCCAACCCAACCCTTTAAACTTGCTAGACTTGTTTGGAAAGAGTTGACTAGCCCCAATTCATGGTTATTCGCAACACCCAGTCCAACACCAGCACAGAGCGTATGTAACGGCATACGAACGAACATCTTACTAAATGGAACTGGGATTCTATAGATAACGCCAGATTGTACGGTATCTGCAGCTGAATATACCCTCACGCCGCGAATTTATAAGGAACTTGACTTCCCAGTTTACGTGACACCCATCATACCGACGCATAACTCGAGCGAAGATGCAACTGTCATCTTCCATCTTAATATCTCCACTATCATACAAACAACGAGCGAGTTTGTCAATGTAGCATACTCATGTATTTCATTAATATCGTTCGATTACCTTTCCTAAAAAGTAATTTGCTAAGATATTAAAAGTCTGAAAAGTCAACATCTTACTTTGCATTTTTCGTTCACTGAACTTTTACCTACATAAAAATTGATGTATAGCATTTATTGATTATGATTTGTAAATATTGTTGCCTTTTTGCATAGCTAGTGACTTTTTTGCAGTAAATTGTGACTTCTTAATTGTAAATACATCATTGTTTATATCGTCACCATCGCTAGTATTATAACTAACTAATTGTGATAACTGTTCCAACGTGGGAACAGTCTGAAGAAACATCTAAAATGGATCTTGACCCGGATGGAGGGGTGCGGTGAGGCACCGCTTACATCTGGATGCCCCACTTTCATTTGGGGGTTGTAAATATTGTCGCGTGTTATGGTTCACGGCCAATAATTTTAATGTTCCGGGAAAGTGAAAACGCAATGTCTTTTAAATTAAGTTAAAAGAGTTTATTTAATTACTTAAAAATACATAATCACTTATTTAACTATTTCACAATTTTAACTTTCACTATTAAAAGTCTAACTTCCACTTGTCCATAAATTTCTATCGCAATTGTCTTCTCAAATCACTTCACAATCAGCGAAAATCACTTTCCTATTACTCGATCAATATCGCTTTTCTATTCGCTCCACACTTTCGCAGTTTTTACTATCGCGGTTCTAATGAATGATCCCCCCCATTCATTCAGCTCGCCTTTATATAGGGTGTCTAATCATTCAACTCAGTTCTCGTACATTGGTGAATTAGCAGGAACATTTCAGCATGAATGAATGGAGCAGTGACTCACTTTCAGATGTTGTTCATGCTTGTTAGGTTCTCGTGGTTTCGAGTAAACTCGTTTTGTGGATGTTCTTAATTGTTGTGAAAACAATTGCGACAGTAGCTCGCAGAATTATTTGTACATGTAACAATATCAATTCTAACGACGAAATCCTCTCGCATCCCGCGCGCGTTAATCATGCTCGGTCAGTCGCTTTTTGTTAGTCCATCCCTTCGGTAGGTTACCTCGGCCTCGATACCGTCGAACCGAGACGTTTTATCCTTTAAATCAGTGATTTTCAATCTTTTTGTATACGCGACCCCTTTACAGGATGAAAAATTCTCACGACCCCCTTAAGACATATACTGACAAAACTTTATTAATTTAAATGAGTATGTTTACGATTTTCTCTATTTTGATACCTATCTACAAGTGGAAAGAAGTAGTCTACCCCTACGGGAAAGAGGCGTGATTTATATGTATGTATATATATGATGACCTCTGTGGCGCAGTGGGTGAAGGCCCGGCTGCGATGCAGAAGGCTACAGGTTCGATTCCCGCCGGGTGCAAGTATTTATGCTTAAGAAATAAATATTTGTGTCTGGCCTGGGTGTTTTCTATGTATCATATGTATGTATTTACAAAAAAAAATGTATAATATCGACACCTGCAAGGAATAACATCGTAACTCAGTTTTAGGCAATTTTAAGTTCCAATCATATTCGTGCTCGAATATGATTGGAACTTAAAATTGCCTGCGACACCTGCAAGGAATAACACCTTGCGGGTGTCGATATGTAGTATATCCGTTGTCTGGTACCCATACTACAAGTCTAGTGCTTGGTTTGGGGCTAGATTGCGCTGTGTAGAACGTTGTTTAATATTTATTTATTTATTTATATATGACTAGCTGCGCCCCGCGGTTTCACCCGCATGAGTCCCGATTCCGCGGGAATATCGGAATAAAAAGTAGCCTACGTGTTATTCCAGGCCTTCAGCTATCTACATACCAAATTTCATGGTAATCGGTCTAGCGGTTTTTAGGTGATTGAGTAACAAACACACATACGTGTATACAAACTTTCAGCTTTATAATATTAGTAGGATACCTATCTATTAATTATTTATTTGTATGCAAGGGAGCCGCGAAAGCTTTGAAAGTAAGTAGCTACGAGCAAACTTGGTAGGCTGAGTGCGGATCTGACTTGAACGCGGGCGAAATTTTGCGACGTTGCCACACCGCATCGTTGCGCCAGCGCGAGCGAGAGGCACGTATCGCGCCACCCGCATACTAGCACAGAATGTTATTTTGTTTCAACTCTTTCTCACTTCGCGGCAGGTCAGCGTTGAGTTTGGACGTTAAACATTACCGTGTTATTGTTTTGTTTTTTCACTTGCTTGGCCCAATTATAAAATGGATAAGTTTCTCAAAAGATCGCAGCCTTCAACATCTGGTACAAATGTTAGTGGTGGAGGTGAATCAAAACCGAAAAAAATAGACATTATGACGAGAATTACTTAAAATACGGGTTTACAGTCATAAATAATAAACCTCAATGTATAATTTGTGGCGATGTTTTATCTCGTGAGAGTATGAAACCGTCAAAACTTCTGCGGCATCTTACGACCAAGCATCAAAAAGAAGCTGATAAGCCGTTGGAATTCTTTGAACGAAAATTGAAAGCTGTTAGTCAGCAGCAAAATACTATGGTCAAGGTAATAAAATAGTGTTGTCCTAGTCTTGTACAAAACAGTAGAGTTGTTAAAAACGATAACAATTAAAAATATTAAAATTTTATTCCTCGAAGCGCATCTATGTTTAAATTTTGAATAGAGATGGATACCAATTGAAACTATCGATATCAAGTAATTCCCATTATTTTTTTACCCGGCTGCAGCAAAGCCCAAAAAGGGGTTATGAATTTAATTAAATGTATTATTTATTTATTTAAAAAACCAAAAAGAATAGCTTGGTTGCGTCTCAAAATGGATGCGCTTCGAGGAATACCCCATTTTTCCAATATCTTTATTTTTTTAGTGTTTGCATACTGCTGAAATTAATTGCAACTCAATGTTAGTGTGCAAGGCTTGTGCGCTTTTTATTTGTTAGTCATGTATTTTTAGGTCTTTGTAAAAAATTTTTTTACAAAGACCTACTAGTTTCGCGATCTGTCCGTCTGTCCGTCCGTCCGTCTGTCCGTGCGTCACAGCTGATTTCCTCAGAAACTATAGAAGCTAGAATGCTCAAACTTTGTGAAAAGGTCAGAAGTGGTGGTCTCTCAAAAGTTAAGGTCTTAACAAAAATTTAAAAAACTTTTAAGGGGGGTCCTCCCTAATAACGAATTGGCCCTTAAAAATTTTTTTTAATCAAAGGTAGTCGAGTAGGGTACCAAATGAAAGGTCTTGATTAGATTTTTTAGAACCTGAAATAAAAAAATCATTTAATGAATTAGGGGGTCCAGGGGAAGGCAAAATGTACCAAAAATTTGTGTCCCCCCCTTCGCGATTGGACACCTTTAAGCCGAAAAATCTGAAAATTATCACGAATGTGGACCTTTATGGGTACAAGGACAACAAATACCTTAGAAATCGAAATTCACTCAACTTTGTTAAAAATAGTATGATTTGTAGATTTTACATTTTTGCCCATAAAATCAAAACGGTACCTTTAAACTTATTGAAATTTTGCATTTATATAGACTAATATAAGATATATATGTTCACAAAATTTAATTTAGATCGAATCATAATCAAGTGAGTTATAGCCATTTCAATTGTATGGAATTACAACAACAATAACACGTGTTTATGGTTGATATAGGGTTTTCCAATAAGAGGTGTCATTTTGATATTTTAAAATAAATGCTATTTTTGATATGAATGGTTGAATGTTTATTTTATTATAAAGAAGAATATATGCCGTTAATAGCAAAAGATAACATCAGGCAAATAATCACCACGACACGCTTACAGGATCATATCCTTTTCATGAAATTTTCCATAACCAAATCGCAAAGCGGCTGCCCTATGTCCTCGATAACCTCACGAATTTCATCTTTGAGGTCTTGAATTGGCGCCGGGCTATTGCCGTAGACCTTCTTTTTCACGTGGCTGCAAAGGAAGAAGTCGCAAGGTGTCAAATCACAAGATCTATTCAAAATAACACCTCTTATTGGAAAGCCCTGTATATATTTAAAATTGAAATGGTCACTTTTATTTCCTTTCAATTTTCATGAAAATTTAAGGAATACTGTTTAACTTGAACATGTTTAATCGACCGGGCATTCAGAAAGATCATTAAAGCTAAATCAAAATAGCGGCTACACTGTGCTTATGAAAGAAACTGTGCATCTTTTGCATAAATTTGAACGATTACATATCCAAGTATTGGACGAATAATTCAAATCATCGATTCACGCCATTAGAAAACTTGTTTCTAAACCATAGGATGTTTAAAAAGACCTTCTGGTAGGAGCACTCTCCTGCTTACTCAACTTGTTTTATATATTATATTGTTTTATTTGTTTTAGGTATCCAGCGTAAACGACTCAGCATTATTAGCCAGCTACAAAGTCGCATATCGAGTTGCTAAAGCAGGGAAGCTGCACACAATTGCAGAAAATCTTATTTAGCCAGCTGCTCTGGATATGGTCGCAATTATGGTCAGCAAGCAGGAGGCAAACAAGTTAAAAAGCATTCCGCTTTCTGATAATACTATTTCACGCAGAATAAACGATATGGCCGATGATATTCGAGATCAAATAATCGAAAATTTAAAGAAGAGTCCACGTTTTGCTTTGCAGTTCGACGAATCTGCAGATGTATCCGATTGTGCTCAGTTTGTAGTATTTGTGCGCTTTGAAGCAGATGACAAAATCACAGAAGAAATATTGTTTTGCAAAGCACTTCCAGCAAATACTTCTGGCCAGTGTTTGTACGATATGTTTTTAGAGAGCACTTGTAACTACGACATTGATTGGAAAAAATGTATCGCTATTTGCAGCGATGGAGCAAAAGCCATGACTGGTATAAAAAAGCGGACTCGTTGCGAGATTAAAATCAATAATGCCAAACGCATCATGGACACATTGTTTTCTTCATCGTCAAGCTCTAGCAGCTAAAGTTTTACCGTCTGATTTAAATGACGTGCTTACGGAGGTAATAAAAATTGTGAATTCTATCAAAGGTAAAGCCTTACAAATCCGGCTGTTCAGAAGTATTTGTGAAGACATGGGTTCGCTTCATCACAATCTCCATTATCACACAGAGGTCAGGTGGCTTTCCAAAGGAAAGGTATTGACAAGAGTTCTAGAACTAAAAGCTGAACTGTTAATGTTCTTACAAGATTCTAAATCTGAATATGCTAATCATTTATCTGACCCTGTTTGGTACTTGAAGTTAGCATTTCTGGCAGATCTTTTTAGCCATCTCAACAACTTAAACAAAAGCCTTCAAGGGAGAGAAGAAAATATCTTAACAGCTAAAGATAAAGTGAAAGCATTTCATATAAAACTTCGTATGTAGTCATCTTCTCTGCAAAACAATATATTTGAGTCTTTTCCGTGTGTTCAGAAGACTGTTGATGATAATGCAACAACCCAATCACTTGTAGTTAAAGTTCACATTCCTTCTATGATACAGAGCTTACATAATTTGCAAGAGAAATTATTAACATACTTTACAGACTTGCACTCTGAAGCTGACAATGGGCGTACGTGGATTTTGGTCCCTTTCTTGGATAAGTCAATAGAATTGGCAGATCTCGCTATAAATCTGAAGGAAAAACTTGTAGATTTAGGTTCTGACGGCGTGCTGAAAATGGAATATCATTCGCAAAGTATTGACGTGTTTTGGATGAAAAGAAAACAAGAATATCCAGAGCTGGCAAGGGAAGCTTTAAAATCATTAGTGCCATTTGCCACCTCATACTTGTGCGAATTAACATTCTCCTCAATGGTGGACATTAAAACTAAAAAGAGAAACAGACTACTACTAGAAAATGATTCAATCATAAACGTTTCTAAAAAAGCACCACGCTTTGAGATTTTTTTGAGAAATAAACAAGCACATCCTTCTCACTGATATTGTATTTTTATTGTAGTGTAGAACCTTGTCATTTCTCTTTTGCCGTCGATCACCCGAATAAGGCTTCGCGACCCCCTTAGCAAGGCTTCGCGACCCATCTAGGGGTCGCGACCCACAGATTGAAAAACACTGCTTTAAATCATGAATGCGTAATTTTTTTTTTTTGTAGTGGACCCTTGTGCCTGGGAAAACAACCCACCCCTCGATACCGCAATGGTAGCCTGCCAGCGCATTCACGCGTCCTCAGACAAGGCCAATTCCGGCAAGCACGAATATCTTCGCCCGCCGAGACCATCGCTACAGTCCCGAGCGGACAATGGACATCATTTGCAATCACTACACCATTTAGTTAGAAATTTTTGAGCAATGCAAAAATGACAAGTCTGGTTTAAAAATTTATTTTCTCTATTCAAAATGTGCTTTCAATTACATCCACGTCAGTGAAGACACTCCCAACTTGACTTTGCCCTTACCAGAAATCCTTCAACAAAACAAAACAACATCCACACCTCCTTCAAAGTCACGTGAAATGCCCTCAATAGCAATCCAATCAATTTGTTGCATACATCACATTTCTCTTTTGCATTACACAATCATCAATTAAAATTAGAACAGACGTTACATGCATATTTCGATAAAAGATTCAGACGAAACAAAACATTTTTCTGTCCGTTTCCAATCGTCGTAAATTGAAAACTATTTATCGGCTGACTACCAATTTCAAGTCAACTCTCTTACTTCTGGGAATTTTTCTTTTATTCTTCTTCTATCGATGCATAGCGACTGTGTATCTAATTTTACATTTGACGTCAGAGTAGAGAGAAAATTGCATTGATGCACTTTATTAAAGTGCATTGCAATTTAAAAGATCGTCACATACGTAAATAGGAGTGTATAAAACGTGTACAATTTGCCCTGGTAAATTTGTTACCAAACGCTGCACCATGTGATTTACATAGGGGGCTTGGTCACTGGCAAATAAAACGTGATAAGTAGAAAGGAAACTTTCTTAACTTTGACCATAAGAAAGAATTTGATTTGGCAACGTTACTTTTACTTTGACGCAATGATTGTTTATTTCAGTTTGCTTACTACGCTTGTTGTTCTTTCGATTAGAATTCTTCTAAATTGACCTTTTAATTTGGTGATGCACTAAAATTTTTTGAATTGCACAAAACAATTGACTTGCATATGTTAAAAGATACTCGAAAATCTTGTAGCTACCCGAAAAAGATACAATTTTCTCACGGTTGTTAAAACATTAGCCTTGAACTTCCTGACACAATTTTTCAATTAACACATAAACGCCATTGTGCCAAGGATGATTGACGCCAAACGTATTTACGCATAGTTAAACGTTTTAAGTGTTAAACGCATATAAAACAGTAAAATCAATTTACATAAAGTAACCTTCTATCTTTAACTGTTACGGCTGCTGTCCAAGAGTGATGTGTGTGAATTCCATGTGGAATGCATTCAATTATAAGGAGATACTAATTTGGATGGTGACAGGCCGGTTTGTCCACTTGCCAGTCAAAAATAGAAGAAAATATAAAAAAATTTTAGAAGACGAAGAAACTTTACCTCTCAAGAAATTCTTGTAAGATGAGTAATATCCCGGAAAGTGAACAGTAACATAGTTATAAGGTGTGGTCCGTTGAATACTGCCCACGTATTGCGAATTTTTTGAAAAGTTTTTCGAATGTTTTTTTTGAGTTATTAACCCTTTTACATTTAAATTGGAAAGAGATTTTTAATTGAAGGTAGATTTTTACTGGAAATGTTTTACTTCCTCGTTAATATTGGGAAATTCCCTTTTAAATTGCGAAGGAAAGGCAAGTATCGTATATATCTTCCTTATAGTTCTGTCTCAGTCAACCGAAAATTCCATGGTATACCAATCTGCATCTCAAATTTTTCATTTTTCCCTCCGATTTTCTCTGAAATGTCTTCGCAACCTTCTCACGATCAAACCAAGTGGCCAAGATCGCGCAAATAGCAGGCAATTGAAAAAGCAGGAAGACAAATTATTTGGATCGTTAAGTGACACCAGCCTGTCTATCGTGTATCTGTCGATGATCAAGTCGGCGCGGCAACTTGGTTGATGCATTCCCCCAGCGCTAGCGAGCAAACCAGCTAACAAACTAGCCACCAAGTCAACCTACTCACTAGCCATCATCTGCGCCGAACAAATCGACTATCACGGCCCCAACAGCCCCACAAACCACGCTAAGCTGGCTTGGCTTCTTCGACATGTCTATCGATCAAACGAGATTCATGCATGCATTAAAGATAGATAGATACGCGCCGTACTAAAGATACAACAACAACAACAACTACAACAAGTTAAAAAGATAGATTGTCGTCGATTCATGCGTAAATTTAAACTCGAAACCCAAATACCAAACAAGCGTCAGTGGCTCTACAGCATAACGCCAGCGTTAAAATAAATTCTCATCTTAGCCTACGTACGTTTTGGTTAGTGTCGTTAGAAGTATGTACGCTGGTGCTTGCCTCCTTAAGAAAATTTATTTTCATCTTAGAACTGGTTGACCTCAAGGTTGACCGTCTTTTAAGCATTAGAGACGCTGTTAGGCTGAGGCAATCTGCGCCTTGAGAGCGTTTGAACGTTTTGGGTTTCATTTAGATTTATTTTGATTCGATTTAATTTAATTCCATGTGGTAATGCGTTGGTTTTTTTTTAACACGAGTATAGATTAGTATGTGGAAGGTGTTACCATGAGATAAAAAATCAAGGATAGTTATTTGAATTTTATGAAGGGCCTTTCACAGATTCAAAGCACTGATTAATCGAAAGACCTTACAAGCACACTCCAAATCAAACTCAAAAAACCCTTCAATCCTGGCTTGTTTATTGTCAACCCTTTTCATTGATGTAACCAACCCAATCTCATCTGGTCACACTCCTCATTACAGCACTCTATCAAATTTAGATCGATATCTCATCTAAATAGGCATCTACTTTGATTAGTCAGGCTTAAGAAATTAGAGAGAATCAATAAGAAAAAAAAAACTTTTCTCATTCCAATTGAATATGCAAGTCAGAATGATCAGAAAAAAACTGAAAACTTGTCGTTTAAATTGAACCTTTTCAGAAATAATTAAAATGCCAGATCAACCGACTGATTTGATGAGGGAGCCTCTTCATCAAATTGTTAATGTTCAGCCGCGATAAAGACTAGCGCCTTATTACCTGTTCCACGTCGGATTTAAGAGACTTCGTGGAACCAAGAAAATTATACAGTTTGGTAGGGCTGTGGGGAAAGGTTTAGGTGGTGAAAAATTTTACACATTCACTGGAGGTATTTGAAAATAGTTTTTGAGGGCATCAAGATTCTGGTATCGTTTTGGAAGGTTTACTCGAAAGGTCACACCCCTGTATGGTTGAAAAACAAAATCCCAAACCTAGATAGGTTTTGCAACATTTTAGGATATTAAACTAAAGTGTAGTTGCTTTAGCTAGGACATCAAAATGTCTTGAATCTAAGCTGCTTGTAGTGGGTGTTTTCTTGGAGTTATCGCTATAGAGAACTCATACTCCATTCTTGTCTGCGGGTGCTATTCTCCCAACCTACTACTTGGGCTGAGAAGTTCCGGGATTATAAATGAAAACAAGCGTTTTTTGGGCAGAGTGTTACAGGTAAACTTTAACTCTCCTCTGATATCAGTAGGAGTCATCCCCAAATACGAGTATTCTCTGAAGCGAGTATTCATCAGAAAGATTATAAAGCAAGACGACATTTTCGAGCCGGCCTATGCTGAAGTATTGCATCATAAGTCAATTAACGATAATTTTTACGATACAATTTTCTCATGTGAAGCAACAGCTTAAATGATATTAAGCTGGTGCCGCCATGCATCTCAATTCAACATTCGCGCAGCAGATAGCACAACCTAATCATCTCCCGACTAGCGCTGGCCTGGCTCTGAGCACTGTCCCTATAACGGATCGTGCCAACCTCGTATAAATCAAAAATAATAACGACGACGCAACCAGCGGTTGCAGCCACGACGTTAACAGTACATCGAGAGCGGTACTAACGATGACAAAAACGACGAAAAATACAATGTCAATGAAGACGGACGAAAAACGGAGATTAGCAGACAGTCTGGTCCAGACTGAGATTCCTACGACGTTCGGGCGAAGCAAACAAATTATGCGAACGCCAGAGCGTCCTATAAAGGAAAAGCGAGAAACTCTGCAGCACACTTCAGGTGTTCGAGCGGTGGAAGAAAAAATAAAAAACATCGAGAATGCGGTGGTCACTGCCGCATTCGCTAACGAAGTGACCGACATAATAAAGAATCACCCTGAAGCCAACGAGGGGATTACGGTAGGCAAAGAAAAGAGCAACCAGACAAATAAAACGACGTTGTCTGCATCGCCAACGTCGAAAATGTGGCGGAAGTACTGTTTTCGGAAACAGAAAGTGAGAACCTCTTCCAAGGATGGTCGCAAGGTACAATTGCCGCCCAGCGACACGAAGAAGAAAGGCTATTCCGAAAAACGGGAGATTTTCTGAAAAGAATACAATCTGCATCCGACTCCCCACAAATCAGCAAAGCAGTAAAGATTGGGCTCCTTGAACTAGAGGAGCTCCTAGACCGCATAGGGTATTATCGACGGATTCGTTAAAGGCCGAAGACGAGCAGAAGACTTAAGAAGCGCCGGGGGCGAAATCTAAAGGCCACATACAGATATCTCCACCAGTAAAAATCAATAAAAGAATGGCGTCTAGCCCAATCGAAGGAGATCGGGATAAAAGAAGGAAGGAAGAGCCACTTGATGGGCGTGAAGCACCAGATCACGGGTTTCAGACAGTGTTTACAAAAGCAGCGAAGAAAGCCGCTAAGAAACTCCTTCAAAAAATGGCAGAAATTAAAGTTCGAACAGATGCCCAACAAGAAAAAGGACCTGCTGCAAAACAGGAGAAAAAGAAGCCCCGATGAAGACCCCGGCAGCAGGCACTACTCGTCAAGCCCCAAGATGGTCGATCCTACGCGGAGGTGCTGCGGGACATCAGGGGGAAAGTAAGGCCCGAAGAAACCAACACTGCTATTAAACCAGTACGACCAACGCGGTCGGGCCACACACTGGTCAAATTTGGAGCAGAGGCCGAAAATCGGGAAGCATTCTGCGACGCTGTACAGAAATTCCTCGGCAAAAGCGCAGCTATAGCCTCGCTCGAGCCGATGGCAACGATCGAAATAAAAGACATTGACTGCGTCATGGATCTGGCCGAGGTGAAAGAGGCCATCAAAAAAGAGTTCCCTACCGTGGGCGGAATCAAGGCGAGGCTGACACTAGAAAACCATAGGAGGCAACGCATGGCCATCATTGACTTGACCAAGAAGGACGCCGAAAAATTTCTGAATAAGGGCAAAGTACGAATAGGATGGGTTGTCTGTGGGATACGGCGAAGAGCAATGCCTCTTCAATGTTTCAAATGCCTTGGCTATGGTCACACCGCACAAGTATGCAAAGGACCCGATAGGAGTTCTCTATGTTACAAATGCGGTGAAATGGGACATAAAAGAAAAGCGTGTACGAAGGAGGCACACTGTATTCTTTGCAAGGATGCGATTTCGGACACACCTTGGGATCAGGGAAATGCCGGGTTTTTCAGGAAGCCCTAGTCAAGGCAAAATCAGAACTTCGATGACTTGTTGCTGCTGAGTGAGCAACATCATGCTAAAAGTTCAGCATCATGGTATCCTGATGAACTGGTACTGCCGCCATCTGGGTTCGAAATAGCGATTTCCAGGTGGAGAGCTGGGGACGTGGGGATGGTTTTGTGTGGGTTTGGCGCTCAGGGACCACCTTCTTTAGTATGTATCTAATGCCGAACGAATCGATATCATCTTTCCAAGCTAAGCTTAATGCTTTGAAGGGCGCCGTTTCGAACGCAGACGGCAAAGTACTCGCTGGGGGAGACTTCAACCCGAAAGCAATCGAATGGGGTATGCCTCAAACAGATCCGCGGGGAAAATAAGCCCTAGAAATGGTGGCCAGGACGGCGCTCGTCGTACTAAACACCTTACGCCGTATTGGCTGTGAAGCAACCATACCGGATGTGACATTCGCCTTGGAGTCCTTAGTACGGAGGATACACAACTAGAGAGTAATAGAGGACTACTCAGCCAATGACCATCAGTGCACTCTGCTTTAGATAAGCGATGTTGTCTCCCAACGTCCGTGCTCTCGGCTTTCTACAATTGGATGGAACCTCGGGAGGATGGACGTCGAGAAGTCCGTCGAGGTTCTCACAGCAGGTGTACCGCAGCAGGGGGCTTCAGAGGGGTCGGAAGAACTGGCAGCTCAAGACGTGGTGAACATCATCACTACTGCTTGCAAAGCAGCACGGTAAGCCCCCAACGTACTGCTGGTCAACTGAAATCGCTGAAAAACGAAGGAAGTGTCACAAGCTTCGGCGTTAGGCCCAACAGGCACGGAGCCATGACGAGGCAAGCAACCGCGCAGCAGCATATAAGTTGGCCAGGAAATGCCTTCGCAAATTGATCAACAATAGCAAGGCTCGCTGCTGGCAAGATCTAGTGGACAATGGGGCCTTGGCTACAGGTTAGTTATGCGGAAGCTCAGTGCCCTTCGGAAGCCTTGTATACATGACGCGAAAAAAATGCATAAGAGAGTGCGGCCACTCTTCCCCGCCCATCCCGTCCGTGTTGACGCTTTCCATGGTGAAATAGCAGCCGAGTGTCCATTCTTCACACAGCCTGAACTGGAAGAGGCAGTCTTTTCGTTGAAAGCGAGGAAGGCTCCAGGTCCGGGTGGTGTTCCAGCTGAGGTGCTGCGGCTTGTATATCACCATTGTCCTGAATTGCTGCTCAGCACATTCAACGCTTGCCTTCGGGACGGGGTTTTCCCGGTATGATGGAAGGTGGCGAGGCTCGTGCTGATCCGCAAGGCGAAGGGAAATCACGAATCGCCGTCTGTATACCGCCCGGTATGCATGCTAGACACGGCTGGGAAAGTGCTAGAGAAACTCATCAAGGGAAGGCTCACTGACGAGATTCGTGCTGCTAGAGATCTATCTCCTCGGCAGTACGGCTTTAGAGCAGCGCGATCCAAAAGGCAGAGGCACATAGTCGCACCAAGCGACGGATCGTCCTGTTGGTGACACTCGACGTCAGGAACGCCTTCAACTCCGCTAGATGAGTGGATATTCTGGATACGTTTAAAAAGCCTTTTCAAGTTCCAGAATATCTAATGCGGCGTTTGAGGGACTACCTGAAGGGCCGGAGCCTGCTCTGCGACACGACACAGGGCCAACGAAGGAAGGAAATTACATCGGGTGTTGCCCAAGGATCTATCCTTGATCCGGACCTGTGGAACGTGTCTTACGACAGGCTACTGAGACTTGAGATGCCAGATGAATCGCGCTTGATCGGCTATGCGGATAATGTTACGGGTCTAGTCGCTGGACGCACTGTTGATCAAGCGCAACTTAGGCCAGGTATGCTAATGCGCCAAGTGAGAGACTGGATGGCTGCTCATGGGTTCAGTTTAGCCCTGGAGAAAACCAAAGTGGTCATCTTGACAAAAAAGAGAATCCCTAGGGTAATGATGATCCAATACTGACGTAGACATACTAGTCGAATCGAGGCCAGCGGTAAAGTACCTGGGGCTACTGATCGCCTCGAAAATGAGTTTCTCTGAGTAAATCAGGGCAACGGCTGAGAAGGCTACTTCGGCAGTATCGGCTCTGAGTCGACTTATGGGAAACGTAGAGTTTAATCGAAGGCATGGTGAGACTGACTTCTATCTGCCCCAGCTTTTGAGCGGGCATGGGTGTTTTCAGTCTTACCTGCACAAGATTGGTAAGCCACGGTCCCCCGATTGTCGGTTTTGCCCAGGAGAGGAAAACAATGCATGCCATACATTTTTTGCGTACAACAAATAGAACAGACTGCGAGATGAGAGGGCTCACTCGAATAGTATAGTCGTGGTGATGCTTGAATCGGTTGACAAATGGAACCATGTTGTAAATTACGTTAGCGCAGTCCTAAAATATAAAAGGGACTCAGAACAGCCAGGGATGTTGTGGCTGGAGGATCTCTTGTCTGGCAGTTTTTCTTTCCTCTCTCCCCTTCTAAAAAAAGGGCGGTGTTTAGTGGGTAGTCCAGTTGCCTGCGAGCATGGGAGTCCCAAACTCAGTGCGTAAATGACATTCACCTCCCAACCGCAAGAAAAAACCGTTGCAACCGAAGTTTAGGAAGTTTGGCAGTTTTGTAAAGGCTGTAAGCATCTAGGAAACAATTTAAAAAATTTTATGGTCAGGTCACTAATTTCAAAATGGTGACTAGTTAAATTTCGAAATTTCAAGGGCTGCTAAAAGCCACAATTTTGATTCGATTTATATGAAACGCGAAGGTAGATAGTGATCATATATAATAATCTCGTTATTTTGATTATCATCGATGCACAGGTTTCAAAGTGACCGCGGTTCATGCGTGCCTTTCTCCCCATTTGCGTGGCCCTCTAGCGGCCATGTTTCTCAAATTACCCGATTATTTTTAGCTGGCATTTCCAACAAAAATCGAATACTTTCTCTGATTTTAACGAGATTTGGTCGAGTGCTGGATGAGACTGAGGCAGATATCCTCCAAAATAATCTATAAATCCAGCGCTTCAATTCAAAATGGTGGCCCCCTAAAGCTCAGAAAATAAGTTAAGTTCGATATTTTAGTAGAAGCCGGAGTGTTGAATATAATTTCATAAAAAGGTTTAAAGTGGCTTACATTAGAAGTATTTATACAATAAAACACTTTCCTTAAACCGTATAAGATCAAATCATTATTTGCTTAATAAAATAGTGCCACGAAAAGATTAGCTTTCCGGCTGGTAGTGCCAACGGGTGTAATAATCGAGCTGTCATCCATTACAGCGGAGTTAAAGTCCTGTCGTTCGGGTTTTATTTTCACACTCTAACTTAAAAAGTGCTGTTTACGACCACATCTAGAGTAAATTACGTAGAATAAACACAGTTGCAGTGTTTCTACATCGTATACCAAAGTACACCCCAACTAATTTGATAATTCAACGAAGTTTTGTATATAATGAATCCTTAAATGCACTCTAACAGCCAGTCGGCATTGTTTCTTCGAGACAAAGCCGCATGGGGCGGTGCCATTGCTGCATATAGTGAACCTGATCCATTAGAATTATGGTATAATTATATATTTTAACATGCGCATTGATCCTGAAAGTATATTCCGCGAAGCATTGGAAAAATGCTTGACTATATTTGAACATAATGAAGCTTACAAACAGGATTTTCGAATGGCTAAATTATGGATTTAATATCTCGATACACAAGCAAATCCTCTTAATCTTTATCAAATATTATATCAGCAAGGAGTGGAAACTCGACGCTCGTATTTTATATATGTTGGGCTCATTATTATGACTCAGTAAATGCTTTTAAACAAGCGGAATATGTGTACAATCTAGGTTTTCAAGCTAAAGCCGAGTCCTACGATGAACTCCAAGAAGCACATACAAATTTCGTATTTCACCGTTGCATCGAATGTTATTGTATATACAGACAATTCTTCGAAGAAACGTTCTGTGAATCATTTGATTGAGCAACGTCCACAAATTACAAATCTAAATCCGTCTAAAAAAGCCAGAAATGAACCTGCTGAAGCTGTAACGGGTACAACATCTTGGCGGAAACTTGTGTCGAGCATGATAGCTCTCAACAATCGCATCCAGTTCAACAACAGCCATAACCTCAGGTGCAAATTCAGGTTCAACAAAATCGTATAATATTGCAACATGTTCAACAGCCTCAATATGTACACGTACAAAAAGTACAATAAAACCAAAGTCGCACACAGCAAGTAGCACCACAAGTTTATATACATGTACAACAAACTCAACAAGCCTACATGCAAAATAGCACTGTAACTCGAGTTTATCAAGAAGTTCAGGAAAATTTCCAACTTAAACAAGAAACTGTACAAACTTATCCTCATGGCCAGTCAACCCATAATCAAAGTTATGCGCCAGCACCATAAGCGCAAGCCATCCAAAACATAACTAACCCATAAATCACCCAGTCCGCACCGCAATCACACCTAAGCCAGGCAAGAAACCATATTCACATCTGCCCAAACATACAACAGCCAGCACAGCAGATGCGGATGCAACAGAACACAGTGCAGCCTCCACCCCAACAGCAAATACAACAGCGAGTTGAACCTCAAATCAAACACCATCAAATGCAAACTCAAGTTTGCAGCAGAATGGGTGAAAGGCCCGTCACCTGCCGTTGCAAGGGTCCCGCACGCCGACGACCAGCAACAACGGGGAGTCCGTTATGATGCTTGACGGCGCACACGTCGCGAAGCCCAAGCTGCTTTCGATTTTCTGCGACGAGCGAAGAACCGCGCCGGGGGATTTCGCGTTTTGAATTGGAGGAAGAAGACGAGACCCCGGAGCTCTCGTGCGTACAGTGAGCGCGATTATGATTTCCAGCGTTTTTTTGTTAGAAAGTGGAGATTGAGAAAAACTTAAAGCGAAGATCACTGTTCCAGGCTAGGTTCTCAGGTTGACAGGGGAGGTGTTTAGTGGATAGTCCGGTCGCCTTGTTGCGAACATGGGAGTCGCACACTATGTGCGTAAATGGGCATTCGCCTCCCTACCACAAAAAAAAAGTCAAGATCGAATCGTGACAACGTGATTGCTTCGCAGTTATCCCATTCGATTGAGCGTAGGAAGCTTCGCATCTAGTGAACTGGTGCCATGTGGTGGTAATTTTGTCGGTCGGTTTAGCAAGGAATTCGTTGCCTTGCCAGTTTTCAGAAAAAGAGCTGAGCTGCGAAAAGCCTTAAGGAAAGATTGATTTTCGTGTGATTGCGATCAACACTAATGGAGTTGTTCGTATATGCAACCGAAAAGATTTATTTGTGGAATTCGAAAGGCCGGGGCTTGCAAAGTGTCGTGTGCGTTTCGACGATGAAAAAAGAAGTTTTGCATTGCGTTTTTTCCAGAACGGGGATTTTAGTTTTTGTTTAGCAATCGAGGAAACTGTTGTGACGTCTCTCACGTGGACTGCAATTTGCATTAACCTCACTTGGCAAACAATTTTTGAAGAGGATTGAAAGACGATTTTTCGTACCCAAGAAAAAGCCTTAAAATATAATTTATTTAGATTACAGTTAGTTTTATACATAATAATTTTTTTACCTCAATGGGCTTTCAATGAATTATTATTTTACTCTATTCTCTTTGACGGCTTGAGGAAGAAAGAAAGAACATCGAAAGATCTCCACTGCATCTTACTTGTCAACTGGTATAAAAAAGTTCAATGTGTTGTATGTTGCATTGAAAGTGTTCAATGTATTGAAATAATTTACGTTTTCAAATTCAAAATTTTATGGTAATTTTAATGATAAATTTTATCTATATTCAATCGAGTTGCATTGCGCAACACACTGGGCCGGCGAGGAAACTTCGTTTTCCGGATGGTGTCATCGGATGTAACGGACGTTGCGTTCGATGACACCATCAGTTGTACTTATTTCGACATTTCTGATGATTCCACGTCGTCCAGGCATACGCTTTTTGATCCAACCCATTTCCCATTTCACCGGAGGCAGATTCTTCTCGTGAATCAACACTAACTCACCAATTTTAAGTGTAGTTTGTTCTCGAAAGCCAATTGGTCTTTTCTGGAGGTGATGCAAGTAGTCTTGATACCATTGATGCCAAAATTTTTGCTTGATTTGCTCAGCAAGCTTCCACTTGTCGAGACGACTAGCTTTGAAATTGATTAGTTTTTCAGTGGTTCTTGAGAATGCTTCTCTTCCAGTGAGAAAATGAGATGGTGTGAGCGCACGAAAGTCGTTGGGATCATCGGACATTGGTATTAATGGTCGAGAATTCAGAACAGCTTCGATTTTACAAAGCATTGTATAAAATTTTTCCAATTTCAGAGTTGTATCACTGAGGATACGCTTGAGATGATGTTTCATACTCTTGACTCCAGACTCGTAAATTCCTCCTGCGTGGGGTGCTAGTGGCTGTGTGAATTTCCACTCAACGGATCTGCCATGAAGGAAACTTTTGATTTGATCGTTTGACTGCTCATGAATTTTCTTGAATTCATTGTTGGTGCCATGAAAACACGTACCATTGTCGCTGTAAATTACACTTGCGTGATTTCTTCGAGAGGTGAAGGGATCAAAAGCGGCGATGAAAGCTTCGGTTGACAAACTAGAGACCAACTCAAGGTGGATCGCGCCCGTCGACATGCATTTAAAAACTGCAATGTAACATTTTTCCAGCGACGAACTTCTCAAATTTCCACTCTTGATCCAGAAGAATCCAGTATAATCGACTGCGGTAGCTGTGAATGGTGGGTGCATAACGACTCTGTCAATTGGGAGATCACCCATAAGCTGTTTTGCTGTTTCAGCTTTTGCTCTGAAACACTTAATGCAGTTGATGGTGACTTTTCTGATGACTCGTCTAGCGTCGATCGGCCAATATTTCTGTCGAATGATTGAGAGAAGCGTTGACTGCGGTGGATGAAGATTTTCATTGTGAAAGTGGTGAACAAGAACTTCAGTGAAATGACAATGAGGCAGAATTATTTGATGTTTTTGCTCATATGTAAATTCGGGATTGGCTTCGAGGCGACCTTGAACTCTCAACATGAAATTGTCATCCATGAAAGGTGTCAAAGCTTTGAGTTGAGAACTGCGAGGGATTTCTTCAAGAAAATTTTCCAAGATTTCTCCCTTTTCCTTTGCTTTCTTGATTTTCTCTTTCCACTTGAACAAAATCTTGTATTCTTTCGAAAAGAATGATTCTTGCAGAATCCTTATGATGGTGAATTTGGCTTGTGTTTCCTTATCGATTGACAAGTAACCAATGATTTTCGAAACACGTTTTCGAGCGTTATGAATGAAACGCATGATGAATGCAAAAACATTTATCAATTTTTTCAATTCATTTCTTGATTCGATTTTTGAGACGAGGGACGGTACTTGTGACACAGTCAATGTTTTCTAGCGCTCAGCCAGAATTTCAGGAGCACCATTGTCGATTTCAACGAACGAGTGCGGCCATTCCGATTCATTCAACTGACGAAAATGTGGTCCATGCCACCATAACTTATTTTCACTCATTTCAGCAGGCAAGAGACCGTGGGAAATGATATCGGCAGGGTTGACTTCACCAGCAATGTGCTTCCAAATGAAACCTTGAGTGAGTTCTTGGATGATCGTGACACGATTGCCTACATAGGTTGACAAAGCTGAGCTGTTTTGCATGATCCAGTAAATAACAATTGTTGAGTCGCTCCATAACGTGACTGATTCAATTTTTGAACGAAGAATTCCTAGAATTCGATGTACAAGCTCTGACAGCAACAAAGCCGCACATAACTCTAGTCGAGCAACAGATTTCTTGTTTTTCGGTGCAACTCGAGATTTTGCGCACAAAAGTGAGACTTGGACTTCACTTTTGTCGTTCATTGAGCGAAGATAAATACAACAACCATACCCATCTTCTGAAGCATCGCTGAATCCGTGCAAATCGATTTTCACAGGCTTTTGAATAATGCAATGTCGTGGAACTTGGAGACTTTTCAACGCGGGAAACGTCGAAGCGAATTCATTCCAAGCTTCTTGAATTTTGGCTGGAATTCGTTCATGCCAATCTGCACCAGCAAGTTTCTTCATGAAAAGCTTGGCGGTAAGCACAATGGGTCCAATGAGTCCAAGCGGATCGTAGATTCCAAAGATTCATCCGATAAGTTGAGCTTTTGTTAGGGGTCCCTCTTTCATCGGTTGAAAATCGAAGACAAATACATCGTGTTTCACGATGTAACCCAGGCCCAACGCTTTAAAAATTTCATCGCCACCTTCTGGTAAATTCAAATCTTCGACTGGTATATCTTTGAGTGCTTCAGGAAAGTTTGAGAAAATTTTCCTGTGGTGCATTCCAGCTTGAGCGAGTATGAACTTGATGTTTTTCACAAGTTTTGCTTCCTTTTCGATCGTAACTACACTGAATTCAACATCATCAACGTAAATTGAATCGGGAAGAAATTGGCATTCTTCGGGAAATTCGCTCTTGACGATGTTCGCGAGCTCAACGATGCAGCGAGTCGCAAGAAAAGGTGCTGCTGCGGTACCAAATGGAACCGTAGCAAATTCATAGTATTGGATCGGTTCATTGGGATTGAAACGCCAAACAATTCGTAAAAACTTACGATCTTCAGGATGTACCCAGACTTGACAGTACATTTTCTCAATGTCACCAAACACAGCACACAGCTCTTCTCGAAGTCGAATTGAAATGTCAAACGATTCTGGCTGCACAACAGGTCCTTTGAACATTGCGTCGTTCAATGAAATACCAGATTCAGACTTTGAGGAGGCATTGTAGACTGGACGAACTTTCGTCGTGTTGCTTGTGTTTTCATCCTTTTTGAGCTTCGATTTAACTAGAAAACCTTTGTCGATTAATTGTTGAATATACTCACAATACAACTTCTGTCGCAACGGATCCATGAGTCTTTGAGATTCATTGGCATAAAACTGTTTGATTGCTTTCGATAAATTGCTTCGAAGCTGTTTGATTTTGTCGTTGAAAGGAAATCTGACTTGAAACTTCCCGTCGTCCAAGCGAATGGTTGAATTTGCATACAGATCTTCAACGTATTTTTCTTCTTGTGACAAGATTTTCGCCTTCGGCAACTCTTCACACTCGATGAAACGATTCATTCTTGCAGAAAGTTCATCGAATTCAGATCGAGAGATTTCAGAAAACGCACTTGCTTGGAGCTGTGGATATGGCATTGCAGACAGAAACGTTGAGCAGCACAAAGAACTTGAAGAATTTCGCTGATTCTTTCTCCCTGGCATGGCACCGTCAACTGTCCATCCAAGTTTCGTCTCATGCAAGACGATATTTTCGTTGAGACGAATCTGTTTATTTAGATCAATCTCATTTCAAACCAACAAGCCAAGCAGCAAGTCAGTTGGCGCTGATACGTTGAAGTTTGGATCAGCAAGGAAAATTCCTTTGGGAATTTTGATTTCATCTTTTCCGATTCGATATGATGGTAAGCTTCCAGTCACCTTGGGTACGATTGCGAATGATTGAGAAAGCCCATATGGTCCGTACAATGAACAAATCGTTGCTTGAACTCCTCTGTGAATGAACATTGGACTTTCTCCTAGCCCCTCAACACGAATGTTGATGTTTGCTGACGAAAAATTTCCCCTTTTCGACAAACTTTCGCTCATGTAACTCATGTCGCTACCTTGATCCAACAATGCTCGAGCCAAGAAACATTCGCCATCGTCGTCAAGGATTCGAACCACAGCAGTCTAAAGGATCGTGCGTTGCACCGGAAACAACGTAGACGTTAAAGTGCATGAAATTCCAGCAACAAATGATGCAGCGGCAAAGTGAGATGCTTTTTGCTCAAAGGGTTGAAATTCGTCAGTCGAAGTCGTTTGTGATTGTGATGTGTCCTTTTTTGACAGATGAAGCATTGTGTGATGTTTCTTTTTGCAAACTTCACAAAAAATTGCAGCTTTGCATGATTTTGTTTCGTGTTGAACACTGAAGCAATTTTCACAAAGCTTTCGATCACGAACAAAACGGCGGCGACTTTCAACTGTGAATTCTTTAAACAGATCACACTCGTTCAACCAATGATTTGATTCACACAAGCGGCATTTCGGTGTTGACTTTTCTTTCGGTTGACGTTTGGCAGTTTGATTTGAAGTGATTTGCGGCTGTTTAGACTCGCCTTTGCTTTTATTTCCCAGTTTTTGCTGAAGTGTAGCCAGATGAGTTGCTTTTTGTGCGTTTGAAGGTAAATCGGAAAGATTTTACCAGTATTTTTTAGAAACTCACACAATTCGGCATACGTCGCGTTGACATTGCTGTTGGTTTTGCGCCACTCCTTCAAAGTTTGTTCATCTAAAGCTGAGATGAGATGGACGACTACAACTTGAGCAAATGTGTTGTTATCAAGCTTAAAACCTTGGTTTTCCAAAGCTTGAATGTTTGATTGGAAGATATCCATAATTCGTCGAAGCTCCTTCGATGTGTCTTTCTTCATAGATGAAACTTTGAGAATGTTGTTGATGTGTGACGATACAATCTTTCTTTTGTCACCGTAGCGATCGCAAACTTGTTTCCATGCAAACTCATAATTCTTCTCATCGACTGGTACCTGAGCGATTGGACTGACCTCTCCCGGCGGCAACGATTTTAAAGCATCGCAAAGAATTGAAAATTTTTCACAATTTCTAATTAGTTGGCTGTGTACCAATGCCACGTAGAGCCGACGGAAGGTTTCCCAATTCTCGTACTTGCCATCGAACTTTGGATTTTCCATTTTCGGTCGAAGCGCTCTACGTTGGCTCAAAACTTGAGGAGTTGATTGAGAAGTTATGCGGTTTTCGATTTCATCAAGGAATCACGCAAACAGCATATCAAATTGTTCATTGAACTGTAGAACATCAGCTTCTTCTGTAGTTCGTTGTAACTCATTTTGTTCACCAACAAGTTCGCTTAACGTTTGTTCAAAGTTTGCATGCAATTCGCGTTTGAGTGGTTTGCAAACCAACTGAACACGAAGAAACGATGTTGACTGAGTTTCCTTCTTGTAATTGCGTTGAAATTTCGAAATTGCTTCTAACTTCTTTTGAATGAGCCTCTTTTTTGTTGCAACATCAAGTTTCGTTTCATTCAATGTTGAATTGTGATGCACATTTGAATGTGAGAATTCCTTTTCTTCAGATTTTTCAATTGCTCGTATCATCGAAAAAAATTTGAGATGATTTCTTCAGCGTTTTCATGAAATGCTTGATAGTCAGCTTGATGCTGTGTCAGTTCATTGTCTGGAATTATATCCAAGACTTCATCATGCAAACTATTAAATTTATTCATCGAGCCGCTGTTGATCGCTTCACTTCTCGAAGAAATCACGCAAGTGTAATTTACAGCGACAATGGTACGTGTTTTCATGGCACCAACAATGAATTCAAGAAAATTCATGAGCAGTCAAAGGATCAAATCAAAAGTTGCCTTCATGGCAGATCCGTTGAGTGGAAATTCACAAAGCCACTAGCACCCCACACAGGAGGAATTTACGAGTCTGGAGTCAAGAGTATGAAACATCATCTCAAGCGTATCCTCAGTGATACAACTCTGAAATTGGAAAAATTTTATACAATGCTTTGTAAAATCGAAGCTGTTCTGAATTCTCGACCATTAATACCAATGTCCGATGATCCCAACGACTTTCGTGCGCTCACACCATCTCATTTTCTCACTGAAAGAGAAGCATTCTCAAGAACCACTGAAAAACTAATCAATTTCAAAGCTAGTCGTCTCGACAAGTGGAAGCTTGCTGAGCAAATCAAGCAAAAATTTTGGCATCAATGGTATTAAGACTACTTGCATCACCTCCAGAAAAGACCAATTGGCTTTCGAGAACAAACTACACTTAAAATTGGTGAGTTAGTGTTGATTCACGAGAAGAATCTGCCTCCGGTGAAATGGAAAATGGGTTGGATCAAAAAGCGTATGCCTGGACGACGTGGAATCATCAGAAATGTCGAAATAAGTACAACTGATGGTGTCATCGAGCGCAACGTCCGTTACATCCGATGACACCATCCGGAAAACGAAGTTTCCTCGCCGGCCCAGTGTGTTGCGCAATGCAACTCGATTGAATATAGATAAAATTTATCATTAAAATTACCATAAAATTTTGAATTTGAAAACGTAAATTATTTCAATACATTGAACACTTTCAATGCAACATACAACACATTGAACTTTTTTATACCAGTTGACATGTAAGATGCAGTGGGGATCTTTCGATGTTCTTTCTTTCTTCCTCAAGCCGTCAAAGAGAATAGAGTAAAATAATAATTCATTGAAAGCCCATTGAGGTAAAAAAATTATTATGTATAAAACTAACTGTAATCTAAATAAATTATATTTTAAGGCTTTTTCTTGGGTACGAAAAATCGTCTTTCAATCCTCTTCAAAAATTGTTTGCCAAGTGAGGTTAATGCAAATTGCAGTCCACGTGAGAGACGTCACAACAGTTTCCTCGATTGCTAAACAGTTTTTTGGTCCGTCGAGGTTTGAATTGATGCATGTTTGGTTTTGAGTTTGTCTTAAGCGATCTCTTTTCCACGACTTTTTGACTCTTCCAGAAAATTTATCACACGCGTGACCTTTCCTTTTTGAGCACTTTGCTTTCGTATAAGCCTTTCAAGTTGTGTGGCCATTCTCGAATTTTCTAACCTCTTCTGATTGACGGTTCAATGCTGAGGATTTTCACCTCAGTTGAATATCCGGCTCGACAGACCAAAAAACTGTTTAGCAATCGAGGAAACTGTTGTGACGTCTCTCACGTGGACTGTAATTTGCATTAACCTCACTTGGCAAACAATTTTTGAATAATAAATAATATTCGGGTGCTAGCAATTGCTTTCGTGTGTAACGCTTTAGTTAGAAAAATATTTTAAATTTTGTCCGAGTTAAAATATTTGTGGGCGCAATTGATATTTCATCTTGATTGTGATTATGTACATAGTGAAATCCGGTTATTGACAAATCCAAAAGCATTTAGCTGTGAGAAACTGCTGTACAATAATAAGATAGTGGAATGAAGTTGTGCTGCAAGCAAATCAGGTACTGCGGCGAGCCCTTGTGAAGCACGTATTGCTCGGGGTGAACTCTGTAGGTGAATGAATTTGGTGAAGTTATTGACAGTAGGGGCCCTTGCCCGGGTAGAGTGGCCTTCCGGTCACGTGCCCTTTTATGGAATAGTGTTATGTGATTCGATCGCATAATACTATGACATAAATTGGCCCCGTTTATATTCCTCATTTGATGGAAAAATTCATGCAAATTGTGTTTTTATGAGTTTTTCACTCAAATGGAAAATATATGGCCACGTCTACGTTTGGATCTTGATCCGGTTGGGATAATTTAAAATAATAATTTAAATTTAAAGTCTTTTATAAATGATAAATAAACATTTTTTTCGTATCCATTTAATAAATATTAAATACTCGCACATTCTTGCATCCTGTTCATAAAGAAAAATCCTTCATCAATTTCTTTTCTCCCCGCGAATGAAAGCGAAACGCATTTACAGTAAATTTTGCATAAAAATAATGAAAAGATACTTTGAAGGATGTTATTAACGATAAATAAATTAATTTTTACTATTCTTTTTTAATAAATATTAAATATATATTGCCTTTATAAACACAAGGCAAGAATTTTGCCTTGTGCTTAAAAAGACAAATCCAATTTCGATCTTTCCTTTCACCGTTGAAACCTGACCGGGTATGGGACCCGCAACGGTGGCTGGCCCCTCTACTTTACTGAGATAGCTTCCACATGGATGCCCCACCCTTATTTGTGGGCCATAAGTATCGTCGGTAAAGACGAAGTCTCTCAAGTCCCTCCGTTTTTTCAGGCCCAATTCGTTTTTTGAACAAGCAATTTCAACCCTTAGTAGTTACCTCGGCCTCAACACCAGTCGATCAGCATTCGACCCTTTGTAATTCGTGAATGTGAAATTTTTTTGCAGTGGGTCCTTGTGTTGGGGAAAAGAACCCGCCCCACGGCACCGCAACGCTAGCCTGCCAACGCATTTACGCCTCCCTGGACAAGGCCAAATCTCGGCGGATACTACCATCCTCTTCCGTTGAGGCAGCAGACCATCCCTGCAATCCTCTACGGACATGTATCTACCTATTTCACTAGACGGGGGTTTTATTATTCACGAATGGTTGGTTATATGACAGCAATGCTAAAGTCTTCTCTGAATTGTGACAGACTGCATTCTTGTAATACTTGGAATCAAAATTTTTGAACAAACTATCATGAAGCCTAAATTCAGCAAGTCAGTATGCAAGGGATTAATGATAAAACATCTAGGACACTTTTAACCTCTTTTTTTAGTAATTTGTATTAAATTATTTTGCATACCTTAAATAATGGTTGCTATTTTAGCCATTTATCACTTGAGGAAATATCTATATTCTGAACAAAAGAATATAAATGGAAATTTCTTAGAAATTTTATTACGCAAAAGGCGCTAAATAGCTGCTCCTACGCGCAAATGCTAGATACATAAATTTTTTTATTCTTGCAAACTGATACCACCTACACAAATATTTAAACATGCCTTTCATTTAATTTTTCCCATTTTTTGCAAATATGCTGAACTATCAGAAGTAGCAATTTGAAACTATAAAAGCTCTTTTTCACCTAAGTAAGTATGCATATCACATGCCTACACATGTACCTGTCGCTACATTTCATCAGCGACAACTTTTCATTCATTTTATAGCACAATCACCATCACCATCGAATTCATTCATATTTCAAAAGACGATAAAACAAAGTTTTATTTTACTGAATGAACTTTAAATGAGCGCCTTTTTTACACCATCTCTTGTCGCCATTCAACTCACTGCCTACGCAAGTGGAATAGAGAAAAAAAACCTAAAACTTATGCGAAATAGAAAGAAAGGCCTTATCACACCTTGGCAATATTTATTTTTTTTTTTTTTTGTCTCTATTTTCTTATTTCTGTTCTGCTTGTTTTTTATTTATACTTCAACAGTTTTGCAAATAAAGCTGCGCTAAAAAACTGTTAATAGGTTTAGAAAACGATCGTTAATTTATGAGTCGCGGCTAGAGTTGAATCATGGCAGCGAATTGGTTTGACCATTCATAAAGTTTAGTTGCGATAAAAGTTGCTGCTGCTGGTTCACCTCACGCTTGAACTTTTCTTTTGTTTAAACAAAAAAGTGCAAATGTTGCTAAAATTCAAACACATTAGGCGCGTGTTGCTTTCAACAAACCTCCCCGCTTTCGTTTGGGGTCCGCGAGTTTGAGATTGCCATTTGGCACGTTTGTTTTAACATTTGTCACAGGTAATGTTAAATTTAGCGATTGAGGTATCACCTAGACCGATGGAATGAAGTCTGATTTTATATGTTAAGCTTCCGGCTTAATGGTTAAATCAACAGTATGTACTCGTTTTTGCTGGCGACTACTTCAATAAGAAAAAATATTTTGATTAAAATAAAATAATGAATGCATGAAAATAATCAACAGGTGAAATTAATTTCAAATAAACAAAATTTTTCCGCGAAATGAAAGAAAATCAGAGAAAATTCTACAAAAAAATGTATGGCGTTAAATTTTTGATAAAATTCACACATTCACAGCGTTATTTCTTTTCACCTTTAGTTTACTGTTTGTTTGAAGTAAATGTTGACAAATATCACACGTTCGACAAGAGATTACAAAGCGAGCGACATTCATTCTATGAACTTCCTTTTTCACACATTGCGCCTAGTCTAATCCATATTGACTTTTAACACATGACTTTTCCGGCGGCAATGAAACATGTGAGTGATGGTTGTATGGTTTTGAATGAAGTATGCATTTTTTTAAAAGCAAATAATGTGATATTTTTGAAAAACTGTAAAAGAATGGTTTTTTGTGTGTCGAAATTCCTACGGAATGACAATTTTCCAAGCCTGGCAGTAATTTCTAAGAATTTTGATTGAGTACATTGATTTCATTCATTCGATGATACGAAGTACAGTTGCAAGCGGTGAATTTATTGAAGCCGTAAATATCTTTCTGGCGTAGAGATGAGTCGAGTCACCACCACTACTGCAATGTCATATGTATATTCCATTTTCTTAGAAACAAGGCAATGAAGCCGTGATGGGCCCTTAATTACAAAAATAATTAAGGGTTTACTATCGGTACAATTATAAATTTAAACTCGCCCAATCCGCTAATACATGCCCTGGCGAATTGAAAATCAGCAGTTGCTACCACCTATCTTTTGGACGTATTCTAGCCTCATAGATTTTAGCTAGTTATAAGTAGAAATTTAAGTTATGTTAAGCTAGTATAAGTTCAGTAGAGGTTTTTGCCTAAATTTTCCTTTAGCTAATTGTAATAATCACATAGAAATACGATAATATGCATAGTTTTAAGTAATGTTCAAACGATGGTGAAATGACTTTGTCAGAACACCTACTATATTATAAGGCCTCTGTACCGCATACATTCTAATAAAGAAATTATATATAAAAAAAAGATTTAGAATATTGACTCTTGTTAAAAAGAAGGAGTTGAAATATCTGTAGTAATCGAGCAGTCCGTACATGCGAACTGCGAAAGATATTAGTGGGAATGTAAATCGGCAGCAATGCGCCCAACTACTGATGATGAAGACAGTACAATCAACCATATTTACTAATGATAAACATATGAGACTCCTTAAGTGCATTGAAAACCAATCATCAAAACCCTTGTGCAAAGAAGATGAACGATATAAGTATAGATATAAGTTATCACCTGACACCATTTACCTGTCCAAAGAAAAGTGCTGACGATATGTCTGGCAGGGCACTTTTCCACTCTAAAATTTGCAGAATAGTAAAATCATATTTCGATGTTAATTTCACCTTTTAATATTGTCGCGTGTTTTCGGTTCGCGGCCAATAATTTTAATGTTCCGGGAAAGTGAAAACGCAATGTCTTTTAATTTAAGTTAAAAGAGTTAATTTAATTCGTCAAAAAAAATGCACAATCACTTCAATAACAATTTCACAACTTTAATTTTCACTATTACAATTCTACCTTCCACTTGTCCATAAATTTCTATCGCAAGTGTCTACTTAAAATCACTTCACACTCAAACAATCAATACCGCCTGTACTTCTCTATCGCGGTTGTAATGAATGATGATCCCCCCATTCATTCAGCTCGCCTTTATATAGGGTGTCTAATCATTCAACTCAGTTCTCGTACATTCGTGAATTAGCGGGAACATTCCAGCATGAATGAATGGAGCAGTGACTCACTTTCAGATGTTGTTCATGCTTGTTGGGTTCTCGTAGAATAGAATTATTTGTACATGTAACGCTGCCCTCACCTCAGTTCTTTTCACGCCGAAAAGATGTGTCGCTATTTGTAGTCAATTCTCCCTGGGTGTAATATGGGGCAAGACGGTCCAGATGCACGATTTTCATTTCAGCTCTCGGCTTACGATGTTCCTGTATTCGGTATACGACGTCGTTGATTCGCTTTGTAACTCGGTATGGTCCCTCCCAATTATGTTGCAACTTTGGAGACCTACCCTTTCGCCGTTGCGGGTTATATAGCCACACCAAGTCATCTTGCTGGAAGCAGCATACCTGGTCTTCATGCGGTCAGTAGCCGATTCGAGGTGTTTTCGCACTGTCCGATGTATCTGGTTCAACCGTTGTCTTAGATCACTTGCGTACTCCGAGATCGTTTGGGGTTTCTCAGGGGGTGTTCCGAACTTTATATCGGCTGGCAGACGAATAGTCTTTCCAAAAATGACTTTGGCTGGGGCTTGGCCCGTCGATGCATGTTCAGCAGCTCTGTACGCCATCAAAAATAGTGGAATGTGTCGGTCCCAGTCCCTTTGGTTCTCGTCAACCATCTTGGCCAGGTGTTTATTGAGAGTGCCGTTGAAACGTTCGACCATTCCATCGGATTGGGGATGCAGCGGTGTTGTCCTCGTTTTCCGTATTCCCAGCAGCTCGCACATTTCGCGAAAAACAAGTGACTCAAAGTTTCGGCCTTGATCCGAATGTAGTTCGCAAGGTACGCCGTACCTACTGACCCAATTTAACACTAGCTGTTCAGCTACAGTAGTTGCTTCCTGGTTGGGAATGAGGTAGACCTCGGGCCACTTGCTGAAATAATCGGCTACAACCAGCGTGTATCGATTTCCCCATTCAGATTCAGGAAAGGGTCCTGCGATGTCAACAGCAATCCTTTCAAACCGTACCCCCACGTTATAGGTTTGCATTTGTCCTCTCAGTTGTCGTTTTGGGCCTTTGACGGAAGCGCAAATTGTGCACCTGCGACACCAGTCCTCTACGTCTTCTCGAGCGTGGAGCCAGTAGAACCTTTCCCGCAATTTCGCTAAGGTCTTGTTAACACCAAGGTGGCCTCCCGAGGATCCTTCATGCATTTCCTTAACCACATCGTGGATTCGGCTTTTGGGTAGTATAGTTTGCATCTTATAGGAGCTGCCATCCACCGTTTCCCATTTCCGCTTGAGTATGCCACCCTCCACCTGAAGGGAGTTGCATTGTGCCCAATAGCTTTTCAGGGTTGAGCCATGCGTTGAAACGTCCTTCCACTCAGGCCGCCCAGTCGTCTCCTTCCATACGAGCAATGGTCCGATGTCTTCATCGGCTAACTGGGCATTTCGAATCTCCTCCGATGACCAACCTTCATCGAATTCGGCGGTTATCAATCGCAGATCAACGGGCGGTTCCTTTTCCTCAATCCGTCGGCAATGCTTGCAGTTAGCTGGACATGGATGACGAGATAGGGCGTTAGCATTTCCATGGACTCCGCCCTTTCTGTGAACAATTTCGTAGTCGTATGACTGCAATCTTTCGATCCATCTCGCAATCTTTCGATCTTTCGATCCATCTCATCTCAGCGATGCATGGTCCGTTCGAAGAACAAATTTCTGGCCATATAGGTACTTGTGGAACTGCTTGGTGGCCTCTATTATAGCCAATAGCTCCTTCCTGGTCACGCAGTAGTTCCTCTCACTTCTTGAAAGAACTCGACTGTAATAAGAGAGGACTCTTTCTTTGCCATTGATCTGCTGGGAGAGTACAGCTCAAATACCGCCGTTGCTCGCATCGGTGTCAACTACAAACATTTTTCCGGGTTTCGGATATGCCAGCACGGGTGATTCACACAGCTTCTCCTTTAAGGTCTCAAAGGCTACCTGGCATTGTTCGTTCCAGACATACGGACGATTTTTCTCGGTTAACTGATGGAGACACTTAGCTATTTTGGCAAAGTCTTTGACGAATCTTCGATAGTAGGTCGCCAGACCCAGAAAACTTCGTAGTTGGCGCTTGTTGTTTGGTGTTGGCCAGCTTTTCACGGCTTCAATCTTCTCAGGGTCTGTTTTGACCCCTTTTGCTGATACGACGTGTCCCAGGTATTTTACTTCAGCTGCAAAAAGGGTACACTTGTCGGGACTAAGTATCAAATTTGCCAGTCGCAATCCGGAGAAAACCTCTTCTGAGTTCCGCACATGCTCTTCGAACGTTCTCCCGATGACAAAGATGTCATCTAGGTACACCAAGCAGGTTTTCCAGGTGAGGCCACGTAGCACGTATTCCATCAGGCGTTCGAAAGTGGCTGGAGCATTGCAAAGCCCAAATGGCATCACCACAAACTGCCACAATCCGGTTCCAACTGAAAATGCGGTCTTCTCTCGGTCCTTCTTGTCGATTTCTACCTGCCAGTAGCCACTCTTGAGATCGAGTGTAGAAAACCATTTTGCGTCGGCTAAAGTGTCCATGATGTCATCGATGCGTGGGAGCGGGTAACTATCTTTCTGCCCTTGTGAAATTATTGCTGTCTAACTAGGTCTGGTCGGATAATCGATCGGGTCACACCAGTGTCGATGGTTAAGGTGCAGTGTTCTCCGTCAACTTGACCCGGAAGGCATAAGTCCGCTTCTCCACGATCTAGTCTTTATACGGTGATGGGGGTGCTGGGGACGTCGATCCTCGTAGCCAACCTCTGCCCCACGAAGTTGGCTCTTACATGTTTCCCGACCCCTCTGTTTGAAAGGCTTCCATTCTGGGCTCCTGACTCGGTCTGGATCTCCTCCTAGCTGCACACCCTGGACAATAGCTCGGTTTTCGTCGCTTCTTGCAGTCTCTTTGCAGGTACCCCTTCTCTCCGCAATTCCAGCATCTAGGCGCACCATTTACATGCGAGTCTCGCTCAAATTCGACGCGCTCACCCCTGCACTCGTCTGTTACTACCTCACGAACCCGGGCACTGGTACGAGTCACATTTTTCGCTGCCTCAAAGTTCAGACTGTAAGCCAATGCGTCCTTAACCGTTTGCTTTTGAGCTTAACGCACGGCTTGTTGCAATTCCGGGTCCTTTAGTGCGCTGATGAATGCTTCTGTCGCTGCATCATCTCGATGTTCTGGGTCGTAGGCTGGGTAAGCCAAAAATGCTAGTCGCTCAATGTCTTGGGCTAGCTGCTGTAGGGTTTCATCAGACTTCTACACCCGGTGCCTTAGCTGTGACCGATAAATCTGCTTTAGATGATCGTCTCCATAACGCATGTCGAGCGCATTCATTATAGCATTCGGGTTTGAGTGTAATTCAACGGGGATCGTCTGCAACAGCTCGGCAGCTGGGCCTCTTAGAGCAAGAATCAATGCAGTTGCTCGTTCCTGCTCATTCCAGTGATTTATGCGAGCGGCTGCTTCAAACTGGGTTTTGTAAATAGTCCAGACCGTTTGCCCGTCGAATATTGCTGCTTGCACATTTCTAGATGAGCTTTGTGCTGCGGTTATAAGTGGGGCTGGTGAGGTGGTTACTACTGCCTTCGCTGCTTCCAAGTCCTTTTTCACTTTTTCCATCTCATGGTTGATTCTCTCCTCGACCTGGCTGATCTCAAGGTTGATTCTCTCCTCGACCTGGTATACCTTTTCCTCGACGCATTTAATTTGGCTGTTGAGACTACTGAGCTCCGCTTTTATTTCGGTTGACTGTTTTTGCAAATCCGCCTTGATTTCGATCGCTTGTTGGTCCATTTTTGCTGATTGTTCATTTAGCTTCGCAGCTAAACTGGATGTCTGTTCATTTAGCTGCGCTGATTGTTCATTTAGCTTCGTTGCTGGTTCATTTAACTTCGCTGATTGCTCATCTAGCTTCGTGGTTAAATTGGACGACTGTTCATTGAGCTTCGCAGTTAAATTGGATGACTGTTGTCGCTGCTCTTGCTGCATCAGCATCAACATTTGCATCAGCGCATTTTCTGGTTCCTTTGGTTTTGGTGTTTCGGCTTCACCACCTTCTAAGCCTTTTTCTGCAGCTGTAGGCTCACCAGAATCCAGATACGCACCTTCCGATTCAATCGCGTCACGCAAGCGTGCAATCAGTATGGCCTTTGTACCTTGCGTGGCCAGATTTCGCTGTTCCAACTCCTCTTTGAGCTCCAATATGCTCAATTGATTGATTTTTAGATGTAAGTTTCCTGGCATCTTTATAGTTTCGGCAATTTTTCCACCAGTTTCCACGTTAATTCTCACTATTGTGCACTTCAAAAATGTTTAATCGCTTTCACTTCCAAAATTTTCTTTCTTACTTCTTGACACCACTGTCGCGTGTTTTCGGTTCGCGTCTCATAATTTTAATGTTCCGGGAAAGTGAAAACGCAATGTCTTTTAATTTATTTAATTCGTCAAAAAAAAATGCACAATCACTTCAATAACAATTTCACAACTTTAATTTTCACTATTACAATTCTACCTTCCACTTGTCCATAAATTTCTATCGCAAGTGTCTACTTAAAATCACTTCACACTCAAACAATCAATATCGCCTGTACTTCGCGTATCGCAGTTTTCTATCGCGGTTGTAATGAATGATGATCCCCCCATTCATTCAGCTCGCCTTTATATAGGTTGTCTAATCATTCAACTGAATGAATGGAGCAGTGACTCACTTTCAGATGTTGTTCATGCTTGTAAGGTTCTCGTGGTTTCGAGTAAATTCATTTGTTGATGTTCTTAATGATTGTGGAAACAATTGCGACAGTAGCTCGTAGAATTATTTGTACATGTAACAATATTTTATTCAGTTATAATAGTACATCCATCAAATAAAGATCATTGGGCTCAGCCCTAAGAAAAAATATTTTTTTTTACTTTAACCCGTTGGAAATAGTTAACTGGCGCCTGAGCAGGGACCTCTTCCTCGCGTTTTCATAGAAAAGAAATTAATAAGTTAACCAATGCTTCTATCGATTTTCCTTCGCGACGAATCGCAAAGTTTACGCCTTATCAAACAATAAGGTAAACGCGATATCAAGCATTCGTAGCCCCAACAATAAAAAAGGACAAAAAGGAACAAGCCAAGTCACCGAAGAGGTCCAGCTGAGACCCTAGGAACAAGGATCTAGGAACAATTGTAACTCGCAACTTTTTCAACGTGGGAAAAATGATTTTATTGACTCTAATGTAAGAAATTTGAGAATTTATGTAAAATTACGCCTAACTATGAATATTCCATTTAAAGAAGTGAAAAAGGAAAAAAATTTAATTTTTGAAGTTTTAAATCAAAAGTGAATGAAGAAAAGAAAAATATTTAAACTTAGTTTTGTGAAGTTTTAAATAAAAAACGAATGAAGAAAAGAAAAATATTTTGTTTTGTGGAGTTTTAAATTCATTGTTGGGATACTATTGAACGTTTTTGAAAAGGCCTCTGAAAAAATAATATACAAGTATACAATAATTAATCGAAATTTTATTTGCGGAACCTATTAAAAGTTTTCAGGAATCGATGAAAAGTTTACGTGTTAAATTGTAAATTGTCTTTTACAAGTGAAAATTTTCGAAGGTTGTTTCTTTCTTAAGATAAATATCTCAGTGTGGAGAAAATTGGAATTTCCAAATATCATAATTTATATTTTTGTGAACAAATACCAACGAAATTTACTAAGAAATCAGCCGGAAGTGAAAAATTGAGAATTTTCAAATAAATCGGAAAACATTGTGAAACATCTCCTTTTTCGCAAGAAATCTCAAGAGTGCTCCATTTTTTTAGTTCGTCTTCATCGTAAAAGGTTTTCAGATTTCTGTTGCCAATTGTGAAGAAAGGTTGTCTTAATTTTTTAAGTGATTGTTTCCGAACTTCGCACACCATAGTGAACCACATTTTTGCGATAACTCTCGGGTTTTTCACTCTATACAGCGGATTCAGTTCTTGTTAACTTCCTAGCAATTTTTTTTCAGATAACAGACCCGATTAAAGTCAATTTCAGGTTTCAGGCTTTTCAGGTACTGGACTCTAATTAAGGATCGAGCCAGATTCTCTTGGCAATTTTTGAATATTGGTTTATGTGTCTTTCATATTATTGTTCCTTGGTACCCTGCAAATACATCGTATTGAAGGGACTGAAGGTTCTTTAAGCAAAATTATACATAAGTAACTGAAACAAGTGATCTTTTGTGGAAACGGACAAATATGTCCAATTCTAACAATCTGATTCACCCTCCTAGGTTAAACATCGAATCCCTTAGCGACACTTTTGCTAATTTAGATCTCCCTGGTAGCAGTCACACGACGGGTACTGCACCAGCAAGCGCATCCGAAAACGACCTTCGACCAATCATTGACCGAATACTAAAGGAGTCCTTTGCAACCCAGGCAAGAGAAATAATATCTTCTCTTTTGAACCCAGCTTCCGATATCAACAATGAGGTCGATGTTCCAATAAATATCAGTGAAAACACCGATATATCAGACATGGATGAAATTCCTGACGTAGTCAAGAGCCTAAGAACATTCTCTGGAAAGCCAGGAGAATTCAACTCTTGGCGCAAAAGCGTCGATAGGATATTACACATTTATGACCACTTCAAGGGGACTCCCCAAAATATTACGGAATCCTTTCCGTCATCCGAAACAAAATTGTTGGTTACGCGGACATATGTTTGGAGTCATACAATACTCCGTTGAACTGGACTAAAATTTCAAGGTGCCTAACTCTGCATTATGCAGACAAACGCGACCTAGGCACCCTGGAATATCAGATGACTACCTTGGTGCAAGGAAACAATTCTATTCCTCAATTTTATCAAGAGGTTTATAGCCATCTGTCCTTGATTCTGAACAAATTGGGATCATTAGAAATTAGCCAGGACGCCATGAATATCATGACGCAGTCGTATCGAGACAAAGCACTCGATACCTTCGTTCGAGGATTGAGAAGTGATTTGCCGCGATTTTTAAGCATTTGCGAGCCAGCTGATTTGCCTCAGGCCTTACATTTATGTTTCAAGTTGCAGAATATGGACTATCAAGTCCAATATGCAAACAACTCCACCTTCAATTAAAGGAAAGTGATCCACAGTGATCCACCTCCAGTACCTCCTCCCCGAACTATGCCTACTCCTCCAAAACCTATGCCGGTTCCAGCCCCTCGACGCACTTTCCATCCAGAGCTTTTACATAATCCGCAATTGCCCCAGCAACCCAGATGTGCTGCACAGAATCACCAGCAACCCCAGCGCGAGAACGTCTTTAATTTTCCACCTCCGCGACCGCCGAGAGGACCCGTGCCCATGGACGTCGACCAAACAATAACGAGTCGTAATGTGAATTATGCAAACAGGCCCCAGAACCGAAATTTTCCAACAAAACGCCCATTCCAGGCATCCCAAAGATTTCAACATAACAACAAGGTTCAACGAGTCTATTACACTGAACCAGAAGAAACGGATAACGTAACGGAAGAACAATATCAGCAGGACCTAGAACAGGAGGACTCCAATCACGATCAAACGTTGACAGACTACATAGACGAAAACGACGAACCGACCCTGCAGCCTACAGAAGAAGTTGAAGATATTTATTTTTTAGCATGAAAAGCTCTTCACTTCCTTACTTCGAATATTTTACCAGAAGTGGAGAGCTCCTTAAATTTTTGGTGGACACTGGATCCAACAAAAATTACATACAGCCTAGGCACATTCGTTATCCCATTCCAAACAAGAAACCTTTCTACGCAAATTCTGTCGGAGGACACATAAAAATTACTCATCATGTTTTCGTAAATATAATCGGTCTACAGACACCGAGTATTCAATTCTTTATACTTCCAAGCTTGATTTCTTTTGACGGAATTGTGGGCAACGATACCCTCAAACAGCTTAAGGCCATTATCCACACAAACGAGAACTATATGACCATGATTCCAAATACACACGTCCCTTTAAAGCAACATAATTCACAAACGGTTAACAATATCAACCTCAGAACTACCCACATGAGCCAGGACCAAATAAGCAAACTGAAAGTAATCTTGAGAAGCTGCTCCAGGCTATTATCCGAGCCTGACGAAAAATTAACCTATACAAGTAACGTAAAGGGAGAGATACGAACAACCAGTGAAGATCCAGTATACTCTAGGTCATACCCATACCCAATGGCCTTGAAAGGAGAAGTTGAGAAAGAAGTTAACAAACTTCTTGCAGACGGAATTATAAGACCTTCCAAATCTCCTTACAACTCTCCAGTCTGGATAGTGCCGAAAAAAAATGACGCATCCGGAGAAAAAAAGTATCGGATAGTTATAGATTATCGAAAACTCAATTCTGTTACCATTGCAGACACTTACCCGATACCGAAAATAAACGAAATCCTAGCAAATTTGGGAATGAAAATGTATTTCTCTATCGTTGATCTCAAGAGTGGTTTCCACCAAATACCACTCAGAGAAAAAGATATCCCTAAGACCGCATTTTCCATCAATAACGGTAAATTTGAATGCACTCGCCTTCCATTTGGACTGAAGAACGCCCCTTCAATCTTTCAACGAACTCTCGACGATATACTCAGAGAACACATCGGTATACGCTGTTATGTGTACATCGATGATATTATCATTTTCGGTAAAGATGAAACGGAGCATTTCGAAATTGAGTTCCTCGGATTTGTGGTTAGCAGCGGTGGCATTAAGACAAACCCTCAGAAGGTAAAGGCTATAGTGGAAATGCCAATACCTAAAACCTTAAGGGACTTAAGATCATTCCTGGGAATGTCAGGCTACTATCGCAGATTTATTCAAGATTACGCAAAGATCGCGAAGCCCCTGACATCCCTCTTAAGGGGGGAGGATAGACGAGTGTCCGAAAATCAATCAAAGAATAAAACCATTCATCTCGATTCAAAAGCCATCGATGCATTCAACGCCCTTAAAAACTGTTTAGTATCCAAAGAAGTGGTTCTCACTCATCCCAATTTTGAGAAAGAGTTTGAGCTTACAACAGACGCATCAAACCACGCAATTGATGCAGTTCTTTCACAGGAAAATAAACCAATTGCTTTTCTTTCAAGAACGTTGAGTAAAACAGAGGAAAATTATGCTACCAACGAAAAAGAGATGCTTGCCATCATCTGGGCACTTGATTCGTTGCGGAGCCACCTCCAAAGTGAAAATATATACCGACCACCAACCGCTTACATATGCTCTCAGCAACAAAAACACCAATACTAGAATGAAAAGGTAGAAATCTAGTTTAGAATATAATCATGAGCTAATTTATAAGCCAGGTAAGGCTAACGTAGTGGCGGACTCTCTCTCCCGACCTTGCAAAACGACCCTCGTCAATTCCCTTACGCCAACAGTACACAGCGACCAAAGTTCGGTACACAACTTGATTCGGACAGTTGAAACACCAATTAATGCATTCAGGAACCAATTGATACTTAAAATCGGAGAAGACAGCTATCAGCTTCAAAATCCCTTTCAAAATTACAGTAGACACATGATTATTAAGCCTCAATACACAGATACTGATATAATCAATATTTTCAAGAGATATTTAAATCCCCACACGATTAACGGCCTCCTAACATCCGAAGAAATTATGGGTCAAATACAGGAAATTTACCCCGAACATTTCAGCAGTTATCGTATTCGTTACACGCAGAAATTCGTCGAAGACATCCCAAGTGACGTTGAACAGGAGGAAAAAATTCGCCAAACACACAAAAGGACCCACCAAAACGCTGATGAGAATCGCCTACAGTTAATAGAAAACTTTTACTTTCCAAAAATATCAGCTAAAATTAGGAATATAGTCAAGCGATGCAGCGTCTGTAAAGAGAATAAGTATGACCGACATCCCAACAAACCACAGCTAAACGCTACTCCTATCCCGACGTACCCTGGTCATACTATTCACATTGATCTATTTAGTACTGAAAAACACCGGTTCCTAACTGCTATCGACAAATTCTCTAAGCTCGGTCAAGCCAAGATCATTGCCTCAAAATCTATAGAGGACATTAAAGGGCCACATACGGATTTGCTTTTCTTCTTCTGTATACCAGAAGTTGTCGTTATTGACAACGAAAGCTCCTTGCGGTCAGCCTCTATAACTTCATTAATGGAAGATGACCTGAAGATCAAGGTCTTTAAAACCCCTCCATACAAGAGTGAGTCGAACGGACAAGTCGAGCGTTGGCACAGCACACTTACAGAACTGATGAGATGTTTGAAGAAAGATGGACCGCCAAGAACATTTGAGAACCTTTTACAACACGCTGTACACGAATATAATTTCTCTGTACATTCAACTATCGGCAGAAAACCCATAGAACTACACTTTGGTCGAATACCAAGGATCAGCCCAGACGAACTTGAACGAATACGACAATCTAAAATTGAACGATTACGACAAAAACAGGAAACGGACCTTAAAAATCATAACAAAACCAGACAAAGCATAAAACAATACGAAGTTGGTCAAACAATCTTTGTACGACAGAACAAAAGAAAAGGGACCAAACTTACTGCGCGTTATAGACAAGAAATAGTTAAGGAAAATGTAACTCTACAGTTTTGACCGAATCCAATAAAATCGTCCATAAAAGTCACATCTGTTTTAAAAATTTCTCTTTCAGAATCTTGGCGTACGTTGTCAACGCCGAAATTGAGATTTTGGACTTTTCGAGCTCTCAAATCGTGACCTTTCATACAGGAAACGCAAAAATCATGAACGGGAATTTCAAAATCATCCATGCTATCGAAATCGAACAATATGAGCATCTCATAGAAAAAATAGAACCAATATTAAATATTTCAGAAGTCAGACATAATTCTTTTTCGTCCCATCTATCCTTCGAACTGCAGTAGATTTCCTCTGGTACGATACTGTTAAACCAAATCATAGGCTCAATCGAATTCAAAAAACTGATTCACAAACTGAATGGAACCTCAGCCCTAAGAAAATATATTTTTTTTACTTTAACCCGTTGGAAATAGTTAACTTATATGAGGGTACTGGATCCGCAACCAGCCGCGAGAGCCGAAGCAATTAGCAACCTTCGCTTAAGTTGTGTCAAATTAAGGTTTGAAGTTACTCGTATGTTTTCGTTTTTTTCACTTAACTTCACTCCGAAACACGTTCAAGTTTATAAAGTTTTTGGTTTTGAATATCGCGTATACGAGATCAGCATTTTAATTCTCAATTTTCATTCAAAACTTACGAATTTTCCATCAGCTTTGACGCATGAGTTTTCTAACCTCTACATTTGTTGTGTTGTGAGAGAACGTTTGTTGCTTTTTTGCAGTTAAATTCCCTCCGTGTTTTTGCACTTAACTTCGCTTTTATAAGGTTTTTGATTTTGAAAATCGCGTGTACAAAATCGGTACTTTAGTTCACGTTTTTTATTCAAAAGTCACGAATATTCATCAGCTTTGACGTACGAGTTTTCTAGCCTCTATGTTCAATGTGTTGTGAGAGAAACTTGATAGTGAAGCAAAACTAGTAGGGCTACAAATCATTGAAAATAAAACAAAGCTCAGGACGCAATCAAGTGAAAATACACTTGGCGAATACAGTATCGAAAATGTGAGCGAATTTGTGTATTTAGGCGCCAAAATAACGTGAACCAGTAATAAAAGAGACAAAATACGTCGAGGAATACAGCTCGCAAATAAAATATTTTATTCATTTTTGAAGATCTTGAAAAACAGCTCCATACACAGGAAGATAAAGCTCCAAGTAGAAAAATTTGTGCTAAGACCTGTGTTATGCTATGGGTGTGAAATTGGAGCGAAGCTAGACGGAGATCAATGGTGAATTCGATACAACCATGAGCTGTATGACATTTTTGACGAGATTGAGGTCTCAATGATTGTCAGACTGCGGAAGCTGCAATGGGATGGACACATGAATCGTATGGATGAACAACGGAACAACTGCTACCATTCCGGAAAGAGTTTCCACACACAAGGTTCAAGCGGACTGAAGCTCAAAGTGCTCTTGTGGGTATATTGATACCACAAAATAAATTGTATTATATTTTAGTTGCTTTAGACGCGGGGGCGATTCGTAATGTCAGATGTGGTGAGCAACCAGTCAGCCACTTTATCTTACACTGCAGTAAAAGATGCTTCGACAGCTCGCTTGTCTGCAAATGAAAGTTCGAAGCTTTGCCAATTATTAAAAAATCTCGGCATCCATTAAAACTTTCAAGATAAATGCAGCAACTACGAGACGACAAGGTAGAAGCTGATCTCCTAGGGCCATTATGGTATCAAGCGGTTTTGGCGTATATTCCTTCAAGTTCTCTAAATGATTTGGCATCATGTGCAGACAAAATTTTTGAGGTATCAAGCAAACCTGAAATTTTTGCTATTGCATCCAGTTCCAGTGAAAGAACTTGCCTCCAGAAATAAATGTCTGTCGTGACATTTCTACATTTTGCACTTCTACAATTTGACATTCATACTTTTAGTTTGCCATGACGAGTAAAGTTTCATATAAATACATGGAAACTTTCAGAGAATTTCATATAGGGTTAACCATTAAGTAGGCAATCTAAAATAATTGTCAAAGTTATTGTATTATGAAGTAAGTCAAAAGCAAATCATCAACTGAAAATTATTATTTTTAATTTATAGAACTGTTTCCCATAATTGAAGGATGTCCAATCTATAATTTCTTCTGAATACGAACTTTTTATCCATATTACACAATTGAAAGGCCAAATAACACAGCTCATACCTAATTTTTTGGTGGGTTGGGAGGTGAATGCCATCTACGCACTGAGTGTGAGCCTTCTATGCTCGCGAGCCACTGCCCTGTCAACCTGAAAGCCTAGCCTGGAACCGTTTGATACATTAGTTGAGGCCAGGTGTCGTTTTGATACGCTGTGGGCAGGCCTCCAACTGGGTGATCCCTTCTCCTACGAAAGAGAAGCGAGGAAGCAGGATTACTAAAAATGTGATCCCCAGTGTCGGCGTCCCCGCTTGCTGCAAGTCCTTTTTTTTTGAGGAGTGCCCGAACATAATGTACCACATGGCCAACCGATCAAAACATCACCGCGACTACACTATCCACTGTGAACGCTCCTGCTTCCTTGTAGAGGTCCCGTGGCCGCCTGTCCCATTTTTATGCATGCAAAAATCCTGTAGCAGTTTTTGTTTTGCTCGCCTGGGCGAAATCTATCGTGACGGAACCGCGACTTTCCAATCTTGTGAAGATAAGACTGAAGACACCCATGCCTGCCTAGGTTAGATAGAAGTTAATCTCACCATGCCTTCATTTTAGCCACGGTATCAGATCCGGAATGAGCCGTGTCATCACCACCAATTCAGAAATTGTCGGATATGAAGATGGAATCTTCAGTGCTCCTCTTCTCTGCACCTGTGCAATGCGTTTTTGGTACACCTCCTCACTGGCAGCGTCGCCCCATATTGCTGCTTCATACAGTCGGCCTGACCCTGCGGCACTCATCAAGAACCATCTTCCTGATGAGTTGGGTCCGCCTACGTTGGTCATAAATCGACTCAAGGCTAGTGCGCCTGAAGCAGCCTTCTCAGCCGTTGCCTAGATTTGCTCAGAGAAACTCATCTTCGAGTTGATCAGTAGCCATGGTTCTTCATCTGTGGCTTCGATTCGATTAGTACGTCTCCGATACTCATCGTCCTTACTCTAGGGGTTCTCTTCTTTGCCAATATGACAACTTTTGTTTTTTCAAATGTTAGGCTGGACCCGCGAGCAGTCACCTAGTCTCTTGCTCGGCGACCTAGCCTAAGTTGTGCTTGTTCGACGTTGCGTCCAGCGACTACAGCCGCAATATTATCCGCATAGCCGATCAACCGCGGCTCATTTGACGTCTTCAGTTTCAGTACCCCGTCGTAAGATACGTTCCACAGGTCTGGACTAAAGATAGATCCCTGGATACACCCAGTCTTACTTTCATCCTTCGTTGGTCCCGTGTTGCGTCATAAAACAGGCTTCTGTCTTTAAGGCATTCCTTCAGAAGTCGCATAAAATATTCTGAGCCGTGAGTATCCATCCATTTAGCGGGGTTGAAAGCAATCCTAACGTCGAATGTCACTTACAGAACGATCCTTCGCTTGGTGCGGCTCTGTGTCCCTGCCTTTTTGACCGCGCTCACCACCTCTGCAATCGCCGTGTGTAGCACACATAACGCGCGACCCAGAATTTCTCTTCTCTTTACCGATCAGCACCAGCCTCGCTACCTTCCATCGTACCGGGAAAACCGCGTCCCGAAGGCTAGCATTTAGTGTCCTTAGCAGCAAGCCAGGGCGATGATGACAGATAAGTTGTAACACCTTTGCTGGAGCAGCATCTGGACCTTGAGCCTTCTGAGTTTTCAGTGATAGGACTACCTTTTCTTGCTCCGGCTCTGTACAGATAGGCCCTCTATGGCTGCTTCACCGTCAACATGAACAGGATGGGCGGGAAAAAATTTCCACACTTTCCGTTCCTCCGTAGGGCACCAAGCTTCCGCATAACTAGCTTGTAGCCAAAGCCTACGGATCCGTGCTCACATTTTCCACTAGATCTTGCAAGCAGCAAGCCTTGCTGTTGTTAATCAATTTGCAAAGGCATTTTCCGATCGACTTATATGCTGCTACCCGGTTGCATGCCTCGTCACGGTTCCACGCCCGTGGAGCCTCATGTCGAATATTTTGACGCTTTCTTCACTTCTCAGTGATTTCAACCGACCACGAGTGCACTGGAGGCCTGCCACGCTGGGGTTTTTAAGGGGGCAGAGAAGCGCTGCAAGCAGTCGTGGTGATGCTCATAGTTGAGTTCACCACGTCTTGAGCTGCCAGTTTTTCTGTCCCCTGCGAATCACCCTGCAGCGGAGCACTTGCTGTGAGCATCCCGACGAACCTTTCGGCGTCCATCCTTCCGATGTTCCACCCAATCATAGAAAGTCGAGAGCACGGAGGTCAGGAGACAATATCACGGATCTCAAGCAGAATGTGCTGATGATTACTGGCTGAGTAGTCTGGGTTCGAAACAGCGGCTTCCAAAGCATTAAGCTTGGCTTGGAAAGATAATATCGATTCGTTTGGCGTTATATCACACCAAAAAAGGTGATCCTTGAGCACCGAACCAACACGAAACCATCCCCCGTCCACAGCCCTCCTCCTGGAAATCGCTGTTCCGAACCCAGATGGCAGCAGTGCCAGTTGTGTCAGGATACCATAATGCAGAACTTTTATCGTGGTGTTGCTCACTCAGCAGCGAAAAGTCTTGAACTGTGGTGTAGGTTCACCTGCAAGATAGGATCAACGAAGTTCTGATTTTGCCTTGGCTAGGGCTTCCTGGAAAATCCGACATTTTCCTGAACCCAAGACATGCTGAAGGTTGTGAATCCTTGGAACAATCTTTTTTTTTATGTCCCATTTCACCGCGTTTGTAACATAGGAAACTCTTATCGGGTACTTTGCATACTTGTGCGGTATGATCATAGCCAAGGCATTTGCAACATTTGAAGAGGCGCTGTTCTTCACTCCATCTTGCAAATAACAACCCCCCTATATTTGCTTTTATCCAGAAATTGTTTAGCTGGAGAACTCCCATTTGATGGCCTCTCCTACATCGGCCAAACCCGTGACGCAGTCAATGTCTCCTATTTGCCCGATTGCAATAGCGCAAGTGTAGCCTCACTTGAGCCGATGCTTTTTGCCCAGGATTTTCTTTACTGCATCGCAGAATGCTTCTTTGTTTTCGCTCTCTGTTCCGAATTCGACCAGTATGTGGCCCGACTGCCTTGGTCTTACTGCTTCAATGGCAGTTTTGGTGCCTTCGGGCCTCATTTTCCTCTGATATTGCAGCACTTCTGTATAGAATCAGTTATCTTGGGGTCTTACCAGTAGTGCCTGCTTGCGGAGTCTTCATTGTGCTTTTTATCTCTCCTGTTTCGCATCAGCTCTGTTTTCTTACTGTATGGGACTCCCTGCCAACTTTATTTTCTGGCCCTTTTTCAAGAAGTTTCTTTGCGGTTGTCTTCGCTCCTTTGCTTAGCACCTTTTGGAACCCCTGATCTAGCGTTCCACGCCCATCAAATGCCTCTTCCTTCCTTCTTCTTTCCGATCTCCTTGGATTGGGCTAGACGTCATTCTTTTATTGATGTTTGATGGTGGAGCTATCTTCGTATGATCATTAGGCTTAGCCCTCAGCGTTTCTTTAAACCTTTGCTCTTCTTCAGCCTTCTAGTCTTCTTTGGCCGTTAAACAGCTGCTCCGGTAACGCCCTATGTGGTCTAGGAGCTCCTCTAGTTCAAGGAACCCAATTTCTACTCCTTTGCTGATTTTTGGCGGGTCGCATGTAGATTTTGTTCTATTCAGAACGTCTGCCGCTTTTTGGATTAACTTCTTTTCTTGGTGGCGCTAGACGGCAATTGCACTTTGTGAACTCTTTTATTAGGAGAGGTTATCAGCTTCACTTTTCGAGTGCAGTACTTCAGTCGTATTTCCGTCAGTAGTGGTGAAATCACACAACGGCGCTTCGTTTGCTTGGTCACTTCTTTCTTTTCTTGCCATGATAACTTTATTGACATCAGGATAGTTCGTCCTTTCGGGATGTAAGATTCTTCCTTTGGTCGCTTCGGTTGCGATTGCAGCAGTGACCATTGAACTCGATGTTCTTTGTTTTTACCCTCACCGCGCGAATATCTGGCGTGTCCTGTAGAATTTATCGCTCTTCCTTTTTAGGATGTTTTGACATTTGCATTGTTTTTTTGGCTGCGCCCAACGCCAACGCCATTATTCCCTGGTTTGTCTTGTCTTTGTTTGCTGTTTTGTTTTGGTGGTGTTTGTGCCAACAAAGGTCTACGCCTGAATGCATTTTCTCGTCTCGCCCGAGATTGCTTATAGATATATATCTATCAAAGAAGACAAGTACACCACTTCTATGAAATTGCAGTCGCTAGAGGACCGGAAGCCTGCTTGCTCACTACCCTCTGCCGGCGATATTGGAAATCCGACCCTCTGCACCGTAAGTTTTTCCTCCTTCTCGATTTTCATCTCGATTTTTTTTCAGGTTCCTTACCACAAAGTTTTACCTACCTCCAGGGGCGTTGGTATACTCAAAGGTTTGCCAATCCTTAGGGCCATTATTGGCCCTGACTGCCTTCCCTCGATAGACACGGGTTGCTGAACACCTTAAATGTCTAAAGCAATGACCATCCTCGCTCCCGACTATAATTAAATTAAAACTAAGACCAAAACTTTTAGTGGGATGCTGTTCGCGGAGGAACCTTATGGAAACCTCTAGTTCCTCTGGTATGTGGAGACAGCACTGCCGAAAGAATGCAAGCCTCCAAGAATGCTCCTGTGGACCAGCACTCCCCCTGCGGTTATTGCATTGGCTACTGTTTGGGATGCTGTACAGGCTGTGGTGTAAGCTGTTTCTTCGCATCTCGCAAAAAACTAGAGTACGAGGCCCCTTCTCGTGTTTGTAGAGGCGGTTGATGAAATTCCTCCTTTCCTCTTTTTTTATTTCCTCCTCTCCTAAACTTCTTTTGCTTTAGGATAGCCTCTGAAACTCGAAGGATGTCCCTTAGCGTTGCATTTGACGCAGAAGAGATCTTCTTCTTTCTCGTTCTCCGGGATTAAACATTCATTCGACTTGTGTTGCTTATCGCATTTTACGCATCTTACTTAAGTCCGCTGTTCGCAGCAACGTGGCCAAATCTTAGTCAAATGAAGCTTTTTTTTGCAAAGGTACCCATTGTATCTTTTAATACTCACTCGAACGTCTTGTCTGAACTGGACTAAGAAAGAGGAAAGTGTACTTTTTTCCCTCCTGAAGGTTGCGTTAAGAACCTTTTAGCTGATAGGATATGTTTTCCGAGTATCCTTTAGCTCAGCCACGACATCGTTCTCGTCGTACGAACTGTGCACACCTTTGAGCTGGAGAGTCAATTCCCTCTCTCTCTCTCTCCTTGAAGGTCGTAAGTGTAACTGTAACTGCAGTTTTTCTTTTTTGAAGTCCGTAAACTACACTTCGCTTCAATATGGTTGTTTAAAGCAATTTAGGGTAGCATCGCCTATTCTGTCTGTACGTTCAGTATATTTTAGCGCTGTTCCTTGTGGAATTTTCGATGACTTCAACAGTAGTATAAAAGTTGTCGCAAAAGAGTGTTCTTCTATAACCGTAGTAATGAAATAAAAACTGCTTCAGCATAACCGAGACCGCTGCTAGCGTTGTCATTTCCCCCGTAAATTTAGAAATTTAAATGTATTCGCTCAGGCAGCACAACTAATAAATTTTCACACCGAAGTTGTGTTTTTTATTTTTAATATTATCTGAAACCCAAGCAGCCTCTCCAATACACCATTTACTCGTCGATTATAAAATTTTTTCCTGGTTCTATATATTTTTGAAACACTGTTATTATTGGCTCTAATCTTCTTCTTAGCACTACAGCCCCTTTCGGGCCTTCGCTTCCTACAAACAGCGCCTACAACTGTCTCGGCCAGTTAACCGCGTCTTCCAATTCCGAAATCCGAGCAGCGATGAACTGTCCTCGTCGACCGAGTCAGACCAGCGTTTCCTCGGTTTCCCCACAGGCCGCCGGCCTTCAGTTCCCCCAACGAATACATTCTTGGTATGTTTCACACCCATAGCATAACACAGGTCTTATCACAGATTTGTATACTTTCAGCTTTGTTTTCCTGTGTATGCAGCTGGTCTTCAAGATCGTCAATACTGAATAGAATATTTTATTTGCGAGCTGTATTCTTCGGCGTATTTCGTCTCTTTCATTGCCCGTTTTCGTTATTTTGGCGCCTAAATACACAAATTCGCTAACATTCTCGATACAGTATTCGGCAAGTGTGATATTTTGTGTATTTGAGGTATTTTTCCTCGACCGCATCGTGAACTTTGTTTTATTTTTGTTGATTTGCAGCCCTACTAGTTTTGCTTCGTTGTCGAGTTTCAGGAAGAGTTCTTTGGCGGTTCTTAATGACCGTGACAGAATGTTGATGTCGTCCGCATAGGCCACTACTTGGCTCGACTTGTATAGTAATGTACCTCGCGTATCGACAGGTAGCTTCCGTATGACGTACTCCAGAGCCAAATTGAATAGCAATAGGGCCAGCCCATCTCCCTGCTTTCTGCATCGGTAAGTTGGTTATTGATGCGGACTTGGGAGGTTGTCGACGTCATTTTGGTAAGACGGACTAATTTGGCTGGGATGCCAAAACCAAGCATTATTTGGTACAGTGCGTTATGATCAATACTATCGTATGCTTGCTTGAAGTCAACGAAAATTTGGTGTACGTCTATGTTGAACTCCCAGCATTTTTCAAGTACCTGCTTGATTGTGAACAATTGGTCTATTGTTGATCTACCTGCCCTAAAACCACCTTGATACTCCCCAATAATACTGTTGGCGTATGATCCGATTTTATTTTCTAAAATTTTAGAAAATATTTTGTACGCCGTACAAAGCAGTGATATGCCTCTATAATTTTCGCAAAGTAGCTTGTCACCTTTTTTGTGGATAGGGGATATAATTGATTGGCTCCACTCCTTCGGCATATGTTCTTGTTGCCAAATGTACTGGATGACTTTTCGAATAGCTTGATGAACACTACTGTCACCATATTTGATGAGCTCCACTGGAATCTCATCGATGCTCGGCGCTTTATTATTCTTTTGGGCTTTGATGGCGGAACAAACTTCATCCAGAGTTGGTGGGACCAATGGAAGCTCTCCGCAGACATCTTTAGGCTCCGATGTTCTGGAGCTGTGCGGAGGATTAAGGAGGTTCTTGAAATATGATGCCCATCTTTCCTTAATCAGCGATTATATTGCCGCTGTCATCACTACAAAGAGTGGTTTTGGGCTGATAACCACGTTTCAGTCTTTTCACTACTTTGTATGCTTGTCTTGTGTTATTGCTCGCTAAACTTACATCTATACTTCTCAATTGGTTGTCATAGTATTTTCTTTTCTTAATCCTAATTACCTTATTCGCTACTCTTCTGAGATTTTCATTGTGTTCTCTCTTCGTCCTGGGTTTCCTACGTACGTATTCTTTGTACGCCTGATTCTTTTTATCTAACGCGTTTTGGCACTCATCATGGAACCAATCACTCCTCTTGCGCGGGCTTAATGTCCGATCGTCTGTTCTGCCACGGTCCTGATAGCCGCTTTCACTTCCATCCAGAGCTCGTTGCTCATCTTTAACGATGCGTCTGGTAAGATGGGAGCGAGCTGGTTGTCGAGGGTCTCCGTGAAATTTTCGGCCACAGACGCCGTTTGGAGCCTTTCGATGTCAAATTTTTGTAGCTGGCTGGTCTTTGCCGAATATGCCTTTGACATACGACATCGATAGGTTAATTTGATCAAGTAATGATCTGAGTTACAATTGGCTCTTCGGTATGTACGGACGTCAAGTATGCTCGAGGCCCAACGTTGTTAGATCAGAACATGATCTATCTGGTCTTGTGTGTTGCCATCCAGCGATACCCAGGTCATTTTATGAATACGTCTATGTGGGAAGCAAGTCGAACGTATGACCAGATTTCTGCTACATGCAAAGTTAATCAGGCGCTGGCCGTTGTCATTTGTTTCATCGTGGGGGCTATATCCTCCAGTCTTGGCAATGAGCTATCTCATAGGGAGAGCGTTGTTACGGGAGCCGCAGTCCAAATATTGCTCGGTTCGTGTTTCATCGTTCCTCTCTGTATACTGTAAATGACAACATACATATACGAAAAGCTGCGAATTGTAATCAAAGCATCTGTGGGTGCAGTGTCGTATCATGGATTAGCAGAAGTGGGTGTGTATCCATACTCGTATTAAGTATCAAACATATACACACAAGACTTCGCAATCGAACGTACCGCCCAGCGGAACGAATTTGTTACATGTATTGCAAATCGAGCGAAAGCTTTAGCTTGGTGGTTGCACTAGTCACAGAAAGCTGGCACTAAATACACGTTTTTATTGTTGAACTTTGATCTTTTAAATGGTAAATTGTCTTCATTATTTTAGTTGGTAAGCAATAAAGTCAGCATAATTATAGTATAAAATAAAATTATAGAAGCAAGAAAATCGAGAAGTATTTCTCCATTCGCTGGCTCAAGACGTGCGCCCGAGCTTATTCTGTCCCAAGGCACTTAGCCCGGGATAAGCGAATCAAGAATACGTTCAACTGCGTACTCAAGGCATCCGCCCGAGTATGAGTGCCCCAAGGCAGTTATGCCCGGGGCCTGCAGTTGAATTAATAATTGATTGATTTATTAATCTGACTGCGTACTCAAGGCATTAACCCGAGTATTAGCGGCGCAAGGCTTTGTGCCCGGGGCTAGCAGTTGGATTATTAATCAATTGATTCATTAATATAACTGCGTGCTCAAAACGTCAGCCCAAGTAACAGTTAAAGCTTTAATTGATTGGTTTTTCAAATATGATATCAAGCAATATCATACATTTCCTTCAAAAAACAAAAATAATCAAAGTAAATATAAATCGCAAAAATTTTACAAGCTCCATTAATGCTCGAACTTTATACGTCTCTGTAACTAATTAATTATCAAAAGAATTCAATAGCAAAATATGTTATAAATATCAATATAGTCAACTGAACGTGTAATTTAATAACCAAAGAATAAAATAAAAATTAAATCATTAAACAAAATCACCCTCTTACTGATTTAGCTGACAAGAATGTAGTAGCAGGTAAGTGTTACACGGGAATATCTTTCCCTCCCCGGGAGCCATGATGTGTATATAGGATACACATCATATCAAGCTCCCAGCGCATAACGGTATACAAAGGGTGTACTGGTATTGTGCAACAGCGTTGAAATCACCCAGAATAATTTTTGTGTCGTTTGTAGGCAATGAGTCGACCACTCTTTCCAGATGATTGTAAAACGATTCGTTTTTTTTAATGGCTCTTATAATTTAAATAATTTGCCTTCCCCAGTTTTATTTAAATCCAAGCATCCGTCAGCATTTCATCTTCAGTCTATGTCGTTCCAAACATTTTGCCCTCATTCAGTGCCATTACTATTGGAAAATCGTCACTATCTGAATCCAAATCAATGTGGAAATAATTTTTATCCACCTGTGTATCACCTGAATCTTCAGTGTCTTCAAGAAATTCTCGAAGAAAGTGAGAGGTCGCGCATTTTTCGGTGCGAGAATACGTTTGGTCGAGTACCTGTACACAAAAAAATCAAGTTCAAGTCTGAGCTAAGGACGTAAAGGCCTGCCCTAATGCATGCCAGGACAGATCGGCAGCTCCCTGTGAAAGCGGCACGAGTCATAGATGCCTCAAACGTCGTTTCCTTTCATTTCTGGACGTTACGGACCACACGTGTCACGTAGTCCCACCAAAACGCACGATGTTAATTGTAAATAAAACAAAAAGTCTTCAGAAATTTATTTTAATATTTTTTATTATAATAGCAGGATCCATGACAATTACTTCTCCCAAATGTTCGCCACGGCTACGGCGGCATACTTCTATCGTATGGTCCATATTTTCAATGACTCTGAGACATAATTGAGGTTCAATGTCGTTAATTTGGTGAGTTATCTCATCTTTTAGCTCTTGAATTGTTCTTGGTTTAGTGACGTACACTTTTTCTTTTCAATATCCCCAGTGAAAGAAGTCCAACGCTGATCGTGGCAGCCAATTAACATCGCCCCAACATGAGATAACACGGTAATTGAATTTCTCGCGCAAAAGAGCCATAGTTTCGCTAGCTGTGTGGCAAGTGGCACCATCCTGTTGGAACCACATATTGTCTAGATCCATAACTTCAATTTCTAGCCACAAGAAGGCCGTTATCATCTCGCAATAGCGAACACTATTCACGGTAACTGCTTGGCCGTCCTCGTTTTCGAATAAGTACGGCCCGATGACGCCACCAGCCCATAAACCGCACCAAACAGTCACTCTTTGTGAATACATTGGCTTTTCAACAATCACTCGTGGATTCTCATTTGCCCAAATGCGGCAATTCTGCTTCTTAAACAATCCACTGACGTTAAAGTGTGCCTCGTCGCTGAAGATGATTTTCTTTACAAAGTCACCATTCCTTTCTGTCTGTTCAACCAATCATTTGGCGTATTGCCGACGCTTGAAATGGTCACTAGGCTTCAGCTCGTGAGTAAATTGGACCTTTTAGGCGTGCAAATTCAAACCTTTATTCAAAATTCGTCGTCAGTGATGTTCGTGACATGTTCAATTGTTGGGCACGACGACGAGCCGAGGTTGACGGCTCTTCTGGCATGCTATCGCGAACAACAGCAATGTTTTCCGCAGAACAAACTGGTCGAGCATGCACAGGTGATTTCACATTTCCTACAGACCCGGTTCGTTAAATTTGCGCCCAATTTTTCCGATTGTGGACACATTTGGTCGATTATGCTGACCAAAAAAATCACGAAGTGTACGAAGTCCATTTTGATTTGAACGCCTATTTTCGTAAAAGACTTCAACAACCTTAACGCGCTGCTCAATTGTGTACCGCTCCATAGTTGAATTTGAAACAAAGAATTGTCAAATTGAGTTGAGCAAAAAACTTAACGTTAAGGCGCGAGTCACAATTAAAATCGTGCATTATGGTTGGACCATCCTTTATTTTTTCTAATTTCTACACATCCATAGGAATATGACAGTGCTGAAATTTTTTTCAATTTTTGTTTTCACAAGTTACAGCAATTGTGACTAAAGTGAGAGCGGCTATTTTTGCTGCCGTACCTCAGTCGAGGTAGGTACGATACATATGTATACGTCCCGTACCGCAGCCAACGAACTAAATTGTATTAAATTTGCATTCTTAAAAAAAATTGGATTGTTTTATTTCAATTTCTCAAGCTCTTACAAGAACATCCAATTTTTCAGAGCCTCGAATAATGCTCACGCTTTCAATTAATAGTCACTAACAAACCCTAGCCAAAAGATTCATATTTCCTTTTCATTGTTTAACAACCTTTTGTTCCTACTCGCCTTATCACCTATACAAATCCCCTTGATTTAGCTTCAACATTCCGATCACAGTTCGATCATAATTCAAAAATACAAAACCTTATCTAACATTTTCAACTTCTCTGCTTGCTGACTATCAATCAAAGTTTCACATTGTGTACTCACGATTATTAAAATGACACACAACACACATATCTAACACAAGTGCAAATAAAATAGACTCTTACTCGCACGTTGAGTGTGTGAACAACGAAAATCGTTGCTTTCGGGATTGGATCGCTTCCCCACAATCCCTAGTAGCTTAAGCCTAAAGAGCAATCTATCTTAGCTTAGCATGTAACAGCTTGCGGTTGAAGTGATGCGTGATTGTTACTTCTCTGACTGTTTAATTTATTTATTTATTTAGAGAAAATCCCATTCTCAAACATCAATTTACACTTTGCGTTCCTTGAGGTCCATATGTGTCCGTTTCTGTCTGTTTTTCGTAAGACGTTTTCCAACCGATCAATCTCTAGCCCGTGTATTCCTTTAATTCTTTATTCCTATTCAAAATGATCGAGAAACTGATCTTTCTAAGTTTGCTTGCTTGTGCTCATGTGTGTTAAATAGAATGTGTGGTCAATTCCTACGCGATCGTGCGGGCATATCTCTATCTCCACATGTATGTACACATATGTTGAAAATTGATCACACATCACGTACGGTTCTAACAACAACGGGGGGCATTTCAAAGACGCCACATCCATCCATCTATCCGCGTCCCATATGTGTATATTGTATGTGAGATACGCGAGTATAAAGAAAATGTTATAAACGAGAGCCAAAAGCGATAAAATTTCAAATTCGGTGCCATGATGTCTGGCATGGATCGTCGTGAATTTGAACGAGAATTTATATGTTTTTACGTTGAAATGATATTGAACTGAACTGACAAAGTGAACAGCACACAAACACACATGGTTTGATTTTTGAAATTGAGTTTCACGTGCATATGTGAATGCTACTGATATTTTATGAAGGGATGCCTGGAATATACGAGTATCAAGTGTGGGTGGCTTTTCTACACGACTGTAAAGGAAATTTTCTCCGTTTCATACTCGTAAAACTATATAGAATCCCATTCGATAGTCGCAAATTTGTTTTATTCAGAAGAAAACTCTAATGATTTATTTCGCAATCAATTTCTTAGATTAGTATCTAGTTAGTATATATGTAGCAAGAATAAATAAATTAAAAACCAAACTTGATCCCGTGAGATGCACTTCTTTCTAATGTTAATGGGTATATATTTTCTTACTGAGTTAATACATACTTCACAGTTAAACTACTCAAAATAAAATTTATTCTACAAAAATGTAAGCTTCGAACTTTCGCGTGAGAAAAACAACATAATCAGAATGACCGACCGAAATATTCTACTCTTAAAAAACTTCCTCCACTAGATCGTCGTCTTCTAACTTAGGCCCTTAAGGAAATCTATTAACATACCTGACTTCACTTCGCGTACTGGAAACAGCTGCTCAGTAGTGCTAACTTTCCGATAACACTTGTCCAGAAGGCTTGAAAGCAGCATCACAGTAGGCCGAAAGTAGACTTTTGAGATTGTCAAGTATGACATTTCTCAGCTGACATTTAGCCGAAATGATACAGTTGAAAAGGAAATACATATATTTGCGCGCTAATGTCTTCGACGCCTCAAATCTAATCTGTGTCTTCCTGTCCTGGACAAAATCTACAGTCGGAGGACCGTTACTTACTTTTCTTGTGAAGGTAAGATTGAAAACATCCATGGCCGCTCGGAAGCTGGGTCAGATAGAAGTCAGTCTCTAGCAACGAGGGCGACAGGTATCACGCCTGCAATAGTTCTCACCGTCGAATCAGAGATCGTGGTATATCAAGTCAAGGGCTTTCGAAACACCTCCTTACCCCATATTTCTGCTCCATATAGTAGACTGACCCTACGACGGTCATCAAGAGGCGTCTTTTTGATCGGTTGGGTCCCCCCATGTTGGCCACAAGTCGACTCAGAGAGGATAGCCCGAAGCAGCCTTCTCAGCCGTTGCCTTGATTTGCTCAGAGAAACTCATTTTTCAGTCGATCAATAGCCCCATGTACTTCCCCGTTGGCTTACATAGATTCAATAACTGTGTCTCCAATACTGATCGTCTTTATTCTAGGAATTGTCCTCTTTGTCAAGATGACCACTTCGGTTTTCTCCAGAGGTAGACTAAATCCGCGACTAATCATCCAGTCTATCACTCGACACATTAGCATATCTATTCTTAATTACGCTTGTTCAACGAAGCGTCCAATGACTAGAGTCGCAACACCAACCACATAGCCGACCAAGCGTGGCTCATCTGGCAATTCCAGTTCGAGCAGCCCGTCGTAAGACACATTCGACAGGTCTGAGCTAAAGATAGATCCCTGGGCAACACCCGATGTAGCTTTCATCCTTCGTTAACCCTGCGTCATGTCACAAAGCAGGCTTCGTTTTATAGGCAGTCCCTCAGAAATCGCGTAAAATTTTTTTTAACTTGAGAAAGGTTTCTCAGGATACCAAAAATGTCCATCCATGAATCGGAGTTGAGGACTTGCTGAACATCAAGCTTTACCAATAGAAATACCTGTCGCTTGGTACAACTGAGCCTTCGTCTTTTGGCCCGCGCTCACCACCACTGCAATCGCATCAATGGTAGAGCGTTCTGCTTTAATGTCATTCTGCCGAGGAGATAGGTCCCCTGCACGAATTGCGCCGGTGAGTTTTACCTTGACAACTTTTTCTAGCACTTTCCCAGCCGTGTCTAGCATGCATAACGGGTGATATACAGAAAGCGACCCAGGATTCCCCTTCCCATTGCTGATCTGTACAAGTCTCGCTACCTTCCAACGCTGAAAACTAGGAAGGGTCCAAGTACAGATGGTGTTCCAGCTGCAGCGTTTCAACTTGTCTATCACTATTGTCCTAACTTGCTGCTCAGCACATTCAACGCTTGCCTACGGGATGGGGGTTTCCCGATACCATTGAAGGTGGCGAGGCATGTGCTGATCAACAAGGGGAAGAAGAATTCTGGTTGCTCCACCATTGTTGATGCGATTCGGTAGGTTGTGAGCGCAGACCAAAAGACAGAGGCACATAGCCGCACCAAGCGAGGGATCATTCTGTTGGTGACATTCGACGTAAGGAACGCCTTCAACACTGCTAGGTGGGTAGATGCTCTGTCTACGTTGAAACGATTAAAGTTGCGAGTTTGGTTATTCATTCCCTTCCCCCTCGAATTCCCCAAAACTTGTCCTTCAAACAAAAGCAAGCTCCCAAGGGCTTCAATCAACCGCAACCCTCTACGCAGGTAATCCGTGAATTCCCCCTTACTCTACGCTCACCTTGCGGCTTAACCATCTTTCACTTCCCTAGTAAGAAAGACTCACTATTAGTCCACTGAATTTTCTTTCACTAGTTTTTTTCTGGTTTCACACTCACTAAACATCCAGTTCGCACTGTTCCATAAATTACTTCACGTTCGCAGCTATAATCTCTCCGCGTGCAAGTTTACCACCAATATTCACTTCCTCACAAGTACTAAATTCTTTAGATCACTAATTCGACGGGAGATCCGTATCTGAAAAACTTTCACGATCATTTCGCGCGCGAATTAACCACCAGCCAAATACTCAGTGAACCGAGAACCATCCAACGAAAAAATGACCCGCTCACTCGTTTTACTCCCTTATATAAATCTGTCATAGCGGGAGTTGTCCGCGAATCGAAAGGGACGATGTCTGGCCATCCACCTTTCTTTTCCAATTCCGAATTAGCAACAAAGTCTTTTCGGTCGCAGTTTCCCAAACTGCAACTACATGTGCTTAGCGTAACCTCCAACCGATCTCGAATAAATAAATGGAACATCGCAATTAGTTCGAGTCTCGAATGCTTCTTGAACTGGTTTGCTGCAACAAGACAGAACTAACGTTTGCACTGATTGTTTATGTTTACAAACATGTCGAGCTCGCGGAATCTGATCCGAATAAGAAGATTGGTCGCGTGAAATAGTTTAAAGTCGGAAGTATGAAAATTTGTTCGCGTATAATCCGTCTTAAAGCCATTTTTTCGTGTGTACGGGTGAGGGGTGAAATGTGCTGCTGGCGCTCACACTGATAAAAGGGCTTCCAAGCGTGATGTCGAATCTATCCACGACAGGTAATGCCAACTTAATATTTAGATTGTTTACATCACCCAAATTCATTGACGCGTTGTCGGCTCCCTGTAGAGGTTTATATGTAAAATAGAACGCTTCCGTCCTTGACATGGGAGAGTGTTCTTTTGCGAAAGTCGTTTCGTTTACGAGTTTAACCATCCAACGCCTCAGCAACACAAGTCGACGACAAAGCGATCACAGTGTCGACGGAACGACTCAAACTGGCGCATGTACCAAAAACTAATCTTTCCGGCGAGACCGTCATCATCATCCAATTCACCGTCAATCGGGAAAAGAGAACAGCGAAAACATATCCATCGTCTCGAGCACCGCCGATTACGGATCCGAAATATTTGCCAATTCTTGAACATTACCCGGAGGGGAGTATTGTGGTGTATGAATGGTTCTAACTCTCGCCACGCGAATAAAATGAAAATCAAAGGAGAGAATTTTGACACTCTCTAGTTCGAAAAGAGAAGAATCGTGCATATTTTTTCAAAGACTTTTGTTAGTGTTGTAATTCGGTGGATCAATAATCTCGATCCCCGACCGCCACGCACGCATCCCGCATCAATTGCACTCCAATGCCAATGTCCGACCACCACGAGCGGATCGAGTTACTCGTTTCCGTCGTAGCAGTTTGCAGTTCGAAGAAAATGCGTCATAAACGAATTGCTCGAGACGATGAACGCTCCAGTCAGAGCACGTGGTAGTCGCGGGTGTCCGCGTTCAGTATTTTTGCTGATAGCCACGTGCAGACATGTGTCGTTTTGATTAACGTGAGCACCTGCCTGTTATAGGCCTAATCTCACGGTCACCATTAGAAAGCGATTGGTTTAAGCGCCAATCATTCGCCCCCAAGTTCTGTACCAGTGTACATTGAGGAAACTCTCCAACTTTGATACTGGTAGATCCGAGACCCAGCTGTATCTGACGCTATAAGGTTAACGCCAACCTTTGTTTGCACCACAAGCCACCACGAAACTCCCCGAAGGGCCGCAACCAATCAGCTGACCATCTTTATGATGGAGGCTCATCAGCTGCCCGTGGTGTCTGAATATACCTCCAGGGTTGAGGTTCGCAGCAATGAGTTGATCTTGTTATCGAACAATCACAAAGCCACTATGCTTCGGATCCAGTTTCAATCCTAGTATTTTTACTAAGCGATTCGGGTACCCCGGGAACGCCAGTCCCCGTCGGCTTCACTGGAATCGGAGACGAGCCACGTGCAGACAGTTGAAATGAATGCTTATCAGTGGATCGAGATCTCGCAACATAGACGCACACTAAAACATTAAGCCCGCTAAAACATTAAGCCCGCTTGTATTATTTCAATAGTATTCAGTAATCATGTAGCTTAGAATATTGTGAATAAATTTGTCAAACTTTTTCCAACTCGTGCTTTAACCTGGCCACAGGCCCAAATTGGCCATCTTGCTCTCCGCGAGTTTTAAAAGTATTGGCAGTGCTCCGCGACCACGCCCACGAGCAGACCCGCCGTGCTAACAAGGTTTACCTCTTTTTAATTGATTTGCTCAGACGGTCGACATACTTCGCCACCGCATCCACACACTCATTCAACGCGGATGGAAAATCAGCCCATAAAGGAAGTCAAAGGCGAGGTGACCAGTACATTAGTGGTAAATTCGACGCTCGCTGTGCAAAGCAACCGCATCGAGGTCACACTATTGTGCGTTCTCGTAGTAAATATCGCGTCCCCAGTGTACATATTGTACAGGAACCACGTCGGAGACATGAAAAGGCGCGCGCAAGTGAACCCCCCCCAAACTCGAGAGTAGTAATTGCCATGCCAAACGAAGGAAAAGACAAAATCCCGGCCGCCGCTCAGGACGAAGAGGGGTCCGACGCCGGAGAAGTGAACCGCATCAAGAGCGTCACGTTCCGGAGTCCGCCGTTCCGGGAAGAAGACGTTAACTGTCGTTCGACCAAGTAGAGGCGTACTTTGGGGCGAGCCGCATTATGGGAGACACAACTCGTTTTCAGGTGATCGTGGCAAGCCTGGATATCAAAGTTGTGAAACAAGTGCGAAGTGCAGCGTCGAAGCCACCAGCACAGCGCAAATACGACTATCTCAAGCATGAGATAATCAAGGCATTCACTGAGTCTGCCCAGCAGCGCATTCAGAGGCTTTTGTCGAAAGTCGAATTGGGCAATCAGAGATCATCACAGCTTTCAAATCAAATGCGCACACTTCCCGCCGACAGCATCTCAGACAACACGCTAAAGCAGATGTGGCGAAATCGACTGAACATAAAGCTGCGCAGCATCCTCTCCGCGAACGACGCCTCACTGCAAAATCTCGTAATATATGCCGGCACGGTCCACGAAGTGACGAAAGGATCCAAGCCATAGGCCCTCGGATCGATATCGCATCACGACTCACCTGGAGCCACTTCGCCAGCGACGAGAATTCTTGCTTCTTCACAAACACGCCCAAAATCGCCCAAACCACCAACCGAGGTCTGCTGGTTCCATAGCGGTTTCGGACCAAAAGCCAACGAAATGCCGACCGCCGTACAGTCATGGTAGGCAGCAAAAAAACTAAAGTCGTCCTCTCCACAACAGCTGGCCGGTGCGCGCTCAGTGCATCGCTTATACATTCGCGGCAGCAGAGGCATTGGCGCACTGTTAATCGACACCGGCGCAGACGTTTCTGTGATTCAGCCGACCATCCGAGATCGAAGTAACCCAGATCCAGGCGCCCGCTTATTAGCTGCCAATGGTTCCGTTATTCGTATATATGGGAAGCGGAATTTGACCCTGAATCTCGGGCTGTTGAAGGCTGTTACTTGGACATTCATCATAGTAGACGTCAGCTCCCCAATCATTGGAGCCGACCTGCTCGAGCATCACGGGCTGCTCGTTGACATCAGAGGACGAAAACTAATTGAGCGAACGATTGCGACTGCAGCGGAGGTGAAAGCCCCATCCAAAGACCAGCCACCAGCAGTCTCTTCGACATCTGCAGCTATTGAAAGAGACTACACTGCAATCCTTGCGAAGTACCCCGAAATCACAGAAACAGTGACCTGTCGCAACATTAGTTGCACAACGACGCATCACATCGTGACGAAAGGCCCTCTAGTCAACGCAAAGGCACGCCGCCTTCCACCCGACAAACTCGCCGCTGCAAAAGCTGAGTTTGATAACCTAATGCAATTAAGAATTAGTCCATCTAAGAGTGCATGGAGCTGTCCTCTGCACATGGTCCGTAAAGCCAACGGCGGCTGGCGACCGTGCGAGGACTAGCCCGCTCTCAACGCCTGCCCCATTCCGGGTCGATATCCAATCGGATTCCTGCAGGACTGCACTGCTGCGTTGCACGACATGAACGTTTTCACGGTGATTGACCTACAGAAGGCATTTTAATAAAATTCTAGTCGAGCCGGATGATGTCCCAAAGACAGCAACTATCACACCGTTCGCACAGGTACAGAGAAGAGGAGCACTGAGAATTGCATCTTCGTATCCAACAGTCTCCGACTCGGCGGTGAGAGTGATTGCAGGCGTGATATCTGTCGCCCTCCTTGCTAGAGAGCGCCGCGCTGTTTACCTGCGCCGAAACGAGGATGCGAGGGAGATAGTTGTCCGCGAGGAGAGACAACGCTCGCTATACGATTGGCAGCAGTCTTGGGGGAATTGCACGAAGGGAAGGTGGACTGCGCGCCTCATCCCGGATGTGAGACCGTGGCTAAATCGAAGGCATGGTGAGACCGACTTCTATCTGACCCAGCTTTTGAGCGGGCACGGGTGTTTTCAGTCTTACCTGCACAAGATCGGTAAGTCACGGTCTCCCGATTGTCGGTTTTGCCCAGGAGAGGAGGACAATGCCTGTCACACATTTTTTGCGTGTACCAAATGGGTCAGGCTGCGAAGGGAACTCTACAGGGAGACGGGAGAGCTCACCCCGGATAATATAGTTGCGGTGATGCTCGAATCGGTTGACAAATGGAACCAGGTGGCACATTATGCTCGGGCAGTCCTAAAATATAAAAGGGAATCACAGCAGCCGGAGGCGCTGGGGCTGGGGGATCGCTCTTCTGGCGTTTCCTCTTCCCCTTTCCCCTCCCGCTAGGAAGGGGACTCCCCAGCTTGAAGGCGCCCCACGGCGTAACAAAACGAGACCTGGCCCGAAGTAATGTGTCAAACGGTTCCAGGCTAGGTTCTCAGATTGACAGGGGAGGTGTTTAGTGGGTAGTTCAAGGGTATCCTCCATGGGAGTCCCACACTGCCAGACTCGGCGGGCGTAAATGCCTTCACCTCCCTACCACAAAAGAAAAAATCACACCGTTTGGATTTTATGAGTTTGTCTACATAACTTTCGGCCTATGCAACGTCGGCCAAACGTTCCAACGATCCTACGTGAGGTGCTACGTGGACTCGACAACGCATTCGTCTACATAGACGACATACTAGTGTTCTTGCCAGATCAGCGAACTCATCACCAGCACGTGTCGGAAGTGCTGGATCGTCTACGCCAATACGGACTTGCTATCAATATCGACAAGTGGCAATTTGGATTAAGTGAAGTGCAATTTTTGGGACACACAATTTCGTCCGGCGGATTGAAGCCTTTACCCGAGAAGATACAAGGTATATCCGCGATCCCAAAACGCAAGACAGTTCTGCTGCTGAAGTCATTCTTCTACAGACGATCCCTACCGCACGCCGCTCAAAACCAACGCCCGCTCCAACAGTTGATACCGGGAAACAAGAAACGCGACAAAACAGGGCTTAAGTGGACCGACGAGGCATCAGCAGCACTCGACAGGTGCAAATCGGAACTGAGCAAGATTCCGTCACTCGCGCATCCTGCTACATGGCCCCTATCTGTGGACCCCTCAGAAGATGGACTCGGAGCTGTCCTGCACCAGACGACCAACACTGTCGACTTCTTTTCTCTCGCTTCAGCTCAGCAAAACGATCCCGAACTCTAAGCTTTGCTGGAGGTCCGAACGAATCAATACGAGTGGAAGAAGCAGCAGCTAGCTAATTCCACTACACCACTGCACCAAATAGTCACCCACGACAGGGTTCGACCCTACGCACCGCAGCAGTTTAGGTCAACATTCATGCAGATGATGCATGGCCTAGCCCAGCCGGGCATATGAGCGACTAGACAACTTATCTCCGACCGCTTCTTCTGGCCAGCCGTGAATAAGGAAATCAATGACTTTGTGCGAAGCTGCATGGGCTGGCAACGCCACAAGATCGGGCGTCATGTCAAGTCACCGCTCCAACGCTACAACCTGCCAGATGCCAGATTCGAGCACATCAATATAGATTTCATCGGACCACTGTCCCCGGACGATGGTTACCGGTATTGCCGAACTATCATCAACAGGTTCACGCGATGGCCCGAGGCTGTTTCGCTCCAAAATACCACAACAACATCAGTCGCCGAGGCGCTAATCAATGCATGGACTAGCCGCTTCGGAGTATCAGCACGGATCACTACCAATCTGGGACGCCAGTTCGAGAGCCAAATCTTTGCTGAACTGACCCGTATTCTGGAAATCGACCACCTGCGGACAACCACTTACCACCCTCTTGCCAATGGGAGCATCGAGAGATGGCATCGCACAGTCAAAGCCGCCATCCGCTGCTTTGATACAGTCGGATGGTCGAAAGTGCTGCCTCTTGTGCTTCTTGGTCTGCGCGCTACTTTGAAAGAAGCCATCAATGCTACACCCGCAGACATGATTTACGGCACCAGCTTACGACCTGCTGGAGAATTCTTCACCGCATCGAAGCCAAGCACCAACGACACAAACTTCTTGCGCGATCTCAGGTCTCGCATGGCATGACCTAGCGAAACCGCGTACCACGCAAACAACACCACCATCGTACACCGAGCATTAGGCACCAGTACACACGTCTTCATACGAAACGACAAGGTCAAATCATGGCTAACGCCACCATTTGACGGTCCGTACCCTGTATTGAGCAGGGAGGTCAAATGCTTCAAGGTGAGCGTCAATGGGAATCCAGCCTCAATTTCAATTGACAGGCTCAAACCCGCGTTCTTCGTGCCCGAAGCTAGCACACAACCGAACCAACGACAACAACCCGTAGTGGATGCAAGATTCGACCACGCGTACGGTTCTAGTGAAAAGTGCATTATCGTGGCCAAGCCACTGCGGGAGGAGTACTGTGGCGGATCAATAATCCCGACTGCCACGTACGCATCCCGCATTTACCGGATGCTGATGCCCGATTGCAATGTATGCATCTCGCATCAACTGCACTCTAGTGCCAATGCAGGAGCGGATCGAGTTACTCTTTTCCGTCGTTGCAATTCGTAGTTCGAAGAAAATGCACACATTTGCATCATCGGCAAATTGCTTGAGACGATGAACACTTCAGTCGGAGCACGTGGTGGTCGCACGTGTGCGCGATCAGCATTTTTCACTGATAGCGACGTGCAGACAATTGAAATGAATGCTTGTCAGTGGATAGAGATCTCGCAACATAGACGCACGCTAAAACATTTAGCCCGCTTGTATTATTTCAATAGTAGTCAGTAATCATGTAACTTAGAATATTATGACTAAATTAGTTAAACGTTTTCCAACCTGGCCACAGGCCCAAAAATTGTTATTCGCTATAGGGGCCAATAACCCTGCACGACCGTGAGTAGCATAGACACTATCTAATTGTTTTTAACTTGTGCACACAAAGGGTCAGAGTGATCGTTTAGAATTTTCGTACTTTGTAAGGCTAGTTTCGTAAATATAGGTGGCTCAGTTGGGGTTGGTATTTTTTTCATTATGAGTTAATTCCAACCTGCTCCTGTGTTTCTATTTCTTTTATCAGGACCTGAGCATTCCTTCATTAGAGATATGAAAAGGAATATATCTTAATTTTCGGCATTCTGGCCTTATTTAGAGTCAGTATTCGCACATAATTTCAAAAAATTTTCAAGATCCTACTGGCTTGTTTCTTTTATTGCACGCCATAATTTTTGCTCACCTCTATGCTTATTTGGATTATATGAACACCTCACCGTCAACATGAACGAAAAAATTCAAAATTCGTGACTTTTCTGATGAGATAAATCGGGTAAGCTTTCAAAACATGTTATGAGGTAGCGAAGTAAAACACTGGTTTAAAAACCAGCCTAATCCAACTTTTCAACTCTAAAAAGGATAAATCGCAAAGTATGAGCCACCAATTTCCATTAAATTTGGTGAAATAAAAGTTACAACTGTTTTGTTGTCGAATAGCAACACAAATACACACTGTAAAATTAAACTTAAAGAAAAATTACTTTAAAACTATGAATATGCAAAGGTATCCAATCTTAATAAAGAAAAAATTAAAATATTTTGAACAAAAATTCATTAAATTTGCGGCAAGAATCGAACCTGGGATCTCCCGATGGTAGACTAGCTTGCTAACCACGCGACCAGCGAAGTTATTGGTGCATATTCTTAGCAATTACTGGACCGAATAGGAACTTAAGGACGATTTTCTGGAAAAAATGTTGGAAAGAGTACGAAATACCTTATAGGATATGCTTCTGATAAATAGAAGTTTGATCTCACCAAATTTCACGCAAATTGATGAACCAGATTTCATGACTTCCTTTTGTTTATCCCAATACCTCTATCATGAAAATGTTTAAATGGAACGTTAAGAACGGATTGCTGCATAATAAGGACATGTTCGCCATTGAAAACTAAAATCGACATCGAGCGGGCATATGGAAATTTACTGTTAGGCATTACTTTTTGAACTTTATTCAACTTTTCTCTGACAATTTATTTTAATTTCTATTAATACACGTTTGTATACTTCCTGTCCCATGACTGTTCGTCCACTAGCACCCAAATAGAAAACCTTGATATGCACATCACATACGAGTACAAGTAATATTGACTACAAAGCCTCCGAAATATTTTTCCTTTCATGTTTTCCGACACCTTTCAAAGTGCGCCTAGCCGCGTTGATGATTCATCCTATCAACATAACTAGCACAAATGGCCATGAAAATTGTTATAAAGATTTTTTTCCCTCCAATACATTATATTTGAATACACACTAAAAATTCAACAGTGGAGTGGATTAAAGGAATTAGGTATTCCCAAACTCGTTGATTAGCATTCAAGCTGCTAATATCCATATTAACATTGAGAGAGGCTGAAACGGGTTCTTAATCCGTACAAGTGTGACATAAGTGGACCCGATCGGGTTCGAATCGATTTGATGATGAAGATATAAAAAAGTGGTTCGTCTTCTCTATTTCTGCAAAGATATGTAGCACATATGTATATGTAGATCGATTGGTATCGATTTCGCTATTCACTGTTTTTATTATTTTGGGGAACGTGTTTAGCCTGTGCAGACCCAGTTTACATTGAGGACAACCCGAACTCAAAAAGTCGACCTAACCTGAACAACAACAAAAAAAATTTGGTTCTACATATCACATTTATGTATGTATCAAAGAGCAAAAAATCGCAATAGGGGGAATCTTTTATTGATACTATAAATACCTGTGCGCGCTAACTTTGATGCATTGAATCGCCAAAAAAATTGCTTTGCATGAGTGACAAATTCGTTGTTTATTTTTTATAAGTACAGAATACCGAATCGAGTGAATAATTCGCGATTGTTATAAATGTTTCCACGTGCATGTGAGCTAATGATTGACTTGAGCATGTTTAAGTGTGATATAAAATTGAGACCTTGACTTTTTCTTGAGTATCCACAACACTTGGGAAAAAAAGTCGTGTGTCTTGGGGAATGCATGTTTCTCTCAATGATAATTGCGGTCATTAATTCCCGTTTAGATAGATTTGATCGATATAAGATAGAATGACAGTCATAAATTGCTGCGAAATGGACAAAATGCAAATTTATTGCACTCAGCGATGATGCTCGAATTGGAGAAAAATATAAACAGGATCCTGTCCATCTTTTCCTCCGGCTTGCATACAAACCCAAACAGGAAACACGACCATATAAATTCTTTGATCCGCTTGATCGCATTTATCCACACTTTGCCAATATACGAGTATATTTTTTGCTTCTATATTTCATTTGAAATGAAGCGCCTTCGTTTAGTCACCCGCTCGCAATGCTTAGCGCAGCGCAGCACACTTAACATGTATCTGAACTCGTTAGTTCGTCATAAATGGCTTCGAGAAAGAAGGATGAAAAAATAAAGTAAAAATAAATTATAAGCAATCTTGGACCGGATATCGTCCAATATAAGTATCTCATATGCTCGTATACGACGAGTATGTGCCTTCCTCCGACGATGGAAAAGATGGTGGAAGAAACATCAAAAAGGAGATCAGCTTGCATGCGTGGAATTGACCGTTTTTTTTTTTGCACAGCCACCGGACCCTCTTCAAGCCAATGTAGTTGATGGAAGTTTGCGCAAATCAAAACCAGGAGCCAGACATTATATGACACCGCGATGTAGTGCATAAAAGTGGAAAATCAGGGCGGCAAGTGAACCTAACACTGGTCAGATTACCCATTGCTTTGATAGTTGGTACATACTACATATAGTATGCTGACTTACGTACTAAGTTAGATGGAAGCTATCTTTTAGTGCGATAGTGCTCCAGTTCGAACTTCAAAGTGTTTCGTAACCTTCTGTATTCGCCTTTAAAGTGAACACTAATGTTTCCCGCTTGAATAGATGACCCGTCCGAAAGAATCTTCCAAGTATATGCAATCATTTGAAGGGCCACAATATGTACCTTAGAATAGATTATACATCGTTAAGGGTAACTAGAATTCTCACACTTAGCTTGTGATTACTGATTCTAGTTTCTAGACTGTTTTTTAAAGCGCTTAATTTTTTTCTACATCGATGCAAACTTTCTTTTGTTTTCTCGACAGTCTTAAAACTGATGAGGCAAATCGTGTTTGTGTTTCCAAATTTCAAAATTTCTTATATCGATTAGATACGTTTTAGGATATTTTGATAAAGTATGCGAACTACCATCTGTTGAGCTCATATTTCGACGTGGTTCTTTTTGTGAATCAGAAAATTAAGCGTTGGAAACAATCTCTGCTAAGAAAGTGGTCGAAATATCAGTTTACACCACGAGCTAAGGCTTAACGACAAACCGCATGGGGAATGCTGACCGACAGGAGTACTCTTGAAAGCTAGCCTTCTACGGGGAGTTCCATCCCCACGTACTCGAGGAAAATCTCGCAGGGGGAATGCCGGTTGACAAGACCTTTTTTGGTGGCTAGCATTCTTTGGGGAGCGTTGCCCACCCGAGAATATGGAGGTTTGCTCCTGGGATAACATGTAACGACGCTGACTGGACTTGGACTACGCTTTGGATAACGAGTTGGTATTGATGCTCTCGGCTGGCTGATATGATGGTTTTTTTTTGTGGTAGGGAGGTGAATACTATTTATGCACAGAGTGTGGAACTCCCATGCTCGACTGGACTACCCACTAAACACCTCCCCTGTCAACCTGAGATCCCAGCCTGGAACCGTTTGACACATGACTTCGGGCCAGGTCTCGTTTTGTTACGCCGTGGAGCGCCTTCAAGCTGGGGAATCCCTTTCCAAGCGGGAGGGAAGAGGGGAAGAGGAATTGCCAGAAGAGCGATCTCCCAGCCCCACCGCCCCCGGCTGCTGTGAGTCCCTTTTATATTTGAGGACTGCCCAAGCAGAATGTGCCACCTGGTTCCATTTGTTAACCGATTCGAGCATCACCGCAACTATATTATCCGGGGTGAGCTCCCCCGTTTCCCTGTAAAGTTTCCTTCGCAGCCTGACCCATTTTGTACACGCAAAAAATGTGTGACAGGCATTGTCCTCCTCTCCTGGGCAAAACCGACAATCGGGAGACCGTGACTTACCGATCTTGTGCAGGTAAGACTGAAAACACCCGTGCCCGCTCAAAAGCTGGGTCAGATAGAAGTCAGTCTCACCATACCTTCGATTCAGCCACGGTCTCACATCCGGGATGAGGCGCGCAGTCCACCTTCCCTTCGTGCAATTCACCCCAGAATGCTGCCAATCGTTGAGTGTGCGCTGCCTCTCTTCGCGGGCAACTATCTCCCTCGGATCCTCGTTTCGGCGCAGGTAAATAGCGCTCTCTAGCAAGGAGGGCGACAGGTATTACGCCTGCAATCGCTCTCACGGCCGAGTCGGAGACTGTTGGATACGAAGATGCAATTCTCAGTGCTCCTCTTCTCTGTACCCGTGCCAAACATTTCCGGTATACCTCCTTGCTGAGAGCGTCGCCCCATGCCTCTGCTCCGTACAGTAGCACTGACCCTACAGCACTCATCAAGAGGCGTCTTCTTGATGGGCTGGGTCCCCCTACGTTGGCCATAAGTCGACTCAGAGCCGATATTCCCGAAGCAGCCTTCTCAGCCCTTGCCCTGATTTGCTCAGAGAAACTCATCTATATATAGCTTTAGGCCCCTCACCGCTGGCTTCGATTCGATTTCGTTCTCAGTACTGATCATCCTTACTTTAGGCATTCTTTTTTTTTGTTAAGATGACCGCTTTGGTTTTCTCCAGTCCTAGACTGAATCCACCAGCAGTCATCCAGTCTTTCGCCCGGCACATTCGCATACCTAGCCTAAATTGCGCTTGTTCAACGGTACGTCCAGCGACCAGAGCCGCACTACCATCCGCATAGCCCATCAAGTGCGACTCATCTGGCATCGTTCCACAGGTCTGGATCAAGGATAGGCCCCTGTGCAGCATTCAATGTAACTTCCATCTTTCGTTGGCCCTGTGTTGTTTCGTAAAGCAGGTTCGGTCCTTCAGAAGTCGCATCAGATATCCTAGAACTTATAAAGGGTTTTCCAGCGTATCCACCCGCTGGCTTCGATTCCATTTGTATGTCTCCAATACTGATCATCCTTACTCTAGGGATTCTCTTTTTTGTCAAGATGACCACTTCAGTTTTCTCCAGTGCTAAACTCAGCCCGCGGGCAGCCATCCAGTCCCCCACTCGGCGCATTAGCATACCAAGCCCAAGTTGCGCTTGTTCAACGGTGTGTCCAGCGACCAGAGCCGCAACATTATTCGCATAGCCGACCAAGCGCGACTTATCTGGCATCTCAAGTCTTAGTAGCATGTCGTAAGATACGTTCCATAAGTCCGGACCAAGGATAGATCCCTGGGCAACATCCGATGTAATTTCCATCCTTCGCTGGCCCTGTGATGTGTCGTAGAGGAGGCTTCGGTCCTTAAGGTAGTTCCTCAAAAGCCGCATTAGATATTCGGGAACTTGAAAAGAATTTTCTAGTGTATCCAGAATATCCACCCATCTAGCGGAGTTGAAGGCATTCCTGACGTCGAGTGTCACCAACAAGACGACCCGTCGCTTGGTGCGACTATATGCCTCTGCCTTTTGGACCACGCTGACACCTCTGCAATCGCATCAAATGTAGAACGTCCTGCTCTGAAGCCGTACTGCCGAGGAGATAGGTCCCCAGCAGCACGAATCGCGTCAGTGAGTCTTCCCTTGATAAGTTTCTCTAGCACTTTCCCAGCCGTGTCTAGCATGCATAATGGGCGGTATGCACGGCGATCCGGGATTTCCCTTCCCCTTGCTGATCAGCACGAGCCTCGCCACCTTCCATCGTACCGGGAAAACCCCGTCCCGTAGGCAAGCGTTGAATGTGCTGAGCAGCAAGTCAGGACAATGGTGATAGACGAGCCGCAACACCTCAGCTGGAACACCATCTGGACCTGAAGCCTTCCTCGTTTTCAATGAGAGAACTGCCTCCTCCAGCTCCAGCTGTGTGAACAGTGGGCACTCTACTCCAGGATTCGTTTTCCCCGCGGATCCGTCTGAGGCATGCCCCATTCGATTGCTTTAGCGTTGAAGTCGCCCCAACGAGCACTTTGCCCTCTGCGTTCGAGACAGCGCCCTCCAAAGCATCAAGCTTGGCTTGGAAAGATGATACCGACTCGTTAGGCGTTAGGTACACACTAAAGAAGGTGATCCCTAAGCACCGAACCCACACGAAACCATCCCCCCCGTCCACAACTCTCCGCTTGAAAGTCACTGTTCCGAACCCAGATGGCGGCAGTACCAGTTTCATCAGAATACCATAATGCAGGACTTTTATCCTGGTGTTGCTCACTCAGCAGCAAGAAGTCCGCTTTCATGTCCCTCGCAAACTGCTCAAGCAGATTTTGGGCGGTTGAACTGCGGTGTAGGTTTAGCTGCAGGATCCGGGTCATCGAAGCTCTGATTTTGCCTTGGCTAGGGCTTCCTGGAACACCCGGCATTTTCCTGATCCCAAGACGTGTCCAAAATCAGGTCTTGGATCAGCATCCTTGCAAAGAATACAGTGTGCCTCCTTCGTACACTCTTTTCTTTGATGTCTCATTTCACCGCATTTGTAACATAGGGAACTCCTATCGGGTCCTTTGCATACTTGTGTGGTGTGACCATAACTATGGCATTTGAAACATTGGAGAGGCGTTGCTCTTCGCCGTATCCTACAGACAACCCACCCTATTCTAACTTTGCCCTTGTTCAGGAATGGTTCGGCGTCCTTTTCGGTCAAGTCAACTATGGCCATGCGTTGTCCCCTGTTGTTTTCTGGTGTCAGTCTCCCACGCTAGGGAACTCCCTTTTGATGGCCTCTTCTACCTCGGCCAGATCCGTCACGCAGTCAATGTCCCGTATTTCGATCGTTGCCATCGGCGCGAGCAGGGCTATAGTTGCGCTTTTGCCGAGGACTTTCTTTACTACTCCGAATTCGACCAGTATGTGGTCCGACCGTGTTAGTCGTACTACTTTAATGGTGGTATTTGTGTCTTCGGGCCTTACGTTTCCCCTGATGTCCCGCAGTACCTCCACGTAGGATCGGCCATCTTGGGGCTTGGGGCTTTACAAGTCGGGGCTTCTGCCTCTCCTGTTCTGCATCAGGTCCTTTTTGTAATTGGGCGTCTGTGCGAATTTTATTTTCTGGCTTTTTTTGAAGGAGTTTCTTTGCGGCTTTCTTCGCTCCTTTTGTAAGCACGGTATGGAACCCGTGATCTGGTGCTCCACGCCCATCAAGTGCCTCTTCCTTCCTTCTTTTATCCCGATCTCCTTCGATTGGGCTAGACGCCATTCTTTTATTGACTTTTAATGATGGAGCTATCTGCATGTCGCCTTTAGATTTTGCCCCAAGCGCCTCTTTAGCCTTCTGTTCATCTTCGGCCCTTAACCAGCTCCTCCGATAGTGCCCTATGCGATCTAGGAGCTCCTCTAGTTCAAGGAGCCCTGCCTTTGCTGTTTCGCTGATTTATGGGGAGTCGCATGCAGCTTGTATTCTTTTCAGAACATCTCCCGCTTTTCGAAGTAGTCTTCCTTCTTCGAATCCCTGGACCGTAATTGTACCTTGCAACCATCCTTGGGAGAGGTTTTCGCGTTCCGTTTCCGAGTGCAGTACTTACGCCACATTTTCAACGTTGGCGGTACAATCACGCGGTGTCTGGTCACTCTTTGCTTTTAGTGCCGTAATCTCCTCGTTTGCTTCTGGATTTTTCGTTGCAATTTCGGGACAATCGAATTTTCGGTGCTCTTTATGTTATCTTCCACTGCTCGAACACCTGATACATCCTGCAGTTTCCCGCTTCTCCTTAATAGGACGCTCGGGCGTTCGCATAATTTTTTTGCTACGCCCAAACGCCGCAGGAATCTCAGTCTGCACCAGACTGTCTGCTGTTCTCCGTTTTTTGTCTACTGTCACTGTCATCGTGTTAGTCTTAGTTTTTTTCGTGGTTAGTACAGCTCTCGATGTACTGTTGACATCGTGGCTACAACCGCTGGTTGCGTCGTCATTGCCATTATTTTTTATTTCCTTTTTTGGATTTTTTGGGTCTTTTGATTTTGATTGCTCCAGTTTTGTTGGGTCCCCCCTCGGGCCCTTATGGGGACAAGTGCTCAGAGCCAGACCAGCGCTAATCGGGAGTCCGTCTCAACCGAACCTAACCACCAACCCAATGGTGCGAACTTCGAACGTACTCCGAGGCCTGCCAAGGTTTTACCGGGACGGAGACGGTATGATAGTTGAATTAGAGCCGTTCACACACGAGTTTCACCTCGGCGCTACTGTGCAAAGCAACTAGGTCCAAACCATCACATCCGCCAGCCCAAAGCGTCAATTCCAGTTCGTTGTCCAAGGCGTAGTCCAGATCTAATCAGAGTCGTTACCTGTCATCCCAGGAGGGAACCTCACGGCACCCCCCATATCCTCGGGTCCGTGGGGGCGGCACTCTCCAAAGAATGCTAGCCTCCAAGAATGTTCTTGTCGACCGGCATTCTTCCTGCGGGAATTTCCTCGGGTACGTGGGGGCGGAACTCCCTAAAGAATGCTAGCCTCCAAGAGTGGTCTTGTCGACCGGCATTCCCCCTGCGGGGTTTCCTCGGGTACGTGGGGGCGGAACTCCCCAAAGAATGCTAGCCTCCAAGAACGCTCTTGTCGACCGGCATTCCCCCTGCGGGGGATATGATGGTTTGGACCTAGTTGCTTTGCACGGTAGCGCCGAGGTGACACTCGTGCGTTAACGCGTTCGTCCCGGTAAAACCTTGGCAGGCCTCGGAGTACGTTCCAAGTTCGCACCATTGTGTTGATCGTGTAGGTTCTGTTGAGACGGACTCCCGATGAGCGCTGGTCTGCCTCTGAGCTCTTGTCCCCATAAGGGCTCGTGCCAACCCTCGCATGCTCTCCCTGCTCTGTAAAGATAACCATGGGACCAAAAAAGGCGACTACACGTCCCGGTGAACCTTGGCAGGCCTCGGTAAAACCTTGGCAGGCCTCGGAGTACGTTCCAAGTTCGCACCATTGTGTTGATCGTGTAGGTTCTGTTGAGACGGACTACCGATGAGCGCTGGTCTGCCTATGAGCTCTTGTCCCCATAAGGGCTCGTGCCGACCCTCGCATGCTCTCCCTGCTCTGTAAAGATAACCATGGGACCAAAAAAGGCGACTACACACACGAATGAAGATAGCAGATCCGAGGGGGGGACCCAATAAAACTGGAACAACCTAAAATCCTTAAAAAAGATAAAAATATCAAAAGAAGAATCCAAGTATACCAATAACGATGACGCAACCAGCGGCTACAGCCACGATGTTAACAGCCGGGAGCGGTACTAACTACGGCAAAAACGAAGATTAATACAACGACAGTGAAGACAGACGAACAACGGAGATTAGCAGACAGTCTGATCCAGACTGAGATTCCTACGGCGTTCGGGAGCAGCAAAAAAATGATGCGAACGCCTGAGCGTCCTATGAAGGAAAAGCGGAAAACTCTACAGGACACGCCAGACGTTCGAGCGGTGGAGGAAACTATAAAGAAACTCGAGAATTCGGTGGTCACTGCTGCGATCGCTAGCGAAGCGATTGAAGCAAAGGTCGTAAATCCAGAATTAGTAAAGACCGGCAGAAAAATAAACGAGCGATCAGGCAAATAAAGCGACGATATGTGATTTCATCGCCCACATCGAAAAGGTGGTGGAAACGCTGTATTCGGAAACAGAAGCCAAAAACCTCTCCCAAGGACGATGGCCGCGAAGTACAATTGCCGCGCAGCGACATGAAGAAGAAAGGCTATTCCGAAAAGCGGGAGTTGCTCTAAAAAGAATGCAATCTGCATGCAACTCGCCAAAAATCACCAAAGCAGTGAGGATTGGCTCCTTGAACTAGAGGAGCTCTTAGACCGCAAAGGGCACTATCAGAGGAGCTGGTTAAAGACCGAAGAAGAGCAGAATGCCGAAGAAGAGCAAAAAGCTAAAGAAGCGCTGGGGGCGACATCTAGAGGGCACGTACAGACAGCTCCACAATTAATAACTAATAAAAGAATGGCGTCCAGCCCACTTGAAGGAGATCGGGATAAAAGAAGGAAAGTAGAGGCACTTAATGGGCGTGGAACACCAGATCAGGGGTTCCCGACAGTGCTTACAAAAGGAGCGAAGAAAGCCGCTAAGAAAATCCTTCAAAAAGTTCCAGAAAGTAAAGTTCGCACAGACGCCCAAGAAGAAAAAAGACCCAATGCAAAACAGTAGAGAAAGAAGCCCCGACGAAGACCCCGGCAGCAGGCGCTGCTCGTAAAACCCCAAGTAGTCGATCCTACGCGGAGGTGCTACGGGACATCAGGGGAAACGTCAGGCACGAACACACGAACACTGCTATTAAAGCATTACGGCCAACGCGGTTGGGCCACATACTGGTCGAGTTTGGAGCAGACGCCGAGAATAGGGAAGCATTCTGCGACGCAGTAACGAAAATCCTCGGCAAAAAGCATCGGCTCAAGCTAGGCTACAGTTGCGCTTTTGCCATCGAGCAGCAATCGAAATAGGAGACATTGACTGCGTCACGGGTTTGGCCGATGTAGGAGAGGCCATCAAATGGGAGTTCCCCACCGTGGGTAAGATCAAAGTGATCTAAAATGACGCTATACAATTTCTGGATAACAGCAAAGTAAGAAAAGGGTGGGTTATTTGGTAGTTGTTGCGAAGCGCAGCACCTCTTCAATGTTGCAAATACCTTGGCTATGACCCGATAAAAGTTTCCTATGTTACAAATGCGGTGAAATGGGACATAAAAAAAAAGATTGTTCCAAGGAGGCACAACCTTCAGTCTGTGTTGGGATCAGGAAAATGTCGGATTTTCCAGGACGCCCTAACCAAGACAACATTAGAACTCCGATGATCCTATCCTACAGGTGAACCTACACCTCAGTTCAAGAGGAACATGAAGCCCGACTTTTTGCTGCTGAGTGAGTAACACCACGATAAAAATTCTATATCATGGTATCCTGACAAAACTGGTACTGGGACCATAATGAAAGTCCTCGGTAAAAGCGCAGCTATAGCCTCGCTTGAGCCGATGGCAACGATCTAAATAAGAGACATTGGCTGCGTCACGGATCTGGCCGAGGTGGAAGACGCCATCAAAAAGGAGTTCCCTAGCCTGGGCCGCATCAAGGCGAGGCTGATACCAGAAAACCATAGGGGACAACGCATAGCCATGATTGACTTGAATGAAAAGGACGCCGAACAATTTCTGAATAAGAGCAAAGTACGAATAGAGTGGGTTATCTGTAGGATACGGTGAAGAGCAACGCCCCTTCAATGTTTCTATAGTTTCTATAGTCACGCCGCACAAGTATGCAAAGGACCCGATAGGAGTTCTCTATGCTACAAATGCGGTGAAATGGGACATAAAAGAAAAGAGTGTACGAAGGAGGCACACTGTATTCTTTGCAAGGATGCTGATCCAAGACATGATTTTGGACACGTCTTGGGATACGGAAAATGCCGGGTTTTACACGAAGCCATAGGCAAGGCAAAATCGGAACTTCGATGACCCGCATCCTGCAGCTAAACCTTCACCGCAATTCAACCGCCAAAAATCTGCTTGGGCGGTTTGCTGCTGAGTGAGCAACACCATGATAAAAATTCGGCATCATGGTATCCTGATGAAACTGATACTGCCGCCATCTGGGGTCGAAATAGTGATTTCCAGGCGGAGAGCTGTGGACGAGGGGATGGTTCTGTGTGGGTTCATTGCTCAGGGACCACCTTCTGTAGTGTGTACCTAACACCGAATGAATCGATAACGTATTTCCAAGCCAAGCTTAATGCTTTGAAAGGCGCTGTCTGGAACGCAGACGGGAACGTGCTCGTTCGGGGAGACTTAAACGCTAAAGGAATCGAATTGGGCATGTCTCAAACAAATCCGCGGGGAAAACGAATCCTGGCGGCCAGGACGGCACTCGCCGTACTAAACACCGGAAATACGCCAACTTTCCATCGTATTAGCTGTGAAGGGACCATACCGGACGTGACATTCGCCTCGGAGTCCTTAGTATGGAGTATACACAATTGGAGAGTACTAGAGGACTACTCAGCCAGTGATCATCAATGCATTCTGCTTGAGATAAGCGATGTTGTCTCCCGACGTCCGTGCTTTTAGCTTTCTACAATTGGATGGAACATTGGGAGGGTGGGAGTCGACTGATTCGTCGAGGTTGTCACAGCAGGTGCTCCGCTGCAGGGAGATCCGGAGGGGACGGAAGAACTGGCAGCTCAAGATGTGGTGAACTCAACTTTGAGCATCATCACGACTGCTTGCAATGCTTCTATGCCCCGCCGAAAACCCCGGCACGGCAAGCCCCCAGTGTACTGGTGGTCAACTGAAACCGCTGAAAAACGAAGGGAGTGTCACAAGCTTCGGCGTGAGGCCCAACGGGCGCGTAACGTGACGAGGCAATTAACCGCTCAGCAGCATATAAGTCGACCAGGAAATGCCTTCGCAAATTGATCCACAACAGCAAGGCTCCCTGCTGGCAAGATCTAGTGGACACAGTGAACAAGGATCCGTTGGGCCTTGGCTACAAGCTAGTTATGCGGAAGCTTGGTGCCCTTGGGAAACCTTGTATACATGATGCAGAAAAGATGGACGAGATAATGTGGGCACTCTTTTCCGCCCATCTCGTCCGTATTGACGCTGTCCATGGTGAAACAACAGTCAAGTGTCCACTCTTCACACAGCCGGAACTGGAAGAGGAAGTCCTTTAGTTGAAAGCGAGGAAGGCTCCAGGTTCAGATGGTGTTCCAGCTGAGGTGTTGCGGCTTGTCTATCACCATTGTCCTGACTTGCTGCTCAGCACATTCAACGCTTGGCTACGGGATGGGGTTTTCTCGGTACAATGGAAGCTGGCGAGAGTCGTGCTGATCAGCAAGGGGAAGGGAAGTCCCGAATCGCCGTCTGTATACCGCCCGTTATGCATGCTTGACACGGCTGGGAAAGTGCTAGAGGAACTCATCAAGGGAAGACTCACTGACGCGATTCGTGCTGCTGGAGATCTATCTCCTCGGCAGTACGGCTTTAGAGCAAGACGTTCTACTTTTGATGCGATTGCAGAGGTGGTCAACGCGGTCCAAAAGGCAGAGGCATATAGCTGCCCCAAGCGACGGATCGTCCTGTTCGTGACACTCGACGATAGAGACGCCTTCAACTCCGCTAGATGAGTGGATACTCTGGATACGCTGGAAAGCCCTTTTCAAGTTCCACAATATCTAATGCGGCTTTTGAGGAACTACCTAAAGGACCGAAGCCTGCCCTACAACACGACACAGGGCCAACGAAGGATGGGAATTGCATCCGGTGTTGCCCAGCTATCTATACTTGGTTCGGACCTGTGGAACGTGTCTTACGACGGGCTACTGAGACTCGAGATGCCAGATGATTCGCGCTTGGTCGGCTATGTGGATCATGTTGCGAATCTGGTTGCTGGACGCACCATTGAACAAGCGCAACTTAGGCTAGGAATGCTAATGGGCCGAGTGAGAGACTGGATGATTGCTCGCGGGCTCAGTTTAGCACTGGAGAAAACCGAAGTGGTCATCTTGACAAAAAAGAGAATCCCTAGAGTAAGGATGATCAGTATTGGAGGTATACGACGAATAAAAGCCATCGGTGAAGTATCTGGGGCTACTGATCGACTCGAAGATGAGTTTCTCAGCGCGAATCAGGACAACGGCTGAGAAGGCTGCTTCGGGAGTATCGGCTCTGAGTCGACTTATGGCCAACGTAGGGGGACCCAACCCATCAAGAAGACGCCTTTTGATGATTGATGTAGGGTCAATGCTTCTGTACGGAGCAGAAATATGGGGCAACGCTCTCAGTAAGGAGGTACACCGAAAACGTTTGGCACAGGTACAGAGAAGAAGCACTGAGAATTGCATCTTCGTATCCGACAGTCTATGATTCGGCGGTGAGACTTATTGCAGGCGTGAGGATGAGAGGAGATGGTTGTCCGCAAAGAGAGACAGCGCTCGCCCAACGATTGGCAGCAGTCTTGGGTGAATTACACGAAGAGAAGGTAGACTGCGCGCCTTATGCCGGATGTGAGACCGTAGCTAAATCGAAGGCATGGTGAGACTGACTTCTATCTGACCCAGCTTTTGAACGGGCATGAGTGTTTTCAGTCTCACCTGCACGAGATTGGTAAGTCACGGTCCCCCGATTTTCGGTATTGCCCAGGAAAGGAAGATAATGGAGTGCTCACCCCGGATAATGTAGTCGCGGTGATGCTCGAATGGGTTGATAAATGGAACCAGGTGGCACATTATGCTCGGGCAGTCTTCCCCTTCCGCTAGAAGAGGGATCCCTTAGCTTGAAGGCGCCTCACGGCGTAACAAAACGAGACCTGGCCCGAAGTTATGTGTCAAACGGTTACAGGCTAGGTTCTCAGGTTGACAGGGGAGGGTGTTTAGTGGGTAGTCCGGTCGCCTTTTTGCGAGCATGGGGGGGTGGTAAATGGGTAAATTCACCTCCCTGCCGCAAAAAAGGCATCAATTTGGATCCTTGATCCAGCTGGGAGGAGTGCGAGGGGGAAGCGCCACCATCTGGATGCCCCACTCAAATTTTTGGGCCGTGAATTTTCGTGGTTAGGATGTAATCGCCTTAAGTCTCGCACGTGGTAAGTTGGGGATTGACTCGTGTTTCTCTTTTCAATCCATTCATTAGGTTGCATAGGCCCGAGGGAGACGGTTGCCCGCAAGGCGAGACAACGCTCACTCAACGATTGGCAGCAGTCTTGGGTGAATTGCACGAAGGGAAGGTGGCCTGCGGGCCTTGTCCCGGATCTGAGACCGTGGCTAAATCGACGGCATGGTGAAACTGACTTCTGTCTGACCTAGCTTTTGAGCGGGCATGAGTGTTTTCAGCCTTACCTACTCAAGAATGGTAAGTCACAGTCTCCCGGTTGGCGGTTTTGCCCAGGAGAGAAAAGCGATGCCTGCCAAATACTTTTTTCCGTGCAAAAAATAGGAGAGGTTGCGACAGGATAGTATAGTGGCGCAGATGCTTAAACCGGTTGACAAATGGAACCATCTGGTACATTATGTTCAGGCAGTCCTAAAAGATGAAAGGGATTCACAGCAGCCAGGGATGTCGGTGCTGAGAGATCGCCTCTTCCTCCCACTAGAGGAGGGAACCCCAAGCTTGAAGGCACCTCACAGCGTAGCAAACGGGACCTGGCCCGAAGTTATATGTCAAACGGTTCCAGGCTAGGTTTTCGGGTTAACAGGGGAGATTTTTAATTGATAGTTCAGTTGCTTGCAAGCATAGGAGCCCCATACTTAGTGCGTAAATGGCATTCACCACAAAAAGAAAAGAAATGGATTGGTCGAATTTTGACTTCTGAGGCATTTGTTGGCCTTGGACTCATAATTTTTTTCAGAATTTTTGGATGAAAACTGTCCAGTCGCGAGGGAGGGGAGTTGGGGACACGAAATCTTTGCACATTTTCCCTCCCTCTACGCCCATTGAAGCAAAAAGTGTCAGATTAAGACTTGCTTTCAAAATTTGTAAGACATTTCATTTGATACTACCTACTCGTATATTGGCTATCTTGGGCAAATTTTTTTTGGGGTTTTCTAAAAAATGTTTATACTGAAACTTTCTAGACCGCAACACTTTTGACCTACTCACAATATTTCATATTTATACTTAGCTCATGTGGTTTGCGAGAAAACTTGCTGTGACACATGGACGGACGGATATACAAACAAGCAGGTCGCGATTTTAATAGGGAATTGTAAACTTATTTTACAATACCCTAAAAACCAAAATTAATTTTTCTTCGATTAGTCCAGCTAACGAAAACATCCCAAAAGATTCAAAAATCTTCTACAGTCCAATAAGAGGACCAAAAAGATCAAACCATTTCAAAATTCATAAGGTTGACAACCATTGCAACCGATCAGCATCCTCATCATATCACTAAGCCCTGCCAGACATTCTGGCAACAGGGAACCAAGTCAACTTGCATCGAATCCCAACCATACATCAACTCATGTTCAAGCCAATCTCTACCTTCACATATCCTATGGATGCTGTATTGTGTATAGGCGCGTATGTATCTTTCGTCAGAGCTCGTTCATTTCTAATTATCTTTTTCTCAGAATTTGCCATTCTTTAGAGAGAAAAAAATTTTATATAATAATTATAATTGATCCGTTTCCAAAGAGATACGTCCAACTTGATTGTCGTCTTGTTGTTTATTTTTAATATTTTGCTTTCTTGACTTTTTCTTCAAGAAAATTATCGTCAGTTGAGATATTTCTTCATGTTTGGAGTATTTAAAGTATTTTTATCTTTTCTTTCTTGAAACGGTTTCTTAGTAAAATCAAAGATCTGAACATGTCACATTCAAGCAAGTCCATGTCTTTAACCAGACGAATTAGATGAAATTGAAACTTAAGGCACTTGGTTAGTGGCGAAAGCCCGAAATGTATCTTTTCTTATTTGTATTTAATGTTGACATGTCTTTCATATTTGTGTTTTACGGTTTATTTTCGGTATATCATCAAATTTAGTGTGAATTAGCTTTGATTTTGATTTTTTGCCCAATAATTACATATGTGTGTATATTACTATGTAGATATGTATATTTTAGAAAGATATTTGCATCTATTTTTAAAAAGCCTCAATTGGGCTGCCTGCCTGCCAGGCTGTCTGTGGTTACTTCTTGCCTCCTAGCCAAGCTGTTCCGCGACCACCAGAGAAAAGATGTTTATTTTGTAATGGTTTTTGACCATTAGTTTTTCAAACATTTAAGTATTTTAATTGCCGAAGATGTTTGGCTCTTTGATTTCATGTGTTGTAAAGGTATTGAGTTTTTGGCACCCATCCACGAATGGTGATGAAGCGTACCAGATTAAAAGATACTTCAATCTTTTTTCGGTTCTAAGTGAGTGACTGACTAGCTTTCGTAAATATGATTCATCTAAATCTTAAGAGGGTAAAATTGCAAACTATTTTTTTTGGCAACTGATGCTAAGGTGTATCGAGCTTTTTGAATAGTTTTAAATTAACGATAGAAGTATGGTTTAAACGAAAATTGTTAGGCCAATTTGGTTGCTGGATTCATGTTCATGAAAGAAATCACAGATAAATAGGAGAGAATAAAAATTCAAGTTCTTCTGAACATAGACATGTTTGCGAAAATAGACGGTTGTCAGAATTTTGACTTCTATAATACCGAAAAAACAATTACTTTCGACTATTCTCTTTCGTATTACAACAAAAATGGTAATTTTCACTTAAATCTTCTATTCGATCGCTATTGGGTCCCACCAGAAATAAATTTTTTTTTGCTTTAGCACTCCACAAGGTGATATGATCAGTACCACGCTTTGGCCGTGTGTCTGTTCACCCAGTTGCCATACGTTGTGATTTTAAACCAGCACGTATCATAACTGAACGAGCTTGTACCCCGTCCGAAAAATCACTCGAACTAAATCTCTTTGTCACTAACGAGACTCGAACCAGAAACTTTTGGCTTACGGGGTGAGTGCACTAATCACTATCCCACGCAAACTAGAAATAAATTGCCACTATTATTTAATAGCATTATCTTTACAACCGACACAAGATTTTCTTAAACCAATGAAAAACAGTTCAAATTCTCAAAAATTGATCATACAAATCGGTGCGGCATACTCAAATCGGTTTCATTAAAAATTTCTGATTAGAGAGCAGTGGCGAACTTCAGACTTATAAAATAAATTAAATTGACTTAAACACGACGGGCGCACCAACAAAAAAAAACTACTAAAGCTCAAGACAGAGTCCTCTGAGATACAAGACGAATCGCACTATCATGTACCACATTCTCGTAGACGGCTACTGTCAGCCGAATCGGACTCGTAGTTTTGCTTTTACCGCTTAAAGAAGCGGGCTTGTCCACGGTTTTTAGAAAAATGAAGAAAGAGCCACATCGGTCGGTGATTCGATTCTTGTTTTCGGACGGAAAATCGCGCAGCGAATTCAAAGAGCGCTTGGATGCTGTGTACGGTAACTGCTCCTGCGGTGGCAATCTTAAAAAATTGGTTTAACGAGCTACAACGTATTCGCAGGTCAGTTTTTGATGAGTCACGCCCAGGTACCCCGAAAACGGCTACCATGGAGGATAACGTGACAAAAATTAAAGAGCTCGTATTGACTGACCACCGATCGACCGACCGATAGGCGTCTCAAAAGAACCCGTGGGTCATATCCTGCATAAAATTTTGGGCATGAGAAAGTTTTCGGCACGATAGGCGCCGTGTTTGCTCATTTCGGACAACAAACGCAATCGTGAGATCACTTCAGAGCAGTGTTTGACGACGTTGAAGCGCAATTCGAAGGAGTTTCCGCGTCGTTTCGTAACAGTCGACGAAACATGGCTCCACTGGCACACCCCAGAGACCAAGGAGCAGTCGGAACAGTAGACTTCACCTGGTGAACGTGTTCCGAAAAAGGCGAAAACTGTCCTTTCGGCCGGAAAGATGATGGCCACCGTTTTCTAGAATTCAGAAGGTGTGACCTCCATCCACTACCTGGAGAAGTCACAGGGCTCTACTATGCAGAATTATTGGGCCAATTCGAAGCCCTATCGCAGAAGAAAGGCCTCAGTTGGCAAAGAAAAAGTATTCTTCCACTATGAGATTGCAGCGGCTGACACCTCCGCCGTCGCTACGGCCTCCAGATTTGACCCCGTGCAACTTCTTTATGTTTCCAAACTTAAAAAAGTCACTCGCAGACAGAATTTTGAGTCGAATGAGGAGGTCATCGCCGCCACGGAGGCCTACTAGCGGACCTCGAGAAAGCTTATTTTTCAGACGGGTTAAAAAGTTGGAGCATCGCTGGGTCAAGTGCATCGAGCTAAGACGAGATTATGATGAGAAATAAGTCGCCATTTTTCCAAAATTTTCGCTTTTCTTTTGTAGGCTGAGTACTTACTGGACCACCGTCTGCGAAATTAAAAGCAATGAAATTAACACTGAGTTGAGTAGCGATTGTCTATGGTAGAAGTATATTGATGATAAATGCCTTCAGTGGTGCTGTTGCCTTTGTTACAAAAGGAAAAAAGTAAAAACTATCGTAAGCTATTAAAGTTTAAACAAACTACGACAAGCTAGTGGCACGACTACCATAATTTACACACAGTTAAATGGAAGCGCGCACACTGCGACCCTGCAATTTTTTTGCCGTCTGGATTGTCGCGAGGGTTTGCGATTTTTCTTAAAAACCATTTACTAGGTAAAATAATTTTCAAATCACACCCTGTTTAGAATTATAAGTACATTATTAAAGTAGAAAATCCAAGTTAAAATTTAAATTCTTAACTCGTCATGTGAAGGTCATTATTTCTGTAGGGCACAAAAAAAGATACCTTTCATTGTGCTGTTCTGCCTAAATTGCAATTAATTTTTCATTTCCGCGTAATAAGCCAGAAATTAGAACAACAATCCTGACGATTGTGGTAGACATCATTGGAAACAAGCCCACACTACCCAGCTTGAAAACATTTTTGGGGTTCCTGGTGAGTTGGTTTAGACCTGAGGCGTTGAACATCCCTGCTACGCTTTGGACAATGAACTGGAATTGATTCTGTGGGCTGACAGATAAGGCAGTTTGGACCTAGTTGCTTTGCACGGTAGCACAGTACCAATCTAAATATCATACCGTCTCCGTCCCCGTAAAACCTCAGCAGGCATCGGAGTACGTTCGAAGTTCGCATCATTGGATTGTTGGTGTAGACTTCAGCGCTGATCTGGCTTAGAGCAGGACGTTCTACGTTTCATGCGATTGCAGAGGTAGGGAGCGTGGTCCAAAAAGCATAAGCACATAGCCGCGCCAAACGACGGATCATTCGGTTATTGACACTCGACGTTAGGAACGCCTTTAACTCCGCTAGATGGGTGGATACGCTGGAAAACCCTTTATAAGTTCCAGGATATCTGATTCGACTTCTGAAGGACCGAACCTGCTTTACGACACAACACAGGGCCAACGAAAGATGGAAGTTACATTAAATGCTGCACAGGGATCTATCCTTGATCCAGACCTGTGGAACGTGTCTTACGACGGGCTACTGCGACTGGAGATGCCAGATGAGTCGCACTTGATCGGCTAATGCGGATGGTAATGCGGCTCGGGTCGCTGGACGTACCGTTGAACAAGCGCAATTTAGGCTAGATATGCAAATGTGCCGGGTGAAAGACTGGATGACTGCTGGTGGATTCAGTCTAGGACTGGAGAAAACCAAAGCGGTCATCTTAACAAAAAAGAGAATGCCTAAAGTAAGGATGATCAGTACTGAGAACAAAATCGAATCGAAGCCAGCGGTGAGGGGCCTGAAGCTATATATAGATGAGTTTCTCTGAGCAAATCAGGGCAACGGCTGAGAAGGCTGCTTCGAGCGTATCGTCTCTGAGTCGACTTATGGGCAAAGTAGGGGAACCCAACCCATCAAAAAAACGCCACTTGATGAGTGCTTTAGGGTCCGTGTTACTGTACGGTGCAGAGAAGCGGAGCACTGAGAATTGCATCCGGTATTCCGCGTGGCTTAGTGGTTAGAGCACTAACCCCGGAAGCCGAAGGTCTCTGGTTCGAGTTTCTTTGGCGTCAACGAGATTTAGTTCAAGTGATTCTTCGGATGGACTATAAGCCTGTTCAGTTATGATACGCGCTTGTTTCAATCAGAACGTATAGCAGCTGGGTGGACGAACGAACACACAGCCAAAGCGTGATAATGATCATATCACCTTGTGGATTGCCGATACATTCGATCATGACAATGAGATAACATACTCTAACTATCCCTAAGCGAAGGCCCAAAAGGGGCTGTAGTGCTACGAAAAAAAAAATCCGTCAGTTTCTGATTCGGCGAAGAGAGTTATTAAAGACGTGAGACCTATTGATATCTTTGCTAGAGAGCACCACGCTATTTACCTGCGTCGAAACGAGGATGTGAGGGAGATGGTTGTCCGCGAGGAGAGATAGCGCTCATTCAAAGATTGGCAGCAGTCTTGGGTGAAGTGCATGAAGAGGAGGGGGACTGTGTGCCTCATCCCGAATATGAGACCGTGGCTCAATCGAAGGCATGATGAGACTGACTTCTATCTGACGCAGCTTTAGAGCGGGCATGGGTGTTTTCAGTCTTACCTACGCAAGATTGGTAAGTCACGATCTCCCGATTGTCGATTTTTCTCAGGAGAAGAAGACGATGCCTCCAACATATTTTTTGCGTGCACAAAACGAAGCAGGCTACGAAGAGACCTATATAGAGAAACGAAAGAGTGCACCCCGGATAATATAGTCGCGGTGATGCTTAAATCGGTTGACAAATGGAACCAGGTGGCACATTATGTTAGGGTACCCCTAAAAGACAAAAGCCACTCACAGCAGCCGGGGGCGTTGGCGCTGAGGATACGTTTGTCTGGTACTTCCTCTTTCCCTCTCCCCGTCCGCTAGAAGAGGGATCCCCCAGCTTGAAGGCGCCTCTTGGCGTAGTAAAACGAGACCTGACCCGAAGTACGAGCAATGTGTCAAACAGTTCTAGGCTGGGGTCTCGGGTTGACAGGGGATGTATTTTGAGGAAGTATAGTTACCACACCATAATGGTTCAACCATGTGATAACCTGTCGTAAGTGTTGCAAATAGTGTTCTTGCGCCTCTGACACGATAAGGATATCATTCAGATAACAGGTGCAGAAATTAATACCCCTTAGAACCTCATCCCTGAATCTTTGGAAACTCTGGCCGCCATTTTTGAGTCCAAAAGACATGACCATGAACTCACACAACCCAAAAAGCGTTAGTACAGCTAATCAACCTTCAGAAGATGGTTTTACTTGATGGATCATTTGCGACGTCAAAGATATGCTCCATGGGGTACTTCTCCTGTGGAGTGACCGCATTCAGCCTACAATAGTCCTCACATGAGCGCCAAGAGCAATTTTTTGGCGTGAGGTGAATTGAGCTTGCCCAGGGGCTGGAGGAAGGCCGGCAATAACCTTTGTCCAGAAGGTACTGAATTTCTTTCCTGGCCGCTTTCAGTTTTTCAGGAGCTAGCCGGCGAGGGCCATCCGCTGCTGGCACTCCAACTGTGACAATATGATGCCTCGTCGCGCGGGCCGCCTGCTTTTCGTTGCATATACAGCAGCTGGGCCACTTCTTTCGAAAGTGAACCGGGAGAGGTCATGCGTTGCAAGGTTCAACAAGTATGGAGATGTGTTATATTTCTGAAGTTTATAGACAAGAGCATCATCCCAGACTGTATCGAAGGTTTTTTTCTATGTCCAGCGTCACCAAACCTACAGAAAATTTATTGTACGTCGCTGCTTTGACGTCCTTTGTAACACGGAAGGGCTGATTCTCTGTCGAATATCTGTTTCTAAAGCCGAATTGGAAATCAGGTAAGATATTATTGTTAGCCATTAAATCATTTAATCTTTTTAGGATTACTCCTTCAAAGAGTCTATCTAAACCTGGTAGTAGGCGAATGCGCCTGCGATTGTCGAGAGGAATGGACCTCTTCCAGGCTATTTCTTTTTTTCGGTAAATTTTTAAGAACAATATTTGGCAGGTCATCGATTCCTGGCGTCTGCCTTTTTTTAACTTTTTTGACTAAACCTATTAACTCTTTGATTTTTATTAATGCACCAGGAGGTAAAGATGTTGGGATAGGTGGTTGTTCTAAAGCTTTAGCCACCATCATTTAGGAAATATTATGGAACTGATCAAATTTATCTGCAAGTATATCTGCTTTTCCTTGATTGGAGTAAATATGAATTTCGTTGTTATTTATTATCGAATATGGTAACATATGATACTTTTGTTTAAAAATTCTATTTAAAAACCAGACTTTCTGCGAGTTGTAGTCCTGATTTGTTAGCATGTTGTTCCATCGGAGATTCCGCAGCTCCTTAATTCTGTTCCTAATTACTAGAGTTCGGCTAGTAACACCAATTTTGAGAGGCCTAATGCCGGTTTTTGCCATTTACGACGCAAGGAATTTCGCTTTCTTATTAGATGGTAGGTTTCTCCGTCAAATTCTAAATTATAAGAAGCTTTTGATAATTTTGGGACACTACACCTAATAGCTTGACAGATAGTGTTTGCGAATTTTTCATTTTTCTCTTGACATACTGAAGAAATATTAAGCGATTCAATGCTTCTTGACGTTAAGCTCACTTTTTCATTGATAAAACTCCGGAATTCTGACCATCTTGCTTTTTTGTAAAAATAGTTTATTTTTGCTACATTACAATTACCTCTCGTGGTTTCTAAGGATAATATTACACGTAGATGAAGAGGTGAGAGGGCTTGCAAGACACTCAACTCAGTTGGAGTAATATTTTGATTACTAAGAACCAGATCCAGAGTGCAACCAATTCCAGAGAGAAAATAGAACGTTGGTTCTTTAGGGAAATGCAGATAGATATTTGCATCTTTGGTAAGATTAAATACAATGTGCCCCTTTGGTTGCTTCGTGTACAATTCCAGTGCCAATTTCTAGCGTTCAGGTCTCCGCAAATTAGATACCTTCGGTCCACCTCGCTAAACCATTTCCTCCATCTCTTCTGAACAGATCAACTTTTTCCTTGTTTAATTTTGACCCAGGAAAGTAAACACCGTATATATTTATACTAAGTTCTTCGATGATAACGCCAATATTTTCAATATTTTAATAGCGAAATTGAACGCTTGAAAATGTTTAGTTTTAATGCTTTGTACATTCCAGGCTAAAAAATTTAATTGTTTATCCATATAAAAATTTTATGGATAGTTCTACAATAACATTAAACTGTTCCTGCTTAGTTTTGCATTTACTTAAATTAGTAATTAGCCATGTGAAATGGTCAAAAGAGATTCGGGTGAAAAGAGGTTGTCGCATAAACTCTTTGCTGATTGTGGATTTTGCTTGATAGCCATACTGTAGGACATACGTTCAGTGGCTGTCGACTTTGCTCAATTTTCCGACTTTTGTCCCATCAATGTTGCATTGCTGCTGTCTCGGATAAGGGTTGGCGTGTGGGTTGGAGCCTTCGTCAGCAAAGGGAAATTTGTGCTTGTTAAATCGAAGCTGCTTGTAGTTCTCTGAGCAGGGATTGGGGTACTTTTCGAATTTTTTCCCCGACTATTCAGCTTTTGTTTCAGCTGCATATAGTCCATTCTTGGTTTGCAATTAAGTGAATCGGCGAAGTTCGACACTTCTTTATACTGCAGAATGCCCGTTTTGTTATTCAGTACTGCCTGAATATAATGTGCTGCGTGTTTAAGCATCTCTCCGTTTATAGCCTCCAGAAGAGCTCTCTAATTTCTTCTTCTTTTTAATTGCTACACCGAATTTCACCATGTTGCTCTTCTTTTAGCGTACATTTGCTATATATAGCGCATCTTGTGGGAAGATGGCAGTAAGATGTCCCATGCCCAAAGTGCAGACAATTTGTACATTGTGTAGGGCCTTTTCGGCTTTTTGTGTAGAAGTTCCATCGCACAATACTATGCACGATCGTCTTGATTTTGTTCAACTCGGTCATTTTCGCACCCTTTCGTAGATATAAGAGATAGTAAGTGGTTTCGTGATCTCTTAATTTGGGATGGAATAATTTTATATCAATAGCATTAATATTATGTTCTGTTTTGAGAAGCTTTTTTAGCTCTTCTGGGGAAATTTTATGCAACGCTGCTTAAACGACTTTTGGCGGTCGTAAATCTGCCCGTTGGAATGTGAAATAATTCACTTACTTAACTCATAACCTCATAACAATTGACATTATTTTAATTGAAAAATTCGTTATATTCAATTATTTAAGAATGACGTCTACCGGACGCGAGGTAAATCCGTAAATGTTATTGGAGGGACTTTCAACTTAGTTTTTGCTTCAGTGTTGCGTTTTTGATCGCTTTCATTGCTATCCGAAAGGTTAGCTAATGGCAAGAATCTGTCGGAGTTCGATGAACTGGATGCGGGAATTCGCGCTATTTTAAACTTGTGACGGAGAAAATTAGTAGTCGGAGAAGATGCCAAGCTTCTTTTTCTGCTTTAAACAGGGTAGAGATTTCCGATGCACAAGAACTCAATATGAATTTTGAATTAACACCAAAAGAATGCATCCAATAAAGAAAAAGTTACTCTGAGTAAGGAAGGCGGCCCAAATAAGGCCTATCTTAATTTTTTTAGTATCTAACTAGAGGGTTTATAATAACAATGCACTGGTAATTTGAAGTACTTATAATTGTTTATTAAACTTTGTAATAAATCAAACAAAATTGCTTTAGAACCAAAAATCACACTTTTGTGAACCCAAACAACTAAAATGTCACTTTGGCCTTATCGGGAACCCTGTGTCTAAATAAAGCCTTAAAACAAGTGAACATTCATCTTCCTAGTGAATACAAAACGTTGTCAACACTTATATTAAATCTAATGAAATCCCATTAATTACTTTTGATCATTTTAGATCAGATTTAACGAGTTTCTCATCATGCAAAAGTACCATATTAATCAGCCTTTTTCATCTTTTTTAAACAATTCCCTGGACAGTAAAATATTTTATCAGCGGGTGTGAGTCCAACACACACCTCAACGCCGCAAGTAAGACATTGTCGCATTTTATCCACTCGATCTTCTTTACAAGCTGGACAGTACCAAGAAGGTTTATTATCGTGACGTTTTGGTTTAGATTCCGTAAGCTTATTTGCTGTCAAAGAAGCAGTCTACACTGAGGTTCGCTTTCGCGTTGCAGCAACTGTGGGTTGTGCAGATGTACAGCCAGTAACTGACGCTGATTTTGGTGTCTTTGTGTTAATCTTTATCATGGATGAAGTTCCAGGAACATCTTCAACTCTTGACGATGTTACAGTAATCTGTGATGTGGGATTCGTAGCACTGTCACCAAACAAATCTTTTGTAATCTCTTGAGCCCTGTAATTCAGAGACTTCTTGCGTGGAGCAGTTGCTACAACTTTAAACTTAGAAGTTGGTAAAAATTCGTGAATCTCACACGTGATTGATTGATTGTCTGTTTTCTGTGGAGTTCCAGCATTCGAATTGTGTCTTGAGAGCAAGGACAGTGGTATCTGTATCTGACCCATCTTAATCTTCCACATTTGCAGTTGAAATCCCTTGTTTCCCCGATTCATTAGATAAGACAGCAATATTCTCACTTTTTGTAGGATTTTGAAGTTCTGACAACGCAGAAGGCACAAATACCTCTTCAGAAATAGCATCTGGGTTATATGGATATAACCCTGTAGCGCGAAACCCATTCGAGATAATGGTAATAGTCATACATTTCGCCCATACTTGTGAGAGAATGACGATAAAGCTTGCCTTGTTAAAGGTTCGTTCGGGATGCTGACTGACCTATTTAATCAACTCTTGGTCTGTAGTAATCTAGGAGCTATGGCTCTAAAAGCAGCGATGACACAGGCACACCGCACAAACTCAATTTAACATTGAGTAACCATTCAGCCACCTTCCCCATCGCAACACTCGCTCTTTTTTTAGGGTTTTGTAAAATAATTTTACAAAACCCTTCTAAAATCGCGTCCTGTCTGTCCGTCTGTCTGTCCGTCCGTCCGTCTGTCTGTCCGTCCGTCCGTCCGTCCGTCCGTCCGTCCGTCCGTGTGTCACAGCAGTTTTTCTCGGAAACTAATTAAGCTAGAAACATCAAATTTTGTATGTAGGTGTAAAGTGGTGTTTTCTTCAAAGTTCGAATACAAAAAAAATTTTATAAGGTATTTAAGGGGGGTCTCCCCATATAGGGGAGTGACCCCCCGAAAAAAAAATTTCATTGAAGGTGGCCGATATGGGTATCAAACGAAAGGTCTTGATGAGAACTTTTCAAAACAGGTCTTTGTTTGGCAAAATCTGCTTCGAGCGGCGCACAGGGAGGGGAAATACACGAAAAATTTGTGTCCCCCCCCCCTCGCGATTGGACACCTGTGATCCGAAAAATCTGCAAAAAAATCAGGAATGTAGGCCTTGGTGAGTACAACAACAACAAATACGTTAGAAGTCGCAATTCACTCAACTTTGTTAGTAATAGTATGATTTATCGATTTTATGTTTTCTTGAATAAAATCTTAACGGTACCCTTAAATTCTATGAAATTCAGTACATAGATGACTATTCATAAGGTTGATCTATCCTGAAAGTTTCATAAAGATTGAATCATATTTAGCGAAGTTATAGCGGTTTGAATTTCCCTGTATTACTATGGAACAATATGCGCTGCATTTATTACTATGGCAACATATGGCTATGGAACAACATGCGCTTTTTACCGACTCAGACACTACAGTTTTGCTAGGATTTTCATGAAAATTTCAGGAATGATAGGTGTCATGAATATCTTTGCGAATCGGTTCAGCTAGTGGTATCAGTAATCGTAAAACAAAATGGTGGCTGTTTTAAATGCGAAGATTTAATAATTTTGAGTTATTTTTTCCCAACTTCAACGTTTAAGGTGCATGCTTTGAACACTTGATTCAATTTAATGAATGACTGAAGATGAGTACCTACAATTAATACTCATAAGCGAAGCAAGTCAAGGAGGCGGGAGAGAGCTCCTAGCAAAAGGGCTTTGTAACCATTCTAGGATTCGAAAAAATTGGCCATTAATCGATGATAACAGTACAGGAAAGTGGCTCCTGAAAATAAAAATTCATCAAACGTAGCCGGTATGAGTATGAAATGAAAGTTTTCATGGGAGCTTTTCAAAACAGTTGTTAAACTGTCAGTTTTTGCTTCAGTGGGGGCACAGGGGGGAAATACATGAAAAATGTGTTTCCTCCCTAGCGAATGGATATCTGAAATAATTATCAAGGGAGATATTTATGAGTATAACAACAACAAAAATCTCAGAACACGAAATTCGTTCAACTTTGTTAATAATAGTATGATCTTCGAATTTCATATTTTCTCCAATAAAATCGTTTCTTGATTTTATTCGATCTGGTGACTGCATTTTGTAAATTGAATACAAAACCCTTCTGACATGACCGTAGGTCTGTTTACCCAACTTGTTTTTTCTTCGCATGAAAAAATAAGTGAAAAAAAAAAAAAATTCTCTTGTACTTAACACCCGGGAAACAAAATTCTAAAACTGTTTAATATTTTAATGTGTAGTGATTTTATTTCAATATCTTTTGAATATAATTTAACTAATTGCGGTGTAACGCGGTATCCAAATGCTTAGAACAAAACGGTTAACCCCTTAAATTATAGGAACGATAAAATCATTGTATCATTTAAACCCCACAAAATTTGTCAAATTTTACCCATTCCAACCATAATATTAATTAAAAATTGTTTTGTTTGTCGGAAATTAACGCGTGCCTGTCGTATTCTTTCGATTTATTTCCCCCTTAATTACGCCTAATAATTATAAACATAAATTGCTTTCAATTGAAAACTTAATCGAATCTACAAAAAGACGATTTTTAATTTTAAAAACCACCGAAACGAGTGTGTATTATCACCATCACGGGTTCACTCATAGATGGCACTATTCAACGAAACTTTGCGCGATTTTCCATTGTTGTGTCGTTGCTCGATGGCTCGGCCCCGCCAATTTGGCAACTTGGTAAAGACGACAGAAAGAGAGACAATCAATAAAACACCGTTAACTGAAGTTAGAAACCGGCAAGCGCCTTGGAATACCTTGGGCCACCAATTTCCACGAACAGCGTGATGAATTAACCAGTTGTCAACAGGTTTCGAATCCGCAATTTGCTAATCACTTCCTAGTTGGAATTGCGTGCAGAAGTGAAATTAATCAGCCTGAAATTGTACAGCATTCGGTTTTGATCTTTCCCGGAAAACTTTAGTCGAGTTTATTGGAGTTAATATATTTGTGGGAAATATAGCTGTACATGGTAGTGGTGGCGCAAACAACGTGATTCGTGGACTCATGTTAATAAATGGTTCTTTACAAAAGTGCTGGTAAGCAGTCGGCATCGTTGGTATTGTTTTTGCTGAATGAAGTGAAATAATTTCCTCGTTTTAGGACTGTGCTTTCGTAGTGAAAGTTTGAAGAAGCTGCAGTGCAATGGCCCCGAAGGAAATTGACGCGAATAAATCTGTGAAGGGGGCAAATGTGGAAGAAATTATCATCGTTCTCATGGCATTCTTCTGAGTTTCGTGAATCGAAGTGAATCTGTTTGGCGTAGAATCGTAGCGGGTGTACGGAATTTTAAAGAGGGTGAAATCGTGGGTGAAAGCGAAAGTAGGTTGAGTTTACTGTCTCTTGACTGTTGATGTTTTGGTGTCTAGTTTTGGAATTCGATTTCCGATTGAAGTCGTTTAAAATTTAAACAACGTGAGAGAGTTTGGATCCAAAGCATGTCAACATTATTTAAAAAAACACAATGAATGAATTGGAACGCGTGAGGCTAGGGTCCATTATTTCGACGCTTGCGAACGTGCAACGCTTGATTCTTGTTTGCTCGAAAGCAAGAAGTATTTATTTTTGGATGAATATCAATCATTCCGTGCTTCCTTCACGCGTGTTGATGATTTAAATTATTGTTTGTATTACATTGTTTGCGCGGTGTCGTCTATGCACCGCATCTCTACTGTTTGAGAAATTGTTTCGCAATTCAACGTCTCATTTGGAGGAACGTTAATGTATGGCTAAAGCTGGGGTGGCGGGAAAAACTAATTTGGCTGAACCAAAACAAAAACTTCGGATTACAATATCGGGTTGTAAGGCAGAGTATAAAAATCCTCCGTCTCCGAAGGCTGCTGACGTTGGCACTCACGAAGGACTTGGCAGACTCAACATTACTCGCAGTGGAAAACGTACGCCACCTACAGGACGAGCTCCTGACTTTTCATATCAAGAATCCTCATCAGACTTGGCCTACACAGTGGCTACCAAAGACTATTTGCAGTCGGAGTTTGCTGCCCAAGGGAAGGGGTTAGTGCAAAAGAGCTCTTCATCAGCACGGCTGGAAAGGCAGTCATCTCGAGAAGAGTTCGTCGAAGAAGATAAAGTGCAGTTTCGACATCATGACCTTTTCCTGGAGCGTGGAAGCCGTTTTCCTCGCCCCGCAAGCCATGCACCCCTGAAAGCGCCAACAATTGATGGGAGGTTGAGTCGGGTTCTAGATTATGTGAACGAAACCTATTCCCAGAATAACCTTAACACACCTAACGCTATTGAATATGAGGCTTCTACTGAAACACCTGCTCAAACCATAAGCAAAGTATCCGATACTCCACCACCCCGGGATATTCAAAAGGACAAAAACTCATCCATTTTCCATTCAGCAACTAGTAATGACTCAGACGATAGTCCTTTAAGTGATGCTGGACGTAAAAGAATCAAATATGTAGGACAGCCGACGCTATACACAGCTGAAGAAAAAGAGATCCTTGAGGAAAGACGTGAAGGATTCCGGAACCTTGCGGGAGTAAGTGAACATTCCTTGGAATCAGATTCCCTGAACGAAAGTCAAATGCCAGCTTTTAGTGATTCAGTGGTGACTCCTGAGGAGGCGATAAGCATTCTATACAAGTTATACAATGTCGTATCTGTTTATTTTGCGGGACATAACAAGTTCACTAAGTTCTTGACCAATTGTTAATATATTAAACTTTTAATGGCTCAAACGCAACCCTACCTAAAATTAAATTAAAATTATCATTCGAAATTAAAATATTGCACACTAGTAGTTAAAACAAGGCATGTGTATTAAATCATTTTTATAAAGTGCAAACACTTCAAATGACGATTCAACATAAACTTAATCTAAGACTATTTGGAACTATAAAATAAAATTATCCGGAGGTGCGAAGAACAAATTACCGGTTTATCCGCGTGCGCGATAGTTTTAAAAATAAAAGAGCGTGTTTACGAACTTATTGGTGAGTCGAAACAGGCAACAATTAAAATTTGCGGGGAATACTCTGTTGAGGTGAACTTTTTTGCTAAGGAATTATTACCAGTCTCCGTGCACCTAGAGCTGACCAAAACTTTCTCAATGCAATCACGGTGTGTGCAAGGATAAATACGGGTACCCAATGCCATTTGAATTGAGGACAAGTCGCAATCACTCCATGGCCTGCCGTGATTACAGTGATTGATAACTACTCGTACACATACCACACCCAAGCCCCATTTCGATAACGATTTCAAATTCGTCCAAAGAACCAGCACTGGAGCAGTACTAATTAGCTGATGCCGCGTTTGATTCGCTTTCAAGGTCTCGGCAACCGTTTGTTCGGATGATCGAACATATGTCGCCTCGTTGCCAATCAACGAGCAAGAACGATTCTAGCGGGAAGAAACGAAAGGATTCGACGGAAGACAGAAAGAGCACCTCTACAAACGTGGACAAATATCGAAAGAGCTCGTATAGCTCCCGTAACCGATCATATTCATCACTAAAAAACCTCCGCTCAACCATACGTGAATCAGGGAATAATAGTCATAGTCAGCGACAGCCATTCAGTTGGTCGTCTACGAATAATTGTATAGCACCACAACAACTGAAGGCCGGCTGCAGAGAATGGTGTGGAATTGCTTAAACGTATCATTGAGGTCGGAAATGAAACTAAGCCAAATCAAACCTATCTTTGAGCGTCATGCAGGCGAATTTCTGCACTTTAGGTAACCGGTGATAAGGCCAACGAGAACTATGCAGTCCTTACTCCTTACATGGAATTTCCCAAAACTTTAGTGCAGGAGCAGCATTTATGTCGTGAAAATATCTCAAAGCGTCGCATTAAGTTAGATTTAGATGCGTTGATGGAAAAAATATGATATTTATCGTTCTAAGGAGTTAGAAAAGTTAGTCTAGAAAAGAAAAGGGATCAAGTAGCCCACGATATCAAGGGATTGCAGAAATCAAAAGCAGATACGTCGGAGTTGCAGGGACTCCCAACGAATAAAGGAACCGGCAATAACATCAATCATTGGAGTCGCAAAGACCTGATCGACTACAGAGATCCAACCCGTTATTATCGTATGGAGGAAGCTGCACGATTTGAATTCGATACACCTATAAATTGTAACGCTAATGCTAGAAGCTGCTGTGATCGATCTAAACCGGATTGGCATCGTTGATGAGGAAGATATTAAAGCGTCAAAAGTCAATTTACTTCATTTAACAGGCGGTCGTTCCATAGCGAGTTTCCTCAGTTTTATTGCTAAACTGACCATTTTTCCGACATTCTTATCTCTGCGGTTCATTGCCCGCGGACGAGAAAATATCTTACCAAGTGATTTTGATACTCAATTTTGTATGGCATTCGCCCAAAGAACCTCTATAGTGATAAGTGAGACTAATACTAATAGCAACGATGCTAACAACCTTAAGAATTTACAGGACACCTCCAGCCCCATCGAGCGCTCGACGGAACAGCGGTGAGTCCTTTTAATTAATAAAAATCTATGCTCAATATTTTATATTCATTATTTATATTATTTATAATAAGTTATAAAATTTGTTTTATATATATACAAAATATGCAGATACATATATATACAAAATATGCAGATACATATATATACACAATATGCAGATACATATATTAGATTTCGACCATAGAGTTCGGTTTCAAATTAATTGGAAGCCTAGAAATTTAGTTGACGCGTTCTCATTAGCTGAACGTGATTAAAATTAAACCTTTTTACTTTGCCTGTTGAAAAGCAACTCGGTTATTTCAAAACCTTACGAAATATTTAAGAAAACGGGATGGAATCTTAAATTAAGAAGAAGAAAAAAAAAAAGGAAAACTAACTTGAAAAGCATAGTATAAATATGCAACATTTGGTATTTATATGCTATAAGTAATATGAGCTCATGGTTTTGACTCGGAACAGAATACTTAACGATCTATTAAGCAATCGATTTTTGGCGGTCCAATGCTTTAATTTATATTTTGTTTATCGCAAATTTTGAAGTCTTTGCATTTTGAAGAGAATCATTTTACAGTAAGTGATAGGTTAACATTCTTGAAAACCATGCGGTTTGTAAATAAAATGAAGAACTAAACAAAAAAATTGGTCTTTTCCCTTCCGGTTTTTCTGACCGAGTATAGGACCCGGTACGGTGGCAGGCTTCCACCTCAAAATATGAGCCAGCCACCGGGTACAATTTAATCCTTTTTGTTTCAGGTGACGTCATGGGTTGAGTGGCCCAAGCCAAGTGCCTTTTTATGGCATAGAGTTATGCAATTCAATTGTATAATTCTATGACATAAATTGGTCACCGGGGTACTCCCCTTCTGATGGGAAAGTTCATATAATTCAAGTTGTATGAGTTTTCCACTCAGAAGAGGAATACCTGGCTACTTCAACAATTTAACATTGGATTTATTCCGGTTGGGTGGGCATGAAGGGGCTCCACCACCACCCGGTTGCCCCTCTTTCATTTGTGGGCCCTGAATGTATTTGGGTAAGGACGAGGTCACCCCAAATTAGCCTTTCTTGTCAGGTTGCACTTGTTCTCGTAACAAGTCATAATTTCTTCGTGGAGGTTATCTACAAATTTGCGACTTCGGTCGTCCTCTTGTGATCTCTGCAAGCAATTCGTGAATGCGAAATGTTTTGTAGTGAGTCCTCGTGCCGGGGAAACGAACCCGCCCCACGACACCGCAATGCTAGCCTGCCAGCGCATTCACGCGTCTTCGGACGAGGGCATTCTCGGCAGGAACCAACACCTTCCTCTGCCGAGGCAGCAGAACATCGCTGCAGTCCTTTACGGACATTATGGAAACTCCTTTATTCACTACAGGTCCCAATGGTGCTCAAAAGAACGATAAACAGATTCATCCATGGGCTGTAACTCGTGCATGGTATTTGACGGAAGACAATATAAAGTAATGCCACATTTCTCAGCTTCCTCGACAATAATAAAGTCCAGGTGGCATTTTGCACGATCAAATATGAGGAGACATGGCCCTGATGTTATGTATTTATACAAATGATTAATGAACTGTATGAAAGTTTCTGTCGTCATACTTCCTTTTGACGTCATCTTCACCAGAGGGCCTGGAGGTAAATTATCTTAGAGTTCTGGCTTTAGTCTCTTGCCTTTAAACAATATCATTGGCGGAATAGCTGATCCTATAACATTTCCGCAGCCTACTACAGTCACACTTTCAGCATGCTCATCCGCTATTTGATGAACTCTTTTTCTCACTTCGGCTGTCAAAATTGCCTGCTGGTGGTGCAAAGTTATGCGACAATTTTTTTCATCGATTTTGTAAATGCTTTCAGGTTTATTTTCAATTCCAAGTCTATCCAGCACACTTTTGTATTTAAAAAAGTGATCGCTAACAATATCTTTATTTAATTTTTGAACACGAGCTGGATTCATCATCTGTGCTTTACGACGTGCTAACTCAGGGTGTCGTTTGAGAAATAACCTCAACCATTTCTTCCCCGCGGCGTTTTTGGCATCATTGAAAGTGTTTGGAATTTCCTTGATTTTACAGAATGAAAAAGTCTGTACACGCAACATCTTTGATGTCAACGGCACTCCAACATCAGCCAAACGTATGATTCTTCTGACAAGTTCAGCTTCTTGTTCTTTAGTAAATATAGCCGACCGACCTAGCTTTCGTGTAGTCGACCCACTCGCTAGATGGTTGCGTAGGGTTCTTCTTGGGATGTTGTATCTGGCTGCAGCAGCACATATAGATACTCTACCTCTTTCTACCATTTTAACAGCGTTTTCCATCTGTTGCGAAGTCCATTGAGCCCTTTTCCCTTGTGATATAAGCTGGTGATTCATTTTCCATGATGTACTGAAAACAAGGGTTTACTATTTTACTGTGATATTTTTCTAACTAACATAAAGCATTGTCCTAATAAGACCTGTACCTGTGCCGTTATAAGGCCTATACATTTTTTTGTAGGCTTTATCAGGGCATGGCACATGAATAAACAAAACAACAATTATATAGAATACACTGATATTACAGCTTTTTCACTCATGTGAGGAGATGGCTACACGTATAATTATCCTGTAAACAAAACACAGCATACCGTGTAAAAATAAAAATACTTACTGTTTACTCTGCTAAAATTTTATAAAAACAAGCGTGCGCTCCGCGTCGGTGTTTGTTTTCGACTGCAGGTTCCAACACGCTCGCACCACGGATCATTTGTTGTGCTTATGGGTGTTAATTTATGTACACGCACACATCTACAAACATTGGCAGCCGTTTGAAATCGTGAAGTGGGAAATTTAAAAAATAGGCCTTATTAAGACATAGGCTTTATTTGGGTCACCCACCTTAGTTATTGTAAAACTTGGAATAATAAATACTACATAGTCACTATGTAAATCGAACGTCTGCTTAACTCAAAGGTCTATGCAACCGCCGAAAAGATACAAAAAGGTAAGCTTCGCATTTCAATAAAACCAACACCGCGATTTCGAATATTATATATTAATTTACTTCCTAGTTTAGTTTTCGTTTCAAACAAGTTTTTATATGGGCTCACAACATCTCGGTGATTTTAAGGTCTCCAAGCGATAAGCGCGGATTTTTTCGAAGCTTTCCTTCTGTCTATACGAGTATCTTTTCTATGATCTCGATGAGCAATATGAAGTCTATTAAGATACTGGCTAAATCCGTATGATACACATAATTTCAACATTTTTAAGAAGATATTTCTATTAAAATTTTAAAACCGTGTGACATAAGTTTCACACTGTCTTCTGCATAAAATATTTAAATTTTAAATTTTCTCTTTTTTCAGTTGGTGTAAGGACACATGGAATTCATATTCATGGTGATACGCCATTGCAATGGATGTCGGAGCATTTAAGTTATCCTGATAATTTCTTGCATTTTTGTATGATCTACGAAAACCCATAAAACAAAATAAAAAAACAAAAATGCTTCAACATAGTGCTATAAATAAAAGAAACAAACTCGCTTCACGTATTTAAAGTTAAATCATATTGAATTTTGTGCACGTACAAATCTTATTCCCCTTTTGTATTCGTTCAAACTACATAAATCCTATGTACGGTATCCTTACAAATTTAATTTTAAGCTAGAATTTTTTTTTAATTCGCTTGTAGAATGTATAATTGATTTTCGCTGGTTCTTTGTACCATACTCGTATACATATTCCAAAATGATAATTTTAATTGTTTAATTTTGTACTGTTTGAAAAGAATTTTCTTTAAGGATAAATAAAAGTGTCAAATTCTTACTTGAATGTTTTTTTCTTTAAAATCATCACGTCTAACTCGATTTTAAATCAATTCATCGATTCCATCACCCATTAAAAGCGACAATTAAAAACTTTTACAACAATCATTAACTTATCGCAATTAAAATCAATAAACAATTTCACTATCATTTACGTCATTTTATGATATTAAAAAATCAGTAAATGGGACACAATACTTTTATATTATTAAATGAAATAACTGATTGTGCGTTTTCGTAAGTATTGCCGATGCCGCTGTATATAAATAAGTTTTCCCGGTATATAAACGTTTCATGTCTATTTTAAGAAATTGCATCTTACTCTGTGCTATTCAATGGCAAAGAAATAAATTTCATAGAAAACGTGGATAAGTACTTGAAATATTAAAGAAACATGCTTTAACTCGAAAAGTTTATTGTGATTAGATAAAAACGCAATGATAGTAACAATTTTCGCTTATTAAATGGTATTATAAAATTTGGGGGATGGTTTTGCGATTTTTGAACAATTGATTTGTCGCATTTGTTCAGTTAGACACGTCATTAAGGTCGAATGATATAGAAACATTGAGAAGGTTATTGATACGTAATTAGATATGACGTGATTCAATAGATTGGAAGATGATAAGGATAAATTAACCGATAAATCTAAAGATGAAATCAATATCTACCGCAAGACTACAACGGAAGAAAAAGAAGAAGATATATTCTTTAATTTGAACCTAATGACTGGTGTCAAATGGCAAATATTGCAATTATAGGTTTCATGGAATTCTTACTTGATTAAAGTAGGAATGAAATATTTTGTTTTGAGTACATATCTAGCAAATTTTTGACTGAACGCCTACCTTTATCAAATTATAGCACCAATCAAAGAGAGCTATGTAATCTCATTTGGTAGGTATAGTTCTACCAATGTACGAAACCACCACCGACCAAAAGTTTGCACAGAATTTTTATTGAATCGTTCAGTCGACCAGTATAATTTAGTTCAACGTGTAGCAGGAAACAAAACACAGTTGTCAAGATGATTCAGTGGGGGGAACAATGGATGTGAATAATAACAAAAAGAACGAAAATATCAATTAAACAATTTATTTGGCAATCAATTCACGGCGGATGGCGGACCTCGACTGACTCATGTCGAATGACAGTATCGTGGTGTATGTGATGTTCGGTGTGCTTACACTGACAACTCGGCCATTCCTGAATTGGAATCGTCCTCGATTTTGTCACTGCTGTCTCCGTCATTGGTTTCTTCGTCGGTTTCGATTTCCGGTGGTTTTGAACACCACGGTCGGGTCTTGTCAACGGTGTAAACTGAACAAAACGGCTTTTGTGAAATCCGTAAACCTGGTATATCCTCGATAAGGTACCGGTCCTTGCCAAGAATGCGGGCGATCATATAGGGTCCCTTAAATTTGGGTTCCAACTTTCGACTCTCCCCAGTCGAAACAGCTTCGTTCTCAATGAGTACAATATCGTTAATCATATATTCTTTGGGCGAAGAATGCTTTTTGTCGAAACGTTCCTTCCAACGCAGCCGCTGATTTTCAATTTTCTCCAAAGCTGTATTTCGTTTGGTTGCTAGGTCCACGAGTACTGGTTCTGATTCGTTTTTGTTGATAAACTTGTCTTGCAGAACTGAGATAAGATTATTATTTGTCACATCTCTGAGTGTAAAATCGAATATGATTTCATTTGGACTGAATCCAGTAGTATTATTCCTCTGCCTATTTATACTCCATTGCAGCGCGGGTAGTAAATCGTCCCAATCGTTTTTATTTTCGGCGGTCGTACGTAGATAAGACAATATGGTTTGGTTTGCACGCTCCACTTGTCCGTTTGCACGCGGAGTACGGACGGCAGTTTTGATATGAGTAATTTCATGTGACTTGCAGAACGCAGCAAATTTTTGCGACACAAATGCGGAACCACGGTCGGTTATAATTCGCGTAGGCAAACCGAAATAGCTCGTTAGATCAATTTAAATATTAATCACGGGTTGCATAGAGTATTCCGGACGGGTTTTGCCACTAGATATTTCGAAAAAGGATCGGAAATTGCAACTATATACATATTGCCCCTTTTGCTACGTTTGAACGGTCCAAGGTGGTCGATATGCAATTGACAAAATGGTATCGGTAACATCGATTCCGTATATAAACGTCCTTCAGGCTTTCCTGAACGCGATTTATTGTAGCAGCAATTAACACACGAGCCTATATAGTCTTTTACCACTTTACGCATTTTAGGAAACCAATAATTTTGTTGGATGCGCCCCATTGTCTTTTCAACCCCGAAATGTCCGTAATTATCGTGAAAATTTTGCACTACGCGTAGTCTGACGGATTTTGGTATCACTGATTTTAGCTGCTCGTTAACCTTTCGATACAAACGGAAATCTTTTAGTTCACATTCACTTTTGATTTGTTTAACACGTTCATCTTTTATTTTATTTTGAATAACGTTCACTATGTGCCGGAGTTCATCGTCTTTCAACTGCATAGTATAAATCCAACCGTCTGATCCACTTGTTCTAGCCATGACGAGTCCTGCAACTTCAGGATCTTCGGGCGGCAGCTCGGGAGCTCGGCTGAGTGCATCGACATGTGCAAGTCGTCGTCCGGGTCGGTGCACAAGCTCAGCATCGTATTCAGTCAATTGTAACATCCACCTGGCAATACGAGGGATCATTTCGGTTTTCGTCTTCATATGCGTTATCGCTGAACAATCGGTAACTACACGGATGGGTCTGCCTAGAACATAAACACGAAATCTGTCTAGACTCTCGACCACAGCGAGCACCTCAAGCTCGTAGCTGTGATAACGGCTTTCGGCTTCGGAACAATGGCGGCTATAGTAAAAGACGGGTTTCCAATTCTTTCCATCCATCGACTGCAGTAATACACCAGCAAGTCCGACTGTACTGGCGTCAGTGTGTATTTCGTGTCGTGCGTTGATATCGAACAGCGCCAACACTGGTTCGTTGCATAGAATCTCCTTGAGCTTCTGGAACGATTCGGATTGGTCACTTCCCCATAGAAAGTGTTTCGATCCCTCCGTGTATTTTCTCAGCAGTTGAGTGATCGATTTCGAAATCAGCGAATAATTGGGTACGAATTTTCGGGAAAATCCTGTGAGTCCAAGAAATCGTCTCACCTCGGTTACATTCCTCGGCGCTTCAAAGTTCTTTATCGCGCTAACCTTTTGTTCTCCCGGTTTTATGCCTTCATCGTTGACAATATGTCCCAAGTACTCGATTTCGTCAGCAAGAAAACTGCACTTATCATTGTTAATCCGTAAGATTTCAAAAGTTCTAAAAATTTTCGGAGCGACGATAGACCAGTCTCTGTGTCTTTGCTCGGTAGAACTATATCGTCCAAATATGCAATCGCTTCTCCGGGCTCCATTTTTGAAATGATCTTGTTTATTAGGCTTTGAAAAACTCCCGGCGCGTTCACCAGACCAAAAAGCATGAGATTGTACTCAAAATGTCCATTATGAGTAACGAAAGCGGTGTACGGTTTGGACGTTTCGTCCACTTCGATTTGATGGTAGCCCATCCTTAGATCAAGCGTGGTGTAAATTTGTTGCCTGCTAATTAAGCAAACTGATCCTCAATATTCGGCATAGGGAAAGGTTGCTTAATCGTTTTTCCATTTCATTGGGGATAGTCCACGCATAAACGTTTTTCGCCATTTTTCTTCTCTATGAGAACGATAGGCAAGGCATATACGGATTCCGATGGACGTATAATATCGGCGGCGAGTAGTTCGTCTATGATGTTTTCGATGGCTTGTCGTTTTGCATATGGGAGTCGATATGGTCGTTGTGTAACCGGTTCGTGTGTGTTCAACGATATTGCCATCTTTACAGCCGAACATTTTCCCAATTCGTGTAAATTTGTTGCAAAAAGTGTACGGAACTCAGACAACAACGTTTTTACTTGGTTTTGTTCCTTGGCTTTTAAGGATGTTCCCAATTTTAATGCCTCGTCATTTTCCAACCAGCATTCTTTCCCTCGAATTACCAGCGATTATTCGTCTCTACATAGTACGTCCCGACCTAATAGCATTTCGTATTCGATACAATCATCCTCGACAACTAACACATCTACGTCGTACGTCTTGTGATCAATGTTCATTGAAACGATTACTTTGCTCGTACATTCGTATTTACCACCCACAAATCCGCACAGAACAACATTGCAAGGAACGATAACACCTCTCATCAACGTTCTATTGCTCCCCGGATCCACGAATGCTCGGATCTCACGACCTCGTATTGACACCACTTTGATGATTTCCTTTCCATTTTCATTCGTCTGGATTTCGTACGTTTTCGCGCTATCCGGCGCAGATCTCGTATGCGGGCAATCGGTGGTTTGATGAGTGGTACGATTGCATGTTGCGCATCTTGCACGGCGTTGCGGTTGTGGACAACGGACGGAGATATGTCCGGGCTTGAAACAATTATAGCAGACGGGTTCTTTCGGTTTTCTCGGTAATGACGGTGTTTCAGGCTTACTCGTAGGACTCGGCGGACGCATATCGTATGATCGGGGTTTCGGTTGGAAAGATTTTTTTGAACGGCAAGTGTCGGTATAGTGTCGAATTGCTGATAATAATTCGGGGCAAAAATTAAATTGTTGTGCTGATGATATTTTCCCGAAATCGATATCGTTGTAACCATTTATCACGTATTTTATGATTGCTGCGTCAGGCAACGCTAGAACTCGATAATAATATTCCTTGATCGATTCGGTAAAATTGCGTTTCGTTTCAGCCATACGGAGATGAATATCGGCTATGTTCGTGAGACATGGAAAATCTGTAAGAAATTTTCCGACAAACTCTGTCCAAGAATTAAAAACTGGCGACATGTCGATCCATGTTTTAGCAGCACCCTTCAACTACGAAAACATTGAAAGCAGCACAAGACGGTCTCTCCATCGGTAGGCTTCCTTTAGTTGTGTGACACGACACACAAACTGTTCGGACGTTAAAGAATCGGCGGCAAATGGGTGAAACTCCGGCAACACCGGCAATGTCGCGAACATTCACAAACCCGATCTCGCTCGTCGGTTGATATACATACGAGTACATGCCTGTTGGCGGTTGAGCGAGATGCGGACCCGTCGGAGCGGAGGCGTTTGTGACCTGCATGCGCGGCTGGTGATGTAAAGCAACCGAAACATTACTCATCATCAGTCCATGTATATGCGTAGGCATCGTGTATGCGAGTGGTTGAGTCATATTGGTCGACGACAGCAACTGCGGTGGCACATACGGTTGTGTGTGTGCGTTCGTGTTTACACTTCCACTTATGAACGATTGAACGTTTTCGTCCACGCGTCGTGAAATTGTTTGTGTTACTGGCTTCGAAACGCTTTGTGGCACATCAACACTCACATTTTGCAGCTGACGGACTGTTTCTTCGAGTTCGCGGACTCTCGGCAAGAGATCACTATCTATCCCTGTCGCACTTTTATCACCCAATTCGGCGAGGCGTTGAACAAGCATGGACTTGTTCCCGGCGGTCGCCAATCCATGATATCGGCACTTCTCGCGCAGCACTTTCACCGTCAATCCATTTAATTCGGTTATCAAATCCATCATCCCACTTCTGAACCGTCAGGATGATTCAGTGGGGAGGAACAATGGATGTGAATAATAACAAAAAGAACGAAAATATCAATTAAACAATTTATTTGGCAATCAATTCACGGCGGATGGCGGACCTCGACTGACTCATGTCGAATGACAGTATCGTGGTGTATGTGATGTTCGATGTGCTTACACTGACACAGTTGAAATTCCGCAAGATACATAAGTTAACTCTTCAGTTCCTAATGCACCCTCCAGAGTGCAATTCTTCTTGTTTGCTTTGAAAAGCTCAACTCGATTGATCGTAACGAACAATATTTTGCCAAATAATGTGTAGTAATCGAGCAGTCGCCTTAGCAAACTGCTCGAAAAAACTTTCATATCTCCTATCCGAAATTTTAATTGTAGATTTGAAAAAGACTTTTTTATTATTTGAATTTATAATTATAAATCATAAAACATTTTTCATTTCTCTTTGTTTTTATTAAATATAAATTTTAGATCATTTTTGTTTTCTGTATTAAATTTAGACTTTGCGCTATAGTTCTATTCTTTATGAGCTTTACATTTTCCTATTATTACTTAAATTTTTCTATAATATTATTTTTCATATTTAAAAAAAATTCAAACCTGCAATTAAAATTCGGATATGGCAACATCTTTTCCCGCTGCACATACACGCATTGCTTGGGCGAAGGCAAATGTGCAGCGGAATAAGTGGAAGGGTCGTCAACCTCCGTTACATGGAGTCCCGCAAGGTGGCAACGGAGAACAGAGGAGTCTGAGATTGATGGTGACTGGAATACGTCGAAGAACTGCGCCGGCAAGCGTTATAGAGCACGGAGCGTGACATCTTTTTGCTTTGCTCGGGTTTCTGGCGGTCATATCTCAAAACTTCTAAGTCAAATGTTGAAGCACAAAACCTGAAATTACCTCGATTCCCCATCGATGTCTTGATCGCGATCTTTCATATAAATGAACGCAAGCCGCTAGCAAGAACGGCTCCCTTGTCATGTGTGTGTTCGAGTTCTTGGGGCCAAAAAGAAAATTACTGTTCCATCAACAATACCAATGCATGCAAAGAAATTTGTGATTCCTTTCAACATTCAACCGCACAGATTCAAGATTGACAGAACGGGACGTGACAACTCTTTGCTTTGCTCGGGTTTCTGCCGTTCATATCTCAAAAATTCTAAGCAAATTGTTGAAACACGAAACCTGAAATTACCTCGATTTCCCATCGATGTCGTGTTCGCTAGGCAGTGAATTTTCGATGTGGAAACAAAGGATCCATTACTGTTACGCATCTTTATGAAAGTTTTGCAACGTGGCGTGGCAATAAAAATCGCTCATATGTGGAATAGAAATAATTTTAGGGTGTATTATTTTTTGATTGAGAGGTGTCAACTCTTACGCGATACGTCTATATCGGGGAGTTGTATCCGGAGTTGAAAACGCGATTGACGAAAAAATTACAGTAAAAGTGAAGGTAGAATTGAAATTGCGGGCATTTGATAGGAGAATCAATCATTTCGTGTACATATATCTTATCGAGCTGATTAAAAGTATTGTGCAATGGCACAACGTGTACAATTTCGACTCTCACCATTGCGGGTTCATTTAAACGAGTAATTTGTTGTTGGTTGGGTCGTATATGAAAATTTAATGGAGTCATCACTTTAAGCTGGGATAGTAACTGTTCACGCAAATTACATCTTTTGTGGATGCTCGCCGTGTTTTATTGCCTCAGAGTATTTGAGCGTACATTTAGATTTCAAAGCCTTTACAGAATTTTCCGTGCACAGCAGCAACGAGACTCGCGCCTGATATTCTTGAATTGGTGCATTTGCCAATTGCCAAGTGTCAAAAGTTTGAATCATTCAATTATCATCTGAATATTGTGAAACAGATAACTGGCGGTTACCACTTATTTCTTTCTCATTTCAATGAGTAGTGTGGTTCCACATAAATCAACAACAATGCGGCGTACAAAGAGTGTGTAGAAAGTGCTTGTTGTCCGGTCTTCAATGCTGGAGAGGATTTCCCTTGACTGAGTGTAAATGATTCACCGCGGTCTTATTATTTATTATTGAACTTCAAGTGAATGCGCTGTCCATTACTCATTGCTTGGCGTTTCGGACTGCCCGAAATAATTCTATAAACAATAAAGTTAGCAAAGTACTGAAGAGCTCAGGCTTATACATAGTAATGGGCATAATTATTTTAAGCAGAGCCTTAATTCCAAAAGGAGCAGTGTGCGTATTCAACGACATTCAATCAAGCTTGGGGAAGGGAATATTAACTCTGACGCATTTCACAAGAATGTATAACTCCGAACAGCAGATGCAAAATAATGAATTGAGAAGATGCCATTATGGAAATGAAAAGCCAATTGCTAACCAACATTACAGTTCATCAACAGATGAAAAAAAGTGAAAATTAATCATTATTGAATAATATTAGTTTGGTCACTCCACAGTAAGTCTCTGCATTCCATTTTTTGCTAATCGATTTTTTCAGAGGATTCCAAGCGACGGTAATTTCATGGATTTAAATAGGAGAGTATTGCCTGTTATGGATCCATTAATTAAAACGCGTAAAAATAACGATTTGTTTTACCTGTATAGCAAAACACGAAATTTTATTCGGCTTTGTATATTAAATGATACGAACAAAATCTTACAAGATATCACCTTAGTTATATTCATTACGTCTAGGGAAAGCAAAAAGTAATTGAATCAATTGTTTTAATAAGGGCTTACGTCTAAGATTTTAAATTTTCGTAGAATACAGACACTGTAAATTGTTTATGGCCTCATAATCAATCGAGTTTTTTTTTTTGTCAATAGTTTCCCATTTGTTGTTTTACAACACGATTCAATACTGTTTTCAGTGAAAATTTAATAAGCCCTTCTTTATATGCAATGTAGTTTTGCAAAGAGGGTGCGTTATATTCTTTTCAATGTAGTTGGTTCAGTTATATATTAAAATTTAATGCACAAGGAAATGTTCGTCTATTTATTATAAATCTGTAATTTATCATTACCATGAATACAATGAATTGCGGTTTCGTTGTGGATGACGGACACTCCTCAGGAGCTGCCACACGCCGATATTGGACCCTTTATATGCATGTGGGAACATGCCCAACATGCAACTTATATAGAGCTGTAAGCTTCCACATCAGACAGTGGTTATCAACTCAAACCTGTTTAAGTATAATAGTGCCAGCCTCCTAAGGGAAAGAACCACTTATTCTTTACCCGGGCCATCGGGCTCGCTCTTCCCTTCTTTTGTTTTATTGGGGTTCTTGCCGGGTAGAGTGGCCTTCCGTTCTCGTGCCCTTTTATGGTATAGAGTTATATGATTTTGGGAAATATATAGCCACGTCTACGTTTGGATCTTGATCCGGTTGGGAGGGTGCGAGGGGGCACCGCTTCCACCTGGATGCCCCACTTTTATTTGTGGGCCATAAATAAGAGTGGGGCTACTCAAGTCCGTCCATTTTTGCTTTTCTTTGGTATCCCAACCAAATAAATCCGTCTTACCAAAATTACAATGAAGTCAACTTCCTTCCAAGTTCGCATCAATAACCAATTCAGCGATGCTTTTGACACAAATATCGAACTAAAACAGGGACATGGACTAGCCCTATTACGATTTAATTCGGCTTTGAAATACATCATACGAAAGCTATCAGGCAGTACATTTCCATACAAATTAAGCCAAGTAGCAACCTATGTGGACCACATCAACATTTTGACACAGACGCTAACAACCGCCAAAGAACTTTTCCGTAAACAGCTAAGCAAAATTAGTAGGACTACAAATCAATGAGAACAAAACATAACTAAACACGCAGTCATGAAAACAATACTTCAAATATCGCACTTAGCACATGTATCAAAAATGTCGATGAATTTTTTTTATTTATGGGACAAAATAAGAAGAGCTGGCTATTTGCAAGAAGCGAAGACCCGAAACTCACTGATCGACAACTTTTTGTTGAAGTTTTCTCATTTCACTTTACAGAAGAGAGCGTAAGCCTGAAAGTTTAGACCATATAATACTCACATAGTATCCACACTCGAACTAGCCTCCGGAAAAATCCGAACACAAGCCGAAGAGCGAACCAGAAATCCTCGGCACCAGGTAGGTGGATAAATGCTGACGCGAGGATTGGCGCGAATATAAACATGTGCTATGATGAGAGGTTTCAGGATTACCAGATCTCAAAAAACTAATAATTAAGCAGAAAAACTAATTCGTTTTATGCAATCTTTTAGTTTTTTATTAGGGTCTGGCAATACTCCCATGTTCTGAGATGCGTTAAAGAGCACGTGCATAGGAAATTTTATCTGCTTTTTATTTTGTTTTTTGAATACGACACGCCCATAGATATAGAGAGTACTGGATTTGCAAGCGGTCGTGAGAGCCGAAGCAATTAGCAACCTTCGCTAAAGTTGTGTGAAGTTGAGGTTTGAAGTGATATGTTTTTGTTTTTGCAATTAACTTCACTCCAAAACACGTTCACGTTTACAAAGTTTTTGTTTTTAAAGATCGCGTGTAGGAAATCGGTGGTTTAGTTCTCTTTTTTTATTAACAACTTAAGAATTTTCCATCAGCTTTGACACATGAGTTTTCTTCTTCTTTGTAGCACTACAGCTCCTCTCGGGCCTTCGCTTCCTGCAAATAGCACCTCCAACTGATTCGGTCCATTGACCGCATCCTCCAATTTCGAAATCCGAACAGCGATGAACTGTCTTCGTCGGCTGAGTCAGACCAGCGTTTCCTCGGGTTTTTAGCCTCTACGAATTTTCATCAGCTTTGACGAACGAATTTTCTGTGAGAGAACGTTTGCTGGGTTGTACTCCAACTGTTCAACGAATGAAAACGAAGGCGCGATCGTGTGCACCTGAAACGAAATTTTGTAGGTGTGCTCGGGTGTTAGGGAAGGAAGTGACTATTCTGAAAAAAGGAAAGAAAAAGCTCTCGGGAAATAAAGAGGAAGGAGGAGCAGAGAGAATTATATAGTTTTGAGAGCGTAAGATATTTATGTGTAAGACATGTTCCCCACATAGACGAGTATACAGATTCTCCTCGGCTCAGCTGACGTATACTCAGCCGACCGGCGCCGGGAAAATTCAGAAAGTGTGCAACACAAGGTAAATGGAAGGTGTGGATACTATGTGATTATACTATGGTTTAGACTAGATTACGATGCCCACTCAATACAAAAAATTCATTTATTTATTAATTTTTTTTGCTGGGTTCGAGGTTGATTAATGTATAAAATTTATATTCCTATCGTTTACGGATCTATTCAGAATAGTTTAATTTTCTTCGTCTTTTAAACGGAAGTTAATTGATACTCATCAGTAATCTGACTCTGAGCACGTAGACTTCTGTTCCCACTTTAAGGTAATGAAGACAGCATAAGTAAGAAAAAATTTGTATAGGTAGGCTTACTTGCTCACAAATTACCCAAAAACGATTAGATGTGAGAACAATTGAATGATGTGACTGGAAAAACGTTGCATGTCGTTTTTTTTTTTCACAAAGTCGGTTTTGATGGATAAACGATCTTTGTCACTTGCTTGATGGAATCCAACCTTGAAGTAGTTCGTTTTCAAACCGCTAGATAGCCTATAATGTGCTAGAAGGGGGGCTAATCATGCTTGGGATTGATGAAAAAACGTTTCATGTTGGCAGTGCTGATACCCACTTGTTGCTGTGAGGTTTCATAGTGTGTTTGCATTGTTTGTTTACTCATTTCCCATCATGAATATATCGGCTAGTGATTTAGAAATAGTGAATAACCGTAAACGTGCTATTCAGTTCGCGAAATGAAGTGACAAGAAGCGTAAAATTATGAAAGACAGCGGAAAATCATACAAAGCCAATTGCGGAAAGGTTGATGTCGTTCCTGAAAAGGTTCCACCTTCGAATCCTCGAGGTTGTACAGCGGCTTGTGAGAAAAAGGGATGCATTTCTCTTAGTCTTGCGTACGTACATAGTTTATTTAATCAATTTTACGGTTTGACGTACAATGAACAGTCTCTTTTACTCCTTAAATTCATCGCCCTACGGGAAGGCGAAAAGGCGTACCGGTAAATCAGATTCCATATCAACACGACAAGCTTCTTTTGATTATTCCTTGAATAGGAAACCTGTGTGTCGTAAAACACTGTGTAACACGTTTGCCATTACACCAAGGCGTATTCAAATTTTATAACAAAAAATGAAAGATGGTCAGCTTGCACCAAAAGATAAGAGGGGTACTCACTTGAACCGTCGTCATGCGATCGATGCTACAGTGAGAGGGAACATTAGAGAGCACATTGAATCTTTCCCTATAGAAATTAATCATTATAGTAGCAATGTCTCATCGAAAAAATGTTTGAGTCCTGATGTCAGTGTCTCCAAAATGTACCGTTTATTCAAGCAGAAATACCCTGATAATCCAGCAAACTCTACTTTGTATAGTAAGATTTTCAAAAGAGAGTTTAATTTGAGGTTTGGGACACCTCGCTCTGACACATGCAAACAGTGCGATCTATTTTACGGCAAGTTAGTACTAGCTCGGAATGATGAAGAGAGGAAATCGATCGAAGTTGACAGTCGTCTTCATCATTGCAAAGTTGACCAAGCAATAAGACTCTCTAAGAAGATTGTAGCAACCACGGAAGTCACCGCAGTTGCAGACATTAAGTAATTAGCAGAGGGGTGTGTAGCCCGGGGTGGCATACTGAGGCCGGCTAGCGCTCAGTCGTGTCGTGGGTCTTTCGGGACACCCTCTGCTCGTGCTGAGCCACCTTACATATAAATACTAGCACATAGGGAAAAGGACGGGAAAGGGAAGGTCATATTGAGAAATGAAAATTGGTTGTCTTAACGAGACATGGCCGTTTTATTTAATTAAAAAAAATAATTTACACAGCAAATTCAACAATTAGGAGATACCAATCAAAAACAAACAGACCCCTAAATATTTTTATTATGCAAATAAATTAAATAAGATATTAATAAAAGAATAGCAAATTACAATAAACTGGAAAAATAGGTAATAGATAAAAGAATGTCAAAAAAAAAAAACAAGGAAAAATATTAATCATTGTATTTACTTACTCTCTTCTTTTTCTGTGGATCCTCGAGCACTCGACGAAGGACACCGAAAACGAGAGGTGGGGTCACTGCAAATTTAATTGATTTTAACTTAAAACTCATTAGTTACAGATAAGCTTCATCCTAATATTTAATCCGCCCATGTATTTCCGTTAATTACCGCCTTAGTTTATATCGATAATTTCATTTACTTTTTCTTCCCCATAAGTTATTCAATATTTCCGTTGGTTGTTAAATTTAAATCCACTAAGGGATTCTCACTTATTGCAAGAACAATCTTTTCTTGATACAAACTTTTGATTCCATACGTGAAAATTCACAATTCCTATCTTCACTGTAAGATCAGAAGGTGATCAACTCAATCACTTGGTACAATTCACACGATTTAATGATTGTTTTTAGTTTTTTTTTCCTCCACTTTTCGTACCCACTAATTAATTTTTCTTCTGTACAACATACACTAGGCCAAAACCGTTCTGCTACACAAATCTTTCATTCACTCTTCATCTTGTATCCAACGCAACTATTTTTTTTCCACTCTCAAAATTCAATTTTAGTTTAATTTGTTTAATTACTTCACTAAACTCCAAACAACTTTTATTCGCCGAATTTTCACAAAAAAACTTCCTCCGAAGCTGCCAAAGAATTCCACTCTCCTTCACAAGCCAAATATTAACCTCAATCCCTTTTCTATCCAAGTCCAATCTCCACTGCCCAATTCCTCACAACTTCATCCCGCATTTCACCTCTCCCAATCCGATTCCGCAATCCCTTTTCTCAATTACCGCTGCCGCATCTGGGTAACGTAATCGAAGTTCATTACACTTCGATTCCGCTACCCACACATTTTTGTTCCCGTATCGACAATCACAATAGTATCCATTGACTTGCATATATGGCAATTTACATCCCCAAGAATCGCTTGATTGAATGTAAAGTGTCACATATACATTACGAAAACTATTGATTTTGCCGATACCCCAAAAAGAATACTTCCGTGCGCCCGGGAGAACTTGAACTCAGGGTTCCAGCAGACCCAAGATCGAGGACTCAGGACGCAGCCAATGGTGCCGTGGATGGTCGATCTCCCATTCATCTCATAAGCAACTTCAACGATGCATTTGGGCATGAGATTGAATCTTGTTAGTAATCAGTGAATTCATTTTTGTTAGTATAAAAAAAATAAAATTTGTTAGTGGGAATGGAATTAGTTAATGTTAAGGAAGGAATTAGGTTTTGTTAGGGAAAATGAATAGAATGAAATTTTGTTAGTGGGAATTAACAAATGGAACGTTATTAGTGGGAAAATTGAAATTATTAGTAGGTATTATTTTTTTTTCGTAGTTGTTAATAAGGAAAAAGGGTAGTATTGTGATGATGGGGGAGTAAAAATTAAAGGGAAAATGGAAAAATGTAAAAAACAAAAAATAAATTTATAGGGGAAAAGGTAGAGTTGCCCAAAGGGAGGTGGAAATATTACGGCGGCCGTTGAAGTTGCGAATGGGAGATAGTCGGTACGCCGGTATTCGCAACAAGATTCAGCAAACAGAAATGCTATAACAATATGTGTAGACCTACAGCAAGTCTTATTTACACCTATGTTAACTTATAGCGACGTGTATTACCAACGCCAGTATTCTACATACAACTTGGCAATCCAGAATATGACGGACAACGTTGCAAACATATTTGTATGGCATGAGTCGCTAGCGAAACGGGGTTCAAAGGGAATCGGGTCTTGCATTTTGAGATACATAACATCTACATTTCGACCACTACCCCCTGGCCAGGAAAGGAGATTAATCGTTTGGTCAGATCGATGTACAGGCCAAAACAATAATTGGAATACGCTCATCCTGTATAGTTATTTAGTGAAAATACGTTATTTCACTGAGATTCACCAAAAATTTTTGATAACCGGCCATTCATTTCTTCCATGTGACAGAGATTTCGCCCTTATCGAACGTGCCAAGAAAAGAGCGAAAGCTCTTGTTCCAGGTGATTGAAAACACGTAATAGCTGGTGCAAAACTAAACAAACCTTTCTTAGTCTTTGAAATGGATCAAAGTGATTTTAAAGACATTGAAGCGCTTTCTCCAGAAAAACCTAGGAAAAAAATGAAGATAACAAAATACGTCTGGATGAAGATAACTGCCGATGACCCAGTTTCACTGTATGTGAGAGAGACACACAACATATTGCGCCCTTGGATTTCAGAACAGGTGTTTCCGACCCGGTTTAATCCAAGTGACGTTAAGGATCTTCCCAACCTCTACTCAGCACTCCTGCCTATACCAAAAGAGAAGAAGAAAGACCTTATGGATATGGCTCGGTATCTCACAGATCCTGACCATAGGGCATTTTATGAAACTCTCCCATCAGTTTAGTAGTATTTTGGACCAAGCTGAGTGTAGCACCAGCTTATATTTTCTTCAGTAACACTGACTTGTGTTCATTGTAAATGTTTGTGTAGTTGTCATTGTTCATGTAAGTGTTTGTTTATTTTCTGTCAATAAAATTGGTTTAACCACTTCAATTTTGTTATTCTTATCCCTCCTCCAATATCCCATGTCTTTCATTTTTCTGTTGTTGAACACCAAAATGTGAATGAACATACCAATGAATAGGTAGATTTTGTAAACCCAATAAGTATGATTTTGCAACTGAGTGAGTTTTATTTAGTGGAAAAACGTTGTATGTTGCTCTTTAGTTTGCCAGTTGCCGTTTTAATTGCGTTTTGGACCATATTCACTCTCCTGTAAAATTGAACTTCAGCTACATGCAACGTTTTTCCAGCCAGGTATACTCGTATAATTACTAAATTTACTTCGAATTTTTGAAGTATCATTCGAAAAATTAGACAATATAGATAAAAAGATTCCTTACAAAAACCTGATCTCTAAAACACACTTCCTCTATACTAAGGATGGTACATGAACACGAATCTTCTCCGAAAAGAAAAATTCACACCAAGGCGCCAGATTGTCTGGCAATGCCTGGAGACCAAGTCTACGCATAGGGCCCTACGAACACGCCGGATATTCATTGCTTATGTATTTATGATTATTTTCAATTCTAGGCTGGTGCATCATCAAGACTATCATCAATGTATCTATCACGTGCGCGAGGAGTTTATTTGTTCTTTTTATAGATTTCCTTTCAAGTCGTCTCGACTGTGACGATGACGACGACCCGAGGAATTCTTAGGACTCAGCAACACACAAGCAGTGTCAGTTCCGTTTCGAGCAATCAGCAGGAGATCAAGTCTTACATTCATGCAATCCTCAGCATAAGGAAAGCAGCATGCACCTTTTTCTTCTTCTTCTATTTCTTCGACTCCGTGGTCTATTCAACGTCCTCAACGTCTTATTGACTTTCCAATCCACTGTACTCGTATGGGCACATCTTCAACGTGGAATCGTTCGCGACCGGAGTTATTGGTTCTTTAATTGAATTAACCAAACATAAAAGCAAGTACACCCTGCCGTGGGTAGGTAAACACAAGACGCCAAATGATGGAGTGGAAGACGTTGAACAGGCTCAGACCGGAAAAACATTAGACGTTCTAAGAACAACAAGCACTGGATAAGACCATTTGGAATTATTCAGTGAACGTTGGATCGTTCTTCGGTATAGCGCTAATGTGTGTGGGTAAGGAGAGCTGTACATGGCGCGAATCAAGACTCTTGAGATCCGAGTACCAGAAGCGCGAGAATGGTCTTCCATACTTCGCGTGTGTCTTCCACTTAAGATCCATATCCACCCGCGCCAGCACTAATCTGTATGCACGCGTTTGTCCAAGACGCTGCTGGCACCAAGCAGGCTGAGAAATCTCTGCCATGGGACATGCCACTATTAATAGCCTTATTTTACATATTCTGCTAAGTGCAACATTGTACGAGTGCGTCGCGATGCATGATGCATCGGAAATACGTTGATGCATTCACCGCAATCGTCTGAAGGATGAATTTTCTTCAGCCTTGTAATACTGATTTGAAATTCAATCGAAAAAATCCGTTTACGATGCACTTTCTTGGAGGAATCAAATTATTCCATTTTGTGATCATTGAATTGATGCCACGACGCAATTTGAGTTTATTATTTCACGTGAATCAACCGCGAAAGGATGAATTTCTCGCGGGATGGCAAGGGAAGGAATCAAATAAACAACAAACAGAAAAATGTGTTGGCATATTGATATCATGTTTACCTTTTGGCGGTTTTATTGATTTTCGTTGGAGGAAGAGATAAATGTGTTCTATTGAGAGGAAGGAGCGTGGAATATGATATTGATAGTGCTGGAGTATCCGATGAGGTGGCAAACAAGAATGTTAAATTCCATTCGTATCAGGCGTTGCAGACTGCTTGGCGTATAACATATTAATCATTCCAGATCACGCGATTGTGGGTGTTATTGCTTCAATTAATTTTCCATTAAGGTTTAGTGGATCATAACAGTTTTATCGCTGAGTAAGCTCTGAACCTGAGTCACTTGAAAGACGTAAAGATTAGTTGCAAAACAGAGTTAGATATTTAATTGTCCAATTAACTCCAAGAAGTACGCATAAACACATATTTTCCATGACTTAAGCTATGTATATTTGATGGGGACTTATACCGAGAAAAACGGCGGATGGTTCTAGATTTGAAAGTACGTTTTATTTCTTTCTAATGTTCCGCTCGTAACAAGATGCATGTGTACAGTGCGTTCAAAGAAGATAACAATAGGAAAGGTTCAAGTTTGACGTCTGTCCGAGACTCCGAATGTAGTGTTATGGCCTACAGGGAAAGTAAACGGATGTTTTCACTAAAATCACGGTTTAGAATTAAAACACAGAATTACGATTATTCGCCATTTATTGAGTGAGCTGTTTACTGAACGACGCTCTTAGCAAGAGTGACAAACTAATAGAAAATTAGTACATAATAATTAATGGTACGTAGTTATGACGTACAGATGTCGCTTGGTTCTTCGCAGATTCGCTACATATACGTTCCCCCTAAGAATTGTTAATCAGACAATTGAAATGTCACTTGTTTGTTGTTTGTTGATTTGCGTGGATTTCCGTCCATTAGTATTTTGAAGGCTTTTTCGTAACGTTCTATGACCCGATAAGGTCCCGTGTAAGGTTGTTGCACCGATTTTTTCGAAGTACCAACACGAACGAATATGTGGCTGCATGTCTTCAAATCCTTGTAGATAAAAATGCGTCCAATACGATGATGGTTCACTGGAAGCGATCGAAGATTCTTCATGTCTTTTCGGAATTTTTGTACGAATGCAGATTCACTTCCTTGATTAGCTTGCTCATCGGTGACAAATTCTCCCGGTATTCGCAGAGTCGTTCCATATACCATTTCCGCAGCGGAGCATTTTATATCCTCCTTGTAGACTGAGCGCAAACCCAGTAAGACAGTTGGCAACGCTTGTAACCAAGTGGTATCTTCGTGGCACATTAACGCTGCTTTTAATGATCGATGGAACCGCACGATCATGCCGTTTGATGAAGGATGATACGCAGTTGTCCGAATGTGCTTACACCCTAGAAGTTTTGTCAGCGCGTTAAATAACATGGATTCGAACTGACTCCCACGGTCGGTAGTTAATATTCTTGGCGTTCCGAATCGCGCTACCCAGTGCGTATAAAAGCTTAATGCTACTCCTCCTGCCGTTATATCCATGATTGGAACCGCTTCCGTCCATCTCGAGAACCTGTCGATCATTGTTAGAACGTATTTATAGTTGTTAACAATATACCGGTGCTGCGAATTGCAGTGGAAAGGTTGTAACGTGTCGGCTAATCTTCGATCGTTGACATTGAATGCATGCCTTTGCCCAGCTGGCTATGTCCTTTTTCATATTTGGCCAGACAAATTTTGTTCGTAGCAAACGGCTAGTTGTTTTTCCACTTGGGTGCGATAGTCGATGTACCGAATCAAATGCTTGATTTCGAAGGACCTTTGGTATATACGGTCGTGGTGTTCCTGTTGATATATCGCAGTACAGGTAACTTCCTTGCGTCCTTAGTTTTTTTCAGGTCCAGTGAAGTTTCAGAACTCAATAACGTTTTAAGTTCTTCGTCCTTTTCCTGCTCTTTAGCTACCTCTATTAAATCGATTGAGGTATTCCTTGCAATTGCGCCGACTCGCGAAAGTGCATCAGCAACTGTGTTGGAGTCCCCTTTAACGTGAATTATATCGGTGGTGAATTGCAATATATATTCCAATTGACGCGCTTGTCGGGGCGATGCTTTCGACGACATTTGATTAAACGCGTAGCATAATGGCTTGTGATCTGTTCTAATAAAAAATCGATGTCCTTCCACTCGATCATGAAAATATTTGATTGCACAGTAGATGGCTAGTAGTTCTCTGTCGTAAACGCTATAGTTCAATTGCGCCTTATTAAATTTCTTGCTAAAGAATCCGAGAGGCTGCCATTGATTGTCCACTAATTGCTCCTACACGGCTCCCATAGCGAAACTCGACGCATCCGTTGTGATGGCTAAATGTGCGTTTTTTACCGGCTGCGTTAGCATTGTTGCGTCCGCCAATAACTGTTTGCTCTTCTCGAAAGCCTCAACCGCACTAGGAGTCCATACTACTGGCCTTTTATCGTTTTTTCGCGACTCATGTAAGAATTCATTTAGTGGCGCTAGGATCTCCGCCGCATTTTTCAAAAACTTCCGATAGAAATTCAGCATTCCCAGATATCTTCGTAGACTGTGGATCGTATGCGGCTTTTCGTATTTACGGATTATGTCCACCTTCTCAGTCAGTGGTTCAATTCCATCCTTGTTAACTATGAATCCTAGATACTGCACTTCAGGTTTCCCGAATTTACATTTCGCAGGATTAATTTTGATGCCGTATTCCTTAAATCGTTGGAATATCTCTCTAATGTGTTTTTTATGTTCCTCTTCCGACTTCGATGCGACTATTATATCATCCAGATAGCCAAAGCAGTAATTTAAACCAGATAGTACAGTGTCGATAAATCTTTGGAAGGTCTGTGCTGCGTTTCTGGGTCCAAAAGGCATTTTTAGGACCTCAAAAAGACCAAAAGGTGTAATTACAGCTGTTTTTTCAATATCCTCCTCCGCAACTGGAACTTGATGATAAGCGCGTATAAGGTCGATTGTCGGGAATATCGTTTTTCCATTCAAATTATGGGTAAAACCCTCAACGCCGGGAATCGGATATCGATCCGGGATGATTACAGCGTTCAACCTTCTATAATCGCCGCACGGACTCCGTTCTCCTGACTGCTTCGGAACCAAATGAAGAGGGCTGGCCCATAGGCTTCTCAAAGGGCGACATATGCCTTTATCCACCATGAACTCGAATTCCATTTTCGCGGATTGAAATTTATCTTGCGGTAAACGACGGGCTTTTTCAGCGATAGGAGGTCCTTTGGTGATAATATGATGTTTGAGCACCGTATCGCGAGTGGTTGTACTGACTGCTGGATTTATGACATCCGGAAATTCAGATAGGATTTGGTAAAATGGCGTTCCTGTTTTTATCATCCTTATAAAACTCGTGGAATTATTTGGAATTATTCCCTTCATTTGTAAATTAGTATTTCCGTCTACTATTCGCTTACGTTTTACGTCCACCAGCAAATTGAAATGCCGTGTAAAATCGGCTCCCAGGATTGGTTGTTCAACAGCAGCAATACAAAATGACCACTCGAAACTTCGTCGGAGCCCTAAGTCGAGCGATAGTATTTTATTGCCGAAAGTTGCAATCGTTGTCCCGTTCGCTGCGTACAAATTCCGTTCCATTTTTTTCAGTTTTCCATCACAAGGGATTACCGAGACTTCCGCGCCTGTGTCCACTAAGAATACCTTTCCCGTATTTTTCTCGGTGATAGATAAACGGTTCTTTTCGTGGACGTCACCGCTGACCGCTTCTGACGATGACGCAGTTAGTTTCCCTGTCGCTGATATTGGCAGGGCTTTCGACAGTGAATGGCCTTTTCTCCATATATGCGATGATAGTAGCAGATGCGTGATGCTTCTGCTATCTGCGTTCGATGGATTATTTGTAGTTCGATTGCCATTTCGTGAGCGCGATCGATTGCGTCTACTGAAATTTTGATTCCTTGAAAGATTATTTTTCGAATTCATTTCGAGATTGTCGAGACGCTTTAAAATTTTCAATAAGATTGGATCAGATTCAGATTCCGAACGAACTGGAGTCTGCGAAGTGGCTGCTATCACAGTTGGCGCTGCATTAAATTCTTCCACGATTTTGTCAGCCATTTCTAATAATGGCGTCACTTCTTTCTCGGTAGAGACCGACATTATGGCGCGCACGTGGACTGGAAGCCGCCTTAAACATAATGCGCGTAGTGCATCCTCAGGTAGTTGTGTGCCCGCCAACGCCTGCATCTGCCTATATAGATGCGAAGGTTTTTGGTTATTTAATTCTAGCTATGTCGATACTTGCGTCAGCTGTTGTTGTGGTGAAATTGAAAATCGTGCCAGTAACTGTTTTTTCAGCTCCTCAAATTTATTTGTCGGCGGGGGCCTTTTTACTACATCTGCCACTTGTGCCAGTATTGTTATGTCCAGCGTTGTTACGACTGCATTAAATTTTGCAATGTCCGAGTACACTTTGTAATGGCTAAATGTGGATTCAATTTGAGAAAACCACAATTCAACTTGCGTTTCCCAAAATGGTGGTAATTTCACGTCACGAATGGAATCAAGCCGAGGGGGTTCACTGCCCGGCCACAATTCGCGCGCAATATTGAGCGGTGTTTTCGGGGTATCGGAATTAGCGTCCTAAGGGTTATGTTGTTGCCCCGTCGCCATTTTAAGTCTTTAGAAAATTCTATAACGCAATTCTTTACACAATGTGTTCGTTTGTTAGGGTCACCAATTGAAGTGTTATGGCCTGCAGGGAAAGTAAACGGATGTTTTAACTAAAATCACGGTTCAGAATTAAAACACAGAATTACGATTATTCGCCATTTATTGAGTGAGCTGTTTACTGAACGACGCTCTTAGCAAGAGTGACAGACTAATGGAAAATTAGTACATAATAATGAATGGTACGTAGTTATGACGTACAGATGTCGCTTGGTTCTTCGCAGATTCGCTACACGAAGACTGTAAACTGACATCTGTCCGAGACTCCGTAAATTAGAAGCCTGCCACACTGATGTAGTTTTGAATATTGTCGTTTGAGGTATGAAAATGCCTGAACAATATTGAAGAACACGAACAGAATATTTTCCAGACCTTATTACATGTGTATCTGCCTTTACATTTAACTCTAAACGCAATAAGTTGAATGAGTAAATATGATAACATTTTAACAAGAGTGCGTTATAATGACTTTTATGGGTTTTTTAGTAACCTTGCAAGCAAAAGATGGTAAGCAACAGCGCGTAAGAAGTGGCGGGAAGGATTTATTAAACCCTAGTCGATGACGCTCTGGTACAAGGTTCTGCGGGATCCGCCTTCGCTGCCGAAGATGACCGTGTGCACTACTCGCTTTGGCACTAAACCCTTGCTTCAACCGCCAAGCGAGTAGACGGCTTCCGCCCTGGAGCTAAAAAACCTTAAAAATGAAAAATATCTTCACCTCGAGCACGCTAAGGGCCTCAAGCGGTGGCTAGTCATCAGTTCAACACTATATTTACCAAAAAGTAAACGTAGGCACCTCACAAAAATCTGTGAATGGAAAATATCTACGCCATGATTACGTTTAAAGCATCAACGTGTAGTAACCTAGCGTGGGTGGAATCAAAAATACGGTTACTAGCGGGAAATCTAGAGCGTATTCAGCACATTTCTGTAGAGCATGTTAACCCCAAATGTTTGATCTTTACTGCTAGAAAAGTGTAAATACTAGCCAAAATACCAGTGCAAATAGTTGGGACGAGAATGAAAGCGTTTATGTGGATGATAGTTCAAAATCCGCTGCACAATTCTCTTCAATGCGGTTCAGTGAACTGGAGTTCGAACGAATGAAAAGTTTAAATTTCGATTTAACAGACAGTATACGAAGTTCACGGGACAAATACTCGTAAAGTCACATGAGGTCAACATTAAAATGCTTAAAGTTCGGATTCATATTGTTGAGACTGATTGCATACAAAATTTTCAATTTCCTCGCACCTCTTTCCTCTTATTATGAATAATTCTCACTACAGTCATCTGTCCGGATTCAAATGCTTTTACATCAAATAAATTTCTGGTGCGTATCTTCGTGTTTGGACAAGACGTGGGAATATTCGCGTGTATCTAAAGAACCTGCGGGTCATGGATCTTCTTCTTCTTCGTAGCACTACATCCCCTCTCGGGCCTTCACTTCCTGAAAATAGCGCCTCCAACTCTCTCGGTCCATTGATCGCGTCCTCCAATTTCGAAACCCGAGCAAGGATGAAATGTCTTCGTCGACCGAGTCAGACCAGCGTTTCCTCGGTTTCCCTACTGGTCTCCACTCTTCAGTTCTCCCAACGAATACTTTTTTGGGTATCCGTTGTTCATCTATATGATTCACGTGTCCAGCCCATTGCAGCTTCCGCAGTCTCACAATCATTGAGACCTCCGGTTTGTCAAAAATTTCATACAGCTCATAGTTGTATCGAATTCGCCATTGGTCCCCATCTACCTTCACTCCGTTTATTCGCCTCAGGACCCGTCACTCAAAGGCGTTCAACATATTTGCGGATGCTTGGGTTAGGGTCCATGTTTCACACCCTTAGGATAACACAAGTCTTATCACAGATTTGTATACTTGGAGCTTTGTTTTCCTTTGTATGCAGCTGGTTTTTAAAATCGTCAAAACTGAAAAAAATATTGTATTTGCAAGCTACATTCTTCGGCGTATTTCAGCTCCATTATTTTCATTGATTTGCCCAACTAATTTTGCTTCGCTGTCGTGTTTTAGGAAGATTTCTTAGGCAGTTGCTCATGACCATGACAAAATGTTGATTTCGTCTGCATAGGATACTACTTGGCTTGACTTGTATAGTAAAGTACCCCGTGTATCGACAAGTAGCTTCCTTATGACGTACTACAGAACCAAATTGAATAGCGATTGGGCCAGCTCATCTCCCTGCCTTAATCCGAGTCAGAGTCAAAAGCGCTTTATTTAATACTAATCGTTATAAATTTTAAAAGAATATAAAGCAAATTCCAAACAATAACAATAAAAAACTTTATGGCCCAAATGGCTCTCTAAATTTGTACGTTATCATTAAACACATTTAAAAAAAAACTATAGCAAATTCAAATCAATGAAGATCATTACATATTTTTGAACAAGGAGAAAAAACTGACCAACACTATTCTAAAATTATTTATCATCTTAACACTACAGTGAACTTTGATCCTACACCTAATATCTTTTAACTTAATTCTAATGAATGCGATCAAAAACTTTATCTTATACTAAAAAATCTATAACAATGTTCCTAACCTAAGCGTTTAACCTTAACTCTAACCTAATATAATAAACATAATATAAACCTAACCCATACCTAATTTTTAACAAAAATAAACAACAACAGTAAATGTAGCAATAATGAGCTGAAACTCAAAAAACGAAATGACGAAAAACACCAAAACTGAAAATAAACACGAATAATTTAGACATTGTCATTCAGCCACCAATACCTGGATTGCGCCGTCTCAACTCGATCAGCTTCAACGAATCTAGCAAATGAGTATCTCCATTGGAACCATTGGTCTCGTGAACTCAAATTCGGAGGATATTTTATCTTCTTATCGGTGGCCCGTCGACATATGTGATATATGATTGGGACGCCGTCAGAATCAAAAACATATTGATTCATGTCCAAATACACGAATGCTTCTGGAGGAATGAAGCCAGTAGCGAGGCAAGTGGCTATATACCCGTCTGTAGGGTGGAACGGCTGTGAAATCCAAGGGTTTTCACTCACAGTTACATATCTTGCGATATGATTCCGAAGAAGTTTCAATATGAAGATATCGACTCTTGTCACTTGAGCGGTTTGATAAATTTTTCTATTCGATATATAGTGCTTCCAATCCGTCTCAGGCTTTCTGTACAAACCAGTACATGCACGAAGACATTTCCTTTCGAAAACTCTTAATCTTTCCATTGTACTAGCACCCTGGTTGCACCAGATCTGGCATCCGTATGTCAAAACTGGCCTAACCAAGGTCTTGTAACAAATAACTTTGACTTTTTGATCAATTTATCTGGAATGAAAGAGTCGCCGAAGGGCCATGACTACTTTTAGTGCTTTACTGAGCATGATTTTGACATGTTCAGTATAGTACAGATACTGATCGAGATGAACACCGAGGTATCGAACACAGGATTTATGTGGAACTCGTTCTGAACTACCCTCACCAGCCATAATGTGGAAATCCATCCAATTACGTTTCAGGTCTTGACTGGCCCCCTGCAGCGTTGTCCGAAACAAAATTGTTTCGCACTTCTGCGCATTGATTTTCATTCGCCAATTGTCGGTGTAGAGCTGCACATCATTGAACATTTTTTGAAGATTGCTCTGAACTATTGTAGCTTTTCGGTCTGCCGTATAGATGATCAGATCATCAGCAAACGCTATCAATGATCGCGTTGGCGAGACGTTAAAATCAAAGCCGTTCAATAGCTTGCGAATGAATATTGAGAAAAGCAGAGACGCAGTAACTGTTCCCTGCTGTAGACCATTCAAGACCTTGAATTCGCGCATTGTCGTCTGATTTCCATCAGTTACAACAAATGATTTCCCGTATAACATATTACACATCATGGCGACAAGGTGTCTGGGGAACCTGTCCTGAAGAAGTTTGAAAACTAGTCCATCTAACCACACCGTATCGAAGGCTTTCTCCATATCAATGAGACATGCTCCAACACATTCTTTGTTGTTTAGTTTCCAACAGATGTCTGAGGTTACTTTCGTTATTGCATGTATGGTCGAATGCCTGGCACAAAAACCAAATTGGCAATTCGGCATCAACTCATATTTCTCAATGTGGGCGTTTAATGCTCTGTTGAGTATCACTTCAAACACCTTGCTGATGTTAGGCAGCAAGCTGATTGGGCGATAGCTTTTAGGGCATGAAGATTCTTTTCCTTTCTTCAAGATCGGAAATACCTTAGCCTTTTTCCACTCATTTGGGAAATATGAATTGTTCAACATGTTGTTGAACAATGTGCAATAATTAATAATAGCAACCTCAGGCAAATGTCGGAGAACTATATTTGGAATACCGTCAGTACCACATGATTTCTTGTTGTTTATTCTGCGAAATATGAAACACAAGTCTTCATAGCTGACAAAATAATCAATAAGATTCAAGCTCGGTATGAGGTCAGATGTTAATGTTTCATTGAAATGAAGAATTGATTGGCCGTTCAGGCTTGATTTGAAGTCGGAAACTTTTGCTTCAACGACCTCCGAAAATATTTCATTCCTTCTCTCTGGGTTTGGCAGATGAACCAATTCAAAATGTGTTCCGATCAGGGCAAGTTTCTGCAATCCATCACATATAATCCTGTTTCCATTTCTATCCGGAGTCGCTATCAATTTCGATACCAGCTCTATCGAGAAGATTTATCTCATCACTAGCGACTTCAAGATTCGATACCTTCACTCGAGACTTCCTGCGGAATAAGCTATTCACTTTCGCGAAAACGCCATCTGGGTCCTGTGGGCTAATACCCCTCAGTTTTTCCGCCCATTGATTGCTGACCTCACTCCTGAAGTATGAACGGATTAAGTTCCGGACATTCTTTAGGTGTAATTTCAACAAAGCCAACGAGGGATGGTTGTCGTCCAAAAATCGTCGATAAATATTGTTGACGCGGGTGAGAAGAAGGCTTTTCAATCTTTTCAACCTTGCGGTGGTTGGTGTTTCATATCCTTCCATATTGTTTCGATGTTTAATCTTGGGAACAATTTTCTCAATCGTTTCCAACGTCAGCTTCTCTAACTTCGACAAATAGAGATCTATTTCATCGTCAGTTAGATTTCTGTTATTAGGAACCATTGAGCAAGCGTTGTCATCATCAGAAGGAGGACATTGCTTCTGGTACTCCCGATTAAACTTCTTTTGAAACTTTCCCCAGTCTGTTTTTTTGAAATTCAACCGATGGTTTTCATGTTGAACTGGAATGAGGAAGAAATCATCCCTTTGATGATTGATTTCCATTACGATTGCGTTATGGTCGCTATCGTAAGGAAGCACCTGCAGTTTCCGTTGAGGACTATTAAAGCTGAATTCAAGTCTTGCGTCAGCAATGCAGAGGTCCAAATATGAATTTGTCCTAGGGTATGTTGTGAACTCCGACCCATATAGGTTGCACCTGTATTCAATTTGGTTCTCTGTTATCCATGATTTCAGGAATACACCTCTTGGATTATTGATGGCGTTTAGCCATGATGTATGCTTGGCATTCACGTCACCGGCAAAAATATAATAATCACGCAGCCTGTTCAACTCGAGTATTTCAAACAAGGAATTGAGTTCCTCCTTGAACTTGAGAACATTTTGACCAGTTGCATAGGCAGAGATAACGAAGAGGTTATCCCTACCTGGCAGTGAAATTTTGATGACGGACACTTCAAGAAATTCAAAGTTTTTGAATTCGACTTTTTCAATATTTTGGAAACAATAGGGTCTTCTAACCAATATCCCGGTGCCACCTCCCCCATCACCTATTACCCTATCGTTTCTTACGAATGCAAAATCTTTGAATTCCATGGAATGCCATGAATTGGGGTGGGTTTCAGTGAGAAGTATGATGTCAGGCTTTTGCTTAACAATAAATTCAAGGAGATAATCACGTCGATGTATAGCAACGATAGAGTTGACGTTGATCGATATGAGGCGAAGCCTATCGATGGAAATATGACTGGATGACAAGTTATTATTAGGCATTTGAAAGACCTAAACGCCGAAAAGCAAAGTTAATTTTTGAATCTTGTTTGTCGATTCTCTCCGATAAAGAACTAAGTTGCTGGTAAATTTTGAGAAGCAGCTCATTATTGCCACTTACATTATTTACATTTTTTCCAGCATTTTCTGCTGGTCCTCTAGCGGCGAGTGCAAATGATACTCCGGGCTTGACGAAGTTGGAAGGTATGATATTACGGTGTACTTGTGTTTGCTTTGGAGCAAATTTAACTTTTGAATCTTGATATCGGGAGCATCCTCGATATGATGCTGGGTGACCAAAAACACCGCAGTTAACGCAGTATAATTTTTCTTTAGGCTCCGTCTGAGCCAATTTGCACTCACCGGGAGCATGAACGTCTTTGCATTTAACGCAACGATAGTGCATGGCACAATTGGCAGCCGAATGTCCAAATCTTTGACACCGATAACACTGGTTGACTTCTCTTTTCTGGAGGCGTTCCCACCTTACCACTCTGAAATTCAAGTACCTTATTTGTTGAAGGGCACTTGGACTGCTCTTATTTGCAATTTGTACCAGGTAAAGTGGTAAATTCTTCCTTTCTATGGTCGACCTTCTTGTCGCAAAGGCTTTGACTGAAACAAAATCAGTATCTGGTGCAGCCTCCTTGAGCACCTGAAGAAGATCGACCGTATCCTCTCCGCTGTCCAAACCCTTCAACAAGAAGGTCTGATTCTTTTCACTTTTTGGGGTATAGGTGAAGTGTGGAATCTCCCCAGAAATCAGCGCATCTTTGGCTGACTTGAAATTAACCAGTGATTTCGTCCTTATAGTTAATTTTTCGGCATTAACTCTTTTGATTTCGAAATTGGACAGTTTATTTTCGGCTGCCAATAGCCGAACTATATCTTTACCGGTCTGTCCGAACACGTTGTTGGGCGGAACTTTTTCTGTCTTGTTGGAAGCTTTTTCAGAGGAACCAGCAGAACTGCGGGCTGGTTTTTTCTCCTTATTTTTGTTCTTTAAATATTGAATGAAATTAACGTCATTATCTTGATTAAAATTACCTCTGATGTTTTCTTCGATTTCCATATCTTCGGTTAATCTCTCCAGCGCTGCAAAATAGTTTTGGCTCTCGTTGGTGCCACCAGCACTAAGAACTTCTTCTGGAATTGCTTGCTTTGTACTTTTCTTCGGCTTTGATACCTCTTGCCATTGATTTTGTGGCTGCGTTTTTTGAGGCTTCATCCCTTTCTTGAAGAGATCCTTGAGAGACTGTATCTCTTGCCTTAGTTCATCATTTTCTTTCTGCAATTTGGCCATTTGTTGATTGTCCGCTATTATTTGCAGCTTGCACCCTCCATCTGCGGAGTTTTCTTCGTTATGTTTTCTTTTGGTGATTATCGCCAGTTTCGTATTCATCGTTTCCCCAGGTTGCCCCAACGGTGGGAAGCCGTCGGGCTCCTCCATACCAGCGGTGAAATTTTCTTTGTGAATTTGTTTTTCGTTACCAATCGAAGTAAAAATATTCGATAGAAATTTCCTGAGTCGATTACTTCGACAATATAAGATTTTTTCTGATAAAAATTAACTTCGGACTAACGTTTTTAAAAAATTAATTTAATTTTTGAAAACTTTTGACAGGAGCGATTTAAAAGACGTCTCGAACGGAAAAAGTTTCTCCTCAAATGGTGAAACGAATCAATAAGATCACGATTGAGAGTCCTTTGCATTCTGCCAGCAAACGAAAGGATTCTGACCGGAAAGGGAAATAAAAGACTCAAATAGATCGATGAATTATACAGAAAGCCTGTGAAACTCGTTTTTCGTCCATACGAAATCCACATCAGGATCTGGAAGCTGAAAGAATATTTATATCGTGGATGACACTCAGGGACGCTTAAGAGAAACGAACTTACATGCCAGATGACCAGAAAAAAACGGCTAAAATGCGCAAAGCTAGATTGGAAATTGCGAGGAATCTTCAATATTATTCCGTTGAAGATTTCCGAAAGGTAATTATCATATTTTAATAATTTTCTGGTATTCTCTTGGCTTTAGAGCAACATTTTCGAATTTTTATTTTTTTTCCTCATTTTTCAGATTGTATTTAGCGACGAATGCAGGTTAGAAGCGGTAACAATCGGAAGCTTGTGCCTCTAGTAATCCCACAGTAGATAAATTAAAGCAAAATATTTGTAATCTATAGGAAAACAGTGAGAAAATAAAGGACATGATCGATAAGTGCCCGCAAAAATAAAAGCGGTTATTTAAGCTAAGGATGGTGTTTGCACCGGAACTCTTTTGTCCTGAACTTTGATTTTATAATTTTTATAGAATTTAAAAATTTAACTTTATTTTATTTAATATAATAACCAAAAATTGAAACAAGACACATTAGGATAAGAATTCGCAGAATATATAACGACGCAACCAACATTAGAACACTGAATAAACTTTTGTTTCAAAGCTTTGACAAATTAAAATATGAATGAAAAATGGGTTACTTGATTGATTAAGATAAAAATGTGATATTCGAAGCTTAAAGTATTTTTGCTTTGTGGCGAATTGAATTACAGTTCGGTGAATTGAATTTGAATTTGGTGAATTGAATTAAAATGATCGATCAGTTGATTAATCAATCAAATAAATTGAATTAAGTACGAATGGGCTAATTATTACAGTGCTAATTAACCTTTTTTGTGGTAGGGAGGTGAATGCCATTTATGCACAGAGTGTGGGACTCCCAGGCGCGACTGGACTACCCACTAAACACCTCCCCTGTCAACCTGAGAACCCAGCCTGGAACCGTTTGACACATTTCTTCGGGCCAGGTCTCGTTTTGTTACACCGTGAGGCGCCTTCAAGCTGGGGAGTCCCCCTCCTAGCGGGTGGGGAGAGGGGAAGAGAAAGTGCCAGACAAGCGATTTCCCAGCCCCAGCGCCCCCGGCTGCTGTGAGTCCTTTTTATATTTTAAGACTGCCCGAGCATAATGTGCCATCTGGTTCCATTTGTCAACCGATTCGGGCATCACTGCAACTATATTATCCGGGGTGAGCTCTCCCGTCTCCCTGTAGAGTTCCCTTCGCAGCCTGACCCATTTTGTACACGCAAAAAATGTGTGACAGGCATTGTCCTCCTCTCCTGGGCAAAACCAACAAGCGGGGGACCGTGACTTACCGATCTTGTGCAGGTAATACTGAAAACACCCATGCCCGCTCAAAAGCTGGGTCATATAGAAGTCAATCTCACCATGCCTTCGATTCAGCCATGTCTCACATACGGGATGAGGCGCGCAGTCCACCTTCCCTTCGTGCAATTCACCCAAGTCTACTGCCAATCCTTGAGCGAGCACTGTCCCTCCTCGCGGACATCCATCTCCCTCGCATCCTTGTTTCGGCGCAGGTAAATAGCGCGGCGCTCTCTAGCAAGAAGGGCGACAGGTATCACGCCTGCAATAACTCTCGCCGCCGAGTCAGAGATTCGATTCGATTTGTATGTCTCCAATACTGAACCTCCTTACTCTAGGGATTCTATTTGTTGTCAAGATGACCACTTCGGTTTTCTCCAGTGCTAAACTGAGCCCGTGAGCAGTCATCCAGTCCCTCACTCGGCGCATTAGCGCCACCTGTTCAACGGCGCGTCCCGCGACCAGAGCCGCAACATCATCCGCATAGCCGACCAAGCGCGACTCATCTGGCATCTCAACACTTAGCAGCCCGTCGTAAGAAACGTTCCACAGATCCGGACCAAGGATAGTTCCGTGGGCAGCACCCGATGTATGCAGACGGCGATTCGGGATTTCCTCTCCCCTTGCTGATCAGCACGAGCCTCGCCACCTTCCATCGTACCGGGAAAACTCCGTCCCGTAGGCAAGCGTTGAATGTGCTGAGCAGCAACTCAGGACAATGGTGATAGACAAGCCACAACACCTTAGCCGGAACACCATCTGGACCTGGAGCCCTCCTCGCTTTCAACGAGAAGACTGCCTCTTCCAGTTCCGGTTGTATTAAGAGTGGACACTCGACTGCTGTTTCACCATGGACAGCGTCCATCCTTCGTTGGCCCTGTGTCGTGTCGTAGGGCAGACTTCGGTCCTTTAGGTAGTTCCTCAAAAGCCGCATTTGATATTCTGGAACGCGAAAAGGGCTTTCCAGCGTATCCAGTATATCCACTCATCTAGCGGAGTTGAAGGCGTTCCTGACGTCGAGTGTCACCAACAGGACGATCCGTCGCTTGGTGCGACTATATGCCTCTGCCTTTTGGATCGTGTTGACCACCTCTGCAATCGCATCAATAGTAGAACGTCCTGCTCTAAAGCCGTACTGCCGAGGAGATAGATCTCCAGCAGCACGAATTGCGTCAGTGAGTCCTCCCTTGATGAGTTCCTCTACCACTTTCCCAGCCGTGTCTAGCATGCATAACGGGCCGTACGCAGACGGCGATTCGGGACTTCCCTTCCCCTTTCCGATCAGCACGACTCTCGCCACCTTCCATCGTACCGAGAAAACCCCATTCCGTACGCAAGCGTTGAATGTGCTGAGCAGCAAGTCAGGACAATGGTGATAGACAAGCCGCAACACCTCAGCTGGAACACCATCTGGACCTGGAGCCTTCCTCGCTTTCAACTAAAGGACTGCCTCTTCCAGTTCCGGCTGAGTGAAGAGTGGACACTCGGCTGTTGTTTCACCATGGATAGCGTCAATACGAACGGGCTGGGCGGGAAAGAGTGCCGCTTTATCTGGTCCATCTTTCCCGCATCATGTATACAAGGTTTCCGTAGGGCACCAAGCTTCCGCATAACTAGCTTGTAGCCAAGGCCCCACGAATCCTTGTTCACATTGTCCACTAGCGCTTGCTAGCAGCGAGCCTTGCTGTTGTTGATCAATTTGCGAAGGCATTGCCTGGCCAACTTATATGCTGCCACCCAGTTGCTTGCCTCGTCACGGTTCCACGCCCGTTGAGCCTCACATCGAAGCTTGTGACACTCCCTTCATTTTTCAGCGACTTCAAGTGACCACCAATACACTGGAGGCTTGCCTTGCCGGGGTTTCCAACGGGGCATACCGGATCTCCCTGCAGCGGTGCAGCTGCTGTGAGCCCTTCGATGATCCTCTTGGCGTCCATCCTTCCGATTTTCCATCCAATTGTAGAAAGCTGAGAGCACGGAAGTCGAGCGACATCATCACTTATCTGAAGCAGAATGCACTGATGATCTCTGGCTGAGTAGTCCTCCAATACTTTCCAGTTGTGTATCCTCCGGATTAAGGACTCCGAGGCACGTGTCACGTCCGGTATGGTTCCCTCACACCCAATACGGCGGAAAATCGGCCTATTTCCGGTGTTTAGTACGACGAAAGCCGTCCTGGCTGCCATTTCTAGGATTCGTGTTCCCCGCGGATCCGTCTGAGGCATGCCCCATTCGATTGCTTTCGCGTGAAGTCCCCCCAACGAGCACGTTCCCGTCTGCATTCGATACAGCGCCCTCCAAAGCATTAAGCTTGGCTTGGAAAAATGATATCGATTCGTTAAGCGATAGGTACACACTAAAGAAGGTGGTCCCTGAGCACCGTACCCACATAAAACCATCCCCACGTCCACAACTCACCGCCTGGAAATCAGTATTTCGTACCCAGATGGCGGCAGTACCAGTTTCATCAGGATACCATGATGCCGAACTTTTATCATGGTGTTGCTCACTCAGCAGCAAAAAGTCAGCTTTCATTTCCCTCGCAAACTGCTCAAGCAGATTTTGGGCGGTTGAACTGCAGTGTAGGCTTAGCTGCAGGATGCGGGTCATCGAAGTTCTAATTTTGCCTTAGCTAGGGCTTCCTGGAAAACCCGCCATTTTCCTGATTCCAAGACATGTCCAAAATCAGATCTTGGATCAGCATCCTTGCAGAGAATACAGTGTGCCTCCTTCGTACACTCTTTTCTTTTATGTCCCGTTTCACTACGTTTGCAACATAGGGAACTCCTATCGGGTCCTTTGCATACTTGTGTGGTGTGACCATAGCCAAGGCATTTGACACATTGCAGAGGCATTGCTCTTCGCCGTATCCTACAGGCAACCCACCGGATTCGTACTTTGCCGTTGTTCAGGGATTGTTCGGCGTCCTTTTCGGTTAAGTCAACAATGGCCATGCGTTGTCCCCTATTATTTTCTGATGTCAGCCTCGCTTTGGTCTTGCCTACACGAGGGAACTCCCTTTTGATGGCCTCTTCTGCCTCGGCCAGATCCGTGACGCAGTCCATGTCTTTTATCTCGATCGTTGCCATCGGCTCGAACGAGGCTATAGTTGCGCTTTTGCCGAGGATTTTCTTCTCTATGTCGCAGAATGCTCCCCTATTGTCGGCCTCTGCTGCGGATTCGACCAGTATGTGGCCCCACCGCGTTTGTCGTACTGCTTGAATGGTAGTATTGGTGTCTTTGGGCCTTACGTTTCCCCTGATATCCTGCAGCACCTCCACGTAGGACCAGCCATCTTGGGGATTTACGAGCGTTGGTGCTTCTTTCTCTTTTGTTTGGCGTCAGGTTTTTTTTTTGTTGGGCTTACCTGCAAACTTTACTTTCTGGCGCTTTTTGAAAGAATTTCTTTCTTTTTGTCAGCACTATCTGGAACCTCTGATCTGGCATTCCGCGCCAATCAAGGGCCTCTTCTTTCACGATCTCCTTCGATTGGGCTAAGTGCCATTCTGTTTTTGATGTTTGACGGTGGAGCTGTCTGCACGTGCACTTTAAACTTAGCTCACAGCGCTTCTTTAGCCTTCTGTTATTCTTCAGCCTTCTCTGGTCTACTTCGACTTTTAACCAGCTGCTCCAATAATACCCTATGCGGTCTAGGAGCTCCTCTGGTTCAAGGAGCCCAATCATTGCTGTTATTTTTCCATTCTTTTTTTGGGGTTTCCTTTATTTTCTTAGGGGTTTTGATTGCTCAAGTTTTGTTGGGTCCCTCCTCGGAGCCGCTATCTCCGCTCGTGTGTGTAGTCGCCTTTTTGGTCCCATGGATATCTTTGCAGAGCAACCGTTGATCGGGAGTCCGTCTCCTGCGGAGGCCTACAATTGAATGTATACCTTCATCTTCCTTAACGAACGGCAAAAAAGTTATAGCCAATTATTACCTTCATTCAAAACCCGGTAACACAATTCTAGTTTTGTCACTCGATCCACCAATCATACTTTCAAAGACTCGTGGCTGATTATCCACCCTCGCCACCCTGTCTACCGCAATCCAACCATTCCAACCAGCTCAAGGTAAAACCACCATTAAAAATGCCATTCAATCTATCCCGACATGTAGTAGTGGTTCAAGTCAATTTTCGCGGCTTGCGTTTTCGATAACAAATCGAACAAGGTAACCCGATAACCCAAGACGTCGTGGTAGAACTCGCAGAAGAAAACAGAGAATACCTTTCGGATGAATTGTTCCACCAAATCTAGCATGGAGCATGCATGCATTACTCGTACCTATTCCTATTGTGTGCGCTTACTGCTGTGAAATGTCGTGTTCCCGTATGAGCACAAAAGTGGTGAAGTACATTCGCGTACGCTGTTAAGTGTACTTCGTCAAGATACACCAACAACCGTGAATCGACTTATTCGAGTACGAGTATCTTTTGTGAGTCATTTTGCGGTGGACTGAATGTCTATTTCGCCGCGATGTTGACGACTTCTGCAGTATATTACAGAAAAGTGGCGCGATGTTTACTCATAACTAACCAATGAGCCAATCGAGTGTATTGTTCTAGAGCGCGGCATTGAACGGGGGCCGCGGAGGGCGTTTGGGGAGCAAATCTAATAGATAGACTTCTTAGTATGGCGTCCGGCCATGGGAAGTAAGTGGGCTCGGCAAATGGCTTTCATCCGTGTGAAGGACAAATTCTTTTGCGGTAGAGAGTTTGTATTATGTTTGCTTTGAATCATCCATTCATGAACTGGGAAGGGGCACGGGGCCGGAAGGAAGTTTATAGATCGTCGTTTTGTTTGTTTTATTTGTTTTCTCAAGATTTATTCAAGAGGATTGACTGATTGATTGCCTTATTTGATGGGCACTTGTGCAGATTATTAGCTTTTCCCATACTTCGGCTTGTCTTTAATTTCCGATTAAATGATTTCGCGTGAAATCCGCACAATCATGATGCAATTATAGCCCCGATAGCGCGCACACACAGTACAAAGTTGTTCTAACCTCTGATAAGACAATCGATTCGAACGGTTTTTACACACAAGACATCGTGTCGCTGCAAAGTGTTATCAAATCGAACATTTATTTCTGGAACAAGATTCTACGCGCTTTGCTAGCCTCTACTCGTATCTATTGGTCATCCGAAATACATTAGGGGGTTGTTGACGTCATCAAACGCAACAGATACTTAGATTGTCCACCATTTTGCTTCGGTTGACCTTAAAACTCTGTGAAACGGCGAAAAAAAACGATAATTAATTTAAATGCTTTTCATACAGATTTTGCATTGACTCGCGCCGCTTTGTTTGCCCTTCCTCCTTGTTTGCAGGCATGAAATGAACATGAAATATAATAAATCACGTACTCACTTTGATCTAAAATGGATGGGGTGAAAAGTAGTCGAGATAAGCCCAAGTATAATCAGTTGAGTTTGAGTATTAACAAATCATAATTAGAATTATCTGTGAAATGTTGGCGGCTTAACGCCAGCTTCAAAAAGATTTAATTAATTGATTTTCAAAATAAATTGACTGCGCCAGCTTAAATCGATGTGACTGGGTGAAGGGGATGGATGAGGTGACGGCTAGTGGATATTTTTTCGTTTAAAGTTCATTACTGGGGTGAGTGGAGAGGATATCGCCAAGTGAGAGTTAATGAGCTGATTACGTCAGTCTCTATTAATTATAGTTGGCGCTAGATCTTTTTTTTCGCAGGAGATCAGCTTTGTGTTATATAACTTCTTTTTAAGAGCAACACTGATAACACAAAAAAATATTTTCTTTTCTGCGGCATAAATTTTGTAATTGATTTCGATAAAAATATACATATATTAGACAAACACGAAAGTCAATTATTTTGTTTATTTGAAATATACAGGCCAATTTTTTTCTTGAAAAGCCATTGGGCCTTTCTTTTTTGAGTGAACAGGCGCGTTTCGATTCCTTTGAGTCATTTTCAGGTTCTCTACACTCTACACTGTTTCTCCACACTGAACATGACTCGCTTCGTTTGAATTAGCTGTTGAGTTTTTTCATCGTTAAACTCATCAGTTGCAGCTTTCCGTTTCATAAGCTCGTCTCCCTCATTCGATCCCGGTTGAGCCCCCAAAATTGTAGGATCTAATTTATCGGTTAAACAAAACTCAAGCAATTGTTGGTGAATAAATCTGAATCGTTTGACAGCTTGATCCTAACTCATATTAATACGTAATATCAGTGCTGCCACTTAGCAAAATACAAATTAACTCAAATTTACGCTTTTCGTACTTACAGAGAGAGACGAGTCAAAAGAGAAGCCACCGAAGAAGGTCACCTTCAGTGACGATCTCGAGAATCAGGAGATCGAAGAGACCGAAGATCCGTGGTATACGGAGATGCGAGAGATCTCTCTCCGGAAAGAGGAGCTGCTCCGCAATCAGCTGGAGGTTGCTACCGAGAATCAACAACTGATTCGAGAGATGATTGCAAAGCAACGGCAACTACGCGCCGCCCAGGAGGCAGTTCAAGCCTCTCATGAGAAGCTGCAGAAGGAGCAAGCAGAAGCCACCAAGAAGCTCAGCAAGATCTCGGGCACGCTTGAGGCTCTTCTGCTTGAATCGCGCCAGCTGCACGCTGACAAGGAGGACGAGGGTGTAAGTTTTTATGATTCTAGGCCACTTAGCTCTACTCGCACTAATGAGTCAGAAGAGAACAGTACTCAAATAAGAGAGATTAATGAGACACTTCAAACTCTACTGAACAAATCCAATGACGGCGTTGTGGGCAATAAAATCTTTGTCCCAAAACGCAAATAGACCTCGGGCTTGATCTTTTGAAAAGTAAATTGAGAACTCATAGTTTAGTGGAATTCATTGAGAAAAATGACTTTCCGAGTCTCAGCTCAGAAGAGATTAAGAATAGTAAACAAGTAGTGCGTGATATTATTACAAATCGACTTGAACCAACATACCACAAAAGGGTGTTGAATATTAAGGAACCTATTGATTTAATCAATAAACTTTGTGAAATGAAGAGAATTGAGAGTAATATCACCACTACATCCATAAGAGAGAGATTGTATTGTTTGAGGAGATCACTTAAAGAGACAGCCATTGAGTTTATTGATCGTTTTGAGACTCTAATCAATGAGTATGACAAAGGGCATAAAGAGAAAATGTCTGATGAAGAAATGGCATCGATCTTTCATCATACCATTGGTGATACTTGCCCAGAACTGAAATCAGCATACCTCGTTGCTGGTAGAACTGGTACGGAAATGAGTTATGAAGAGATGAAAAATTCAATGTTACAGATTGAGGCAAGCAAGTCAAAGAGAACTCAAGAGAAAACTCCAAGACCCAACGCTGCCTCAGTTCCTCCTCTTGAAGAGATTGTGTGCTACCGGTGCACGAAGATCGGACACTATGCCACTTCGTGCCCACTAGTGCCACAAAATCTCTGGTACTGCTACATTTGTAACGAGGTCAAGAGACATAACTCGAAGAGCTGCCCCAACAAATGCCAAGAGTTCGTATCAAATAATTCAAATTCAAATACTAAAACTAACCCTAAGGGTAAAAATATGAGAGGTGCGGGTAGAGGCAGGGGTAGAAGCAGCTTTAGAGGTAAGAAATTTACACCCTACTCCAAGCGTCCGAAAGCTAATCAAGCAGGTGAGTCAAATAAAACTAATATTAATGATACTGATAATTTAATTTTTATTGCGGATTCGGGCGCAACCGAACACATAGTAAAAGAAAGAGAAATTTTAGAGAATTTTGTAAAGAGAAATTTAGGAGAATTTAAGCCGGCCATTAAAAATAAATCCGCCAACATTAAAATAGATGGTATGGGAAATTTGACCTTTTACTCCGAAAATAATAAAGAGATAATACTCTGGAATATTCTAGCCGCGGAGGGTATTGCCGATAATCTGTTATATCTTCGAAAATTCGCGGACGCGGGATACGGTATCTTTCTAGACAATAAAGAATTGAGAATCTTCAATAAGAAAACAGGAGAAATACACATAAGAGGTGTATACCGCGAGCCGAATTGGATAGTAACTATTGATTTATCAGATAGTTCTGAGACGACTACGAAGCGATACGATTTTTCGGCTCGGTTAGCAGATATAGAGTATATACAAGCTTCTGAAAACTCTCAGTCATCAGAGCTTGGGAGGGAGGATTTCGGTCATACAGAGTCAGATATAAGCATAAAGAGAAAAATCACTGACTTAAATATAGAGATCCTTGACGAAGAAATCGAAAACTTATCGTGGAATTTCCCTAAACCCCCGAAAAGAGATCCTGATAGTGAAGGTATGCTCTGGCACAGGCGATTGGGCCATACGTCAAGAGATTATTTAATTAAATTACAAAAAGAATGTGACCTCCTTAGTAAAGCGAAATTTGGTGAAGAGATATCCGACTGTGATATTTGCGTACGGGCGAAAATGGAGAAACTTCCATTTAAAAATAATAGAACGAGATCCGATAGGCCCCTTCATACCATTCATGCCGACACAATGGGACCGATAAAACCGAGCTCATTTCCAGGTAGCAACAGATACGTAATCGTACTAATTGACGACTTCTCCAGATATGCGAGAGTATATAGCATAAGTAACAAAACAGAGTCAGGAGACTGTCTTGAAGAGTTCCTTAAACATACGAGAAATTTAAGAGGCAAATATGAGAAAGTATGCTACTTGAGAACTGACAACGGTACAGAGTTCACAGGCGGTAAATTTGCAGAGATTATAAACTCAGAAAAGATAACTTTTGATTTTGCCCCACCCCAAACACCCCAGCTGAATGGTACGTCTGAACGGTTTAATAAGACAATCCAAAATACCTGATTCTACGTGGAGTCTAGCCGCCGACGCCGCCACACACATTTACAACAGAACCCCTCATAAGAGCAATGGTTTTAAAACCCCGATATCACTGATGAATCCTAGTGTCAAAACTAATATTGATCAAATTAAGAGATTTGGTTGTGTAGCTTATGCAAAAATCTTAACCAACACTAAAAAGTTTGGTGAGAAGGCAGCTACTGCGATTTTAGTAGGATATAAATCAAATGGTTTCTTATTGTGGCAACCGAATCATAATAGGTTTATTATTTCGAGACATGTGCGATTTAATGAGAAAATAACATACGGTGACACTAAAAGAAAAGACAGTTATACGAGAACAAAATGAGATTGAGGTAGAAAATGACGAGATTGAAGAAAAAGAGAAAATAGAAGAGAACGACGTTCAAAGTAAGGAGACAGAAACGACCACTAAGGCCCAGCCCTAAGCCGACCATTAAAAGAAAAATTGAAAACCCAACAAGAGTACTGCCCAAGAGAGCTGCCAAGTCAAATCCCAAGAAAGATCCGAACTTTGTATATCAAACGTCAATAAAAACAGGAGACGACGAATCAAATGAAATGCACATATACCAAAGTATCGCAGAAGTATATAAGGATCCGACCACGTATAAACAAGCCATGATATCTGAGGAGTCAGTAAGCTGGCAACGAGCCATCGATGAAGAGCTGTTGTCAATGAAAGAGAATCAAGTATGGGACATTGTTGAGAGACCACAAAGAGAAAATATTATAGACTCAAGATGGGTCTTCAAGAGAAAATCATTGCCTCATAACGAGAAAAATTACAAAGCAAGACTTGTAGTGAGAGGCTTCAAAGACAATTATGATTATGAGCTCAGAGAGACTTACGCTCCAGTGTCGAGAATGCCAGTTATCAGATCAGTCTTGACGATCATCAACAAATGTGACTTTGAAGCAATACAGCTTGATGTAAAAACAGCTTTTCTGAATGGTACATTAGAAAATGAAATCTACATGGAAATTCCGGTAGAATAAGCTCAGACAGAGACTTCAGAGAAAAATATGTTTGCAAGTTAAATAAAGCTCTGTACGGACTAAAAGTGAGTCCGAAACGGTGGAATGAGAGATTTTCCGAAGTAGCCACCGAAGTGGGACTTGAAAACGACATTAATGAGCCTTGCCTATACACATGGGTGAGTCAAGAGAAAGTCGTTGTATTAGTCTTGTACGTCGATGATATAATACTTGCGAGTAACTGTCACGACAAGCTCACTGAGATAAGAGACAATCTGTGTAGAAAATTTAAGATGAAAGATTTAGGAGAACCAAAAATGTACCTTGGAATGGAGATTGAAAGAGACAGAGAACAGCTTAAAATTGTACTCAAACAGTCAGAGTATATACAGAGAATTTTGGAGAGATTTGACATGGCAGAGTCCAAGCCCCAGGACTCACCTATGGTGACTCGACAAGTTAAGAAACTTGAATTGAAAAACCCTAATAAAGTAAAAGAGATGTCTCAGCCCTTTACAGGACCCTACAGAGAAGCAATTGGTAGTTTACTGTACTTGGCCGGAGTAACTCGGCCAGACATAGCCTACGCTGTAAACCTACTTGCGAGAAGACAAGTAGCCCCGACAATAGGAGATTATCAAGAGGTAAAGAGAATACTGAGATATTTGAGAGGAACGGCAAATGAGGGTCTGGTGTACAGAGCAAACAAGTCCGACATGGAAGTATTCACTGACTCGAGCTTTGGCGACTGTGAAAGCTCCAAAGCTACGAGCGGGTACGTAATTAGGAAATTCGGAGATACTGTCGCTTGGAGAAGCAAAAAGCAGAGTGTCGTGAACACTTCAACATGCGGAGCTGAGTACTATGCTACAAGCGAGGCATGTCAAGAGATAATATCCTTAGACAAAGCGCTGAGAAATATCGTAGGCAGAACATTCTACCCAGTGACTGTGAGATGCGATAATAGATCAGCGAAAAGCTGCACAGAGATGGAAGGGAGTCATAAATTGAAATGTTTCGATCTGCCAGTTCACGAGATACAGAGTGTTATTGAAGAGAGCGAGAACAGGATTAAAACTCCCTATGTCAATGGCACATGGAGATTTTATAAAGCAGTGTGTTAAAGAGAATAGAGTTAAAGTAACATGGGTAGCTTCTAAAGATAACTTAGCAGATATTATGACAAAACCTTTGCCCTCCTCTACTCATAAAGCTTTAAAAATGAAAATTAATGATTAAGAGAATACAGACACACAGTCTGAAGAGAACCACTAATTTTTATTTTCTGTTACAGATTACGAGCATGACGAGACAAACGGTTCGGGAGGGAGTGTCGGCGATATATAGATCACCGTATCTGTGCGAGCCGTGTGTGTAAGTGTGTGAGAGGGCAGTAGTGGACGAGGCGTCCGCGCGACGCGATTTCGCACGAGTCTCTCTCCCCCTTCCATACGAGCACACGCGTGTCTGCCTCACTCGATAGAGAACCTTGCCGCTGAGCAGAGCTCACAAATAATTTTCTTTGTATTTGATTAGCGCTACTAATTTTTCGACAACTTTGTCTTTTGGTTTTTTTTTATTATTTTGTTCATTTGTTTGTGCAGTGCAGAGTGCACAGTGAGAGTGTTGATAGTGTAAATAAAATTCACCACTGTTCAAAGAGAACAAATCAAGTGTTTTATCATTTCTACTCCTTCATCCTTATCACACAACGATCAATTCCAACAGATTTCAATGTCATGCGAAGCACAACCTCTGCTTGTGCATATTTATTGGATATTCTAAAAAGTATTGAGCCTTTCTTGCCATTTTTCGATTGAATATTTCTTTTATTTAAAATGGATTTTATTTAAGTACATATTGTCCATTATTCTCTATGACCTTTTGCCATTTTTCGAGTGGAGCCATTATTCCATCTGTGTAGAACTTCTGTGGTTTATCGGCAAAAAATTTCGCCAAGTGATTTTCACAGTCCCCTTTTAAGTGAATTTCTTTTCATTAAGGAAGTTTTGCAGTGACCGAAACAAATGGTAGTCTGGTGGTGCAAGGTCTGGACTAAACGGTGTATGCAGCAAAACTTCCCAGCCAAGCTCTGTCAATTTTTCCCGGGTCATCAAAGATGTGTGTGGTCTGACATTGCCATGATGGAAGACAACGCCCTTTCTACTGATCAATTTCGCCCGGTTTTTTTTGAATTGCTTGTTGCAATCTGGTTAATTGCTGACAGTACACAGCCGAATTAAGTGTTTGGCCAGATTCTAGCACCTCATGATAAACAATTCTCTTCCAATTTCACCATACACACAGCGTAACCTTATTTCGTATCAATCCTGGCTTTGGAGTCGTTTGTGATGATTCAACTTTTTTTGTCCATGATCTTTTTTGAACAACATTCTCGTATCTTACCCATTTTTCATCGCCCGTAATGATTTGCTTCAAAAATGGCTCGATTTCATTGCGTTTTATTAGAATTTCGCGAATGGAAATTCGGTCGATCAAATTTTTTTGTGTTAATTCATGCGGCACCCAAACGTCGAGCTTCTTTGTGTAGCCAGCCTTACGCAAATGGTTCAAAACTGTTTGGTGATGGACATTCATTTCCTTAGCAATGTCATGGCTGCTTATGTGTCGGTCTTCTTCAATTTTTTGTAAGATTTTTTCCAGTCATTGGTCGACCAGGGCGAGGTGCATTTTTGACATCAAATTTTGCAGATCGAAAGGGAGTGAGCCATCTCTTGGCTGTGGCTTTTGATAAAGTATCTTGACCTTAGACACCACAAATTTTGTCACGAGCCTGCGATGCATTCTCATCTTGATCGTAGTGATATTGTAAAATATAACGAATTTGTCAGAAATTTCACTCATTTTTAAATGACGAAGTACAAAACTGTGCATATGAAAATTGTAGACTGGAATGTCACCTTCAAACGCATGTCAGTTTGACTCAATCTGACTAGTATTGCCCGATATATGACAACGAACACCAAGTAGTGACAAAAAAAGGCTCAATTCTTTTTTAGACTATCCAATATTCGAAGGATTTTTTTAGCTCAGTAAAATTTTATCAAACTTTAACGTTATTTAGGGATCATTTCCTGAGCAGGTAGCTAAAATTTGAAAAACTAATAGAAATGGATGCATTCAGCACTTGTGAACTGTTTCGGAATATTATTTTAGGAGCCTAAAATCAACTCAGATGCTTTTGCGTAAAAACCGCCAACCACACACAATCCCTCATTAATTTATTAACGATATGGTCGAAACGCTTGTCAAGCTGGCTCTCCCAAGTCTAACCTAATATAGAATGTGTAGATAAGATGTTCATAGGATTGCGTCATAATAAATCAAATGTTCCTACACATGAACATACTCGCATATGAGTATACATATCAACTCCAATGAGCACATATGTACATGATTGTTCATTCTAGAAACATGTTTCAACTTCCAAAGATCGTAAGATCACATTTTGATTGACAGGTTGTGGAAATTGAGCTGATCAGACAATAATTTATTCGCGATATCCCATACGAGTATGTTAGAATTCTTCAATGTGGCGATAATCAAAAGGAGGCAAGCGGCTTGCCTTGGCAAAAATCTTCCATGCACCAAATTAAACACATTTAGCTATTAAGTTAACATGTGTCATAGAAGATTGGTATCAAGAAATTAATTTTTTATTTATTTGTTATTTTTTGAATTTCATGATGCCGAAGCACATTAAAATCGGATGAAGTAAATAAATAAATAATCAATGAAATCTGTTTATTTGTTTCAAATTTGAAATTCATCATTCAGCAAATTAAATGTGGTAGCAAATTTTCCCAATATGTTAACAATATTTTCTTTGTTTGTCAAATGATGACATGGAAAGTTTGTTTATAATAGAAGCTTGGTCGGCTTTTTGTCAGATTGATTCATTAAAAACGCTTAAGATATTGAATTCAGATTGAGAGATATCTTTTGTATTTTTTTATTCAGTAAAATGGCAAATAAATTGTCTTAAATACCACCTACTGATATTCACTGACAAATATGCAGTGTGTCGAATGTAAATATTCTTTTCCCTCAAGTGCCACTCATCCATTTCAAATTTAACGCCTCTTTATTTGCTTATCCCAGGGCATGTGTTGTATTAGTACTTCCCGCAGGATAAAAACGAAAATCAATCTTTTGCTTGTTTAGGACCAACATTACACCACTTGACACTACTTGTGTTGTACCAAAAGGACTTTGATGTAAAAGGACCCACGCCAGCATGAGATTATTCCTTGAGGTCCAAGTGGTGTGGGTGCAACATCATGTGAGGATATGTAAATATCTTTAGATTAAGATTTATTTTACCGATCAAGGATTGGTGAGGAGGAATGTAACAATGAGGCATACAATTATTATAACGTAAGTCTAATTGTGAATCTGACTTTTTTTTCTAAAGAGTAACATAAATCAAATTAGAAAGGGGTTTTCAATGTAAGTTGTTTTATAATAAAATGAAGTAAATTTATATTTTCTTCTTCTTCTTCGAAGCCCTACAGCCCCTTTCGGGCCTTCGCTTAGAAATAGTTACAGCATCTCATTGTCATGATCGGATGTATCATAACTGAACAGGCTAATAGTCCGTCCGAAGAACCACTCGAACTAAATCTCGTTGATGCCAACGAGACTTGAACCAAAGACCTTCGGCTTACGGGCTTAGTGCTCTAACCACTAAGCCACGCGGACTATAAATTTATATTTTGCCACTACAAAATAAATAAAATAATATTTAAAATTTTATCACTTTCATGAAAATCGAAATCCTGTTGACTCATCATTACATTGGTGTTGTTTGATCTACAATGAAAGTGAAATTGTTCATTAACCTGAGCGTCCTTATTCTTTTCAAATGTTTATTGTTGTTTTGCATTGAATTTCGTATGTTATTCGGAAAAGGACAAATTAAATCCCGATTTTTCGATAAATCCTTACTGACAGCTCCCTTTTGAAAATTTTATTCTTCTTCTATTGCAAAGACGGCGGTGGATTTGTTTACTTGTTTGCTTGAAATTTCTCATTATCCACGAGATTCTCTCCGAAATCGCGCAATCTCCTCTGATTTGTGGACCTGTTGATTCTATTGAAGATCAATCTCCTTCAAAATTTTGCGACCATAGTAAGGGTTTGCCTGATTTTTCTTGCATTTTGGACATTGTGGTTCTATCGAAATTCCAAAACATTTGTTTTTACATTCTTTACTTTATTTTGATCAATAGTTTGGATTACTTGCCGGAAGTTAAAATAGGTCATGTCGAATCCACATAATTTACTTAGATCTAGCCGGCATGAAAACGCTGGCGCGGGCCCTTCCGGTCCTTCAGCTGCTGATCAGGTCCTTGCCCCATCAAGCAACTCAAACAATAGAAATAATCACGAGCTTACCCAACTCATTACCCGACTTGTAACAGAGGCCCTTGAGCGACAAAGAAGAAATTTATATGATTCTCTCACGAATCCTCCTGCGGATGAGAGTAACGAGATTGATGTCCCTATCAGAATTGGAGACGATGGTAACTTATCCGATATGGATAAGATTCCCGACATTGTTAAGAGCCTAAGGGTTTTTTTCAGGGGAACCAGGGGAATTCAGCGCCTGGAAAAACTGTGTTGAGCGAATCCTCAAGATATACGAGTATGACCATCTTAAGGGGAGGCCCAAATATTAAGGAACTTTATCCGTTATCAGGAATAAGATTGTTGGCCACACCGAAATCGCGCTGGAGTCTTATAACACTCCCCTTAATTGGCCCAAAATGTCTAAATGCATTACCCTACACTACGCGGATAAGCGGGATCTTGGTAGACTAGAGTACCAAATGACTACTTTGGTGCAAGGAACGGATTCCATTCAGGAGTTCTATCAGGGAGTCTATCAACATCTCTCGCTAATTTCAAACAAATTATCCTCAATGTAGCTGAGTACTGAGTCCGCCAACGTCATGACCCAGGCATGTTGGGATAAAGCACTCGACACCTTTATTAGGGGGCTACGTGGTAATCTCCCAAGGCTCCTAAGTATTCGCGAACCAGCCAACTTAGCACAAGCATTGCACCTTTGCCTAAAGCTCCAGAATATGGACTACTGGGGGCAGCATGCATACAACTCACAAGACTTATTTAAAAAATCCAACTATTAACAAACGCCTCAAATCCCTCCTCGTAGAAACTTACCCCCTCAGTCGAGGCCCACCCCGATTCCAGCACCTAGGCAACATTGTTACCCTGAACTAGCACGTTTACCACGAAATGCACAGCCCTCAGATTTCAACCAGTAGCCTGTCTATCAAAGACAGCCATAACTCTTTAATCCTAGACCCCTCCTACCTAAACCACTACCAAAACCCAAACCAATGGATGTCGATGTTTCCATAAGAACAAATGCAATTAAGTACCCAGCTTTTATTACAAAAATGTCTGCAACCACCACAGAACCAACCACTACATAAATTGCAGAGAATTTATCACACAGAAACCGATAAATCCAACGAGCTTTTCTCAGAAGACTATGATACTACATAACAGGACAAAGAACATGACCTTGGACGAGTATATTGACAAAATAGATGACGGAAACCTCGAGATCGCCGAAGAAACGGAAGAAATTTATTATTTTAGGATAAGGCGCTCTTTGCACCCTTATGTTGAGTATACATTAAAGAGCGGAGAGGCCCTAACATTTTTAATCGACACTAGACCCAACAGCAATTATGTCCAGCCAAAGCACATTAAATATATTTTACCTAACCAAAAGAATTTCTACGCAAAATCCGTTGGTGGATATGTCAAAATAACCCATCATTCTATTTTCGGCCTTTTTACAACTGTATTGGTAAATTGAAATTTTTTATTTTACCACCACTCATCTCTTTTGATGGAATCATTGGGAATGAGAGCCTGAAAAGTCTTAAAGCATTCATCCATACGCAAGAAAATTATATGACATTAAACCATGGTAAACGCATCCCTCTTGAACAACAAGCTTCTGAACTGGTCCATAACATGGCAATCAAAACAGAACACCTCAGCCGATAATTATCTGGGAAATTCAACACTATTATCCGCAAACAGTGAAGTCTCCTTTCAGATCTAGATAAAAAATTAACCTTCACCACCAAGGTCAAGGGTGAGATCAAAACAACAACTAGTGGTGCCGTTTACTCTCGATCCTATCCATACTCTATGGCCTTAAAGGCAGAAGCAGAGAATGAGATCAGTAAACTTTTGGAGAATGGTATTATCAGACCGTCGAGATCTCCTTATAATTCTCCGGTTTGGATTGTGCCGAAAAAAAAATCGGACGCATCGGGAGAAAAGAAATTTCGAATGATCATCAACTACCGGAAGTAAAACTCAGTCACCATCCCAGACAAGTATCCGATTCCCGAGATCAATGAAATTCTTCCTAACCTTGGTAAGAACACATATTTCTCCTTCTTGGATCACAAGAGCAGTTTTTATCAGATACCGCTCAAAAAATCTGACAAAGAAAAAACTGCCTTCTCAGTAAACAATGGGAAGTTCAAATTCACTCGCCTGCCTTTTGGTCTTAAAAATTCACCCTCAATTTTTCAGCGTTCTTTTTGACGACATCTTGACGGAAAATATCGGGAAAAGATGCCATGTTTATATTGATGATAGAATTATCTTTGGGAGAAACGAAGTCTAACATCTCGAGAACCTTGACAAGATCCTCCAAGCCCTAAAGTCGCTAACATTAAAATTTAAATCGATAAGTGCGAATTTCTGAAAGAAGAACTGGAGTTCCTGGGCTATATTGTGAGCACGGAAGACCGATCCGAAAAAATTGGAGCCATCATCGACTTTCCTTTGCCAAAAACACTCAGGAATGATCCTTCTTGGGAATGTTGGGTTTCTATAGGCGTTTTATTCAAAACTATGCTATGACATCCCTTTTGAGAGGGGAGGATGGACGAGTGTCCAACTTTTTAAAAATAAGCCAACCCACTTGAATTCAATGGCACTTAAGGCTGTCGATAGTCTGAAAAACGCGCTTGTTTCTAAAGACGTCCCTCTTGTACACCCGAATTTCGAAAAAGGCTTCGACCTCACGACCGATGCTTCCAACTATGCCATCAGGGCTGTTCTTTCTCAAGACAACAGTCCGATCTCCATCCTTTCGCGAACACTATCCAAGACGGAAGAAAGCTACGCAACTAAGGAGAAAGAGATGCTTGGCGTAATGTGGGCCCTTTATGGATCACGAAAAGTAAAGATCTACACTTACCATCAGCCATTCACCTACGCTCTTAGCAGTAATTGCACCAATAGTAAATTGAAGAGGTGGAAGGTAGCGCTTGAAGGGTACAATTACGAGCTAAAATATAAGCCTGGAAGAGCTAACATAGTTGTTGATTCACTCTCGAGTTACCCGCTGGCCACCCAAATAAATTCTATGACACACCCACTGTGCACAGCGATGAAAGCTCATTGCAGAACTTCATTCCAACAGTGGAAACACCTGTCAACAATCAGGGTTTAAACTAAAACGCGAACTCCAAGGTCTTCGATTATGTGTCTTACTTTTATCAAGGACCGACATCGAACCCCTAACAATTTTTACACACATGCATATAACAATGAATATAGAGGTGTTCATATAGACGTTAAGTAGCAAAGTATTTATTGATGACAGTCGGCCTCTCCTGACAATAACTCGCCTCGAGTTAAATGGACGTGTCGAATCCCTCATTTGCGAGACCATCGTAATCCTCATCGATCTCCGGACATCACTGAACTGAATGGTCGCTGTTTCTGATGTACTTCACTCTCTTCTACGACATATTGATCATGCCGCACAACTCTCTTGGTAATACAGGGGCCACGATACGTAGCCTTCAACTTCTTGGACTTACCTGTAGCTGGAATGGCCCTTTCCATCAAGACCAACTCTCCTTCCTTGTACTGTCCTGGTTTTTTATGTCTCTCGTGGAATCGCTTTTTCCACTTAAGCCAAGCCTCGTCTTCTCTCTTGTCTGTCATCGTTTTCTCGTGCAAATTATGTCCTGCACGGCTGCTAGAAGACTTTTGCCGCTGATGTTCTTCACCAGGTAGCCGAAAATTAATGCGACTGGAGAATACTTCATCGTTGCACTCGCTCGTGTATTCAGCATAAATTGAAGCTGTCGTAGTTCGCCATCCCAGGTGTTCGCTTTAGCGCATGACATTTTAAGGTAATCCAGTATCGGCTGGTTGACTCGCTTGGTAATAACATTCACTCGAGGTATTCGAGTTGCCGTTTTAATGTGGGTTATGTCGTTGATCTTACAGTAATCCGCAAACATATGAGAGGTAAACGCTGTTCCCAGATCGGCGCCAACCACACGCGGGAGACCAAAATACATCGACAGCTGATTGACTGCTGGGAGGACATGTTTCGATTTCGTTGACCTTGTTGGATTGATGACCGTGCACCGAGTAAACGCATCTACCATGACCAGCACATAATTGTAACCGCGGCGACTTCTAATAAACGGACGCAAGTGGTCCTTATGGACTATTCCAAACGGTAATCAGGGAATGTCCAAACTATTTAATTGACAAACCGTTATTCTCGGCTCTCGCACATAGCTACCGTCAATGCATTTCTTTGGGTAGTTCTTTGTGAAGTTACGCACTGGAGGGAATCAAAAATTTCGTTTCATTCGCATCAGTGTACCATCGATATCCGGATGTCCAACGTCGTGACACAGCTTCGCCACCCGCCAACGTATGCTCTTCGGAACAACGAGCATTTTTTCTCCTCTTTATCGACTCTGAAGAGATGGCTGTTCTTTATAAACTATTCCTTGCAAATTTGCTCCCGCTGCCCAGACTCCGCCTTCCTCTCGAGAACGTCCATGATCTTTTTCACGTCTAAATCTTGTCGCTGTAGAGTGCGTACCCAATGCTCCATCGACAAGTTGACACTACCAACATATTCCTCTACTCTACTCGGTTCAGTCGGTGGCTCCACAGGCGTTCGACTCAATGCGTCGACGTGAGGCATCTTTATTCCGAGACGAAATATAACCCGGTAATCGAACTCTTGCCATAGATGGTCCTTGTTTCCCAACCCATAGCTTCCATGATTCCTCATTCCAAGCCCCCCAATTAAATGGTAGTAAATGCTCTCGGGGTGCACATTGAGTTTACTGGTTCCCCGATAATGTAACATTAAATGCCGAGAAATACTAATCATTGTAAATACATCTACAGCTCTGCTACTAAATCCTAGTTACACCTCCTTTGTGAGGGCGTAAGAGGGTGAAGGCGAATCTTCCGCGCCTGATAACGGAATCGACGTAATAACCATGCCGCCGGAATGGAGGTTAGGCGACGGGCAAACTCCCCGTCCCTGGCAATTAATTGTTTTGAAACCTGCAGATAGGCCTCGGAATGGATTGGACTCATGGGAACGACCTCGCAAACGAAAAAAGGACTATGGCATTGGATTGTGGAATGTCAGGTGTCAATTACCCTGACGCTGTTAAGGACCTTTTACAACAGGCCAGGCAATATCAATTAAAAATTGGAAATGAATTGGACTGAAAACGACATTCAAGACATGAGATCGCACACAATATTTAAGAGTGGGAAGCCTACTGGAAAACGAGAATTCGGAGTGGCTTTTATTGTGGATAGGGAGTTCAAATCGCACGTTATTGATTTTAAGACAGTCAACGAACGATTGTGTGCGATCCGTATAAAAGCGGAATCCTTCAAAATCTGGCTGATTAATTTTCACGGGCCGACCGAAGAAAAGGACGAAGAAACGAAGGAATCGTTTTACAATCACCTCGAAAGACTGATCGACTCATTGCCCACACACGATACAAAAATTATTCTGTGTGATTTCAACGCTAAGGTTGGCAATGAGCTATCTCATCGGGGAACGACTGGAGATAATCGCCTTCACGATGAAACAAATGACAACGGCCAGCGCCTGATTGACTTTGCATGTAGCAGAAATCTAGTTATACGTTCGACTTGCTTCCCACATCGAAGCATTCATAAAATGACCTGGGTATCACCGGATGGCAACACACAAAACCAGATCGATCATGTTCTGATCCAACAACGATGGGCCTCGAGCATACTTGACGTCCGTACATACCGAGAAGCCAATTGTAACTCAGGTCATTACTTGATCAAATTAACCTATCGACGTCGTATGTCAAAGGCATATTCAGCGAAGACCAGATCGCTACAAAAATTTGACATCGGAAGGCTCCAAACGGCGTCTGTGGCCGAAAATTTTCTGGAGACCCTCGACAACCAGCTGGCTCCCATCTTATCAGACGCATCGTTTAAGACGAGTAATGAGCTCGGATAGAAGTGAAAGTGGCTATCAGGACCGTGGCAGAACAGACGATCGGACATCAAGCCCGGCGCATGAGGAATGATTGGTTCGATGATGAATGCCAGAAGGCGTCAGATTAAAAGAATCAGGCGTACAAAGAATACGTAGGTGGTAAAACCAGGATGAAGAGAGAACACTATGAAAATCTCAGACGAGTAGTGAATAAGATACTTAGGATTAAGAAAAGAAAATACTATGACGACCAATTGAGAAGTATAGATGTAAGTTTTGCGAGCAACAACAAAAGACAAGCATACAAAGTAGTGAAAAGCCTGAAACGTGGTTATCAGCCCAAAACCATGCTCTGTCGTGATGACATCGGCAATATCATCAATGATGAAACCAAGTATAAGGAAAGATGGACTTCATATTCCAAGAACCTTCTTAATCCATCGCACAGCTCCAGAACATTGGAGCCTATAAATGTCCATTGGCCCCACCAACTCTGGATGAAGTTTGTTCCATCATGAAAGCCCAAAAGAATAATAAAGCGCTGGGCATCAGTGAGATTTCAGTGGAGCTCATCAAATATGGTGGCAGTAGTGTTCATCAAGCTATTCACAAAGTCATCCAGTACATTTGGCAACAAGAACATATGCCAAAAGAGTGGAGCTAATCAATTATATTCCCCATCCACAAAAAAGGTGATAAGCTACAGTGCGAAAATTATAGAGGCATATCACTACATTGTACGACGTACAAAATATTTTCTAAAAGCTTAGAAAATAAAATCGAATCAGACGCCAACAGTATTATTGGGGAGTATCAAGGTGGTTTTAGGGCAGGTAGATCACCAACAGACCAATTGTTCTCAGTCAAGCAGGTACTTGAAAAATGCTGGGAGTTCAACATAGACGTACACCAAATTTTCGTTGACTTCAAGCAAGCATACGATAGTACTGATCGTAACGTACTGTACAAAATAATGCTTTGCTCTGACATACCAGCCAAATTAGTCCGTCTTACCAAAATGACAATGACGTCGAAGACCTCCCAAGTCCGCATCAAGAACCAACTCACCGATGCCTTTGACACAAATATCGGACTAAAGCAGGGAGATGGGCTGGCCCCATTGCTATTCAATTTGCTCTGGAGTACGTCGTCCTAAGGAAGCTAGCTGTCGATATGCGAGGTACATTACTATACTAGTCGAGGTAGTGGCCTATGCGGACGATATCAACATTCTGTCACGGTCATTAACAACTGCCAAAGAACTCTTCCTGAAACTCGACAGTGAAGCAAAACTAGTAGGCCTACAAATCAACGAAAATAAAACAAAGATCATGACGTAGTCGAGTATCGAGAATGTTAGCGAATTTGTGTGTTTAGGCGCCAAAATAACGAAAACAAGCAATGAAAGAGACGAAATAAGAAGAAGAATACAGCTCCCAAATAAAATATTTTATACAGTATTGACGATCTTGAAGACCAGCTGCATATACAGGAAAACAAAGCTCCAAGTATACAAATCTGTGATAAGACCTTTGTTATGCTATGGGTGTGAAACATGGACCCTAACCCAAGCATCCGCAAATATATTGAACGCCTTTGAGCGACGGGTCCTGAGGCGAATAATTGGAGTTATGCTAGACAGGGACCAATAGCGAATTCGATACAACCATGAGCTGTATGAAATTTTCGACAAACTGGAGGTCTCAAGGGTTGTAAGACTGCGGAAGCTGCAATGGGCTGGACTCATGAATCGTATCAACGAACAACGGATACCAAAGAAGGTATTCGTTGGGAGAACTGAAGGCCGGCGGCCAGTGGGGAAACCGAGGAAACGCTGGTCTACCTCAGTCATCGCTGCTCAGATTTCGGAACTCCAAGACGCGGTCAACGGACGGAGACAGTTGGAGGCGCTGTTTGCAGGAAGCGAAGGCCCAAAAGGGGCTGTAGTGCTAAGAAGAAGATTCTGACTCCGATGGTTTGATTATCAAGTTCATCGATAAATAATAATTAAGTGATAAATGAAGATTCATTGCGTTAATTAATTGTGTTCGTTTTTCAGATTTGTTTGTACTCGTAAATCTTAACCAATCGGTACATTGTTGCGAAACTTTCATTCCAATCATTCACCTCTGCATGTTGTAAAAATATACTAATTTCATCCAGTACCCGGGGCCAACGTCTAGCACAATCATATTTGATTATATGAAACATACCAGCTGATAGTTGAAGCCTTAAAAGATCATACAACATTACTTTTACAGGTCATTGCTCGATCTTGTCCGTGTATCGAATGTATCATGGGTTCTTCGATGTTCAATTTCACGTTCAGGTGAGGTCCGCCAATTTGCGTGGGCTCCTTTTGTCGTTCTTTTCGGTCCGCAAGCAATCTTCAACCAAAAATCTCCTGTGGGAATGGTAAAGCTGCCACACACGCGTAGGAAGTTGTTTCAAAGTGCACTTTTTTAACGTCGAAATTGGAAAACTTTGTTGAATAAAGCAAATTTTGCATATTTGGCATTAAAGAAAGGCGGAAGAGCGGTACTGCCCTCGAAAAAGAAAATCTCATACTAACTGTGAAACATGGTGGAGGTGATATGATGGTCTGCGGGTGTATGGCGGCAGAAGGAGTTGGCCAACTTGTGTTTATAGAATCAACTATGGATCAAAATGGTTACCTTAATATTTTGAAGGCGAATTTGAAGCAAAGCGTTCAGCAGTGAGGCTTGGGGACGATTTCTGGTTCCAGCAAGATAATGACCCCAAGCACATAGCACACAATGTGAAGCTTTGGTTGCTCTACAACACAAAATATCAGCTGTGTACGCTGCCCCAATCTCCTGACCTTAATTCCATTGAGCATTTGTGGCACTTGTTGGAGCGCAAGATCCATCAGCATAACCTCGAAGGAAATGCTGACAAACGTCCTCGTTGATGAACAGGGCAAAAGTACCAGGCAGGACATAGCCAATCACTCCATGCCAAATCGAATTAAGGAGGTCCTTAAATGAAAAGATTATCCGACAAGTTATTAAGCTCTGATATGTTACAAAATATTTGAATATTTCAAATTAATATTGTCATGTAAGGATACTTTTTCTGGTTCGTTTAAGGAGGTTTTTTTAGTTTTATTGTGTAAAATATAGTGTTTACGGGGATACCACAGGAAAAATTTTTAGGAAAAGATAATTTCATTAAAGAATAAATTTTGTTGCTTAAATATTTAGATGTAGCAGCTTTCTTTAGCATGAATACTTTTTCTGACAATTGATACTTTTTCTGACAATTGAATATGGGGTTAGTATTTTTATATTGTGAGTCCTTTGTCATTCAAGTACCAAAATAAGTTACTTCTAGGAGCGTTTTAAAGTTGACTAAGCTTTCAGAAATTATAAAAAAATGTTTCCATTAGCTACTTAGAATTTTAAAAATATTAAATAATAATTATTTCAAATAACTGTAGAACATTCGAGAAAGGACCACCGCCATTTCTGCGTATGACACATTTTCATATTTTTACATTCAAGGTAATTTTATATAGTTGTCATGCCATCAACCCCGCGAGAGTGAGTTACTCATCCCCATAAGCACCACCCTCACCTGACCGACTTGACGCTTGCTGTCACCTAAATAGACTTCATAAATTTTCTGTTTTCGCGGGAAAACCACAAATAGCTACTTCCTTAGCCACAGGTACAAGAACATTCATCTTACCTCCGTGTTTGCGTTGAGGTGAGATGAAAAGCCTTTGGACGTGCATAAATCTATTTTCCTCCTTCGCTGAAACTTAAAACTAGAATAAGAAAATTTCTTAGACTTTCTCGCAAAACTCCCCCGCCCCATCTCCTCTGTATCTTTACAATTTAGAGAACCGTTTTTCTTATAAACGTCCATAGTTACCGCACTCATCTCACCTCATGTATAATCTTCTACACGTAATCCTATAAAAATTTCAAATGACGCCAATCGCGTATGTATTTTTAGGCGAAACATTTTGACGAATTACACACATTGCACGAAATGCCATGCCGCCGTTAAGAAACAGTTGGACAAACTGATGATGATGATGTTGTTTGGCGCTGCTTTGTCTTGTTTGTCGCTATAAAATAAAACATTTTTTTTTCTGTCGCTTTTAAAGCTTTCTTTTGATTTTTAGCGATTGTAAAAAAAACGGATTTTATTATCGTGAGAAGTTGTTAAAATTTGTGGCTTTACTTTATTGTTGGCTCTGCTTTGGGATTGCTGTTATTGTTGTTGACACATCATTTAAATCATTTTTCTTCCTTTGAATTTATAATTCAAGTTTATGCATCGTTTTCTTAAGATGTTAAATAAGTCAATTGTGGTTAGCGGAACGAGTGCAAAGCGAAGAAAAAAAAATTGTTAGCCATTGACGCCACTTGAAGTTATTGAAAGTACTTGAATTTGCATTGCTAACGTTCTATGAGCGCGCGGCAGTGAGTCTGTCGTTACGATTTCTTTTTAAGATGCCGACTCAGTGACTAAGAACTGGTTGTGGCTTGTATTACCAGTTGAGATAAATTTTAATTCGTGCTAACAGATCACAATTTTTTTTCAATATTATTGTATTACTTTACTTGTCCGAGCAAGTTTTTTTGATTTCAATTAAAATGGTATACTTAAATGTTAGGAGTAAATGTGGGGTATGGGGGATGACCAGATCCTTATGCTAAACCACTAGCCTGTCTCTCGACTAGATTTTGCCCTGGAGGGGAAGACGATGCCTGCCACACACGGGACGTCGACGAGGAAACAGGAGAGCTCACCCTGAAAAGTATGATGCTTGGATCGGTTGACAAATGAAACCATGTGACACATTATGATCAGGCAGTCCTAAAAGATAAAAGGGACGCACAGCGGCTAGGGACGTTGGGACTGGGGGATCACTTGTATGACAATCCCTTTTCCTCTCCCGCTATGGAAAGGATCACCCAACTTGAATGAACCTCACGGCGTAGCAAAATGAGACCTGGCCCGAAGTAATGTGTTATAAATTCAATAATTAAAAAATAATTAGTCAATAATTAAAAGTCATTGTAAACTGTACACTAAAAATTTCCATTATGTCGTGCAGTGCCGTTAAATGCATTGATCCAAGCAATAATACTTCTATGGTCTTTTGCTTCGGATTTTGCGAGCTTTCATACTATTCGGCATGTATTAATCTTAAATGTCCTGCAGCTGGCCTAATTAATAAGGCATGTAACGGGGTGAGCTGGTATTGCGAATCCACTAGGAGATATTCTTTGTCAGCATGTATTTCTAGTCTGCAATTAGCTGAAAAAACAATCATATTGCTAGCGAAAGAGGTTGAACAGCTTCAAACTAAGTGTTCGAGTGCATGTTCGGAATTTGAGACCCTGTTGAGATTTACAGAGGACGTGTCACCCAAAACTTCAGTGAATATCACTGATGTAAATAACCAGACGCACTTACGCCGGCAGCACTGCAAGAATATATTAACGGTTCAAAAACGCCTGTGCAATGACCTTGCATCCTAACACGAGGTAAATCGCTGGCAACGTTATCGGCTCTAAAAACCCTCAATCATGCTGGTCGCGTTCAAGTTCTCTCGTGGCTTCAGCAGCAACTCAACATATCACTATTGATAAATTACCTATGACAAGTGACAACCCTCCGGGACCCGCATCAATCAATCGGGGGGCGATCCCTAAAACCAAAAATAAAACTTCGCCTAGTCTTCCACACTCATCTGGCTCTGACATATCCGCTGTGGCTACTCTGATTTCAGATGACGAAATCCCACCTCTTGCCATCGTATCCCCGCTAAAGGAGATTTTCATTTCACACCTAAGCTACCATACAACCGCGGACTCCCTAAAAAATTACGTTTGTAAAAAAATTGGTCCAGCTGTTAAAGTTATTAGTTGCCACAAATTGACAAAGGATAATCTGGAGGACAGAGTGATAGCTTCTTTCAAGCTTATAGTGCCCTTTAATTGTGATGCTATTTTGAAGCCTGAAGCATGGCCGTCTGGAGTACTTATTAAACCATTCAGCTCAAGAAGAAGGAAGTCCTTTCGTACACCTGGAAGAACGCAACCGACGAACTAGTATATGATTTCATAACGGTAAGTTAACTTCTAATGTTTCAGTATGTTATCAAAGTGTAAGAGGGTTAAGGACCAAGCTTGATAAGCTCCTTTTATCGTTACAGCTTAGCGAAGACGTATTTATATGTCTTACAGAACCCTGGTTAAATAGTAACATCTTAAACTCGGAAATTTCCCTTGATTTTGATATTCACCGTTTTGACCGGGATTTGGCCTCTGTAAATAAAGAAGATGGTGGTGGTTGCTTTAAAAATGTTATGGTTATTTTATTGTTTCGAAAAATGAAACACTTTAATCTTAAATCTTGACTTTGTTTATTAAAAACAAAACGAAAGACTGAACACTGTTAAATGAGTCCCAATATATATGGTTTTAGATTGATATAAGTTTGAATGCTTATCACTACTTCATTGTTCGTTTTAAGATGAGTATTCATGTTAAACATTGCTGTTGTTCGCGATAGTGTGGCGGAAGAGCCGTCAACCTCGACTCGTTATCGTTCCCAACAATTGATCATCTACACCCTTACAAGGTTCAATTGACCCAAAAGCTTAAGCCTACTGACCATTTCAAGCGTCGGCAATATGCCGAATGTTTGGTTGAACAGACAGAAGGAAATAGTGGCTTCACAAAGAAAATTGTCTTCAGCGACGAGCACACTTTCACCTCAGTGGATTCTTTAACAAGCACAATTGCCGCATTTGGGCAAATGAGAATCTACGAGTGATTGATGAAAAGCCGATGTTTCCACAAAGAGTGACTGTTTGATGCGGTTTATGGGCTGGCGGCGTCATCGCACCGTACTACTTCGAAAATGAGGGCGGCCAAGCAGTTACTGTGAATGGTGTTCGCTATTGCGAGATGATAACGGACTTCTTGTGGCCAGAAATTGAGCTTATGGACCTGGACGATATGTGGTTCCAACAGGATGGTGCCACTTACCACACAGCCGACGCTCATAAGCCGTCACGATCATGTAATTTGACACCGCTGGACTTCTTTCTCTGGGGATATTTAAAAGAAAAAGTGTACGTCAATGAGCCATGAACAATTCAAGAGCTAAACGATGAGATAATTCAGCACATTAACGACATTGAAACTCAATTATGTTTCAGAGTCATTGAAAATATGGAACATGGGATAGAAGTATGCCACCGTAGCCGTGGCGAGCATTTGGGCGATATTTTGTTTTACACATAATTGTCATAGATCCTTCTATTATAATGAAAAATATTAACATACAGGTAATTACCTGAAAACTTTTTGTTTTATTTACAATTAACATCATGCGTTTTGGTGGTACCACCCTTTATTGAAACATTGACATCCACATAAAAATCAAATTACTTGTTTAAAAATTCACTTTACAAGCATTTTGATAATTACATACAAAAATTTTATAAGGAGTAATTTCAAAATATGCCAAACAAGTTGGGTAGACAGACCTACACTCATGTCAGAAGGGTTTTGTAGGTTTTGTATTCAATTTACAAAATGCAGTCACCAGATCGAATAAAATCAAGAAACATATCAAAGACGATTTTATTGAAGAAAATATGAAATTCGAAGATCATACTATTATTAACAAAGTTGAACGAATTTCGATTTCTGAGGTGTTTGTCATTGTTATACTAATAAATACCTCCCTTGATAATTATTTCATATTTTTTAGATCACAGGTGTCCATTCGCGAGGGAGGAAACACATTTTTCATGTGTTTCCCCCACTGTGCCCCCACTGAAGCCAAAACTGACAGTTTAAGAACTGTTTTGAAAAGCTCCCATGAAAACGTTCATTTCATACTCATATCGGCTACCTTTGATGAATTTTTTTTCAGGGGCCACTCTCCTGTACATCATCGGTTAATGGCCAATTTTTTTCGAATCCTAGAATGGGTACAAAGCCCTTTTGCTAGGAGCTCTCTCCCGCCTCCTCGACTTGTTTCACCTATGAGTATTAATTGTAAGTACTCATCTTCAGTCATTCATTAAATTGAATCAAGTGTTCAAAGCATGCACCTTAAACGTTGAAGTTGGGAAAAATTAACTCAAAATTATTCAATCTTCGCATTTAAAACAGCCACTATTTTGTTTTACGATAACTGATACCACTAGCTATCAATGATATTCATGAAACCTATCATTCCTGAAATTTTCATGCAAATCCTAGCAAAACTGTAGTGTCTGAGTCGATAAAAAGCGCATGTTTCCATAGTAATACATGCAGCGCATTTTGTTCCATAGTAATACAGGGAAATTCAAACCACTATAACTTCGTTAAATATGATTCAATCTTTATGAAACTTTCAAATAGATCAATCTTATATACTCGTATAGTCATCTGTGTAATGAATATTATTGAAGTTAAGGGTACCGTTAAGATTTTATTCAAGAAAACATAAAATCGATAAATCATACTATTACTAACAAAGTTGAATGAATTTCGACTTCTCACGTATTTGTTGTTATTGTACTCATCAAGGCCTACATTCTTGATTTTTTTTCAGATTTTTCGGATCACAGTTGTCCAATCACGTGTATTTCCCCTCCCTGTGCGCCCCTCGAAGCAAACTTTGCCAAACTAAGATCTGTTTTGAAAAGTTCTCATGAAGACCTTTCGTTTGATACCCATATCGGCTACCTTTGATGAAATTTTTTTTCGGGGGGTCACTCCCCTTTCTGGGGAGACCCCCCCTTAAATACCTTATAAAAAAATTTTGTAGTTGAATTTTGAAGAGAGCACCACTTTACACCTACATACAAAGCTTTATGTTTCTAGCTAAAGTAGTTTCCGAGAAAAACTGCTGTGACACACGGACGGACGGACAGACAGGACGCGATTTTAGTAGGGTTTTGTAAAATTGTTTTACAAAAAATTATTTTACAAAACCCTAAAAAAGTCGCATAGTAGACGTTGATTAGTCAATATTGTGTGATATAGACGATAGAAAGAGATGGAAGACAGAAAAAAAGCGACAGAAAATAGAATAAGATGAAAGATATAAACGTAAAGAATACAGGGGACTCTGGGTGAGTACTTTGGTATTCTTTTGCTGAACTGGGTCAGTTTCAGTCATATTTTCTTGTTTTTCCAAATTTTGAATTTTTTATTAAAGTTAGTTATTTGGCGGATATTAAACAAACAATATTATATAGATAGTTCCCTTTTGGTGGGCAGCATGTCGACGGACGGTGGCGTGGTTGCCGGACGTGACTTATCCGACAAATACCCGCAAATTACTTCGCTAGTTGCCCAGCTCGACAATATTACGCTGAAGTTAGATCAAGTATTTGTAACACTTGCGAAAACTAAAGCCGAGCTAGCCAACCAGCGAAACAAAAACGAATTGCTAGCTGCAAAAAATGCAGAACGAGGTCAGCTTTGGAAAAATAAGGCTAACGGGAAAATGGGACAAACGGGAAATCTCAGAAAGACAGCCCTTGAATAAAACGAAAGGTGAGGACGTCTTCACCTCCAAAGTCCTGTTCCTTTTCTGAAAATTCAGGAAGGGAGATGGAAATTGACTGCATGAGTGGCAGTAAAGATTAAGAGGATGACATTTTACCTGCCTTTTCACCATCAAAACCAGCTATAACATTTACTGACATGGCCATTACGCCAAAACCAACACTGCCGAACACTACAAACATACAGCCTGCATCACAAACACAAGAGCCCAAAACAGTACCAATCATTCTTCGAGAGCCCTCAAAATGGTCCCTAACACTTAGTATTATGAAAACACAAAACATCTAATACACATCCACGAAAAGGGTCTAACTTGGTATACAAATCATACCAACAATACCCACAGATCACAGACGGCTGACAAAAGCACTAACTGAAAACGAAATACAATATCACACCTACATACTTCCGGAGGATAGACAGCTAAATGTTGTCATCAGGGGCCTGTATGGCTTTTCAGTCGAAGAGATCAAGGAAGACTTACAGTATCAGGACTTCAACTCAATAGAAGTCTACTTTATCAAAATGAGGGAAGATTTTTCAAGGGTAGTCAAGGCTCTCCTCCTAAAATCTGAAACTAACATTTAGAATATTAGATCTGTTTGCCATCAAATGTGCATCGTGGAGGCACAGCGTCCTCGTACGGGCCAGAGTATGCTCCACAAATGCCAATAATTTGGACATTCTTCTACAAACTGTCATGTATAGTCTCGATACGTTAAATCCGATTCGCTTCACCATTTCTCGAACTGTCCAAAGAAAATTAAGGAGAAGCGAAAATGTATCAACTGTGGCGGAGAATATCCAGCAAGCAACGGGAGGACTCCAAAGAACGTGAGATCGTTCGCGCAGGTTGCTGCGACCCAACCCGCACATCCAGCACAAAAACAAACAACCACACCGCAGACACTTCCACGCACACAAAAACAACCTCACAATATGGACCAAATGTTTGCCAAGAAACCTTTCTGAAGCCTGGAAGACGATTTCGTATCCCTAACTACATTATGTACAGAAATGACAGAATGATGTGTAGAGGAGGCGGAGCGGCCATTCTCGTGAGACGAAACGTGAGACATTATTTCATTAATACACCCATACTTCAAAACTAGAAAGCACAGCAATCAAGGTACGAACTGATTTTTTAGAGTTCATTGTGATTTCTGCTTACAATTCTCCAGGAAAAAGAAATCTCTTAAATGATCTTAGAGCACTTTGCTGCATTTGAAGGCCCCATCTTTATTGCAGGAGATCTAAATGCCACACACCGCCTTTGAAGTGCTGTGAGAAACAATAAAGCTGGGACTGAGCTCAATAAAATACAACAGGTCACGGATTAAGACATGGCTTTGCACTGGCCATTTGAATATCGCGAGATTCCACACAAAATTTTCAGTTAAATGTCCTCGACGAACTGTCTTCCGACCACAAACCAGTCTTTTTCCTCATAGAAAACATCTTCATTGATGTTCCTATGCACGAAAAGAAAATTACAAACTGGAAAGCGTTAAAAGCCGCATTGGCCAATGAAAGTAATTTTCAATCACCTGAAATGGCCGACGACATCGACAACATCATTAAAAACGTAACTCAGAAAATTTTACAGGCGAGAGAGGACCATACCGTCATAACTCCGAGAAGAGAAATGAATCCCTATCGACTCCCTCAGGACATCAAACAACTCATAAGGAGAAGGAATCAAGTTCAGAGGAGAGCTAGGTTTATAGGTGACCCTACTCTACGCATAAGCGCTACTCGGATGACAAATGAAATCTGTGATAAGACAAGCGTATTCCGAAACGATCAATGGGAGAGCTTTTTGCAGAGTCTCGAGCCTGGGTGTGGTCGTTTCTGGAGAATGTCCAAATACTTTCGGATAAACAGTAAAATTGTGGTACCGCCTATTCATGGTCCGAATAAGATGCGATTCTACGATGCAGGTAAGGCTAAAGCATTTGCAGATTCTCTGGTAATGCAATTCCGTGAAAATTCTTCAGTCGAGGAGGACTTTGAAACTGAGGAAAGAATTGAATCTTCTGTTAACAAACTCCTGATGGATAACATTCAGCATGAAGGCAAGATTGAACCCACAGACTTAGTCGAAATCTAAAACATTATACAGACAATTAACAAGCATAAAGCACCTGGGCATGACATTATTACAAACACAATGATTTAATGGCTACCAGGCAATATTTTAAAAACACTTATTGACATTATTAATGCAATATCCCGTTTGCGAAAGTATCCCAAAATATGGAAGTCAGTGGTTATTATTGTTTTTCTAAAAACTCAAAAGGATGCACAATCCTCTCATTTCTTGCGAAAATTGCGGAAAGTGTGATCCTCCATCGAATTAGTGAGATTATATGCAACAAAGATATTATACAGGAAGAGCATTATGGTTTGCAAGCTAAACACTGTATTGAACCCCAGTTAGAGTGGTCCAATACGTCAGAACAGGCTTAAATCGCAGGAATCTAGTTATGTTTAACATAACTAAGGCCTTTGATAAAGTCTGGCATGCAGGATTTATCTTGAAAACGCATCAATTTAATATGCCACTGCAGCTCACTCAAATTATTGGCTCCTTCTTGGAAGGCAGAACATTCCGTGTCAAAATTGACAAACTACTCTCAAGCCTGAGACCAATTGATGCTGCAGTTCCTCAGGGCTCGCCCATCTCACCGGTCCTATACAATGTATTTACTGCAGACTTTCCCATTCTACCTCCAGAAGTAAAAATATCACTCTACGCTGATGATACCTGTATATTTATTACAGCACCACAAGCACGAGTCACCACTTCAAACTTGCAACGATCAATAAATATTTTATTAGAATACTTTCGTAAATGGAAAATTAAGATTAATTCTAAGAAAAGACCGGCCCTATTCATCAGAAGGAAAAGACTACAAACTCTACAGAGACTTATCGTTGACAATGAAAAAATTCACTGACAACTAACGGCCAAATATCTTGGACTTACATTCGACAGAAGCCTCAAATGGAAACAAGACATACAAAATTAATGAGGACACTGTATTGAGCTCTCTTCTCTCTTCTCTATACCCACTCATCAAATCCAAAAGGCAGCCTTAAAAATCGATTGCGCATATAAGAAAAAAATTATATGACCGACGCTACTATACGGTAGATCTGCTTTCTACTAGATGACAAAGAATAACAAAAAATCACTCCAGTCCTTCCAAAATAGAATTGTTAGAAAGATCTTAAGAATTTCATGGCACATTAGAAACACTGACATATTCAAGGACATACGACCTGAGACGGTTGAAAAATACGTACGTGACAAGGCACTGAAACTCTTTGACACAATTGACAACCATATTAATAGTACCTTGGCATTCCTTCAAACTGTACGGAACGGAGATGAATTAAGGTTCCCAACTATCCGCTAAATAACTCTGTAAAAAATTTATTTCTAAAAATCACATAATGACTGAAACTGGCTCAGGAAGGTAGATGGTTACTGAAGTACTCGCAGATATGAGGGAGTTAAGGTGCTAAATTGCACTAACTTCAGAGCATTTGGATAAAATATCGGAAGAGATACTTTATCTTCTTTCAAGGTATCATTATTTAGTATACGAGTATGTTCTGCCAAAGGTAGCAATTTTACGCGAATCAAATTTTTATTAAAAATTTTTAAAATCAAGCTCTATACGAATCTGGCGAAGAAGAAAATTTGTCAAAGCGAAAGAACAAATAAGTATTATCTAAGAAGAAAGTATGACTAATACATTTTATGAAGTAAAGATTAAGTTAACAAATATTACATTTACACTTAATCCTACATTATTTTTTTTTAACATTAAAGAATATCAAATAATTATTTTATTTTATTTCACTAATAATAAGTGTTAAATTCCAAAGAAAATCCAGACACTTTTTTCACACATGAAAAAATCAAATCAATTGTTTTTTATAAACTGTCAAAAATCAAAAATTTTACATTTCATGAAATAACGAAAAAATCTCGTGGCAAATCGAAACTTTTTATTAGAGGCATTACAAATCATTTTGAAATCTATGATAAGCTACTTTTGTACAAAAGTGGTTCTTTTGTTTCGTTTCAAACACACTCCTCCCCTGGACTCTGTGCAGTCCAGCTGCTACTAGTTAGGGTTAACAGATGTTGTTTATTATTGTTCTGCTTCTAATACTCTTTCGAGTGGTAGATAGCTTGGTACTGGCACCAACAAAGTTTGTTCCTTGATCGCTGTAGATATGCAAGCGTGGGCCTCTTCTGCTCGTAAAATGCTTCAAGCCAGCCAGGAAAGCTTGATTTGTGATTCCATTGACCAACTCCGGGTGTACTGGATAAAAATTGTAATATATGCCTTGTATATTTTAAATCTCCTCCCGTAGCCGTCCTTAATAATGATATGTCCAGCATAATCGACCCCTGTGTGTAAATGGGCGAGATTAAGTTACCCGGGGTGAGAGAAGATTGCCCATGAGTTGTGAAGAGGCCATTGCTTTGGATCCAAAGCACTTTAAGCATCTGTGAACTAATTGGCGTATTACTCACCTTCTATTTATAAGCCGAAAACGTCTTCTTAACGTTGCAAGCACGAGCTTCGTCTCCCCGTGAAGAGTAACCTTGTGAAATTGATCGAGGATCAACTGAGTCAACTTGCCATCCTTTGAGAGTATAATCGGGTGTTTTTCATTGTAGGATAAGCTTGCGTGTGACAATCTTCCTCCGAGGCACAACCGTCATCGTCGATAAACGAATTCAGACTCTTCGAAGAACTGGTTTCTGGCAATCGCCTTTCGTTTCGATGAGCGCAAATATCTTCCTTAAACTTCGAGTGTTCAGACATGCTAATCCAGAATTTTAGCGCCTCTGACAACTCCTTCCTGGTAAGATGTCCCTTTGAAGACGTTTGCTTTGTACATAGCTCTGAGGAACGACAGCAGTAGGCAGTTATGTGCAGCAGACGGGTAAGAGTAGAGACCTTATATAAAAGTTTGAATCCAGTTTCATTTGATTCGACATGACAGAGTATGGTCTTCGGGATTTCGAGCTCGGTAGATAGAATTTCTCGCATTGTCGGCCAACAAGTCTTGTCATTCGTGAGCCACACTGGCTCTGACCACCACAACGAAAATTCTGCAAGTTCTGTGGCTCCAACCCCACGAGATGCCGCATGGAATTCCACGTGGCGTTACCAACTGTCTTAAGAACCTCGGCGGTCCGATCGGTAACGAAAATAGCCCATTTGGATGCATGCCCTTTGAGCCAAGCTAAGGCGATTTTGGAATCCGTCCACAAATGCAATCCTGAGATTTTGACGTTCAAAGCACTTAGCGTTCCTTTTATGAGTTTGGCCAGTAGCATCGTTCCACATAACTCCAAACGATCCTAACGGGACGTGTGGGCGCCACTTTAGTTTTTGCAGTTAACAAGTTTACATGAGTACTATCATTGTCCTGGGATACGATATATATTACAGCAGCGTAAGCTTCTTGAGAAGCGTCACCAAATCTATGCAGGGTATAGCTAGCTTTTAATGTAGCCTAGATCCATCGCGGTAGTTTACTGTTTCAATCGCAGGAGGGTCCGATCGGAATTTCAGCCCCAGCATCCCAATTTCCTTTGGTAGTGGTTGATCCTAGTCTGTTCGCTTGAATGATTGAAGGAGGCAGCCAGCCCAAAGGGTTATACAATCGCACTAGCTCTGATAGCACACTCCGCTTCGTATACTGTGTCAACCTTTCTCGTGGCTTCAAACGATATGTAAAATAATCGGCCTTTGGATACCACACAACTCCTAGAGACTTGTAGCCTTGTTCTAGAGGTACTTCTACAGTGGGTTTTACTTCAACATCTTCTAGTGGAATGTTATGTAGCAAGCGAGGGTAATTTGCCACCCGTATGCGCAGGTGGAAGCCGGCTGACTTGACCATGTTGCCAAGATCGTCTTGCTTCTTGATCGCCTCATCCACATTGAAAGCTCTAGAGGGGACGTGGTCGATGTAGAAATCGCTCTAAACACAATGCGCCGCAACATAAAATTGGGTTTGTTCATCCTCTGCCAGTTTTCATAGTGTAGGGATTGCGTGATGGCTGATAATCACAGCGTCATTCAGGAAATTCCTCCAGACTATCTTCTGGGAGTTTGAAGCTGATGGATGAATGTTCATTTGCCGACACATCTGAGCGATGTCGGCGATAAAGGCAAATTTATGAAGGCGCTAATTTAGGAGAACTGCAGTCAAATCGTTCTGGAGAGGTGCGTCAATCAGCAGTGTGTCATTCAAACTTCTGAACTAGTCTTTCGAGACGCGTCGAAGACCACCCATAGTTTAATTGTAGAACTGTCTATGAACACCGCGTGGTGTGGTAAATAATACGTCTGAGAGCCCATTTTGTCATGATAACTTTGCTTAACATCTTCAACCACCTGCTTCTAAGTTGACCATGGTGATTGCCAGCAAGATACCAGCTTCGCCTGATGCGCTGGAAGCTGGAAACTATGTTGAACGGAATTCTGCTAAATTTATATTCAGTTCTCAGTTGAGCCTGGCATGGTGGCCTTTATTGCACTTTTCGCATGAATGTTTACTTGGGCAACTAGTCGCTAAATGCCCATGGCGGAACTAATTGACATGCAATGCCTCCCTTTCTAACGATGTCCAATTCGCTTGGGTGTTTCATCTGGATAAATCGCGAACACCACCAAAGTGGATGAAACACTTTGCATATTGTACATGCCTGTGATGCTTCAATATGGTAGGCTTGAACGCTACAATTCAACGCTGTAGCCAACTGCACCTTGATGCGTTCCTTCCCTGACGCTTCCAAAGGCCGGCATCGTGCCTGCAGGAATACTTTAACATCCTTGATTGTAGGAAAGTCCGGCTAAGCGGCATGTTCATGTTCCCACATCTGCCGAGTTTCATGAGGTAATTTTTGCACAGTCACAAATCCTATCCTCCCAAATTGTCAATGGACTGAATGCATTCGGTTGTTTTGTCTAGTAGCATTCGCAAAGCCGAGAACGTCTCCTGTACATGAGTAATGGCAAAGAGTCGCTTGAGAAGCGCATTTAGCAACACGCTTATATCATCATAACGCTCGCATAAGATTGACCATGCAGCTACGTAAATAGAGTCTGTGACTGGAAACAGTTTGATTAATGTTGCAGCTTCACCAATTACACTACACTTCAGCTAAATGTAGAGAACATTTGACAGTGCAGACCGCCCATATATGAGCGTTTAAAAAAGATCCCGGAATGACGGCCAATCTTCGTAACTACCTGCAAACTTAGGGGAGATATTCGTGGATGATACCCATAGCATTAACTTTAAAACCTCCGTACGTTTGTATTACAACCTGTTTTCGATTAACTTTTCTTTTCAAATTTATATTTTCAATTAAATCTTTAGAAATTACATTGATTTCCGCGCCTGTACCCAGTTTCATTTTCACCATTTTGTCGCCTATCCTTATATTTTCAAACCAACATTCACCTTTTTCCGACCGAAATTCACTATTTTCTACTGCATGAATAGATATGCGTCCTACGAATAAATTATCCCAATTTTGATCGCCTTTCACTACTTTTATCTCATCTACGCGTTTGGCTCTACACGCCGTGGAAAAATGGTTAATTTTGCCACTGGTTTCTGTCTTCTTGAAAAAAAAAAAATATACCGCTGGTAGACCAAGTCCTTCCGCGGGCTACCAAAATCGCGCTTTTCGTCTTCATTCAGGCGAAACGTGTTGTAGATCTCGACACCTTCGTCCCCTAGCAAGTTCAAGGGCATCGCTATTTTTAATTTAGGATCCTCTTTATCCTGTTTCGATGCTTCCAGGAAAATTTGAAATCGCTCGGAAAACTTCCTCCAGTTCTCCGCGAAATTTCCGGAAATTTTCATCGGCTGCGGTGGGTGAAACTCCATCCATCGAATATGCCGCTCCGATGATAAAAATGATATTTGGCTCAGTTGGTTTGAAGGTGTTTACCTCCAGTGCGATATTTCTAGCTGACTTTATACGGTCACACAACTTTAAATTTTAATTTTTCTACTTTATGCACCCGCTACGCCATCATAAGTCATGTTAACGTCTTGTTTAGAACTAACTTTTATTTTGACAGTCAATTTATACAATTCACAATGGTTACTTACTTATACTAAAGTATGGTATTAATGCTGTTGTCAATTGTCGTACCCTTAATTTTTATTTTAATAATATTAGTTATTATGCAAGATTTTCCATCTAAACGCTTTTTTTGCTTTAGCGCTACAGCCCTTTTCGGGCCTTCGCTTAGAGATAGTTCAAGAATCTAATTAACTTGATCGACTTTGTCGGAACTCCACAAGGTGATATGGTCGGTACCACGTCCACCCAGCTACGATACGTTCTGATTTTTAAACCAACACATATCATAAATGGACCGGCTGATAGTCCGTCCGAGGATTCACTCGAAATAAACCTCGTTGTCACCAACGAGATTCGAACCAGAGACCTTCAACTTACCAAATGACTGCTCTAACCACTACACCACGCGGACTTTAAACGCTTACCTACTCATTATCCGGGCTGGACTCGAACTTGAATCTCAAGATCACAACGTGAAAGCACTCGTTTTTAGCCGTGAGGTTTTTTTATCGTATCCAATAACAAATCACATAATAAGGCGCTTGCATCCTCGGTGGTTAAAGTGCGATCTGTCTATTATGGTCTAATGTAATTTGCGTAAGTTCATAGATAACTTTCGTTATAACTTTGGTCTTTATTTGAAAAAAAAAATATATATAGAAGTGTATTTAGGTGGTTTTACCCGGTTTTTCTTTCTGTTGTGAACCCATTTAATTAAGGAATAAACTAATGTGAACAGTTTTATAATTAAATACTTAAATTTTAATTTCAACTATAATTCCATATTTCGTGCTTACGTGCCATAAAAAAAAACTGCCGATGTAAATCAAAGGTTGAGAGTCTCCGACATATTCTTCCACAGCATCTTAGCAAAATACCTTACGCCATTCGGTCTCTGTAAGAATGTTTTCTTACAAACCTTCTGCGACTCATTCCGCGGACATTATTAAGTGGCGACTATACTCGTACAGTTCAGTACTAAGCCTTATAAAAATTATCTCTAAAACAGAATTACATCATCTCAATCGTAGCTGAACAGTTATTTCGGAGAAACAGGCAGAAAAAAATTGAGATCTTGAATCTAACCCGAAAGCTTTAAACTTGATTTCCAAGATAGATTGTTGCTGCTTAGGAGGATAGGCGACTTGCCGAAATTGAAGAAAAACAAGTTGGGTAAACAGACCTACGCTCATGTCAGAAGGGTTTTGTATTCAATTTACAAAATGCAGTCACCAGATCGAATCAAATCAAGAAACATGTCAAAGACGATTTTATTGGAGAAAATATGAAAAACGAAGATCATACTATTATTAACAAAGTTCAATGAATTTCGACTTTTGAGGTTTTTGGTATTGTTATACTCATAAATATCTCCCTTGATAATTATTTCAGATGTCCATCCGCGACGGAGGAAACACATTTTTCATGTATTTCCCCCCTGTGGCCCACTGAAGCAAAAACTGACAGTTTAACAACTGTTTTGAAAAGCTCCCATGAAAACTTTCATTTCATACTCATACCGGCTACGTTTGATGAATTTTTGTTTTTCAGGGGCCACTCTTCTGTGCTGAAATCATCGATTCATGGCCAATTTTTTCGAATCCTAGAATGGTTACAAAACCCTTTAGCTAGGAGCTCTCTCCCATCTCCTTGACTTATTTCACTTATGAGCATTAATTGTAGGTACTCATCTTCAGTCATTCATTGAATTGAATCAAGTGTTCAAAGCATGCACCTTAAACGTTGAAGTTGGGAAAAAATAACTCCAAACTATTCAATCTTCGCATTTAAAACAGCCACTATCTTGTTTTACGATTACTGATACTACTAGCTGAACCGATTCTCAAAGATATACATGAAACCTATCATTCCTGAAATTTTCATGCAAATCCTAGCAAAACTGTAGTGTCTGAGTCGGTAAAAAGCGCATGTTGTTCCATAGCCATATGTTGCCATAGTAATACATGCAGCGCATATTGTTCCATAGTAATACAGGAAAATTCAAACCGCTATAACTTCGCTAAATATGATTCAATCTTTATGAAACTTTCAGGATAGATCAATCTTATAAATAAACATCTACTTACTGAATTTCATTGAATTTAAGGGTACTGTTAAGATTTTATTCAAGAAAACATAAAATCGATAAATCATACTATTACTAACAAAGTTGAGTGAATTGCGACTTCTCACGTATTTGTTGTTATTGTACTCACCAAGGCCTACATTCCTGATTTTTTTCAGATTTTTCGGATCACAGGTGTCCAATCGCGAGGGGGGGGGACACAAATTTTTCGTGTATTTCCCCTCCCTGTGCGCCCCCCGAAGCAAATTTTGCCAAACTAAGACCAGTTTTGAAAAGTTCTCATCAAGACCTTTCATTTGATACCCATATCGGCTACCTTCAATGAAATTTTTTTTTCGGGGGGTCACTCTCCTATATGGGGAGACCCCCCTTAAATACCTTATAAAATTTTTTTGTAGTTGAACTTTGAAGAGATCACCACTTTACACCTACATACAAAATTTGATGTTTCTAGCTTAAGTAGTTTCCGAGAAAAACTGCTGTGACACACGGACGGACGGACGGACGGACGGACGGACGGACGGACGGACGGACGGACGGACGGACAGACGGACAGACGGACAGACTGGTCGCGAAACTAGTAGGGTTTTGTAAAATTATTTTACAAAACCCTAAAAACATTACTTTAACCGCGAAAACTTGATTTGCCTAAAATGTGTGACATGTCGTTGTTCGGGTTGTCTTGTTGCGCTGTTGTCATTGTCACAGCCAGGTCCCCAAAAATATCAACATCTTGTTGGGCTTTCCGTCTAAGATATGTGCACACATATGTACATAGGTGGATGCGGGTATGTACTGAGCGCGCGCAACATACGCGAAAAATGACATCATGCGCTATAAATATGATTCTAGGCGAAAAACTAACAGCACATCAAAGTAGCAGCAGCAAAAGCAGCTCAAGTAGCTACATAACATCAACAACATCAACTTCAGCACCAGCAGCAGCATGATCAGCAAGTAAAGTAACAAGAAAACGACAAAACATCATCACAGCCACCAGAATAGATCCCTGTGGGATAACAGTTAAGCAGAATTTTTTCGCAATCTTGCAAGAAGCCTCAGCTCAGATCGTGATCGTGATAATGATCATGGGATAGTTATACTCATACTCGTCGTATATTAGGTATCGGGTCGTGCTCAGAGTATGATGTGGCGCGTTGCGTCCCTTTTGCGGGGCTCCCAGTCCACTCTAGCCTCCGTTTCGCATCTTTAAGCTTAAGATGCTTCGGCGTAGATACAGAAGCTAATCGCGAAATCATAATAAGAGGAATAAAATGACACATTCAACGGATCCCGACACTGATCACATCAATTACATAATCGAAACGGTTGATGCTCTAGAGATGGAGCGCGCGGGGAAAAAGTAGACATAGAATGCGGTTGGGATGAGGGAGAGGGTGTTGTTGGATGTTGTTGCTGGGGAAGGACAAAGTATGGGAATTGGTGGAGCGTTTACCGCCTTTGATTCCAATTGTCGACTTGGAGTCTCAGGTTACGCCAGTGTTTGCTTGCTATACAAGTTTCACTGCCGAAGAAGTCCAAAGCTCATTTGATTCTTCATCAATTGAAGTTTATGGAGAGTGATCCAAAGTCAGTAAATTTTGAAATGAAAATTTAATGATAAATAACGGAGTAACATTTTTGCAAGGCTTTCGATTGTTCAAATCATATTCACAAGCTTATTTTTATTAAGAAAGCTCATTACTTACGATTTAAAAAATATCTTACCTATAAAGCACTATTGATTGGGGTCAGACTAAGCTTTAAAGATTTCTTCGCAAAGGACACATTTAAATCTCTTGTGAATGTCTTCTGATGACCACATAAGCATTTAAATAAATCGAGCATTTCCTGGCGCTAATTGTGATTCAAACCACATTCCTCCAAGGATCAAGAATAAATACTATACAACTAGCTACCAGGAGATTGTCAAATCATGGCTGGCTACACTAAGCTATATAACTTGAATGACATAAACAAAAATTGCCCATAGGTGCGCCCGTTTTTTTGCTTGAAAACCCGACCCCTAAAGGTAAAATAATTTTCTGCCATGCAGACTGTTGCTAATTTTGTAATGGCTCTAGCTTTCTTTTTCCCGTTGATTGAAGGGTCTTTTCTTGCCAGCGAGTCTTCTAAAAGGGCCTACGCTTGCTGTACAGAAACACTAGGGAAAATAGACTTCACGTCAAATGACACCAATTTTTCTCCTTCGTTTATCTTCTGTCTGTCAGTCTTCTTACTAAATCTTCTCTATTCCTGATGGAGTACTTGCTCGGAACTACACCTAGTTTTCCACATTCCTCCATTACCCATCTGGCAATTTTCGTTGTCGGAGCATCTGTAGACGTTATTATTTCTCGTAGTTCATTGCCTTCTTTATGGACTTTCGGAAGGCATTTGATTCTCGACAAAACAAGGTTGGGAACTCGTAGTTTACTGACGTCCTCAATTATTCCTTTGCACTCCTTTAACGTTTTCTCGACTCTTTTTACTGAGTCTGGGAGTGGATCATTCCTGAATTCGAAGTAGTCCCCACTCGTGAGTTTTTCGAACACTAAATGATTCACTCCCAGACTCAGTAAAAAGGGTCGAGAAAACGTTAAAGGAAAGCAAAGGAATAATTGAGGACGTCAGTAAACTACGAGTTCCCAACCCTGTTTTGTCGAGAATTAAATGCCTTACGAAAGTCCATAAAGAAGGCAATGAACTACGAGAAATAATAACGTCTACAGATGCTCCGACAACGAAAATTGCCAGATGGGTAATGGAGGAATGTGGAAAACTAGGTGTAGTTCCGAGCAAGTACTCCATCAGGAATAGAGAAGATTTAGTAAGAAGACTGACAGACAGAAGATAAACGAAGGAGAAAAATTGGTGTCATTTGACGTGAAGTCTATTTTCCCTAGTGTTTCTGTACAGCAAGCGTAGGCCCTTTTAGAAGACTCGCTGGCAAGAAAAGACCCTTCAATCAACGGGAAAAAGAAAGCTAGAGCCCTTACAAAATTAGCAACAGTCTGCATGACAGAACATTATTTTACCTTTAGGCGTCGGTTTTTCAAGCAAAAAACCGGCGCACCTATGGGCAACCCGTTGTCACCTTTACTTAACGAAGTATTTTTAGAATGGGTGGAGAGCAAAATTGAAGAGTCAGGTTGGATGCCTGGGATTTGGTATCGTTATGTGGATTACGTGATTGCCGTTATAGAACGGAATGAAGCCCAAAACATATTAAAAAAACTCAACTCCGTACATAAAAACTTGACCTTCACAATGGAAGTCGAGACAAATGGCACTATCCCATTTCTAGATCTGAAAATAACAAGGACAACAGGCAGTTTTGAATTTGATATACACCGAAAAAACACCAGCACACAAAGAACGGTACCAGCTACGTCAAATTACAGCTTTTCGCAAAAAATAGCATCTTTCCAGACTTGGCTACATCGAATGATTACCGTCCCCGTAAGCCAAGAAAACCGGAAAAAAGAGGAAGATTACATCATGGACACAGCTGTCAAAAATGGATACGACCCCATGTCAGTGAAACGGATGGGGAAAAAAATGGAAAAAAGAGCACAAAGACGCAAGCTCACAAAACTGAGTACACTCAAGGACGAACCAACGCAAAGAGCAGTAATGATCATGTCGGAGGTTAGCGGTGCCCTGAATAGAATGATGAGGAAAAACGGTATCCAGATGGTGACCAAAAGCTCACAGTTTCAGCTTAAAATCAACGCAGCGCAAATCAAAGACATAAGGAGCAAACATGAAAAGCGAGGAATCTACAAGATTAACTGCTAGCAATGCGAAAAAGTATATATTGGGCAGAGAAAACGCAGCGTGAAAGTCCGGTTCAACGAGCATGTTCGAGAAGCACAATCAGCACTAACGAAAAATAAAGTAAAAGACGTTCGATCATCGGTAGCCCGTCACATTTGCGAAGGACACAACGTCAATTGGGAGCAGTTGGAAGTTATCAAAGAAATACGAGATTCGAGGAAACTGGACGCGTACGAGACACTTTGGATTATGCGGCAACCTATGGAAAAACGATTAAATGATGATGTTGGCAATGGAGATTCACCTCTTTTAAAATTACTTCTAAATAATTAAGTTCAGGCTACAAATGTTTAAAATAATTTAAAATAAATTAATAGTTCCACTAAAATTCATTTGACCCACATTTAAAATATACTTTCATGACCTGTTATTTCATTGATATGCATCCTTTTGTTAAGTACGGTCATTAATAACTAATTAGCTTTAGCATATATATTGTACATCTTGAGGGTTTGTCTTCAGAAAAAATTAGACACTGAAGAAGGGAGAAAATTTACTCCCGAAATAAACATATTTGTCGGATAACAAATAAATGGCGTTGCTTTTTTTAAATTATATTTTTCTTTTTGTTTAAATTACAGCGCTAAAACATGGAGATTTTCAATAAATTTGAATGACATCTCAGTGACGCTAATTGTACATGTCGGTGCTACAAATAAGGTAAAAGTGGCAGTGAAATCTGGATCATGTGTTATAGATACGAGTACTCCAGAAGCACGAACGTAATGATTTGTTCAATAAGTGTTTGCGTTGACACGAAAGCGTTAAGGAGGCAGCTCTACGCGAACAGGCTGACTTCAACCTGACCCAAATCTTAAGCGGTCAAACGTTTTTCCAGTCTTACATGCACAATATGGGCAAGTCACGATCACCTGAGTGTATATTTTTGGACGTTGACGCCTGCCACATATTTACTGTATACAATGGATGGTAGAGACAGCGCGGTAACCTCATCAAGGAAATATCTAGGATAATCCCATCAGAAAGGTACTCAGATCAGTTGACAAATGGAACCATGAAGTGGACTAAGCTCGGGTATTCCTAGCCGTCAAAAGAGATCGTCTAGAACCAAGTGAAGTAGAGACTTTCTTATTCAGCCATTCCTCTCCTTTTCTTCCCGCTTAAAGAGGGAATGTGTCGAAACCTGCATAACGGCCTCGGAATGGATTGGACTCGCGGTAACGACCTCGCAAATGGAAAAAGGACTATGGTATTGGATCCTTGAATGCCAGATCACTCAATTACCCTGGCGTTGTTCAGGACCTTTTGCAACAGGCCAATCAATATAAATTAAAAAAACTGGCAATACAGGAAACGAATTGCACTGGGAATCACATTGAAGACATAAGAGTGGCCTTCATTGTGGATAGGGAGCTCAAATCACACGTCATTGGTTTTAAGACAGTCAATGAATTGTTGTGTACGATCCGTATAAAAGCGAAATTCTTCAAAATCTGGCTGATTAACGTACACGACCCAACCGAAGTAAAGGACGAAGAAACGAAGGAAACGTTCTACAATCACCAGGAAAGACTGGTCGGCTCATTGTCAACAAACGACATAAAAATAATTCTGGGTGATGAACTATCTCTTCGTGGAACGACTGGAGGATATAGCCTCCATGATGAAACAAATGCCAACGGCCAGCGCCTGATTGACTTTGCATGTAGCAGCAATCTACTCATACGTTCGACTTGCCTCCCTAAGCGACGCATATATAAAATTAAGTGGGTATTACCAGATGGCAACACACAAAGCCAGATCGATCATGTTCTGATCCAATAACGTTGGACGTAGAGCATACTCGTACTTCACGCTCGATCATACCGAGGTGGCAATTGTAACTTAGATCATTACTTGATCTGATTAACCTATCAATGTTGTGCGAGTATATCAAAAGCGTATTCATATAAGATCAATCCGCGGCAAAAATTTGGCATCGAAAGACTCCAAACGGCGTCTGTTACCAAAAATTTCACGGATACCCTCGACAAACAGCTGGCTCCCATCTTATCAGACGCATCGCTGAAAACAAGCAACAAGCTCTGGATAGAAGTGAACGCGTCTATTAAGACCGTGACAAAACACACAATCGGATATAAAGCCCGCCGCAAAAGAAATGATTGGTTCAATGATGAGTGCCAGAATGCGTTAGATAAAAGGAATCAGGCGTACAAAAATTACGTAGGTAGTGAAACCAGGACGAAGAGAGAACACAATGAAAATCTCAGAAGAGTAGCGAATAAGGTAATTAGGATTAAGAAAAGAAAATACTATGGCGACCAATTGAGAACTATAGATGTAAGTTTAGCGAGCAACAACACAAGACAAGCATACAAAATAGTGAAAAGCCTGAAATGTGGTTACCAGCCCAAAACCACGCTTTGTCGTGATGACATCGGCAATATCATCGCTGATGAAATCAGGATTAAGGAAAGATGGGCATCATATTTCAGGAATCTCCTTAATCCTCCGCACAGCTCCAGAGCATCGGAGCCTATATATATTTCCGGAGAGCGTTCATGGGCTCCACCAACTCTAGATTGCTCTACCATCAAAGCCCAAAAGAATAATAAAGCGCCAGGCATCGATGAAATTCCAATGGAGCTCATCAAATATGATGGCAGCAGTATTCAGAATGCTATTCACAAAGTCATACAGCACATTTGACAACGAGAACTTATGCCCAACGAGTGGAGCCAGTCCCTATCCACAAAAAAGGTGACAAGCTACAGTGCGAAAATTATCGAGGCATATCACTGCTTTGAACGGCGTGCCAAATATTTTCAAAGATCTTAGAAAATAAAATCAGATCATACGCCAACAGTATTATTGGAGATTATCAAGGTGGCTTTAGAGTAGGTAGATCAACAAAAGACCAATTGCTCACAGTCAAGCAGGTACTTGAAAAATGCTTGGAGTTCAACATAGTCGTATATCATATTTTCGTGGACTTTAAGCAAGCATACGACAGTATTGAACTTTTCCTGAAACTCAACTGCAAAACAAAACTAGTAGAACTACAAATCAATGAAAATAAAACAACGCTCATTATGAAGTCGAGGAAAAATACCTCAAATACACAAAATATCAGTATCGAAAGTTTGGGCGAATTTTTATATTTATTACGAGAACCACTAATGAAAGAGACGAAATACGCCGAAGAATACAGCGTGCAAGTAAAATATTTTATTCAGTTTTAACGGTCATGAAGACCAGCTGCATACACAGGAAAACAAAGCTCCAAGTATATAAATCAGTGATAAGACCAGTATTATACTATGGGTGTGAAACATGGACCCTAACCCTAGCATCCGCAAATATATTGAACGCCTTCAAAATACGGGTCCTGAGGCGAATAGTCGGAGCGAAGCTAGACGGGGACCAATGGCTGTATGAAATTTTTGACGAGCCTGAGGTCTCAACGATTGTCAGACTGCGGAAGCATCAATGGGCTGGACACATGAATCGTATGAACGAACAACGAATACCCAAAAAGGTATTTGTTGGGAGAACTGAAGGCCGAAGACCAGTGGGGAAACCGAGGAAACGCTCGTCTGACTCAGCTCGAATTTCGAAAGTGGAAGACGCGGTCAATTGACCGAGACAGTTGGAGGTGCTATTTGCAGGAAGCGAAGGCCCGAGAGGGGCTGTAGTTCTACGAAGAGGAAGATGAAATATATTTTTACTCTAACGCTAATTATACGTTAACTCATGTTAAGTCGTTTGTGCGGAACGTGTCTCGCGTCTGGACTCCAAAGGGGAGACAAATGGTTGATTTTTGGTGAATATGTGGCATCGGGTGTCATAGAGCTGAAAGAAGCCCACAGCTTAGGCTAACACCTCGCCAATCATATTAACGAGCGTGCCCTGCTTAATGCATATCCACACTTCTGGAACACTACTGATCGAGATTTTGGATCGGGGTGGCCTTCCGGCGTGAAATGCCAAAAGGCTGAAAGAGGATCTCGGCTTAAGCCAACACCTCATAGAGTTAAAACTCTAATTTTTCCCGAAAACTGCTAAAGAGGCAAAAACGTGAGTTTTCGGTCCACAGAAGCTCGTCTCTCGTTTCGTCTTATTACCACGCAAACGGAGAGAGCCAAAGAGCAATATTCTCTTAGCGCCGACTCGTTCGGGTGACCTATATCTGGAGCTCGGACCAGAATCCACTAACATAGATACATTCCGCGACGCAGTCAGAAATGTCCTTGAAGAGAAAGTAACCATAGCCTCGTAGAACCTAGGGCTGCGCTCGCAATAAAAGAGATATAAGATAGCTTAGAACAAAAATTAGGCTGGTAATTCCAAATAATAAAATCAGCGCATGGCCATTGTCAACACCTACAAAAAATACGCTTAATAGATGATAGAAAAAGGGGAAAATCAGAGCCGGGGAGAGGGAGGGTATTTGTAGGATAAGGCGAAGAGTAGTCCCGCTTCGGTGTTTCAGGTTCCTTGAATGCAGACATACTGCAAGAGGCTGTTGAAGGATCGACAGGAGCTCCTTCTGCTATAAATGTAGTAAACAAAGGCATACAAGAAGGAGTGTACAATAAAGAAACACTCCTCCCTCTACTAAGGCACTGACCTAAGGCGACATGATCTAAAATACGTGCCAGGTAACAGGCAAATGCTGGATTTTCCAGGAACCCCTAACGAAAGCCAAAGCACTTCTGAAAAGAGCTGTATTCTGCAGATTAATATACGTTGGGGCACACTCGTTCAAAATCTACTCGAGCAGTTTGCGAGAGACAGTCAAACTGACTTGCTACCACTCAGCGAGTAACACGAAAATAGAAACTCCCCAATATGTCATCCAGACGAGTCTGGTACTGCCACCAGCCATCTGAGTTCGGAACAATGCTGATTTCCCAGTGGAGAGCTATGGACGAAGGGATGGTTTTGTGTGGTTTCGGAGTTTGAGGACTACATTCTTTGGTGTGTACCTAATGGCGAACGAACCGATATCATCTTTACAATCCAAACTCAATACTTTAGAGGACACTATCTCGAACTCAGACGGCTCAAAGTGCGCCGCGCGGAAAACGAGTCCTAGAGACAGTGGCAAGGACAGAACTTGTCGTAGTGAACACCGACGATAAGCCGATCTTCCACTGATTGGTCTTTAAAGGAACCATATCTGACGTGAAATTCACCCCTAAGTTCTTTGTACGGAGGGTACTCAATTGGAAAGTATGAGAGGACTACTCAGCCAGTGATCATCAGTCACATAATGTTTGGGATACGTGAAGCTGTCTCGCAATGCTCATACGATTGGGTAGAACATTGGGAGGATGGACGTCAAGAAGTTCATCGAGGCTTCATGATAGGAGCGGTTTCTGAAAGATTCGCAGGGGACTGACGAGCTAGCAGCGTCTATTTGTAGCGCTTCTTTGCGTCGTCAGAACCTTGGCACGACAAGGCTCTAGAATACTGATGGCAAAATGAAATCGCTGAAAAGCAAAGGGAGTGTCAATAGCCTCGATGTTAAACTGAATTAGCGCGGAAACGCAACGAGGCATGTAACCGGTTACCAGCATATAAGTCGGGCAAGAAAGCCCTTCTCAAAATTGGCAGTAGTCAGGCTCGTTGTTGGCAAGTTTCAGTGGACCATATCAATAGGGATTTGTGGAGCCTTGGCTTCAAGCTAGTTATGCAAAAGCTTCGTGCCCTATGCAAGCACTGCATACATGAAGCAGAAATGATGGACGAGACATAGCGGGCATTTTTCTCCGCCCATTTTGTCCATGTTGACCCTGTCCATGTCAAAATAGCAGTCGAATGCCCCCTCTTTACGTGGCTAGAACGAGATGAAGCAGTGCTGTCATTGAAAGCAAGGGAGGCTGCAGGTCTAGACGGCGTCCTAGCTGAGTTTTTCCGAAACGTCAGAAGCTAGCGAGACTCGTGCTGACCTACAAGAGGAAGGATAGTTCCAGATCACCGTCTGCACACCGCCTGTCATGCATGCTAGACAAACACACCCTGGATAAAAACATCAAGGGAAGACTCGATTCGTGCTGCTGAGGACATATTTGATCGGCATTACGGCTTTAGAACAGGACCATTGATGCGACTGCAAAGGTGGTGCATGCAGTCAAAAAGGCGGAGGCATATAGCCGCACCAAGCTACAGATCGTTCTGCTGGTGACACCCGACGTTAGGAACGCCTTCAACTCCACTAGATGGATGGATACACTGAAAAGCTCTTTTCAAGTACCAGAATTTCTTATACGACTTCTGTTGAACTACCTGAAACACTTGCTTTACAATACGATACAGGGCCGAGGAAGTTACATCGGGTATTACTCAGAGATCTATCTTTGGAATATATCCTACGACGTACTCCTGAGACCAGAGCTGCCAGATGAGTCGCACTTCATCAGCTGGACGCACCGTAAAATAGGTGCCTTAGACTAGGTATGCTAGTGGGTCGGATGAAAAACCAGATGACTGCTCGTGGGTTTTTTTTTTTTTGTGGTAGGGAGGTGAAGGCATTGACGCCCGCTGAGTCTGGCAGTGTGGGACTCCCATGGAGGATACCCTTGGACTACCCACTAAACACCTCCCCTGTCAATCTGAGAACCTAGCCTGGAACCGTTTGACACATTACTTCGGGCCTGCTCGTGGGTTTAGTCTAGCACTGGAGAAAACTGATGTGGTCAAATTGACACAGAAAAGCATCCCCAGAGTGAGGGTAATCGGTATAGGGGGAATACTGGTTGAAGAGAAACCATTCCTGACCAACTTGAAGGCAGTTTCTCTGCAAAAATCAGGGCAATGCCTGATAAAGTCGACTTATGGCCAACGTAGGGGAACCCAAACCATCAAGAAGTCGCCTCTTGATGAGAACCATAGGGTCGGTGCTGCTGTATGGAGCAGAAATAAGAGGCGATGCTCTTAGCAGAGAGCGGAATCGAAAATGCTTGGCATGGGTACAGAGAAGAGGAGCAATGAGGATTGCATCTTCATATCCGACACTCTCTGATTCGGGGCTGCTAGTCATCGCAGATGTGATACCTATCACCCCCTTACTAAAGAGTGCGGTACTATCTACATGCGTTGAAACGAAGATATGAGAGAGATAGTTACCCGCAAGTTGAGACAAACCACACTCACTGATTGGCATCAGTACTGGGTGAACAACACGAATAGAAAATAGACACGCCTCATCTCTGATCTGAGTAGGTGGCTAAATCAAAGGCAGGGTAAGCCTGACTTTGACTTAGATATTGTGTGGGCATAGGTGTTTTCGCTCTTACTTGGAAAAGATTGGGAAGTTGCGGTCCCGCGACTGTATGTTTTGCGCAGGGTGGACCGAAATAAGGACAGGATGATTCCTCAAGAAACCAGCCACACCAGCTGTTATTGAGGAATTTGGGATTATTCGATATATTCAATTGTTGTAGAATATAATCGAATTAGGGTAAACTGGGAAACTGGGAAAATAGACACGCTTTGTTTGACGTGAACAATACTTTGCAAGTGATTCTTCATTCATAAATCAAAGGTATTAATAATAATTTTTTTCTACAATCATCATTAAATTATTTTAATTGCAATCAAGTTCGTTAACCCAAAATGTGCAAGCGAGCAATAATCGAAAGTATGAAATTTTGATTGATCGCATAATTATGCAACGTAGTATTTAAGTTAAGAATGTTGACTCTAAAGAATTGCAAGATGGCATTAACATCAATTAAGAATATTGAACTATGGGCAATACGTTACAAAAATAATAAAATTGAAAATTGTGCTGGCTTGCAAGTTAATAGGAAGAATATTAATAATTATTTTGCTGTACTTTGTTCAGGAACTGAACATGTTGGGCGAGCGCGAGTGATGATGGTGTTGAATCTGTCCCTAAGTGTGGTAGCAGTTCCAGGATGGTCTTATGTTTGTCCTGTAGGTTTCCTTATTCGTAGAAGGTACGTTTGGCATCTTCCTTTTAATAAGTTACCAATTAGTAGTAATAGCGGAGTAACAAGTATTGTGGCTGCTGCTGGTACCGTGTTCCTTAATTTTCTGCAGTGTGCTTACAGGTTCCTGACGGTTTAAAACCTCGTTCATGGAAACTTGCTGAGTGATTTGGTGATCGGTTCAGAGGTTGCAGATGCTGGCTGTTGTGCGATCGTGTTAACCTTTTAAGGTGGAATCTCTTTCATGAAAGAACTTAAAACAGTCATTTCCTTGTTAAGTGATGACCGAATCGTGACTTCTTTGGTTTCTATAATACAGTTTGTTGCTGTGCGTATTATTCCTACATCTGTCAATACGATTTCCTGCCGTTGGCCATTGCAGATTAAGTGTACGGGAACTGGCGGATCAGCAACAAAAAGCCATGTGTTCTTCGTCCTAAGCTTCTTCCACAATGTACGTTCGCTGCTTGTGCTAAATGTGGGGCACATGATTCGGTTGTGCCTGTTGTAGATCTCATCCAGGATGCAGTTAGGTTTTGTCATCATGTTGGTGGTCGTTCCAGGTGAGCATATCAGTAGCTCTTCCTCGGACTTGCATGCGTCTAATACTTCTTGGTTCAGAGTGAAATAAACTTGACGATCAAAGTTTACTGCGATTGTGGGAGGCCCTGCATCAATCACGATGTAACGATGTGTATCTTGTTTATGTGGAACAGCCGTTATGTGGATGAGATCGTATCTGGTATTTTCAATTATCGTGAAATATCGATAAACTGAGGCTCCCTCCTTACTTCGTTTTAGGGATATTCGCTTTTGAGGGCTCCGTAGAATTTCGAAAGCAAAACCAATTTTTTGTTTGGTATTTTGCATCATCGTGCTAATGGTATTTAGTGAAATGAAATTAAGGATGCTCTCGTGACCATACATGGCCCTTGTTAATTTTGAATACTTTAGGCTCATATCGTCGTAATAATCCATTGCTGTAAGATATGTTGATAATACTTGAATGCTGAGCCTGTTGTGATCGATTTGTGCGTACCATCTTTTAATTTCATTGACAGCGCCGATTACTTGGTTCAATTTTTCCCCGAGATTCTTTAGTTTAATCATGGTCATATTATTCGACTGTGATATTTTCGTGTTTAAGAGCATGCCTTGATGATTCATAACACCGAAAACAGCAGTGAGTAGCTTGCCAACCAAGCCTCATTTTGGCCTGGGATTCGAAATAGCCTTGATTTCCCGGATATGGCTAAGTATTTCAAACTGTCTTGACTCCATATGTTGTACGAGTGCCTCACAGTGTGTTAACTCCGATAAATCTCCTGTCTGATAGCACATGTTCTTGGCTTCCTTCAGGGTAGATATAACACTTTTCTCATCTTGTGGAGTTGTGTTTATGGGAAAATTTACTTCTAATCTGAGATTCCCACGTAAAACATGAACATTACCCAGTCTTTCAACGTAGAACCCTCCTTTAGGTCTGATAACCTCGTAGTTGGCATTCGTAGAATGAGCCAGACCTAGAGTCAATAGGGAAAACATGAGAAGGGCTAGATTCATAAGCTTTGTTGCCCAGGTGCAAGGAGCAATTCTCATTTTCTTTTTAGGCTGCTTGTTTATTTTAATTTGGTGGAATGCGTCACATTTTCGTTTCTGAGGATTGGCTTGAAGAGGTATAGACTGAGGTCTGGTTTGAACAGGCGTAGCTTTAGATTTGGTTCGAACAGGCGTAGTTTGAAGTCTAACTTGAACTGGCTTAGTTAGAGGGTCTACTCGTTGCTCATCATGCAATGCTGTGTGCGCTTGGGATTCTTCAGACCTTTGTGTTTGCTTCGGTGCACTATACTCGGAGATCTCGACAGGAGGACGACAGAGATTGATGATCGCGACCTTCTTGAATTTGTTTCCGCTGTATTTGACCGTAGCTGTTCGTTCTTTACCATGTGTTCCTGGTTGCACTTCATGAATTCGGGCATGTCTCTTTCTTTTATAAGGACTAATTCCCCAATTTTGATGCTTTCTTCGTGCTTAGTCCATTTCGTGCGTCGTTGAAGAGTGTGCAAATATTCATTTGTCCATCTGTTCCAGAATGTTTGATGCATTGCAGTGAGCATCTGCCAACGTTCATGTAGAGTTTTCTGTGATCTATCTGGTTCTGGTAGAGCTTGCAATGGGCGTCCAATCAAAAGATGACCAGGTGTCAGAGCTTCCAGATCATTTGGATCACTGGATAGGGGTGTAATCGGCCTTGAATTGAGACAGGCTTCTATTTGACAAAGTATTGTGGAGAATTCTTCAAAGGTTGGAACTATCTTGGCCTCATCAAATACTCGTCTGATATGCCCTTTGACGGACTTCACTCCAGCTTCCCATAAACCTCCAAAATTGGTCGTAGCAACAGTTATAAAATTCCAGGAGACTCCATCTTTGGCTGTTATTCGTGCTAAATCACTTGTGGATCTTTTAATGGCTTCTTGGACGTCTTTATCCATTTGATTGCTCGCCCCGACGAAGTTCGTTCCATTGTCGCTAAATATTTCCTGACAGAGCCCTCTTCGACTGATGAAACGCTTAAACGCCGCCAGAAAGGCTTCTGTTGACAGATCACTTACAAGCTCCAGGTGGATAGCTTCTGTCACCATACAGGTAAACAGGACGATGTACCTTTTGAGGATTGTTGATCCTCGTCCTTTAGACATTCTTGTACTAAAGGGTCCTGCATAGTCTACACCACAGTGTGAGAATGAACTTGATGGAGTGATGCGTACGGCGGGTAGGTTATCCATTAGTTGCTCATTAGCTCTGTTTGCGAATTTACAGCAGGTTATGCAACGATGGATCTCATATCGAATAACCTTTTGATCGTTTACTACCCAGTATCTCATCCGAAGATAATTCTGAACGAGCCGAAGGCCTCCGTGAGTGGTTTTTATATGTGCCTCCCTAACAATCAGGTAAGTTATATGGTTGCGTTGCGGTAGTAGAATGGGGAATTTCGCGTCCTGCGAAATGTTTGCATTTCGGAGTCTTCCTCCAACTCGAAGGATTTCCATCTCGTCTATGAAAGGATTGAGTGATCGTATTTTGGCGCTGGCTCCTTTATTTGCCTTTAAATCAGCTAAGTCTAGAAAGAATTCTTGTTGATTTTGAGATGTGCGCTTTGGAGCTTAATGGGTTGTAATTATCATGTATGACTGTCTTGAACAAGTCATAAAACCTCCTCCATTCCTTAAAATCACCATTAAACGTTGGAATGGCTATTGCTGGCAGTCTTGGCACGCTGCTCGGTTGCCAATTATATTGGTAGGTAGTCGCCGGAATGGGTTCGTTCCAATGGTTCAAGGCAAGCGTCGGGACGTTGTTGTCAGGTGCTATCATCGAAGGTGCGTTAGCTCCAGTAAATGTTGTTGCTGGCATTGTAGCTTGAGATAGCACTTCGGTAGGTTTCGAAGGTGGAACATAATGCGTCTGAGCTTCAGTGTAGGCAGATTTGGTTTTTTCGTACTGATCTCCTGTAGCTTCGTACAAATGTTCAGTAAAGTATTGATGCGACTCAGGTCCAATATTCCCGAAGCAGCCTTCTCAGCCGTTGCCCTGATTTGCTCAGAGAAACTCATCTTCGAGTCGATCAGTAGCCTCAGGTACTTCACCGCTGGCTTCGATTCGATCTGTATATCTCCAATACTGATCATCCTTACTCTAGGGACTCTCTTTTTTGTCAAGATGACCACTTCGGTTTTCTCCAGTGCTAAACTGAGCCCGCGAGCAGTCATCCAGTCCCTCACTCGGCGCATTAGCATACCTAGCCTAAGTTGCGCTTGTTCAACGGTGCGTCCGGCGACCAGAGCCGCAACATCATCCGCATAGCCGACCAAGCGCAACTCATCTGGCATCTCAAGTCTCAGTAGCCCGTCGTAAGACACGTTCCACAGGTCCGGACCAAGGATAGATCCCTGGGCAATACCCGATGTAAATTCCATCCTTCGTTGGCCCTGTGTCGTGTAGTAGAGCAGGCTTCGGTCCTTTAGGTAGTTCCTCAAAAGCCGCATTAGATATTCTGGAACTTGAAAAGAGTTTTCCAGCGTGTCCAGAATATCCACCCATCTAGCGGAGTTGAAGGCATTCCTGACGTCGAGTGTCACCAACAGGACGATCCGTCGCTTGGTGCGACTATATGCCTCTGCCTTTTGGACCGCGTTCACCACCTCTGCAATCGCATCAATGGTAGAACGTCCTGCTCTAAAGCCGTACTGCCGAGGAGATAGGTCCCCAGCAGCACGAATCGCGTCAGTGAGTCTTCCCTTGATGAGTTTCTCTAGCACTTTCCCAGCCGTGTCTAGCATGCATAACGGGCGGTATGCAGACGGCGATTCGGGATTTCCCTTCCCCTTGCTGACCAGCACGAGCCTCGCCACCTTCCATCGTACCGGGAAAACCCCGTCCCGTAGGCAAGCGTTGAATGTGCTGAGCAGCAAGTCAGGACAATGGTGATAGACGAGCTGCAAAACCTCAGCTGGAACACCATCTGGACCTGGAGCCTTCCTCGCCAACGTAGGGGGCACAGCCCATCAAGAAGACGCCTCTTGATGAGTGCTGTAGGGTCAGTGCTACTGTACGGAGCAGAGGTATGGGGCGACGCTCTCAACAAGGAGGTATAACGAAAACGATTGGCACAGGTACAGAGAAGAGGAGCACTGAGAATTGCATCTCCGTATCCAACAGTCTCCGACTCGGCGGTGAGAGTGATTGCAGGCGTGATACCTGTCGCCCTCCTTGCTAGAGAGCGCCGCGCTATTTACCTGCGCCGAAACGAGGATGCGAGGGAGATGGTTGTCCGCGAGGAGAGACAACGCTCGCTCAACGATTGGCAGCAGTCTTGGAGGCATTGCACGAAGGGAAGGTGGACTGCGCGCCTCATCCCGGATGTGAGACCGTGGCTAAATCGAAGGCATGGTGAGACTGACTTCTATCTGACCCAGCTTTTGAGCGGGCACGGGTGTTTTCAATCTTACCTGCACAAGATCGGCAAGTCACGGTCTCCCGATTGTCGGTTTTGCCCAGGAGAGGAGGACAATGCCTGTCACACATTTTTTGCGTGTACCAAATGGGCCAGGCTGCGAAGGGAACTCTACAGGGAGACGGGAGAGCTCACCCCGGATAATATAGTTGCCGTGATGCTCGAATCGGTTGACAAATGGAACCAGGTGGCACATTACGCTCGGGCAGTCCTAAAATATAAAAGGGACTCACAGCAGCTGGAGGCACTTGGGCTGGGGGATCGCTCTTCTGGCAATTCCTCTTCCCCTCTCCCCTCCCGCTAGGAAAGGGACTCCCCAGCTTGAAGGCGCCTGACGGCGTAACAAAACGAGACCTGGCCCGAAGTAATGTGTCAAACGGTTCCAGGCTAGGTTCTCAGATTAACAGGGGAGGTGTTTAGTGGATAGTCCAAAGGTATCCAGGTATCCTCCATGGGAGTCCCACACTGGCCTGACTCGGCGGGCATAAATGCCTTCACCTCCCTACCACAAAAAAGAAAAAAAAAAAAAAGTATTGATGCGAGGGATCAAGTGTAGATTTTAAGTCAGCGTGGTTTAATTTAAATTTATTCCAAAGATCTTGAATAATTCCCAGTTTCGTGTCGAAGTATTGTGCATCCTTTCGAGAAGCACTGTCCTTTCTCAAATTCCTCTCCAGATTTTCTAGGGAGCCAGCTAAACGCTGTTGGTCTTCTAACAGTGAATTTATATTCATGTTACTCAGTTTGATGGCAGGCGAGTGTAAATTTGTACGATGATAATCCCCACAGATGCTCGTGCGCTGCAGTCAGAAACAATAAAATCAGAACCTGAGTGCTGCTAAGTCCTAGGCGTGTATGATGATGATTTTCAAGAATCACTGTCAGGAACAAACCAGAACCTGAGTGTCAAATCCTAGGTGCACTGCGATGACTATGTCGAAGGATCGCAGTCAGGAACAACAAATCTGGAACCTGAGTGACGAGTCCTAGGTGCACTGTGATGACGATGTCGAAGGATCGCAGTCAGGAACAATAAAGTTGGAACTGACGAGTCCTAGATGACCTCTTGCAGAAAGCGATGTCCAGGATTACACGCAGCAGCCAATAGGGCAAGGATTTTGTTGCAGTTAAGGACAATTGTAGTAACTTAAGTGCAACCAAAATCCGGCTCGACGGACCAATGTTTCGGCGCGGAAACTGAGTTCTGCAGACCGAAATAAGGACAGGATGATTCCTCAAAAAACCAGCCACACCAGCTGTTATTGAGGAATTTGGGATTATTCGATATATTCAATTGTTGTAGAATATAATCGAATTAGGATAAACTGGGAAACTGGGAAAATAGACACGCTTTGTTTGATGTGAACAATACTTTGCAAGTGATTCTTTATTCATAAATCAAAGGTATTTATAATAATTTTTTCTACAATCATCATTAAATTATTTTAATTGCAATCAAGTTCGTTAACGCAAAATGTGCAAGCCCGCAATAATCGAAAGTATGAAATTTTGATTGATCGCGTAATTATGCAACGTAGTATTCAAGTTAAGAATGTTGACTCTAAAGAATTGCAAGATGGCATCAACGTCAATTAAGAATATTGAACTATGGGCAATACGTTACAAAAATAATAAATTGAAAATTGTGCTGGCTTGCAAGTTAATAGGAAGAATATTAATAATTATTTTGCTGTACTTTGTTCAGGTACTGAACAGGGTGGCTGCATCAAAACATCCCAGCCAAGCTCTTTCAATTTTTGCAGGGTTATCAAAGATGTGTGTGGTCTGGCATTGTCATGATGGATGGCAACGCCCTTTCTTTTGACCAGTTCTGGCCGGCTTTTTTGGATTGCTTGTTGCAATCTGGTTAATTGCTGACAGTACAGAGCCGAATTGGATGTTTGGCTAGGTTCTAGCACCTTATGATAAACAGTTCCCTTCCAATCTCACCATACACACAGCACAACCTTATTTGGTGTCAATCCTGGCTTTGAAGTCGTTTGGGATGATTCACCTTTTTTTGACCATGATATTTTTCGAACGACATTCTCGTATCTTACCCATTTTTCATCGCTCGCAATGGTTTGCTTCAAAAATAACTCGATTTCGTTGCGTTAAATTGGCATTTCGCAAATGGAAATTCGGTCGATCAAATTTTTTTGTGTTAATTCACACGGCACCCAAACGCCGGGCTTCTTTGTAGCCTTACGCAAATGGTTCAAAAACTATTTGGTGATGGCTGCTTACGTGTCGGTTTTCTTTATTTTTTTGTAAGATTTCATCGACTTTTTCAGTGATTGGTCGACCTGAGCGAGATGCATCTTTAACTTCAAAATTTCCCGAACGAAAGCGAGCGAACCATCTCTTAGCTGTGGCTTTTGATAAAGCGTCTTGACCGTAGATATCACAGATTTTTTCACGAGCTTACGATGAATTTTCACCTTGATCGTAGCGATATTGTAACATATAACGAACTTTTTCAGAAATTTCAGTCATTTTTAAATGAATACAACTTTTGAAGCGAATGACGAAATACAACAGTGTCCATATAAAATTTGTAGACTGAAATGTCACCTTTCAAACGCATGGCAGATTGACTCAATCTGATTAGTATTGCCTGATATATGACAACGAACGCCATCAAGTGACAAAAAAAGCTCAATTCTTTTTAGAATATCCAATACATATTACACTACATATTGACGGTTTAAAGGAAAAAAGTAGCACTTTGAGCCTCAAAAAAATTAGGAGAACCGTCGGAAAAATAAGGGTAAAAAGATTAAGCGCTTTCTTAAAATTGTAAAATAATTTTAAATTAAAAATTTCATAAAATATTCTCGTAATATATAAAAAAAATACGAAAAATGCAGAAAATAATAAATACAATATTCTCAAAAATTCCAAAAATATGCATGTGTTACTCTTCCCCCCTTAAGCAGCGTTTAAGAAAAATTTGGAATTTCCCGTTGGCAGTCTAGACTTACAATCTAATAATTGTATTTAATAATCTCCTGATTACTTATGTAGATTGTACGATCTGATTCTAATTTATTTCATAATACAAATTTGCCAATTTTTCCCCAGTCACTTCCTTAAAAACGTGATGCCGCTGGGAGCCAGGTGATAAGCTTTACCACGGCTTAACCATTATCGTCCATCATCACCGATGGCGCCACAGACTAAATCGGTTCTTAACCCCTTTCAATGCATGACGAAATGCAATTCATCCATTTAATCTCTTCTCCATATTTAGTCTTGTGCATACGTGTTTTTCGTACATTATTTCATTTTTTGCTTATGGACAAAATAAAATCAATCAAAAAGAAAAAGTATTGAAGAATGTCGTTCTCAATATCTTATCAAAGCAACAATTTAAAGATAAATATTTACCAAGCAACGATAAGCCTCTTTGCTGCCTTAATTCAATCCGTTCTAGCTTATACAGTCGCGAAAATACGAAAGACTTAAAAACAATGAATCTAAAAGGAAAATAATAAACATCAGCCCCATATTGATTTACACATGATACGTGCAATTTATCACATATCGATGCCGGCCGTCGTCAACTTTTATATATAGCAAGGAGGCAAAATGAGTCATTTTGTTGCAATTTCTTTATAACACTTTCTGCAATACCCGCATATGTGTTCTGAAACCCCATAACCTGGTAACGCGGATGTATGTATAAAAGTTTATTTGCTAATGGTAAATAAAGTTTAAGTTTCTTTTAATTTTTTTTCGTTTATATTCTTAGCAGAAAAACAAATCGAAAATCAAAGTTCATCCCCCATGGAGTCATGCATTCGGGAACATTTTAACACACGTGCTAATTGTCGTATGTGAAGAGATTACATAATTTCTAGCAAAACAAAATTACGGGAAATTTATTGTGCTGGTAAATTTTGGTTGGATCTAGGTGTCACTAATCTTTAGTTGTTGATATCTAATCAACCGCTGGAGAAAGGTGAATTTCCAATTTTTGTTTTCCACGATAAGTTGGAAATGAAATGATGTACGACAAATGTTCAATTTTTCAATAGGGAACAAGAGATGGCAAAAAGGAAACGATCGTGCAATAAGGTGACCTTATTGTGAAGACAAGGCTTTTGTTGTACTTTTCTTTTTGCTAAAGCCTTATCAATTTCATTTGGATGGAGTCAGACTGTCTGGTGAAGTTGCGTTGGATGATTGATATTGTTGTAATCAATTTTCCGCGAATTGTTGATACACGATTTACGCGGATTATATATTGCGAAATTAGGTTAACGAGGTTTTGTTACAGGTCTAGTATCAGTTGTTTATGCGAGGAAGATTATGGTAAACATCATGACATTATCGAACTGCGGCGTCGCATGTATCGAATGTTTAGACTGCATAAATTATAGACGATAACTATTATTCTTGTCTCCCAACGCGATCTCCCAAATAAAACGAATTGATCTTTAAACTGGTCAAACTTTCCTTTATTCAGAGCTTCTATAAGATGGTCCAACCATAATGCACGATGTTAATTGTGAGTCACACCTTAACGTCAAGTTTTTCGGCCAACATAATGTTACATTTCTTTGTTTCAGTGTTTGACAAATTCAACCACGGAAAGGTATACAATTCAGCAGCGCGTTAAGGTTGTTGAAGCCTTTTACGAAAATGGGTGTTCAAATTAAAATGCATTTCGTGCACTTCGAGATTTTTTTGGTCAGCATAATCGACCAAATGTGTCCACAGTCGGGAGAATTGTGCGCAAATTTCAGCAAACCGGGTCGGTACGAAGTGCGAAACCACCCAGCTCGTTCTGCGGAAAACATTGCTGTTGTTCGCAATAGTGTGGCAAAAGAGCCGTCAACTTCGACTCGTCGTCATGCCCAACAATGTGTTCTCACGAACATCACTGATGCGAATTTTGAATTTACACGCTTATAAGGTTCAATTGACTCAAGAGCTGAAGACTACTGACCATTTCAAGCGTCGGCAATACGCCGAATGGTTGGTTGAACAGACAAAAGGGAATGGTGACTTTACAAAGAAAATCATTTTCAGCGACGAGGCACATTTTCACCTCGGTGGATTCGTTAACAAGCAGAATTGCCGCATTTGGGCAAATGAAAATTCACGAGTGATTGTTGAAAAGCCGATGCATCTACAAAGAGTGACTGTTTGGTGCGGTTTATGAAGACGGCTAAGCAGTTATCCTGAATGGTGTTCACTATTGCGAAATGATAACGGACTTCTTGTGGCCAGAAATTGAGGTTATGGACCTGGACGATATGTGGTTCCAACAGGATGGTGCCACTTGCCACACAGCCAACGGAACAAAGGCTCTTTTGCGCGAGAAATTCAATGGCCTTGTTATCTCACGTTGTGGCGATGCTAATTGGCCGCCACGATTATGTGATTTGACACCGTTGGACTTCTTTCTCTGGGGATATTTAAAAGAAAAAGTGAACGTCAATACGCCAAGAACAATTCAAGAGCTAAAGGATGAGATAATTCAGCACATTGACGACATTGAACCTCAATTATGGCTCAGAGTCATTGAAAATATGGACCATCGGATAGAAATATGCCACCGTAGTTATCATAGATCCTTCTATTATAACAAAAAAATATTAACAGAATCCTTTGAAAACTTTTTGTTTTATTTACAATTAACATCGAGCGTTTTGGTTGAACCACGGTTTAGTTCATTCGTCTTTGGAATGTTGCGGCAACTCCCTTCAAGCCAAATGGCATTCGCTTGAGCTCATAGTGACCATAATTAGTGCTGAACGCCATTTTGCACCGGTATTTTGGTTAAACAAGTACCTGGTGGTAACCACTGGCTGCATCCAATATACTAAACGAGTATGCCCAAGTTTGTCCGGTATATCTTCTTTTCTTCTATTCGGGGTAAAGGAAACGCATCTGCAATATTTTTTTCGTTCAGTTTCCTGAAGTTTACCGCTACTCGCCATTTTTTCTCTCCATCGGGTCCAGCCTTTTTAGGTACCACTAGATGCGGGGAGTTCCAGGGACTCTTGTTAAGTTGGACACGTTGGAGAAAAAATGGCGAGTAGTGGAAAACTTCAGGAAACTGAACGAAAAAACTATTGGAGATGTCTCTATTGACTAGACCGAAAAGGACGCTGAACAATTTCTGAATAAGGGCAAAGAGACTAAGCAAGTATACGATATATTGATCGTAACTTACTGTAGCAAATAATGCTTTGCTCTGGCATCCCAGGCAAATTAGTGCGTCTTACCGAAATAGCAATGACGTGGACGACCTCCCAAATCCGCATCAATTACCAACTCACTGATGCCTTTGACACAAATATCTAACAAAAGCAAGGAGATGGGCTGCTCCAATCGCTATTCAATTTGGTTCTGCAGTTCGTCATAAGGAAGCTACCTGTCGATACGCGAGGTACTTTACTATACAAGTCGAGCCAAGTAGAAGCCTATGCGGACGACATCAACATTTTGTCACGGTCATTAACAACTGCCAAAGGACTCTTCCTGAAACTCGATAGCGAAGCAAAACTTTTAGGGCTACAAATAAATAAAAATAAAACAAAGCTTATGACGCAGGCGAGGTAAAATACCTCAAGTACACAAATTATCACACTTGGCGAATACAGTATCGAAAATGTTAGCGAATTTTTGTATTAAGGCGCCAAAATAACGAAAACCAGTAATCAAACAGACGAAATACGCCGAAGAATACAGCTCGCAAATCAAGTATTTCATTCAGTATTGACGATCATGAAGACCAGCTGCATACACAGGAAAACAAAGCTCCAGGTATACAAATCTGTGATAAGGTCTGTGTTATGCTATGCGTGTGAAACATGGACCCTAACCCAAGCATCCGCAAATATATTAAACGCCTTTGAGAAACGGGTGCTGAGGTGAATAATCGGAGCGAAGGTAGATGGGGATCAATGGCGAATTCGATACAACCATGAGTTGCATGAACATTTTGACGAACCGGAAGTCTCAACCATTGTAAGACTGCGGAAACTGCAATGGGCTGGCCACATATATCATATGGACGAACAGCGGATTCCCAAAAAGGTATTCGTAGGGAAAACTGAAGCCTGGAAGCCAGTGGGGAAACCGAGGAAACGCTGGTCTGACTCGGTTGACGAAGACAGTTCATCGCTGCTCGAATTTTGAAATTTGAGGACGTGATCAATGGACCGAGACAGTTGGAGGCGCTAATTACAGAAAGGCCCGAGAGGGGCTGTAGTGCTAAGAAGAAGAAGAAGAAGAAGAAGAATAGGGTGGTTTGTCTGTAGGGTGCGGCAAAGAGAAGTGCCTCTTCAATGTTTCAAATGCCTTGGCTGTGGTCACACCACACAAGTATGCAAAGAACCCGATAGGAGTTCCCTATGTTACAAATGCGGTGAAATGGGACATAAAAAAAAGAGTGTACAAAGGAGGCACAGACCTGATCTTGAACAATGTTGGGATCAGGAAAATGCCGGGTTTTCCAGGAAGCCCCAGCCAAGGCAAAATCAGAACTTCGATGAACCACATCTTGCAGCCAAGCCTACACCGCAGTTCAACCCTCCTAAATCTGCTTGAGCAGTTTGCGAAGGACAAGAAAGCCAATTTTTTGCTGCTGAATGAGTAACACCATGATAAAAACTCGGCATCATGATATCCTGATGAAACTGGTACTGCCGCCATCTGGGTTGAAAATAGTGATTTGTAGACGGAGAGCTGTGGACAGGGGGACGGTTTTGTGTAGGTTCAGTGCTCAGGGACTACCTTTTTTAGTGTGTACCTAATGCCGAACGAATCGATATCATCTTTCCAAGCCAAGCTTAATGCTTTGGAGGGCGTTGTTGTTACGTTACACCAAGCGATTCCGGTTGAATGCCTTTGAGTCCTGGCCAGCCCGTGGAGACGAGGTAGGAAGGCACCACTCGCCAACTCTAGAATTACCCTCAGGAGCCAATTGGCGAACTTGAGACTCATTGGCGAGCTTGAGACTCATTGGCGAGCTTGAGGCTCCCCGGAATGGTTCGGTCGCTAAAAAACCGCTAATGGCCTTTTCTCGGCTTATCGAGCCACCCATCACCACTTCCACTAAGAGGAAAACAACAACTATGCAAATTGAGATCCCCTACAGAACGGATTATTGTACACTGAAACTTTCGCTAAAAATCAAGCAAATTGGAATCCCCGACGAGAAGGATTTATGCCACTGCACCCTCCACGCGCGAATACACTGGCTGAAAGCACTGTCACAAAACAAGAAAATTTCGTCCACAATTTAAATGAAAATTCAAAATGATAATCTCAAGTATCATGCAATATTATTATTGATATACTCAAAATCCGTACACTTGCAAATCTTCCTTAATTCCTACGTTGGGGGCCCATCGATGGTCAAAATCCTCGCATTTTCAACTTTTCCGCTTCTACCCAATTAACGTGCTTGCGGCGGAACTTCAACGTTGCTCGCTGTCTGAATCAATTTTCCCTTCGTTGTATAGCATGAATCAAGTTTTCCTCCTAGTATTCACGCCTGTTGTTCGTCACGATCCCTCTATTCCACACGTTTGTACTTATTAACTCCAAATATTCCGTAAAAGAGACCGCTTCCACCGTCATTAGCTCTTTTGTATCTTTGTTGCAACGGCTCTTTGACATGAGTTGAAGAACCCAAGTTCAAGGCCACAACATCCACCACGGCTGCTCAACCTTACAGCGTTTTCCTCTTGGTGGCCATCTTTTTTTCGCGTGAAATTTTCTGCATTATTGATAACAACCATATCAACTTGGCTTGGTTATAGTGTCATTTATAATGTTGATAGAGAGGGTAGTCTGCTACCTCAGTCGTAGCTTGGCAAAAGCAGAGAGGAAGTAATCGACCAGGGAAAAAGAATGTTTAGCGTTGCTGTGGGCAGTAGAAAAACTGCGCCCATATTTAGAAGGAACTCAATTCAGTGTGATCACGGATCGCCATTCGTTGTTCTGGTTAAACAACCTTAACGATCCAAACGGACGGTTGGCTAGATGGGCTGTTCGACTCCAGAAGTTCGACTTCGACGTTGGATGTGGGAGCCACGAAACTTTCCGGACTGGAGGGTGGAAGACGGGCAACTGTCAAAGCACCTCCCAGACAGGTACCCAGAATTAAGTGGCAATAGTTGGAAACGGGCTATACTCAAGGGAGAGCAGGGGAAGGTACTCCAACAGTGTCACGACGATCTAAGGCGGGTCATATGGAAGCTAGCTGGACATAAGATCGTGTGCTGCAAAAGTACTTTTGGCCCAAAATATGTCGCCAGACGCCAGATCTGTCGGTCAAATCAAGTGGAACAAAGACGCCCGCATAGCCCAATGGTTTCTAGGAAAGCCTAGGCGAAGGGGCCTTGGAAGATAATATTTGCTGAATTGATAGGTTCTTTACCTCGATCAACCCAAGGGAATTGCTACATATTAACCGTCGTGGATTACTTTAGCAAGATCCCGCTTATATTCCCGCTCCGTCAAGCACACGGAAAAGCAGTTGCACGGATATTTGAGGAACAATTGTCTTTATTATTTGGGTTACCAGCGGTAGCAATTTGCGATAATGGGGTACAGTTACGTTCTAAAGAGTTGAAAAGATTGGTCACCACGTATAGTCCCAAGGTTCAGTACACGGCTTATTATCATCCCCAGGCTAATCCCGCGGAACGGGTGAACCAAACAATTAAAAGGATGCTGAGATCAGACATAGGTGATAACTATAAGATATGGGATCAAGAAATATCAAAAATTGGATGTGCTCTGCGAACGTATACTCACGAAATAATGAAGGTGGCACCATATTTTGTAAACTTTGGTCGGGAAATGGTAGCCTTGAGGGAAGACCTACACCCAGTAGAGGAAGAGGAGGTCCCAAAATGCGTGAGGAAGTTAAAGAACACATGAGAAAGGCGGCGGAGCAAAGCTCCCAAAAATACACCATTCGAAAGTGGACTACACCGTTCCAGGTGAACGATATGGTTTGAAGACGGAGCTTCGGTTAGTCGGATGCCGCGAAGCTGGCACCGGAATATGTAAGGCTTTTTAGAATTCAAAGGAAGGAGTCACACGAGAAGGAGATGAAGTAGGTCTATGGTACGCTAAGGACCTGAAAACTTACGTAGCGTAGCGCGTCTAAAGTGGACTCTCACGTCAGAGTGACGGAATAGTGGAAGTTAGGGATGTAAATAAGGTATCCATTCAAAAGCCATACAAAATGGATGCCGATGCTTGTAGTGCCCGCAGTGAACCAGCCCCGTAATGCTTTGTAACACCAAGCAATTCTGGTTGAGGGCTTTGAGGCCCAGCTAGTCCATGGATTCGGGGTAGGAAGGCGCCAGTCGCCAACCCTAGAATTGCCCCCAGGAGCCAATTGGCGAGCTTGAGGCTCTCCGGAATGGTTCGGTCACTAAAAAATCAATGGCTTCGAAAGATGATATCAATTCATTTGGCATTAGGTACACAGTAAAGACGGTAGTCCCTGAGCACAGAACGTCGTTCCAAGCCAAGCTTAATGCTTTGGAGGGCGCTGTCTCGAGCGCAGACGGGAACGTGCTCGTTGGGGGAGATTTGAATGCTAAAGCAATCGAATGGGGCATGCCTCAAACAGCTCCGCGGGGAAAATGAATACTAGATATGGTGGCCAGGACGGCGCTCATCGTACTAAATACCGGAAGTGCGCCAACTTCCCGCCGTATTGGCTGTGAAGGAACCATACCTGACGTAAGATTCGCCTCGGAGTCCTTAGCTCGAAGGATACACAATTGGAGAGTATTACAGGACTACTCAGCCAGTGATCATCAGTGCATGCTAGACACTGCTGGGAAAGTGCTAAAAAAATCATCAAGGGAAAACTCACTGACGCGATTTGTGCTGTTGGGGACCTATTTCCTCGACAGTACGGCCTTAGAGCAGGACGCTCTACCATTGATGCGATTGCAGAGGCAATCAGCGGGGTCCAAGAGGCAGAGGCATAAAGCTGCACCAAGCGATGGATCGTCCTGTTGGTGACACTCGACGTCAGGAATGCCTTCAACTCCGCTAGATAGGTGAATATCATGGATACGCTGGAAAACCTTTTTCAAGTTTCAGAATATCTAATGCGGATTTTGAGGGACTACCTGAAGGACCAAAGCCTGCTTTACGGCACGACACAGAGCCAACGAAGGATGGAAGCATCGGGTGATACCCCGGGATCTATCCTTGGTCCAGACGGGCTACTGAGACTTGAGATGCCAGATGAGTCACGCTTGGTCGGCTATGCGGATGATGTTGCGGCTCTGGTCGCTGGACGCAGTGTTGAATAAGTGCAACTTATGCTAGGTAGGCTAATGCGCCGGATTCAGTTTCAGTGGTCATCTTGGTAAAAAAGGGAGTCGCTATAGTAAGGATGATCAGTATTGGAGACATACTAATCGAATCGAAGCCAGCGATGAAGTACCTGAGGCTACAGATTGATTCGAAGATGAGTGTCTCTGAGCAAATCAGGGCAACGGGTAAGAAGACTGCTTCGGGGGTATTGGCTTTGAGTCAACTTATGGTCAACGTAGGGGGACCCAGCCTATCAAGACGACACCTCTTGATGAGCGCTATAGGCTTGGTGTTACTGTACGGAGCAGAGGTATGGGGCCACACTCTCAGTAAGGAGGTTTACCGAAAATGCTTGGCACAGGTACAGAGAAGAGGAGCACTGAGGATTGCATCTTCGTATCCGATAGCCTATGATTCAGCGATGAGAGTTATTGCAGGCGTAATACCTGTTGCCCTCCTTGCTAGAGAGCGGCGCGCTATTTACTTGCATCGAAAGGAGGATGCAAGGGAGATGGTTGTACGCGAGGAGAGACAGCACTTACTCAACGATTGGCAGCAGTCTTGGGTCAATTGTACGAAGGGAAGGTGGACTGGGTGCCTCATCCCGGATGTGAGACTGTGGCTGAATCAAAGGCATGGTGAGAGTGACTTCTATCTGACCCAGCTTTTGAGCGGGCATGGGTGTTTTCAGGCTTACCTGCACAAGATTGGTAATTCACGGTCCGGCGATTGTCGGTTTTGCCCAGGAGAGGAAGACAATGCCTGCCATACTTTTTTGCGTTCACAGAATGGGCAAACTGCAAAGCTACCTCTACGGGAAAACGGGAGGGCTCACTCCAGATAATATAATTGCGGTGACGTTCGAATCGGCTTACTCGACTTGAAGCATGCAAAATGCAGAGCAGTAAAAGTACATTACCATGATCTATGGAATAGGACAGACCTGGACTACTGTAAAATCTTGATTGAGCATAGGTTTATTTCTACAGACATTGATTATATTATGGTCCAAGCATCTTTGGTTAACGAGCTTGAAATTCAAATTCCTACCAGAGGCAAATGGGCGAATTAAATATTCGGACAAACAGATGCAGTAGAATCATACACTGATAGCTCCAAACTGAATAGGTGGTGCGTTTTTTGCTAATCTCAACAGAAAGCTTTCACTGCGCTTACTAGGCCACTGTAATGCCTCCCAGGTAGAAGTGTTGGTGGTTCCTAAAGCGGCCAATTGGCTGTCTTGTAATCAGATATAAGGAGTGAATATTTATGTTTTCAGTGACAGCCAAACTGCTATAAAGTCCCTTACTGGAACTTATACCTTCTCGAAGCTTGTCTTCAAATATCCAAAATTTCTCAAAGATATGTAGAGTATCACTCGAAGCCTATAAACCTCCACCACCAAAGTCTAGCCAACTACTGCTGGAGCCAGATCCTGCATATGCAGATAGAAGGGGTACATCAAGGGTGGCAGCGTAAAGTAGTAAAGGAGTTCAATGCGGGAATTGCCGAGGGCAAGAACACATATCAAAGGAATGCTCAGAGCCACCAAGGTGTTTCTGTTGAGGTTATTCTGGAGTAAGAAAGGCTAACTGTCTGGATTGCAGGCGGGGCGGCATTCAAATAGGCCTAGAGTGCAATAGGATCGACATCGGGATGAAGAACCAGTGCGAAGGAGGGACGTGGGCCAGGGGCCAAAAGCTTCACAACAGGGGTTGTCGGAAAACATCTGCGGTACTCAGTAAGCGGTGGACTGAGCACGAAGGGTAAGGGTCAAAAAGCCGCGGAGCCTAGGGTGGCATTCCTTTTGTAGCGAAAGCGTGAGCGTGATCAAGTTCATCTAAAAGTTTATGTCCTAGTCCAAACATTGTTGTATTCGCGAGCCTCGAATACGATAGTGGGGAGTAGCTGGAGTTTTTTCAAGGATTTGAAAGCTGAGCTGATTCAAACCAGCTAATGCCGTATTGGGATGGCGAATGACAACTGTTTAAAATTGCCGGGATAACGTGCATTCAAATAAGATTGGAATCAAAACTAAATTGGATGCCGGTCTTGGTAGTACCATCTTTACCTCAGGATCTAATTCTTGGAGTTGACTTCATCCGCCAGTGTGGGCTAATGATGGCTTTAGGTAAAAACCAGTTTTGTAAGTATCTTACAGGGGGAAGCAGTCGTTCAACTCAGATCAAGGGAACAATTGACGGAAACCGAAGAGAAACGTTTGGTATTTTATTACAGGAGCAATTTCACCTAGTAGGGGAGGGCATTTGGGTGCATTAACCGGGTCGAACAAATAATTAGAATAAAGGTCACACATTTCAAACAGAGATACTACCTTACTTCCCGTACAATGCTGAAGCAAATAGACGCCAAATTAAATGCAATGTTGGAACATGGGATCGTGGAGCCGTCGTCTAGTCCCGGGGCATCGGCGATCCTTCTTCTTCTAAGCAAGAGGGATGGTACCTTCCATTTCTGCGTCGACCACCGCAAACTAAGCAAGGTGACTTAGCAATCAATCAAATTTATATGAATGGTAAATACATTGCCTGCAATGTTTTTAATATTGAGACGCATTGTATTTTGCCAAATATGTGGGCTTATCTTTTCATTGAACTTCCATATTCTTCAGTCGGTCCGACTGCATTCAAAGCGTACATCATTGTCAATCAATCTTTCAAGTAGATTGATTGTCAATCTTTTAAGTAGATTGATTGTTAATCTTTTTCTGAGATGCTCAAGATCACTAATTAGCGCTCAAAGACAAAGAATTGCATATCACAAGATATTTCGACAGCTGAGAGACACTGGGTTGAAGGTCTCTAGGAAGATCTGTGAGTTGTGTTACCCTCAATCGTGGTATTTGGGTTATATAGTAAATGAAGCTGATCTTAACGTCGAGAAGGTGTAAGCCCCAGCCAGAATATAAGCACTTGTATAGAGGGTAACAATTTTGTTTTTGGGAGGTGTAAGCTATTTACGTTCTGAGTGTGCGGCTCCCAGGTACGCAAGACGTCAGGAATACCCACTAAACACCTCCCCTGTTAACCCGAGAGCCTAGCCTGGAACTTTTTGACACATGACTTTTGGCTAAGTCTCGCTTTGCTATACCGTAAGGCAACTTCAAATTGGGGGATCCCTGTTCTAGCAGGAGAGGAGGGAAGAGGAGTGATTGTCAGAAAAGTGATCCACGTACCTCAACTTCCCAGGTTGTTTTGAGCCATTTTTATCTTTTTGGACTGCCCGAACATAGTGTGCCACATGGTTCTAGTCGACCGATTCAAGCATCTCTTCGATTAGACTGTCCGGGTGAGCCCTCTTGTTTCCTTATAGAGGTCCAGCGCAGCCTGTCTTATCTTTAGCACGCAAAAAATGTGTGATAGGCATAGTCTGCCTGCTTGGTTGCTGAAACATTGAATTGTATAAAGGGATCAACAGATAAGGACAGGAGTACTATCATAAATAAAAGCCGACCCAAGTCCCAGAATAAAAATAGTAGCGATCCTGACTGTCAACACCTAAAGGATCCATTAGATAGGTCACGTCTAGCATCGGAAGAAAAACAAGATGTAAAAAGATAAATAACCTAGTTGGACTGCTGCTAATGAAATATATGATGAAGTCAATGACCATAGGGTCCCTTGAATTCATTCATTTACGTAAAAATGCTGAATCAAATTTGAATGAATGGTATTTTTAATATTCAGACGCATTGTAATTTGCCAAAATATGGCCTTATCTGTTCATTGAACTTCCATATTCCTCAGTCGGTCCGACTGCATTCAAAGCGTACATCATTGTCAATCAATCTTTTAAGTAGATTGATTGTCAATCTTTTTCTGAGAAGCTCAAGATCACTAATTAGCGTTCAAAAACAGAGAATTACATATCACATTCCAGCAGCATTTCCAAGAAGTCACAGAATTTTGTTGATTAGCGGTTTCAAGAATTCCTCCCCATTTAACCGCTCAAGAAAATTTTTAAAGCTCTACTCTACCCTTCAAAGCTATGAACATATCAAGTGTGTCAGCAATAATTTAACAGCAAATGCCTAAAAGTCCACTTCAGTTCTACCCCTAGAATTTTTCATCTTTTTGATCAACATCCAAGAAAATGTCAACATTTCACAGTAAGATGACATAAATTAATCAACAGCAAAAAAACTTAAATTTTCAACACAATAAATCCTTTATTTTATTTCTTTATACAATTTTAATCTTTTCATTTTATTTATTTTTATTGTTACTGGGGCCGCAAAGTCTTCTTCATTTGTTACTTGAAGACTGTTTGGCTCGCGTTTTTCTTTCTTTTAATCATTATTTTTGGCTTGTGAGAAATGTAGCGAAAGATGTTCTTAAGTATTTGGCCCCGTGCGCGTGAATTCATTTTTATTTTTTTTCGGTCTGTTTTATTTTATCTAAACTAAACCTAACATAGCACAACGTATCTAATTTATAAAATCTTTATGGCAAATCACCAGAAAAGTTGTTTTAAGGATGACGCACCGGCAGAATATGTTGTGTGTGCGAATTTCAAGTCAAATGCGTTCACGTAGTACGTGTACTAGAAGTGCCAAGAAATTAAACTTAGAGGGTACCAAAAAGAAATGTCACGAATTTTATGGTCGATGTATGTCTTTACCTATGAATAAACTAATGTTATGTGTAGATCTGATAATTTGCGAATAGACTTTTTGATGATAGTGTGATCCCAGATGATGGAATTAGGGATTAGGCAGGGGTTCATAACAAAGCTTACCATTATTTTTTTGACATAAGTCCCGGGCACAATCCCGGAAGTTTTTCTCCAGAAGAAGTTAAAAATAGAATGAAAGTTTTTTGTGTAGAAATACAACAAGAGACATTTAAAGTACAAATCCAATCTTTAATTGTTGGCAAATAAAACGTGTAATATAATAATATTCATATAAAATTGAAAAAATGAAGAACATTCATCAAGCTATTTACTGGGTCCTGCAATGTCACAAATATTTTCATCTGCTCCTTCGTTTTCATCTTGTTGAAGTTTATATTTTTCAGACAAAAGGGCTGCATTTAGAAACACTTTATCATGTTTAATTTTGCCATAAAGTCCACACAAGATAATTTTGCATGTATGTCACTATTATTAAGGGGCTCCCTTATTTCGGATATTAACATTCTTCCTTTTTCAGCACAGCAAACTGACGTGCCGCGAAAGCACATCCCGAATTCTACCAATTTTTTTAAAATTCTTTGACTTAATGTTACACTTTGATATTGACTCTTCCATTTTTCTTGAGCTGTTGGATCTCTTTCTCAGGTAAGGCTCGCCACTTTGATTGGAATCGCCGACTTATGTCCCAGCACAACGATTTCTCATCGAACTACTAATTCATGCCAATTGAATCGGGCTACTATATTGTATGTCCAAGTTGTATCTACGTCTAGCATTCATTGCATGCAGACCTGTTTTTAATCGCTCCTCTCATTAATTTTAAAAATCAGTTAATTTTTCAAAAAAGTCAGTTGTAACTAATTTTTGTAATTGAAAACCATCACCGTCGAATTATTTGAACATTTATCGAATACCTGAAATTTATTTCCTGAGGAAGTATCAAAAGTGGAAATACATTCAAGGGTAGTCACGGTTTGTGAACATTCTCTCTAGTCTCGCTGCAAAAGTAACGAGATCCTGATGGCTTCAGCCATCAACCAGAATGATTGTGTCCATCGCTAACGATGACGGGCGAAAAAAAGCTGAAACGAAGATTCGATAACAACAAAGAAAAACCGCAAATGTTATCGTTCATCGAGATCGAGCAGTTAATCAAAGCTAACGAGAAAGCTGAGAAGGTTAAGAGAGATAACGAAGAGCTCAGACTTCGGATCCAATCACTAGAAGAACAGTTGGGAAATTGACGTTCAACAAAGCAAAAGAAATTATCAAGAAAGAATTTGAAGTAAATTCAAAAGCAACTGAAGATAAAAAATCTAAGAAACCCAAACAAGAAATTGATCAAGAGGATGTCCTCAGCGCAGGCAGCGCAAACGTCAGTACAAATTATTATCCAGTGCTAATTGGACTAGAAGGTTCCATGAGTATTGAAGAGGATACCGGTCATAAAACTTCTGAACATTGTACTGCTAAGCCAGATAATAGATTTATTGAATATTTAAAAATTAGAAATAGGGAGAAAAAACCAAAAGTTTTGTCTGCTGGTCCGTCCGTCAAGGTTAATCGAAAGAAAGAAAAAGTTCCACCAATCAATGTATTTGGGCAAACAGGCAAAGATATGGTTCGGCTTTTGGCACCCGAAAATAAGTTAAATGATTTTGAGATCAGAAGATTCAATGCCGATAAACTGACAATTAGAGCTAAGTCATTGGTTGGTTTGCTGTATAATAAGTAACCGGACTGGGCCTGCCCCGCGCCATCAAAGCGTCTGCTAACCGGTATCTGGTGCTGTTGTGGTGGTGGGGGTCTAGGTAAAGGGAACCGGGCTACAGCAGTTGCCTCCAAGCGCTTGGAGAGATAGCATCGAGCGAGAGCGTGTTCAGTTACGTCGTCGGAGTGAAAATGGAGCGTACGATCGAGCAACGTGTTAGCATCAAATTTTGTGTCAAACTCATGAAAACAGCCACGGAAACTCTTCAAATGATTCAAGAGGCTTACGGTGAGGATGCTCTGTCCAGAACTCAAGTGTTTCAGTGGCACAGAAATTTCCGGGAGGGCCGCGATGACGTCCATGACAAACAGCGCATCGGTCCTCCATCAACGAGTCACACGGACACAAATGTGCAAAAAGTGCGTGATGTGTTGAACAGTTATCGTCGTCTGAGCATTCGGGCTATCGCAGATGAGGTTGGAATTGATAAGATGACCGTTCACAACATTATTAAGAACGGTCTGGGCATGAGGAAGATCTGCGCGAAGCCGGTACCCAAACACCTGACTGATGAGCAAAAGGAGCGTCATGTTGCTGTCGCTTCGGAAATCCTTGATCGACTGCAAACCGAACCAGAGTTCTAACAGCCCTGATGTGGCACCAGCGGACTTCTTTCTGTTCCCCAAGATATAGAGAGCGGTTCGGGACTCTGGAAAACGTTCACCGTGCTACGACGAGGGCTCTAGACAGCATCGAGGTTCTCGACTTCTAGGGAGCGTTCGGGGATTGGAAAATCCAGTATCAGCATGTTATCGACTCCAATGGGGACTACTTTGAAGATTTCTAAAGAAAAATTGTACATATTTTGCCAATAAAAAATTTCCTGAGGACAGTCCGGTTACTTATTATGCAGACCCTGTACACCCCCAAAAGCAAAAGAAACCAGACCTTTTTATTGAAGGGTCTGGACTATGGAGAGGATACAGTCAATCTCCTTCAGGTGCATCAGCAAGTTGTACCAGAAAAAGAATTAATTTCCGTTAAAGACTTTGCAGCAAGTAGATCGATTGTCGAGCGTAAAAGCTTGCCTTATTATTTAGTCCAGATTTCCAGCAAAAGTAGTTCAATTGCCCTACAAAAAATAAGATACTTGAACTTCGGTTTGGTGAGGTGGGAACGCCTCCAGAAGCGAGGTCAACACATGCGATTAGTGCCAAAGATTCGGGCATTCGACTGTCAATTGAAATATAGATGTCTACAGTGCAAAGATATCCATGCTCCCGGCGAGCGCAAATTGGCTCAGGCGGAGCCAAAAGAAAAATTATATTGTGTGAACTGCCCCCCCGGTATCAAGATGGAAAGGTAAAATTTACTCCAAAACAAAGTCAAGTATACCGCAGTGCGATGCCTACCAACTTCGTCAAGCCCGGGGTGTCATTTGCACTTGCTGCGAGAGCACCAGCAGACAATGGAAATAAAATAAATAATGTAAGTGGCAATAATGAGCTGCTCCTTAAAATTTATCAGCAATTAAATTCCTTATCAGAGAGAATCGATAAACAAGATTCTAAAATTAACTTTGTTTTACAGCATTTAGCACTTTCAAATGCCTCAAAATAAATTGTCATCCAGTCACATTCCCATGGATAGGATTCGTCTCATCTCGATCAATATCAACTCCATTGTGAGTCTACATTGACGTGGCTGTCTCTAAGAGTTCCTTGTCAAGCAAAAGGCTGACCCACCTCAATTCATGGCACTCCATGACATTCAAGGATTTTGAACTCGTAAGAAACAATAGGGTAATAGGTGGTGGGGGGGGGGGGTGCCACCGGGATATTGGTGAGAAGGCCCTACTGTTTCCAAAATATTGAAAAAGACGAACTCAAATGCTTTGAATCTCTTGAAGTGTCCGTTATCAAAATTTAACTGTCTCTTCGTTTTCTCTACATATGCAACTGGTCAAAATGTTCACAAGCTCAAGGAGGAGTTCAATTCTTTGTTTGAAATACTCGAATAGAACAGGCTGCATACTTATTGCATTCTTGCTGGTGACCTGAAACCCAAGCATACATCATGCCTGAACGCCATCAATAATCCAAGAGGCGTATTCCTGAAATCGTGGATAACAGAAAACCAAATTGAATACAGGTGCCATCTATATGGGTCGGAGTTCCCAAGATACCCTAAGACAAATTCATATTTGGACCTCTGCGTTGCTGACGCAAGACTTGAATTCAGCTTTCATAGTCCTCAACGGAAACTGCAGGTGCTTCCTTACGATAGCGACCATAACCCAATCGTAATGGAAATCAATCAACAACGGGATGATCTCTTCCTCATTCTAGTTTCAGTAAAACAGACTGGGGAAAGTTTCGAAAGAAGTTTAATCGGGAGTATCAGAAGCGATTCTGATGATGGCAACTCTTGCTCAATGGTTCCTAATGACAGAAATCTAACTAACGATGAAATAGATCTCTATTTGTCGAAGTTAGAGAAGCTGACGTTAAAAACGATTGAGAAAGTATTTCCCAAGATTAAACATCGAAACAATATGGAAGGATATGAAACACCAACCATCGAAAGGTTGAAAAGATTGAAAAGCCTTCTTCTCACACCCGTCAACAATATTTATCGACGATTTTTGGACTACAACCATCCCTCGTTGGCTTTGTTGAAATTACACCTGAAGAATGTCCGGAACCTCATCCATTCATACTTCAGGAGCGAGGTCAGCAATCAATAGGCGGAAAAACTAAGCGAAACTAGCCCACAGGACCCAGATGGCATTTTCGCGAAATTGAATAGCATATTCCGTAAGAAGCCTCGAGTCAAGATATCGAATCTTGAAGTCGCTAGTGATGAGATAAATCTTCTCGATAGGGTTGGTATCGAAATTGATAGTACGACTCCGGATAGAAATGGAAACAGGATTATATGTGAGAGATTCCATAAACTTGTCCTAATTGGAACTCATTTTGAATTGTTTCATCTACCAAACCCTGAGCGAGGGAATCAAATATTTTCAGAGGTCGTTGAAGCAAAAGTTTCGACTTCTAATCAAGCCTGAACGGCCAATCAATTCTTGAATCTTATCGATTACTTTGCCAGCTATGAAGACTTGTGTTTCATATTTCGCAGGATGAACAACAAGAAATCATGTGGTACTGATGGTATTCCAAATGTAGTGCTCCGACATTTGCCTGACGTTGCTATTAGGAATTATTGCATATTGTTCAATAACATGTTGAGCAGTTCATATTTTCCAAATGAGCGGAAAAAGGCTAAGGTATTTCCGATCTTGAAGAAAGGAAAAGAATCTTCATGTCCGAAAAGCTATTGCCCAATCAGCTTGCTGCATAACATCAGCAAGGTGTTTGAAGTGATACTCAACAGAGCATTAAACGCCCACATTGAGAAATACGAGTTGATGCCGAATTGCCAATTTGGTTTTCGTGCCAGGCATTCGACCATACATGCGATAACGAAAGGAACCTCAGACATTGTTGGAAACTGAACAACATAGAATGTGTTAGAGTGTGTATCATTGATATGAAGAAAGTCTTCGATACGGTTTGATTAGATGGCCTCATTTTTGAACTCCTTCAGGACAGGCTCCCCAGACTTTATGTCGCCATGATGTGCAATATCTTGTACAGGAAATCATTTGTTGTTACTGATGGAAATCTGATGATAATGCGCGACTTCAAGGTCTTGAATGGTCTACAGCAGGAAACAGTTGTTGCCCCTCTGCTCTTCTCAATATTCATTCGCAAGCTATTGAACGGCTTTGATTTTAAAGTCTCGCCAAGGCGATCATTGATAGCGTTTGCTAATGATCCGATCATTTATACGGCAGACCAAAAAGCTACAAGAGTTCAGAGAAATCTCCGAAAAATGTTCAATGATGTGCAGCTGTACACAGACAATTGGCGAATGAAAATCAATGCGCAAAAGTGTGAAACAATCTGGTTTCGGACGCGCTGCAGGGTCGGTCAAGACCCGAAACGTAATTGGAAGGATTTCCACATCATTGCTGGTGAGGGCGGTTCAGAACGGGTTCCACATAAATTCTGTGCTCGATTGCTCGGCGTTCATCTCGATCAGTATCTGTGCTTTACTGAACATGTCAAAATCATGCTCAGTAAGGCGCAAAAAGTAGTCATGGGCCTACGAAGACTCTTTCATTCCATATACATTGATCAAAAGGACAAAATTGCTTGTTACAAGACCCTGGTTAGACCAGTTTTGACATATGGATATCAGATCTGGTACAACCAGAGTGCTAGTACTGTGGAAAAATTAAGAGTTTTCGAAAGGAAATATCTTCGTGCATGTACTGGTTTGTACAGAAAGCCTGAGACGGATTGAAAACATTATACACACAGGCAACTATGTAAACGGAAATTGTAATTTGAATTCCCCGGGTAAATGATATTTCAAAAAATGTATTTTGTTAAGTTGGTAGTACTGTGCTTAATCACTATGCGAAATACAAGCGCGATCTATCAACCAGTTTGTTTACAGCAGCTGCTTAAGTCGGTATACATCAGTTGTGCGTTGCGATATAGAAGAAAGAATTTGTGCCAAATTTTGTGTTTCCAACCAAATTTCGTGTGCGAAATCATTTTGAATGGTGGAAAAGGCTTACGGTGATTCAGTTTTATCAAAAACACAAAGCAGATTCAGTTTTTTCAAAAGTACAAAGCCTTCAAAGACGGTCAACATACCTCGTTCTGGTCGACCTTCGACCACTCAACTGATAAAAACATTTAAAAACTGAAGGATATGGTGCGTGAAAATCGTCATGCAAGTATTAGAGAGATGGCAATAGAGGTCGACATCTCTTGCCAGTCCGTTCGAATGATTTTGGTGGATATTTTGGGTGTGAAACACGTTCTTGCTTGACTCGTCCCGATAAAGCTGAATTTTCTTCAAAAAAAGTACCGTGAACAGGTTATTTGGACATGCTTGATCGTGCGAATTCAAATCCTACATTCATGGAAAACATTGCAACTGGCGATGAGACATGTGTCTATGAGTTTGACATGCAAACAAGTCAACAATCACCGGAACGGAGGAAAAAACGGGCCGAAACCGAAAAAAACCACGCCAAAGTCACTCAAAAATGAAGGTGATGCTCATTGTTTTTTTTCGATATTGTTGGTTTGATGCATCATGAATTTGTTTTGGAGGGACAAACGGTCAATAAGGAGTTCTACTTGGTCGTCTTGAGGCGTTTGCGTGAGAGCATTCGTCGAAATGACCGGAATTGTGGAAGAACAATTCTTGGATTTTACACGATGATAATGCACCATCGCATCGAGCCACGATTGTGACCGAATTTAAAGCCAAAAACGCAATAAATACCATCGAACAGCCACTGTATTCACCAGGTTCAGACCCATCAGATTTTTTCTTGTTCCTCAAACTGAAATTGCCGCTCCGCGGGACCCGTTTTCAGTCGATCGAAGAGATAAAACAAACACGCTGAAAGAGCAGAAGGCCATCCCAAAAAGTGCTTACGAAAAGTGTTTCGAGGACTGGAAAATCGTTGCCGTAAGTGTATTGCATCTGATGGGGATTACTTTGAAGGCGATAAAATAAATTTTGATGAATAGTTAAATATTTTGCGTTTTATTTGCGCGTCACAATATTGTCGCGTGTTATGGCTCGCGGCCAATAATTTTAATGTTCCGGGAAAGTGAAAACGAAATGTCTTTTTCAATTAAGTTTAAAAGAGTTTATTTAAAAGAATGCACAATTATTAATTTCACTATTAAAAGTCTAACTTCCACTAAATTTCTATTGCAATTGTCTAATAAATTTCTATCGCAATTGTCTTCTAAAATCACTTCACAATCAATCAATATCGCCTTCGCCTCGCGCTCCACTCTATCACAGTTTTTAGTATCGCGGCTGCAATGAATGATGCCCCCATTCATTCAGCTCGCCTTTATATAGGGTCTCTAGCCATTTAACCCATTTCTCATACATTGGCGAATGTTCTGCCGAGAGGTACCTAGTATATTCGAGCAGCTTAATGAATGGAGTGACGTCACTTTCAGATGCTGGTCATGCTTGGTGGGTTCTCGTGGTTTCGAGTAAATTCACTTTGTTGATCATGAGGTTCTTAATAGTTGTGAAAACAATTGCCACAGTAGCTCGCAGAATTATTTGTGCATGTGACAATGTATTTCGAATAGAAGAATTTATTAAACTGCTAAAGTGACGAGGGCCGATATCTACCTATTGAGACTTCTTCGGAATCATCTCGCAAAATATGTAACTGAGAGCGAGAATCCCTAGATTTTACAGCCGTTCCAGCCTACGGGTATATCGAGATTTGTCTTACTAGTGGCTTCGTTTCTCCAGAAGCACTCGTGTTTTTGGACCAGAATCGATATAGTTTTGATTCTGACTGTGTCCAAATTATATGTCACAAATATAGATGAGCCATCGATAAAAAGATAAAATATCCTCCGAATCTGAGTTCACGAGACCAACATTCCAATGGTGATATTCGTTTGCTAGATTTTTTTTCATTACTTAGTTTTAAGTTTCAGCTCCCATTTTTCAGTTTAAGCATGAAAAAATTATTAAATTAACATTTTCATGCTTTGATTTTAGAAAGTTTATCTATGAACAACATTCTTAAGTTAAACGGTTTTTAACCCCTTGCACAAGCCCCACATAAAATCCCGCCTATGGGCCTTGTTTTTGTACTGCTCTTAGGTAATTTTCTTCCCGCCCAATTCACAATTTAGTACTTTACTAAATGTGCAGGAAGCAAAGATATATTTCTAGTGCAATACTAGAAATATTCTAACTCTTTTAAGTCGTAACAAAATACCAGTATGTACAGGAACCAAAGCTATATTTCTAGTGCAGTACTAGAAATATTTCGAATCCTTTGTGTCACAGCAAAACACCAGAGTAAATAAAATCTACAACTGAATTTATTTCCCAAAAGCTTAAGTTTAAATACAACATTTTCTTATTCTAAAATTGCTTACTCTAAAATTCATAACAAATTTTCTATTCCATGGGAACAAAGGTTGCAACTCAAGTGTCACTAAATTTTCCGCAACTCAAGAAATTCTACTCGCCACATAATTCTGCGGAATTCAGCCAGACAAGCATTCCCATGAAAATTAAACGCGCTAAAGCTGCAATTTCTGATAACGGGCGAGTGAGTAATGTGATACATGGTTTATATGAATTTTTAATACATGTGAATTTAACTTATCGGGCAAGTAATTTTATTGGATTTTGTTACTTTTCCTATCGTAAGCGAACAGGCCTTTTCAGACCAAGTCCGGCTTTGGGATAAACGCTGATGGAGAAGATGGTACCGGCATAATAGTTAGAAGGTCCTATTGTTTCCAACGTCATTGAAATTTTACTGTAAGGTGGTTGTAACCTTTTTGTTACCTCGACCAATGTAACAGGAAGAAACGTTCTCAAATTCAAGGAAGAGCTCAATTCCTTATTTGAAAAACTCGAATTGAGCATGTTTCACACCTATAGCATAACACAGGTATTATCACATGTTTGTACACTTGGAGCTTTGATTTCCTGTGAATGCAGCTGGTCACCGAGATAGTCAAAACCAAATCAAATATTTTATTTGCGAGCTGTATTATCAAATATTTAGTCCCTTTCGTTACTGGCTTTCGTTTTTTTGGCGCCTAAATACATAAATTTGCTCACCTTTTCGATACTGTATTTGCTAAGTGTAATATTTTGTGTATTTGAGGTATTTTTTCTCGACTGCATCATGAGCTTCGTTTTATTTCCATTGATTTGTAGCCCTACTAGTTTTGCTTCGCTGTCGAGCTTCAGGGAGAGTTCTTTTGCAGTTGTTCATGACCGTGACAAAGTGTTGATGTCGTCTGCATAGGCTACTACATGGCTCGACTTGTATAGTAATGTACCTCGTGTATCGACAGGTAGCTTTTTTATGACGTATTCAAGAGCCATATTGAATAGCAGTGGCGCCAGCCCATCTCCCTGCTTTAGTCCGATATTTGTGTCAAAGGCATCGGTGAATTGGTTGTTGATGCGGACTTGAGAGGTCGTCGATGTCATTGTCATTTTGGTAAGGATTATTTGATACAGTACGTTACGATCAAAACTGTCGTATACTTGCTTAAAGTCAACGAAAATTTGTTGTACGTCTGTGTTTTCAAGTATCTGTTTGACTGTGAACAATTGGTCTGTTGTCGGTCTACCTGCTCTAAAATCACCTTGATACTCCCCAATAATACTGATGGCGTATGATCCGAATTTATTTTCTAATATTTTAGAAAATATTTTGTACGCCGTACAAAGTAGTGATATGCCTCTATAATTTTCGCACTGTAGCTTGCCACCTTTTTTGTGGATAGGGAATGTAATTGATTGGCTCCACTCTTTCGACATATGTTCTTGTTGCGAAATGCGCTGGATGACTTTGTGAATAGCTTTATGAACACTACTTCCACCATATTTGATGAGCTCCACTGGAATCTCATCAATACCCGGCGCTTTATTATTCTTTTGGACTTCAACGGTAGAGCAAACTTCACCCAGAGTTGGTGGGGCCAATGAAAGCTCTCCGCAGACATCTATAGGCTCCGATGCTCTGGAGCTGTGCGGAGGATTAAGGAGGTTCTTAAAATATGATGCCCATCTTTCCTTAATCTTTGTTTCATCAGCAATGATATTGCCAATGTCATCACTACCGAGCGTGGTTTTGGGCTGATAACCACGTTTCAGGCTTTTCACTACTTTGTATGCTTGTCTTGTGTTATTGCTCGCTAAACTTACATCTATACGTCTCAATTGGTCGTCATAGTACTTTGTAGTAATCTAAGAACGATGGCTCTAAAAGCAGCGCTGACACAGGCACACAGCACGAACGCAATTTAATAAGGATTCAGTCGATTCAGTCACCTTCCCCATCGCAACACTCGTTTTTTTTTTCGCAGGAATAATAAGTGGAAAAATTTCCTTTGTACTTAACACCCGGGAAACAAAATTCTAAAAATGTTTAAAAATTTCTAATGTGTAGTATCTTATTACAATATCTTTTGAAGATAATTTAACGAATTGCGGTGTAACGCGGTATGCAAATGCTTAGAACGAAACGGTTAACCCCTTTTAATTATGAATGCTAAAATCATTGTATCATTTAACCTGTTAATTATATGAACGCTAAAATCATTGTATCATTTAAACCCCTTAAAATTTGTCTAATTCTTCCGATTTTTCCCACATAATTACGCCTAATTATCATAAACGACAAATTGCCTTCAATTGATAACTTAATTGAACCTACAAAAGACAGTGAAAAGGGAAATTGCAAATACCGCCGTCATAAACTACAAATGATAAGGAAAAAGTACATTTGATAGCAACAAAAACCTTCAATTGTGTGATTTCCCCCTTTCGGAATGGGTTCGTATTGTTCTACTTGCCCATAAAGTGTCGTAGTTGCTTGAGTGTGGAGAATATTAAATTGTGCTTGCGAAATTTGCATGCTATTGCGTCGTAAATCGTGAAAATGGGTGATAACTACATAACAACATTGGAAATTGGAATTATCGGGGAGAGTGGCGCCGGCAAGTCGAGTCTGATGCTTCGTCTGACAAACGAGGAATGGGATGGAGATCAGGAGTCTGCTCGAAACCGCCAGACAGCGCGGACGCCGCGTAAAGAAGAAGCGAGTTGGGAGTGAGAGGAGATTGCGGGCTGATCAGAATATCGCCGAGACACGTGGAAAAGTTTCTCGCGTAAAAGACAGTGAAATATTGTAAAAAAAATAGACGATAAAGTTATCGTGCAAATTGTGAACACCTTGTTAGTCGTGTGGGTTAGCGAAAAGTGGAATAAAACTCGTGTTCCGTCAAAATCTAGTGGAAGTGTTTTCGCTTGGGTGTCCAAAGGTTTCTCCCTCCCTTAAATCATTTGTCGAAAAGTTATTCTTTAGTTCCCAGAAATAATCAGGTCCCCAAAGGAGATATGAAACGAAGAAACAATTTGAAAATGTGGAAAAAGGCGTCATTGATTTGCCCCCGAATTTAGTAACAATTAGTTACTCAATGCACTTAGCATGTAACGGATTTGTAATTAACCGTTAGCTCTTTTGTCGGAAATTTTTCGAAATGCTGTGATGCAACTTCGCTTCATCGATTAAGGAAGTCGGTTCGCGTGGAATCGTTGTTGTTAATGTACTGTACATGTTCCAATACAAATTCGGAAACTCCTCCACAATACTTGTTAGAAGAAGCGTGCACACAGAGATGAATCGTGAGAATACAAACAAACTGGAACGTTTCACAGAAGTACACAGAACACTTTCATGGAATAATTTCTGTGTTTGAATGGTGCATGCTTGGGGTGAAAATGAACTAGTGAAGGATCAGAGAGCAAGTCTTCGAAGAAAAACCGGCAACCCGAACAAAATAAATACGCGTTTGATCGACAAATATCTCTTCGAATCTTCTCACGTTTCCCTATGTGGCAACGAAAAAGAAAAGTACGGTAGTTCGCAAATGTAGATTTAATTAGACACAAGAGAAAAAACTAGTAAATACACGGTGGATATTTGCGTGGAAAAAATAAAAGTGCGTGTGTGGTCGGAGTAAATTGATCGCGATAGAAATGCACAAAGTAATGCTTGCGAAGATTCTGTAGCAAGAAGTGAAGTGAAGGCCCAAATTTAAAGCACGTCGGCCAGTTGCACTAAACAACAAAGTGATAATAACGGTCCAGACATTGCCACACAGCACGCTCACCGTGGAAATTGATCCTAGCAAAACGATCAAAGAGCTGAAGCAGGAAATCGAGGCTGTCCATGCTTTTCGGGAATTGCAAGGAAAGGTTGCAGAATTGTCGGGAGAAGAGGAGGCTTTCACATTATTCGGCGCAGACATAACTTGAGTAGTTCACATTATTTCAAGTAATAGAAAATTCATATTAGCTTTTGCATGCATGTTCATTTTCGCGTCTTATTGGAATCCCGTATGAAGTTCAAGTCACAAAACCTTAGAATTAAAAGCGTCGATTGAAAGTGTAGTTGTAAGAAAAGCTTATCAGTCGTGTTCAGATACAAGACGACCTGAGCATTAAGAAACATAATCTTGAAGAGATAATTTTCTCTATAGAATGTTATGTGGCATTCAATGAATTTTGTCGAAATATTTTTGGATAAAGTTCGCATGAAAATTATAGCACCATGATGTAATCAATTGCATATAGAACTTTGCTATCACACGATTAATTTGAATGAATCTGTCTGAGTTCAGAGCGATTAATTTGCATGTATCCATTTTTATACTGATTACGTTGTGCATCCAGAGATTACGCCTGGTTTTAGTAATTCTTGTTCGTGAACTTCAATGTATTTCTTGCTATAGATTTTTTTTGGCACTCTCAAATATCTGCACTTTACTAGTTTTCGATACCGGATATGTAAATGAGCATACTTATTGGTCTAATTTTGAAGGCTTAATTTTATATTCATACATATTTTAATCAGTTCTTGAAAGTGAACATTTTTTTCAATTTCATGAAAAATTTTGGATTTTTAATATAATAAAGAGTATGTTCAGTTTACGCTTTGTCGATGTACTTGAACATCAAAGGCATTATATCATTTGCATTTAGTGATACTCCGTTAAAAGTTCCCGAAATTTGAATAAAAAAATAAGATAACATTACCTTATTATTTAATAATAATAATTATAAAATAATACTGATTCATTTATTTAAATAAACAAATTTACCTAATTATTTACCCTATAAATCTTTCTACTACCCATTTATATGACAGCACTGATTCAAATTCTTAGTAAAATTAAACCATAAGATAAAATATCACACCTAAAATAATAGCCTAAACCCATTCAATAAAAAGAATAACAATTTGAAATGATAAAAATCAAAGACAATATAAACAATAAATTTTGCACCATTCAAAAATATAAAAAGGTATTATAAATGACAGATAAAAAAATTTAGATTAAATTCGAAGCTTTTGTGTTTAACGAGAGTTAATAATGATGTAATTTCTCAACTGGGATTTTAGAATGACAGTTCAGGTAAAATACAAGTATAAACGAGTATTTGTTGCAACAAAAAGAGATAATTATGGGACATGCAAAATAATCACTTGCAACATCGTTGTTCTGGCATTTTCCGCAGAAGTCTGTAATGTAACAGTATCTGAACATTATTCTTATAATTAAAAGTCAAAAATTTAATAAAGGGCGATAATTTTAGTCTATTAAATCGCTCTCTAAGAGCTTGGAATTAATTCTCAACCAGAGATTGCAATTTTGAAAACCCTGTTAACATCGCTCGTCAGAAAGGTAGATTGGAATTGAAACATTTCCTGTGTTGAAGATTATCTTTCTCAAATTGATTCATTACTAAAATTCTGCCTTTTATTTAAGTATTATTTATCACCATACAAAATGTACATAAGTGTAACATAAATAGTTCATTTATATTCAAATTCCAAATAAGATTTTGTGGTCAGCTATAGAGTATCAGAAAATGTGTAATACCGGAATTTAACCTGTTAGAAACCAATAAGTTAGATTAGGTATAGATGATCTAATGAATTGATTGAAAATTGAAAGAAAAAAAATAAAAATGAATTAAAAACGTACCCGAGGGTCTTTCCTTTCCTCCATTTCTAACCGGGTATAGGACCCGGTACGGTGGCAGGCTTCCCCCTCAAAATATGAGCCAGTCACCGGGTACAATTTAATCCTTTTTATTTCAGGTGACTTAATGGGTTGAGTGGCCCAAGCCAAGTGCCTTTTTATGGCATAAAGTTATGCAATTCCATTGTATAATTCTATGACATAAATTGGTCACCGGGGTACTCCCCTTCTGATGGGAAGGTTCATACAATTCAAGTTGTATGAGTTTTCCACTCAGAAGAGGAATACCTGGCCACTTCAACGATTTAACATTGGATTTATTCCGGTTGGGTGGGCATGAAGGGGCTCCACCACCACCCGGTTGCCCCTCTTTCATTTGTGGGCCCTGAATGTATTTGGGTAAAGACGAGGTCAACCCCAAATTAGTCTTTCTTGTCAGGTTGCACTTGTTCTCGCAACAAGTCGTAATTCCATCGTGGAGGTTACCTACTGATTTGCGACTTCGGTCGTCCTCTCGAACTCTGCAAGCAATTCGTGAATGCGAAATGTTTTGTAGTGAGTCCTCGTGCCGGGGAAACGAACCCGCCCCACGACACCGCAATGCTAGCCTGCCAGCGCATTCACGCGTCTCCGGACGAGGGCATTCTCGGCAGGAATCAACACCTTCCTCTGCCGAGGCAGCAGAACATCGCTGCGGTCCTTCACGGACATATTGAACACAAATAATCACTACAAATGGCGCCCAACGTGGGGCCCGAAAAGCCCGGCTGTATCATCAGTCGTGAGCACGAGACAGTCCATCGTCTCTAGGTGTCCCCACAAGGTGTTAGAAATTTTGGCGGGTAGATAACTCCCGAGGGTTTTTGCACTAATCGTGCCCCAGCAGCCGAGTAACTTCCGAACGTGTGTTGTCTTCGGACATCAATATCGTTTGGTCCTTCTTTTGATTTATACCTTGGTGGTTTACCACCATTGTATAACTAGTAAGGCCAAATTATATTAGAGTCCCTTTTTGTGTTCGGAGGTTATTATCCCAACATCTATTTTGCGGAGGATTCTGATCCGCTCCCCAAACCAGCGGTGCCTAAGTGTCTTAAATTACATGGATTTTGATTTCATGTGATTGGCTGATTAGCTAATCCATGACTATCCATGACAAGACACGCGCTGCTTGTGGATTAGAATCCCACCCTGGGCTGACAAGCTGTAACTTGAGAAGTTTGCTAATGAGGGATCACTTCGGAACCCTGATTTTCATGGTGCCACAAGAGAGTGTCCCTGAAACGTTTTAGAAGGATTGTGCCATGGTGTCCATACTTGGGAGGAAGGACGGAAAGGAAAGACCGATTATTTTTTTTGATAACTTAAAACTTTTTTTGAAACTTTATCATACATTTTTTTTTTTTTGTGAGGTTCGACTATAGTTCGCCACTGACGGCCACTTACAAATCATAAATTTTGCATCATTTTTTTCACATTTTCATTATTTATATATATATATTTATTTAGGTTTTTAGTTAGCAATTTAAATTTCTTTTAGCATGCCCACCAAAAGAACTCCCGAAAGGAGAAAGTTGCGGTCGGATGCCGGACCAGCTCTATTGTGTTCCATCTGTCACGAGGACATGGACGAAACTACAAGCCAGAGGTTGCAGTGCGGACACAGGCTACATCAGCTGTGTTTGGCACAACTGCGGCAAACTTCATCCACGTGCCCGCTCTGTCGACAGCCTTTGGAAATCGCACAGCCAGCAACAGAACGACCTCAGTCCTCCAGTACAAGTGGAGCTGTCCCCAAAAGCGGACCCCTTCCATCCACTACAAGGAGTGCACGAGACGATGACTACAGGGCTGAAGCAGTTCCGCCTGCAGAAGAAGCGAGTCCACCGGTGGCTGTGGAAGCCACAGTTCTACGAGATCTAATGGCGCTCGTACAGGACATGTCCACCCGGCTCGCCTCTCTAGAGAGCCAGAGAGAGAACCCCGCACCATCCCGGCCAAGAACTCCTCCTATGTGGGATTCGGACCCAAATCCGTGGGACTTCCCAGTAGACTCGCGGCGTGATCCCGAACGGATCCGGCCAGGTACAGCCATGAATCCGTTGGCTCCAGTTTACCGGCCCCGATTGAGCCAAGCACCGCCACCAAATCAGGCTCCCGTGATTCCGCCGGACCAACGCTTCCATCCACACGACATGTATCGGCTGAAGCCGACACAGATCCCCAGCATCATCCAGGGATGGAATCTACATTTCAGTGGGGAACCCAATACGATAACGGTGGAGGTTTTCATAAGTCGGGTGGAGTCACTGATTGAGCAGATGCTAGCAGGAGACCGCACAGCGCTCGCAGGATACCTGCCAATGCTGCTTAGGGGAGCAGCCCTGGAGACATATTGGAGGATACATTCAGCTCCACCATCCATACGCTGGTCACGGCTGAAGGAGGTACTCCGCATGGAATACCCTACGGTCGACATGGACGAATTAGTCCTGGATAAGATGAATGCTAGATGGCAGCGTCCGGACGAGTCCTTCCATAAATATCGAGCCGATATCCTTCGGTTGAATGACCAGCTGTCAGAGCCATTGTCTTCTACCCAAATTCTTCGCCTGCTAAAGCGCAATCTAAGACCGGAGATTCGTCGGCATATCGTGAACTCCGATCCACAGAGTATGGAGGCCCTGCTGAGAAATGTGCGTCGTATAGAAGGGTTTGAGGAAGACCTACGGGACCGGCCATACTTACTAACCAGGACGGGTCCTCGACGAGGAATCGCGGAATTGGCCCCAGATTATACCACCCTAGATCTGGAGGATGATTTGGACCCAGACCAGCTTGCTGTAGCGGCAGTGGGAAGTCTTACGACCTGCTGGAATTGTCACCAAACCGGACACCGGTTCATTTCATGCCGCGCAGAACGTAAGGTTTTCTGCTACGGTTGCGGCAAGCCGGACACTTACTTCCCGGACTGTTCTGAATGTGCCGCACGAAAAAACGGCCAAAAGAGTACCCGACCACCTCAGCGGTACTCGAAACCCCAGCAGTAGCTCCTCAGTCAGCGGCTCACCCCAACCAACCTGACGTTAACCCACCAGCCATAACCATTACGACTGCGGATGTTCACTCTCTTCCGGAGACCTCACCAACGACAATATTAAAACGACCATCGCAGTCACTGCCAGAAGAACCGCGGCAGCCTCAAGTACGCACTCTAAAACCTTATCATGTTAGACTGCAGGAATATCGGGTGGCTCGAGAGCGAATATTTGCTTCCGAAGTTGTCACTTCCCGTCCGTGCACGACAAAATGGTCAACCCGTCGTTGGCGGAATTTCCGCAAGAGAGTGCGCACCTGCCGTCAAACCGTAAACTCTTGTAACATCTCGGAGGTTGCTGAGAATGAGATCAGACCTTATCATCCAATTAAAGTGTTGGGCGAGACCGTGTTTGCATTGATCGACACGGGTGCCAGTATCAGTTGTCTTGCCTCGAGCTTTGGCTCGAAAGTGCTCCAAGAATACCCGAACTTGATTAAATCCTGGCGCACTGAAATCAGTACAGCTGATGGCACCAAACACCCTATACGAGGTAAACTAACAACACCCGTGACGTTCAGGGGTCAGACGAAGGATATTACCTTCTACATTATCCCGTCTTTGACTCAGAACGTATACCTTGGTGTCGATTTCGTCCTTCGCTTTGGACTGGCCTCCGATTTATTCACCGATTTGTCTTTAAAAACCAGAAATGTCAACGAAATCACTTCTACTCCCGATAGGCATGACCTGACGCCTAGCCAACGACAACGCCTGGAAGCATCCATTGCTGCTTTCCCATCGTACGCTACCCAAGGCCTTGGCCGCACCACTCTAGTCTCACACACCATCGACGTTGGCGATAGTAAACCGATTAAACAGAGACACTACGCCATCTCGCCGGCCATGGAGAAATTGGTGTATGCGGAACTAGATAGGATGCTCGAGTTAGGGGTCATAGAGGAGTCCCAAAGTGCCTGGTCCTCACCGGTAACCTTGGTTGTAAAGCCAGGTAAAGTCCGCCTCTGTCTTGATGCCCGTAAGGTAAACGCGGTTACCATCAAGGACGCGTACCCTCTTCCACTCATCGATGGAATACTAGGGAGACTGCCGAAAGCCAATTATATCACCAGTCTCGACCTAAAAGACGCCTTCTGGCAAATTCCACTCGATGAGGGCTCGAGGGACAAGACCGCCTTCACAGTGCCTGGACGACCATTATATCAGTTCGTCACAATGCCCTTTGGCCTGTGTAATGCGCCGCAAACGATGACCCGGTTGATGGACAAGGTCATCCCACCTCACCTGAAACACCAAGTGTTCGTGTACCTCGATGATCTTTTACTCATCACGGAAACGTTCGATCAACACCTCCTACTTCTACAAGAAGTAGCCCTGCACATCAGTAAGGCGGGACTCACCATCAACGTACAGAAAAGTAAGTTTGTCATGAAAGAAGTCCGATACTTAGGCCATGTCATAGGACATGGCACTATCAAAACGGATCCAGACAAAACGCGTGCGATTGATGAGTTCCCCTTACCAAAAACTGTGAAGCAGCTACGACGTTTCCTTGGTGTGTGCGGTTGGTACCGAAGGTTTGTTCGGAATTATGCAACAGTTTCAGCGCCCCTGTCAGACATGTTGCGGAAAGGGAAGTTCGTTTGGACCGAACTCAGCCGAAAGGCATTTGAAGAGCTTAAACAAGCCCTCACATCAGCTCCTGTCTTGCACAGCCCCGACTTCACGAAGCCCTTCTCCATTCATTGTGACGCAAGTCAACATGGAGTAGGAGCCGTGCTGGTGCAATTGACCGACGAAGGGGAGGAAGCTCCCATCGCCTTCATGTCCAATAAGCTGAATTCGGCCCAAAGGAACTATACTGTTTCCGAGCAAGAATGTTTGGCAGCGGTAATGGCTGTGAAGAAATTCCGAGCTTATATCGAGGGCCACCAATTCGAGATCATCACGGACCACGCGTCACTACAATGGTTGATGAACCAGGCAGATTTAAGTGGACGCCTAGCCAGATGGGCTCTTAAACTGCAAGGGTTCAAGTTCTCCATCAAACATCGGAAAGGAACCCAGAACATCGTACCCGACACTCTCTCACGGATGTTTTCCCCAGAGGGAGCCGAAATAACAATAAATGACGAGGACCCCATCGAAATAGATTTGGACAGCCCACATTTCGAATCAGATAGCTACAAAGAGTTGAGGCAAACCATAGCGACCCAACAGACACAGCTGCCTGACTTGAAGGTAATAGACGGCTATGTGTATAGACGAAACGAATACGCCACTGGTGATCCATGGCAGGAAGAAGAGTCTTGGAAACTCTGGGTACCGGAGGAAATGACACAACAGCTGATCCTCCGCGCACATGATCATCCGTTAAGTGCCCACGGAGGTTACGGTCGAACACTACGGCGACTAAAAAAATACTTCTTTTGGCCTAAAATGGCATCCCAGGTCAAAGACTACGTGAGCGCCTGTGATACCTGTAAAGGCACCAAAGCGCCCAACCAGCCTCTTCGACCTCCTATGGGTCAACTCAACGTCCCAGAACGCGTGTTCCAGCGTCTATACATCGATCTACTCGGTCCATATCCTCGGTCTTCCATGGGACACATCGGAGCTATAGTCGTTCTAGATCAGCTCTCAAAATTCCCAATGGTGGAACCTATCCGTAAATTCACAACTCCATCGATCGTGAAATTCTTAGAGAACCGGGTATTCCATGTGTTCGGAGTTCCAGAGAGTGTGTACTCAGATAATGGAGTACAGTTCCGGTCTCGGCAGTTTAAGAGCCTACTTGAGCAGTATGGCATTGAACACCAACTGACGCCCATATACTCTCCTCAGTCCAACGCGTCAGAACGGTTGAACCGCACCCTATTGGCCGCGATCCGTTCCTACGTCCACCCATCTCAAAAGGATTGGGATCGGCGATTGTCTGCCATCACATGCGCCCTGCGATCCTCGTATCATTCCGTCACCGGTGTCGCCCCTTACTTTGCCGCCTTTGGACAGCACATGATTTGCCACGGTAAATCATACCGACTGTTACGGCAATTAAAGTGTTTGGGAGACCCGGTCGTTGCGCTGGAGCCCCACGAACGTTTAGGAGACCTCCGCCAACAGATCGGACGGAAGATTAAGGCCGCAGGTAGTGCAAATGAAGCGCAGTACAATCTCCGGTCACGATCTGCTAATTTCAAAGAAGGAGATGAAGTTTTCCGGCGAAATTTCCGCCAAAGTGACGCCGCGGGGCATTACAACGCCAAGCTGGATAGGCGATTCCTGAAAAGCCGCATAAAGAAGGTAATGGGACCTAACCGTTACTTGATAACGGATCCATCGGGAAAAGAAGTGGGGATATACCACGCGAAAGACCTGCGCCGATAGATAATTGGGCACGTCTGTTTGTCCGTCCGCATATATTTTCAAAAACGCGCAAAGATTGTATACTTCCAGGCAAACATAGACATAAGTCAGTCCGTCCGTCTGTTAATTGTGTTCTTTTATTGTTCGTCATCTCTAGTCCCGACGCCGAAGGCAACCCGTGAGATACAGAAAGATCCTTCAGCTCCTTTTTCGTAATCCGCATTGCCTTGGGATCACGAGAAAATTAGCTGCCCTGTAGTAATCTAAGAACGATGGCTCTAAAAGCAGCGCTGACACAGGCACACAGCACGAACGCAATTTAATAAGGATTCAGTCGATTCAGTCACCTTCCCCATCGCAACACTCGTTTTTTTTTTCGCAGGAATAATAAGTGGAAAAATTTCCTTTGTACTTAACACCCGGGAAACAAAATTCTAAAAATGTTTAAAAATTTCTAATGTGTAGTATCTTATTACAATATCTTTTGAAGATAATTTAACGAATTGCGGTGTAACGCGGTATGCAAATGCTTAGAACGAAACGGTTAACCCCTTTTAATTATGAATGCTAAAATCATTGTATCATTTAACCTGTTAATTATATGAACGCTAAAATCATTGTATCATTTAAACCCCTTAAAATTTGTCTAATTCTTCCGATTTTTCCCACATAATTACGCCTAATTATCATAAACGACAAATTGCCTTCAATTGATAACTTAATTGAACCTACAAAAGACAGTGAAAAGGGAAATTGCAAATACCGCCGTCATAAACTACAAATGATAAGGAAAAAGTACATTTGATAGCAACAAAAACCTTCAATTGTGTGATTTCCCCCTTTCGGAATGGGTTCGTATTGTTCTACTTGCCCATAAAGTGTCGTAGTTGCTTGAGTGTGGAGAATATTAAATTGTGCTTGCGAAATTTGCATGCTATTGCGTCGTAAATCGTGAAAATGGGTGATAACTACATAACAACATTGGAAATTGGAATTATCGGGGAGAGTGGCGCCGGCAAGTCGAGTCTGATGCTTCGTCTGACAAACGAGGAATGGGATGGAGATCAGGAGTCTGCTCGAAACCGCCAGACAGCGCGGACGCCGCGTAAAGAAGAAGCGAGTTGGGAGTGAGAGGAGATTGCGGGCTGATCAGAATATCGCCGAGACACGTGGAAAAGTTTCTCGCGTAAAAGACAGTGAAATATTGTAAAAAAAATAGACGATAAAGTTATCGTGCAAATTGTGAACACCTTGTTAGTCGTGTGGGTTAGCGAAAAGTGGAATAAAACTCGTGTTCCGTCAAAATCTAGTGGAAGTGTTTTCGCTTGGGTGTCCAAAGGTTTCTCCCTCCCTTAAATCATTTGTCGAAAAGTTATTCTTTAGTTCCCAGAAATAATCAGGTCCCCAAAGGAGATATGAAACGAAGAAACAATTTGAAAATGTGGAAAAAGGCGTCATTGATTTGCCCCCGAATTTAGTAACAATTAGTTACTCAATGCACTTAGCATGTAACGGATTTGTAATTAACCGTTAGCTCTTTTGTCGGAAATTTTTCGAAATGCTGTGATGCAACTTCGCTTCATCGATTAAGGAAGTCGGTTCGCGTGGAATCGTTGTTGTTAATGTACTGTACATGTTCCAATACAAATTCGGAAACTCCTCCACAATACTTGTTAGAAGAAGCGTGCACACAGAGATGAATCGTGAGAATACAAACAAACTGGAACGTTTCACAGAAGTACACAGAACACTTTCATGGAATAATTTCTGTGTTTGAATGGTGCATGCTTGGGGTGAAAATGAACTAGTGAAGGATCAGAGAGCAAGTCTTCGAAGAAAAACCGGCAACCCGAACAAAATAAATACGCGTTTGATCGACAAATATCTCTTCGAATCTTCTCACGTTTCCCTATGTGGCAACGAAAAAGAAAAGTACGGTAGTTCGCAAATGTAGATTTAATTAGACACAAGAGAAAAAACTAGTAAATACACGGTGGATATTTGCGTGGAAAAAATAAAAGTGCGTGTGTGGTCGGAGTAAATTGATCGCGATAGAAATGCACAAAGTAATGCTTGCGAAGATTCTGTAGCAAGAAGTGAAGTGAAGGCCCAAATTTAAAGCACGTCGGCCAGTTGCACTAAACAACAAAGTGATAATAACGGTCCAGACATTGCCACACAGCACGCTCACCGTGGAAATTGATCCTAGCAAAACGATCAAAGAGCTGAAGCAGGAAATCGAGGCTGTCCATGCTTTTCGGGAATTGCAAGGAAAGGTTGCAGAATTGTCGGGAGAAGAGGAGGCTTTCACATTATTCGGCGCAGACATAACTTGAGTAGTTCACATTATTTCAAGTAATAGAAAATTCATATTAGCTTTTGCATGCATGTTCATTTTCGCGTCTTATTGGAATCCCGTATGAAGTTCAAGTCACAAAACCTTAGAATTAAAAGCGTCGATTGAAAGTGTAGTTGTAAGAAAAGCTTATCAGTCGTGTTCAGATACAAGACGACCTGAGCATTAAGAAACATAATCTTGAAGAGATAATTTTCTCTATAGAATGTTATGTGGCATTCAATGAATTTTGTCGAAATATTTTTGGATAAAGTTCGCATGAAAATTATAGCACCATGATGTAATCAATTGCATATAGAACTTTGCTATCACACGATTAATTTGAATGAATCTGTCTGAGTTCAGAGCGATTAATTTGCATGTATCCATTTTTATACTGATTACGTTGTGCATCCAGAGATTACGCCTGGTTTTAGTAATTCTTGTTCGTGAACTTCAATGTATTTCTTGCTATAGATTTTTTTTGGCACTCTCAAATATCTGCACTTTACTAGTTTTCGATACCGGATATGTAAATGAGCATACTTATTGGTCTAATTTTGAAGGCTTAATTTTATATTCATACATATTTTAATCAGTTCTTGAAAGTGAACATTTTTTTCAATTTCATGAAAAATTTTGGATTTTTAATATAATAAAGAGTATGTTCAGTTTACGCTTTGTCGATGTACTTGAACATCAAAGGCATTATATCATTTGCATTTAGTGATACTCCGTTAAAAGTTCCCGAAATTTGAATAAAAAAATAAGATAACATTACCTTATTATTTAATAATAATAATTATAAAATAATACTGATTCATTTATTTAAATAAACAAATTTACCTAATTATTTACCCTATAAATCTTTCTACTACCCATTTATATGACAGCACTGATTCAAATTCTTAGTAAAATTAAACCATAAGATAAAATATCACACCTAAAATAATAGCCTAAACCCATTCAATAAAAAGAATAACAATTTGAAATGATAAAAATCAAAGACAATATAAACAATAAATTTTGCACCATTCAAAAATATAAAAAGGTATTATAAATGACAGATAAAAAAATTTAGATTAAATTCGAAGCTTTTGTGTTTAACGAGAGTTAATAATGATGTAATTTCTCAACTGGGATTTTAGAATGACAGTTCAGGTAAAATACAAGTATAAACGAGTATTTGTTGCAACAAAAAGAGATAATTATGGGACATGCAAAATAATCACTTGCAACATCGTTGTTCTGGCATTTTCCGCAGAAGTCTGTAATGTAACAGTATCTGAACATTATTCTTATAATTAAAAGTCAAAAATTTAATAAAGGGCGATAATTTTAGTCTATTAAATCGCTCTCTAAGAGCTTGGAATTAATTCTCAACCAGAGATTGCAATTTTGAAAACCCTGTTAACATCGCTCGTCAGAAAGGTAGATTGGAATTGAAACATTTCCTGTGTTGAAGATTATCTTTCTCAAATTGATTCATTACTAAAATTCTGCCTTTTATTTAAGTATTATTTATCACCATACAAAATGTACATAAGTGTAACATAAATAGTTCATTTATATTCAAATTCCAAATAAGATTTTGTGGTCAGCTATAGAGTATCAGAAAATGTGTAATACCGGAATTTAACCTGTTAGAAACCAATAAGTTAGATTAGGTATAGATGATCTAATGAATTGATTGAAAATTGAAAGAAAAAAAATAAAAATGAATTAAAAACGTACCCGAGGGTCTTTCCTTTCCTCCATTTCTAACCGGGTATAGGACCCGGTACGGTGGCAGGCTTCCCCCTCAAAATATGAGCCAGTCACCGGGTACAATTTAATCCTTTTTATTTCAGGTGACTTAATGGGTTGAGTGGCCCAAGCCAAGTGCCTTTTTATGGCATAAAGTTATGCAATTCCATTGTATAATTCTATGACATAAATTGGTCACCGGGGTACTCCCCTTCTGATGGGAAGGTTCATACAATTCAAGTTGTATGAGTTTTCCACTCAGAAGAGGAATACCTGGCCACTTCAACGATTTAACATTGGATTTATTCCGGTTGGGTGGGCATGAAGGGGCTCCACCACCACCCGGTTGCCCCTCTTTCATTTGTGGGCCCTGAATGTATTTGGGTAAAGACGAGGTCAACCCCAAATTAGTCTTTCTTGTCAGGTTGCACTTGTTCTCGCAACAAGTCGTAATTCCATCGTGGAGGTTACCTACTGATTTGCGACTTCGGTCGTCCTCTCGAACTCTGCAAGCAATTCGTGAATGCGAAATGTTTTGTAGTGAGTCCTCGTGCCGGGGAAACGAACCCGCCCCACGACACCGCAATGCTAGCCTGCCAGCGCATTCACGCGTCTCCGGACGAGGGCATTCTCGGCAGGAATCAACACCTTCCTCTGCCGAGGCAGCAGAACATCGCTGCGGTCCTTCACGGACATATTGAACACAAATAATCACTACAACTTTCTTTTCTTAATGCTAATTATCTATTTCACTACTCTTCTGAAATTTTTACAGTGTTCTCTCTTCGTCCTGGATTTCCTACCAACGTATTATTTGTAAGCCTGATTCTTTTTGTCTAACGCATTGTGGCACTCATCATCGAACCAGTCATTCCTCTTGCGCCAGGCTTGATGTCCGATCGTCTGTTCTACCACGGTCTTAATAACCGCTTTCACTTCCATCCAGAGCTCGTTGCTCGTCTTTAACGATGCGTCTGATAAGATGGGAGCCAGCTGTTTGTCGAGGGTCTCCGTGAATTTTTTGACCGCAGACGCCGTTTGGAGCCTTTCGATGTCAAATTTTCGTAACAGGCTGGTCTTCGCCGAATATGCCTTTGACATACGACATCAATACGTTAATTTGATTAAGTAATGATATGAGTTACAATTGGCTCCTCGGTATGTATGAACGTCAAGTATGCTCAAGGCCCATCGTTGTTGGATCAGAACATGATCGATCTGGTTTTGTGTGTTGCCATCCGGTGATACCCAGGCCAATCGCAAACATTGGGGCGAATTAGATAAGTTGCATTTTCATATTAAAATGTATGATTCTTTCTGTTTTATATTTGTTTCAGGTTTCGGCGCGGGAATCAAACAGTGCTATTGAACGTGCACCGTGATGTAGAATTGATGTATGAAGATGTGATCAACATTATATCGGAATCGCCAAAAAGAATGAATATTTTTTTGTAAACTTAAGCGCTGTTTTGTTTAAGAATCTCAGTTAGTTAAACTTAAACTAGTGATATAATGATGAAAAAGATTTCGTTTTTCTTTGTTTTGTTGGCATCAGTCTATTTGGCTTTTTGTTTTTTTCCTTCCCTTGTTATATCGTTCATGGCCGATCACAAGTTTTTCTTTATAATCATACAACTCCTGCATTCACGCCAATTTGAGACTTAGCCCTCCAATCGGCCCATAAAGAAAACCATCAAAAATCTTGTAGTGAAGTAACCGGCCTTCTCAACCAGGCCCTTTTACCTTCTACAGCCATCATTTATACTGTTATATGCGGACATAAAGTTTGGTAGCACTGAATGTGCTATTCAGTGTATATGCTCTATTGAATAGCACTGGCAATCGATGAGCTGTGCGAATGACAAGAGAAAAAGGTGACGGATCATAACGGATGATGTAATTTGGTTTTTGGTTTTGCAAGGGCGAGATAGAGTGTGTGGAGCTGAAGACAGAGATGACCGGGACGAGCGTGGAAAGCAAGCAAGACAGGATTGCAGTGATTTGGTGGATACAAAAAGTATGTTGAAGGACTTCTAAAACGTGTTTAAGCGAGATGGTTTGGTAATGTGGTTTCGATCAGTGTGATAAAAGGCAGTTGTGTGAGTTTCGATTGATTTCAAAAATCTATATACAACAAAATGTATTCTTGATATGTACGAAACTTTAATGATAGTAAGATATACTCATTTTGGATACAACAATGGTGTCAGAAGTGGGATAAGTGTAGAGCTTTTAAAATAACTGATAAGTGATTAGACTGAGTGAAGTGAAAGTGACTAACTGTAAATTCCAACTTTGTTTGAGAATTTAAAATAAAAAATGCCTACAATGAAATCGTTGTTCGAGCTCAATGTAACTGAGCTCAGGAAGCTGTGTTTGGAACGCGGTTTGTCCGTAAGTGGAACCGTGGCAACTTTGTTAGCACGAGTGGAAAAATCCTTGAAAAAGGATGGCGTTGACGTGGAAAAATTCCGTTATGAGGTGGAACTCGAACTTGAGGAACATTTGGCTTAAACCTTGGATGTTCATGAAGGAACGACAGAACCGGAGGAGTCAGTGGCGGAGAAATGTTCCGAGGAGCCGAAATAACAGGAAAAGAATGCCATATTGAATTTGCTGTTGCAAATTAAGCAACAAAGTGAACAGCAATCAGCCGAGATTAAACAGCAGATGGAAGAGCAAAGCGAACAACAAAAACAACAACTTGAGCAGCACATGGCACAGTTGGAAGAAAAACTCCAAGCTCTAACTACGGCAGCATTACAACAAGTAGACGAAATCAAACAACACGTTGCCAAAACAGATGAACGCGTTGAGATGGTGGAACAGAAATTGGAAAAGCTGCAACTTGACGTGGAACGGATTCGAACTACGGGACAAACATCAGTTACAGAAAGTGGTGCAAGAAGCCTGCAAGCTCCAACTTTTGATGCTCAAACATCTTGGAGCATCCACAAAACACAGTTTGAAGCTGCAGCAGTAGCAAATCACTGGAATGAGAAGGAACGAGCGACTGCATTAATCCTCGCACTCCGAGGGCCTGCAGCAGAAGTACTTCAGACTGTACCTGTAGAGCAACATCACGATTATGCTGCGTTGGTAAACGCCATGAGCATGCGATACGGGGATGACTACATGAAACAAGTCCACCGAACGCAGCTACGTAATCGCACGCAGAAAATGGGTGAGACACTGCAACAACTCGCCCAGGAGATCGAAAGGCTAACCCTCCTGTCATATCCGACATCCGATCCGGAGCACCGCAATGAGACAGCAACGGAAACATTTATCAACGCTTTGCAGGACCGAGAGCTGCAGCAAAATCTCCGTTTGGCGGATAAACGAACTATTAAGGATGCGTTGACTTATAGTCTAACCTTCGAAGCAGCAAAACACGCTTCACGAAGCGCAGTCCGAGTACGTGAAGTCGTCGAAGAGTGCCAGTGTCAACGGCTGCGAAGTCCGATGGAGCACGCATCAGCTGGAAGTCAGAAGCATGGAGCCCCAAAATGCTGGAATTGCGGAAAAATCGGGCATCTGCAACGTGAGTGCCGCGAGGCGAGACGACCTCTATTTTGTTCTGGATGTACAGCTAAGAGGCAACGATTGGATCCCTCGGTAGCTGGCCAATCTGCTTCTTCATCTGAGGAAGCAGGAAACTCTTAAGAGCCAACTTCACGGGGCAGAGGTTGGCTTGGAGATTCGACGACCCCAGCATCACCATAGGCGTTTCCCGAGTGCATCGTGGTGAAAGCAACTTGTGTCTTAATGGAAAAATTGGAAAAGTTCGTTGTACAATCACCATCGACACTGGTGCAACTCGATCAATCCTGAGAACAGACATTGTGGAAAATCTTCGATTGACCAATCGAAAGAATTTCAGGCTCCAAACAGCAACAGGACAATTCACAGCAGTATGTGGTGAAATTATGCAAGAGATACAATTGGGGGATTTGAAGTTCCAGCATGAATTCCTAGTAGCCGAGATAACTGATGAATGCATACTAGGAGTGGATTTCTTGCGGTTGCATGGTTTTCGATTGGATCTGGGGAAGCGACTCCTAATATGGCGAAATGTGCAGATTCCAATTGACATCTCGGAAACTGAAACCCCAAAATGAAGAGTTGTTGTGAATAATGACATTAACGTTTCAAAGTCATCTGAGAGAGTTATATGGGCCAAAATAGATGGTGTTTCTGGGGACCATCGATTCTTTCTCGTTGAACCAACAAAAACGCCAGCGCTAAGGAACCTGATGCTAGCGCGAAGCCTAGTAAGAGTTGACAAAAATAAGTGCGTACCTGTAAGAGTGCTTAACGTGTCGGATTGCACGATCAGTATCAAGGAAGGTGATACTCTTGGAAGCTGCGAACCCATTTCATCTGTAACATGTTTAGAAATGACTGAGAAACAACAGTGCAAGGAGAAGCCAGTGATATTCAAAACTCAGCAAATGGTACACTCTACCCTCAGGAAAAGTGAGCTAACAGCAGAACAACTAGCGAAGGCAGAAATAATGATTAAAAAATACAATACCGTATTTTTCATCGAAGAGGGAGACCATGGCAGGACGAACATGGTAACCCACCGAATCAGCACTGAAGACTCAAAACCAACCCGACAACCCCCTAGGCCCTTACCATTGGCCAAAAGAAGTGAGGCAAATGACATGATAAAAGCGATGGAGAAACAGGGTATCATTGAACCATCTAATGGCCCATGGACCTCACCAGTTGTTCTTGTCAAAAAGAAGGATGGAAGTACCCGGTTCTGTGGAGACTACCGACGGCTGAACGATGTAACCAAGAAAGGCAGTTATCCTCTACCATGAATCGATGACATTCTCGATACATTGACAGACGCAAGATGGTTTTCAACTTTAGATCTCAAGAGTGGTTACTGGCAAGTTGAGATCGAAAAAGGCGATCGGGAGAAAACAGCATTTTCCGTCGGCTCCGGATTATGGCAGTTCAATGTCATGCCATTTGGCCTTTGCAACGCTCCAGCCACTTTCGAACGTCTGATGGAATGTGTTCTGCGAGGACTCAGCTGGAAGACATGCTTGGTGTACCTGGACGATGTCATTGTCTTCAGCAAAACCTTCGACGAGCACATCAAGAGGTTAGAGGAGGTATTCTCACGATTACAAACAGCGAATCTGAAGCTTAGTGCCAAGAAATGTACCCTTTTCGCGAAGGAAGTGAAATACCTTGGTCGTATTGTGTCGGCTGACGGTGTTCGGACGGCCCCGAGAAAACGGATGCTGTAACAAATTGGTCTGTTCCGAAAGACAAACACCAACTTCGAAGTTTTCTTGGCTTAGCAACGTACTATCGACGATTTGTGAAGGACTTCGCGAGAATTGCAAAATGGATACATGAGCTGACCGAGAAAAATCGACCATTTACCTGTACTGCACAATGTCAACGAGCCTTCGAGACATTAAAGCCAGAGTTATGTGATGCTCCTGTACTGGCATATCCAAATCCAGAGAAGATGTTCATCATCGATACAGACGCCAGCAATATGGGAATAGGGGCAGTCTTGTCGCAACCAGACGGTGACACAGAGAAAGTCATCGCGTACCACAGCCGTGTCCTCTCGAAAAGTGAAAGAAACTATTGTGTCACAAGGAGAGAACTATTGGCGGTGGTTGAGGCAACAAAGCACTTCCACAAGTACTTATATGGCCGGAAATTTGTCTTACGTACTGATCACGCTGCGCTAAGATGGTTGCTGAGCTTTAAGGACCCTGAGGGTCAAGTAGCGCGATAGATAGAGAGGCTACAAGCCTATGATTTCGAAATTTTCCATCGTAAAGGGAACATGCACAAAAATGCTGATGCTTTCTCTCGTCGACCATGTAGACCGGAGTGCGGACACTGCCAAAGGCTGGAAGGGAAAAACGTGAATGAACGAGTAAAATTGATTACAGTATCACCAAGCCAAGGATGGTCACCATCGCAATTGTTCGCTGAGCAGATGTTGGACCCCGATCTCCGAGACATCATTGCTTGGAAGGAGATTCATCATCGACCAGAGCGAGAAAGCATTTCTGGTAGGAATGAAGTTGTTAAACGATACTGGACTATTTGGGACTCATTGCACCTAGACGGAGGCATGCTCAAGCGAAAGTGGGAGTCGACCGATGGAACATCACATCGTATGCAGAGCATTGTTCCCCGTAACAAAGTCCAGGAAGTGCTACAAGGAATACATGAGAGACCATCAGGAGGCCATTTAGGAATGAATAAGACCCTGCAGAAGATACGTGAACGATTCTATTGGGCATATGGGATGTGGAAGATTGGTGTAGAAAATGTTCGGTATGCGCAGCCACCAAAGGGCCGAGGAAGAAGTCTAGAGCAGAGTTGAAGTTGTACAATGGGGGACTACCATTCAAACGAATTGCTGTCGACATAGCGGGACCGTTTCCAGACTCTGAACAAGGAAATCGATATATTCTAGTTGTTGGTGTTTACTTCAGTAAATGGCCGGAAGTCTACGCGATTCCTAACCAGGAAGCATCAACCGTTGCGGAGCAGCTAGTATCCAATTGGGTCAGCAGATTCGGAGTACCACAAGAGCTTCATTCCGATCAAGGGCGAAATTTCGAATCCCAGCTCTTTGCGGAAATGTATCAGATACTTGGCATCAAGAAAACGAGAACGACACCTCTTCACCCGCAATCCGATGGAATGGTTGAAAGATTTAATAAGACATTGACCGAGCACTTGGCGAAGGTAGTGGCTGACAATCAACGGGATTGGGATCGAAAGATACCACTATTTTTAATGGCCTATCGAGCAGCAACGCATACTACCACCCAAGAGTTGCCAGCAAAAGTAATATTTGGGCGACAGATCAGGTTGCCAGCGGATGTGAAATTCGGGATACCACCGGAAGAAGGCATAACAGTATCAAACTATATTGCTGAACTGCGACAATGCTTGGAAAAGTTGCATGAAGTTGTCCGAAGTCATATCCGGCTGAACACGGATCAAATGAAAGCACGATACGACCTGAGAGCAAACTCAAGAGGATTCACACAGGGCGATCTGGTATGGTTCTACAATCCCCACCGGAAGAAAGGCTTGTGCCCAAAACTGCAACGGAACTGGGAGGGGCCGTACTGGATCATAGATCGAATCAACGACATTGTGTACCGGATAAAGCACGATCGGAAACCCAGATCTAAAATGAGAGTGGTTCATTCGGAACGATTATCTCGCTATTATGGGGCTAATCCACCAGCGCCAGGCAGCGAAGTTGTTCGGGAAGAACAAAACTAAGGAGGGGATAGTGTTATATGCGGATATAAAGTTTGGTAGCACTGAATGTGCTATTCAGAGTATATGCTCTATTGAATAGCACTGGCAATCGATGAGCTGTGCGAATGACAAGAGAAAAAAGAGACGGATTATAACGGATGATGTAATTTGGTTTTTGGTTTTGCAAGGGCGAGATAGAGTGTGTGGAGCTGAAGACAGAGATGATCGGGACGAGTGTGGAAAGCACGCAAGACAGGATTGCAGTGATTTGGTGTATACAAAAAGTATGCTGAAGAACTTCTAAAACGTGTTTAAGCGAGATGGTTTCGATCAGTGTAATAAAAGGCAGTTGTGTGAGTTTCGATTGATTTCAATAATCTATATACAACAAAATGTATTCTTGATATGTACGAAATTTTAATGATAATAATATATACTCATTTTGGATACAACAATATTTATAGTGTTGACAGTAGGAGACCCGATTTTACACATTGAAAATTGCCTTGAAAAAACGCTTTGCATAATTCGCCGATTGCTAACCCATCCCAGCACAGGTTATTGCATAACTGCTTAAGCATGGGTGACCGCCCGGATCGGGACGCTCACGTTGTGTCGATGCGAGTTCTTGATGAAAAAAAACTTCAAAATTAATTCATAGACCCCTCCGAAATTTGTTTCTGGATCCGCCCCTGCTCTGCCTTATGGGTGTTGGACAATATTTTTCTCTAAAATATATACCCCTTTTGGATCAACTTAATTCTGCACATGACGGTAGATCTCATATATGTAAACTGAGAAAAATGGCCAATTCAAAAATTTCAGCCTTAATTTCCTTCAAAATCAAATAGAGAACACCTATCTACATATCCCATCAAATAAGGCATGCTATAGCAAAAACCTTAAAAAGAAAACTAAAAGGAAGAGGAAAACAAAACAGATTCCAATGTCATATCATTTAACCATCTTTCACACGCAGCTCACTTTAAAAAATTTCATGGAATAGCGCTTACCTTGCGCGCAGGTCTCTAATTCAAATCAAATTCAGATACAATGTCCATTCGCTCTGAACCACGTTCAAATCTTCATATGTGAATAAAAATGTACTAGCGCTGTCCACCAGAGATAGATGATATCAAGCGCAAGAAAAAATAAGAATAAGAGCCTAAACCTTAAAACCTCCTCAAAAACTGTCGACAAACCAACGATGCAAACTATGGGAGTAATACACGGAGCCGCACCGAACCAACGGCGATCATGTGTGCCGCTGTCGGTCTTTCTGATTAAAATAAGTTTCCCAGAATATCCATTCACATCTTATCTGCCATCCTAATCGAATTCCTTTCATCAATGTCAAACCTCCAGTAAGAAAATAAAATAGAAGCAAAAAAAATTGAGAACTCTACGCTTTCTTGGCTTCATATAGGAACATCCATACTCGTATGTAGCTTGGTATGTTCGTTAAGTTAAGTTAAAAGTACTCGCGTGTATGATGACTAACACATCTCAGAACAGTTAGCACACATGCTCATACCAATTTATTGAGAAGAGTTCCAAGTTGAATTTTCGGGGCAGTTTGGACTTGAAAGAACCCAAGAATTTATTTTTTTTTCCAACTCTCCACGTTCTTCACTTTATCCAACATTTTTGTTCTTATTCTTTACTTTTGTTGTTTGCCCACAAGACCGACCTTATTGCGCCTTATCTTTCAAGTTGTCTTTTTTTTTTTCTTTGACCGTATAACATGGGAGATATATTGCTGGCTAAGAAAAAGACCCGGCCGTCCGTCCGTCTGTCCGTTTGATGTCCATTCTTGTTTTGTACCGGTGGCTCCGGCTCCGCTGGCCGTTCTTGGCAGACATTTCGGCGTCGCCGTTTTGAGACCGCTTGTCGTTTGTTGTTGTTGCGTTTGCTTGGTGGTAACTCGACCCGTTGATATATGATCTTTTGTAATGGAACGTACGTACGTACCGTAGATACATTCGGAGCTCGTAAATGGCCTTACAAGGTATACCTCAACGAAAGATATTCAAGAAAATGGATTATAGATACAATACACTTCCATATAAGTCAAAATGGAATCTTGGGTTGATTGCCACGGTTCGAATGGATTTGGATTTTGTGAAGGGTGAGAGGGAAGGGAATTGATGAGTGTGTGATTTTTTTTTCGCTGGATGATTTGGATCTAAGGTTCGATGGAATCAAGTGATCAACGATTAGGAAGGATGAAATAAATTTAAAAAGAGTAACACTGAAAAAATAGGGTTTCGATGAACCTCGTGCATCGCTCGTGAACGACAGGATAGATAATATTAATTGTTGAAGGATATCCATCATCTGCAGAAATAAACTGTAGTATTCGTAATGAAATTTCATTTTCATTTCCCTATGTGTAATTTTGGATACTGAACAAGTTTTTTAAATCATACTCATATTCAAAGAAGTCGGTTTTTAGGGTTCCGTACATCCCAATGCAAAAACGGAACCTTTATACAGGACCGGCCCTATCAGTGATACAAGGGGTGCACCGCATATCACGGGATATTACTCAATGAAGCTCCGCACCTTCCGGTCTTTATAGAATCGCTTTCAAAATCGGGGTAACAGTCATATTTTACGATAATACATACTAGAACAGAGACCCCCGAACCAAGGTATTTTAGCTTTTTCACTAATTATTTACAGTTCTTTCATGAATTATGCAAGCATGGTATGTAAAGATCTATCCGCTTTAAAATTTTTGTTCACTGTTTGAATAAAGTTTAGACTAGTAAAATTTATAGCTTGATGTCTGGTTGGGGACTCAGCGAAATCGTTTCACTATCAAACCATCAAGCTGGTCAGGAATCGCAAGTCTAAGGGCACTATCAAGGATAACCGCTCATGTAACCTACTTCACTCGCTGGAGGACAACATCATGGTATCAACGAACGATTGTTCATCAAACGTCCTTATTAGCTCTTGATAAAACGACGACACCTCAAATAAACAGGTCTTTATTGATCGAAGAGTAAACTAGGCACGGCCGATACCGAATCGATACTTTGGAGAATCGGGTACTTGCTGCTGAAAGACTCGATACTAAGAACTCGATACCCACTCGCTCGATTCTTAGTGGAATCAATTCTTTCATGGCGATTCTTGTCCCGATTCGTTGCATAACATTTTGATACCCTCGTGATGAAAATTGATTGACTGATTGACGTTTGACGTTTGACGTTGAATGTAAGTAAAGTGTAGTGCATGTGCAGACATTGAATGTTAATAAAGTTTAGTACAGACGTTGAACCTAAACAAAGAGTAGTGCAGACGCCGAATTGTGAATAAAGTGTAGTGCAGACGTTGAACTTAAATAACGTGTAATGCAAACTGAAAATGTCGCCACAAACGCCGAAATCAAGTATTGTTTGGCAGCATATTACGAATGTTAGTGCTGACGCAGTACAGTGCAAGCATTGTTTCAAGCACCTTAAAAAGTGTAAAAATACTTCCAACTTTTGGAAGCATTTGAAAGGAAAGCATAACATTTTGAAGCCACAATATGAGACGGCCGATTACACTGCTTGGGAAATTTTGGACGCCGACAGCAGTCTCGTAAGTAAAATGAATTTACAATAAGTTGATTCTAATGAAGTGCCAACAATGGGATGGGACGTGTTTGGCTGAACTCCGCAGAGTTGATTCCACCACATTTTGCAAATGCGACGTTGGATGCCATGGAGCCATCTAGTTGATGGTTGTAGTAATCGAGCAGGTAAGGTTGTGGCGAGCAGGTAAGGTTTTTCCGAAGTGCGATATAGTTTGTGGAAAGCCGTTTGTTGTGAAATTGGACGACACTTCGTTTTACCAATTGACGAGTTTCGAATAAAAGATCGGTGCAGCAGCCGGGAAATCGGAAGTAGTGTGAGACTCCTCAATTAGCCACCGAGCACCTTTTCCCAGACATAAGTGAAGTAAACTCGCGATAGTTTACGTGCGGTACCAGATTCGCTCCCGCTTGCACAGTGGCCGTTTTCAGCCGACTGGCCGATTGAATTGTCGTGAATCCCATCTTTCTGTAGGAATTTAATGCACACCGGAGGGTAACGAGATTTTATATGACTTTTGACGGAATCAGCGGAACGCCCGTACTCCAAAGAGCTCATTTGTCTCCACCGATAAGACGAAAGTTAGCTAGGTCGCGTATGAATTCACATAGGCAATAATTGAGTCATAGGACTTCAAAATGTTCTAGTAATAGACATCGGAAACTTCAGCCGTTTAGGGAAACGTGAAGCAATCATTGATTGCATTCGATTAGGCGCCCGTTATTTTTTTTTGTTTAAATTTATGGAATTTCGTGAAAGTAAAAATTACTGCTAAATTTTTTTGATAACGAATTATAATTAAATGAAACCAGTTAGTGCGAGTGGATTTTGTTTTCGGCTATACTACATTTACAGGCCTTACCCGCGCCGAACACGAGCGCTCGTAGGAGGAGGTTTGGGGTAAGTACCCTTTATTTTTGCTCTAAATTTTCTTTGTTTTATTTTGCATGTCAAATCATATTAAATATATATCATGATGGCCCCACGCATTACGTGAGTGAGGTCGTATTAAGTACCTTTTTGAAGTATCATTCTAAAAGTAACTGCTGCTCGTTTAAATAATTTTCTTTTGTGTCTTCGCCAAGCGCAAGCACCAAAAATAGAAAAATCTTAATTGAAAAAGACTGCGGGGAGTATAAATTTCCGAAAAGAGGACGACATCGGTTCTAAAAGGAAGGAATCTTGTAAAACGTTGAATAGAATGTCTAGATAAATAACGATTGTTAATTTGCATAGAAAAAACATTGTAAATATCATTGGATGAAGTCAAGAAAAGAAGAAGCTAATGTGAAAACTATATCGTTTACCTTATATAATTGTTTGTTATTTATTTAAAAAAAAGTAATCTATTTAGGTGAATTATATCAATTTGCTAGACTAATTTGTTTCCTTTCACTTTAATCACAGTTAATTAGTTAATTTACAATTTTTATAAAACTTTTCGTAATGAGATTGCTTAATAAAACGGACGAAATGTCAAGTTAAGAGAATACTCTTCGGTCTTTCCTTTCTTCCGACTCTAACCGGGTATGGGACCCGGTACGGTGGCAGGCTGCCCCCTAAAAACATGAGCCAGCCGCCGGGTACTTAATAAATCCTTTTTTTCTGTTTCAGGTGACATCGCGGGTTGAGTGGCCCAAGCAGAGTGCCTCTTCATGGCATAGCGTTATGCAATCAAATTGTATAATTCTATGGCATAAATTGGTCACCGGGGTACTCCCCTTCTGATGGGAAAGTTCATTCAATTCAAGTTGTATGAGTTTTCCACTCAGAAGAGGAATACCTGGCCACTGCAACAAAATATATATGGATTTATTCCGGTTGGGTGGGTGCAAAGGGGCTCCATCACCACCCGGTTGCCCCTCTTTCATTTGTGGGCCATGAGCTTCGTCGGGTAATGACGAGGTTACCCCAACTCCGCCTTTCTTCTCAATTTCCTCTTGTATTCGTAACAAGTACCATCTCCCTCGGTGTAGTTAGCTACACTTTTTGCGACTTCGGTCGCCTCGTGAGCAACATCCAATTCGTGAGTGCGAAATTTTTTTGTAGTGGGTCCTCGTGCTGGGGAAATGAACCCGCCCCACGACACCGCAATGCTAGCCTGCCAGCGCATTCACGCGTCTCCAGACGAGGGCATTCTCGGCAGATATTGTCATCTTCTTCTGCCGAGGCAGCAGAACATCGCTGCAGTCCTTTACGGACTTATTGAAACTCCTCTTATTCACTACATGGTACTATTTTATAAATTTTTTGAGTGTTTGATAATATGTCTTTTTTTGTTACCTGCTTCACTACTATTGCAGCTCAGCATTAATGAAAGCCCAGGGGAATCTCGCTCGTCATCAGCAAGCACCAGCAGACCCAATTCTGCTCTTTCCTTCTCCGCATACCCATCCGTAATGTCACGATCAACTTCACCACCAACTTCGTCACATTCAGTTACGCTACAACGACCATCCTCACTGCCCGGAGTTTGCAGAACTTGCGGTTGTTCCTGTGCGACCCCTCACAAACGGCAGCGTACTATAACAAACAGCTTTGGGCAGCAAAGATCTTTTGAAGGTTAACTTTTTGAAATTTCATGCAGCTGCGTCCCTACCTGATGGTTTCTTTTTATAGATGGAGGCACTAGATCAGCTGAGTTGAGAGATGCTATGCTGTTCATGGTGTGCAAAGACCGGCTGCCGCTGACCACACCTGAGAAACCAGGATTTCAGTATTTCTGCCAGAAGACCGCTCCGTTATGGAAGCCCCCCAGCCGCCAGACAACAACCCGGCTAACGGAAGACAAGTAGGAATCTGTCAGCTTGCTCGTGAAAGAAGCTCTGTGCAAGCCGAACTCAATATGCCTCACTGCAGACTGTTGGACTGAGATTCATACAACTAACAGCTATCTTGGATGCACTGCTCACTATCTGAAAGGTAATTTATGTATTTATTGATTGATTGATTAATTTCATAAGCAATATGCAAATGTTTTATGATTTTATTTTTGATTTTCTTAATCCTGAAAGGAATTGAAATAGAATCTTGCACTTTGGGCCTTACTCATCTGACGCAAAGGCACACCACCTCTTACCTTGCTCAAACTTTAGAAGATATTTTAGTGCCGTGGGGTATTGAAAATGAAAAAGTCAGTATGGTTTTAACGGATAGTGCTGAAAATATAAAGCAAGCAGTGAGACAGGTTTTTGGTATCAACCGTCACAATACATGCTTTGATCATATGTTAAACCGAATTCCACAAACCGCATTTGAAACTCATGAGGTTCCTGTCCAAAGTACGCTGACTGATGGAACAAATGAAATTATTAAGGAAAAAGTGAATGTTCTCGGAGTCACGGATCTTCTTAAAAAAGTCAAGATCATTGTGACATTTTCAAGGCACAGCTATAACTTTAGCAACCACTTGAAAGAGTTGCAAATAGAGAGAGGAAAAAGTGAAGGAACATGCCTTCGCCTCATTTAAGAAGTTTCCACAAGGTGGAGCTCAAAATATGAGTTACTATCCAGGTTTTTAGAGCTGTCAGATATTGTGAGCCTGGCCGCTACTAGGTTTTCGGAGATTGTCATGCTGAATGGAGCAGAGCTAGCAACTCTTCGAATAGTCATGAAGCTTCTGCAGGCATTTGCTAAAGCGACCAGTGAACTCTCTGCAGAAAAGTCAACAACGCTCCGCAAGGTCATACCAGTTACTCACATCCTGCGTGAGGTGAGTACTTTCTATTTTTGTGCCAGCTGTCTCGTATTGAAATTTATGTTATGTTTCTGGATAGAAAATGCATGCAGTGGTGGTAACTGTGGGCAATATGCCCGCTGCAAATTTAAAGCAATATTTGCTATCTGAACTTGAAAGGCGCTTTGGGAGCATTGAAAAAAATAGGAACATGGCGGTCGCAAGGATTCTTGACCCCCGTTTCAAGAAGCATTATTTTCGAAGTGCTCAGTGCATTGCAGATGTGCTCACCTACATTTCTGTTGAGGTAATGTTTATCGCTTTGGTTGAAGGCTATATTTCTGCTTATAATGCAGCTTTTTTCTATTAATATCGTGTTTTTTTCTATTGATACAGCTGTTATTTTATAATTAATGAGATTATTTTTTTTCTTTCCATTAGTCAAAAAAAATTATGAAAACAGCAGCAGCTACCAGTGCTGCAGTTCGGCAAGAGAGAGAATTCGAGGCTGGTCATGAGGAGACTCCTGATGATCTCTGGGGCGATCACGAAGAGGTTGTACGCCAGAGTGAGATGGCGGTTGGAGATGACTTCCCTGGTGGCTATCCTGTTGAACTGTGACAGTACCGCAACAAGCCTCTCCACAGTGTGCGAGCGAACCTTTTGAGGTGTGGCAGTCTTTGAAGGGAGAGTACCCAAATTTATATCCCGTTGCCTGTCGGTTTCTTTCCATGATGGCTACGTCTTGCCCAAGTGAAAGACTCTTCTCCGGCGCCGGTTTAATTATAACGGACAACAGAACTCGTACGACTGCCAACCACCTCCACCAAAAAACTTTCTTGGCGGCAACATCTCTTGCAGTGTGGAAAACAGCTTCAAAGATTCGATAATTTTTCGACTTTCTTATCAGTTCTTGAAAATTAAACATGTGCTCTTAACTTTTAAGAAAGATTTTTCTAAAGTAAATATGCCTGTTTTATTTCGCTTGATTGCTCTGATTTTTAACTACCTTTAAGCTTCGCTTTTGTACAAGCATTTTATGCGTCAAACATCTTGCATGCCGTAAATTCTTCTTCTTTAACTTTAATTTGAAAGAATCGAGTCGATTCCTTTTAGTATCGATGTTTTTCACGTGACATATTCATACCACGATACCTTCCTTTTCAGGCAGACTCGATACTGAGGAATCGATTCCTTCGTTGGTATCGGCCGTCCCTAGAGTAAACTAATACTGCTTCCTTGCAAGTAGTGTACAGGGTAATATTGTCAAATGAGAGTGCGTTCAATGTAATATTAAAAAGTCAAGTCAATACTTCCACTCAATTTAAATATTATTTAGCAAAATTCAAAATTAAAATGCATAATTCAAATCCTAGCTAATCGCTTAATCCAAGTGTTCTGATGTTCGAGTTGAACTTGATTGCAGGTAACGTTTTGGTCAGTACGTCTGCCAGTTGATTTTCAGATCCAGCGTGACGAACTGTGATTAATCCTTGACTATATTTTTCCCAGGTGCAATGCAAACGTTTGTTGATATGCTTGGTCCAATGATGATGTTGAGGATTTTTGACTCAGCGAACCGTATTCAAATTCTCACTTAAAAATGCTCGTTGGCTGACCAAACACAATTTCCTTAAGAAGATCCCGCAATCATTTCGCTACCTTGGTACCTTCACATAATGCCATATATTCCGATTCCGTGGTTATAATGTGACTTCAGACTGTAGCTTTCTCTTCCAAGTGATGACTGCATTTCCTAGCAAAAACACGTAACCAGTGTTTGAACGGCTCGACTCGTAGTCACGGGCATGATCTGCATCGGTATAGCCGACCAACTCGGAATCATTCAGACTCGTATCGTATGTTATCTTCATCTGCTTTGTATAATTTAGATAACGAAAAATTCGTTTGACTGCGTTGACTTGCATTTGACCAGGGCTATGCATGAAACGGCAAACATCTCCTGCTGCTAATGATATGTCTGGGCGAGAAATAGTCGCAGCGACATGAGTGAACCGAAAGCCTCTCGGTAAGGGAACTCTACCTCGCTGTCGTCATCTGTGAAAGATCTCAAAAATGTCAGTTGGTGTGGAAATCGATACATACAGGTAATAGTCAGACTATCCCAAAGTTATGTCGAACTTGCTTGCCAACTTCACGACGAATGTAGCAAGTGACGTCTTATTTGGTGACAGAATTAAACCATCATCGAAATATAGTAAAAGAATTACCTTTTCATTGCAAATTTCTCCAAAAAATACGCATGGATCACAAAGCAATTGCTTCATCTGACATTCCTTAATGAATTTGACAAAGCTGCAGTTCCAAATATTTGACGAGTGCTTTAATCCAGACAGACTTTGTGGTTCAGTCGACAAACTTCTCTGTCCTTATGCTCGATACTTTCCGGAACTGCCATGTAAACTATTTCTCGCAATAAGTGGTCTTCACATCAAATTGTACTAAATCCATATTATAGATGGCCGCCAATGCCAAAACACATCTAACCGATTTGTAGCGCACTACTGGTGAAAAGGTCTCATTGTAATCAACTCAACTGCACTGAGAATATCCCTTCGCTACCAGTCACACTTTGAACTTGGGTAATTCATTTGGAGGACATTTTATTTTGAAAATCCATTTGTTTTCCACTATGTTTGTGCAATTATCTAACCTCTGAATGGTTTTCCCTGTCTCATTTCTTGACAACGACTTCAGTTCGTCTTCAATCGCGCCTCTCCATTCTGCCTTCGGCTCGGAACACGATTCAGGTTCGGCGAATATTGCTAATTATCTAGTAGATGCATCGTATGGCACTATTCGCTTAGGATTGACACGCAATTGGTTGACGTTAGCCTCTTTATCTGCACTTGAAACTGATTCCGTCGATTTTTCAACCGTTTCATCCTTCACCGAAAATTCATCGCCTGTGATCCGATTCGTCTCAATCTCGGTGGAATCAGTGGGAAATTTGACATAGTTGTTCAGTATCTGACTCTCGTTCAATACCACATCACAGCTGATGATTTTCTTTGAAACTATATCATAGAGAGGATAATTCTTTGATTCAAAGACAACCAGGTAGACCTTTTTTGCTTTGGGGTCCCATTTCTTTCGTCCAACATTCTGCGGAATGTGGAAGAATGATGTTGTCCCAAAAATTTTCAAATGGTGTATATGCGGCTTCTGATCATAGAACCGTTCGAAAGGTGTGTGTTTTGGATCGCTTGCATTAGTTGTTCGGTTGAGAATGTACACCGCTGTCAAAACTGCCTCTGGCTAGAGGAACTTAGGTAGGCCACTTGCAATTAACAGAGTACGCGCTGATTCTTGAACCATTTTATTATCTCTTTCGGTAGATCCATTTTGTTCTGGTGTGCATGGGGAAATCCGATCCATTATTATTCCATGCTTGTGCCGTTGGTCCAATGAACATGTATTTCTTCTAATTATAATTTTTATTTTTGTTGCCATTTTTCTTTTTTTTCTTCTGATTTCTGCAAACGCTGTCGGTCCTCGAATAGCCCATCTTACCACACGAGTGACATTTAGATTTTGCCTTTCGGTCTTTCAACGGAATCTTCCGATTATTACCAGTTTTATGTTGCGTGCTAAAAGCCGCTCCCCCAGCAACACATTGCTCTGAGTCACGACTTGCTTTGTTCAGCTGATCCTCCTCTAACTGCAGTTTTGCTGACATTGTATCCATAGTACGGCACTCTTTAATATTATACCAGACCGTTCGAAAATTCTGGAATTTTGGGGTCAAGCTGCTCACAATTCGGCAAATTTTTAAATGATCCGGTAGCTGCTCACTCTGGTCTTCCAACTCTGATGCAATCGTGCAAACTTTCGAAACGTACGCAGTGACTGATTCGTCATCATTCATTTTTAAACTGAAATAGTCCTCGTATAATGTCATGATAAGAGCATCACTCTTCTGCTGATGGAACTACAAAACGCACTACAAAACATGTAGACTTTGCTTTGAATTGATCGACGCAAACAAAATTGCCATTGCCTTGCCATCACGCTGTGTCCAATGTTTGAATTTCTCGGCATCACTTCTAGCAGGTTTTGGATCCGTACCGTCCGCCATATCAAGCAGTTCCTGACTCCATAGTATCGCGTTGATATGAAACTTCCGCATGCGAAAATTTCCACCATCTAATCGATGAGCCACAATAGACTGCTCAAGCATGGCTTTCATATCCATTTATTATCCAAGCCTAATCGCGAACTACTTTGATTTACGTCAGACTCCTGCACACTGCAATTTTGTATTCTCTAGAAAACTGGGCTCATAACCTATGAGCTTTTGATAAAAAGACGGCACCTCAACTAAATAGGTCCTTATTGATCGAAGAGTAAACTAATACTGCTTCCTAACAAGAAGTGTACCAGTGTGTGTTCAATGTAATGTTAAAATGTAAATTTAACAGTCCTCTACATCGGTCCACCTACTGGGGCCCCTAAACCTTCTAAATTACCTGGGAGACTCCAGGAATAATGTTCAACCTCCCGAGCTCCCAGCCCACAAAAATTTCTTCGCTTTTTTCCTAAAATAAAATTCATTTTCATTAAAATAAATAATAATTTCGAAAAGTTGTTAATCTTCGGCATACAACGTGGGGTTTATTTAGCCCCAAGTCATTTAATATACATTAAATTTTATGTAAACCATAACCGAATGAGTTGAATTTTACAACAGCTAAGGGTTGAATGTTGGCATGGTGATTGACAGTGCTGAATAAGTACTGCACACTACGTTGCAATACCGGTTCTTGCATTACTCTGTGGGTTCTGGAAAGTTTTAACCCTACTTTATATGGGACGTGGCCAAAAATATCATCAGAGCTTGATACTAAGGCAATTTACTCACTGACATTCTTCACCCTCACAACATATGTTACTTTTTTTTTATTGCCTTACGTTTTTCAGAAAGACTATCACGTAGAGTGAGATGTGATATCCTTTTTCAGGGATTTGTGAAAAAAAAAATTTTACAATCTGGTCCGCGTGGTGTACTGGTTAGAGCACTCACCCCGAAAGCCGAAGGTCCCTGGTTCGAGTCTCGTTGGTGACAACTAGATTTGTTTCGAGTGATTCTTCAGACGGACTATAAGCCTGTTCATTTATGACACGTACTGATTTAAAATCAGAACATATCGCGACTGGACGGACGGACTCACGGTCAAAGTGTAATACTGACCATACCCCTTCCCGAGCGGCAATACATTCGATCAAGATAATGAGATGCTCTAACTATCTTTTAGTGAAGGCCACAAAGGAGCTGTGGCGCTAAAGCAAATAAAATTAAAATTAGTACCTGCCCGTCCACCCATCAGTGCATCACAGCAAGCTTTCGCAAGAACTATAGAAGCTACAGTCATCAAATTTTGCCAACAGCTCAGGAGTTTTTGGTTGATACAAGTATTAGGAACTCTCCACTATGCCACGCTTAAAAGAAAAACTTTGACATAAAAAACCAAAACAAATCGCATAACTAAACAAAAATGCCAAAAAAAAGCTTCCACAAGCCCAACCACATAAAATGCGAAACAAACCGTTTGACTAAATTAAAACGTTACGTAAGCAAAAGCGTACACCAGCAAACCAACATACAAAAACAGAAATAAAGCAAGGTAACACAAGTACCGCATAGACTAATGAAAAACACGTTGGGTAGACAGACCTACGCTCATATCAGAAGGATTTTGTACTCAACTTACAAAATGCAGTCACCAGCAACGAATAAAATCAAGAAGCTTGTCAAAAACGATTTTATTGGAGAAAATATGAAATTCAAAGATCATACTATTATTGATAAAGTTGAACAAATTTTGACTTCTGAGGTACTCGTTATTGTTGCATTCATAAATAACTCCCTTAATAATTTTTCCAGATTTTTCAGATCACAGGTGTCCACTCGCGAGGGCGGGAACACATTCTTCATGTATTTCCCCCCTGTGCCACCACTGAAGCAAAAACTGTCAGTTTATGAACTGTTTTGAAAAGCTCTCATAAAGAAGTTTCATTTGATACTCATTCGGCTACCTTTATTGAATTTTTTTTTCAGGGGCCACTCTCTTGTACTGTAATCATCGATTCATGACCAATTTCTTCGAACCCTAGAATGATTACAAATCCCTTTCGCTAGGAGCTCTCTCCTGCCTCCTCGACTTGTTTAGTTATATTTTTTTTGTGGTGCGGGGTTAATGCCATTTATGCAGAGAGTGTGGAGCTCCCATGCTCGAAAAAAGGCAACTGGACTACCCACTAAACACCCCCCTGTCACACATTACTTCTGGCCAGGTCTCGTTTTGTAACGCCGTGAGACGCCTTCAAGCTGGGGGATCCCCCTCCTAGCGGGAGGGGAGAGGGGAAGAGGAATTGCCAGAAAAGCTATCTCCTAACACCAATGCCCCCGGCTGCTGTGGGACCCTTTTATCTTTTAAGGCTGCCCGAGCATAATGTGCCACCTGGTTCCATTTGTCAACCGATTCGAGCATCACCGCGACCATATTATATGTAGAGGTTACTTCGCAGCCTGACCCATTTTTCGCACGCAAAAAATGTGTGGCAGGCATTGTCCTCTTCTCCTGGGTAATACCGACAATCAAGGGACCGTGACTTACAAGTCTTGTGCAGGTTAAACTGAAAACACCCATGCCCGCTCAAAAGCTGGGTCGGATAGAAGTCAGTCTCACCATGCCTTCATTTTAGCCACGGTCTCACATCCGGGGTGAGGCGCGCAGTCCATATTCCCTTCGTGCAATTCACCCAAGACTGCTGTCAATCGTTGAGCGAGCGCCGTCTCTCCTCGTGGACAACCGTCTTCCTCGCATCCTCGTTTCGGCGCAGGTAAATAGCGCGGCGCTCTCTGGCAAGGAGGGCGACAGGTATCACACCTGCGATAACTCTCACCGCCAAATCAGAGGCTGTCGGATACGAAGATGCAATCCTCAGTGCTCCTCTTCTCCGTACCTGTGCCAAGCGTTTTCGGTACACCTCCTTACTGAGAGCGTCGTCCCATATTTCTGCTCCGTACAGTAGCACTGATCCTACGGCACACATCAAGCGGCGTCTTCTTGATGGGCTGGGTCCCCCTGCGTTGGCCATAAGTCGACTCAGAGCCGATACGCACTAAGCAGCCTTCTCAGCCGTTGCCCTGATTTGCACAGAGAAACTCATCTTCGAGTCGATCAGCAGCCCCAGGTACTTCACCGCTGGCTTCGATTCGATTGGTATGTCTCCAATACTGATCATCCTTACTGTAGGGATTCTTCTTTTGTCAAGATAACCACTTCGGTTTTCTCCAGTGCTAAGCTGAGCCCTCAAGCAGTCGTCAAGCTTCTCACTTGGCACATTAGCATACCTAGGCTAAGTTGCGCTTGTTCAAGGGTGTGTCCAGCGATCGGTGCCGCAACATCATCCACATAGCCGAGCAAGCGCAACTCTTCTGGCATCTCCAGTGTCAAAAGTCCGTCGTAAGACACGTTCCGCAGGTCTGGACCAAAGATAGATCCCTGGGCAACACCCGATGTAATTTCCATCCTTCGTAGGCCCTGTGTAATGTCGCAAACCAGGCTACGGTCCCTCAGGTAGTCCTTTAAAAGCCGCACTAGATATTTCGGAACTTGAAAAGGGCTTTTCAGCGTACCCAGAATATCCACCCATCTAGCGGAGTTGAAGACATTCCTGACGACGAGTGCCACCAACAGGAGGGTCCGTCGTTTGGTGCGGCTATATGCCTCTGCTTTTTGGACCGCGTTCATCACCTCTGCAATCGCATCAATGGTAGAACGTCCAGCTCTAAAGCCGTACTGCCGAGGAAACAGGACACCAGCAGCGCGAATCGTGTCAGTGAGCCTTCCCTTGATGAGTTTCTCTAGCATTTACCCAGCGGTGTCAAGCATGCATAACGGGCGGTGTGCAGACGGTGATTCGAGATTTCCCTTCCCTTGCTGATCAGCACGAGTCTCGCAACATTCCATCGTACCGGGAAAACTCCGTCCTGTAGGCAAGCGTTGAATGTGCTGAGCAGCAAGTCAGGACAATGGTGATAGACAAGCCACAACACCTCCGCTGGAACACTATCTGGACCTGGAGCCTTCCTCACTTTCAACGAAAGGACTGCCTCTTCCAGTTCCGGCTGTGTGAAGAGTAGACACTCGACTGCTGTTTCACCATGGACAGCGTCAAAACGGACAGGATGGGCGGGAAAGAGTGCCCGCACTATCTCGTCCATCTTTTCAGCATCATGTATACACGGCTTCCGTAGGGCACCAAGCTTCCGCATAACTAGCTTGTAGTCAAGGCCCCACGGATCCTTGTTCACATTGTCCACTAGATCTTGCCAGCAGCGAGCCTTGCTATTGCTAGTCAATTCGCGAAGGCATTTCTTCGCCGACTTATATGCTGCTGCGCGGTTGCTTGCCTCATCACGGTTCCATGATTTCAGTTGACCACCAATACAATGGAGGCTTACCGTACCGGATTTTTCGACGGGGCATAGAAGCTTTGCAAGCAGTCGTGATGATGCTCATAGTAGAGTTCACCACGTCTTGAGCTGCCAGTTCTTCCGTCCCCTCCGGAGCTCCCTGCAGCGATGCACCTGCTGTGAGCACCTCGAAGAACCTCTCGACGTCCATCCTTCCGATGTTCCATCCAATTGTAGAAAGCCGAGAGCAAGGACGTCGGGAGACAACATCACTTATCTCAAGCAGAATGCACTGATGATCACTGGCTGAGTAGTCCTCTAGTACTTTACAGTTGTGTATCCTCCGTACTAAGGACTCTGAGGCGAATGCCACGTCCGGTATGGCTCCTTCACAGCCGATACGGTGGAAAGTCAGCGTACTCCGGTGTTTAGTACGACGAGCACCGTCCTGGCCGCCATTTCCAGGATTCGTTTCCCCCCCGAACCCGTTTGAGGCATGCCACATTTGATTGCTTTAGCGTTGAAGTCTCCCCTAACGAGCACGTTGCCCTCAGCGTTCGAGATAGCACCCTCTGAAGCATTAAGCTTGGCTTGGACAGATGATATCGATACGTTCGGCGTTAGGTACACACTAAAGAAGGTGATCCCTGAGCACCGAACCCACACAAAACCATCCCCACATCCACAGCTCTCCGCCTGGAAATCACTATTTCGAACCCAGATAGCGGCAATACCAGTTTCATCAGGATACCATGATGCAGAACTTTTATCATGGTGTTGCTTACTCTGCAGCAAAATGTCGGGTCTCATGTCCCTCTCGAACTGCTCAAGCATGTTTTGGGCGGTTGAACTGCGGTGTAGGTTTCGCTGAAGGATACGGGTGATCGAAGTTCTGATTTTGCCTTGGCTAATGCCTCCTGGAAAACCCGATACTTCCCAAGACGTGCCCAACATCCGGTCTTGGATTAGCATCGTTGCAAAGAATTCATTGTGCCTCTTTTGGACATTTTTTTCTTTTATGTTTCATTTCACGGCATTTGTAACAGAGGTCCTATCCGACCCTTTGTGGCGATCATAAAAACTATTTCCACTACTGAGTGGCACTGACGTCATCTTGAGGAAGTTTGACTTTAGACATCTGGCAACCAATCAGCTAGCAACAAGAAGATTTTTCATCAGCTGTTCTCTTTGGCTTTTGGTCGCTTATCTTGCCCTTATTCAGAAATTGTTCGGCGTCCTCTTTTGTCAAGTCAACTATGGCCATGCATTGTCTCCTATGGTTTTCTGGTGTCAATCTTGCTTTTGGTGGCCTCTTCCACCTCGCCCAGATTCGTGACGCAGTTAATATCTCTTATTTCTATCGTTGTCATCGGCTCGAGCTAGGCTATAGTTTTGCTTTTGCCGAGAATTTTCTCTACTGCGTCGCAGAATTCTTGCCTGTTGTCAGTCTCTGCGCCGAATTCGACCAGTATGTGGCCCGACCGCGTTGATTGTACTGCTTTAATGGCAGTGTTAGTGTCTTGGGGCCTTACATTTCCCCTAATATCCCGCAGCATTTCCACGTAGAATCAGCCATCCTTGGGTTTTACGAGCAGTACATGCTGCCGGAATCTTCGTCGGGGCATCCTTTTTCTTGTTGGGCGTCCTTGTGACTTTATTTTCTGGCACTTTTTGAAGGAGTTTCTTTGCAACTTCCTCGTTCCTTTTGTCAGCACTATCTGGAACCCCTGATCTGGCATTCCACGTCCATCAAGTGCCTCTTCCTTCCTTTTTTTATCCCGATTGCCTTCGATTGGGCTAGACGCCATTCTTTTATTGATCGTTGAACTATCTGCGCGTGCCCTTTAGACTTACCCCTCAGCGCTTCTTTGGCCTTCTGCTCTTCTTCGGCCTTCTGGTCCTCTTCGGCCTTTAACCAGCTTCTCCGATGATGCCCTATGCGGTCTAGGAGCTCCTCTAGTTCAAGGAGCCCAATCTTTACTGCTATGTTGATTTTTGGCGAGTCGCATACAGATTGTATTCATTTTAGAACATCTCCATGTTTTTAGACTAGCATTTCTTCTTCATACCGCTGGGCGGCAACCACCTTTCTTGGGGCTATCGGCTTCCGTTGCCGAGTACATTACTTTCGCCACATTTTCGACGTTGGCGATGAAATCACACAACGGCGCTTTGTTAGTCTGGTCACTCCCGTCTTTTCCTGCCGTAATCCCTTTGTGGACTTCTGGATAGTTCATTATTATTTTGGAATTTACGGCCCTTGCTTCGGTCGCTTCGGTAGCGATTGCAGCAGTGAGCATCGAATTTGCGATGTTCATCATATTTACCTCCTCCGCTCGAACATCTGGCGTGCCTTGCAGAGTTTCCCACTTTTCCTTTTTAGGATACTCTGGTATTCGCAAAATTTTTTTTTGCTGCGCCCGAATGCCGCAGGAATTGAAGTCTGGACAAGACTGTCTGTTAATCTCAGTTTTTCGTCCGCTTTCACTTTCATTGAATTCAACGTCGTTTTTATCATCGTTAGTACCGCTCCCGATGTGCTGTGAATATCGTAGCTGCAGCCGTTCGCTGCCTCGTCATTGTTTTTATTTTTGCTTCCTTTTTTGGATTATTGTTTATCTTGTTTAAGGCTTTTTGGTCGCTCCAGTTTTATTGGGTCCACCTTCGGAGCCGCTTTCTCCGTTCGTGTGTGTAGTCGCCTTTTTGGTCCCATGGTTATCTTTGCAGAACAGTGAGGCCATGCGAGGGTTGGCACAAGCCCTCATGGGGACAAGTGCTCAGAGTCAGACCAGCGCTAATCGCGAGTCCGTCTCAACCGAACCTACACCACCAACCCAATGATGCGAACTTCGAACGTGCTCCGAGGCCTGCCAAGGTTGTACAGGGATGGAGACGATATGATAATTGAAATAGAGCCGTTCACGCACGAGTGTCACCTCGGTGCTACTGTACAAAGCAACTAGGTCCAAACCATCATATCCGCCAGCCCAAAGCATCAATTCCGGTTCGTTGTCCAAAGCGTAGTCCAGTTTCAGTCTGGGTCATTAACTGTCATCCCAGGAGGGAACCTCACGGCACCCCCAATATTCTCAGGTCCGTGGGGGCGGCACCCCCCAAAGAATGCTAGCCTCCAAGAGTGCTCCTGACGACCGGCCTTCCCCCTGCGGGAATTTCCTCGGGTACGTGGGGGAAACTCCCCAAAAAATGCTAGCCTCCAACTACATATTCTTTTCGGAAAGCATTCCCCCTGCGGGGGAAGTTAGGGTTAAGCCTGGTCCTAGCGGCAACTCAAGTGAATCAAGATTTTTTTGGTGTTAGCAACAGTCGTGGAGACGACCTACCCCAAATAGGGATCATTTTCTGCACCAATTAATTCATTTGCCCTAGATTTTACGAGGGTGATAACTTTTACCAAGAAAAGAGAATTTTGGATTCGTGCATTGGATAAGGAATACGTTTTTACGATATGTGGGCGGATTGGGGGGCGGACCTATATAAATGAATTTCTTCTGGTCAAAATACCGATTTACAAAGAATCCGATCAGACGAGAAAGTTTAAAGAAAATATTTCAAATCTTTCGCTGATACTTTTAAGGAACAGATTCTTTTTCGCCATTCAACATATTCCAATGATACTTCAACAGGCCAAATGATTCCGGTTCCACCCATATTATAAACTTAATATTCACTGCTCTAATTTTCCCATTCCCACACAATACGAATATGTCTCCCACTCCGATCCCTATCAAATTCACTCCTTTTTAGCAACACACCGGTTAGTTTCCCGTGCGGATCGTTTGATCTGCATACAAAAGAACAAGAATTACACCTTCAGAAAAAAAGAACCTACAACCATTGCTACCGCTGCTGTCGGCGTTCTCATTATTCCACTGAAACGGGTGTCGCCTCCATGTCTACATACGCATGCATTGCACTATAAAATTGCACTACAATTTATCTGGTCAAGCATATCTCATACGCTATTGCATAATATTCCACATATGTGTGTACATGCATCTTACCTTGGCGAAGCAACAGATCACCTTACTTAGCCGACAACGAGGAGGCCGGAAAACACCTTGAAATGTTACACCCTTTCTTTTATTTTTGCAGAAAATGGGAAAAAAAAGAAACACACGAAGCTAATAAGTTGGTTTGGAACGTACTCGTATGAAACGTATGAGCTTAGTTGGTAGTTTTCCTGCATGCGTGGAATGAGAGTTGTAAGTGAAGTAAATGTATGCCGACCGACATTCAAGAGAACGTGAAAATGCGGCGTTTATTTTCAAATTTACTGTCTGCTGACATGAATGAAAAACCGCAGAGGACGTCTATGTGGCTTCCGATTTTCGAGATGGAAAGGGGGAAATAATGAGGACGGAAAGATTGCAAAATGATAAGAAAAACTGAAAATAATATGATTTCTCAAGGACTTTGTTGGGGGGATAGGACTAGAACTCCTTAGCAAAGTAATGAGACCCAATGAGATCATAACCTTTAGTTTAAGAAACCCAAGTGCTACCACATCCACCTTAATTTAAACTAACAGATACAACTTTTTTCCTTATCGCTTGAAAAATGCATTCGCTCCTTTTAAAATTCCAATTGAATACCACCTAGCTCGCTAATTGCATTACCTACCATGCGACACATTCACTTCACATATCATCTGCTTGGCTACCATACAAAATCGAAAGGAATTTTCATGGACAATCTTCTGCTTAAGTAATTTCCTTCTATATCCTATCCCTAAGTTGCGGGCCGCGCCTTCTGAACATCTTGCTATCTTTTGATCTTATCCCGACAATATGTTGATGCGTATGAATTGCGCTCCGTTGCACTCTGCACACGCATACTCAAGGCTCATTTTCCTTAAGTGGTGGCACATTCAACATACAAGTGTTTCCTCTCGATATTCTTTTTATATCACCACACACATCCACGTATACTGATTCACTTTGGAAAAGGACGTAAGGATTCATATTAAATTTTCTTTATGATTTTTTTCCTTTTTTTTGGCAAAGGACTCCTCTTTAGCCGTAGCCATTGTGTGTGGTCAGGATCAATTGATGTATGCACACACCTATCATGCGTACCTGTTTAGTTGAGAAATTTGACGATGCCCAATGTGGAAGGAATGTAAATGATCCGAATGAAGTTACGGTGTTTAAAAACCTGTCCCTGGTGAATGGATAAGATAAAATTTTGAGTGCCTGGCACCAGCATATCCTTTTTTCACACTCTGGAAAGCAATTATGCAAACAGGTGGCGATATCCTGTTGCGCTGTTGGAAGTTTACGTGGGTAGAAAGATATGAGCTGGAGATGATAGGATCGATTGGTTGTTAAAAAGGATGCGTTCATCCTTGGTATGATGAACGTGACTGTAGAGCGTGCAAGTGAAGACAAATTGGCACCAGGCGTTATTGAAGGAGGGTTTGGGTTTTTTTCCGAGGGTAGAGAAATTTGCTTCGTTTTGTCACTAAATCTTAAAATGTGTGATGAATTGAATATTTTGAGTTCTATTCATAATTTTTTAGAGGAATCCGAATGAGAAACAATTTTTATTTGCATTTGTCGCATGTCGAATGTCCTTTTTTGTATATAAATCAATGCGAAACGCGTGCTAGGATGCCTATTAAGCTGCATCATCCATTTTATTAGGGAGCATTCGTCATAAGTCCATATTCTACTGCTAATTTATTCCGCATCAAAAATTGTTTTGCTCCACCCCTTCTTCGGAAAGCCACCCCATCAACCGCTGTCGCATATTTCACCCCCTGGAAACTGTCAAAAGTCGTACAAATATTTTTGCACACTAAATAAAGCCAGGGAAAGTTATTGTTGAACTTTTACCAAGAACGCAATCTAATTGCTTCACCCCTTGGCCTAGAAAAGCGGGTAATGTGACTTAAGACTTAAGCTACATCAGCCGTCCCCCGTAACTCGAGAACTAATAAATTTAGAGACATATTAGAGGTGAATATTTTATTGCTAATTTATTGCTGGCGATCTAAGCGGCAAGCAAGCTCCCGAAACTACTCCTTCAACCCCCACAGCGTATCTCACCCCTCCTTCATATCTATTTACTGTTTCCACATTATTAGGGAATATTGATTATATGTGCAGTCAAGCAGGTACCTGAGAAATGCTGGCGGTTCACCATAGATGTACTCGTACATGAAAGGATGTGGCATACGTCTGTACCTCACATCAGTAGGCCTTACTGCACATCACCGTTGGAAAGAAATTGGAACAATGCGGCAATCAGCACCTCTTATTCTTGGGCTGCAGTCGCAGTTTGCACCCATTCGGGATACCCGCAACACAACTGGTGTGTGCTCGAAAGCTGGGTCACATAGATATCAGTCTCTCCATGCCTTCAATTAAGCCACGGTTTCACATCCGGGATGAGGCGCGCAGTTCACCTTCTCTCCGCCCAATTCACCCAGAGCTGCTGCCAATCGTTGAGTGAGCGCTGTTTCTCCTCGTGGACAATCATCTCCCTCGCTTCAACGCAGGTATATAGCGTAGCGCTCCCTAGCAAAGAGGCCGACAAGTATCACGACTGATATAACTTTCACCGCCGAATCAGAGACTGTAGGATACGAAGATGCAATCCTCAGTGCTCCTCTTCTCTGTACCTGTGCCAAGCGGTTTCGGTAAACCTCGTTACTGAGAGCGTTGCCGCATATTTCTGCTTCATATAGTAGCCCACAGAGCACTCATCAAGAGGCATCTTCTTGATGGGCAGGGTCCCCATAGCAGCTTTCTCAGCCGCTGCCCTGACTTGCTCAGAGGAATTTATCTTTGAGTCGATCAGTAGCCCCAGGTGCTTCACCGCAGGCTTCGACTCGATTAATATGTCTTCAATACTGATCATCCTGACTCTAGGGACTCTCTTTTTTGTCAAGATGACCATTTCGGCTTTCACTCGGCGCATTGGCGTACCTAGCCAAAGTTGTGCTTGTTTGATGGTGCGTCCAGCGACCAGAGCCGCAACATCATCCATATAGCCGATCAAACGTGACGCATCTAGCCCGCCGTAAGACATGTTCCACAGGATGATCCCTGGGCAACACCCGATGTAATTTCCAGCATGCTTCGTTCCTTCAGGTGCCTCAAAACCCGCATTAGATATTCTAGAACTTGATAAGGGTTTTCCAGCGTATCCAGAATATTCACCCATCTACCGAAGTTGAAGGCATTCCCCACGTCGAGTGTCACCAACAGGAAGACCCACCGTATGATGCGGCTATATGTCTCCGGCTTTTGGACCGCGCTCACTACCTCTGCAATTGCATCAATAGTAGAGCGTCCTGCTATAAAGCCGTACTGCGCGTTAGTGAGTCTTCCTTTGATGAGTTTCTCTAGCACATTCCCAGCAGTGTCTAGCATGCATAACGCGCGTTATGGAGATGCCGATCCGGGATTTGATTTTCCCTTGCTGATCAGCACGAGCCTCACCAGCTTCCGTTCTATTGGGAAAACTCTGCACCGTAGGCAAGCGTTGAATGTACTGAGGTAAATCAGGGCAATGGTGATAGACGAGTTGTCCCAAGACGTGCCCAAGGTCCGGTCTTGGATTAGCATCCTTGCAAAGAATATAGTGTTCCTCTTTTGTGCACTCTTTTCTTTTATGTCCCATTTCACCGCATTTGTTACATAGGGAACTCCTATTGGGTCCTTTGCATACTTGTGCGGTGTGACCATAGCCAAGGCAGTTCACTGCTCTTCGCCATATCATGCAGACAAGCCACCATATTCTTACTTTGCCCTTATTCAGAAATTTTTTGGCGATCTTTTCGGTCAAGTCAATGTTGGCCATGCGTTGTCCCCAATGGTTTTCTGGTGTCAGCGTCGCTTTGATCCTACCCGCGCTAGGAAACTCCCTTTTGATGGCCTCTTCGACCTCGGCCAGGTCCGTGACGCAATCAATGTCTCTTATTTTGATCATTGCCAACTGCTCGAGTGAAGCTATAGCTGCACTTTTGTCGATGACTTTCTTTATTGCGTCGCAGAATGCTTCCCTAATGTTGACCTTTGCTCCAAATTCGACCAGTATGTGGCTCGACCGCGTTGGTCGTATTGCTTTAATGGCAGTGCTGCTGTCTTTGGGCCTTACATTTTCCCCAATATCCCGCAACAGCTCAGCGTAAGATCGGCCATCTTGGGGTTTTACGAGCACTGCCTGCTGCTGGGATCTTTATTGGGGTTTCTTTCTCTCCTGTTTCCTATCGCGTCATTTTTTCTGGTTGTCCGTCCAGAAGACCTTTTTTTCCTAGCACTTTTTGAAGGAGTTTCTTGGCGCCTTTTGTCAAAGTCCTGGAACCCCTGATCTGACGTTTCGCGCCCATCTATTGCCTCTTCATTCCTGTTTTCATCCCGATGTCCTTCGATTGGGCTCGACGCCATTCTTCTATTGATGTTTGGTTGTTGCTTCAGGCTAAGCCCTCAGCGTTTCTTAAGCCTTTTGCTCTCCTTCGGCCTTTAACCAGCTCCTTCAATAATGCTCTATGCGGTCTAGGACCTCTTCTAGTTCAAGGAGCCCAATCTTTCCTCTTTTGTTTATTTTTGGTGAGTCACAAGCAAATTCTATTCTTTCAAGAACACCTCCCGCTTTTTTGATTAGCCTTTCTTCTTCATGTCAATGTACAGCAATCTGACTTTGCGAGCATCTTACTTGGGAGAGGTTATCAGCTTCCGTTTCCGAGTACATTTCTTCCGCCACATTTTCGACGTTAGCGCTGAGATCACACAACAGCGGTTTATATGTCTGCTTACTCCATTCTTTTGCTGCCGTAACGTCTTTGTTGGCTGCAGGATGGTTTGTTATTATTTCGGGATTTACGACCCTTGCTTTGGTTGCTTCGGTGGCGATCGCAGGAGTAAAGATCGAATTCTCAATGTTCTTTATATTTTCCTCCAGGCTCAAACATCTGGCACGTCTGGCAGTGTTTCTCCCTTGGCGTTGGCATTATTTTTTTGCTGCACCCGAACAGCGCAGTGTGGACAAGATTGTCTGTTAATATCCGTTTTCCGTCCATCTTCACTGCCATTGTATTTATCTTCGTTTCAGCCATTGTTAGTACCGCTCCTGATGTGCTGTGAACATCGTAGCCGCTGCCGCAGATTACGTCATCATTGTTGTTATTTTTGCTTTTTGGGTTTTTTAAATTTTCATTTCAGATTTTAGGTTGCTCCAGTTTTATTGGATCCCTTCATGGAGCCGCTATCTCCGTTTGTGTGTCCTTGCAGAACAGGGAGGCCATGTGAGGATTGGCACAAGCCCTTATGGGTACAAGTGCTAAGAGGCAGTCCGTCACAACCCAACCTACACCACCAACCCAATGGTGCGAACTTCGAACGTACTCCGAAGCCTGCCAAGGCTTTGCCGGGACGGAGACGGTATGATAGTTCAATTGGAGTCGTTCACACACGAGTGCTGCCTTGGCGCTACCGTGCAAAGCAACTAGGTCGAAACCATCATATCTGCCAGCCCAAAGCATCAATTCCAGTTTGTTGTCCAAAGCGTAGTCCAGATTCAGTCAGGATCGTTACCGGTCACCCCAAGAGGGAGCCTCACAGCGCCCCCTATATCCTCGGGTCCGTGGGGGCGGCGCTCACCAAAGAATGCTAGCCTCCAAGATTGCACCTGACGAACGGCGCGCGGATAATCGGTTATTCGTCGTCGTGTTCTCTCGTAATCCCTTTCGGCTGGTTACTTCGGCCAATGATATTTCACCTATCAATTGATTTGACATTTCGGCTCTGGTCATCATTTAATTCGTAAGTGCAAAAATATTTTATAGTGGGACCTTGTGCTGCGGGAAAAGAACCCGCCCCACGACACCGCAAAGCTAGCTTGCCAGCGCACTTACACTTCCCCTGACAAGGCCATTTTCAGCGTAGCACTGATTCCAGTCGCTAAGGTAGCAGAACACTGCTGTTCTCCTGAACGGACAATTAACATCCCATCTAAAACATTACATATCGCTCCAAAATATCGCAGGTTATTACAATCAATAATAGCATTTTTCTCCCTATTTCGTTCTTATGTTCATATTTAGAATGCTTCCATTTACATTGAACATTTCTATTCTCACAACAATCTTTTGAAATGACTTTTAAACTACTATGCAAACTTTCAGCATAGTTCAGCTCCATTCAAAGACAACATTTTTAAGGGGGATCTTCTCACATGGGAAGACTGTCGTTAAAATTTTTTGAACACTATGAACACTATGAAATTTTTAAAAAGCCACCACTTCCACAGAGTTTGATGATTCTAGCTTCCAGCTAGCGGATAGTGCATACGAGTACATGGTTGATCGGAAGGATGATGTTACGTCTTCTAAATCAGGTCAGTCCGAAGTATAGCAGCGGCTTTTATAAACAGCGAGGAAAAGGGGTGTGTGTTTTGAGCGAAGCGTCATTCTGGTGCAACAAGGCTAATGCCATGAGATACTGGCAAATAAGGAACCATCTGCTCCAGAAAAATGTTTTTTTTTCGTTGTTGTCAGGCGTCATAGGATACGGGGTTCTGTCAATATTGTTCTGCCCGCAGAGAGCAAAATAGCTATCGAGGGTGGAAACAGTTAAGGGAGCAACGTGCGAAAAGAATGTTGAAAGTAATCAGGTACTTGCTTACTACAGTCTACTTGGTTGTGAAAGTGAGGGGCCGAAAATCGTCTAGGTCACAGTGCTTCTATATAGTGGCATCAACAGCAGAAGCCCCAGGCTGTGAAAAGGTTCACGAAGGAGAAATTATCCATTGCTTGTTTGGCAGAGTAAAGTCGGATAAACGGCGACACAACATTTATAACGTAGCTCTGTATAACAAAGAGCATACGTATAAAGTCGAGGCACTCGATGAGTCAACCATTTGCAACGATATTTCGCCTGTCATTGATGAATCATGGACGAGAGATCTTCCAAACTTGACCATACATTACAATGGCACCAGAAGAATAAAAATTCTTCTAGGGGCCCTAGACGACATTGTTGGCCAATTGTATTACCGGAAGGAAACGTACACTGAAGTGTGGAGTGGTGACTATTGAAATTTTGCTTGACTGGACTCTGATGGGAAAGGTGCGATGCAACAAGACGCACGGAAGCTCGACCAGGGCAGTCAGCTCACTTCTTGCGATGGACATGTGCATCGAAGGGTTATTGGGATTAGATCTACTTGGAATAGCTGAGCCACGTGAAAAGAAGTCGTGATCAACTAGTTCTGTGGACTTTGGAGTTTTTTCAGAGGTCTTTCACCAATGACGAAACTGGTAGGAATGTTGTGAGACTACCATGGTTCGGTGACCGTCTAGCTCTGCTTAGCAATCACACTATCGCTAAGAACAGGCTGAACAGCGCGGACAGGAAGCTATGTGATAAAGCATTTTGGCACGCGTATGATGAGGAGCTTCGTCAGTGCGAGCAAAAGAAGTTATCGAGAAGGCGAAGAAGGAGATAGATGTAGCAGAACATTACCTGGAGTATCGGTCTGCGATCAAGGAAGGTAGCACCACTACGAAAATACGCCCAGTGTTCAACGTATCGGCTCGAGAAGCGAACAAACCTGCGTTGAAGGATATTTTTGAAGACTGGCATGAACTATGTGGGCTTAATTCCATCCATGTTGACCCGGTTCCGGCACTTCAAGAATAACGTTCTTGCAGATATTCGTCGAGCATTTCTGCAGGTAGTGATTCACAAGTCCGATCGTGATTTTTTAAGGTACCTTTGGTTGGACAAGTCATGGAACGAAAAGGGTTTTTCGACAGTGAAGGGTAGGGTATATGGTAGTCGATATCCTCGGAGCAGTCACTAAGTTTCATTTGGAGAAGTTGAGTCAGCGCGGAAACTTCGACAATTATTCCGAAGAAACACTTTCTAGGTTGCGGAATAGGTCAAAGTTGTGACCAGTTTAGGGGCCAATAGTTCTGTTCTTCAATTCAAAATGCTGTATTAAAAAAGGCTGCGTTTGACCTTCAAGGGTGAGGTTCAATTGTTATGGATGAAATTTATAGATGCGACGTTCCAGTACTGGGCCATACGTGGCATATACGAGTTGTGACAATTAAGTAATGAGACTGATTTTGTTGCCGCGCTTATGGTAAACCTGCGACCTTGAAATTCCCTTCGCCTTCCCCGGCATCCTTCCCTTCTCCATTGATATATTTACCATCGCTCTAGCTTGTTTAGTTTGCTTGCTGTGTCGTGTTGAGTAGACGAGTGTTGCGGGTGCTCGTTATGAAAATCGAGAAACGAAATCAAGAGCAACGCATCACGATAAAAATTTGCGCCAGATTGAGCGAAACAGCTTCGGAAACGTACGCTAAAATTGTAAAAGTGCATGTGATAGTGCTCTAAGTCGTACCCAGGTGTTTCGATGGCATAAAGAGTTTAAGGAGGGGCGTGAAAGCGGAAAGACGAGGCGCGGAGCGGGTGACCAATCAAGGTGCGCACTGGTGCGAATGCGCAGCGTGTGCGTGCCCTAATCCGTGAAGATCAGCGTTTCACAGTTCGAATGTTGGCCTCGGAACTGGGTATGAACCGTCAAACAATCAGACAAATTTTAACAGACGATTTTGGGATGAAAAAGTTGTGCGCGAAGATGGTTCTAAAGAACCTTTCTGAGGAGCAAAAGCAGCATCGAATGACCATCGCAGAAGACTGTTTGGATCCCACGCTGCTTGATCGAGTTATTTCAGGCGATGAGAGCTGGTTTTTCCAACGACCCGGAAACCAAACGCCAAAGCTCACAATGGTTGTCTCCGCAAGCCCCCCGTCCGAAAAATCTCGCATGAGCAAGCCGAAGGTGAAACGATGATTATGTCCTTTTTTGATAGCCGTGGAATCGTCCACAAAGAATTTGTTCCATCGGGGCAAACCATAAATCAAGTCTACTATCGCCAAGTACTCGAAAGATTGCTAAAACGAGTCACCAGGTTGCACCCAGATATCGCTCGTAACTAGCTTCTTCATCACGACAAGCGCCGTACCACACCACCCTCAGCGTTTCCCAGTTTATGGCCTTTAAAGGGATCGGCGTGTTACAACAGCCATCTTATTCGCCCGATATGTCACCCTGTGACTTTCTTTTGTTCCCTAGAACAAAATTGGTGGTCAAAGGAACCCATTTTGAGTCGATTACAGACTTCCAGGCGGCCGTGACGAGGGTACTCGCGGACATCCCAGTCGAGGCGTTCCAGAAATGTTACGGGCATAGAAAACGCGCTGGAAATGTTGTATAGCTGCCCATTGGGACTACTTTGAAGGGGATGGCAGAGTTGTAGAAGAATATTCAAATGTACGGTTTTCATGGAATCAGTCTCATTACTTAATTGACACACACGTCGTAGTTTCTGGGGAAATTGCTAAACGTTATTTTATGTCGTTTATTGCGTTCATTCCACCCGTCAGAATATTCCATAAGAAGCATGGCTTCAGAAAGGACATGCAATTCATCAAATTGTCAAATATTGAGAAAAACCCCTAGGGATATTCAATTTATTAAGATCAGAAGCGCCAAATAATTAATGATGTTTTTTCATTTAATATACAGGGTTTTCCAATACGAGGTGTTATTTTGATATAAAAGAAGAAAAATGTCATTTTTTAATATACATGATCGGATGTTTATTTCATTATAAAGAGGAAGGTATGCCATTAATGGTGAAAAACAACATCAGACAAATGACCACCACGACCACACTTACAGGACCATATCCTTTTCATGAAATTTTCCATAACCAAATCGCAAAGTGGCGCCCTATGTCCTCGATAGAATCACGAATTCCATCTTTGAGTTCTTGAATCGGCGCTGGGCTGTTAGCGTAGACCTTCTCTTTCACGTGGCCCCAAAGGAAGAAGTCGCAAGGTATTAAATCACATGATCGCGGTGGCCAATTGAGATCACCTCTTCGAGAGATAACACGGTCCGTAAACTTTTCCCGTCAAAGATCAATGGTTTCGTTGCTTTTGGAGCACAAAGCGCCGTCTTGTTGAAAGTAAACGTTGCCCAGATCACCATCATCTAATTCTAGCCATAAAAAATCATTAATCATCTCTCGATAGCGCAATCCATTCACCGTAACTGTTGCTCCAGCCTCATTTTCGAAAAAATAAGGTCCAATGACTCCGCCGGACCATAAACCGCACCAAACAGTCACACGTTGAGGATAGAGAGGCTTTTTAACAATAACTCTTGGATTTTCTAAGCCCCAGATGCGACGATTTTGCTTGTTGACAAAGCCACCGAAGTGGCCAGTTTTACACGATAAAACTTTCTCGCGAAGATAACTCAACCATAACTTCTGACTCCGGCCGGGGGCGTTTTGGGTCCCGGGTCGCTCCGTCGGAGACGGGCGTGGGCGCCACTCGTCTACCCGTAAAGTTATCACCCCAAGCCTCGAGACGAGCTTGGCTCGCGCCGGAGTCTTCACTTTTAGGGAAGAAAACGAAATCGCTAGCTTAGAGGAGGAGGACAACACACGTACCTACTCCCGCGACAATTCTGCACTCTAACTATCCTAGATCCTCTTATACGTGAAATTAAGTTCCCCGAGAGCTGGAATTCGCACTAAACAAAACCTATATATACCCCAGCACTTGCAGATTATTGAGGCGGGAAATGGGCGCCTTGAAATTTCTTCAATCACTCCCGAACCAATTATCACCGAGAGTAGAAATAAAAGCGATTCACTGTAAATTCACAAATCATTCTTATTTCAACAATTAGTTTTGTAACAACCGCAAGAATATATTTCTTTTTTTTTGTAAATTCGCTCCCATGGTAAATAACACTCAAGAGATTATGCTTAAATTCTAAACTTTATTTACCTAAATTGTCTATTTCGATGACGGGGGCCCCCGGTAAATTTTCTGCCTCGTTCGTGCCCCGTTGCACGTTAACCACGTGTATCCTGATGCAAGTATATTACGATTTCTCGTGGCGTGTCCGTGGCGGCCCGATATTTCGGTTTGTCGTCTTCGCGGAAGAACTCCCGGCGTTGTCCTCTGCTGGGAGTCACGTTTTTTTCTTTTCCTCCAGTTTCACAAAATACTCCAGTCCCTGACTCAAGAATCCCTAGCTGGGATGACTTCCTTCGCTCGCTGCGGAACCTTCCCACACGGAGTCCAAGACAGAAAAGAGCCCCTTCGCTTACGATTCGGTCCGTCCTCGCCTTGGATGGGATTTCTTCGCCCCGTTGAAATTCCCTACGGTGAAGTTGGCCGCGACTTCTTAGACTCATAGATTCTAGTACTATATTGCGTCTTGGAGCTCCAGATATCCGTGGCTCGAACCTTCTTGCTGCAAGTTTTTTTTCCCTGTGTTTTTTAGATTAGTTTGCTTATTTTCGATGTTGGTGGCCGTGCCTGATTGAGACTTCAAGAGTCTTCCGGTTGTTTTATTTTTTTGGGTGTGGGAAGATGTAAACTTGCTACGTAAACGTCCATATGATCACAAATACCACATTTTGATTACCGGTGGCGGTCACAACCACGTCTACATTACGAGTAACTTCACGAAGTTTCGTCGCACGAAAACCGTCCATGCTGGCCTGAAGAGTGCAGGTAGGGCCATTTCAGAAATATACACGGTGCTGAATATTTCTTCAGCATTAACTGTGTTGCATCGCCTCCATCATCCAAAATCATATTTGGTAGCTCATTTTCAGCATTTGCACAGTTATCGTTACACCATCAAAAATCTCCTTCGGTCTCACCACGCCATGCGAATAGCAGATAATCTGCTTCAGCCGACGTCGCAGCAGTTCATCCTGTGTCGAGAATATATTACAAGCCGCCCATCGAATCCTTGCATTTAATTCAACCAAGGTCTCGATTATAACTGCCGTATGTGCATTGATAGGTGTACCGCCAACGATACGTGCATTTTTCAACGTTTGGTCTTCGGAGGCAAACTTTCGCAGAACCATTATCTATCTTGCTAGCTTACATACTATGTTTACTCTTAGTATTAATAATGATTACAACATATCTCTAGTTACAACGTTTCCGATAATACTTGGCTCGGGTGACTTGGGTAAACTTTATGCAGAGGCAAGTGCTGAGGTCTGGTAGGAATTTGTCCGTGACAATTCCCCCCCTACCTGAAGAGGATTTCCTTGAAATCCGTCCGAACCTAATCAGTCTCGCAGCCTGTACCTTACTCAATCTTACAACCATCGTCTACTCGCCACTTTTTATCCCTAAAGCCTATTCTACCCTAAATATACGCTAGCGATTCTTAACCAAGTAGGAAAACAAGGAAAAAAAAAGTAAAAAGCCTTATTTTTTTTTACGATAACTACCGCATAGCAGCGGGACACACGTTTCCAGTAGAAACCCTACGCCTCTTTTGCATTTGGCTACTCTACCCTACACCTCCTCAAATTCATTTTCGCCTTAACCATTAATTATAGAATAACTTCAACCCCCACTACTTCCGAATGCTTGACTAACACTACCACTAAAAACCCTATTATTTTGACTTCATCTTCTCTCAGTATCCACTTCTAAAACCTTAACTTCTCAGTCTAATGCTTTACTAACCCTCCTCATTATCTAAACTAAACATTTAAACCATTTCTAAAGTCAAATTCGAGCAAAAAGGGAGAACTATCAACCACCCTACTTCCAATTTTACCCACCTGAAAAAAAAGGAACGAGGCTCCAGCAGGAGAATCGCGAAGGGAATCTACCTGAAAAGTAAGTATAGTTGAACTCCCTCCCAAGCTATCTTCAAATGTGTACTAGGCCAATAGCACTCACGCCTTCCCAAACAAAACCGCAAAAAAACCTAATCTGAATTCAATCAAGAGGAAAAAAAAGCGGATCCATAGCGACTCAAACACAGGGTGACCATTTACGATGTTACCTTAGAGACTATTACAACTATCTCCTTACTCCACTTAAGACCACTCCTCTAGGTCTTATTTTAGCCTACTAGATAACTCAAATATTGACCCTGTATAAATCCTACCTAACCTGCTGTTCAAGCTTAACTCCTAACTACTTCCTAGTAATCCCATCACCAAACTAGAAACTTGCTCAGCGAGAAGGAAAGTACGCTACCCCGAATCCTACAAAACTACAAAACCCGCCATCCCCTATAAACGATATAACTTATACTAACCTACTTCTACTGCCTAACAAAACTAAAATCGTGCTTGCTTCCTCCTCTAGAATTTACAACTACATTGCAGCTTTATGCTATTCAAGTTTACGCACCTACCGACATCCTAAAGGTTCAAAAACACGGTATGAAGATCGCAAGGAGGACACCAACTGAGGAAAATGGATGTAAGCACAGCGCCCGCACGATAGCTGCGTCGAATCTAAGGAGGTAATCTTTTTACTTATCAACGTATGCCCTGTCTGTTATGTCGTCTTATACGTTGATTATTTCCTTTTTACTGTACCCTATTAACACATTACCTCGGTTAAAGGAGGCCTTCTGACTATGATACGCTGTCTTTTTGCATGACAAAAATAGGCGACCACGTCGGTATACTCCAATTTCCTTACAGCCGCGGTGAGCTAGCACGTAGACCCAAGGAGGGTACAACCTAGGAAGGTTGCCACCCTCGAAACCTTGAACTGAGCCGAACGAACCCCAAAACGAACCCATCCTTCAATTCCCAATTTATCCCCCTCCCCCTTCGTCACCACGAAACAGTTTTTAATTTCACCCCACGTGTGGTTTCAAATCTTTGGCGTGCCAGACACCCGCTTCACGTCCATCTGGATGTAGCAGCCTATACGTGTACGGAGAATCTTTTCTTGTGATTTTGAACGGCCCCACATACTCCGGTGCCAATTTTGCCGAAAAGTATTGGGCTGCATCTGATACAGGGAAGTTCCGCCTCCATACCATCTGATTGATTTGAAATGGAGGGTCCCGCTTCCGGAGATTATACCTTTGTGAGCTTTGTTGTGCTGCTTTTTCCAAGCGCCGTTGAATGTCCATTCGCATTTTCGCTATCAGCTCGGCTCGTACCTTAGGATCCTGCTGACTCTTCCCCTCGTTAAATGATGTTAACCCGATCCGCGAAACAACCATGTCTCGCCCAAAGTTTGCAAAGTACGGAGTAACTTCCATTGCCTCGTGGGTAAACGTCCGTAACGCGCAACCGATCTTTGGCAGGTCTTTATCCCACTTTCGCTGATTTTCACCAACATACGACCTCAGCATACGTTTTATATTTTGATTAATGCGCTCTGCAGGATTTGCTTGTGGGTGGTAGAATGCCGTATACTGAATGGTAGTTCCATACGATTCCCCTAGCCCTTGAAGCTTTTTCGACCGGAATTGTACCCCATTGTCGCATACTACGACTGCAGGCACTCCAAACAGCAACAATACTTGCTCTTCCAAAGTCCGAACCACCGCAGAGGCAGTCGCTTGCCGAAGCGGAAAGATCAAGGGCAGTTTGGTAAAGTAGTCTACCACCGTTAAAATGTAGCACTTCCCCTGTGTCGACCTAGGAAGAGGCCCAACTAAGTCAACACAAATCATTTCCCAGGGCTTCTTCACTTGGCTGACTCTGAAGACCAGGGAAGTTTCCTTTCCACCTTTGTGGATTGGCAAATCTGACATCTCGCAACATAACGTTTTCTGTCCGCCCTCATTTTTGGCCAGAAAAATCGTTGCCTTACACGATCGTATGTTCTTCGGTGTTCTTCACTAAAGATGATTTTTCGATGGGATTCCGGATAATTTTCATGCATTTCAAGGACCCGATCAGCAAAGACACGACGTTGTTGATGATCGACCGGCTTGAGTTCTTGTGTTAACTGAACTTTATAAGCCTTAAGACCCAAATCTTTATGCAAAATACGGTATAATAACGCTTGGGGAATGCCTGATTCCAAAGAACGACGAGGAATGGACAAACCTGGGTTTTCTTCAGCACTTTCGGCTACAGCAGCAATATTCTCGGCTGTTCTTGAACGACATGCACGGGTCTTATTCTTCACATCACTAAGTTGTCCCAACAGCTCGAATTTTTCCACCGATTTCTGTATTGCGGTCCGACAAGGTGCTTCACGACGCCCCAAAAAGGTTCGACTTTTACGAACCGTCTCTGCCAAATTTTCCCCGAAGTCAAAGTCAAAAGCGCTTTATTTAATACTAATCGTTATAAATTTTTAAAAGAACATAAAGCAAATTCCAAACAATAAAACTATAAAAAACTTAATGGCCCTAATGGCTCTCTAAATTTATACGTTATCAGTTAAACACATTTAATGAAAAAAATACACTTGCAAATTTAAATTAATTAAGATTATTTCATATTTTTTGATTCAATTGGAAAAAGGAGAAAAAACCAACCAGCATTATTCAAAAATTACTTATATTACTAACACAACAATGAACTTATATCCTATACCTAATATGTTACACCCTAATTCTAAATAAGTTCAATCAAAAAAAAAAAACAAAAAAAACGTTACCTTATATTGAAACCTATACCTAAATTATAATACAAATAAACAACAACACTAGATGTAGCAATAATGAGATGAATCTAAAAAACTAAGTAACGAGAAAAAGCACAAAAACAGAAAATAAACACGAATAATTTAGACATTGTCATTCAGCCACCAATACCTAGATTGCTCCATCTCAGCTCGACCAGCCTCAACGAATCTAGCAAATGAGTATCTCCATTGGAATTGTTGGTCTCGTGAACTCAAATTCGGAGGATATTTTATCTTCTTATCGGTGGCCCGTCGATATATGTGATATATGATTGGGACGCCGTCAGAATCAAAAATATATCGATTCATGTCCAAATACACGAATGCTTCTGGAGGAACGAAGCCAGTAGCGAGGCAAGTTGCAATATACCCGTCTGTAGGGTGGAACGGCTGTGAAATCCAAGGGTTTTCACTCACAGTTACAGATCTTGCGATATGATTCCGAAGAAGTTTCAATATGAAGATATTGACTCTTGTCACTTGAGCGGTTTGATAAATTTTTCTATTCGATATATAGTGCTTCCAATCCGTCTCAGGCTTTCTGTACAAACCAGTACATGCACGAAGACATTTCCTTTCGAAAACTCTTAATCTTTCCATTGTACTAGCACTCTGGTTGTACCAGATCTGTCATCCGTATGTCAAAACTGGCCTAACCAGGGTCTTGTAACAAATAACTTTGACTTTTTGATCAATGTATCTGGAATGAAAGAGTCGCCGAAGGGCCATGACTACTTTTAGTGCCTTACTGAGCATGATTTTGACATGTTCAGTGTAGTACAGATACTGATCGAGATGAACACCGAGGTATCGAACACAGGATTTATGTGGAACCCGTTCTGAACTACCCTCACCAGCCATAATGTGGAAATCCTTCCAATTACGTTTCAGGTCTTGACTGGCCCCCTGCAGCGTTGTCCGAAACAAGATTGTTTCGCACTTCTGCGCATTGATTTTCATTCGCCAATTGTCGGTGTAGAGCTGCACATCATTAAACATTTTTTGAAGATTGCTCTGAACTATTGTAGCTTTTCGGTCTGCCGTATAGATGATCAGATCATCAGCAAACGCTACCAATGATCGCGTTGGCGAGACATTAAAATCAAAGCTGTTCAATAGCTTGCGAATGAATATTGAGAAAAGCAGGGGCGCAGTAACTGTTCCCTGCTGTAGACCATTCAAGACCTTGAATTCGCGCATTGTTGTCAGATTTCCATCAGTTACGACAAACGATTTCCCGTACAACATATTGCACATCATGGCGACAAGGTGTCTGGGGAACCTGTCCTGAAGAAGTTTGAAAACTAGTCCATCTAACCACACCGTATCGAAGGCTTTCTCCATATCAATGAGACATGCTCCAACACATTCTTTGTTGTTTAGTTTCCAACAGATGTCTGAGGTTACTTTCGTTGTTGCATGTATGGTCGAATGCCTGGCACGAAAACCAAATTGGCAATTCGGCATCAACTCATATTTCTCAATGTGGGCGTTTAATGCTCTGTTGAGTATCACTTCAAACACCTTGCTGATGTTAGGCAGCAAGCTGATTGGGCGATAGCTTTTAGGGCATGAAGATTCTTTTCCTTTCTTCAAGATCGGAAATACCTTAGCCTTTTTTCACTCATTTGGGAAATATGAATTGTTCAACATGTTGTTGAACAATATGCAATAATTCCTAATAGCAACCTCAGGCAAATGTCGGAGAACTATATTTGGAATACCGTCAGTACCATATGATTTTTTGTTGTTTATTCTGCGAAATATGAAACACAAGTCTTCATAGCTGACAAAATAATCAATAAGATTCAAGCTCGGTATGAGGTCAGATGTGAATGTTTCATCGAAATGAAGAATTTATTGGCCCTTCAGGCTTGATTTGAAGTCGGAAACTTTTGCTTCAACGACCTCCAAAAATATTTCATTCCTTCTCTCTGGGTTTGGCAGATGAACCAATTCTAAATGTGTTCCAATCAGGGCAAGTTTCTGCAATCCATCGCATATAATCCTGTTTCCATTTCTATCCGGAGTCGTACTATCAATTTCGATACCAGCTCTATCGAGAAGATTTATCTCATCACTAGTGACTTCAAGATTCGATACCTTCACTCGAGACTTCCTGCGGAATAAGCTATTCACTTTCGCGAAAACGCCATCTGGGTCCTGTGGGCTAATACCCCTCAGTTTTTCCGCCCATTGATTGCTGACATTCTTCAGGTGTAATTTCAACAAAGACACGAGGGATGGTTGTAGTCCAAAAATCGTCGATAAATATTGTTGACGCGTGTGAGAAGAAGGCTTTTCAATCTTTTCAACCTTGCGATGGTTGGTGTTTCATATCCTTCCATATTGTTTCGATGTTTAATCTTGGGAACTACTTTCTCAATCGTTTCCAACGTCAGCTTCTCTAACTTCGACAAATAGAGATCTATTTCATCGTCAGTTAGATTTCTGTTATTAGGAACCATTGAGCAAGAGTTGCCGCCATCAGAAGGGGGACATTGCTTCTGGTACTCCCGATTAAACTTCTTTTGAAACTTTCCCCAGTCTGTTTTTTTGAAATTCAACCGATGGTTTTCATGTTGAACTGGAATGAGGAAGAAATCATCCCTTTGATGATTGATTTCCATTACGATTGCGTTATGGTCGCTATCGTAAGGAAGCACCTGCAGTTTCCGTTGAGGACTATTAAAGCTGAATTCAAGTCTTGCGTCAGCAATGCAGAGGTCCAAATATGAATTTGTCCTAGGGTATGTTGGGAACTCCGACCCATATAGGCTACACCTGTATTCAATTTGGTTCTCTGTTATCCATGATTTCAGGAATACACCTCTTGGATTATTGGTGGCGTTTAGCCATGATGTATGCTTGGCATTCAGGTCACCGGCAAAAATATAATAATTATGCAGCCTGTTCAATTTGAGTATTTCAAACAAGGAATTGAGTTCCTCCTTGAACTTGAGAACATTTTGACCAGTTGCATAGGCAGAGATAACGAAGAGGTTATCCCCACCTGGCAGTGATATTTTGATGACGGACACTTCAAGAAATTCAAAGTTTTTGAATTCGACTTTTTCAATATTTTGGAAACAATAGGGTCTTCTAACCAATATCCCGGTGCAACCTCCCCGATCACCTATTACCCTATCGTTTCTTACGAGTGCAAAATCTTTGAATTCCATGGAATGCCATGAATTGAGGTGGGTTTCAGTGAGAAGTATGATGTCAGGCTTTTGCTTAACAACAAATTCAAGGAGATAATCACGTCGATGTATGGCAACGATAGAGTTGACGTTGATCGATATGAGGCGAAGCCTATCCATGGGAATATGACTGGATGACAAGCTATTATTAGGCATTTGAAAGACCTAAACGCTGAAAAGCAAAGTTAATTTTTGAATCTTGTTTGTCGATTCTCTCCGATAAAGAATTAAGTTGCTGGTAAATTTTGAGAAGCAGCTCATTATTGCCACTTACATTATTTACATTATTTCCAGCATTTTCTGCTGGTCCTCTAGCGGCGAGTGCAAATGATACTCCGGGCTTGACGAAGTTGGAAGGTATGATATTACGGTGTACTTGTGTTTGCTTTGGAGCAAATTTAACTTTGGCATCTTGATATCGGGAGCATCCTCGATATGATGCTGGGTGACCAAAAACACCGCAGTTAACGCAGTATAATTTTTCTTTAGGCTCCGTCTGAGCCAATTTGCACTCACCGGGAGCATGAACGTCTTTGCATTTAACGCAACGATAGTGCATGGCACAATTGTCAGCTGAATGTCGAAATCTTTGACACCGGTAACACTGGTTGACTTCTCTTTTCTGGAGGCGTTCCCACCTCACCACTCTGAAATTTAAGTACCTTATTTGTTGAAGGGCACTTGGACTGCTCTTATTTGCAATTTGTACCAGGTAAAGTGGTAAATTCTTCCTTTCTATGGTCGATCTTCTTGTCGCAAAGGCTTTGACTGAAACAAAATCAATATCTGGTGCAGCCTCCTTGAGCACCTGAAGAAGATCGACCGTATCCTCTCCGCTGTCCAAACCCTTCAACAAGAAGGTCTGATACTTTTCACTTTTTGGGGTATAGGTGAAGTGTGGAACCTCCCCAGAAATCAGCGCATCTTTGGCTGACTTGAAATCAACCAGTGATTTCGTCCTTATAGTTAATTTTTCGGCATTAACTCTTTTGATTTCGAAATCGGCCAGTTTATTTTCGGCTGCCAATAGCCGAACCATATCTTTCCCGGTTTGTCCGAACACGTTGATTGGCGGAACTTTTTCTGTCTTGTTGGAAGCTTTTTCAGAGGAACCAGCAGAACTGCGGGCTGGTTTTTTCTCCTTATTTTTGTTCTTTAAATATTGAATGAAATTAACGTCATTGTCTTGATTAAAATTACCTCTGATGTTTTCTTCGATTTCCATATCTTCGGTTAATCCCTCCAGCGCTGCAAAATAATTTTGGCTCTCGTTGGTGCCACCAGCACTTAGAACTTCCTCTGGATTTACTTGCTTTGCACTTTTCTTCGGCTTTGTTACCTGTTGCCATTGATTTTGTGGCTGCGTCTTTTGAGGCTTCATCCCTTGCTTGAAAAGATCCTTGAGAGACTGTATCTCTTGCCTTAGTTCATCATTTTCTTTCTGCAATTTGGCCATTTGTTAATTATCCGCTATTATTTGCAGCTTGCACCCTCCATCTGCGGAGTTTTCTTCGTTATGTTTCCTTTTAGTGATTGTCGCCAGTTTCGTATTCATCGTTTCCCCAGGTTGCCCCAACGGTGGGAAGCCGTCGGGCTCCTCCATACCAGCGGCGAAATTTTCTTTGGTAATTTGTTTTTCGTTACCAATCGAAGTAAAAATATTCGATAGAAATTTCCTGAGTCGATTACTTCGACAATATAAGATTTTTTCCGATAAAAATTAACTTCGGACTAACGTTTTTAAAAAATTAATTTAATTTTTGAAAACTTTTGACAGGAGCGATTTAAAAGACATCCATACGCAAAGACTACTACGATCCAATTCCAAATTTTCCCAATTTTTAAAATGAATTTCAGTAATTTCAATGCGCTGTTGACGCGTGCATCGTTCCATTTTTATCAATGGCGTAGTTTCTACTTGTCAAATGTCAAAAAACGACAGCGTCAAAATGACATCTACCGAAATAGCGGGCTATTCAAAATAACACCTCTTATTGGAAAACCCTTTATATAGCGAAATTGGTTGCTGCTTCGCCTCTAAGAACACTAAATCTTACAGAACTGTCTAAAATTGGAGACACCAGAGATTGATTTTATAGAATAAAATACCAAAACGCTGCTTGTCTTTCTAATGAAAATTTAAAATAGAAGAAGAAGAAAACAAGGAAAATTCAAATAAATTAAAAAAAATTAAAGAGATATGTGTAATATGTTTTAACGGCAGTTGAACCAACTGGAGAGCTCCTCTTTTTGATTGTTATCGATAACTAACCAACGACAGTTTATACTCTTAGGGTAAATATTGAAAATCGTTTGATTGGACTAGTGAGTAGATACAGGGTATACGCTACATATTTTTTAATAATATCCAAATTAACTGCAAAGAAACACAATTGACTGTAGTTGTCATGAAATTTTAACATATCATGTAGCCTTACACTTCGATAACGTGTTATAGTAATTTTCGATTTGCTTGAAATTCTTGTAAGGTAATTACAATACATCATTTGGAAATCAATTATCAGAAGAATAAACTTTTTATCTCATACTCCATATAATCTACATATGTATGTATGTACAGTCTTCCACAAAAGTCAAGGTACAGTGATAAATATCATGAAAATTGTTTGATATTTTTATTTAAAAAACCTATAGTGATAAAATTTTTTTGGTATTACTTCAACTATAATCATTACACTTTAAATTCATGTAAAACAAAACGAAAATTCTGTCGTATTAATATTTTATTACATATGATGTGTTGGAAAGTCAATGAATGAAGTCCACAAAAGTCATGGTACACCTAAAGAAAAATGATACAAATTGTAATTATAGTCTTGCATAGTTATTTGAATTATACTTTTCTTAATATTTTGTCGGATATCCTTTCATCTGAATTACTGACTTCAGTCTTTTAGGCATAGAATATACCAATTTTTTAGTAAATTCGCTGCTGATTCTGGCCCACTCCTCCAATATAACATCCTTAAGCTGTGCCTTGCTTGATATCACTCTTTTTCGGATTTTTGTCGCAAGCTCATTCCAAAGATGCTCTAAAGGGTTCAAATCAGGGCTTTGAGGCGGTGTAGCAAGCATGCGAGTATTGTACAATAGCCACATTCGAACTTTATGCGCAGTGTGCTTAGGGTCATTGTCCTGTTGAAACAAGAAATCTTCTCGCATACCTAATTTGGCTGCACTTTGTTTCATGTTGTTTCGTAGAATCTCTAAATAAGAGTTCTGATCCATAGTATTTTCGATGAATGTCAGATTTCCAACTCCAGCAGCAGCCATGCAACCCCAAACCATAACACCACCGCCTCCATGTTTTACTGTTTTAATAGTGTTCTTGAGATTAAATGCTTCTCCTACTTTTCGCCAGATCCTCTTATGCCCATTTACACCAAATATACAAAATTTAGACTCATCCGAAAATAAAACATTATCCCAAAACGTTATTGGTTTGTCAATATATGCTTTTGCAAATGTTTTTCTTTTTTGTTTGTTTATGGAACTTACAAGAGGTTTTCTTCTAGGCGTACGAGATGAAAACCCAGCTTCTACGACAGCTCTACGCACAGTTTCTGCGCTAACCTCCTTCTTATCATTAATTCCAAGAACATCGCAGATTTTTCTACAGCTTAGAAATGGATCTTGTTTTACCATTCGCGAAATTTTTCTCTTGTCCTTTGCACTTAGTTTAGATGGACGACCTGTTCGGGGCACATTTTCCACTCTATTTTCCTTCTTAAATCGATTTATCACTTTTTAAATGGTTGACCGACTTCGCAACACTAGTTCAGAATATGATTTGCTCTGATTTGAATGCAGATTAATAATTATTTCACGCTCCTTAATACTCAACTCCTTTCGACTCATTTTTTAAAAATTTTATTAAATAAAAGATATACCACGAATACGGACGCGATATTAAAGACAGCGGCCTACGGTTGTTAACTCACTCTGATAATATGAACTTGGGGGATTCCACTTTTTAAAAATAACAGGGCATTTTCTGCAACTGTACCAAGACTTTTGTGGAGTAGAAAAGAGACATTGCCAACAAAAAATTATTGTCTTCAATGATCATTATTGCCGAATCCCTTCAAATTTATGAAAACTTAAATTCAACAGAACTCGTATTATTACCATTTCATAACTTTTGGTTTTCAAATAAAAATATTGATTCAGTAATACAATCTTCAGTTACCGATTCTCTGTACCTTGACTTTTGTGGAAGACTGTGTATACTTTAAACATGCAAAACTAACAAGAATAAATGAAAGTCGAAACGAAGAGCAATGCCCCCCACCCGCAGGCGAAATTTTACTGGTGAATAAACTAAACATCCTATTTCCAAAAAATTGAATTTCTTAACAATATTTATCAAATTTTGGTCTAAACACCTGATCTGCTTGCGGGCTTAGCAAAAATTTCCAGTAATTTATAGAAACTCTTAGAAAAACTCATCTCTTCTCATCGGTATGAACTTTCTAACTACCCTGTACCACACATGAACTGTACAATAACGATTTATCCATGAAAATGCCCTTCGTATTTGCCTTTGTACTAACAACGCGGTGGATCCCAGTCAGCCCAGCAAGCAATCAGGGGCATAGAAGCTACTTCAATTTCTAAGGCTCCACCATGTCTACCGTGTCCGACGATGCATCCACTAGAATGCCACGCCACATCACATATCACACCACACGGTGCACACATGGCTAAATCCGCGCCGCATCTCCACTGTGTACTCCACACGTATCGGATGTACGAGTATGTAATGTTAATGTTTGCTTCGCTTTTATTGTGAATCGCCAGGAAATTTCTACTGAATCGTTCGATTTTCAAATTTTCTTATTTGGATTATCCACTTCCCGAGTCCCCCCGCAGCTGTACAGCTCCAACAAGGTGGTTTTGTTAGTTCGGTTGATTGTTCTGTGAAACGTCGATGCATACGAGTACAGGGGTTAAATAAGATTTGCTATCTCAGCGCGATCCCCATACGCGAGTATGTACAGAATGCAATGCTTGTATGAATATTGTACGGTAAAGTGACGACGGTGGCGGCGGCATTACACTAAGCACTCAGTAAGCTCCCTTCCGCCCTACCACAGCGTTTCGGGCTACGATATACGATGACAATTGTTTACCGAAACCCTAAAGTGGATCTGGGTAAATTGTAAGCGGTTGGAAAATTCCTCTAGAGTGATATCAATGTATGAAGCGTAACGTAAGTGGCGGCGGCTCATGTGAGTAAACACAAAAAATAACAGAATACACAACAAAAGCTGCAAAAAGCAACAGTAAGTAGCGTGATGAGGATGAGGTGGATGATGATGACGATGAATTCCACCCGTTGGGAAGTCTATAACTATCACTACGAGTATGTGAGTAAGCTTGAATTTGTTGGGTAATAAGCTTGGGAAATTGCGTTAACCAGTTGAACTTTAATCGGTTAATTGCTTGCGGTAGTAGTTGCAGGTATTTTCCGTTGGTAATTGTTCTTTTTGCTTGCTCATTACCTTATCTTGACCTTGGGTGAAATATTAATACTTTGCAAGGTTATGCGAAGATACGTGAGAAGAGATAATGATTTTGATTGAGATTTAAAGTAAGACGAGCTGATTTCTAGAGAAATTTCGAAAGGTGGAAATGCTTGGATTCGTTATTTTAGTGATTCAATTTGTTAAAAGGCAGTTTAGTGGTTAGAGCACTCATCCCTTAAGCCGAAGGTCCATGGTTCGACTCTCGTTGGCGGCAATGAGATTCAGTTCGAGTCACGGACTTTAAGCCCGTTCAGTTATGATACGTGCTGGTTTAAAAACAGAACGTATCGCAGCTGGGTGGACGCACACATGGCCAAAACGTGATACTGACCATATCACCTTGAGGAGTGCCGACACATTCGAAGCAAAGGCCCGAAAGGGGTTGTAGTGCTGCAGTTAAAAAAAAAAATATATATATATATATATATATATATATATATATACATATATATATATATATATATATATATATATATATATATATATATATACATATATATATATATATATATATATATATATATATATATATATATATATATATATATACATATATATATATACATATATATATATATATATATATATATATATATATATATATATATATATATTTATGTGTATATATATATATATATATACATATATATATATATATTTATGTGTAGATATATATATATATATATATATATATATATATATATATATATATATATATATATACATACATATGATTTTTCTTTATTAGAATGTATGCAGTACAGAGGCCTTATAATATAGTAGATGTTCTGACAGTCATTTCACCATCGTTTGAACATTACTTAAAACTATGTGTAGTATCGTATTTCTATGTGAATATTACAATTAGCTAGAGTAAAACTTCAGCAAAAACCTCTACTGAACTTATTACTAGCATAACATAACTTAACTTTCTACTTATAACTAACTAAAATCTATGAGGCTAGGTTACGGCCAAAGAGATCATCAAAGGGAAGATGTCATTCTCATTCCAGTTCAAAATGAAAGTCATTGGCTTAATCTTAGAAAAACAGATTGGGAAAAGTTTCACAAGAAGTTTAATCGGGAATATCAGAAGTAATGTCCACCTTCTGATGGCGGTAACTCTTGCCCAATATGTTAGTTGCTAGTGACAGGAATCTAACTAATGTTGAAACTGTTCTCTACGAATATTTGTCAAAGTTAGAGAAATTGGCACTGGAAAACATTAAGAAAGTAGTTCCCAAGATTAAGCACCGAAACCATATGGAAGGATATGAAATACCACCCATCACAAGGTTGAAAAGCTCGAAAGCCTTCTCACACTTGTCAACAATATTTATCGGCGATTTCTAGACTACAACCATCCCTCATTGGCCTTGATGAAATAAGACCTTTCTGCTTCTTTGGTGTAGGCTGTACTGTCTGCGTTTCGACGACTGTATCGGTTGATGTCTCATTCTCCATGATATGGCTGTGGATGTCCACGATTTCTAAAAAGGGCGTTTCAAAATGCCTGTTGCTGTTTTGACCTCAACAACTCTAACTTTTCCATCTTTGATCGTCTTCAGGAGGCGTGCCAGAGGCCAGCTAAAGGATGACTGTTGTCCTCGATGATGACCACGATTGTTCCCGGTTCCACGTTATGACTAGGAGATCTCCATTTGGTTCTTTGTGTAGTTCGCTTTAATATTCTTTGATCCATCTTTGACAGAAATCATTTTTTATCTATTTTAGCTCTTAGATGTTTCAATTAGCGATTACCCTCTAAATAAAAATTTGATAATCTGCAGCCATTTGTTCTTGCCCATACACTGAAACTACGCCGCGCCTGGTGATCGTTCGGCTTTAATTCCTGCACGAGTTAGATTTTGTAAGTCCGCAAGCCAAAACCCTTTCGTAAAATCTTCCATAGCGTGGATGGGTACAGGTTGAATTGTTGAGCACGACGCTGAATGGACTCACTTGGGTCTTCATCGATACTACGCTATACAACTGCAATGATTTCCTCATTACGCACTGTACGACATCGGATGGATGCGTATAATCAATGCCAGCAAACGTGGTGTGGAAACGATCGACGGTTAATTGAATTGTGAATTGAATTGTTCTGATGGACGATTATGTCAACCATAAAACTGACGGAGTGCGCGATAAGTTTCCCGAACAAATCCGTTTTTTTTTCCAAATAAGTCTGCACTATTAGCAGACGTTGCTCAGACGTCAACATATTTTGCTTAAGTGACAAACCAAACTAACCATAAAACGCATAGCAACTGTCACACCATTGATAGCATTAAAAAATGTTGCCTACTTAAAGTTTTATACATCTAAAAATACTACTCTCTACTTAGCCTACAAAAGAAAAACGAAAATTTTGGAAAAGCGGCAATTTATTTCTCAACATAATCTCTTCTTAGTTCGATACACTTGACCCAGCGATGCTCCAACTTCTTTAACCCGTCGGAAAAATAGGTTTTTTCGAGGTTCGCAACGTAGACCACCGTGGCGGCGACGATGTCCTCATTCGGCTCAAATTTCTGCCCGAAAAGTGACTTTTTTAAGTTTGAAAACAAAAAGAAGTCACGCGTGGCCAAATCTGGAGAATGCGGTGGATGGGGTAGCATTTCGTAGCCCGATTCGATCGATTTGGCCGTGGCGACGGCGGAAGTATGAGCCAGAGTGTTTTCATGATAAAAGAGCACTTTTGTCTTCGCCAAACCGGGCCTTTTTTCTGCCAAATAATTCGGCAAAGAAGAGCCCTGTGATTGTTTTGTCCTTCTCCAGGTAGTCGATACAGGTTACACTTTGTCAATAGCAGAAAACGGTGGCCGTCACCTCTCCGGCTAATAGGACAGTCTTCGCCTTCTTTGGAGCACGTTCGCCAGTTGAAGTTCACTGTTTTGACTGCTCCTGCACTCTTGTGTGTATCAGTGGAGCCATGTTTCGTTGACGGTCACGAAAAGCGCCAAAAACTGCTCTGAAGTGGTCTCACAGTTGCGTTTGTTGTCCGGAGTGAGCCAACGTGGTACTGATCGCGTCGACAGCTTTCTTATGTCCAATATTTCATGCAGAATATGACCAATGCGGTCTTTTGAGATGCGTACTGCCTCTGCTACCTCGCGCATCTTCAATTGCTGGTCTCCTCTGTAGTAGCAGATTTCGGTCCTGAGCGACCACGTTGAAACTCGTTAAACCAATTTCCACGGTTGCCATAGCAGGAGCAGAGTCACCGTACACAATATCTAAGCGATTTTTGAAACAAGATTCGAATCACCAACCGATATTTCTCCTTCTCCATTTTTCTAAAATCCGCCGACACGCCCGCTTCCACAAGTGGTCAAAACAAAACTACGAGTCCGATTCAGCTGAAATTTGGATAGCAGCCATCTACTACAATATACTACACGATCGGAAATCTCTTTGGCGATAGTGGCGGGCAGTGAGGTAAGTAATCATTGGACAACCCTCGTATTTCTGAGGTTATGAAAACGAATTGGTAATAAAAATACTAATAAATAGGTAATGAGTGAGCCTCGTAAGAAGAATACGACCATGTGCAGAATCCAGCTACATTAATATGTTTAGAGTTTGTACTACAATACAAAATCCTATTGATATCGGTTCCTGTACCCATCTGTCTGTATGTCAAAGCAGTTTTACTCCGAAACTATAGAAGCTATAGCCATGAAACTTGTCGAAAATGTCAGAAGTTATGACGTTTCGAAAGTTTTGGGGTGAAAAAAAATTCGAAGAGTTTTAATGAAGCCCCCTCTATATAGAGAAGTGACCCTTAAAAAATTGTTTTTCATCAAAGAAGGTCAAATGGGATGTCATATGAAATGTCTTAATGACATCTTTTCAAAACAGGTCTTAAAATTACCTTACTGGTAATGACAGTGGCAGGAGAAGAGAAAACGCACGAAATTTTTTAGTTGGGCGTCAGCTACGCAACTTCGGGTGAACTGTATTTGGCGGCGCGGACCAACAAGGCTGGGGTCGCATCCGGGGTTTGGTTGTCAGTCGCATCAGGTCCAATTCCTTTTCGGTCGGGTTCTAGGAGTGCCGACGGATGGTTGCAGCACTAGGTGCTATGTTTTTTTATCTCGGGTCGCTAGAGTGCAAAGGAACTGGACCAGAGTACTCATTCAAGCCCGTTAAAGGTTCTGGCTAGACATCAAGGGCAGTGCTCTGTGCCGGCTCGGTGCATAAGTCTGCGACCAAGTGTCGATCCGTTCGACTCTTTCGCGTTACTACGGGTCCAGTTGCTGTTCGAATCTGGGCCTAGAAGATGTCTTCCATTACCCTTACTATGGAATGGAGTGCACGAAAATAATGTTTACGTGCGTAAGCCATAGGCTCTCTCAACTCTGGGCGGATTCCACACCAGAGAATTTCAAGGAGGTCCTATTAAACTACGCAGAAGCTCGTAATAGTCGTCCACCGCCTCATGAAGAAGTCGACGTCTTTTACGAAATTACTGGTTGTTGATGGCATCACTCTCAACCGAAGAAAATTCTCTGAGTGCGGCCCGTTTCCGCCCATTCCAGTTATAGTCGGGCTCTACCCCGACAAACCTCCAGAACCAATGTTGAGCTCAGCCTGTAAAGAGTGTTGGTGCTTGCTGAGCTGAGAGGTGGAAATGTCCTTCTAGCTTGACCCTGGCCATGTGTTCGGCTCGTCGTTGGAGTCCCCCGATAGAGCAGGTGTCATCTGGTTAGCAGATTATATAACCATGGTAGTCAGTTTCCAACTAGGTATCCTTCAGGCACCTTAAGTCCAGAGATAGTGTTCCTGATCGAAGGGACGTGCTCCTGTAGGCCATGCTGATTCACGGCTTTGTTTTTTTGCTGGGCAAAGACTTGGTTGCCAATCAACTCTGCCCGAGCTGCGTTATCCTGTTAGTAAGTCTGTCCTGGACACGTCGGGTCGACTAGTCCGTATCGAGGCAGGACACGTTTCAGGGATGTTCCAAGCCTACTCTCACGCGTGGCCGGGTGCAGCGGTTGGTCCCAATCGGGACCCTACGGCTCCAGAGAACTCAAATGGCTATAGGGATCTTGGGCTTGCGTCACGACTGTCGCTGAGCGGTTGAGATCATTGCTCATCCCGCTGTACGGAAGTGAATCTTGCACTGTCAGTGTCGGTACGGCTGCAGTTCTGAGTCGCGATCTATACTCTGGGGCTTTGGAGTCCATACCTGAGCAGTCGGTTAGTGGTCTAGATGTTGGAATAGCTGCATTGGGATTTAATTTTCAGCTCAGTGGAGTTCTTGCGCGACTGGTGAGCTGGATGTTAATCAGTTCCTGGAGCTCTTTCTCCATCCCACAATTGACAGATTGGATATTCTTGGAGCTTGGGTCCAGTGTTTGTCCAGAATCTGCTTGATGATCATGCCTGGGTGAAAAGATAAAACTATGTAAAAAAAATTCGACTAACGATTTATAAAAATATTTCCAAAATGTTGCTAATATATTAATATAATTAACCAAAAATTAACTAATCGTTTGAATGGCCGATAGTGTCGGCCTATAAATAACCCTATCAAAAAAGGGAATATAAAAATTGGGGAGCTTTTTCATATTCAGCAGCGCCGAGTTTCTCATCGGGAAATGAAAGCGGATGGTAGTCTGCCGAGAGGAGGGTGCTCCTGATCGATTTTAAAATATGTCCTACCCCAAGTACATTAAAAAACCGTCTGTAAACTACGTTAATTGGCTCGGGGAGGAGAATGACAACATTACAGTACTACTCTTGTGCACGGTCGAATTTCGCAATTCCAACGCACGCGAGTAATATTCGAATATCAACAATCACCTATCAAGCATAAAAAGATGAGTAGAGTCCTTCCGCAACAGAAAGGCAAGTTAGCCTTTTATTCTCTTGAGAGTCCAGGCAGATAGAAGAAACCCGTCTGGCTGGCAGTTCCCATCAAGAAAATAGAAGGTCCTTACAGGTGTTACCCTAGGACAATACATCGGAAAGACCACTTTCGTAAAAAAGCAAAAAAATAAAGGAGAGCGGAAGCTACACTCACGTGAAGTGACTTAGCATGTTTCTCACACAACTGTACTGCTCCTGTCCGTCAGAACCTATTACCGAGGTACCTTACATCCTCCGTAAAGGAGCAAAACGTATAAAGACGCAAATACTTCTCCTTATGGGCGTTTGGACCCTACGTTGGACGCCATTCAAATTCACCTTGTTCCCCTGCCGCAACTGTTCCCAAGCTTATCGTGTGGTCACTTTATAACTGGACCTCCAGCAAGCGCGATAATTTTCCTGGGATTACCGCTCTCCAGTCAAAACTTGAACGAAGAAATCAAATTGAGGTTATATACGCGCAGACCTGTAGCGCACCATAAATGAACTATACCTAAACAATAAATCACCCTGCCTGGCGTTTCGAAAGACGGTGAAACCGTGAGTGAAACGTGAGTGAACTTTGCTCGTACTAACTATTAGACTGAATTACACACCATACATGACACACACTCGACGTTCCGTGGCGGTCCGCAGCCAAAGATCTGTCATCCGGCACTTGTCAACTGGTTAGCAGATTATATAACCATGGTAGGTCTCTGTCCGGGTATCGCTCCGAAATATCGGAGGTTATAACAGTAGGTCCTGTAACAACAATCCATTATTGCGCCTCAAGATTTCACGCCTTAAACCGTTGAGAAGTCGGTTAGGGGTTTTCTTTGGGAAATCTCGGACGAACGGACGGATTAAAATCGTTACAACTGTAACAACTTATCATTGGAGGATATTCCCTGAGGAATACAAATTAAAAAAACAATCTACTTTTTCCTTCCACTACATTAATCACCATTGTTTTCGAACTTAGCATGTAATGATTTTATTCTCGTTCGCTCGTTCGAGAGATTTCCCGAAAGGAAATCTCAACCAACCTCTCATCGGTTCTAGACGTGAAGTCTTGGACCGTGACAACGGACTGTACCGTTCAGGTCGACAAGTCCGGACACTCTTAGTCTACTCCGAAGTGGCTGCTGGCTGGCTAGCTTGTTGGGAGAGGATTTTTGCTCGCAGGTCTTACGCGAGCAGACTTAGTCCGAATTACGAAACTCAGCCACCGGTTTGAATGCCCGATATAAAACGCGTCCAACAACTAACAACGACTCTTCTTCAAATAACATAACTTTGTTCCAAGGAAAAGGCACACAAAAAACCACTGAAATAATACGCGCTTCCAAATATTACCGACACTGTGCCCGAAATAACCTACTCGAAGTCAAACCAAAAAAATCCACTTTAACAAAAAACCTAAACTCAATATATGGCCCCGCGTACCGACTGCAATGCGAAATTGACCATTCGCGGATTACTGCATCGTCCGCGAAAGCAGAATTTAATTGTTGGAGGGTTTCTTTGTCCATAGCTTTATGAAAGATATTTGTGGTTTCCTGTTTCACTTTGGATGCCAATTGGAGGTTATGTTTATGTCTCAAGGGTTACACGTTGGAAAATTTCATGCAATTTACACCTATCTTCATCGGAGTACACTGTTTTCATATTCGTAGAATAGTTTAATGCACTCAACACTAATTCAGGGATAAAGATAGTTCCACCATTACACAAAATGCTGGAAACGTCACTTTCTTGAAAGTTGCATGAGGTCACAATAACCACTTTTGTATAGTTTGTATACTTTCCGTTCCGTATAAGAATTCGCACTTTGTATTTCGCTCTTGTTTGCTTTTATTGATGGCTTCGCATTTGAGTACTTTACGAGCCACGGACACTGCCAATTCATCAATTATCTCGCGAAATTTCATATCAATTTGTGACTACAATCAGATCTTGTATGCTATTGTAGTGACGGCAGCTATTGCGGTATATTCCAACTGGCGCTGTCGTGTCGATATTGAGTGGCTTCGCCTCGAAACTATGCGCCACGATTGTGAAAACGTATCAAGTGCGCAAAATACGCTCCAATCGCGAGTTGATGAAGAAAAATTAAGCTGGAGATGCTATTTAATGTTTTGCTGGGGAATGTTATGCAGAAAGTTTTGTGTTTCGCAATTTAATCAGCAGCTCTAGAAGACTTACCTCAAGTAACTGCTGCAATGGGTTTTATACTTCACTTGAGAATATTTGAAATGAGCCAGTCCAGTAGGACGTGTGAGTGAAGGCTTCGCTGGTGCACAGAAACTGATAGTTGATACCTACTAAGCTGGTTGCTACGCTAAATCACTCGATATGGGTTGTATGAACACTTAATCAATTAATCTAAGAACGTTCACCCTAACTTCAATTGTTTGGACATTAGTTGCTAGACAGAAATTTTCACCTTTGATTTGATGGCAGTCTGTCCCCGATTGGATTAACCGGAATCAGTTTTTTCGAGATTTTACTAAGAACTATTTGTCTCTAACTACGACTACCTTTCCGTTCAGATTACCGCCATATTGCGCTCAAATTAAATAAAATTCGCACTAGATGTTCGTTTTTCGCACGCGATCGCTTAGTTTTCGTTTAGTTGTCTCCGCACCCGTCGACGTCAGTGGCGTTCGGGCGCAGAGACCTGTCAAACAACCTTACCAGCTGGTTGGGACATTTATATATAGGGATGACAGATCTCTGCGGAATACCGATTCGCGGGACCGAGGTTATCACAACTAGCCACACAGCACGCCTCACAATCGATTTATTGAAAGGCAAATTCGGTGAAAGCGTTGTCTCGAGAAATGGTCCAGTTTAATAGCCGTCTCGTTCATGCTATCTAACGCCATTGGATTTCTTTTTATGGAGCAGTATCATGTCACTGGTCTATGCCAACAAGCCAGCAACTTTAGACGAACTTGAAGGCAATATCTAGCACGAAATTGTCAACGTTCCGGTCGAAGTGTGTTCCAGAGTCGTGGAAAATTGGGTCTAAAGAATCGACCGCTTAAAACGGGCTCGTGGTGGGTATATGATCGAATCTTCATTCATAAAATGTAATGCTTGCACTACACCTACAATAAATTTGAACTCGATATCTCAAATATTTTTGTGTTATAGTAATAGATAAAATTGTTATGTCCTTACTGAAAAATACTTCACTAGGTGAACTACGAGTAATCTGCATTGATCTGAGTTCGTTGAGCATATCTGCCTTTGTAGGCTTCTTTTCTTGATGAATTATTTTAAGGTTTTCATAGTTGGCAGTCATGGTATTGGCGGTAGTGCGGGTTTTTTGCTGTAATTTCTAAAATGAGATGATCAGTTAGAATTGAATTTAAGCATCACATCACAACGAAGTAATGCTGAAATTCAATTTTTAAACCTCCAAGTTTTGTTTAAAATTTTAATAGTTTACCAAATTAACCTAAACTCTTCTAAAGTCGTTCACTTCCGTAGAATTTATTGGCAGATTCATTACGATTGTCAAAATAAATGTATCCATGCACCCTATCCTGGATAAAATAGATTCATTTCTAAGAAAGTTTGAGCAGGAAATTTTCAAATTTGATAGCATATTTATTGAACACGTAACATATTAACAAGCAATACAAGCACCGCTATTTCAATAGAAATTATGACCGGATGAACTTTAATGTCTCTACCACCTAGGTAATATGTTTCTTTCGACATAAGAATCGATTATCACGCGTTGCATTCGTTTCTTTTGATGTAGAAAATTTTCCAACTACTAGACCCAACAGCGCCTTCCCTTCGTACTTGGAAAAGTGGCATTTTACGGTCATTCCGCGTCGAACGTGTGTGCCTTAAAACACCGCCGCCCGCCACCACGTTCGTCATTATTTGAGAACCAATTAACAATCACGTGTGATGTTTTATTCAATTTCAAAGTACGAACAAATCTCATTGGAAATCCTTAATTACATCAGCCAGCACAGGTGCACGGTGTCTCATTCGAGCGAGGGAGTGCGTGGTTCGATTGCCGAAAAAGTACTTGGGTCATCCATCTACGAGTACATACCAAGAAGTATCTGTACGTAGGTTCAAATATCTACAAGAACGCCTCGTCAGCCTCATCGTTATCGTTGGTGTTCTGTTATGTTGTCATTGATGGCTTCGTCCTCTTCCGCGCGGCTATTATCGCTGCTAGAGTCACCCCCTCACATACGAGTACTACGAGTATTATTGTCAACATATGTAGGCTCATGTGTTTGGTGCTGCTGTTGCTGGTGGCTAGCCATGTTGTGTTGCACCCGCGGGCCTCGTCTCCGGCGTCTTACATAGCCAAGTGCATGCAGAGCAGCGTGCTCGTATGTGAAATCTTCCAAACCACGGCAGACAGTATGTCGCCGCGGTACAACTACAACAATGTGTAATGCCAGCGCGGATTGGGATTTCGGCGTCGGTGTCGGTTGTCGGAGGGAAATTCGAGCCCATCCCGTAGCCTAAGCACGTTTGGGCTCATATCGATATGTGCATCTACGAGTGCGAGTATGCAAGAGCAAGCATGTAAGTCAAGCGGTATGTGCTAGCTTGGCTTCACCATTTCGGTTGGCATGGCTTCAAAGGCAAGCATGGAGCAACCACGACGACTTGAAGGCTACAAAACGCCTCGTCGTCGTCTTCTTCGCTTCCCTCGAATTCTTAGAACGCATTCAACAGATTGTTTGGCTTTCTTAGGCAAGCCAAGCAATATCTAATGGGCAACCGAATGCAAGAACTTGGAGAAAAAACAGCTCCAACAAAAACAACAACAATTATTCCAAATGTTTATGCGACGTTAGTACCGGCATGTTGGGGCTCTGCGCTGCGGAGGAACCTGCGGAGTTTGGAGCGACTCACGAGTATTTGATTCCATATGGGGAACCATAAGTACGTGAATGGCATTTTTGTGTGGGCATTAGAGGAGAGTATGGAGCAGCGGTAATTGGAAACGTTTGTTCGTTGGAGTTTCGCGTTTTTCCAAACACATCGCACATGTGTGTGGGGAAGCTATAGCAGGAACGTAGCTATACTCGTAAGTACTACACGCCAAACCAAACATACTGGGCAGACCGTATGGCAACATGAGTTGGCCCAGAGTTAAAAAGTGGAAGCAACAGCGGCAGCACAGCAAGCTTTATGTTACATTGATTCTTTGGACACAAGTCGATATGATATGGTTCGGAATCAGGTATCAGTGATTGGAAACCTTTTTTGTATTGGTAGATTGAGGCTAGTACATTCTGCAGTAAAGCGTTTGACAATCTCACAAGCAAACAATGTAGAAAACTATGATAATTCAGTGCAATTTTAGCATTCATGTGATTTCTATGTACCTGACGAACGACGGAACTAGCCTTTGTTCCTCTCAATGCTTAATTAGGTGGATGAACGAGATACTATTGTAGATTCTTGATTACAAGAAATGGGTGTTCTGCAGATTAACATTAAAATAACCCGTGATTATGCTTTTGAAAAGAAGAATAGGAATATGTTTTAACAAAAGCTTCCGCCATAGACGGTCGCAAGCCCGTTTGAGAAAGGAGGAGGGAACCCCTTGTTTCCCTATCCCCATCCCATAGTTTAGTTAGTTTCATAACAACAACCCCCCCCCCCCCATTAAATGGTAGTAAATGCTCTCGGGGTGCACATTATGTTTACTGGTTCCCCAATAATGTAACATTAAATGTCGAGAAATGCGCACAACTGTAAATACATCTACAGCTCTGCTACTAAATTCTACTTACACCTCCTTTGTGAGGACGTAAGAGGGTGAAGGCGAATCTTTCGCACCTGAAAACGCAATCGACGTAATAACCATGCCGCCGGAATGCAGGTTGGGCGACGGGCTAACTCCCCGTCCCTGGAAAACCTTTAATTGTTTCGAAACCTGTAGATAGGCCTCGGAATGGATTGAACTCACGGCAACGTCCTCGCAATCGGAAAAAGGACTATGGCATTGGATCCTGGAATGTCAGATCACTCAATTACCCTGGCGCTGTTAAGGACCTTTTACAACAGGGCAGTCAATATCAATTAAAAATACTGGCAGTCCAGGAAACGATTTCGGCTGGAAACGACATTCAAGACATGAGATCGCACACAACATTTAAAAGTGGGAAGCCGACTGGAAAACGAGAATTTGGAGTGGCCTTTATTGTGGTTAGGGAGTTCAAATCGCACGTTATTGATTTTAAGGCAGTCAATGAACGGTTGTGTGCGATACGTGTAAAAGCGAAATTCTTCAAAATCTGGCTGATTAATGTTCACGCCCCGACCGAAGAAAAAGACGAAGAAACGAAGAAATCGTTCTACAATCACCTGGAAAGACTGGTCGACTCATTGCCCACACACGACACAAAAATTATTTTGGGCGATTTCAACACTGAGGTTGGCAATGAGATATCTCATCGGGGAACGACTGGAGGATATAGCCTCCACGATGAAACAAATGACAACGGCCAGCGCCTGATTGACTTTGCATGTAGCAGAAATCTAGTCATTTGTTCGACTTGCTTCCCACCTCGACGCATTCATAAAATGACATGGGTATCACCGGATGGCAACACACAAAACGAGATCGATCATGTTTTGATCCAACAACGTTGGGCCTCGAGCATTCTTGACGTCCGTACATACCGAGGAGCCAATTGTAACTCAGATCATTACTTGATCAAATTAAACTATCGATGTCGTATGTCAAAGGCATATTCAGCGAAGAACAGCCAGCTACAAAAATTTGATATCGAAAGGCTCCAAACGGCGTCTGTGGCCGAAAATTTCACGGAGACCCTCGACAACCAGCTGGCTCCCATCTTATCAGAAGATTTAAAAATTTTTTTTGAAGATTTAAAAAAATTCTTTTTCATTTGGGAGCTCTGAGTCTTTAATTCTTTAAAGTTTGAATATCCTCGATGTTGAAATTGTCCAATTTTTCAACCTCTTCATCTAATTGTTATTCTTTTCCACATGCGAAGCAACTGTCACCAGACTTTCTTAGAACATCTGTGCCCTGTTTGATGAATAAAATGCACAACTGGTCATCGGAAAGTGTTCTATTTAGCAAAGTTAAGCCGTTCTTTAAATTTGCTGGCATCTTCAATTCTTGCTGCCTCTTCATTCGTTCCGTCGAACGCGTAATCTGCGTAAGTTGCTGGCTTAGGTGAAGAAACAGTATAAATTCGTGAGGCTCGCGCTCAATGTATACTCGACGTCAGATCGGAAAAAGGTAAACAGCACCACGGAATATTTATCTTCGTACCCCCAAAATGAATATTTGAATGAAATCTTCAATTCCCCTGTTTTCACTTCACTGACTCTGCCAATTGGAAGTGTTAGCTGCCCGGTCGCAAGATCTCTAGCTCCACCTTTTTCTTCGCTTATCGCGACGAAAAAGCCACAAATTAGTTACGCGCAGTTAACGCCCATGACCATTATCAGGCAAAACCCTAGCATACAACCCTCTCCACTAGCCTCGAACTTTTTCCTCTAGCACAGCACTCGGAACACCATGAATTTTCAACGACGAAAATTTTAGGCCCACTTAGAATTGGAAATTTTACTTCTTTCCAGCTAGCACGGTCACTTCACAGATAAATCGCTTCCTGCCTCGACAGAAGAACCACCACGGTAAAATTTATCTCATCCACAGCGCCCAAGAAATACGTAAAGGGAAATTTTTCCACAATGCCAAGAAATTTGCACAAGACTTGGGACAACTGCGAGCGCGTAGAATGGTCACATTGATGACGAAATTTCGAGTTAAAGTTCCCGGCAAGCTGTCGACCAGGTGGCGGAAACGACGTGCACGATAATTTTCTATTGATCGATGCTGAAATTTGGATTGGAATGTACCTCCATTAGGGAAGTTTGATTAAAATATTTGAGCAAAGACGGATCGAATTCTACTTTTAATTGATTGCGGTTCTCACGCGTGTAACCTCTATGGCGATTCATAGCAGACTCTTCGATCCGCTCAAGCAGATCTCTCACTTGTTGCCAACAGCCACCGTACGGTACCTGTCGCAACGGTAGTTGACGAGCCCTCATACATCCACTGCAGATTGCGTTGCGGCAATGCAAATGGTGGATGAGCTGCGTTATAAAGATGTTCCCGTGTCCAAATTTTAATTGTATATTTTAATAATTATTTTTCAAATATACATTTAAAATTGAATTAGGATTATGATGGTTTTCGAGCAGTTTGTTTAGGCGATTGCTCGATTCCTGCACTATTTCGGAGCATAATAATCTACTTGACCAGTCTATTTTTGCGTTACACGTTCAAAACATTTTCGATTCAAATTGAAATACAGAGAAGAGTTGCCAAACACACAGTTCAACGAGTTGAAAAAAATTTAAGATTTTAAAGCTTTTCTTGAGCAGATCCGATATGAATATTTCATCAAAGCCGCAACAAAAAATAAGGCGGTGAAACTATCTTCCCTCCAGATCGCTGTTGATGCCTTAGACGAGCACACTACAAGATGCTACTACCAGATTCAACAGTGGCTTGGAAATGAAAACATCCGAGCAACAGATCGGGAATGGTACTTAAATTAAGGTTCTATACACCCCGTGCGCATGAACAACCTGCCTGCATTCGATGAACTTTTAAAAATGATTTTTTGCCAATGAAAAGTTGGATTATATTGTAATTCGACTGGTTGGGTTGCTAAGGTGAACACTGTAATAATCGTCCACTAGTGATCTAAGAAGACAAAGATGACATCCACCACGATGAAGATCGAATCAATGAGACAAACATTCAAAAAACGCATTAGTACAGTGGAACTTGGCCAATTCGAACTTTTATGACTTGAAATCGTCATTAGTTCGAAATTTTCTACTAGTCCCTAGCATTTCATATGAAGTTCATATTAAAAAATCGTGGCTAATTTGATTTTATTTTGGATAATTCGAACATTTTGCTCGCGAAAAGCGTCCATGAGCCAGTTATAAACTCTGGGATTCCCCAAGACAGCCTTACACTTTCCTATCTACGGGGATTCTCCAAGAGCTGCATGGGCTTATTTTACATTAACATGGGAGACAATTGTATCGTTATGGTCAAGTCAGCAGTGATTTCAATGTTATGATGGATATCTACGTTAATGCTTCATCGCAGTACGTTAATGCTTCCAATGCAGTGGTTGATAAAGCATCAATGCCTAAATTCCGCTGCTACTCCCAATGGCATCGCCAATGATCCAATTCAACTTTGAGCCTCAAACAACGCATGACGTTATCAGTTTTCAGCAGACCGTGAAAACTTTCGTTCAAGCAATCGGTAAAATTTTGAATTTCATTTGTTTTCAAAGTATAAACTCTTTCTGGATGTAGCAAACTTAGCTGAAACCCATTTAAAACTTCTCTAGAAAAGCGAGTCTTCAAATCTTCAACGATTGTATCCTACAGTTAAATGCAGCTCGGTAGAAGAAGATTAAGAAGCGGGGCAAAGCTATTGGGCAGGCAATACGGGTCAAAGCCACAGACGGTAGATCGGATGTGGATTAAGGATGCGGTAAAACCGGAAGAAATACAAACTGCGGTAAGAAGCTCCATGCACTCCTTGACGCAGTCAAAAATATCCTCGGGGAGTAGGCAACCGTAGCCTCGCTAGAACCTCAGGCTGCTCTCGAATAAGAGGTATTGACTGTTTTACGAATTGACCCCCGATAAAAGATACTTACAGCGCGATTTTCCTAGCTTGGATGGAGCGGAAATTAAGTTTAACTATGAACCCATCCAATTATGATACGTACTGGTTTTTTGTGGTTGGGAGGTGAATGTCATCTACGCACAGAGTGGGGTCTATCATGCTCGCGAGCGAGTGAACTACCCACTAAATTACTTCCCTGTCTACCCGAGAACCCAGCCTAGAACTGTGTGACACATTACTTCCGGCCAACTTTTGTTTTGCTACGCCGCGAGGCGCCCGTTAGCTGACGGATCCCTCCTCTAGCGGGAGGGGAAGAGGGAAGAGAAATTGCCAGGCAAGCGATTCCCCATCCTCAATGTCCCCAGCTGCTGTGAGTCCTTTTTATATTATAGAACTGCCATAGCAGAATATGCCACCTGGTTCCATTTGTCAACAGATTCAAGCATCACCGCGACTATACTATCCGGGATGAGCTCTTCCGTCTCATTGTGGAGGTTCCGTCCCAGCCTGTCCCAGTTATTGCATGCAAAAAATGTGTGGTCCTCATTGTCTTCCTCTCCTGGGCACAACCGGCAAGCAGGGGACAGTGTCGTACCAATCTTGTGCAGGTGAGACTGACAACAACCATGACCGCTCAAAAGCTGTGTTAGATATAAGTCATCCTCACCATGCCTTGGACTTACCCAGGGTCTCAGATCAAGAATAAGGCACGCAGTTCACTTTCACTTCGTGCGATTCACCCAAGGCTGCTGCCAATCGTTGAGCCAGCGCTGTCTCTCCTCGCGGGCAACCGTCTCCCTCGCGTCTTCACTTCAACGCAGATGAATAGCGTGGCACTCTCTAGCAAGGAGAGCAACAGGAGAGACTGCCGAATGTGAAGATGCAAAGAAGATGCCAAGCGTTTTCAGTATACCTCCTGACTAAGAGTGTCGCCATATTTCCTCTCCATACAGTACCACTGACTTCTTGATGGGATGGGTCTCCCGACGTTCGCGATTAGTCAACTCAGAGCCAATACGCGTTCTCAGTCGTTACCCTGATTTGCTCAGAGAAACTCATCTTTGAGTCGATCATTAGCCCCAGGTACTTCACCGCTGGCTAAGATTCGATTAATATGTCTCTAATACTGATCATCCTTACTCTAGGGATTCTCTTTTTTGTCAAGATGACCACGTTGGTTTTCTCCAGTGTTAGACTGAATCCACGAGCAGTCATCTAGTCTCTCACTCTGCACATTCGCATACGTAGCCTGAGTTGCGCTTGTCCAACGGTGTGCCCAGTGATTAGAGCCGCAACATCATCCATATAGCCGATCAAGCGCGACTCATCTGGCATTTCCAGTCTCAGTAGCCTGTCGTAAGACACGTTGGACAGGTCTGGACCCAGGATAGACCCTGGACAACGCCGAATTTAACTTACATTCTTTTTAGCTCTGTGACGTGTCGTCAAGCAGGCTTTTGTACTCCAGGTAGTCCCTCAGAAGCTGTATTAAATATTCTGGAACTAGGAAACGGTCCTCTAACGTCTCCAGAATATACCCCCATCTAGCCCTGTTAAAGGCATCGCTAACGACAAGTGTCGCGAACAAAATGATCAGCTGCTTGGTGCGGCTTTGTGCCTCCACCTTTGGAACGCATTCACCACCTCTGCAATCGCATCAATGGTGGAGCGTCCTGCCTAGAGACGTACTGCCGAGGAGACAGGTCCCAGCAGCACGAATCGCGTCAGTGAGTCTTCCCTTGATGAGTTTCGCTTTCCCGTGTCTGGCATGCATAAAAGGCGGTATGCAGACGGCGATCTGGAAGTTTATTCCCCTTGCTGAGCAGTGCGAGCCCCACCACCTTCCATTGTGCTGGAAAACTCCTATCCCGTTGGCAAGTATTGAATGTGCTGCTGAGCAGCAAGTCAGGACGATGATGATCGACAAGTGGTTTAGCTGCACAACGTTGGAAAGTCATGGTCTCCCAACTACGTTTTTTTACTCAGGAGAAGTGGATGACGTCTGCTATACATTTCTTGCCTACAAAAGATGGGGCAAGCAATGTGGTGACCTCTTTAATGAAATTAGAGAGCTCTGGGGAAGACTTTAATCGGAGGGATGCTTAACCACGCAGCATTTTGCATTCAGACAGTCCTGAATAACAAAAAGGGCATACTGCAGTGTAAAGAAGTGTCGAGAGTGGAAAGATCTCTTAGCTGCTAATCAATTTCACTCCCTCCCTTCACCGCCCTATCACAAAAAAAAAAAAAATATTATATACGAGTACCTGTGCGAACTTTTTAGCCATAGTTGCATAAAAAAATATATTCGCGAAGAGCCTTGCGGTAGCAACTAGCGGTTCGTTTGAGGGTTGGTTGTGGTCAAATTTGGAAAGAGAAAAGTATATGTACCATTGGGGCTGTGCAAGCGAGTTTATATTATGTATAGTATAATTCGTAATTTGAAAGGTGGTTGTGTATGCACGAATTTACGCATCAAATAACCGGAGAAATATGGGAAGAGTAGTGTCCATAGCATGTATTTGTGTCCATAGCATGTATTTGCAGGCTTGCTAGCACGCATGATAGCTCATAAGAGCCGTTTCCCGAACATGAACGCAAGGATAGTAAGAATTAGATAATCGGACAGTAAGAATCGGTCGCGTGCATGTTGCACATGATTGCGTGAGATGCTGCGTTGTGTTAACAAGCTTTCATTGATATGACTGCCACTTCCAGTGCTTGAAGAGGGAACACTCTATCAGTGTGGGCAGAGTGGCCACTTGATTGCTGTCTCCACGTTGGTAGCATCAACATGGACGAGATGGGGGGAAGTGCCCGCACTATCTCATCCATCTTTTCCGCATCATGTATGCAAGGCGTCCATAGGGAACCAAACTTCCGCATAACTAGCTTGTAGGCAAGGTCCCACGGTCCCTTGCTCACATTGCCTCCTAGATCTTGCCAGGAACGAGCCTTGCTGATGATAATCACTTTGCGAAAACATTTCATTGCCGACGTATATTATATGCAGCTACCCAGTTGCATGCCTCGTCACGGTTCTGTGCCCGTTGAGCCTCAAGCCGAAGCATGTGGGAATTTTCACCAATTTTAGTCGACCACCAGTACACTGAGGGCTTGCCCTGCTGAGATGTTCGACGGGGCAGAGAAGCTCTGCAAGTAGTCGTGATGATGCTCATAGATGAGCTTACCAAGTCTTGAGCTGCCAGTTCTTCTGTCCTCTGCGAATCGCCCTGCAGCGGAGCACCTATCGTGAGCACCTCAACGAACCTCTTCACGTCCACCCCTGGGATGTTCCGCTCAATTGTAGAAAGTTGAGTGCACGAACGTCAGAAGACAATATCACGGACCTCAAGCAGAATGTAGCTGAGTAGTCCTCTAATACTCTCCATATGTCTTTGCTTTGGACTTAGGACTCCAAGGCGAATGTCACGTCTGGTATGGTTGCTTTGCAGCCAATATGGCAAAAAGTTGGCATATTTGTAGTAATTTAGCAGTCGCCTAAACAAACTCCTCGCAAACACTGATCCGAATTTTAAGTGCAGTTTTGAAAAACTTAATTATTCCTATTTGTAGTCTTATAAATTACAAAAATTTTTTTATTATAAATACAAATTTTATATCATCTTTTTTTCCTATATTAAATTTAAATTTTCCTTTCTTTATAATTTTATTCTTTATGATATTTATCTTTTTCTATTATTATTAAAATTTTTCTATATTATTATTACTCATTAATTTAATAATTAAAATCTACAATTAAAATTCGGACATGGCAGCACCTTTCCCCGCTGCACATGCACGTATTGCGTTCGCGAAGGCAAGCTGTGCAGCCGAATGAACGATTGCTCGTTGAGTCCCGGTGTGACAGATACCCCACGGGACGATTGACAACGAAGGGGGAGTCTCGTAGAGATAAGCAACACATGCGCGTCGAAGGGGCGACACGCAGAAAGTTTCGGTTTTTGTTTTCAAACTCGGCATCTAATAGAGATTTACACATGCAAATATTATCGACGATCGACAGATTTGTCTAAGACGGGCGGGTTTTAAACGACGAGACAACTCTGTGTGCACGAGAGTGTTTTGGATTTTATTGATTGAACCGTGTGGATTTCAAGGATATGAAATTAGTGATCTTCTAAGTTGTTATAAAACTAGAGTGTTTCTTCTGAATTGTTATGACCTTGAGTGTTTTCCATATGGGCTTGTGAATGAAGTGGATGTTCAATTCATGAACGGTGTGAGATATCCCGAAAGAAAGAGGGTTATGGGTGCAAGCAATTAATTCTCCGTTGAATGACAAATGCACCTGCAACCCGAGGCAATCATGATCATTAAGATGTGGGAATCGCCAATGTAGGATTGGATGCACCCAAGAGCGATGCTCGCTACAAAAGGTGATCATAAGAAAGTGGAATCTTCCGAACGTGAAATTCGATGGACAACTAACGAAGGGAAAATAGAAGTCTTACGAGAAATTCTCTACTTGGACGCAGAGAGTGTGAATTCAATCGATGAAGACAGTTACACACCATTGCTAAGGGCCTTCTATAACAACTTTGTAGATATAGCTGAACTTCTGCTCAAATTCAAAGCGAATCCAAATCAGACTAAGTTAAAGTGGACTCCGCTTGCAAGTTGAGCAATGCAGAGTGTGTGTGTGTAAAGCATTGAAGGGAGGGATCAGTGAAGTAACCGCACGGTTCTCGTCAGTGTTCGCAATTTCAAAACAGAATGTCGGTTTCCGTTTATTCGAGTTCACGAGCAATATTCGGTTTCGCGCGTGAAAACGTCACAAAACAACGCCCCGGGATGGGAAGTAGTGTTGTGGAGTGGATTGCACTAAAGTGTTCGTTCAACGGGACTAGCGTGAAGGAATATCCATCGAATTTCATACAAGACGTCCAAGTGAATTTGATGGTCATATTGAAAGGCATATCTTCGAAGCAACAATAACGACACTTCATGATTATTTTTCTGAAAGAGAAAAAGGACATACTGTGTTTTTACTTTTATTCGATATAAGAAAAATTAAATTTTAATTCGATAAAAAAAAACAATTAATAATTTTTAGCTAATAGCGAAAGAAGAATCAGTCAAGGCATCACCACACCACCAGCGGATGCCCGGCGAAGACGTTGGTGAGTATTCGCCTGTTTTTATGCATTCATATATATTTGAATTGATATTTATTTCCATTTGTTTTTTAAAATTATATAACTAACCAGGAGCTTTTGAATTGAGAAAGAGTTGATCATCTTTGTTGATACTAGTTCCAGTCATTTCTTTAATGCATGAGCTGCTACATTTCATGAGACTACTACAGACAAATAATGATGTTTTAATAAGAAATGGAGGAAGTCCGTCCGTTTTCTCCAGGACCGGTTTGGCCTTTGAGTCAGCAATTTTTGACACTTAGTAGGTTACGTCATTCTCGACTTCGGCCGCTATCCCTTCGAACCTTTTCAATTTGTGAAAGCGAAATTTTTTTCGTAGTGGGTCCTTGCGCTGGGGAAAAGAACCCGCCCCAAAACACCGCAATGCTAGCCTGCCAACGCATTCACGCGTCCCCAGACAAGGCCAATCTCGGTGAATCCCACCATCCTCTATCGCCGAGGCAACAGACGCTGCAATCCTTTACGGACATTTTATCTACCTAATTCACTACATATTTCCGGTGTTTAGTACGACGACCGCCGTCCTGGCGGCCGTTTCTGTAATTCGTTTTCCCGTGGATCTGTTTGAGGCATGCCTCATTCGATTCTTTTAGCGTTAAAGTTTCCTCCAACGAGCACGTTGCGGTCTGTGTTCGAGGTAGCGCCCTCTAAAGCATTCAACTTGGCTTAGAAAGACGATATCGGGTCGTTCAGCTTAGGAACACACTAAAAGAGATAGTCCCTGAGTACCGAACCCACAAAAAACCACCCCCCGTCCACAGCTCTCCGCCTGGAAATCACTGTTCTGAACCCAGATGGCGGCAGTACCAGTTACGTCTTAATCATTGGATTCAGACTGAAAATCGTCTAGTACTCGTGTTTTAATTTCTTCATTTAGCATTTCTTCAGCGTTTAGACCCAACGAGTTCCTCGTGTTGCTCGCCAGTTAGCTCCTGCATCGCTGATTGCTATTGCCGGTTATTCAACATCTGAAAAGGAAAGAAAAAGAAAACACAAAGAATCGATGTTTAGGTCAACTAAATGAAGTTACTTATCTGATATCACCTGGACGCACGAATCCCGGTCACTTTCCATGGACACTATTTGGATTTAGTTGTATTTGGTCGAAATTCACTCCCGCACTTGTTTGTATCAAACAATAACAAAATATGACATTTAAAGTGAAATGTCAAAGTAAATGTCATTAAGAGATTACAATTTAGAATAGTAGATTTAAAGTAGTAGAATATCGTAACATTCATTACAATTCAGAATAGTAGATTTAAAATAGTAGAATATCGTATCATTCACAATAACAATTATAGTAAATAGTTAGATAGAGACAACTCAATTTGTTAAAGGAAAAGTACCGAAATCCTTTGTTCAAATTGATTTCTTTGTTTGAAAATTTCGGTACTTTCTGCAATTAAAAGACTAAGTTCAGTAGTATTGTGGAAGTTGGATACGACAGAACTATCGCTCGCGAATTTAAATTACTACGAATTTTTTGCGTTTTATAAAAGTGAATTATGACCGGACTGTGATTGTTAGCGTTCTTTTTTTTTAAATAAAGTTTTTTATGTTAAAGTGTAGAAAGTGTTTCCTTGATTTTGATTTCATTAGTATATTAAAAATAGAGTTTTTTCAGTGCAACATTTTTTGGTCCGTCGAGCCGGATCCTTCGTAGATCCATAGAATTAGACTGAAAACTTCTCAAATACGGGAATTTACACAGTGAAAAGTGTCTTTTAATCAAATAACGGTCGCGCGGTTAATTTAAGAAACATTGCAAGGACAAAGTGACAACGACAGAAAGGTCCGGTAAGTCTCCATTTTCCCTCATTCAATTACCTCTCCTACAAAGAAAATTTGGAAATAGATTTTGTGTCTTTGAATACAAATTCGAAAATATATTTCGAGAAGAAGTATTATGTGCACAAACGCTTACACATTAGCAATCGACAAAGACAATTTGGAAATATATTTTGTGTCTTTGAATACAAATCCGAAAATATATTCGAGAAGAAGTATTTGTGCACCACCAATTACTTCTCATACGCTGCACAATTCGTTTAGACATTAGTGATCGATAAAAGCATTTGGGATTAGATTTTTGTGTCTTGGAATACACATTCGAAAATATATTTCTAGAGGAAGTAGTTTGTGCACCACCAATTACTTTTTATACGCTGCATAAATAGTTTATACATTAGTAATCGATAAATTCATCTGAAATAGAATAACAAAGTATATATTTCGAGGAGAAGTATTGTGCACCATCAATCACTTTTTATCCGATACGCAAGTTAACTATAATATTATTCTCCACCACTATTGGGGTACAGTTGTAAATTTTTTTGTTTGATATTTGGAAATATAAGTGTGTCGCCAAATTGTGATCCAATATTACATGCAAAGTGCGTCCCATTTCACAAAATGTTAATATAAAAAGATGGATCGCTTAATGGCCCAACAAAAATTGTTGAGCGATCAGCTAAATAAAATGTATACGAATTTCCGTAAGGACTCGAAATCCCGCAAAACAGTAGCATACGCTAATAAGTTGTTACAGCGTGTGCAAGAGGTTCGTCAGTCATTCATGCAAACTCACGAGAAAATCCTTACGTTGATGAATGGGCAGGACGAGTTATCATCGGATTATTTTTCACAAAATTCTTGTTTAGCGTTCGAGGAACTCAATTTAAATTTCGAAACGGAGTTAGAAGAGTTGCAAATGGAACAGGGAATACAGGGTACACAAGGAGGCAAAGAGGTACCAATTCGATCCCTTGTAGCAGCGAACGATACAGATGTTCGACTTCCACGGATCAACCTTCCGAAGTTCAGTGGAAATTACAATGAGTGGACGTCGTTCAAGGATTTGTTCACATCTCTTATTCACCGGAAAGGGAGTTTGTCTATGGTGGAAAAGTTACACTATTTGAAGTGCAGTCTTAAACATTATTCCATCACTGAAGCAAATTATGAGTCAGCGTGGAAATTGCTTGTGGAACGTTGCGACGATAAACATGTGTTGTTAAGCGCACAATTAAAAAAATTGTTAGCGATTGGTAACGCCAATGAATCCGCATCGTCAATAAAACTGTTATTGGATAAAACTCTCGATTGCACTCAAGCAATAGAAAACCTGGAGGTTGAAGACAAATGGGAGCCAATGTTGGTACACCTAACAACGCAGCGACTGCCATCTGACACACGCCAAATTTGGGAGCAGCAACAAGCATCAGAGTCTGGAACAGCGTCTTTCCAGAAGCTAAAAGATTTTTTACAATCTCGCTTTAGAGCTCTAGAAGCTGCTGGGGTGGACAAGCAAAGAACCAGCAGAGCTTCACATAGTGTGTTGATGACGAAGGGAGAAAAAAGATTTACGTGCGTTTTGTGCAAGGGTCCTCATCATTTGAGACGATGTACTGGGTTCCTACAATCTGAACACTCAGAAAGATTTGATATTGTGAAGAAAAATGGTTTATGTCTCAATTGTCTGAGCAAAGGACATCTGGTTGGAACGTGTCCTAGTACGTCGAGATGCTTCCAGTGCAAAAAGGCACATCACACACTACTTCACAAACCCGCCGAATTAAATAATGGAACGGCTAATCAATCAATACCTTTGTCTGAACATAAGGTGCACTCATCGAACTCGGCGTCACATAATAACCAGTATGCATCAACAGGATTCAATCAGCATTCTGCGGCAGCATTCTCACACTCTGGACAAATGTCCGCATATTTCGATCATGGATCATTGAGCAAATCGCCAACAGCTGTTAAAGCCAGCTCTGCTACCAGTAATACTAAACAATCGGTATTGCTAGCGACAGCTTTAGCTAAGGTTGAAGCGTTGAGCGGTCGTGTGACTCTACGTGCCTTGCTGGATCAAGGGTCACAAACATCAATCATCACTGAAAGCGCAGCTCAAAGATTGGGACTTAAAAGAAAGTCCACAAATATTACTATAGCCGGAATTGGAAAAACGAAGGGTATCTCAACTAATGGAAACTTGAAAATTAGACTATATACTAGAACAAATGAATGTTTGACAATCGATGCACTCATACTGAACAAGTTAAATAACTTTGTTCCATCACAGACAATTTCTACACCACTGCGGGAGTACATTGGAAATCTAGATTTGGCTGATCCCCACTTTGATCAGCCAAACAAAATTTACCTTCTATTGGAAGCAGATGTTTATGCTCAAATTATACTCGGAGGAGTTCGAAAATTGAAACTAGGTCCAGTTTTGCAGTGCACCAAACTAGGCTGGATAATATCAGGGAAAGTTGGTAGTGATGATGCGCAAACAATGCATACTTTCAAAATAGAAACAAATGGAAATGTGGAAATCAGCGAACGGCTCAAACGATTCTGGGAGACAGAAGAAGTTGGAATTGGAAACGATATGACGCAAGAAGAAGAAGCCTGCGAGCAGCATTACAAAGTAAATGTGCAAAGAGAATCGAACGGGCGGTATCAAGTCCGATTACCTTTCAAAGGTCCAGATAGTCAGCATTCATTAGGTTGTTCCAGGGCGAATGCAGTGGCAAGCTTATTGCATCTAGAAAAACGCTTTGCGGGAAATAAACAACTCCAGGAAGAATATTCGGCAGTAATGCGAGAATATATAGATTTGGGCCATATGAAGGAAGTTCCTTATTCTGATGAAGTAACGTATGAACAAGGAAGAAGGATCAGTAGAGCCAATTTTTTGCCACATCACGCTGTATTCAAAGAGAGTACGTCAACAAAGTTGCGAGTGGTATTTGACGCCTCACGAAAGACAAGCTCTGGTTTGTCCCTCAACGACACATTATTAACTGGACCGACCATCCAGAATAGTATGATATCGATTATCATCAATTGGAGATTAAAGCGGTTTGCAATGATGGCTGATATCACTAAAATGTACCGGCAGGTGAATATGCATCCTCAAGATGCAAATTACCAGAAAATCGTTTGGAGGCCACACCTAGATGAACCAATTAAAGACTATTGTCTTAGTACTGTCACGTTCGGAACAACTTCTGCCCCGTTTCTTGCAATCCGCACATTGCATCAGTTGGCAATGGATGAAATTGAAAAGTATCCTGTGGCAAATAAGTCGATATTAAAGGAGTTCTATGTAGATGACTTGTTGTCAGGTGGATACAACCTACAAGAAAGCATGGATAAAAGAGATGAATTGATCAAACTTTTGAAATCTGGTGGCTTTCAACTAAGAAAATGGATTGCAAACGACAAGCGAATACTACAAGGTCTCCCTGCTGGAGACATTGAAATGAAAGATTCAATAGATTTCGGATTGGACAACGGATATAAGTCACTAGGAGTTATGTGGTTCCCTCTGAAGGATTATTTTACATATCGATTAAAAAAAAGGAACAATCAACAATCAATACGAAACGCTCAATCCTCTCTGAAGTAGCGGGTCTGTATGACCCATTGGGATGGATAGCACCTGTGATGGTAACAGCAAAAATCCTACTGCAAAGCCTATGGTTGTCTGGACAAGATTGGGATCAACCAATACCAAGTGCAATAAATACAGAATGGGTCAATCTGTTGGAACAATTACATAATATTGAGTACATTAAAATCCCAAGATGGGTGACATACCAACAAGATTCATCAATATCATTCACCGGGTTCTGTGACGCATCTCAACGGGTGTATGCAGCAGCAATTTACATAGTGGTACAGTCAGGAGCATCGATCAGCAGTCACCTGTTAATAGCCAAGACCAAAGTGGCACCAGTGAAACCAATTAGCGTTCCCCGTCTAGAATTATGCGGTGCAGTCTTGCTGTCACAACTACTGAAAGAAATCACAAAGTCATTCGAATTCGAGAAAATACCTACCTGGTTGTGGACCGATTCCGAAGTTGTCCTAGCATGGTTGAAAGGGCATCCGACTCGGTGGACGGTCTTCGTGAGCAATAGAACATCCCAGATCTTAGAAAAAACTGGCAATATTCCGTGGCGTTATGTTCCGTCCAAGTGCAATCCAGCCGACATAGCATCAAGGGGAGTCAAACCCAGGGACTTAATCGAAAATCAACTTTGGTGGAATGGACCAAGTTGGCTAGTTGAAAGTAGTGATCGATGGCCTAAAATTAAAGCAACCCAATCAATTAATATCGAGAAGCGGAAACATATAATGGTTAATGTCAGTTGGCAAACAGAAAATTTTTTGAACGGCCTGGTGGAAAGGTATTCAACATTGACGAAATTAACAAGGGTAACGGCATATTGTTTTCGCTTCATCAAATCAAAAGCGAACCAGTCAGGTAGTCGCACGTACTCGACCAGCGATGAGTTAAGGCAGTCTCTTGAATTCTGGATCAAATATGCTCAGCGAACTGAATACTCACAAGAAATGACACATCTTACGAGGTCAGCGCCCGTGGGGAACAAAAGTAAACTGATTAACCTGAATCCATTCCTGGACGACAAAGGAATCATGCGTGTTGGAGGACGATTAAAACACGCCCAGCTACCTTTCGATGAAAAGTACCCAATGATTCTACCACGGAATGGGAAACTCACCGATCTAATACTACATCAGATTCATCAGTCGACTTTACATGGACAAACGCAGTTGATGCTGAATACGCTCAGAAGGAAATTCTGGTTAATAGATGCCCGCAACTGCATCAAACGATTCATACATAGGTGCATCCGTTGTTTCCGTGCCAAAGCAATCACATCAAACCAACTGATGGGAGATTTACCACAACCTCGAGTGACCGTGTCCCGTCCATTCACTCACACGGGAGTTGATTTTTGCGGACCTTTTGATATAAAGGACAGGCGAGGAAGAGGAAGCAAAACCACAAAGGGATACGTGGCTATATTCATTTGTATGGCAGTGAAAGCCATACATATTGAAGTTGTCAGCGACCTGTCTACGCCCGCTTTCCTTGCAGCTTTACGGAGGTTCATGGGTAGACGCGGCTACAGCAAACATATGTACCCTGACTGCGGCTCTAATTTTGTTGGTGCAGCTGCTGAGCTGAAAAAGATATCCGAAATCAGTGTGGGAGCGGCGGAAGCTCTAGCGCAGGATGGAATAACATGGCATTTCAATCCTCCAGCTTCACCCCATTTCGGAGGGCTTTGGGAAGCTGGAGTCAAGTCCATAAAATCACACTTACGTCGAGTGGTAGGTAATGTATCGTTGACCTACGAGGAATTGATGACTGTACTCGTTCAAATAGAAGCCTGCCTTAATTCCCGACCATTGTGCCCGCTTTGAGACGACCCAACGGACACCGCAGCACTAACTCCTGCTCATTTTTTAATCGGCGACACGATGATAGCTCCTCTGGAGATTACTTTGGAGGAAGTCAACATTAATCATCACGACAGATGGCAACTGGCACAGAAAATTACCCAAGACTTTTGAAAACGGTGGCGAATGGATTACTTAAGCCGTTTACAACGCCGACCGAAGTGGATTAAAAGCGAAAATAACGCCAAAGTAGGTGACTTATGCTTATTGAAAGAAGAAAGAACTCCATCTTGCCGATGGCCACTAGCCAAGATCATTCAAGTCCACCTAGGACATGATGCGGTAGTACGAGTCGTAACGGTGCTTTCAAATGGAAAATTCTACAAAAGAGCGATCACGAAAATTGCACTTTTGCCTGTCCAAACCAGTGCAATGTAGCGCATTGAGGTATTATATCGCCAACTTGATTTTGTCCTACTTCATTTGTTACAACGCTATCCACCTGACCTGCATTCTTTTCCCAAGTTTCCTAACACGATTGTACCCTAGAATACAAAGTCGCCAATCCAAAATAAATCCTTTATCTCTTTTGTTTCTACCGGACCCTGACGTCAGACAATATATACACTAATTTTTTAACGAATGTCGAATTTTGAAAAAGGTGTAGGTGGACGCCCAGCATAAGGTGGGATAACTTCACCACGCCCATATAACGTAACAAACCACCGGGACCGATTAGAACCACTAAAGAATGACATGAATTCGACAAAGAAGCTCTTCACGTAGCGAATGGAGGCGAGACGATAGGAAAACGACATAGAAAGTATACCAAGTGAAAACTTAATAACTAATCATTATACTTACAGGACAATTCTCTGGTGCAATTACTCTGAGGTGTTATCACCCCTCAGCCGGGGGAGTATGTTGCTCGCCAGTCAGCTCCTGCATCGCTGATTGCTATTGCCGGTTATTCAACATTTGAAAAGGAAAGAAAAAGAAAACACAAAGAATCGATGTTTAGGTCAACTAAATGAAGTTACTTATCTGATATCAGCTGGACGCACGAATCCCGGTCACTTTCCATGGACACTATTTGGATTTAGTTGTATTTGGTCGAAATTCACTCCCGCACTTGTTTATATCAAACAATAACAAAATATGACATTTAAAGTGAAATGTCAAAGTAAATGTCATTAAGAGATTACAATTTAGAATAGTAGATTTAAAGTAGTAGAATATCGTAACATTCATTACAATTCAGAATAGTAGATTTAAAATAGTAGAATATCGTAACATTCACAATAATAATTATAGTAAATAGTTAGATAGAGACAACTCAATTTGTTAAAGGAAAAGTACCGAAATCCTTTGTTCAAATTGATTTCTTTGTTTGAAAATTTCGGTACTTTCTGCAATTAAAAGACTAAGTTCAGTAGTATTGTGGAAGTTGGATACGACAGAACTATCGCTCACGAATTTAAATTACTACGAATTTTTTGCGTTTTATAAAAGTGAATTATGACCGGACTGTGATTGTTAGCGTTCCTTTTTTTTGAAATAAAGTTTTTTATGTTAAAGTGTAGAAAGTGTTTCCTTGATTTTGATTTCATTAGTATATTAAAAATAGAGTTTTTTCAGTGCAACACCTCGTAACCTTATATAACCCTCATTAATTTTAATATTTTTGGTTAAAGAAAATGAAGAAAAAAAAATGGGGTCATCGAAACAGGGGTTGGATACTCGACTGTCGAAAAACAATTCTTTACAGGGGGCTTTGCTCAAGATTTGTGATACTTTCAGTAGCAGATTATAATTTTGCCCTCCCAGTTGTACCATTCGATGGTCACTAAATAAGCCTTTCAATATCCAATAAAAATGTACTAATTAAGCGTATTCAGTTTTGCCGTATTATCTTAAAATATAATTGTCATACCTACTAAATATTCGCGTCCAAAAACCTTCTCCATCTGTAATTCCCAAACACGTGCCGCTCTAAATACCAAAATATATTTCCGTCATTACAAATTAGCGTATTTGTCTCATATTATAGAAAATCTACAAAAGCATCGACAATATCTTCAAATTACCAAACCAAACAATTGAAAACCGCTCGTTAAAGATCTCGTGAAGAGTGGATTTGAAATAAGAAATCAAAACTCACAAATGAACGACCATAAAAATCCAAAACTATACACTTAACAATAAAGTCGTAATCAAAACAATCTTGGCTACCGGCTAAACAGCATTTCCATCTATTTGCCACCATACATTGTACGAGTATCTATGAGTAGAGGAAAATGAGGCGTATAGCCCCTCATACTCATATGAATAAAAATCTTTTTGATACCGCGAAAGTACGTTGACTTTCATTTGAATACTTAGTTAACGAAAAATCAAACGCTGGAACTGTGCGCAAGTGCACCTGAGCCGTTTTGCGTCACTCCTCATTTGATTAGATGCCGTGCCGTCTGTGCGTCCGTCGATCCATCGAATACGTCTTCGGGCGCAATCAAATCACCGCGCGCCGTGCGTTGTGTCTATGAAAATATTTTCTTTTATTTCACCTGCGCAAACCGTTTAAGATATCAATTTTAATGTGAGCGGCACTGCCAATGCACTGATTACCATCTAACACCCATAATGTATGATTGCGCGCCTCTTGCTTTACATCTTGTTAATATACTCGTATTCGGGCATTTACGAGTACAAGTATGATCACTCAACACACAATATCCGTTTTAAATACGTCCATCTACCGGTTTTATTGTTTTCCTTTTAATCTTAACTAAAGCTAATAATCGTTAAGTTGGAATTTTTTGGCGCATTCGCTTCAGGTATTGCGCTCGTATTCAGGTAATTTGAATTAAACGCGATCAGCGCAGATGGCGTCTTACGCCGCTGTTGGATCTCAAGCGTCAGTTGGAGAGTAATGAATTTTATATTTAAACATTGCATTTATGTTAATTTCCCATATTAATGCTGATTAGGTTTTTATGTGTGTACGCAGTTTCGAACAAATGTAGCTTTTTAACTGTAGTCACTTGAATCGTTAAACCCGCTCTGGGGCGTACTGGACTGGAGGAGAGGAATAAAAACTTCATAAATTTGAAGAAAAATTGGAAATTTTAGAGATTAATTGCTGCAAGCGAATCTCTAAGTTATTGGCTAAGTTTTTTTCAGGTGGCTCCAGCAGATGACTTTAATTCTGGCGGGCATAATCTAGCGGTTGTCTTGAGTTGAGGATAAAAATAGTAACTTTTTTTTTAAATGAGGAAAAATGATTTAAAGATTTAAGAGCACCTGGTTCTATTCAAAAGTTCAAATGCTATTTGCGCCATAGTTAACTCAGAGTGAATGTCCTGTATCAGGCTCGAGGGCTTCGATATATTTGATTAAAAAATGATTGAAGAATGAATATTTTGGAAAGCTATACCCACCTGGTAGTATGTTTTATAAAATAGCAATACGGAGTAGAAGATCGACAGAACTGATAATTTTGAATGCACCTGAAGGCTATCACGTCGGATGCTACGGTTCTAAGCCTGATCCCTTCTTAAATCATTGAGCTGAACGTTCGGTTATATCATTCAAAACCTAAACACTGCAAGCAGTAAAGAAATGTACCACCTAACTCCGCAAAAAGATTAGATTCAATTTGTCTTCCCTGATTTGTAACAATTTTAGCTGGAACTCCGAAACGTCGCATCCATTCTCGACATAAAGCTTGGACACAGTTTTGTGCAGAAATTTCTTCCAGATATATAGGGTTTTCCAATAAGAGGTATTAGAAAGTCATCGTTTGCTTGTAGAAGTTTATGGCGACGATGCTTTAGCAAAAACACAGTGTTTTGAATGGTTTCAACGCTTCAAAAGTGCCGATTTTGATATCAAAGACAAAGAACGCCCAGGATAGCCAAAAAAGTTTGAAGACGAAGAATTGGAGACGCTACTCGATGAGGACTCAGCAAGCCATTTCGAAACGTTTGAAAGCCGCCGATACATTCAGAAGCAAGGTAATTGGCTCCCCTATGAATTGAAGCCGAGAGACGTTGAACGGCGCTTCTGTATGTCTGAAATGCTGCTTGAGCGCCAAAAAAAAATCATTTTTGCATCCGATTGTGACTGGGGATGAAAAATGGATCCATAATGACAATCCCAAACGCAAAAAGTCATACGTGAAGCCCGGCCAACCAGCCAAATCAACGGCGATGCATAATATCCATGGCGCCAAGGTTATGCTGTATATTTGATGGGGCCGTTATATGATGAGTTATTGAAATCGGGGCAGACAATCAATCACAGGTGATTTGTACCAAAAATTAATACGTTTGAAGCGTGCCATCATCGAAAAACGCCTGGAATATGCGACCAGACACGAGGCTTTTTCATCATGATAACGCTCGGCCGCATGTTGCAAGACCCGCGAAAAACTATTTGGAAAATAGTGGATGGGAAGGGAAGGACCTTGCTCCGTCTGACTTTTATGCCTGAAAGGTGGGGAAATGTTGTAGCTTCCGATGGACAATACTTCGAATAAAATATATTGTAAGATTTTTCCAGAATAAAGCATCAAATTTCGCAAAAAAATTCCGGTTATTAAGTTGTACACCTAATACTTTGAAGGCAATGGCAGAGTTGTAGAATGATTTTTAAATAAACGGTTTTCATGGAATCAGTCTCATTACTCAGTTGTCACGACACCTTCGTATGTAGGGTTTAATGGATGTTAAACTGTCCGTTCAGGGCTGCAGCGGTGGACTACTGCCTCAGTGAGCGCAAGATTAGTGTTCAACTGGAATGGTCTTGCCTGGCAACGCGTAAGTGTGCTGGTCGTGGGGTAGGTTTTTTTCCACCAGCGCACAGTGGCGTATTTCTTACAAAATTCGATAACAAAAATATTGTCAACTCATACTTTTCACTGTACATTTTTAAAGCTTAATAACCGTTACATTCAGTCCATCACAAATCAGTGATGCTGCGCTCTTCCTCCGACCGTACCAGCAGTCGAAACTCAGACATCGCGCAAATCACTTGTGTTTATATTCCGAATTGCTTTCAAAACTTTATATTTCAAACGGTTGTTTCAGTTTGTGTACAGGAAATTCAGTGAAAATTCTAATGGATCTTGAAGAAGAAGGTATGAACGTAAATTAAAAAAATATATTTTCTTTTCATTATACTTGAGATAGTAACGTTTCTCACCACATATATAGACACCATAAATTTAGTGTATTTTTTCTGTAAACACTATTTTCAAAGTTCATTTTGTATGTCAGTTAAGCCTAGTTAAGTTATGATTTTGTGCAAAACATTAAAGCTGCTTATTGCTGTTAATATTATTGAACAGAAAAGTCCCGCATGTACCTGCCATTTTTTGATATCGTTTAATTTATTTAAGAGGGCTAAATCAGCTGTTTTCATGGCAAATCTTTTTTCACACTTAAATTTCAGAATTCCAAGTCAGTATCATAAAGGTGACTAGAAAATCACTCTATGATGTCCTAAAACAATGTTCAAAGAGGAAAATTGACGAAAAGTTCGTTGTTTTGGAAGACCACATAAGAAGTGTCAGCAAATATCCTGAAAATCAACAGAGCTCACTCAAGGCTATTTTAAAAGCATTCAAGTACCAATTCAAACAAAAATGGGAAGCCGCTGCCAATAAAGAAGAACGTTTCTTAAAGAAAAACGAATTATGGCTTAATAACACCATAACGTTACCATCCTGGAGAGTAAAAAGGCCCGGACGACCATCAAAAGACTTCAATGAATCGAGTTCGCCGACCAAGAGACGCAAAACAAAGGGTTTAAGAGACGAAGTACCATGCGAACAGTTAACTTATGCTGCTCAAATGAGTTTGCGTGCTGCAGGAAATAGCGACGCTTCTAAGGTAATGAAAAATATTCTTTCCACACCAAAAAGGGCCCAAAAATATAGAAAAACGGTGCGCTGTACTCAAACGGGTAGCATAAAGAAGCACACCCCATCACAAGCACTCGCAATTTTCGTAGAAGCTGATCTCACAAGAAAGCAATACGAAGTAATTCATGCTGCCAACAAGAATATATATCCTTGTTATTCGCTTTTGAAAAAAGCTAAAATGGAATGTTATCCACGGCAAGAATCGATGACAGTTACTGAAACGTATTGCGATATCAATCTACAAGATCTTCTAGATCACACTTTGACGCGCTTGTGTGAGTATTAAAATGAAGTTTTGGAAAATTTAACGGAACAACAAAAAAGCAATTTAGAGTTGTTATCTAAATGGGGTTGTGATGGTTCGCAACAACAAACATTCAAGCAAAAATTCCAAAGCAGTATACATAGTGACGCGAACATCTTCCAAAGTTCATTTGTTCCACTAAGGCTCATAACCCATATTGGTGATCAGAAAAAGGTAATTTGGCAAAACTCAGCCCCATCCTCTACTAGGTATTGTCGTCCTATACGGATTCGCTTTATTCAAGAAAGTAGAGACATCACAAATAAAGAAATCCGCTATGCAGAAACTCAAATAAACAACTTGAGAAAAACTGAAATACCGAGAGATTTTGGTGGTACACTTCAAATAAATTACACATTGGCATTTACAATGATCGATGGGAAGGTCTGCAATGATGCGACAAACACATCATCGACTATGAGGTGCTATGTATGTGGGCAAACGTCAAAAGATTTCAATAGCTTAAATAAAAAATGCACATTGAATCCAGAAGCCCTCAAATTTGGACTCTCTGTACTTCACACAACAATCCGATCTTTTGAATCCTTACTTCATTTGTCATACAAAATACCAATAAAAAAATGGCAAGCTAGGTCACAAGAAGAAAAAAAAATCGTCGCTGAAAGAAAACAGCTTATACAAAATAAATTTAAAGAGGAAATGGGGCTGCTGGTGGATATTCCCAAGGCAGGTTTCGGCAATACAAATGACGGAAATACATCCAGGAGATTTTTCTTGGACCCTCAAACTTCTGCTCGCATCACAGGACTTGATATAAGACTCATCACCCAATGTAAAATCATTTTAGAGGCCTTATCAAGTGGACACAAAATCGATGTTCATAAATTTGAATATTTTGCTGAACAAACAGCAAAACTTTACATTGAAATGTATAAATGGTATCCAATGACTCCGACAATGCATAAAATCTTGAGACATGGCGCTACAATAATTGACCACGCTATACTGCCTATTGGTCAACTATCGGAAGAAGCTGCCGAGGCCCGGAATAAACATTTCCGCGCATATAGGCAGAATTATTCAAGGAAGTTTTCGCGGGAAACATGTAATAGAGATATTCTAAACAGACTCCTGCTAAGTTCTGATCCTTTGCTGAGCAGTACGAGAAAGAGGCCTCAAAAAAAAAAGTAAACCTTTCTCCAGAGAAACACTACAGCTCGTAATGCTGGAGACATTGGACACACTACAAAATGATAATGATGACGAAGACACATCCAGCGAAAATCAATCCGATTGATTTACATATATAAATATGACCTTCTCTCAAATACTAATTTATTTTGAAGCCCGAGAACACAATGGGAAGACATATTAGAAGCTGACAGCAGACACATACTAGGAGTGATCAACTGGCGAGCCAAGCCACAGAACTGTGAGGATTGTAGACGTTTAATCCTGGAGGCAAAGGCACGACTTCAGCTGGCGCACCATAGATGATAGTGAATTCTATTTAATATTAATTGATTTAAAATTAAAACACAGTATAATGCCTTCCCACTGCTTTTTATTATACATCATGTCTTTAAAAAACAAAAAATAATTTTGATCAGCTTTTGTGCATAAATACTCCTCTGTGCAGCGCAAGGACCCACTTCAAAACAATTTCAGGCTTACGAATTTTTATGACGTGGCAACGGGACACATTCGACAGGTGTCGAAGGTAACCGTCCGAAGGACATTACAATACGGAGACGTGACGACTTTTCCAAATTGCCTATGCGCGAGTTTCGAAACGAACCCGTCGTCGACGAGGATATTCACAGCAGACAATAAGAGTGGAGCATCCAGGTGGTAGTGGTGCCCTCTCGCACCCTTCCCAACCAGGTCAAATATCTAAACGATGACCGCCATATAGAGAAAGTGGAGGGCCAATCATCCCTGGCGATAGCCCCTAAAACAATTAAAAAGAGATGCTTCACCCGATGGCTAGCTAATTTTTATGAAAGAGCCTGCCAACGTTGAGGGTCCTATCCCTATTCGAGAAAAAAAGGTAAGACTGATATTTTTTCCGTTAGCAACTCATTCCTTGTATTATATCGTATTTACAAATATAGAACAAAAAAATCCCGCCCAAACACATATACATATGTACTTAATAAACGACTAAAGTAAGAAGTCCGCTGGGGAAATGCTGGTGGATAGGAGTGTGGCGACACGAAATGCCCCAACGCCAGCGCACTCTTCACGTTACAAGCAGACCCTCACCCCTCACGAAATCGTTACCTGCCACCGAGTTCACAAACCAGCGGTGCAAGCAACTTCCCGCGAGTAATAGGAAAATCCGCTTGAGCCGTTCTTCTAGGTTCTTATAGGTCAATATACCTGCGCGCAATGCCTCACTGTGCAACCAAGAGCTCTTGCTCTCCCAGTAGCAACAGCCCCTTGTGCACCGGCAAGTCAAGTCCAATAATTCGACCAACAGCAGCCACCAGGTCATCGGAGCAACGGTGTCGGCTACTGTAAGCTGCCATCATTCTGGTGCTCCACTCCGGAGCTGTGGTTCTTTCAGGTTTAGCCCCAATTCACTCAACCAGGTATCACCTCACGGTCTCATCATTGGATCATCATCAGCGCCACCGAAGCTCGACAAATACAAGGGCCTCAAGGTGGCAATCATCTTCTGTCTGACAGATTCGCCAAGCTACACAAACTCCTCACACGTGTCGATCTCGGGGACAGACGGCTGTCACAGCTGCTGCATCACATGCACTCTCTTGTTGAAACGTGAGTAAGTGACGATGCACTGCGGATCATATGGCCCGACCTCCTTCCACTGTAGACGTGGCGCATGCTGCCGTTGATTGGCAACCAGATGCTGGAGGAGCTCGCCACGGTTGTGTCCGAGGCAGGCGATATGGCCCCGGCAGTAATGGCCACGTCCATAGAGGCAACCATGCGCTCCACGACACTCTCATCTGGCTTCCCTCCAACATGCAGTTCCTCGGACCAGGTTGCATTCGAGCTAGCCAACCTGCACTTGGCAATAGCACAGTTGACAACCGCGAGGCACCCTTTTATTGTGGTAGGGAGGTGAATGCCATTTATGCACAGAGTGTGGGACTCCCACGTGCGACTGGACTACCCACTAAACACCTCCCCTGTCAACCTGAGAACCTAGCCTGAAACCGTTTGACACATTACTTCGGGCCAGGTCTCGTTTTGTTACGCTGTGAGGCGCCTTCAAGCTGGGGTATCTGTCTTTCCCAGCGGGAGGAGAGAGGGGAAAAGGAAGTGCCAGAAAAGCGATCCCCCAGTCCCAGCACCCCCGGCTGCTGTGAGTCTTTTTTATATTTTAGGATTGCCCGAGCGTAATGTGCCACCTTGTTCCTTTTGTCAACAGATTCGAGTATCACCGCGACTTTATTATCCGGGGTGAGCTTTCCCGTCTCCCTTTAGAGTTCCCTTTGCAACCTGACCCATTTCCTACACGCAAAAAATGTGTGACTGGCATTGTCCTCCTCTCCTGGGCAAAACCGACAATCGGGGGACCGTCACTTACCGATCTTGATCTCAGTCCACCTTCCCTCCGTGCAATTGACCCAAGACTGCTGCCAATCGTTGAGCGAGCGCTGTCTCTCCTCGCGGACAACCGTCTCCCTCGTATCCTCGTTTCGGTGCAAGTATATAGCGCGGCGCTCTCTAGCAAGGAGGGCAAAAGGTATCACGCCTCCAATAACTCTCACCGCTGAGTCAGAGACTGTTGGATACGAAGATGCAATTCTCAGTGCTCCTCTTCTCTGTACCTGTGCCAAGCGTTTTCGGTATACCTCCTTGCTGAGAGCGTCGCCCCATACCACTGTTCCGTACAGTAGCACTGACCCTACAGCACTCATCAAGCGGCGTCTTCTTGATGGGCTGGGTCGCCCTACGTTGGCCATAAGTCGACTAAGAGCCGATATTCCCGAAGCAGCCTTCTCAGCCGTTGCCCTGATTTGCTCAGAGAAACTCATCTTCGAGTCGTTCAGTAGCCCCAGGTACTACTATTCGATTTGTATATCTCCAATACTGATCATCCTTACTCTAGGGAGTCTCTTTTTCGTCAAGATGACCACTTCGGTTTTCTCCAGTGCTAAACTGAGCCCGCGAGCAGTCACCCAGTCTCTCACTCGGCGAATTATCATACCTACCGCAAGTTGCACCTGTTCAACGGTGCGTCCAGCGACCAGAGCCGCAACATCATCCACATAGCCAATCAGCGCGACTCATCTGGCATCTCCAGTCTCAGTAGCCCGTCGTAAAATACGTTCCACAGCTTCGGACTAAGGATAGATCCCTGGGCAACACCCGATGTAGCTTTCATCCTTCGTTGGCCCTGTGTCGTGTCGTAGAGCAAGCTTAGTACTTTACGTAGTCCCTCAAAAGCCGCATTAGATATTCTGGAACTTGAAAAGGGTTTTCCAACGTGTTCACACCCATCTAGCGGAGTTGAAGGCGTTCCTGACGTCAAGGGTCACCAACAGGACGATGCATCGCTTGGTGCGACCATGCGCCTCTGCCTTTTGTCCCATCAATAGTAGAACATCCTGCTCTAAAGCCGTGCCGCCGAGGAGATAGGTCCCTAGCAGCACGAATCGCGTCAGTGAGTCTTCCCTTGATGAGTTTCTCTAGCACTTTCCCAACAGTGTCTAGCATGTATAACTGCGGTGTGGAGACGGCGATTCGAGATTTCCCTTCCCCTTGCTGATCAGCACGAGCGTCGCCACCTTCCATCGTACCGGGAAAACCCCGTCCTGTAGGCAAGCGTTGGATGTGCTGAGCAGCAAATCAGGACAATGGTGATAGACAAGCCGCAATACCTCAGCTGGAATACCATCTGGACCTGGAGCCTTCCTCGCTTTCAATGAAAGGACTGCCTCCTCCAGTTCCGGCTGTGTGAAGAGTGGACGCTCGACTGCTGTTTCACCATAGGCAGCGTCAACATGGACGGAATGGGCGGCAAAGAGTGCCCGCACTATCTCATCCATCTTTTCCGCATCATGTATGCAAGGCTTCCGTAGGGCGCCAAGCTTCCGCATAACTAGCTTGTAGCCAAGGCCTCACGGATCCTTGTTCATGTTGTCCACTAGATCTTGCCAGCAACGAGCCTTGCTGTTGTTGATCAATTTGCGAAGGCATTTCCTGACCGACTTATATGCTGCCAAGCGGTTGCATGCCCCGTGCTGGTTCCGCGCCCGTTGAGCCTCACGTTGCAGCTTGTGACACTCCCTTCGCTTTTCATCGATTTCAGTCGACCACAAGTACACTGGGGGGTCTGTCGTGCGAGGGTTTTTGATGGGCAGTCGTAATTATGGTCATAGTTGAGTTCATCATGTCTTCAGCTGCCAATCCTTTGGTCCCCTCCGAAGCTCCTGCAGCGGCTCACCTGCTGTGAGCACCTCGACATCCATCCCTCCAATGTTCCATCCAGTTGTAGAAAGCCGAGAGCATAGACGTTCAGTGACCAAATCACTGATCCCAAGCAGAATGCACTGATGATCACTGGCTGAGTAGTCCTGTAATATTTTCCAATTGTGTGTCCTCCGTACTAAGGACTCCGAGGCGAATGTCACGTTCGGTATGGTTCCTTCACAGCCAATACGGGGGAAAGTTGGCGTATTCCCGGTGTTCAGTACGACGAGCGCCATCCTGGCCACCATTTCTAGGATTCGTTTTCCCTGTGGATCTGTTTAAGGCATGCTCGATTCGATTGCTTTACGGTTGAAGTCTCCTCCAACGAGCACGCTGTCCTCTGCGTTCGAGACAGCGCCCTCCAGAGCATTAAGCTTGAGTTGGGAAGATGATATCGGTTCGTTCAGCGTTAAGTACAGACTAAAAAAGGGGGTCCCTGAACACCGAACCCACACGAAACCATCCCCCGTCCACAACTCTCCGCTTGGAAATCACTGATCCGAACCCAGATGGTGGCAGTAGCAGTTTCGTCAGGATACCATAATGCAGAACTTGTATCATGGTGTTGCTCACTCAGCAGCAATAAGTTGGCTTTCATGTCCCTTACAAACTGCTCAAGCAGATTTTGGGCGGTAGAATTGTGGTGTAGGTTTAACTGAAGGATGCGGGTCATCGAAGTTCTGATTTTGCCTTGGCTAGGGCTTCCTGGGAAACCCGGCATTTTCCTGATCCCAAGACGTGTCCATAATCGGGTCTTGGATTAGCATCCTTGCAAAGAATACAGTGTGCCTCCTTCGTACACTATTTTCTTTTAGTCCCATTTCACCGAATTTGTTACATAACGAACTCCTATCAGGTCTTTTGCATACTTGTGTATTTTGATGGCCTCTTCTACCTCGGCCAGATCCGTGGCGCAGTCAACGTCTCTTATTTCGATCATTGCCATCGGCTCGAGCGAGACTATAGTTGCGTTTTACTCGAGGACTTACTTTACTGCGTCATAGAATGCCTCCTTATTGTCGGCCTCTGCTCCGAATTCGACCAGTATGTGGCCCGACCGCGTTAGTCGTACTGCTTTAATGGCAGTGTTGATGTCTTTGGGCCTTCCGTTTCCTCTGATGTCCCGCAGCACCTCCGCGTGGGATAGACCATTTTGGGGTTTTGCAAGCAGTGCTTCTGTCTCTCTTGTTTTGCATCAGGTCTTTTTTCTGGTTGGGCGTCCGTGCGAACTTTACTTTCTGGCACTTTTTGAAGGAGTTTCTTAGCGGCTTTCTTCGCTCCTTTTGTAAACACTGTCTGGAACCCGTGATCTGTTGTTCCACGCCCATCAAGTGCCTCTTTCTTCTTTCTTTTGTCCCAATCTCCTTCGATTGGGCTAGACGCCATTATTTTATTGATTTTTGGTGGTGGAGCTATATGCACGTGGCCTTTAAATTTCGCCCCCAGCGCTACCTCAGCCTTCTGCTCGTCTTCGGCCTTTAACCAGCTCCTCTAATAGTGCCCTATGCGGTCTAGGAGCTTCTCTAGTTCAAGGAGCCCAATCTTTACTGCAGTGCTGATTTTTGGGGAGTCGCATGCAGATTGTATTCTTTCCGGAACACCTCCCGCTTACCGGAATAGCCTTTTTTCCTCGTGTCTGCAATTGTACTTTGCGACTATCCATGGGAGAGGTTATCGCTTTCGATTTCCGAATACAGTACTGCCACCATATTTTCGACGTTGGCGATGCAATCACACTACGTCGCTTTATTTACCTGGTCTCTCGTTTCTTTTGCAGCCGTAATCTTCCTGTTGACTTCAGTATGGTTCTTTATTATGTCAGGATTTACGACCCACACTGAGGGCCCATTGTCGTAATGAAGCATCCAATTAGGAGCGATGTCTGGGCGCACCTTGTTGACTCGTTTTCGCAATCTTTCGAGTACTTGGCGATAGTAGACTTGATTTAAAGTTTGCCCCGTCGATCTTCACGGATTAGGGCGCGCACACGCTGCGCATTCGCGTCAATCCACACCTTGACTGGTCTCCCACTCCACGCCTGGACTTCCACGCTTTCACGCCCCTCCTTAAACTCTTTATGCCACCGAAACACCTGGGCACGACTAAGAGCACTATCACTATGCACCCGGATAATATAGTCGCGGTGATGCTCGAATAGGTTGACAAATGGAACCAGGTGGCACATTATGCTCGGGCAGTCCTAAAATATAAAAGGGACTCACAGCAGCTGGGGGTGTTGGGGCTGGGGGATCGCTTGTCTGGCACACCCTCTTTCTTTTCCCCTCCCGCTAGAAGAGGGCTCCCCCAGCTTGAAAGTGCCTCACGGCGTAACAAAACGAGACCTGGCCCGAAGTAATGTGTCAAACGGTTACAGGCTGGGTTCTCAGGTTGAAAGGGAAGGTGTTTAGTGGGTAGCCCAGTCACCTTCTTGCGCGCGTGGGAGTTCCACACTCTGTGCGTAAATGGCATTCACCTCCCACAGAAAAAAAAATCACCGTGCACGTGTACAATTTCAGCGTACGTTTCCGAAACTGTTTCGCCCAATCTGGTGGAAAATTTTATTGCAAAGGGTGAGTATGCTTCTGTGATTTATTGTCTATATGTCGACATGAACGATATCTAAGGGTTTGGAGGGAGTTTGGGTCTTTTTCAAACTGGCTGTTGCGAGGATTCCGATCATATTTGAACAATTGACATTTTTCGCAGTTGTTCATTTTTTCGTAATTTTGGTCTTCATAAATGGGAAGTAGTATTTTCTTTTGAGGAGAGCTGATGTCTCGTTTATGCCACTGTGGTTACTTTTGATATGATATTCGTTAATAATCTGGTTCTGTTCATCGTTTTCCGTTACGTCAGTTAGTAAAGTAGTATACCGAAGTACTTTGAACCAGCCGACCCAGATTCGAAGAGCAGACTACCTTTCGTCTGAGGCTTCGGATCCACCAACTCGACCCACGCCTTGGGATTCCGGAGATCTTCCACCATCTAAAGTGGCACGGATAGTAGCTGGCTGAAAGTTGGTGTTTACATGCCAGAATGGTCCTACGACCATCGGTGCCTTTCTAAGAAGGGTCGAGAATATGGCTTGATTGAACTTAGATGGGAACATGAGAGCCGTCACACGCTGTGCCCAAATGCTATTTACTGGGAGAGCTCTTCGTTGGTTCTGGAGTTCTACCTTTGACTGGGAATCGTTGAGGCATGCCGCCTTGCGGGAGTTCACCACAGTCGAGAGGGATGACATCTTGAATCAGCGAATACGGAACAGACACCAACAGGCGCAGGAGACCGTAGATGACTACTACGAAGCCCTGTGTTACCTGATGGAACGTCTGATGAACCCAATGCCAGAGTCTGAGTTTCTCAGTCTCTTTTGGGAGGGGATCAGGCCCGAGCTGCAAGAGCAACTGGGGTTCGCCCCGCGCCACAACGTGCATGCGCTTTGCACGTCAGCAAAGGAGCTGGAAGCGGTGCAATATTCCCAGCAGTCCACACCCCAAGGTGATTTCTCTAGCCGACGAGAGCAACCAGAAGACGCTCAGTAGCTGAGCTCGAACCACACCATTTCTCCACCATCCACAGAACTCGACCAACAATATCATGAATTACACGAACTGGCACCTAGGTATTGGAATTGCCGGCAGACGGGACATCATTTTACCACATGCCAGGCAGATCCTAACATGTTTTGTCTCCGTTGTGGGAAACCAGATACACATGCGGCAGATCGTACCAATTGCAAGAAGTCGAAAAACTTGCTACCGAGTGCTCACAGGAGCCAGCAGCACTCGCGACAGACCAAGTAACGAAACGGTCTACTGATAGTTCCACCACGACAAGTTCCTCGCCAGTAAACCCACTAGAATCCAATTAGTACGACTCTTTCCCTCAAATGACGAATACATGGCTACGTTAGGATCTTGATCCGGTTGGGAGGGTGCGCGGGGGCACCGCTTACACCCGGATGCCCCACTCTTATTTGTGGGCCATAAGTATCGTCGGTAACGACGAAGTCTCTGTAAGTCCGTCCGTTTCCGCCGGGCCCAATGTGTTCTATGAACAAGCAATTTCCTAATCCTTAGTAGGTTACCTCGGCCTCGACACCTGTCGATCGGCATGTTACCATATTTAATTCGTGAATGCGAAATTTTTTTGCAGTGGGTTCTTGTGCTTGGGAAAAGAACCCGCCCCACGACACTGCAACGCTAGCCTGCCAGCGCATTCCCGCGTCCCCAGACAAGGCCAATCTCGGCGGATCTTACCATCCTCTTTCGCCGAGGCAGCTAACCATCACTGCAGTCCTGAACGGACAATTAATAATATACCTATTTCACTACAAATTAATTGAAGGTGATAAATTATGACAAACAATTGGATAAGGGGTTGGATTTAGCAATTCTAGGATGTGAGGAAATGTCCCACTCTACAAGACGAGCATTGAAGTCTCCACAAATAAATAGTAAGTCGTGCAGAACTTTAAAAATGATGAACTGATTTAGGTCATCAAAAAAATCTTCATATAACCTTAAAGGAGAATCGCAAGGAACATAGATACTAGCAATTCATAAAGAAGAGCCGGTGCTTATCAAAACTTTGACTAGTACACATTCTACTGGTGGAGAAGGAAAGAGTACATTGAAGATAGTGTTTGACTCCAATGAAAACTCCTCCAGCATCAGATTTAGACGACAAAGATGTAGCGCGATCACGACGAAATATTTTGTGTGTAGAAGAGATATCAAAATCACTAATGGTATCATTCAGCCACGATTCTGTGATGCAGACAATATCATCATTAGTCACTGTGATTGAAATTAAAAAATCTTAAAGCTTAGTTCTATTGTAAGTCCCCTGTCATTCCGATAAAAATACTTAATTTATCATTTTTTCTGTTGAACGTTAATTGACGGTCCGTGGATTCCTCAAGCGTCGAAAGCCAGCAGAACTACTACAGAGGAGGAATCCCCATCTAAGTAACCCGACCAATATGCGGAATATGGTGAAAGGAGCAGTTGCCAGAGAACTGATGAAAAAGTATAATAGGAGGATGTCATGGACTTGTGTCCATGACATACTCGTATTATACTAAGCTAAGGTGTGAAATTTACAAAGGCATCGCTTTACTGTGTGCTCTCCAACTCTTCAAAATCATAGAAACAAAATTTTCATCTGGAGGTCAAGGCCCGGCTTAGGCTGTCGCGCCATAGATGATGATGAAAGTATTATAGGAGAATATCAGGGAGTTCAAAAAGAGTTGGGAATATACGAGTAACATCGATTTGCACCAACTCTTCGTAGAATTCACCAAGCGTATAGCTTTGACGACAAGATAATGCTTGACTTTGGCGTCCCAACAAAACTAGTCCGTATCGCCAAAGTCACGATGCTAAGCACAGGGTCCAAGGTTAAGGTAAACGGTGATCTAACGGACAGCCTCCTAATCGAATCAGGCATAAAACAAGGAGATAAACTTGCCCCAATACTCTTTCATGTTGAGCTGGGTTACGTCATCAGACAGACTTCTGCTGAAACATTTGGTACACTAATGTTCAAGTCTAAATAATTGACGTCAATATTATAGCATGTTCAATCTCAGACACCAAAGGAGCATTTTTGAACCTAGAATCTGAAGCAAGCCCAAACAGCATGCGAGTATAGAAACTAAAACTAAACTCCTGACTCAAACGAGGAAGATTATTCGAATTCGATAAAACCTGACTGTAGGAGACTTTAACCATGGAAGTTTCGATAACTTCGGATATCTTGGAGCCAACCTTAATAGAAGGGGTACCGAAAAGAATTAGATTGGATGTCATATAAACGCCGCAAATAAAGCCTATTACTTTGTAATTCCCATTTTATAGTCCAGAGATCTGCACAGGCAAAATAAGCTTCGTATTTACAAGTCATTAGTCAAACCTGTACTGTTATTCTTCTTCTGAGAGATAGCTAGAGTATCTCATTTTCATGACTGTATTGATTTTTTCGGAAGTTGGTTTGGTCAATACCATGCTCCCGTGTCTCTGCTCAGCTATGATATGATCTGATTAAATCAGTACATATCACCACTGAGCGAACACTCGTAGTCTTAGTCTGTCCGAAAAATCCCCTGAACTAAATCACGTTGTTCACCAACGAGATTTGAACCTGGGACCTTCGGCTGATGCGCCTCATGCTCTAACCACTAGACCACATAGACTCCTGTACTGTTATATAGAAGTGAAACGTGGACTCTGATGAGTGAATTAGAAAAGACAACGCAACGTGCTCCGGAAAACCTACAGCCCAGTGAAACAAGGAACACAGTGAAGAATACGTTGCAACGATAGAAGTTGACAGCAGATGAGTGCTGGGGGTGATCATCTGGCGAACGAGGAAATTAATCCTCGAGGCCACAGCCCGGCTTTGGCCATAGATGATGAATTCTATATGAAGTGATTATCCTTAATCATCCAATTTCTCCGTTAAACATTCTAGAAAGATTTTTGAATTATGAAAACGGGTCCTACATATAATCATTTGGAAGTGTTTCAGCTGAAGGACTTATTAACATATGTTCATCCTCCAAAGTACTTCTGTTTCAATATTCATTCAATAAAATGCGTCACCTGCACTCACCAGCATATATCTATTCCCATGTATATTTACCCACCCATACGCAACCGATAAACTAACCATCTTGGCATATCTAGAGCAGAAGTCAATGCTTTTTGACTGGAACGAATGTAGGCAGCAAGAACAGCAACCATGGTAACTAGCAACCCATCAGGCAACCGCCACAGCAGCACACCAGGTACACACTGTCTTGCCGAGCTCCAAGAAAACAGACACAAAACAAGACCAAGATATTGCGCCTACTTCCCATTAATTACCGATTGCGCCAGTGCGTCTATTACAGTTTCCAATCCGCTTAAGTACGTACGCGTTACACATGAAGAATGTCAGAAAAAAAGTTCCTTGTCATTGTTGTTGCTGCTGTTGCTGATAGTAGGTTTTCCGCTGATCTGGTCTTGATCCCTTGCTTCGATCTGGTCCGGTCGTGGTCTCTTTAACTGGTCATCATGTTTCTTCCTTAGGTAGTTAATACTCGTGCATATATACCTTTTCTTATATCGTACATGGCGTTGTATCATATCTATCTCTAGACGCCTCTGTTGTGAAGAAATATCCAACCTCGGGGTCTCGATCAACGGACGGATATGCGAATGGTTCCAATTCTTCTTAGAAGCACACACTTTCAAACGTGTACGTCCGTCCGTTGGTCCGTATTCATCCATTAAACCGGGGAGTTGTGGGTTTTTTCTTCGTGATACAAAAAAGGCGATCAACGTGAGAATCCTACACAAATGCGTCCATACACAATCGATTTTGAAGAATTCAAAACACAAACAGAATTACCAGTGGCGGATGGTGATGGTGGCGATGCTGAGGCCCAGGATGATGCGGATGACGAAGACCAAAGGTAGGAAAGGTGCAAAGGAAAAAAGTGGAATCCTCTTCTCGAATGCACGAGAATAAAGATCATCTTGGACACATTCAAACTGGAATGCACTCAAAGTCCATTTAAAAGGCGCATACAAGTCTGGCGAGTTCGATGAGGTGGCGCGGTGGTAGGGTTGCGGAAAAGGATCTGAAGATCCTTGAGGAAGTTGTTTTAAGTCGAAAAATTACGAACAAATAAAAAGACGGCAGAGAAAATTGAATTTGAGGTTTTAAAAGTTGTAACCCACATATGGCGCTGGATCTTAATTAAAAATATCTAACCTCGATACCAATAAAATCCTAACTTTCTTCCCACCCCTCATATGATCATAACATCTCCCTCGATACCCATCATCCATTTATGGACCAAAACTTGACTAAGCGCGCACACATCTCTCACATTGGGTTGAATTTCCAAAGAAATGTTCGCCATAAAAGTTTAAAATGAACGGATCAACTTTTTTGTTCCCGCGAAGCCGAAGAGTAAAAAGGGTCGCGTACAATGTAATTCATTACTTTCCAAACATAGCGTGCTCCTCCATTGGATCCAGTGGATTCAATCGTATTTGGATGACAGCAGGCCAGCGGCTGACACTGGTAGGTAGGTAGGTAGGGTCTTTGTGGAGCGGCAGTCAAGAAAATGCTAAAACTTCGTAACATCCTATCGCATTTTGATAAGGAAAACAAGAGAAGATGTCGATGTGGAAAACTGGCTCCAATTCTCAATTTTTGGTCATGTCCAGTTTTTTTTCTGTTCCGTTCTTCTTTTGCCTAGAAGGGATTTAGTTATGTATGTCCGTAATGTAGATATGGTAACAGTTTGGTGCAAAGATAGAAAGATAATTGTTTTATTTTTTTAGCGGTTCTTTAGGTCCTCTCTCGGAGAGGTTTAACTGACACGCTTTCCTGGTTTTCAATTCTTAGAAAATTCAGTTGATTGTGTATGAATTTTTAAATTCTTTTTTAACTAAACCATCAAATTTTTACTCCAATCTCCAAAGATTCGTTCTTTTGTTTTATTCTAGGAAACTGTATAAACTTGGCCAAGGTTTTGTTTTTCGTGGTGGAATTTTTCTGATTTGTATGCAAATTTTATTTATTGTCTACATTAAAATTTTGACAATAATTTTTAAAAATAGTCAATAAATTTATTGATTTGATATCCACGGACCAATTCTCTTTTTTCTCGAAAAACCGTCGGGCCTTGCTTTGTTGTATGAGCAGACGCGTTTCAACTCCTATAAGTCATCTTCCATATTTTTAAAAATGTTTGAAATTTTTTTTTTATAAAGCCCTAAAGAGGGGATGCTCTATGATCCCGTGAACACTGCGAAGATATAGAGGTGAGTATAAAAGTAGGGAGGTCCTACTTTGCCTGAAACAGATAGGTAAAAAATTAATTCAATCTACAGAAGCATGCACCGCATTCGAGCATTGCTTTAAAGTTTTGACATTTCTTCTTGTGCGTTGCTCTTTTTCATTTCTTTTCACATTGGCATGCACTCATTAATACGAGATGTGTGAAGGTCAATACCATTTACGCCCTCAGTGTGAGACTCTCATGCTCGCGAGCGACTGGCTGCTGTGAGTCCTTTGTGTGCTTCAGGGCTGCCCGATCATAATGTGCCACGTGGTTCCATTTTCAGCTGATCCAAGCATCACTGCGAATATATTATCCGAGGTGAGCTCTCCTGTTGCCTTGTAGAAGTTCCGTTGCAGCCTGTCCCATTTATTGCATGCCAAAAATGTGGCAGGCATGGTCTTCCTCTCGTTCCGGGACTTGTGCAATCTTGTGCAGGTGAAATTGAAAACACCCATGCCCACTAAAAATCTGGGCCATATAGAAGACAGTCTCACCATGCCTTCAATTTAGCCACGGCCACGGCCACGCAGTTCACTTTCCCTTCATACAATTCACCCAAGACTGCTGCCAATCATTGAGTGAGCGCTGTTTCTCTTTGCAGGCAATTGTCTGCTGCGTCTCCTCATTTCGATGCAGGTAAACGGCGTGGCGCTCTCTAGCAAGGAGGGCAACAGGTATCACACCTGCAATAATCCTTACCGCCGAATCAAAGATTGTCGAATATGAAGATGCAGTCTTCAGTGCTCCTCTTCTCTGTACCTCTGCCAACTGCTTTCGGTACACCTCCTTACTGAGAACGCAACCCAATATTTCTGCTCCGGACAGTAGCACTGACCCTACGGCACTCATCAAGAGACGTCTACTTGATGGTTACGATCCCCCTACGTTGGCCATAAGTTGACTCAGAGCCCATACGCCTGGAGCCTTCACAGCTGTTGATTTGATTTGCTCAGAAAAACTCATCTTCGAGTCAATCAGCAGCCTCAGGTACATTACCACTGGCTTCGATTCGATTAGTATATCTCTAATATTGATCATCCTTACTCTAGGGATTCGGTTCTTTGTCAATATAGCCACTTCGGTTTGCTCCAGTGCTAGACTAAACCCAAAACCAGTCATTCAATCTCTGACTGGTCACATTAGTATACCAAGCGTAAGTTGCGCTTGTTCAACGGTACATTCAGCGACCAGAGCTGTCACATCATCCATGTAGCCGATCAATTGCGTCTCATCTGGTATCTCGAGTCGCAGTAGCCCGGCGTGAGGCATGTTCCACAGGTCTGGATCAAGGATAGATCCCTGGGCAACACCCAATGTAACTTCCATCCTTCGTCGTAGATGGCATAAAGCAGGCAGTCCCTCAGATATCGCATAAGATATTCTGGAACTTGAAAAAAGTTTTCAGCGTATCTGTAATATCCAGCCATCTAGCGGAGTTGAAGGTGAGTTGTCACCAACAGAACGATATGTTACATCGCTTGGAGCGGCTATATGCGTCTGCCTTTTGGACCGCGCTCCCCAAATCTGCAACCGTATCAATGGTGGAGCGAGCGGCCATAAAACTATACTGCAGTGGACATAGGTTCCCAGCAGGACGAATTGCAACCGTGAGTCTTCCCTTAATGAATTTCTCTAGCACGTCCCCAGCCGCGTTTAAGATGCAAAACAGGCGGTATGCAGACGGTTGTGCGGGATTTCCCTTCCCCTTGCTGATCAGCACGCGTCTCGTGACCTTTCATCATACCGAGAAAATCCCGTCCCGTAGGCAAGCGTTGAATCTGCTGAGCAATAGTTTAGTACAATGATAATAGACAAGTTGCAACCCCTCAGCTGGAACAACATCTGGGCCTGGAGCCTTCCTTGTTTGTAATTATAGGACTGCCTCTTCTAGTTCTGGCTATGTGAAGAGTGGGCACTCGATTGCTGTTGCACCATGGACAGCGTGAACACGGATTAGATGGGCAGAGAAATGTGGACGAACTATCCGTTTATCTTCTCCATTTCATAAATGCAAGGCGTCTGTAGGGCACCAAGTTTCGGCATAGCTAGCTTAAGACCAAGGCCCCACGGGGCCATGTTCACATCACCCATTAGATCTTGCCAGCAGCGAGCCCTGCTGTTGGCATTTTCTGGCCGGCTTATGTATTGCTGCGGCCCGGTTTCATGCCTCGTCACAGTTTCGTGTCGATTGAGCTCTACTTCAAAACTTTTGACATCCCATTCGCTTTTCAGCGATTCATTGTTGCCTATAATTTGTCTCTAATTGGTGGTGAAACTGGGACCTCTTGTTCTGCTTCTGGAATGTTTATAACTTCAGTGATTGTTTGGGACGCAATGAAAAGCTTCCGGAAATATTGCAACCATCTGTTTTTAGTTTCATTCGGGTTACCTATAATTGTTCCTCGTGCACTAATTTAAAAACTTGTTTGTGGATTAAAGCCGTCTCTTAGTTGTTTATCAGAGGTATACGCCAATTTGACTTCACGTAGGGTCGTGCGTTCATTTATCTGGTTGATCTCAGTCTTAGTGGTGATTGGTTTCGTTCTTCGGCACATATTTCAGGGCATTGTGAATACATTTTTACAAATAAATAGTCTGTCTGTCCATCTGTCAGTGCGTCACAGCAAGTTTTCTCAGAATCTATACGAGCTACGAAGCTAAAACTTTGTGGGGAGGTCAGTAGTGGCGGTCTCTCAAAAGTTAAGGCTTATTAAAAACTTCAAACTTTTTGAAAGGGCTCGCCCCCTATGCTGAAGTGGCTTGTAACGTTTTTTTTCAATAAAATGTAGTTGAATTAGGCACCAATTGAAACGTCTTGATTAGAAATTTTAGAATCTGAAAGAAGAAAGTCGTTTTATGTATCAGGAGGTCTAGGGGGAGGCAAAATTTACGAAAAATTTCTGTAACACCCCCCCCCCCCCCCTTCTTCGCGGTTGGGCCCCTTGAACGGAAAAATCTGAAAAAATCACGGAGGTAAGACTTAATGAGTACAAAGGCAACAAATACGATTTGTCAATTTTACTTTTTCTCCTATCAAATCAAACCGGTACCCTGAAACTTCTTAAAATTTTACAGTTATTTAGACTGATATAAGGCCTTCAAAATTTCATGGAAATCAGATCATAATCAAGTGAGTTACAGCCATTTCAATTGCATCGAATGAAAGCTACAATAACATCTTAATGGTTGATACATATTTCAAATCAACCTAAGGACTCTTATTTTCTTCGGATTTTCATGAAAATTTGAGGAACAGTGTTTAGTTTGAATATGTTCAGATGAATTATTTAAGCCGGAGCGAAACGGCGGCTGCTATGGGCTTATGAAAGAAATGTAGTCACTTTTGAATAAATTTGAAATGTAAAGTCATCGATTCATGCTATCAGAAAACTTGTTTCGAACCCTAAGACGTTTACAGAGACCTTCTGGTAGGAGCACTCTTCTGCTCATTCAACTATTTTTAGCTTGTCGTCGGAGGGTGTGCTAGTGTTCTTTTTTGGCCCGACTTTGTCAATGGATGTATTCTTTGTACTGCTTCCATGCATTCTCGTCATAGCGGTCGTTCCTACTTATCTTTGGTCGATGCCCCAAGACCTTTTCGGCCCCTTCTGTTATCACAGTTCTTACCATCCTCCACATGTTTTTGATGTCGTCGTTATTTTCTCCCGACTACGGAGAAATGTTGATGCGATTTGCCAGCGCTGACGTGTATGTGGATGTTACTGAGCTATCGTTTAGCTTGTGAATCTGGTGACTTGGGGTAACTGATGTTGCTTCTTTACAGCTCTTGGAGATGCAACATCGAAACTAGTGTTCTATAAGCTAGCGGTCCAAATCACAGACAGCGCCACACATGGTCGATCTGGTTCAATATGCTACCACCTGAGGATGCCCACGTTGTCTTATAGATTTCTCGGTGTTGGAAGTGTGTGGAGCTTACTGTGAAGTCTCCGCGAGTAATGCCGTTGCTCGGCCGATTGAAGTCACACCGTACAATTTAGATGTTGTTTGATGGCAATGCATCAACAATACAGTGCGTTTCAGGGTGCTGTAAAATTCGTACTTGATTGCCTCCTCCTTGCCTTCGGTCGGCGGGTAACATTTGGCTAGCCAGGCATTGAAGAATTTAGTCTTGATACGAATAGCACAAACCCTTTCATTGATGGGCTTGCAGTCGGTGATGAATTGTTCTAACTCGCAGCTTCCTTGTGATTTTCCGCTTCTTCGCGTTAATGCGTTCGCATGTCAAATGTATCTTCACCGTGCCATCTGGTTTCTTGCACTTCACGGATGATTTTATATTGCTTTGTTTCATCCAGAAATTGTCGCAGTGCACCTGCTCTGTTCAATGATCTAACATTCCATGTCCCAAAAGAATAGTCGTTGCCGTTTGTCCAATCCATTCCAGGGCTGTTGGTCTGGTTCGATGGCCAGTAAGTTCGAAGTGAAGCGTCGTCAGCGCTTCTACTTCGTCGATTTTTCGACCGCGAGTGATATTTTATTTCGCGCTTACCCGCCATCTATCCGGTTGAGGCACCTCTCCTTCTCGGGCATCTGAGGAAGCCTTCGATGGGGGACCGAAAGCCTCACTCGTATAATGATATAACGAAATTCGCTACCAAGCTGGGGGACGTATTTTCACCTCGATTTTGACAAAATTTTCGGGAATGGTGTGTATGGTAAATATCTCCCCTTGTTTTGCCAATTAGCCTGATGGACTATGCGTTAACCAAATATCAGCTATTTTCGATGAAAATCTGTGTTCCCTGTTCTGACCAAAATATAGCTCCGATATGGACGAAAATCAGTACAAACGTTCATTCAATTGGCCTGCGGATATCAAATTAAAAAAAATTGAATAAAAAAAAACTTCAAGGGTAAGTCAGAATATCGGCAAGATTCGAAATTTCGAAAGCTTTTTGAAGCTTCAATTTTTGTTGGCTTTTTTTGGAAACCTACAATCAAGGTAGACGTTGATGAGATCTTGGACTAAAATATAATAGGACCAGATTAGTATCCTTTGAACCCTGGAGATTTTAGCAGTTGTGCGTTTTGGATTGCAGTTGAGAAATTAAATTTTAATACATATAATACAATGTACTCGACAAACTGAGTTCCAGTAGATTTTAAATAAAAAAATTTGCCAGTAAAATGTATGAAATCAAAAAACAGAAACCTGTGGAGAAAAATCGAAAACCGAGTTCAAAGTGGTCTGTTATAAATAATAGGTTATAAATAATTTATGGTTCTAACCACTCTTGATCCGTGTGGCTGGCAGTACCTGAAATGATTCTTCTCTATGGAGAAAAGGAAAAGACCTGGGTTATAATTATTTCTTAAAACGATATAATTCATACACTTAAAATTATAAACGCAACTACAAAGTGAAGGTATTCAAACTTCACTAATCCCGTGGCTGGGTCCTCGATGGTGTAGGGTCCTCTAGCTGGTTCCGGTCGGAGCAGCGTTGGCAGTGTTTTCCCCGTTGCTTCTTGCGACACTATTTCTGGAGGGCCCGCGCTTGGTCGCGGAAACGGGCTTTCTTCACCTGTCTGACGCTGACCTACACTAGACGTAGCAGCTCCCCCAGTTGGTGTTGCAACTTTGCCTCTGCGTGGCTTCGAGGGGGGTTCTGGGGTTCAACGCTTCTGCCCAGCTATGGGCTGTTGTTTTCACTGCTGCCGAACCTTATATTCTCCCAAGTGATGGGCCGACTAGTCGATAGGGGTTTCGCAGCGAGAACGACATCTAAGAGAGGCCTGATGGTTGTCTGCGGAACTGTGGCTCGACGGGCTTCTGGGCAGGGCGGTCTCAGAATGCTCCTTGGTTCCTCTCGAGCTGACGGGAGCCTACCAATAAACAGAGTGGTTGACTAGAAGAACCGGGGGCCTCGAGGTCCATTAACAAGGCCTGGGGAGTACCAAGGAGCCGAAGCAACGAAACGATGCCCAGGACCAGGCATAAGTCAAGGAGTCCTATTCGATGGTGGGGCCGGCGGTGAACGGCAACCGATGAAGACCGGTCAGGCGTAAACCGAGGAGCCGATGTAACGAAACGATGCCCGAGACCAGGCGTATGCCAAGGAGCTGATGTAACGAAACGATCCCCAGGACCAGACATAAGCCGAGGAGTCTTATTCAATGGTGGGGCCGGTGGTGAACGGCAAGCGGTGAAGACCGGCCAGGCGTAAGCCAAGAAGCCGATGTAACGATGCTATCGTAGCAACACACAGCGCATAGGCCAGGCGAAAGCCAAGGGATCCAATTTGGTTGAAGTTGATTGTAGCCAGACTAAAGCCAAAGTGCCAACTTTCGTCTTCGTCGCGATTGCTCCACTCCTTGCGATTTTATACGCGTTAAGTGCTGACGCTGCCAATCAGGGCTATTGATCTGTTCCCCAATCGATCAGAATTCCACATTTCATTTCTGTTGACCGTTTTTTTGATCCAATCAATTTTCTTTGAACGAACAGAGTTCAGTACTGCATGCCGGTTAAAATGCTTCAATCAAATTTGTTTTTTTATTGGACGGAGTTCAATAATTCAGGTCAGGTGAAACGCGGAACTTACATTTTCTTCAATCCAATTTTCTTTATTGAACAGAGTTCAATGATTCAAGTCAGGTGAAATGCTGAACTTGCATCTTCCTCAATTCAATCTTCGTCCTCCGTAGAATTACTAGCAATAGTCCGCTAAACGCTTGCGGGGATCAAGTTTCAATTGCCTAGCTGCCAGGCTGTATGTCCAAATGCATGGCTTTGTTGTTATTCCGGAACGTAAATAATCATCCCCTAACGCGTTTGTGATTATCAAATTTCCAATTACATATCATCGTGGCTGTGCATCTAAATGCATAGTCGATTACTTCCGCATTCCCCTTTCTTGGCTCTGTTGGTCTTTCCCGGCTTTGAATCGCATCGCTATGACGTGCATTGGGTGTCGTTTTAGTTTGAACACGATGGTCTTGGGGGCATGCTTCAGCATATTTGTTATGTTTGAATGTTTGTTGTTTAGTTGATTTTGCTTATAATTAGATTTGTTTCCCTATACAGTATTCGATATGAATATAATTAGTTTGTAAATTGTATTTGTTTATGGTACCGTCTCCTTAAAAAATTTTTCATCCTGTTTAGGACACTTTGAGGTCGGTTGTCTTTATTTTCGAAACAGTTTTTACTTTATGCTCTGAAAACCATCGGTGCCCACCACTAGGTGACTCCCTCTATATGCTGCCTTTCATATGCAACCTCAATAGCTAGAATTCAATAGCTGATCATTTCCTGGTGAAGAGAAAACGGTACCAAAGTTAGAAAACTGAAAACTTTACCTGACGGATTTTACCCTTTACCGTTACTCGATTTAAATGTCCTCCAAATGAGACCCAATGAAAAGTAAGCTCAACAGTTTAACGAAAACAGAACCATTTTACCTATCCTTGTTAAAAAAAAACCCAAAAAATACGTATGAAACTGATACCTTCTTTCCTATAGAAATCGTTTAAAAATCGAGTCCCTTTTGTTGATTTGAGTCTGCTATCCAGATTACTTGAGCTATTAGGAATTATTCTTCAATTTTTTAATTTCTTTGTATGAGGATTTTAACGAGCAAAGCATATGTGATCTTGTCGACCTTAAAATTACCATTGCCAATCTGCACATGATTTCCCATATAAATGTAAATAAGACCCCCTTAAGCTTAAACGTTCAATATGTCTTCAATTGCTTCAGCAATAAACTTCGAATAACCTGGATCGGTTTAAAAACGATCAACCTGAATTCTACCCATACGTCATTCCTCAAAGAAAATGCTGCTTCAAACAAGAATTGGTGCCATTCAAAGAACAATACCAGTCAATTTTGACCGTCATTAAATGTAATCCGTTCGATTTAATGTACAGCAAGACTTATTGGCTCGGTCCATCATAAAAGTATCATCCTCGTGCCAAAAACCATGAAACGGCTCCAACCAATCAAGCTTGACAACATAAAAGCTGAACCGAACAAACCTAGAAATGATGAACGCTAATTGGAATCTCGTCAAACAAATGGAAGAATTTATAATCCAGCTATTTACCGATGTAGCGCGCAAGCCAAACCACTAACCAATCCACCAACCACCTGAAATCATCTTTCATTCTTTCCCCCATTAAAAAAAGTCGCGAGCATACAGAAGTCATTAAAGATTGGCGTCTTATAGCTCGCGATCCATGATCAATCGAAGACAATTCGAAACGTTACCTTAAGAACTTGATTCCTAGATACAAACTAAACTATGATAAAAGAGCTTGGCACGGCACCAAATTTGAACAGGTAACGCAGGTGTGTCTTCAAATCAAATCGAAGTGGTTTAGCACGATTCACCCTTAGGGTGGTGATATTTGCGCTTGCCGCCGAAAGCTATTGCAATGCAAATGAGCGCGCTAAGCTCGGACGGCTCGAAAGTGAGCGAGGGACGTGAATAATGAAAAGATACATTCACAGCACGTGCGCGCAGCAAAGAGTTACCAATAAAGAAATGAAGATTTACCAAGTGGTGGTTGGTTATGTGTCGCCTTATTAATAATTTCTGAAATTGCTTGAGGGTGCGATGGAATAGGACTTGATTTCTAACACTTTAGGCGATTTTTTGGAATGTGTCCTTTTGCGTCAGCTCGGCGACAGGAGGATGTGATTTAAGTTGTTGATGATGACTTGATATATTCAGCAAAAAAGTGATAGTATTTCTTACAGTAATTTATTCTATTTAAATAATACGGAACTTGTTTTAAAAATAGCCAAACATCCCCTAGAAATGCAAATTCGAATTTAAGCTTAGCCATTTATCTGCAGGCTATGTTTGGATTTCATTAGAAATCAAACGGATCCACCTGCAAGCATTAGATTGCGGTTATTAATTTAATGCTGTTTATCAGGATCCTTAGGAAGGTTATGATACTGATCGAACAAAAGTTGTCCTTAAAAACGCTTCAAGCAAAAATATTTTCTGTGCAGCCGCAGGGTAATCTGCGATGGAGTGCTTAATTTATAAATTATTTCAATATCTGGAATTTTTAAAAAAATTTTTAACCAGCAGGTGGATGCATTATTTATGGTTTTAGAAAATAATTTTACAAAGCCTTACTAAAATCGGTACCTTACCTGCCAGTCCGTACGTCAGTCTCGTGTAGTTTACTTGAAAACCGTCAAAAGTGACCTCTTCAAAATTTTTATATAAAAAAAAATTTACAAGGCTTAAAGGCATATATGGAAGCGACCGTTAAAAATATTTTGGCAAATGGTAGCCAATATGGGAATCAACTTAAAGCTCTTGGTGAGAACAGCTTATTGAAAACTTTAAACCTACAGCAACACAGAGAGACATATTTTCAAAGGACTTAGACCCAACAAATGTGCAGGGATTTTGACTAAAATTTAAGAAAGCGTGTGTTACATTGAAATATTATCATGGCCACTCAAACAATGTGGTCAACATGAAATGCATGATAGCCACAGTTTATTTTTTTAAACTCAATTTACGGAATACATGTCTGAGTCACGTTGTTGATATTCAGAAGACATTGTTTGATTTACTAATTAGTTTAAAAAATCCTTTTGGCAGGCGACCTTCCTGCCTATTCAACTTTCGTTAAAAATCAGCATATGAGTGTAGTTGCACGATTTTGATGAAATTTGGTGGAAATGTATGTTAATGTGTGTAGAGGTAAACTTAATAGCTGTCAAGTTTATCAGATGTGCTAGCCCCACAACGAAGTATAGAATTACTCGCCTGAGCGCGAGCAAATTAAAATTACAGTTGCGGAAGTCGCTATCCATGATGAATTACTGAACTTGATCTACAGATCTAAAGCGGAAGGTTACTCCTTCACACCAACGGAATGCAAAAAATATATAGTCATACTCAGAGGTGTAGACTCGGCATTCGGAGCTACACAGGTTAGAGAAGACAACGAAATACAATGTCCGGACATTAAAATCGACAATGTCTCACCGTTAACTACCGAATGGTCTAAAGTGAACGGCCGAAAAGAAGACCAAGACCGTTTCATCCTTCATCAGAAAGCCACATGGGAAAAGCCCAGAAGGAGTAATCTACTCCAGTGTTATAGATGTCAGCGCTTCGGGCATGTCTAGGTGAATTGTGCCTTCCAAGCAAGATGTGTAACTTGTGAAGAGGACCACAACCCCAAGAATGCCCAAGAAAGGACATTGACAAAACAAATAACCCACCTTTCTGTGTCCTCTGCAAAGAGAAAGGCCACCCATCAAACTTCTCCGGATGCCCGGAAAGGAGAAGATTGGTAGACAAGATAGCGCTTTTAAAAAATAAAAGAACAGTCCCCATTTCAACCCCATCTTTCGAATATATCCAAACCCCAATAGCAACAACCACACCAGCACAATCAGTACCTCTATACTCGGAAGTCACGAGTGAAAGAAACTCAGCTATGACTAGGAACGCAGTACCACAAGAGAACCCCCTTCAAAGTCTCCACTACGAAACTGTCCAAGTTTTAGGAGCGTCACCAGGGGAAATCCTACAAAAGGTTACCCACTTCTGGCCCAAACACGATGGCACGCTAACACAGGACAAGCTAGTTTAGCTCATTGGGCTATACCTTAACCTGTATGCGGGTAAATAATCTGATTACTATCTGTCTCAACTAATAACTCTCTAGTTTCCCATGACGAAGGAATATTCGTGTCTTACCTTACAAAATCCATTCAACCAGACATAGTTTTCCTTAACGAAACAGCCTTAAAACCGACACATGAGGTCCGAATAGAAAACTACCAAGTGCTTAGAAACGACGCTGGCAGAGGGACCGCGATTCTATATCGAGACCACCTATCAGTCGACCAAATAAATTTTAACCATCCTGACATTTCCTGCACACTAGCAACTTTAAACATGCGAAGACACAATGGTATTCATGGAAAAATACTAATTGGATCTATTTACACCCCGATAAACCTGGGACCTTCAATAGAATACTAACAATAGCTGCTAATCACGACTCTATTCTCCTCAGCGGAGACCTCAACGCCAGACATGAGCATTGGGGTGATTCCACTCGGAACCCAAATGGCCAAAGAATATACAAATGGATCCTGTCGAGCGCATTTCTAACATGCGCCATCGACCTACTAACTGGTAACACAATTCCCTACCAATGTGCAAAACCAAACCACTATTGAAGAAATACCGGAAAAAATTTCGCTCCTATGCCTCTGTTGATTGGGCAGAGTTCAGAAAAGACCTCGAAGATGATTTAACCACCCCCGCTCTCCCCCTGTAAACCGAATCCTATCCAACCAGGAAATTGATATCTACATCCAGAACCTAACCGAGTCTATACTAAAATATATGGATGCACATGCGCCGGAAGAAAAACCTAACAATAGCTATACAGATGCCTTACGCAAGACACCAAAGCACAGATAAAAGAACAAAAATGGAAAACACAAAGGCTTAAACGGATCTTCCACCGGCACAATAATCGTATAAACCAGGAATACCTCACTCTCAAAGATGAAATCACAAAACTAGTCAACCGAATAAGGTGGCAAATAAGACGTGAGATGAATGAAAATTATAAGATAATATTGAGTTAACTCAAACCATCTTCAGACGTCTTTCGAGAAATTAATATACTAACGGGCCGATGGTCATATAATTTTCACTCCGACAGGGACCCTATCAAGCAAAGAGGGCTACCCTTCTCTACGCCTGAAGAAAAGGTGCGAGTTGTCTCTTTATTCTACGGAAACCTGTACCAAGAAAGAGCCCCAGAGAACGAAAGAGCACAGGAAATGATATCGGCTATAAGAACTAGAAACATCGGTTACCAAGGGTCATACTTTATAAAACTTTCTGACACCAACAAGGCAGTATCTCCCCAATATGAAACATTCAAAGAATTCTTCACCTACGTGTCAGAAGTGGAAGATATACTAGCTGGTCTTAACAATAAAACCTCCTTGGACCTAGACGGTAGTCCCAATAAAGTACTAAGGAAACCCGGCGCAATTGTCGCCAAAAGCTTAACATTCATCTTCAAAAATTGCATCAACAATGGTTACTTTCCCGAAAGATGGAAACGAGGCAACCTTATTTTTATTCCTAAACTAAACTCCGACGGAGACGTAAAAAACTTCAGGCCAATCTCTTTACTTTCCAATATTGGTAAGATTTTGGAAAGAGTCATACTACGAAGCTTTGGAGCATTTTCAATGAAGCTAATTATGGAGTTTCAGTTCGGATTCCAACCCAAAAAATCCACAGAACAAGCCATTATGATTGTGCACGACACCGTTATAAAAAAAACTTGCGCAAAAAACAATGCACAGTCGCATCCGCGCTAGACTTACAAAAAGCGTTTGACTCCGTTCGGACTGATGGGCTAAAGTTCAAACTCATGTATTCCAACTGTCTCCTGGCCCTCACGCGTATCCTTGACAGCTTCCTACAAAATAGATTTTTAACAACTGAAATATCCCACCGAACTTCAACACCTATACCTATCCTGTCTGAAGTCCCAAAAGGATCCGTATTGGGACCAAATCTTTTCAACTTCTTCCTACACAACATCCCTCAACAACAGGAGACTATACTTGGGAGGCATACTCAAGGATTGATCGAGCTAGGAGTACAAATAGATGGACGCTGGTTATGTAGTGAAAGTAGGTAAGTTAAATGTTCGTTCAGGACTGCAATGACGGTCTGTTGCTTCGGCGAAAGAGGATGTTCAGGTCCGCTGAGATTGGCCCTGTCTGGGGACGCGTGAATGCGCTGGCAACTAGCGTTGCGGTATTGTGGGGCGGGGTCTTTCCCCCTACACAAGGACCCACTGCGAAAAAATTTCGTATTTAAGAATTAAACGTGTAAAAATGCCGATCGACTGGTGTCGAGGCCGAAGTAACCTACTAAGGGTTGTCATGCTTGTTTGAAGAACAAATTGGGCCGGGCAAAAATGGACGGACTGGTGGAGACTTCGTGGTTACCGACGATACTTATGGCCCACAAATAAGAGTGGGACATCCAGATGGAAGCGGTGCCACGTGGACATGGTGTAGTTCCTTTGGGCCGAGCTCAGCTTATTGGACATGAAAGCAATGGAGATTCCTCTTCGGTCAATTGCACAAGCACGGCTTCCACTCCATGTTGAATTGCGTCACAATGAAAGGAGTAGGGTTTCTGAAAATAGCTCTTCAAATGACTGTCGACTGAGCTCGATCCAAATGTAATTCCCTTTCCAGAGCATGTCCGATAGGGGCGCTGAAACTGTTACGTGATTCCGAACGAGCCTTCGGTACCAACCACATACTCCAAGGAAACGTTGTAGCCCGAGTTTTGTCCAGATTCGTTTTGATAGTACCATGTCCGATGACATGTCCTAGCTACCGGACATCGTTCATAACAAACTTAGTTTTGGGGACATTGATGGTGAGTCTCGCCTTACTGATATGCAGGGCTACTTTTTGCAGGAGTAGGAGGTGTTGGTCAAATGTTTCCGTGATGAGTAGAAGATCATCCCGGTACACGAACACTTCTTGTTTCAGATAAGGGGGAATTACTTTGTCCATCAGCAGGGTCATCGTTTGCGGAGCGTTACACAGGCCAAAAGGCATTATGACGAACTGATATAGTGGTCGTCCGGGCACTGTGAAAGCGAACTTATCCCTCGACCCTTCATCGAGTGCAATTTGCCAGAATGCATCTTTCAGGTCGAGATAGTAATGTAATTTGCTTTCGGCAGTCTTCCCAATATTCCATCGATGAGCGGAAGAGGGTAATCGTCTTTGACTGTCACGGCATTGACTTTCCGGGCATCTAGACAAAGATGGACTTCACCATCAAGTTACCGGTGACGACCAGGCACTTTGGGACTCATCTATAACCCTCAACTCTAGCATCCTGTCCAACTCTACGTACACTCGCTTTTCCATGGCCGGTGAGATGGCATAGTGTCTCTGCTTTATTGGCTTACTATCGCCAACATCGATGACATGTGCGGCCAGAGTAGTACGGTTAAGGCATTGCGTAGCGTAAGATGGAAATGCAGCGATGGATGCTTCCAGACGTTGTCATTGGTTAGGCGTTAATTCATGCCTGTCGGGTACAGAAACGAGTTCGTTGACGTATCTAGTATTTAAGGGTAAGCCGGTGAATAAGCCTGGGGCCAAACCAAATTGAAGGATGAGATCGACGCCAAGGTGCACGTTCTGAGTCAGAAAAGGGATAATGAAGGAGGTAGTATCCTTAGTTTGACCTCTGTATTCTTAGTTTAACCTCTGAATGTCACGGGTGTGGATATTTCCTTCGCTTTGAGCGGTACGACGTCGTTTGGCACCAGAACGTCTAATAGTGAAAATTTGCAATCGAACTCATCCACTATAGATAGCACACACAGCCCGTCAGGTGGGACGGTTATTATGGCTAAACATTGGAGTAAACGTTCTTAAAGTTGCGACCACCGACTCAGAATTTCGGTAGTAATTTTTAATAATTTTAAAACGTTGCAGGTTTGTGAACTTTACCATGATGAAAGTGTTGACAATAACTAACGATTTGACATTAACAGTTAATTAAAAAAGTTTAAAGAAATTGTTATGCCCCTGATGGAAAACCATATACCTTCTTCATCGACTAATATGCAGAATATGGTCAAAGGAACAATAACCAGAGGATCGGCGAGAAGAAAATATGTCCAGTACACAAAAGAGGTGTGGAAATCATAGAGGCATCGCTCTACTGTGTACGTCTTATAAATGCACTCCAAAATCATACAAAGTACGATGAAAGTATTATAGGACAGTACCAGGGAAGCTTTCGAAGGGAATGGTCTACATAACACCAAATCTTCTCAGCTAAGTAGATGCTCGAAAAGTTTTCAAAAAATTCAAGCACGCCTATCGTAGTGTCGACATAAATGCGCTATACAAAATAATGCTTGACTTTGGCGTCCCAACAAAACTAGTCCATATGGTCAAGGTCACGATGCTAAACAAAGAAACCTAGGTCGAGCTAAACGATAAATTGACGGACAGCTTTACAATGGATTAGGCTTAAGACAAGGAGATGGGCTTGCTCTAATGATCTTTACCACTACGCTGGAACACGTCATCATGAAGACAGCAGCTGAAACCTCGGGTCCACTAATGTTCAAGTCCACACCATTGGTAGCATATGCTGATGGTGTCAATATTATGGCACGTTCAATCTCAGATGCCAATGCAGTATTTTTGAGCCTAGAGCTCATAAGACGAAAACTAAATTCATGACTCAAACAAGGAAGGAAACTCCAGTTCGATAAAACTTAACCGTAAGCCATTATAGCCTTGAAAGAATGGTCCACTTCATATACCTTGGAGCCAGCCTGAATATGACGAAAAGGGCGAGATTGAACGCTGCAAATAAAATCAATTACTCAGTACTTTCCATTCTAAGGTCCAGAGATCTGCACAGGCAAAATATAGGCCGCATTTACAAAACACTAGTCAAACCTGGGCTGTTATATGGAAGTGAAACATGAACCCTGACGAGTGAATCCGAAACGGCAGTAGATATTTTTGAGCGCAAAGTCCTCCGGAAAACCTACGGCCGAGTGAAACAAGGATCAGAGGGGAAAATGCGTTACAAGAATGAGTTGTATGAATTATTTGACAATCCACCTGTTTCCTCTTGCGTAAAGTTACGTAAACTGCAATGGGCGGGCCATGTAGAAAGATTGGGAAGAATTTGGCTATCCAAGAGAACATTAACAGGTAGAGCGCAAAGTAGACGTCCAGCGGGAAGACCAAGGACTTGATGGGAAGACACGATCAAGGCTGACAGTGGATCCTTGTTGAGAGTGAACAACTAGCCGACAAGGCCGCGGAATCGTGATGATTATAGGAGATTAATCCTGGAAGTCAAGGCCCGACTTGGATTATCACGCCATAGATTTTGATGAAACCTATCCTAAATATTGAGACCTTTCCCGTATTTTTAACATCAATGAACAACAAAACACCAAATGTAGCAAGAATGAGCTCAAACTCAAAACTAAGTAACAAAAATAACGAACCAAGAATAATCACGAATAATTTAGCCATTATTATTCAACTAGTAATATCTAGACTACGCCGTCCTAGCTCGACGAGCCTCAACAAATTTAGCAAATGAGTGTCTCCATTAGAATTTTTGGTTTCGTGAACTCGAATTCCGAAGATATTGTATCTTCGTATCGGTGACTCGTCTGTTATATGATATAATTGTAAATGTTGCCCTCTTTGTTAGAGATCACCGCGCTATTTACCTGCGTCGAAACGACAACACGGAGGAAAATGGTTGTCCCGAGGAGAGACTGCGCTGACTCAACGTTTGGCAGCAGTCTTAGGTGAATTGCAAGAAGGGAAGGTGAACTACGTGCCTCATCCCCGATGTGGAACAATGGCTAAATCGGAGGCAAGATGAGACTGATTTCTATTCGACCCAGCTTTTGAGCGGGAATAGGTGTTTTCAGTCTTACCTGCACAAGATTGGTAACACACGGTCCCCCAATCATCGATTTTGCCCAGGATAGGAAGAAGATGCCTACCACACACACACATCCACACGGAGACGGGAGATTTCACGCTGGATAGTATAGTCGCGGTGATGTTCGAATCGGTTGACAAATGGAACCACGTGGCACATTATGTTCGGGCAGTCCTAAAAGATAAAAGGGACTCACAGCAGCCGGGGGCGTTGGGGCCGGGGGATAGCTTGCCTGGCGATTCCTCTTCCCCTTCCGCTAGAAGAGGGATCCTTCAGCTTGAAGACGCCTCACGGCATAGCAAAACGAGACCTGGCCCGAAGTAATGTGTCAAACGGTTACCGGCTGAATTCTCGGATAAACAGGGGAGGTGTTTGCTGGCTAGTCCAGTCACTTGCAAGCATGGGTTTTCCACACTCTATGCGTAAATGACATTCACCTCCCAACCACAAAAAGAAATTTGCGAATGAAAAAAATCTCGATTTATGGCCAACGACACGATTGCTTCTAGAGGAACGAGCCAGTAGTGAGACACGTCTCAATATATCTGTCTGTAGGGTTGTATGGCTCTGAAATCAAGGGCATCCGCTCACCGTTACAGATCTTGCAATATAATTTCGAAGAAATTTCAACATGAAGATATCGACTCTCATCACTTTAGCAGTGTGATAGATTCTTCTATTCGATTTATAATGTTTCCAATCCATCTCAGGCTTTCTGTACATAGCAGTACATATGTGAAGACATTTCCTTTCGAAACGTCTTAATCTTTCCATAGTACTAGCATTCTGATAATACAAGACCTGACATCCATATGGCAAAACTGGTCCAACCAGGGTCTTTTAATAGATGACTTTGACCTTTTGATCAATGTGTCTGGAATGAAAGAGTCGTCGAAGGGCCATCACTACCTTTGTGCTTTACTGAGCATGATTTCGACATCTTCAGTGTAGTACAGATATACTCAATGGGGTGAACACCGACGTATCGAACACCGAATTTATGTGGAACCCGTTCTGACCTACCCTTATCAATGTGGAAATCCTTCCAATTACGTTTCAGGTCTTGACTGGCTAGCGTCCGAAACGAAATTCTTTCGTACTTCTGCGCATTGATTTTCATTGGCCAATCGATGGTGTAGAGCTGCACATCATTAAGCAGTTTGCTCCGAGCTATTGCAGCTACTACTAATCGCGTGGGCGCGACGATAAAATGAAAACCGTTCAATAACTTGCGAATGGATATTGAGAAGTGGAGAGGTGCAGTGACTCTTCCCTGCTATAGACCATTCAAGACCTTGAAGTCGGGCATTGTCATCAGATTTCCATCAGTTACAACAAATAATTTCCTGTAGAACATACTCGTATTGCACATTATGGCGACCAAGGAGTTTCAATATTAGTCCATCTAACTACATCGTATTGAAGGTGTTCACCATATCAATCAGACACGTTCCAACATGTTCTCTATTGCTTAGTTTCCAACAAGTGTCTAAGGTTACTTTCGTTATCGCATGTATGGTCGAATGCCAGACACGAAAACCAAATTGGCAATTCGGCATTAACTATATCTATCAATGTGGGCGTTTAATGCGTTCTTTAGTATCACTTCAAACACCTTGCTGATGTTAGGCAACAAACTGACTGGGCGATATAAAAAAAAAACACATCTGTACGCAACATATTTATGTAGAGATATGATACAAAAGTATCTCACACCCGAGAAACGTCGGGTATCACAGCTAGTTTCATATAATAGTGTAACCAGTTTTTTTTCTATAGGATAGTCGGTTTTTAGTTTATTTACATTCCATTTTTTATTGTTTTTGATGCTTTTTTCTCATGTATTGGAGTTGAAGGAGTTCTGTTCTTGTAGCGTAACAGAATTCGAATCCTATTACACGGCACCGCTTCTACGAAGTCGGGTTCGTTTTGTTTTTAAAAAATTTTATTTTTTAGGTTGATTTCTCGAGATACATGTATATATATACTCGTATATATATATATATATATATATATATATATATAAATATATATATACATACATATATATATATATATATATATATATATATATATATATATATATATATATATATGTATATATATATATATATATATATATATATATATATATATATATATATGTGTATATATATATATATATATATATATATATATATATGTATATATATTGTATATATATATATATATATATATATATATATATATATATATATATATATATATATATATATATATATATATATATATAGTAAGGTGGGGTAAAGCCGACAGTGTGGATAAACCCGACCTCCCTCTGTTATCGAAAATCGGGAGCACTACGCAAACTAATATTAGTGTTGTCGTGTAGAGCATCGAAAATAATTAAAATGGTGGCATGACAGCACCTCTGCTCTGTACAGTAGCACTGACCCTACAGCACTCATCAAGAGGCGTCTTCTTGATGGGCTGGGCCCCCCTACGTTGGCCATAAGTCGACTCAGAGCCGATATTCCCGAAGCAGCCTTGCCCTGATTTACTCAGAGAAACTCATCTTCGAGTCGATCAGTAGCCCCAGGTACTTCACCACTGGCTTCGATTCCATTTGTATGTCTCCAATATAGATCATCCTTACTCTAGGGATTCTCTTTTTTGTCAAGATGACCACTTCGGTTTTCTCCAGTGCTAAACTCAGCCCGCGATCAGCCATCCAGTCTCTCACTCGGCGCATTAGCATACCTAGCCTAAGTTGCGCTTGTTCAACGGTGCGTCCAGCGACCAGAGCCGCAACATCATCCGCATAGCCGACCAAGCGCGACTCATCTGGCATCTCAAGTCTCAGTAGCCCGTCGTAAGACACGTTCCATAGGTCCGGACCAAGGATAGATCCCTGGGCAACACCCGATGTGATTTCCATCCTTCGTTGGCCCTGTGTCGTGCCGTAGAGCAGGGTTCGGTCCTTAAGGTAGTTCCTCAAAAGCCGCATTAGATATTCTGGAACTTGAAAAGAGTTTTCCAGCGTATCCAGAATATCCACCCATCTAGCGGAGTTGAAGGCATTCCTGACGTCGCGTTTCACCAACAGGACGATCCGTCACTTGGTGCGACTATATGCCTCTTCCTTTTGGACCGCGCTCACCACCTCTGCAATCGCATCAATGGTAGAACGTCCTGCTCTAAAGCCGTCCTGCGGAGGAGATAGGTCCCCAGCAGCACGAATCGCGTGAGTGAGTCTTCCCTTGATGAGTTATTCTAGCACTTTCCCAGCCGTGTCTAGCATGCATAACGGGCGGCATGCAGACGGCGATCCGGGATTTCCCTTCCCCTTGCTGATCAGCACGAGCCTCGCCACCTTCCATCGTACCGGGAAAACCCCGTCTCGTAGGCAAGCGTTGAATGTGCTGAGCAGCAAGTCAGGACAATGGTGATAGACGAGCCGCAACACCTCAGCTGGAACACCATCTGGACCTGGAGCCTTCCTCGTTTTCAATGAGAGGACTGCCTCCTCCAGCTCCAGCTGTGTGAAGAGTGGGCACTCGACTGCTGTTTCAGCATGGACAGCGTCAACACGGACGGGATGGGCGGGGAAGAGTCCCCGCACTATCGCGTCCATCTTTTCCGCGTCATGTATACAAGGCTTCCGTAGGGCACCAAGTTTCCCCATGACCAGCTTGTAGCCAAGGCCCCACGGATCCTGTTTCACATTGTCCACTAGGTCTTGCCAGCAGCAAGCCTTGCTACTGTTGATCAGTTTGCGAAGGCATTTCCTGGCCGACTTATATGCTGCCACCTGCTTGCATGCCTCGTCACGGTTCCGCACCCGTTGAGCCTCACGTCGAAGCTTGTGACACTCCCTTCGCTTTTCAGCGATTTCTGTTGACCACCAGTACACTGGGGACTTGCCGTGCCGGGGTTTTCGACGGGGCATAGAAGCGCAGCAAGCAGTCGTAATGATGCTCATAGTAGAGTTCATCACGTCTTCAGCTGCCAGTTCTTCCGTCCCCTCCGAAGCTCCCTGCAGCGGCTCACCTTCTGTGAAAGCCTTGACGAACCTCTCGACGTCCATCCTTCCGATGTTCTATCCAGTTGTAGATGGCCAAGAGCACGGACGTCGGGAGGCAACATCACTTAACTCAAGCAGAATGTTCTGATGATCACTGGCTGAGTAGTCCTCTAATACTTTCCAATTGTGTATCCTCCGTACTAAGGACTCCGAGGCGAATGTCACGTCTGGTATAGTTCCCTCACAGCCAATACGGCGGAAATTCAGCGTATTTCCGGTGTTTAGTACGACGAGGGCCGCCTTGGCCACCATTTCCAGGATTCGATTTCCCCGCGGATCCATCTGAGGCATGCCCCATTCGATTGCTTTAGCGTTGAAGTCACCCCCAACGAGCACTTTGCCCTCTGCGTTCGAGACAGCGCCCTCCAGAGCATTAAGCTTGGCTTGGAAAGATGATATGACTCGTTAGGCGTTAGGTACACACTAAAGAAGGTGATCCCTGAGCACCGAACCCACACGAAACCATCCCCCCGTCCACAACTCTCCGCTTGTAAGTCACTGTTCCGAACCCAGATGGCGGCTGTACCAGTTTCATCAGAACACCATAACGCCGGACTTCTATTATGGTGTTGCTCACTCAGCAACAAGAAATCGGCTTTCATGTCCCTCGCAAACTGCTCAAGCAGATTTTGGGCGGTTGAACTGCGGTGTAGGTTTAGCTGCAGGATCCGGGTCATCGAAGCTCTGATTTTGCCTTGGCTAGGGCTTCCTGGAACACCCGGCATTTTCCTGATGCCAAGACGTGTCCAAAATCAGGTTTTGGATCAGCATCCTTGCAAAGAATACAGTGTGCCTCCTTCGTACACTCTTTCCTTTTATGTCCCGTTTCAACGCATTTGTAACATAGGGAACTCCTATCGGGTCCTTTGCATACGTGTGTGGTGTGACCATAACCAAGGCATTTGAAGCATTGAAGAGGCGTTGCTCTTCGGCGTATCATACAGACAACCCACCCAATTCGTACTTTGCCCTTGTTCAGGAATTGTTCGGCGTCCTATTCGGTAAAGTCAACTATGGCCATGCGTTGTCCCCTGTTGTTTTCTGGTGTCAGTCTCACTTTGATCCTTCCCACGCGAGGGAACTCCCTTTTGATGGCATCTACTACCTCGGCCAGATCTGTCACGCAGTCAATGTCCCGTATTTCGATCGTTGTCATCGGCTCGAGTGGGGCTATAGTTGCGCTTTGCTGAGGACTTTCTTTACTACGTCACAGAATGCTTCTTTATTGCCGGCCTCTGCTCCGAATTCGACCAGTATGTGGCCCGACCGCGTTGGTCGTACTACTTTAATGGTAGTATTGGTGTCTTCGGGCCTTACGTTTCCCCTGATGTCCCGCAGTACCTCCGCGTAGGATCAGCCATCTTGGGGCTTTACAAGCAGTGCCTGCTGCCGGGGTCTTCGTCGGGGCTTCTGCCTCTCCTGTTTTACATCGAGTCCTTTTTCCCCTGATCTTGTGCTCCACGCCCATCAAGAGCCTCTTCTTTCCTTCTTTTATCCCGATCTCCTTCGATTGGGCTAGACGCCATTCTTTTATTGACTTTTAATGGTGGAGCTATCTGCATGCCGCCTTTAGATTTCGCCCCAAACGCCTCTTTAGCCTTCTGTTCATCTTCGGCCCTTAACCAGCTCCTCCGATAGTGCCCTATGCGATCTAGGAGCTCCTCTAGTTCAAGGAGCCCTGCCTTTGCTGCTTTGCTGATTTTTGGGGAGTCGCATGCAGCTTGTATTCTTTTCAGAACATCTCCCGCTTTTTGGAGTAGTCTTTCTTCTTCGTATCGCTGGGCCGCAATTGTACCTTGCGACCATCCTTGGGAGAGGTTATCGCGTTCCGTTTCCGAGTGCAGTACTTCCGCGACATTTTCAACTTTGGCGGTGCATTCACGCGGTGTCTGGTCACTCTTTGCTGTTAGTGCCGTAATCTCCTCGTTGGCTTCTGGATTTTTCGTTGCAATGTCGGGATTTGCGACCCTTGCATCGGTCGCTTCGGTAACGATCGCAGCAGTGACAATCGAATTTTCGGTGCTCTTTATGTTATCTCCCACGTCGAACACCTGAAGTGTCTTGCAGAGTTTCCCGTTTCTCTTTAATAGGACGCTTGGGCGTTCGCATCATTTTTTTTTTGCTGCGCCCGAACGCCGCAGGAATCTCAGTCTGTATTCTCCGTTTTTCGTCCGTCTTGACTGTCGTTGTGTTAGTCTTCGTTTTTGTCGTTGTTAGTACCGCTCGCGATGTACTGCTAACACGTGGCTGCAACCGCTGGTCGCGTCGTCGTTATTATTTTTCCTTTCTTATTCTGGGTATATATATATATATATATATATATATATATATATATATATATATATATATATATATATATATATATAGTTTATATATATAATAATACGTTTTAAATGTATAGTTTATGTGTATGTATGTTTGTGTGATGTTTATTTTCTATGCTTAACGGTTGATTTGTCTATTTTAATGCGATTGGTATTAATGAAAAAAAATATCCTACTTTGGTACTCAATATATGGCTGTGGACGACCGCCGTAAATTGGCTCCTGTAATAGTAGAGTACGACCATTGCTCAATTCTTTGGCAGCTATGGCTAAAGTGTAATCCCAACTTGTATCTGAATCATTTTTGTATACGTTAAGTTTTTCGGGCTTTGCATAGTCAATTTTCAAAGTGCAACATCCTGAATATATGTCGGCTCCATTTAAATTGTCACGTGCTCTTGTTGCTGATTCTAGACTGTCGAATTCAACCATCGCTTGTACTCCATTCTATTTGAAGATTACAATTCTCTGTGCTTGGCCGTGTGGGTGGCAAATCTTGTGTAGAACGTCCACTGTAATTGGATAAAATGGATTTATAATGGTGAACAGCAAAATGTGATTTGGTCTGGTTGCTACCAGTCGCTTTCTAAATTTGCCGCGCTGCTGGTGCTTCGTGTAAACCGAATGGTGGGGACCTGAGAATCTGAATCTTGGCTGTGCCGTCAGTTTTTTATTTTAAATTCGAGCGTAGACGTCGTGCCTAGCGCTTCTGTTAATCGCGAGTAGTACAACTTAAATCGGAACTAGCGCCACGAACAAGTCCCCACATCGGCTACATAGCGGTGACTTGACACGGTGGAATAACTGAAATATCTCAACGGTGCTTCATGTTGATCGTGACATACAGTACGAGCGGAAAGTAAATGGGCACGCTATAGGTTCTGCAATATTTAGTCTTGCTAATGTTGCGTGAAGATTCCCTAAGGAAGCGTTAGTTAAGTTGAAAACTTATTCCTTTCTCGAGAAAAACTTTAAACTCACTTTGTTCACGAGATATATCTTCACCACTGGTTATGATCAGATGTTTAAGTAAATTTTAGCGTTTGTGCGGATATGACACGTGCGTTTTCCTATTTTATGTAATAATTTAGTTAAAAAGAAGTCCTATGTTGAAAATAGTACTAGACGGCCAACTTAAAACACGTCGTAATCGGTTACTTCTCGCGGCACTTACTACTCCCACACACCCGCCATGTGGCTGTCACTTGACTTTGACATCCCACGACAAAACTGACGTGGGATGGGAAGCCGTCACAACGAACATGAGATGGAAAGCCACATGGCAGCAAGGGGTATTGGTAGTGGTCGCCAGCGGCGTCGAATGATTCATTACACCATTTTCCTTAAATATTGTTGGGCTTTTAAAGTAGCGGGCAATAAACTGATTATTTGCTATAAAAAATCAGGATACTTACGAAAAATTAGCCTTTCTAGATGGTGGTTCTAACGAGATTTTTTGATTAAATTATTGGTTATATTTGGTCCAAAAAACAGCCGACCAAAGCGTAAATCGACCGTGTTTGGGTCCTGCATTTTAATTCGGATCAGAAAAATACTTGCACAAACGGTAGATAGGGTGCAATGATACTTTTAGTTTTGTTATTGGAGATACTGCAGAATAAACCTCCTGTAATGTGACGCCTACGCCCGGGAATCGAAGGATTCCGATCCCGAACCCTTGCAACCGGCCAGATGGATATGTCCTCGAAGTGCCAGCGGACTTCATCTGTCGTGCGGATATCGTTGCGCAGAAAATATTTTTCTTTTCTGTCCAAATATTTAGATCTGTGGATATAAATATTCGAAATATAGAATTAATCCGAACCCCGGCACATTTCGAGACATAGCCATCTGGAAATGCCCCTCCACCGTGGCCATCGAGAAAACTATGCCACTGGCGACAACTGGAGAGGTACATTGCCGCCATATGGCGTGCCATTCCACACACAGCTGTTTTGTCCGATGTGACAACCGTGTGATTTTGACAGCCACATGGAGGCGAAGAAGTACAATTAGAAGCTGTAACCTGATTCGTTGATAGCTAAAACCATTGATAATATACGGTCCCCGTTAGTTCGTTTTGTTTTAAAATTATAAAATAAATTATTTAGAACTATATGGCAAGTAATATCTAGACCAAAGTGTTGTTTCTCCTCACAATTGCATATGATGATGCAATAGGAAAGTTTTCAGCGCAAGTGAAGCCGCGAATTGATCCATTGAAATTATTAACTTGCCTGAAGGTGCTACTGGCACCAAATGGTGGAGTTCGCAGTGCGAATGAAGTTAAACGTTTAGCCGAATTAGTGGCGAAAAACTCAAAGAAATTGGTGTCCAAGTGTATTTATATACAAATATTGAAAAGCACGGATACAGAATTATTAGGAAAATTTATGGGCGTGGGCGGCTGGCTTTTAGCTCATATGTGGCTGAATGAAGGCATCAAAGCTGCAAACTGGCCGCTAGTGCAAGAGATTTTAGAGGTTGTTGCTGTGTCCGGTGGATGTACAAAGATTAAGAAGCAACACAGCACCGAAGCTTGTCAAAGGATTGTGAATAAAGAGGTAAATTTTTCTTCGTTCGAGTTACATCGACGAATGCTTCACCATGTTTTGGTTGTAGTTCCTCGTCCCATGAAGTGGATTCGCCGAAAAAACACCGAAGGAAAGGAATCGAGAAGGCGAAAGTGTTGCTGCCAAAAAGGCTTTTCCAAAAATATAGAAGCATACGGTCAAGGTCAGGACAATATCGACCTAGATGAATGGATCATCTTTCGTTGTCAGTACGGTCGTGGATCAAACATCGGATCAGGTTAGTGTTAAAATAATAACTATTAAAAGTCCGAGACGATTCAATAAATGATTTGATGGCAACAATAGCGAAATTAGATTCGAACGGAGTACGAGTTCTTCCGGAAGGTAGGAATAAGACGACATCGCCACAAGTCCAAAGTTCAGCAGCTATTGCGAATGTGGCTGAAGAGAAAGCTGACCAGAAAGACGATCCAAATGAAGATTGGTGTGCAGTTTGTTTGGATGGTGGTGAATTGATGTGTTGCGATGAATATCCAAAAGTATTTCACCACAATTGTCACATACCAGCTATAAGCTCCTTACCAGATGAAAGTGAAACGTGGCAAGATTTGTTATGTGTTAATTTAGCGGAACTGGCAAGTTCAGCTGAATGTGAAAGACATAATGCAGGAGAACTTGGCGCAAATGAATTAAAGATTATACAGAGGATATATTTAAAATTATATTGCCAATACGAACAAAGTTTACCATTTAGAGAGCCAGAACCTGCAACAAACACTGCATATTATGAAATAATTTGTCAACCTATGTCGCTAGATGTTATTCGAACTCGTTTGGATCCATCAAGTCCGAATCACTACAAAGACATTGCCACATTTGTAGCGGACGTTCGATTGTTGTCCAAAACTGTATGCTTATATTATCCGGAGGATTCCAAAACATATGCGCATGCCCGTTGTCTAGAACAATTTTTCGAAGAGCAACTGGCTAAATGGCTTCCTAAATGCGCTCTCGTAAACAAGTGTGAAACGAATGCAGATGAATGTCCTGTGAAACAAAAAAATGCGCGAAAACTCCGTATGAATGCCCTTAGAAAAAGAACAATTTCAACTGTCGGATAAGAAAAACACGAGATAAAGTAGATTATATTTGCTTACAGGAATAGTTTTAACATCGTAAGTTTAGGCGTGTATTTACGCTATCGCCTGTTGATGTCGCACATCGACACATTTAAACTCTTACTACAAGCAAAATATTAATTTATTGTTAAACGTAACTATACATAAAATAAGAAACCATTTTTTTATCTACTCGAAAGAAAGCATGAAGTTATTCCAAATATAAAATGGTCATAAAAAATTTTTCACCGGTCAGTTATTAATCATATGAATAAATGCATACCAAATTCATTTGAAACCTTAGATTATAGAGGTTAATTAATTTTATATGACAGAATGCTATCTAGATAATCAAAAAAACGACGGAAAATCGTACTTTCGTTGATTTTAGGCATAACTATAAATTAAAGACATTAAAAGGTAGAACATTTACGTCCAATTCATACGAGAGATGACATTTATCAGAAACACTTTTTGTGTTTGAATTCTCCTTATTTTGGTTGCTTTTAGACGAAACGCATGTAGACGAAACGCATGTAGACTGGCACACGATTTTATTAATTTGTTTTTATAGTTGATGTAGATGAGTGCTAAAAAAAAAAAAAAAGAGGGGAAAAATTTCCATTTAATACAAACTGATTATCAAACTGTAGAAAAAAAGAGATACTATTACTTTAAGTAGAATACCTTAGTTAGAAATTTATATTGTATCGAAGGAATCGTTAGTTAGTATGTAGGAAAATTAGAGACTTGTTTAGCGTTAGTTATACGTTACAAAAACACACGACAAAATCAGTCAATGAAAGAAGCAAACCAATATTTAATTTGCATTAGTAGATAATTGAAATGAATAGTCTTAATAGAGAAATTCTTCGTGATCGCGCTTATATACATATATTTTTGGGTTAAAAATTTGATTATTCAAATTGCGGAATGCTATATGACCAAAACATTAATAGTATAATTTGAAATTGAAAAAAAAAAAATGTTTATTTCGAAACGAATGAACATTAATTATTAGAAACGACTAACTTCATACTTTCGATAATACAAGTCTCGAAGCATACACAGTTATAAATGCGAAAAATTGCCGAACATTAATTGTATGATATTTAAAACATTTGTAGAAGGAAAACGATTTTTTTTCTTTTGAAAAAAATATATAACAACATGAATTGCTAAGTTAACCCACGACTTTCCTTTTCAGTGACTCTTCTTTTTCAGTGGGAACAGAGAGTGTAGGGTAAGTATGCCGTCGCGAGGGTAGGGTTTCGACAAATCCGGTGAGGTCGGTTTCGCGTCGCGCGCGGTACGCGGTACCTTTGCTTGTTTCGTCATTTCATTAGAGTAGTTTTCGTCGGTTTAATTTCGAGTAGCATATTTTTCGGTACCGCGTCGGTGATTCGGTAACGCGCCTATAGAATTTTGTAGCGTTTTTGATTTGAGATCTGTGGAGAGATCACATCCAGGACTAACGTAACGTAGGTTTCCCGTTCTGGATGAGTAATTGTTGACGCGTTTGGAAAACGGGCATGTTTAGGTGACTGAAAATATTGTAATTGAGCGTAACCCATTCGGAGACCCGCGACCGAAATCCTCTCCGAACTAGCTGGCCGACAAGCAGTCACCGCGTGAATGGGTTACGGTGCACGGATTGGTTGACCTGTTGGTACCATCCGTTGGCACTACTCAGACTTAACGTCTAGAACCGATGAGAGGTCGGTTCCGCGTTCGATCTGAAAAGTAGAAAATCATTACACTCCTCTTGTTAGTATCAAATTCTAGATTTCTTGGGGTTACCCAGACTACACAACATGAAGATGATATAACTAAGGCCATTGTCTAATCTTAAAACTGGAAATCTTTCAAAATGGTCATTGACATAAATTGAATTACATTTTCTTCGGGTACTTATTGTCGATAGCCTGTTCTTAATGCGTCAATTAACTAAAAATGTCCATGGTAACCGATATAATAGCAAGATTCTTGAATAACCTTGCAGACCTGGGGGGTCTATTATTATATAGTAGAGTTTTCTATTTTCGTCTCGAGCCTCCAGACAGCAATAATATAAATTAATATTTAAGTCTACTAAAGACTGTTAAACACAAATAAATTTTCGCAGAAGTCATAGAAAAAGCTTAAATTTAAATCTATTTATTAAGTTCAAAATACTCGTGTATGCAAAGACATTTTCTAATGGACAATTTCATAAATTAGCTCCACCATTGAGGCGGGACTATTGCTTTGTATTCAAAAGTACTAAATTACACATGTCATTATTACCAAATACGTCAGAGCCAGATGTTGTCAAAAGGACTAGATCCAAAACTGCGGTTAGTCTTTATAAAATAAAAAACAAAGTAACAATGAAAGACACCATTTTGCTCGTTAATTTGCGACACGAGCATATTGTCCAATCAACGCAACGGTCTAATCCACCAATATACGATTATAATAAACCAGGATATCGAAACAAATATCGTTCAAAGCTCATCCATAAATAACAATTCATATAGAAACAATTTGATAAATTCTTCTTTACAAATTGAGCCAACAATTTCCCGTTTGGCATTCAGAAGACATTTCACTGTGATAATAATCATTAATTAGCGCCTTGAAAGTCCAAGTCTTTATAAATTGAGATTTAATATTGATTTGACTTCGCCGCAGCTTAGCAGACAGACAAAAAATAAACGTTCGAAATAAGAACGCCAAACATTTAAATTAGATAACGCATATTTTAATGACGTTAATAATCTCGTTACAAAAACTTATCGGGTTCTAATGTTAAGCTAATTTCGAACACGAGCGGCTCGTGTTCTTTTGCAATTGAATAGAAGAAGCTCCACCGAAACCGCTTCGAAATCAACGACGGATGCCCAATGTGCTCTCTATTTTACGGATTTTATTCAGTTCAGTTTGAATTCGAAAGGTGTGAATCAATAAGGACTGTAAATAAAATATAAGATTAATTCTAGAATGGCTATCCATTCTATCGAATCACATTCATTCACACATAATTTAGGTTTTAGCAGCCATTATTGTTCTTGATTAACTGCAATATAAAATGGGATTTAAGGCTTACTATAAAAAATAATGGTGAATACGAGTACAATAAATGAATTTCGTGGAATCTCAGGGGGAATAGCGTCAAGAGAATGATATGGCGGCCCAGCAAAGAGCGACAATCATATTAAGTACTAATTGTGAATCATAATATCTGTTGAATTTAATTGGCAACTTGTTTAAGATAAATCTTTTTGAAAATTAGTACGGTCCATCTGAATTGTTTGCCTTAACGATCTACTGTAATATTATTTTGAATGTGAGCGGAATATGGTTGTAAGGTATTAGTCCGAATTTAAGGTCGGGTTTGTAATCAACCTATAAAATATCGGCTTTCATCTTAAGCTTCTAATAACTAAATTCAAGCAATTGTTTGTTTTATAACGCAAATTTACTCAATATTGTTCTTTATTCAACGAATTCGTTAAGATTACACATATTCTCTGAAAAATTTCGTGAAAATCGGCAAAGCTGCAGTTTGTAGGTATATATGTATATGCACTGAGAAAAAAACTTGTGTATTTTCTATGTCCAGCGTTCGTTGCTTTCAAACGTGTTTTTTCATCGCTCATGTCATTAATTAAAAAAATTTCTATAAACGTCGATTGTGAATTAATTTTTTGGAATCGCATTTAACCCATTAAGAGTTTCGAAGAGCCAATTGTAATTAATCGGCCCTACGCCACTGCCGACTAATACATATGCAAATTGCTACCATATGGCTTCATATCTAACTTCAGTTTTGACGACTTCCCATCCTACGCCAGTTTTGTCTGGAAATGTCAAACGGGCAGTCGAGCGGAGAAAGTCGGAATAGCAACCGGGGAAGAGTGCTCCGTGTAATTTTCAATTCAGTGCGAGATTCGGTACAATAAATAGTGCGGGGACATTTGCATTGTTTCTACGTGCTCCGCGTAACCAGCTTAAGGATTTCCATTTTTTTGTGAAGTTAACAGGCTTATTCGAATGAGGTTGTAGTGGGTGCTTGTAGTGAAATTAGGATGTTCAATAAGTCCGTAAAGGACTGCAGCGATGGTCTGCTGCCTCGGCAGAAGAAGTTGTCGGTATCTGCCGAGAATTCCCTCGTCTGGAGACGAGTGAATGCGCTGGCAGGCTAGCATTGCGGTGTCGTGGGGCGGGTTCATTTCCCCAGCACGAGGACCCACTACAAAAAAATTTCGCACTCACGAATTTGACTGCTGGAGATCCAGGGCCAACCGAAGTCGCAAAAATTGTAGATAACTACTCAGAGGGAGATAGAGCTTGTTACGAGAACAAGTGGAACCTGAAAAGAAAGGCGGACTTGGGGTAACCTCGTCATTACCCGACGAAGTTCATGGCCCACAAATGAAAGAGGGGCAAACTGGTGATGGTGGAGCCCCTTCGCACCCACCCAACCGGAATAAATCCATGTATATTTTGTTGCAGTGGCCAGGTATTCCTCTTCTGAGTGGAAAACTCATACAACTTGAATTGCATGAACTTTCCCATCAGAAGGGGAGTACCCCGGTGACCAATTTATGCCATAGAATTATACAATTTGATTGCATAACACTATGCCATAAAGAGGCACTCTGCTTGGGCCACTCAACCCGCGACACCACCTGAAACGAGAAGGATTAATTTGTACCTGGCGGCTGGCTCATGGTTTTAGGGGCAGCCTGCCACCGTACCGAGTCCTATACCCGGTCAGAGCCGGAAGAAAGGAAAGACCGAAGGGTATGATATTAGTTCATGGTTTTAATTTCTCGTAATTATTTTCAATAGGAACATAGTGAATTTGGAAATTAAAATTTGACAAAACAATAAGCATTCCAGTATGAATAAAATAAAGTATAACAGGTGAAATAGCTTTTATCTGTCACGCGAATCCTAGATTCCCTATCACATTTAACAAATTAAATATGAATTTCAATAGTAAAAACAAATACATAACTAAATTTTGTTGCAATATTTTTATCGTTCAAATTATTTGACGATTATAATATATTTTATTATAAAGTCGTAATAAAGCTATGATTTCTTTAGAAAAAGTATTTATATGTGGTAATAAGCATTTTTAAAATTAGTTAATTTTTAAGGGGTTATATATTCTTGGACAAAAAAAACTATTCGAGAAAGGAATTAAAAATTACCTATTTTTTGATAAAAGTATATAAATGTGAATTCATAATTTCTTTATTATATTTTTTATTGAATGACGTAGTCGTGAAATTTCTCAATCTTATCTCTTTCGTACGAAACAAAGTGTCGTTAAATATGTCGTAAATAATTATTGTAACTAGTAAGAAATTCTTTTAAATATTTATTAAAAATTAATAAATAACTATTTCTGTTTATTTTTTAGATTTGTTTGCCTTTTTCTTGTTTTTGAATATGACTTCTTAAAATTTAATCGCTATTTGTTAACAATTTCGTATTTTTTTATCATTTGCAGTTTTTAATCGACGTCTTCATGAGCGGCTTTTTGGGATTTAAACAAAAGTCCTATTTTTTTCGCAATCGAATTGCAATATTTTTAAAAATGAAAAAAAAACATGCAAAAAAATATATGTATTAATAACACCATAATAGGGTACTCACCTGCATGGTCCTCTGAGCGCTCAACGACGATGCAGATGGTCCGGAAATTTCGATTCTGTAACAAAGCTATTACTTCCTATTAACAAGTCTCGATCAATTTTATGGTTGCTTCGCTTGTTGATAACAATTGAAAAGCTTCCAGCACTAGCAACAAAATATTCGTCGATTAAAGAACTGAGTACGTATCTAGTGGCAGGAGAATTTTCCTGATAAATCCTTTTTTTCCAACTGGCAATGCACATATTATTCTCGCGTCAGCAATATAACCGCACACCGTTACGATCATGCACACAATCACTTGAAAAACTCTTAGCCTCTGCATTTAGCTTTTGATCAGTGACATACAATACCAAATGCTTCATTTCACAATATCTAACAACGGGATGCCCATGACGAGACAGCTGTTTCGTTTTATTTCCGCACAAGAATCTCGTTCCGCAATAATTTGTTCTCCACACTTGCAAACTAAATCTAAGAACTGCACATCAGAAAAAATTATTTTCCCATGCTTTACACAATGTCATCGACGACGAGGAGCGTACATTACACCAAAGCGACGACCATGACAAGACAGCTGTTTCGTTTTTTCTCCCCTTTGTTGCTCCACTCATATGCGGGATAAGTACACACCTTTCTCTCAAGCACAAAAAGACCATTCAATCGCCTTCGCTAGTAATTGTTGTAAGAATTTGCATAATGATTGATATGCAAAGTGTAATACGTGTACTTGTATATACAACACTTCTCTTCCAATCGAAGACAGCGTCAATCAATCGATCATCCGTTAGTGCCCGCTCACGGCAAATTCAAAACTTCCCGTTTTTCCAAAACTCCGCCAAATCCGAGTTGTTGTCGTGCGAGTTCTCGAACTTCTCCCACTTGATGTGGGGTTTTCTAACGTTCCTGAACTATAGCCAGCACTGCACTAATTCCCACACGTGTGTCTCTCCTCCAGTCTCCTTCACTCAAAATGTCAACTCCCCTGTCCAAGGTATTACATCGTACCAGATCAATCTCAAACCGGTTCGATTGCAAATTGTTCTAGGTCAATCGGAAATTGTTCCAATTCAATCTGCAATCGTACCGGTTCGATCGTTTCGATTGATCTGGGACATTTTGAGGTTTTCTTTAACCCTTTAACTGCTCGATTATTACATGCTGCATAGCGGTAGATTGCCACACCTGTTACTTTGCACGTTTTTATGTAATACACACAGCAAGCATTGAGTCAATGATCCTCTTTTGTCTTCACGACTGGAACAATTAATGCAAATTAATGAAGGTACATAGGAGCAATCAACTCTACTGTTTATTAGTCTTTAATGGTATTGCATGTTTCTAATCCTTTTTGAAGAGTTAGACCATCATGTTAGAACTATGTGTATCGATGCCCTCACTACGTACGTTGGAGCACATCACTATTTGCCAGATGGATCAATTTTATCGACTCCACACTATGACGAAGTGTTCTAGGTGGCATGACATCATCTGTGAGATTGGCTTTATTGTGATGACTGACCTAAATTTCAATTCCAGTTTCGATTGAAGCATAAGTTCCTTGATAGTACGAGTATGTGGGCGGGCGAAGTCATTGGACACTACGATAACACAGAAGATAAACTTAAATCTTTTACAATTAGGTTTCCACTTACACTAAGCTGTAATGTCACGGGACAATTTCTGAACATCGACAAGCTACCTAAATCATCGTCTGAGGGCGGAAAGTAATATTAGCAGTATTTTTCACCGAAAGTGGGAACAAGAGGACATTTCAACATAAGGCGAATTGAATCGCCAAATCAGCATTTGAACAAAAGATAACTTTTAAATATAGGACTACATGTAGTCAAAATCACAATGAAAACACTAGTTGATTTCAAGTCAGCTAAATAAGCTCTAAATTCAGGAGAGCTTCTGCAGTTCACCTACACTCCAAATATTAAAACAATCAGACCTTTCTGTTGAAGGGTCTGCGCTACGGAGAGGATACGGTCACTCTCCTTCAAATGATGCAATTGAATTTATTTCCGTTGAAAACGTTACAATGATGACATCGACTCTAAAAAAAAAAATAACTGCAGCCCCACACGGGCCTTTCTTGGCTTCTTTTTTTTTTGTGGTTGGTAGGTGAATGTCATTTACGCACAGAGTGTGGGACTCCCATGCTCTCAAGCAACTAGACTACCCACTACGCATCTCCCTTGTCAACCCGAGAACCCAACCTGGATGACAACTTCGGTTTTCTTCAGTGCTAAACTGAGCCCGCAAGAAGTCACCCAGTCACTCGGCGCACAAGCATACCTACCCTAAGTTGCGCTTGTTCAATGATGCGTCCAACGACCAGAGCCACAGCATCATCCGCATAGCCGATCAAGCGCGACTTATCTGGCATCTCTAGTCTCAGCAGCCCACCGTAAGACACTTTTCACAGGTTTGGACCAAGGATAGATCCCTAAGCAATAGCTGATGTAACTTTTATCCTTCGTTGGCCCTGTGTCGTGCCGTAGAGCAGGCTTCGGTCCTTCAGATAGTCCCTCAGAAGCCGCATTAGATATTCTGGAACTTGAATCCAGAATATTCACCCATCTAGCGGAGTTGAAGGCGTTCCTAACATCGAGTGTCACCAACAGGATGATCTGTCGCTTGGTGCAGCTATGTGCCTCTACCTTTTGGACCGCGCTCACCACCTCTGCAATGGCATCAATAGTGGAACAGGAAAATAGGTCTCCAGCAGCGTGAATCGCGTCGATGAGTCTTCCCTTGATGAGTTTCTCTAGCACTTTCCCAACAGTGTCTAGCATACATAACGACTTGTATGACGGTGATCTGAGATTTCCCTTCCCCTTGCTGATCAGCACAAGGATCGCCACCTTCCATCGTACCGGGAAAATCCCGTCCCGTAGGCAAGCGTTGAATGTGCTGAGCAGCAAGTCAGGACAATGGTGATAGACGAGCCACAACACCTCAGCTGGAACACCATCTGGACCTGGAGCTTTCCTCGCTTTCAATGAGAAGACTGCCTCCTCCAGTTCCAGCTGTGTGAAGAGTGGGCACTCTACTGCTGTTTCACCATTAACAGGACCAACACGGACGGGATGAGCGAGGAAGAGTGCCCACATTATCTCGTCCATCTTTCCCGCTTCACGTATGCAAGTTTTAAGCAGGGTATCAAGTTTCCGTATAACTAGCTTGTAGCCAAGTCTCCAGGGATCCTTGTTCACATTGTCCACTAGAGCCAGCAGCGAGTCTTGCTACTGTTAATGAATTTTCCGGCCGACTTATATGCAGCTACCCGCTTCCACGCCTCGTCATGATTCCGTACCCGTTGAGCCTCATGTCAAAGCTTGTGACACTGCCCTCACTTTTTAGCGATTTCAGTCGACCACCAGTACACTGAGGGCTTGCCATGCCGGGACTTTTGGCGGGGTATAGCAGCGTTGCAAGCAGTCGTGACGATGCTCATATTTGAGGTCACTACGTCTTGAGCTGCCAATTCTTCTGTCCCTGCGAATCACCGTGCAGCGGAGCACCTGCCGTGAGCAACTCGACGAACCCCTCGACGTCCACTCTTCCGATGTTCCACCCAATTGTAGTACGTCGAGAGCACAGACGTCGGGAGACAACATCACGGATCTCAAGCAGAATGCACTAATCACTGTAGTCCTCTAATACTCTTCAGTTTCGTCCTCTGTACTAAGGACTCCAAGGCGAATGTCACGTCTGGTATGGTTCCTTCACAGCCAATGCGGCGGAAAGTTGGTGTATTTCCGGTGTTTAGTACGGCAAGCGCCATCCTGGCTGCTGTGTTTTCCCCGCGGATCTGTTTGGGGCATATCCCATTTGATTGCTTTAGCGTTAAAGTCTCTCCTAGTGAGCAGGTTGCCATCTACGTTCGAGATAGTGCCCTTCAGAGCATTCAGCTTGGCTTGGAAAGATGATATCGATTCGTTTGGCATTAGGTACTCACTAAAGAAGGTGGTCCCTGAGCACCGAACCGACACGAAATCATCACTCAGCTCGCCACCTGGAAATCACTATTCCGAACCCAGATGGCGGTAGTACCACTTTCATCAAGATATCATGATGCAGAACTTTTATCATGGTGCTGCTCACTCAGCAGCAAAAAGTCTGCTTTCATGTTTCTCGCAAACTGCTCGAGAAGATTTTGGGCGGTTGAACTGCGGTGAAGGTTTAGTTGCAGGACATAGGTCATCGAAGTTCTGATTTTTCTTTAGCTAGGGCTTCCTGGAACACCCGACATTTTCCTGATCCCAAGACGTGCCCAATATCTGGTCTTTGATCAGCATCCTTGCAAAGAATACAGTGTACCTCCTTTGAACGCTATTTTCTTTTATGTCCATTTCACCGCATTTGTAACTTAGGGAACTCCTATCGTTCTTTGCATACTTGTGCGGTGTTACCATGCTCATAAGGCGTTTGAAGCACTGAAGAGGTGCTCCTCTTTGCCGTGTCCTGCAAACAACCCACGCTATACTTACTTTGACCTTATTCATAAATTGTTGTTTACGGTCAAGTTTTCTGATTTCAACCTCGCTTTGATCCTGTCCATGTTAGAGTGCCCCCTTGTAATGTCCTCTTTTTCCTCGGCTAGGTGTGTGACGTTTCGCTTACGCTTTTGCCAGGGCTTTCGTTACTGTGCTGCAGAATGCTTCTTTATTGTTGGCTTCTGCTCCGAATTTGACCAGTATGTGACACGGCCGGTTTGGGGTACTGCTTTGATAGTAGTATGGGTGTCTTCGGGCCTTACATTTCTCCTTATATCCAGCAACACTTCTGCGTATAGTCGGCCATCTTACGGTTTTAAGAGCAGTGCCTGCTGCCGGAGTTTTCTTCATGGCCTTTTTCTCCTGTGTTCACGTCAGATCTTTGTTCTTGCTGGACGTTCATGCTAACTTTATTTTTAAAGGAGTTCCTTTTGTCAGCACTGTTTGGAACCCCTGATCTAGCATTCCACCCCCATCAAGTGCTTCTTCCTTCCTTCTTTTATCCCGATTTTCTTTGATTGGGCAAGACGCCATTCTTTTATTGATGTTTGATGCTGGAGCTATCTGCGCGTAACCTTTAGACTTAGCCTTCTATGCTTCTTTAGTCTTCATCCCTTTTTCGGCCTTCTGGTCCTCTTCAGCGTTTAACCAGCTCCTTCCGTAATGCTCATGCTGTCTAGAAGCTCCTTTAGTTCAAGGATCTATTTTTATACCATTGCTGATTTTCGGCAAGTTACAGGCTGATTTTTTTTATTTTTAGAACGCCTCCCGCTTTTCAAATTAGCATTTCTTCTTGATGTTGCTGGACGGCATTTGTACTTTCCGACTTACTTTTTTGGAAGAGATTGTCGGCTTCCATTTCCAAATACAATACTTCAGCCACATTTGCGACCGTGGCGATGAAATGATAGAAAGAAGTTCTTTCGGTCACTCCTTCCTTTTTCTATCGTGATAATTTCGTGGCTTTCAGGATGGTTCGTTATTGTTTCGATATTTAAGATCCCTGCTTCTATCACTTCAGTAGTGTTCGCAGCAGTAGATACGAGTTCTCTTTGTTCTTTATATTGTTCTCCACCGAACGAACACCTGGCGCGTCCTGCAGGATTCCCCGTTCCTCCTTTTTAGGACGCTCTGGAGTTCGCATCATATTTTTGATGCGTCAAAACGCTGCAGAAATTTCAGTTTAAACAAGGCTATTTGTTGTTCTTCAGCTTTCGTCTGTATTTACTGTCATTGCATTCATTGTCGTTGGTGCCATTCTCAATGTGCTGTAAACATTGTGGCTGTAGCTATTGGTCCCGTCATTGTCGTTGATATTTTAACTTTTTTTTTTATCTTTTATTGCCATACTCTCAAGTTTTTTGGTTTAGACTGCTCCAGTTTGGTTGAGTCCCTTCTCGGAACCGCTATCAGCATTCTTGTGTGCAGTCGCCTTTTTGGTCCCATGGTTATCTTTGCAGAGCAGGGAGGCCATGCGAGGGTTGGCACAAGCCCTTATGGGGACAAGTGCTTAGAGCCAGACCAGCGCTAACCGGAAGTCCGTCTCAACCGAACCTACACCACCAACCCAATGGTGCGAGCTGCGAACATTCTCCGAGGTCTGCCAAGGTTTCAACGGGACGTAGACGGCATGATACTTGAATTGGAGCCGTTCACGCACGAGTGTGACCTCGGCACTACCGTGCAAAGCAACTATGTACAGACCATCATGTCCGCCAGCCCAAAGCATCAATTCCAGTTTATTGCCCAAAGCGTAGTCCAGATTAACATAGGGTCATTACATGCCATCCTAGGAGGAACCTCACGCGACCTCCAGAGCCTCGGGTTGGTGGGGTGGCACTCTCCAAAGAATGCTAGCCTTCAAGAGTATTTCTGCCGGCTGACATTCCCGCCGCGGAGAGAATTGGGTGCCTAGATCAATCGTGATTATGCGCGGTACACAAAATCGTGGCACCCAGTTATTGAAGAAGAACCTAGCAACGGAATCTGCGGCCAATAGTGGTGAGAAAGTACCTATAGCCTTACGAAGGAAATCGTGGACCGATTATGTCAAGGTTAAAAACTCGTCAGGCATCTGGAAAATTTGAAGGGGATTCCTTTGACGTCGACCGATCTTTGATCGCTGGCAAAGCAGGCAATTACGATTCAAATGCCCTATATTCACCCACATGTATTTGCAGGCTATGGCTTTCAGCATAACGCAACCACTTGGATGCGCGGGTTGATGAAAAGTGTCGAAAATCTTTCTGCGCCAGTTCAACGAAACAAGAAGACACACGCGTCGTAGGGAAGTATAAACAACCATTTCCAGGTTTGCATTCATTAAAATTTGTTTTAGTGTGATGGAAGCACGATTATGATGCACTCATTCAAATACCGTAGCTAATGAAGGGAGGCTTTGGCAGCTGGCTGCATGAAGGCATATACAAGCGATTAGTGGTCCACCAGCATATGGAAATCTATTTATTTGACAATGTCGGACACTTTCGTATACCGCTGGCAGTTCGCGGTCGTATACGCTGTATTTTGTTTCTGCAGCGGACAGTTTCCTTTGGTGGAACGCCAGAGGCAGCCAACGGTCTTCCCTGTTTTTTTTTTTTTGATTTACCACAATATCTGTTTAGGGTGCCTGGAGGTTAACTGCGTTACGGAGAAACCGGAGAAAGCTCATTTATGTTGGAAGCCTTTTTGAAATTTCGGTTTGTACCAACTCGTGACGGCGGTGGCAATATACCGTATTTGCTAAATAGATGGTGAAAGACCATTGGGGTACATTTACTACTAACCCTTATATCACCAGACATTCGGAAACACGGCGAAGATACTCCAGATGCTAACCTTTCGATTTTGATGCGATTGATGTCATCAATGCAACATATGTTGAAGTCGAGGCCTTGAGCTCGATCTTTGAAAACACCCGTTTCCCAGCTAGGTAGATAGTTACGTCCTGGATATGGCGCATCGGGTACTTATCGGGATTTGAGACGGATTCCAATCACCAGTAATCACTACATGGTCGCCAAGTACCGTCTTTTTTTGGCACAAGATGTAATGGGCTCGCCCATGGGCTACTCGAGGGCCGGCAGTTACCTGCTACTCGAGGGCCGAAAGTAAGCTGCTTTAGCAGCTTTGATCTTCTCTGTGTAAAGCTTTGGCGGGCTCTCTGCTACCGGTAGGCCCAAGGTAGTTATGAAATTTTGGACGAGATGATTCACCGTTTCAGTCTTAATTCCAGGGTTTGTCAGCGTCGGGAATCGTTTAAGCAGCGCGTGGTACCATGCTCTGACACTTACTGTGGAGATTGAGTTATAATGTTCTTGGTTGACATGGCATTGTGTTGAGTTTCTCGTGCCTGAGTCAGTTAGCCACCGATTCGGGATATCCATAAGAAGGCAATAATGCCTCATAAAATCAGCTCCTAGAATTGGGCGTGTGATACTTTCGCCACACAAAACCTCCATTAAAACTTGCGTCGCAGACCGAGTGACAGGTTGAGTGTCATTTTATCGAACGTGTCGATTGGTGTGCCGTTGACCGTGAACAGCTTATACATAGATAGGTTGAGGGCACTTCGCAATTTTGAAACGAGAATATCGGACACTTCAGCCCAGGTATCACCCAGAAAAGCTAATTTTGTTTCACCACCATGGATTAACAGGCGATTTTTTTGTTAAACAGCCAGCTATTAACTGCGGCTCTGAAATGTTTGTGGAAATAGCAGTAGCCGTGAGCTGGATTTTGCGGTACTGACTTTTCTGGTGTGAGAAAAAACAGTGACGTGCGTTGCTTTTTGTATTATTTCCTTTGCGTGAGTTGGATTGAATCCCGGATCCAGCAGAGATGCATACAAGCCACCAAAGAGGAACGTGCTGAGTGACGAAGCCAGAGCTGCTGCTGAAGCAGCAATGGTACGCATACAGAAAGAAGACACTCGCGAAAAGTCGAGGTGGAACATAAATTAAAAGAAGTAGCTGCGAGAAACGTTGAACTCAAAGAACCCGATCCATCGGAAAATAAACACCTAGCATGTCAAGGCGTATATTTTCGTTGTCCATTAATCAGTGACGGAATCTTATCAAGGCAGGAATGATTTGCGATGGGGAATTACTCTTAGTTAAGTGCCCGCAAGTGAGGACTTTGTAGTCAATCATTCTGCAAGGATCAAACGATTTTCTATCGTGACGAAACACAGATGCAACTTTTGAATATTTTACCTCCTCTCCTGACTGGCTAGCGACATCGTGCCGAAGAACACCATTCACTTTCTCCGCACAAATTCTCGACGAGAGATGCGACGACCGAAAAAACGTGGAACTAGTGGATAAATAACACGCACGACACGCCACGGCTCGGCACACCAATACAACTACAAGTGAGGACGAGGAAAACTGAGTAATACTAACTTCTCGGCTAAAAAAAAGGGAAACGCGAGGATTATTGACGGTATCCTCATCTTGCGGTTGATTTATTTTTTATTTGTCAGTCAAATACATTCGGCGCATAATGCACATTATTCCCACTAGGATCGCCATCGCGTGGACCTCGTTGTGAGTGAAATCGAAGCGAGGGAGCTACTCCGACGAACGGCGAAAAATTCGCTTTCAGTATCACATTGCATTTCCGCTTCGATGCATTGCGTATAGCACACACTACGTACTTACGAGGTGTGTTCAAAAAGTATCGTTACGTATATTCGAATTTCGATTTTTTTGTGGCGTTATGTTGGTACTCATGTCTGTCACTTATGCCGACAAGCTCGGCCATTTTGAATGTTCACTTGATTGGTGATAGCTGCTTTACTTGCACGTGTTTTCAATCGTCTTCGATTTTTACTTATTCAAAAATATGGATCAAAGAACGTGTATCAAATTTTGTGTGAAAAACGAAATTAAGTGCGCGGGTGCATTCCGAATGTTGACTGTGGCATACGGAGAAGCTACCTTGGACCGAAGCAACGTTTATCGGTGGTACAAAATGTTTTTAGAAGGCCGAGAAGATGTGAATGACGAAGAGCGTGCCGGACGCCCGAGCACTTCAACAACAGACGAAAAAATTAATGAAGTGGAGAAAATGGTATTGGCCAATCGTCGAATCACCGTTAGAGAAGTTGCTGAGGACCTAAACATATCGATTGGCTCGTGCCATTCGACTTTTATCAACGATTTGGGCATGAGACGGGTCGCCGCGAAATTCGTACCAAAATTGCTCAATTGCGACCAAAAACAGCAACGCATGAACATTGCTAATGAGATGTTAAACTCTGTCCGCGACGAGCCAAATTCGCTCCAGAGGATCATAACTGATGACGAATCGTGGGTTTATGGTTATGACGTGGAAACCAAAGCTCAATCATCTCAATGGAAGCTGCCGCATGAACCAAGACCGAAAAAAGCGCGCCAAGTTCGGTCGAATGTGGAAGTTTTGCTGACAGTTTTCTTCGATTGCAGGGACGTGGTGCATCATGGGTTCTTGCCAATAATCAATAAGGAATATTACCTGTAAGTTATGCGCAATTTGCGCGAAGCAATCCGCCAGAAACGCCCGGATTTGTGGGAGAACAAAAATTGGCTTTTGCACCACGATAACGCCCCTGCTCACACATCGTTGCTTGTGCGCGACTTTTTGGCCAAAAACACACTAATGATGTCGCAGCCACCGTATTCCCCAGATCTGGCCCCCTGTGACTTTTTCTTGTTTCCGAAACTGAAGAGGCCCATGAAAGGACGACGTTACGCTACGCTTGACGGGATAAAGACGGCATCGAAGGAGGAGCTGAACAAGATTAAAAAAAATGATTTTTTGAAGTGCTTCGAAGATTGGAAAAACCGTTGGCACAAGTTGTAATATCTCATGGGGATTACTTTGAAGGGGACAAAATAGATATTCATGAATAAATAAATAATTTTTGAAGAAAAAAAAAATTCGCGATATTTTTTGAACACACCTCGTATATCGCCAATAAGAAATATCGACAGCTTACCGCCAAGAGCATATTCATAAAAATAAATAAAAACGTAAATTATAATTATTTTTAAGAAAGAACCACGCGACACGATTTGTATCCCACCAAAGTGAATGGAATCCCAATTAGTTCACCGCGATATTTGTTCCTCAGTTTTCCACGAAAAAATCCTCAGATTTCTCAGATTAAGCACAGTCGTCCCATCAAAACATTTGTTTCGCTTCTCTCCACCAGACTCCCCTCGGCAACGGAACCTCACTTGGCGGGCCCTCTGCCTGACAGCAACTGTGGTTTCTTTCCGACCAGATAAACTGTAATTCTTTTTCTAAATTGCGTTTCAACGGGGTTGCCATCCTCAATTTTTTTATTGTAATTGTTATTAATTTATTATTAATAATAGATATATTTCAAAAATAGTTTTATTATTAAAATTTTATTTTTTTTTCAAATAATGGATAATAATTAAATAATGTTTAAAGAATTTGAGCAGCGACAAAAAAAATGGGAAGGTTTTCCGAGCAGATTGCGTAGGCGACTGCTCGATCACCATAAAGGACATTCGTACCTTACCCCAAAGATTTATTTTTCTATTGAAGCATGCTAGAAATACCAAACATGACCAAACGCAAATTAGGAAATTCAATAAATAACACTCTTTTGAAAATTCGGAATGCAAATTAAATAACCTCATGCTGATAAATGCATACACGCACAAGTTTCTCGAAAATATCAAAAGAAAACCTGTGGATTTTTTATCCATGAACTTTTCGCTGCCCTTTTGCAAAGAACTTTACTTATCATTGTCAACCAACTCCACATTTTCACTTCGATAATTTTATTGGAATTTAGAAAATACTCGCGTTTACAACTATCTAGAGTGGATACCATCTGACTTAGGGAAGACATCTTAGTCCTTTTATTATTTTTATCCTTGTAGATATTCGGATAAAGTTTGTTTTGAATGTGCGGCTGCGTGCTCCTGATCCTCCTGTCCTCCTAAAACTTTGGAAACTGCAAACAGGGGCACAGTGTATCGAACTGAGTAGAGAAAAGCATTTTTCGACCGTACCTTTTTGTGTCAACTTTCCCGACAAATTTTTCTTCAATTTTGTGCGCCTAATTTTACAAGCCTTTTCACTGTAGCTCGTCCTAGCCCTGAATCTCCATCGCTCACCAGCGCAAAAACTCCATCCCACATATCATAGCCGAGGAAATTAACACCAGGCTTTTCCGCAAATCGCAGCGTACGGTTTTCGAAGTCACGAAAAGCTGACTGTGCGAATTTTGACAGCTATCGTTGCAGAGCGAGTTCACGTCGCACATAAGTTACACACGACCGGTGGTTCAGTGGCAGAGATCAGTCATCTAACTCTTGTCAGCTGATTAGTAAATTGTGTAGGGATGGTCGATTTCTGTCGTGTATCGCTCCAATATACCGGAGGTTATCACATTTTCTTCGGCTGCATCATGAGCTTTGTTTTATTTTCATTGATTTGTACCCCTACTAGTTTTGCTTCGCTGTCGAGGTTCCGGAAAAGTTCTTTCGCAGTTGCTAATGACCGTGACAAAATATTGATGTCATCCGCATAAGCTATCACTTGAATACTAACATACTTCTTGTATTGACAGGTAGCTTTCTTATGACATATTCCAGAGCCGAGAATTTTATAGCGTTGGGGCCAGTCCACCTCCCTGCCTTAGTCCGATATTTGTCTCAAAGGCGTGTTGATGCGGACTTGTGAGGTTGTCGAAGATATTGTCATTTTGGTAAGGCAGGCTAATTTGGCTGGAATACCATAGCAAACAAAGCATTATTTGGTATAGTACGTTACGATCAATACTGTCGAGTGCTTGCTTAATGTCGACGAAAAATTGGTGTACGTCTTCGTTGAACTCCCAGCATTTCTCAAGTAACTGCTTGACTGTCAACAATTGGTCTTGCGTCAATCTACCTGCTCTAAAGCCATCTTGATACGCTCCAATAATACTGCTAGCGTATTACATAATTTTATTTTCTAAGATTTTTGAACATATTTTGTACGCCGTACAAAGTAGCGATATGACTCTATAGTTTTCACACTGTAGGTTGTAGGGAAGGGTAAAAGTGAAGTGGGACTGGACGTGAAGCATTTCTGTTGTCGTAAGGATGCGGATCTGAAAGGGAAGCGATGCGGAAGCCGGAGTAGTGGATGTTTCGTCATTAATGCAGAACTAACGTTCTGGGAGGATGGACGTACAGAGTGTACTGACGTATGTAAGGACTGAAGGATTAGATGGCCGGAAAGGAGAAGTGGAACCGAGCGAAAGGAGTGGTTTATCTAGTAGCGAGGGGAACCGGAGGCCTGGAAGAGAGGTGGCTGATGGGAGAAGTGGAAACGAACGAACGGCGAAGCCTAGTACGAAGGGATAGCGATGTACCATGAGGTAGGTAGGGTGATGGTGCATGGTCGCTGAAGGGAGAAGTAGAACCAAACGAAAGGAGTTAAAGCCTAGTAGCGAGGGGAAGTGGAGACGTGGAGGTGAGGAGACTGATCGGAGAATTGGAACCAGCCAAACGGCGTAGCCTAGTAGGAAGGAGAAGCGATGTACCTTTAGGCGTGTTGGGTGGTGCATGGTGGCTGAAGGGAGAAATCGAATCGAGTGAAAGGAGCCCAAGCCTAGTAGTGAGGGGTTCGGGAGTCCTGGCGAGGTGGCTGAAGGAAGAAGTGGAGCTGAATGAACTGTGTAAGCTTAATAGGGATGCAAAGCGAGAGACCTGGAGGCGTGGACATGTTTGACTGAGCTTGCAGTCAGTGGCTCGTGTAGCATAACGAGCATCAGCATAACATCGATTATACACAAAAAAAAGGTCCAGAAATGTAGTCCCCGACTAGTTTTCTCGGCCCTAAACTATATAAGATGCTTGATTACTGAAACACGGTTGTCAAAAGCGCAGGGAGATTTGCTAAACTCAGAGAGAAATTCTCAGAAACAATTTCATACCGTTGGGCTTCGTTCTATGGGACGCTGTGAAAGATCGATGTTATGCGGAAAACTCACAAACGATTCAAGCATTGAAATTGAATATTCAACAAATCATTGCTCAGATAGAGCCCAAAACCATCAATAATGTCTTGGAAAATTGGGCTGAGAGGATGGTCTACTGTCACGCCAGCTGTGGCAGCCATATGAATGAAATTGTATTTCACAACTAACGGGAAGGTTTGTTCTTACGAATAAAACCAAGAAACTAAGAAAAAAAATTTGATTTTTGTTCATTTTATTGCATTTTTGAAAATAAATTTGTATTTGGCCCACCCTATATATACATATATATATAATTGTAGGAAGAAAGTATGCATAACGAATCTTATAATTAAGTTTAAACATTTTACATAGCTTTTCTGTTTCGTTATTGAACAAATCAAAGTGAAACAAAAATGAAGTGAGAAAACAATATTATTATGATTTGTTATACTCGTAAACCTTTTTAACTTTAACGAAAGGAGTAGGGAAGACCGGGCACAAAAGCAACACTTTTTGCTTCAACCCTGGTTTCTGACTAATTGCCATGTTTTCGATGAAATTAAGATTGCCATATATAAATTTGGTGTACATCCTACATGTCTGCATACAAATTCATCTTATTATAAGGTGTTTATATTAAATGACAGATGCTTAGAAAAAAGCGTCAATTGTTCTTTCGACACCGATGTTAGGACGAAAGTTACAGAGTGTGGGGGTGAAAGTAACATGATAAAAGCATATGGAATAAACATGAAATGCAATCTTAAACCAACGTTTTATTGGTAACAAAAGTAAAAATTTCCACTTTCAACATTTGAATCAATAGTTGGTTTTACCTGCTTTTTAATGTGCTCCAAAAATTTCAAAAATTCGGCTTCTTGCATCCAGCCACTGGTATTTCCAGCACCGGAAGATCCAATGGGACCCTCACGTATTATATGGTCTTGATACCGCTTCAATGGTAATACCAAAAAAGGAGGTATGTGTCCTCCTTGAGCATTAATTGCAACAGCAAGGTCACCAGGCTCGTCCATATCCCAAATATCTTTTGGCTTAAATTTTATCGATCCATAACATCGGCAAGGTTATCAAAAATTGATTAACATTATGCTTATTAAAGCTGGAAGCTCGAGATAGGCTCGTTGCTTGAGGGCATCTCAAAGATAAGGACGAGTCTCGCTTTAAAAATCCGGTCAACCATTCTTTACCTGCCATTTGAATTTCGTGCCATTTTTCTGGAATTTATTTGCCATTTTTTATCGCTAGCTTATATGCCAGCTTTCGAACTTCAGACGGGGCTAATCCAAAATAAGCTCCAGGGCACTCAATTAAATAGTTTTGTAGTTTTTCTTCTTCTTAAATAGTAAACACTCGGTTAACGCAACGGTAGCCAACTATTGCACTAGTATTTCCTGCTTTTAATTTGGTGATGTACCTGTTCAAGGTGACATGGGAAACATTGTACTTTTAAGCTAGGCCAGAGCATATATACTAACTAGCACCTGCAATCGAGGAGCTGTCAAAATGAAAAGAGAGGCAAATAAACGTGTAAAAGATGGATTAAAGTTTACCATGTGTTGGTTCAATTGCTTGCAAATTCAAGTTTTTGTTTACCATACATATGCACTTTTAATCTAATTCTCTCTACTCCATAAGTACCGTAAGAAATAAAATTTGTTCTAGTTGCAGCTGCTATTTAGTAGATATGCTCTGGCTAGGCCTCTAATTGTTGTATTATTTTCGAAATGCTCATCAGCAGCTTTTCTGTAGACTTCCATCTCAGTGGTTCCTCATGCCGTCTTCCTTACTCGCTATCATGGTATTCTGTTGGGATAGAAACGGCAGCATAAAAATGACATGTATGTGAACCAAAACTGACGTTATGGTAGCAATTTGCATATGTATGAGTCGGCCTACTATGGACAAGCTTCTGGGAGCTGTCACCCAACTGCGGCATTAGCAATTGCTTGTATTGCGTAATATGTACTATTTTTCGAGTGAAAACGTACGAAACACAATCCACGCATGCTATAAATTCACCTTGCACTGTCAACTGTACTCCTAAATTCTTCAAGACGAGCAAATGAAGCACACGTTTTGCACGTTCCACTGATAGCTCAGCGTTGAGAAGTAAACAAACTCCTATAAATTGACTTTGGAAGGCGATAAAAATTAAACGGGTATAAGAACTGAAATAATTTTCACTTCACTAGGAGCGCAAATGTATTCTCCATGGACTATCTGAATTTCACTGTAGAAATCCGTCGCAAAACCATAGAAAACCTCGAATTTCCGCTGGCACCTCCATAATTCTCCATATACCGCCATGTAAGTTAGCCAGTAAAGTCGGCCTACTAATGGTCATATGTGTGGTAGTAAGCACTGCTGCCATATGGCTATCACATTACGAGGACAAAAGTAACATTTATTTATTTATTTATGTTGCCATTAACAGAGTTACCTCTAATACAAATGGTGAAGTATATACTAAGAAACACACAAAATTAACAAATTAGTAAACTAATAAGTTTTTGTTTAAGTAAATAAAGAGAACGAGGAAAAGGACCAATTTGTAGACGATCATGATTGCGAGGTAGCCTTAGCAGTGGAGAATGGAAGTACAGGTTAATCCGAGCAAAAGGTACATGAAAGATACTAGCATTTCTACCCGAGCGCAGATTTAGCCTATAATAAATTCGAGAATGAAGATTTGTATCCGTAAGGCGGTTACATATTTTAAAGAGAAGGCATTCATCAAGTATCAATCTGCGAATTTCAAGAGAAGGAATCTGAAGGAAGGACAGGCGATTTTCGTAGGTCGCATAAGGGATTTTGAATTTGAAAAATAGAAAACGGGTGAACTTCCTCTGGACAGATACAAGGAGAACAATCAGATAATCATTGTGAGGTGACCAAATTTGAGAACAGTATTCAAGAAGAGAACGTACGATACAGATAAATAGTTTGATAGCAGACTTAGGGTTAGAAAAAATAGAAGTATGCCTCTCGAAACACGGGAAGCTCTAGTGACTAAGTTTATAATGTGAAGGTTAAATTTGAGCTTTGGGTCGAAGATAACCCCTAAGTCTTTCACCTGATCCACTACTGTTAGAGGAGTTTGATTCAGTAAATAGGAATGGGGTATTGATGAACTTTTCAACGAAAACGACATTTTGTGGCATTTTGGTACATTTAAATTCAAAAGGTTAGCCTTACACCAAGAAGACAGAGATAGCAGATCGTTTTGGAGAATATGACAGTCAGCAGGCGAGTTGATTACTCTGTAGATCTTCAAATCATCCGCAAATAAGAGACAGGAAGAGTTAAACACTGATGGGAGATCATTGATAAACATGGTGAAAAGGAACGGACCTAAGATGGAACCTTGTGGAACTCCAGAGCAGGGATGAAATGACTTAGAAACCGAGTCATCAATGACAACTTGGCATGTTCTAGAAGCTAGGTATGAAGTTAACCATGACAAAACGGCGCCACTCACACCATAATGCTGCAATTTGCAAATAAGAATGTCATGGTTGACAGTGTCAAATGCCTTAGAGAAATCAGTGTAGATAGTATCCACTTGAAGACTGTCATTTAAGGCTACCGCCACAGTGTCAGTAAGTTCCAAGAGATTCGTTATGGTAGAACGATTTGGCACAAAACTATGCTGCTCAGGAGCTATTTGGGAACAAAGAGAAGAATAGAGCTCTAGGTGGCCAATTCGTTCTAAAATTTTAGAAAAGGATGAAAGTTTTGAGATAGGGCGGTAATTCTCCACCATGGTCGGGTCACCACTTTTGGGTATTGGAGTAACATTAGCAATCTTCCAGAAATCTGGCATGTGACCTGTTGTCAAACTTAGATTGAAAAGCAATGAAAGTGGAAAGCTAATGGTAGATGCTAATGCTTTAATAAAGAAATTAGGAATGCCATCCGGCCCAGGTCCAACGTTAGGATCAATCGAGTTGATAATAAGTTCAACTTGAAGAGGATTCGTGACTATCGAGGTGATAACAGTTGAAGGCAATACGGAAAAAGAGGAAGGTATAGAAGTCTTGTTATATGAAGAAAATGTAGAGGAGAAAAAGGTGGAGTTATACTCCACCTTTTTCTCAGAAGGAGAAGAAGCAGTCTTGCTATTCCACTGAAAAAAATTTGGAAATGCACTTAAAGATCTTTGAGCTTTAACAAAAGACCAAAAGGGCTTAGTTTGGTTGGAATGAAGAGACTTTTCGATATTGTCATAATATGTTCTTTTGGCCCTCAGAACCTCCATATTGGCAATTGACCGATACCTAACAAACTCTTGACGATAATCAATTGTTCCATGAGATTTCCACAATTTATGAGCTTTATCCTTATTTTTAATGGCTTCCTTAACATGCCTCGTAAACCAGGGAGGATTAGCGCCTGCTGAGGAGGCATAAAGTGGAGTGAAGTTATGGATAATAATAAATAGTAAGGAATCGAATTTTGATATTGCTTTTTCACAATCCAAGTCAGCAAAGAAACTTTACCAGTCAATGGTAGAAATATGCGTGGAAATTGAATGGAAATCGGATTTGTAAAAATTGAACCTAGGCCGCGTACGAGTTTTGCATCGTGCTAAATATTTCAAAGAAAGGACCATAGAGAGGGGAGGGTGAAATGAGTCAGTGTCTACATAAGGAACCGCCGACCGAGATACAGAAAGATGTTGATCAGCAACGTTGGAAAGCACTAGATCTAGCAGTTTGTCGTTAACATTATGTACAGAATTAAATTGAGAGAGGGAGCAGTGATTAAAAAAGAAAAAAAAAACGACGGATAGATTATTCGTAGAAGACGGAACTGATGCAGGAAAAGATGACCGAGAAACCGAGGGCGAGTTGAAATCTCCACAAATTAATAAAGGGGAGTCTGGGAAGAAGGAGTCAATGTAAGATGAAAGCTCATCAAAGAACGTTTCATATTGTTACATGTACAAATAATTCTGCGAGCTACTGTCGCAATTGTTTTCACAACAATGAAGAACACGAATTTACTCGAAACCACGAGAACCCAACAAGCATGATCAACATCTGCAAGTGACGTCACTCCATTTATTAATTTGCTCGAATCTACCAGGTACCTCCCGGTAGAACATTCGCCAATGTACGAGAAATGGGTGAATAGGTGGAGACCCTATATAAAGGCGAGCTGAATGAATGGGGGGATTCATCATTCGACCGCGATAAGAACTGCGATAGTGTGTTTCGTAATAGTGAAGTGATTTAGAAGACAATTGCGATAAGAAATTTATGGACAAGTGTTCGATTTTTTCATAGTGAAAATTAAAATTAGTGAAAGTGTTAAATTGTTTATTGTGCATTTTTGTAATTAAATAAACTCTTTTAACTTAAATTAAAAGACATTGCGTTTTCACTTTCCCGGAACATTAAAATTATTGGCCGCGAACCAATAACACGCGACAATAGTGTCGAGAAGTGAGATTAAAATTTTGAAAGTGAAAATTTGAACATTTTTATAATGCACAATAGTAAAATTTAAAGAAACACGAAGCCTAAACTTAAAAATTAATGAATTGACCATGTCAGAGCTTAAGGAAGAGCTGGAACAGCGAAACCTGGCGACGCAAGGTACAAAGGCAACACTTATTACACGCTTGCGTGACGCGATTGAATCGGAAGGTGCGTATCTGGATTCAGGTGAGCCTATAGATGCAGAAAAAGGCGCAGAAGGTGGTGAAGCCGAAACAGCGAAACCAAAGGAACCAGAAAATGCGCTGATACAAATGTTAATGCTTATGTCATCGAGTCTGACTGCGAAGCTAGATGAACAATCAGCGAAGCTAAATGAACAGTCATCCAGTTTAACTGCGAAGCTAGATGAACAATCAGCGAAGCTAAATGAACAGTCATCCAGTTTAACTGCGAAGCTAAATGAACAATCAGCGAAGCTGGACCAACAAGCGATCGAAATCAAGGCAGACATCAAGGAAGACATCACACAAAAGCTGGAGAAACAGTCAACCGAAATAAAAGCGGAGCTCGGTTATCTGAACAAACAAATTAAAGGCGTCGAGGAAAAGGTTGACCAGGTCGAGGAAAAGGTTTACCAGGTCGAGGAAAAGGTCAGCCAGGTCGAAGAAAGAATGAACAATGAGATGGAAAAAGTGAAAAAAGAATTGGAAGAAGTGAGGGCAGTAGTAACCACTTCACCAGCCCCGCTTATAACCGCAGCGCAAAGCACATCCTGAAATGTGCAAGCACCAATATTCGATGGGCAAACGGTCTGGAGTATTTACAAAATCCAGTTTGAAGCCGCCGCTAGGATAAATCACTGGAATGAGCAGGAACGAGCAACTGCATTAATTCTTGCTCTAAGAGGCCCAGCTGCCGAGCTTTTGCAGACTATCCCCGTTGAGTTGCATTCAAACCCGGCTGCTATAATGAATGCGCTCGACATGCGCTATGGAGACAATCATCTGAAGCAGATTTACCGGGCACAGCTACGGCATCGGATGCAGAAGTCTGGCGAAACCTTGCAGCAGCTAGCACAAGACATTGAGCGACTGGCACTTTTGGCTTACCCAGCGTACGACTCTGAACATCGAGATGACGTAGCAACAGAAGCATTCATCAGCGCCTTACAGGACAAGGAATTGCAACAAGCCGTGCGGTTAGCTCAAAAGCAGACGGTTAAGGACGCATTGATTTACAGTCTTAACTTCGAGGCAACACAAAATGTGACTCGTACCACTGCCCGGGTCCGTGAGGTAGTGGCAGATGAGTGCAGGTGTGAGCGCGTGGAAAATGAGCGAGAGCCGCCGGCGAATGGAGCGCCTAGATGCTGGGATTGCAGTGAGAAGGGGCACCTGCAAAGAGACTGCAAGAAGCGAAGAAAACGGAGCTATTGCCCAGGATGGTGGAGATCCAGACCATGTCAGGAGCCTAGAATGGAGGCCCATCAAACTGCAAGGGCTAACTTCGTGGGGCAAACGTTAGCTAGGAGGATCGACATCCCCAGCACCACCATCACCGTGCCAAAGCAACATCGTGGAGAAGCAGACAGATGCCTTCCTGGTCAAGTTGATGAAGAACATTGCACCATAACAAACGACACTGGTGCAACCCGATCGACTATTCGACCAGACCATGTGAGGCCCCAACTACTTCACAAGGGCAGAGTTCATGGAAATGCTGACGCCCCAACTCGTCATCCATCTTCAGCTAACTGCAAGCATTGCCAGCGGGTTGAGGAAAAGGAGCCGACCGTTGATCTGCGACTGATAACGGCCGAACTCGATGAAGGTTGGTCATCGGAGGAGATTCGAAATGCCCAGCTAGCCGATGAAGACATCGGACCATTGCTCGTATGGAAGGAGACGACTGGGCGACCTGCGTGGAAAGACGTTTCAAAGCATGGCGCAACCCTGAAAAGCTATTGGGCACAATGGAACTCCCTTCAGGTAGAGGGTGGCATACTCAAGCGGAAATAGGAAACGGTGGATGGCAGCTCCTATAGGATGCAAACTATACTACCCAAAAGCCGAATCCACGATGTGGTTAAGGAAATGCATGAAGGATCCTCGGGAGACCACCTTGGTGTTAACAAAACCTTAGCGAAATCGCGGGAAAGGTTCTACTGGCTCCACGCTCGAGAAGACGAAGAGGACTGGTGTCGCAGATGCACAATTTGCGCTTCCGTCAAAGGCCCAAAGCGACGACTGAGAGGACAAATGCAAACCTATAAAGTGGGGGTACCGTTTGAAAGGATTGCTGTTGACATCGCAGGACCCTTTCCTGAATCTGAATGGGGAAATCGATACACGCTGGTTGTGGCTGATTATTTCAGCAAGTGGCCCGAGGTCTACCCCATTCCCAACCAGGAAGCAACTACTGTAGCCGAACAGCTAGTGTTAAATTGGGTCAGTAGGTACGGCGTGCCTTGCGAACTACATTCGGATGAAGGCCGAAACTTTGAGTCACTAGTTTTTGGCGAAATGTGCGAGCTGCTCGGAATACGGAAAACGAGGACAACACCGCTGCATCCCCAATCCGATGGAATGGTCGAACGTTTCAACGGCACGCTCAATAAACACCTTGCCACGATGGTTGACGAGAACCAAAGGGACTGGGACCGACATATCCCACTATTTTTGATGGCGTACAGAGCTGCCGAATATGCATCGACGGGCCAAGCTCCAGCCAAAGTCATTTTTGGAAAGACTATTCGTTTGCCAGCCGATATAAAGTTCGGAATCCCCCTGAGAAACCCCAACTGATCTCGGAGTACGCAAGTGATCTAAGACAACGGTTGAACCAGATACATCGGACATTGCGAAAACACCTCGAATCGGCCACTGACCCATGAAGACCAGGTATGATCTAAAGGCAAATTCTACTGGCTTCCAGCAAGATGACTTGGTGTGGCTTTATAACCCGCAATGGCGAAAGGGTAGGTCTCCAAAGTTGCAACATAACTGGGAGGGACCATACCGAGTCACAAAGCGAATCAACGACGTCGTATATCGCATACAGGAACACCGTAAACCGAGAGCCAAAATGAAGATCGTGCATCTAGACCGTCTTGCCCCATATTACATCCAGGGAGAATTGACTACAACTGGCGACACATCTTTTCGGGGCGAAAAGAACTGAGGTGGGGGCAGTGTTACATGTACAAATAATTCTGCGAGCTACTGTCGCAATTGTTTTCACAACAATGAAGAACACGAATTTACTCGAAACCACGAGAACCCAACAAGCATGATCAACATCTGCAAGTGACGTCACTCCATTCATTAATTTGCTCGATTCTACCAGGTACCTCTCGGTAGAACATTCGCCAATGTACGAGAAATGGGTGAATAGGTAGAGACCCTATATAAAGGCGAGCTGAATGAATGGGGGGATTCATCATTCGACCGCAATAAGAACTGCGATAGTGTGTTTCGTAATAGTGAAGTGATTTAGAAGACAATTGCGATAAGAAATTTATGGACAAGTGTTCGATTTTTTCATGGTGAAAATTAAAATTAGTGAAAGTGTTAAATTGTTTATTGTGCATTTTTGTAATTAAATAAACTCTTTTAACTTAAATTAAAAGACATTGCGTTTTCACTTTCCCGGAACATTAAAATTATTGGCCGCGAACCAATAACACGCGACAATATGTAGGAATTGAAGAGTTACAAGGAACGTAAGTAGAGGCAACAAGAAGAAACTTATTGTGCGAAGTTTGGACTTTTACAAGAATACATTCTATAGGAGAAGATGGAGAGAAATTTGTACAGGCTGAAGCTGATAAAGTCTTCTTAGTAGCTATCAAGACACCACTGCCATCCATTTTAGATGAAGCTGTGATGTCTCGATCCCGTCTAAAGATATTGTGTTCAGTCGAAAGTTCATTATTAAGGATACTTCCATTCAACCACGTCTCTGTAACACAGATGATATCATCCGACGCGGTAAAGCAAGACGTATTAAGACTATTTAATTTGGTCCTTAGTCCTATAACATTTTGATAATAAATTTTAATGTTATTTTTTTTTTTTTTTTTTTGTGGTAGGGAGGTGAAGGCATTTATGCCCGCCGAGTCTGGCAGTGTGGGACTCCCATGGAGGATACCTTTGGACTACCCACTAAACACCTCCCCTGTCAATCTGAGAACCTAGCCTGGAACCGTTTGACACATTACTTCGGGCCAGGTCTCGTTTTGTTACGCCGTGGGGCGCCTTCAAGCTGGGGAGTCCCTTTCCTAGCGGGAGGGGAGGGGGGAAGAGGAATTGCCAGAAGAGCGATCCCCCAGCCCCAGCGCCTCCGGCTGCTGTGAGTCCCTTTTATATTTTAGGACTGCCCGAGCATAATGTGCCACCTGGTTCCATTTGTCAACCGATTCGAGCATCACCGCAACTATATTATCCGGGGTGAGCTCTCCCGTCTCCCTGTAGAGTTCCCTTCGCAGCCTGGCCCATTTCGTACACGCAAAAAATGTGTGACAGGCATTGTCCTCCTCTCCTGGGCAAAACCGACAATCGGGAGACCGTGACTTGCCGATCTTGTGCAGGTAAGACTGAAAACACCCGTGCCCGCTCAAAAGCTGGGTCAGATAGAAGTCAGTCTCACCATGCCTTCGATTTAGCCACGGTCTCGCATCCGGGATGAGGCGCGCAGTCCACCTTCCCTTCGTGCAATTCCTCCAAGACTGCTGCCAATCGTTGAGCGAGCGTTGTCTCTCCTCGCGGACAACCATCTCCCTCGCATCCTCTTTTCGGCACAGGTAAATAGCGCGGCGCTCTCTAGCAAGGAGGGCGACAGGTATCACGCCTGCAATCACTCTCACCGCTGAGTCGGAGACTGTTGGATACGAAGATGCAATTCTCAGTGCTCCTCTTCTCTGTACCTGTGCCAATCGTTTTCGGTATACCTCCTTGCTGAGAGCGTCGCCCCATACCTCTGCTCCGTACAGTAGCACTGACCCTACAGCACTCATCAAGAGGCGTCTTCTTGATGGGCTGGGTCCCCCTACATTGGCCGTAAGTCGACTCAGGGCCGATATTCCCGAAGCAGCCTTCTCAGCCGTTGCCCTGATTTGCTCAGAGAAACTCATCTTCGAGTCGATCAGTAGCCCCAGGTACTTCACCGCTGGCTTCGATTCGATCTGTATATCTCCAATACTGATCATCCTTACTCTAGGGATTCTCTTTTTTGTCAAGATGACCACTTCGGTTTTCTCCAGTGCTAGACTGAGCCCGCGAGTAGTCATCCAGTCCCTCACTCGGCGCATTAGCATACCTAGCCTAAGTTGCGCTTGTTCAACGGTGCGTCCGGCGACCAGAGCCGCAACATCATCCGCATAGCCGACCAAGCGCGACTCATCTGGCATCTCAAGTCTCAGTAGCCCGTCGTAAGACACGTTCCACAGGTCCGGACCAAGGATAGATCCCTGGGCAACACCCGATGTAATTTCCATCCTTCGTTGGCCCTGTGTCGTGTCGTAGAGCAGGCTTCGGTCCTTTAGGTAGTTCCTCAAAAGCCGCATTAGATATTCTGGAACTTGAAAAGAGTTTTCCAGCGTATCCAGAATATCCACCCATCTAGCGGAGTTGAAGGCATTCCTGACGTCGAGTGTTACCAACAGGACGATCCGTCGCTTGGTGCGACTATATGCCTCTGCCTTTTGGACCGCGTTCACCACCTCTGCAATCGCATCAATGGTAGAACGTCCTGCTCTAAAGCCGTACTGCCGAGGAGATAGGTCCCCAGCAGCACGAATCGCGTCAGTGAGTCTTCCCTTGATGAGTTTCTCTAGCACTTTCCCAGCCGTGTCTAGCATGCATAACGGGCGGTATGCAGACGGCGATTCGGGATTTCCCTTCCCCTTGCTGACCAGCACGAGCCTCGCCACCTTCCATCGTACCGGGAAAACCCCGTCCCGTAGGCAAGCGTTGAATGTGCTGAGCAGCAAGTCAGGACAATGGTGATAGACGAGCTGCAAAACCTCAGCTGGAACACCATCTGGACCTGGAGCCTTCCTTGCCTTCAGGGAGAGGACTGCCTCCTCCAGTTCCAGCTGTGTGAAGAGTGGGCACTCGACTGCTGTTTCACCATGGACAGCGTCAACACGGACGGGATGGGCGGGGAAGAGTCCCCGCACTATCGCGTCCATCTTTTCCGCGTCATGTATACAAGGCTTCCGTAGGGCACCAAGTTTCCCCATGACCAGCTTGTAGCCAAGGCCCCACGGATCCCTATTTACATCGTCCACGAGGTCTTGCCAGCATCGGGCCTTGCTCTTGTTAATAAGCCTGCGAAGATATTTCCTGCCGGACCTGTATGCTGCTAGCCTAGTGTCTGCCTCCTCCCGTGTTCGCGCCCGCTGGGCCTCTCCCCGAAGTTTGTAACACTCGCTTCTTTGTTCGGCGATCTCGTTTGACCACCAGTATACTGGAGGCTTACCATGTCGGGGTCTCCGGCGGGGCATGGAAGACTCGCAAGCAGCTATGATGGTACTCATAGTTGAGTTCACCAAGTCCTTGGCTGTAGGCCCTCCACTCCCTGGCGGAGCTCCCAGCAACGGTGCGCCTGCCGTAAGCGCGTCAGTGAACTTCTCGACGTCCATCCTCCCAGTCCTCCATCCGAGGATTGAAGTTTGGGCATATGCACGCAGAGTGGCACCGTCGTGAATCTCAACAGCTATATACTGGTGATCACTAGCCGAGTAGTCCTCTAGTACTCGCCAGTTGTGTACTCTAGGTACCAGGGACTCCGAAGCGAGTGTCACATCGGGTATGGTTCCTACGCAACCCCAGCGGCGGAAAGTAGGGGTGTTACCAGTATTTAGGACAAAAAGCGCTGTTCTGGCCGCCATGTCCAAGATTTGCTTTCCCCTTGGGTCGGATTGTGGCATACCCCATTCGATGGCTCTAGCGTTGAAGTCTCCCCCGACCAGCATGTGGCCCTCTGTGTTCGAGACAGCGTCCTCCAGGGCATCGAGTTTGGTTATTAAAGCTATTATGTACTATTTTCTTGCGTGAACCGAAGGATTGCGGAAAAAATTTGTCTTTTTAACAGGTACGAATGGTTTCACTAGTGTACCAGGAAGCCAGAACTCGGGACGGCATACAGAATCAATGCTTGGTAGAGCTGTAAGTTTAAAGGAGGATACTACTCGATCCGGCAGATTTTCCTTTGTAATCTTAGTACAGTTTATGATTCCATTTAGATTTCCAAGTTTCGCTTCAATAAGGTTGAGAATGTCGTCTACCGAAGTTTCATATGCTAGTCTCGAGATGAAAATTTGATCCGGTTACTTTTGTCCCCGCAGTGCGTTTTTACTTTTGTGCCAAACCAATTTTTGTTAATTTTTAAATGACTACCTTAAAATAGATGGTTTTACACAAAAATGAACCAGTGTACTCTGATAACTATCCAATCAATGTTCAAAATGCAAACAGTCACATCAATATCCTAAATGTCACACAACATACACTCTAAATGAATATCTGTCAAAAATTTATTTTCACCTCTTAAAATTACTATAAGTTCTCTAGCATATGTTAGCGGCTTGATGCGCGTGTTCGAACTGAATGCAAGCGACGAAAGTATCACTGACGTTCTTCCCTTAGTAACAAGGTGACGTTCCGACCATTGAATACACCAACAGAGAGTTTGTTACTTTCAACCCGCTGTTACTTTTGTACCCGGTCTTCCCTACCTATATTGGTTGTATTTCTAGATTAATCAATTGTTCGATTTCTGCTCTAATAACAATAGAAAAATGAGTTTTTAATATAGAAAAAATCGGTCTTCTTCTTTCTCTCTAGCGAGTATGGGACCCGCATCGTTGGCGGGCTCTTCCAAAAAATGAGCAAGCCACCGAATGAACTTCTCCTTTTTTGTTGTTTCAGGGACTCTCGCCTGGAATAATTGGCATTCCACTGATCTCATGGCCAAAGCATTATTTGGATCTTTGATCCGGTTGGGAAGGGTACGAGGGGACACTACTACCACCCGGATGCCCCACTCTTTCTGCGGGCCGTCAATATTCGCAGCTACGATGAATTGGGCTCGAACCTCGCTCGCGATAGCTCGTAAAAGTCGGCCTTCAACACCTGTCAAACGGACCTTCGACACCTGTCAAACGGACCATCGACACCTGTCAAACGGACCCGAACTCATCGTTCAAAAGGAAGTAGAAAATTCGTAAGGGTAAAAATTTGTCGTAGTGGGTACTCGCGCTGACGGAAAGAACCTGGCCAACGATGCCGCAACACGCTTACGCGTCGCCAGGCAAGGCCATTACAGTTGAGCAAAATCGTTTGCTCCCTGAGGCAGAAACCCACCGCTGCAGTCCTGAATGGACAACATCCTGTAAACACTGCAGCCTTCTCATAGTTCATTTTTATCTTTTGCATTATCAAGTTAAGTTCCAATCCTTATCCTTTAAATCATAAAATAAATTCACTAAATTGTCTCAATAAATGATTTGTATTGTAAATATTCACCCTTGCTGGGTGACTTCTAGTCTATCTTCTTACATATGTATATCTCGGTGAAGTCCCAAATACCGAGGAATAGATGACCTCATTGCTAGAATTAGTTTTCTGCAAAATTAACCAATATGATGAAAATCTGTTATCTTGATCGAAATCTTAACTTATCAAAAGTAATTATGGTTTATATAACGTCAATTTATTGTCACCCCCATTGCTTTTGCTTAAATGCTTCTGCGTAAATTATATAAAGAGCAATAAAAATTTTATGTGGTCATTTTATGAAATATTTTATTGACTACAAGGTCAAAGACAAATTACACAAATCAGACTGTGTGGCTTCAAAACAAACTACGTTATTACTGCAACTCCACCCTCCTATAACCGCCAAACCACCAACAAAGCTTTTCGCTCCAGTTCCAAAGTCCTGATCAATATTTCCTTTGTTTCACCATTTTTTCTATGCCAATGTCAAATGTATTATTTTTCAATGGAATAGTCGGAGATTAATTTTTATTTATTTAGAATGCCGCAATTTCTAAAGAAAAATATGTTAACAGAGAAAATAATCACAAAACAAAAAAAAACACCAAACACATACATATGAATATGCTATATAAATATTATTGCCGTCAAAAGTGACTCGGACGACGACAAAAAGTCTGGGGTAGTAGCGCGCGGGTGGGTTGAATTTTGTCGTGTTTTAAAAGTTGCGTCCGCCCCCCGCACCCCATATGTACCCCATACACTAGATCTTTCTTTGAACCCTCACAATCCGTTCGCTTCCCCGCGAAACATTTGACGCGACCACAACGTGACGCCTTCGTACGATTAGTCAGTCAAGTTTTCCGATTTCAGCTTGCGGCGACAATGCCGCATTTATTTAGTATTTAAATAGATTTATATATGTACATATTGTGAAATTGCAAATAAATAAGAATCGCATTATCGGCTCTTTGTGTAAATAAAATAAATTGTTCAGCGTTCATACATACTCGTATGTACATACATGAGCATGAGGAGCTAGCAACTAGGCCTCATGCCTGACGAATATCATGTCAGCACATGTAGGAAGTATCTGCATCTGCACGTAGTTAAATTGTTATCACTATCAGCAGTAAAATATTCAATTAATTATAAATAAAATATTGCTAACTGTTGATTTGATTGTATCTGTATCAACTCTTTTTTATAATATCTAAATTTGCATATCTAAATGAAATTTAAATATTCCGCTCATATGTACATATGTATGTATGTATGTAGGCATAATACGCATCATACGAGTGTATCAATTTTCTTTTATTGCGCCAAGGGAAATCACATGTGTAAAAGAAAAGGTTATGGAAATTAAGGTAATCTCGTTTACAAAACGGTTACACAAATATTCAAATTCGAATCCATTCCCATGATTGAAAGTTTCAATTTCACATAGCGGTCAAAATCGAGTTTCATATATTGATTCATGAGTAGCTCACACGTATGTATGTACATATGTATGTGATTTTTATACGCAAGCATGATAAAACATTTTTTCTAGCTATTAAGAAAATCGTGTGGTCTATGGCATACTTCGTATGTGTCGTATTCATGATTCATAATCATATCAGCTTTTTGTTAGTTTAGCGTGTTATCGAATTGGAGCTTCTGACTCTCATTTCTTTTCTACTATGACGATAATAAAACACGAAGGCAGGTTTAGTCAAGGCTGCATGTCAGTTTTTTTTTTGTTTTTTATTTATCTATTTGTATTTACTTGTAGATAAAGATATTTACCGGGAATTGTTTACATATGAGTAGGAAAATTGTATGATTGCGTTAGAAAATTAAATACGAGTAGAAATCATTCGATTGCTTCTATAAGGAAGTTTTTTGGTTTTATCGGATCCTTTGGAATCTAGCTGTAGTTCAAGCATTGGTAATTCAATAGTCAGCAATAAACAACATCGTATGCACTGAAAAAAAGTGGAAGACATTTCAAGCTCATCCCGAATGTGTTGTTTTATACATAGCTCAAAGATGTTGGGTAGACAAACTTACGCACCTGTGTTTTGTACTCAACCTACGATATGCAGTCACCAACAATGAATAAAGTCAAGAAACACGTCAAGGAGATTTAACTGTTCAAAAGAAAATCCTTTTCTCCATTTTCAACGGTCGTAATTTTGGCGCACTACTATAACAAGCATCACTCACATCATAAATTCAAACAAGTTGGGTAAACAGACCCACGCTCATGTCAGAAGAGTTTTGTATTCAATTTACAAAATGCAGTCACCAGATCGAATCAAATCAAGAAACATGTCAAAGACGATTTTATTGGAGAAAATATGAAAAACGAAGATCATAATATTATTAACAAAGTTGAACGAATTTCGACTTCTGAGGTTTTTGTTATTTTTATACTCATAAATATCTCCCTTTATAATTATTTCAGATGTCCATCCGCGACGGAGGAAACACATTTTTTCATGTATCTCCCCCCTGTGCCCCCACTGAAGCAAAAACTGACAGTTTAACAACTGTTTTGAAAAGCTCCCATTAAAAATTTTATTTCATACTCATATCGGCTACGTTTGATGAATTTTTTTTTTCAGGGGCCACTCTCCTGTACTGTTATCATCGATTAATGGCCAATTTTTTCGAATCCTAGAGTGGTTACAAAACCCTTTTGCTTGGAGCTCTCTCCCACCTCCTTGACTTGTTTCACTTATGAGCATTAATTGTACGTACTCATCTTCAGTCATTCATTAAATTGAATCAAGTTTTCAAAGCATGCCCCTCAAACGTTGAAGTTGGGAAAAATTCAAAATTATTCAATCTTCGCATTTAAAACAGCCACTATTTTGTTTCACGATTACTGATACCACTAGCTGAACCGATTCTCAAAGATATACATGACACCTATCATTCCTGAAATTTTCATGCAATCCTAGCAAAACTGTAGTATCTGAGTCGGTAAAAAGCGCATGTTGTTCCATAGGCATATGTTGCCATAGTAATAAATGCAACGCATATTGTTTCATAGTAATACAGGAAAATTCAAACCGCTATAACTTCGCTAAATATAATTCAATCCTTATGAAACTTTCAGGATAGGTCAATCTTACAAATAGATATCTATGTACTGAATTTCATTGAAATTAAGGGTACCGTTAAGATTTTATTCAAGAAAACATAAAATTGATTAATCATACTATTACTAACAAAGTTGAGTGAATTGCAACTTCTAACGTATTTGTTGTTATTGTACTCACTAAGGCCTACATTCTTGATTTTTTTCAGATTTTTCGGATCACAGGCGTCCAATCGCGAGGGGGGGGGGACACAAATTTTTCGTGTATTTCCCCTCCCTGTGCGCCCCTCGAAGCAAATTTTACCAAACTAAGACCTGTTTTGAAAAATTCTTATCAAGACCTTTCATTTGATGCCCATATCGGCTACCTTCAATGAAATTTTTTTTCGGGGGGTCACTCTCCTATATGGGGAGACCCCCCTTAAATACCTTATAATATTTTTTTGTAGTTGAACTTTACACCTACACACAAAATTTGATGTTTCTGGCTTAAGTAGTTTCGAAGAAAAACTGCTGTGACACACGGACGGACGGACAGACTGGTCGCGAAACTAGTAGGGTTTTGTAAAATTATTTTACCAAACCCTTAAAAAAGTTATGTTATTAATCTTATCTCAAAATTTTAGGAGGATGAAATCGAAGATAAAAAGTTCACAGAATACCAAAATCGTGTATTGTTTTTGTAGTAATCAGAGAAATGAAAGAATAAAGATTCAACTTCCTGTAAACTTGCAGAGTATTAAGAACTTTTGTAAGACTACATAAAGATTACCTGTTGAGTTTAAGGACACCCATATTATAATTTATTCGGCAAAAAGTGAAATCGAAGATCATACTTATATTAACCAAGCTGAGTGCATTTGGAAATCTGAGGTATTTGTTATTGTTGCTTGTCACACAAGCAAACTGCTCGACTACTACAGGCCAGCGCATTCACGCATCCCCAGACAAGGCCGATCTCAGCAGATCCTAACATCCTCTTCCGCTGAGCCAACAGACCATCAATGCAGTCCTTTACGGACATCTAATCTACCCACTTCACTACAAAATGGCGCCCAACGTGGGGCTCGAAAAGCCCGGCTGTATCAACAGTCGTGAGCACGAGACAGTCCATCGTCTCTAGGTGACTCTACAAGGTGTCCAGATTTTTGGCGGGTAGGTAACCCCTAAGGGATATTGCACTAATCGTGCCCCAGCAAATAATAACTTCCAAGCGTGAGTTGTCCTTTGACATCGATATCGTTTGGACCTGCCTTTGATTTATACATTTGTGGTTTACCACCAATAATTAACATCATTTTTGCGGAAAATCCTGATCTGCACCCCAAACCAAGCGGTGCCTAAGTGTCTTCCATTACATGGATTTTGACATCAAATGATTGGCTGTTTAGCTAGTCCGTGACAATCCATGATAACACACGCGCTGCTTGCGGGTCAGAATCAACCCTGAAAACTTGCGAACGAGAGAGCACTTCTGAGCCCTGATTCTTATGGTGCCTCAAGAGAGTAGTCAATGTAACGCAAAGGAAGAGCGTACTATTGGTGTCCTTCGCCTGTGAAGGGAAAAACGGAAATGGAAAGACCGAGTTAGAAATTGATATTGCTTATTGCTTTTGTTCTTGAAAATTGTCATATGCATTTTAAATACTTTTTTAATATATATCCAATCACATTTTCTTTTACATTTATGATGAAAAATTCATTACCTTTTCACGATATTAATTTAATAATATTTATTTCTCTGTCTATTAGTTTTTGTGATTTGTCTTATAGTTCGCCACTAACGGCCACTTTTTTAATTTAAAATTAGCTTTTTTTCAGATCCAACTAAAAAAATGCCACACCTACTAGACGCCATGCAGGCAATGGCTGCCAGCATGGAACAAATGCGGCAGCAATCAGAGCAATTGCCGGGCCCGCAACCTCCGAATCCACCACCTCTGGACCCGCCATCTCGACCCATGACTGGGGACACCTGGGATCTTCAACCATCAATCCAGCCAAGAGATCTTCCACCATCGAAAGTATCTCAGATAGTGGCTGGCTGGAAGTTTGTTTTTACAGCCCAGAATGACCCTACGACCATTGATGCCTTACTGAGGAGGATGGAGAATATGGCTTGGCTGAGTTTAGGAGGGAACATGAGAGCCATCACACGCTGTGCCCAGATGCTATTTCCGGGGAGAGATCTTCGTTGGTCCAGGAGATTTGTGTATACTTCTCCAACGTTTGGCTGGGAGACGTTGAGGTGTGCAGAGCTGCGGGAGTTCACCCCAGTCGAGGGGGATGACATCTTGAAGCAGCGAATTCGGAACAAACACCAACAAGCGCAGGAGACCGTAGATGACTACTACGAAGCCCTGTTTTGCCTGTTGGAACGTTTGATGATTCCCATGCCAGAGTTTGGGTTTCACAGTCTCTTCTGGGAGGGAATCAGGCCGGAGCTGTGAGAGCGACTGGTGTTCGCCCCGCGACACAACGTGTATGCACATCGCATGTCCGCAAAAGCGCTTGAAGCTCTACAACGCTCCCACCGGTCCATACCTCAAGGTAATTTCTCCAACGACGCTCAATAGCTGAGCTCAAATTTAGCGTGCTCACTTTAACGGCGCCAGCTTGCCTCATTCCAGCTACCACAGACAGCACGCCGGAGACGCTCTCTCCATTATCCACACCTTAGACATGAATTGGCTCCTAGGACACGACCTACCACGTGTTGGAACTACCGGCAGACGGGACACCGCTTCATCACATACCAGGCAAATGCTAATATGTTTTGTTTTCGTTGTGGGAAGCCAGATACTTATGCACCAAACTGCACTAATTGCAAAAAGCCAAAAATTTTGCAAACAAGTGCCCACGACAGCCCGCAGCACTCGCGACAGACTCAGTAATGGGACGGTACTCCGTTCCATCTACTGACAGTTCCACCACAACAAGTTCCTCTTCAGTAAATCTACTAGATACAAATACCACAAAACCTTTGCTGGTCCACGATGCAATAGATGCCACATCTTCTCCGGAGGTCTCTCCATAGACGGTGTTGAAGCGACCACCTCAGGTACTCCCTGAAGAACCCCGGCAGCCTCAGACTCGTGTATTGAAGCCATACCATATTGGGTTGCAGGAGTATCTTGCTGCACGAGAGAGGATTTTTGCTGCAGAAGAGGTCACCCCACGCCAACACAAAACTAAGTGGGCAACTTTTCGTTGGAGTCACCAAACTTTAAAATTATGTAACATCTCGGAGGTTTCTGAGAATAACACTTGACCTTACGCACCAATCAAAGTGTTGGGCAAAGTCGCTGTTGCACTGATTGCCACGGGTCTATGTAGTAGCTGCCTTGCCTTGAGCCTCGACTCCAAGGTACTCCATCAAAACCCGGCGGTAAAACCTTGGCACCAAACATTCTATCCAGGGTAAATTGACAACATCCGTGACACTCAGAGGTCAAACGAAGGATATTAAGTCCTACATGATCCCGTCACTGATTCAGAACATGTACCTTGGCGCCGATTTCGTCTTTCAATTTGGTCTGGCCCCAGACTTACTCACAAATTCACCTTTAAATACTAGATATATCCACGAACTCGCTTCTATTCCTGACAGGCACGAATTAACACCTAACCAACGACAACGTCTGGAAGCATCCACCGCTGCATTTCCATCTTTCGCATGGTCTTGGCCGTATCACTCTGGTCTCACATGTCATCGATGTTGGCGATAGTAAGCCAATAAAGCAGAGACACTATGCCATCTCACCGACCATGGAAAAGCTAGTATACGCAGAGTTGGACAGGATGCTCGAGTTGGGGGTTATAGAGGAGTCCCAAAGTGCCTGGTCCTCACCGGTAACCTTGGTGGTGAAGCCAGGTAAAGTCCGTCTTTGTCTACATGCCCGGAAAGTCAATGCCGTGATCGTTAAAAACGCTTACCCTCTTCCGCTTATCAATGGAATATTGGGGAGACTGCCGAAAGCAAACTACATTACCAGTCTCGACCTAAAAGACGCATTCTGGCAAATCCCACTCAATGAAGGGTCGAGGGATAAGACCGCCTTCACAGTGCCCGGACAACTACTATATCAGTTCGTCACAATGCCTTTTGGCCTGTGTAACGCGCCGCAAACGATGACCTGGCTGATGGACAAAGTAATTCCACCTCATCTGAAACATCAAGTGTTCGTGTACCTGGATGATCTTCTACTCATCACAGAAACGTTTGAACAACATCTTCTACTCCTGCAAGAAGTAGCCCTGCATATCAGTATGGCGGGACTCACCATCAATCTCCAGAAAAGAAAGTTTGCTATGAACGAAGTCCGGTACCTAGGACATGTCATCGGACATGGTACTATCAAAACGGATCTGGACAAAACTCGGGCGATGGATGAGTCTCCCTTACCGTAAACTGTTAAGCAGCTACGATGTTTCCGTGGAGTGTGTGGTTGGTACCGAAAGTTCGTTCAGAATTACGCAACAGTTTCAGCGCCTCTGTCAGACATGCTCCGGAAAGGGAAGTTAATTTGGACCGAGCTCAGTCGAAAGGCATTTGAAGAGCTAAAACAAGAAACCCTCCTCCATCCATTGTGACGCAAGTCAACAGTGGGAGCCGTGCTTGTGCAATTGACCGAAGAGGGAGGGAAATTCCCATTGCTTTCATGTCCAATAAGCTGAACTCGGCCCAAAGGAACTACACCGTATCTGAGCAGGAATGTTTGGCAGCGGTGATGGCTGTAAAGAAATTCCGAGCCTATATCGAAGGCCACCAGCTTGAAATCATCACAGACCACGCTTCGCTACAATGGCTGATGAACCAAGCGGACTTACATGGACGTCTGGCCCGATAGGCTCTTAAACTGCAAAGGTTCAAATTTTCCATCAAACACCGAAAAGGGACCCAGGATACGTGCCCGATACACTCTTGCGAATGTTTTCACCCGAGGGAGCAGAATTGACAGTGAATGACGATGACCACATTGAGATAGATTTTGACAGCCCATATTTTGAGTCAGACGGCTACAACGAGTTGAGGCAAACCATCGTAACCCAACAAACGCAGTTGCCTGATTTAAAAGTTAAATCTCATGAAGAATATAATAAAAGGGAAACGTTTAAATTTAATATAAAGGAAAATTGATATAAAATTACTTTTAATAATAATAATAATAAGAAAGAAAACTATTTTACAAATTACGATTATGAATGGAAGTAATTAAATATTTTTTTCTAAATCTGCCATTAAAATTTTGGATAGGAGATAGGGAGGTTAACGAGTAGTTTGTTTGTGTGACTGCTCGATTACTACAACATCGCGGCTCAAATAATCAAGTCACAGCAGCGCACCCATTGAGGTTATGTCAGAGGAAGAACAAGTGATAAGAGAAGATAGAACGCGAACAATATCTACAGCGCTCAGTATAAGCAGAAACTCATCGACTACAACAACTACCACGTCACCAATGTCAGCAGTAAAACCCCCAAAAACCATTAGTTATCAACGATTACGTCTGTCAGGAGTTGCCAACAGTGGCTCAGCAGTACACTTGATATGCATTAGCATCAGGACTTACGGAGACAAGTGCGGATATTCAAGCAGATACTTTCATGTGTTCAAGCTGACATGAAGCAGTGAAAATCTTCGAAACATTCACTTTACCAGACGTAGATTCTAAAAATGCAACAAAATCGTCGAGAAGTTTAAAGCATCATTCCAAGCACAGATCAACATTACTTACGAAAGATACCAGTTCAATCAATTGCAACGAGCGGATGGCGAATTTATAATTTGAGTCAATGCACAAGCCATAAAATGCAGTTTTGGTGACCTTGAAGGCGATTGGTCAAAGATCGTTTGGTCGTCGGCGTTAAAAACTATCCATTACGTGAAAAACTGTAAGTGAAACCAAATTGACATTGGATGTAGTAATAAAACTGAGTCGTATCAATGAACAGGCAACCAAGCGATTGCAGGATATTCAACATCCATTGACTACTGTCAAAGGATATCGAATATCTGCACTTTTCTCTGGAAAATTAAAATACACGTTTATAATTAAATAGACCTGAATAAAGTTTCCAGTGCTCGCTTTAAATTAACTTGAACTACATATAACTTATGGCTCCCAAATAATGGGACCTCTGCTACAAAATCCTACTTACACCTCCTTTGTGGGAACGTAGGAGGGTGAAGGCGAATCTGCCACGCCTGATAACGGAATCAAAGTAATAACCATGTCGCCGAATTGTAGGTTTTTTTTCTTTTGTGGTAGGAAGGTGAATGCCTATTTACGCACAGGGTGTGGGACTCCCGTGCTCACAAGAAGGCGACTGGACTACCCACTAAACACCTCCTCTGCCAACCTGAGAACCTAGCCGTTTGGCACATTACTTCGGGCCGGGTCTCATTTTGTTACGTCGTGAGGCGCCTTCAAGCTGGGGGATTCCTCTTCTAGCGGGAGGGGAGAAGGGAAGAGGACGTACCAGACAAGCGATCCCCCAGCCCCAACAACTCTGGCTGCTGTGAGACCCCTTAATCTTTCAGGACTGCCCGAACATAATGTGCCACCTGGTTCCATTTGTCAACCGAATCGAGTATCACCGCGACTATAATATCCGGGGTAAGCTCTCCCGTCTCCCTGTAGAGGTTCGTTTGCAGCCAGTCCCATTTTATGCACGTAAAAAATGTGTGGCAGGCATTGTCTTCCTCTCCTGGACAAAACCAACAATCGGGGGATTGTGACTTACCAATCTTGTGCCGATAAGACTAAAGACACCCGTGCCCGCTCAAAAGCTGGGTCAGCAACCAGAGCCGCAATACCATCCGCATACCCGATCAAGTGCAACTCATCTGGCATCTCCAGTCTCAAAAGGCCGTCGTAAGACACATTCCACAGGTCCGGACCAAGGATAGATCCCTGGGTAACACCCAATGTAACTTCCATCCTTCGTTGGCCCTGTGTCGTGTCGTAGAGCGGGCTTCAGTCCTTCAGGTAGTCCCTCAAAAGCTGCATTAGATATTCTGGAACATGAAAAGGTATTTCCAGTGTATCCAGAGTATTCACACATCTAGCGGAGTTGAAGGCGTGCCTCTGCCGTTTGGACCACGCTGACCGCGTCCTGCTCTAAAGCCGTACTGCCGAGGAGATAGGTCCACAGCAGCACGAATCACGTTTCTCTAGCACTTTCCCAGCCGTGTCTAGCATGCATAATGAGCGGTATGCAGACGGCGATTTGGCATTTCCCTTCCCCTTGCTGATAAGCACGAGCCTAGCCACCTTCCATCGTACCGGGAAAACCCAATGGTGATATACAAGCTGCAACACCTCAACTGGAACACCATCTGGACCTTGAGCCTTCCTCGCTTGCAGTGAAAAGACTGCCTCTTCCAGTTCCAGCGGTGTGAAGAATGGACATTCAACTGCTGTTTCACCATAGACAGCGTCAACACGGACGGGATGGGTTTGGAAAAATGCCCGGAATATCTCGTCCATCTTTCCGCATCGTGGATGCAAGGTTTTCGTAGCGTACAAAGCTTCCGTATAACTAGCTTGTAGCCAAGACCCCGCAAATCCTTGTTCACATTGTCCAATAGAGCCTTGCTATTGTTAATCAATTTAGGAAGGCATTTCTTGGCCGACTTATATGCTGCCACCCGGTTGCATTCCTCGTCACGGTTTTGTGCCCGTTGAGCCTCACGCCGAAGCTTGTGACACTCCCTTCGTTTTTCAGCGATTTCAGTTGACCACCAGTACACTGGGAGCTTGCCGTGCCGGGTTTTCGACGGGGCATAGAAGCGTTGCAAGCAGTAGTGATGATGCTCATAGTTGAGTTCACGACGTCTCAAGCTGCCAGTTCTTCCGTCTCCTGAGAACCCCCCTACAGCGGGGGTACATGCTGTGAACACATCGATGAACCTAGCGATGTCCTTCCTTCCGATCTTTCATCCCGTTGTAGAAGGCCGAGAACACGGACGTCGGGAGACAACATCTCTCATCTCAAGCAGAATGCACTGATGATCACTGACTGAGGAGTTGTCTAATACTTTCCAATTGCATTTCTTCCGTACTAAGGACTCCGAGGCGAATGTCACGTCCGGTATGGTTCCTTCACAGCTGATACGGCGGAAATTCGGCGTATTTCCCGTTTTTAGTACGACGAGCGTCGTCTTGGCCGCCATTTCTAGGATTTGTTTTCCCCGGGAATCTGTTTTGAGGCCTGCACCATTCGATTGCTTTAGCGTTGAAGTCCACCCCAACGAGCACGTTCCCGTCTGCGTCTGAGCAGCGCCCTCCAAAGCATTAAGCTTGGCTTGGAAAGATGATATCGATTCGTTCGGCGTTAGGTAAACACTAAAGAAGCTGGTCCCTGAGCACCCAACCCACACAAAACAATCCCCCGTCCACAGCTCTAACTATTTCGAACCCAGATAGCGGCAGTACCAGTTTCATCAGGATACTATGATACCAAAATTTTATCATGGTGTTGCTCCACTCAGTAGCTCAAAATCGCCTTTCATGTCCCTCGAAAACTGCTAAAGCAGATTTTGCGCGTTCGAACTGCGGTGTACGTTTAGCTGCAGGATGCGGGTCATCGAAGTTCTGGTTTTGCCTTGGCTAGGGCTTCTTGGAAACTCCGCCATAGACGGTCCCAAGCCCGTTTGAGAACGGAGGAGGGAGCCCCTTGTTTCCCCATCCCATAGTTTCCATGATTCCTCATTGCAAGCCCCTCAATTGAATGGTATTGAATGCTCTCGGGGTGAACATTGGGTTTACTGGTTCCGCAATAATGTAACATTAAATGTCGAGAGATGCTAATAACTGTAAATACATCTTCAGCTCTGCTACTAAATCCTACATACACCTCCTCTGTGAGGACATAAGAGGGTGAAGGCGAATCTTCCGCGCCTGATAACGGAATCGACGTAATAGCCATGCCGCCAGAATGGAGGTTGGGCGACGGGCTGATTAATGTTCACGCCCCGATCGAATAAAAGGACGAAGAAACGAAGGAATCGTTTTACAATCACCTGGAAAGACTGGTCGACTCATTGCCCACAAACGACACAAAAATTATTCTGGGTGATTTCAACGCTAAGGTTGGCAATGAGCTATCTCATCGGGGAACGACTGGAGGGTATAGCCTCCATGATGAAACAAATAACAACGGCCAGCGCCTGATTGACTTTGCATGTAGCAGAAATCTAGTCATACGTTCGACTTGCATCCCACATCGACGGATTCATAAAATGAACTGGGTATCACCGGATGGCAACACAGAAAACCAGATCGATCATGTTCTGATCTAACAACTTTGGGCCTCGAGCATACTTGACGTCCGTACATACCGAGGAGCCGATTGTAACTCAGATCATTACTTGATCAAATTAACCTATCGATGTCGTATGTCAAAGGTATATTCAGGGAAGAGCAGCCTGCTACCGAAATTTGACATCGAGAGGCTCCAAACGGAGTCTGTGGCCGAAAATTTCACGGAGACCCTCGACAACCAGCTGGGTCCCATCTTATCAGATGCATCATTAAAGACGAGCAACGAGCTTTGTATGGAAGTGAAAGCGGTTATTTAGATCGTGGCAGAACGGACGATTGGAAATCAAGCCCGGCGTAAGAATGAATGGTTCGATGATGAGCGCCAGAATGCGTTAGACAAAAAGAATCAGGCATACAAAGGATACGTAGGAAGGAAAACCAGGACGAAGAGAGAATACTACGAAAATCTCAGAAGAGTAAGATAATTAGAATTAAGAAAAGAAAATATTATGACGACCAATTGTAAAGTATAGATGTAAGTTGAGCGAACAACAACACAGGACAAGCATGCAAAGTAGTGAAAAGCCTGAAGCGTGGTTATCAACCCAAAACCACGCTCTGTCGTGATGGCATCGAAAATACATCGCTGATGAAACCAAGACTAAGAAAATATGGGTATCATATTTCAAGAGCCTCCTTAATCCTCCGCACAGCTCCAGAACATCCGAGTCTATAGATGTTTGCGGAGAGCCTCCATTGGCCCCACCAACTCTGGATGAAGTTTGTTCCATCATCAAAGCCCAAAAGAATAATAGCGCCGAGCATCGATGGGATTCCAGTGGAGCTCATCAAATATGGTGGCAGTAGTGTTCATAAAGCTATTCACAACGTTATCCAGCACATTTGGCAGCAAGAACACATGCCGAAAGAGTGGAGCCAATCAATGATATTCCCTATCCACAAAAAAGGTGACAAGCTAGAGTGCGAAAATTATGGAGGCGTGTCACTACTTTGTACAAAACATTTTCAAAGGTCTTAGAAAATAAAATCGGTATCAAGGCGGCTTTGGAACAGGTAGATCAGCAATAGACCAATTGTTCACAGTCCAGCAGGTACTTGAAAAATTCTGGGAGGTCAAAATAGACGTACACCAAATTTTCGTTGACATTAAGCAAGCATACGACAGTATTGATTGTAACGTACTGTACCAAATAATGCTTTACTTTGGCATCCCAGCCAAATTCGTCCATCTTACCAAAATGACAATGACATCGATGATCTGCGCAAGTCTGAATCCACAACCAACTCCCCGATACCTTTGACACAAATATCGGACTAAAGCAGGGAAGTGGGTTGGCCCCATTGCTATTCAATTTGGCTTTGGATAATGTCATAAGAAAGCTACCTGTCGATATACGAGGCACATTACTATACAATTTGAGCCAGGTAGTGGCCTATGCGGATGACATCAACATTTTGTCGCGGTCATTAACAACTGCCAAAGAACTCTTCCTGAAACTCGACAGCAAAGCAAAACTAGTAGGGCTACAAATCAATGAGAATAAAACAAAGCTCATGACGCAGTCGAGGAAAAATACCTCAAATACACAAAATATCACACTTAGTGAATACAGCATCGAAAATGTTGGAAAATTAGTGTATCTAGGCACCAAAATAACGAAAACGAGTAATGAAAGAGATGAAGTACGCCGAAGAATACAGCTCGCAAATAAAATATTTTATTCAGTTTTGACGTTCTTGAAGACCAGCTGCATACACAGGGGAACAAAGCTCCAAGTACACAAATCTGTGATAAGACCTGTGTTATGCTATGGGTGTGAAACATGGACCCTAATCCAAGTATCCGCAAATATATTGAACGCCTAGACGGGGACCAATGGCGAATTCGATACAACCATGAGCTGTATTAAATTTTTAACGAACCGGAGGTCTCAACGATTGTAAGGCTGCTGAATCGTATGAACGAACACCGGATATCCAAAAAGGTATTCGTTGGGAGAACTGAAGGTCGGAGACCAGTGGAGAAACCGAGGAAACGCTGGTCTGCCTCGGTCGACGAAGACAGTTCATCGCTGATCGGATTTCGAAATTGGAGGATGCGGTCAATGGGCCGGGACAGTTTGAGGCCGGGACAGTTTGAGGCTCTGGAGAACTGAAGGTCGAAGACCAGTGGAGAAACCGAGGAAACGCTGGTCTGACTCGGTCGACGAAGACAGTTCATCGCTGATCGTATTTCGAAATTGGAGGACGCGGTCAATGGGCCGGGACAGTTTGAGGCTCTGGAAGCGAAGGCCCGAGGGGGGCTGTAGTGCTACGAAGAAGAAGAAGTTGTCATTGCTAGTGACATTTGAGGTGGAATCACGGAAGTTTTCACGTAGTTTAAAGGAAATAATGAAATCAGCAAAAATGTGTGATTTTTTAGCTGTATCTGAACAGTTATAGGTACTTCGCGAGGCCTTTTACATTTTTTACAGTCGGATAGGGGACGTTAACCGGTCAACATTTCCTGCGATTGATTAACAAAATGGAAGGTGATGTTGGAAAGTAATAGTGCATACGAGAGAGAAGAGTAAATAGTAGAGCATAGGAAGGAGACAGAAGATAAAAAGTCGAAGATAGAAGGAGATAGATAATAGAAGATAGAGTAATAGAGACCGAAGATAGAGTGAGACAAAAGATAGAGAGATGGAATATAAAGTGAGACGAGGGACAGAAAGAGATAGAAGATATAGTGAGATATTAGATAGAGTGAGACAGAAGATAAAGTGAGACAGAAGATAGAAGATATAAAAAAGAAGAGTACAGGGGACTCTGGGTGAGTACTTTGGTATTCTTTTCCGGCCTTGGGTCAGTTTCAGTCATATTTACTTGTTTTTTTCAAATTTTGAATTTTTAAATTTTCTTGAATTGAAAGTTATTTGGCAGATATCAAACGATAGTATATAGATGGTTCCCTTTTGGCGGACAGGATGTCGACAGACGGTGGCGTGTTTACCGAACATGACGTTTCCGAAAAGGATGAATAAATTGCTTCGCTGGTTGCCCAGCTCGACAATAGTTAGATAAAGTGTTTGTAATGCTATTGCAAACACAAGAAACACTTGCGAAAACCAATGCCGAGCTGGCCGACCAGCGAAAAAAAAAACGAATTACTAGCTGCAAAAAATGCACAACTAGTTCAACTGTTGAAAAATAAGGCTAGGACAAACGGGAAATCTAAAAAAAGTTAGCCCTCAGACGAAAAAACAAAAGGTGAGGATGTCTTCACCTCTTAAGTCTTGTTCCTCTTCTGAAAATTCGGAAAGCGAGATGGAAGTTGACTGCATGAGTGGCAGTAAAGATAAAGAGGATGAGATTTTCCCTGACCTTCCAACACCAAAACCAGCTACGACATTCACAGACATGTCTATTACACCAAAACCAAAACCAACACTGCCGAACACTACAAATACACAACCCGCACCACAAACACAAGAGCCCAAAACAGTACCAATCATTCTTCGAGAGCCCTCAAAATGATCCCAAACATTTGGTATTATAAGAACACAAAACATCTCATACACATCCGCTAACAGGGTCTACTTTGGCATACAAACCCACAGATCACAGACGACAGACAGAAGCACTAACTGACAACAAAATACAATACCACACCTACATACATCGGGAGGATAGACAGCTGAATGTTGTCATCAGAGGCCTGTACGGACTTTCAGTCGAAGAGATCAAGGAAGACTTACATTCTCAGGGCTTCAACCCAATAGAAGCCTACTATATCAAAATGAGGAGAGATCTTTCTAGGGTAGTCAAGGTTCTCCTTCCAAAATTTGAAACGAACATTTATCGTATAAAATCGGTTTACCACCTTATGTGCATCGTGGAGGCACAGCGTTTTCGTATGGGCCAGGGTATGAGCCACAATTGCCAAACATTTGGACACTCTTCTACAAACTGTCATGCACAGCTAGATGCGTTAAATACGATTCGTTTTACCATTTCTCGAACTGTCCAAAGAAAATTGAGGAGAAGCCAAAATATGTCAACTGTGCAATTGCTGCATTTGAAGGCCCCATCTTCATCGCAGGAGATCTAAATGCCTACCATCGCCTACGGGGAGCTGTGGGAATCAATAAAGCTGGGACCGAACTCAAAACATTTATCACAGCCAACCACTTCAGTCTACATATCCTCAATTAGCAAACACATCACGGATTAAGAAATGGATTTGCATTGGACATTGGAATATCGCGAGACGAACTGTTGCCCGACTACAAACCAGTCCTTTTCCTCTTAGAAAACATCTTCATTGATGTTCGTATGCATTAAAAAAAAAACTACAAACTGGAAAGCGTTTGAAGTCGCATTGGCCAATGAAACGAGTTTTCAATCATTTGAAACGGCCGACAACATCGGCAGCATTATTAACAACGTAACTCAGAAAACTTTACACATACCGTCATAACTCCGAGAAGAGGAACGAATCCCTATGAACTCCCTCAGAACGTCAAACATCTGATAAGGAGAAGGAATCAAGCTTAGAGGAGAGCTAGGTGTATAGACTCTGCAAAACGCTCTCCCATTGCTCGTTTAGGAGTACCTGTATTTTATCTCGGACTTCATTTGTCTACCAAATAGCGTTTATGCGTAGCGTGGGAACACCTATACAGGTGTATAGGTGTTCCCACGATATACAGGTACTCCGAAACGAGATAAAATACAGGTACTCCGAAACGAGTACTCCGAAACGAGCAATGGGAGAGCGTTTTGAAGAGTCTTGAGCCTCGGTGTGGTCGTTTCTGGAGAATGTCCACATACTTTTGGATGAACAACAATTATGGTACCGTCTGTTCATGATCTGAATGGGATGCGATTCTACTATGCGGGTAAGGCTGAACAATTTACAGATTCTTTAGGAATTCAATTTCATGAAAATTCTTCAGACGAGGAGGACTTTCAAACTGAAGAAACAATGGAATCCTCTGTGAACAGACTCCTGATAGATAACATTCAACATGAAGACAGGATTGAACCAACGGACTTCGATGAAATTAAGAACATTATACAGACACTCAACAAATATAAAGCACCTGGACATGACACTATTACGAACACAATGATTTCTTGGCTACCGGACAATATTTTACTAACACTTACTGAAATTATTAATGCAATATTCCGTTTGCGCAAGAACCCCAAAATATGGAAATCAGCGGTTATTATTGTTTTTCAGAAACCTCAAAAGGAACCACAATTTCGACAAAACTGGCGACCCAATAGTTTCCTCCCATCGCTGTCAAAAATTGCGGAGCGGGTGATTCTGCATCGACTCAATGAGGTTGTATCTGACAAATATATTATACCGGAAGAACAGTATGGCTTCAAAGCTAAACGCTCTACTAAACTGCAGTTTAGTAGAGTGGTCTAACACATCAGAACAGGCCTAAATTGGAGGAATTCAACAGGCCTAGTTACGTTTGAAGTAGCTAAGGCCCTTGATAAAGTCTGGCATGCAGGACTAAGCTTCGAAATGCATCAATTCAATATGCCACTGCAGATCACTCAAATTATTGGCTCCTTCTTGGAAGGTAGAACATTCCGTGTCAGAATTGACAAACAACTCTCAAGCCTGAGACCAATTGATGCTGGAGTTCCTCAGGGCTCATCCATCTTACCAGCCCTATACAATATATTTACTACAGACTTTCCCACTCTGTCTACAAAAGTAATACTATTACTCTACGCTGTTGATACCTGTATATTTATTACAGGACGACAAGCAAGAGTCATAACTTCATATTTCCAACGATCAATAAATATTTAATTGGAATACATTCGTAAACAGAAAATTAAGGTTAAATCTGACAAAACACAGGCCCTATTCATCACAAGGAAAAGACTACCAACTCTACCGAGACTTATCATTGACAATGAAACAATACACTGGACACCAACGGCTAAATATATTGGACTAACATTCGACAGAAGCCTCACATGGAAACAACACAAAAAAAAAAATGAGGACACTGCATTGGACTTCTCTCTTCTTTATACCCACTCATTAAATGAATGTCACAGCGGTGTTTCTCCGAAACTATAGAAGCTACAGCCATGAAACTTTGTGGAAAGGTTGGAAGCTATGACTTCAAGAAAGTTTTGGGGTGAAAAAATTTTCAAAGAGTTTTTAGGAGGACCAGTTAAAAAAATATATTTATATAAAATTTAAAAAATAAATTTATCTCAACTTTAGAAAAATTTATCTATACAGATTTAAGTGTGATAATTTTTTTAAAACTAAACAGGGTACTCACATTCTCAATGCTAAGTGGATATTTTACGTAGAGATGTAGCGAAATTTATGGATAAGGCGGGGTACAGAGATTTCATTATATTTCGTTTGCGATCTTCTTCGATTTATTTCTCGAACAGTTTTCTTTGTTAATTTGCGATGATGTTCATCGAGAGGTGAAAAAAACTAAACTGTAGAAAACTGCACAAGCTTCCAGATAAAAAAAAACGCAGCAGCGATAAACCGATTGTTAGTAATATTTTTCACTAGTCGTATTCTTATTCGAGGGGCTGAGACTATACGAATATTCGAGGTATCGATTGTCCAGCTTTTAACTTTCGTGTGGACAGGTAGAGGTATCATTGTCAATTCGCAAGGTCAGAAACACTTTGCAGAAGGAAACAACACTTGAAAATTTCACAATGAAGATGGAAACTTTTTCCTTTTCACTGCTATGATAATCCGGACCTCCAACTATTTGTCGTTTTGACTGTATTCGCGAGCATATAAGTAGCTTAGATCGTTCTTGCCACCTTAAACGCTTCTTAGGCAGAACGTTAGCTAAGGGTGAGCTTGAATCACTTCGCGGCTAGCGTACATATGTGTAAAAGCTTTAAAAATACTTAAATTTTCGAGAGAAATTCAAAGGAAAACAAAAAAGCTGATAAACGCTTTGATTTTTTTGAACTCGTCACGAACTATCACAGCGATGGCCGAGCAATATCAGAAAACTTTGCAACACACGTCCCAACGCTAATATTTGCCAATCGCGTCGCCCCCCATGCTGGCGCTTTCGAAGCAACTCCCCATTGTTGCCCAGCACACAGCTAACCATCGTCGACGAGATCAACTTTTTCTTTCTTTTACCTTCTTGCGCCGGAACGGGACTTTGCCAACTCGTAAATTGCCGCTCAATAGCATCACAGTCCTTTCCACTTTTAAGCACGTGCTGATAGTGGAGGGAGCGTACTGGATAGCCAACTGTTTTGATTTTGTTGTTGCTAATGATGTGTTGGTTGAGAGTTTTTCATTATATGATTTTGAACCGGTTCAGCATGATCACCTTCACCTTGTGTTCCCACTGAATGCGTTGATAGTGGTCGAGGTAAATGTTGCCTATTTCGATCATGGACTGGAATCTGTTGCTGCGCCCATTGCTCAATCGTATCCGATTTAAGTAGACTTGGAACTAAAGCGACATCCTTATGAAAACAATTTGTAATGCTACTATGAATTGTAATGTATGGTTCATATTGCTGCTTAGTTTTGGCTAGTTTTATTCAATGAGCTTTGCTGATTTTCGGGATGAAAAATGCTCCTAAAATGCCCACGTCCATAGTAAACAATATTAGAGATCCGTTCAAAAGTAAATGTGATAAGTAGTATAAAATTGGTGTTAGTGTTATAAACACCCAACCGAGTGTATTAAGGAGTGGATAAATACAACGTTTTTGCTGATAACCACTTGTTCCCATAAGGGCTTGTGCCAACCCCCGCATGGCCTCCCTGCTTTGAAAAGATAATCATGGGACAACACGAACGGAGATAGCGGCTCCGGGGGGACCCAATAAATCTGGAGCAACCAAAAATACTTAAAAAAATTAAAAATAATAACAACGACGACGCAACCAGCGGTTGCAGCCGTAATGTTAACAGTTCATCGAGAGCGGTATAACGATGACAAAAACGACGATTAATACAATGACAGTGAAGACGGACGAAAAACCGCGATTAGCAGACAGTCTGATCCAGACTGAGAATCCTGCGGCGCTCGGGCGCAGCACAAAATGATGCGAGCGCCAGAGCGTCTTATGAAGCAAAAGCGGGAAACTCTACAAGATGCTTCAGGTGTTCGAGCAGTGGAGGAAAATATAAAGAACATCAAGAATGCGATCGTCACTGCTGCAATCGTTGCCGACATAATAAAGAACCATCCTGAAGTCAACGAGGAGATTACGGCAGGAAAAGAAACGGGTGACCAGGCAAATAAAGCAATGTTGTGTGATTGCACCGCCAACGTCGAAAATGTGGCGGAAGTATTGTATTAAGCGATAATCTCTCCCAAGGATGCTCACAAAGTACAATTGCCGCCCAGCGACATGAAGAAGAAAGGCTATTCCGAAAAGCGGGAGATGTTCTGAAAAGAATATAATCTGCATGCGACTCCCCAAAAATTAGCGAACCAGTAAAGATTGGGCTCGTTGAACAAGAGGAGCTCCTAGACCGCATAGGGTATTATCAGAGGAGCTGGTTAACGGCCGAAGATGAACAGAAGGCTAAAGAAGCGCTGGGGACGAAATCTAAAGACCACGTGCAGATAGCTCCACCATCAAAAACCAATAAAAGAATGGCGTCAAGCCCAATCGAAGGAGCTCGAGATAAAAGAAGGAACGAAGAGGCACTTGATGGGCATGGAGCACCAGATCAAGAGCCCCGCAAAGAAACTCCTTCAAAAAGTGCCAGAAGTGCGCACGGACGCCCAACAAGAAAAAAGACCTGATGCAAAACAGGAGAGACAGAAGCCCCGACGAAGACCCCGAAAGCAGGCACTGCTAGTAAAACGTCAAGATGGCCGATCCTACGCGGAGGTGCTGCGGGGCATCAGGGGAAACTTAAGGCCCGAAGACACCAACACTGCCATTAAAGCAGTACGAACAACTCGGTCGGGCCACATACTGGTCGAATTTGGAGCAGAGGCCGAGAATAGGAAAGCATTCGGCGACGCAGTAACGAAAGCGCAACTATAGCCTCGCTCGAGCCGATGGCTACGATCAAAATAAGAGACATTGACTGCGTTACGGATCTGGCCGATGTAGAAGAGGCCATCAAAAGGGACTTCCCTAGCGCGGGAAGGATCAAAGCGGGGCTGACACCAGAATACCAAAAGGGACAAAGCATGGCCATAATTGAATTGACGGAAAAGGACGCCGAACGATCTCTGAACAAGGGCAAAGTACGAATAGGGTGAGTTGTTTGTAGGATACGGCGAAGAGCAGCGCCTCTTCAATGTTTCAAATGCCTTGGCCATGGTCACACCGCACAAGTATGCTAAGGACCCGATAGGAGTTCCCTATGTTACAGATGCGTCGAAATGGGATATAAAACGGAAGAGTGTACGAAGGAGGCACACTGTATTGTTTATAAGAATGCTGATCCAAGACCTGATCTTGGACACGTCTTGGGATGAGGAAAATGCTGGATTTTCCAGGAACCCTTGCCAAGGCAAAATCAGAACTTCAATGTCCCGCATCCTGCAACTAAACCTACACCGCAGTTCAACCGCCCAAAATTTGCTTAAGCAGTTTGCGAGGGACATGAAAGCCGATTTTATGCTGCTGAGTGAGCAACACCATCATAAAAGTTCGGCATTATGGTATCCTGATGAAACTGGTACTGCCACCATGTTGCTTCGAAATAATGATGGAGGGATGATTTTGTGTGGGTTTGGTGCTCAGGCACCTCCTTCTTTGGTGTGTACGTAACGCCGACTGAGCCGATATCATCTTTCCAAGCCAAGACTAATGCTTTGGAGAGCACTGTCTCGAACGCAGACGGGAACGTGGGGTAGACTTCAACGCTAAAGCAATCAAATGGGGCATGCCTCAAACAGATCCGCGGGAAAAACGAATCCTAGAAATGTCGGCCAAGACGACACTTTTCGTACTAAATACCGGCAATACACCGACTTTCCGCCGTATCGGCTGTAAGGGAGCCATACCTGCTGTGAAATTCGCCTCGGAGTCCTTATTACGGAGGATACACAATTGGAGACCCTCGAACAGTTCGTATGCACGGACTGCTCGATTACTACAAAGTCCTTAGGTAGGTCCGCCCCTGGATGCACGCAAAACTGTAATATCAATAGCTTTATCCAGCAGGGAACCAAAAATGAACCAAAACTATATGCATGTTATATAGTTTTGGATGCAAAAAATAATCAAAGCTTTTTCATATGGATCAGATGGAACTCTAAGCGGAACCAGCACTCTTTTCCGGGGGACTTTAAAATACGGCTGTGGGTAGGGATTTTCAATATTATGATGTTTTAAAAAAAAACACATCACAATCAGATATTCAGTCCATCCAGGACCTCATTTGCGTTAATTTACTAGTTTTTGTGCTTCGGGAACAAATTCATATTGGCATCTACGATCACAAGCACCGCGAAAAAGCCAGAGCGCATTTGTTTGGATTCTACGCTTCAGGAGCTTTCATTCGACATCCTGTTATTGAATTTGGACCACATATGAAAAATGGCACATTCGCGTGCAACGCACTCGTTGGAATCCGGCTGTTTGGGGGAATTTCCGAATATCGCTGTAGCTTTTCAATTTTTTTATGATCCTGAGTACGATTACAGCACGATTTGATATTCAGGCACTTCTAGCTTTTATAGCTGTACGGTTTCAGAATCAAAAGTATCCCGACCACGCAAAAAAGTGCAATCGCTGGTATCGCGAAGCTGTCCGAATGCACTTTTATTGAATTCTACTCATCATCGTTGGCTTTCGTTTGATACCCCATGTTTCATTAGCAATAGTATGATAAAAAAACAAATGCAAGTACAATAATGATGAATGTTCAATTTATTCAAATGAAACAAGATTTATAATATTTAGATGTAACGTTATGGAGTACCTGGCCGTGACCTGCACGGTGTGCGGATAAGAAGAGAGTGAACGAGTGTACGTTTTACTGAATGCTTAGAACATAATGGAATTTTATGGAATCTAAACGGAAGTACATTTAGGCAACTTGACAAACTTAGTAATTGCACTAGATTCTGATAAATTTCGATGAAAGACAAATTTGAATTTCTAACGAGGTCGCCACATCACTCTCTCCTCATTTAAAAGAAATGTATACATTTATTAGCTTACATTCCTATGAAAAGATTCTTTATTTTACATTGTATTGTCATTTTCTAATAACTATGTCTTTCGCTAATTTTAAATTCATTATACTATTGTATTAAATTCTGAAAATTAAATTTTTCTGGCCAATATAGCTTGTTTTACGGTCTTCATTAAACATATAAGGATTCAATGTAAATGCTGGTTTAATTCTATCAATTGATATTGACCGTTCTTTGTCATTTACTAGAATTCTAAAATATTTTTTATTTCTGTCTAATATTTTGTATGGTCCGGAGTATGGTTGACAAAAACTACTTTTCTTTACCTCTTCGCGAACAAATACATGAGTACATGTGTCCAACTCTTTTGGTACAAAAATATTCTTTTGTTGTCGAATTCTTGAACTACACGGACGTATTCTCGAAATTGAATATTGTATATCTTTTGCGAAACTCGATGTAATTGATCGATTAGGGTTTGAGTCTGATGCGATTATTTCTCCAGGTAATCGCAAAGCTTGTCCATATAACAACTGTGAAGGAGCTACTCCGAAATCTCCCATCAAAGCCCTAAAAGAATCCAAGGCAAATTATCGTGCCAATTTTTCGGATCATTGGTTGCTCTAATGGCAGCTTTCAACTGCCTATGGAAACGTCAATGAATCCATTTGCTTGAGGATGATAGGCAGTTATTCGGATGCGATGACAGCCAAGAATTTTAGTCAAGTCCTGGAACAAATTAGATTTGAATTGCGTTCCTTGATCTGTTATAATTGTTTCTGGAACTCCATATCGGGAAATCCATTCATGTAGCAGAGCTTTTGCAATCGTTTCTGAGTGGATGTTTTTAATTGGAATAGCTTCAGGGCATCGCGAGAAGCGATCTCTTATAGTTAAAAGATAAACGAATCCTTTAGATGGTATTAGCGGTCCAACTAAGTCTATATGGATATGAGCAAATCTTCCCGACGGAACTTCAAATTTGCCAAAGGGCGAAGAAGTATGCCTCCATACCTTTGCTTTTTGGCACGGCATGCATGTTTTGGCCCAAATGTTAATGTCAGTGTTCATTTTCGGCCAAAAATATTTGGAACTAATCAATTTCCTTGTTGTCTTAATACCAGGATGCGACAGGTTATGAACAGAGTTAAAAACAACGCGTCCTAAAGATAGTGGGATGTGTGGCCTAGTTCTACCTGTAGAGGTTTCACACCATATACCTTGATCCTCTAGTGGAACGTTTATTCTTTAGAGCTTAAAAGAAAGTTCCAATCGTGTTGAATGAAGAATTTCTGCAAGTTCACCGTCTTTACTTTGTTCTTGGTGTAGAATTTCGAAGATAATTTGATCAATTTGGTCAATAGAGCTAATATGGGTTCTAGAAAGTGTATCTGAGACAATGTTTTGGCAACCTCTAATGTGTCTTATATCGTTTGTAAATTGCGAGATATAATCCAACTGGTTGGTTTGTCTGGGATTTTTCTCAGATTTACTTGAAAGCGGTTTTGTCAAAGGCTTATGATCCGTGTACAGTGTAAATTCTCTTCCCTCGACGTAGTATCTATATCTTTTAATCGCTAAATATGCTGCAAGGAGCTCTCTATCGAAGGTTGAATATTTCTTTTCAGCTGGCTGTAACCTCTTTGAAAAGAATGATAGAGGTTCCCAGGTACCGGAAATGTACTGTTGGAGAACTGCTCCAACAGCATCACTCGATGCGTCTACCCATAAACCGATTTTGGCGTCAATGGCTGGATGAACAGAAGTGTTTGACTTTGTAACAATTTTTTAATATGATCGAAAGCATCCACATGTACTTTAGACCATTGAAAATCATTTTTTGTGTTCTTGTTTTCTTTTAAGAAGTCATACAGCGGTATTGCAATTTTAGCCATGTTGGGCAGAAAGCGGTGATAAAAATTCACCATACCCAAAAATCGCTGTAATTGCTTGATAGTTGAAGGTGGTGGGAACTCACTCATGGCTTGCACACGATTTTTACTAGGTGCGATGCCTGCTGCAGATATGGAATGGCCTAAGAAATCAATTTGGGATTGTCCAAATACGCATTTGTCTGGATTAACTTTGATGTTATATTCCTGTAATCGTTTGAAAAGTTGCCTCAGGTGTTCTTTGTGCTCCTGAAGACTTCGACTCTATATAAGAATATCATCAACATAGACAAAAATGAAATCCAACCCATTTAAAATTTGATTAATGAAGCGTTGAAATGTCTGCGCTCCATTTTTCACGCCGAACGGCATCCGTGTAAATTCGAACAGTCCAAAAGGTGTTGTTACAGCTGTTTTATGAACATCTTCGGGCGCTACAGGAATTTGATTACATGCCCTCACCAGATCGACTTTGGAAAAAAATGTGCATCCGCGCAAATTCAAAGTCCAATCTTGAATGTTGGGCAGCGAGTACTTATCGAAGATGGTTACGGAGTTCAATAATCGATAGTCTCCGCAAAGACGCCATTGATTGGATTCTTTTTTGGCTACCATGTGCAACGGAGAAGCTGCGTTAGAGGAGGATGGTCGACATACGAGGTGTGTTCAAAAAGTATCACGAATTTTGAATTTTCGCGGGTTACGTATATTCGAATTTCGATTTTTTTGTGGCGTTATGTTGGTACTCATGTCTGTCACTGATGCCGACAAGCTCGGCCATTTTGAATGTTCACTTGATTGGTGATAGCTGCTTTACTTGCACGTGTTCTCAATCGTCTTCGATTTTTACTGATTCAAAAAAAATGGATCAAAGAACGTGTATCAAATTTTGTGTGAAAAACGAAATTAAGTGCGCGGATGCATTCCGAATGTTGACTGTGGCATACGGAGAAGCTACCTTGGACCGAAGCAACGTTTATCGGTGGTACAAAATGTTTTTAGAAGGCCGAGAAGATGTGAACGACGAAGAGCGTGCCGGACGCCCGAGCACTTCAACAACAGACGAAAAAATTAATGAAGTGGAGAAAATGGTATTGGCCAACCGTCGAATCAGCGTTAGAGAAGTTGCTGAGGACCTAAACATATCGATTGGCTCGTGCCATTCGATTTTTATCAACGATTTGGGCATGAGACGGGTCGCCGCAAAATTCGTACCACAATTGCTCAATTGCGACCAAAAACAGCAACGCATGAACATTGCTAATGAGATGTTAAACTCTGTCCGCGACGAACCAAATTTGCTCCAGAGGGTCATAACTGGTGACGAATCGTGGGTTTATGGTTATGACGTGAAAACCAAAGCTCAATCATCTCAATGGAAGCTGCCGCATGAACCAAGACCGAAAAAAGCGCGCCAAGTTCGGTCGAATGTGAAAGTTTTGCTGACAGTTTTCTTCGATTGCAGGGGCGTGGTGCATCATGAGTTCTTGCCACAGGGAAGAACGGTCAATAAGGAATATTACCTGCAAGTTATGCGCAATTTGCGCGAAGCAATCCGCCAGAAACGCCCGGATTTGTGGGAGAACAAAAATTGGCTTTTGCACCACGATAACGCCCCTGCTCACACATCGTTGCTTGTGCGCGACTTTTTGGCCAAAAACAACACACTAATGATGCCGCAGCCATCGTATTCCCCAGATCTGGCCCCCTGTGACTTTTTCTTGTTTCCTAAACTGAAGAGGCCCATGAAAGGACGACGTTACGCTACGCTTGACGAGATAAAGACGGCATCGAAGGAGGAGCTGAACAAGATTAAAAAAAATGATTTTTTGAAGTGCTTCGAAGATTGGAAAAGCCGTTGGCACAAGTGTATAATATCTCATGGGGATTACTTTGAAGGGGACAAAATAGATATTCATGAATAAATAAATAATTTTTGAAAAAAAACAAAATTCGCGATATTTTTTGAACACACCCCGTATACCTAATTTAACCATTTCGTGAAACTCGGACTTTGCAATCTTAAACTTTGGCGGGTTAAGTCTCCTGGGCTTGGTTGATGGCAGTGGTCCATTAGTGTTGGTGTAGTGAACCACGTCATGTTTTATTTTCATGTTAAAATCAGGAGGTGTTTTCAAAGTGGGAAAGTCATTCAGTATAGAGCCGTATTCACCTTGAATAGGGAACAATTTAGGAGAACAAACGTTGACTTCACGAACCAAGCAGTTGATAGAAACCAGTGTTTGCTTATGAATGAGCTTGCGGTCTCTTAAATCAATTAGCAGATTATTAGTATACAAAAAATCTGCACCAATGATGTGGTGATCAATTGCGGCAATAACAAAATTATGTGTATACGTTTTCCCAAGACCAAAATCCAATGATAGGCATTTGATCCCGAATAAATTTATGGGCGAGTCATTAGCGGAAACTAGTTTGAAGGAAGTTTTCGACTGTAAGTTTGGGAATCCACGATTTAAAATAATAGATACGTCAGCACCAGTATCTATCAGAAATTGTGTGCCTATTCGTTAATCTCTTACGAATAAGCGGCGAGAAACATCCCGAAACTCCGAAGCCGCAGTCGAAGTTTGTACATTCCGTTTTTTTGATTATTTTCCGTTTGGTATTTGCAAGGACTAATGCATTTTTTTGCTTTGGTCCCAAATTTGAAATGATACCAGCAGAATGCATGATTGTTTTTGCTTCGACTGTCGGATCTATTTACTGAATGATAACGATTTTTCGAAGAATTCCGTACGTTGCTACGAGAATCTCGATTTTCCAATCGCTTCATGTGGTCAGACAAGTCGTTAACTATTTCTTCAAGAGAGGATGCAGAAGTTGGTATTTTACACCTATGATCCACTGATGAGACTACTGTCTGCGTAGAATCGTATATTATGTCCGCAATTCCGAATAGTTGCTCTTGACTATGGGTGTCTTCAATAGCAATCAGGCACGCTTGCACCGAAGACGGTAGTTTCTTTATCCATAGTTTTCTCAATAGAGATACATTGATCAAACTGTTACCTCCAGCTAATGACTCCATATGTCGGAAGAGCTCGGAGGGTTTATAGTCCCCTAGTTGCATTTGATTCAATAGAGTATCTAATCTGCGTTCCTCTGAATCTTTACTGCGTTCTAATAAAGTTTTCTTTAAATGCTCATATTTATCGGTACTTGACGATGGGTTAAGAAGGATATCCGCGACTAATTCTATATTCTCAGATGGCAAAGCTCCAACGAGATAATCATATTTCGTTGTGGAAGTGCTAGTGCCTTTGACACGAAATTGAGCCTCTACTTGAGCAAACCACAAGTCTGGTCTGTTCGACCAAAAAGGAGGAATTTATAATGTCGATGCGAATAAAGAAGGTTCCCTGTCTTACAAATCATTCGCGGATATGTTAATATTTTTATATTCACTATCACTTTCTTCAGAAGTTTTTGTCCCCGTGGGAGCCATAATAAATATATATGTGAGTGTGTAACTCCAAATAAAAAAAAAAAATCGCACAAATAATTAGCACTTAAAATATGGATATTTGATAAAATGATAATGATAATGATTATATATAATAATATATACCAAATATTTAACTTGAAAATGAAAAAATTCACCTGAGCTCAGGACCATTCAAATTAAGCGACGACTTTCGACGATTGTTGATACTGTTGACAGGATCCATGCAAAAGTACAGAAGCAACATTCAAAAGTGCCAAACGGATGTTAGGTTATTATAGCGAACACGATGAATTTGCGTTTGTGATATAATATTGACAGTGCTGCGACCCGCGATGATGTGTCGCGCTTCGTTTGGGGCTCTGGTTGTTGGAGCCGGCAGGATGGAAAACGCAACGATCGCCGTGAAACAATGAAGCACGCAGAAATAAGCTGTAGCACTGCACCTCCGAAACACTCCTGAAGATATTGCAACACAATGACACAGCGCACTGCACTTATCGTTGAAAAACTTGCAGCACCAAGATGAATTTGTTTGTCTAGAGCCAGGCCCGTCGTAAGCGGGTGTGCAAGGTGTGCACCGCACGCGGGCGGCACGTCTTGGGGGCGGCAAATACATATTTAATAAAAATATATTGAATTGATTTATGGAAAAATATTCAACGTAACAATATCAAACTTAAATATAAAAAATTTCATCATATGGACACTGAAACTCTAGCAGCACCGGCGCCGTGCAGTTAATATTTCGTATAACGTAAACATTGCTATCCACCAAAATCAAAAGGCGAAATGTGTGTTGGAGTTCGAACTGCCCGAGCTGAAATATAAAAAAATTCATCATATGGACGATGAACCTCTCACAGCACCGGCACCGCACAGTTAATATTTCGCATAACGTAAACATTTCGACCCTTCGGAATGAAAATGCGAAACAAAATGCACGAGGCGGTAGGGCGCTTGAAAATTAAGCACAGGGCAACAAACTATCTGGCCCAGTAGTTCTAAGTGCCGATGGGCACGAGCGTTTTTTAATGTTGCGTCAATTCAGCGGTACCGCAAATGTCATTTAAATACTATGTGATGATATTGGACAGCATACACGGCGGAACGCTGCAGTGCCGCCCGCTGCGGCATCCTAAATAGTATTCCAACAACATTTGTGATGCTGTTGTCGACGAAACGTTGAAATTTGCTCATGTGCACCGACACTAAGGCTCTTGTGCACGGACACGCATGCAGAGAATCAACTTAGTCGCTCAAATTTGTTTTCTTCTCAGAACTATCGTACTACCTATATGAAGTTATTTAGGAAAAGGTTCTTTTATCTCGGTGTGGTTAATTCAAGTCGCTTAAACTAGGTTGTTCTCTCAGTCGAACTATTAGTTCTAATGGAAAAGGTTCTTTCATTTCAATCTGCTAGTTTAAGAACAAATACTAACATTGTAATTTCATTAGTGAGTGGATTTACGTTTCAAAGTTTTATATCAGTGTTAAATACATATGTAAGTGAACAAATTGCAATTATGGTAAGTGTCTAAGTTTATTTATCGACTTGTCTAATTGATTCCCAGTAATTGTCTGTTAGTTAGGATTTGTAGAACGAAAGTAAAAGAAGTTACGACTTTGCGTTGGAATCTTGTTTAAATTGGAAGTTGGAATCTTGTTCAAATTTCCTTTACATTTAAATCAGGAAAACCTTGAGACATTTGATTCATCTGGAAAAATCATTAAAATCAGTTTATAATTAGCAAATATATCGGATAACGCGTAAACAAGCAAAAATAAATACTTTTTTAGGGTTTTGTAAAATTATTTTACAAAACCTTTCTAAAATCGGTACTGTCTGTCTGTCCGTCACAGCATGTTTCTCGGAAACGGTAGAAGCTAGAGACATGAAATTAAGCAAGAAGGTAAATAAAGTCGGTTTGAATAAATTTTTATAAGGGTTTTAAAGGGAGTCTCCCCATATATCGAGGGGGTCGTTATACATTTTCTTTTTGCCAAAAGTATCCTATATACAGTGAGTGTAAAAAGTGTACGTACGACTATAAACGTTCAAGAAAAATCATTATTTATCCGAACCGTTACAACATTTTCAGTATCTTTTTGCACCATATAATTCTTTTAAGACTAGGGAGTGACAAAGTGTTCAAAAAAATCAATTTGAAAAACTTAGTAGTAGCGAAACGTTTGACAAAATATTAATACTCCCTTTTAGATGCGCAAAAAGTCTTCGTACGGTTGCACTTTCTTACAAGTGCATGGAAGAAAAACCGTTAATTTTTCCAAATTTGGGGGGAAAATGAGCAATTGGTTAGTTAGAAGGACGATTCGACCCGATTTAGCTATTTTGAGTGCTACTGTCAAATGGCTTGATTAATGATTAGCCAAAGCAAGCCTTTAAAATGAAAGGAAGCTAGCGACATAGAGAAAAAGTCACCATCGGACATATAATCGTACGTACACTTTTTACACTCACTGTATGAGAAGTTTGCGTCCCCCTCTTCGCTAAAAGTCTGAAATCATGCAGGTAGACCTTAATGAGTAAAAAGGCAACAGAAGCCAAAATTCGATCAACTTTGTTAATAATAGTATGATTTTTAGGGTTTTGTAAAAAATTGTTTTAACAATAAAAATTTCAGATAGTATGAGTAACATGATTTTCTTTGACAGGTCTTATCATTATTAGTGCTTGCATATCATAGTATGAGTACAAAACCCTTCTGACACGAGCGTAGGTCTGTCTACCCGACTTGTTTTAATTTGATTGGAAGGATAGTAGGTACTTAATGTCTGACTTTGTACGGCTTCAATTGACGTGTAATGACCTAGAAAATAAAGTTCTTTTGAGTTTGAGTGGAGTCAATATCCATTTTTTATTTTTGGCCGAACATGAAATATTTATTTAAAATTTCAGGAACCGCAAAGAAGGAGAAAACTTTCTGGAGCACGATTTTGGCAGCAAAAGCGAGAAAAAGATGCACGGAACGAGAAATTGATGGGTTCCTTACGAAAATTTTTAAGAAAGCCAGAAAGTAAGAAATCAACAACTCAAGCAAATTTTGATGAAGCCTCAACAAACGCAGCTTTAAATCCAGGAACGATGGAAGTATCTCAAGAAAATTATGTAGATTGTAATCCTTTGTCAGAAAGAGACACTAGTCAAATAAGACAAACCTGTCCTGAAGATGTGGTAAGCATTTTATCGTCATCAGTGGTATGCGACAGTTTATATTTAAATGATGGCCCCGGTTTGTGGCCCACTAGATTGACTAGTGATCTTGTTAATATTTTGGTTAGTCGTGGTCCCATACGAGTGGTTAACTATGATTTTCCCCCTAATGACGATGGGAGAAAGTTCAATGACAATTATTATTTCCGAAATCTCCCTAATCGAGAAAAATTTAAGAGAGAATGGCTTGTTTATTCTATTTCAAAAGATTCATTATATTGTTTTTGTTGCAAAATATTTGGGAAATCTTTAAGTAGTTTCTCTAATTTGAATGGATTTTCTGATTGGCAACATTTATCATCAGCGCTGAAAAGACATGAAACAAGCGTGTCTCATAATGAAAATGTGAAATCATGGGTACAATTGAATAAAATGTTAAAAAATAAAATCACTGTAAACCAAATGCAACTGAAACTATTAGAGTCAGAAAAAAAACACTGGTGTGATGTGTTGGAAAGAATTATAGCCGTCATAAAGTTTTTATCTCAACAATGTCTAGCTTTTCGAGGCACGTCTAAAACTTTATATGAGCATGATAACGGTAATTTTCTAAAAGCAATAGAAATGATAGCATTATTTGATTCAGTCATGCGTGAACATATTCACAGAATCCAGGCCTCGAAATTTGATTCAAGCCGTATGGCCCACTATTTAGGCGATCAAATTCAGAACGAAATCATTGATTTACTTGGCACCACAATAAAAAATAACATACTAGATAAAATCAGAGATTCAAAATATTTCTCCATTATATTAGATTGTACACCAGATGTAAGTCACACAGAGCAAATAACTGTGGTGATCAGGCATGTTTTCTTAAATAATGAAACTAAAATTGTTTCAATTTGTGAAAATTTCATTGTCTTCTGTCCAATCACTAATTCCACAGGTGAAGGTCTGTTAAATTTTGTTTTAGATTTATTTTCAGATTTAAATCTTAACCTTCAAAACTTACGCGGCCAAGGTTGTGATAATGGCTCCAACATGCGGGGAAAACACAACGGGTTGCAAAAGAAAATTTTAGAAATTAATAATCGTGCATTTTACGTTCCCTGCTCGGCTCATAGTCTTAATTTGGTAGTCAATGACGCAGCCAATATCACACACGAAACTGTAAATTTCTTTAATATAATTCAAGAAATTTATGTTTTCTTTTCATCATCTACAAAAAGGTGGTCGATAATTTGCAAATATTTGCCGGGCTTCAAATTAAAAGCTTTAAGTTCCACAAGATGGTCTAGCAGAATCGATGCAGTGAAACCATTACGGTATCATCTCGAAAAAATATTTGATGCCTTGCTGGAAATATCTGATAATGCATCGGCGGGATGGGATTGTACGACATCTCACAAAGCTCATTCCCTTGCGTTGAGCATTCAAAATTATAAATTCATATGCTCAGTAATAATTTGGCTTGATATTTTAAACGAAGTTAATACTTTGAGCAAAATTATGCAAAACCCCACAATGAATACTCAAATCTGTGTAAATTTGTTAGATAAATTGATTATTAAGTTCACCGAATATCGCACGGACAAACAGTTTGAGAAAATATTAGAAGAAGCTACCAATGTGGCCCAAGCTCTAAACGCACAAACAGATTTTCCACCAATAAACACCATTCGCCCAAGACGAAGACCAACACAGTTTCAATATGAGCATAGCGATGAAGTTTTACTAGACCCTAAGATCAAATATAAAGTAGAGTTTTTTTTCAGAATCCTAGATCAGTCGCTCCTCTCTCTAAAGGATAGATTTGAAGAGTTAAAAACATTTACCGATGTATTTGGCTTTTTAAGCAATAAATTATTTAATTACAGCAATGATGACTTAATTAAACATTGCAAAGATTTACATTTAAAGCTTAAAGATAATTCCAATGGGGAAACAGACATTGACGGTATCGATTTATTTAATGAAATCAGAGCTTTAAATTTGCATTTTCCAGAAAACCAGTCGAATGATCCGCAGGCCTTGTTACAATATCTTTTTACTAATGACTTGATTTCAACATTTCCAAACATAACAATTGCGCTAAGAATATTACTTACATTGCCAGTTTCAGTTGCATCTGGTGAAAGGTCCTTTTCAAAGCTTAAAATTATAAAAAACTATTTAAGGTCAACAATGCACCAGCAAAGATTAAGTAATTTGGCTTTACGTTTCGATTGAACATGAAATTTTAGATAGCTTGGATACGAAAAAATTAATAGCAGATTTTGCAAACATAAAGGCAAGAAGAGCTCAATTTTTGTAAATAATACATATTCATATAGCTTTGTGTTGAGTAAAACATTACTATGTATTTAAATAAAACATAAATTTTGGCCGTTTAAATCGCGTTTAATTTATGTATTTACGTCGTGGGTTCAATATCATAAGGAACAAACGTTTTTGTATATGAACATATCATTAGCCTGGGTATTTTCCGAATACACTCCGTTTGATATCGCTTGAAATGCTTTTTATATAAGCGAGAGTACCTTGTTGTTCCTTCTACCATGGGGCGGCATAATGGGTATTGCACACGGGCGCACAAACAGCTAGCGGCGGGCCTGTCTGGAGCGTCCATCAGTTGACGAAGCGTTGCTCGGGGCGCGCTTTGTGTTGAAAGTCCCTTCTGATAGTGCACTCGTTGTCAGCAGAAGAAAATTGAAGCACGACGACTCAATGAGAAATTGATGAGTATCACCTTGGATGTCAGACCATAACCTCACAAATAGATTTGCCAGCAAGATTGTAATATTCATTTTTTATGCAATTCACGTATCTGCGGATTCCGGGGCTTATGCACTCTTGATAATATTGAATAGTTTATCGCGGAACGAGTTCTGGCGGGGTCACCAACTGTTTCATTAGCAAAAGTATGATAAAAAAACAAATGCAAGTACAATAATGATGAATGTTCAATTTATTCAAATGAAACAAGATTTATAATATTTAGATGTAACGTTATGGAATACCTGGAAGTGACCTGCACGATGTGCGGATAAGAAGAGAGTGAACGAGTGTACGTTTTACTGAATACTTAGAACATAATGGAATTTTATGGAATCTAAACGGAAGTACATTTAGGCAACTTGACACATTTAGGCAACTTGTTCAATGTCGGCAGCAAAGGCATCCTAACCAGGAAGAATAGGTGTAGTTGCAAGTCTCACAAAACTGACTGATTGCACATTTCTTAAGTTTTCTCATGTCTTCCGGGGGACTTTAAAATGTGGCTGTGGGTAGAAATATGAAATATTCTTATGTTTTTTAAAAAAATCACACCACAATCAGATATTCAGTCTATCCAGGACCTCATTTGCGTTGATTTACTTGTTTTTCTGCTTTGGGAACAAAAGTCATCCTGGCAACCAGCACTTCTTGACCAAGAACCCAAGAAAAGACGATTAAAAAAATAATTGTTCACAAAAGATGCAACGGATAACGGAAATTTGAGTAAAGGTTCTAACTGAAAATCGCTGCGAAGAAATAAATGAATACTGAGTGTTCGCATTAACTTATATTAATTGATAATAAATTTAAGTAGTTGTCATTTTCTAAAAAAAGGAGTTTTTCCTTACTTTATGATTGCCCTAACACATCCCATACGAAAACCGTCGAGTCCTGCCACGTTTCGCGGAATAATTTTTTATGGAAGTTGTAGGCGTCCGCTCATGACCTCATGGACGTAGTCGTGTACATATTTCAAGTGCTCCTTTCCTGAGCCACATGTAGTTCAGCGGGCAGGAAACGCGTTAAGGTCGTGTTGAAGGCAGTTTTATTAAATTGAATCCCCAATTTTCAGCTCAGGAATAAGTACAAGGCCTCTAACCATTAACACCAACTGAACTTTTCAGAATTCACCTCGATAACAAACAATAGCGAGATACGATTCTGAGAACCTCATTAGACTCAAGATAGCATACATTGGAATTGGAAGCCCTTGATATGACCTGATGTGTGGTGTACAACATCCGCCAGTTGGAGGCAAACGCGGAACCGGCCTTCTTGTTTTTATTTCCAAGATTGCACTTCTTATGCTGTTGCTGCTACTGCCGCCGTTACCCATCCCATGTGGATACAAAAAGATGCTCCACTGCTGTAGCTGGCGATGATGATGCATGAACTCGTGAGCAAATCCGCGCGCCAAGCTTTGCAAAATAAAATCAAGTGGAAAATAAGCGAGCTCATGAGCTGCAAGCCGGAGCCAAGTTGCAAAGAAAGAATCACATCCGATCCAATAAGTCGAGGAAACTTGGCGTGCTCTGGTTGCACACGAAGGGGAGCCCGAGGGGAGACCGCGACTCCGCCATGTGTATATGGGCAATAAAAATGCGTGGTCTCATATGCTTGCTTGGATATTTTTGTTGCCCATGCCAAGTGACTCCGCGACTAGCAGCTAGCACTCTATAAATCGACAATACGCTGCCCGTGTGCGTCTTCACACCCCCGCCCGCCGCCTCCGCTAATTCTTTTCCCGCGCCCAAATCCCAAGAAGAACAACAAGAACCAGCAAATCGTGCACAACCAACCAAGCCGCCTAAGCGCGCCCGACGTCTTAAGACTTCACCTTTTCATTCAATTAGGAGAGTTATGTACATTTCCACTGATGGTCGCGGTCGTTTTTTTCTTCTTAATTTTTTGTTTGCGCGCCTCCACAGCTCTATATACTCCGGTGAACGACAGGGCAGCCCTCCCGTGCCGCGCGACCACGTCTTGGTCCATCTTCGCTCAATTTTTTCTACACCGACTTGCATATAAGCGACGACGTGTTGTCTGGCGTAAGCGCACAGCCTGGCGACAGAATGTCTGCCCCGTTCGCCACATCGTTGCCAATTTTAGGGGTCACGTCGCACCGTTCGGAGGGAAGTATGGGTTCGATCTGAGCAATATTCTTCCGTTGCCCAATTAAGACGGGTATAAGAGCCTTTAAATGGTTTCCAGGACCATCACGGCTCCATTTAAGGACCCCAAACGCCCTTTTGAACAAGTCCGAAATGTGGCAGCGCGGTGGCTTGAAACTTGTTCAGAAACGGATGTCGCGATATTCTGTAGGCGTGACTGAGTCGAGAATAGACAATGAGCTGTGCACAACTTCCCGCTCATCGCTATGCAACGGAGCGAGACAACCCTATAGTCGCGCCGCATGGACACTTCACTTGTAGATTCGAAATCGTCATCAGAACTCGTCTCATTTGCTACCCCTCCTTTTTTGCCGCTCGCACGACATTCCGATGTATCACACACACCATACGTTCATCTTGCTTTCGTTTCGGGAATTTCATTCTCGTTTCGCGGGAGAGACAACAAGTCGCGACTCACACACATGGACATTTGGCGGTTGAGTGAACCGCGAGCTTCAAGTGTGTGGTAGCTCAGAGTTTATTAGGGGGTGTGACTGTGTTGAAGTCAATTCAAGATTTCCATGGGACGAATGGTGTGTGATACTGTTTGTAAGACGTTCGCGATTGAATGGCGCGATGACTTGTGTCTCAACTTGCTCCAGAGACATTTAAGAAAATTGGCTTGTATGACGGCACCAGCTCGTGGAATGGATTGTATTGAATTTAAAGTGAATAGCGCTCAGGTGCTGCCGGGATTGAGCATGGTGCACGTTCGGCTGCCAGTGGACAGAGACAAACGGACGACAAGATTAAATAGTACAGTGGTAGACATTAGTTTGTAGACAATAAAAGAAATCATTTCAAATTTATTGCATGGAAAGAATTGCGCAAAAAATTGAAATACAAAAATGAATTTGACATGTTCTCCTTTATACACATAAAAATAAATACAGTAGAAATAATAAATGATATATGGGACGTATTTAATAGAGAACTTTTCCAATATATTTTTGTGAAGAATTGCGGCTTATAGGTTGATATGACTGTGGTCAACCGATTTCCAATGAAAGCTATATACTGTCTATCTTGTGTAGCTTTTTTTTTCAAATGTGTGTTAAGTGAAATTCTTGAGGCATTATAAAGGCGTTCTGTTTCCATATGTCTGTTAGATCAGGTTCCTACATCTGCCATTATCAAGAAGCAAATTGAAAGACAAAAAAATTATGATCTACTGATTTCGGATTTCGCAATATTATCTTTTGATCAACTCAATACATTTACAACTATAATTTAAACGATTGAGTAGGCGATGCGATCGAATTAACATTTGATTGGTACAGTTAGGGTGACCAGGCGTCCAACTACTCGATAAATGGGGGCTACTCGATAAATGGGCGAATCTAGTCATCTAGCAGTCACCCAAGCAAACTGTTCGAAAACCGGCATAACACTGATCCAAATTTTTATTGCAGATTTTGGAAGCTAATTTGTTGTAAAATAGAATAATTCCTTATCATACAAGGCTAATAAAAGCATTTTCATGGTTTTATACAATACTGAAATACAAAACCCTATTGCAATCACGACCTGTGTCCGTCTGTATGTCACAGCACTTTTTCTCCGAAGCTACAGCAATGTAACTTTGCGGAAAGGTCAGAAGTGGTGACTTCTTGAAAGTTCCAAAGTGGAAAATTTTTCAAAGGGGTCTAAGGGGGATCTCTTCGTATGGGGAGGTGACACCTCAAAAAAAAAATTCACCATTGGTAGTCGAGTAGAGCGTCACTGGAAAGGTCTTGATGAGATCTTTTCAAAACAAGTCTTAACATTGCCTTATCTGTACCGAGAGAGGCAGGGGAAGCGTAAATGTACGAACTTTTCACGTGGTATTTAACAAGGTTATAGCGATTTGAATTTTCTGTATTACTATGGAACAATATGCGCTGTATAACTATGGAAACATATGGCTATGGAACAATATGCGCTTTTTACCGATTTAGACACTACAGCTTTGCTAGGATTTGTATGAACATTTCAGGAATGATAGGTATCATGAACATCTTTGAGAGTCGGTTCACTTAGTGGTATCAGTAATCGTAAAACAAACTAGTGGCTGTTTTAAATGTGAAGATTGAATAATTTTGAGTTATTTTTCCCCAACTTCAACGTTTAAGGTGCATGCTTTCAACACTTGATTCAATTTAATGAATGACTGAAGATGAGTAACTACAATTAATACTCATAGGTGTAACAAGTCGAAGAGGCAGGAGAGAGAATACATGAAAAATGTGTTTCCTCCCTCGCGAACGGACACCTGTGATCTAAAAAATCTGAAAAAATTATCAAAGGAGATATTTATGGGTATAACAGTAACGAATACCTCAGAAGTCAAAATTTGTTCAACTTTGTTAATAATAGTATGATCCTCGAATTTCACATTTTCTCCAATAAAATCGTCTTTGACATGTTTCTTGACTTTATTCGTTGCTGGTTACTGCATTTTGTAAATTGAGTACAAAACCCTTCTAACACGAGCGTAGGTCTGTCTACCCAACTTGTTCTTGTGGTTTCTGCAAACATATTCGGGCCTCTAATGGCCCATTTCACCACGCGAATGACATTTCAATTTTAACCTTTCTGTCTTTCAACTGAATCTTCCGATTATTATCAGTTTTATGTTGCGTGCTGAAATCCCCTCCGCCAGCAACACATTGCTCTGAGTCACGAGTCACTTTGTTCAGCTGATCTTCATCTTACTGTAGTTTTGCTAACAGCGTAGCCAAGGTACCGCACTCTTTAATGCTATAGCAGACCGTTCGAAAATTCTGGAATTTTGGTGTCAAGCTGCTCACAATTCGGCACATTTTTGAATTATCCGATATCTACTCTTCCAACCCTGATGCAATCGTGTCAACTTTCGAAACGTACGCAGTGGTTGGTTCATCATTCATTTTTTAACTAAAATCACTCTTCTTCTGATGAATACTCTCCAAAACGTCTATGATCTCTTTTGCTGACTTGCAATCCAAAACATGTAGACTTTGCTCGAAACCGATCGACGTATACAAAATTGCCATTGCCTTGCCATCACCTCGTGTCCAATGTTTGAATTTCTCGGCATCACTTGTAGCAGGTTGTGGATCCCTACCGTACACCAATTCAAACAGTTCCTGACTCAGTAGTACCGCGTTGATATTAAAGTTCCACATGCGAAAATTTCCGCCATCTGATCGATGAGCCACAATAGATTGCTCAAGCATGGCTTTCATATCTATTTATTTTCCAAACCTAATCGCGAACTTCTTTGATTTGCGTCGGACTCCTGCACACTATAATTTTGTATTCTTTAGAAAACTGGGCCCATAACCTATTAGCTTTTGATAAAAAGACGGGACCTCAACTAAACAGGTGTTTATTAATCGAAGAGTAAACTAATATTGCTTCCTTACAAGTAGTGTACAGGTTATTATTCTCAGATGAGAGCGCGTTCAATGTAATATTAAAATGTCAATTTAACAGTCCCCCACATTGGCCCACCTACTAGAGTTCCAAAACCTCCCGGATTAGCCGGGAGACTCCAGGAATAATGTTCAATCTCCCGGACTTCTAGCCCAAACAAATTTCTCCGTTTTCTTAACATAAAATTCATTTTTATTAAAATAAAAATGAATTTCTTAAGGTTGTTAATCATCGGCATACAACGTGAGGTTTATTTAGCCCCAAGTCATTTAATATACATTAAATTTGATGTTTAACATACATTAAATTTTATGTTAACCATAACTGAATGAGCTTAATTTTACAATGGTTGAATGTTAGCATGTTGGTTGACAGTGCTGAATAAGTACTGCATACTGCGTTACAATTTGGATACTGTTATATGGAATATGGCAAAAAATATTATTAGAGCTTGGTACGAAGGTAATTTATTCACTGACATTCTTCACCCTCACTACATATGTTTCCTTGTTTTTATTGCCTTACGTTGTTCGGAAAGACTATCACATAGAGTGAGATGTGATATCTTTTTTCAGGGATTTGTAAAAAAAATTTTTGTCCGCCTGTCCAGTTATGACACGTACTGATTTAAAATCAGAATATATCGCAACTGTGTGGACGGACACACGGTCAAAGCGTGGAACTGACCATATCACCTTCCCGAACGACAGTACATTCGATCAAGATAATGAGATACTCTAACAATCTCTAAGTGAAGGCCAGAAAGGGGTTGCGGTGCTAAAGCAAAAAAAAATTAAAATCGGTACCTGTCCATCCGTCTGTCAGTGCGTCACAGCAAGTTTTCGCAGCAACTACAGAAGCTTCAGTCATCAAATTTTGTGAGCAGCTCAGAAGTTTTTGGTTAATAAAAGTGTTAGGAACTCTCCATCATGACAAGCTTACAAGAAAAATTTTCGCATAAAAAATCAAAACAAACCGTGTGACTAAACAAAAATGCCAAAGAAAAGCTTCCACAAGCCCAACCACATAAATATGAAACAAATCGTTTGACTAAATAAAAACGAAAACGTTAATGTAAAGCAAAGTAATACAAGTACTGCATGCACTAATAAAAAATAAAACAATACGTAGTAGAAAAACTTAAAATTACCACATGGACAAATAAAACAAAACACGCAACAGAAAACCTCTGTGAACCGCCATATGGCTAACAAAAATAAAACAAAACGTTTGCAATGTTATAGGTTACCTGGATGAAATGAAAACAAATGTCCCCGGCACGAGACAAGCAGTGACCTTGTCAGGGAAAGCAAAAAAATAAGCAACACGAACAGAATTATGCGAATCAACTATGGGAATCACCCGATCAAGTTTCATAACAACACATGTGGAGATCGCGGGTTGGAGTAATTAGTGGAAAAGCCGATATGTATTTTGTGACCAAGTTAAGAGTTGGAATGAAGAAAGCAATGAAAATGCAGACTCGACGTAAATTTTGTACTAAGCAAATAATAGAGGTAATGCATTATGAAAGTGGGTATGATTCAAATGAAAATATTGAGTAAATTTGTAATATTTACCCCCAATACTTGCATTGTAAGTAAAGACTTTTAACTCTTGATGAAAACATACATTATAAAGGTGGCAAAACCATGATGGTAGGTGGTTATGAGCATAATAATAACAAGTACCTTAGAAGTTGAAATCACTCAGTTTTGTTAATAATAGCCAAATTTGTAAATATAACATTTTTTCCAGTGAATTCATATGACTACAGTTAAATTTAGATATTCCAAGGAAAGGTTCTTAAAGTTTGGGAGTTTGAATAAAGTTAAGTTGCATTTACAGAAGCAATAGCCATTTGAAAGTTCTCTGAGTACAACGAATCAGTGTAAGGTTTTTCTACGACTCGAGCTTTCTATCGGACCAGACACTATACTTTGAATGGGACTTTCTAATTTCCAGATCAAATGAATAATAAACATACTTTACGATTTCATTAAGTCAATGGTTGTTAGTGATATTGCAACAAAATGGCGGCAGGTTAAAATGGAGTAACAATGGTTTTGCTTTTAAAACAAGCCAGTTTTTGTTGTTGTAGATGTCATTAAAGTTTTTCTTGAATCTTTTCATTATTGGTGCCTACATATCATAGGTTGCATACAAAACCCCTATGACATGAGCGTAGTTCTGTCTACCCAACTTGTTTATCATTCAATTCGAGTAGCATAATTATATCAAATTATTTCATCATTGTTCAATATTTTAAAAGTTCATTTGAAGCTGCATGGGCAGCAAAATCAATGAAAATCATGACTGTAAATGAATCCATCCATCTGGCACGCACTCGAACAAATTAGTTCACCTATGTAAAATTAATGCTATCTCAATCAACTTTAGTAAAGACAATCAATTCTAAAGTTCAATCAACGCATATTGAACTTGGTTGAGATGGCAATATATTCCAACATGCGCTACGAAGTAAGATTGGCATATTGAAAATAAAGCATTGTTTTGTAGAACATTGACTAACGCCTTTCAATTTTATTTTACGCAGGAAACAGATTTTAAAAATTTAATTAATCAAATTTATAGTTTTATAAATTATTAAATATTTTTTTGTTATTAATATAAATTTTATATTATCTTTTCCTCTATATTGTATTTAAAATTTTCTTTATAATATATATATTTATGATGTTTATGTTTTTTTTATTATGATTTAAATTTTTCTATATTATTATTTTATATTACTTTCATAATTCAAATCTAGAAATAAAATTTGGACATGGCAACATATTTTCACGCTGCACATTCACGTATTGCATTGCCGAAGGCAGTCTGAGCTATTGATCGGACTAGTGTGAAAACCCAATGGTAAACTATATGCGGTGTTCGCTATAAATGGTTAAAGTAATAAAACAATGTCCTGAAGGTGATGTGATGGAGTTTATTCGAAGGCATAAATGTTATCCATTTCGACGTTGGGAAAGTTTAACCCTGTCATTTGACATTTGTCAGAATTAAATGTCATCCAAAGAATGTTTTTTTTTAGCTGAAGGCTTACCATTTAGAAATATGGATCGTTTAACAATCGAAGAACGCATTCAAATTATTAAATTTTATTATAAAAATGGTGATTCTGCTGTATCAACATTGAGGGCTTTACGAGCCGATTACGCTCGACATAATTGACCTACACAGCAAACAATTTCGAACACAGTGAGAAAATTTGAAGAGACTGGATCGGTTATTGATATTGCAAGGCCTGTGCGTCATCGCAACATTCGTTCTGCTGAAAATATCGCAGTCGTTGCTCAAAGTGTGGAGGAAGACCCGAATTTGTCGATTCCTCGACGTGGCCAACATTTGGGCTTGTCTTACGGCTCATTGTGGCGGATTTTGCATTTGGATTTGCATCTCCGTCCGTACAAAATCCAACTCACTCAAGAACTTAAGCCTCAAGACCATACACAACGCAGAATGTATGCGAATTGGGTGATTGAACAACAAGCCATTGATAACGATTTTTCGAACAAAATTTTCTTTAGTGATGAGGCTCATTTTTCGCTCAGTGGTTAGGTATATAAACAGAATTGCCACATATGGGGCTCTCAAAATCCTCAGGTAATCGCAGAAAGGCCTTTGCATCCGGAAAAAGTGACCGTTTGGTGTGCATTATGGTGTGGTGGTGTTATTGGCCCGTATTTTTTTGAAAACGATCAAGGAAGAGCCATAACAGTCACGGATGTTAACCGATTGTTTTTGGAGAGAAATTGAAGATTATAATCTGGGAAACATGTGGTTCCAACAGGACGGGGCCACAAGCCACACAACACAGGCTAATCGAGCACTTTTGCAAGAGAAATTTCCAGGACGCATAATTTCGAGATTGAGTGATGTCAATTGGCCCGCAAGAACCTGCGACCTAACACCTTTGGATTTCTTTTTATGGGGCTATTCGAAAGATCGTGTTTACGCGAACAATCTTCAAAATCTTGAGCAATTGAAAACCAACATTCGTGAAGTTATGGCCGCGATATTGCCGGAAATGTGCCGAAAAGTCATTGAAAATTACCTCAAAAGGATTGAGGCCTGCAAGAGGTCCCGTGGAGGACATTTGAATGCTGTTGTGTTTTATGTATAATGGCAAGGTTCAATCTTTATGTTGAAAAAAAAAATTTAGTTTCCATCTGAATATTTTAGTTATTTTCTTTAGCTTTACTTTCCCAAGATTAAGTGTTTAACCCTATACAAGTTACTTCTAATCTATAACTGTAAATAAGTTAACAGTAGAGTGACTTCCAAACGGATTTTGTAATCAAGCCCCTGCATACCATAAAATATTAGATTTAAATTATAGTTGATTAATGAGTATTTACAATTTGCGTGATAACATCATAGACATAAGTGACGTTGGAAAGAATAATGATGATAAAAGCATAGGAAAAAGTGAAGATCGTCAAGTAGATGGTAGAAATCCAGTTCTGCCACTTGCCCGCACTAAGAAAATCATGGAAATCTATGAAAATGCAAAAATGATAGAAGCAACGACATTCCAAAGTTAAAGCTTCTTGGTTATCTGAATGGATGGGATATGTTTTATTTTGCAACTCAATGTGGAATATGGCGTTGTTCGCAAGATATAAGTGGCTAAAAGGAAATGGAGTGATGTGTTTTTTGGTTTTGATATGAATTGAATTCGAAAAGTAGCTATAACGGAATTCGAGCTTTCAGGCATCATTGCAATAAACCCACACCATCAGCGGGCGCCCGGCGAGGATTTTGGGTAAGCGCCCTGTTTTTTTAATTATATATCGCCTTCATTCATTGTTGTAAAAAGCCAGCTGGTTGTCGAGGGTCTTCGTGAAATTTTTGGCCACAGACTCCGTTTGGAGCCTTTTGATGTCAAATTTTTGTAGCGGGCTGGTCTTCGCTTAATTTTCCCTTTACATACGACATCAATGGGTTAACTTGATCAAGTAATGATCTGAGTTGCAATTGGCTCCTCGGTATGTACGGATGTCAAGTATGCTCGAGGCCAAACGTTGTTGGATCAGAACATGATCGATCTGGTTTTGTATGTTGCCATCTCGTGATACCCAGGTCATTTTATGAATGCGTCGATGTGCGAAGCAAGTCGAACGTATGACTAGATTTCAGCTACATGCAAAGTCAATCAGGCGCTGGCCGTTGCCATTTGTTTCGTCGTGGAGGCTATATCCTCAACTCGCTCGCCGACGAGATAGCTCATTGCCAACCTTAGCGTTGAAACCATCCAGAATTATTTTTGTGTAGTTTGTAGGCACTAGACTAGTCTTTCCAGGTGATTGTAAAACGTTTCCTTCGTTTCTTCGTCCTTTCCTTCGATCGGGTTGTGAACATTAATCAGCCAGATTTTGAAGAGTTTTACTTTTATACGGGTCGCATACAACCATTTATAGACTGCCTTAAAATCAATAACTTGTGATTTGAACTCCCTATCGACAATGAAGACTATTCAGAATTCTCGTTTTTCAGAAGGCTTCTCACTTTTGAATATTGTGTGCGATATCATGTCTTGAATGAATTGCTAGTATTTTTAATTGAAATTGACTTCCTGTATCCCACACGACTCCGTATGGCCACTTCTTCAACAGGTCTTCAGATGACGGCATCTGAAGACCTGTTGAAGAAGTGACCATCCCCAACTATTTTACCGTCGATGTCAAGACTAGCTAGGGCATATCGGTCCTTGCCTAAATTGCGGCATCTGAAGACCTGTTGAAGAAGTGACCATCCCCAACTATTTTACCATCGATGTCAAGGGCATATCGGTCCTTGCCTAAATTGCTGGTGATTTTCATTGGCCCCGTGTGTTTCGGTTTCATACTCTGTCCAACGCCAAATTGAGCTTTCTTAAGAGTCACTAAGTCGCTCACTCGAAATCCTTGTACTATTCGTTTTCGCCAGTTATACTGTTGTCAGTTCTCTTGTTGAATCTTTTCGATTTGGTTTCGTGCCTCTTCTCGAATTTTGCTTCGTTCGTCGTGGAGGAATCTCCGATGTTCCTCCTCCGAAATTCGCCTTATATTATCATCTTCAGTGTTCCTCATATTAACACCTATCATAAGTTTGAAAGGAGTGGTATCGATACTGCGATATGTGCTGTTTAGAAAACGAAGTAGTCTGCTGACATATTTCCACCAACCTTTAGGAGATGCACTTGAGGGTTTCGTTAGCGCTGGAACAACAACCCCATGTACACGTTCGACCTGCCCATTTCCACGCGGCACACCTCTCGTAATAAGATGTTACTTTATCTTTCGGTTATTGCAGTATTGAAAAAACGACTTCGATACGAATGCGCCAACTCTATCTGCGATTATTCGCCGAGGATTCCCAAAAATGGCTTCAAGCATTTCCAATTTTCGTAGGACTTCCTCAACTGAAGTCGTTTTCAAAGGAAAAATCCAAGTAAATTTTTGATTTTGAAAATGCATCAGTTATTGTCAGTACATAGATATATGCTTTTCTCGTCGACTACATCGATCCGAGAGGGTCAATGTGGAAGGTGTCTTAGGGTACATCTCCCTTCTGTACCAGATGTAGTTCACCTTCCGATTTCCTCACCTTGTGATTGGATAAAATGCAAGCGACGCAATTCTCATTACTAGTCTTAATCTTGTTGTCGAGACTATGAACATAGTACCCTTTCTCCAGCATGTCCTTGGGTTTTTCACTCCAAAATGGCCTCTTTCGTAGCACCTGCGAAATAAATCCACTTCCATCTCAGTAGGTAGCACTAACAGTTCTCTTTCGCCGCGTTAAATGTAAATTATATCTCCTTTATTCAAATATTCCTTATGTGAACCCTTCTGTAGTATCGCTTAAATCGTCTGATTATATTCATCTTCATCCTGAGCTATCCGTATTGACGCCAACACAGTGGGCTGAACTTTGACCATCATAACTGCTGCTCCAGAAATTGCATCAACATGAGCCATTCTTTCGGCCTTTCGGTGCTCGATTTCGTAGTCGAGCTCGTAATTTTCGGATGCATTTCCGCTTTTGCCATTGCCATTTTCAAAGCAGAACAATCCGTTACGATTTTGAAATGAACTCCTCGCAAGTATTGACGGAATTTCTTTAATGCTTGCATTACTGCAAGAAGCTCCAACTCATATGAATGATAATTCTTTTCAGCTTCATTCGTTGTTCGGCTATAGTCATGGCAAGGGTGCATTTTGTCATCTTCTCCTTGTTGTATGAGAATAGCTCCGATACCTTCCTTGTATGCATCAGCATGGACCTCGGTTTTACTCTGCGGCTCATAAACCTTCAAAACAGGATGTGTCGACATGATACTCTTCACTTCATCGAACGCTGATTTTTCTGCTTCACCAAAGCGGAAAGGAACGCCTGACTGCAAAATCAGGGATAAACCGCCGAAAATAGCTTGCTAATCCATATAGCCGCTGCAACTGCTTTACATTTGTTGGTTGCAGAATTTTCAACAATTTTTCCACATTGGCTTTTGCTGGCTTTTTCCTCGGTTATTATATATCCAAGATAATCGATGGATCTTTGCAGGATTACATATTTGGTCCAGTCTATTTAGAGACCATTGTCTGCAGCCCTTTCCAAGACTCTCTGCAACTTTGACATCGCTTCGACTTCATCTATCGCCGGAATAATTATATCGTAAACAAACGCTATCATAACTCATCTTGGAAAACGTAGTCAATAAATCGATCGAAACTATTGCCACTAATGGACAATCCAAACGATGTATTGTTGAACTCGTACTGGCCCTCATTGGTCACGAACGGCGTATATTTTTTACTGTGTTTTTCTAATGGAACATGAAAGTATGAATTTTTCAAGTCCAATGTGGAGAAAATGCGAGCGGTCACTAGTTTCTTTAACTTGTCCTCAATACGTGGCATCGGAAATGTCTTTAATGACTTTTTTATTAACTTCAAGAAAGTCTATGCAGACTCGATGGGTTCCGTCTTTCTTCGGCCCTAGCACGACTTGACTCGCGAAATCACTACGCAAATGTCTAATTACTCCTTCGTTCAACCACTGTTTTACTTGTTCGCGCACTATTTTCTTTCGAAAGGAGTCTCTTATAGACGGGAAGTTCATCTGCTAGTTTAATGACTGTTTGAATTTGTACATTTCCCACCTTCTTTGCCACATCGATATTTCTAAGATTTTGAACCTCAACTTTATACTTGTTTTCACGACAATCTAAACCATAATTACTGTCCTCTTGAGCCTCACAATTTATGTTCATCATAGCAGCGATTTCATCATACGGCACTTCTGGTTCATTAAGTAGTGTAATTTATTTCACATTATTCTGGTGCAAATCACTTGGTTCAGGGGTCATCGGGAAGAACTTTACGTTGGAAAGGGTTATTACATAGTCAACTATGCAAAGAAAACTTTTCCGAATAATAAAGATTACGTCAATTGCCCTTTTCGGCACAACACAACATTTTATTTTATAACTCACTTCATTTATTATCACTGGAGTCATTGGTTGAGTTATACAAAAACCCAACACCCTTCTTAACCATAGCCGCATATTTGTAAGGTCAGATAATTCTATATTCTCGACACAAGTATCTTTAATTGTATTCCAAAAGTCACTACGAATCAAGCATAAGTCGCTGTAAGTATCGACTACCGCCGAAAACGTTTGCTTGTTGGTCAATGTCCCTTGGACCGTATTCTCATTCCCCTTCAAATGCTGGATATAATTCACACGCGCAATATTCTTGTTTTTCTCAATTGTCTGACAGTTTTTCACCACATGATCAAAATTGCCGTATTTAAAACCTTTAGTTTTTCTGGACAAGATTTCGATTGATGCCCTATTTCGCTACAATTGAAGAAACGCTCTTTGTATCTAGTCTGCTGTTTTGTCGCTGGTTTTTTTCCGTCTTCTTCTGTTTCGACCGAATCTTTTCATACACTTCCAATTGTCGCTTTAGCTCTGCTATCATCTCAGCTCTATAAAGAAATGCTTTTTTCATGGCATCATTGGTAATTACATCGCACACATAATCGCAAATAGTCGCTTCGTCAAGACGTATTCCAAGTAGCCCTTGTCGGTTCTCTTTCTTCGTGCTGAGAGAATTCTGTGTGCTTGGATAGAGCTACTCCTCTTTCCGAATTCGGATCGCTCTTCTCTCTTCATGTTGTCTTTTTCGCGTACTGGGCCTAATGTTCGAACCGGTTCTTTGTCGATGATCGTCTCGTCTTCTTCTTTTTCGGCGTGGAACTCCACGATTCGTAACTCTTCCTTTGTGCCGCTCGTGTTGAGCTGTTGTTTTGTGCACTCGTCCACTAGACCAGGTTTTGTGAACTTTTTCACCAATTCAGCATACGCCGCCGTTATCGTTATACTGCAGATCACGTCTTTTTTCACCAAATCGTATTGACACTGTACTTGTCGTATAACAGGATGTGCGATGTAGCTCGAACCACTTATTCCGTTTACATTTGCCTGCATCCCGCTACTGACACCATGTAGGATAGAATGTATTTGGCTACAAATATAACAAACTAAGAATTCAAGTGTAAATACATAACAAAGAAAACACGTCCTCTTCGGGTAACCGCTTACGATGGACTAACTGCGAAGTGGTTGCCAGCTCTCTTCGAAGAATCTTCCGTTTCATTCCCACATTTACAATTATTAGCATTTCTTGGCATTGAATGTCCCATTATTGGGGAACCAGCAAACTCAATGTGCAACCCCGAGAGTATTTACAACCATTTAATTGGGAATTTGGGATGAGGAATCTATGGACGGTTCCCTCCTCCTTTCTCAAACGGGCTTGGGAGCGTCTACGGCAGAGTTACCAAATTTTATACTCCAATGAAAATTCAGACACTTTTTCCACACATGACAAAATCAATTGTATTTTATAAAACTGTCAAAAATCATAAATTTTACATTTCATGAAAAATCGAAAAAATCTCATGGCAAATTGAGACTTTGTATTAGAGACTATGATGTTATTTTTGTACAAAGGTGGTTCTTTCGTTCCTAACACATTGCTTGACCTCTTTTCCTTTTCAGTAAAGATTTGTTGATGATTTTACACCATCTTTAACTTACTTACATTCAGAAATTCCATATTACTTTCCAAATTATTGTAAAATCGGGCAAACGAACATTTTTAGTGAATGTTTTGTTATTTGACTTTGTAATCAACTTTGATGGTCAAAAGTCTTTTTCTTTTTAATTTTAAATTCAATAGAAACTTTATTTTGGGCAATTCATACATTCTTACTCTCCAAAAGCTCGATTTGAGTATCGGTTAGATGCGAAATTCATCGAATAAGGATTGAAATTTCGATTTGCTTTAGGCTCTGCGCAAGTAAGACAAATTTTGAACTTTGTTTGAAACCTGTATTAACCATTAATTTAATATTGATTTGTGAAGTGAAACTTCTTCACTGGAGGGTGAAAAATTTCAGATGTAAGGAAAAAGCAGAACCGTTTACACTCCGGGGGGACAGCAAAACGACATCCGCGCGATAGTCTGTTTTCGGTAGAAGTTTACTCATGCTTCCATATAAATTTTGGACTTAATTATCACATTCCGCCCGAACCGTTATTGGGAATAGTAAGGTAGTTTATTGGGATGGTTGTTGGTTACCCGGATGATAGTCGCCATGCGATGGATTGTGATGCGAAGAGAATGAATGAGGGTCGGGTATGCTAGAACTGATTCCACCGATTCACAATGAATGGTATTGGCGCTAGTGGGTCATTGTTGGCAAATGGACATTAGTTCTTGGTCCTGGCAGCGATGTGCATTGTATTGAAGGGGCGACGAGGGATCACCATGGACCATGAGCGAATGTATGATGGTGCGGCGCTAGCTGTGCTTGGTCCTGCCACCAATGCCGCCAACGTGCAATGCAGTGCAATGATGAAGACGGATGGTCATTGGTGGGTATTAAGATGGTCATTGGTGGGCGAATGTAAGGTGTATCGACGGTAGCCATGCTCGATCCTAGGACCGATGCCACCTATGTACAATATATTTAAGTGGTGACGAGGAATGGTCGTGTGAAGGAATTAGGGGACCATGGGCGAATGGATGATGGTTCGGCGGTATCCGTACTTGGTGCTAGCACCGATGTCGCTGATGTGTAATATATTGGAATCGCGACGAAGGATGGTCGTTGGCGGGTGTTTTGGGACCATGAACGAATGCATGTTGGTTTGTGATTGTTTCTAAGACCAATGTAACCGGTGTACAATGCATTGAAGTAGCGACGGCCTGTTATGGTTGGTTGGTTGTTGGTAATGATTAGCGAATGCATGGTGGTTCCGCGGTAGCGATCTTTGGTTGTAACACTAATGACTCCAGTGTGCATTGCATTGAAGTGTTAACGACGGATGATAGTTGGTGGGTCATCGGGTATCATGAATGAATGCATGACGGTGGGCGATAGTTAAGCTTCCTCCTAGCACCGATGCGGCAGATGTGCAATATATTGAAATGGCGACGACGGATGATAGTTGTGGATTATTAGAGATCATGGGTGAATACATCATGGTTTGGCGGTAGCCGTCCTTGGTCCTAGCACTGAAGCCACCAAAGCACAATGTATTGAAGTGGCGACAACAAATGGTCCTTGGTGGGTATTTGGGGATCATGAGCGAATGAATGATGAAGCAGCGGTACCCGTGCTTGGACCTAGCACTGATGGCGCTAATGTGCGATGTTTATAAGTGGTGATGGCGGACGGTGTTTTATGGGTATTCGGAGATCATGGGTAAACGCACGGGGATTCCGTGGTTGGTCGTTCTTCCTTTTAGCACCGATACTGCCGATGTGCAATATATTGGAATAGTGACGACGGATGGTCATTGGTGGCTATTTGGGGATCATGGGTAAATGCAGGTTGGTTCTGTGGTAACAGTGCTTGCTTCTAGCATCGATACCACTCAAGTGCAATGTATTGAAGTAGCGACGATAGATGATGGTTTGTGAGTCATTGGAGATCATGGGCAAATGCATGATTCGGTAGTAGTCCCTTTCTGTGCATTAGCACTGATGCCTTCGCTGTGGAATGCATTGATGTTGGTGGGTGTTGATGAACATGAGTGCCTGCATGATGGTACGGTGGTAGCCATCTTTGGTCCTAGCACCGATACAGCGGATGTGCAATGTATTGAAATGATGACGACGCATGATGATTTGGGGGCTATGGGCGGATACGTGGTAGTTTGGTGGTCGCTGTGCTTGCTTCTAGCACTAATGCAGCCGATGTAAAATGTATAGAAGCGGCAACGACGGATGATGGTTGATTGGGTCCTTTGTCCTAGCACCGAAGCCACCGATGTACAATGGATTGAAGTGGCGATAGCGGATGAGAGTTTGAAGATGTTTGATGATCATAAGCAAATATATAATGGTCCGATGGTAGCCGTTGTTGGTCCTCATACAAATTCCAGTGATATGCAATCAATTGAAGTGCCGATGGCAGATGATGTTTCGTGGCTGGTTGATGATCAGAGGTGAATGTTTTTTGCTTACAATCTGAACATTCTAAGGTGTAATAGAACCGTTGCTCGTTTACGAAGACAAGTTAGTTATGTTGCGGGAAAAGTGGCAGAGATGGATAGTATTTGATGAAAGATGTCGCATAAGAAAATATAAATAGAATTTATGAGATGAAAATAAATAGATCTAGTTGATGATATGACCATATTATATTAAAATTTAATAAATTCATAATAATACAGCGATTTAGGTAGGATTAGCAGTATCATACTAGATTGTACTCATATAAACATAAGCTAATTATGGCTGTGATTGGGCGTTATGAGTATTCTGAACACAACAACTAGTATAAAATTGAGAATAGAAACTGCTGTATGTGGTTTGTAATAAACATAAGCAGTCGAGCAGCCCCGTGGTGATCAGGAGTGGCTGCTCCTTGTAATGTGACGCCTACGCCCGGGAATCGAAGTGATTCCGATCCCGAACCCTTGCACCCGGCCAGATGGGTATGACCTCGAAATGCAAGCGGACTTCATCTTTCGTGCGGATATCGTTGCGCAGAAAATATTTTTTTTTCTCGCCAGATATTTAGATCTGTGGATATAAATATTTGAAACATAATATTAATCAAAACCCCGACACATTTCGAGATATATCCATCTGGGAATGCCCCCTCCACCGTTGCCATCAGAACACTATGCCACTGGCGATAAATGGAAATGCACACTGCCGCCATGTGGCGTTCCATTCCGCACATCTGTTTTGTCGGTGGTTGTCGGATTGACAGTCCGGCGCCACGAGGAAAAGAAACGGCGGGAAATAACAGTCGTTCGTCCGCTATTTCTTCAAAGGAGGCACGTAAAACAAAAGATAAGTCTAAGTCACCGGCCAAAAGTGGGGATTTAAGTGTTGAAGGAACTGCAGAGGCCGGGTTCAAACCAGGGCAGTCATCTTTCCTACCAGATATAAAATCAGGAATAGACGAGTGAGTTCCAATGGCTATTTAAAGAAATCTTGGCCAAAAATTTACCCTGTTTTTTTAACCTAGATACAATGATGTCTGGCGCGATAAGGATGAGTATATGAATCGTAAACAAACCCATTATGATGACATGATATATCAGGAAAAGTATTCCGAGGTGGAAGCTGAGCTTCGTAAAATAGTTGATGAACTGATGCGACAGGAGTTAGATTTACTGCAGGTAAAACTCACTTGTAAATCATAAGCATTTTTTTTTATTTGTAATCATATTTTGTTAAATGTTCTACACGTAAGGCCGCCCTTGAACGAGATCGTGCCTCCAAAGGCAAGAAATCCAAAAAAAAGAGCACGCCGGAGCGGCAAGAAAAGTAAATAGAAGAAGGAGAAAGATTTAACTCCTGACCGCACGACTGAATCTTTATTTGAAGAGCTAGTTACAAATGGAATAATAAGAAAGTATCCGGAAACCCCATTAGCTTCGTATTTTGGTGATAAATCTTATATCGAAAGGAACGGCATCAATCCGTCACTAGGTGATTTGAAACAGCTTTTGAGTGAATACTGCATCTTACCACTTGGTTCAGAGGTTATTCGGAACTATTCGCCTTGCATACGCTCAATACTTTTAGCTGGGAAAAAGGGACAGTCCGACGCCACGAGGGAGGGAAACAGTTGGCACCTCTTAAGACGGAAACATAGAAAGTCGGGTTTCGCCAAAGTAAAATGGTAGAAGCAAATTCGCATACGATTTGACATTGCTTTGGTAAACACTTCTGCTCATAATCATGTTCGGTTCCATAGTGTACGCTTTATAAAATTTCAGGCAGTTCGATAGTGAACACACGTCCAGCAACCTTCTGCAGTGCCCCATAACCAACTTTCCAAACGGAATTGTGTGCGCGGATACAAGCATCAGCAACCATCGGCTAGGAAAAGAATGCAAACGAAGCTAAAACGAGATTCGTACAATTGTCAGTGAGCTAAGCGAGCAAATACAAGGAATCATAGATGTCGATCATCGTGTACATCCACGTTTAATAGGACAAAGAGGTAGGAGTGTAATTAAGGACTCTGTGTACAATACAAGAGATAATAATATTACGAATTGGGGCCTTCGTTGTGGTAGTTCGGATTTAACTGAATTTTGGGAATTTATACCTAAAACGTGTCTTCTCTACAAAGTGCAAGTACTATGCATCCAAAGAAAATTAAATATTTATGACACGTGTATAATTTCGTCAAAAGTTAAACACGAAAAAGGACGATACAAAAATAGCAATCCAAATCATCAAGCAATATTTCAAAATCCTGCTTCACCCAAACACCGTTCATCAAATAAAACTCATGAAAAATACCTTAAAAATTCAAATTTTTAAATGCTTATCGGACCAGTGTTTGATAACAAGGCTTTCACCGATAATTGTGTCCAACAATAATTTTCAGATGACAATTTTAGAGATGCTACTATTATTTAGTTAGTGGTGAATGCTTATAATATCCATTACCGGAAAAAAAAAATAAATCAATACTGTCATAATAGTAAACGTTCTCTAGAAACACTTAAAATAAAATTGAAAAAACTTCAGCTTATTACCCAAATTATGACGAATGAAGCGAAGAAAGAAAACAGAAACAATTTCGTAAAAATTTGTAATATAAACTTTTTTCAAACGATTTGTAAACGAAACGTAAACATATATTAAGTATAAATTAAAAGTGAAATGATATAGTCATAAAATTTATTTATTAGAGTCTATTTATATCAAGTTAATTTAAAAAAAAGAACAGAAAATGATGGCCTAAATGAAATTTTTCCAGTAGTATAAATTGAGTATGACGAAAATATTTACATTGTAAGGTACATACTGAAGAATGCATACATCGAGTCAATATATTAGAAATTTAAAAATTTATAAAAAAAAAATATCACAAATGTAATTTTGGGTCTAGAAATTCAAATAAGAATTTGACTTGAAAAACAAAATAAGATAATTAACCTAAAATTCATACTGAACTATTTTCGATGAATATGTTTTGATGAATTATTTTGAAATTTACTCAACATGTATTGCATTTCTAAACGTAATTTTCATGTGATTTTCAATCTTTGTTGAAAGGCCATTAAGAGATGAAAACTAATTTTGCAAGAGTAAACTCAAAAAAAAAAAAAAATTAAAAACCTTTCCAAAGAACTAACTGACGGTTTATGGTAAAAGGGAGGAAAAAAAAAAAGACTCTCTTACAATTAATCAATTTTCCCTTTACACTTGATTAATTTTCCTAAACCATGTCTTCCCAGTGTAGAACTAAAATCCTTTTTGAATTTATATTACCATTTCTAATCCGTTGAGTGCCTTCCCAGGCAGAAGAATCAATCTTCAATTGCCATAAAATATCGTCACGCATCCTTATGCCTTAGCATAAGCCAATACTATCAGGTCTCACTGTGATTGTAACGTTACAATTAGTAAGAGAACAATAATACATAGACAGAAAACACATTTAACATATATGTAATTTACCAAGTGCGTTCCTTTTACTCATCCATAGATTTACGCTTTTTTTTTTCTTATTCCTAATTCTCTAAGTGTTGTTCTTCATCCTTATCCATTTATTTTCCCTGTTAGAATACGTCGATTCGATTTAAACATGTTGGTAGAAATTTATCAAATCAATAATTTTTTATGGAGAAAATCTTTTTCTTTTGAATCGTTTACTATTTAGTAGTAAGTTACTCGTAGTGTTGGTAAAAGTAGTAATTGGATCAATAAACAACATGAATTGCTGAGTAATAAAAGACTTTCCTTTTCAGTGGTTCTTTCTGTTTCAGCGGGAAGGTGAGTGCAGGGTAGGTATGCCGTCGCGAGGGTAGGGTTTCGCCAAATCCGCTGAGGTCGGTTTCGCGTCGCGCGCGGTACGCGGTACCTTTGTTGTTTTGTTATTTTATTTAGAGTAGTTTTCGTCGGGTTGAGTTAGAGTAGTATACTTTTCGGTACCGCGTCGAAACTTCGGGAACGCGAAATGAAAATTAGATCTTGTATTCTTGACTGGTTATAAGAAGAAATACGGGGTAACGTAAAGTAGGTTTCTTCTCCGTATGGTTTTGTTTTGTAACGCGTTTGGAAAACGGGCATGTTCAGGTGGCTGAAAATATTGTAATTGAGCGTAACCCATTCGGAGACCCGCGACCGAAATCCTCTCCGAACTGGCTGGCCGACAAGCAGCCACCGCGTGAATGGGTTGCGGTGCACGGTTTGGTTGACCTGTTGGTACCATCCGTTGGCACTACTCAGACTTAACGTCTAGAACCGATGAGAGGTCGGTTCCGCGTTTGGACTAAAAAAGTTAAAAATCATTACATCCTGAAGAGATAAGTTGGTCACCCCGTCGAAACTGGTTAGTTTGTTGTTTTACCAGTGTAAACTAAACTACTTCCGTCAAATTTCCATCCTTTAGGCAGAGATGAGTGGTTCACTTCAGCCACTTTAACATCTTTAGGTTTGAAAATTCCCCTTGTAATGCAACGATCTTCTTCGGAGAAAGTAACGGTTTGCGCTTGTCTCAAGCCTCCGTGTCCGCTAACTTTAACGAGGCGAAAAAATATTGAATTACTGTAGAGTTGCTTAATTGACACCTAATAGAACATTTCTAAAGATAATAAAAATTGATCGATACGTCTTGTAGAGTAAAGTACGCGTGATAAGTATTTTGTAGTGTAGCTTCGTGGCTCGACAAGAACGCGCCTCATATGATCCCGCAAATGCTAGTAGTCAAGCACGCGTACGCGGTCGTTAAGCGAAGCTAGTTAGCTGAGCTCAGTGTTGTTTATAGCTCGCTGACACTTGTGCCAGACCATCGGCATCCGTGTCCTACACGGGCATTAAAAAAATCATTAAAACTTCTTAATCTTCAAGCTTACTAAAATAATTCGATTATAATATTTAACATAGAAATTCCAATCCTATCTAACATCACCCCATTTTTCCACATCATACCTCTTCCTCAGCAAAAGACATAGATTATTACAAAATCCTATGTCATCTTAGAAACCCAAAGCGTTCAATTTTTTGACATGAAATGCCCGAACATCGAGGGAATATATTACTATAAAAAAGAAACTAATCAGGAAGAGTTGAGAAATTCCAAGTGCATAGGAAACATCATGAACGGCATGCCAGCATCCTGCCAATACGAGATCGCTTCAGGAGTACCAGAAATATCACAACCCGAACCAAATTATATCCTCGCAGTCAACATTCCCGAACCCAAACTGGAAACAACTTGCGGAATCTCGAACAGTAAAATCGCTAGAACTGCACTAATACACTTCGAAAAATGCCAAATTTCAATAAATGAAATCACATACAACAGCGAAAGCAGTATCTTCTGGGACAACATAGACATTTTCTCTACAACATCAATTGTGATTAATACCACCGACACTCTAAAAGATATTCAATTCCATCTACTAAATAGATAAAAATTCCCGGACGAAAGCTACTTCCAACTATTAGAAAATCCCAGTTACGTATGGAATTGCATTTTCCCAGTTTCCGGGATCCTGCTAAGTGCCGCAATTCTCATCAACACATACTTATAAAGCAAAAGGAAAAATCATAACCAGCACCGATACACGGTTCCTGCTCCAGCTGGACCAAAGTTCATCTGGCTACCGAGTTACGTCGTCACTTTCAATATCAACTTCATGCAGCCAAAGGGAATCACCTATAAACTTACTGCATAATCATCAATAATAATTTCACTGTAAATTGCACAATGTAGAAATTAGCTCAACATTGCAAGATACAGTTCATAATAAATTGTAACTTCCGAAATAAGCATATTTTTCATATTATAAATACGAATAAGAATGTATTGTCATCAGTTCATTTTAGTTTATCAATAAAGATAGATTGTTGCGAATTCCGGCGTACCGACTTTCTCCCGTTCGCAACTTCAAATTGCGCCGTAACACTTCCACCTTCCTTTGGGCAATTCTACCTTTTCCTCTATAAATTTATTTATTTTTTTTACATTTTCCCTTTAATTTTTACTCCCCCATCATTACAATACTACCCTTATTCCTTATTAACAATACTAATAATTTCAATTTCCCCACTAACAACATTCCATTTATTAATTCCCACTAACAAAATTTCATTCTATTCATTTTCTCTAACAAAACCTAATTCCTTCCTTAATACTAACTAATTCTATTCCCACTAACAAATTTTATTTTTTTTATACTAACAAAGATGAATTCACTAATTCACTAACAAAATTCAATCTCATGCCCAAATGCATCGTTGAACTTGCTTATGAGATGAATGGGAGATCGACGATCCATGGCGCCATTAGCTGCGTCGTGAGTTCTCGATCGAGGGTCTGCTGGAACTCTGGGTTCAAGTTCCCTCGGGCGCACGGAAGTATTCTTTTTGGGGTATCGGCAAAACCAATAGTTTTCGTAATGTATATGTGACACTGTACATTCAATCAAGCAATTCTTGGGGATGTAAATTGCCATATATGCAAGTCAATGAATACTATTGTGATTGTCGATACGGGAAAAAAGATGTGTGGGTAGCGGAATTGAAGTGTAATGAACTTCGATTACGTTACCCAGATGCGGCAGCGGTAATTGGGAAAAGGGATTGCGGGATCGAATGGGATGAAGGTGGACGGTGAAAATTAAGTGGTTGGAATTGGGGAGTCAGATTTTGATCTGGAGAAGAGAAGGGTGTTTCCGGTGCGCGGTAAAGTTGATTTTTGGAGGTGTTAAAAGTGTGGAAAAAAGGAGTTAGTCTTTGACTAGGAGATAAAAGGAATTGTGTTTGGCGACGTCTGATTTTGAATTTGAATTCAATTATAAACGTGGGAAATTCAAGATAAAAACTAATAAATTTTGCTTGTGGCGTATGCGAGTGGAGTTAAGTGTGAATTTCAGAGGAAATAAAAACTTAGTTTGTGGAGTGAATCGGGATTAAAAATGGTCCAATACGACTCAAATCCGAAATTGTGTAGAAAATAAAATCAAAAAAAAAAAAAAATAAGAGAGAGTTTGGACATTTAAAAGTAAAGTATAAAAGTGTCTTAATTTGATTTAATGAAAAAAACGAGAAGAAAAATGAAAAAAAAACGAAGAGTAAAGTTTCCGTGAAGCACTTTGTGAAAAAAACATACAATTTGTTGAATTTAAAAGTATCCTATTGGACGAAGGGTAGTGAATTGGTGAAGAAAGTGGAATCAGCGTCTTGCGAAAAGTGGCCGTTCAGTGCTTTAATTTCTGGACTTTGTTCACATTAATTCGTAAATTGAAGTTTGAGTTTCAGGTGCCCCGAATTTCTTTCTTTTGTTCTTCGCCGAGCGCTCGGAGTTCAACAAGGAAAGTGTAAGTAACTATTTGAATTTTTTTTTGTATAAATATACTGTTAGTTTTTGTCTCAAATTAATAATTTTCTTTTTTTCTTGTTAATAAATTGTATATAAATTGTATTATGCTTGCATAAATTTTAAAACGGGGAGTTAAAAATTTGTAAATTTCACTTTTAGAATTTTTTTCTTTTGTTTTTGTTTGAATTAAATAAACGGCCATGTCATATTAAAAAACCTTATTTTCATTTCTCAAAATGACCTCCCCCTTTCCCATCCTTTTCCCTTTGTGTTAGTTTTTATGTAAGGTGGCTCAGCACGAGCAGAGGGTGTCCCAGAAGACCCACGACACGACTGAGCGCTAGCCGGCCTCAGTATGCCACCCCGGGCTACACACCTCTCTGCTAATTACTTAATGTCTGCAACTGCGGTGACTGCCGTGGTTGCTACAATATTTATGTCCAGAAATTCTGTTTTTTTTTTTAACTTGGAGTAATCGAGAATACGTAATTCGTGGACTCTAGTGTTAAGGTTTGAAATTCTTTTTTGATCATATTAACATTTTTTCAATTTTCAATCTAATAGATAGTTCCGAAAAATTAACAAATTCTCTACAGAATAGTTGATAATACACATCAGTCATTTTATTAGAGAATATAAAACGTGAATTTTCAGATACGGATTCGCAAATTTTAATCTAGCTGAGTTTCTGTAAAATATATATGCATAGATATCTGCTGTAAATTGCGAAAATTCGAGTAGAGATGCATAGAGCTTATAAATCAATTACAAAACTCTTCTGATCTTAAGCTTTTCTGACCACTATAATTATTTTAGTTTAAAAATTGTTCAATGATTGCTGAAGATTAGATCTCATTTAGATCCTTATTAGTAGTAACAGATAATAAAGCAAAAATGTTTTTTTTTTTTGTTTTCAAAAATTTATTCCAGAAAGATGAAAATAAATAAGTGTTGTGACCACATTAATAAATTACTGAATATTTTTCAAATAAAATTTTTAACCTGTCCCAGCTAACTTGCATGCACTGTTCCCATTCATTGACCAGACGGGGCGGATGTGAGGGAGGAGCTACACATTACCGTCATCATGGATGACTGTGTATGGAGGAGAAATAAACGTGCGCGCTCAAATTGCATTCTCCACTCGCCTTACTCACCAACGCACACACTCTAACAATTTCCTGAATGAAAGAGTAAAAACGATATTTTCCACTTCACCATGTCTCCACCATTTACTCACATCGTCCATATGTGCCATATAATATGTACTAGCCGCGACGACGGCTACGACGAACACGACTATGACTATGTCGGGCGCGATCTTATGGGCGAGCGGATGTACGGAGAGGGCGGAGTAATATATTTTTCAGCTCGGTATCTTACAACTCACAATTTCAGAATGAGTTTCGAACTAGAACACTTGTGCTTTTGATTTTATTTAGTTCGGTTCGTTATTTCACATCTCAGTGCCGTAAAAAAATATTTCTCATATATATATAAAATTTACTTACAAATCATTTCTACATCATATTCTAATATTATTTTCTTAACATCCGTGCTGCATAGTAGACGTGAAAAATTTTTGTAAGGTAGATATCGAGTAAAGTAAGAAAATTTCTTCTCGCGCAAAGTGTTTTAATCCGTGAGTTGTTGTTGCTTTAGAAGAAAAGGATTTTAATGAGAAAGGATTTTTGTTGTGATTTTGAAACAACGTGAAGTGGTTAATGGATTTGTGCGGATTAAATGTGAGAACGAACATACATGATTGAGTGATGTTATTAAATTTCTAATAGTGAGGAATATACTTTATAATGATTCTAACTGATTTTGTACGATGAGTTTTAACATTCAGTGGAGTTTAGAAGAAGAGTTTTTGTATAGCGAAACTTTAGTAATTAATGTTAGAGGACACAGCAAGTGAAAAACAAGTGCCTGAATAGTTATTTAAAGTCGGACGATTATTTTCTACCCCCCAAAAACGGTTCGGGAATATTTAAATTGCTTTCAATTGGAATTCAGTGCGAATCGGCGAAGAAAACATGGCGCACGGACAAAACGCAATGATTAAACGCGAAATTGATTGCGTCCACCACAATTCGATTAGTGTTATTAATAAATCATCGAGTCTAGTTGGAAATTCAGCGACAGTCGCAGTGACAGCGGCCGCTGCCCAGCCCAACGTGAGCAGCGATGGAAGCGGTGCTGCCAGTCATAGTGGCGCTGGCAACGCCAGAACAGGCTCGCGCCGCATTTTTACGCCCCAATTCAAGTTGCAAGTGCTCGAGTCGTATCGCAATGATAGCGAGTGCAAGCTCAATCAGAGGGCAACAGCCCGCAAGTACAACATCCACAGGCGCCAAATCCAAAAGTGGTTGCAAAGCGAGAAGTCGCTCCGCCAGTCGGTGGCCAATTGTAGCCAGAACAATGTGAAGCACCACCAATTTCATAATATCACTCATCATCAGATGACAATATCGCCGTCGTCCGCGGCTGCGACCGCTATTGGGGCTGCAGCCCCAACCGCCGCCGCTCCGACTACGCCAGCAGCACCAGCAATCGCCCAGACCGCGACGGCCGTTAATACGCATACAACGAGCGGCGCCTATGCCCATCATCATCATAACAACAACAATCTACATTATCATCATCACCGCCACAGTCAGCCTTACAAAACAGCCTTGGACCCAGCCAGACATAGCGTCGCTCTGGCTTCGTCGCCGACAACCGTTCGCCTAAACGCCGCCGTAGCTGCTCCGACGAAATGCATGAATGGCCTGCCATTAACACAGCCAGGCGCCCCAACCAACACCATGGGCCTGCACCCAGCATACAGTCAAACACCTGCTATTAAACCAGTGCCGCTCATTCAACCACATCACCAGCATCAATCTGCGCTTCACCAACACCACCATCCGCTCCATCACTCGCAGACCCAGCAGCAGCAGCACGAGAACGTACTTATGTCGTCAGCGTGTCTGCCTGAGCCGCGAGCACATGAAATGCTCGAGCATCCGCCAATGAATGTCGCTGGAGGTTGCTATGAGAACTTCCACCGGCCCCAAGCGCAGCATCCGTTCGGGTACTATCGCGGCTATCCAGGCGCCCCCATTGACCTTTCGGTTGGCCCGAGACGTCCAATGGAGCCGGTTGAAGAGCACCAGAAAGGATTGATCTACTATCGTGCGCCACAGTCTGCGAAAACGGACGTGAAATGGTATCAAGTACCGGAAACCAACAACAACGAGCAGAAGTTGGAAGTTAAGGTCGAACTACATTCACCAAGTCCTTGCTCAGTGCCATCTCGACCAATTTCCACGGAGGCTGTCGATTTGACTTGCCGGAAACGACCAAATCATACTCCAGATCCTTCCTCGCCACCAGAGAAAATCCTCAAGACCGGATTCGAAGTGGGTACGGAGAAGGCAGAAAAGGCGCCAGCTAAGCCTGTGAAACTATTCAAGCCATATCTTCCTGATAATGCTGATCCTGATGGTGGCAAGGAGACTAAGAACGAGCAAAAGGACGCTATCATTTGGAGCATTCACCCTGCAACTGCAAGTCTACCATCACCCCACTACGATATGCACAGCACGCACAGTTGCAGCAGCACCACCACCACCACCGCTGATCCCAATTTTCAACCACCAACCCACCAAAATGATCCAACCTATACATTTCCTCTCGGCTCACCTCATTCAACCGCATCCTCAACAGGCAGCAAATTTCAAAGCTCACCCGCATCATCCTTATACGATCGGATCACTCCACCCACCTCAGCTCAACATCCATCATCCCCGGTCTCGATCACTGGTGGGGTTGCATCCTCCTCAACAACTCTCCACATGTGGTGCCCTAAAGGATCTCCCGTATCTGGCTACGATACGGCATCCAACTATAGCGATTCCAGCGAACGACATCCCCATCATCCGCAGCAGCAGCAACACCACCCCCAACATCATCAATCCGTCGCTTATGATCAATGTTCCGTACCATCCCCAACGAGTGCAACAGGACATACTGCAGCATCCCCCATTGCAACAACAACAGCTGCCGCAGGACGAATCACAACTGGCTACAGCCTTGACGTCAAAATGGAACCGATTGAAGAGGGTGGTAGTTACTACCACGACTTGACATCCGGTGCACGGTATCCTGCCGGGCGTCATCATAGCGAAGTGCAACGATGGTTGCAAGATCATGAAGGAAGTCATTTGGATCATCACTCGATTCCACATCAACATAATAGACCTGGTATTGCGGTCTATGTTTAAGTATTTGGAAAAAAGGAGTGAAGGCAAAGCGATCTCGAGGTATGTTAGGTTTGTTGTTTTTTTGGCTAGAACAAAAGAACGAGGGAATCGGGATCAAATCTAGGCCGGCTCCTAGATTTGTGTTAAACGGTTTATCTGGGACTTGAAATGGTTTGGCGGAGGAACATGACAATAAAGGATGGGAACCCATCCCCGGGATGAATTGGATGATGGGAAAAGTTTAACTGGAAAGAAGGATAATTCGATTGGGAGCCTTAATACAATTTTATAAGAATATCCTTAAATTTAAATTGCATTCATAGCATTTGTTACATTGGTTTGAACTTAATCAAAAATTGAATTTCACGAAATAAAATCCTTAATCTGATTTTTTTAACTGAGTATTGGCTAGAAAAAAAACAACGAAGACAGGATCAAAGCTAGGCCGGTTCCTAGATTTGTGAATTTTTGGCTAGGAGTGGCTGGAGGAGGGATGAAAGTTGATTAGAAAGCAGATAAAAAATCTTTTCCTCTCGGGGATGAATTAGAAGATGCAAAAAACTTGGTTGGGAAGGAAGAATAATTAGATTGCAGCCTTATTACTATTTTCAAAGAATGTCCTTAAAATTAAATTGCATTCAAATCACTTCTTACACTAATTTGGACGGTGGTTATTTGGGAATTTAACGGTTTGGGGGAGGAATATTTGAGATAAATTAAATCCGAGTTTCTACCTTCTCGAGATGAAGGTAAAGATGTATAAAATTTGATGGAAGGAAGGATAATAAGAGGATCGCGAGTCCTGTGACCACAAAAAGTCTTAAATTTAAATTGCATTTAGAGCTTTTCTAACACAAAGGGGTGGAATTTTTAACTTACGATTTCGAATTGAATTATCTTTTTGGGTTTTACTAAATTTTGCATTGAGTTAAAATTATTTTCTAATAAAGCCTTTTTTTCTATATAACGGATTTCCTTTTTAATCAATTCCAAAAGGACTTATTTTTGTTTGTAAATTTTTAATGGTGGTTTTCCACAAGAATCGAGTTTTATCTGTATATTTATAAATTCATTGCATTTTAATTCCCAACTAAAATAAAATTAAAATTTCTCCCTCTTAATAAATTTAATTAATTGAATTGATTGAGGTTCCGCTCAAAGAAATTTAAGCTCTTTCCGTTATTGTAAGAAAAGTTATTTGAATGTAAAAATCAATCAAAATCATTGAAATTTAGCAATTTATTGTGTAAATGTGATAAACAATTTGCCAGAATTAAAATAAGGATATAACTTAAATGGTAAGCGAGGACTGCACTTCAACTGACAGAAATTCAATTGAATTTTATCAAGACCACAATTGCCCAGAAGCCACTCCTGTTGAATCTACAATGAAATAAATGACCTTTAAACTCAAGCCATTGAATTAAAATAATGTACAGTACAAAAATGGAATTATCATTTGTAATTAAAAAATAATTTGAACTATATAATCCTTTTTTCAAAGTGCAATCGGTCGATAAATCATACCAAATTTATTGGAGCAAATAACTATTTTTAAAAATTAAAACAAACTCCCAAAACTTGCATTGTCCGCTATGAATTTTCCGCATCCACTGATTGCATTCAAATAGTCAAAGAAAATACAAAGCTTAAAAAGTAAAACAATTTGTGCCATACAACTTTCCCATTTTTATACAAACAAAATAAATTTGATTGTAATTATTTAATGAAAAAATAATACGCAAAATATCAAATAACTATTACGATTCAACCTCATTTTCGTTAAATATTGAAATACAGAATTTAAAAAACAAATATGAAATGAAGACGAAATTTACAAAAAAATATTGGGCTGTGCATTTTTTCATAATAAACAAAAAAGATTAAACATATATTTCATCACTTATAATTTCATACATAAAAATTTATGTATGAAAAACAAAAAATTTTTAAAGTAAATTCTTTAAAAAAGTATAAAAACAATCTGAAGACACTAAAAAAAATAAATCAATAAGAAATGTACAATAAATGATCTTACTACTAAAACAACTTTCAAAAAAAGGAAGAACACAAAATAACATTTTTTTAAGTCTTAGAATTAAATGAACCAAATTGCATACATGTTGCCTTAATGCCATTAAATATGAAATAAGATAAAATCAAAGTCTCTCAGTTTTTTTTATTTTAATCCGTAAAATTAATGCATGAATTAATAAAAATTAAAACAACAATAATGATAAAATACTGTGAATTTATACAACTTGAATTTTTCACAAAAAATAACTTAAAAAACAAAGAAATTAAAAGTCCGAAAACAATATTTTATTAAATTTTGATATAAAAAGAAAGTCCCAAATCAAAGCTTGATGTAAAGCTCACATATATATATATTAAATTATATATACACACACCAGAAAAAAAGAAACGTCTCTAAATATTGTATTTTAACAAAAAAGAAAAACGAAAGATATTTTATTGTCAAAAAAGTATGTTTAATTCAACAGAAAATATGAACGAATCAAATTTATATTATGTATAAATATATATTCTATTGTTACAAAAAATACCCCATTTATAAAAAACAAAAAAAAACAACAAAAAATAATTTTGAGCTGAATATGTTCTCTACATTTGTTGCTATGTACATAGGAAAAAATAATTTAAACAAAAAATATATTTGATAATTTCTAATATCTCAATTAAGAATTAAAAAATAATTTTCAGTAAAACATTTTAATTAAGCAGATATATTATTCATCAGTTATTTTCTTTACTTTAAATTTTAATTGATAATTAAGTTGGAAAATAAAATCAAACATTATTCCTGGAAATTATCTTGAAATTAATTTTATAAAATGAAAAATTTTAATTTCATATTTTCACTTGTAGAAGTTTTGTTTTGAAAACGAAACAATACACAAAAAATATCAAATGGAATTAATTAATTTTTAAGCGTATGAATTACATTATAAACACAATAAATATAAATGAATTATAAAATGTTAAGTTTAACAGCATCTCATCACTTGAACTGTTGACAGCATTGAAATTATATTATGATTATTAGTATTCGTAAGAAATATTTTTAAGTTATTATTTACTATGCATATGTTTTTAATGTTAAAAATGAAATGAGTTTCGGAAAGAAACATTTGAGTTGAAAAAAAAACAACAAAGAGAAATATATGAAAAAAATATACATAATTTTGAAATTGAAATTTTTATGGTGTTATAATTTTTTGGGAGAAAATGGGTTTTATATTTGCTTATGATGGAAAATTGGTTCCATATTTAGGTTGAAAAATTTTCAGGCATTAATATTTCAGGTGGGATAAGATGATTCCATATCTGTGAAGGTAAGTAGGTTTTAGGTAAAACCAAATTTGTCAAGACAGAAGATTTTCAGAAAAAAGATTATTGGAAGACAAATATTCGATTATCTTTCGTAATTCTAGAGATCCCTGATTGATCCAACATTTTCCGCAAAGATACTAGAATTTTCAAGAGCTTCCTGGAAATATTTCAGTGATTTTGATGAAATTCTTAAGAAAATAAAATTACAATTTCCAACCAATTTCACTAGTTCGTCCGTTTTTCTTTTTCGGAAAGATTTTCCAAAAGTTTCCACGAGCTGCTCTTGAAATTACCTGAATATTTCCGAAAAATTCACGCAAGTTACCCCAAAGTTTAAAGATAAATTTGTAGTGAAAGTAGGTAGGTAAATTGTGTCCGTGAAGGACTGCAGTGATGGTCTGCTGCCTCAGCAGAAGAGGATGTTAAAATCCGCCGAGATTCGCCTCGTGAATGCGCTGGCAGGCTAGCGTTGCGGTGTCGTGGGGCGGGTTCTTCCCCCTAGCACAAGGACTCACTACAAAAGAATTTCGTATCTACGAATTCCGAGGTCAAAAGTCGACTGAAGTCGAAAAACAAGGAGGTAACCAACTACGGGTCAGAAATTGCTGACTCAAAGGACAAACTGGATCTGGCGAAGACAGACAGACTTAAGGGGACTTCGTCGTTACCCGACGATTCTTATGGCCCATAAATAAGAGTGGGGCATCCAGATGGAGGTGGTGCCCTCTCGCACCCTCCTAACCGGATCAAGATCCAAACGTAGACGTGGCCATATATTTCCCATTTGAGTGGAAAACTCATATAAACAGAAGTTGCATGGATTTTCCCATCAAATGAGAAATATAGACGTGGCGAATTTATGTTATAGAATTATGTGATGGAATCACATAACTCTATACCACAAAAGGGCACGCGAGCGGAAGGCCACTCTACCCGTCAAGAGCCCCTGTTAACAACAAAAACGGAGGAGCGCACCTGATGGCTAGCCCATATGAGTGGAGGAGCATGAAATCGATGCGGGTCCCATACCTGGTCAGGTCGAAGAAATGGAAAGACCGTCGTTCACGGCTGTACAATTCATTTTATTCATTTTTTTAATTAGCTGTTCATGATAAGGAATTAAATAAAAAAATCTATAACTGGCAAAAATGAACAAATACAGCTAGCAAACTCCAATGTATTATATGAATGAAATAGCATCAATAATAAAAGAGATTTAAAAACTCTACAGAAGTAAACTTGTTATTAACATGCATGTCTTCTTATGATGGTTATATTTCAATAAGATAGCAGAATATAAATGGAAGAGGGAAAAAATTAGATTCTATTTATGTGTATACGAGTAGTAAAATTGTATTTACTATGTCAGTAACTCATGTTATAAAAAGATATACTTGTACAACATATGAATATTGTCAGTTATTTTATCGAATGCTCATTGGAGAGAGAAATCAACATTAATAAATGATGAACCTAAGTTTTTCTCTTTTCAAATTAAATTATATAAAAAAAAATAGATACTTGATTATTTTTAAGCTGTGAGAAAATCCTCGAAGTTCCCTATTTTCTTGAAATTGTTCCTTATACAGAGAGAAACTCATGCATGAATTGAATTGTCGGAACAGTAAGCAAACCATAACCAACTTTAGTTTAAATTTAATGTCTGGAGGCATGAGAGGAAAATTGTCACTCCCAATTTTGTAACTGTGTCTGGATCTAATTATGGGGTTTCGCCCTGCCTTTGTGGTTCATGAAAAAAGTTTTGGCTAATGAAATTAATTTAAAGGGTAATATTTATTATAACGAGTAATTTCTTTTTTCATTAATTAAGGTCAAGATGTTTGATTCCGTTACAATAATTTTACTGTGCTTTCTTACTTGTTTCTTCGTTTTCCAACAAATAGGGGAAGTACAGACAAAATGACAGGGCGTTTTGTTTTTAAGTAATATTTATTTAATATTATTATAATGTCTCAATCGTTTTTACTCATCTTAGGTTCATTGACTATCAGTAGCACAGTCATTTAATTAAGTAGGAACTATAATAAAGTATATATTAAGAAAAAATGTAACTAATCACAAAAACAATTTTGTCCATATAGTACGGACAAAATGACATATAAGGGAAGGACATAATGACATACTAATTTTTAAGGACATAGTTCACAAATAAATCGTTTGGTCCTCTTTGGGACATCAGCATATGACGCATGAGCCCAAAGGGAACAAGTCATGCATCGTAACCAACCTTCGTCGAGCTTAGAAGGGAAAAAGAGGTCATTGCAATAAATGCAAGCACAGTCACTATCGTCGTCTTCTGTCTCGCATTAGAAATCTTCGCTTCCTGAGCTATCATATATCAGAGCAGTTGAACGCTGCGTCGATGCTCTCAATCTCTTCTCTGATGGTAGAGCATTTTTGGAGGCAGGAATATTTATTTCATCCTCATCAAACATTTTTCTTTTAACCTGTCTCTTCTTTTTTACCGATGGATAGCAATAATTTCTTGTATATTTGGAGTAGAAGTTAAAAACCAATCACCTTTGACAGGTTTCAATTTTGTTTTTCCTTTTTTCTCTACCGATTCAAACACGTAGTCGGGAAAAATATCAGGATTAACAGGCCGGATGCCTGTCTTTTTAAAGCCATTACTTGCATTCTGAACAGTTGCGGCTTTTTCATACGCTTCATTAAACAAATACCCGATTTGTAAATGGGTAACAACGCCTCCTGGATGATTTTTTAGCCACTTAGAAATTTCTTGATTGAAATATGTTTTTAGTGGTCCATAGATACAAACATCCAAGGGCTGCATTCTATGGGTGCAATGTGGCGGTAAACACAACATATGAATACCATTTTCTTTGTCATGACTCAAACATTCAATGCTTTTATGACTTGAGTAACCATCACAAATAAGTAGAATCGAATCGTCTTTGCTAGATTTCGTATGTGCCTGAAAATGTTTTAACCATTTTACAAACACCTCTTTGTTCATCCATCCTGATTCTTGTGCTAGTCCAAGAGTGCCGGTGGGAGCCTCATCAACTAGTTCATTTTTCATGAACCGATGGCATTCGCACAACACACTACTGTCACATTCGAACCTCTCAGCACTGGTGAGACAGCCGACTTGTTTCCTGCCTTTGGTGGCCAAAATTTTTTGTGGTTTCTGGACTGTAGTGAGCCCGGTTTCATCCATATTGAAGATTCGGTGAGGTTCCAAGTTGTGAGTCTTCAAAAATTCTTCATAAAAACGGAAAAATTTAGCTACCTGTGGTTTATTAAACGCTTGCGCTCTTGCAGCAGAAGTTGGTTCTGGGGTGCGCAGAGAAATGTCTTTATTTCTTCTCAGGAAACCGTCAAGCCATTCTTGTCCAGCACGTTTCTTGTCCTTGTTGAAAGGGTGATCGATACCATTTTTTTCGGCTAGTTCAAAGGCAAGCTCTTGGAGTGATGTACGCGTGAAAACAAAAAGTCGTGTTCTTAAAAACTTTATGTGTTCTACTAACTCCTGCTCAATTTCGGTTGAAAATGTTTTCTTGAATCTTCCTAATCCTTTAGAGTTAGAATTCAAGGTTTTGTTCATATTGAGTGCATCTCTTCTAAGCGTCGCCTGAGGAACACCGAATGTTTTTGCGGCCAATTCCCATTCCACTTTTTTTGCTACCATGCTTCAATAGCCTTATTCATGGATTCTTGGCTCCAAGACTGCCGATTAGTTTTTCTTACGTTTTTTTCGCGGCATATCACCTAAACAAAATAATAAATGTTAATCAATATAAACTCTACGGACAAAATGACATACCATGTCATTTTGTCCATTCTATATGTAAGTCATTTTGTCCAAATGTGAACAAAAATGAATAAAAAATCAAAATTCCACCAAGCACCTGATAGTTGCAATAAAATTAAGTTAATTGATTTTAAAAGAAATAATTACAAATAACAACAAATGACTCACCAGAAAACAGGAGAAAACCATCTATAAAATATACTTTTGAAGGCACACGTTCGAACTGGTTACTGCGACGCGTCTGTGACAATGACGCTGAACATCTGACAGGATTGTGAATATGGCTGCCGTCACGTGATACAGTCGCGGAGACGTTACTAAAACCCGCCAATTTTTTAATAAGTTGACTATGTCATTTTGTCAAAACATGTCATTTTGTCCGTACTTCCCCTAAAGTTTAATTTTAGTTCAAATAACTTGTTGTCCCAAATTCTTGTTACTTCTTGTTGTTAAAGTTCGTTGTCTCGTTGATGGATTTTTTTAAGCGAATTTCGATCCAGCTGGGTGGTTCAATGGTCTTGCCACTTTTGCAGTTACTATCTTGACCATGCACTTTTCAACGCCAATACACATAGTTTAAATAGTTAGTTGTCATCGCTTGAATAATTTTCACCCTCTCCAATGAATACTTGCGTTTCCACAGTAAAGATGAAAGACTCTGGGTTCCTAGTACACAAGGCCGCTCCCTTTCATTAAAGGTTCACCGCTACTGTTGTTTATGTTGAGATCACCGTGTTCATAGGCTATTAAATACCACAAGCTTGTGAAAACAAACCAGGTGTTGGAACTATTTTTCTTTTCGGCAGTAAGATTTGGACCAGCTAAAAATCGATTCAAGCCAATGTCTATTAGTTATTTATGGTTGCTTTTTTCTCCTTGAAAATCTGATGTTTAAGGTTCCCATTATTTATTACTTTCAACACAATGAACTACTGACACATTTCCCTCACGATATTCTATTTTGATATTCTAAATCTCCTACAGCAATTATGGGGAATCTACTAGATTTGAATAGCGGGTTTAAGATAGATGAAAGTCAACAATCTGATTTTCTTTCAGCACTAACTGGCGTGTAATCAAGGCTATCTTCAAACACTAACTGAATATTCTGTTTGCAACTACATTTACACTTGCGATTACTTTCGCCCAAAGTTAATATGAATATCACCTAATCCCACGGAGCTCAACTTTGCACGGATAAAAGGAGCCGCAACAGTTCTCGACGCTTCGACACAAATCCACTGATGATTTGTAACCAACGTCGTCGGGATCACATCTAGAGGAGTTCTGCACGTTTTAAAACTGCACCACCATACCCTGCAGTGATTTCAGCCGCAATTAGAATCTATTCCATCCACATACAGATAAATCAGCTCCGCAGCTGTTAAAAGTTCAAGTTAACCCTGAGCGGCAAATTGTGCTATTGACAGCGAATCCTATCAGTTTGTCGCAAGCTTATTTCCTCGCGCCAAATCACTTTGACAAAACGAATCCGCTATAATCGTACGGTTAGGACGCAAGTCGATATCAAAGTATCTCCTTTGGGGACCTGATTAACTCTGGGAGGGTGGAATATTTTCCGAAACTGTAGCAAAGGAAACTTTTTCACTTTTAGGATATGGCTCTTTCCCTGTGAATACTTTCACTGTCCAAATTTCCACATTTTTCGCCTTGTTCATTATACTACACAATTTCCATCCTTCCTATCTTACGATGTTCGTATTTCCAGCACTTTTCGTGCGACATTTTCCGACAAATTCTATTTTTCACTTCCCACAATCTTTTCGGTCTATTTTCCGCGATTTACCACATATTTCACGAATAAATCAATGAAACAAATACAACGAATGACGAACTGCCCGCGCTTCTCTTTTCTTTTTTTTCGCGGCGTCCGCGCTGTGTGTCGATCTCAACCAGACTCCTCGATCCGTTCAAATCTCTTCTTGTTATTTTCTTCCTATTACCGTGTACACGGTTAATCGCCCCAGCTGATTTCGATTGCCTTCCGTAAGGTTGCACTAAATCACCGTTCCCATACTCGAAATTTTATTTGGCAGATTTAAAATTTTAAAAACAAAAATTAACTGAAGTAAAGAAAAATGAAGAAGATTTTTAATAGTAATAGGGGTACCGGTTAATTCATGCGGTTTTCTAACAGATGGCGTAACTTAATTTTTATTCCAGTGATTCACCTGTCCAAATATGCGTTGGAAAGCTACTGTCATATAGTTTCAGAATCAGTATGTGTCATTTAGCTGAAGCGTGAAGAACTATACGTTTTTTACTCTGAAAATGTCGAATTTTGTGCCGAATAAAGTGTTTTTGCGAGGAGTACTTCTTCAGTGAAGAAAAAGACTGCCGAAAGTCATCGTATTTTGGTGGAAGTGTATAGTGTGCATGCTCAAGCTGAGCGTATGTGCCAGAAGTGGTTTGCACGGTTTAAAAGTAGCAATTTTGACTTGGAGGACGATGAACGGCCCGGAGAGCCAAAAAAAGTTGAAGATCACGAATTGGAGACATTGCTCGACCAAAATCCATCCCAAACGTAAGAAAAACTTGCAAAATCACTTAGCGTCGCTCAACAAACCATTTCCGATCGTCTAAAAGCAATTTTTCACAATAAAGCTTCAATTTTTCGCACGAATTAACCGGTACCCCTATTAATAACAGTTAAATCTCATGACGAATATAATCACAGGGAAACATTTAAATTTAATATAAAGGAAAATTGATATGAAATTCAGTTTAATAATAATAAGAAAGAAAATTATTTTACAAATTACGATTTTAAATGGAAATAATCAAATATTTTTCTAAATCTGCCATTAAAATTTTGAATAGGGGATAGGAAGGTTTTCGAGCAGTTTGCTTGTGTGACTGCTCAATTACTGCAACCTAGACAATGCACCAAATGCTTCAGATTATGTCATACTGCCTTTGATTGCTAACAAAAGGATAGGCGATGCATTAAATGTTCAAAAACCGATTGCCAAGGTATCTGTGAAACAACATAATGTCTTCTATAGAGCACCTAGCAACAAACACAAATAGTCTGAAATGGGTAAGATGCTCAGATGAAGTTAAACTTAGCTCCATAGGAAACATTTCTGTATTTGAAACGAGATATATCTTGAACAAATCGTCTTAGAACTCCAATTTTTTGACCCACTCAGAGAAAATAAAACTTTGGATTATGTCTTTCCTTTACTAAACAATAAAGTAGGAAAGTTACTAAACAATAAAGTAGGAAACAATTTCAAAAAGACTAATAAAGCTATGAACAAAATTATTCTGAAAAGACAATACTCCCTGCTAGACACGCAACTACCTCAAAAACTTCCATTACACAGACATCGAACCAAATGACAACACACCACCCATCAAATCTCCTCGCGTATGACAACAACCCTATCTTCAATAAAGAAGCATTCAATAAACACAAGATCTCTACATTAGGTAATGCAAACAACACTTACTCCTCAGGTCTCAATACTCTCATCCTCATCATCAAGGACATTTTTAACATTAACAAACCCACCTGCCTACACAAAATAGCTGACCAATCTATACCACAACAAAAATAATAAAATATGAACATACCAAAAATTAAAAAGAAAAACTAATATTTCTTCAGCTCAACATACATAATTCGCAATATCCCTAAACACAACATTGTTTACAAACACAGAAACAGACCCGAAGGAGGAGTGGCTATCTGCATAAAAAAGAATATAAAATACAAATTTATCTAGCTAGAAGAGAACCTCGAAGCGATAACTATGGAAACCTTAAATCTACAACCAAACATTACAGTATGTTGCTCTTGGGGCAACACCACAAACAACACACAAAAGGAAGAATTTTAAATGACATAATAAAAAATCGTCATTTACATATACTAAACCCCGGAATATCAACAGGACAAATGGCCTAGGGAAAACCATTAGCTCTGCTCTAGACGTCACTATTACTAACCTACCATTCACCGAACCCAAATGGAAGGACTGTAAAATCAAAATTTCGGACAGTGGACATTCTGCCATCACATTCAAACTTCAAAACTTCATCCTTTTCTACAATAAACATGTCAGCTTTAATCGCAGAAAAACAGTAAACGACATAGACAATTTTAGTCAACGTAAACCTTGAGATTGCTGTAGACGAGATAAGTGGAAGTTTATCCAACAATTCAATCAAGAACTCTAAATTCCGGTTCACTCCTAAAAGCTGGTGGAACAAACACCTCAATAAACTATGGCACAATAAACAGAAAACGTGGAAAAATTTCAGTAGCTTGAAATCTTGGGAAAACTATTCCAAGTATGTAGAATCCAAGGACACACTCAGAGAAGCTATAAAATACGCCAAAGCTAAGGATCGGGAAAATAACGAAGCAATCACCAATGGACTCCTTCAGCCCTCTACTCTTCAACATTTATACTATTAATACCCTACACAACATCAAACACGAACATACCGTACTCTTCCAATTTGCTGACGATTTCCTACTACTATCCAAACAAAAACTAATCAACTAACGGAAAGATGCAACAATCTTGATCTAACCCTGAACGCCAATAAATCTTCAGCCGATCAGTTCCACTCTTAAAAAACCTTTCTCATTAAATATAACTATAAACAATCACAAAATAGAATGCGCTAACAACTTCACCTTCCTGGGCAGAATTTTCAATAACATGGGACTTTCCAAAGATCATGTGGAACAAGCACTTTCCACATTCTCAACGGACCCAAATATGGCTTAAACCCTAATAAAGGTCTACTACTGTACAAGTCGATGATAAGACCCCAATCAGAAAATAAGAAACAGAAAATATAGACTCCACATGCTGAGGAACCAAAAACAGGACCCCTCCAAACCTATTCCACCAGCTGAGCAACATCGACTTCAGGCTACCGTCAAAATTTCCAAAAATAAACTATTATGATATCACTGACTCCCTCAAAAGCATGCTAGCCAAAATTCCAGACAACCATGTAGTATAATGCACGGACGCAGCTAAGAAACTCCTAGACACAGGATGTACAGTCTATGACTTAAAGTCCAAAAACGCTGCCAAATGGAAATTAGGGCATCACACAAATCCCAACAACGCCAAGATGACAGCCATTAAGACAGCTATAGTAGATACCCATTCAGACAACACCAAGAACATAGTCATTTTCACAGACTCCAAAAATAGCATCACTGAAACAATACACAACCAAAACTCGAAATACCTGCCGTCTAAAGTCAGAAGTTTCATTCAAAAAACAACAAATACAAGTAGTACTAATCTGGATACCCAAAAGTAGCAACTGGGAAGCCCTCTCCATTGCAGATGGAAATACAAAGTACGCAATAATAAATGGTAACTACAAAGACATCTATCGGGAATAGGATGACACCATTGACATAATCAAAAATGACTGGACCCTTAAATATAACGACAAAGTTATGAACCTATCCTACTCACCCAGAGGTGTTGCAGATTTAAATTATCTAAACAAACCATGGTTACATGACGCCAACCTAAACAGAAAAACAATAAAACAAATCAACAAATTGGCACGAAGTTTTATGAAACCGAGCTGTCTACATGCCCGAACAAGCATTGTGTCATATTGAGATTTGAAATCCAACTCTCTGTCTAAAAGAACGCCGAGATCTGAGACCTGGTCAACTTTTTGAACTGGGGAACTGTTCAGGTTGTAAGTGTGCTTGAATACTGAACTCTTTCTCAAAAAGCTTATAACATAACACTTTCCAACATTTAGATGAAGTCTGTTATCATTACACCATCTCACTAGCAAATTTTGCAGAAAAAAAGCATCGGAATCGAAATTCACGGTGTCTGCAAATGCAGCCCCAGAATTTGCCCCGGGCCCGTTTTGGCTCAACTGGGTCCTTCCTGCGAATTTAACCGGGACTAAGGACAAATACACTAAAATATGGTGACTTGAAAATTTACGGAGTCCATCAAATAAAAGCCGTTTGTTTTGCTAACCAGAATTAGAGTACCTAACACATAAACATAAGGGCACCCAAACTAGAACCGAATTGAATTTTTTAACGTTTCAGCACCCGCCAAAAATGGAATTTGACCCGGGCCCTTTTGGGTTCAACCGGGCCCTACCTGCAAACTTAAGCGGGACTAAGAAGGACAACTGAACTGAAATATAGTGATTTGAAAATTTACATTTTTTGCGTGATCACTGTTTACATGGCGCAGCTGCTATGGCAGGGAAGTTAAATGGTGCCCAAAAATTGATAACAGATGAACAACCAAAATCAATATTTATTTGTTCACTGTACAAACCATGCCCTCGACTTAGTAATATAAGAAATCGCCAAATGGAGGAGGAGGATTCTTGCTCTTGATCCATCGCATCCTCAACATGCAGCAAATTTCAAAACTCACACGCATCATCCTTATACGATCGGATCACTCCACCCACCTCAGCTCAACATCCATCATCCCCAGGCTCGATCAATGGTGGGGTTGCGTCCTCCGCCACAACTCTCCACATGTGGTGCCCTAAAGGATCTCCCGTATCTGGCTACGATATGGCATCAAACTATAGCGATTCCAGTGAACGACATCTCCATCATCCGCAGCAGCAGCAACACCACCCCCAACATCATCAATCCGCCGCTTATGATCAATGTTCCGTACCATCTCCCACGAGTGCAACAGGACATACTGCAGCATCCCCCATTGCAACAACACCAGTCGCCGCAGGACGAATCACAACTGGCTACAGCCTTGACGTCAAAATGGAACCGATTGAAGAGGGTGGTAGTTACTACCACGACTTGACATCCGGTGCACGTTATCCTGCCGGGCGTCATCATAGCGAAGTGCAACGATGGTTGCGAGATCATGAAGGAAGTCATTTGGATCATTTATAATTTCTCTCTCCCCGGGATGACCTGGATGATGGGAAAGGTTTGATTGGAAATAAGGATAATTCGTTTGGGAGCCTTAATACAATTTTATAAAAATATCCTTAAACTTGAACTTAATCAAAAATTTAATTTCACGAAATAAAATCCTTAATCTGATTTTTTTAAACTAAGTATTGGCTAGAAAAAAAAACGAAATCAGGATCAAAGCTAGGCCGGTTCCTAGATTTGTGGATTTTTTGGATTGGAGTGGCTTGAGGGATGAAAGTTGATAACCAAGCAAAAAATAATATCTCTCTCGGGTGTGAATTAGAAGATGCAAAAAACTTGGTTGGAAGGAAGAATAATTAGATTGAAGCCTTATTACTGTTTTCAAAGAATATCCTTATAATTAAATTGCATTCAAATCACTTCTTACACTAATTTGGACGGTGGTTATTTGGGAATTGAACGGTTTGGGGGAGGAATATTTGAGATAAATAAAATTAGAGTTTCTACCTTCTCGAGATGAAGGTGAAGATGCATAAAATTTGATGGAAAGAAGGATAATAAATGGATTGGGAGTCCTGTGAACACAAAATTTCTCAAATTTAAATTGCATTTAGAGCTTTTCTAACACTATGAGGTGAAATTTTTAATTTGCGGTTTTCAAATTGAATTATTTTTTTGCTTTTTACTAAATTTTGCATAGAATTAAAACTAATTTTCTAATTAAATTTTTTTTTTCTGTATCGGATTTCCTTTTTAATCAATTCCAAAAGGACTTATGTTTATTTGTAAATTTTTAATGGTGGTTTTCCACAAGAATCGAGTTTTATCTGGCTATAAATCTATTGCATTTTAATTCCGAATCAAAATAAAATTAAAATTTGTCCCTGTTAATATATTTAATTAATTGAATTGATTGCGATTCCGTTCAAAGAAATTTAAGCTCTCTCCGTTATTATTGTAAGGAAAGTTATTTGAATGCAAAACTCAATAAAAATCATTGAAATTTAGCAAGTTAGTCCGTAAATGTGATAAACAATTTGTCAGAATTAAAACAAGGATATGATTTAAATGAAAAACAAGGACTGCACTTCAACCGAAAAAAATCCGATTGAATTTTTTGAATTTATCAAGACCACAATTGCCCAGGAGCCACTCCTGTTGAATCTAGAATGAAATAAATGACCTTTGAACTCAAGCCATTGAAGTAAAATAATGTACAGTACAAAAATGGAATTATCATTTGTAACTAAAAACTAATTTGAATTATATAATCCTTTTTCTTCAAAGTGCAATCGGTCGATAAATCATACGAAATTTATTGGAACAAATAGCTATTTTTTAAAATCAAAGCGAACTCTTGAAACTTGCATTGTCCGCAATGAATTTTCCGCATCCACTGATTGCATTCAAATGGTCAAAGGAAATACAAAGCTTAAAAAGTAAAACAATTTGTGCCACACAACTTTCCCATTTTTTATACAAATAAAATAAATTTGATTGTCATTATTTAATAAAAAACAAAATAATATGCAAAACAACAAATAATTATTACGATTCAACCTCATTTTCGTTAAATATTGAAATACAGAATTTAAAAAACAAAAATGAAATGAAGACGAAATTTGGAAAAAATATTGGCCTGTGCATTTTTTCATAGTAAACAAAAAAGATTCAAAATATATTTCATCACTTATAATTTCATATATAAAAGTATATGTATGAAAGACAATTTAAGTAAATTTTTTAAAAAAGTATTAAAACACTCTAAAGACACTTAAAAAGGCAAATAAATCAATAAGAAATGTACAATAAATGATCTTACTACTAAAACAACTTTCAAAAAAGGAAGCGCACAAAATAACATTTTTTTAAGTATTAGAATTAAATGAACCAAATTGCATACATGTTGCCTTAATGCCATTAAATATGAAATAAGATAAAATCAAAGTCTCTCAGTTTCTTTTTTATTTTAATCCGTAAAATTAATACATAAGTTAATAAAAATTAAAACAACAATACTGATAGAATACTGTAAATTTATACAACTTGAATTTTTCACAAAAAATTACTTAAAAAACGAAGAAATCAAAAGTCCGAAAACAATATTTTAGTAAATTTTAATATAAAAAGAAAGTCCAAATCAAAGCTTGATGTAAAGCTCACTTATATGGAGAGAAGCTAAGGCGATCTCGATGTATGTTAGGTTTGTTGTTTTTGGCTATAACAAAAGAACGAGAATCAGGATCAAATCTAGACCGGCTCCTAGATTTGTGTTGGATAGTTTATCTGGGAGTTGAAATAGTTCGGGGGAGGAATATGACAATAAAGGAGTGAATTTATAATTTTTCTCTCCCCGGGATGAATTCGGTAATGGGAAATGTTTGATTGGAAGCAGGATAATTCGATTGGGAGCCTTAATACAATTTTATAAGAATATCCTCATTTTAAGTTGCATTCATAGCATTTGTTACATTGGTTTGAACTTCATCAAAAAATTGAGTTTCACGAAATAAAATCCTTAATCTAATTTTTTTCACGAAAGTATTCGCTAGAAAAAAAACGAAATCAGGATCAAAGCTAGGCCGGTTCCTAGATTTGTGAATTTTTGGATAGGAGTGGCTTGAGGGATGAAAGTTGATTAGAAAGCAGATAAAAAATATTTTCCTCTCGGGGATGAACTAGAAGATGCAAAAACCATGGTTGGAAGGAAGAATAACTAGGTCGGAGCCTTATTACTGTTTTCAAAGAATGTCCTTAAAATTAAATTGCATTCAAATCACTTCTTACACTTTGGACGGTGGTTATTTGGGAATTGAACGGTTTGGGGGAGGAATATTTGAGATAAACAAAATTAGAGTTTCTACCTTCTTGAGATGAAGGTGAATATGCATAAAATTTGACCAAAGGAAGGATAATAAGAGGATTGGGAGTCCTGTGACCACAAAAAGTCTTAAATTTAAATTGCATTTAGAGCTTTTCTAACACTATGGGGTAGAATTTTTGACTTACGGTTTCGAATTGAATTATTTTTCGTTGCTTTTTACTAAATTTTGCATTGAGTTAAAATTAATTTTCTAATAAAGTTTTTTTTTATATGTGGGATTTCCTTTTTAATCAATTCCAAACGGACTTATTTTTGTTTGTAAATTTTTAATGGTGGTTTTCCACAAGAATCGAGTTTTATCTGTATATTTATAAATTCATTGCATTTTAATTCCCAACTAAAATAAAATTAAAATTTCTCCCTTTTAATAAATTTAATAAATTTAATTGATTGCGATTCCGCTCAAAGAAATTTAAGCTCTTTCCGTTATTGTGGTAAGAAAAGTTATTTGAATGTAAGAATCAATAAAAATCCTTGATATTTAGCAAGTTATTGCGTAAATATGATAAACAATTTGCCAGAATTAAAATAAGGATATGACTTAAATGGTAAGCGAGGACTGCACTTCAACTGACAGAAATCCGATTGAATTTTTTGAATTTATCAAGCCACAATTGCCCAGAAGCCACTCCTGTTGAGTCTAGAATTAAATAAATGACCTTTAAACTCAAGCTTTTGAAGTAAAATAATGTACAGTACAAAAACGGAATTATCATTTGTAACAAAAAAATTATTTGAATTATATAATCCTTTTTTCAAAGTGCAATCGGTCGATAAATTATACCAAATTTATTGGAGCAAATAACTATTTTTAAAAATCATAACGAACTCCCGAAACTTGCATTGCCCGCAATGAATTTTCCGCATCCACTGATTGCATTCAAAAAGTCAAAGAAACACGATTTGTGCCATACCTGTACAACTTTCCCATTTTTATACAAATAAAATAAACTTGATTGGAATTATTTAATGAAAAAAATAATAATATGCAAAATATCAAATAATTATTACGATTCAACCTCATTTTCGTTAAATATTGTAATACAGAATTTAAAAAGAACGGAAATAAAATGAAGACGAAATTTAAAGAAATATTGGGCTGTGCATTTTTTCATAGTAAACAAAAAATACAAATTTATGTATGAAAGAAAAAATTTAAGTAAATTCTTTTAAAAAAAAGTATAAAAACAATCTAAGGATACTAAAAAATGAATAAATCAATAAGAAATGTACAATAAATGATCTTACTACCAAAAAACTTTCAAAAAAAGGAAGAACACAAAATAACATTTTTTTAAGTCTTAGAATTAAATGAACCAAATCGCATACATGATGCCTTAATGCCATTAAATATGAAATAAGATAAAATCAAAGTCTCTCAATTTTTTATTTTAATCCGTAAAATTAATGCATGAATTAATATATAACTTGAATTTTTCACGAGAAATAAATTAAAAAACAAAGAAATCAAAAGTCCGAAAACAATGTTTTAGTAAATTTTAATATAAAAAGAAACTCCAAATCAAAGCTTGATGTAAAGCTCACTTATATATATATATATATATATATATATATATATATATATATATATATATATATATATTAAAATTATATATACACACACCGAAAAAAAGAAACGTCTCTAAAATATTGTATTTTAATATAAAAAAAAACAAACGAAAGATATTTTATTAAAAGTCATTATAAGACTATTAAAGTATGTTTAATTCAACAGAAAATATGAACGAATCAAATTTATATTATGAATAAATATATATTCTATTTTTACAAAAAATACCCCATTTATAAACAAAAAAAACAACAAAAAATAATTTTGAGCTGAATATGTTCTCGACATTTGTTGCTATGTACATAGGAAAAAATAATTTAAACAAAAAATATATTCGATAATTTCTATATCTCAATTAAAAACTACAAATAATTTTCAGTAAAACATTTTAATTAAGCAGATATATTATTCATCATGGGAGTACATTATTTTCTTTACATAAATTTCAATCGATGATTAAGTTGGACAATAAAATCAAAAATTATACCTGTAAATTATCTTCAAAATAATTTTATAAAATGATATATTTTTAATTTCATTTTTTTTTTCACTTGTAGAAGTTTTGTTATGAAAACAAGATAATACACAAAATTATCAAAAAAAATATCAAATGGGATTAATTAATTTTTAAGATTATATATGAATTACATTATAAATTAAAAAATGTTAAATTAAACAGCATTCTCATCACTTGAACTGTTGACAGCATTGAAATTATATTATGGTTATTTGTAGTCTTAAGAAATATTTTTAAGTTACTATTACACCTATGTTTTTAATGTTAAAAATGAAATGAGTTTCAAAACGAAACATTTGAGTTAAATATATGAAAAAAAATATATATAATTTTGAAATTGAAATTTGTATGGCGTTATTTTTTCTTGGGAAAAAGGTGTTGGTTCCACTAGTGGGAAGGATATTGTTTTTGGAAGGAATATTTTCAGGAATCAATATTTCAGGTTGGATACAATGATGATTTCTTATCGGCAAAGGTAAGTTGGTTTCAGTTGGGAAAAATTTGCCTAAGTGCATGAAAAGAATGGATATAAATTGTTCGTGAAGCACTGCGGCAATGGTCTGCTATATGATTCTCCACGTCTCGTATGTTCGAGATTTCCCGAAGGAAATCTAAATCGACCTCTCATCGGTTCTAGACGTGAAGCATTGGAACGTGACAACTAACTGTCCCCATCAGGTCAACAAGTCCGGACACTCTTTGTCTACTCCGAGGTGGCTGCTGGCTGGCTAGTTAGTTCGGAGAGGAGTTTCGGTCGCGAGTCTCACGCGAGCAGACTAAGTCCAAGATACAAAAACTCAGCCAGCAGTTCAAATGCCCGATTTAAACGCGTTGAACAAGTTTCATCGATTCTACTTTAAATTGCGTACCTTCATTCCGGGGAAAAGGAACAAAACCTACCGCTAAAGAATACGTCTATCGGTTACAGTAATACAGGGTTTTCCAATAAGAGGTGTTATTTTGATATGAAAAGAAAAATGCCATTTTTTAATATAAACGGTCAGATGTTTATTTCATTACAAAGAAGAAGGTATGCCGTTAATATTCGAAAATAACATCTGGCAAATGACCGCCAGGACCACGCTTACAGGGAAATTTTCCATAACCAAATCGCAAAGTGGCTGCCCTATGTCCTCGATAGCCTCACGAATTCCATCTTTGAGGTCTTGAATCGACGCTGGGCTGTTGGTGTAGACATTCTCTTTCACGTGGATCCAAAGGAAGAAGTCGCAAGGTGTTAAATCACAAGATCTCGGCGGCCAATTGTGATCACCTCTTCAAGAGATAACACGGTCTGGAAACTTTTCCCGTAAAAGATCAGTGGTTCCGTTGCTTGTGTGGCACGTAGCGCTGTCTTGTTGAAAGTAAACGTTGTCCAGATCAATACCATCCAATTCCGGCCATAAAAATCATTAATCATATCTCGATAGCGCAATCCATTCACCGTAACTGTTGCTCCAGCCTCATTCTCGAAAACGTAAGGTCGAACGACTCCGCCGGACCATAAACCGCACCAAACAGTCACATGTTGAGGATAGATAGGCTTTTCGACAATAACCCTTGGGTTTTCCGAGTCCCAGATGCGACAATTTTGCTTGTTGACGAAGCCCCCGAGATGGAAATGGGCCTCATCACTCAAGATGATTTTTCGATGGAATTCCGGATCATTTTCATGCATTTCAAGGACCCAATCAGCAAAAACACGACGTTGTTGATGATCGACCGGCTTGAGTTCTTGTGTTTAACTGAATTTTATAAGCCTTAAGACACACATTTTTATGCAAAATATGGTGTAATGACGTTTGTGGAATGCCTCATTCCAAAGAACAGCGAGGAATGGACAAGCCTGGGTTTTTTTCAACACTTTCGGCTACAGCAGCAATATTCTCGGCTGTTCTTGAATGACGTGCACGGGTTTTATTATTCACATCACTAAGCTGTCCGAACAGCTCGAATTTTTCCACCAATTTCTGTATTGCGTAGCTTCTACTTGTCAAATGTAAAAAAAAGGACACCTTCAAAAGTGACATCTACCGATCTACCGGCTATTCAAAATAACACCTTTTATTGGAAAACCCTTTATATTATTTAGAAACTGAAATTTTTATGGTGTTATTTTTTGGGAGATGATGGGATTGATTATTTTTGCTTGTGATGGGAGGTTTTGGTTCCATTCTCAAGGTGAAAATGTTTGAAAGAAAAATTTGCATGTGTTAATACAATATTTCTGGTAGGACAGGATGATTCCATATCAGCAAAGGTAAGTAGGTTTTATGTACGTAAAATTTGTCTTGAGACAGAAATTTTCGAAAGAAATCATTTGATTGTCCTTAGAAATTCTAGAGATCCCTGAGGGGTCCTGCCAACACTTTCCGAAAGTTTTCTCAAAGATATTAGACAAATTTTTAAGAACTTCCTGAAAATATTTGAGAGGTTTTGACAGAATTCTTAAGAAATCAAAAACCTAGTGAGTGGTCAAGTGAGTGAATGAAAACTTATGAAAATAAGAATTTATTAATGACAACTTGATATTAAAGGGTGGTCCAACCATAATGCACAATGTTACTTGTGAGAAATTTCTATGTTTCAATGTTTGACTAATTTAACCATGGAAAGGTTCAAAATTGAGCAGCACGTTAAGGTTGTTGAAGTCTTTTACGAAAATGGGCGTTCAAATCAAAATGCATTTCGTCCACTTCGTGATTTTTTTGGTCAGCATAATCGACCGAATGTGTCCACAATCGGGAGAATTTTGGGCAAATTTCAGCAAACCGGGTCTGTAGGAAATGTGAAATCACCTGTGCATGCTCGCCCAGTTCGATCTGCGGAAAACATTGCTGTTGTTCGCGACAGTGTGTCAGAAGATTCGTCAACCTCGACCCGTTGTTGTGCCTAACAATTGAACATCTCACGAACATCAGTGATGCGAATTTTGAATAAAAATTTGAATTTACATGCGTACAAGGTTCAATTGACTCAAGAGCTGAAGTTTACTTACCATTTCAAGCGTCAGCGATACAATGAATGGTTTCTTGAACAGACAGAAGGGAATAGTGACTTTACAAAAAAAATCATCTTCAGCGACGAGGCACACTTTCACTTCAGTGGATTCGTTAACAAGCAGAATTGCCGTATTTGAGCAAATGAGAATCTACAAGTGATTGTTGAAAAGCCGATGCATTCACAAATAGTGACTGTTTGTTACGGTTTATGGGCTGGCGGCGTCATCGGGCAGTACTTCTTCGAAAATGAGGACGGCCAAGCAGTTACCGTGAATGGTGTTCGCTATTGCGAGATGATAACGGTCTTCTTGCGGCCAGAAATTAAGGTTATGGACCTGGACGATATGAGGTTCCAACAGGATGGTGCCACTTGCCACGCAACCAACAAAACAATGGAGAAATTCAATGGCCGTGCTATTTCACGTTGTGGCGATGTTGATTGGCTGTCACAATAATGTGATTTGACACCGTTGGACTTCTTTCTCAAGGGTATTCAAAAGAAAAAATGTACGTCAATAAGCCAAGAACAGTTCAAGAGCTTATTCAGATTTAGATAATTCAGATAATTTAGCACATTAAAACATTGAACCTCAATTGTGTCTCAGAGTCATTGAAAATATGGACCATCGGATAGAAGTATGCCACCGTAGCCGTGGCGAGCATTTGGGCGATATTTTGTTTCACATATAATTGCCATAGCTCCTTCTATCATAATAAAACATATTAACATAATACTCTGAAAACTTTTTGTTTTATTACCCTTAAGTGAAAGACTTAAGTGATTACGAGGAATTGACGAAATGAAATCAGTGATCTGTGGGCATGTTCCATAGGATTTTGAGGGCAAAGCAGTTTCGCGGTCATGATCTGTTGTGTATTTGATTATACAATATTATTATGTTCATTAAAAGTGATTTTCTTTCCAGTATTATTGCTCGACTTTGTTGAAATACAGAAAAAATATGATTTCAATCTATCAATTGAAACATTACAATTTTCCTTTTTGATTAGAATGACAAAGATTTTTTTAATATCTTTCCAAGGCTTCATACGGACCTTCATATGGAGGCTTTAACGAAGCGCGAACTGAATCCACCGTTACTAGTACGTACATACAAGTGTCGAAATTCTTAAGAAGAAGCACTTTACTGACACTTTGATTTGAGGCAAGTATGTGTTTAACAGAGGACATAGCAAACCTCAAATCTTGCACAAATTCAGTTTGTGCTTCATTATCGGATTTAAGCTGAGGAAAATCACTTGGAATCCTTCGTTCTCCCTATAAATTAGTTCAGTAGGAGAGGCATTAAGTAAATGAAGTTTTTAACCCTTATAGAGCAAAGATTAAAATTTCAGACCACGGAAGATTTTGACGAGCCATGATAGAGGCTTTCAACGTATGATGCCAGTTCATTATCATACCATTAACCTGTGGATATGGGCCGTGGTGCAATTACGTTTAAAGCCAAGAATATTTCCAAGTTCTCTAAATTATTGGGATTCAAATTGTTTAACTATTACAATAATTTCCGGTATTCACAAACCTGCGACCCGAAAGTTGCATAATGTTTCAGCACAAGTTTGAGGTGTGATCTTTCCGGGTTGGGAGGTGAATGCCATTCATGGACTGAGTATGGGGCTCCCATGCTCACGAGAGACTTGACGACCCCATAAACACCTCCGTTGTCAACCTGAGAACCAAGCCTGGAATCTTTTGACACATTACTTCGAGCCAGGCTACGCCGTGGGCAGCTTCAAGCTGGGAATCTCTCCTCAAGCGGTAGGGGAGGGAGGAATTGTTAGATAAGTGTTCCCCCAGCCTCGACGTCTCCGGCTCCTATGAGTCCCTTATCTCTTTTAAGACTGTGTATTAATCGAGCAGTTCGCCCCGGCGAACTACTCGATAAATCAAGCCAATGTGACCGCTAATGCATCAGCCGGCGCATATGCATAGGCAACCTAAACAAACAGTTTGCCTGAAGCAGCCTTCTCAGCCGTTGCCCGGATTCGCTCCGAGAAACCCATATTCATGTCTGTCTTGGACCGCGCTCACCACCTCTGCAATCAGATCAGTGCTGGAGCGTCCAGCTCTAAAGCCGTACTGCCAAGGAGAAAGGTCCCCAGCAGCATTTTCCCAGCGTGTCTAGCACGCATAAGAATCTCAAGCAGAATGTACTGATGATCAAGGGCTGAGTAATCCTCTAATATTCTTCAATTGTGTATTCTCCGTATTAAGGACTCCGAAGGGCATTCCATATTCGGAATGGTTCTTTCACAGCCAATACGGCGGAAAGTCGGCGTATTTCCGGTGTTTAGCACGAACTCGTTTTCTTCCTCTGTTTGAGGCATGCCCCATTCGATTGCTTTAGCGTTGAAGTCTCCTCCAACGATTACGTTGCCATCTGCATTTGCGACAGCGCCCTCGAGCGCATTCAACTTGGATGGAAAAGTGATATTGGTTCGTTTGGCTTTAGCTACACACTAAAGAAGGTGGTCCATGAGCACCGAGCCTACACGGAACCGAACTTTTATCGTCGTGTTACTCATTTAGCAGCAAAACGTCAGCTGCTATGTCTCTCGTAAACTGCTCAAGCAGGTTTTGGGCAGTCTAGATTTATCTGCAGAATACGGGTTATCAAGGAGTCCGCATTGTGTAGTGGTTCGAGCACTTATCCCATAAGCCGAAGGTCCCTGGTTCGACTCTCGTTAGCAGCAATAATATTCAGTTTGAGTGATTCTTCAGACGGACCATAAGACCGTTCCGTTATGATGCGTGCTGGTTTAAGATCAGAATGTATCGCAGCTAGGTGGACGGACGCACGGCTAAAGCATGATACTAACCATATCACCTTGTGGAGTGCCAACACATTCGATCATGTTAATGAGATTCCCTAATTATCTCTAAGCGAATGCCCGAAAGGGGCTGTGGTGCTACAATAACAACAACCTAGGGGTCACCGAAGTTTTGATTTTGCCTTGGCTAGGGCTTCCTGATCCCAAGAAATGCCCAAAATCCGGTATTGGATCAGCGTCCTTGCAAAGGATACAGTGTACCTCCTTGGTACACTTTTTCCGTTACGTCCCATTTCACCAGATTTGTATCATAGAGAACTGCTATCGTATCCTTTGCATACTTGTGTGGTATGACCATAGCCAATGCATCTTAAACATTGAAGAGGCACTGTTTTGCGCTGTATCCTGCAGATGACCCTATCCTTACTTTTCCCTTAATCAGAAATCGTTCGGCGATGTCCCCTATGGTGTTAGTTTCGCTTTTGATCCTGCCCACCCTAGGGCGCTCCCTTTTTGATGACCTCCTCTAGCTTGGACAAGTCCGCGACGCAGTCAATGTCTCTTATTTCAATCGTTGCCATCAGTTGCTACAGCTGCGCTTTTGCCGAGGACTTTGTATACTGCGTGGCGGAATGCTTCTTTATTGTCCGCTTCTGCTCCGAATGCGGCCAGTATGTGGCTCAACCGGGCTGGTCGGGCTACTTTAATAGCAGTGTAGGCCGCTTCGGGACTTACATTTCCCCTGATATCCCGCAACGCTTCTGCGAAGGATCGGCCATTTTGCAGTTTTACGAGCTGCGCCTGCTGCTGGAGTCTTCGTCGCGGCTTTTTTCTCTCCTGTCCCGCGTAAGACGTTTCATCTTGCTGGGCGTCTGCGCGTACTGTGTTTTTTGGCACGTTTTGAAGGAGTTACTTTGCAGCTTTCTTTGCTCCTTACGGCAGCACTGTCTGGAACCCCTGGGCTAGCGTTCCACGCCCATCAAGTGCTTCCTCTTTCCTCCTTTCATCTCGATCTCCCTCGATTGGACTAGATGCCATTTTTTGTTGATGTTTGATGGTGGAGCTATCTGCTCGTGCCTTTTCGGATTAGCCCTCAGCGGTTGTTTGGCTTTCTACTTTTCCTCGGGCTTCTACCCTCTAGTAATTCCCTAGGCGATCTAGGAGCTCCTCTAGTTAAAGGAGCCCATTCTTTACACCTTTGCTGATTATGGGCGACCCGCATGCTAATCTTATCTTTTTAGAACAACTCCCGCTTTTCGGATTAGCCTTTGTTCTTGATCTTGCTAGACGGCAATTGTACTTTGCGACCTCCTTTCTTGGGAGAGGTTATCGGCTTCTGTTTCGGAGTACAGTGCTTCAGCCAGATTTTCGACGGTGGCAGTGAAATCACAAAAGGGTGCTTCGTGTATCTCTTCACTCCTTTCTTTTCTACCTTGATTACTTTGTGGACCTCAGGATGGTTCGTTATTATCTCGGCATTTGAGACCCTTGTTTCAGTCGCTTCGGTAGTCTGCAGCAGTAGCATCTGGCGCATCCTACAGAATCTCTCGCTCTTCTTTTTTAACAGGCTCTGGCGTTCGTTTTTTTTTGCTGCACCCGAACGCCACAGGAATTGCTGTTTTGACAAGCTGTTTGTTGTTCTGCGTTTTTCGACCGTCTTTACTGTCACTGTATTTGTCGTCGCTTTTGTTGCCGTTGTTACCGTTTTCAGTGTGCTGTTAACATTGCGGTAGTAACTGTTGGTTCCGTCGTCGTTGTTGATATTGTTACTTTTTTAAATCTATTTTTAAGTGTTTTAGTTGAGTAGAGTCCAATTTGCTCGTAACCGTTTTTTTCCGTTGGTATCTGTAATCAACTTTTTTATCCTATGGTTATCTAGTATAGAAGCCATGCGAGTTTTGGCAACAGCCCTTATGGGGAGCGCGTCTCAACTAAACCTGCACCACTAACTCAATGGTGCAAGCATCGAGCGCACTCCGAGGCCTGCCAAGGTTATACTGGCGCGGAGGCGTGAGTGTCACTCGGCGCTACCGTACTATGCAACTAGGTCCAAAATATTATATCCGCCAGCGTAAAACTTCGGTTCCAATTTAATGTCATATTCGTAGTCCAGAGATCGTTACTATGTCACAGTCCGCGAAGGAGCCTTAAGGCAACCTTCACATTCTCACGTACGTGGAGATGGCACTCCTCAATGAATACTAGCTTCCAAGAATACTCTTATCGATCAACACTGTTCCTGCGGGGATCCATTGAATATCACGAAATAATGAAATAATCCTTGTAAATTCTTCTTCTTCTTCTTTTTCCTAGCACTACAGCCCCTCTCGGGCCAATTTTGAAATCCGAGCAGCGATGAACTGCCTTCGTCGACCGAGTCAGACCAGTGATTCCTCGGTTTCCCCACTTGTTTCCGACCTTTAGTTCCCCCAACGAATACCTTTTCGAGTATCCTTGTTTGTAAATTGTTAATGAGTACGAGCCATTCTTAAATAAGGGATAAAAATATTGCGCCTGGATTGCCAAATTCAAATGCATTTAAATACACAAAAACTTAGGTTATCAATAAGAAAATATATTTATTTAATGTTACTAAGTGTAAATAATAGTTTTCAGCAAATTCTACAATATCAAAAAAAATTTATACTTAAAAATTATGAAAAAATGAACCAAATATTTTGACCAAAATTACAGAGACATGATACACCATCGGAAATTTAAAACAAGTTGAGTTGGCAGGATAGCACTCCTACCAGAAGAGCTTTGAAATCTTTCTAGGGTTCAAAACTATTTTCCTGATAACTTGTTTTCACGTAGAACTAAGCTTATTTCTTAATTTAATTAAATGGTCCTCATCATTAAAATTAACCTAAATTAGTTTTAAGCAGAAAATTCAACTGAACTGATAAACAAAAATCTCAATTTAACCCTTTATATGACCATGGGATAGTACTGGAACATTCCAAATGTTTGCTAGTAAAATTTAATGGAAAAGACTATTTCGGTAATAAAACACAGTTCCCGCTCTGGAATAAAACGCACTTCAAGTTCTAAATGCAGCTATATTCTTGTTACAGAATGGCTACCAGGTCTACGAGAAGACGAAATATTGAAGTTTCTCATTGATAGCGCAGACACTGAAGATGGGTTTGACGGTGATGATAACAGCATCGTAGATCCTGATTTTGTTCCTGATCCGCGGTAGCTAATGGAAGATGATTTTGACGAGGTTGATTCCATCATTGAAAATGTTGAGAGTACAAATAGCACTTCCCAACTGCCAGCTTCTACTTATACTTTACCTCAAGCAGGATCATCATCTCGACCTGGCCCATTAGGACGCAGTCAAGCTACGCTAATTGAATCTTAGCTTGAAAAAGAAGAACCTCGAGCTTAATGAGCAGTAATTATGCTTTACTGGTGACGAAAACTTTACAACAGAGTTTCTGGAACTTGATAGCCCAGTATAGTTCTTCTTTAAAATATTTCCAAAGTGACTTATTGGAAAAAAATGCAAGCCAAACTAATCGATATATAATGACAATCCGGGTCACAGAAACCGATATCTAGCAATTTATTGGGTTGGTTTTTATTGTGTCGCTGGTACATCTGCCAATAGTGACAAAACATTGGAGTGGTAGTTTAGGAACACCTTTAGTTAAAGAAGCAATGCCAGTGAATCAATTTGAAAAAATTAGACGATTCCTTGATTTTAATGCCAACTCCAAAATGGTCCTTCTCGATCATGCAGACAACAACCACCTGTTCAAAACCAGACCAATTGTGACAAAGCTAAATGAAACTTGCCTCCAGGTCTCATTCGAGAAGTATCTCAGCGTGGATAAGTAGATTTGTTCTACGAAAGCGAGAAATAACCTGAAGAGATACAATCCGAACAAGTCCCATAAGTGGGGCTACAAAATCTATGTTCTGAGCGGTGTCAGCAGATTTGGATACAAATTTGAGCCAAAAACAGGAGGTGAGAACGTAATTGCGTCTAATGAGCAGAGTTTAGGCGCTGCATCAAATATTGTCATCACGCTAACTCGTGAAGTACCACGCCATCAAAACTATCGCCTATATTTTGACAACTATTTCACGTCCCTCCAACTATTAGAATATCTCGCTAAACACTCGACATAACCGTATACCTGACTGTAAACTACCCACAGAAAAAGAAATCGCCAAAGAGGAAGGTGGCTATTCAGTCGAGTATGTTGCCTGTGTTGAAGGCATTGATATATCTACAACGGCCTGGAAGGACAACAAAATAGTCACACTTGCGTCCAGTTTTGTGGGTGAACTAACCAAATCACAACTATCTAGATACGACAAGAGCGTCAAGGGATATGTGACTATTGATAGACCAAATGTGGTGGAAGAATATAACTGTCATATGGGCGGTGTCGATCTTATTGACAGTAAAATGGGTAGGTATACAATAAAACTACGAAGCAAGAAATGGTAGGTTCACATTATTTACCATTTTTTGGACATTGCCATGTCCAATGCCTGGATGAACCACTGTGTGCATCGTCTGACTTTCGTGAAGAGATCAGTACAGTACTCAGTAAGATGGGGATAAAAGCAAATGTTCAATGGCGAAGCATTGAGCCGGACATAAAGGCCAAAAAACGCAAAGGTCGAGCTCAATTTGTGCCTCCGGCTGCTGTGCGCCAAGACCAAATTGGTCACTGGCCAGTATGGGCCGACCAAAGGTTCCGGTGCAAGTTTCAAAAATGCACTGGAAAATCACAGACAATTTGTGAATAATATGGAGCTACATTATGCAGCAATAAACAAAATAATTGTTTCAATCGTACTCGTTATGGCACATACCCTTTTTTTGATTTTCTGAAGTAACAAAAACATTTTCTTTTAAAACTAAAATATACGTGCCTTTTGATTTTCGAAATTATATCTTAAAAGCTACTTTTTATCAAATAAAATGTTATTGAGCTATAAAGGTTTAAGATGGGAAAAGTCGAAAATATATTTTCGAACAAAAAAAACCAGAAAATTTAGTTGAAACCATCACATACTTGCAGAAGTTTGTAATCATACATTAAGGGTACTTTCAGTAAGAAATTATTTTAATTTAAATAAGCTTCAAAATCTAGTTGATAGTTATGCTACTTTTCAAGCTAAACAAAATACTTTGGACTCAACATCTTTAAGCAATATAAATTCTGGATCCATTATTGAAAACATTCAAAATACACTTTGTTGACTCATAATCTGTTTTTCACCATCAACGGCAGTATAAGATACAAAAAAAGGTACTATATGTATAAAATAGGAACTAACAGACACCCACTAATTCTTTACCATCCGTCATGATAAATTATTAAAAACTATTGCGAAATTGGATTGGAACAGAGAAATTAAGTTACAGATAAAGAAAGAGATTAAAGTTTGTTCCTTCTTTTTTTCTCTGAATTCGCGTTATCAGTACTGATAGCTTTTATGTAAAATTTCTAGCATTTCCCCTTCAAGGATTATCTTGTATATTAAAATTTTATAAGTATGCGTGACATGATCAAGGTTATAGGAATAATAAAGTAAAATAAATTTTTCTTTGTTGCAATTTGACCAGTATTGCGCGTTAACATTTAATGTAAAGGAAATTTGCAAAAACGAATGACTCACCTGAATCACGCCATTTTCGATTGATCTTTTATCATACAAGCTACTGTTGGAGCTTAATGCGTTGTAAGGAAGTGCGTAATTTTTAACAGTAATTGGTAAATCAAAAGTAATGTGTGAGCAATTTCAATTATCCTTTGTTTAGTAACAGTTGTTAAAATTAAAGAAAAAATAATTTCAATGGAAAACATCCTTCTAAATTTCTAGAGAGTCCTATAAAGTAGAAGGGGACATATGTTTTGTGAGAAACGGCTTGAACAAATTACAAAGATAGTGAAGAAAAAATATTTGTAGCTTAATAAAAATTCATGAATTTTCACAGAAAAGTTAAAAGGAGCCGGACTGAGATTATCTTAGTGATTTTAAGTCCCCACGGATAGTCCCAATTTATAAAAATATTGATTAAATTTGGATCAAGATCCAAACGCAGACGTGGCCATATATTGTGAATTTGAGTGAAAAACTCATACAACATAATTTGCATGACTCTTTCCATCAAATGAGGAATATAAACGTGGCCAATTCATGTTATAGTATTATGCGATGGAATCATATAACTCTATACCATGAAAGGGCACGTGAGCGGAAGGCCACACTACCCGGGCAAGAGCCCCCAAAAACGAAATACATAGAAGGGTAGAGCGCGCCCGATGGCTAACTCATTTCAGTGGACGGGCCGGCCATCGTTGCGGGTTCCATACCCGTTCAGGTTGGATAAAAGGAATGACCGAAAATGGATTCTTCAATTATCTATTCATTATTTTTCAAAAAGGAAACATATAACTAACTAACTAATCAACCCACATCCAATCGCTTTTACTCTCGTTTTTTCCTTCTTCTTTCTAATATTTTTCCTTTCTAATTCTCATCTATTACTATTACATTTCCCATGATATACCAAAATACATGCAAGGATCGCAAAAATCAAAAAGAAATTTGATCAAACAAGAAAGCAAAATAGTATATACTTTATGTTACTCCAGTTAACATGATGCAAAGTTTACTGTACTTCATATTTTCATTTTAAAATCGTGCATATCAAATGCACGATACCCAATATTTGGAGAATTTCATACATAGTGTTTCATTCAATTAATAGTTTAAGACAAAAAGAAGAATTATTGTAAATACATATAATTGTCAAAAAATTTATAAATGAGACAAGCGGGTACTCACCGGCATCCTCGACGAGCGCTCGTTGACGATGCGGGGATGACTGAAATTGATTTATTACTAAAATTCTTCTGAAATCCAACATTCATGCATTAAAATATTGACTAAAGTGTAGTAGCTGGTGAAGCTCAAATCTCGAATTTTTGAAATGCCGCTAGAATCTGGAATATTCCAATGCGCTAACCGTTCATTTCCACACAATTAAATTTTTGCCTGGAACTTCTTAAAGCCACGATTCCCACATTCCGTTCTGCAAAAATTCCAGTTTTGGAAAAACGTAATGCAAAACGTCGCGAAAACGCACACGACACTTTTCAAATCCCGGCCTTTGGAAATCCACAAAACATATCTTTTCGGTCGTATGCACGAACAACTCCACTAGTGTTGATGACAATCGCGCGAAATCCAGTCTTTCCTTTAGCCTTTTCGCAGCTCACCTCCTTTTCTGACAGCTCGCAAGGGAACAAATTTCTTGCTCAACCGACCGGCAGAATCACCATCACAAGGAACGAGTGCCTAGATGCGAAGCTTCTTACGCGGATAACCGCGAAGCGATCACGTTGTCACGATTCGATCTTGCTTTAGGTTTTTCAATATCTACTTCCTAACAAAAAAACGTTGGAAATCACAATCGCGCTCACTGTACGCACGAGAGCTCCGGGGTCTCCTCTTCTTCCTCAAATTTAAAACGCAAAATTCCCCAGCGCGGCTCTCCACTCGCTGCCGTCCGCCGTCAGATCTCATAACCGACCCCCCGTTGTTGCTGGTTGTCGCCTTGCGGGACCAACCAACAGTTGACGGGCCTTCCACCCATTCCGCTGCACACTTGAGCTGGCATTTGATAGTGAATTCTTTGCTGTTTGATTTGACGTTCAATTCGCGGTTGTATTTGTTGTTCAGGTGGAAGTTGCAATGTTTTCTGCTGCATCCGCATCTGCTGTGCTGGCTCTTGGACATTCCTTTGAAGTGTCATTTGTTGGACGTGTTTGCGAGTTATCTTTCGTGGCGAAAATTCTTGTGGTGCTTTCAGGTGCACTAACGTTTTATGCTTAAAATATTTGCTGCGCTACTTGATGACTTATTTGTGGCTGTTGTATGTTTGGGTTGGTGTGGAAATGGGTTGTTGCTTGGCTTTTATGTGATTGCGGTGCGGACTGGGCGATTTGAGGGTTAGTTATGTTTTGGATGGCTTGTGGTTGTGGTATTGGCGCATAATTTTGATTATGGGTTGACTGGCCGTGAGGATAATTTTGTACAGTTTCTGGTCTATGTTGGGAATTTTCCTGAACTGCTTGGTAAACTCGATTCCCAGTGCCATATTGTATGTAGGCTTGCTGAGTTTGTTGTACATGAGCATAAACTTGTGATACTTGCTGTGTGCGACTTTGGTTTCATTGTACTTCTTGTACGTGTACATATTGAGGCTGTTGAACATGTTGCAATTATAGACGATTTTGTTAAACCTGAATCTCCTGAATTTGCACCTGAGGTTGTGGCTGTTGTTGAACCGGATGCGATTGTTGCGAGCTATCATGCTCGACGTAAGTTTCAGCACAAGATGTTGTACCCGTCACAGGTTCAGCATGTTAATTTCTGGCTTTTTTAGATGGGTTTAAGTTTGTAATTTGTTGACGTTGCTCAATCAAATGATTCATAGAACGTTTCTTCGAAGAATTGTCTGATAACATTCGATGCAACAGTATAATACGAAATTTGTTTGTGCTTCTTAAATTTCATCGTAGGGCTCGGCTTTAGCCTGAAAACCTAAATTGAACACAGATTCCGCTTGTTTAAAAGTATTTGCTAAGTCATAAAAATGAACCCCAACCTATATAAAAATGTGAGCATCTAGTTCCCACTCCTCGCTGATATATTTGATAAATATTAAGATGATTTGCTTATCTATCGAGATATTTAATCCATAATGAAGCCATTAGAATTTTCTGTTTATAAGCTTCATTATGTTCAAATATAGTCAAGGATTTTTCAGTGTTTCGCGGAATTTACTTTCAAGATCAATGCGCATGTTATAATCACACCAGCATATATAATTATACCATAATTCTAATGGATCAGGTTCACTTTATGCAGCAATGGCACTGTCCCATGCGGCTTTGTCTCGAAGAAACAACGCCGACTGGTCGTAAGAGTACATTTGATACAAAACTTCGTTGAATTATCAAATTGGTTTGGTTGAACTTTGGTATACGATGTAGAAACACTGCACCTGTGTTTATTCTACGTAATTTATTCTAAATGTGGTCGTAACCGCACTTTTTAAGTCAGGGTGTTAAAATAAAACCCGAACGACAGAACTTCAACTCCGCTGTAATGGTTGACGGCTCGATTATTATAAAGGATTTCCAGCTATAAAGACTACTAGTCCCCCAGAGATGATATGAAGGATAGTTTCGTAAGTTCCGTAACGGTACGTAACAGATCTTTTGGGCTATTGGATAACTTATACCTAAACGGCAATTCGATGCGACCGGAAAAGAATGATCCAAATTTCGATAAATTTAACAAAATAAGACCTTTGTTCACAGAGCTGTCAAAAACCGCCTATGCATATCAATCAACAGACGAATCTATGACTAAATTTGAAGGTGGAGTTCTCTCTGACAATACATGCCATACAAATCTATAAAAAGAGGCTGCAAAGACGGGTGCGTACTGGTGCAACCGGATTTACGTGATAGTTCCAAATTTACACCTAAGGATAAGGAGGCCACCAAAACGAACCAGGGAGTGATTATAGAACCAAGTAGAGTGTTAGTTGGCTGAAATTAAAAAGACTTTTTTGATAACTATTTCAACTCCGAAAACCTCCAAAGGGATCTACTAGTGGACAGTATCTATGGGTGCGGTATCATTTGCAAAAGAAGAAAGATATTCCCTGAGCTGAAGGTGGATAAATGTATAAAACGGGGTGACTCCGACTTTAGAGTTTCGACTGATGGTCTTGCGGCCTTAAAGTTAATGCACCGGCAAAGCGTGTTACTTCTGAGCCACCATCAGGATCTGTCTATTGTGAGCAGCGTTCCAAGGCAATCCAGAGATGGAACGATTGAAGAATTAGATTGCCTTCAAATGATGAAAGAATATAACATCCATATGGGATATGTCGACAGTCACGATATGTTAAAAAGTCTATAAGTAGTCAACAGCAAGTCACATAAATGGTGATTCCGAATTTTCTTTAATTTTATTAAAGTTTGCGTTGTAAATGCATTTATTCTCTTCCAACATACACAGAATGATAAAAGCATAAATCTAAAAGAATTTCGTTGAGCTGTTGCTGAACGGCTCTTTGGAGCAACTGACTCCACATTAGGCAGAAGCGAAGTTTCCCTAAAACCGGATAAATATAAAAAGATGGTTCGATTTGATCAGTGTTAACACATGCCAATAAAGTGTCAACGCCTAAGGTGCGCCTATTGCAGCACAACTAAGGAAGTTTACAGATCATTATGGAAATGCGCAACATGTAGCGTCGGTCTTTGTCTAAATAGAGATAGAAACTGGATGTTCAGCTATCACACTAAGTAGACCCCTTATGCCCAGTAGTCACTACAGATAACCACTTCCTGGAAGAGAATCTATTATATTTTAAATTACAAGAAGTGTTTTTTATTTATTATTATGCTCCGGAAAATCTAGGTCCAGTGAAACAAGGAACAGAGTGGAGATTACATTACGCTTATGAGTTGTGTGAACTATTTGACGATCCACCGTTTTGCTCTTGCGTAAATGTTATGTAAATTGCAATGAGCGGGCCATGTAGAATGAATGGAAGAAAACCGGCAACCCAAAAGAACATTGACAGGTAGAGCACAAGTTAGACGTCCAGTGGGAAGACCGAGGACTCGATAGGAACACACGATAGAAGCTGATAGCAGGTCCTTGTTGGGAGTAAACGACTAGCGGAGAACGTCGCGGAACCGTAATGATTAGAGGAAATTAATCCTGGAGGCCAAGGACCGGCTTGGGCTGTCGCGCCATAAATGATAATAATTATGCCAAATAAACGTAAATTCAAAAGATTTTGTTTGAATTCTTGTAAAGAAGGGCACTGGTCCTCAAAGGGTTAAGTTTAATGGTAAAAGAATTTTTCAAATATTTGACGCACGGTGATAAAGTACGTCTATTTGAAAGGGGAAAAAAAACTCGGGAAGGGAAAGAAGAGTTAGACTCGGTGTGTGGTGAATCCTCGATCTTATTTAAAACCGTGAAACATTGGGTGGCCGAGTTCAAACGCGGTGGCACAAGCATTTTCGACGATCAACGTTCTGGACGTCCAAAAACTGTTTCAACGGAAGATATCGTCAGTTTAGTGCACACAACCGTGATGGAGGATCGCCGATTAACTATTATGGAAATTGCTGAGGCTTGTGGGATATCAACTGAATGGGTGCATACAATTTTACATGAAGATTTATGCATGAGGAAATTATCGGCGCGATGGGTGCCGCGTTTGTTGACGATAAACCAAAAGCGCGTACGGATGGTCATGTCGCGCGAGACTATTCAGCTGTTCCACATGAATCCTACCGAGTTTTCGCCCGGTTAATTACTGTCGACGAAACCTGGTTCCATCACCATACTCCGGAGACTAAGCAACAGTCAATGTAGTGGATTTTAACGAGCTCCGAGGAAGGCGAAAGTCGTTCTCCCTACCGGAAAAGTTCTGGCGACAATTTTTTGGGACAGCCGTGGAGTAATTATGGTTGGTTACCTTCAAAAAGGTAAAACCATTAATGGGCCCTATTACACTGCGTTGCTGCACCAATTAAGGGCGGAACTCAAGAAGAACCAACCACACTTGACGAGGAAGAAGCTTCATCAAGGCAACGCGCGAGTCCACACATGCATGTTCGCAATGGCGAAATTGGACGAATTGAAGTTCGAATTGCTTCAACACCTATCCTACTCACCAGACTTAGCTCCGAGTGAGTTTTTTTGTTCCCCGGCTGGAAAAAATTTTTGGGTGGTAAAAAATATTGGTCAAATGCCCAGGTCGAAGAGGCATTAAACCCGTTTTTTTCAGGTTTATCTAAAGAATTTTTCCGATGGCCCGAAGGGCTGGGAAAAGCGTCTGACCAAATATATTGACTTGCATGGAGACTATGCCAAGAAATAAATTTTTGTTTGGCTTGAATTATATATTTTTCTGTTTTTTGGGAGTCTATGTCTTTAGTTGCCAAAATTTTTGATTGAAAATATTCTTTATTTAAACCATCCATACCATCCATAAGAAAAATTATTATAAAACTCAATGGCCCCAAAGGCACTCCAAATTTATACATCTCTGCTAAAGAAATTTAAATTTAACATTAACGTTTATGCAAACTACATAAAAATGGATATATTTAGAAAGCCCTAGAGGAAAAAAGTGCGAAAAAACCAACCAACCATATCATAAAAATCCAATAAAATACAACGAAACAATATTTTACTTTCATTAATTTCAAGTGGTCTTTTTCTTCTTCTTCTTAGCACTACGCCCCCCTCTCGGGCCTTCGCTTCCTGCAAATAGCGCCTCCAACTGTCTCGATCCATTGACTGCGTCCTCCAATGTCGATATCCGAGCAGCGATAAACTGTCTTCGTCGACCGAGTTAGACCAGCGTTTCCTCGGTTTCCCGACTGGTCTCCGGCCTTCAGTTCTCCCAACGAAAACCTTTTTGGGTATCCGTTGTTCGTCCATACGATTCATGTGGCCAGCCCATTGCATTGTCAAAGATTTCATACAGCTCATGGTTGTATCGAATTCGCCATTGGTCCCCGTCCAGCTTCGCTCCGATTTTTCGCCTCAGGACCCGGCGCTCAAAGGCGTTCAATCTTTTTGCGGATACTTGGGTTAGGGTCCATGTTTCACACCCATAGCATAACACAGGTCTTATCACAGATTTGTATACTTGGAGCTTTGTTTTCCTGTGTATGCAGCTGGTCTTCAATATCGTCAATACTGAATAAAATATTTTATTTCCGAGCTGTATTCTTCGGCGTATTTCGACTCTTTCATTGCCCCTTTTCGTTATTTTGGCGCCTAAATACACAAATTCGCTAACATTTCCGATACTAAATAGATTTACCCTAAATCAATGAACTTTAAAAAATGATTTTACTTATTATACATTCCATATTATATTTTCAATATTATCATATAATTTTACAAAACTGTTCTTAATGTAACTCATATCTTATAATCTAATCAATTTGTACTCAAATCTACGAGTATAAATTAAACTAATTTAAAAACAAAAAATAAACCGAAACTATAGTTTTCATTTTAATTCTAATCATTTGCAGTAAACTAATTCATAAAAAACAAAACTCAACCTAACAATGATGAACATAGCTAAACCAAAACAAAGAAAGAAAAACCGGGAATTGGGATTGTTTTTATATGTTTTTTACCATCCAGCCACCAATATTGAAATAATCGAGTCTCGGCTTTTTTAATTTCAACAAACCTTGCAACAGAGTATCTTCATCGAATATGTTTAACTCTCACACACAAATTTTATCTTCTTGTCGGTGGCCCGCCTTACGATATGTAATCGGAGCATCGATCGAATCGAAAACGTTATGACCCACCCAAGTGTCAGCCATTAACTGAAGCTGCTGCTTGATTTTCTGGGTTGATTTGATCAACGAAACCGTCTGGGCTTTCGGGTGTTTATCTGACTGACCTTTTTCGAGAGGAGCCGCTTTGTTCCGCAAATTGTTCATCTTCGTGAGCCAGTAACTGAGAGCGGGCGACTGGAATGAAACGTTGAAGACGTACTTCTGTAATCTCACTGCAAAGTAAACCAGTTTCCCTAAGAAGACATTAATTTTATTTAGGAAAACCATTAGATATCAGTTTTCATTGAAATTGCTAACTCTTCAGCCCCCTGCGAATATTCCAGCAACGGCGCACCTATTATGGGCACCTCGACGATCCTTTCGATGTCCATCCTCCCAATTGTGGAGGGTCGAGAGCATGGGCGTTGGGAGACATTATCACAGATCTCAAGCAGAATGTACTGATGATCACTGGTGGACTAGTCCTCTAATACTCTCCAATTGTGCACCCTCCGCACTAGGGAGTCTGACGCAAATGTCACGTCGGGTATGATTCCATCACAACCCACTCGCGCGGAAAGTCGGCGTTCCGTCGAGTCCTGTAGTAGACCCCATCACTAGGACTCATTTTCTCCGCGGATTAGTTCAAGGCATACCCCATTCGGCCGCTTTGGCATTGAAGTCTCCCCCAACGAGTATGTGGTCATCTACATTCGAGACAACGTTCTCGAAGCCATTAAGCTTGGCTTGGAAAGATGATAAAAAAAAAGTCCCTGAAGACCGAACCCACAGGAAACCATCCTTCCGTCCATAGCCCTCCACTTGGAATTCAGCACTGTTCCGATTTCAAATGGCGGGAGTACCAGTTTCGTCAGCGTACCATGATGGCGAACTTTTGTCGTAATGTTGCTCGCTCAGCCGCAAAAAGTCGGATTTCATGTCCCTTGAAAACTGCTCAAGAGGATTTTGGGTAGTTGTACTGCGGTGTACAAGTATGTTTACCTGCAGAACACGGATCATCGAGGTTCTCCTATTACCTTGGCTAAGGCTTTCTGGAAAACTCAACATTTTCCTGATCCTAAAACGTGCTTGAAATCCGGTTTGAGACCAGCATTTTTGCAAAGGATGCAGTGTGCTTCGCTAGTACATTCTTTTCTTTTATGTCCTATGTCGCAAGGTTTTTAGTACGATAAACTCCTATCGTGTGAGGTATGACCATAACTAATGCATTTAAAACAGTGGACACACTGCTCTTCGCCTTATTCTGCAGATGACCCACCCTAGGCTTTTTGTTTTTGCTTCAGCAATACAGCCCCTTTCGGGCCTTCGCTTAGAGACAAATAAAGTATCTCATCTCATCTTGATCTTCATCATTTGATATTGTTAGTACCACACCTATTTTTATTTTACCCTGACTCAGAAGTTGTTCGACGTCCTTCTCAGTCAAGTCGATGATGACCGTACGTTGTCCCCTATTGATTTCTGGCGTCAGCCTCGTTTGATATCTGGTTACACTAGAGAGTTCCATTTTGATGGCCTCTATCCTATCTACCTCGGCCAGGTCCGCGATGCAGTCAATATCCCTGATTTTGATCGTTGAGAGGCTACGGTTGCTCTTTTGCCGAGAACTTTTTAGACTGCATCGCAGAGTGCTTCTTTATTATTGACCACGGCTCCAAATTCGACCATTCTGTGGCCAGGCCGGGTTAGTCACACTACTTTATGACAGTTTTGGTGTCTTCAGGTTTTACATCTCCCATGATCTCCCACAACAAATCTCCGTAGGATCGGCCATCCTTGGGTTTAACTGCTTGGGTTTAACTGTCACCGGGGTCTACGTAGTGGCTTTTTTCTCTTCTGTCTCGCATCACTTCTTTTCGTTGGGTATTTATGAGAACAGTATTTTTTGGGACGCTTTAGAGGTGTTGTTTAACAGCTTTCTTGGCTGCCTTTGCCAGCAATGTCTGAAACTCCTGATGAACGTTTCATACCCAGAACGTGCCATCACTTTGCCCCTTGTACAACGGTTTCCTTCTATCGGACTTGAGGCCATTATTTACATGGTGTTGGGTGGTGGTGCTATCTGTGCTTCCTCAGTAGACTTTCTCCTCAACCAGCTCCGCCGGTAATATCCGATACGACTAAGGAGCTACCCTAGCTTCAGGAGTCCGCTCCTGATATCATTACTAAAATTTTTTTGCGTTTCACATTCAGATTTGATTCTCTTCAGAATGCTTCCCGCTTTTCGGGTTCTCCAACCTTGGCTTTCGAGGGCAGTTCTGTGCACCGGTTTCTGGGTGGATTGCTTCAGTTACATTTTTGGCGATGTCAGTAACGGCACTTCGTTGGTCTCACTCGTTCCTTTCTCTGTCGCGATTTGTTTTTCGACTCAGTTTTTTCATCAATGTGTTCACTTCGTGCTTTGATGATTGCAGCACAAATTCTTGAAAGCCTTCCGACCAATTTTTGAAGTGTTTCAGTTGCGACATTGTCCCAAAACACTTTGAAACTGTTGAATAACTGTTTTTCACTGGTCACGTGCATGTTCTTAACCTGTCGGTCAAGCTCATCCCATAATAATTCGATCGGGTTAATATCAGGGGATCGCGGCGGCCAATCCATGATTTTGAGCATGCCTTCCTCTTCCTTCGACCGTACATAGTTCATGCACAGATGTGAGGTGTGCTTGGGGTAATTATCTTGTTGAAAGATAAATTCGTTCCCGATCAAACCAATGCCAGATGGAATGGCACTTCGTTGAAGAATATTGTGATAGTGTTCCCTTCGCATTATTCCGACGATTCTGACCACTTTTCCAACACTATCGTAACTGAAACACCCTCAGACTATCTCGGAGCCTCCGCTACGTTTAACTATTGGCGCAATACATTGAGGTTTATACCGCTCATCTTTATTTCGACGAACATTCTGGTGCCGCCTGGATCACAGATTTCCACTGATGTGCTGGCCAATCTATATATTTTCGAGCAAACAATGATCCTTAGTCGTAGAAGTGATTTTTTTGACAGCAACGCGACCGAAATATCCCTTCTCTCGCAAACGAAATTTGACAGCATCCACCGAAGTTGGGTTCGAAGGGTTCTGTTAATTCTAAAATGTGCGGATCATCAGCTTGAGTTGTTTTTTTTTTTGGTTGGCCAGAGCGTTTTCGATTAATATTTGTGTTGGTTTCGGCAAGCTGCTTCAACGCGGTTTGAACTCTACACTTTGAAACGCCAACAATATTTGCAATTTCACGACTGTTTTACCCACTTTTCTCAAAATAAGTATTTGTGAACTTTTTTCATGTAAAATTTTTTTTTCGAGCCATTTTCAGCCATCATAATCGGTTTTGCGCGTGCAAACAATGACGGGAATGAATTTGAGAGTTCTAGTGCACATAGAACACAGCAGGGGGCACAAAGAACCGTTATTTTTTTTTATATGCACTCAAACTATCCAGAATGACTGTTTTAGGCATAAGCGGCCATATTTGAATAGTTTAAAATAAAATAATATGTAGTTACTACATTTGAAATTACAGAGCAAAGCTGATGCAATTTAAAAATAAAAATTTTTGGCTGCTTAATATATTTCAGAGGAGGTGTCTTAGTAACCTGCAAGAATATCTTTACTTTACTTTTCACTGCTCCTGTAGAATGTGTGGGGGCAAAAAAACTATTTCGTCTTCCTTTTCTCTTCTTGTCTTTTGCACTCATATACCTTGTAAGTCTCATGTTTTGGTCTACAATACCTTCCTCAACGAAATATCTAGTATTTTCTTACCGTGTTTTTCAAATTGTCACCTTATCTTAATGTGGAGATTTTAACCTTCCTAAACTCTCATGGGATGACAATCAGGTTGATTCTGACTCATCTTAAATTTGGTCTTTAATTTCTTCTTTTGTGTCCAAGTGTTCCCTGGCTCAATTTAATAATTTTCTTAACGTTAATAGTCATATCCTTGACTTATTCTTCTGTAGCATGGAACAATCATTGTTATGCTCACCTCCAGTTCTTTTTCTCTATCTTTCTCCTGATCCCCATCATCCTAATTTACGTTTCGAAATTTCCTATAATGCATCTGTCCGTTATCGTCGGAAAGAGCTTGAGCGCTAAAACTTTGGTCCTCCTTCTTTTGCGACCTTGACTCGGATACTTGTTGCAACAATTTCTATGACTTCTTAAACGCTGCTATTTCTAACTCGACTCCGCTTATTATTATCATATAAGGAACTCTCCTGACTGTCCCTAATTAACTCTCGATGTGAGCTCGAGCACAACACTTTTCATTTTGATCGAGCTTAAATAATTTTTCTGACTGCTCAGCCGATTGAGCACGTTCAAATTAGACACTATTCCTTGATTTTCATAAAAATTGGAAGAAAATAAACGTGCCTAGGTCAATTTGAAATGTGTATCAACCATAAACACGCGTTATTGATGCTGTAATTCCATACAATTGAAATAACTATAACTCACTCAATAATGATTCGATTTCCATGAAATTTTGTGAGCGTAAAGATTCTATACCAATCTATATAATTTCAAAACGTTTGAAGGTACCGTTTCGATTTTATGAGCGAAAATGTAAAATCTACAAATCATACTATTGGTACAACTTAATAACCGGAATTTTTTTTAGCAAAATTCGATGCTTTATTGTGGAAAAATTTTACAATATATTTTATTCAAAGTATTGTCCATCGGAAGCTACAACATTTCCCCATCTTTCAGGCAATTTATGAATTCCATCCCAAAAAAATGCGCCGGCTTGGTGGCCAAAAACGAATCTATCCAATTTCGGATGCCTTGCTCTGAAGTGAAGTGTATTCCGGTGAGGGCGTTTTGCATCGAGCGAAATAAATGAAAGTCAGACGGAGCAAGGTCCGGACTATAAGGCGGGTGGGCCAAAACTTCCCATCCACTATTTTCCAAATAGTTTTGACGGGTCTTGCAACATGCGGCCGAGCGTTGTCATGATGAAAAATTATATTATATTATTATATATATAGAAAAATTAGACACTGTGTTTTCGCTAAAGCATCGTCGCCGTAAACTTCTACAAGCAAACGATGACTTCCCGCAGCAGTTTTCTTTGCAAAAAAATGACCTCCCGCAAATGCCGTCTTCTTCTCCAATTTTCGAAGCTATTCATCGTAAAAAATAATGATGATGCACACAAGATAAAATTGTTTTGCTGACTGATTTTGATAGCTATCAAATATACCTTCAAAATGACATATTGTTACATGTATAAATAATTCTGTGAGCTACTGTCGCAATTGTTTTCACAACCATTAAGAACATCAACAAAACGAATTTACTCGAAGCCACGAGAACCCAACAAGCATGCTCCATTCATCCCGCTGCTGGAATGTTCCCGCTAATTCACCAATGTACGAGAACTGAGTTGAATGATTAGAGTCCCTATATAAAGGCGAGCTGAATGAATGGGGGGAATCATTCATTCGACCGCGATAAGAACTGTGTGGGAAGCGATATTGTTCGAGTAATAGAAAAGTGATTTTCGTAATAGTGAAGTGATTTAGAAGACAATTGCGATAAGAAATTTATGGACAAGTGTTAGATTTTTAATAGTGAAAATTAAAATTAGTTGAAGTGTTAAATTGATTATTGTACATTTTTGTAATTAAATAAACTCCTTCAACTTAAATTAAAAGACATTGCGTTTTCACTTTCCCGGAACATTAAAATTATTGGCCGCGAACCAAAACACGCGACAATGGCGTCGAGAAGTGAGATTAAAATTTTGAAAGTGAAAATTTGAACATTTTTATAGTGCACAATAATAAAATTTAAAGAAACATTAAAAATGCCACGATGTCTAAACTTAAAAATTAATGAATTGACCATGTGGGAGCTTAAGGAAGAGTCGGAACAACGAAACCTGGCTACGCAAGGTACAAAGGCAACACTGATTGCACGCTTGCGTGACGCGATCGAGTCGGAAGGCGGAAGTCTGGATTTGGGTGAACCCTCAGATGCAGAAAATGGTGCAGAAGATGGTGAAGCAGAAACACCAAAACCAAAGGAACCAGAAAATGCGCTGATGCAAATGTTAATGCTGATGCAGCAAGAGCAACGACAACAGTCATCCAATTTAACTATGAAGCTAGATGAACAATCAGCGAAGTTAAATGAACAATCAGCGAAGTTAAATGAAGAATCAGCGAATTAGTGAAGCTGGACCAACAAGCGATCAAAATCAAGGAAGTGCAAAAACAGTCAACCGAAATAAAAGTGGAGCTCGGTAGCCTGAACAATAAATTAAATGCGTCGAAGAAAAGGTTTACCAGGTCGAGGAGAAGGTCAGCCAGGTGGAGGAGAGAGATAAGCCAGATCGAAGAGAGAATGAACCAAGAGATGGAAAAAGTGAAAAAGAATTGGAAGCAGCGAAGGCAGTAGTAACCACCTCACCAGCCCCGCTTATAAACGCAGCCCAAAGCGCATCCAGAAATGTGCTAGCACCAATATTCGACGGGCAAACGGTCTGGAGTGTTTACAAAATCCAGTTTGAAGCCACCGCTAGGATAAATCACTGGAATGAGCAGGAACGAGCAACTGCATTAATTCTTGCTCTAAGGGGCCCAGCTGCCGAGCTTTTGCAGACTATCCCCGTTGAGTTGCATTCAAACCCGGCTGCTATTATGAATGCGCTGGACATGCGTTATGGAGACGATCATCTGAAGCAGATTTACCGGGCACAGCTACGGCATCGGATGCAAAAGTCTGGCGAAACTTTACAGCAGCTAGCCTAAGACATTGAGCACCTGGCACTTTTGGCTTATCCAGCTTACGACCCAGAACATCGAGATGACGCAGCAACAGAAGCATTCATCAGTGCGTTAAAGGACCAGGAATTGCAACAAGCCGTGCGTTTAGCCCAAAAGCAAACGTTTAAGGACGCATTGGTTTATAGTCTGAACTTTGAGGCAGCGAAAAATGCGACTCGTACCACTGCCCGGGTCCGTGAAGTAGTGGCAGACGAGTGCAGGTGTAAGCGCGTGGAAAATTAGCGAGATCCGCAGGTGAATGGTGCGCCGAGATGCTGGGATTGTGGAGAGAAGGGGCACCTGCAAAGAGACTGCAAGAAGCGAAGAAAACGGAGCTATTGTCTAGGGTGGTGGAGATCCAGACCGTGTCAGGAGCCTAGAATGGAAACCCATCAAACTGCAAGGGCCAACTTGGTGGGGCGAACGTTGGCTAGGAGGATCGACATCCCCAGCACCCCCATCACCGTGCCAAGGCAACATCGTGGAGAAGCAGACAGATGCCTTCCTGGTCAAGTTGATGAAGAACATTGCACCATAAAAAATGACACTAGCGCAATCCGATCGACGATCCGACCAGACCTAGTGAGGCCCCAACTACTTCACAAAGGCAGAGTTCATGGAAATGCTGACGCCGTATCTCGTCATCCATGTCCAGCTAACTGCAAGCATTGCCGGCGGATTGAGGAAAAGGAGCTGACCGTTGATCTGCGAGTGATGACGGCCGAATTCGATGAAGGTTGGTCAGCGGAGGAGATTCGAAAAGCCCAGTTAGCCGATAAAGATATCTGATCATTGCTCGTATGGAAGGAGACAACTGGGCGACCTGAGTGGAAGGACGTTTCAACGCATGGCGCAACCCTGAAAAGCTATTGGGCACAATGGAACTCCCTTCAGGTAGAGGGTGGCGTACTCAAGCCGAAATGGGAAAAGCCGGATGGCAGCTCCTATAGGATGCAAACTATACTACCCAAAAGCCAAATTCACGATGTGATTTAGGAAATGCAGAAACCCCAAGCGATCTCGGAGTACGCAAGTGAGCTAAGGCAACGGTTGAACCAGATACATCGGACAGTGCGAAAACACCTCGAATCGGCTACTAACCGCATGAAGACCAGGTATGATCTAACGGAAAATTCTACTGGCTTCCAGCAAGATGACTTGGTGTGGCTATATAGCCTATTACGGCGGAAGGGTAGGTCTCCGAAAATGCAGCATAATTGGGAGGGACCATTTCGAATTACAAAGCGAATCAACAACGTCGTATATCGAATACAGGAACACCGTAAGCCGAGAGCCAAAATGAAAATCGTGCACCTGGACCATCTAGCCCCATATTACATCCAGGAAGACTTAACTACCCCTGGCGACACACCTTTTCGGGGCGAAAAGAACTGAGGTGGGGGTAATGTTACATGTCCAAATAATTCTGCGGGCTACTACCCAAAAGCCGAATCCACGATGTGGTTAAGGAAATGCATGAAGGATCCTCGGGAGGCCACCTTGGTGTCAACAAGACCTTAGCGAAATTGCGGGAAAGATTCTACTGGCTCCACGCTCGAGAAGACGTAGATGACTGGTGTCGCAGATGCACAATTTGCGCTTCCGTCAAAGGCCCAAAGCGACGACTGAGAGGACAAATGCAAACCTATAACGTGGGGGTACCGTTTGAAAGGATTGCTGTTGACATCTGTAGTAATCTAAGAACTATGGCTCTAAAAGCAGCGCTGACACAGGCACACAGCACGAACGCAATTTAATAAGGATTCAGTCGATTCAGTCACCTTCCCCATCGCAACACTCGTTTTTTTTTTCGCAGGAATAATAAGTGGAAAAATTTCCTTTGTACTTAACACCCGGGAAACAAAATTCTAAAAATGTTTAAAAATTTCTAATGTGTAGTATCTTATTACAATATCTTTTGAAGATAATTTAACGAATTGCGGTGTAACGCGGTATGCAAATGCTTAGAACGAAACGGTTAACCCCTTTTAATTATGAATGCTAAAATCATTGTATCATTTAACCTGTTAATTATATGAACGCTAAAATCATTGTATCATTTAAACCCCTTAAAATTTGTCTAATTCTTCCGATTTTTCCCACCTAATTACGCCTAATTATCATAAACGACAAATTGCCTTCAATTGATAACTTAATTGAACCTACAAAAGACAGTGAAAAGGGAAATTGCAAATACCGCCGTCATAAACTACAAATGATAAGGAAAAAGTACATTTGATAGCAACAAAAACCTTCAATTGTGTGATTTCCCCCTTTCTGAATGGGTTCGTATTGTTCTACTTGCCCATAAAGTGTCGTAGTTGCTTGAGTGTGGAGAATATTAAATTGTGCTTGCGAAATTTGCATGCTATTGCGTCGTAAATCGTGAAAATGGGTGATAACTACATAACAACATTGGAAATTGGAATTATCGGGGAGAGTGGCGCCGGCAAGTCGAGTCTGATGCTTCGTCTGACAAACGAGGAATGGGATGGAGATCAACAGTCTGCTCGAAACCGCCAGACAGCGCGGACGCCGCGTAAAGAAGAAGCGAGTTGGGAGTGAGAGGAGATTGCGGGCTGATCAGAATATCGCCGAGACACGTGGAAAAGTTTCTCGCGTAAAAGACAGTGAAATATTGTAAAAAAAAAATAGACGATAAAGTTATCGTGCAAATTGTGAACACCTTGTTAGTCGTGTGGGTTAGCGAAAAGTGGAATAAAACTCGTGTTCCGTCAAAATCTAGTGGAAGTGTTTTCGCTTGGGTGTCCAAAGGTTTCTCCCTCCCTTAAATCATTTGTCGAAAAGTTATTCTTTAGTTCCCAGAAATAATCAGGTCCCCAAAGGAGATATGAAACGAAGAAACAATTTGAAAATGTGGAAAAAGGCGTCATTGATTTGCCCCCGAATTTAGTAACAATTAGTTACTCAATGCACTTAGCATGTAACGGATTTGTAATTAACCGTTAGCTCTTTTGTCGGAAATTTTTCGAAATGCTGTGATGCAACTTCGCTTCATCGATTAAGGAAGTCGGTTCGCGTGGAATCGTTGTTGTTAATGTACTGTACATGTTCCAATACAAATTCGGAAACTCCTCCACAATACTTGTTAGAAGAAGCGTGCACACAGAGATGAATCGTGAGAATACAAACAAACTGGAACGTTTCACAGAAGTACACAGAACACTTTCATGGAATAATTTCTGTGTTTGAATGGTGCATGCTTGGGGTGAAATGAACTAGTGAAGGATCAGAGAGCAAGTCTTCGAAGAAAAACCGGCAACCCGAACAAAATAAATACGCGTTTGATCGACGAATATCTCTTCGAATCTTCTCACGTTTCCCTATGTGGCAACGAAAAAGAAAAGTACGGTAGTTCGCAAATGTAGATTTAATTAGACACAAGAGAAAAAACTAGTAAATACACGGTGGATAGTTGCGTGGAAAAAATAAAAGTGCGGGTGTGGTCGGAGTAAATTGATCGCGATAGAAATGCACAAAGTAATGCTTGCGAAGATTCTGTAGCAAGAAGTGAAGTGAAGGCCCAAATTTAAAGCACGTCGGCCAGTTGCACTAAACAACAAAGTGATAATAACGGTCCAGACATTGCAACACAGCACGCTCACCGTGGAAATTGATCCTAGCAAAACGATCAAAGAGCTGAAGCAGGAAATCGAGGCTGTCCATGCTTTTCGGGAATTGCAAGGAAAGGTTGCAGAATTGTCGGGAGAAGAGGAGGCTTTCACATTATTCGGCGCAGACATAACTTGAGTAGTTCACATTATTTCAAGTAATAGAAAATTCATATTAGCTTTTGCATGCATGTTCATTTTCGCGTCTTATTGGAATCCCGTATGAAGTTCAAGTCACAAAACCTTAGAATTAAAAGCGTCGATTGAAAGTGTAGTTGTAAGAAAAGCTTATCAGTCGTGTTCAGATACAAGACGACCTGAGCATTAAGAAACATAATCTTGAAGAGATAATTTTCTCTATAGAATGTTATGTGGCATTCAATGAATTTTGTCGAAATATTTTTGGATAAAGTTCGCATGAAAATTATAGCACCATGATGTAATCAATTGCATATAGAACTTTGCTATCACACGATTAATTTGAATGAATCTGTCTGAGTTCAGAGCGATTAATTTGCATGTATCCATTTTTATACTGATTACGTTGTGCATCCAGAGATTACGCCTGGTTTTAGTAATTCTTGTTCGTGAACTTCAATGTATTTCTTGCTATAGATTTTTTTTGGCACTCTCAAATATCTGCACTTTACTAGTTTTCGATACCGGATATGTAAATGAGCATACTTATTGGTCTAATTTTGAAGGCTTAATTTTATATTCATACATATTTTAATCAGTTCTTGAAAGTGAACATTTTTTTTCAATTTCATGAAAAATTTTGGATTTTTAATATAATAAAGAGTATGTTCAGTTTACGCTTTGTCGATGTACTTGAACATCAAAGGCATTATATCATTTGCATTTAGTGATACTCCGTTAAAAGTTCCCGAAGTTTGAATAAAAAAATAAGATAACATTACCTTATTATTTAATAATAATAATTATAAAATAATACTGATTCATTTATTTAAATAAACAAATTTACCTAATTATTTACCCTATAAATCTTTCTACTACCCATTTATATGACAGCACTGATTCAAATTCTTAGTAAAATTAAACCATAAGATAAAATATCACACCTAAAATAATAGCCTAAACCCATTCAATAAAAAGAATAACAATTTGAAATGATAAAAATCAAAGACAATATAAACAATAAATTTTGCACCATTCAAAAATATAAAAAGGTATTATAAATGACAGATAAAAATTTAGATTAAATTCGAAGCTTTTGTGTTTAACGAGAGTTAATAATGATGTAATTTCTCAACTGGGATTTTAGAATGACAGTTCAGGTAAAATACAAGTATAAACGAGTATTTGTTGCAACAAAAAGAGATAATTATGGGACATGCAAAATAATCACTTGCAACATCGTTGTTCTGGCATTTTCCGCAGAAGTCTGTAATGTAACAGTATCTGAACATTATTCTTATAATTAAAAGTCAAAAATTTAATAAAGGGCGATAATTTTAGTCTATTAAATCGCTCTCTAAGAGCTTGGAATTAATTCTCAACCAGAGATTGCAATTTTGAAAACCCTGTTAACATCGCTCGTCAGAAAGGTAGATTGGAATTGAAACATTTCCTGTGTTGAAGATTATCTTTCTCAAATTGATTCATTACTAAAATTCTGCCTTTTATTTAAGTATTATTTATCACCATACAAAATGTACATAAGTGTAACATAAATAGTTCATTTATATTCAAATTCCAAATAAGATTTTGTGGTCAGCTATAGAGTATCAGAAAATGTGTAATTCCGGAATTTAACCTGTTAGAAACCAATAAGTTAGATTAGGTATAGATGATCTAATGAATTGATTGAAAATTGAAAGAAAAAAAATAAAAATGAATTAAAAATGTACCCGAGGGTCTTTCCTTTCCTCCATTTCTAACCGGGTATAGGACCCGGTACGGTGGCAGGCTTCCCCCTCAAAATATGAGCCAGTCACCGGGTACAATTTAATCCTTTTTATTTCAGGTGACTTAATGGGTTGAGTGGCCCAAGCCAAGTGCCTTTTTATGGCATAAAGTTATGCAATTCCATTGTATAATTCTATGACATAAATTGGTCACCGGGGTACTCCCCTTCTGATGGGAAGGTTCATACAATTCAAGTTGTATGAGTTTTCCACTCAGAAGAGGAATACCTGGCCACTTCAACGATTTAACATTGGATTTATTCCGGTTGGGTGGGCATGAAGGGGCTCCACCACCACCCGGTTGCCCCTCTTTCATTTGTGGGCCCTGAATGTACTTGGGTAAGGACGAGGTCACCCCCAAATTAGTCTTTCTTGTCAGGTTGCACTTGTTCTCGCAACAAGTCGTAATTCCTTCGTGGAGGTTATCTACTGATTTGCGACTTCGGTCGTCCTCTCGAACTCTGCAAGCAATTCGTGAATGCGAAATGTTTTGTAGTGAGTCCTCGTGCCGGGGAAACGAACCCGCCCCACGACACCGCAATGCTAGCCTGCCAGCGCATTCACGCGTCTCCGGACGAGGGCATTCTCGGCAGGAATCAACACCTTCCTCTGCCGAGGCAGCAGAACATCGCTGCGGTCCTTCACGGACATATGAAAATCTCTTATTCACTACAAATGGCGCCCAACGTGGGGCCCGAAAAGCCCGGCTGTATCATCAGTCGTGAGCACGAGACAGTCCATCGTCTCTAGGTGTCCCCACAAGGTGTTAGAAATTTTGGCGGGTAGATAACTCCCGAGGGTTTTTGCACTAATCGTGCCCCAGCAGCCGAGTAACTTCCGAACGTGTGTTGTCTTCGGACATCAATATCGTTTGGTCCTTCTTTTGATTTATACCTTGGTGGTTTACCACCATTGTATAACTAGTAAGGCCAAATTATATTAGAGTCCCTTTTTGTGTTCGGAGGTTATTATCCCAACATCTATTTTGCGGAGGATTCTGATCCGCTCCCCAAACCAGCGGTGCCTAAGTGTCTTAAATTACATGGATTTTGATTTCATGTGATTGGCTGATTAGCTAATCCATGACTATCCATGACAAGACACGCGCTGCTTGTGGATTAGAATCCCACCCTGGGCTGACAAGCTGTAACTTGAGAAGTTTGCTAATGAGGGATCACTTCGGAACCCTGATTTTCATGGTGCCACAAGAGAGTGTCCCTGAAACGTTTTAGAAGGATTGTGCCATGGTGTCCATACTTGGGAGGAAGGACGGAAAGGAAAGACCGATTATTTTTTTTGATAACTTAAAACTTTTTTTTGAAACTTTATCATACATTTTTTTTTTTTTGTGAGGTTCGACTATAGTTCGCCACTGACGGCCACTTACAAATCATAAATTTTGCATCATTTTTTTCACATTTTCATTATTTATATATATATATTTATTTAGGTTTTTAGTTAGCAATTTAAATTTCTTTTAGCATGCCCACCAAAAGAACTCCCGAAAGGAGAAAGTTGCGGTCGGATGCCGGACCAGCTCTATTGTGTTCCATCTGTCACGAGGACATGGACGAAACTACAAGCCAGAGGTTGCAGTGCGGACACAGGCTACATCAGCTGTGTTTGGCACAACTGCGGCAAACTTCATCCACGTGCCCGCTCTGTCGACAGCCTTTGGAAATCGCACAGCCAGCAACAGAACGACCTCAGTCCTCCAGTACAAGTGGAGCTGTCCCCAAAAGCGGACCCCTTCCATCCACTACAAGGAGTGCACGAGACGATGACTACAGGGCTGAAGCAGTTCCGCCTGCAGAAGAAGCGAGTCCACCGGTGGCTGTGGAAGCCACAGTTCTACGAGATCTAATGGCGCTCGTACAGGACATGTCCACCCGGCTCGCCTCTCTAGAGAGCCAGAGAGAGAACCCCGCACCATCCCGGCCAAGAACTCCTCCTATGTGGGATTCGGACCCAAATCCGTGGGACTTCCCAGTAGACTCGCGGCGTGATCCCGAACGGATCCGGCCAGGTACAGCCATGAATCCGTTGGCTCCAGTTTACCGGCCCCGATTGAGCCAAGCACCGCCACCAAATCAGGCTCCCGTGATTCCGCCGGACCAACGCTTCCATCCACACGACATGTATCGGCTGAAGCCGACACAGATCCCCAGCATCATCCAGGGATGGAATCTACATTTCAGTGGGGAACCCAATACGATAACGGTGGAGGTTTTCATAAGTCGGGTGGAGTCACTGATTGAGCAGATGCTAGCAGGAGACCGCACAGCGCTCGCAGGATACCTGCCAATGCTGCTTAGGGGAGCAGCCCTGGAGACATATTGGAGGATACATTCAGCTCCACCATCCATACGCTGGTCACGGCTGAAGGAGGTACTCCGCATGGAATACCCTACGGTCGACATGGACGAATTAGTCCTGGATAAGATGAATGCTAGATGGCAGCGTCCGGACGAGTCCTTCCATAAATATCGAGCCGATATCCTTCGGTTGAATGACCAGCTGTCAGAGCCATTGTCTTCTACCCAAATTCTTCGCCTGCTAAAGCGCAATCTAAGACCGGAGATTCGTCGGCATATCGTGAACTCCGATCCACAGAGTATGGAGGCCCTGCTGAGAAATGTGCGTCGTATAGAAGGGTTTGAGGAAGACCTACGGGACCGGCCATACTTACTAACCAGGACGGGTCCTCGACGAGGAATCGCGGAATTGGCCCCAGATTATACCACCCTAGATCTGGAGGATGATTTGGACCCAGACCAGCTTGCTGTAGCGGCAGTGGGAAGTCTTACGACCTGCTGGAATTGTCACCAAACCGGACACCGGTTCATTTCATGCCGCGCAGAACGTAAGGTTTTCTGCTACGGTTGCGGCAAGCCGGACACTTACTTCCCGGACTGTTCTGAATGTGCCGCACGAAAAAACGGCCAAAAGAGTACCCGACCACCTCAGCGGTACTCGAAACCCCAGCAGTAGCTCCTCAGTCAGCGGCTCACCCCAACCAACCTGACGTTAACCCACCAGCCATAACCATTACGACTGCGGATGTTCACTCTCTTCCGGAGACCTCACCAACGACAATATTAAAACGACCATCGCAGTCACTGCCAGAAGAACCGCGGCAGCCTCAAGTACGCACTCTAAAACCTTATCATGTTAGACTGCAGGAATATCGGGTGGCTCGAGAGCGAATATTTGCTTCCGAAGTTGTCACTTCCCGTCCGTGCACGACAAAATGGTCAACCCGTCGTTGGCGGAATTTCCGCAAGAGAGTGCGCACCTGCCGTCAAACCGTAAACTCTTGTAACATCTCGGAGGTTGCTGAGAATGAGATCAGACCTTATCATCCAATTAAAGTGTTGGGCGAGACCGTGTTTGCATTGATCGACACGGGTGCCAGTATCAGTTGTCTTGCCTCGAGCTTTGGCTCGAAAGTGCTCCAAGAATACCCGAACTTGATTAAATCCTGGCGCACTGAAATCAGTACAGCTGATGGCACCAAACACCCTATACGAGGTAAACTAACAACACCCGTGACGTTCAGGGGTCAGACGAAAGGATATTACCTTCTACATTATCCCGTCTTTGACTCAGAACGTATACCTTGGTGTCGATTTCGTCCTTCGCTTTGGACTGGCCTCCGATTTATTCACCGATTTGTCTTTAAAAACCAGAAATGTCAACGAAATCACTTCTACTCCCGATAGGCATGACCTGACGTCTAACCAACGGCAACGCCTGGAAGCATCCATTGCTGCTTTCCCATCTTACGCTACCCAAGGCCTTGGCCGCACCACCCTAGTCTCACACGCCATTGACGTTGGCGATAGTAAACCGATTAAACAGAGACACTACGCCATCTCGCCAGCCATGGAGAAATTGGTGTATGCGGAATTAGATAGGATGCTCGAGTTGGGGGTCATAGAAGAGTCCCAAAGTGCCTGGTCCTCACCGGTAACCTTGGTTGTAAAGCCAGGTAAAGTCCGCCTCTGTCTTGATGCCCGTAAGGTAAACGCGGTTACCATCAAGGACGCGTACCCTCTTCCACTCATCGATGGAATACTAGGGAGACTGCCGAAAGCCAATTATATCACCAGTCTCGACCTAAAAGACGCCTTCTGGCAAATTCCACTCGATGAGGGCTCGAGGGACAAGACCGCCTTCACAGTGCCTGGACGACCATTATATCAGTTCGTCACAATGCCCTTTGGCCTGTGTAATGCGCCGCAAACGATGACCCGGTTGATGGACAAGGTCATCCCACCTCACCTGAAACACCAAGTGTTCGTGTACCTCGATGATCTTTTACTCATCACGGAAACGTTCGATCAACACCTCCTACTTCTACAAGAAGTAGCCCTGCACATCAGTAAGGCGGGACTCACCATCAACGTACAGAAAAGTAAGTTTGTCATGAAAGAAGTCCGATACTTAGGCCATGTCATAGGACATGGCACTATCAAAACGGATCCAGACAAAACGCGTGCGATTGATGAGTTCCCCTTACCAAAAACTGTGAAGCAGCTACGACGTTTCCTTGGTGTGTGCGGTTGGTACCGAAGGTTTGTTCGGAATTATGCAACAGTTTCAGCGCCCCTGTCAGACATGTTGCGGAAAGGGAAGTTCGTTTGGACCGAACTCAGCCGAAAGGCATTTGAAGAGCTTAAACAAGCCCTCACATCAGCTCCTGTCTTGCACAGCCCCGACTTCACGAAGCCCTTCTCCATTCATTGTGACGCAAGTCAACATGGAGTAGGAGCCGTGCTGGTGCAATTGACCGACGAAGGGGAGGAAGCTCCCATCGCCTTCATGTCCAATAAGCTGAATTCGGCCCAAAGGAACTATACTGTTTCCGAGCAAGAATGTTTGGCAGCGGTAATGGCTGTGAAGAAATTCCGAGCTTATATCGAGGGCCACCAATTCGGGATCATCACGGACCACGCGTCACTACAATGGTTGATGAACCAGGCAGATTTAAGTGGACGCCTAGCCAGATGGGCTCTTAAACTGCAAGGGTTCAAGTTCTCCATCAAACATCGGAAAGGAACCCAGAACATCGTACCCGACACTCTCTCACGGATGTTTTCCCCAGAGGGAGCCGAAATAACAATAAATGACGAGGACCCCATCGAAATAGATTTGGACAGCCCACATTTCGAATCAGATAGCTACAAAGAGTTGAGGCAAACCATAGCGACCCAACAGACACAGCTGCCTGACTTGAAGGTAATAGACGGCTATGTGTATAGACGAAACGAATACGCCACTGGTGATCCATGGCAGGAAGAAGAGTCTTGGAAACTCTGGGTACCGGAGGAAATGACACAACAGCTGATCCTCCGCGCACATGATCATCCGTTAAGTGCCCACGGAGGTTACGGTCGAACACTACGGCGACTAAAAAAATACTTCTTTTGGCCTAAAATGGCATCCCAGGTCAAAGACTACGTGAGCGCCTGTGATACCTGTAAAGGCACCAAAGCGCCCAACCAGCCTCTTCGACCTCCTATGGGTCAACTCAACGTCCCAGAACGCGTGTTCCAGCGTCTATACATCGATCTACTCGGTCCATATCCTCGGTCTTCCATGGGACACATCGGAGCTATAGTCGTTCTAGATCAGCTCTCAAAATTCCCAATGGTGGAACCTATCCGTAAATTCACAACTCCATCGATCGTGAAATTCTTAGAGAACCGGGTATTCCATGTGTTCGGAGTTCCAGAGAGTGTGTACTCAGATAATGGAGTACAGTTCCGGTCTCGGCAGTTTAAGAGCCTACTTGAGCAGTATGGCATTGAACACCAACTGACGCCCATATACTCTCCTCAGTCCAACGCGTCAGAACGGTTGAACCGCACCCTATTGGCCGCGATCCGTTCCTACGTCCACCCATCTCAAAAGGATTGGGATCGGCGATTGTCTGCCATCACATGCGCCCTGCGATCCTCGTATCATTCCGTCACCGGTGTCGCCCCTTACTTTGCCGCCTTTGGACAGCACATGATTTGCCACGGTAAATCATACCGACTGTTACGGCAATTAAAGTGTTTGGGAGACCCGGTCGTTGCGCTGGAGCCCCACGAACGTTTAGGAGACCTCCGCCAACAGATCGGACGGAAGATTAAGGCCGCAGGTAGTGCAAATGAAGCGCAGTACAATCTCCGGTCACGATCTGCTAATTTCAAAGAAGGAGATGAAGTTTTCCGGCGAAATTTCCGCCAAAGTGACGCCGCGGGGCATTACAACGCCAAGCTGGATAGGCGATTCCTGAAAAGCCGCATAAAGAAGGTAATGGGACCTAACCGTTACTTGATAACGGATCCATCGGGAAAAGAAGTGGGGATATACCACGCGAAAGACCTGCGCCGATAGATAATTGGGCACGTCTGTTTGTCCGTCCGCATATATTTTCAAAAACGCGCAAAGATTGTATACTTCCAGGCAAACATAGACATAAGTCAGTCCGTCCGTCTGTTAATTGTGTTCTTTTATTGTTCGTCATCTCTAGTCCCGACGCCGAAGGCAACCCGTGAGACACAGAAAGATCCTTCAGCTCCTTTTTCGTAATCCGCATTGCCTTGGGATCACGAGAAAATTAGCTGCCCTGTAGTAATCTAAGAACTATGGCTCTAAAAGCAGCGCTGACACAGGCACACAGCACGAACGCAATTTAATAAGGATTCAGTCGATTCAGTCACCTTCCCCATCGCAACACTCGTTTTTTTTTTCGCAGGAATAATAAGTGGAAAAATTTCCTTTGTACTTAACACCCGGGAAACAAAATTCTAAAAATGTTTAAAAATTTCTAATGTGTAGTATCTTATTACAATATCTTTTGAAGATAATTTAACGAATTGCGGTGTAACGCGGTATGCAAATGCTTAGAACGAAACGGTTAACCCCTTTTAATTATGAATGCTAAAATCATTGTATCATTTAACCTGTTAATTATATGAACGCTAAAATCATTGTATCATTTAAACCCCTTAAAATTTGTCTAATTCTTCCGATTTTTCCCACCTAATTACGCCTAATTATCATAAACGACAAATTGCCTTCAATTGATAACTTAATTGAACCTACAAAAGACAGTGAAAAGGGAAATTGCAAATACCGCCGTCATAAACTACAAATGATAAGGAAAAAGTACATTTGATAGCAACAAAAACCTTCAATTGTGTGATTTCCCCCTTTCTGAATGGGTTCGTATTGTTCTACTTGCCCATAAAGTGTCGTAGTTGCTTGAGTGTGGAGAATATTAAATTGTGCTTGCGAAATTTGCATGCTATTGCGTCGTAAATCGTGAAAATGGGTGATAACTACATAACAACATTGGAAATTGGAATTATCGGGGAGAGTGGCGCCGGCAAGTCGAGTCTGATGCTTCGTCTGACAAACGAGGAATGGGATGGAGATCAACAGTCTGCTCGAAACCGCCAGACAGCGCGGACGCCGCGTAAAGAAGAAGCGAGTTGGGAGTGAGAGGAGATTGCGGGCTGATCAGAATATCGCCGAGACACGTGGAAAAGTTTCTCGCGTAAAAGACAGTGAAATATTGTAAAAAAAAAATAGACGATAAAGTTATCGTGCAAATTGTGAACACCTTGTTAGTCGTGTGGGTTAGCGAAAAGTGGAATAAAACTCGTGTTCCGTCAAAATCTAGTGGAAGTGTTTTCGCTTGGGTGTCCAAAGGTTTCTCCCTCCCTTAAATCATTTGTCGAAAAGTTATTCTTTAGTTCCCAGAAATAATCAGGTCCCCAAAGGAGATATGAAACGAAGAAACAATTTGAAAATGTGGAAAAAGGCGTCATTGATTTGCCCCCGAATTTAGTAACAATTAGTTACTCAATGCACTTAGCATGTAACGGATTTGTAATTAACCGTTAGCTCTTTTGTCGGAAATTTTTCGAAATGCTGTGATGCAACTTCGCTTCATCGATTAAGGAAGTCGGTTCGCGTGGAATCGTTGTTGTTAATGTACTGTACATGTTCCAATACAAATTCGGAAACTCCTCCACAATACTTGTTAGAAGAAGCGTGCACACAGAGATGAATCGTGAGAATACAAACAAACTGGAACGTTTCACAGAAGTACACAGAACACTTTCATGGAATAATTTCTGTGTTTGAATGGTGCATGCTTGGGGTGAAATGAACTAGTGAAGGATCAGAGAGCAAGTCTTCGAAGAAAAACCGGCAACCCGAACAAAATAAATACGCGTTTGATCGACGAATATCTCTTCGAATCTTCTCACGTTTCCCTATGTGGCAACGAAAAAGAAAAGTACGGTAGTTCGCAAATGTAGATTTAATTAGACACAAGAGAAAAAACTAGTAAATACACGGTGGATAGTTGCGTGGAAAAAATAAAAGTGCGGGTGTGGTCGGAGTAAATTGATCGCGATAGAAATGCACAAAGTAATGCTTGCGAAGATTCTGTAGCAAGAAGTGAAGTGAAGGCCCAAATTTAAAGCACGTCGGCCAGTTGCACTAAACAACAAAGTGATAATAACGGTCCAGACATTGCAACACAGCACGCTCACCGTGGAAATTGATCCTAGCAAAACGATCAAAGAGCTGAAGCAGGAAATCGAGGCTGTCCATGCTTTTCGGGAATTGCAAGGAAAGGTTGCAGAATTGTCGGGAGAAGAGGAGGCTTTCACATTATTCGGCGCAGACATAACTTGAGTAGTTCACATTATTTCAAGTAATAGAAAATTCATATTAGCTTTTGCATGCATGTTCATTTTCGCGTCTTATTGGAATCCCGTATGAAGTTCAAGTCACAAAACCTTAGAATTAAAAGCGTCGATTGAAAGTGTAGTTGTAAGAAAAGCTTATCAGTCGTGTTCAGATACAAGACGACCTGAGCATTAAGAAACATAATCTTGAAGAGATAATTTTCTCTATAGAATGTTATGTGGCATTCAATGAATTTTGTCGAAATATTTTTGGATAAAGTTCGCATGAAAATTATAGCACCATGATGTAATCAATTGCATATAGAACTTTGCTATCACACGATTAATTTGAATGAATCTGTCTGAGTTCAGAGCGATTAATTTGCATGTATCCATTTTTATACTGATTACGTTGTGCATCCAGAGATTACGCCTGGTTTTAGTAATTCTTGTTCGTGAACTTCAATGTATTTCTTGCTATAGATTTTTTTTGGCACTCTCAAATATCTGCACTTTACTAGTTTTCGATACCGGATATGTAAATGAGCATACTTATTGGTCTAATTTTGAAGGCTTAATTTTATATTCATACATATTTTAATCAGTTCTTGAAAGTGAACATTTTTTTTCAATTTCATGAAAAATTTTGGATTTTTAATATAATAAAGAGTATGTTCAGTTTACGCTTTGTCGATGTACTTGAACATCAAAGGCATTATATCATTTGCATTTAGTGATACTCCGTTAAAAGTTCCCGAAGTTTGAATAAAAAAATAAGATAACATTACCTTATTATTTAATAATAATAATTATAAAATAATACTGATTCATTTATTTAAATAAACAAATTTACCTAATTATTTACCCTATAAATCTTTCTACTACCCATTTATATGACAGCACTGATTCAAATTCTTAGTAAAATTAAACCATAAGATAAAATATCACACCTAAAATAATAGCCTAAACCCATTCAATAAAAAGAATAACAATTTGAAATGATAAAAATCAAAGACAATATAAACAATAAATTTTGCACCATTCAAAAATATAAAAAGGTATTATAAATGACAGATAAAAATTTAGATTAAATTCGAAGCTTTTGTGTTTAACGAGAGTTAATAATGATGTAATTTCTCAACTGGGATTTTAGAATGACAGTTCAGGTAAAATACAAGTATAAACGAGTATTTGTTGCAACAAAAAGAGATAATTATGGGACATGCAAAATAATCACTTGCAACATCGTTGTTCTGGCATTTTCCGCAGAAGTCTGTAATGTAACAGTATCTGAACATTATTCTTATAATTAAAAGTCAAAAATTTAATAAAGGGCGATAATTTTAGTCTATTAAATCGCTCTCTAAGAGCTTGGAATTAATTCTCAACCAGAGATTGCAATTTTGAAAACCCTGTTAACATCGCTCGTCAGAAAGGTAGATTGGAATTGAAACATTTCCTGTGTTGAAGATTATCTTTCTCAAATTGATTCATTACTAAAATTCTGCCTTTTATTTAAGTATTATTTATCACCATACAAAATGTACATAAGTGTAACATAAATAGTTCATTTATATTCAAATTCCAAATAAGATTTTGTGGTCAGCTATAGAGTATCAGAAAATGTGTAATTCCGGAATTTAACCTGTTAGAAACCAATAAGTTAGATTAGGTATAGATGATCTAATGAATTGATTGAAAATTGAAAGAAAAAAAATAAAAATGAATTAAAAATGTACCCGAGGGTCTTTCCTTTCCTCCATTTCTAACCGGGTATAGGACCCGGTACGGTGGCAGGCTTCCCCCTCAAAATATGAGCCAGTCACCGGGTACAATTTAATCCTTTTTATTTCAGGTGACTTAATGGGTTGAGTGGCCCAAGCCAAGTGCCTTTTTATGGCATAAAGTTATGCAATTCCATTGTATAATTCTATGACATAAATTGGTCACCGGGGTACTCCCCTTCTGATGGGAAGGTTCATACAATTCAAGTTGTATGAGTTTTCCACTCAGAAGAGGAATACCTGGCCACTTCAACGATTTAACATTGGATTTATTCCGGTTGGGTGGGCATGAAGGGGCTCCACCACCACCCGGTTGCCCCTCTTTCATTTGTGGGCCCTGAATGTACTTGGGTAAGGACGAGGTCACCCCCAAATTAGTCTTTCTTGTCAGGTTGCACTTGTTCTCGCAACAAGTCGTAATTCCTTCGTGGAGGTTATCTACTGATTTGCGACTTCGGTCGTCCTCTCGAACTCTGCAAGCAATTCGTGAATGCGAAATGTTTTGTAGTGAGTCCTCGTGCCGGGGAAACGAACCCGCCCCACGACACCGCAATGCTAGCCTGCCAGCGCATTCACGCGTCTCCGGACGAGGGCATTCTCGGCAGGAATCAACACCTTCCTCTGCCGAGGCAGCAGAACATCGCTGCGGTCCTTCACGGACATATGAAAATCTCTTATTCACTACACATCGCAGGACCCTTTCCTGAATCTGAATGGGGAAATCCATACACGCTGGTTGTAGCCGATTATTCTACCCCATTCCCAACCAGGAAGCAACTACTGTAGCCGAACTGCTAGTGTTAAATTGGGTCAGTAGGTACGGCGTACCTTGCGAACTACATTCAGATCAAGGCCGAAACTTTGAGTCACTAGTTTTTAGCGAAATGTGCGAGCTGCTGGGCATACGGAAAACGAGGACAACACCGCTGCATCCCCAATCTGATGGAATGGTCGAACGTTTCAACGGCACGCTCAATAAACACCTGGCCAAAATGGTTGACGAGAACCAAAGGGACTGGGACCAACATATCCCACTATTTCGACGGGCCAAGCCCCAGCCAAAGCCATTTTTGGAAAGACTATTCGTCTGCCAGCTGATATAAAGTTCGGGACACCCCCTGAGAAACCCCCAACGATCTCGGAGTACGCAAGTGAGCTAAGACAACGGTTGAACCAGATACATTGGACATTTTGCCTCCCTCTGGACCCCCTACTGCATAAAATTACTTTTTTCTTTCAGGTTCTTAAGGTTCTAATCAGGACATTTTATTTGATAACCAACTCCACTACCTTTGATTAAAAAAATTGTTTAAGGGCTACTTCGTTATAAGTGGGCGCCCCTCTTAAAAATTTTTTGGTAAGACCTAAACTTTTGTGAGACCATCACTTCTGACCTTTTCACAAAGCTTGAGCTTTCTAGCTTCTATAGTTTCTGAGGAAACTTACTGTGGCGCACGGACAGACGGATGGAGGGATGAACAGACGGGCAGACAGGTCGTGAAACTAGTAGGTCTTTAGAAAAAAAAGTTTTTTACAAAGACCTTAAAAATTAGGTAAAAATCCAGAGAAGTTTCGCAGACCGGTGTTCATTTTAACATTTTGAAAATCCTGTTTATTTTTAAGTGTTAATCCATCGTTACTATAACAAGCAAGTACTGATTGGGCAACGATTTCAAAAATTTTATTTTATCCTTTTTAGGGCGTTACGAAGTCATTTTTTTTATTAATAACAATTTTCAATAATTCATATTAGTACTATAATGTCTGCAAAAGTTGCAGACTGGCGGCAATTCACACAATTGGAGAATAAATAAAATTATAAAAGACAACAGCTCAAAAACTATCTGAAATGTATTCCAATACTCTACGAAAAGCTGTCCTAAGAAATTACGTGTAGTGATTTTCATTAAGAAGATTTCAACTACACATGTATATCCTGTACGTAGATCCTTTTTAGCAAGTATAATTTTTTGCCCGTCTGCTAACAGGAGGATTCGTTTATGAAAAGGCGATCAATTTTACCTTTTTGAAATTACCTCAGCCTCTACATTAAACATGGAGGTCAGTTAAAATGCTTCATGCTCCAGGCTCGATTCAGGTTGCTTTTTGACGCTAAATCCGTAAGCTACCATCCCTCAACCTTTACTCGTATGATCTTAGACTAACCCCCAAGGATCTAATTCAACTTTTCCATTCATTTGCGTGAGAGAATGATTTAATTCAACGAAATTCATGGAACAGCAGAAGCAGTCAAAACTCTTCATCCGTTCTTTCATCTAAAAGAGATTTTTTTCTGTTCTTGCACGGACTGCATGCACCTATTGTAATAATTGAAAATAAATGTACATACATACGTATGCACTCGTATATCCCGACGGTACGTTGAAATAAACTATCCCAGAACAAAACAACCAACAAACAGACAAACCATACCATAATCAATTACCACGAAAATGTTAAAACTCAACATATGGAAATGATTAGCGCACACCAAGTGCATCAAACGTAGCAGCAAGAAAATGGGAAACTCGGAAAAATAGGACGATGTGAAAATGCCATAATACCTGTTTTCAAGGAACGTCCTAGACAAGTTGCCTAGTGCCTTGTTCTCGGCTCGTTTCAATGCACTTTTGCATTGTTCGCATGTTCGGTTCGTTCCTATTTGACGAGCAACGAATAACGATTACCACCAAAAGGATTTACGACTTGGGAATTCCCCATATTAACTGAAAAACATGCAAATACCTTCAAAGGCAAGACCCCGATAGAGATATGAGAAACTGAGGCTGGTGGTGTCTATTGTGTGATCATAAATAGACCTGACATGAAACACAGGTGTGCCGTGTAGTTTGCTGAGAGATTGGTGAATAGGAAAGTTATAGCACTGGCTGTGAGGGTGATGTGACAAGGTGTTTGTAGGGGAAGGTGGCGGTTGGCGGAATTGATTTCGCATCAAAATATTTGAAATCAGGAGTTTGGAAGGACTAAAATCTGCATCAGATGATTCGGTTTAGAGAGCTCGGATGGTATTTAATGAGAAACTAGAAAACTGAGATTTTAGGAAGCGACTTAGCGCACATGATCCTTTAATCCTGTCCTCGAAACTCTCACCTGGACCAAATCCTGTCCACCAGCATCCTGTATCTACGTTTAAAACAATCTTCCCATGCTTATATTTACAGATAATTCTCACATCGAGCTCTCACTCGCATCTATGGCTCGTTCGTACGCAATAAACAATTGACGAGTGATCTTGTGAAGGACAAGAAAAGTGCTAAAAACGACCAAGCGCGAGGCGGCGGCGGCTACCTGTTAAAAAAGACACCTGCACATTGTCTTTATGGGCAAGCAATCCATTACAATGTACTTTTTTGTTGCTGCCCAAGTTTCCTCGCAACATTTATATGGCATCCAACCGAAACTCGGGGAGCTGTACAAGAAAGTGCGCGGAACATACTCAGTACGTGTTTGCTTACATGCCTAATTTATGACCCGCGAATGTAACAATCAAATTTTTGTTTTTGGGGAGTTCTTGGCGGCGTAGGTGCATAGAGCCCCCATACCGCGAATTTTCCTCGTTCACGCGTCATTTTGAAGAATGAATGGTCGCATTGCAAGCATACTAAGTAGTCAAGCTTCAAACTAATTGGATACCATGGAGCTTGTAAGGTCCCGCCTCTTAAATTCATAATGGTTCCAGTTAAGCGTGCGCGTGATCGTCAGAATTTGATTTTTGGCTGTCGGAGGCCCGGACTAATGATATTAATAATTATAATTCTGACTGAGAATGGAAATGGTTTGGACAGATTATGATTGTTAATGTGGTCGATTGCGAGAATTAACGAGAATAGTAAGGAAATGCCATTCGGGACATGGTTGGGTGCTAAATGGATTTTTAAGTATCTTCTGAGAATTGTTTGGGGAGAGATTCTTCACATTTGAGTTAGATGATTTGAAGCCTTTTGCGTTTTAGGTCTACCTAGTTTAGAATCGAAAGTCGTCGTTGTTGCAGCACTACATGCCCTCACAGGCCTTGGATTCCCGTAGAATGCGCCTCCAGTTATCTAAGTCCATAGACCGCGATCTCCAATTTTCAAAACCGAAAGGCATTTCATGCGAGTATCCAATTCACTCGTTTTTAGGGCTTTGTGAAATAATTTCACAAAACCTTACTGAAATCGCGTCCCTCCCTGTGTCACAGCAAGTTTTCTCGCAAAACACATAAGCTAGGAAGTAAGTAGGTATAAATTGGCGCCCTCTTCAAAGTTTCAGCCCAAAAATATTTTTTTGTGGTGTCTAAGGGGGTCTCATACAGGAGGATGGCCCATGGCAAAAAAAAATCATGAAAAAAATGTTCATCAAAGATAGCCAATATGGGTACCAAATGAAAGGTCTTGATGAGGGCCTTTCAAACAGGTCTTAAACTAGCCCTATTTGCATTGGGGGGTGTAAGGGAAGGGAAAATGTAAGAAAACTATGTGTACCACTGCCTCACGATTGGACATATTGATCCGAAAAATCATGGAAGTTGGTCTTTATGGGTAGACGGCCAACACATTCGATAAAGTCAAAATTCAATAAACTTTGTGAATAATAGCACATTTTGAGGGTTTTGTAAAATAATTTTATAAAACCCTGCTAAAATTGGGTCCTGTTTGTCCGTCCGTGGGTCACATCACTTTTTCTCGCAAACTACATTAGTTAGAAACATAAGATTTTGTAATTAGACGTAAAGTGGCGCCCTCTTCAATGATGCACCACAAAAAATCTATAAGGTGTTTCAGGGGGTATCCTCATACAGGGGAGTTGCCCCTGAAAAAAAAATTTCATCAAATGTAGGCAATGTATATTAGGTATCAATCGAAAGGTATTAATAAGAATAAGTTTTGCTTTGAGGGGTGCAGGAGAAGGGGAATTGTACGAAAATTTTGTGTGTTGTGCCTCCCCCCTTTCATTCACAAAATCTAAAAGAAATCACAGAGGTAAGTCTTTAAGAGCGCAAGGGCAACAATTACCTCAGAAGTCAAAATTCTGTAGTGAATAAGATGTTCAAAAATGTCCGTGAAGGACTGCAGCGATGTTCTGCTGCCTCGGCAGAAGAAGATGACAATATCTGCCGAGAATGCCCTCGTCTGGAGACGCGTGAATGCGCTGGCAGGCTAGCATTGCGGTGTCGTGGGGCGGGTTCATTTCCCCAGCACGAGGACCCACTACAAAAAAATTTCGCACTCACGAATTTGATGTTGCTCACGAGGCGACCGAAGTCGCAAAAAGTGTAGATAACTACACCGAGGGATATAGTACTTGTTACGAAAACAAGAGGAACCTGAGAAGAAAGGCGGACTTGGGGCTCAAAAAAAGAATTAAATACAACATTTAAAAATATATATGCAAAATTAAGGCAATAAAAGGGTACTCACCCGCATGGTCCTCCGAGCGCTCGACGACGATGCAGATGGTCCTGAAATGCAATTTTCTTTTTAGCTGAACTATAGAAACTTGGCGTTAATTCAATAAGAACTTTGGCAACTTTTCTTGGGTTTGATTTCACCAGGATTTCGAGTTTTCGTCTCAGATCGAACCGTTACACTTTGTAATGCCCAACACTCGTATGTAGATTCTGGCGTTTGTTCACTAGGTCACCGCCAGGCACTTGTCTAAATCAATTTCAAGGCAACGCGAGCGAAGGATGCGTTGCCAAAACACTAGCGCGGGAGCTCTTTCACTTTTCTGCTCCTTCAACGTCGTCTAACCCAAATGCATGCGAATCCTTCGCAACGTCTACGCTCGCCTCAAGTGGCAGCCAGCGAAAAACAGGGAGGATTCAATGTTGTTGTGTACAAGCGAAGAAACCGAGCCCTAGATATTAATTCCTGTTCCCGTTCTCAATTCCAATTGCTTGTGAGTCGTGGGTGGCAGTTTCACTTAATTCGCTGATTCTCAAGATTGTGTCCCGGAATAAGGCACTGGCGTTCAATTGATTGCATCGATGTGTGGGAGACGGAATGGTGCCCGGGATGCAGTCCAGTAAACTGTTTCCTGCTGGCGGATGTGATATGGATAGGGAGCTCGCACGATTGTGCCCTTTCGCTCGCTCCTAGTTAAGTGCAGGATGTACGTATGATGAGGATGAGTTGTGTGTGGTTTTCTTGTTTCCCTATGTCGAACTATTTTCTGCAGTTGCCGTTGCGTCGCACTACTTTCGGGTCAACTACTCGAAAACGCTTTCAGCTACTTAGAATTTTGGCCTTGCAAGACAGGAAGCTCCAAGTCGCGTTTCGCGAGGGATTCCGCGAATCGTTCACTGCCAAAACAAACCAAACCAAATGGAAAACAAGAAACCGGTCGAAATGGCCGGGTTGGTCGGAGTTGATGTTAAAGTCCTTTGGCCTTTCAATGGAACCACGGAAGCGCGGAATACGCTGATTGCTTGTAGTCACCCAGGTCAGATCACCTCTCTCGCGGTGCGGGTTCAAAGCTGTCGACTGCCAGGGAAGAACTGAAATGTGGAAGACCGTAAAGCAGCGAGTAATTTCACCACCAGCCAAACTACCGTTGGGGCTGCGGGCGCGGGTGTTGACTAGCTCCCACACTATATGCGTGCACTTCCGTTCGCGATGCGAGCTTTCGAGCTGTACTATATGTGCGAATTGCGCGTTCGTTCAGTAAGTCGTATTGAGATCTTTGAATTTTCCGATTACCAGTGGAAAACCCAACATCAATTGGAATCGTCTTGGAAACACTTTCGCCAAGCAGCGGACCGGCCGATCTCCCTCTTCGTATCTCGCGAGCTGAACTCCTATGTGCGCAAAGCCGTCCTGTACCGTATCCTCAGCACAATTGATTGCATCAGCAAAGGGGGTCGAAGTTTCGCAAATTCTGTATGGACATGTGCTAAACAAATTAAACACAGGCAAGAAATAAAACTGCCAATCGAAAATCGGGCACAACTTCTCAAACGTGTGTTGCCTGTTTAGTGCGTTTAGGACTAGCGGTTTTGGTCGGTAGCTTGGAAGATTTGTTCGGGGATGGAGGAAGTGACGTAACTACTGGAAGTTCCGGAGTCGAAGGTTCCTCCTTCACAAACGTTCCTTGCCGTTCAAGTATCGTCGTGAATGTATTTTCCAGAAGATCTTTAGAACCAGACACTACAGAAGTCTTTGGAATTTTGAGCGTGGGTGTCACACGCTTGTTGAACAGATTCTCTTGAGCCACAACACTTTTCTTCGTAGCTGTATTATTCACAAATCCTGGCTTTACTAAGCGACTCTTGCTTCCCGTATCCTTACTTTTACTCGCTATTTTGGACTTGTTAAAGCGCACATGTGTTTTTGACGTTTGCCTGATAGATTAGCTCGGACCGTTGTATTTCCTATTTGAGACTTAGGAGATGTAGTACGAGAGCTGTTTCCAGACAAAGCACTACGTCTATATGGAGAATCGTAGGCAGGTTTCTTTCTTCCACGAACGCTTCTCACTTCAGTCTCTGGAACGTTGCCACTTTCTACACCACTATCATCGGTTGATGGTTGTTGTTGCGAGAAATCATCTGTGGTATGATTTAAATTTTGATCACAAGATTCTGTTTCCTAATTTTGGTCAAATTCTATGCTATTAAAATCACTCTCTGTTCGGTGTGCCTCCTCGTCCATCCATTTCGCGCGATCACCTCTTCCTCTTTTCCCTCGCGACCTCTGTCAAAAATATCCCATCGTCCCAGATCAATCTTAAATTGTTCCAGTTCAATCTGAAATTGTTCTAGTACAATCTCAAATTGTTCCAGTTCAATCTGAAATTGTTCCAGTACAATCTCAAATTGTTCCAGTTCAATCTGAAATTGTTCCAGTACAATCTCAAATTGTTCCAGTTCAATCTGAAATTGTCTGTTTAGTTGATCAGGGACATTTTATGCCTGAATTTCCTTTAACCCTTAACTGCTTGCTTACTACAATTCGATGAACTTTGTTAATTTTTTTTTCGTGGTAGGGAGGTGAATGCTATTTATGCACAGAGTGTAGGACTCCCATGCGCGACTGGACTACCCACTAAACACCTCCCCTGTCAACCTGAGAACCCAGCCTGGAACCGTTTGGCACATTACTTCGGGCCAGGTCTCGTTTCGTTACGCCGTGGAGCGCCTTCGAGCTGGGGAGTCCCTTTCCTAGCGGGAGGGGAGAGGCGAAGAGGAATTGCCAGTAGAGCGATCCCCCAGCCCTAGCGCCCCGGCAACTGTGAGTCCCTTTTATATTTTAGGACTGCCCCAGCATAATGTGCCGCCTGGTTCCATTTGTCAACCGATTCGAGCAAAACCGCAACTATATTATCCGGGGTGAGCTCTCCCGTTTCCCTGTAAAGTTTCCTTCGCAGCCTGACCCATTTTGTACACGCAAAAAATGTGTAAAAGGCATTGTCCTCCTTTACTGGGCAAAACAAACAATCGGGAGACCGTGACTTACCGATCTTGTGCAAGTAAGACTGAGAACACCCGTGCCTGCTCAAAAACTGGGTCAGATAGAAGTCAGTCTCACCATGCCTTCGATTCAGCCACGGTCTCGCATCCGGGACGAGGCGCGCAGTCCACGTTCCCTTCGTGCAATTCACCCAAGAATACTGCCAATCGTTGAGCGAGCGCTGTCTCTCCTCGCGGACAACCGTCTCCCTCGCATCCTTGTTACGGCGCAGGTAAATAGCGCGGCGCTCTTTAGCAAGGAGGGCGACAGGTATCACGCCTGTAATAACTCTCACCGCCGAGTCAGAGACTGTCTGATACGAAGATGCAATCCTCAGTGCTCCTCTACTCTGTACCTGTGCCAAACGTTTTCGGTATACCTCTTTGCTGAGAGCGTCGCCCCACACCTCTGCTCCGTACAGTAGCACTGACCCTACAGCACTCATCAAAAGGCGTCTTCTTGATGGACTGGGCCCCCCTACGTTGGCCATAAGTCGACTCCAGTGCTAAACTCAACCCGCGAGCAGCCATCCAGTCCCTCACTCGGCGCATTAGCATACCTAGCCTAAGTTGCGCTTGTTCAACGGTGCGTCCAGCGACCAGAGCCGCAACATCATCCGCATAGCCGACCAAGCGCGACTCATCTGGCATCTCAAGTCTTAGTAGCCCGGCGTAAGACACGTTCCACAGGTCCGGACCAAGGAAAGATCCCTAGGCAACACCCGATGTAATTTCCATCCTTCGTTGGCCATGTGTCGTGTCGTAAAGCCGTCTTTGGTCCTTAAGGTAGTTCTTCAAAAGCCGCATTAGATATTCTGGAACTTGAAAAGAGTTTTCCAGCGTGTCCAGAATATCCACCCATCTAGCGGAGTTGAAGGCATTCCTGACATCGAGTGTCACCAACAGGACGATCCGTCGCTTGGTGCGACTATATGCCTCTGCCTTTTGGACCGCGCTCACCACCTCTGCAATAGCATTAATGGTAGAACGTCCTGCTCTAAAGCCGTACTGCCGAGGAGATAGGTCCCCAGCAGCACGAATCGCGTCAGTGAGTGTTCCCTTGATGAGTTTCTCCAGCACTTTCCCAGCAGTGTCTAGCATGCATAACGGGCGGTATGCAGACGGCAATTCGGGATTTCCCTTCCCCTTGTTGATCAGCACGAGCCTCGCCACCTTCCATCGTACCGGGAAAACACCGTCCCGTAGGCAAGCGTTGGATGTGCTGAGCAGCAAGTCAGGACAATGGTGATAGACGAGCCGCAACACCTCAGCTGGAACACCATCTGGACCTGGAGCCTTCCTCGTTTTCAATGAGAGGACTGCCTCCTCCAGCTCCAGCTGTGTGAAGAGTGGGCACTCGACTGCTGTTTCACCATGGACAGCGTCAACACGGACGGGATGGGCGGGGAAGAGTCCCCGCACTATCGCGTCCATCTTTTCCGCGTCATGTATACAAGGCTTGCGTAGGGCACCAAGTTTCCCCATGACCAGCTTGTAGCCAAGGCCCCACGGATCCTTGTTCACATTGTCCACTAGGTCTTGCCAGCAGCGAGCTTTGCTATTATTGATCAATATGCGAAGGCATTTCCTTGCCGACTTATATGCTGCTACCTGCTTGCATGCCTCGTCACGGTTCCGCGCCCGTTGAGCCTCACGTCGAAGCTTGTGACACTCCCTTCGCGTTTCAGCGATTTCAGTTGACCACCAGTACACTAGGGGCTTGCCGTGCCGGGGTTTTCGACGGGGCATAGAAGCGCAGCAAGCAATCGTAATGATGCTCATAGTAGAGTTCAACACGTCTTCAGCTGCCAGTTCTTCCGTCCCTCCGAAGCTCCCTGCAGCGGCTCACCTGCTGTGAGAGCCTTGACGAACATCTCGACGTCCATCCTTCCGATGTTCCATCCAGTTGTAGAAGGCCGAGAGCACGGACGTCGGGAGACAGCATCACTTATCTCAAGCAGAATGCACTGATGATCACTGGCTGAGTAGTCCTCTAATACTTTCCAGTTGTGTATCCTTCGTACTATGGACTCCGAGGCAAATCTCACGTCCAGTATTGTTCCCTCACAGCCAATACGGTGGAAAGTCGGCGTATTTCCGGAGTTTAGTATGACGAGGGCCTCCTGGCCGCCATTTCCAGGATTCGTTTTCCCCGCGGATCCGTCTGAGGCATGCCCCATTCGATTGCTTCAGCGTTGAAGTCACCCCCAACGAGCACTTTGCCCTCTGCGTTCGAGACAGCGCCCTCCAAAGCATTAAGCTTGGCTTGGAAAGATGATATCGACTCGTTAGGCGTCAAGTACACACTGAAGAAGGTGATCCCTGAGTACCGAATCCACACGAAACCATCCCCCCGTCCACAACTCTCCGCTTGAAAGTCACTGATCCGAACCCAGATGGCGGCAGTACCAGTTTCATCAGAATACCATAATGCAGGACTTTTATTATGGTGTTGCTCACCCAGCAGCAAGAAGTCGGCTTTCATGTCCCTCGCAAACTGCTCAAGCAGATTTTGGGCGGTTGAACTGCGGTGTAGGTTTAGCTGCAGGATGCGGGTCATCGAAGCTCTGATTTTGCCTTGGCTAGGGCTTCCTGGAACACCCGGCATTTTCCTGATCCCAAGGCGTGTCCAAAATCAGGTTTTGGATCAGCATCCTTGCAAAGAATACAGTGTGCCTCCTTCGTACACTCTTTTCTTTTATGTCCCGTTTCACCGCATTTGTAACACAGGGAACTCCTATCGGGTCCTTTGCATACTTGTATGGTGTGACCATAGCCAAGGCATTTGAAACATTGAAGAGGCGTTGCTCTTCGCTGTATCCTACAGACAACCCACCCTATTCGTACTTTGCCCTTGTTCAGGAATTGTTCGGCGTCCTTTTCGGTCAAGTCCACTATGGCCATGCGTTGTCCCATATGGTTTTCTGGTGTCAGTCTCACTTTGATCCTAGGGAACTCCTTTTTGATGGCCTCTTCTATCTCGGCCAGATCCGTCACGCAGTCAATGTCCCGTATTTCGATCGTTGTCATCGGCTCGAGCGGGGCTATACTTGCGCTTTTGCCGAGGACTTTCTTTACTGCGTCACAGAATGCTTCCTTATTGCCGGCCTCTGCTCCGAATTCGACCAGTATGTGGCCCGACCGCGTTGATGGTACTACTTTAATGGTAGTATTAGTGTCTTCGGGCCTTACGTTTCCCCTGATGTCCCGCAGTACCTTCGTCGGGGCTTCTGCCTCTCCTGTTTTGCATCACGTCCTTTTTCTAATTGGGCGTCCGTGCGAAATTTACTTTCTGACTTTTTTTTGAAGGAGTTTCTTTGCGGCTTTCTTCGCTCCTTTTGTAAGCACTGTCTGAAACCCGTGATCTGGTGCTCCACGCCCATCAAGTGCCTCTTCCTTCCTTCTTTTATCCCGATCTCCTTCGATTGGGCTAGATGCCATTCTTTTATTGACTTTCAATGATGGAGCTATATGCATGTCGAGTTTAGATTTTGCCCCAAGCGCCTCTTTAGCCTTCTGTTCATCTTCGGCCCTTAACCAGCTCCTCCGATAGTGCCCTATGCGATCTAGGAGCTCCTCTAGTTCAAGGAGCCCTGCCTTTGCTACTTTGCTGATTTTTGGGGAGTCGCATGCAGCTTGTATTCTTTTCAGAACATCTCCCGCTTTTCGGAGTAGCCTCTCTTCCTCATATCGCTGGGCCGCAATTGTACCTTGCAACCATTCTTGGGAGAGGTTATCGCGTTCCGTTTCCGAGTGCAGTACTTCCGCCGCATTTTCAACGTTGTCGGTACAATCACGCGGGGTCTGGTCACTCTTTGTTTTTAGTGCCGTAATCTCCTCGTTATTTTCTTGATTTTTCGTTGCAATGTCGGGATTAGTGACCCTTGCATCGGTCGCTTCAGTAACGATTGCAGCGGTGACAATCGAATTTTCGGTGCTCTTTATGTTATCTTCCATTGCTCGGACACCTGAAGCATCCTGCAGAGTTTCCCGCTTTTCCTTAATAGGACGCTCGGGCGTTCGCATAAGTTTTTGCTGCGCCCGAACGCCGCAGGAATCTCAGTCTGAACCAGACTGTCTGCTGTTCTCCGTTTTTCGTCTACCGTCACTGTCGTCGTGTTAGTCTTCGTTTTTTTCGTGGTTAGTACAGCTCTCGATGTACTGTTGACATCGTGGCTGCAACCGCTGGTTGGGTCGTCGTTGTTGTTATTATTATGTTTTATTTCTTTTTTTGGATTTTTTTGGTCTTTTGTTTTTGGTTGCTCCAGTCTTGTTGGGTCCTCCCTCGGAGCCGCTATATCCGTTCGTGTGTGTAGTCGCCTTTTTGGTCCCATGGTTATCGTTGCAGAGCAGGGACGCCATGCGAGGGTTGGCACAAGCCCTTATGGGGACAAGTGCTCAGAGCCAGACCAGCGCTAATCGGGAGTCCGTCTCAACCGAACCTACACCACCAACCCAATGGGGCGAACTTCGAACGTACTCCGAGGCCTGCCAAGGTTTTACCGGGACGGAGACGGTATGATAGTTGAATTGGAGCCGTTCACACACGAGTTTCACCTTGGCGCTACTGTGCAAAGCAACTAGGTCCAAACCATCACATCCGCCAGCCCAAAGCGTCAATTCGAGTTCGTTGTCCAAAGCGTAGTCCAGATCCAATCAGAGTCGTTACCTGTCATCCAAGGAGGGAACCTCACGGCGCCCCCCATATCCTCGGGTCCGTGGAGGCGGCACTCTCAAAGAAAGCTAGCCTCCGAGAATGGTCTTGTCGACCGGCTTTCTCCCTGCGGGAATTTCCTCGGGTACGTGGGGGTGGAACTCCCCAAAGAATGCTAGCCTCCAAGAGTGCTCTTGTCGACCGGCTTTCTCCCTGCGGGAATTTCCTCGGGTACGTGGGGGCGAAACTCCCCAAAGAATGCTAGCCTCCAAGAGTGCTCTTGTCGACCGGCATTCCCCCTGCGGGCATGAACTTTGTTAATAATAGTACATTTTATAAATTTAACATTTTTACTTATAAAATCAAAATGGGACCCTTAAATTTTCCAAAAGCTATAATTTTAATTTCCTGACAGCAATTGTATGTGCTCTAAAAATTTCACAATAATCGAACTATAAGCAGCTAAGTTACAGACAATTGAATATGTGACATTTACAACAATAACACGTGATACTAGGGAGATAAAAGTTTGCAGCGAGCCTGGACACTACAAATATGTACGAATTTCGACAAAAATTTCAGAAATTTATTGTAATATAGATGTGTTATCATGATTAATCAAGCAACGGGTTCAAATCTTGAAGTGAAATGGCGGCGAATTTAAGCACACATAATTGTTTCACAAAATCCTTCTGGCAGGAGCACTCTCCTGCTACTTCAGCTTGTTAAATTATACGTTTTTGCCCATACAATCGAAAGGAGAAACTTAATTTTTGACCAAACTCGCATATAAATGCTTCAGTGATACATCGATATAGTCTCAAAGTTTCATAAAAATCAAACCATAAACAAATATGTTACAGCCGCTAAAATTTTCAACATTAAAAAAACATCACGAGATTCTGAGGAGACACACCTTAGCAAAGGATCTAGGCATTACAGATATGCTGGAATTGTGATGAGAATTCTAGAAATGATTTGTAACATTGATATCTTATCATGACTACTCAAACAATGAAGTTAACACAGTGAAAACAAAATGGCGGCGAATTTAAATATAAGGAGAGGTCAAAAAGAGTCTGAATAGACAGGGAAGAGGGTTCAAATGAAAAATCAATTTTTTTTTCATTTCAATATTTTCCCTGAACTCTAATACTTTTTTCAAATCTATCAAATAATTTGACAATACCGTCCAATAAAAAAAAATGATTCGTCTTGATTGTCAAAATGGGCCGAAATTGTCGATTTGACTTCATCATCGCTAAATGTTTTCCGACGCTGATCACTTTAGTGACCCCGAAAACGATTTGGATAGGATCTCTTGAAGGCTTAGCTGGACCTATGGAATCGGAAGGACTTTATTCATTGCAGGCTTGGCTGAATGGAGCCTGGGAATCAACCTTGGTATCAACCATTAGGACTAGACCTGGTGAAGTACTTGATCTCTTGAAGGCTTAGCTGGACCTCTGGAATCAGAAGGACTTGATATCTTGCAGGCTTCGCTGAACGCAGTCCGGGAATCAACCTTGGTATCAACCATTACGACTGGATCTGGAGAAGCACTTGATCCCTTAAAGGCCTAGCTGTACCTTTGGAATCAGAAGGACATAAAAAATGGAAAGTATATTGGAACACCAACTCGACATAGGGGAGGAAACTGAACGACTTGCACACAATGTCACCAAGACTCCCACCGAGAGAAAAACTCCACAGTATCTAGCCGAGAAAAAGAGCAACTAAGAATCCTTTGGAATGTATGCAATGTACGCCCTATGAGGGAATCGAATTAATTCCGATTCTTAAAGAATATTCACTCATACCAACATGTTGTTTGCCGGCTTGCACCTAACGAAGGCTTTGCACATCCACTTGTTGTTTATCAACTCGCGACCAACGATTTTGGGAAACGAAGAGTGCTTAGAGAGGGAAATGTCAAAAGAGAAAAAAAAAAAACAAAAAAAGTTTCTTTTTGGGTTTGGTTCGAACAATTTGGAATGCAACACCACATCAGCGCTCGTGTTCCGTAGATAAATTTGTTTACAAGTGTCGGCGTTCACAATTTACGATAATTATACAGGAAGTCTTTGTTTGGCGACAAATCGTCTTAAAACAAATTCGGGTAGAAAGCACCGAAGCATCTCCAATGTTTCACTTTTATCGTTCCGGCCAGTTTTGACATGAAATTTACAGCGACACCTCCATATAATGGTATTTACATATTGAAACAGTTACAAATACATTTCCCACGGTAATTACGAATATTTTCATGGTCCTCCGCAACAATTTATGAATTGCGCGTATTCTAATCGAATTTTTGTGAGTAGCAGCCGGGAAAGTGAGTCGTACAAGCGAACATTCGGAAAAGCGTGAATTCTGCTGATTGTTACAAAGAGGAAGAACAGTACCTACCCAACGAATATACAATAATTCACTTTTCATGCACGCAGCCACATCAATTGTTGGTAATTTGGCACAGGTACAAACGCATTCTGACGGGTGGTATGATCTTTTAACCTAATCACATTACATACGGAACTGCCACTTGTGTGCCCCACTTTAAAAAACGTTTGCTTGCTTGCGGTTTTGTGTGTTTTGCATGCTTTGTATTGCGCGGATCCAGCTGTACGTAGCGACTGCAAGGAAACTAGAGGAAACCAAAGAATATGACGAAAATTGCCGTGTGTCGAGGGGGAAAATATAACATCCTTAAATTTCAACTTAAATCGGTACAACCAAATAAGGTGCGTGTGGCGTCTATAACAGTTTTGTATTGAGATTTGCTCTTAAAGTTAAAGAATAAGATATATATAACTATCCTAAGTATAGTCAAATAAGTGAAAATTAGCGGCGACGTCTGTCGTTATCCCCTGTATCAGCAAAAAAATTTAACTTTAAACGAAACGGGACAAGTTCTCTCTAGAAGAAAGTAATAATTCTTACGAATAATTCAGTTTCACGGGATGAATGGAATAACTTCTTATAGCTTGGAAGGAACCTTTTCTTTTCAAGTAACTAATTAAAAATTATTTTTAATTTTGAGATTGTTCAAAAAGAAGAAAACTTCCTGTTAATAATTATCATAATCATATTTGACAGTTTAAGAACTAGGGAATTGAATTGTTTTTCCATTTTGAATGCCTGCATCAAGCATTGTTTATTACATGATAATTATTTCGCAATTTTTTTTATAGTTCTTGATTATTTGACATTTTTGAATGCTGATGAATTATTTATAAACCAAGATTGTTTAATCGTTTATTAAGTTTGGGTGAAGAATTAATATCCTATTGAAGAAACAGATTAGTCAGTTAATGTTGAAAAGATTGCAGGACTAATAACTAATGAAAAGTTATAGGCCCACATAAACCAAGTTCAATCCAATCGGCTTTACAAAGAAATTAAACTAGAATTCCAAATTTTGAAAGTATCCAGATTATTTATTTCAGTGCACTTTTTTTGGTAAAATTTCTACTACTGAATTTTTAAATAATTATTAATTTTTAGATACAGGTAGGTGACAACAACGCTATGTATGCGGTCAAAAAGAGTGGGGCCGTAAGCGACCTTCCGCAAGGTACACTCAAGGTCCTCTGAAATCATCATTTCCCGGTTCGGTTTTGGTACGCGGTACCATAGCTGCGAGCGTCGCCCCATACCTCTGCTCCGTACAGTAGCATTGACCCTACATCACTCATCAAGAGGCGTCTTCTTGATGGGTTGGGTCCCCCTAAGTTGGCCATAAGTCGACTCAGAGCCGATACTCCCGAAGAAGCCTTCTCAGCCGTTGCCCTGATTTGCTCAGAGAAACTCTTCTTCGAGTCGATCAGTAGCCCCAGCTACTTCACCGATGGCTTCTATTCGATTCATAAGTCTCCAATACTGATCCTCCTTACCCTAGGGATTTTTTTTTGTCAAGACGACCACTTCTGTTTTCTCCAGTGCTAAGCAGTCATCCAGTCCCTCACTCGGCGCATTAGCATACCTAGCCTAAGTTGCGCCTGTGCAACGGTGCGTCCAGCGACCAGAGCCACAACATCATCCGCATAGCCAACCAAGCGCGACTCATCTGGGATCTCAAGTCTCAATAGCCCGTCGTAAGACACGTTCCATAGGTCCGGACCAAGGATTGATCCTTGCGCAACACCCGATGTAACTTCCATCCGTCGTATCGTAGAGCAGGCTTCGATCCTTTAGGTAGTCCCTCAAAGCCGCATTAGATATTCTGGAACTTGAAAAGGGTTTTCCAGCGTATCCAGAATATCCACCCATCTACCGGAGTTGAAGGCGTTCCTGACGTCAAGTGTCACCAACAGAACGATTTGTCGCTTGGTGCGACTATATGCCTCTGCCTTTTGGACAGCGCTCACCACCTCTGCAATCGCATCAGTGGTAGAGCGTCCTGCTCTACACCCATACTGCCGAGGAGATAGGTCCCGAGCAGCACGAATCACCTCAGTGAGATTTCCCTTGATGAGTTTCCCTAGCAATTTCCCAGCAGTGTCTAGCATGCATAACGGGCGGTATACAGACGGCGATTCGGGATTTCCCTTCCCCTTGCTAATCAGCACGAGCCTGGCCACCTTCCGTAGTACCGGGAAAACCCCGTCCCATAGGCAAGCGTTGACACTGCTGAGTAGCAAATTAGGACAATGGTGATAGACAAGACGCAACACCTCAGCCAGAACACCATCTGGACCTGGAGCCTTCCTCGCTTTCAATGAACGGACCGCCTCCTCCAGTTCCAGCTGTGTGAAGAGGGGACACTCGACTACTGTTTCACCATGGACTACGTCAACACGGACAACATCCATCTTTCCTGCATCATAAATGCAAGGCGTCCGTAGCTTGTAACCAAGGCCCACGGATCCTCGTTCACATTGTCCACCAGGTCTTGCCAGCAGCGAGCCTTGCTATTGTTAATCAATTTGCGAAGGCATTTTTCGGACGACTTATATGCTGCCAACTGGTTGCATGCCTCGTCACGGTTCCGCGCCCGTTGAGCCTAATTCGAAGCTTGTGACACTCTCTTCGCTTTCCAGCGATTTTAGTTGACCACCAGTATACTGGGGGCTCGCCGTGCCGGGGTTTTCGACGGGGCATTGAAGCGCAGCAAGCAGTCGTAATGATGCTTATAGTTGAGTTCACCATGTCTTGAGCTGACAATTCTTCCATCCCCTCCGAAGCTCCCTGCAGCGACTCACCTGCTGTGAGCACCTCGACGAAGCTCTCGACGTCCATCCTTCCGATGTTCCATCCAGTTGTAGAAAGCCGAGAGTACGGACATCAGGAGACAACACCACTGATCTTAAGCAGAATGCACTGATGATCACTGGCTGAGTAGTCCTCTAATACTTTCCAATTGTGTATCCTCCGTACTAAAGACTTCGAGGCAAATCTCACGTCCGGTATGGTTTCCTCACAGCCAGTACGGCGGAAAGTCGGCGTGTTTCCGGTGTTTAGTACGACGAGCGCCGTCCTGGCCGCCATTCCCAGGATTCGTTTTCCTCGCGGATCTGTTTGAGGCATGCCCCATTCGATTGCTATAGCGTTGAAGTCTCTCCCAACGAGCACGTTGCCCTCTGCGTTAGAGACAGCGCCCTCCAGAGTATTAAGCTTGGCTTGGAAAGATGATATCGATTCGTTCGGCGTTAGGTACACACTAATACACACAGCAAGGAGCCGGCTTTCATGTCCCTCACAAACTGCTCAAGCAGATTTTGGGCCGTTGAGCTGCAGTGTAGGTTTAGCTGCAGGATGCGGGTCATTTGTTCTGATTTCGCCTTGACTAGGGCCTTCTGGAAAATCCGGCATTTTCCTTATCCCCAGACGTGTTCAAAATCATTTTTTGGATCACAATCCTTGCAAAGAATACAGTATGCCTCCTTCGCACACTCTTTTCTTTTATGTCCCATTTCACCGCATTTGTAACATAGGGAACTCCTATCGGATTCTTTGCATACTTGTGTGGTGTGACCATAGCCAAGACATGTGAAACATTGAAGGGGCGTTGCTTTTCGCCGTATCCTACAGACAACCCACCCTATTCGTACTTTGCCCTTGTTCAGGAATTGTTCGGCGTCCTTTTCGGTCAAGTCAACTATGGCCATGCGTTGTCCCCTATTGCTTTCTGGTGTCAGTCTCGCTTTGATCGTTCCCACGCTAGGGAACTCCCTTTTGATGGCCTCTTCTACCTCGGCCAGATCGGTGACGCAGTCAATGTCTCTTATTTCGATTGTTGCCATCGGCTCGAGCGAGGCTATAGTTGCGCTTTTGCCGAAGACTTTCTTTACTGCGTCGCAGAATGCTTCCTTATTGTCGGCCTCTGCTCCAAATTCGACCAGTATGTGGCCCGACCGCGTTGGTCGTACTGCTTTGATTGCAGTGTTAAGGTCTTCGGGCCTTATGTTTCCCCTTATGTACCACAGCACCTCAGCGTAGGATCGACCATCTTGGAATTTTACGAGCAGTGCCTGGTGCCGGGTACTTCGTTGGGGCTTCTTTCTCTCCTGTTTTTTTCTAGGGGGCTTCTTTCTCTCCTCTTTTTTTCCGTACGAACTTTACTTTCTGGCACTTTTTGAAGGAGTTTCTTAGCGGCTTTCTTCGCTCCTTTTGTAAGCACTGTCCGACACCCCTGGTCTGGTGTTCCGCGTCCATCAAGTGCCTCTTCTTTCGTTCTTTTATCCCGATCTCCTCCGATCGGGCTAGACGCCATTCTTTTATTAATTTTGGGTTAAGGAGCTATCTTGGCGTGCCCTTTAGATTTGTGAAGGGGCGAAATAGCACGCAGGTTTGATTGAGGCATCATTTGCTACAGCTCTAGATGAACTAGATGTTTCAGTGTTGATTGAGGGAACGTTCCTGGATGGCGATGATGCTCCAGAGGTTGAACCATTTGATTGAATCGCTCACCTGTTCGTTGTTTTAGTGGTTGGTTTCAAATTACTTGAAATCGTGTTGGCAGCACTTGAGGGGGGGTTGAGTGAATTTCGACTTCTGACGTAAAGATCTATACTCTTGATTTTTTTCGGATTTCTCGGCCGAAGGGTATCCAATTGCGAGGGGGATATGCGAAAGTTTCGTGCATTTCTCCTGTCCCCTTTGACACAGACAAAGTAATTTTAAGACCTGGTTTAAAAATATCTTATTGAGACCTTTCATATGACATCTCACTTGACCACCTTTGATGAAATTTTTTTTTGAATACACTCCTCAATATGGGGAGACCCCCCTTTAAACTCTTTGAAATTTTTTTTTACACAAAAACTTTCTAGTAGTCATAACTTCTGCCCTTTCTACAAAGTTTCATGGGTGTAGCCTCTATAGTTTCCGAGAAAAACTGCTTTGACAGACAGCTGGACGGACGGTACAGGTATCGATTTCAATGGGGTTTTATATTTTAGTACAAAATCCTAAAAAGGAAGAAAAATAAATACGAATCATTGATTACATGTCAGCATTGTACTCCAGTGCATCCCAAATTTATAGGGGCACCCAGTTTTTTAGTCAAATTTTTTATGTTTTTAAACCAAACAAATCTTAATTTGCACAAGCTATTTCTACTTGTAATTCACGATTTCTGTCTTTTTTTGGTGAGCCTATGACAACTTGTTCGTTTATTATGCCATTTTTTTTTTAAATAGTGTCCCAAGTTTATAGGGGCAGTGAAAAAAAACACGATTTTCTATCGAAAATTATTTTTGCTGGTGAAAATGATTGTGTCTATACTGTAGTTCCTGTTGAAATTGAACACTTTACTAACAAATTTTACACAAGTATAAAGGAAATATTCCTTTGCACCGTGAAATTTTGAGGCACTGTAAAAAGGCTAATCAACCGTTCGAGTAATGCCGTTGATAGTTATTTAAAAAAGAAAATCAAGGAAACCGAAAAGAAAAAACGTGGTCCACCGTCAAAACTTTCGGAACGAGATAAACCTAGAATCATTGCTGCTGGCTCCCAATCAACCAAAGGCTGCAGGCGTATCAGAAATGAATACACGCCTCACGTCTCAAAAAGCACAGTTCATAGAGCTTTGAAAGAATCTCCAAATTTGGTGCGCGAGAAAATGCAGATAGCCCCGATATTAAAAGCTCATCACAAGGTGGTTCGCTACAAATTTGCCGAAGAGAGGTTGCATTGGACCCATGAATGGTGTAAGGTACATAACTTGCTTATTTTGGAGTTTATACATTCAATCATCTGCAGGTGGAGTAAGATTCAAAATGTGATTGTTTATGTGTTTCAGATTGTTTGGTATGACGAAAAAAAGTTTAACTTAGATGGCCCAGATAGCGTTCGAGACTATTGGCGAGATCTGCGCAAAGAGCCACGTTTTTTCTCCAGGCGTTATTGTGTGGGCGGCCTACAGTGGATTCGGAAAAGTTGGCATAGAAATCATTTCGCATCGAATGGACAGCGAAGACTATCAGGCAGTGCTAGAAAAGCATCTGAAGCCCTATTTCCGCCGTTACCGCTCTGCAAAACTGATCTTTCAACAGGACAACGCGTCGATTCATTCCAGTAAATCTACTAAAGAATGGTTGTCAAAAGTGAAAATTCCTGTACTTCAGTGGCCTGCCATTTCTCCGGATCTAAATCCAATAGAAAATGTTTGGGGCATGATGGTCCGCGACGTTTATGACAAGGCTCGTCAATATTCATCAGTCACAGGGCTGGAGGAGGGCGTCAAAAAAGCTTGGGAAAACATCAGTATGAGCAGCTTGACAAATCTCAACAATTCGATGCAAAAACGGATGAAAATGTTATTTAAAAACGATGGTAACGTTATTAATTACTGATTTTTTGTTGCGAATCAATGGATTTTACCAATGATAAAAAATTTTCTATGGAAAATCGTGTTTTTTTTCACTGCCCCTATAAACTTGGGACACTATTTTTTTTTTAAATGGCATAATAAATAACAAATTGTCGTAGGCTCACCAAAAAAAGACAGAAATCGTGAATTATGAGTAGAAATAGCTTGTGCAAATTAAGATTTGTATGGTTTAAAAACATTAAAAATTTGACTAAAAAACTGGTTGCCCCTATAAATTTGGGACACACTGTACAAGTAAGTTGTTGTCAATAAAGTGCAAATAATTTATACTAATGTGATAAATATTTAGTAGATATCGAGTTCCGACACTAATATTAATGGATTGGCAAATAAAATGAATTGTTAATGAGGAAACTCTTTTAAGATTTTGGTCCGTAAAAGATGCAGGACCCGTATCGATTGCGGGGGATCTCCGCTAACATAGGCATCGGGTTGTGGTTTTATTATACACAATAAATATCATCACCTGTGCTGCTAATATTCTTGTTACCATTTCTAATATTGTTCAATTCAGACTTAATATGATTTTTCGAAATACCCGTCAATTTAACGGGTAATTGTAGAGATAGGTATATAAGAAACGCCGAAAACGTACTATATCAGCAACAGAATGGATATAGACAGAAGCAAAACTTAGAAAAATTCGCTCAACCACCATGCTCACCGTAAAGTGGCTAAGATTTTGCGATCCCATATAAAAATTTGTTGTAAACGAAAGCTAACCAAACAAAGAAGTGAATTTATAATACCCAAAGCCGCGTGGTCGATTTGATTGAAATGGGAACCTTGCCTTGCCTTGCAATTTATTCTGTGATCTAGTCGTACCAGTATTAACCGATTCTGTGGTTGCTTAAAAACTATCTTACATTGAATAAGTTGATCCGAAAATAACATTTAAATCAAAAGAAACGATAAAAATACATTGTTGAGAGTTTTCCCCGTTTTTCAATGACAGAATAATTTGTAGATTAACTCAATATAACATTATATATCCTCCTACTTTCTACATAAGAGCTTGATTCATATTTAATTTTGACTTTTCAAATATTAAGACTTTATTTTGAGCTTTACAATGGATATGAATCGTTCCACGAATTTATCGAAAAATTCCCATGAGCATTTCTCTATTACCGAGGAAAGCTTATCAAAAATGACTTCCTTTTAACAAATGTTCCATGCAAAACATGCAAAACGCTTGTTTTATCGTAATATTATCTAGGATTTAATAGGAATCAGCTTTACATGCAGCTGAGCGTACTTTATATCAAGACTCGATTAAAAAATCCAAGAATCACATACACAGCTGCTAGCAAAGAAAACCACAACAAGGACTATAGAAAATGTTGCTAGGGAAAATCAAATTCAATGAATCAAAGTCAAAGTCAAAAGCGCTTTATTTAATAATCATCGTTATAAATTTTAAAAGAATATAAAGCAAATTCCAAATAATAACAATCAAAAAACTTAATGGCCCAAATGGCTCTCTAAATTTGTACGTTATCATAAACTCATTACATCAAAAAAAAAAACTATAGCAAATGCAATTAATTACGATTATTACATATTTTTACAATTCAATTGGAAAAAGGAGAAAAAACCAACCAACACTATCCAAAAATTTTTTATAATTAATTAAATAATCAAATTCAATGAATTGTTCAAATCATATCGCGCCCAAATGCAGTCTCATTAATATCCATACAGCTCTTACCTTGATGGAAATTAAAATGCGGGAAAAACCCGCAATTTGTTTGTCGAAGCATTTAAGTCGTAAACAAAAAGTTAAGCTGTTGTAATTAGTATGAAACTATCCTTAACAAAAGACGAATAGGATCCTTTTTGAGCGTTAGGGCATGATAGTACCTGTTAAAGAGCGAATTGTACCTGTCCCGGTACATTTTTGAATCGAGTTCATGCTAATTAAGGGATAGGCGAATAACTCTTCAAAGGATATCTCAATAGTTTTTGCTTTATGATGGATATTCATATGTACTCCTAACTTGTAAATTTTAGCTGTCCATCTAAGAGTATGCGTACGTGATAGGTTAAATTTCAGATAGTTTGGATAGATTGCTATGAAAAGATCAAACGGCGCCTTAAATTGGGAAAAACCCAACATTTAGCTACCGCCATGCTTCGTACTGTTTTATATACAGACGATGGAGGGTAATTAATAGCAGTGGCAATACATGAAAAAAGAATTCTATTTTTTTTAAATATGTTAAGTACCAAAGATTTCTTTCTATTAAATTGTGATTTATTTAACAACTCTTTGAAATAATATTTCAACAAACATAGTAATGTTCTGAGAGGATTTATATTAAAAAATGTTCATTAATTTCTTTTGAAAGCTCCCCGAAAAACCTTCATCCCCTTAGATTGATATTGACCACGCAATATGTGATGGCATTTCCGGAGACTAAAATTGAGTCTATTATGCACATCATTAGCGTGGCGTAACGTTAACAAGCGCATCATTTTCCCAGCGCTTTAAAATTTTTCGTATTTAGTCTAGACATTTCGCAATAATTTATTATCAATGTAAAATTTCGTGGAATACAATCTGGAGATGTTTATATTTGGAACTTATACCGAACTAAAAGCTTTCTTGGGAAAAAGAGCTATCGTACGACTGATGATGGAAATTATTCTTTTAGCGTCAAAATATTCAGGATATTTATAGTTGAGAATAAGTCCTGAATCTTGGCGAATTTCACTCTTCTATTCCGTTTCAAATGATCTTAACAACTTATTTCTAGAGTACAGTATAGTCTTTTCTATCATTTGCAGCCTGTTAAGAGCAGTCTTCAGCTGAATGCAAATTTTATATAGGTAGTATTATGTACGAACGAGTCATGTCGATAGCATGACAGCCTGAATCAAGCTTTGATCAACCAATCTACCCGTATAGATAGTATTTGTAAAGGAACATCAATGTAATTTAAAGTTTTTAAAAACCAATACATCAAGAGATTTCGGTCAATTTAATAATCTAATATTAAAAATGGCAGTCTGCGCGGTAAAACTTCTTGCTGCGTAAGTCGAAGGTCCCAGGTTCGAGCCCCGTTTGTGAAAATAAGATTTGTTTCGAGCGATTCTTCGAACTTCAGTTATGATAAGCACAGGTTTAAAATCAGAAGGTATCCCAACTGGGCCAAAGCGTGGTACTGACCATATTGTAGTAATCGAGCAGTCCGCCTAGGCAAACTCCTCGAGGAGCCATCACGAAAAGGACTGTTTAGAATCTTCCCTTCAAACGATCTTTTCTATTAAATTAAGTTATCATTTTTAATTGCTTAAGTACACTTAGGTTCACTTGCCGCTGGGAACATCGATTCATGTAAATCTGTGTCAATGTTCGGCGCGATAATTGCTTCATATGTGTAAGTAATTCTGGCAGACCTAATTGAAGAAATGCAAGTTGCCACAATTGCAATATTTTCTTTCTGACATATTTAAAAGTTTATGTTCAATTACGTCGTGGAACATTGACTCACGTGAGGTAATCTGAGTCAATGGTCAATGTCACGGTAGCAATATTATATATGTAAGCAATTCTAGCATTTCTAAAATAATTAACGAAATGCCAGAATTGCAATATTGCTATTTTCGTACGAGTATGTAAATAATTTTTTAGTATTTAAAGAATTGTTTGTTAACCGCAAGGAAGCATTATATTTTTGTAATGCAGTCCGTTTGATTTTTGACTTTGTTACAACTTATTGACCTAATACTTAAGAACATTCGCCTGAGCTACCTCGTGAATATTCTATGTATTGAGTAATCTACGTTACCCAAGATACGTGCGCAAAAGTTATTACCCGATATTAGAGAACCCTATTATCGGTAATATACGGAAAGGAGCTATGTTGCGTTCTAATTTTACAGGAAAATTATCTGATGTCAGACAAACTTGAAATCAGAACGATTTAGGATAGATATACATCTAGGGATATTTCGATCTCGGTAGTGGCCCATCCACGTTTAAGGCTCAACATTTTGGTGACCCCGACGTGACCCCGAACGGAGGAGAACAGTTTGGTTTGGTTGCGGAGAAACAGCCCGAGGATAATTTGTTCAAAAGGAGATTCACAGAGTCGTCCAGGAAATTTTGAGTGGGTGCAGATTTGTCGATAGAGCGTTTCTAATTGTTCAAAATTATTCTGTGAAAGGATTTTTCAGTGCGATATGGCTGAACTAGTTGAAAAGCTGATTGTCTCGCAAAGTGCTGTTTTCAAGGACATAGAAAAGTTGATAGGCATATAAGGAAGAGCGACCAGAGAATCGCACTTTTCTAAATTTAAAGGCCAGACTCTAAAGCTTGAATGAGTTGTGGAGAAATTTTGATAATAGTGACGGAAGGATTAGGTATTTGATTCCAATGGCGACAGGCAATGCATATTCGCCCCCGCAGGGGGAATGCTGGTCGACAAGAGTACCCTTGGAGGCTAGCATTCTTTGGGAAGTTCCGCCTCCCCGTACCCGAGAAAATTCCCACAGGGGGAATGCCGGTCGACAAGAGCACTCTTGGAGACTAGCATTCTTTGGGGAGCGCCACCCCCACGGTCCCGAGGATATGGGGGACGCCGTGAGGTTCCCTCCTGGGATGACAGGTAACAACCCTGATTGGATCTGGACTACGCTTTGGACAACGAACTGGAATTGATGCTTTGGGCTGGCGGATATGATGGTTTGGACTGGCGGATATGATGGTTTGGACCTAGTTGCTTTTCACAGTAGCACCGAGGTTACACTCGTGTGTGAACGGCTCCAATTCAACTATCATACCGTCTCCGTCCCGGCAAAACCTTGGCAGGCCTCGGAGTACGTTCGAAGTTCGCACCATTGGGTTGGTGGTGTAGGTTCGGTTGAGACGGACTCCCGATAAGCACTGGTCTGGCTCTGAGCACTTGTCCCCATAAGGGCTTGTGCCAACCATCGCATGGCCTCCCTGCTCTGCAAAGATAACCATGGGACCAAAAAGGCGACTACACACACGAACGGAGATAGCGGTTTCGAGGGGGGACCCAATAAAACTGGAGCAACGAAAAACATATAAAAAAGATTTAAAAAACCCAAAAAATTAATAAAAAATAATAACAACGACGCAGCCAGCGATTGGAGCCACGACGTTAACAGTACATCGAGAGCGGTACTAACGATGACAAAAACGACAAAAAATACAATGACAGTGAAGACGGACGAAAAACGGAGATTAGCAGACAGTCTGGTACAGACTGAGAAGCAAAAAAATGATGCCAGAGCGGACTAAAAAGGAAAAGCGGGAAACTGCATAACGCTTCAGGTGTTCGAGCGGTGGAAGAAAATATAAAGAACATCGAGAATTTGATGGTCACTGCTGCAATCGATGCAAGGGTCGTGAATCCCGACATAATAAAGAATCACCCTGAAGCCAACGAGGAGATTACGGCTGGAAAAGAAAAGAGCAACCAGGCAAATTAAACGACGTTGTGTGATTGCATCGCCAACGTCGAAAATGTGGCGGAAGTACTGTATTCGGAAACGGAAAAAAATGATCTTCCAAGGATAGTCGAAAAGTACAATTACCCCCCAGCAACACGAAGAAGAAACGCTATTCCGAAAAGCGGGAGATTTTCTGAAAAGAATACAGTCTGCATGCGACTCCCCAAAAATCAGCAAAGCAGTAAAGATTGGGCTCCTTGAACTAGAGGAGCTCCTAGACCGCATAGGGCATTATCGGAGAGGCTGATTAAAGGCCGAAGACAAGCAGAAGGCTAAAGAAGCGCTGGGGGCAAAATCTAAAGGCCACATGCAGATAGCTCCAGCAGTAAAAACAACACCAAAAGAATGGCGTCCAGCCCAATCAAAGGAGATCGGGATAAAAGAAAGAAGGAAGAGGTACTTGATGGGCGTGAAGCACCAGATCATGGGTTTCAGACAGTGCTTACAAAAGGAGTGAAGAAAGCCGCAAAGAAACTCCTTCAAAAAGTGCCAGAAATTAAAGTTCGCCCACCAAGAAAAAGGACCTGATGCAAAACAGGAGAAAAAGAAAGCCCCGACGAAGACCTCGGCGGCAAGCACTACTCGTAAGCCCCCAAGATGGTCGATCCTACGCGGAGGTGCTGCGGGACATCAGGGGAAACATCAGGCCCGAAGACACTAACACTGCTATTAAAGCAGTCGAATTTGGAGCAGAGGCCGAGAATAGGGAAGCATTCTGCGTCCTCGGCAAAAGCGCACCTATAGCCTCGCTCGAGCCGATGGCAATGATCGAAATAAGAGCGATTGACTGCGTCACAGATCTGGCCAAGGAGGAAGAGGCCATCAAAAAGGAGTTCACTAGCGTGGGCGGAATCAAGGCGAGGCTGACACCAGAAAACCATAGGGGACAACGCATGGCCATAGTTGACTTGACCAAAAAGGACGCCGAACAATTTCTGAACAAGGGCAAAGTACGAATAGGTTGGGTTGTCTGTAGGATACGGCGAAGAGCAACTCCTCTTCAATGTTTCAAATGCCTTGGCTATGGTCACACCACACAAGTATGCAAAGGACCCGATAGGAGTTCTCTATATTACAAATGCGGTGAAATGGGACATAAAAGAAAAGAGTGTACAAAGGTAGCACATTGTACTTTTTGCAAGGATGCTAATCCAAGACCCGATTTCGGACACGCCTTGGGATCAGGAAAATGCCGGGTGTTCCAGGAAGCCCTAGCCAAGGCAAAATCAGAACTTTGATGACCCGCATCCTGCAGCTAAACCTACACCGCAGTTCAACCGCCCAAAATCTGCCTGTGCAGTTTGCGAGGGGCATGAAAGCCGACGTTTTGCTGCTGGGTGAGCAACACCATGATAAAAGTTCAGCATCATGGTATCCTGATGAAACTGGTACTGCCGCCATCTGGGTTCGGAACAGTGATTTTCAAGCAGAAAGTTGTGGGCGGAGAGATGGTTTTGTGTGGGTTCGGTGTTCAGGGACCACCTTCTTTAGTGTGCATCTTATGCCGAACGAATCGAAATCATCTTTCCAAGCCGAGCTTAATACTCTGGAGGGCGCTGTCTCGAACGCAGAGGGCAACTTCCTCGTTGGAGGAGACTTCAACGCTAAAGCAATCGAATGGGGCATGCCTCAAACCGAACCACGGGGAAAACTAATCCTGGAAATGGCGGCCAGGATGGCGCTCGTCGTACTAAACAACGGAAATATACCGACTTTCCGCCGTATTGACTGTGAAGGAACCATACCGGACGTGACATTTGCCTCGGAATCCTTAGTCCGGAGGATACACAATTGAGAGTATCAGAGGGCTACTCAGCCAGTGATCATCAGTGCGTTCTGCTTGAGATCAGTGATGTTGTCTCCCGGCATCCGTGCTCTCGGCCTTCTACAACTGGATGGAACATCGGAAGGATGGACGTCGAGAGGTTCATCGAGTTGCTCACAGCAGGTGAGTCGCTGCAGGGAGCTTCGGATGGGGCAGAAGACGTGGTAATGTCAACTATGAGCATCATCACGACTACTTGCAACGCTTTTATGCCCTGTCGAAAACCCCGGCACGGCAAGCCCTACGTGTCACAAGCTTCGCCGTGAGGCTCAACTGGCGTGGAACCGTGACGAGGCATGCAACCGGGTAGCGGCATATAAGTTGGTCAGGAAATAGCTTCGCGAATTGATTAACAATAGCAAGGCTCGCTGCTGGCAAGATCTAGTGGACAATGTGAACAAGGATCCGTGGGGCCTTGGTTACAAGCTAGTGATACGAAAACTTGGTGCCCTACGGACGCCTTGCATACGTGAAACAGAAAAAATAAACGAGATAGTGCGGGTACTCTTCCCCACCCATCCCTCCATGTTGACGCAGTGAACGGTGAAATTGTAATCGAGTGCCCACTCTTCAAACAACCGGAACTAGAAAAGGCTGTTCTATCATTGAAAGCAAGGAAGGCTCCAGGCCCAGATGGTGTTCCAGCTAAGGTGTTGCAACTTGTCTATCACTATTGTCCTGACTTGCTTTTCAGCACATTCATTCGTGTTACTACGAAAGGTGGCGAGGGTCACCCTGATCAGCAAGGGAAAGGGAAATCCTGGATAACCGTCTGCATACCGCCCGTTATGCATGCTAGACACGGCTGGGAAATTACTAGAGAAACTCATCAAGGGAAGACTCACTGAGGCGATTCGTGTTGCTGGGGACCTATCTCCCCGTCAGTACGTGTTTAGAGTAGGACTCTCTTTCACTTATGCGATTGCAGAAGTGGTGAACGCGGTCCAAAAGGCAGAGGCAAAACGCTGTCTATATCTGATGCGGCTTTTGAGGGACTACCTGAAGGACAGACACGACACAGGGACAAAGAAGGATGGAAGTTGTTGCCTAGGGACCTATCCTTGGTCCACACCTGTGGAACGTATCTTACAACGGGCTACTGAGAATGGAGGTGTCAGATGAGTCACGCTTGATCGGCTATGCGGATGATGTTATGGCTCTAGTCACTGGACGCACCGTTGAACAAGCGCAACTTAAGCTAGGTATGCGAATGCGCAGAGTGAGAAACTAGATGACTGCTCGTGGGTTGAGTCTAGCACTGGAGAAAACCGAAGCAGTCACCTTGACCAAAAAAGAATCCCTAGAGTAAGGATGATTAGTACTGAAGGCATATGTACTAATCGAATCTAGGCCAGCGATGAAGTACCTGGAGCTTACGATCGACTCGAAGAAGAGTTTCTCTGAGCAAATCTGGCAAAGGCTGAGAAGGCTGCTTCGGGAATATCGGCTCTGAGTGGGCTTATGGGCAACGTAGAGGGACCCAACCCATCAAGGAACACGCCTCTTGACGAGTGCCGTGGGGTCAATGCTGCTGTACGGAGCAAAACTATGGGGCGACGCTTTCAGTAAGTAGGTGTACCGAAAACGCTTGGTACATGTACAGAGAATAGGAGCACTGAGGATTGCATCTTCATATCCGACAGTCTCTGAGTCGGTGGTGAGAGTTATTGCAGGCATGATACCTGTTGCCCTCCTTGCTTGAGAGCGCCGCGCTTTTTACCTGCGTAGAAGTGAGGATGCGATGGAGACGGTTGCCCAGGAGGAGAGACAGCGCTCACTCAAAGGTTGGCAGCTGTTCTAGGTGAATTGCACAAAGGAAAGGTGGACTACACAGTTCGTCCCGGACCTGAGACTGTGGCTTTATCGAAGGCATGGTGAGACTGAATTCTATCTAACACAGCTTTTAAGCGAGCATGGGTGTTCTTAGTTTTACAACTGTGGAAAAATATGTCAGGAACGGAGATAGTATCGAATACTTCAGGCGCAACGGGCCAAAAGAGGAAGAACAACCAAAGGTCAGCTGGTAAAGCACCTCTCCGAGTTTCAAGTGATAGTAAGAAACTACCTGCAGCTCAATCGAGAGGGACCGGGAAACGAAGGAAGGATGAAGCGACTAATGGAAGCTCTATGTCAGACAAATGCTTCTACAAGGTGTTCACTAAGGCACCTAAAAAGCAGCTAAAGGCCGTGTCCAACCAAAAAGGTAGGCATTGTTATGGATGGTAAGTCTTACGCAGATGTGCTACGCGGAATAATGAGGAGCAATAAAACTAGACAACGTCGAGACGTTAATTTAAGGTATACGGACAACTCGGTCCGGTAGCTTATTTATTTATTTAAATTCCATTTGACAGGTAAACATAATCCAATTACAAAATGGAACAAAACAAACAGAAAAGAAAATTAATGAAAATTAGAACTAAGTGTTAAAGTTAATATAAAAAAGAAATTCAATGGTACTAACAACAATAAATATGCGTGTAAAATTAAATTAAAGCACACAAAAAAAGAAAATAAAGTCTAGTATTTACTCCAGTTGAGTTTTAAGAATCAGGCTTCTTAATCTCAATTTAAAAACTAGGTATGAGTCGGAAAAAGGACTAAGCTCAAGCTTATCATGATTTCTTACCATTCGTATAATAGGAGAGTGAAAATATAAATTTGTACGGGCATACGGTGGCACGAAAAAATTATTTGCCCGAGAAGAACGCGATGATTGACGAAGACGTAGGTCTGCAAACAATGTTAATGAAATTTGATTGTGGCAGAGTTGATACAGAAAACACTGATCTAGATACATGCGACGGGATGACAGAGTAGGCAAACGTAGGAAGGATAAACGGCAGTCATAGGGTTGATATGGGATTTTGAATTTGTAAAACAAGACACGAGTAAATTTACGCTGGACATTCTCTAACGAGTCAATGAGGTAGGAGTGTCGGGGAGACCAAACTACAGAGCAATATTCGAAGATAGGACGGGCAAGACAGATAAACAAGCGGACAGGGGTAGATATATTGTTAAATTTATGAGCGTGCCTGAAAATAAGTCCCAATATTTTCGAGGCCCTAGTAGTCGCGATTAGAACGTGTGCATCAAAATTGAGCTTAGAATAAAAAGTAACGCCAAGGTCCTTAGCAGAGCTCACAGCAGCGAGTGGGACTTCATTCAACATATAGGTGAAAGTCAGCGGAGAACGATTTAGATTAAAAGTCATTTTATAGCATTTGGCAACATTAAGACAGAGGTAATTAGACGAACACCAGTTACTTAGTGCAATCAGGTCCATCTGAAGATATTGACAATCTTGTACAGACCTGATAGCTCGAAAGACTTTAAAATCATCGGCATACAGCAGGCAATTGTTTGGTGCTATGCCTTCAAACAAGGAAGCATTCAACGAAGTTTTCAAAGAGTTCCTTGGAATAAAGACGACTCATATCTCGCTTTCAAGATCCGAGATATTGACTGAGTCTATAAAACTAGAGTTGGTCAGCCTAAGCGTTATTAAAGTAAGGCTAACCCCAGAAAACATCAGAGGACAATGCAATGCAGAGTCTACCTGTCTGATAAAGACGCCCAACAACTCATAAATAAGGGCAATGTAAAAATCGGATGGGTAATCGGCAGGGTACGGCGAAGAGCAGTATCAAGTACGCAAGGGACCTGCTAGGAGCTCCTTGTGATATAAAGTGTTGGTATTATTTACAAGAGCAATGACCTGATATCCTACGATCATAAACACGTTCTAGGAAGCCAGAAATTGTTGGATCGTTACTGTCACCAGCTTTTGTTACTGCAATAAACCGTGTCCTGGATGTGAACTTACACTAAAGCGTTAATAGCGAGGACCTGCTTGAACAGTTCAAGAGGACATGGAAGAAGACCTTTTGTTTCTCAGCGAGCAACATCATGATCAACGCTTCTAGCATAATATCCTGACGAATCTGACACCTCCGCTATCCGGGTTCGGACCATGGCCACCTTCTCCCCGGCTGAAACTTCAATGCTAGAGCCATTGAATGGGGCATGCCTCAACTTGATCGCAGGGGAAAGCGAGTGCTAGAAATAGTGGCCAGGACTGGAGTTGTCGTGCTAAACATTGACAGTACGCCTACTTTTCACCGCTGAGATTATGCGGAAACCATACCCGATGTAACTTTTGCTTCGGAGTCCTTGGTATCAAAAGTAAATAATTGACGATGGACTACCCACTCAGTAACCACCAGTATATTGCGCTTGAAAGTCACGACGATGCCTCTCCACGTACAAGTGCCCAGATTCTCGCTTTCGATTGGAATATTAGAATAGGCGCAACACATTTGAGCGCCGCGAAAGGGAGCGGAAGACTGGCAGCTGAAGACGTGGTCAGCTCAACGATGAGTATCATTACGTCTGCTCCTAGGTCTTTTATGCGTCGGAGACTCAAACAATGTCAACTAAGATTACTGAACAGCGAGGCAAAAATCTCACCGAACGTGGAAAAAGAAGTTGACAAGCACCTTCATAAGTTGATCAACAAGAGTAAGTCCATAGCTGGCAAGATCTCGTGGATGACGCGAATAGGAATCCGTAGCGCCATGGCTTATATGAAGTAGAAAAATGGCCGAGATTATGCGGGCTCTTCCCCTTGCACATCCCCTCCGCGTTGCTGCCATCCACGATCAAACACTAGTTAAATGCCTACCTTTCACGAGGATGAAACTGGAGAAGGAAAGGAAGACTCCAGATCCAGATGGCACTCGACATTAGGTATTGCAGCTTGTCTATCACCTTTGCCCTGCATTGCTGCTCAGTATGTTCAACGTTAGCCTGCGTGAAGGGTTATTCCCGAAGTGCTGGAAGTTGGCGAGGCTCGTTTTGATCAGCAAGGTAAGGGAAACACTTAGTCGTCATTTGCATACCACTCGGTTTTGTGTATTAGACACGGCTAGGAAAGTGCTTGAGAAACTCACCAAGGGAACACTCATTGATGCGATCCGTTTTGCTGGGGACCTATTTCCACACAAAGTCTAGTTTGAAGTAATGTGTCAAACGGTTCCAAGCTAGATTCTCAGGTTGACAGAGGAGGTGTTTGGTGGGCAGTCCAGGCATGCTCGTTTGAGAGACCCAAACTCCGGGCGCAAACAGCTTTCACATCCCTACCACAAAAAAAAACATCAGAATCTAGACATTAAAAAGGGATCGCGTTTAAAGTGCATTTGTTTTGCCAGCAAAAAAACTAGAAGAAAATCTGGAGTAAATGGTCCTACTTTCAAGGCAGAAAAGTTGGCTTCTAGAGGTGTAAGAAGTGCATATCAGCGAGCGTGGATATGACAGCAAAATAAGAATGTTGACTAAGAAAATAGAAACAAAATGAAAGGAATACTTAAGTGCAGCTAATGGTGGGCAGCCTGTCTGCTAGAACGAAGCAGAGTAGAAGTGAAGAAAAACAAGTAAAGGAATATACTTACTGAGCTTAAAACAACAAACTTTATGGGGCGGATGTTAGGTGGGAAGATTTGTGACCCTAGAAATAGAATAAATGTTTCGAGAGTAGGCTGGAGCGAAAATCATCTGTCATTGATAAAGTTGGGCAGACTCTCAATATGAGGACTGTCACAGCCATCAAAGAATCACTTGCAGTACTTATGAAGAAAAATCAGGACAGTAATCGTTTCTGTGTTGACTATAGGTGCCTAAATAGCTACACCAAAAAGGCAGCTACCAATCGCTGAGGGTAAACGATATTATAGATACTCTAACACGATCTCACTGGTTCGAAATACTCAAATCGGCAGGAAGATATGTAAAGAAGATCGGGAAAAATTTCGTTTTAAGTAAGGGTTTATCGAAGATTGATGAAACGCCATTTGGCCCGCTCATAATACAAACCGCTTTACTCAGAGTATATTTTACGTGACCTTAGAAACGACAGTCACAGTCATAGGACTGAGCAGGTATATCAACTGGAAGTATTCTCTAGACTTTGAACAGCAAACCTCAAATTGAATATGGTATGTATTATTTGACAAGGGTGTGAAATATTTTAATATCAATTCATCGAAGACCAAAGAAAAAGACTCGGATTAAATGGAGCTTACTATCAACAATTTACTATGAACTTCGCCAAGATTGCGAAGCCTTTTCATGAATTAGAGCAGATCTTTTAAAAGGACTTTATCGCAAAGTTAGCGAGACCATGTACGAAGATAGCGTTTAGGATAATCGGTCACTAGTCTCTACCGTCATCAAGCAAACACGCGATGTCGAGTTCGTTTCTGACTCACGATTTTTGCCATTCTCTAAGTTTAACACCATGGGATTCTTGGCTTCTCCCAAAAATAAAAAGACAAATCACCCAAATCGATGCTCAATCGCCCATTGAAAAAAACACTTTACTATACAGGCCTTCCCCTAAACTTGTTTCTCCCTCTCGTTCTTGCCGCCGCCTACTCACACCAAAACTATTTTATTTCATATCTACTATTATTTACTCATATAAATTCTTATCTACTCATAAACTCCACGCATGGGGAATGCTTGCCGACTCTTGGGAGCTAGAATTTTTTAGGGAGTTCCCCCCATGTAAATGAGGCGATTCCCGCAAGGGAATGCCGGTCTACAGGATAATTCTTGGAGCCTAGCATTCTTTAGGGAGCGCCACCCCCACGGAACCGAGGAGATGGGGGGCGCCGTGAGGTTCCCTCCTGGGATGGCAGGTAACAATCCTAACTGAATCTGGACTACTCCTTGACAACAAACTGGAACTCATGCTTTAGGCAGGCGGATATGATGGTTTGGACTTAGTTGCTTTGCCCGGTGGTGCCGAGGTGACACTCGTGTATGAATGGGTCCAACTCAACTAGCATACCGTCTCCGTCCCGTACAAACCTTGGCAGGCCTCGGAGTACGTTCAAAGTTCGCACCATTGGGTTGGTGGGGTAGGTTGGGTTGAGACAGACTCGCAATTAGCGCTGGTCTGGCTCTGAGCACTTGTCCCCATAAAGGCTTACGCCAACCCTCGCTGACTTTGGATACGTCTTGAGATAAAGAAAATGCCGGGTTTTCCAGGACGCCCTAGCCAAGGCAAAATCAGAACTTCGATGACCCGCATCCTGCAGCTGAACCTACATCGCAGTTCAACCGCCCAAAATCTGCTTGTGCAGTCTGCGAGCCGACTTCCGTAAGTGAGCAACACCATGATAAAAGTTCTGCATCACGGTATCCTGACGAAACTGGTACTGCCGCTATCTGGGTTCAGAACAGTGATTTCCAAGCGGAGAGTTGTGGATGGGGGGATGGTTTCGAGTGGGTTCGGTACTCAGGGACCACCTTCTGTAGTGTGTACCTAACGCCGAACGAATCGATATCATCTTTCCAAGCCAACCTTAATTCTCTCGAGGGCGCTATCTCGAACGCAGACGGCAAGGTGCTCGTTGGGGGAGAGATCCGCGGGGAAAACGAATCCTGGAAATTGCGGCCAGGACGGCGCTCATCGTACTAAACAATGCAAATATGACGTATTGGCTCTTTAGTACGGAGGATACACAATTGGAGAGTATTAGAGGGCTACTTAGCCAGTGATCATCAGTGCATTCTGCTGGAGATCAGAGACATTGTCTCCCGACGTCCATGCTCTCGACCTTCTACAATTGGGTGGAATATCGGAAGGATGAACCCCGAGAGGTTCGTCGTGATTCACAGGAGATAGAAGAACTTGCAGCTCAAGACGTTTTGAGCTCTACTATGAGCATTATCACAACAGCTTGGAACGCTCCTATGCCCCGTCAAAAACACCGGCACGGCAAGCCCCTAGTGTACTGATAGTCGACTGAAATCGCTGAAAAGCGAAGGGAGTTTCACAAGCTTCGGCCTGAGGCTTAACGGGTACGGCACCGTGGTAAGGGATGCAACCAGGTAGCAGCATATAAGTTAAGCAGGAAATGCCTTCGCAAATCGATTAACAACAGCAAAGCTCGCTTCTAGCAAGATCTAGTGGACAATGTGAACAAGGATTCGTGGGACCTTCGCTACAAACTAGTTATGCGAAAGCTTGGTGTCCTACAGACACCTTGCATGCTTGAAACGGAAAAGATGGACGATATAGTGCAAGGGCACTTGCCTGCCCATCCCGGCCGTGTTGACGCTGTCCACAGTGAAACAGCAATCGAGTGTCCATCCTTCACACAGCTGGAGCTGCAAGAGGCCGTTCTTTCATTGAAGGCGAAGAAGGCTCCAGGTCCAGATGGTGTCTAGATGAGGTATTGCAACTTGTCTGTCACCATTGTCCTGACTTGCTCCTCAGCACATTCAACGCCTGCCTACGGGACGGGATTTTCCTGGTACGATGGAAGGTGGCGAGGCTCGTGCTGATCATCAAGGGGAAGGTAAATCCTGGATCGCCGTCTGCATACCACCCTTTATATATGCTAGACACGTGGGTTCAGTCTAGCACTGGAGAAAATCGAATTAGTCATCTTGACGAAAAATAGAGTCCCTAGAGTAAGGATGATCAGTATTGGAGACATACCAATCCAATCGAAGCCATCGGTTAAGTACCTGGTGCTATAGTTTGTCTCCAAAATGAGTTCCTCTCAGCGAATCAGAGCAACAGCTAAGAAGGCTGCTTCGGGATTATCAGCTATTAGTCAACTTATGGCCAACGTAAGGGGACCCACCCTATCAAAAAGACGCCTGTTGATGAGTGCGATGGGATCAATGCTACTGTACGGAGCAGAAATATGGGGCTACGCTCTCAGTGATGAAGTGTATCGAAAACGCTTGGCACAGGTACAAAGAAGAAGGGCACTGAGAATTGCATCTTCAGAGAGTTATTGCAGGCGTGATACTTGGTGCCCTCTTTGCTAGAGAGCGCCACACAATTTACCTGCATCGAAGCGAGGGAGATGGTTGCCCGAGAGGAGAGACAGCGCTCACTCAACGATTGGCACCAGTCTTGGGTGAATTGCACGAAGAGAAGGTGGACTGCATGCCTCATCTTGGATCTGAGACCCTGGTTGATTCGAAGGCATGGTGAGACTGACATCTATGTAACCCAGCTTTTGAGCGAGCATGGATGTTTTCAGTCTTACCTGCACAAGAGTGCTAAGTCACGGTTCCCGACAATCGGTTTTCCCCGGAGAGGAAAATGGTGCCTGCCACACAGTTTTTGCGCACAAGAAATGGGACAGACTGCAACGAGACCTTTACAGGGAGACGGAAGGACTCACCCTGGATAGTATATTCGGGCAGTCCTAAAAGATAATAGAGAGCCGGAACGTTGGGACTAAGGGATCGATTTTCAGGCATTTCCGTTTCCCCTCTCGCTAGAGGAAGGATCTCCCAACTTCAAGGCGGTTCTAGGCTGGGCACTCGTGTTGACAGGGGATGTGTTTAGTGGGTAGTCCAGTTACTTGCGAGCATGGAAGTCCCACACGCAGTGCATAAATAGCATCTAACTCTCAACCACAAAAAAAAATCGAGCTCGTATCTGACGATCACAAGAAGAAGGTTCTCGCATTGAGCCATGTTCTCGTACGTGACACTCTTGGTGGTTATTATGCGTAATGCTGAGTGCGTTGCTAGCTTAGTTGTCGAAGTTTCAATTTGACCAAGTTTATGTTTGACTTTCCTTATAATTTTTACCTTCATATGAAAAAAATGGTAGTTTTATCTGACTTTATTTCGATGTAAGTATCCATTTAAGGTAGTTCAACTTGAATGTAAAGGACAAAGGGTTCTATTTAGAATATGACTTGCGTGCTAATGGATTTAGGGCAAGTAGAGGGTGGATCCCATAGAAGCTTTGTTCGGAACTATGAAACAACAAATATTTAAGAACCCATAGATCACATTAAAAAAACATACTCGTATTTTGCTAAGCCATCATCAAACAAGCAAGCATTGTTGCCCTCTTCATTTTACGAAGAATTAACTTGCATCAAAGGAAATGCGCTTTATCTATGTCTTATACGAATTAGATTACTTAGCAATAACTTCTAATAACTTCCACGAACAAAGCAATCGTTTGGCCTACAGATGACTAACGTTAATTACAAGCGGCAAATTTATAACACACTCACCACTGACAATTGCATGCAATCATTATTGGTTTCGTCAAGAGCTGCTGCTGCTGCTAATTGCAATTTAGTACGTAAGTGCATATGTGAGTATGCACGTTTGACTGTTATTCTTCATTCTGCCAGCAAGTTCGCCCAGACAGCTGGGCGTACTATGCACGCTACACGCTCGTTCAGTTATTTACGTACGTTGGAGTATTTATTGTATTATCGCGGCATATGAAGCAAATCTACGAGTATCTATTGCGAATATTTGTTGGAAAACTTCAAGGTCGTGCTCTGGTTTTTTCCACCTTCTTACTATAACCATTTGTTATTTTTTCGCGCTTTTCCAATAGCAAATTCAGGTGATGCCGTGCTGGCTAAAGCGGAAAAATGCTGCAATGAATTGGATTGGGATTACGCAATATTTGTTTAACTTATCCACATTTCGATAAATGCAGAATGCAATTAATATATACTGGTACATTTTTTAAGGAAAAGGTCGTTAACTGTTGATTTGGGTTGGATCAGGTGCGAATTCTTGGAATTCTTTTAGTAGATTCTGCCATTTGAGTATAGTTATCACGTAGCGCACTTTCATAACAATTAGATCAATGCCGATTAGGATTAACTCGTTAATTTTTAATATGACGCCACCCGACTTCAATTGAAGTTAAGCTCATGAAGCCCTGAACAAAGTTTTACTTGTGCGCCTACCGGTATCATAGTATTAAACTTAGTCTGAATTTCCTAGTTTTACTGACTATTCCTTCCTTTTCATCATTACCGACAAATTCCCGCGATGACTTGGTCTAATCTCAACTTCCCCTCTCCTCATCACCTGTTCGTTCAATTAAACGTATGCATCGTTGCACAAGTGCAATGCACACACACGGTACAAATGAAACAAAGTAATGACATATTTTCTCGTAACGTTGGACTTTCACATTTATGGTCTTTATTGTCTTTACGCCCTTTTTCGCTATACAACTTGACAGTTTGACGGAATAACATTAATCTGGTCTCATATATCACAATGGGATTAGAGGCTAGCGACGATTTAAACAGGATACCAAATAACTTTTCCTCAACTTTCTTCTTCTACTCCTGAACGTTCATTCTCTCCCCACCTCTCATCGTTTCATTTCCGTTGAGTGATTTTGTCTGGTAGTTGATAGACCAAAAGCTACCGACACCGCAAAATGTAACATATATGAGTACGAGAAGTATTCTCGGTAAGTTGCTTTGAAGGATTTCCCCAATGGCCTTGTATGGTAAACAAAGGAGTATTAAGTGTTGACTAACAAGAATGGTATGTGGTGTATTGAGTCATTACTGCTTTCTATGAGGATTAAAATGTCATAAAGTTTATTTGGCTGTAAAAAGGGAAGAACACTACTAACTACAAAGGTAATTGGCGCAATTGATTTCATTTCTTTACGTTGAACTTACTTTGATGTTGAAATTCTTTGAAGGATACCAAAAGAGCCGCCGTAAATGATGAAGTGTGAACTAAAACAACGTCAATCATGAATGTCAGCGTGTTTTCGAATTGTTCATAATTTTGTCCTGTCGATGAAGAAAATGTTTGCTAGCAAATTAGCAAAAAGGAGGTAGGGGTTGCGGTCCGCGTGGTGTAGTGGTTAGAGTACTCACCCCGTAAGCCGGAGGTCCCTGGTTTGACTCTCGTTGGCGACAACAAGATTTAGTTCGAGTGATTCTTCGAACGGACTATAAGCCCGTTCAGTTATTTATTTATTTAAAATTCCATTTAACAGATTAAACACAATCCAATTACAAAAATGAACAAAACAAACAGAAAAGAAAATTAATGCAAATAAGAATTAAGTGAAAAAGTTAATATATAAAGAAATTCAAGGAATTAGCAATAGTAAGTACTAAGTTGAAAAAAAAAAACAAAATACATATAGAATTAAATCCAAGCACAAATCAGTCTAATACAGGGTTACCCATTTCGTGGTAGGAAAGTATAACCCTGCCATTTGACATCTGTCAGAATTAAATGTCATCCAAAGCGTGTTTTTTTTTAGTTGAAGGTTTGCCATTTAGAAATATGGATCGTTTAACAATCGAAGAACGCGTTAAAACTATTAAATTTTATTATAAAAATGGTGATTCTGCTGTATCAACATTTAGGGCATTACGAGCCGAGTACGGTCAACATAATTGACCTACACAGCAAACAAATTCAAACACAGTGAGAAAATTTTAAGAGACTGGATCGGTTATTGATATTGCAAGGCCTGTGCATCATCGCAACATTCCTTCTGCTGAAAATATCGCAGTCGTTGCTCAAAGTGTGGAGGAAGACCCGAATTTGTCGATTTCTCGACGTGCTCAACATTTGGGCTTGTCTTACGGCTCATTGTGGTGAATTTTGCATTTGGATTTGCATCTCCATCCGTACAAAATCCAACTCACTCAAGAACTTAAGCCTCAATACCAATACACAACGCAGAATGTATGCGAATTGGGTGATTGAACAACAAGCCATTGATAACGATTTTACGAACAAAATTTTCTTTAGTGATGAGGCTCATTTTTCCCTCAGTGGTTACGTATATAAACAGAATTGCCGCATATGGAGCTCTTAAAATCCTCAGGTGATTGCAGAAAGACCTTTGCATCCGGAAAAAGTGACCGTTTGGTGTGCATAATGGTCTGGTGGTGTTATTGGTCCGTATTTTTTTGAAAACGATCAAGGAAGAGCCATTACAGTCAATTCTGACCGCTATAGACGGATGTTAACCGATTATTTTTGGAGAGAAATTGAAGATTATGATCTGGAGAACATGTGATTCCAACAGGACGGAGCCACAAGCCACACAACACAGGCTAATCGGGACGTGTATTTTAGAGATTGAGTGATGTCAATTGGCCCGCAAGATCCTGCGACCTAACACCTTTGGATTTCTTTTTAAGGGGCTATGCGAAAGATCGTGCTTACGCGAACAATCCTTAAAATCTTGAGCAATTCAAAACCAATATTCGTGAAGTTATGGCCGAGATATTGCCGGAAATGTCCCGAAAAGTCATTGAAAAAGATTGAGGCCTGTAAGAGGTCCCGTGGAGGACATTTGAATGATGTTGTGCTTCACGTATAATGGCAAGGTTCAATCTTTATTTTGAATTATATTGTTTCCATCTGAATATTTTATGTGTTTTCTTTAGCTTTACTTTCCCAAGCGTAAAATGGATAACCCTATATTTATTCCAATTGAGTTGTAAGGGTCAGGCTTCTTAATCTCAATTTAAAAACAAGGTATGAGTCGGAAAAAGGACCAAGCTCAAGCTTATCATGATTTCTTACCATTCGTATAGTAGGAGAATGAAAATATAAATTTGTACTGGCATGTAGTAGTACGAAAAAATTGTTTGTCCGAGAAGGACGCGATGGTTAGCGAAAACGTAAGTCTGCATACAATGTTGATGAATTTTGATTGTGGCAGAGTTGATATAGAAAACACTGATCTAGATCGATGCGACGGAATGACAGAGTAGACAGACGTAAGAAGGATAAACAAAATTCATAGGGTTGATATGGGATTTTGAATTTGTAAAACAAGACACGAGTTAATTTTCGCTGGACATTCTATCACGGGAACGATTTGCACCTTGTTGTTTATATTTCTTCTTTTCACAGTGGTTGTTGAGATACCACCCGAGCCAAGGTTAATATTAAAAATAGAAATGTTAAAATAATAAAATAAAAATGTCAAAAGATTAAAAAAAAACGTAAAGTAAAAAAAAAATAGGCAAAAAAACGAAATGTGAAAAGATTAAAGTAAAAATGTAACGTAAAAATAGGGAAAAACGAAATGTTAAAATAATAAAATAAAAATATTAAAAGATTAAAAATGTAGGCAAAAAAACGAACTGTTAAAAGATTAAAATAAAAATGTAAAGTAAAAATAGGCAAAAACGAAATGTTGAAAGATTAAAATAAAAATGTAAATTAAAAATAGGCAAAAACAAAAGAAAAGAAAATCCGGTTACCACCACGCACAACTAATCGCAAACAATACCAAGGAACGAATCAATCGCGGACAAGAATGGCATACCACCTTTACAATTTTATAGCGACAAACGAAAGTATGCAATTAACTCTTTTTACGAGGAATCAGAGATTGGGCTGAGTCAATTGAACCACAACAAACAACAGGATCAAATGCACGATGATCTTCTATCAGCTCCACATTGAAGTCAATACATACTGTGTCGTCATCAAAAAGCCGATGATGGATTTTGTACGGTCTTGAATACCACTGGACAGTTGCCTGATATGGATCGTCATCGCTTTGAAAACCATTTTTCACTTCATACAAGTTCTTAATGCTGGCGATCTCGCAACTTTCTACTGAACCTGAATCTACTGACCCTGCGCACGATATCAGAACAAAATCTCCAACTTTTAATGTTAGACCCGTAAATGCACTTCTTGTAGAAATAGCAATTTTTCGTTCCAAATTTCGTACGTAAGTTATTGATTATGTGAACAGCGGTTTCTGGATTTCCAACCCAGCAAACTTTTGATTTTACAACCATTGTGCGATCGTACACACTTGTTGTAATGTCCGTGAATTACAAATTAGAGCGAAAGTTATAAATTTGCGTATTGATGAAAATATTCGCAAAAATCGTAATCAATGTTTGGGAATACTTACTGTAATGAAGAGATGATACGAACGTTGGAGAGTCAAGGAATCAAACGCCAAATACCACTCCATTTCGGTCGTCGCAAGGAGTTGAAGAAACTCAATCACTCTTTGTTTCCCAACTTTTGGGTTTAATTGGTTAGCTGGTACACTATCCGGACAAGCCTAGCAAAACAGGAAAAGAACGTTTATACAAACGAGTAATATCTAAGAGTCTTTTATACCTACCGAAAGTACAACCGCCAGAGACCTTCAACCGTTATGGCATTCTACTCTACGTTACCGCATCACGACATTCCTTTTTACACTACCGCGTTATGGCTTCAGCGACACATCACCGACGAATTTAAACACATTGGGAAAAAGACGCGACCACGATTTTTAATGTATTTTCCAAACCCAAACATTTGGCACGATATAAACAAACACGACACTGACAGAGTGTCAGTCACTTTGACATTCTACATCTGATGGACGAGTGTATCTACTAAAAAGGGAAATTTAGATTTCAATTGCCCGATGCACCCCAGTTGGGGTATCTGAATTGAACATCGAATCGCCCAGGGAAAAAGTTAACGGCTCGCCGGTTGAAACCGAGCCGATGAAAAATCCAATAAGGAAGAACGGCTTGTAATGATTTTAAAGTCTTGATCCGAACGAGGAACCGACCTCTCGTCGGTTCTAGACGTTAAGTCTGAGTAGTGCCAACGGATGGTACCACCCGGTCAACCAATCCGTGCACCGTGATCCATTTTTGCGGTGGCTGCTTGTCGGCCAGCTAGATCGGAGAGGATTTCGGTCGCGGGTCTCCAAATGGATTACGCTCATCTACAATTTTCAGCCAACAATAAATGCCTGTTTCCAAACGCGTCACAAAACACAATCATACGGAGAGGAAACCTACTTTACGTTACTTCGTATTTCTTCATACAACCAGTCAAAGGACAAAAATCTAATCTTTACTCCGCGTTTCCGAATTTCCGACGCGGTACCGAAAAATATACTACGCTAACTCAACCCGACGAAAGCTACGCTAATAAAAGGCAAAACCAACAAAGGTACCGCGTACCGCACGCGACGCGAAACCGACCTCAGCGGATTTTCTCAAACCCTACCCTCGCGACGGCATACTTACCATGCACTCTATTTCCCGCTGAAAAGAAGGACCACTGGAAAGGAAAATAGTGTTTTAATGTTTTAGCAATTCATTTTATTGTTAACCTCTTTTGTTTTTCAAAAAGCATTAGTCCTCTACTTGTATAAATGTTCTTTGTTATGTTTTAATTTCTTCTTAATCGATTGCTTTTAATTTTCCCATATTCATTTAACACTATTGTTCTAAGAAAAAAAATTAAGTACCTAACACAAAGTTTGTGATTGTTATAACCTTTAGATACTCCCGAATCCGAATTTACAAAAATTTTGTAATAAAAAAAAATAAAAGAATCATTTGCGCGTTTTCAATGCGATTAATAAGTTTTATGTTTAGATATTAATTGTTTGGATAGGAAAATAAATAAATTTAACAAGTAACTAAAATTTTCCCAGCTGAAATGAATTGTTGCTTTCTTATTTACTTGTTGAGTCAAATTTATCCAAAAGTCAAAGTTTATGTTGGGTAAAGTAAGTAACTCATCAGTGGGAAGTTTATTCTTTTCAATTCCGTGTTGATTAAAGTAAGCTTGCTTGAATCAATGGCGTTTGTTAATTTTAACTCATCATGAGAATAAATAAAACAAATAATTCGGATTAACAAATAGTCCTTAATTTAAGTAGGATAGGATTGATAAGTTGCTTATAGTTATTTATATCCTTTTTATATACATAAATATCCCTAATACTTTATTTTAATAATTCTATCTAATAATTAAGTAAGGAAATAGGGTTGTCTTATATTTGACTGGATTTTAAAATTTATCGTGTTTTTTCGTTTCGTAAGTTCTTTTTGTGTTGTTTTGGTGTACAATATTTAATATTTATATGCTTTTTATTTCACGTATACGTACTGATTACCTCTGAATTAAAATGAGAATAGAATTGAAATTTGTTGGTCTTATTGAAGGGAATTCGTAAAAGCCCGATTTCTTTCAAAAGTTTGCTGACAATTGTAACTTTCTTGCTGTGAAAATATACTTCGGCAACTGATAATTCAGGTGATATAATTATTTGTTCTAAAACTTCCATTGAAAGTAAGCAAAATGTATGGAATATCTGAGAATCCACTATTTCGAATTTACAGAGGGCATTTCCAAAGCCAGTACTTTTGAATATTTCAGTGAGAAGAGCATTCACCCCTACTGTCAGGTACTGCTTGAAGTTTTGTCCTACTTTTGAGTTTATGACGTTTTCTGGCAAACTCGTTAAAAGAACGCATAGTTTCACAAATGACTCATATCCATCGAAAAATTGATGCGTAAAGTCAGAAGTGAATTTCGTTACAACTTTCAAGTAGAAGGAATTGATTTTAAGTATCCTTTCAATCTTGGTATAAGATTGCAAATCATCATCTGTTGTGTTTTCTAAAATTATCAAAATACATTGATAAATTTCATCGCAAAGGAAATCAACAGCGAAACGAATCCATGGAATTGGAATATTATTGTTTTTGACGAAAGTGCAACACTCGGTACTTAGTTCTGAAATGCACTTCCAAGTGTCGGCAGTTGTTTTAACATCCACGAGAGCTATAAACTTTCCAACGGAGCATAAACCCAGAAATAATGGATTAATATCGTCATAGTTTATGTCATTTTTATGTACAAATATATGAATGTTATTTAAAATGATATCAATGACTTTTTTGTTGAATTTTCTGGCAATTCCCAAATATAACAGTTGAGCCCTCACCAAAGCAGGCAGGAACATTATTAATGCTATTTTGAAAAAATGTAGGACACTGCTCTAGCACTTTGAGGTCTGTCAGTAAAATAATATGTATGGTAGGAGTATGAACTGCTAGGATGACAATAGCTAATGCATCATACAATCTATCTAATTTTGATGTGATGCTCAACAGTTTGGTGGCAGGTTGTTCATTCAAAGTACAATCGAATATCTTCTACGTACCCCTGATAGCCGATTCAATAAAACACCGGCGAATAATCTCAAGACGTGAGTATCAACCGTCTTTAAGCCTTCAGGTTTAGCAAGTGTTTCCAACGCTAAGTCCAAATGTTCATCATTTTCTTGGTCAAGAGATCTTAATGGCTCAATACACAACTGTAATCCGTTATTGATGGATTGTGTCTCTGCAGCTCTGACGAAGGCGGCCAACAATCCAGCGAAAAGTGGTCCATATTTGTCCATTTAGTGATGATCGGATGCCTTAGGAGGTGATTGGAATTGAAGGTATGCAGCTTGCGACGATAGCGCCTTTGTATCCGCGCACACACTTCCTACTTCTGGTATGCTGAGCTTAACTAAATATGCCGCTTAAATTAATTTCGTCGATTTTCTCAAAGAATCACTTTTTTTTGCTTACGAGTAGATCTCACCAAGAATCACTTTTTTTTGCTTACGAGTAGATAGCAGCCGCGAAATTGCCAAAGAAAATCGCCGACCGCTCTTGCGTGACGGCCACCACTCACACTCTCCACTGCCATGTGGCTGTCACTTCACCTTGACATCCCACGACAAAATTGACGTGGGATGTGCGCTCGTCACAACCAACGTGAAATGACAAGCCACCTAGCAGCAAGGTGTGTTAGTAGTGGTCGCCAGCGGCGTCGCATGATTAATTACAGGCTCTTTCTCTTTTCTGGCGGGTTCGAGACGACAACGAGGACTTAGCGAGGTTAGCGCTCTGAAACTTGAAAAAAATCCATCGAGGAAAGGAATTGCGACCGGAGGAAAATTTCAACAGCGGAGAAAAATTTTAACAGCGATCCAACTAAGGGAGATTGGTGACATCAGGTAATAATAAGCGCGCTGGCAGAAAATTGCAACGCAGAGTACTTCGAGGGGCCCCCGCTTAGGTAGAGTAAGTGAAATTTTAACTTTTTAATGCATTATATTTTTGGAGCTTTATTTGCATTTCGCAATTAAATATATAGTAGTTAGTGAAATAGTGGAATATTTTTGGAACTTCATTTGCATTTCGCAATTAAATATATAGTATATCGTGAAATAGTGGAAGTTTTTGTGTGCTTGTTGAAGGAAGAGTAAGTTTGCCGTGCATGTTAATTGTACACCTGGGTCGGGTGTGTTCGAAGGTAAATTTCCTTGCGATTTATTCAGGAATTTCTGTAGCGAAAGTGTTTCTTATTTAGTTTTTTTGCTCGGTGTGAATTCCGTCGGAAAATCTGAGCCCGGCAAGTGTGCAACTGGTCACCCGGTGAATCTAATCTTCCCCTGTTAGGGAAGAGCTTAAAGAGTGTTAGTCTGAGTTGTGTGAGGGGTGTTCGGCGGCCGCGTTCTCGCTTGGCGGCTTTTTAGGACCAGGAGATAAGCGAGTGGCGCCACCTACGACCGTCTTCGACGGCAAGCCGGGTCCGAGATCCTTAGCCGAAGGAACTCCCACGCGGAGGGTAACAATTCTCTAACGAGTTAATGAGGTATGAGTGTCGGGGAGACCAAAGTACAGAGCAATATTCAAGGATAGGACGGACAAGACAGATAAACAAGCAAACGGGGGTAGAAATATTGGTAAATTTATAAGCATACCTGAAAATAAGTCCCAATATTTCCGAGGCCCTAGTAGTCGCGATTAGAATGTGTGCATCAAAATTGAGCTTAGGATCAAAAGGAACACCAAGATCTTTAGCAGAGCTCACAGCAGCGAGTGGGACTTCATTTAACATATAGGTGAAAGTCAGCGGAGACTGATTTAGATTAAAAGTCATTTTATAGCATTTGGCAACATTAAGACAAAGGTAGTTAGACGAACACAAGTTGCTTAGTACAATCAGGTCCTTGTGAAGATATTGAGAATCTTGTACAGATCTGATATCTCGAAATACTTTGAAATCATCGGCATACAGTAGGCAATTGGAGGCGATAACCTCCAATTGCCTACTGAGGGAGAGGGCCAGCAACCCCAAAAGCTTTCAGTTTGTAACAGAGAAGTTGATGATTGACCATGTCAAACGCCTTCGAGATGTCAGTGAAGATGACATCAACCTGCAATCGATTGTCTAGGGCCTGAACAATGTAATCGGTGAATTCAATTGAATTTGAGGTCGTAGAGCGACCTTTGAGAAACCCATGTTGTTCCTTCGACAAAATAGGGACCAATGAAACTGAAAGCCGGTTGTTTTGTACTAGACGCTCGAGTAATTTCAGAATACAGGAAATTAAGGAAAAAGGACGATAATTGGACACAGAAGAAGGATCACCACTTTTAAGAATAGGAACAACGTTTGCTCTTTTCCAATAAGTAGGGAAAGTACCAGGCTTTAGACTGAGGTTGAAGAGAAAAGCCAGAGTGATACAAAGTGAAGACGCTAATGACTTGACAAAAATATTCGGTAAACCATCAGGACTAGGTGATATATATATTAATGAGGGATTTAACTTTAATATAGTCAGTGAAAAGTGAAGAAATGTCAATGGAGTGAAGTACAGGTGTATTAACTGGATCGGAGACATGAGAAGGAATAAAAGTTGACGAGAAGAACTGAGAGAACAGGTTGGAAATGTCCTGTGGAGAAAAGCTAGCGATATCATTCCAGTGGACTGATGTAGGGACAAAAGAGGAGGACTGGAAGGATCTAATCTATGACCAGAATGATTTCGCATTATTCACCATAAGTGAACTCTCAAAGCTACTGAAGTATTAGCTAAACTTTTTAATTGGATCATTTCACCCTTTTCACATCAATTTAATGTAAATCTATAAGACAAATTTGCTCTACATTTGAAGCTTTATCTAACGTCGCGCGGATATCGATCACTCTTTCGGATGGCTCCGATAGCTTTTTAAATTACTTTTTATGGAATTGTTTGCAGCTACATATAAATGAGTTGCATATTTTTGAATAATAATTTTTCTGAAAAATTATTAGAGAAGAAAAATGTTAGAAGAAGGTGGTTTCGACGTGTGCACTAATTCTCCTCAGGCCATCACACTTAGATACACACCGGTGATGGCGACCACCATGCTCAGAGGTGAGGAAGTAAATTTTTAATTTTTCTACTAATGCAAACTCAATATGTTTTTGTATCTGCAAGTTATATTCAAGGTAAATTTCTCTTGTAAGTACTTGTATTAGCTAAACTTTTTAATTGATGTGAAAAGGGTGAAATGATCCAATTAAAAAGTTTAGCTAATACAAGTACTTACAAGAGAAATTTACCTTGAATATAACTTGCAGATACAAAAACATATTGAGTTTGCATTAGTAGAAAAATTAAAAATTTACTTCCTCACCTCTGAGCATGGTGGTCGCCATCACCGGTGTGTATCTAAGTGTGATGGCCTGAGGAGAATTAGTGCACACGTCGAAACCACCTTCTTCTAACATTTTTCTTCTCTAATAATTTTTCAGAAAAATTATTATTCAAAAATATGCAACTCATTTATATGTAGCTGCAAACAATTCCATAAAAAGTAATCTACTGAAGTAGTTTTTCATTGCAGTCTTTAGTTCTTTTTTTGCTACAACATGCAGATCACAAAAGCGGGCTCTGGCTTCTTCAGTATCACAACGCTTGAAACGGCGGTGTGCTTTACTTTTAGTATACAAGGCACAAAGTAGTTGTTTAGCTAGCCATGGTTCCTGCTTTACTTTACGTAGAGCTTTTAATGCTGTGAAGTGTTTAATCATCTCATAGAGTTAATTATAAAACTTACTCGGAGCTTCCTCACACTCCAAGCTATCAAAAAACTCCAGCCAATCAACCATGTTCAGTTCAGAGGCTAGAGATTCGTAGTTTGCTTTGCAGAAGTTGAATTTTGGAGAAAACGCAAAAGCACGATGTGTCAAAGGTGTAAATGAGAGATCGAGCGATAATGGCGGATGATGACTATCAATGGGATATTATTAAATTGCGTCAGAAGATGCATCGGTTGATGATACAGAGAAAGGAAGGTTCTTCGTCCATTGCACTGTTCTCAAATTAAAATTACCGCATACTAAAATTAAAGATTGCGGATGATGCAAGAAGACATAAGAGGAAAACTCGTCAAAAAATGTCTCATACCAGTACACATACAAAGGAGAGTTACTAGGTATGTAGACAGAGGAAACTAATAAAGATGTATTGTTAGGAAGGAAGATCTTGACTATCACACTGTCCACAACACGGGAAAAGCAAAAATCAGCACAAAGAGAGCTATGTACTGTGTTACTAACAACTACAAGGGCCCCCACCTCCATCTTCTTTATTTGCAAAGGCCAAATCCCGACCACAACGGTAAATATCAAAATCAAGGGAAATTTCCGAGTTTAAGATGTTACTACTTAAACAGGTTTCCGTAACACATATATATATATACATCTTCGCTGAGCTGTAACGATAAAAAGAGTTTATCAAGCTTAGCTTAGTTTTGGTAATATACTGAAAAATTAGAAATTACAGTCATGAAATCTTATACTAGCTCGTAGGTTGAGGTCTTCCCGGTGCACTAAAGGACTTCCTTTTTCTTGAGCTGAATGGTTTAATAAGTACTCCAGTTGGCCAAGCTTCAGAATTCAAAATATTATCACAATTTTAGGGCAGCGTAAGCTTGAAAGAAGCTAACACTCTGTTCTCCAGATTATCCTTAGTCAATTTATGGCAACTAATAACTTTAACAGCTGGCCCAAATTTTTTGCAAACGTAGTTTCTTAGGTAGTCCGCGGTTGTATGGTAGCTTAGGCGCGAAATTTAGATCTCCTTTGGAGGGGATACGATGTCAAGTGGTGGGACTTCTTCATCCGAAATCAGAGTAGCCACAGCCGATATATCAACACCCGATGGGGGTGGAAGACTAGGCGAAGGGTTATTTTTGGTTTTAGGGATCGCCCCCCGATTGATTGATGAGGGTCCCGGAAAGCTGTCACGTGTCAAAGGTAATTCCTTACCAGCCATATGCTGAGTTGCTGCTGAAGCCATGGAAGAACTTGAATACGACGTAGTAGTCCTAGAACCAGCAGCATGACTCGGGGTTTTAAGAACCGATAACTTTGCCAGCGATTTACTTCGAGTTAGGATGTAAGGTCTTTTTACAGGCCTATTTGAACCGCTAATACATTCCTGCTGTGCTGTCAGCGTAAGTAATTGCGTCTCGTTATTTACATCAGTGATATTCACTGAAGCCAGAGTTTTGGGTGACGCATCCTCTGTAAATCTCAACAGAGTCTCAAATTCCAGACATGCACTTGAGCACTTAGTTTGAAGCTCTGGGTTGATGGGCACACAGCCAAAGCATAATAGTGACCATATCACCTTGTGGAGGGCCGATACATTTGATCAAAATGAGATACTCTAACTATCTCTAAGCGAAGCCTGAAAGAGGCTGTAGTGCTAAAGCAAAAAAAGGGATTGCATTGCGTGGAAAGGATCAGTCCATTTATTCGTTGTTACAATGCATAAGGTCTAAGCATTCACATTGTTTCAGCAAATAATAATGTTTTTCTTCTTTGATTATCTTCTGCCTTCACAATAATTATCATTCTAATCAAAGATTGAATAACAATAGCATAACGGAATTGATATTGATTCGCTATCATCTGTGATGTGTTTCTGGCAGGGGACATGAGAGATGGGTCGTGGAAATTGTTGAATTTATGGCGGATCAGCCACTCACCACGCACACGAGATTATTGCGGACGTATCACCATGAATGTAACGGCCAGTATACACGATTGTGCGCCACGAATGTATCGACTATACGAAATACCAAAAAGTATGAACTCTCGTTTGTGAACAAAAACTAAACTTTATTATAACAAAATTGTACTGAGCTATTTCGTCATGCGTGCGTACACTTTGAAGTATACCGAAAATAAAACTCCGCACTTTCAATGGGAACTATTTACATTAGCAACAATTCCACGACCTATTCCTGCAAATGGTGCATAACCAACCGATGTCCAGTTGCCAGAAGCTATGGTACCCCAAGGCCGGTCTCACCGGAGAAGCAGAGCTTTTGATTCGAAATTTTACATTGTCAGATGACAACTACGAGGCAGCTTGGACAACCTTGAAGGAAAGGTACGACATCCGGCAATTATTGGTAGCGACGCTCATCTACAAATTGATGAGTCAGTCGTCTCATGCTATAATGAAAGGCCATCAGTGGCAGCAATAAAGGCTCTACATGACACCACACAAGAGTGTCTCAGAGACCTGGAGAACCTGCAAGTATCCACAAGGGACTGGGATTCGTTGCTGCTACATGTGCTAATCCGAAAATTGGATCCAGTGACTCACGCATCATACGAACAATCTTTATCCAACCCGCGCGAGCTACTACTCTTGAAGAGTTTGTTGAACTTCATGAAAACGCGTTTTCAGGCCCTCGAGACACTCGGCCATAAAACAAAGGAACCGGAGATCAACCGTAGGAAAGCCATTAAGTCGACCGTGGCCACCACGACAGCTTTTCGGTGCTTAATGTGTGAGCAGGATCACCCGCTTTACTACTGGCAGGATTTCCTCAGGGTCACCGCTGCAAAGAGACTAGGCTTCGTGCGCGCTAAAACCCTGTGCGTGAATTGCTTTCGGGAAAGATATCAGGCTTCCAGCTGCGCGGTCAGAAGTTGCAAGCATTGTTCCAAGAATCACAACACCCTGCTAAATCTGCCTGGAGACAACAAGCCCAAACATAACAAGACGATAGACTCGAGCAGGACATCGCCGAATCAAGACTCGAAACCGCAAACAAATGCAGAACCGCCATCGCTCGCTTTAACGACTCTGATGGAGCCCCGACCCCAAGGACATGTACTTCTGGGAACAGCCGTCGTCAGGTTGATCACCAGCAATGTGAAAACGACGGATTGTGGAGCTCTGCTGGACCTGGGCTCACAAATAAACCTTGTCACCAAATGAATCATCAAAAAATTGGGTTTATCATCTACACCACACCTTGCCTTCATTGAAAGGGTAGGCGGTAGCACTGAGAAGGCATACCATAAGGTGAACTTTGGCCTAAGATCCAGATTATCCGGATATGCCGCGCAGTTGGAAGCCTATGTCATGGACAAAATTATATCACCGCAACCGTCTCAGAACTTGAACACATAGGGATGGCACATTCCCAAAAACATTAAGGCTGGTAGATGCAGACTTCCACCGAATGGAGCGCATCGACATGTTGCTGAGTGCCGAACACTTTTACGAGGTCCTAGCCATTGGACAAATAAAGTTGGGCCCACAGCTCCCAGTGCTGCAGAACACGCTCCTAGGGTGGACTATAGCCGGAATAGTGATCACACTTCAAGTGTCTTCCGTGACATACGGCATCCTGGCAGAAGATAACCAGCTTAATCAGCTCATCAAGCAATTTTTGGGGGTCGAGCAAGTACAGAATCCGCAGCACAAGCATACGTTAACTGAAAAGGCTTGCGAAGCACATTTCTATCAGACAAGGACATGACGTCTCGACGGCCGTTTCCTGGTTAAACTCCCATTCAGCAAGGATCCGGAGACGTTAGGTGATTCCCAAGCGGTGGCCACTCGCAGGTTCATTGCCTTGGAGCGTCGACTGGCGGAGAACTGATCTAAGACTTCCATACGAGTACTTCATGGAGGAGTATATTCGGCTTGGGCATATGGAGGAAGTGACGCCGCAGCAGCGGGAGGAATTACGATTCTTCCTTCCACATCATTGTGTCCTGAAGCCTGACAGCAGTACAACCAAGCTGCAGGTCGTTTTCGATGCATCCAGTAAGACGACCACAAACGTTTCGTTGAATGATATCCTTCATACAGGGCCTACTGTCCAGGATGACCTTTTTTTCGATACTCCTGCGTTTCAAAAAGCCTTGTTTCGTATTCACCGCCAACATCGAGAAGATGTATCGGCAGATAACGCTCCATCGTGAAGACCGTCGGTACCATGGCTTGATTTGGAGAAATAGTTCAACGCAACCAGTGCGATACAATCAGTTGAAAACAGTAACCTACAGCACAACCCGTGGCCTGTATCTAGCTACAAAATGTTTGCAAGTTCTAGCACAAGAGAACCAGCAGAAAGGTCCCCTGGGCAGCAGCACGTTGGAGAAGGATTGCTATATCGACGACGTCATGACCGGGGCAGACAGCTTAAGGGAGGCACTTCGCAAAAAGGCGGAGCTATGCACCATACTCTCGAGCGCAGATATGCATTTGCGCAAATGGTGTGCCAATCGTCCTCTACTGTTCAAGCAGATTAAACCTGAGGACCAACAGGTCCAGCTGGAATTCAGTAGTTTACATGAGGACTATATTAAGACGTTTTTTTATTTTTTTTTTTTTGAGTCATCTGGCGTCCGAAGACTGACGAATTCCAGATCTCAATCAATCAGGATCCAATCGACGTGATATTCTCCAAGATGACAATGGCAGCTGATATAGCCAGAATGTTCTATCCTTTGGGCATTCTGGCTCTTGTGATAGTAGCAGGCAAGCTATTCCTGTAGGAATTATGGCGATTGGAATTGAACTGGGATGCAGCATTACCAGTGAGGATCCATACCCAGTGGTCCGATTTCCGCAGTGGTCTGCCATCATTGCAGCAGGCCCGATTTTTTCGTCACATCAGTACAGGCGAGAAGCCCGTGCAAATACAGTTTCACACATTTTGTGATGCCTCCGAGAAGGCATATGGCGCAGCGATATACATGCAGTCAACCCTGAAGAGCGGTCAAGTCGTCGTCAGGTTGCTGTGCGCCAAGTCAAGAGTGACCCCGATCAAAATACTAACTGTTCCGCGCCTGGAGTTGTGTGTGGCGAAACTACGCGCTGAGCTCACAAGACGAGTTAAGACAGCGCTAAATCTACAGGAGGGTTTTCAGGTATTCTGGACTGATGCCGGGATTGTCTTTTTGTAGATCAACTCTACTGCATCATCGTACAATACCTTTGCGGCGAACAGGGTCTCGGCCATACAAACCCTCTCAAGGCCGGACCGATGGGGGCACGTAGCGTCTGAAGACAACCCAGCTGACATCCTGTCACGCGGGATGGCGCCGGCTGAATTGAGCCGCTGTAGTATGTGGTTGCAGGGACCACCATTTTTATCCAGGGCAGAATCAGTTTGGCCTCCCGAGTATCCGAGTGGGGACCCTTGCGATTTGGAGTCGAAACGGACCAAGACCACTATGGTATCGGCAGAGGCTCCTGAAACACACTTCATTCAGCAGACCTAACACGGCAACTCCTTCAAGAGGCTGCAGCGCATAGTGGCCTTCATGATGCGGTTTATCTCTGGTCTCAAGCCGGCAGTCAAGCAATCTCAACTGACAAATCAAGCGCCCACGAGTGATGAATTATCTACAGCCCTGGAGATCATCGTGAAATATGAACAATCACAAACTTTTAACTGCGAACTTTTGGACATCAGGTCGGGGAGGCAAGTCTCCAAGCACAGTCCGTTGGTTGGACTGGCGCCATTCCTGAATCCAGAGGGTATATTCCGTGTCGGTGGGAGGCTGGAGGCTGCCAAGATCACGTTCAACGCCAAACATTTCATTTTATTACCGTTCAAGTATCCGTTACCCAGACTGCTGATGATGGACATCCATCACGACCACTGCCATCTAGGTGCGCAAACACTGCTCGCTACCACTAGACAGTGGTTCTGGACAATTCGAGGAAAACAACTCGCGAGATCGATCGTTCAACGGTGCGTGTGGTGCACCCGAGTCAAGCCTAAGCTGTTTTTATAAGTCATGGGAACCTGCCGAGTACAAGTATTCAGCCAGCTCGTCCGTTCGTCAACTCCGCCGGTGATTTCTGAGGGCCTATGATGACCCATTATCGAGGTAGAGGTACCCGACCGCAAAAAAGGGTACCTAGCGATATTTTACTGTTTCACTACAAAGGCCGTCCATCTGGAACTAGTCAGCGATCTAAGCACAGAGGCATTCGTCTGTGCTCTCAAACATTTCATGAGACGACGAGGACACTGCCGAAACCTATTTTGCGACAATGCCACCAACTTTGTGGGAGCTCACATTCAGTTATAAGAATGTCGTCCACATTAAATTCCAACGAAGCGCGTCAAGAAGTAACAACGGCGTGCTCCAGTCGGGGAATCGATTTCCACTTCATCCCTCCACGCGCGCCTCATTTTGGCGGCTTGTGGGAGGTGGCGGTCAAACCATCCAAAAATTTGATCCGTCCAGGCGTTACGTCGGCGACTCTCACCTACGAGGAGCTGCATACCTTGGTGGGTGAGATGGAGGATATCCTCAATTCTAGACCACTGACTCCGATGTCAAACGATCCCAATCATTTGGCAACCTTAAGTCCAGCACACTTTCTCATCGGAGAACCCTTCACAGCCATGGTGGATGGTCGCGCAGAGCCAGTCACCGGAGGTCTCCATGCCCGGTGGAAGCTAATCAATCACCTCAAACTCGAATTCTGGAGACGATGGTGACACGAGTACTTGGCGCAGTTGCAGTATCGTGTCAAATGGAGACAATCACACCCCAATGCGATCCCGGGAACAGTGGTCATCATAAGCGAAGATAACACCACATCGACGAAGTGGCCACTGGGACGAATTATCAAAACTTACGAAGGCGCCGATGGTTCCCTTCGAGTTGCTGATGTTAAAACCGCCTCCGGAACTTTGAAAAGGCCAATACACAAACTGGCCCCGTTACCAGTACTCGACGACGAACAGTCTAACGAAGAACCATCACAAGCAAGTTCCCCCCACTTGACGAAGGAAGGGTCCCAGATCAGCGGGGACGACATCGCGAGGACAAGGTGGCGATCGATGCGAGCTGTCAAGTCAATTGTGGCGCTCCTCTTGATGTACCTGCTAGCTCCCATAGCGCACGCCTCTCCAACACAAGGCTCAACAACCAAACCCCATACGTGTCTGTATTTTCAACCATTAGGTCGAGTCTACTTATCTTCCAGCGTTCGTCCAGTTCTACAGAACGGGACGAACATTGTGGACTCTTTCAACGACTCCACTCATTTCACTGAGCCCGCAGATAATGGGTTCAACAATAAGGGAAAACGAGCTGCGAACTCTCCTAAATCTGAAAAGTGTGGGAAGAACAAATCAATGAAGATTTAAAAAAAAATTTGTATGACAGCATGGTAAGGCGAGCGAAGGCAGTCAGTCACCCAAGCAAAAGGCGGACCGATCAATTACTAATAACTTTTAAATACATAAGAACTAAATATCTGTAATAATATTTTTTTCTTAGTTACTTCAATATGTTTGCTCTTTCGTATTTATATGACAGAAAAATAAAATAAAGGAGTAATTTTTTTGAAAAAGGTACCCATTTTTTATTTTTTAATGAATTAAGCTTCTGGAAAAATGTTCCAATATTGTTACACTTATTTCAGAAACATACTGCAATAAAAAAGCATTTTGTATCTATAAAGTGAACATTTCCAGAAACAAAATAAAATATGCAGCGATTTTAATGGAATTGGGATCCTGTAGATTTTTTTGTCACTGGTTTTATGTACCTTTAGAGAATGTTAATCGTTTAACCTCACCTATTAAATCACTTTGTGTAAATAATTCCTCGTTCATTACTCCTTCCTCATTAGATACGCATTTGATCGGGGTTAATAATTAAGTTCTTATCTTTTATTTATTTCTTCCTCTTTTCCTCATTGTTTTACTATAAATACCATTTCTTAAGCTTTTCGGAGTATACGTTAACACTTGCTTCTCTTTTCATTTACTTGGTCATTATATTAATTAATTATTATTGTTAATATAAATATCTTATCACATTTTGTAAGCTCAAAGTGTCATATACAGGTAAATTCCTTTCTTGGTTTTTTGCAAATAATGCTCAATTGTATTTTTCACTCGTATATGGAATTAGCGACGGAATAGAATTTGCAATACACCGGAAGGCAACGATGACGCAGAGGACGATGCCAAACAATTCGTATCACCCGTATCAGCATAAAATGGTGGCATACTGTAGTATGGTCCACAGGTTATTAACGGTACCAATGAGTGAGGTGGACTTCCAAACGGAGTTGATTTACATCATGGACACGGCACAAAAAAACGGGTGTGAAGCAGAAACAATTAAGCGAATGATCCACAAGAAAAATCGACAGCTACAAATTAGGAAATATACTACTCTGGATATTGATAAAAAGCTGTAATAACTTAGCCCTTGACGTCCTACGCCACTGACGCTGATCAGCCGATCCATTACCCTACGCCCATGACGTCGACGGTTCGTGAGCGACTTTTAAACTACTCGCTACCACTGAACCGCGATTGACTTGTGTCAAAAAAAAAATAAAAAGGGACGGAGTATCACGTCCGGAGCGGAAGTGACCAGCGCGTAGATGCACTCGAGCCATAGGAAGCTTGTGCAATCTCTCGATTTCAATGAAAAACGTAAATTACACATAATTAATACTACAATATAACACAGAAGTTTCTAGACGAGCATATTCAATAATGATTGGATGCGTCGTTTTTCTACGTGGGGAAATATATCAGTTCAATGTGTTTAGGATTACTAATTTAAGATTAAAATCAAGAAGAGAAAAGACAGTTTAATTTAGTCTAATGTATGGATCTTTAAAAAATCTGAAAAGAAATCAGTAAAATGTGTTGAGAAATATTTGAAACAGATGTTCGAACAAAACCTAATCATTTTTACTAAGAAAGAATGCTTTAAATAGATGACCGCGAATGTAAGCACATATAAAATTAGAAAATACCCAGAAAAAAAGGAAAATTGCATCAGAATTTTCCAGTAAATTCTTTTAAATAGCCTGTAGCTATAGAAAATTTAAGGGCGTTTCTTTTGATGATGAATGAAATGAAAACGAAATTCTTCTGTGATCAGTATCAAACGCTTAAGTGCTATATTTTTTAACATGGCTGATTTTACATGGTAATCCTAATAGCGCAATTTCGGAAGCAATATTGAGCTCTTATATACATGAATTCGATGTAACACATCTAAAATGAAAACCTCTCCACTTTCGAACAATGCATGACACGCATCTATTACTTCGGATTAAATTCGGTGATTATCATTGAAGTTAAGAGTGAATAAACGAGTTATAACGCAAGCACGGAAGCATACATGAGAGCTGCTGTTCCTTTAAATATCATCAACGGATTTGAAAAATGCGGAATAGTACCACTTAACCCGGACATTCTCACCGATGTAGATTATCTTGCGGTCGAAACTACTGAGCAAGATGAAATCGAAATTCTAGGACCTCGTCTGGCTACTAGTACAGCACCTGAAGTAGTTGTAAACAACACATCACCTATTCAATTGCCACATCATTGTATTACAGTAGCCGAAAAAAATTTAAACAAAATAACATCGCGACCAGATACTCCACATTTGCCTCTTATATTAGCAACAGAAACCATTCAAGGTCCCAAATCACCTGGAGTATACTCGCCTCTCAACGTACCTTTTCATATTACCCCACCGTTGCGCGAAGAAGCAAGCAGCTACTGTTATTGAATTGTTACGCCAGTCTTATCACCGATTCCATCTACATCGTGCGGGGTTCCACCATGCGAAATTCAAGCGTTCCCGAAATATCAGGAATAAGAACAACAGTTAAGAGGGTACGAGGGAAAAGTGGTATACTAACAAGCACACTGTATAAAAACCTCTTGGAGGAAGAAAGAAAAATAAAAATTGACAATCACATAAAAAAAATTGAACGGATGAATACAAAAGCAAAAAAAATCAACAAAACCCAGGAAACGAGAATCAGAAGGGATAAAGTACCACGAAAACGTAAAATTCAAAAAAATCGAATAAGCAAATGGGACATATTAGAATCTTCTTCACGGAATATTTGTTCTGCTGTGAGAAATATTCCAAGGATAATAGAGGCGAAGGGTGGATTAGATGCTGTAATTGTTTGAGGTGGGGCATGATGCATGCGCAGAAGTAGATTCTGATGACGTCGAAGACTTCACGTGTGACTTTTGTGTCGAAACCCTTCCGCTCGAATAGAAAACATTTGAGTTTGTAAACCACACTCTCAACATATTTTTTATTTTCGCATAAGAAAAGTAATTGCCAAAAATAATCAGAAGGCTCTAACTGCAGCTATGATTTTAGAAGAACTATATTTAAGTTAAACAAATTGATATCATGTTTTCCATTTTTGACTGTGAATTTGAACTAATCTTTTCTGTGAAAATAATTTTAATTTCATGAATTGTGATACTTTTTATTTTTGTTTTATTTGCAAAAGAAAGGGGATTATTTTGTACCACTTTCCCCTAAAGCTGGACCAAATTGAATGGGTTCCAGGAATCCGCGAATGGTCGGATTCGCGTTGCGGTCGGTACGCGGTGCCATAGATTGAGTTTGCGTTTTTCCTTCGAGTAGATTTTTTCGGTTTGAATTCAAGTAGGTTATTTCGGGCACCGCGTCGGTAATATTCGGGAGGGCGTATTTTTTTTAGTGGTTGTTTTGGTTCCTTTTCCGCGGAACGAAGTTGCGAATTTAAAGCAGAGTCGTTGTATGTTGTTCGACGCGTTTTTAATCAGGCATTTGAACCGGTGGCTGAGTTTTTGTATTTCGGACTAAGTCTTTTCGCGAAAGACCCGTGACCGAACTCGCCTCCGAACTAGCTAGCTAGCCAGCAGCCACCTCAGAGTAGACTAAGAGTATCTAGACTCGTTGACCTGATGTGTACAGTCCGTTGTCACATTCAAGACCACGGCTAAAACCGATGAGAGGTCGGTTTGGATTTCCTTCGGGAAATCTCGAACATACGAGACGTGTTAAATCATTACACACACAGAAGGTGAGCCGAATCCACTTGACTCTCCTCACTTTGAGTAAACGTTGAATTAGCTTTTGCAAATATGGAATATCAATTGTTAATCCATCTAAAACCGATTGCGGCACCCTTTTCCGAAAATGCATTTTGCCCGAAATCAAATAATTAACGTCTAGCGATCTCCTTCGGGACTTGCTCCAACTTTTCTTTTTTTGCGGAGCGGCACCAGACAGAATTTTGAATCCACTTAAAGCGTCATGATTTAATGATGCAAAACTGGAGCTATAATCAAATATAGTTAGTTTTCCGAAAAAGCTATTAAAATATCCAAAACCATGCAAAGCAATCAACAAACTGCATCGCCAATGACGAGCATCTCGAGAACTTTCCAACTCATCTCCGAACACCCACACGAAATGGCCCAGGTGCCGCCATTTGAGCGAGTTTAAATTGCGTGCCCTTTGTCAATTCCCCACGCTGATATATTGTATAATGGAGCTACCCCAATCAAATCTCCAATGAGAAATAGTCCGCCCTCAATATGATCAATTCGCATACCTCTTTCACGTCCCATACCAATAAACGTTGGGGGCAATCCACCTTTTACCGGCCGCGACACGAACAACACCCGACCGAAATTTTAATATCAAATTTACACAACTAAAACACTATGCCCGACCAGGAAATTTACACAAGAACACCACTAGCACTTACTTTAGGCAATTAACATAAAACCAGACTGAATCAATGCGTATTTAACTAATAAATTACGAATTTCAGGAGAAACGAAACGATACGCAACAACTCCGCGACGAACCGATGCCCAATTGGCGCGATTTTCCAATTGGAATGAACCGGATGAGCTCGATAAGAATTTCACCGAAATTGTGGTACCATACTTGGTAATTGATCTTTTAAGTTTTGCGATGTTTTTTTTCGGTTAATGATCGATTTCATCGCATTGGTGAGGATATTAACTAGGTGAATGAGAATCATCGGATTTGTAAGGAGAAAGCGACAAAAAAGATTGAAAGATCAAGGTGAGGGCAAGGTTTAATGTTTTCTACATTTTTATAGAAGGAATAGAAATATTCTCAGTTTAAACATTCTTAGTGTAATTATTTGTAATCCAGGCAAACAAGGCAAAAGCAACTTTGAAATTCTATTTTTATTTGAGAATAAATAATTTTAGAAGAAAACTAAACTCAAAAACTTTTAAGTTCTCAGAAAATTTTCCCCATGGAAATATCATCTCCCAGTGGCAAACCGTTGCTCCACGATTCCTCACCAAAGTTGCTAGCTCTGATCCTTGCCCAGCGTTGGGCATATCTTTGGCTACCAGTAGATATGGTCCAAGAGACTTGATCAGAAAAATTGTCGGTTAAACGGCTCTAGTCTATTTTCACAACTGTTCATGATATGTATTCATTTATGACCTCGAAGAAATGCTTCATTAGAAGAGTCGTTGTCCTACTCTTAACAAGCTTGGAGCTTCTACGTTTTGTAATGTGCAGTTGAGTGATATTCTAATTATCAATAATCATATCATTGATGCAGTCAGCATACTTTTCGTTCCATTTTTATCGTCCCCAGATTGTGAACACAAACGAAGTTTAGATTTCCAAAAATAATACTCCTTAATAATATCCTCAAACTTATATTAAAATATCTGCTCTTATAATCCTTAAAATTAATTAATTGTTCCCAATCTTTTATAATCAATTTTTTCCAATTGTACCAACGGTCGTAGCTGCTCGGCAAACGCTCTCATCTCTTCTCCAATGGCATCTTGCCCTGTTGGTGCAAGGACGGATAATTCAACCAAGTAGCTTTGTGAGATTGGCTCTGGTCCCATTTCACCTGGTTTATTTGGTATCGGGCCAGTTTTGAAGATTTTTGATACTGTGATTTTCATACGTCCTTTACGAAACATATAGCCTGGAATTAAGGGATTCATATACTATAAAATATGGAATCGGGAATTTAAGAATGTTTTCACTTACCTCGATTTGTATACTCAAAATCCACACGACATCCAAGCTCAGTCAGGAATTCCATGACAGTGGAGGTGCACGCAACATCTATGCTTGAGCGTACTAAAGTTGGACGTGTTCTGTCGCCCAATTCAGCTTGACCTATGTAGCGAAGTTGATGGGGTGCATCACAGTCTAAAGCTCGCCGTATGCGGAGTTGTAGGGCCATCTAAAATAAAAAGGATAGAAAACATAAATACATTGTAGAATTTTTTTAAAAATAACATAAGATTCAACTAATTAGTGATTATCATGGTCATTATAACGGTTTTTTTCAAGTATCAAGCGCGATAATGTCAGAACTCTTCTTCAATTGGCTCGGAGATAACTCAAACAGAAAGACAACAAATCAGAGGATTTATACAGTGAACAACGACAATGAATAGCGGCTAACAGATTTTGCTCGTAGAAAGCCCTCATTTTGATTGTGGGAATTTCCTTACTGACGTACATTTAACTTTAAAGCATCCCGAAAACTAGAGACAGCAATGATCATATCCATAGGTTTTGCAACACAGACCGAAGAAATGGCTTGGTTTAATAAAGAAAATAAGGACACGGTGAGCAAAACAAGTAGGATATACAACTGCTGCGCTCAGCAACCAACTTATTACAAGATGGAGCCATTGCGCCGACGTTAGAAACGTTTGACCAAGAAGATCAAGAGAATCTGCAGTCTTATCACGCTAAACAAAGTCAGATCACTCAACTTTAAACTATGCCTCAACTTTAAAACTATGATAGAAATAGACAAATGACACAATATCGTTCGAGAAAGATATTATTCAAGTCATATAAAGTACTCTCCACAATCATTGTAAGACTATTTAAGCTCTTCCATGAAAATATAATCAGACAGTACAAAGGTGGCTTACAACTGACCAAATATTCATACAGATGCAAACGCTAAAAAAATGCTGGATTGACAATTTTTCAAAATTTTTTTAAGTTTACTTCTTTGAAATGATCAGCTCCGTCTTAGATTTCGTTACGAAATAAATTCAAATTATGAAAGGATAAGAGTAAATACACTCCGTGTGGGGCTTTCGGTCCCCCATCGCACGCGTTCTCACTTGGCGGGTAGAGGGTTGCCTAACCGGCTAGCTGGCGGCTGTGGAAAATAAAATACCACTCGTGGACTTAAAACCGACTAAGCCGAAGTGCTGACAACGCGCCATTTAGTACTTACTTGTCATGGAGCCAGGACAATAGCCTCGGATCGGATTGGATAAACGGAAACGAATGTCAAAACGTATGAAGGATTATTCATTTGGAACTTGGAATGTTAGATCATTGAACAGACCAGGTACATTGTGACAACTTCTAGATGGAATAAGGAAATACAAAATCACCATCCTCGCAGTACAAGAAACTAGATGGTACGGTGAAGACATATAGTATTTGATATGCGAACGCACACCGTGTTTGAAAGGGGCAAATTGTAAGGAAACCATAAGCTTGGAGTAACTTTCATTGTTCACAGTACTTTTAAACAAATTATCACCGACTCCAAGCCTGTAAACGAAAGGATCTGTGCGATTCGTATCAAGACCAAATTCTTTAATGTCTGACTGGTCAAGTGTCACGCACCCACAGAACACAAGGAAGAGGCAATCAAGAACGAATTTTACACCACCCTAGATTGCACTGTCGATGCATTGCCGTCAAACGACATCAAAATTGTTCTGGGTGACTTGGATGAACAACAGGAGGGTACAGCGTCCATGCAGAGACCAGCGACAATGGACAATCCATGATAAACATCGCGACTAGTAGAGGCTTCACAGTTGGCTCGTTGGCATCGAGACATCCATAAGAGAATGTGGGACACCCCCGACGGTCGCACATTCAACCAGATCAACCAAGTTCTCATACATAAATGAGCCACCATCAGTATTCTCGATACGCGGTCGCATAGCATAACACAGGTGTTCTTATCACACATTTGTATACATGTCAGCGCTGGAAAATCACACCAACATATCCCCGCAGGCGGGAGAAAGTAGTGATGACATTAAAACCATGTGGTAGACAGTAAGAGATGCGGTAACGGAAGCAGCCGAAGTAGTCTTGGGTCACTAGGCAAAGAATAGTAGGAACGACCGGTACGACGAAGAGGGCAAGGAAGCGATTAAAAAAAGGACCAGGCGCTAAAAGATTACATCTACCGACCAGCTCAGGCGAAAGAAGAACAATATATAACCCAAAATGTGCCGAAGAAAAAAACGACTGACAATCAGCAAGCTAAGATCCAACAGACAAATGAAAACATGACCCTGCATGAACCCCGATCGGCGTATGCTTCTATAAAATAATTAAGAAACGGCTTCAATTGACAAACAAATCTTTGCAAAAGTGCACAAGGAGCAATCATAGGCAACCCAGTTGAAATTAAAAACAGATGGCTGCAATATTTTCAGAATCTATTCACAGCCTCCCCAGCAACGACTGTAGCTGTGAACGTTCCAGAAGCAGAGCAAGAGGTCCAAGTCTCCCTACCAATCAGAGACGAAGTACAGGCAGCAGTATGGGACCTCAGTAAAAATAAGGCTTCTGGAATAGATGGAATACCAGCAGAACTGCTACCGAGCGGGGGTCTCCATCTAAGTAACCCCCTGCATCGACTTATATGCCAAATATGGTCAGAGGAGCTGGCGAAAAAGTTTAATATGTCCTGTACACAAAAAGAATAACAAGTGTGAAAATTATAGAGGCATTGCTGTACTGTGTACATCTTACAAAGAGCTCTCGAAAATTATCGAAAGAAAATTAAAGCAGTACTATGAAAATATTATCGGATAGTATCAGGGAGGCTTCCGAAGTGGACGGGCTACAATAGACCAAATATTCCCAGTAAAGGTGGTGCTCGAAAAGTGCTGGGAATTTAACATCGATGTGCACCAAATTTTTGTAGATTTCAAGCAAGCATACGATAGTGTCGTGAGAAATGCGCTGTTCAAAATAATGCTTGACCAGCAAAACTTGTCCGTATGGTCAAAATCACAATGGTAAACACAGAGTCTCAGTTCAAGGTAAACGGCGAGTAAAGAGTGAAGACTACGTTACAACGATGAGTTGTATGAATTATTAAACGATCCACCTGTTTTCTCTTGCGCAAAGTTACGTAAATTGCAATGAGCGGGCGATGTAGAAAGAATGGAAGAAAATCGGCTACCAAAAGAACATTAACGGGTAGACGTCCAGCGGGAAGATCGAGGACTCGATTGGAATATACGATAGAAGCTGACAGCAGATCCTTGTTGGAAGTGAACAACTGGCGGACAAGGTCGCGGACCCGTGATGATTAGAGGAGCCAAATCCTGGAGGCCAAATCCTGGAGGCCAAAGCCCGGCTTGGGCTGTCGCGTCATAGATGATGTTGATGAAGAGTAAATACACCATCAGTAATAAAAATATCAGGCAGTCATTGCATTTTTCTTTAGTATAAGATCCTCGTATGTATCTTTATAGAAAATAATTTTTCAACCACAAATAAGCAATTTGCAAAGGTTTTTGTTTCTTAAAAATCAATTTTACCATGAAACAAAAAGATTGTTCCCAATAAAATATTATAGAATGGAAATTTGGCTATCCGCTTTTGACCGACTTCCATAGGAGAGTAGTTTATCAGTTCCGCACGTTTATTTTTTTATGTGCGTCATCGCATAACTTTTGAACGGCGATAGGAAGACAAGTTCTGTTTTCAAGAAATTATTTGGTTTCGTTTATATTAGGCCCGATTAGAAGGATATGAAAATCGGATAGCGGTAAAGATTTACAATTAAAAAGAAAAAATGTCCTACTCTGGGGCCGAGTTATCAACATATAGCAACTGAACGATGTAATAGTTGATTTTAATTATTAAGGTTGCATATCATAGACAATATATAGGACAGAATTGTAATCCATTACCGGACTCCGAAGATATTAGCAGTAACATTTGGTTCACTGTCACTCAGGAATATAATTTTAGTACACTTTCATTTGAAATCTACTCAAATATGTTCTATTCTTAGGGGTTCTATTGCATAAAGTTGAAAGCTGGTTGAAATAATCAGTGTCGTCAATATTTTGTATGTATTACCGGTACATATACATTAATTGTTTTCATGGGGAGAGGAAGAGGAAGTGCCAGACAGCCGATCCCCCAGCCCCAACACTCCCGGCTGCGGTGAGTCCCTTTTATCTTTTAGGACTGCCCGAACATAATGTGCCACCTGGTTCCATTTGTCTACCGATTCGACCATCACCGTGGCTTTATTATCCGGGGTGAGCCCTCCCGTCTCTCTCTATATATAAATATATATATATATATATATATATATATATATATATACGAGGTGTGTTCAAAAAGTAGGGTGACCCTGTATTTTTAGGGAAAAATATTTATTTGTCAATATTTATATTGTCCCCCTTAAAAGTAATCAATACACTTGTGCCAACGCTTTTTCCTCAAAACACTTCTCATAAGCACTTTTCGGTGTAGCCTTGAGCTCTTCCAGCGATGCAGTCTTTATCTCCTCAATCGTTGCAAATCTCCGTCCTTTCATAGGTCTCTTCAGTTTTGGGAACAAGAAAAAGTCACATGGGGCCAAATCCGGTGAATATGGTGGCTGTGGCTTGATCTTTGATCCATTTTTTCGATAGCAAAAGCACGAAAAACAATTCTAACCATCCGAGCACACAAAACAATTCTAACCATCATGCTTCTCACACACAAGCTAAACATATTATATAGCTGAAATTGTAAATAAAGGGTTAAGTTTTTCGCCCAACATAATTTGACGTTTCTTTGTTTCAGTGTTTGACAAATTCAGCCATTGAGAGGCACACAATTGAGCAGCGCGTTAAGGTTGTTGAAGCCTTTTACGAAAATGGGCGTTCAAATCAAAATGCATTTTGTGCACTTCGTGATTTTTTTTTTGTCAGCATAATCGACCAAATATCACCTGTGCATGCTCGCCCAGTTTGTTCAGCGGAAAACATTGCTGTTGTTCGCGATATCGTGTAGTGCAGTTCATGCACTAGTTTTCTATAGTCTATGAATTCGGTAACATAATTTTCATAGATGATAAAAGGGATCATGATACAATTTAGTCAAGAAACGGAATTTTAATAGATTTCGAATGAAAAGATTTGCCTCTAAAAATAGTGAAATAAAAAAACTTAAAATAAGAAAACTGACCTCAAAGTGCCCTAAAATGGGTGACATGATTCATGGAAGCGGTGGCAAATCAATCTCCTCATTCCAATACTGACCCCACCGTGGATGAAACGGGCAAAGGCTGATATGGCAACGCTTCAATGAAAGTTATTTCACCCTTTTCAGGGCATTTTGAAGTCAGTTTGTTTTTTTCTAAAAGTTGTTTTTATTAGTCTATAAGATATTCATAGATATACATTCTTTCTAAAATGTTGGTAAAACTCCTAAGAAACCGAGTATATGGGTGGAAGGAGACACATTATTGTTGTTGTTATAAAATATGAAAAATCAAACAACTGTAATTTCATTCAATATTATTTTTATGACTTATGGGCTTATACACGGCTACCTATACGTAGTAAGTCTCATAATGAACTGATCTGATATATTGAAGTGCTACGCGACATGTCGATACAAATTATGATGCATCAAACAGCACGTTTATCGTGTATTTTGTGTATGAACATTCATCGACTGAAAAATCGTAGTCTCAATTTAGTATTGGTTTGAGCAAAAATTGTCGTATAGTTTTTCAAAATGCCGACAACCGAGTATCGAAGCGTGATAAAGTTTTTGCTTAAAGAAGGTTTCTTTATTATTTCATAGTCAGCCCAGTTCATTATGGGACCTACCTCGTACATTGAATTATGATTTTAATCGGAAAAGGTCAAGAGTGAGAAATCATAATATTATTAATAAAGTGAAGTAAATTTTAACTTTTGTGGCATTTGTTGCCCTAGGACATGTAAAGACCACTTCTGTGATTTTGTCGATGTATTAAAGTGAAAAAAGGGATAATCGCGAAGGGGGACAAGCATTTTCCATGTCCCACCCCTTCTTTTCTATAATTTTTATCGATAATGCCGTTTTAAGAATGGACTTTAAAAGATTTTACCAGGGACTTTCCCCACTCAACTACGAGGGCGGCCCGATAAGTACTTAGCCTCACCGCCCGATGGCATCACTATCGCAAGAGAGATTCACTATCGTATAGTACATTCTCGTAGACAGCTACTGTCAAAATTTCAGCCAGATCGGACTGGTAGTTTTGTTTTGGCCACGGTGGAAGCGGGCGTGTCTGCGGATTTTAGAAAAATGGAGAAAGATTAATATCGGTTGATGATTTGATTCTAATTTTTGGAAGGCAAATCGCGCAGCGAAATCAATAAGCGCTTGGATGCTGTGTACGATGACCCTGCTCCTGCGATGGCGACCGTAAAAAATTGGTTTAACGAGTTTCTACGTGGTCGCACGACAGTTTTTGTTAAGCCACGCCCAGATGTCCCAAAAACCGCTACCACGGAGGATAACGTAACAAAAATCCACGAGCTAGTATTGGCAGACCGCCGATTGAAGGTGCGCGAGACAGTTGAGACAGTAGGCAACTCAAAAGATCGTGTGGGTCAAATGCTGCATGAAATTTTGGGCATGAGAACGCTGTCTTTACGATGGGTGCCGCGTTTGCTTACTCCGGACAACAAAAGCAACCGTGAGAAGAGTTCAGAGCAGTGTTTGACGCTGTTTAAGCGCCATCTGACGGAGTTTTTACGTCGTTTCATGACTGTCGACGAAACCTGGCTCCACTGGTACACACCAGAGACCAAGGAGCAGTGGGAACAGTGGACTTCACCCGGCGAACGTGTTCCGAAGAAGGCGACGACTTCCTATCGGCCAGGAATGTGATGGCCATCATTCTCTGGAATTCCCAAGATGTGACCTGCAACGACTACCTGAGAAGGGCTGAGAAGGGCAAAACAGTTACAGGGTTCTACTATACCGAATGATTGGGCCGATTTGACGTCAAATTGCAGAACGAAAGGCCCCATTTGGCGAAGAAATAGTGCTCTTCCACAATGACAACGCGCCGGCTCACATCTCCGCTGTCGCCACTACCAAATTGGTCGTATTGGCTACGAACTGCTACCCCATCCACCATATTCTCCAGATTTAGTCCGATGCGACTTTTTTTTGTTTCCAAACTTGAAAAAGTCACTCGCCGGCAGAAATTTGAGTCGAATGAAGTGCTCATCGCCGCCACTGAGGCCTACTTTGCAAACCTCGAGAAAACGTATTTCCAGACGAGTTAAAGAAGTTGAACCATCGATGGGTTAAGTGGATCGAGCTAACAGGAGAATATGTTGAGAAATAAATCGCCACTTTCCCAAAATTTTGGTTTTTCTTTTGTAGGCGAAGTACTTATCGAACCGCCCTCGTATATTTCGACAAAAAAAATGAAACGGTCATATCCTTAAATGGAACGACCCCTTAAAATCCTCAAACATTCATTAGATTACGATTTTCGACTTTTCCAGTAAGTTTGACATTGTTGGGATAAACAGCAGCAACACCCAGACAGACGGATAAACGGTCGGGCGAAATTACAGATACCAGCATCTATAGTGTATCGGAAAAAAGATTTCATACAATATTCTAAAAAGACGTTACAAAAACATGGAATTTCATTTTAATATTTTTGAATATTTTTGTTTAGTTTCTAACGTTTTTTTCAAGTTTTTTTTGGTGGTAAACACACCACCTTACAATATCATCTACCCTACATTTACTTTACGCCACCCTAAAAAACTTCGAACAATTATTGCATATTTCAACCAATCCAATTGATTTTGCCTAAAACACCGAAGAATTTGCTTAATGGCAGTACTAAGCAAAATTCTCATGAAATTCAATCTTATTGGAAAGTGGCGCCAAATTCAGCATCAATGCTGACAAGCTCGTACCTTCACTGCATAAATTTCGATATTTTCACTACATAATCTGGTAGTATTTTACAATTTTGTGTTAATATAAGTGGCTGTTGTGAATTTACAATGAAAATCGTTAATCGTTTTACATTCGACTCATGAGTAATCGCCGTCTGTGGCAATGGATAATGAAGGTAAAACTTTTCTTAATAAGAATCATTAGTTTTCTAATTGAGCTTGTTTTTCTTGTAGGTAATTGGAATAAATTTCATATGTAGGAAGATCTTAATTGAATTGATCAATGGTGACTCCCCAAAAATGCAGGATTGCAACCAAAGCCTTACTACTGTTGCAAGCCACGTAGGGGGACCGCATGTAGACTGAGTTTTTATTGCAAATTTATGTGGTGGTATATGAAGAAATGTGAAAATTCGATTCCATCCGTCTATGTGTCACAGCAGTTTTTCTCCGAAATTATACCAGTTACAAACAACAAACTTGGTTGGTAGATCAGAAGTGATGACCTTTTGAAAATTTAGGTATCAATACATTTTCCAACTGTTTTAGAGGTCTCCCCATATCGGAAGGGGAACCTCGAATTTTTTTAAAAATTTGCCTGTTTTCGTTTTATTGATTTGTAGCCCTACTTGTTTTGCTTCCTCACCGAGTGTGAGCACGATTTCTTTCACAGTCATGAATAATACAAATTGTCCAGTGATAGACATAGGAAACATCTGCGGTTAGGGAAACGTGAGATAAACATTGGTTACATTCGATTAGGCGCCCGTTATTATACTTAATGGCATCCAGCCAATTCACTTATCGTGCAGTGTGCACGATACACAGCAGTAAGACTACAGTGCGGTGATCCATGGAACAGAACAGACCTGGGCTATTCTAAAATTATGATTCAGAGTTTGTCTGCTCCTGCAAATATCGATTATGCTATCGAACAAATATCCTTGAGTAAAGAGTTTGGAAACTAAAATTTCTATCAGATATGAATAGGCTAATGGAATATCCGCAGAAACGGATGTTGTAGAATTATACACCGGTGGCTCTAGGCTGGACAGCAAAGTGAGAAGTGGCGTATTTTCTGCTGATCTCAACTTAAGGCTTTCACTGCGCTTGCCGGATCACTGTAGTCTCTTCGAAGCAGAAGTGTCGGCAATTCCTGAAGCGACAAACTAGCTGTTATGTAATCAGATATTTAGAGTGAATGTTTGTATTTTCATTGCTATAAAGTCTCTAGCTGGAACTCATACCTTCTCGAAATTTGTCCTCAAATGCCGTACACTTCTCTAGGAGATATCAAGATATCCAAAGGTGCAGCTCATCTGAATGCCAGGACATAGGGACATTAAGGGAAACTGTGAGTAGATGAACTGGCATCAGCAGGTAAGATTTTGTTGGAGGTATCTTATAACTTTCCGATGGCTTCAGTTAAACTGGCCATCGAACAAAAACACTTAAAGGACGCGATAAAGTTCTGGGCGGACGAACCTTTCTGCGAAATCGCAAGGCAGTTATAGACAATATTTTGACAGCGGCCACACTAGAGAACTTCTTAAATCTGGAAAGGAACCTCTCCGCACCGCGGTTTCTGTCTTAACTGGGCATTGTCTATTTGGTAGGCGGGCGGTGTGGATGGATATCCATTCCAATAACTCGCGTCGGAGCTGTAGATGCGAGGAAGAGTAGGAAGCAGTACTTCACGTTAATTAAATTATAAATTAAAATTGTTTCCTTTTAACGACTAAGTTTTTATTTGTTAACATAGGGTTTTGCATTAGGGACATAACTATTTCGTATCTTTATATGAACGCACCCTGAAATTTTTTTAATGAACTGTCAATGTCAAAACGTTAGTTAAAGTCAACATTTTCATCATGGTAAAATTCCCGAACCAGCAATTGGGCTCTGGCAAAGCTTGAAGAAAATGGATAATTTCATCGAAAAATCATCTTCAGCGACGAAGCTCATTTCTGGCTCAATGGCTTTGTTAATAAGCAAAGTAGGCGTTATTGGTCAGCAACAAGCCCATATGTGCATTTCGAGACACCGTTGCATCCGCAAAAAATCAATTTTTGGTGCGGTTTTCATGCCGGAGGTGTGATTGGGCCGTATTTTTTCGAGGATGAAAATGACCGTCATGTTACCGTCAGTGGAGAGTGCTATCGTGTTATGTTGAAAGATTATTTGTGGCCAGAATTGGATGAACTTGACCTCAACGATGCGTGGTTTCAATAAGACGGTGCCACTAGCCACACAGCACGCCTCACAATCGATTTATTGAAACTTATTTATTTATTGTTATGCCCTTAATGGAAAACCCTATGTATACGGATTACGCCAACAGTATTATCAAGGTGGTTTTAGAGAAGGTAGATCGACAATAGACCAATTGTCCACAGTCAAGCAGGTACTTGAGAACTGCTGGGAGTTCAACATAGACGAACACCAAATTTTTGTTGACTTTAGGCAAGCATATGACAATATTGATCATAACGTACTGTACCAAATAATGCTATGCTTTGGCATCCCAGCCAATTAGTGCGTCTTACCAAAATGACAATGACTTCGACAACCTCCCAAGTCCGCATCAATAACCAACTCACCGATGCTTTGACACAAATATCGGACTAAAGCAGGGAGATGGGCTGGCCCCATTGCTATTCAATTTGGCTCTGGAGTACGTCATACGGAAGCTACTTGTCGATACGCGAGGTACATTACTATACAAGTCGAGCCAGGTAGTGGCCTATGCGGACGACATCAACATTTTGTCCTCAGACCATGAACTACCTTCTTTGTATAATAAGGCCTCGTTGGTTTGCGGATAATAAGAAACCCTAATTTGATGCTGAGCTCTTTGAGTAACTTGGATTCAAATTAAACTCCCTACGATCCTTTTCTTCTTCGTAGCACTACAGCCCCTCTCGGGCCGTCGCTTCCTGCAAATACCGCCTCCAACTGTCTCGGTCCATTGACCGCATTTTTCAATTTTCAAAGTCGAGCAGTGATGAACTGTCTTCGTCGACTGAGTTAGACCAGCGTTTCTTCTCAGCAGTCTTACAATCGTTGAGACCTCCGGTTTGTCAAAAATTTCATACTGCTCATGGTTGTATCGAATTCGCCATTGGTCCCCGTCTAGCTTCGGTCCGATAATTCGCCTCAGGACCCGTCGCTCAAAGGCGTTCAATATATTTGCAGATGCTTGGGTTAGGGTCCATGTTTCACACCCATAGCATAACACAGGTCACCTCACAGATTTATATACTTGGATTTTTCGGCGTATTTCGTCGATTTCATTACCGATTCTCGTTATTTTGGCGGCTAAATACACAAATTCGCTCATATTTTCAATACTGTATTCGCCAAGTGTGATATTTTGTGCATTTAAGGTATTTTCTCTCGACTACGTTATGAGCTTTGTTTTGTTCTCATTGATTTGTAGCCCTACTATTTTTGCTTCGCTGTCGAGTTTCAGGAAGAGTTTTTTGGCAGTTGTTAATGACCGTGACAAAATATTGATGTCGCCCACACAGACTACTACTTGGCTCGACTTGTATACTAATTTACCTCGTGTATCGACAGGTAAGTTCCTTATGACGTACTCCAGAGCCGAATTGAATAGTCCGACATTTGTGTCAAAGGCATTGGTGAGTTGGTTATTGATGCGGACTTGGGAGGTCGTGAATGTCATTGTGATTTTGGTAAGACGGACTAATTTGGCTGGGATGCCAAAGTAAAGCATTATTTGGTAGAAGACGTTACGAACAATACTGTTGTATGCTTGCCTAAAGTCAACGAAAATTTAGTGTACGTCTATGTTGATCTCCCAGCATTTTTCAAAAATCTGCTTGACTGCCGATCTACCTGCTCTAAAACCACTTTGATACTCCCCCCTGTTGGCGTACGACCCGATTTTATTTTCTAGGATCTTTGAAAATATTTTGTACGCCATACAAAGTAGTGACCTATTTTGTGGGTAGGGAATATAATTGATTGGCTCCACTCTTTCGGCATATGTTCTTGTTGCCAAATGTGCTGGATGACTTTGTGAATAGCTTTATGAACACTTCTTCTTTGTAGCACTACAGCCCCTCTCGTGCCTTCGCTTGGAGACAGTTTGAGTATCTCATTTTCATGACCGTATTGATTTTTTCGGGAGTTGGTTTGGTCAGTACCATGCTCACGTATGCTTGCTCAGCTATGATATGATCTGATTAAATCAGTACATATCACCACTGAGTGAGCACTCGTAGTCTGTCCGAAAATGATTTATGAACACTACTGCCACCACATTTGATGGGCTCCACTGAAATCTCATTGATGCCCGGCCTTTATTTTTTTTTGGGAGGGACTTTGATGGTTACACAAACTTTATCCAGAGTTATTGGGGGCAATGGAATCCCTCCGGAGATACCTATAGGCTCCGACGTTCTGAAGATGTGCGGAGGATTTAGGAAGATCTTGAAATATGATGCACATCCTTCCTTAATCTTGGACTCATCAGCGATGATTCTGCCGATGTTATCACGACAGAGCGTGGTTCTGGGCTGATAATCACGCTCCAGGCTTTTCACTACTTTGTATGTTTGTCTTCTGTTGTTGCTCGCTAGACTTAAATCGATGCTTTTCAATTGGTCGTTATGGTAATTTCTTTTCTTAATTCTAATTATCTTATTCGCTACTCTTCTGAGATTTTCATGTTGTTGTCTCTTTTCTACCTACGTATTCTTTGTAAGCCTGATTCTTTTTGTGCAACGCATGCTGGCACTCATCATCGAATCAATCGTTTCATTTGCGCCGGGCTTGATATCAGATTGTCTGTTCTGCCACGGTCTTAATAGCCGCTTTCACATCCATCCAGAGCTCGTTGCTTGTTTTCAGCGATGTTTGGAGCTTTTCGATGTCAAGCGGGCTAGTCTTCGCCGAATATGCCTTTGACATACGACATCGATAGTTTAATTTAATCAATTCCTTAACTCTTCTTAATTTATTTCTTCAGGCATAGACCTGTTTGCTCCTTATGGATTGTTGAGACCCCCTAAATGGTACGGTTTTTTTTTTGTAGTGTGAGTTTTGTGTTGGCGGAAAGAACCCGCCCCACGACACCGCAGAAGCCCGCTGCCAGCACGCATACGCGTCGCCAGGCAAAACCCTTTCAGCTGAGCTCGGTCTTTTTATAGCTCGCTGACTTTTGTGCCAGACCATCGGCATAATGTACGGACATTTTAACAGCTCGCAAAACACTACATACATTTGATATTGTTTTTCTTGGACTAAATTGTTGATTGAATATTGATTTAATTTAGAGTGCAATATGAGCCATTAAGTTTTTCAGTGGCACTATTTGCAGGAAGCGAAGGCCCGAGAGGGGCTGTAGTGCTAAGAAGCAGAAGAAGAAGAAGAAGAAGTTTTTCATTAATATAATGCTTTCAAACTTGCTTTATGTTTTTATAAAATGTATGACGATTGAATCAATAAAGCGCATTTGAATTTGAAAAAAAAACTCGAAAAACGTACAGTATACAATAGTTGTGAACAAACCTTTGAACCAATGTTGATGAAATTTAGCAATGCAGTAGAGACTGTAAATGTCTAATAACAATAAAAAAACCCCAAGGTGAAATCAGAATACAAAATGGTGGCTAGGCAAAATTTTTAAAGCTTCTTAAAGCTACAATTTTTATTTGATTTTTAAGAAATCTAAAATCAAAATAGAAATTGATGAAATCTTGGAATTAAATGTATGAGAACAGAATTCGAGTCCTACGAGAAATTAAACTTTAATATACATGATACAATGTTTTCAAGAAACTGAATTTTAATAGATTTTAAGTGAATAAATATTCTTCTAAATGATGGGTGAAATAAAAAAACTTTTGGAAAAAAGAACACCGACTTTAAGGTGCCCTAAAAAGTATGAAATAAATTTTATGGAAGCGGTACCATATCAATTTCCCTGTTACAACATAAAAATCTCCATTATGTGCACCATCGCAATAGAAATAGGGAAAAACTGATATGGCATCGTTTCCATAAAATTAATCTTATCCTTTTTACGGCACGTTAAAGTGTAGTCATCGAGCACCCCGCTTAGGTAAACTGCTCGAGGGGCCTTCACGAAAAAAATCAATTTCATAATAATAATAACGCAATAAGTGCGGAACAATTTGATACGCAACTTATTACTATTATAAGTACTAACCCGAAAAAACTACCGTTACCATCATCGATAAAAAAGTTATCCGATCCCTACTCAATGAGCATACAAGAAAATTTCAATTAACTAACAATAACGTTGAGATCAACAAAACCACAAATTTACTTATAGCAGTTAGTCTTAAAAGCAGTCATAATAAACCTGGAATTGAATTTCTAAATCAGTTCAGGAAATCGTTAACAAATAAATAAAAAACGATCTGACCAAATTATCGATATTGGCAACACCATTGCTACGCGAATGAGCGAAGCAATTCCAAAATTCCACTGGCACCCGAATCTTCCGTTACCACCATGATGAGAACTCGAGCAAGGGGATGAGGAAATTGTCTCGTCGAGTGGAACGGGGAATGGGAAGGAGATTTGATCCCGTACCGGCGGAGGACGAGCAGCGAAGACTAGTACAGAATTTACATACATCTGGTTCGGGGCCCGCTATCTTTTATTTAGTGGTTTATTCATGTATTGAAAAGAATTGCATCGCTTTTCGTTGTTTCACAATTTGTTCCGTGTCTTAATATAAACGAAAGGGACCAATTGGTCGAGAAGAAAGAACGGGTTGTTAGCGAGATCGAGCCGCTACGTGCGCACTTTTTCAGATATATTTTGCGATAGAAGAACCATCCTCGGGTATTGAAGAGAAAAACGATTGGCCGTGTATGTGAAATTGTTTGCTCGTTTGAAATGGAAGAAGTGTAAACCTGATAAATGAAATATTGTGCGGAAACTTTTCACTCAAAAGGACACCAGTGAAGTTCAGTTTAATTTAATTGAAGTTTTGGAGAAGCATTAGAAGTGTAATAACCGTGATAAAAGTTTACACATGCTACTTCCTTTTCCTAAAAGTGTCCCGGTAGTATAACAACTAGTTATTTGATCTTGATCTATAATACTTTTAAAAATTGAAACATGTATTAACATATCTGAGCAATCTGAAAGCGTTTGAACACACTTCAGATGAATTCAAAGCATTGAGCATAAACTTATCAGTTGTATTCAAGATAGTAAATAAATTTTCGCATTCTATAAAGAAGTGAGTGACAAGGGTCCATTCAACTGACCCCATTTTAACGCGACCATTCTCTGCGATGTATCAATTAAACTTTGGAATAGTTTTTGCTACATCAAAGAGCAGTATTACTGGAACAATGGTGTTTTTAATTAAGCGCATTTCTCAACAAAGATGCCTGGCGCATATAAATACCATACTAAGTGTTTACAGTATACTAATCTGACCAATTGGATTAATTAATTTATAAACTGTTAATTATAAATAGTTTTGAAATTTCTCGCTGTTACCAACCGTTTATAGCGGGAAAGATCTAGTGACATATTTGAACATAAACATTAAAGAGTGCTCATCGAATAAAAGGAACCTAATGCATTATTGAATTTACCTGATTGGTATGGAAAAAAAACATCACGCACATCTTCCATCTTGATGCCCCACTGTTATTTGGGGGTCGTACAGTCTGTTAAGTAAGAGCGTGTCCAGCATAATTTTGAAATAGATTATTTAACAACAGTTTTTGACATACAATAAATACATTCTGAGATAACGCGCTTTCAGTTTAATAGTGAGTCCAATCACCAATTCTTGCTTGGCATCTCCGAAGCATACTTTCCACTAAATTTTCGGCGTATTCGAAGGGAAGCGCCTTCCAAATGAGTCGAATTTGTCGGGAGAGCTGCTTTAAAGTGTAAACACGTTTTCCACGGAGCTTCTGCTTGATGTAGGCCCAGACGTTTTCGATAGGATTTGCATCAGGCGATTGCGAAGGCCAATCAAGTGTCACAAGGCATTTTCCCGTTTCCATTCAGTACACAGTCGGCTCCGATGTTTGGGATTATATTTTACATTGTGTAATGTGACGACTACGCCCAGGAATCGAAGTGATTCCGATCCCGAACCCTTGTAACCTGCCAGATGGATATGTCCTCGAAGTGCCAGCGGACTTCATCTGTTGTGCGGATATCGTTGTGCAGAAAATATTTTTTTTTCTGTCCAAATATTTAGATCCGTGGATATAAATATTCGGAATATAGAATTAATCCAACCCCGGCACATTTCGAGACATAGCCATCTGGAAATGCCCCTCCACCGTGGCCATCGAGAAAACTATGCCACTGGCGACATCTGAAGAAGCACATTTCCGCCATATGAAGTGCCATTCCACGCACATATGTTTTGTCCGAGGTGACAACCGGAAATTTTGACGGCCACATGGAGGCGCGAAACGTCATCGTAAAGTTCTTCATGAGAATATCGAAGGTATTACAAAACCAGCTATACGTCGTTTGGCGCGACGTGGTGGAGTGAAACGTATTCCCGGTTTAATCTATGAAGAAACGCGTGGTGTGCGTAAAGAGTTTTTGGAAAACGTTATTCGTGAGGCAGTGACATTCACCGGAGCAGAACATTAGGAAAGAGGTTAGTTTAGTTAATAACTAAAAAGAAAGTTAGAATTGACTCACAATCATGTGCCCTACAGCCGCCGCCGCCGTCGTCCAATTCGAAATACGGCCGCCGCTCTCTCCTCGTTGCTGCCGCGCGCTAAATAAATTTGAAAATAAAAATTCCATCTGAGAAATAAAAATTCAAAATAAATTTGATGAAACAGAGAATTGGGAACGCGGCGTAGAAAATGCATAAATAATTGTAGGAACGCGCGATTGAGGACTTGACTGGAGAGACTTGAAAGACCAAAGAAAAGGGTGAGCGTGGTGGAACGTGGAAAACAGTGCCTGTAGTCGCAAGGAGAAGCGAATCAGGGAAAATCTCGAGTGGATTGTGTAACTTTATGTTAGCCCAACGGAACACCAGCACCAGCAGCCATTGCCATCAAACTATTTTCGGATTACTTCCATCGCTGACATCGTGCAAGGGACACAAGCAAGCAAGCAAACACGGCGACGAACCGAGTGCCTAGAAAAATGTCAAAAAGGACAACATCATCAAACTGGTGACTTTCCATTGCCAGCCGGTTGGGATATTGCCCGCGATTACGACGGCAAAGTCTACTACATTAACCACAATAACAAGGAGACAACGTGGTAGGATCCTAGAGACAGGTGCGTGCCTTTGTCGTCAACCATGCCACAGATTCCATGAATTTTACAATGATTAGGAATTTATGAAAAAAAAAACCAAAATAAATTACTAACAAATTATAAAAGACAAAAATGTATTAACCGGACTAAAACTGTTCGATTTTCTTGATATAATTTTTAAACATGTATTATTAGATGAAAATCGGGGGCATGTCAAAAGATGGTATAACATGAATGTCAACTAAACACTATTCTTTAAATCCAATGAAATCTTTTAAAACTTTAATCAATGATTTCAAATGACAACTGATATGCGATAATTGAATGAGCTTTCTTGGAATAATTATAAGAAGTAAAATTAAAAATCAACACTTCAAACGTAAACAAGCTTCATATGAAGAAAACGTCAAGCTAACATAACTTGAACATAAACTAAATAAACTAAAAATCTCAATGATTAGTGAATCGAGTACTAAATTCAGAAAAAAAATACTAAACTTAAATGAAACAATTAAATGTTAGAATAAATGAATGAATGTCTTAAAAAAAATGATAACTGAATATATTCAATGAGATATCGGAAATTATACCATTTAAAATACACAACGTAAGCACTAATTTTTCTAGTTTTCACAATAAGTAAAATATCAAAAATCATATTATAGACAGATACATTTCACTATTGATAAATCCCGGTTTTCCGCACAATTTAAGTTTTCTGAGAAAAAGTAATAGACACAAAAGTAGTCTTTATAGTGTTCAACAACCCATACAATACTTTTCTTTCGCAATTTCAATATTTATATGACACCATAATTTTCTTTAATGTATCCCAACTTTGAACGTTATTTTCGTATAATTTACTTCGGATTCAAATTAACTTTGTATTTATTGTCATATGTAGGACATTCGAACCTATTTTGTTTTCAATCGAATCAAGACATTGGTGTGTCAGTCTCAGAAAGTTTAGCTTATATTCAGGAACAAGGTATCCCTGAAAGATAGGAACACAGAATACGATAATATTAAACAATGCCATTGATTTATTTGTTCAACGAGGCCTAGCCCAACGTAATGTGTCAAATGGTTCCAAGCTTGGTTCTTAGTCCGATAGAAGAGGCGTTTGTTAGATAGTCCAGAAGTTCTGCGCTCCAGGAGGTCTCACGCTCAGGGCGTAAATAGTATTCAACTCACTACTACAAAAATATTATTTGCTTTAACGCTGTTTCCTTTGAGTGATTTTCATGTTACTGATTTAAATCATTTGTTTCGTCCGTATTTTGAGTCCTAGCTTTTCACGGTTTCTTCGAAAAAAATATATTTTAAATACTGAGCTTCAGTAACGCATTTTAGTCTAGTGAAAGTCGAGAGATTTTATATCGAATCGCAAATGTTGGGAGATTTATATTCATGAATTGATTGCCGATAGAGATAAAACAGCTAATAAAATGACTTTCCAAGCCCAACGGAGTATTCAACAGTTCAAAACCATTTTTGCTTTGTTCATTCGTTTTCCATATCGTATCTGTTAAATCAAAACGATTTATCATATGTTTTACACACACATAAACCCATGTTAGCTTACTCGAAAGAAAGAACAAAATTCAAATCGCAAATCTGCAACTGATACTCTCTCCTTAAGTTATTAGATTTTTGGGTTCATCTTTGAAGATAAATCCCTGTGTATAGCTTAAACTAGGAAGCTGATGTTTCTGCATTATTTTCCACTTTTTAACTTACGTTGCTAGTACATAGCTTAATTTGATTAGTTGATTGCAATATCTCGTTGAACTTAGTCGCTAAACAAACGATATGATATGCAAAAAGTTTCGAAGAAATGAGAATAAAAAGTGCTAACTATAATATTAGATGCTAGATGTTAGCTGTTATGAAGATAATCAGAAAACTAATTTCCACAAGTTGCCGCCCCTGATTTCATTTCTTTACTGCACGATCTCTAATTCACTTATATTTACTTTAGCTATTTTACCTCTTATTTATCCCGGAATCGTATCCATATAGTTTTTTTTCTTATTTTGTAAATAATATCGGTATAACCTTATTCACAACATGTTTGGGGAAGTTCTCTGTGTTTTTTTCTGATAATATTAGGATATATTTTTAAATCTTTTTAATTACCGCGAATGACTTATGTATAATGTTTCCATGTTCAGACATTAATCAAAACGCACTTCTTTTGCATTCGGCTGTCTTCCTCATAAAGAAAAGAACTATATTTACATAATATCGCCGTCTTTTAAATGAAAATTGTTTGCCATGTTTCTTATTTTTTTATTGAATTTTTAAGGTTTATTTAATGAGAAAAATAAAAAAAATATGGAACAAAAAAATCAATGAATTATATACTGGGATATCATGTACAATAAAATAAGTAAAGAAAAGACAGTTCTTTTGATATTAGCTTTTCGCATATATATACAATATTTTCATTTTTCTGTTTGTTTTTCTTTTCAAAATACACTTATACACACATAATAAATATATTTTAAATTAAGTAAAAATAATATTTGATATGAGGGTAAATATCATAATTTGATTTTGTTCAGCTCTTATGTCCCCTCTCATTGTCATTATTCAACATAGATTGCCCAGGATATATAAGAATATATGATATGTAAGAATTGAATAAACTAAGAATGAATTGCTAATTTAACCACGACTTTCCTTTTCAGTGACTCTTCTTTTTCAGTGGGAACAGAGAGTGTAGGGTAAGTATGCCGTCGCGAGGGTAGGGTTTCTGCAAATCCGCTGAAGTCGGTTTCGCGTCGCGCGCGGTACGCGGTACCTTTGCTTGTTTCGCCATTTCTTTAGAGTAGTTTTCTTCGGTTTAAGTTCGAGTAGTATATTTTTCGGTACCGCGTCGGTGAATCGGTAACGCGCCTGTGGATTTTTGTAGCGTTTTTGATTTGAGATCTGTGGATAGATCCCATCCAGAACTAACGTAATGTAGGTTTCTCGTTCTGGATGAGTGAATGTTGACGCGTTTAGAAAACGGGCAATTTCAGGTGACTGAAATATTGTAGTTGAGCGTAATCCATTCGGAGACCCGCGACCGAAATCCTCTCCGAACTAGCTGGCCGACAAGCAGTCACCGCGTGAATGGATTACGGTGCACGGATTGGTTGACCTGTTGGTACCATCCGTTGGCACTACTCAGACTTAACGTCTAGAACCGATGAGAGGTCGGTTCCGCGTTCGAGATGAAGAGAGAAAATCATTACAAATGGCGCCCAACGTGGGGCCCAAAAACATCCTAAGGGGGAAAGAACTTCGCGTCTTCTGACGAGTTGGTCCTTTACGGAGGATGTAAGGTACTTTGGTACTCGAGTCCCACTATCAGGAGCAGTGGAATTGTGTGATACACATTAGAGGTCGCTTCACGTGAGTTGTAGCTTCCGCTCTCCTTTTGTTTGATTTTTTTTTTTCTCGCGACAGAATCCTTCCGATGTGTTGTCCCAGGTTAACCCCTGTAAGGACCTTCTATTTTCTTGATGGAACTGCCAGTCTGATGGGTTTACCTATCAGCATGGACTCTCAAGAAAATAGAAGGCTACCTTGCCTTTATGTCGCGGAAGGATTCTAACTATTTCTTATGCGTGTTAGACGAGTGGTATCGGTTCAACGTTCGATGGCGTATGCTGGAGTTGCGAAGCCCGGAATGCTTCCACGCGTCGGGAATTTTGACCGCGTACAAAGTCGTTACGGTAGCTCTACCACTTGTCTCGTCGAGTCACTTTAACGTAGTTTAGAGACGGTTTTTTTTGTAATGAATGAGGGTTAGGGGATATAATTTCGTAAATCGACCGAAAGCACCCTTTCTTCGGCAGATTACCACGCACTCTCTTTTCCCGTTGAGGGAGTCGACCACTGAAAAGGAAAGTGACTGTCAAATATTTTTTTTTCCCCCTCTATTATTAGCTCGCCACTAACGGCCACTAAATTAATATTAAATTCTTTTTTTTCACTTATATAATAGGAATAAGTATATTTTAGGTTTTATATTTTTTTTTCTCTCGTTTCATACTAGCAACCACTCATAATAAACCCACACGAAATGGCAACGAAGCGGACGCCCGATAAGCGGTGGACCCGGTCCAAAACGGTCCAACCCGCGAACTGTGGAATCTGTTTCGAAGACGTAGTGGAGGGCGTACACAGCGTGCGATTGGATTGTGGACATTTATTCCATCGTGCCTGTGTACAACAGCTCCTCCTCACGTCAGAGCTGTGTCCCTTATGCCGGCGACCCATAGATCGGTCTGCCCTAGACGCCCCCCTCGGAACGCCCCTACCAACGCGTGGAGCAGTGGCGAAAGGAGCTCCAGAAGCCGAATCGTCACAACCACTCTTAGACCTGCAAGGAGCAGTAGGCGGTGAAGTTCCGGCTGCAAGTGTCGTGTCCGAGGTGACAACCATGCCTTCCGCCCACTCCATTGACACCCTCGTGGCGTTGATGAGGGATATGTCGGAGAGGATTGGCAACCTGGAGGGAAAGATCCAGAATCTCCCGTTGAGCCAACCCCCCAGCCGCGTGAGAACTCCGCTTGGCTGGGAGCCAAATCCCAGTGTGGCGATGCCCCCCTCCCGACAATCCGAGCAATGGGTCCCACCCCCAAGGAACTCGGGAATGGATCCCAGAGCTCCCGAATACAGACCGCGACACAGTACCGGACCTCCGTTGGTACCTCCAGCCCCCGAGGCAGTTCAGTACAACAGGTCAATCGAGGATGTGATTCCCCCCGGGAACGCATTGGCACCTTTTCGAGACCCGACGCCTCGTATCATGGAGAGTTGGCGCCTGAACTTTACAGGGTTCAACGATATGATATCGGCGGACCGGTTCCTTTTCCGGATTCAGGCGTTGGTGTCCAGCACCCTGGGAGGTGATTCCTCGGCCTTCCTCCGGCATGCCCATCTTTTGTTCAGCGGCGACGCTGCCGACTGGTACTGGAGCTTTAAAGAGTCAACGCCACGTCCCACTTGGCACTCTTTCAGTGCAGCCTTCCGCAATCGATTTGAGGATGGCTTCACTGAGAGAGAGCTAAGAGAGCAAATAAAGAAACGGAAACAAGGCGCTCACGAACCGTTCGACCAGTACTACACAAGTATAGTGAGATTGAGCACTCGCCTGCGAAATACCATGCCCGAGGACGAATTAGTAGAAATTATCAGAGAGAACATGCGCTGGGATCTCCAGAACAGCCTGCTACATTTTCCCATCAACACCATACAGGGATTGCGCCTCCATGCGCGTAGACAAGAACACTTGGATGAGCGACGAGGTACCTTCCGCCCACAACCTCGCATAACGGGACCAAATCCCCGAAATCATCACACCGCGGAGTTGATGGCAGCAGACCACCTGCTTGCTGATCCAGTACCAGTACCGAGGAGCGGAGCACCACCGGAGCTTGAGGACCCCGCATTGATTGATCGACCCTCCCTTGAAGCACTTACAAGCCCGACGGTCTGTTGGAACTGCCGACAACCGGGACATCGGTTCTATGCATGTCCAGCGGAGCCGACGCTTTTCTGCTACCGCTGCGGGAAGGCCGACACATACGCACCTGACTGTGCAAATTGCAAAGGGCGAAAAAACTTGCCACCGAGTGCCGCGACCACCCGTCGGCACTCCTAGACCCCGGACGAACCAATCCAGACCCCATCACCAGCTATGACCCAGCTCCCAACATGACTCCAACTCTGCTGACTCGCACCGCTAAACACAGTTCTCCCGAAGTTCCACAACCGACGCCGTCCTTCGCCGAGGCCAATGCGCAGGGAAATGATAGCGAGACGAAGGCTCCTTGGCATGTAAAACCTTTTCATGTCAGGTTGCGGAATTATTTGGCTACTCGACAGCGCATCTTCCATGAGGAATTGGCCACAACTGTCCCACCGCGAAGCAAGCGAGCCACGCGTCGGATGCGGAGCTTCTGGAGAAAAGTCAGGCAGTCGAGAAAAAGGTTGAAGGACATATACTTAGACGAATTATTGAGGGATGATGTTCGGCCATATGCGTCAGTACACCTCCTGCAAAAACGAGTATCAGGCTTAGTCGATACGGGAGCCAGTGTGAATTGCATATCTGCCGAGTTTGCAGGGGAGGTACTGGCAAAGCACGCGGACCAAATCCGTCATTTCACCTCCTGGTTAAGCACGGCGGACGGAACTCGTCACTCTGTAGTGGGAAAAATTATGACGGATGTCACCTTTAAAGGGGTAACTAAACCTATGGAATTTTTCATCATACCTCAGTTAACCCAGAATCTTTATTTAGGAGTGGATTTCGTTCGAAAATTTAACTTGGCCCCGGCACTATTTTCCAGTTCGACCCTGGAGTCCGTCACCACCGTTCCTGACCAATCTCAACCCACTAACTTATTACGGCATACACTGGATGTAACTCAGCAACTGCGTCTCGACTCGGCTATATCGGCTTTTCCCTCGCACGAGAAGGAAGGTCTCGGGCGGACTGCCCTGGTGTTCCACACTATAGATGTGGGGGATGCTAAACCCATAAAACAGAGACATTTCGCCATATCTCCGGCGAAGGAAAAATCGTTATATGCCGAAGTGGATCGAATGCTAGCATTAGGCGTAATCGAAGAATCACAGAGCGCGTGGGCTTCCCCAGTCACCTTAGTGGTCAAGCCGAACAAGGTCCGGTTATGCTTAGATGCCAGACGCTTGAACGCCGTCACAGTCAAGGACGCATATCCTCTACCGTTGATCGAAGGCATTTTGAGTCGATTGCCTAAAGCCCATTTCATCACGAGCTTAGACCTCAAGGACGCCTTCTGGCAAATTCCTTTAGACCCCGGTTCAAAGGAGAAAACAGCCTTCACAGTCCCAGGCCGGCCCTTATATCAATTCGTGACCATGCCATTCGGATTGTGTAATGCCCCCCAAACAATGACGCGCCTTATGGACAAGGTGATACCACCTCATTTGCGGCACCAAGTTTTCGTTTACTTGGACGATCTGTTGCTTATAACCGAGACCTTTGACGAACACATCGACCTGCTTCAGGAGGTGGCTCTACACATCCGGAGGGCAAGATTAACCATCAACATAAGGAAGAGCCAGTTCGTGATGACGGAGGTGAAGTATTTAGGTCACATCATTGGGCATGGGCATATCAAGACCGATCCGGAAAAGACTCAAGCGATTGACGTTTTTCCACTACCCAAGACCACCAAACAGTTACGCCGATTCTTAGGGTTATGCGGATGGTACCAGCGTTTTGTACGTGACTATGCCACCATTACCACTCCTTTGACCGACATGCTGCGTAAGGGACGTAAATTCGTCTGGGAAGAGCCCAGCTTGCGAGCCTTTGAAGAGCTAAAGAAGAGTCTGACTACGGCCCCCGTACTGCACAGCCCGGACTTTGACAAACCGTTCTCAATCCATTGTGACGCGAGTCAACATGGGGTGGGAGCAGTCTTAGTCCAGGTTGCACAAGACGGCGAGGAGAGACCTATAGCCTTCATGTCTCACAAGCTGAACCCAGCCCAGCGAAATTACACGGTCTCCGAGCAAGAATGTTTAGCCGCGGTGTTGGCAGTGAAACGCTTCCGAGCCTATGTGGAGGGACACACCTTTGAAATCGTTACGGATCACGCTTCTCTGAAATGGTTAATGAGCCAGACTGATCTCAACGGCCGATTGGCCAGGTGGGCACTGAAACTACAGGCATTTGACTTCACAATTCGCCACCGAAAAGGAAGCCAGCATGTAGTCCCCGACACCCTATCCAGAATGTTCGCCCCTGAAGGAGCCGAGTTGGTCCAAGAGGACGACAGCCCCCAATTGATCGATTTGGACCATCCTGCCTTCAAGTCAGCCAGCTACACCCAACTGATTCACACTATCCAGAATCAACTGTCCCAGCTTCCTGAACTGCGGTTGACGGATGGATTTATTTATAAGCGGATGGGACACGCATCCGGAGACCCCATACAAGAAGAAGAACAGTGGAAGTTGTGGGTGCCCGAAGAATTAACCACTGATCTTATCAGACGGGCTCATGACCACCCATCAAGTGCGCACGGCGGATACGGTCGTACACTTAGGCGGTTGAAAACCTGTTTCTTTTGGCCTAAGATGGCCCAACAGATAAAAGCGTACGTAGCCTCTTGTGAGCTATGCAAGTGCACTAAAGCGCCCAACACCATCCTTCGGCCACCCATGGGTAAGGTTGAGGTCCCCGAACGCGTGTTCCAGCGCTTGTACATTGATCTTATCGGTCCTTACCCTCGATCTGCTTCTGGTCACACGGGAGCTGTCGTGGTCCTGGACCAGCTCTCCAAATTCCCTATCATAGAGCCACTACGTAACATGCACACTGGACCAATAACCAGCTTTTTGGAGAACCGAGTCTTTCACATGTTTGGAGTTCCGGAGAAACTTGTCTCCGACAATGGGGTCCAGTTCACCTCCAGCAAGTTCCGAGACCTAATGTCCAAATACGGCATCATCCACCAACGAACGGCCGTCTATTCACCACAAGCCAACGCATCCGAACGACTGAATCGTACGCTCATAGCGGCCATTCGCGCCTATGTCCACCCGAATCAGAGGGACTGGGATCGCAAATTGTCCGCCATCACTAGTGCGCTGCGCTCGTCGTACCACGCCACGACCGGCATTTCGCCGTATTTTGCAGTGTTCGGCCAGTACATGATCGGTCATGGGAGCGCTTACCGGCTATTGCGGCAGCTGAAATCGCTAGAGGACCCAATCGTGGTTCTAGAACCGCACGAAAAGCTCCAACTTCTGCGAGATCAACTGCGGGAGAAGATTGAAGAAAGTAGACGGATGGGAGAGGAGCGGTACAACTTGCGATCTCATCCTTCTGGCTTTAAGGCCGGCGACGAAATATATCGTCGAAACTTCCGACAGAGCGATGCCACCCGCCATTACAATGCCAAACTAGACAAGAAATTCGTGAAGTGTCGAGTCATGCAAGTCATAAGCCCCACCCGGTACCTCATCGCGGACATGACTGGTAAGACCCTGGGAATTTACCACGCAAAAGACCTTAGACGATGAAGTGCAACTAATTCCCACGAGAAACCTTGGCTTATCCCAAATCTCTGCCTAGACGAAGGCCTCCGAATAACACCTGACTTCCTACTATATAGTCACTGTCGAGTCTTCACGAACAGGGTTGTAGCCTATCCTTCGAAACGGATCTTCGACCCGCCACGTCCCTAACCAAGACCTTTTACAAAGGAGACGGGATCGTAATTACTTCGATTTTGGGGGGGGGAATGTGTAATGTGACGACTACGCCCAGGAATCGAAGTGATTCCGATCCCGAACCCTTGTAACCTGCCAGATGGATATGTCCTCGAAGTGCCAGCGGACTTCATCTGTTGTGCGGATATCGTTGTGCAGAAAATATTTTTTTTTCTGTCCAAATATTTAGATCCGTGGATATAAATATTCGGAATATAGAATTAATCCAACCCCGGCACATTTCGAGACATAGCCATCTGGAAATGCCCCTCCACCGTGGCCATCGAGAAAACTATGCCACTGGCGACATCTGAAGAAGCACATTTCCGCCATATGAAGTGCCATTCCACGCACATATGTTTTGTCCGAGGTGACAACCGGAAATTTTGACGGCCACATGGAGGCGCGAAACGTCATCGTAAAGTTCTTCATGAGAATATCGAAGGTATTACAAAACCAGCTATACGTCGTTTGGCGCGACGTGGTGGAGTGAAACGTATTCCCGGTTTAATCTATGAAGAAACGCGTGGTGTGCGTAAAGAGTTTTTGGAAAACGTTATTCGTGAGGCAGTGACATTCACCGGAGCAGAACATTAGGAAAGAGGTTAGTTTAGTTAATAACTAAAAAGAAAGTTAGAATTGACTCACAATCATGTGCCCTACAGCCGCCGCCGCCGTCGTCCAATTCGAAATACGGCCGCCGCTCTCTCCTCGTTGCTGCCGCGCGCTAAATAAATTTGAAAATAAAAATTCCATCTGAGAAATAAAAATTCAAAATAAATTTGATGAAACAGAGAATTGGGAACGCGGCGTAGAAAATGCATAAATAATTGTAGGAACGCGCGATTGAGGACTTGACTGGAGAGACTTGAAAGACCAAAGAAAAGGGTGAGCGTGGTGGAACGTGGAAAACAGTGCCTGTAGTCGCAAGGAGAAGCGAATCAGGGAAAATCTCGAGTGGATTGTGTAACTTTATGTTAGCCCAACGGAACACCAGCACCAGCAGCCATTGCCATCAAACTATTTTCGGATTACTTCCATCGCTGACATCGTGCAAGGGACACAAGCAAGCAAGCAAACACGGCGACGAACCGAGTGCCTAGAAAAATGTCAAAAAGGACAACATCATCAAACTGGTGACTTTCCATTGCCAGCCGGTTGGGATATTGCCCGCGATTACGACGGCAAAGTCTACTACATTAACCACAATAACAAGGAGACAACGTGGTAGGATCCTAGAGACAGGTGCGTGCCTTTGTCGTCAACCATGCCACAGATTCCATGAATTTTACAATGATTAGGAATTTATGAAAAAAAAAACCAAAATAAATTACTAACAAATTATAAAAGACAAAAATGTATTAACCGGACTAAAACTGTTCGATTTTCTTGATATAATTTTTAAACATGTATTATTAGATGAAAATCGGGGGCATGTCAAAAGATGGTATAACATGAATGTCAACTAAACACTATTCTTTAAATCCAATGAAATCTTTTAAAACTTTAATCAATGATTTCAAATGACAACTGATATGCGATAATTGAATGAGCTTTCTTGGAATAATTATAAGAAGTAAAATTAAAAATCAACACTTCAAACGTAAACAAGCTTCATATGAAGAAAACGTCAAGCTAACATAACTTGAACATAAACTAAATAAACTAAAAATCTCAATGATTAGTGAATCGAGTACTAAATTCAGAAAAAAAATACTAAACTTAAATGAAACAATTAAATGTTAGAATAAATGAATGAATGTCTTAAAAAAAATGATAACTGAATATATTCAATGAGATATCGGAAATTATACCATTTAAAATACACAACGTAAGCACTAATTTTTCTAGTTTTCACAATAAGTAAAATATCAAAAATCATATTATAGACAGATACATTTCACTATTGATAAATCCCGGTTTTCCGCACAATTTAAGTTTTCTGAGAAAAAGTAATAGACACAAAAGTAGTCTTTATAGTGTTCAACAACCCATACAATACTTTTCTTTCGCAATTTCAATATTTATATGACACCATAATTTTCTTTAATGTATCCCAACTTTGAACGTTATTTTCGTATAATTTACTTCGGATTCAAATTAACTTTGTATTTATTGTCATATGTAGGACATTCGAACCTATTTTGTTTTCAATCGAATCAAGACATTGGTGTGTCAGTCTCAGAAAGTTTAGCTTATATTCAGGAACAAGGTATCCCTGAAAGATAGGAACACAGAATACGATAATATTAAACAATGCCATTGATTTATTTGTTCAACGAGGCCTAGCCCAACGTAATGTGTCAAATGGTTCCAAGCTTGGTTCTTAGTCCGATAGAAGAGGCGTTTGTTAGATAGTCCAGAAGTTCTGCGCTCCAGGAGGTCTCACGCTCAGGGCGTAAATAGTATTCAACTCACTACTACAAAAATATTATTTGCTTTAACGCTGTTTCCTTTGAGTGATTTTCATGTTACTGATTTAAATCATTTGTTTCGTCCGTATTTTGAGTCCTAGCTTTTCACGGTTTCTTCGAAAAAAATATATTTTAAATACTGAGCTTCAGTAACGCATTTTAGTCTAGTGAAAGTCGAGAGATTTTATATCGAATCGCAAATGTTGGGAGATTTATATTCATGAATTGATTGCCGATAGAGATAAAACAGCTAATAAAATGACTTTCCAAGCCCAACGGAGTATTCAACAGTTCAAAACCATTTTTGCTTTGTTCATTCGTTTTCCATATCGTATCTGTTAAATCAAAACGATTTATCATATGTTTTACACACACATAAACCCATGTTAGCTTACTCGAAAGAAAGAACAAAATTCAAATCGCAAATCTGCAACTGATACTCTCTCCTTAAGTTATTAGATTTTTGGGTTCATCTTTGAAGATAAATCCCTGTGTATAGCTTAAACTAGGAAGCTGATGTTTCTGCATTATTTTCCACTTTTTAACTTACGTTGCTAGTACATAGCTTAATTTGATTAGTTGATTGCAATATCTCGTTGAACTTAGTCGCTAAACAAACGATATGATATGCAAAAAGTTTCGAAGAAATGAGAATAAAAAGTGCTAACTATAATATTAGATGCTAGATGTTAGCTGTTATGAAGATAATCAGAAAACTAATTTCCACAAGTTGCCGCCCCTGATTTCATTTCTTTACTGCACGATCTCTAATTCACTTATATTTACTTTAGCTATTTTACCTCTTATTTATCCCGGAATCGTATCCATATAGTTTTTTTTCTTATTTTGTAAATAATATCGGTATAACCTTATTCACAACATGTTTGGGGAAGTTCTCTGTGTTTTTTTCTGATAATATTAGGATATATTTTTAAATCTTTTTAATTACCGCGAATGACTTATGTATAATGTTTCCATGTTCAGACATTAATCAAAACGCACTTCTTTTGCATTCGGCTGTCTTCCTCATAAAGAAAAGAACTATATTTACATAATATCGCCGTCTTTTAAATGAAAATTGTTTGCCATGTTTCTTATTTTTTTATTGAATTTTTAAGGTTTATTTAATGAGAAAAATAAAAAAAATATGGAACAAAAAAATCAATGAATTATATACTGGGATATCATGTACAATAAAATAAGTAAAGAAAAGACAGTTCTTTTGATATTAGCTTTTCGCATATATATACAATATTTTCATTTTTCTGTTTGTTTTTCTTTTCAAAATACACTTATACACACATAATAAATATATTTTAAATTAAGTAAAAATAATATTTGATATGAGGGTAAATATCATAATTTGATTTTGTTCAGCTCTTATGTCCCCTCTCATTGTCATTATTCAACATAGATTGCCCAGGATATATAAGAATATATGATATGTAAGAATTGAATAAACTAAGAATGAATTGCTAATTTAACCACGACTTTCCTTTTCAGTGACTCTTCTTTTTCAGTGGGAACAGAGAGTGTAGGGTAAGTATGCCGTCGCGAGGGTAGGGTTTCTGCAAATCCGCTGAAGTCGGTTTCGCGTCGCGCGCGGTACGCGGTACCTTTGCTTGTTTCGCCATTTCTTTAGAGTAGTTTTCTTCGGTTTAAGTTCGAGTAGTATATTTTTCGGTACCGCGTCGGTGAATCGGTAACGCGCCTGTGGATTTTTGTAGCGTTTTTGATTTGAGATCTGTGGATAGATCCCATCCAGAACTAACGTAATGTAGGTTTCTCGTTCTGGATGAGTGAATGTTGACGCGTTTAGAAAACGGGCAATTTCAGGTGACTGAAATATTGTAGTTGAGCGTAATCCATTCGGAGACCCGCGACCGAAATCCTCTCCGAACTAGCTGGCCGACAAGCAGTCACCGCGTGAATGGATTACGGTGCACGGATTGGTTGACCTGTTGGTACCATCCGTTGGCACTACTCAGACTTAACGTCTAGAACCGATGAGAGGTCGGTTCCGCGTTCGAGTTGAAGGTAGAAAAATCATTACAATTGCTTACGCACAGATGTTCCCGAATGGCGACGTATGATAACACGAGACCTTTTTGCTTCAATTTCGCTTGTCCTTGACGTAAAGACAAGCCAGGATTGCGCGAAAACAAAGCCACGATTCGCTTTTCGTCCTTGTTGGTCACTTTTCCTACTGAACCACGATTTGGAAGGTTATCGATAGTTTTTGACTCTTTAAATCGTTAAACCCACGTCTTGACAAACGATACAGACTTTTCAATGTATTTTGCCGCCACTACATACTTCATTTTTGGCCCTTTAGGGTATGTGCAAAGGAACACGGCCTCGAAGCGCTTTGCGTAAATGTCACTCATCGCGATTTTAGTGTTTTTCCGACGGAAGATTGACTTTGACTGAATTTTTTTTTTTAAAGCGCCAAAGACAGAGGTTTTTTCTACCGGTCAAGAAAAATTGAAGTCGATATTACTTATCGACCGCAAGGTATAGTGGACACGCTCGTACTTAACAGACTGTAAATTTTAGTTGTAAAGACGGAATCTTCTCGCGTCCCGCGCGCGTTAATCAAGTTCGGTCAGCTACGTTTCGATAGTTAATTCCTTCGGTAGGCCTCGACATCGAGTACCTCGATACCGTCCAACTGATATTTGTAACGTATAATCCGTGAATGCGATTTTTTTTTTAAGTGGGCCCTTGTGCTGGGGAAAAGAACCCGCTCTACGACACCGCAACGCCAGCCTGCCAACGCATTCACGCGTCCTCAGACAAGGCCATTTCTAGTGAGCACCAAAATCTTCGCTCGCTGGGGCAGCAGTCCATCGCAGCAGTCCTTCACGGACGATAAACATCACTTTATATTCACTACAGAAGTCGATTTCCTTCTTTTTTCTCAAAGTTTTTTTTTATAATTTCGGGTCTTTAGGAATTGACTCTTTGTCTATCGCAATGAAGGCTTGGCATCTGTAGGTTGATTATATCTTCATCTGCGAGTCGCCCCATTTGTTGGCAATTAGCTTTACAAAGCAGTATGGTTTTCAGAATTTTGTCCGGTTTTGAAGGTATGGCGGGATTTCTGGCTCTAGATTTTATCCAGAATAAACCACCCATTTTACGCGGGGTGTTTGATGAGTCCGCGCAAAATCCGAGAGATGGCACCACCGGCGTGTATCGAGTTCATGTTTAGCTAGTAACATCTCTTGAATGAACGAACACCGAATTTCAGCCATATTGGTCAATTACTTTGTGTTTGGCATTTGTGTGAGTCAAGGAATTCGAACGCACGCACCAGCACACACCTCAGCAGTTGTGGTCGTAAAATTAATGGAAATAGGATTTTTCCTCAAATTGGGGAACAAATAATAGTTCGAGGGAGCCAAGTCAGGAGAATAGGGGGGATGTGAAACGAGTTGGAGCTCTATTTCCATTAATTGTGCGACTACAACTGCTGATGTGTGTGCTGGTACGTACACTCGACTTCCTTGATTCACACGAATGCCAAACACATAGAAATATACCAATATGGCTGAAACTTGGTGTGCGTTCATTTAAGAAATGCTACTAACTAAACATGAACTCGGTGGTGCCATATCTCGGATTTTGCACAAACTTTTCAAACGCCCCTCGTATTAATCACTACCTTGTAACGCGAAGTATTGACCTTAACAACCTATCAGTTCGACTCGACGCTGATGTGACTCAGTCAATATACTTAGGAGCTGGTCCAGAATTTACTTTGAGCAAGTCTAAGAAGCCAGCCATTAACGCGAATGACATCAACTTTCAGATCCCTTGGGATGAGATTGTAACGTCCCTTTTGTTTGGTCATCCTGATCAAATACCTTTTGATAATTTTATTAAACCGTATAGCTCAACTCCTGCTTACGATTTTAACACAGATACTCAATTTTTTCCATTTCTCAGACCTCATTGCTTCATGAGTATTATGAGGCTAGTCCTTTCATTCAACTTGACCAATTTAAATGAAAATGCTTTGTGGTAAGCGTCTTAAAAAGAAAATCTTGAAATCTATTCAAAATCCATGAGTCGGTCTTCAAGATTTGAGGGTAGAAATTGATAGTATGGTTGCCTGAAATTAAGATGGCATCTCAGGGGCCTGTCTCTTTGTGTGCTGGTATTTGAGGATGAGATTAGATATCTGGCTCACGGTTTGTTTTGTTACTGCAACGAACCGTGGAATGAGATTTTGAAGCCCAGAGCGTGCTGAGCAAGCTCTTTTTTCACTCACAAATATCACGATCAGATATGAAGTTTTTCCGCTTAACAACGATTAAAGCTACTATTCGTTTAGGATTTATAGGAATTTCATTTTACTAGTCTCGATTGAGGTTTTTTATGGGAAACAATAAAGCTGTTGAGTCCAAACTCAGATCCTTGATCCTAGCTTGAATCAACAATCACCAAACTGTCTTTTGATTGTACACATATGAAACTCAGAGAAGATGTTTCAATGTTCGCATCGGTCCTTATGGGAGCAGGTACACAACGCCGGATACGGATAGTTGTTTGGCCAAATTCATGAGAAAGAAATTTAGAGTAAGTTTTGATATCATGGTATTGTTATAACTTGCTAAAATTAAACGAAAATATTTATAACTTCTTCAAAATATCTTAACTAACCTGATTCGGCGTCCTAAGACTCATACAGACTTCATGATCATGAAATGGTTCGGGGCCGGTGTCCACATTATCACATAGTCCCTTTAGCCTGTGTAAAAGATGTTCCACCGATGAATCCAAAATTGATCCTTGCAACAGGTATTCCTGATTTGGAATTATATTACTCTGAACCGCTTGGGTTAGTGCATCTTTGGCTGTACTTATCGGGGCACTTAATGCAGACATTTTTCAATCAAATCAAAGGTTTCGGTTGTAAGTCTTTATATTTTCTAATCACAAACTAAATCGAAAAACCTAAACAAGATATTTGAACGTTCCTTGTCTAAAATTTAATTTAAAACAATAATAAACGAGGCAAGCCACCCAACAAGCTACTGAAATGCCACTTTGACGTTTCTAAATGCCACATTTTTGGGTACGTTCTGAAAGTAAAAATATACAAAATTTCTCTTTATTTCACATAAATCTCTCTTAACATCTCTTCACCTGTTCCACCCACAAACAAATGTCAATTAATCTCTCAGCTGATCGAAAAGCGCAATCAGCGCGAAAATCTGTCAGTCGATGCGTGAAGCGGCGGGCAGATAGTAGTTAGTGCCAGTGTCTGTCTTAAAAAATTCTGTCCGATAAAAAATCTTGCTCTAATCTCCATCACCAATTAGAGAAATGTGGTTGTGATTTGTGTACGTCCCATAAAATAATCTATTAATATGAAATTACAGTTTTACAAATAAAATCTAATTAAATTCTGGATGTGTCATTTCGCAGTAGGAGCAGTGATTGAGTGATTCTCCTCGCATACATTTGTGTACATACATATCAAATGAAAATTCACGCGAGAAAAATTAAATTCCGAGTAATATTTACATATTTAATTTCTGCTAGTGTTTGAGTTTATTTATTTATGTCATCAACATAAGAAGCGATTTGAGACGATCGACAGGTTGCCGGACTCGTTTGATCATTTGCTAATTTAACAGGTAAATATTAAAAAATTTTATAGAAAAGCTTTTTCTGTTGACAGTCTGTTGAAATGTTTTGCAAGTTTTTGTGCGTTATGCAAATCAAATTGTGAATTGCATGTACATCGCAGTGCTAAGCAAACTCGACACAAGCAATTGAAAGTGAAAAGCTAATTTTATTTAATTCGTCTAATTTGCAATTTCCTCAATTCAACAAGTGGACAGTGGATTTATTCTAGTTGAAAGTACTCGCGAGCAAAATTTGCAGGGTGAGACTGGTTGCGAGTGTGACGTCAGGGAATAATAAATGGTAGCTTGTGGCGCCTAATCTGGGAAGTCCACTTGAAGGCAAATCTAACAAAAGATACTCAAATCGATGGTGTTTACCTCCAAGACCGGTTTCTTGCCTTCACGAATTATGTAATCGTCTTCAAGCATAAGATGGAGCAATCCGCAGTTGGTGAGCTCGCAATTAAATCGAGACTCACTTCTCGTCACGTTCAGTTGAGATCTTATGGGATTTAGACTTACGGTGCCGCATTTTCGCCGCAAAGTTAGCTCTGTGGGCGCTCTAGGCACAACTGGGTTACAACACACTTATTCACGGAACTCACTCCTCACATCATTCGTCTTGCCATGCATTATTCTGCATTCGATTCTGTTTACCTGTACAAATCGAGCTGTGATCGCGATATCATATCAGCGAAACATTCTGTTAGCTCAGTCTCATTTAATGTAAATGTTAACGATTTGTCGTTGGGAATTACCTTGGTCAAGTTTTTTTTCTTTTGATTTCGTTCTTTCTTTGAGTGATTCCCCAAGTTGGACATGTCCAAGTGCAAATTTATGTTAATTTGTCCAAAGAGATTCAGATGAAATATTGCGGAGATTTTCGCGAAAATTGAATTTCTGCTTAAACAGTTACTAATGCAAAAATCAGAAGGTTCAATGGACTTTCTAGAGAATCAACTTTCGCTTGTTCTTCATTCGGTTGATTTATCGGAGAAAGATATTCTGAATAGCTCTTAATATTAAATTGGCAGCCTAAATAGTTTTTGACCTCAACTTATCCGACCGAAAGCCAAAATATGTTAACGGGAACTAAGAGTATCGACCAACTTAGAAACTGCCGTATACAGTCCCTATCCCATTTGAAAAAGGAAGAGGTATTCCGTTGGATTCTACGTCTAGCCTTCGTTGCTCCTATCAAGTTCTCAAAAATTAAATTAATTTTTTTAAAAGTCAATTCAAAGCTTATTTTGGTTTTTATTGGAAAAGCTTATATCGTCGAAGGAATCGACCCACGGAATCATATAAATTATTATTTTTCTTCGATAAATCAAGAAAAGCAAATAATCTAAAGACTAGCTCGGGATTGCTGGTATGGAGTAGCCCGACGGCTTACCGTTGGGGGACCCCGGGGAGACATACTAGTAACCAGGAAAGCTCCGCAGATGGCGGACGTAAAACTCAAATAGTTGAAAACCAACAAGAAGTGATTCGACTTGGACATGAGAATCAATAACTAAGACTACGACTACAATCCCTCGAAGATCTGTTTAAGAGAGGGATGAAGAGTCAAGATGCAGAACCGCTAAAGCAAATGAATAAGGAAATTAAGGCAAAGAAAGCTGTCAATCAAACTATCCCAGACGAAATACTAAGTGCTGGAGGCGCTAACGCGCAAAACTATTATGCAGCGCTGGACGGACTAGAACAAGAAATGGACGTTGAAGAATGTATTGAAGGTAATTCTAACCAAGATAACGATGTTAATTTTATTCAATACTAAAAAAAGAAAAGCAAGAAGAAGAAACCAGCTCGCAGTTCTACTGGTCCGTCTCAAAAAGTTTTCAAAAATACAGAGAAACTTCCGCCAATTAACGTGTTCGGTCAAAGCGGATAAGAGATAATGCTGAAAATTTAACAATCAGAACGAAATGTAGTAATCGAGCAGTCAAAGTCAAAGTCAAAAGCGCTTTATTTAATACTAATCGTTATAAATTTTAAAAGAATATAAAGCAAAATCCAAACAATAACAATAAAAAACTTAATGGCCCAAATGGCTCTCTAAATTTGTACGTTATCATTAAACACATTAAAAAAAAAAAACTATAGCAAATTCAAATCAATGAAGATTATTACATATTTTTAAAATTCAATTGGAAAAAGGAGAAAAAACCAACCAACACTATTCTTAAATTATTTATCATCTTAACACTACAGTGAACTTTGATCCTACAGCTAATATGTTTTAACTTAATTCTAATAAATGCAATCAAAAAACTTTATCTTATACTATAAAAAATCTATAACAATGTTCTTAACCTAAGCGTTAAACCTTATCTCTAACCTAATACAATAAACATAATATAAACCTAACCTATACCTTATTTTTAACAAAAATAAACAATAACACTAAATGTAGCAATAATGAGCTGAAACTCAAAACCTAAATTGTAGTGACTAGTGAGTTTCCATAAAGTCCGCGAAGGACTGCAGCGATGTTCTGCTGCCTCGGCAGAGGAAGGTGTTGATTCCTGCCGAGAATGCCCTCGTCCGGAGACGCGTGAATGCGCTGGCAGGCTAGCATTGCGGTGTCGTGGGGCGGGTTCGTTTCCCCGGCACGAGGACTCACTACAAAACATTTCGCATTCACGAATTGCTTGCAGAGTTCAAGAGGACGACCGAAGTCGCAAATCTGTAGATAACCTCCACGAAGGAATTACGACTTGTTGCGAGAACAAGTGCAACCTGACAAGAAAGACTAATTTGGGGTTGACCTCGTCTTTACCCAAACACATTCAGGGCCCACAAATGAAAGAGGGGCAACCGGGTGGTGGTGGAGCCCCTTCATGCCCACCCAACCGGAATAAATCCAATGTTAAATCGTTGAAGTGGCCAGGTATTCCTCTTCTGAGTGGAAAACTCATACAACTTGAATTATATGAACTTTCCCATCAGAAGGGGAGTACCCCGGTGACCAATTTATGTCATAGAATTATACAATTGAATTGCGTAACTTTATGCCATAAAAAGGCACTTGGCTTGGGCCACTCAACCCATAAAGTCACCTGAAACAAAAGAAGGAATTAATCTGGCTCATATTTTGGGGTGGAAGCCTGCCACCGTACCGGGTCCTATACCCGATTGGAAAAGACCGGAAGGGAAAAGACCAGTTTTTGTTTAATTCAGCATTTTATTTACAAATCGCATGTTTGTCCAAGAATGTTAACCTGACAATTACTGTAAAGTGATTCGCTTCAAAATGCAAAGCTTCCAAAATTTGCGATAGGACCTACATCAAAGCAAAGGACCGCCAAAAATCGGTTGTTTAACACATCGTTAAGCATTCATGTTTCGAGCAAAACAGGTGAGAGCTCATATTACTTATAGTACAACAACACCAAATGCTGCATGTTTATACTATGCTTTTCAGGTTAAAAGGTTTCTCTTAATTATTTAGCAAGTTTTTGAAATACCCGAGTTGCTTTTCAACAGGCAAAGTAAGAAAGATTTATTTTAAGCAAGTTCAGCTAACGAAAACGCGTCCACTAAATTTCTAGGCTTCCAATTAATTTGAAATCAAAACTCAACTGTCGAACGCGCTCAAAAAAAAAAAAAAACAACTAGGGGTGACAAAATGTGGATCTACGCTGAGCCAACAGCTAATTTACTAAAGACATTTCCTTTTTCGACAGAAAGGAACTTCGAATCTGAGGGAGTGTGGTTATTCGTTACTTTTCTTCTTTATTTCTCTATACAAGATATTTTTCTTACTTCTTCAAAGAATATAATAACTCGATTAGTTTTCCTCTTCCCTTTTTTTTAGGGTTTTGTAAAATAATTTTACAAAACCCTACTAGTTTCGCGACCAGTCTGTCCGTCTGTCCGTCTGTCCGTCCGTCCGTCCGTCCGTGTGTCACAGCAGTTTTTCTCGGAAACTACTTGAGCTAGAAACATCAAATTTTGTGTGTAGGTGTAAAGTGGTGATCTCTTCAAACTTCAACTACAAAAAAATTTTATAAGGTATTTAAGGTGGGTCTCCCCATATAGGAGGGTGACCCCCCGAAAAAAAAAATTTCATTGAAGGTAGCCGATATGGGTATTAAATGAAAGGTCTTGATGAGAACTTTTCAAAACAGGTCTTAGTTTGGCAAAATTTGCTTCGAGGGGCGCACAGGGAGGGGAAATACACGAAAAATTTGTGTCCCCCCCCTCGCGATTGGACACCTGTGATCCGAAAAATCTGAAAAAAATCAAGAATGTAGGCCTCGGTGAGTACAACAACAACAAATACGTGAGAAGTCGCAATTCACTCAATTTTGTTAGTAATAGTATGATTTATCGATTTTATGTTTTCTTGAATAAAATCTTAACGCTACCCTTAAATTCAATGAAATTCAGTACGTAGATGCCTATTTATAAGATTGATCTACCCTGAAAGTTTCATGAAGATTGAATTATATTTAGCGAAGTTATAGCGGTTTGAATTTTCCTGTATTACTATGGAACAATATGCGCTGCATTTATTACTATGGCAACATATGGCTTTGGCTATGGAACAACATGCACTTTTTACCGACTCAGACACTACAGTTTTGCTAGGATTTGCATGAAAATTTCAGGAATGATAGGTGTCATGTATATCTTTGAGAATCGGTTCAGCTAGTGGTATCAGTAATCGTAAAACAAAATAGTGGCTGTTTTAAATGCGAAGATTGAACAATTTTGAGTTATTTTTTCCCAACTTCAACGTTTAAGGTGCATGTTTTGAACACTTGATTCAATTTGATGAATGACTGAAGATGAGTACCTACAATTAACGCTCATAAGTGATACAAGTCAAGGAGGTGGGAGAGAGCTCCTAGCAAAAGGGTTTTGTAACCATTCTAGGATTCGAAAAATTAGCCATTAATCGATGATAACAGTACAGGAGACTGGCCCCTGAAAAAAAAATTCATCAAACGTAGCCGATATCAGTATGAAATAAAAGCTTTCATGGGAGCTTTTCAAAACAGTTGTTAAACTGTCAGTTTTTACTTCAGTGGGGGCACAGGGGGGAAACACATGAAAAATGTGTTTCCTCCGTCGCGGATGGACATCTGAAATAATTATCAAGGGAGGTATTTATGAGTATAACAATACCAAAAACCTTAGAAGTCGAAATTCGTTCAACTTTGTTAATAATAGTATGATCTTCGTATTTCATATTTTCTCCAATAAAATCGTCTACGAAATGTTTCTTGATTTGATTCAATCTGCATTTTGTAAATTGAATACAAAACCCTTCTGACATGAGCGTAGGTCTGTTTACCCAACTTGTTTTTTTTTTTTTTTGTTCTAAAATCTAATATATGTATCTAAATATTTTCTTGTCCTACAGAGATACATCTTGTGTGTGCTTAATTAACCAAACGGATCATGTAGGAAATTAGAGCTACTATACTTGTATATATTAAAATTAATTATTATATAATTTTATTAGATCAAGAAAAGGGACTCACCGCATGTTCCGTCGAGCGCTCGATGGGTGCTGGATACGTCCTGTAAATCTTCGTTTTTGGTTAACTTAAACGCTACAATGTACTTCGATAATGGTCTAAGGCCGAATAATTCACCTATCACTATAAAAGTTCTTTGGCCGAATGCCATTCAAAATTTAGTAATCAAATCACTTGAAACGGGCGCTAGTGTGAATCCGTTTTCAAGAATTGTTCGTAATTCTTCTCATCCATAAGTTTATCAATTTCTGAAGTTTCACTGAGCTTCACTTTGAATAACCAGCCTTTTCATAGCACGATGTATTTCTTGACCCTGGGGTATCCTCAACTGATGTGTTCTTCTCTACCACAGTTCCTGACACAGGAGAATATAATTCCCTCGCTAGCGGTGGGTGCAGAACACAAAATCATTTCGATGATTGTGGGGCCAGTTGAATACGCTGCAACACGAGGAACTGTCGATCCGATTGAATGTCAGGAATGGCGAACGTGTTTCCGTTAACCAGCTCGTCCCAGACAATGATCAGTAGAGCGGGGGGGTTGCCGAAGCCTTGAAAACGAACCAAACGCGGCATCCGCTAATTAGTACTGCTCCAGTGCTGGTTCTTCGGACGGATTGAAATCGTCATCGAAATGGGGCTTGGGTATTGTATGTGTACGAGTAGTTATCAATCGCTGTAATCACGGCAGGCCATGGAGTAATTGCGGCTTGTCCTCAATTCAAATGGCGTTGGGTACCCGTATTTATCCTTGCACTATCAACACCGTGATTGCATTGAGAAAGTTTTGGTCAGCTCTAGGTGCACGGCGACTGGTAATAATTAATAAAAAAGTTCACATCACCAGAGTATTCCCCGCAAATTTCAATTGTTGCCTGTTTCGACTCACCAATAAGTTCGTAAACACACTCTCTTATTTTAAAATCTATCACGCGCGCAGATAACAGATATTTGTTCTTCGCACATCACGGATATTTTTATTTTATAGTTACAAATAGTTTTAGATTAAGTTTATGTTGAATCGTCATTTGAAGTGTTTGCACGTTATGAAAATGATTTAATACACATGCCTTGTTTCAAATATTAGTGTGCAATATTTTAATTTTGAATGATAATTTTAGTTTAATTTTAGGTAGGGTTGCGTTTAAACCATTAAAAGTTTAATATAGTAATAATTGGCCAAGAACTTAATGAACTTGTTATGTCCCGCAAAATAAACAGATACGACATTGTATAACTTGTATAGAATGCTTATCGCCTCCTCAGGATTCACCACTGAATCATTAAAAGCTGGCATTTGACTTTCGTTCAGGGAATCTGATTCCAAGGAATATTCACTTACTCCCGCAAGGTTCCGGAATCCTTCACGTCTTCTCGCTAGATTTGTCCTTGCTAGTTGCCTGATAAGAGGTTTTAGCCTCGTGATGACTTGATCCTTTGCTATCGGAAATAATTGGAAGTGAAGATGTTTCTGTATTTTGTGATTCTCTAGGAGTATCACAACTGCTGGTTGATTGGTAATCGTGGTCCAGCACCGTGCTATCTACAGATTTCTTTCCCGAAGTACGATTACCGCGCGTTTTGCAATAGTAACTAAGCAGGTTAGGCTTATTTTGCGTAGTAGACAAATGTGCAGCTAAATGATTTGATTGTTGCTGTTCGGTTGCTTTACCGAAGATTTGGTTTGGAGGCTCCTCGTTTTGAGATATTGATGGATTTCCAACGACTGTTGCAGCACTATGTTCCTTTCCAACACGAACGTTATTTACTTGCTTTGATCGATGTCTGCCGTAAGTTGTGGGCTGGGGTACTGAAGTCGTCTGAGGTTCGCGATCGTTTTCTAGAAGCTACACAATCACGTTTGGACGAGTTGGTTTTCTTCTCACTTGAATCCTTCTGGTGAGATTTATCGTGTTCTCGATTAGCGTTATTATCGGTTGGGTTCTGGCGACGTCTCTTGTGACTCGAATGTGTCAATAAATCTTCACAACTTGGCAACGAGTTTTGGTCCGATATCCGTTTTCGTTCAAATCTTTTGGATGCAGGATTTGGGGATTGAGATTTATTCGATCTAATAGATCCACTCGTATGGGTACTATTTTCTAACAGGCGTTGTTGTCGATGTCGCTGTGTTGCCAACGTTACACAAGGAGTCGGTGTTGGCTTCGTTATGTGTCGATTTTGTTCGTAGACTTCGCGAGTTTTTCCCGATTTGGGTTTTTGCTACTATTTTGGTGGCTATTGTAATGTGACTGGCTACTGGAAGCTTTTATATGACAATTTTGTAATTGGATAACTTTCAAAACCAAATTGGCTTGTTCGATCAGAAAATATCTGCTAAATGTAGACCTTATAAGATTCGTTATAAAATATTTTACATAGAATGTTTGTTGCAAAATAAATGATGTAAGAAATAGTAAATTAAAGTTGCATTTTAAAAACTAAATAATCTTTGATTATATAAAGTCTTTTTTTAAATCATTAAAATTTCCACACTTTAGGGACTTGTATCCAGTCAGCACACGACACAATTAATCCTGTATATCATACAGTCCCTCCATTCGCCGCCAATCACCATTCCATCAAAACTAATCAAATCCCTTAAACTCTCATCACATAAGTATGCATAACTCATCAAAGTGTACAAATTAATACCTTCAGTAAAGCTAATTGATACCAATTATTTCGCAACACAACAACCAATTGTTATTAATTAATTCCGCCTTACCTCCGCACTCTACAGCTCAACACCAACTTTCGCATTCGGGCGAACATTCATCTCTCCCCGATGCAATCACTAATCAAACGTGAGACAATAATGCACGCTACAGCGACCTGATGACGATTTTCGGTAACTGTTATGTTATACCGCATTAATTACAATAACTTACAACAACGGTGACGGGCGGAAATATTTCCCTGGGATAAATTACAATATCACCATTTTACCGCTCAATTAAGTTTAAATCGCGTTTCAGCACACAGAAACTTGCCGATAATGAACTTTATGACTGATGGTGAAATTAAATCGCGAAAAATTCACTTGACACTGAACTGTACGAAATAATTGTTGAGCTTTAGGTAATCAATTTTCATATGCAGATTGTCGTTACCTTGCACTTTAATTATCGCCACGACACCGCTGCTCAACCGCTGTAGTCAGCCGGAAAATCTCGACCCCAGACCACGTTGATGAACTCCTTCTCTCGTGTTTTCCCAAGTTGCCAAAAAAATGGCGGGGCCGAGCCATCGAGCAACGACACAACAATGGAAAATCGCGCAAAGTTTCGTTGAATAGTGCCATCTATGAGTGAACCCGTGATGGTGATAATGCACACTCGTTCCGGTGGTTTTTAAAATTCAAAATCGTCTTTTTGTAGATTCGATTAAGTTTTCAATTGAACGCAATTTATGTTGATAATTATTAGGCGTAATTAAGGGGGAAATAAATCGAAAGAATAAGACAGGCACGCGTTAATTACCGACAATGAAACCAATTTTTAATTAATATTATGGTTGGATTGTGTAAAATTTGACAAATTTTGTGGGGTTTAAATGATACAATGATTTTAGCGTTCATATAATTAAAAGGGTTAACCGTTTCGTTCTAAGCATTTGTATACCGTGTTACACCGCAATTCGTTAAATTATCTTCAAAAGATATTGTAATAGGATACTACACATTAGAAATTTTTAAACATTTTTAGAATTTTGTTTCCCGGGTGTTAAGTACAAAAGAAATTTTTCCACTTATTTTTCCTGCGAAAAAAGAAAAAACGAGTGTTGCGATGGGGAAGGTGACTGAATCGACTGAATCCTTATTAAATTGCGTTCGTGCTGTGTGCCTGTGTCAGCGCTGCTTTTAGAGCCATAGTTCTTAGATTACTACAAAATAACGAAAAACACCAAAACTGAAAATAAACACGAATAATTTAGACATTGTCATTCAGCCACCAATACCTAGATTGCGCCGTCTCAACTCGATCAGCTTCAACGAATCTAGCAAATGAGTATCTCCATTGGAATTGTTGGTCTTGTGAACTCAAATTCGGAGGATATTTTATCTTCTTATCGGTGGCCCGTCGATATATGTGATATATGATTGGGACGCCGTCAGAATCAAAAACATATCCATTCATGTCCAAATACACGAATGCTTCTGGAGGAATGAAGCCAGTAGCGAGGCAAGTCGCTATATACCCGTCTGTAGGGTGGAACGGCTGTGAAATCCAAGGGTTTTCACTCACAGTCACAGATCTTGCGATATGATTCCGCAGAAGTTTCAATATGAAGATATCGACTCTAGTCACTTCAGCAGTTTGATAAATTTTTCTATTCGATATATAATGTTTCCAATCCGTCTCAGGCTTTCTGTACAAAGCAGTACATACACGAAGACATTTCCTTTCGAAAACTCTTAATTTTTCCATAGTACTAGCACTCTGGTTGTACCAGATCTGACATCCATATGTCAAAACTGGTCTAACCAGTGTCTTGTAACAGATAATTTTGACCTTTTGATCAATGTATCTGGAATGAAAGAGTTTTCGAAGGGCCATGACTACTTTAAGTGCCTTACTGAGCATGATTTTCACATGTTCAGTATAGTACAGATACTGATCGAGATGAACACCGAGGTATCGAACACAGGATTTATGTGGAACCCGTTCAAGACTACCCTCACCGGCCATGATGTGGAAATCTTTCCAATTACGTTTCAGGTCTTGACTGACCCCCCGCAGCGTTGTCCGAAATAAGATTGTTTCACACTTCTGCACATTGATTTTCATTCGCCAATTGTCAGTGTACAGCTGTACATCATTGAACATTTTTTGGAGATTTCTCTGAACGATTGTAGCTTTTCGATCTGCCGTATAGATGATCAGATCATCAGCAAACGCTACCAATGATCGCGTTGGCGAGACGTTAAAATCAAAGCCGTTCAATACCTTGCGAATAAAGATTGAAAAGAGCAGAGGCGCAGTAACTGTTCCCTGCTGTAGACCATTCAAGACCTTGAACTCGCGCATTGTTGTCAGATTTCCATCAGTTACGACAAACGATTTCCCGTATAACATATTGCACATCATGGCGGGGGAACTTGTCCTGAAGGAGTTTAAAAACTAGTCCATCTAACCACACCGTATCAAAGACTTTCTCCATATCAATGAGACATGCTCCAACACATTGTCTATCATTTAGTTTCCAACAGATGTCTGAGGTTACTTTCGTTATTGCATGTGTGGTCGAATGCCTGGCACGAAAACCAAATTGGCAATTCGGCATCAACTCATTTTCCTCAATGTGGGCGTTTAATGCTCTGTTGAGTATCACTTCAAACACCTTGCTGATGTTAGGCAGCAAGCTGATTGGGCGATAGCTTTTGGGGCATGAAGATTCTTTTCCTTTCTTCAAGATCGGAAATACCTTAGCCTTTTTCCACTCATTTGGAAAATATGAATTGCTCAACTTGTTGTTGAACAATATGCAATAATTCCTAATAGCAACCTCCGGCAAATGTCGGAGGACTACATTTGGAATGCCATCAGTACCACATGATTTCTTGTCGTTTATCCTGCGAAATATGAAACACAAGTCTTCATAGCTGACAAAATAATCAATAAGATTCAAGTTCGGTATGAGGTCAGATGTTAATGTTTCATTGAAATGAAGAATTGATTGGCCGTTCAGGCTTGACTTGAAGTCGGAAACTTTTGCTTCAACGATCTCTGAAACTATTTCATTCCCTCTCTCAGGGTTTGGTAGATGAACCAATTCAAAATGTGTTCCAATCAGGGCAAGTTTATCCAATCCTTCACAAATGATCCTGTTTCCATTTCTATCCGGAGTCGTACTATCAATTTCGATACCAGCCCTATCGAGAAGATTTATCTCATCACTAGTGACTTCAAATTCGATACCTTCACTCGAGACTTCTTGCGGAATATGCTATTCACTTTCGTGAACACGCCGTCTGGGTCCTGTGGGCTAATACCCCTCGATTTCTTACTTTATAAACATTGACATTCTGATAATAGTTTTATATTTAAAATTTTAATTTGTAAAATTTCCAATGATTTATCTCTCCCTCCCATGCAAAATTTATATATATAAAAAAAGATTATAATAAAATTATATTAGGTAAAAATATATATATATAAATAATAAAATGTAAGGGTACTCACCCAAACATCCTCGTCGGGCGGCAGCTGACGATGTGGGTGGTCCTGTAATGCAACTTTCTTGTCGTAATAGCTACTTCTAACGTTAACATGCATCGACGAATACTGAGATTCCAACAAAAATTCCAACCAAAATTATCGGAGATTAATGACAAACAGCTGTTCTTTGATCGTTGCTGCCCTTGCCAATTTCCATCCATAGGAATAGTTGACGAAATAGTGACTTTCCTACTCCTTTGACGACACCGATATTTTGGGCATACAATGGAGCTTCTATGTATAGCGGCAAATCGATAGAAACAATGCGATTGGCTCGTCTGCCTCTTCGTATCGTTCTTCCTTCAATTGTTGAAATTTACGTACTGTTAATAAGTGCTTGCTTTCGGCAATAACAATAATTTGAGCAACGCGACGTTCCCGAGCACTTCATACTGGCGACGGCCCTAAGAAGAGAGTTCGGAATGCGAGACTTCAAAGTTCTGCCCACTAGAATCCAGCCCAAACTACAATTTAAAATTTACCACGAAACGACACGGAACAAATCTATAAATGAAACAAACTGCCTTCTATCTAACCTTTTCGAGGGGTTTTAGTCAAAAGCATTGTCTTTCGCTCAGCTGGATGTTATTATGCTTTTACACGAATCCCGATTAGACATTCAACTGTTTCTTGGGGTCCCACTTCACATCCGATTCCGAACTTAGCTTAAAGGCTAAACCAAAATTCGCGTTCACCATTTATTGAAATTCCGCTAAATTTCGTCAACCTGCAATGAAAAGACAACAAAACTCCGCCTTCTTTGACGTTTCGAAATGCATTTACTAATTGCTTCAGGGAATTTATCTTTGGGATGGATGAAGATAATGACGAATAAATTCTTTTTACAGTATGTCCAAAAGTTTCGTTCGATCATACGCGCCTTCGTCTCGTTGAACTAGAGAAACTTGGCGTTAATTCAATAAGAACTTTGGCAACTTTTCTTGTGTTTGATTTCAACAAGATTTCGAGTTTTCGTCTCAGATTGAACCGTTACACTTTGTAATGCACAACAATCGTATGTAGATTCGGGCGTTTGTTCACTAGGTCACCGCCAGGCACTTGTCTAAATCAATTTCAAGGCAACGCAAGCGAAGGATGCGTTCCCAAAACACTCGTGCGAGAGCTCTTTCACTTTTCTGCTCCTTCAACGTCGTCTAACCCAAATTCATGCGAATCCTTCGCAACGTCTACGCTCGCCTCAAGTGGCAGCCAGCGAAAAACAGGGAGGATTCAATGTTGTTGTTTACCAACGAAGAAACCGAGTCCAAGATATTAATTCCTGTTCCCGTTCTCAATTCCAATTGCTTGAGAGTCGTGTGCGGCAGTTTCACTTAATTCGCTGATTCTGTATTCCAAGTGGGGCGTGCAGAGAATCCTTGAATGGATTGTTGTCAAGTGTTTTGACTGGGGTTCACCTCAAAATTGTGTCTCGGAATAAGGCACTGGCGTTCAATTGATTGCCTGTGAATGGAGCGTCGAAGAACTGCGTTGACTCTATTGATTTTTTTTTTATCTCGGCTGCTGCTACTGGCAGGACACTTTGCTTGCATCGATGTGTGGGAGACGGAATCGTGCCCGGGATGCAGTCCAGTAAACTGTTTCCTGCTGGCGGATGTGATATGGATAGGGAGCTCGCCACGATTGTGCCCTTTCGCTCGCTCCTAGTTAAGAGCAGGATGTACGTATGATGAGGAGGAGTTGTGTGTGGTTTTCTTGTTTCCCTATGTCGAACTATTTTCTGCAGTTGCCATTGCGTCGCACTACTTTCGGGTCAACTACTCGAAAACGCTTTCAACTAATTAGAATTTTGGCCTTGCAAGACAGGAAGCTCCAAGTCGCGTTTCGGCGAGGAATTCCGCGAATCGTTCACTGCAAAAACAAATCAAACCAAATTGAAAACAAGAAACCGGTCGGGTGGGTCGGAGTTGATGTTCAAGTCCTTTGGCCTTTCAATGGAACCACGGAAGCGCGGAATATGCGGATTGCGTGTAGTCACGTAGGTCAGATCACCTCTCTCGCGGTGAAGGTTCAAAACTGTCGACCGCCAGGGAAGAACTGAAATGTGGAAGACCGTAAAGCAGCGAGTAACTTCACCACCAGCCAAACTACCGTTGGGGCTGTGGGCGCGGGTGTTGGCTAGCTCCCACACTATATGCGTGCACTTCCGTTCGCGATGCGAACCTTCGAACTGTCCTATATGTGCGAATTGCGCGTTCGTTCAGTAAGTCGTATTGAGATTTTTGAATTTTCCGCTTACCTGTGGAAAACCCAACATCAATTGGAATCGTCTTGGAAACACTTTCGCCAAGCAGCGGACCGGCCGATCTACCTCTTAGTATATCGCGAGCTGAACTTCCATGTGCGCAAGTCCGTCCTGTACCGTATCCTCAGCACAATTCCTTGCATCAGCAAAGGGGTCAAAGTTTTGCAAATTCTGGATGGACATGCGCTAAACAAATTAAACACAGGTAAGAAATAAAACTGCCAATCAAATAGCGGGCACACCTTCCCAAACGTGTGTTACCTGTTTAGTGCACTTGAAGAAAAATCTTTCCTATCACTCCTCCAATGGCAACTGCTGTCAAAAATATTCAATCGTCCCAGATCAATCTTAAATCGTACCAGTTCGATCGTAAATCGTTCCTGTTCAATCTGAAATTTTTCCAGTTCAATCTGAAATCGTACCAGTTCGATCGTAAATCGTTCCAGTTCAATCTGAAATTGTTCCAGTTCAATCTGAAATCGTACCAGTTCGATCGTAAATCGTTCCAGTTCAATCTGAAATTGTTTCAGTTCAATCTGAAACCGTACCAGTTCGATCGTAAATCGTTCCAGTTCAATCTGAAATTGTTCCAGTTCGATCGTTTAGTTGATCTGGGACATTTCATGCCTGAATTTCCTTTAACCCTTAACTGCTCGATTACTACACATGAGAATCAAAAACTAAGAGTACGACTACAACCCCTCGCAGATCTGTTTAAGGGAGAGATGAAGAGTCAAGATGCAGAACCGCTAAAGCAAATGAATAAGGAAATTAAAACAAAGAAAGCTGTCAATCAAACTATCCCAGAAGAAATACTAAGTGCTAGAGGCGCTAACGCGCAAAACTATTATGCAGCGCTGGACGCACTAGAACAGGAAATGAACGTTGAAGAATGTATTGAAGGTGATTCTAATCAAGATAACGATGTTAATTTTATTCAATACTAAAAAAAGAAAAGCAAGAAGAAGAAACCAGCTCGCAGTTCTACTGGTCCGTCTCAAAAAGTTTTCAAAAATACAGAGAAACTTCCGCCAATTAACGTGTTCGGTCAAAGCGGAAAACATATGGTTCGGCTATTGGCAGCCGAAAATAAATTAACCAATTTCAAGATTAAAAGAGATAATGCTGAAAATTTAACAATTAGAACGAAATGTAGTAATCGAGCAGTCACACAAGCAAACTGCTCGAAAAGCTTCCTAACTCCTATCCGAAACTTCAATGGCAGATTTAGAAAAAATATTTAATTACTTCCATTCATAATCGTAATTTATAAAATAGTTTTCTTTCTTATTATTATTATATGTAATTTTATATCAATTTTCCTTTATATTAAATTTAAACGTTTCCCTTTACTTATATTCTTCATGAGATTTAACTTTTATTATTATTTAAAATCTTTTTCTTTACTTCAGTTAATTTTTCTTGAAAGATTTTAAATCTGTAAATTAAAATTTCGGACATGGGAACACTGATTTATTGTATTACATTACCGAAGGCAAGTGAACTGGGCTGAGCGAGCAGCTGATGCAATTTACCATAAACACGGGAATAGAAAGAAGAAAGATTTTTGTTACGGATCGTGGAGTGGACTTACGACCGCGACACGAGAAGCACGCGGAGAACGGCAGTTTTTATATCAATACTCTGATAGTGCATAAAAAGTGTTCAAGTTATGTTGTTTAACTCCCTTTAACGAGTTGCCGAATGGATAAAATTAAATTAAATAATAAACATTCGACCAATGCTATCAAAGAAACGAAATAAAGTGACAAGAGTAAAAATCGCATTATAAACGTTGCTGTCGATAAACCTTCAAACGCAAGGAAGGAGTTGAGTTACGACCGCGACCCGGGGATTACGCGAAGAACAACTGTATTTGGGAAATTAGACAAAATTAGGTCCCAAAATCGTTCTAAAATTTACAAAACGCACATGTGTGCTGTAAAAATTGATTTGCTTACAGCTTGAAGTGTTCAGAAGCCCCTTTTGCAAGTGAAAATTAGCGGCCCCATTTGTTTTCCGTTCCGCATATAGGATCTCGACACCCCACTCTTGAAATCAATTCGAATTTGTGTTTGTGGTTTTCTCCCAGCTCTTATTGATAATATATTAGACGGGTGAATGTGATATGTTTAGAAAAACAAATGCAGTGCAATTATAACCGGCAAACATATAACATTACAATTCTTAACTCCTCCGTAGTCGCAGATTATTTTGATAGTATTTCTAACAGTTCAGTGATGGTGTTCTCTTGAAAGACTCAATTTTTCCCCAAAATACCTACCCACTAACAAAACTTCAACAAAATGTGTTCCTTTTCTTCCCATCAAAATTTCAAGAAAAATCATAAAATGCATTCATAAAAATTCAGTGTAGAATGCACTCGTTATCTTAAAATTGTTTTCTTAATTCGAGCCGTACTCTAAAGCACATACTTCCCCGCGACAACCTTCACGATGTGCATTTCATCAATTTAATTACGATGGATTGTCATAGTTAGAATGCCGTCAACGGTTGTTCCCGTTACACGTGGACGCCTAATTCGCTGCGAAGAAGCCAACCATGGTCTATGAATTGAAATTTTGCAGATTGTTGTTCGCGCAAATTTTTTAAGCATCGGGAGACCGACCACTTTACTCCGGCTAATCGATGTCCCGTTGCCGTTTCGTCACCTTCAATGCGAAAGAATAGTTCTTTGAAGCACCGGTCAGTGTCCGAGAAAGATGCAACATTAATAAAGAGTGTTTTGCATCTGAAATGCTCAAAAGAATTTGACGAGTTGTATTGTCGGCATGGTGGACGTTGTTTTGATTGTACCTAGCTTATTATTCGCATCCCTCATACCAATGCAAGGAAGGCTACATGGGTAAGATGGGAAGTGAAATATTTTTCAATGGTTTATCCACTGCAAAAGGTAAGGCTTCGTGTTGCCGGTGTGTGTTTCAGTGCAGCAGCTGCATCTTCATTCTCTGCATTTCTTATGCAGCTGCATCTTCATTCTTTGCATTTCTTATGCAGCTGCATCTTCATTCTCTGCATTTCTTATGTTTTATTGCCAAAACCGTTGTCTTAACTTCTTTGTTAAAAATAACTTGGAAGATGACTAACATTTTTGTCCCTAAAAATCTTCAAGTTGTACCAATAGTTTTTTTTGCACAAACAACAGTTATATAATCCTAATATTACAATATAAGAGCTTAATGTCTGACCAAGTCAAAAAAACTCCAGTTTTAAACAAATAAGCTTATGTTTTCTTTTGTTTTATTTTTAATTGATGGAATGAAATTTTATCATTACATTCTGACATAGTACACAATGAAAATATGCATGTGGAAGATAATTTATTTATGCAAAAGAAAACACGGTGCTTTAGGGAACACGACAGAAAGAAAGAAACTATTATCAAAACATACTTATATTTTTAAGTTTACACTGAAAATATTACAAATTTATATTTTAGCACCTTGAAAAAAGAAAAATGGAAGTTTATTAATTTATATAATCTAATCAATTGCTTTATACCAATTGAAAAAAGCTCTGCTTTAACAATACACAAATTCCGTTATCCAAATAATCGCTAATTGTGTTGTACATAGTACTCAATTTACGATAGAGTGAAAGATTTTCAAATATAAGACTTGATAAATATTTTTTTATACTAAAGTTAAAAAAATAAAATGAATTGTTAAACTTACACCGTCGGTCTTTCCATTTCAATCGACCTGACCGGGTATAAGACCCGCAACGATGGCAGACTCTTCCACTAGAATGGGCTAGCCATCGGGCGCGCTCCTCCTTTTCTTTTGTTTAACAGGGGCTCTTGCCTGGTAGAGTGGCCTTCCATAAATCGGTTACGTTTGTATTTCTCCTTTGAGGGAAAGAGTCATACGAAGTACTTTTGTATGAGCTTTTCACTCAAATGGGAAATGCATGGCCACGTCTACGTTTGGATCTTGATCCGATTGGGAGGGTGCGAGGGGGCACCGCTACTATCTGGATGCCCCAATCTTATTTGTGGGCCATAAGGATCGCAGGCAACGACGAAGTCTCCGCCAGTCCGTCCGTTTTTGCATAGCCCAATTTGTTCTTTGAAGAAACATTGCAACCCTTAGTCGGTTACCTCTGTCTCGACACCAGTCGATCGGCATTTTTCCATGTTTAATTCGTGATGCGAATTTTTTTTTGTGGATCCTTGTGCTAGGGGGAAAGAACCCGCCCCGCGGCCCCGCAACGCTAGCCTGCCAGCATTCACGCGTCCCCAGACAAGGCCAATCCCGGCGGATTTCAACATCCTCTTCCGCTGAGGCAGCAGATCATCGCTGCAGTTCTGAACGGACATTTTTTATATTCCTACTTTCACTACAGAAATCACTGGTTGATTTCAAATCAGCTGAAGATGCACTGGATTCTGGTGAGGTTCCACATTTCACCTAAACCCCAAAAAGTGAGAAGAATCAGACCTTTTTGTTGAAGGGGTTGGATTGCGGAGAGGATACCGTCGATCTTCTTCAAGTGCTCCAAGAACCCGCACCTGAAATAGAATTTATTTCCGTTAAAACCTTCGCAACAGGAAGATCGACGCTAGAAAAGAAGAATTTACCACTTCACCTGGTACAGATTTCAAATAAGAGCTGTCCAAGTGCTCTTCAACAAATAAGGTACTTGAATTTCAGAGTGGTGAAGTGTGAGCGCCTTTAAAAAAGGAAAGTCAACCAGTGTTATCGGTGTCAAAGATTTGGACATTCGGCTCCCAACTGTGCCATGCACTATCGGTGCGTCACATGTACAGACGTTCATGCTTCCGGTGAGTGCAAATTGACTCGACGGAGCCAAAAGAAAAATTATACTGTGTTAACTGCCGTGTTTTTAGTCATCCAGCATCATATCGAGGATGCTCCTGATATCAAGATGCGAGAGTAAAATTTGTCCCAAAGCAAACGCAACTGCACCGCAGTGTCTTAGCTCCGAACTTCGTCAAGCCCGGCGTATCATTTGCATTCGCCGCTAGAGGACCAGCAGAAAATGCTGTAAATAATGTAAGTGGCAATAATGAGCTGCTTCTCAAAATTTACCAGCAACTAATTTCTTTATCGCGGGGAATCGATATACAAACTACAAAAATTAATTTTGTTTTTCAGCGTTTAGACTTTCAAATACCTCAAAATAACTTGTCATCCAGTCACATCCCCGTGGATAGAATTCGTCTCATCTCGATCAACGTCAACTCCATTGTTACTCTACATCGACGTAAACATCTCCTTGATTTCATTGTTAGGCAAAATTCTGACATCATGCTTCTCACTGAAACTCATCTCAATTCATGGCACTCCATGACATTCAAGGATTTTGAATTCGTAAGAAACGATAGAGTAAACGATGATGGGAGAAGTGGCCCCGGGATATTGGTGAGAAATGTTGAAAAAGTCGAATTCAAAAGCTTTGAATATATTGAAGTGTCCGTTATCAAAATCTCACTGCCAGGTGGGGATAACCTCTTGGTTATCTCTGCCAATGCAACTGGACGAAATGTTCTCAAGTTCAAGGAGGAGCTTAATTCCTTGTTTGAAATACTCGAATTGAACAGGTTGCATAGTTATTATATTCTTGCTGGTGACCTGAAAGCCAAGCATACATCATGGCTGAAAGCCACCAGTAATCCTAGCGTTGTATTCTTGAAGTCGGGGATAACAGAGAACCAAATGGGTCGGAGATCCCAACATACCCTAGGACAATATTCATGTTTGGACTTCTGCATTGCTGACGCAACACTTAAATTCAGCTTTAATAGTCCTCAACGGAAACTACAGGTGCTTCCTTACAATAGCGACCATAACGCAATTGTAATGGAAATCAATCATCAAAGGGATGATCTCTTCCTCATTTCGTTCAATATGAAAATTTTCGGTTGAATTTCAAAAAAACTGACTGGGGAAAGTTCCAAAAAAATTTTAATTGAGATTACCAAAAGCAATGTCCTTCTGATGATGGCAACTCTTGCTCAATGGTTCCTTATGACAGGAATCTAACTAACGATGAAATAGATGTCTATTTGTCGAAGTTAGAGAAGCTGACGTTGGAAACGATTGAGATGTCGTTCCCAAGATTAAATATCGTAACAATATGGAAGGATATGAAACACCAACCATTTCAAGGTTGAAAAGATTGAAAAGCATTCTTCTGACACGCATCAACAATATTTATCGACGATTTTTGGACTACAACCATCCCTCGTTGGCTTTGTTGAAATTACACCTGAAGAATGTCCGGAACTTAATCCGTTAATACTTCAGGAGTGAGGTCAGCAATCTATGGGCGGAAAAAGTGAAGGGTATTAGTCCACAGGACCCAGATGGCGTTTTTGCGAAAGTGAAAAGCATATTCCGGAAGAAGTCTCGAGTGAAGGTATCGAATCTTGAAGTCGCTAGTGATGAGATAAATCTTCTCGATGGGGCTAGTATCGAATTTGATAGTACGACTCCGGATAGAAATGGAAACAGGATTATATGTAATAGATTGCAGAAACTTGCCCTGATTGGAACTTATTTTGAATTGTTTCATCTACCAAATCCTGAGAGAGGGAATGAAATATTTTCAGAGGTCGTTGAAGCAAAAGTTTCCGGCTTCAAATCAAGCCTGAACGGCCAATCAATTTTTCATTTCAATGAAACATTAACGTCTGACCTCATATCGAGCTTGAATCTTGTTGATTATTTTGTCAGCTATGAATATTTGTGTTTAATATTTGGCAAGATAAACAACAAGAAATCATGTGGTATCTACGGTGTTCCAAATATAGTTCTCCGGTATTTGCCTGAGGTTGCAATTAGGAATTATTGCATATTGTTCAACAACATGTTGAGCAATTCATATTTCCCAAATGAGTGGAAAAAGGCCAAGGTATTTCCAATCTTGAAGGTTGGAAAAGAATTTTCAAACCCTAAAACCTTTCGCTTGCTTGCTGCCTAGCACCCGCAAGGTGTTTGAAGTGATACTAAACAAAGCAATAAACGCCCACATTGAGAAAAATGAGTTGATGCCGAATTGCCAATTTGGTTGTCGTGCCAGGTATTCGACCATACATGCGATAACGAAAGTAACCTCGGGTATCTGTTGGAAACCAAATGATAGAGAATGTGTTGGAGCGTGTTTCATGATATGCAGAAAGCCTTCGATACGCTATGGTTAGATGGACTAGTTTTTAAACTTCTTCAGGACAGGTTCCCCAGACACCTTGTCGCCATGATGTGCAATATATTATACGGGAAATAATTTGTTGTTACCGATGGAAATCTGACGACAATGCGGGACTTTGAGGTCTTGACTGATTTACAGCAGGGAGCAGTTACTGCGCCTTTGCTTTTCTCAATATTCATTCGTAAGCTATTGAACGGCTTTGATTTTAACGTCTCGCCAACGCGATCATTGGTAGCGTTTGCTGATGATCTGATCATCTATACGGCAGACCGAGAAGCTACAATTGTTCAGAGCAATCTTCAAAAAATGTTCAATGATGTGCAGCTACACACTGACAATTGGTGAACGAAAATCAATGCGCAGAAGTGCGAAACAATTTTATTCCAGAAAACGCTGCAAGGGGTCAGTCAAGACCTGAAGCGTAATTGGAAGGATTTCCACATCATGGCTGGTGAGAGTAGTTCAGAACGGGTTCCACATAAATCCTGTGTTCGATACCTCGGTGTTCATCTCGATTAGTATCTGTACTGTACTGAACATGTCAAAATCATGCTCAGTAAGGCACTAAAAGTAGTCATGGCTCTTCGGCGACTCTTTCATTCTAGATAGATTGATCAAAATGTCAAAATTATATGTTACAAGACCCTGGTTAGACCAGTTTTGACATACGGATGTCAAATCTGGAACAATCAGAGTGCTAGTACAATGGAAAAATTAAGAGTTATCGAAAGGAAATGTCTTCGGGCATGTACTGGTTTGTACAGAAAGCCTGAGACGGATTGGAAGCATTATATAGTATATCGAATAGAAGAATTTATCAAACTGCTAAAGTGACAAGATTCGATATCTTCATATTGAACCTTCTTTGCAATCATATCGCAAGATCTGTAACTGTGAATGAAAACCCTTGGATTTCACAGCCGTTCCACCCCACAGGCGTGTATATTGCGACTTCGTTCCTCCAGAAGCATTCGTGTATTTGGACATGAATGGATATGTTTTTGATTCTGACGTCGTCCCAATCATATATCAAATATATCGACGGGCCACCGATAAGAAGATAAAATATCCTCCAAATTTGAGTTCACGAGACCAACAATTCCAATGGAGATACTCATTTGCTAGATTTGTTGAAGCTGGTCGAGCTGAGACGGAGCAATCTAGTTATTGGTAGCTGAATGACAATGTCTGAATTATTCGTGTTTATTTTCAGTTTTTGTCCTTTTTGTTACTTAGTTTTTGAGTTTCGGTTAATATTGCTATACTCGTATTTAGTGTTGTCGTTTATTTGTGTCAAAAATTAGGGATAGGTTAGGTATATGTTATGTATTTCGTTACGGTCATGGAATGAGATACTTTAACAATAAATCTCAACGCCAAGGTTCGGATTTGGACTGTTGTCGATGGATTATTATTATTATCATTATCACTTTCACCAATATGTGAAAAAGAAAAATGTTGTGAGGCATTTTATTGAACTTTTTAATACTTTCATGTTTTACTTAATTCGACTTTTTTTAGGTAATTACGTTTTAGGTCGTAACGTTTGTTTGTAAATTTTTGTACTAAGTATTTCATGTAAAATATTTATGTTTACTATCTTTCCCTATTAAATCTAATAGACAATAAAGATGCGTAGTAAGTATTTGGGTTTTGAGAGTTTTTACTAAACACAACATCCACCGCTCAGCAGGAAGGAGTAAGATAGCTCATACCTCACAAATTATTATAAAGTGACCGCAATGGTAGTTTTTTTCGGGTTTTTGTACAGATTTACAAAACGCTATTGAAATTGGAACTGTCTGCTCGTCTGTCCCTTTATGTGTGACAGCAGTTTTTCTCCGAAACTACACCGGCTATGTGCACCAAACTTGGTAAGTAGACCAAATATGATGACCTCTTAAATGCTTGGGTATCAAAAAGTTTTTTTCAAAGTTTTCTTGAGGGGTCTCCTGCGGTGTTTTTGAAATTTTTAACGTTCGGTAAGAATAACACCCATGGCATGCTATCTCAGCGAGCTAAACATCCGGGCTCGCTAGAATGGCCTTGTCTGGCGACGCGTACGCGTGCTGGCAGCTAGCTATTGCGCGGTTTCTTTCTGCCAGCATAAGGGCCCTCTGTAAAATATATCACGCGCACGATTAACTTGCTCTTTTGAAAAATCTGATCAAAAAGGAAAAGCCGAGGCCAGAACTAAAGCGAGCTATTTAATGGCTTACCTACTTTTCCTATTTTTACCGCACGTATTCAGCGGTACGCCTTCGTCATTGACAAGGTAGGGCATCGTGATGGGATTGGTACCCCCTTGCACCCCTTCCAGCCGCACCTTGGATGCCGGGGGAGCGAGTCTAAAGTGATGGCTCGCCATTCCAGGAAAAAATCCCTGCAACGTTGAAAAACGACAGCCCGATACCCACCCATCGTGGTGGGTCCCATACCCGTCTGGAAGTCGAAAAATGAGAAGGCCGAAAGGATTTCAGTTCACTTATTCACGATGTATTTCTGCAGATTTTCATAAGCAGCATGTGAATAGCTTATAGAAATAACGCAGAAATACGACTTAAATGTGGACTCCCGAACAAAACATTTAACGTGCCTGCATTTCCTTAACAGCTAAATGAAAGCAAATGTTTCTCTACATGTGTCATAAAACTTCTTTCAACGCTGCTATCACTCTCTTCCACTCCCTACTGCGACTCAAAAAAAATGAACAGTACGAATCCCCTTTCCCATGTTCAGCAAAAACCCACTGTCCCAACAAGCCTATGACTAACAACCAAAGCTTACTGGGAGAAAAGCCAGTATGCCCAAGTACTATGATGGAGCTAAATATCTATACAAATAGTAACGAGTAATTATTTAGTTTATTTCCTTGAAAACATTTTACGTCTGGCTGTCCGTGCATCACAGCAAGTTTACTCGAAAACTATAAATGCTAGAAAGCTCAAACTTTGTGAAAAAGTCAGCAGCAGTTTAGGTCATACCAAACATTCCAAATTTTTTAGTAGCCCTTAAAAATTTTTTTAATCAAAGGTAGTCCAAAAGTATATCATATAAAAGGTATTGATTAGAACTTTTAGAATCTGAATTTAAAAAGTTATTTTATGCATCAGGGGGTCCAGGGGGAAACACAATGTACCAAAACTTTGCATCTTTCGCACAATTTCTTACCCAAGTATTGGATGAATAATTCAAAAGACAGATTTACGCTGTTAGAAAACTTGTCTCGAACACTAGGGGGTTAAAAAAAACCTTCTGATAGGAGCACTTTCCTGCTTACTCACTTTGTTTATTTAAGCAGATGATTTCTCTTCTGGTGTTTACTATTTTCTTCAATTTATACCTGATTATATGATGGCGATATATAGTAAGAACTTTTTGACGTCAAATTGTACTCTTTAGAAGTCAACTTTTACTCTTTTTATTGTTGTATGAATAATAACTTTAATTCATTAATTGTAAACTAACAGTACTTGATAATAATTCAAGATGACTGATGCCATTTACGCTGATAATCTTGCGGAGTGCATTCGTGTACGCCCAGACTCGACTGAATGTAGATGAAGAGTGAACCTTGTAGTGAAGACGAAACTAGTAGTTGAAGACAAAACCAGTAGGCGAAGTCTGGGATTATGAAACTTGTAGGAAGTTTACCTAGGTTCTCTCAGGTATATTGACTTATGAGAACCTAGAAGAGCGGCTCAAGCAAATTTTTTTTTCTCGCGGGAAGTTGCTTGCGTCGCTGATGTGTGATCTCTGCGGCAGGCGAAGATTTTTGAGGGGCGAAGGTCCGTGCGTGCACTGGCGTTGGGATATTCTGTGTCGCCACAGTCACTCGCTCCCCAATGACCTTCGCGTATGACGAAGGGAGTGAAAAGATGACATTCCTCTTGGTGGCAGTTGGTTTTGGTTGTTTCGCCTGAGTTGGCAGCAAGGGCGGTGGCGTGGGCAACGATGGTAGTGGTGGAAGCGACTGACGCGGTACTAGCAGTGGTGTTGATGGCTGGGCATCGGAGTGCTCCAAGTATGCTGGCTTCCGATGGTCGGTGGAGAAGGTCTTGGCAACGCCGTTTACATCTATGATGGAGGTGCGGTCGCTGACCCTTTCGAAAATCCTGTCAGGTCCGGAGTACGGTAGGTCGAGCGGCTTCCTGACTGCGTCGATTCGGTGGAACACATATTCGCAGGTGGCAAGGTCCATGAAAACGAACGAACGGTGTTCGGTGTGTCAGGCTAGTGGGACCGGACTAATCGCTTTGAATAGGCGTCGTAAGTCTGCGATGAAATCCTGTGGACAACTGGTTGGTACCGTTTGAGGTGCGACGAATTCGGCTGGGATTTGTAGCAACGTGCCGAAAGCCATCTTTGCTGGGTAGGCTTGCAGGTCTTCCTGGAAGGAGGTGCGCAAGCCCAACAGGTTTGCCGGAAGTGCTTGCAAACAAGGAGTTTCTAAGACGCACTTCAAAACGCTCTTGAGCGTTCGATGCATCCGTTCCACCATACCATTGGCTTGCGGATGATATGGTGTAGTATGGACGTGGTTGGCTCCCAGCAGGCGACCGAGTTTATTAAGAAGGTCGGCTTCAAATTGACGGCCTGAGTCCGATGTGATCTCGCGTGGTGTGCCGAATATGGCGATCCAGTGGTCAAACAATGCTCTGGCAACGGTGCTGGTCTGGATGTCCCGCACTGGTAATGCCTGAGGACAGCGTGCATACCGGTCGATGATGGTAAGGCAGTTCTCGTAGGCGTCACACTGTGGGAGTTTAATAAGGTCGACGTAGATGTGGTCGAAACGCCCATCCGGCGTGTTGCAGCTACCTAGCTCGGCGTGCTTGTGGCGATGAGCCTTTGAACGCTAGCATGGTATACACTGCTTGGCCCAGCGATAAACATCCTTTCGTAGACTCGGCCAGTAGAATTTCAGTGCTACGCGTTTTGCGGTGGCCCGCTGATGGACGGTATCGGCGGAGCAGTGCTGGCAAGTAGGGCTTAATAGCACCGTTAAACTCGATGTAGTGGGCAGAGTAGCCGCCCAAAACCAGCTGATGCATCTTGAAGCGGGGGCTCGCTAGAAGGTGCGGTAACTAGTCACCTGTGGCCTGGGCCTCACTGATGGCTCAAGCAGTAAATGTGGTGAGTACCACAACCGTCTCAACGTGAGAGAGCGCGTCGGCGACGACGTTGTCTTCTCTTGGTGTATACTCAAATCGTGTGTCGGATTGGCGGATGAAATTCAACTGGCTGCTTTGGCGGAGCGAGGCTTTGTCCGAGCGTTGTGTCGATGGTCGGTGTGGACCGTGAAGTGCCTCCCCTCCAGAGTGCGCTGAAAAAACTTGAATACGGCAAAGACTGTCAAAAGCTCGCGGTCGTAGGTGGAGTAGCGCTGCTCGGTCTCGGATAACTTCCTCGAGAAAAATCCCAGGTATATCCAAGTACCGTCATCCCGTTGCTGGTCCAAGGCTGCGCCACTGGCGGTGTCGGATGCGTCGGTGCGTAGCTGCTGCTGCTGTAGTTGCTGTGGCGATGCCTTGCTTGACGCTGGTGATGGTCCTGGCTAGCCGAGAATACTAGGATGTCATTCTGTTGGATGCGTACAAAGTCGAGCCTTCAGCGCCTGCAGCGAACACTCAACCACTGGCTGAGGGCCAGTGGCTGGCTTGGTATACTCTGAGGGCCATTGGTTGAGTGTTCGCTGCATGGCTTGGGCTACGTTGCGCAGCCCGAGAGACATTCTTACGAATTCAAATAGCCCGAAGGGCGTGGTGACTGCCGTTTTGCAGATATCTTCTGGTGATAGGCCCGCTGGAAGTCGATGACCGAGAAAACTGAACCGCTGGCCACTTGGATCAGATCCTCGATAATGGGCAATGAGCAGCGGTCTGGGCGGGTGTGGGCAGGAATTCTAACTCTGCTTTCGCTGCAGAGAGGCGACGTGGTCTTGCAAAGACGGGTGAACCGTGCGTGATTTTTTGGTGATGAACGGGAAGGTCAGCGATCGAAGCCAACTCATCGGTTCCTGGAGGTGTGTTTGCCTGCTTTGCGATAATGTGCTTGTATATTCCTCCGGAAGTGCCTTCCAAGGTCGATGGCTTGGCCACGGCGCTGATGCTGTGCACTGGTGGAGCTGGTCCGAGGGCGCAGACTGTAGAGAGGCTGGGGCGGTCGTCCAAGAAGCGTCGATTTCGTAGGTCGATAAGCAGGCCGTGATGGTGGAGTGCGTTGGCTCCCAGGATGGCTGTCTAGACGTCTGCAATAACGAAAGGGCAGTGGAATGGACGGTGTAACCCAAAGTCCAGCGTGAGTTGCTGGGTGCCGAAGGCGACGATAGGCGTACCATTGGCTGCATATAACACGGAGGCTCTTCTTCTGAAGAGGCCTGGGGATGAGGTGCCTCAGAATGATGGAGAGAGCAGAGCCGGAATCCACCAGAAAACGAGCTTTTGTGGTGCGGTCCAAGATATACAGGCGTTTTTCCGGAACGTTCGATAGCGGTGCCCTGAGTTCGAAATGTGCAGGGCTATTTGCAGCGAATCGCTAGGGCTCCGTGTTTGCTGTGATACCAGCAATATCCCGTATGTGGTTCGGGACCAAGAGTGGTGCGGCGTGCCCTTCCTTGGCGTTGCTGGAGTGCCTCGCGAGTCAAACCTGTCAACTGTGCAATTGCCAAGCGCAGGGCAGCTAGCTCTACTAAGACCTGGTCCGGGGAACCGCGTGTTGAGGAGAAACTAAATGAGGGTGTCGTGGAGCGCGTGGTTGCCTCTATGGACGTGGTCATTACTGCCGGGCCCATGTAGTGCACCTCGTCTGCAACCGCGGCGAGCTCCTCAAGTCTGCTGTGCCAGGAGGTCGAGCCATTTGACTCGCAGTACATCGTCACTTACTTACGTCCCAGCAAGGGAGCGCATGTGACGCAGCAGCTGTGACAGCCGTCTGTCCCCGAGCTCGACACCTATGAAAAGCTTGTGCAGCTGGGCGTCGGGGGAATCCGTCGAGCGAGAGATGATGGCCACATTGAGGCTCCTGTATTTGTTGAGCTCCGGCGGCGCGCGGATGATATCTGCTACCTCGGCGATTGTGTCATGGTCCAATGATGAGACCGTGAGGTGGTATCTGGTTGGTCTCTTGTGACCTGATGCACTTGGAATTGGGACTCAACCTAGGAGAACCACAGTTCAAAAATGATGACAGCTGAGGTGAGGTGGTATCTGGTTGGTCTCTTGTGACCTGATGCACTTGGAATTGGGACTCAACCTAGGAGATCCACAGTTCAAAAATGATGACAGCTTGCAGTAGCCGATATCGTTGACCTGGTGGCTGCTGTTGGTCGGATTGTCGGGCTTGAGCGTTGCGGGGAGCATCATCGTCATCTCGTCCGAGCACCATGCGGGTTCTTCTCTCGGGGTCACCGCTTTAGACGTCAACTTTTACTCTTTAGAAGTCAACTTTTCCTCTATGAATTGTTTTATGAATAATAACTTTATCTCATTAATTGTAAACTAACAATAATTGATAGTAATTCAAGATGGCTGATGCCAGTTATGTTGATAATGTTGGGACATTCCGTGCCGCCACAAGCTCTTTTGCGGAAACCGTATGCTTATTAAATCGGTTAACGCTCTGGATGCCTGGCTATACCCCTTGGGTATAGCGGAAATTTATACAATGCTTGTTAGTATCAAGATGGCGTCGATTGAAGGCAATGATTCCTTAGCACCAGCGACTGGTTTTGTACTCGTGGTGGAACAAATGAAAATTGGCTTAGCATGTATGAGTACAGGGCCTTGATGATTATTATACTACCCTTAAACGATTTCTTGAGCAAGTTTATAGTACAGAATATTACATAGTTAACTTTAAAGAAAATTACTATTTAAGAAGTGGATTTTCTGGTTTGCGCTAAAAATATACGACTGGATCTAGAGAAAAGCTTTTTCAACAGTTCAATTTTAGTAAGCGTTATAAACGATATTTTATATCGATTCGCACCAACGCGAAAACTACATATTTATGAAATAATCGTTACCGTAACTAGTTTTTCCACCTGTTCCAGCGTAATTTTAAACACCAAGAAAATGTTAAACTTGCATTCAAATCATCCATACGTGTTTTGCTTTATTGAACAGGTTTACGATTACTTATTCTCTTTTTATTATACTCTCCGAGGTAGTTGCATTTTAACTCAACTCAACAACACAAACAATTCCCAAAAATCTAAAACACACATGAACTCATGCATAATAACATAACATCAACACAATACTATCAATCCAAATCTTAAACCACCAAAATTTAAATCTCCGAGAAACCGAAAGTGGTTGACCTTCGCATAGCTTTCAAGAGGGTACGCATATTAAGTAATCCCGTAATTCGGGTAAAGACCACACTAAGCCATGCAAACGTACATTTAAATAGAGATTTAGCATTACGTTATCACATGATAATTTTGATTGTCTTGGATAAAAATAGGATTGACAAAAGTAATTAACTAGTATTAGGGAATAAACTGTTATCTATATGTTACACTAGAGTATCTAATATGTATTTCTTACTGATTGCAGTTAAAAAAGTGAAAGTTGTTCACAAATACTCGTCAGACTTGGGTGTGTATGAGCAATAACTACAATATACAATATAATAAATTGCTAAATACCCACTATGTTAGTTGTAAAGTATTTAGTATGAGTTCAACGTACTGCAATCAAAACGCAATCACTTTACTATGTTGGTCATTCATTTCCATGTTCACATGTGTTGTGTGAACATTTCTATAAAATCGCGAATTGAAAATGAGAAATTGTTAATGTGTGAAAATGAGTAAACTGGTAAAGTTTGTTCAAATAGACTTCATTTTTATCGATAAAATTTATTTTTATTTTTGTAAATATAGACACAGATGGTTTGAGAATGTAAACATGTTCTGTGTTTGATTTTTTTGTTTTTATTATTTATTCAATTTGGTTGTCTTTTAATTGATATTGGAATAGGAAATGCTGATTAAATAGTTATTAATAAAATTCCGTGTCTGGTTATTGTTTTGTACGAGGGCGGAGTAATTTATTTTAATATTACGCAGTTTTCTATAAATGGAAATATTCCCATCCAAATGTACTTTAACGATATCCAATATTGCAATACTATTACAGTGAACAAGCTTGTTCAGCATTTTACTGCAAAACCTGTAGCGTTTTGTATTCCCAAAAAATCTGGTAGCGGTGTCTTATATAGAATTATTAAAATTTGCCTAATCTCGTCTTCTAGTTCAAGATGGAGGAATAAATCAAAAATAGTAGTAGTGAAGGTGGGAGGGCTGCTAAACAAATTCCAAGCTAAAAAAATGAATCATCCGGTCATGAAAATCAGAAAAATATAGTTTTTAGATTGAGCTCTCATGGGAGTTGACACTGAATTCTGTTCATTAGAATTTAAGAAAACGACATGTTGCATTTTCCGGTACAGTAGATTTATCCGCTTCAATCACTTGTGAAACCGCGAATGTATCAGTGATCAACTGTGTGTGAAAAGAGGCAGATATAAATGTCCGTGAAGGACTACAGCGATCAGCCACTAACTGCCACTTACTTTACAGGTGTGTTAAGTGCAGCCTGTCACATGGGCCTGGCAACTGCCAAAAAACCAACGAAGAAAATCCCAAGTGTGCCAACTGTGGGTCAAATGATCATCCTGCGAACTATCGCAATTGCACCACCTTCAAATCCTACACGGAAAAACGTGCAAACCCACCTAAAAAATCCTCACCTTCCCCAACAACACAAAATCCTAAACCAACCTCATCAACACAAACTTCATATGCTATGGCTACACACCCAAAAACCACAAGTTCCCTTGAAACAGAAGTTCAGAACCTGTTCAAAACAAGCATTTCAACTCTTGCAGCCCAATTAAACAATTTCTTCCCCAAACTCCAAGCGGCAAATAACCCCATTGAAAAACAAATATTAATGCTTTCTTTCTTATCAAATTATAATGGATCTTAAAATACTTGAACTAAACGTAAACTCACTTATAACCCGTGCTCGCAGACATGAATTCAATTCAATTCTCACCTCCCAGAAGCCCAACATTGTTTTCCTTTGCGAAACAAAGCTTTCCCCAAAGCAAAAACCATCCTTCAACCACTATTCTATTTTCCGAACGGATAGAACCAACGGCACTCAAGGTGGTGGCACCGCTATCCTTATATCGAATGATATCAAAGGAATACAACTCTTTCCCCCTATTAACAACAACTCCCCAATAGAATACACAGTCGCCATGGTCGAAACCAGAACCACTCAACTTCTACTAGTTTCCCTCTACTGCCAGGCACAAATGCTCAAAACATCACACCATGAAGACTTACTTACCTACCTTCAGTCCCTCCCTAATCCACACAACAAAAAATCCTATTTTATTATAGGCGGCGACTTCAACGCCAAACACCCCCACTGGCTTAACACCACATCCAATCGAAATGGCATCAGCTTATACAATTGGCTCTCAAACGCCTCATTCCAACGCCAAATAACACTTAGCAGCCCCTCTCAACCAACTTACCGTCGAGTTTCCTACTCATCTTACCTCGATCTTTTTGTACACAGTGATGATCTGCCCATTATCCTGAACACCACAATAGCACCCCATCTAGAAACATTCACCGTAATGAGCGATCACGATGGCGTTGTCCTCAAACTTCATCTAGATGATCAACCAATCAAACCAAACCCAATCACCATCCCTGACTACTCCAAGACCAACTGGAAACAGTTCAAAACCCTACTTAAAAGAAAAATAAACGAAATCCAACTCAATTCCGATAACACAATCACTGATTCGACCATCGAGAAGATGGCCGAACGCCTCACCTCCTCCATCCAACACTGCTGCGATTCAGTCCTCCCAACGAAAACCCTAAACTACTGTTCACAAATCACACTCCCACAACATTATGGTCCTTATTAAAAGAAAGCATACACTCCGAAGACAACTCTTCCGAAACCAGTTCAACTCGAACAAACAAAGTTTGCGGCAAGAAATCGCAGAATCGAGCTCCCTCATACACACCAGAATCGCTGATTGCTACTCAACTCACCTTCAAAACAAACTCTCAAAAATCACATTAGGCCCCAACACCTATAGAGAATTACGGAAAGCCTGCCCTAACTTGGGAAAGAGCTTCACTAGCCCTCGCACTATTCTCGACCAATCATCCTCTTCGCTTGAAAAAGCAAACAAATTAGCAGTCCACTTCGCCGAGTCCCACCTCACTTCAATATCACTCTCAAATCCTACCACTGAACAATTAGTAGAAGAAAGCATTACAAATCTTACAAACAACCCCTCATTCAGACAAGAAATCACAAGCACCAATTCGTTCCTGCGAACTCCATTGAATCCACCCTCACCCGAACAAAATCAAGCCGCGATAAACTTCACTACCCCCTCAAAAATTAAGAAGATTATTCTCAGCAGACACAACAAAAAATCCACCGGCAGCGATGGCATCCCCATCATCATCTTCAAAAAATGCCACAGGCTACTTTCCCCCTTCCTCTCAATTCTTTTTAACCACTATATCTACAATGCCTACTACCCCATCCACTGGCGCCAGGCCATAATAGTCCCCATTCCAAAAAAGAACGAGAACCCCCTCCTCACTAACAGTTATCGACCCATTTCCCTACTCCCCACCATATCCAAAATCTTTGAAGTAGCCATTAAAGACTTTGTCGACACCCACATCGATAACAATCAAATCATCCCAAACTACCAATTTGCAGGACTCCCCTTCCACTCCACGAATCATGCACTCCTTACACTCAAATCCCACGTTTGCAAATACGCTAATAATGTTCCCACACTCGCCTGTCTGTTAGACATTCGAAAAGCCTTCGACTCAGTATGGCAGAAAGGTCTCATCCACAAAATGGTACATGTTTTTCACTTCCACCCACACCTCTGTAAGTTAATCTTAAGCTTCCTATCGAATCGCTCATCACGAGTGAAAGTACTTGAAGCAAAATCAGATACCTTCACAAATTCAGCAGGCATTCCGCAAGGATCCGTGCTTTCCGCAACATTATTCTCCATCTTCACTTCCGACCTTCCCCTTGCCCCTTCGTGCAGCAACCCAATACAAATCCTACAATATGCTGACGACATTATTCTTTTCACAGCTTCCCGTAACCTGCCCTTCACCCTTAGCCGTTTCAACTCTTATTTAACAATATTAGCCGAGTTCTTTGATAATTGTAAACTTCTACTAAATACCTCCAAATGCGAAACTATTCTGATCGCAGGCAAAACATATCTCTCCAAAACCTTAAGACACAACATACCTAAAATAAAACTAAAAATACACGACAAAGTACTCCCTACTAAATCCCAAACAACCTACCTTGGAGTAACCATCAATACCAAGCTATCTCCAATCCCACACATAACCAAGAGCCTAATCAAAGCAAACCACGCCTTCAGAGCACTATACCCAGTGTTAAATAAAAATTCCGGCCTCCCTGAGCGCACCAAAGTCACCTGCTATCTTACCCTCGTCCGACCAATAATCACATACGGTTTTATCCACTGGTGTGACCTTTCCGCATACCAAATGGAAAAAATCCGAAAAAAAGAACGTATGATCCTAAGACACTGCTGCAACGAATATGTTAGCAATCAAGTCCTCTACGACACAGCCAAAATCCCCAGAATCGACCATTTCCTGACAACCCACCTATGGAAAACACTCACTAAATGCGTTAGCCACCCCAACCCACTCATCAGTAACCTTCTACAACTAAACCCTCTAGCAACATCCAACAAATTAAATAAACGCCAATTTCCCCAACACTTTAGAGCCCTGAAAGACAACGACGAACTTTTTGATTCCGACAGCCAAATCACACATTTCAACTACACCAAAAACTCCCACAGGATTTACTCCGACGCACAGTACGTAAAAACATAACCCAAACAAACCCTCCCCTAAATCCTCATCACAACCTCCTACATTGTAAATAATTTAGACTTTAAGGACTCATTCACATAACGAGAGGTTTTTCTTTGGCTTTCCTCTTGATAACTGTTCACAATAAAATAGACATAAGAACCATTTGTAATTACAATTTAATAAAAATACTTAGATATATTACTTGTATATTGAATTAAAAATTTATTTTTCGTTTCCAAAACCGTGAATTTATTGTATATAAATACATATGTACATTTCGTCCTTCACACTAGGACTTCATCAGTGTAACTACCCTTTCTTAGCCTAATCCTAAACTATTTATCTAAATTACTTTTTAATTATCTCATTACAAATCTTAAAAGTTTATCAGAGCCATTACCTAAATCTTTGTTTAGCCTATTTATTACAGGTATATTTCTTATTTCTATAGTTTCACTAATGTCCAATTCATTCACCTTTCTTACCTGTTTTATGACTTTCAAACTTCCAGCGCTTATCGTATGATTGCTTTCGATGACGTGTCTGGCTACGGTTGACTTTACCTGATGTTTATTGTTCTTTCTCCACAATTCTACGTCTTTCATGTGTTCGTCAAATCGTACTACCGCTAATCTCTTTGTTTGCCCTATATATACTTTGTTGCAATCTCCGCATGAAATACTATATATGCCGCTTTTCTCGTGGTCCTCAATTTTGTCCTTGACGTTGTTAAGCAATTTACTCAATTGCATACCGCTTCTTGGAACTGCGTCTATGTCATATTTGCTGAACATTTTTTGAAGGTCCCTATGCATGTCCGAGAACACTATACTCACTCTTCGCCGTTGCTTTTTATTGATGTCCAGTGTTGTATATTTCCTCACTTGTAGCTGTCGATTTTTCTTGTGGATCATTCTCTTAATTGTTTCTGCTTCATACCCGTTTTTCTGTGCCGTATCCATGATGTAAACCAACTCCTTTTGGAAGTTCACCGCACTCATTGGTACCGTTAACAACCTGTGGACCATACTACGGTACAGGTTGTTAACGGTACCAATGAGTGCGGTGAACTTCCAAAAGGAGTTGGTTTACATCATGGATACGGCACAGAAAAACGGGTATGAAGCAGAAACAATTAAGAGAATGATCCACAAGAAAAATCGACAGCTACAAGTGAGGAAATATACAACACTGGACATCAATAAAAAGCAACGGCGAAGAGTGAGTATAGTGTTCTCGGACATGCATAGGGACCTTCAAAAAATGTTCAGCAAATATGACATAGACGCAGTTCCAAGAAGCGGTATGCAATTGAGTAAATTGCTTAACAACGTCAAGGACAAAATTGAGGACCACGAGAAAAGCGGCATATATAGTATTTCATGCGGAGATTGCAACAAAGTATATATAGGGCAAACAAAGAGATTAGCGGTAGTACGATTTGACGAACACATGAAAGACGTAGAATTGTGGAGAAAGAACAATAAACATCAGGTAAAGTCAACCGTAGCCAGACACGTCATCGAAAGCAATCATACGATAAGCGCTGGAAGTTTGAAAGTCATAAAACAGGTAAGAAAGGTGAATGAATTGGACATTAGTGAAACTATAGAAATAAGAAATATACCTGTAATAAATAGGCTAAACAAAGATTTAGGTAATGGCTCTGATAAACTTTTAAGATTTGTAATGAGATAATTAAAAAGTAATTTAGATAAATAGTTTAGGATTAGGCTAAGAAAGGGTAGTTACACTGATGAAGTCCTAGTGTGAAGGACGAAATGTACATATGTATTTATATACAATAAATTCACGGTTTTGGAAACGAAAAATAAATTTTTAATTCAATATACAAGTAATTTAAATAAACCGTTGAGATTATAAGGGTTGATTGAGAAATCGTTAACTTAGATATAGCTTAGCTGTTAAGTAATACAACTATCAATCTGAAATGTAACTTTTGACTTGCCATGCATACTACGCCAATAAAAAATTGTTGTTTCAAAAATTGTTGTTTCACTACAGCGATAGTCTGCTGCCTCGGCGAAAGAGGATGGTAAGATCCGCCGAGATTGGCGTTGTCTGGGGACGCGTGAATGCCCTAGCAGGCTAGCGCATAGTATACTCATATAGTATTCACACTCAATCAACCCTCTGGAAAAATCCGAACACAAGCCGAACAGTGAGCCATAAATCTTCGGTAGCAGGTAGGTAGGTTAATGCTGAAGCAAGCATTGCCGCGAATATAAACATATGCTTCGATGAGAGATTTCAGGATTACCGTTTCTCAAAAAATCAATAACTTTGCAGAAAAACAAATTCGTTCCATGCAACTTTTAGTTTTCTATTAGGATGTGGCAGCACTCCCATGTGCTGAAATGCGTAAAAGAATACGTGCGTCGGAAATTTTATTTGCTTTTTGCTTTGTTTCTTGAACGCGCCAGACCTGGGCTCAGCTGACGTGCCCCGGATCAGCTGACCGGCCCCTGGGAAAATTCTGAAAGTGTGCAACACAGGGTAAATGGAAGGTTTGGGTACTAGGTGAATGTACTATGGGCTAGCGTTGCGGTGTCTTGGGGCGGGTTCTTCCCCTCCTAGCACAAGACCCATTACAAAAATATTTTACGCATCCACGAATTTGGAAAGGTAATTTGCTTCTCGACCGGAGTCGAAAAAGGAGGTAACCGCTAAGGACTATGAACACATTGGTTCAGATGACAAATAGAGCCTTGCGAAAACGGACGGACTTGAGGAGACTTCGTCGTTACCAACGATACTTATGGTCCCCAAATAAGAGTGGGGCATCCAGGTGGAAGCGGTGCATCCTCGCACCCTCCCAACCGAATCAAGATCCAAACGTAGATGTGGCCATGTATTTCCCATTTGAGTGGAAAACTCATGCAAAGTACGTTAGCATGAGTTTTTCCATCAAATGAGGAATACAAACGTAGCCAATTTATGTTATAGCATTATGCGATGGAATCACATAACCATAACATAAAAGGGCACGCGACCGGAAGGCCACTCTACCCGGCAAGAGCTCCTGTTAAGCAAAAGAAGGGAAGAGCGCGCCCGATGGCTAGCCCACTTCAGAGGAGTAGCCTGCCATCGTTGCGGGTCCTATACCCGGGCAAGTTGAAGGAAAAGGAAAGACCGAGTTTTATTTTAACTTTATCTCAACATTATTTTATTGATTCAGACGTATAAAAATATATAATAATTATAGTAAAGTTAATAATTATTTTTATTCCTTGATGTTGTATCCTGTTTTTTTATAGACCAACATTAAACAAAAATACATAATTGCGTGTTTTTCGTTTTCTTTGTATCAAAAAAAATTAAAAGCAATTCGTTCTGTTTTCATATTTTTTGCTTCGGAAGATAAATTAAACTTAAGATCTAGAAAATTTCATAAAATTTGTTTTGTTTGCGAGTTTTTTTTTTCTTTTTAAATACTCAAAAAATTATCAATTATATTAAAACATGGTTTTGTTGGTTCATATTCAAAATGGAATTATGAAATAATTAGAGGAGAAAATACTAAATATAAATAATTGTTTTTCCTTTTACAGATGAGAACTTAAATGAATGTTTTTCTTATTCTCTTTTTACTACGCATTTTCGGCGCATGTACGTGTGTGTGTGTGTTTTAAATACAATTCTTAACTGTGTACGCAAAAATAAAAAAAAAAACGATTAGTCAATCCACACTCGGTAATATTACGAAAAAAAAATAATATGGCACTTGAGAAACGTTTCTTTTAAGGTATTTGTAAAAAAATTTTTTACAAAGACCTACTAGTTTCGCGACCTGTCTGTCCGTCTGTCCGTCCGTCTGTCCGTCTGTCCGTGCGTCACAGCTGATTTCCTCAGAAACTATAGAAGCTAGAATGCTCAAACTTTGTGAAAAGGTCAAAAGTGATGGTCGCTCAAAAGTTAAGGCCTCAACAAAAATTTAAAAAATGTTTAAGGGGGGGTCCCCCCTAATAACGAATTGGCCCTTAAAAATTTTTTTCATCAAAGGTAGTCGAGTGGGGTATCAAATGAAAGGTCTTGACAGGATCTTTTAGAATCTGAAATAAAAAAATCATTTTATGAATTAGGGGGTCCAGGGGAAGGCAAAATTTAGGCGAAATTTGTGTCCCCCCCCCCCCTCGCGATTGGACACCTTTCAGCCGAAAAATCTGAAAATTATCACGAACGTGGACCGTTATGAGTACAAGGGCAACAAATACCTTAGAAATCGAAATTCGTTCAACTTTATTAATAATAGTATGATTTGTAGATTTTACATTTTTGCCCATAAAATCAAAACGGTACCTTTAAACTTCTTGAAATTTCGCAATTATATAGACTAACATAAGATATATATGTCCACAAAATTTAATTGAGATCGAATCATAATCAAGTGAGTTATAGCCATTTCAATTATAAGGAATTACACCAACAATAACACGTGTTTATGGTTGATATAGGGCTTTCCAATAAGAGGTGTTATTTTGATATTAAAAGAAAAGTGCCATTTTTAATACAAATGATCGAATGTTTATTTCATTATAAAGAAGAAGATATGCCGTTAATAGCAATAATTAACATTGAGCAAATAACCACTACGACACGCTTACAGGACCATATCCTCTTCATGAAATTTTCCATAACCAAATGGCAAAGTGGTTGCCCTATGTCCTCGATAGCCTCACGAATTTCATCTTTGAGATCTTGAATCGACGCTGGACTATCGGCATAGGCCTTCTCTATCACGTGGCTCCAAAGGAAGAAGTCGCAAGGTGTTAAATCAGAAGATCTATTCAAAATAACACCTCATATTGGAAAACCCTATATATATTTAAAATTGACTTAGGCACTTTCATTTTCTTTCAATTTTCATGAAAATTTAAGTATAGTGTTTAACTTGAACATGTTCGATCGGCCGAGCATTTAGAAAAATCATTTAAGCTAGATTAAAATGGCGGCTGCACTGCTTAAGAAAGAAACTGTGCATCTTTTGTATAAATTTGAACGACTTCATATCAAAGTATTGGATGAATAATTCAAGTTATCGATTCACGCTTTTAGAAAACTTGTTTCTAACCCTAGGATGTTTACAAAGACCTCCTGGTTGGAGCGCTCTCCTGCTTACTCAACTTGTTTCTCTTTTAATTACTTTGTGGACCTGTCCTTGAGTTTTATCTACCATTTGGTTGTTTGGGCATATCGTAATACATAATTTCAACCGAATACCTACTATCTTTTCGTTTTTAACCTTTATACGATGACAAATCTGATAGTTTGTATGTGAAAATAAGAATCGTATTTACAAACACGCAAAGCGCTTACCCCGCCCACATTTACACTTGGAGCCGCTAGCTGTCGCCTCCCGGCAAGGAACTAACACGCCATCTAATACACAATAAGCTAACTCAAAGGGTTAAAATAATTGCAAATCAATTATTACCTGATTGACTCCTACCTAAACTCTTCTCGCTCCTCTCCTAGGTTCAAAGGCAAATTTTTCCAACCAAGCTAAGCCTGCTCGTAACCCAAATTCAATAAACTCGGAAACTTACTGCTGAAGCATTTCCCTGTTGCCAAGGCTGATTTACTCAAAAATATTTTTAGACAGATATTATTCCATTTCCATTGATCCCTCCGATACGATACTTGTTGTCAATGAGTAAGATGATTGTATGCTTACATTATCGTTTTATTTCTCCTTGATTAGAGAACAAATGATTTGTGACGTCGTCAAAAGGCCCGCTATGTTTTTTTTGCAGATAATGTTTCGTGGTGTGCTGGGAAGTTGCACGACAGCTGAGTTATGGATGTATTTTACGCAGTCAGGCCATTTGTGCCACTAGCTGGATATTTAATTGGCAACACTAAACTAATTTCACAGATATTCACGAAAGACCCGACAAGAAAAGAAACTATCAAATCGGTGAAATGATAGCTCACAACCCGTCCAGCGTGCTTGCGGTGTCGTGATCTTAAGTGGGCTTTATCACGATTGGACGTTTGCAACGACGACATCAATCCGATTCAATTTGAATCTCAAATCCAGTTACGTTTACTTCTCGGTGTTCAACTCTAGCATGCATACACCACCACTGACTGCACTAAGCGAAGTAGGCAACCACAACAAGAAGAACAATTATGTTTTCGCTAATTGGAGTGATATCCTTGCTAAATTCTATGTTTACTTTGCACAAAACTGGAGCACAATAAATAATAAGGTATTTTCTGGAATTATTTTGGGGGATTTAGTAGGGAAACACGCGCAGCGATCCACCAACGACCTCGATGGCTCACGTTCTTCTTTGTACTCCCGGTTTGTTGTTCGTTGTTGCCTTACGGGACCGCTCCAAAAGCCAATCGGCGAGCCTTCCAGCCACTTTTCTTCTCATTGCGAAAATGCGATCCTGGAATAGCTCCGTTGGAAAGGGAATTACCGTATCCAGATTTCAATTGCAAACTAAAATGATGAGTATATTTAAATTTACAACTGAAATTTGGATCCGTAATATGTTGGTTTTCGAACAGTTTGCTTAGGCGACTGCTCGATTATTACAACTGGCTAAGTCTTAAGCCAGCCTTAAGCATACAATATGCCAATTTTTCCACAAACGAGATTAGATGCGCCATACAACACCAGACCGTTTTTTACTTCTTATCTTCACGTTTCATCTATGGCTAAACATCCCGTTTCGGGTTTTGTCTTCCTGAAGTAATCGCTTCAAATCGTCGCGGTCCCTCAACCTTATTCGCTAATTTGATATTCAGAGCATGGATCTGCTTTCAGCGTCCACAATATCTTGTGATCGTTTCGTCGTCTTTATAACTGAGGAGGAGGAGGAGGATTAAGATAAGAGTTCGAGCAGTCGTCGAGGCAGCAAGAGTTTTTTGGAGAATTTATATGAATACTGAAATTTGGAGGAAAGTGGAAATTTCAGGAGTTGCGGAATTTTGGAGGAACTTCGGAAGAAAAATTTGTTGGGAAATTGTGGAAAAAGGAAAGGAGTTAAAACGCCTGGGTAAGGAGCATAGTGCGAGCACAAGCGGAATGATAGGGGTGGAGAAAAGGAGTTGAATTTGGAATTGGAGAAATTGGAAACAAACGAACACATTATTATTAAGACTTTTTAACGTGTTACTGTTTTTCTTTATAATATAATTATTTTGCCTTTTAGTCTTTCAATTACTAGACAATAAGGGTCTCAGTTTCTACTTTCTTTTAGTTTCCCGCCACAGTATTCCAAGCTATGTCTTGGAATCTTTGGGAATGGGGGAAAGCTAAATCTTGCTTCACGCGGAAAGCGAGAAAAAACTTGCAGCGTTTCTGTGAGAAATTCCGGGGGGGGGGGGGGGCATAAAGGAGGAGTTTATTCTCGACTTGCTTGCTAGTTGCAAGATGCAATTGCAAGTGCCGGAAGTCTCCAGTGACATGGAGATGGATGAGGGTGGAGGTTCCACGGACAGTGGTGATGAGGTGGAGGCTATCGTAAAGCCGAAAGCAAGAAATAGGCCGATAGGGCCTCCAACGCAGGAGCCTACTTCAAAGGTATCGAAGACCCTTGAAGTGAGCGAGCGGGATTTTCCTCAGCTCAAAAAGGTGATGAAAATAGCTTCCGCTAGTTTCTCGGGGACTATACCCAAGCCGGATGGAAGGCCGGGCCTTGAGGGAGATAAAGGGAAATCGAAGCCCCAGCAGACAAAAGTGGCTGCTACCAAAAAAGAGAGGGTGCCTCCTATAGTGTGCTATAGGCTTGACCTGAAGACTTTCAGGGATAGCGTTAAAAAAGGCATGCGTACGAAACTCTGAAAAGGAGCCAGAGTTCAAGATAACAGTGAACAGCTCTTCACGAACTTCGCACCACCCTAAAACGGCAGAGGATCACACCAGCCTTTTTAATTTTCTGAAGTGTGCGAAGGTGGGTTGCTACAGCTACACCCTTCCAGGAGAGAAAAAATTGACTCTCAAAGGAGTGCACAGCTCATACGACGAGAATAATGTCGTGGCTGAGCAGAAGGAACATCTCGGGGAAGATATCCTTTCAGCAAAAAGGTTCTCCACCATAACCTCTAGGAGAGAAAAAAGGACGCTTTCATGTTTCTTAGTCCAGTTCAAACCGGACTTTGAAGTGAAGAAAGCAATGGACATAAAGTTCCTCTTGTACCAGAAGATAGAATGGGAGCGTCTGCAGAAAAATTGCACTTTCTAGTGCTTTAACTGCCAAAGATTTGGCCATGTCGCTTCTAACTGCGGACTTGAAGTTAGATGCGTAAAATCCGACAAGCAACATAAGTCCATTGAATGTCCAATCTCGAAGGACGAGAACTGTGTCAACTGCAATGCTAAGGAGCACCCTGCGAGTTTCAGAGGTTGTCCTAAAGCAAAAGAAGTTGAAGAGAGGAGGAAGAATCTCCAAAAGAAGGAAGGAGGGATTTTATTACCGCATTTATAAAAAATGCTGTTCGTGAAGGGGTCTCGTACTCTAGCCTTTTACAAGGTGCAAAGAAGCAGCCTGCACCGCAGCCTATACGGCAACAAAAACAGCAACCAATGCAGCAACCCCAGCAGTCGCAGAATGACGGAAATATGTTTTTGAGCACTGACTGCCAACAATTTTTCGGGTGTGACTTGTTCACACTCATTCGAAAAGTGGACTCTTTTTTCCCCCACTATAAAAAAACTCACTAACCCTAGTGAGAAAAAAGCTACGTACTTAGAATCCGCCTTCAAAGTATGTTGTCGTGATGAGTTCCATTAAACTCTCCATCCTCAACATATGTTCACTAGCTCCACGCTATAAAAGGAATTTCGTTCAAGAATACTTGAACGCCCATAGACCAGACTTCTTGTTTATGTTGGAAATAGGACTGAAAGAAAGACACAGAGTGCATCTGAGAAAATATAAGATCATCAGGCGTGATGATCCAGAGGGGTATCTTGGAGTTGCTATGGCTCACATAGATCACCTGAAAGTCCAAAGGCACTGCCTTCCAAGTCTGAAATGTATATGTTTATGTATTGAAGTAGAAATAATAAGCTCTATTGAAGTAGAAATAATAAGCTCCATGCTGGGAGGGTGCACCTTTGCGTTGATGGTGATCTATGTTCGACATAGATACTCGATGAGGGAACTCATAGACGACTTGGAAACAGTGCTTACTCTGTGCGAAAAATTCGATTTCTATGCCATGGGAGGTGATTTTAAGCGAAGCATCCCTCATGGGGAAATATCGCATCTAATGGCTATGGAACAGCTATCTCTAACGTAGTCGGCTTAGAAAGCTACTCGCAAGAATCTACCACGGCAATTTAAATATGGTCAACTGGCAGTATGATTGTATTCACCTAGTGATAACGTCTCTAAACCGAATGATCTCGAGGAGAACCACGGATTTTGCTAACGAGCGATTTGAACGGGCCCTGAAGTATCAAACCAGGTCCCTGTATGTTTCCTCATATCAATAGGATAACGGGCAAAAAAAGGCTGCTCGGGGCCCTCATGATGGATCCATGCTCATGGATGACAAAGCCATCGCTGAATCTATCGCAAAATATTTTGCGAAAGTTCTTCAAGGAGAGAAAGCAAGTGAGGACACTTTCGTTACTTCGTTAGTGAGCACACACGTTAGTGAGTACACACAACGAATTTTGACAGGGACAATCATCAATTGTGCTTGGCCCGGTTCTCTGTTTTGAATCCTTCTGACGCGCCTACTGGCCATGGTCTGTTTGTCAGTCCTGAGAGACTCACTTTGTTGGCACTGGAGCAAAACTCCAAAATATCAGCAGGGGCTGATGGAATCTCCAACTAGATGCTTAAAAGGCTTCCTCATGTTTTCTTTGTTCTCCTCGCGATCATTCTGAATAACTGCATTAACATTTGCTACTGCCCTCAGCAGTGGAAATGTGCAAAAATATTCGCAATACCCAAGAAGTCGGAAAGTACTGACGTAGCTTCTTGAAAGGGTAATACTTGAAGGCATCATACAATTCTCTGCCGGGGCAAGAATTGTGCCGGAAAGACAATTTGGCTTCAAAAATGGATGCTGTAGCCGTTTTCCAAACCGATATAACGAGAAGCTGGCGCTGGCGATGTGGAGAAATCCTTTGACTCTGTATGGATCAATGGGCTTCTCTACAAAATGATAAATCTTGACTTTCCGGTCCATATTTTGAAAATTGTAGGCAGCTTCATGTAGGGCCGAACTGCCTTTGCGGTGACTGGTGGAGCGAGATCAGACCCATTTAGTATTGACTCGGAGGTCCCACAGGGGTCTATATTAGGCCCATTTCTTTTCAACATACAACTGTGACGTCCCGGGCGTAAGAGATGAATATAAGTCCGGAATCCAGGTGAACCCCTTCGTTGGAGACTTATTAGTGTGGTCATCTGAGCACAATTTCCGCTTTGCTAGGATGTGGCTTGAAAAATATTTAGAATCTCTTACTGCATATTACCGGGAATGCAAAGAAAAGTGAATGAATTGTGTTCAAGGACCCCCACAAAAATTTCAGTTTTCTTTTAAGAGGCAACTGTGACTCCAGCATGAAGTTGAATAGGTAGATTGTGCACTGCTCTAAGGAAACGAAGTACTAGGGGGTAGTTTTCGACAGGAAAGCTACCTTCAGTCCTCACGTTGATAATATTTTGAAAATTATGCGTACCATCTACTTATACCTCTTTTCAGGAAACATTCGACAGCGACCAAGCGAGCCAAGATTTTGGCCTATAAAACATTGATTCGTCCGATCATCACATATGCGGCGATGATATGGATTGGTGCTCCGAAAACAAAATGGGGTAAGAAAGGATTAGTGGAGCAAAAAATGCTTCGGGCAAGCACATGCCTATACAGACGGGAGAACGGACGGTCTTACCCCAACGAGGTGCTGTACTAGGAGACAGGAATGGAGCCAAAGAAATCGTATGCAGTAAAGCTGGCGGAAGCGAGAATCAGGAGAGCCAAGGAGCTTAAGGTGGGAGTTGTCAGGAGAGCGACGGACAACCGCTCAATGGACGCAGCGAATGAGTAGTTTTAAGGTAGTATTAAGGAAATAATTACTTAATTTTAAAGAAATCAATTTTTAAAACTAGTTGTTAGAGCAAATGATTTTTATAAACTTCTTTTTATAATCTATTAATGTTTGGTAATGTTGTGGGTGTCAACATTTTATAGTTTTGTTTGACCGAAAAATTAATATTGTAATCAAATTAAAGTAAATTATTATTGAGCTCCGGGAAAAGCCCTGAGCCACAACCCGCATGAACATTGTTAGGTTAAGTTATTAAGAATTATATCAATATGTAAAAAATTAGAAATCACCAAGTAAAGATCTTGAATCTTGGATCTTGTCTTTATAACATAAGGACCCTCCCTTGTGTAGTTCTTTTGGGTAGTCACTGTTCCTTCATACATAGCACATTGCCCACCTATTGAAATTTGTGGTTACAGGTGGTTACAGGTGGATCGTCAAACAGTTCATATTTCGCATCATTGTAATGGAGTCGCCATTCCGTTCCATTCTCCACAGGGCCAAAAATCCTTCTGAGTACTTTCCGTTCGACTAAATCCAGGCCTTTTTCGAAATCATTCGTTGAGGTCCAGGTTTCGCTCCCGTATAACACAGGGTTCCTGAGAGTTTTGTATATGCGTATCTTACTTCTTCTGTGTACATTTCTGGGATATAGGATAGGAAGAACAGTAATGTAAGCTTTGTTAGTTGCATTGAAAATAAAGTAACTGCCTGCATAGTCACTTCCACGTTGGGGTTCAAAAATAGGGACGGAGGTAAGATCTGCTTTGCTTAAGGGAGGAAATGAAATAATTCTCATGCAATTCAATTTATTAATTTACGCTTTTTCAACACACACATTTTAATTTAGGCATCAATCTAATATAATTACAAAAATCTGTTGAACGAGAATGTGATCGCTGTCGTGGACTTTTATGCATATTTTCTCAGCTCCGGAAAATTTTGACTGAGTAACGATCAGCATCATTTTGATCTGAAAAAAGCTGTGCACACTTTTTCAAGAAAGAATTTATTTTTAGATCAATTAGTTCCATTTGTATATCACAAGGCATTTGCATTAAGTTTTGTTCACCAAGTGAAAATGGGTTTATAAATGCGAGCATGCAGTATTCTTCTTTAGCAAAATCATAAAAACGACTTTCTAATGAGTCTTGCAAATCTTGATTTTTTCAATATATTTATTAACTTCTACTATCCGCAGCACATTCACTCTGCTCTTTTAAGTGTTGAAATTGACATAAGGCTTTATTTTTCTAACTGGGGGATGAAAAGTTTGAATTTCATTTTAAATGAACTGATGCTATTTACTAAGCTAGGAAATATTTTATTTCTGCCTTGAAGTTTTAAATTCAGATCACTGAGGTGGCTTGTTATATCAATTAAAAATGCCAGATCAAATAGCCAGCTTTGATCAAATAATAAAACACTTTCATTAGGAAGTTCATTTTCTTGTTCCAAAAAATTACAAGTAGCATTTTTCAACTTCCAAAATCTACTCAAAATTCTCGTCTTTTTAATGCTCTTGCTCTAATTTTATTCACAAACTTCACAACTGGTAACATAACGTGTTGCATATTTAATATTTTCCCACCTAGTGTCCCCCGTTGCATGATACTGTGGTATTTCAGTAAAGGACGTTTTATAAAATTTTCAAGTAAAGCTGGAGCACCATTGACTTTACCTATCATTGATGGCACCCCATCAGTACACGCACTAATAGGTTTATTGAAATCCAATTTTAGATTTCCCAGACATGATTTTACCTTTTCAAATATGTCTGATCCTCTCGTTTTACCATGTAATGCCTCCAGACTGGCAAGTTCATCGAAAACATTGAAATTTCCATCAACTTCCCTTTTAAAAATATTCAACTGGTCAATATCTCATATGTCCGTTTATTCATCCAATGCTAGTGAAAAGAAAGTAAATGAATTGACAAGGTCTTCCAGTTGTTGAGATACATCATTAGCGAGTTCCTGCATACGTCTCATTACTGTCTGCCTTGATCAAGCAATTTCGTCGGCTTTTTTTACAAATCCTTTGTTGCCAACATGGCGTGCAAATATCTAAAGAAAAGGCTTAACAATTTCTTCTCCATCAGAAAAAGGTTTCTTTTTTGTCGCCAGTGTTAAAGCGATTTCATGTGACGCTTCTGTCATTGTCCGTAATCGACTCAAAACGGGTTTCTTTGACCACCAGTTTTGTTCTAGAGAACAAAAAAAGTCAGAGTGACATATTGGGCGAATAAGGCGGCTGTTGCAACACGGTGATCCCTTTAGAGGCCAAATACTGGGACACGCTGAGGGCGGTGTGGTTCTTTCGAATCAACTCCGCAGACAACTTTTTCATCCCAAAATCGTCGGTAAAAATTTGTCTGACTGTTTCACGGTTCATACCCAGTTCCGAGGCCAACATTCGAACTGTTAAACGCCTATCTTCACGGGTTAGGGCGCGCACACGCTGCGCATTCGCTTCAGTCTGCACTTCGATTGGTCTCCCGCTCCGCGCCTTGTCTTCCACGCTTTCACGCCCCTCCTTAAACTCTTTATGCCATCGAAACACCTGGGCACGACTAAGAGCACTATCACCATGCACTTTTATAATTTTAGCGTACATTTCCGAAGCTGTTTCGCCCAATCTGGCGCAAAATTTTACCGCGACGCTTTGCTCTTGATTTCGTTTCTCCATTTTCGTGACGAGCACCACCAACACACGTTTACTCTACTGAACTAAACAAGCTAGAGCGATGGTAAATATACCAATATAGAGGGGAAGGATGCCGGAGAAGGGGATGGGAAGTTCAAGGTCGCAGGTTCACCAGAAGCGCGGCAATAAAATCAGTCTCATTAATTAATTGTCACACCTCGTATAGAGTATCTGTTAGTAATGTAACCCGTGTGTGGGATGTATTCATAGTTAGAAGTTTCTGAAGGCAAAAACAAATTTTAGAGAATGACCTTTTTTAGAAAAACTCAATTGAAATACAATGTAAACCACATGACATGAAAAACGATTTAAAAAGAATTTATATTTGAAAATGCTGTATAAATCAAAGTTATTATTTCCGTAAACTTTTATTTCGAACTCTGCACTTATAGTCTGCACTGTAAAGAATTAAGACGTGGTATAGTAGTTATTAATACGAAAAAGGAAAACTTAAAAATAAAATATATTTCGTGTGAATATCAAGAAAAAAAAGATGGAAAAAATAAATAAAGAAAAAATGAATTACTAAAATGTAAAACTCGGGCTTCCACTGTAATGAGTTAGCCATCGGGTGAGCTCACCCCTTTTTAACTCGTGTCAGGTGCTCTCGCAGGGTAGAGTGGCCTTCCGCTCGCGTGCCCATTTATGGTATAGTATTATGTGATTGCATCAAATAAGACTATAACATAAATTTGCCACGTTGATGTTTGTCATTCAAATGGAAAACATGTGGCCATGTCTACGTTGGATCTTGATCCGGATGGGGGGTGCGAGGGGAACCGCTTCCACCTGGATGCCCCACTCTTATTTGGGGGCTATAAGTATCGTCGGTAACGACGAAGTGCTCCTAAGTTCCGTCTGTTTTCGCCAGGTCCCGTTTGCCATTTGCTTTAGCAATTTCAACCCTTACCAGATTACCTCGGCCACGACTCTGGTCGATATATGTTTGTATCTGCAAATACGTGAATGTGAAATTTTTTTTTTTGGTGGGGTCTTGTGCTGGGGAAAAGACCCCCCCCCCAAAAGACCGCAATGCTAGCCTGCCAGCGCATTCACGCGTCCTCAGACAAAGGAGCAGACCATCGCTGCAGTCCTGAACGGACATTGTTATCTACTCACTTCACTACAAATTTTAAGTGTAGGAGAACTTTTCTTGGAACTTGTAGCACTCACTAACGTGACGTCTATCCGCTCATTGTTCCAAATTCGAGTCATGAACTGTGAGCACAGTGCAAAATGTAATCGAAATCTCCGAGACACCGTTCTATTTGCGAAACGTACAGACAATTTGCCTTAGCCCGACGGGAGAAACACTCAAAATTAGCAAATCTCAGACAGGATGCGCAATGAATGTCGAATTGATTGAACATTTGTAGCAAAAATTAAATTTCAGTCCAAACAGCAAATAACGGCAGACAACCACGACGACGTCAACAATTCTCCCGCAGCCGATGCATCCTCGTTGCTTGTCTTGACGAGACTCCCGCATGCCGGCAACGGAGGTTTACTTGGCGAGCCCTCTGCTTGACGGCAACGGTGGTTTATTTCCGACGAGATAATACTGCAATTCTTTTTCTAAATTGCGTTGCAAAGGGATTGCCGTCATCAAATTTTTATTGTAATTTTTATTTAATTTGTTTTTTTTTATATTATGAATATATAAAAATTTAGAATGAAGATTAAATTTAAGAAATTATTAATTAGGATTTTTATTAAATTTATTATTAATAGTAAGACATAATTCAAAAATGATTTTATTATTAATATATTTTTATATTAAATCTTTATTTTTTTTATTTTTAAATTACCTACAATTAAAAATTATGTTTAAAGATTTTTGAGTAGTAACAAAAAATGGTGTTTTCGCTTGGGAATGTTTTTCGAGCTGTTTTCCTAGGCGACTGCTCGATTATTATAGTCTTGATGAGAGGTTTTCAAAATAGGTCTTAAAATGACAGGTTTTGCTTCGAGGGATGCAGGAGAAGGGGAAATGTATGAAAATTTTGTGTCCCCCTCGCGATTGGAGACCTTTTATCCAAAAAATCTGAAACACAGGTAAGTCTTTAGGAGCAAAAAGGCAACAAATACCTCAGAAGTCGAAATTCGATCAACTTTGTTAATAATAGTACGTGTTATAAATTTTACATTTTTGCCTATAAAATCAAAGTGGGCCCCTTAAATTTGCCAAAAGCTACAATTTTAATTTTCAGATAGGAATTGTATGTGTCCTGAAAATTTCACAATCATCAGCTAAGTTACAGCTGATTGAATATTTAGCATTTATAACAACATTAACACGTGATATGTTACTAGGGAGATGCACGATTGCAACTGACCTAGACACTACAAATATGTAGGAATTTTGATAAAAATTTTAGAAATGGTTTGTAATATTGATGTGTTATTGTGGGTTTTCGTTCGGAAACAGAACCCAACAACTTTTTATCGTGTGAAATGAAATTCCCTTTCTCATAAAAGACAAGTTTATTCGCGTCCGAACAAAATGAACATCATGTTGTTTGTCGATGCGTTGTCGCTTGCGTTTCGCGGTAGACTAACTCCAATGCCAATCTTCTCTTGGTGTTAGGGTTTGTTTCCTTCGATGTGTTCGTATTGCTGGTGGTGTTGTTTGTGTCAGTGCTGGAGCCGCCACATCTACCCCCTTCCTAGTGACTTTCTTGGAATTGTTGGAAAAAGTCACGATTTTTTTAGCTGTTGCGTTTTCTTGAGTTTTTGCTATCGCTCGAATTTCTGGAATTTGTGGAGTTTCAGGAATCGGTGGAGTTTCTGGAATCTTTGGAGTTCGTGGATTCAAGTTTTTATTCGCTTCGTTTGCCTGGTCTGATTCAAGATGTGCTGCAGTCAGTCGTGATATTGAGATGTTTTGTTCTCAATCGTTGACTAGGATTTTGTAAAGATCATCGGTTATTCACCCGAGCATTTGATGCGGCCCTGTGTATGGTCTCTGCAGCGGGTTTTTCACGCGGCCGCAGCGTACAAACACATGTGTGCATGTTTTAAGCTCTTTTTGGCAAAAAGGTTTTATTTTTGAGCGATAAGCTGTCGGTATGGGCTTGATGCTGTGCATTATTTTGCGGTGGTTTTCCACAAACTTTACAGGGCCAGCGTTTGTGGTTTCTTGAGTAACGAAAAATTCCCCAGGTATACGTAAAGTTGTGCCGTACAGCATTTCAGCAGGTGATGCTTTTAAATCTTCTTTGTAGCATGCACGAAGGCCGAGTATTACTGAAGGAAGTGCGTAGATCCAGCCAATATCATTTTTGCACATAAGTGCTGCTTTTAAAGTACGATGTAGTCGTTCAACGAGTCCGTTCGACTGAGGGTGATGTGGCGAGGTCCTGGTTTTTTTACTTCCCCAGAAGTTTATCATGACTTTAAATAAGGCAGACTCGAATTGCGGTCCCTGGTCTGTCAGATGGTGAGAGGGGTGCCGTGATTGACGATCCATTGCAACTATCGGTGCTGTGGTCTGTGGACTGCCATTGCAACTATCGGTGCTGTGGTCTCTTTCAAAGGTACCGCCACGGGCCATCGTGAAAATCTGTCGATGATTGTTAGGCAGAAGCGATATCCCTCTACAGGCAGCAGGGTGATTAAATCGATGTTAATGTGATTGAACCTAGAGTCTGTGACGCTAATGTTTTGCGGAGTTGTTTTGTTGTGTCGATGAACTTTTGATTTTTGGCACTCAATGCATTCTCGTGACCATTTTAATGCATATTTTTTGATACCGAGCCAGATATATTTTTCTCGTAATGCGCGAGCGGTAGAGCGACCACTTGGATGTGAAAGGCCGTGAGTGATTCCGAATGCAATTTTTTTTTAAGTTTTGAGGAAGGTACGGTATTACTACTTCTGTGGTGATGTCGCAGTAGGCTGGCGAGTTTTCTATATAGAGTTGTTGTATCTTGAGGGATGTCGAGTTTTTTAATAACTCAGATAATTCCTTGTAGTTTTTTTTTTGCTCACTAATTTCTTTTGGGTCAAATTTTGATGGCATATCGATTGTGTTGATTCTCGATAATGCGTCCGCTACGACATTCTCGCTGCTTTTAACGTACACTATGTTCGTCGAGAAATGTGAGATATAGTCTAAATGTCGTAGTTGGCGTGGAGATGCTTTTTCAGATTTTTGTGAAAACGCATAGATTAATGGCTTGTGATCAGTTTTTATTTCGAATGTCCTGCATTCGAGTTGATGTTGGAAATGTCGAATCCCTGCAAAGATCGCCAAAAGTCCACGATCGTAGACGCTCCAATTGCGTTCTGGTTTGGTTAATTTTCGGGAGAAGAATCCGATCGGCATCCAAACGTTGTTTATTTTTTGTTCAAGTGATGCACCAATTGCTGTGTCGGATGCATCGGGTGTTAAACACAATGGCGCCGTTGGGGATGGAAACGATGTGAGTGTGATGTCGACTAGGCTTTTTTTGCTTTCCTCAAATGCTTTAGATGCTTCTGGCGTCCATTTGAATTCTCGTTTGTCATTCTTTTTGGAGTCTTTGATGTACGAACTTAGGAGTGCTTGAGTCTTGGCAGCTTTGGTATGCAATTTCGGTAACAGTTTATCATTCCGAGAAATCTGCGGAGATCATGGATTGTTTTTGGTTTCTCTTCTTCTTTTGTGGTGGCTTGTAACCAGCAGCATTTATTGTTTATCCAGGAAAATTAACTTCGTTTTTCACGAAAGCACACTTAATGTAATTTATCGTAACCCCGTTGTCTTTCAGCCTTTGAAAGATGGTTCGTAAATGTTTCATGTGCTCTTCGTGAGTGTCAGAAAATACGATAAAATCGTTAACGTGGCAAAAAATGTAATCGAGGTCACAAAAATTGAATCAATCCAGCGTTGAAATGTTTGGGTGGCGTTTCGAAGACTGAATGGCATGACCAAATATTCAAATAGTCCGAAGGGTGTAGCGATGGCTGTTTTCGGTATATCTTCTTCGGCCATGGGTATTTGGTGGTAGGCCGTCACAAGATCAATTGTGGAAAATACATTTTTTTGAAAAGCTTAGGAAAAAGATCTTGTATCAGCAGCGGCGTGTATCGGTCGGGCACGGTTTGGGAATTTAGCTTTTGATAATCGCCACACGGGCGCCATTCGCCAGTTTTCTTTTGTTTCGTGTGCAGCGGAGATGACCATTGACTTTTTGAAGGCCTTATATAGCCGGCTTCGAGCATGGCTAAAATTTTGGTTTCTGCGCTTCATCGTTTTTCTCCCACAAGTTTGCGTGCTCTTTCGACAACAGGGGGACCTTCAGTGATGATATGATGCACGACGTGACAGTTTTGTGTTATTGCCTTTTTTATTGATGGTTTCGTTATGTCGGAGAATTCTTGCATCAGTTTCGCAAATTCCATGTTTTCGTTTTCTGCTGTTATAATGGTCGATATTCCCTGCTCTGATGTGTTGAGAGGGACGTTTGTGGGTCGATTAGGCGTCGTTTCAACAACTAGAAGTCCATAATGGTAGATGAAATCGGCTCCTGTGATGCCCCTCTTGACTTCAGCCATGATGAATGGAAATAACATGTTTCGGCGCAGTCCTAAATCCAAACTTAATAGTCGCTGGCCATATGTGTGGATTACTGAGGAATTAGCTGCGAAGAGTTTCAGTGGGGATTGTTTGAACTTCGTTTTGAACCAGATGCATCGAACGACTGATACACAAGAACCAGAGTCTACCAAGTATTGTTGTCCTGTTTTATCTTACAAATGTAGGCGGTGTTCTTTTTTCATGTTTTTGCTATCGTCTTCCGCCTTTGCTGTTGTTGATGTTGACGATAGCATATTTAGTTTCCCGGATTTTCTCGTTTGTTATAGGAGCACGGCGCGTGGCACTTTCGCGTGGCTTCTCCGAAATGTTCGTGATAGTAGCACAAGTCTGAACTCGATTTTTGTTCTTTTGGTTCGTATTTTCTCTGGTAATAATTTTCTCTATTTCGCGATTTTGATCTTGAGCGCTCAGATTTTCGTGAATCCATTTGTTTTTTTAAATCCTCAAGCTCTCGTGAGATTTTTGCGATGTGATCTCGTAGTTCTGCGAGCGGGCTTGTTTCACTTTTTGAAATTGCCGCCATCTCAAATCCATCCACTTTCGACACCTCTAGAATTTTGTCGGCTTGCACCGCAAGTTTGCACAGATCTTGGACTTCACTTATTGCTAATATACTACGGAGTTGCTCTGGAAGTTGTTCTTGGAAAAGCGTTTTTAAGATCGAGTCGTTGCATTGTCCGCCTGCAAGATTTTTAATTTTTTGTAGGATTAAGGACGGCTTCCCATTTGTAATATCTAAACCCCTGAGGAGGCGTCTGAGTTTTGATTCATTTGTTTCGCCGAGAGTTTTGATGATTCTTTGCTTTATTGCATCGTATTTGTTCGTTTCAGGTGGTGTTGAGATGATATCCGAAACCAGAGGGAGAGTCTTTGTGTCGAGGTTGAGGACCACATGTTGAAATTTTTTTTTGTCGGCGGTGATTTTCGAAATGAAAAATGCTGCTTCTACTTGCACGAACCAGAGCGCTGGGTGGTCTCTCCAGAATGCGGGTATTTTGACGTGATTGTTGTTGATCATTCCCACTTCGGCTTCCGTATTCCCGTGCGACGTTTCATTATGATTTGTTGACATGTCTCTGAGTTGCTGCATTGGATCGTGGACTCGTTGTTCCATAGCCTCAAGCTCCGCTTTAGTTTCTTCCAGAGTCATTGTAATATTTTCTGATTTATAGTTTCACCTTTTATTTGAAGTATTTTTGCGTTTGTTTGTAAAATTTTCACTTTCATTCTAAGCACTTTCACTCTTCACTGGTTTTTGTTCGAAAAATTTTCTTCTGTTTGTTTTATTTGCACTTTGTTTATTTGCGGGGTCACCAATGTGGGTTTCCGTTCGAAGACAGAACCCAACAAATTTTTATCGTGTGAAATGAAACTCCCTTTCTCATAAACGACAAGTTTACTCGCGTTCAAACGAATTGAACATCATATAACCGAATGTATAGATGATGCAATGTTGGTTGTCGATGCGTTGTCGCGTGCGTTTCGCGGTAGACTAACTTCAATGCCAATCTTCTCTTGGTGTTAGGACTTGTTTCCTTCGATGTGTTCGTATTGCTGGTGGCGTTGGTTGTGTCAGTGCTGGAGCCGCCACATTATCATGATTAATCAAACAACGGGTACAAACCCCTTGAAAAAACATGGCGGCGAATTTAAATGCATAATAACCAGGATATAATTTTTTTTTTTGACTCAATTCATGGAATCTGTATATAAGTTAAGTTTTGAATGCAGAACATATTGTTTGATTTACTAATTGTTTCCAAAACCCTTCTGACAGGAGCACTCTCCTGCTAATTCCACTTGTTTTCTTTGTGATCCCTTTCGGCAAGTTACTTCGGCCATTGGCACCTTTATCACCAGCCACTCATTTTTGCCCTTTTGTCTCCAGTCACCAAATAAATCGTAAGTGCGAAAATATTTTTGTAGTGGGTCCTTGTGCTGTGGGAAAAGAACCCGCCCACGATACCGCAAAGCTAGCTTGCCGGTGCAATTACGCGTACCCAGGCATGGCCATTTCTAGCGTACTGAAATCACGACACGTTATAACTTGAAAACTTTCTAATTCCGTATATCCGCGAGTATCAAATACAATAATATCTGCTGAAAATTCAGTAAATGTAATTTTTCACTGCTATTGGAAATTAAAATTACAAATTCTGGAATTTAAACATTTTCGAAGTACATAAAATTAATAAGAAATGTCGTTGCAATTAGCCTGAATCGAACACTTGATTCTAGCAAATCATTTAGATTTAATTATTCCACATCAGTATCAACCAACTATCTTATATATAGTAAGTAGGCAACGTAATTATTACTTGATTTCTTTGAATGTAATTATAATTTTATCTGATTTGCTGAAAGCTTGATGCATTCAAACCATTTCAAAACTTATTTGGCTAAAGTGTTGGCGTCATTGGTGCCAAATTATTAAATTAAGGGGTTTTCTGACGCAACTGAACAAATTATGACCCAGACTGGTTGCCAGACAAAATAAAGAAGAAAAAGTCTAAATAATGTCGATTAAAAATGAGAAACTTTACGATTCTCCTTTTTTTGTATCTTTTCATCGCCAACCTACTTACAATTTGCATTTCAATATGATACAAATAAAATGAATGATCAAAAAATGTAACTAGATTTAATAATTTATTTTTTGTATTAAAAGATACTTTAAAGGAGAATCAAAGCAGTATTTAGATACTATGAGACGAAATTTTCAAGAAGCGCTATTCGCAAATTAGCATTTTATTCATGTTTGTCAACCCCAAATAAACAAAGCACATAAAACTTTGAGTTCAAAATAATATTTGCGGCCATCCTTGCATTGTTTGAATTTTGCATTAATGTGTTTCTGCAAAAAAAAATCTATTACCACCTGAATCTGGTTCAGGAATTCTAGGCAGCACATGGGTAATAATATACGAGTGCTAAGAAAAAACGATACATACAGCTAGACTTTAACATATTTATATTGCACTTTACCATTTTTACGCATTCTTTTTTGAAAGTTAATTAGCAAATTGAAGTAAATGAAGAATTGCAATAAATAATGTTTTATCATTCAACTTTCTCTGGAATGTTAACGTGTATTTGAGATTTAGTGATAGTACACTCGTATGTCCGCAGTTTTTCATTTACAGTAGGAAGTATTCTAGCTACTATCTTTACGTTAAGATACATCCAAAGAAAGCTTGTCAATTTTGGTAGTTTTGTGAATAACATACTACAAGTACTCCTAAAATCTAGAAATTCTAGTAGATTAATTTCTTGTTCGAACTGATTATTTTATTGAAAAACCTTCGACACACATGCGAAGTTTATTATTTTCTATTATCTTCGCATCAGTGATAATGAAAATCAGTAGGACTGAAGTCTAATAATGATAACGAAAAGCATTGTATGAGCAGATGTATGTAGAAACTTCAATTCAGTCTATCAATCACTGTCTCCCAATAATAGAATGTTAGTAGCAAAATGTTTATAAATGAATTTATGGCAAGCTTTCATGCATATAAAGCTAGAACTTTATTGTATTTTCATTCTGTAAACATGATTAGTAACAATAATTTCTTATCAAAATATAATGGCAGACAAAACGGTCGATAAAGCGATAAATCATGTTTTTCTATCAAACAAATAAGTTCAGCTCTAAGCCTTGAATGAGTTTCAGGCACAATATGAAAACGGATAAACTTTTATTTAAAAAGGAAATTTTATAGGCAAATAAAAAACGTGTATTTGAATTTTAACCCGGCAACATTGAGGCTGGGGGCGTTGGGGCAGGGGGATCGCTTTTCTGTTACTTCCTTTTCCCTCTCCCCTCCCGCTAGGAAAGGGATCCCCCAGTTTTAAGGCGCCTCACGGCGTAACAAAACGAGACCTGGCCCGAAGTAATATGTCAAACGGTTCTAAGCTAGGTTCTCAGGTTGACAGGGGAGGTGTCTATTGGGTAGTCCAGTCGCCTGCTTGCGAGCATGGGAGTCCCACATTCTGTGCGTAAATGGGCATTCACCTCCCTACCACACAAAAAATAGTATTATCCAGGTTTTGGACTCTAAATCTGCCTTAATCAGCCGCTACGAGATCTACATGCGAACAATTCCTCGAAGGGTGACTTTGACCCATCCTCACAACTAACGTGATAATTTTATGCCCTGTTATCTCCGCATATATATTTTTGTTTTTTGTGTTTATGTAAAAATTGGCAGGTTATGATTTTCTTTTGTTTGTTTTGTTGTTGTGAACAATTTTCTTTTGTATAAAGAACAAGAATATTGCAGAATACAAAAAAATGGATCCAGAAGGTAGAAAAAGACAACAGTTCTACCAATTCTTGAGCAGTTCAATTCGGAGAATGAATGAGAGTAGCGGCGAAGTAAGTCGTTGTTGAAGCCGCTATCTATTAACCAACAACCAACGGTTTCGGAAGCTGACAATTTAAATGTACCTGATACATCACTAGCTGCTCAACAAGATATGCAGATATAGCCAGCGTTCGTACTACAGCCGGATTGCTGCAATTATGTGGAAACAGCGGAATCTGGTCAATCAATCGTCACTAAGAGCAACTCGCTGTTGAGGCCGCTTTCTATTAATCAACAATCTGATTTACTTATCATCAGTCCACCTGGTTCTTCATTTAACAGTCGTGGAGCGATTCCAAAGAAAATACCACCTCCAATTCTACATCAGAAATCGAGTGACCTCGTTCCCTCAACAGATCTCGATTCTCCTGTCATTCTTGCTCCTATACCTTTGAAGAATATCTTCATATCTAGAGTGGCGTACGAAACTTCTGTTGAGGACCTAAAGCGTTATGTCAACAAAAAGTTTCGATCATCCGTTAAAGTCTTTAGTTGTCATAAATTGACTGAGGAAAATTTAACGGACAAAGTAGTTGCCTCATTCAAATTGGTGATTTCTGCAAATACTGATATTGTCCTGAATTCAAATTACTGACCTGCTGGTGTTCTTGTTAAGCCGTTTGAATTTAGACGAAGAAATTTTCGTCGGGCAATTAACGAAATCCCAAAGCTCTAGTCACAAGTAATCTTGATGAATATTCTGATAATCATAATGTTTTTTCTACTGTATCCCCTTCAAACCTCAATGAATCTCTTTCAAACCTAAACACTCTTCAATGTAACTTCTCTTCTCCTAATAAAATGTGTTTATCTATTTTTTACCAAAATGTACGAGGATTAAGGACCAAGCTTGAGGAACTCTTTATCTCTTATCAAGTTAGTAATGATTCTATTATTTGCTTCTCCGAGACCTGGCTGAATGGAAACATTTTGAGCAGTGAAATGTTTCCTGATCATATTGTATATAGATGTGACCGTGACCTGATTGCTTCTAATAAGGCTGATGGTAGAAGAGTTTTGGTTGCAGTTAGCAAAGCTCTACCTAGTTCTCCTTGTTCTGATTTCTGTTTTTCTCCTACTTTAGAATGTGTTATTATCAAAATTTCTCTCCCTCATAATACAGACTTCTTGATTTTGTCTATTTATATTCCTTGTAATTCACCTTTAACTGTTTATGAGACTTTTTTGATGATCTTTCCTCTTATCTAGTTTAGCGACATACTCACGCCAAAATATTAGTTTGCGGGGACTTTAACTTACCATACATAGAGTGGAAAAATTATCCTACTCCTTCTATCTCGTCAGTTGACCCTTTTTCTATAACCCAGTCATCTTTCCTATCTCATTGCTCCTTTTCTCAATTTAACCATATCCGCAATCCTAATGGTCGTCTCCTTGACCTTGTTCTATGAAATGTTCCAGTTAAGTACTTATCTGTATCTCAAGCCTTACATCCGTATGTTCCTCCTGATCGGCACCATCCTCCTTTATCTATAGATCTTATAATCGATGAAATTAAATTTAACAAACATCCTACTCCAAAACTTTACTTTTTTTAAAGCTAATTATGAAGCTATTAATACAGAATTACTTTCAGTCTACTGGCCAGATTTCTTTAGAGGCCTAAATTGTGAGGCTGCTTTGGATAAATTTTACATATATATTTATAATCTTATTCGCTGTTATACGCCTCTTCAGACATTCCGTAAAGCAAATCATAAGCCTTGGCTTACAAAACGAGTGCTTAGTGCCCTACGAGCAAAAGATAAGGCACATCGTGTCTTTAAAACACTCGGCACTATTGAAGCAAGATGTAATTTTAGCAGGCTGCGTGCTATTGCCAAGAAAGAGATCAGATATGCTCTGAAAACTTATTTCAGCAGTCTGGATGGCTCTCTTGTGGCTAATAATACAAAGCCTTTTTGGCCTTATATAAGGTCGCTAAAATCCTCTTCTTCCATTCCTAGTAAGGTCCGTTGGAATGGTGCAGAGGTTTCTTCTCCTCAAGGAGTTACTGACTCATTTGCCCAATTTTTCTCTTCAACTTTTTCTTCTCCCGCTGCAGCTGTGCATCCTCTTGTCTTACCTAATCATCTTCCCTTCCCAATTTCCTTGATTTGTACAGATGGATCTGAAGTCGAAGTTTGGATCAATGCACTTGATCCTAATATCAGCCCTGAGCCGGATGGTTTGCCAAACATATTTGTAAAGTCGTTAGCCTAATCGCTTAGTTTTCCTTTATCTCTCCTCTCCAATCTAAGTTTGAGTACTGGTACTTTCCCAAACCCTTGGAAAACAGCTAATATTGTGCCTATTTTTAAAAGTGGTGATCCTACGTCAGGTTCCAATTACCGCCCTATTTCCTTACTGTCCTGCTTTTCAAAGTTACTTGAATGGTTGGTTCATAAACGACTCTCAAACTCATTAGCTCCTATTATTGCTCCAGAGCAGCATGGCTTTCTCAAAGGATACTCCACTACCTCTAATCTAATGGAGATCATAAACAGTATTGCAAGAGCTTTGGATAACCAACTGCAAGTTGATGTGATCTACACAGATTTCTCCAAGGCCTTTGACACTGTGATTCATTAACTTTTTTGTCGTAAGCTTGAAGCTCTTGGCATCTCGGGTGCTCTTCTATCTTGGATGTCATCTTATCTATCGTGCCGTCCCTGTCGAGCAAGTCTCTCTGGTACTACGTCTAGTCCTTTTTATCCTTCATCTGGCGTTCCACAAGGTTCAATTCTTGGGCCACTTCTCTGTTGTTCATAAATGATCCTCCCTTTGTAATTAATTCCTCTTGCCTTTTGTATGCAGGTGACTTCAAAGTATTTCGAGCAGTCAAATCCCATTTAGACTGTCAGCTCCTCCAAAATGATCTGAATGCTCTAAATAAATGGTGTGCTTCAAACTATTTATGTCTTAACACTACTAGATGTCATAACATGACTTTTTCTCTTAAGGACTCTCCTATTAATTTTAATTATATATTAAATGATGCTTTGCTCTCTGAAGTGTTCAGTCATAAAGACCTTGGAGTCACTTTTGATCCAAAACTCAAATTTGATGCACATATTTTAAATGTGATTACTAAAGCGTCTAGAGTTTCTGGGTTTATCCTTAGACATATACATAAATTCAATAGCATCTCATCTTCTGTCCGCCTTTTTGTTTGTCTTGTTCGCCCTTTGCTTGAAGACTGTTCTGTTATCTGGTCCCCCCGATATTCCTATCTCGTGTCTTCTTTAGAAACTGTCCAAAGAAAGTTCGCGCATTTGCTTTTCCTTAAGTTTAATTTGCCGTATCAGCCTTATGAAAGTCGTTTATCTTTCCTAGCTCTTCCATCCCTAATATCCCGACGAACTTATTTAGACCAATGTTTTTTGTACAAACTCTGCTACCATCAAGTCTCGTTAAATATTTTTTCTGAGCTGCGTTTCCGACAAACATCTCGTTCATCTCGGATGAATTCTTATTTCGTTATACCATATGCTAGAACTGATTTATATTTCCATTCACCAATCTTAAGAATCGTACGAAATCATAATAATCTCGAGCTTGGTCCTTTCCCCTCTTCCTACATAGCATGTAAGAAAAAACTAAGAGACTTACTACTAGTTTAACTTTTAATTATCGACATTTTATTATTCTTTTTCATTTAAATATTGCTGTAACTGTTCTTTGCGCTCCATTTTGTTATTGGATTGTTTAGTCTGAAAGATGAAATAAATAAATAAAAAGTCAACCAAGCGATGCAGAACAAGAATGTTCAGAAATTGACGACGAAAAGATTCCGCTGTCTGAAATTCGTAAGTTACAGTTTAGCTGAAGACACCTTTAAGGACTAGAGCTGAAAATATAATCAATCAATTGCCAGATCTAACACAACAAGCAAAGTCTGCTGGTTCTGAGTTAGAATGATGGGGTCTATTTTTCACTAATGACGATGTTGCAGAAAATTTTAACACATACTAATGCACGCATTCAACTTAAAATTGCATTGTCTGTAGATATGTCGAAGCCCACTTATATGAAGGCATGCAGCATGATAAAATTCAAAGCATTTATTCGCCTTTTATATATTGCTGGCTGAACCCGTTGGGTAAGACAAAATTTGAGTGACGTTTAGGCTTCCGACGGCACAGTAGAACAAATATTTAGGCTTGTTATGTCTGAACGTTTCCATTTTATAAAAAGCTGTTTGTCTTTTGGTGATGATACTTCTCGTGAGCAAAGGAAACTATTCGATAATTTGGCACCAATCAGAGATCTATTTGAAGCTTTTGTCGGAAATGGTAAAGCAGCTTATACTCCTGGTGATTGTCTAACTATAGATGAAATGCTAATAGCTTTTTGAGGTCGATGCAAATTTCGACAATATATACCTTCCAGACCGGCAACATATGGCATAACGATCTTCGCCTTAGTTGGTGCTTCAAATTACTACATTTTGAATCTGGAAATACGAGTATATGCCGTAAAATAATATCTTGGTCCATTTTAGGCGAGCAATAAACCCTACGATATAGTAAATCGGATTGTGCAACCTATTTCTAAATCAAACCGGAATGTAGCTTTCGATAACTGGTTTACCAGTTACAAACTTGTCCAACATTTACTCAAAAAGCACAAGTTGACATTGCGTTAAAACAAAAGACAAGTCCCTCAGGAATTCCTTAAAATTCGTAGAAGGGAAGTGTTTTCGTCTCGACTCTTGTGTCTTATGTCCGCAAGAAAAATAAGGGCGTTTTATTAGTGTCAGGTCGACCCCATAATAATGAGATTGATGATTCAAGCGGAGCAAAGCAAAAGCCAGTAATCAACACATATTACAATAAAACAAAATGTGGGGTAGATGTTACAGATGAACTTTGTGCCACGTATGGTGTGAGCCGTAATTCCAAAAGATGGCCCGTGACAATTTTTTATGCTATTTTGAATATTTCTGGTATCATGGGCCTTATAATACATCGTATAAATAATAAATCGAACGAAAAACGACGCCATTTTTTAAAGAAATTAGGTCTTGTTCTCGTCAGTGAACATTTGCAAAACCGCCAAGATATAAACCCCTTGCCAAGAGAAATGCGCAAAAAAATAAAAAAAAATTGTTGGTGAATCACCAGAAGAACTTTCTGCAAAAATACTCAATGCACGTAAAAGATGTCAAGTGTGCCCTTCACAAAAAGATCGTAAAACCAAACACACATGCCAAGGTTCAAAAATATTTGCCCAGAACACATCATACCTTTTTGCAGTGATAGTATGGGTTATCCATTTTACGCTTGGGAAAGTAAAGCTAATGAAAAGACATTAAAATATTCAGATGAAAACGAAATTTTCAATATAAAGATTGAACCCTGCCATTATACGTGAAATACAACATCATTCAAATGTCTTCCACGGGACCTCTTATAGGCATCAATCCTTTTGAGGTAATTTTTAATGACTTTTCGGCACATTTCCGGCAATATCTCGGCCATAACTTCACGAATATTGGTTTTCAATTGCTCAAGATTTTGAGGATTGTTCGCGTAAACACGATCTTTCGCATAGCCCCATAAAAAGAAATCCAAAGGTGTTTGGTCGCGGGACCTTGCGGGCCAATTGACATCACTCAATCTCGAAATTACACGTCCTGGAAATTTCTCTTGCAAAAGTGCTCGGTTAGCCTGTGTTGTGTGGCTTGTAGCTCTGACCTGTTGGAACCACATGTTCTCCAGATCATAATCTTCAATTTCTCTCCAAAAATAATCGGTTAACATCCGTCCATAGCGGTCAGAATTGACTGTAACAGCTCTTCCTTGATCGTTTCAAAAAAATACGGGCCAATAACACCACCAGACCATAATGCACACCAAAAGGTTACTTTTTCCGGATGCAAAGGCCTTTCTGCGATCACCTGAGGATTTTAAGAGCCCCATATGCGGCAATTCTGTTCATTTACGTAACCACTGAGCGAAAAATGAGTCTCATCACTAAAGAAAATTTTGTTCGAAAAATCGTTATCAATGGCTTGTTGTTCAATCACCCAATTCGCATGCATTCTGCGTTGTGTATGGTCTTGAGGCTTAAGTTCTTGAGTGAGTTGGATTTTGTACGGATGGAGATGCAAATCCAAATGCAAAATCCGCCACAATGAGCCGTAAGACAGGCCTAAATGTTGAGCACGTCGAGGAATCGACAAATTCGGGTCTTCCTCCACACTTTGAGCAACGACAGCGATATTTTCAGCAGAACGAATGTTGCGATGATCCACAGGCCCTGCAATATCAATAACCAATCCAGTCTCCTCAAATTTTCTCACTGTGTTCGAAATTGTTTGCTGTGTAGGTCAATTATGTCGACCGTAATCGGCTCGTAAAGCCCTAAATGTTGATACAGCAGAATCACCATTTTTATAACAAAATTTAATAATTTTAACGCGTTCTTCGACTGTTAAACGATCCATATTTCTAAATGGCAAACCTTTAACTAAAAAACACGCTTTGGATGACATTTAATTCTGACAGATGTCAAATGACAGGGTTATACTTTCCTACCACGAAATGGATAACCCTGTAGTAACAACAAGAATTCTAATGAGTTTTTTCATATTTTTTTCCGAAGATATTTTAAATAAGTTTAAAAAAGTCCCATAAGTATGTAGTGAAACATGCGTTAGATAAAAATGTATGTATAGGACTGCAGCGATGGTCTGCTGCCTTGCCGAGATTGGCCTTGTCTGAGGACGCGTGAATGCGCTGGCAGGCTAGCATTGCGGTATTGTGGGGCGGGTTATTTTCCCCAGCACAAGGACCCACTACAAAAGAAATTTCGCAACCATGAATTTCAAGATACAAAGAAATACCGACCGGAGTTGAGCCTGAGGTGACCTTCTAAGGGTCAGAAATTGCTAACGCAGATGACTAACCGGGCCGGGAAAAAACAGACGGACTTAAGAGGAATTCATCGTTACCGACGATACTTATGGCCCCCAAATAAGAGTGGGGCGTCCAGGTGGAATTATTTTCTTATATACGGAAAATCAAAAATACAATTTTTTTTACTTGCATCTACAAATTGTTATTTTACGCGATATTTTTTTAACAAAAAATTCAATCAAGTCAAGTTTATTAATTAAATAATATAATTAAAAAAAACACCACTCTTTCAAAATCCATTCCAAAATTAAACATATTTTTGCATTTTTGAATGTAATGGAATATAAATGCATACACTCGTAGTTTGTAATAATTAGATAGATGATACCTGTGTCCCACAATACGTTTGTTTAATTCTTAATGTTCTGATTTTAATTAAAATTCTTACCGCTATTCTGTATGCTATTTTTTTTTCTTAACAAACAAACAAGAAAACTTGTCTCCATAAGAAAAATGCAAAATGTTTTCTTCTAAAGCTGGTTTTTCTCTTTGAATATAACGTTAAAAGGAAGGAAGAAAATCAAAATCTTAATAAACGATAAAAAAGATACTAATAGGTGTAGAACAATTTTTGTATGTAACAATAACATCCTCAACGGGCGCCCGTAGATAGTGTGGGTGATGCCTGAAAAATGTTTCCAAATAAAAACATTTGGAATCCTCTTGCTCTGGGAACAATGATCGAGATGCGAAAGTAAATCCACTAAGTAATAGCAAAGAGATTACAAATAAAAAGATTTTGTTTATTTTCGTGTACAAGTTCAGCTCCTGATGCAAACGGTCAATGCTTCGTCGACAATGCGAAAACGGATGTTGTAGCCATGACGCGTGCAAAGCAAGAACATTTATTAATCGATGCTTGATGAGGCCTCTTTGAATGTAATCCAATAGATTGTTTGACTACTTGTCGAACAAAACATGTTCGAATTCAATTCGGACACGGTCGACGTTTGAGAATTCGCTCAACTGACAAGGACAATGCAAAGGCAAACAACAAGGCCACAGTTCTCACTATTTGTTACATTCATTCTTCGCTAATCCAACACTATTCATTATCTTAACGTTGGGTCGCGAATGTGTCAAACGGATCCAGGCTGGGTTCTCAGGATGACAGGGGAGGTGTTTAGTGGGTAGTCCAGTCGCGCATGGGAGTCCCACACTCTGTGCATAAATAGCATTCACCTCCCTACCACCAAAAAAAAACGTTGGGTCGCGAATAACCTCCTTTTGAATAATATTTCTTTTTTTTCTCTCAAATGTTTTGCTTTCTTTCAAAAATTTACAACTGTGCACGGGCGCCCAGCGCGAACAAAATTCCTACATGCCACACGTCCAACGTTTTCTAACTAATCCCTATGATTGCTATTGATTTCGTTTTCTTTCATTGATAACTTCGCGCTCTTTCACTCATTATGCATTTGCTTTGAGCTTGCATCACTTTGCACGTCTCCACTTTTTCTCTCGTATGTGCTCCATTTTTTCCTAAACTTTTCGCTATGCGACACGCACATGTGGCCCGCTTCGCAACACAGCTTGGCCAAATGCATTCGCTAGACGCGCAACCGAGTTTTACGTTTACGACTCATCAAGGCCATTCAAATGCGTGCGAGCATAACGGAAAGCTTAACCGTTCAAGCAATTTCGACAGCACTCTACGCCGCAAATCTTGGGCAATAATAATATGAGACAACCAATCCTCTAGTCCTCCAAGCAATTCGCCTGCTAGCTTATCCACAATAGCAAATAACCGCGTGCAAGTCGCAACATATAGCAATGCAACTAACTATGCCAGAAACCGATGTCTGACACAACTGGAATCGATTGATTTTGCTTTGTTCCTGTACACTTGAGCAACCGTTTATCGACCGAGAAACACGCCCAAAGACAGCAGGCTGCACCACGCGATTTTAGAACACTAATTCTTTATCCGAAACTAAATTGGAGTTAAGATTGTAAAAAGTGTGTGCAGCCGCAGCCCAAGAAACTGCAATTCCGTATTATCCGCAGTTCAACATGACTACGATACGGAACTCGACAACACGACACAGGTTTTTCACTGCTTCTCCCCCAAATGCAAGATCCTGAACGATATTCGCGATGGCTTGGATGAGAAACTCAAGCATGCGCGATAAAATGCACACTCGAAAGGGAGCATGAACATGCATAAAACAAGCACTTCGCGGTAGTCGATAGACAGACGAGTTCACTATTTTCTAATTCACGACGATAATCCACTTGCCGCAGCAACCGTATCCGCGAACGATAACCTTTTTCCCCCCAATCGTCACGCAGGTCATTCGCGACGTGTCCACCACGCTTCGCGATCAATATCAGACTTCCCGTTTCGTTGTCAGTCGTCCACTTGTGGTATATGTCGCACCGGCACTTCACGAGCAACCGTTCATTCGGCTGCATAGATTGCCTTCGGCAATGCAATACGTGAATGTGCAGCGTGAAAAGGTGTTGCCATGTCTGAATTTTAATTGTAGGTTTGAATAATAAAAGTAATTTAAGATAATAGTATAGAAAAATTTAAATAATAATATTTAAATAATACAATAATAATAAAAAAAGGTTGAATATCATAAATTAAATAAATGTTTAAAAAATTTTAAATATAATATAATATAAAATTTATATTTATAACAAAATATATATATATATATATATATATATATATATATATATATATATATATATATATATATATATATATATATATATATATTTTTTTTTTTTTGATTTTGTAATTTTTAAAATTACAAATATTAAATTTTTCAAATCTGCAATTACAATTTGGATCAGTTGTAGTAATCGAGGAGTAGGGCTCTAAAAGCTAGCGCTGCCACAGGCACACAGCACAAACTCAATTTAACAATGAGTAACCATTCAGTCACCTTCCCCCATCGCAACACTCGCTTTTTTTTCGCATGAAAAATAAGTCAAGAAAATGCCTTTTGTACTTAACTCCCGGGAAGACAATATTCACCGCGTTATTTGCGAGATACGGCTTCAATGATTGGTTAGAGTAGTCGAAATTTGACCCTTCGTCTGGAGTTCCCCCGCGCTAGTTGTGGCGCTCACATACCCGAAACTATATTCAAATAAAAATGGTAGGGAATTATCTTTCCAATAAAACCAATTTCATAACAATCAATACAATTTATCTGTATTTTATGTCATTTGAAAATTCTATACATCCTAAAAAAACACCCTATATTTTGGCTTCATCGAAGGCATAAACCACCGGCGGAGTATTCACCACAAACGAAAGCGAGGTGAACTAGATGTCAATTTGACGCAGATGTCGTCGCGCGGTTTGTTTTTGGGGATCTTGCGGTGTGGAAGAAAGTCCGGTTAGGGGGTCTCGTGAAAAATTGGGTGCTAATTTGTCCCGATTCGACGAGTTTCCGCGAGATTAACGCTAATTGCAAGTCGGGGAGTCTGCTTTTGAACGACATTGTGGAATTGTTGACGGCTCGCCGAGTAATTTAACCCGCCATCAGGTGACGCATTCACGCCTTCAGTTTTCGCACCCTGGTCACGCGAAGTGCCCCCAAAATAAAGCACGCATCACGTGGATCGAGCCGATCAATACTGACGTTCACCAATCCAAATTATAATGTCGCAGATGGAACTCCGTTGGAAACGAAAACTACCATTTGGAAGAGATTTAAATTTGACAAATGTGCAGATCGAGTATATGAAGAACGAATTCTCACCGCTGAAACGACACCGTCAAGTTTAATGGTTCCATCGCCATCTCCCATGTCATCACCTTCCGGCATAGCTTTAGCCACGATAACATATTGCCGAAACTCTTATAAGACCCAACCAGCTATTGTCTTATAATACTAACTACAGGTAACTAAATACTTAGAACGTACATTAGTCAGCATGTGTAAAAGAATATTAAAACCAATAACTAAACATGAATGTTTATGGATTATAAGTTTTGTACAGAAGATCCCTATTACAGTTGTCATTAAAAGCCAATTGATACAAAAAGACAAATTAACTAATAAAGATTGTATAAAGTCCCATGCAAAATTGACATAGGAGGCACGGTCGTTTACTACTGTTAAAATGTGTACAACACAAAACAATGCAAAGAAGTTAAATCAAAATTAAAGAAAAAAAAAATATTTCACATTATATGTATTGCTTTTCGAACAGTGGAAAGAGAAAAGAGGGAAAACGTTCAAAATAATAGATATTTATTTTTTTTTGTACATAACCAGAAAACAAGTGAAAATAATAATTTTGCATTCGTTATTTTCAATTTCATTTGAAGAAAAGATTTAGGCTGAAAATCATTCGGTACAAGAATTTTTTAATAGTTTTGGAAATAGATTACAGTAACGACTCTATCAGCATCTCGTATCTCAATCAAATTTTGATTGTTCTTTTATTTTACGTCCCCAAACTTAATTTATTTAAAGTGTGTAAAGTATTTGAAACGAACCTCACATAGAAAATGTGCAGCTATTACAATGGAATTGTACAGCCATAAAACTTTTAATTATAGATTTTTTTTTATACCGGATTCTTAACAAAAAAAAAAGGAAAGAAGAAGTAGATGGAAACAAGATAATATGACGTTAAAATTAAGTTGAAACTTTACTAAAGTTGATTTCGTGCAAATATATTTAAAATATTTAGACATGCTCCACCACTGAAATTAAAAACTACACCTACTGCAGGGAAAAAAAATAAAATAGCAGTCATATTAACTGTTTTTTTTTAAATCTCTCTTTTCCTTTCTTGCTCGTATGCTAATCTCTTTTAGAGTTAATTTTAATAATAATAATAAGATCACCCAAAATGTAGATAAAAGTAGGAATTAAGTGAAAATAATAAGCATTAAGAGAAAAAAAAATAAATCAAGTGCTACCAATTTTAGCAAATTTATACCTATTCCAATAACACCCAAACAAAGTACTGTAAATAAGGAATTCCAAAAAAAAGGTATAAACCAAAATATAACAATGAAGTTTTTAAAAAAAAAAATACAAACAAAAAGAAAAAGATTAAAAAGGTTAATTTCATAACTTTGCCCTTCTCGTATATGTAGTAATCGAAGTACAAGACGACTTATATATTATGTATAGTTTTTTTTAATTTTTGAATAACTTCTAAACCATCTAAATGTAGAAGAGATTATTAGATGTAATGAACAATACAATAACTTTTTAACTCAAATAACTAATAAAAATAACAATGTACATTTTCCGCGAAACGTTGAATATCTTTTGAAATAAAATTGCTTTGAATATTTGCCAATCGCCTGTGGATTATGAGCGCCAAATCATATTCAGAATTCATAGAAAGGAAAAATAAAATGAATTAATACCCCGTAACTTTCGGTCTTTCCTTTCCTTTAGTTCTAACCGGGTATAGGACCCGGTACGGTGGCAGGCTTCCACCTCAAAACATGAGCCAGCCACCGGGTACAAATTAATCCTTTTTGTTTCAGGTGACCTTTTTGGGTTGAGTGGCCCAAGCAGAGTGCCTTTTTATGGCATAGATTTATGCAATCCAATTGTATAATTCTATGACATAAATTGGTCACCGGGGTACTCCCCTTCTGATGGGAATGTTCATACAATTCAAGTTGTATGAGTTTTCCACTCAGAAGCGGAATACCTGGCCACTTCAACAAGCTATCTATGGATTTATTCCGGTTGGGTGGGTATGAAGGGGCTCCACCACCACCCGGTTGCCCCTCTTTCATTTGTGGGCCATGAACTTCGTTGGGTAACGACGAGGTCACCCCAAGTTCGCCTTTCTCTTCAGGTTTCACTTGTTCTCGTAACAAGTTACATCCCCCTCGGTGAGGTTATCTACAATTCTTGCGACTTCGGTCGCCTTTTGAGCTCTTGACCTGAAATTAAATTCGTGAATGCGAAATTTTTTTGTAGTGAGTCCTCGTGCTGGGGAAACGAACCCGCCCCACGACACCGCAATGCTAGCCTGCCAGCGCATTCACGCGTCTCCATACGAGGGCATTCTCGGCAGATACCTCCATCTTCTTCTGCCGGGGCAGCAGACCACCGCTGCAGTCCTTTACGGACTTATTGAAGATCCTCAAATCACTACACAGTGTTATGCCGGTTTTCGAGCAGTTTGCTTAGGCGACTGCTCGATTACTACAAGTAACTAAAAAGACTGGTTACCAGCGCAGAAAATGAATTATAACTTAAAAGACCTCATATTCGTTATGTTTTGTGAGTTTATCTAAAAGTTGATTATTTTGATTAAAACTTCCCTAACTGTGCACATTTTTTATTTTGTTACTAAAATAATAGCACCATTATGCTATAAACTAAAACGAGCTACGAATTGATTCAAAAACCATGTACGAATATATATATCATGTGTTGAAAATACGGGTACTTTTGACCCACGTCAACGCCCGTGCAAGTATTTTCTACCACAATGACGTCGGGTTAAATAGTTCCTCTTTTCATTTTCAAAGCATGAAAACCAAAACAGTTTTTCTGTTTGTAAGCCCATAAAAGGCCTACAACTTTCGTGTCACCATCGAAATTCTAATCAGTCTTTCTATGACTTATTATACGGCCTACATTCAATCCCAACCGGAATTCATTATGCAGGCGAAATCTTTATAATTTATCATCTAACTTCATTCATTCTAATATTCTTATTGCCGATTTTCTTAAATCCAAATTTAAATTCTGTTTTCAAACCAAATCACATATTTGGCTTTATACTTCAAATCACCATAATGTCTTAAATCATTGCAAAAAAACAAGCATTTATGTTACGTGTTCTTTTTTGTGTCCATACAAATATTTTACAACGTGAAACATTCATATACTCGTAAATATCCCATTAGAATAAATCAGCCTTGCTGAAACAATTGATTACGCAGAATACTAAGTAGCCTAATTTTCAATTTCTTCTTCTTACATTTTCGTTTCAGCTCATGTGGGTTATCAAAAATATATTCACGACACGTATTAAACTCGGTCAATACTGCGAAAGTTAACAAGGATTTGAGCTTGTTGGAAGGAAGCGAAGCAGGAGAGGAAAAAATAAATTATAACACTAATTTTATAAGTGTAAAGCAAAAGAAGAAGTAGACGAACTAGAAGATGCATCATCATCTTTCAGCATTTCATTGGGATGCAGATGTTGGTGTTTATTTATTTCCTGGCCTCAAAGTCAATGGTGCAAAAGCACTCGTCCTACTAAGTTTGGTGCTGGTTATACTATCGATAGCATATGAAGCAATAAAGGTGAGTAGGATGCTAATGATAGTTGATGTATTGTTCTGCAGTTCTATTTAAATGTATGACTTCACTGTCAAGGAATGACATTACAATTTTAAATTAATCATATCACATAGAATTAATTTGTCAATCATATGTACTCGTACTCGTATCTATAAAGTTTGCACCATATATGGTGCGATCCATACTAATCTTTTGTGATGTTGTCTTTAGTAAAACCTTCCAAGTAGAATTGAATTGATCATCTCCGAGTAAAATCCAAATAAAGCCTGGTTCATATATGGAATCATTTCAAATATTCGGAAAACTTTCAATCGCTCTGTATTCAGTTTAACGAATTCTCGTAAAAATATATTATTGGAAAAGAAATTCTGAACAAAAGAGTTTCAGGTTCAGATGAATTAGATAAGGCAAGAACCATGCACAGCGCAGAATGGGTTACACAGTTATAGAGAACCCCTGTGTATATTGGGTAGTCTAAAAAGCATTGTTTTTTTTTTGTTGTCACTAGATGGTGTTCGTTGTCATATATCGGGCAGTACTAATCTGATTGAGTCAAACTGACATACGTTTGAAGGGTGACATTCCAGTCCACAATTTTCATACTGACACTTGTGTATTTCGTCATTCGTGTCAAAAGCTGTATTCATTTAAAAATGAGTGAAATTTCTGAAAAAATTCGTTATATTTTACAATATCACTACGATCAAGGTGAGAAGGTATCGCAAGTTCGTGAAAAAATTTCTGGTACCTACGGTCAAGATACTTTATCAAAAGCCATAGCCAAGAGATGCCTCGCTCGCTTTCGTTCTGGAAATTTTGATGTCAAAGGTGCACCTCACTCAGGTCGATCAATCACGAAGAAATCTTACAAAAAATTGAAGAAGACCGATACATAAGCAGCCATGACATTGCTAAGGAACTGAATATCCATCTCCAAACAGTTTTGAACCATTTCCGTAAGGCTGGATACACAAAGAAGCTCGACGTTTGGGTGCCGCATGAATTAATACAAAAAAAATTGATCGACCGAATTTCCATTTGTGAAATGCTAATAAAACGCAACGAAATCGAGCCATTTTTCAAGCAAATCATTACGGGCGATAAAAAATGGGTAGGATACGAGAATGTCGTTCGAAAAAGATCATGGTCAAAAAAAGGTGAATCATTACAAACGACTTCAAAGCCAGGATTGACACCAAATAAGGTTAAGCTGTGTGTATAGTAGGATTGTAAGGGAAGTGTTAATCATGAGGTGCTAGAACCTGGCCAACATTCAATTCGCTCTGTACTGTCAGCAATTAACCAGATTGAAACAAGCAATTCAAAAAAACCGGCCAGAATTGATCAATAGAAAGGGCGTTGTCTCCCATCATGGTAATGCCAGACCACACACATCTTTGATGACCCGACAAAAATCGGCAAAGCTTGGCTGGGAATTTTTGATGCATCCACCGTATAGTCCAGACCTTGCACCATCAGACTACCATTTGTTTCGATCTCTGCAAAACTTCCTTAATGAAAAAAAATTCACTTCAAAAAGAGACTGTGAAAATCACTTAGCCAAGTTTTTCGCCGATAAACCACAGAAGTTCTACACAGATGGAAGACTCGCTCTACCCAAAAAATAGCAAAAGGTCATAGATAATAATGGACAATATGTACATAAATAAAATCCATTTTAAATAAAAGAAATATTCAATCGAAAAATTACAAAAAGGCTCAATACTTTTAAGACTTACCAATATATATCAGGAGGTGAGTTTTATCTTAGACTATCCAGTAGCAATGTCTAAAATGTTACTGTCTTGCTTCCATTAGTATATCAACTGATTTCTGGCTCTATATTCTTCCAATAAACTATAATGTAATCATAGACCATAAAAACGAAATTGAAATTCATTTTGTGACTTCTACGAGTATCATCGCAAGACGAAAAATAGCTGTTACAGGTGCACTTGGAAATGTAAGTCAGCAAGCACCTTATTTATAGTAAGATAAGAATAATTAAAGCCACTTGTATTTTTAAATCCACATGACAATCTGATCTCTTAGTGAGAATTTTCAACTCAGGTCTAGCTTAAAGTGAAGTAATTCAATACCGTTAAAGTTGAGAGGTACTGTACCAAATAATACTTTGCTTTGGCATCCCAACCAAATTAGTTCGTCTTACCAAAATGGCAATGATGACCTCCCAAATTCGTATCAATAACCAACTCACCGGTGTCTGACACAAATATCGGAATATAGCAGGGAGATGGGCTAGCCCTATTGTTATTCAATTTGGCTCTAGAATATTTCATAAGATAGCCTGTCGATACAAGAGGTGCGTTACTATACAAGTCGAGCCAAGTGGTAGCCTATGCGGACGACATCAATATTTTGTCACGGTCGTTAACAACTGGCAAAGAACTTTTCCTGAAACTCGACAGCGAAGCAAAACTAGTAGGGCTACAAATCAATGAGAATAAAAAAACTCATGGCGCAGTCAAAAAAAAATATCTCAAATACCCAAAAAACACACTCATCGAATACAATATCGAAAATGTGGGCGAATTTGTACATTTAGGCACCAAAATAACGAGAAGCAGTAATGAAAGAGACGAAATACGCTGAAGAATACAGCTCGCAAATAAAATTTTTTATTCACTTCTGACAATCTTGTAGTAATCGAGCACTCCATATACTCAAACTGCTCGAGGGATGTAGTGAAAATGAGTATAAAAATATCCGTAAAGGACTGCAGCGATGATTTGCTGCCTCGTCGAGAGAATGGTGAGATTCACCGAGATTGGCCTTGTCTGAGGACGCTGGAATGCGCTGGCAGGCTAGCATTGCGGCGCCGTGGCGTGGGTTCTTTTCCCCAACACAAGGACCCACTGCAAAATAATTTCGCATTCATGAATTGAAAAGGGTCGAATGCCGATCGACTAATGTCGAGGCCGAGGTAACTTATTAAGGGTTGAAATTACTTACAGTCTTCCACAAAAGTCAAGGTACAGAGAATCGGTAACTGAAAATTGTATTACTGAATCAATATTTTTATTTGAAAACCAAAAGTTATGAAATGGTAATAATACGAGTTCTGTTTAATTTAAGTTTTCATAAAATTTAAGGGATTCGGCAATAATGATCATTGAAGACAATCATTTTTTGTTGGCAATGTCTCTTTTCTACTCCACAAAAGTCTTGGTACAGTTGCAGAAAATGCCCTGTTATTTGTAAAAAGGGGAATCCATCAAGTTCATATTATCAGAGTGAGTTAACAAACGTAGGCCGCTGTCTTTAATATCGCGTCCGTATTCGTGGTGTATCTTTTATTTAATAAAATTTTTAAAAAATGAGTAGAAAGGAGTTGAGTATTAAGAAGCGTGAAATAATTATTAATCTGCATTCAAATCAGAGCAAATCATATTCTGAAATAGCTTAACTAGTGTTGCAAAGTCGGTCAACCATTCAAAAAGTGATAAATCGATGTAAGAAGGAAAATAGAGTGGAAAATGTGCCCCGAACAGGTCGTCCATCTAAACTAAGTGCAAAGGACAAGAGAAAAATTTCGCGAATGGTAAAACAAGATCCATTTCTAAGCTGTAGAAAAATCTGCAATGTTCTTGGAATTAATGATAAGAAGGAGGTTAGCGCAGAAACTGTGCGTAGAGCTGTCGTAGAAGCTGGATTTTCATCTCGTACGCCTAGAAGAAAACCTCTTGTAAGTTCCATAAACAAACAAAAGAGAATAACATTTGCAAAAGCATAACCAATAACGTTTTGGGATAATGTTTTATTTTCGGATGAGTCTAAATTTTGTATATTTGGTGTAAATGGGCATAAGAGGGTCTGGCGAAAAGTAGGAGAAGCATTTAATCCCAAGAAAACTATTAAAACAGTAAAACATGGAGGCGGTGGTGTTATGGTTTGGGGTTGCATGGCTGCTGCTGGAGTTGGAAATCTGACATTCATCGAAAATACTATGGATCAGAACTCTTATTTAGAGATTCTACGAAACAACATGAAACAAAGTGCAGCCAAATTAGGTATGCGAGAAGATTTCTTGTTTCAACAGGACAATGACCCTAAGCACACTGCGCATAAAGTTCGAATGTGGCTATTGTACAATACTCGCATGCTTGCTACACCGCTTCAAAGCCCTGATTTGAACCCTATAGAGCATCTTTGGAATAAGCTTGAGACAAAAATCCGAAAAAGAGTGATATCAAGCAAGGCGCAGCTTAAGGATGTTATATTGGAGGAGTGGGCCAGAATCAGCAGCGAATTTACTGAAAAATTGGTATATTCTATGCCTAAAAGACTGAAGTCAGTAATTCAGATGAAAGGATATCCGACAAAATATTAAGAAAAGTATAATTCAAATAACTATGCAAGACTATAATTACAATTTGTATCATTTTTCTTTAGGTGTACCATGACTTTTGTGGACTTCATTCATTGACTTTCCAACACATCATATGTAATAATATATTAATACGACAGAATTTTCGTTTTGTTTTACATGAATTTAAAGTGTAATGATTATAGTTGAAGTAATACCAAAAAAATTTTATCACTATAGGTTTTTTAAATAAAAATATCAAACAATTTTCATGATATTTATCACTGTACCTTGACTTTTGTGGAAGACTGTATAACCAGTAACAAACTGGGCTGGGAGAAAACAGACGGACTTGAGCGGACTTCGTCGTTACCAAAGATACTTATGGCCCCCAAATAAGAGTGGGGCATCCAGGTGGAAGCTAGCTCAGTATAGTAGAGGGGCCAGCCACCGTTGCGGGTCCCATACCCAGTCAGGTTTCAAAGAAAAAAGACCGAAATTGGATTTGTCTCTTGCCTTGTGTTTATAAAGACAATATATATTTAATATTTATTTAAAAAGAATAGTAAAAATTAATTTATTTATCGTTAATAACATCCTTCAACGTATCTATTCATTATTTTTATCCAAAATTTACTGTAAATGCGTTTCGCTTTCATTCGCGGGAAGAAAAGAAATTGATGAAGGACTTTCTTTATGAACAGGATGCGAGTATTTAATATTTATTAAATGGATAGGAAAAAATGTTTATTTATCATTAATAAAAGACTTTAAATTTAAATTATTATCAAAAGAAATAATTTGTATGATAAAAATATAGACAAGTAAAAAGAATAATTAAACTCACCAATTCTCCCTTCTTAATTTGCTTATAACTCTTTTACTTAACCAGCCGAAATGGGATAATCGCCGGATTCTTACCTTTACAGAACAACGAACATTTTCCATAAGCGCAATCACTTTCGTATCATTGTATTTTGATTTATCCTAAACACTTATTGCAACGTTCACAACTCAAGATGTAATTCCAGTGTCAGGCGTAATGGATATACTCGGTAATTTTCAACGTTATTAGTAAATTTTTATGCGGGATTTGAACTTTCATAGTTCTTTAAAACTTTTCTTTTTTATATTTTTCTCACTTTAAACCCTTCAGATTATCGTTTCAGGTAATGTGATCTTATTTCGAAATCCCCCGGGTTCACTTTCAATCTTATTGTACACCTCCGTAATCGCACAAATTTCTCGCGTTGGTGCACCGCTAACCAGCCTGTCCCGCTCGACGTTTAAAATGCGAATTTTTTACTGTTTGCAAAATTGCACTTTGTTGAAAATGTTACGGTGCCCAATTCTAGGTAACGCGGCGTTTTTCGGCACTTTACAACTGAATTCAGATGGAAATAGCAAGAAATTCGATTGATTAATGTCACTTGATTCGATATCGTCTCCGCTAACGCGACGCCTATCCCGCTCGACCTTTTCCGTGGGACCTCTGTGATCGCTTCCGCGATTCGAAGCAGACTCCTCGTCTTTTCTGTTCGTCGTCCACTTCTCGGTGTCGCAACAGTAAATTTCCAAGCTTCTAGCTCAGCCACGTTAGATTGCATTCGCAATGCAATCCGTAGATGGCTGTATGATTTCAGTGTTCTCATGTCAGAAATTTTAATTTGAAGATTTGAATTTAACAATTAACAGAAGTAAAAAAAAAATGAAAAAAATTTAAACAATAATAAAAAGATAAATATCATAAAGAATATAATTAGAAGGTAAAGTTTAAATTTAATATAGAAGAAAAATGATATAAAATTTACATTTAATAAAAATAACAAAAAAAAATATTTTATGATTATAACTATGAATGGAAATTAAATTTTTTTCAAATCTGCAATTAAAATTTCGGATAAGTGCTATGAAGTTTTTCGAGCAGTTTGCTTAGGCGACTGCTCGATTACTACAGGGACTTTCACGGAAAGGACAAAAATTAGAGGAGAAATCCTGGGAATCTTGTAACAAAGAGGCTATTTCAGTTACTATCAAAAAGTCAACATTTATCGAAACACGTGCGATGAAGAGCCATCAAAAGGTTTCCCTAATGCTCTCTTACATTTAATAATGATTTTCCGTGATTGTAAATATATACAGGGTGCGTCAGCAAAATCCGGAAAGAACACGCGTTTTATAATAATAATACTACTTTACAAAGTTTTTTTACCCAGAGATGAAACTGATATGTATCGGTAGATTGTGTTTGATTTCCCTTTCTTCGAAGATGTTTTGCGGTTTCGCTCGCCTTTTATAATTGGTTTAGGTAGTGTAAGAAGTGCTGGCCAACTGTAAAGAGATCGGGTGTAGGAAGAAGATTACTTTGGTTATCAATTTCCTTTCGGTGCTCTTTTGTTTGTAGGGTGTTTCAGGTTGCGGAAAGAGCTAGTTGTTTCGTGAGCGTTCCGCGTCTTCTTGTGAATTGTCTTTTTTCGGTATATACGAGGACGAAGACTCCGGCGAGCCGCAAACTCACTCGGCAGTTCTTGGGACTATCAATGTGAGTGAGTGGCGCCTGCGAATCGTCCTCTTGGGGCTAACCGGGACCAAGCAGCCCCACCGGAGTAACCTCTTTTGAGAAGGTAACAGCAGTTAGCAACAAAATTACTAATTTAGCGTATTGCCAACAACTGGTATGCGCGCTGAAGTTCTCACTAAAGCTTTAAACCGTATGAAGCATAGCAAATATATTCGAGATTTGGGGATAGTTGAGATAGAGTCGTAGAAAGTTAGATGTTATGGATTGTTTTTTTTAAGTTTTCTTTATTTGTTATACAGGGTTTTCCAATAAGAGGTATTATTTTGATATTAAAAGAAAAATGCCATTTTTTAATATAAATGATCGGATGTTTATTTCATTATAAAGAGGAAGGTATGCCGTTAATAGTCGAGAATGACATCAGGCAAATGACCACCACGACCACAATTACAGGACCATATCCTTTTCATGAAATTTTCCATAACCAAATCGCAAAGTGGCTGCTATATTTCCGCGATAGCCTCACGAATTCCATCTTTGAGGTCTTGAATCGACGCTGGGCTGTTGGCGTAGACCTTCCCTTTTACGTGGCCCCAAAGGAAGAAGTCGCAAGGTGTTAAATCACAAGATCTCGGTGGCCAATTGTGATCACCTCTTCGAGAGATAACACGGTCCGGAAACTTTTCCCGTAAAAGATCAATGGTTTCGTTGCTTGTGTGCCACGTAGCACCGGAAAGCAAACGTTGTCCAGATCAATACCATCCAATTTCGGCCATAAAAAATTACTAATCATCTCTCGATAGCGCAATCCATTCACCGTAACTGTTGCTCCAGCCTCATTTTCGAAAAAGTAAGGTCCAATGACTCCGCCAGACCATAAACCGCACCCAACAGTCACATGTTGAGGATAGAGAGGCTTTTCAACAATAACTCTTTGGTTTTCCGTGCCCCAGATGCGACAATTTTGCTTGTTGACGAAGCCACCGGGGTGGAAATGGGCCTCATCGCTCAAGATGATTTTTCGATGGAATTCCGGATCATTTTCATGCATTTCAAGGACCCAATCAGCAAAGACACGACGTTTTTGATGATTAAGCGGCTTAAGTTCTTGTGTTAACTAAACTTTATAAGCCTTAAGACCCAAATCTTTATGCAAAATACGGTGTAATGACGTTTGTGGAATGCCAAATTCCAAAGAAAGACGAGGAATGGACAAATCTGGGTTTTCTTCAATACTTTCGGCTTCAGTAGCAATATTCTCGGCTGTTCTTGAGTGACGTTGTTGTCCCAACAGCTCGAATTTTTCCACCAATTTCTGTATTGCGGCCCGACAAGGTGCTTCACGACGACCCAAAAATGTTCGAGTTTTACGAACCGCCTCTGCCAAATTTTCACCATTTTTATAGTTAATTTTAATAATTTCAATGCGTTGTAGAAGCGTGTATCGTTCCATTTTTATTAATGGCGTAGTTTCTACTTGTCAAATGTCAAAAAATGACAGCTTCAAAAGTGACATCTACCGAAATAGCGGGCTATTAGAGGGTGTTAGATGTATATTATTTAAATCTGGTAAAATTAAATAAACATGCTAATGCCATCTGCTATCGTTATGATGCTCTAATTATGTACTTATCTTTTTATAACTTCAGAAATACGTTGTTTTATTAATTGTTTGTTCGGGGGATTGTAGAACGTTTCCTTCGTTTCTTCGTCGTTTTCTCCTATCGGGACGTGTAAGTTTTTCTACCAAATTTTGAAGAATTTCGCTTTTATATATATCGCACACAATCGTTTATTGGCTGCCTTAAAGCCAATAACGAGCACCCTATCCACAATAAAAGCCACTCCAAATTCTCGCTTTCCAGCAGGCTGCCCACTTTTGAATATTGTGTCTTGAATAAAGCTTCCAGTCCCAATTCGTTTCGAAGATCGCCAGTACGTTCAATTTATATCGACTGGCCTATTGTAGTTCCTTAACAGTGTCAGGGTGTTTCAGTGATCGAACATTCCAGGACACAATTCTATAGTCCTTTATTTCGATTGCGACGTTGTTGCCGTAGGTCCAAATCACTCCAAAACTCTGTTGCAGGTTTGAAAGCAATCTAGGGTATTCTCGGGACGGAGCGTTAGCCCACCGCCCAACCCCCATTCTGGCGGCATGGTTATTATTTTCGATTCTATTATCACGCGTGGAAGATTCACCTTCATCCTCTTACGTCAACCTTTTACAAAAATTAAAAGCTACCAGCGACCACCACAAAGAGGTGTAAGTAGAGTTTAGTAGCAGAGCTGTAGGCATATTTGCAGTTATTGGCATTTCTTGGTATTTAATGTCCCATCCTTGGAGAACCAAAAAACTCACTGTGCGACCCCGAGACCATTTACCAAAAAATACATTTTAGTTTTGTTTAACCATATGCTGATTATTTAACCACAAATTAAACCTATCATAATATATGTATTCTTTCTAGGTTTACCAAACCCGATCACGAGCGCGAGCAGCTCGTGAACGGATCCGCACGCCATCATGTGCTGCAAGCGAAACATCAAACCTAATAACCGCACCAGCAGGACGTTTAGGAGTTCCTTTCTCGAAGAAATTTCGTGTATTATTCCTCCAAGCCATGGTCTTCATGTTCCAAACGACACTTGGCTACATAATAATGCTCTCTGTGATGGTCTACAACGGATATATATTTCTTGTTGTTGTTCTTGCCATGGGACTAGGATATTTCCTATTCGGACACATATCAATGCGTATTAATATGGAAAATATGCGTGCACGTACTACAAATGTGATTTGCTCGACTGCTTGCCCACCAACTGATCAACGTGAGTATAAAATCTTTAGTTATTAATAACATAGGAAGAAAGAATAGATGTGTAGAGGGTTTGGATATACTCATAGACGGATGTGTTTTTTTATGAATGAAATTCTGCATGGAATTAATTTCATACATTCTAATCATTTTGCAGCGGATTCAAGCTGTCGTCCAACTGCCACACCACCTAGTACTAGTCCTGTATGTAACATTGTCATTTTCTGTTTTAATTAACGTTTCATTTTATTTTACCGTTTGCTTCTAACACGCACTCATGTTAACAGACATATAGCCAACTTTCGGATTTTTTTTGGCTTTATTAGCACGTGCAATAACGGTGATACTTCGTTACTTTTGTTGTTAATTTATAAATTTCCATTTGGCATAAATCAATTGAATAAAACTGATTAAATTACTGTAAGCGTTTGGAATTGCATAAAGCACTCAAGTCATATTGATTTCCTTAATATGGCAATTAATATGTTACTCTGTTTTTCTCTGTAATGCTTATTGCCTAAGAGGCAATTGTTATCTACATTTGAATTTTAATACTTTGTTTCACTGCATTGAACTTCGGGCTATTCGCTTTTTTCATTTTCATTAATTGTTTATACATTTCCATAATTATAGATCACTTAAACTGTATTACGTTTTCACCTAACATTAACCATTACCCTGTTAATTTGACCGTTTGATTACTTGAAACTGTTATTCTACGAAAATTTTCCTACTCCGATAATTTCTGCCTTTTCTGAATGTTTCCTAAATCTTCTATGTAAAAATGATAGCTTTTAGAATGCTCGTCTTGACGTATTCCTAATTTTCCATGGAAGACCAACAGCAATGAATATAATCGTTTTTTTTTTTAAAAGATTTTAGATAATTAAGTACATAGTACCAAACGGTCATCATAAATAGGGTACATGGGGAACGTAAACGATTTTTGGAATTCCATTTCATTTTGCAACTACCACACATAGCAATCCTTTCTCGGAATTAACTATTGCTTCCGAAATTTGTATGAATGCATTTTAAATTTATTTGTTAACACACAATACTCGTTGTAAATTACATTTCTCACTTAAAACCTAATCAACGCTCTTTTGAATTGATTCTAATTCTCGATTAATCCAGCGTCAACGTCTAGCGCCAAACATACCCGAACAGGATATACTAATGAAGTAGCTTCAGACTCTTCCAGTGACAATAACTCCTGTGATAATGAATCAGCTCAATCATGTTCGGTTGCCGTCACGCCATCATGCCATTCAAATACAAACATTGTGGATTCTTGCCGTCTTTGAAAATAAATTTTTAGCAAAAATAAAAAACAAAAAACAAAACTGATGATAAAATGAAAACAAACTACAGATAATAGCAACAATGTTGCATTTATCGAGAAAAAAGTTGTTAATTTATTTTCAGCGGAAAAACAGAATTTAAATTTAAATGAAAAAAAAAGAAACAAATGTGGTAGATAAACATAATTATAATAGTATAGAATTGAAATGTATAAGATAAACGCGTGTTATCGTTGTAATATGAATTGAAAGACAACAAAATCATGAAAGAGTTTTGCGAGTAGATATATTCATAATAAAACCATTAACCACCGTTTATGGTCACAAGCTCAACTATCTTTAGAAACATGAACAGAAAACGACAATTTTATATACAAGTACATATCTATTTTACTTTAAATGAGCGTATATATTGTTAATGAAATGATATTTGGTGATTTATCTGATATATGTATTGTTAACGTGTTGATCATCTGTAATGATTTTTTTTAAATTATGATGTAAATAGTGTACTATAAATATTTTTAAGGTTAATTAAATTTATTTTTTCGATGCCAAATACTAGAAGTGTCGTTATTTACTAGCGAAATATTTTAACATAACTAAATTGTAAGATTCAAGTACCAACAATCTCACAACTATCTTTTGAAGCATCATCTTATTCATATAGCCAAATCATAATTAGATAACACCTACAACAACTTATGGTCTATTCTAGAGAAACTTGGACTAGTTATGAATTTAATTTTTATCAGCAGATGTACACAAAAAGCATCAGTAGTGAAAGTAGTTAGATTAAATGTCCGTAAAGGACTGCAACGATGGTCTGCTGCCTCGGCGAAAGAGAATGTTGAGATCCGCCGAGATTGGCTTTGTCTGGGGACGCGTGAATGCGCTTGCAGGCTAGCATTGCGGTGTCGTGGCGCGGGTTCTTTCCCCCCAGGCACAAGGACCCACTGTAAACATTCACATTCACGAATTAACAGGTCAACATGCCGATCGACTGTTGCCGAGGCCGAGACAACCTACTCATACAAAAGCACTTTGTATGACTCTTTTCTAGGGTGACCAGATGCTCAAGAGGTAAAAGTAGGACATCGCCTTGCCAACCCCCCCCAACCCCCCCCCCCCCCCATGATAATTCAAATATTAAAAAATTTTTTTTCAAATATACAATTATTGGGAAAAAATTTTTTTTTTTTTTGTTCAAAAATTTTTTTTTATTCGAATGTTTACAAAGTTGGGCGAATTTAATCAAAGAGTCACGGTTCATTTTTTACAATATTTTTCAGAATTTGCAATAAGTCGAAGCAATTCTGAATTTTTCGGGTCCATTAAATAATTGTAAAATTCGACGCAGGAATATGATTTAAAATTCATTTTGATTGAAATAAGAGAACGAACAGTTGAAACAGACAATTGGTTTCTTTCGTCGGTCCACTGCGACTTGATTAAAGAAAAAGACCTTTCACAATTTGCGTTATGTCCCGGTATTGCGAAAAAGAATTTCGCAATTTTCAAAATTTCGGAATACGAACATTCGTCACGATTCGCAGAAAAAAATATACAAATTTTGTCATTGCACGATTTTTTGAAAAATTGTAAATCCTTTTCTTTTTGTTTTTTTTCAATGAAGCTAATCAAATTCATGGTTTGATCGAAGATTTTACTTTCGTCAAAATCCACCTTCTTGTCTTGAAGATAAAGAAGAGTGTCGGTTATATCGTCATAATTTAATTGCGTATCGAGGCGAAAATCAAGCCACTTGAAAATCTGAAACAAATTATATGGAAATACATTTTCAAAATGTCACAATCCAACAATCATGTAGAAAAAAATCAAAAATTTACTCGTAAATCGGAAAGAGAAGTCGTCCATTTCGAAAGATATTCTTCAGCCTCTTCATAAACTTGAATCGCTTTGCAGGTGAAGTCGTCACATTTTTTATCTTCTCCATCTTCTCGTAATTTTTTCAAAATACTTTTGACAGAAAGTGGCAAAAATTTACTCTTGATTCGATCACGCAGACCACGGCTCACAGTGTCAATTATATTGATGACCTCAACGACACTGTTTTTTTCTTTTTCCAATTCCTTGATGTTGTCGTGAAAGAGAGTCATATAAGAGTGAGTGAAAAACAAGAAACACTCGGCTAGATCGTTTTCAAAAAATGACTTCAAAAATGCTGGAGGCTTATCGATAGACTTGAAGTAAGATTGTAGAGGTTCGAACATCAGCAGGATTCGATGAACCACTGGATAAAGGCTGAGCCATCGCGTTTTACAATGGTATAGAATATCTCGATATTCTATATCGACAAAGTCACAAAATTCTTCCAATTCTGCTGATCGAAGAGTTTCATTCCGGAAATATTGATGAATCTTGTAACAGATGGTGTCGATGTCGAAAAGATCAAATAGTTCGAGGCCATGCCGACTGGAATTGTGGATAATATGGGCTGAGCATCCCATACCAATTAAATTTTTTTCTGTTTTTCCTTCCAGGAGTTTGTGAACATTCTGTTTGCCCTTGCGGTTCAATCCACCAAAATTCAAATTTGCGTTATCTCCCGAAAACGATACTAACTTTTTTTTCAGGTCATGCTTTTCTAGTAAATTGAAAAGCATTGTGGCAATGGTTTCGGCTTTTTCATTAAATAGATTTGACAAATCCAGCAGCTTAACTGTAATTCCGCCTTGCTCATGTTCAAAAAATTGGATCATGATGGGGAATAATTTTATTTTCCCATAGTTGCTGGCATCTGTACTTAGGCTAACGAAAGAGGCTTTTTGGAGGTCCTTTATGACGATACCCATAATGTGAGGAAACAAAACATTGCAAATGATCGCTTCCGTTTTTGTCCTAGCACAAGAGATCTTCGTAGCGATGGCAGAGTCTCCAAATATTTTGCGTATCAAAGCAGCATTGCAGTCTTGCGATCTAAATGATTGATGATGCGTGACGACTTGATAAGCGAGGGCACCTTCAGCAGCCGATATTTTCGCCTCTTCTGTGGAAAATCGTTTGACCATGAAACTGTCAATTGGCTTCGATGTTGATGCGCTTTGAATGTTGCTCCGATGTTTTGGAGTCTCGATATGTTGTTCCAACTGGAGGCTTCCTTTGGAAACTTTTATTTTATTTTATTCTATTTCAATCTATTTTATTTGATAACATGACAGCAAAAAAGATGTTGATTTTATATGCACCCTAGCAGCTCGCTCGGAACTTTACGTGAGACTTTAGGAAACCTTACTAAAGTTTCCTAAAGTTTCAAACGCGCAAAAGTGAAACTTTGTGTGGAACTTTAGAAATTTCTTATAAGTGATTTTAATGATTTATGTTTTTAATTTTCAACATTGCAGTTTGATAGCTTATGAGAAAAATATCGAAATAAAACAATTTTTCATACAAAAAAGCACTGAAAATGATAGAAAATATTGCTGAAACTCTAGGTTATGTCTTTGTTTTCCAGGTCGCCATTTTATTTTTAGCGCGCGAAATATAAAAACACATTTTTTAAATTTTTAGTAAGGTTTCATTTTTGCGCGTTCGAAACTTTACGCGAGACTTTACGAAACTTTAGCTAAAGTTTCGAGTGAGTTGCTAGGGCACCAGTAACCAACTAAAAATATCATGCTTACATATATAAGATTCACTTCAATCCACAAATGATTTTTTTAAAGAGAAATTTGAATGAAAACGAAATAAAGATATGGAAATACGCACCCTTATTAGCGATATTAATGTTAATGTCACACAATTTACACTTTGCTACTGACTCGTCAAGAGTAGAAGAAAAGCATTGATATTTTGGGTTCTTACGCAGTTTTTCCGAAAAGGTACATTTCCTTTTCGGCATGGTGAAAAACAATCACTTAATAATAATAGCAGAATGACGATTGATTGCGATAAATTTTCGTCGATGTGGAAAGATTCCAGTTGACTCAAAACAAAACAATACTGACTGAACAACGAAAGAATCTTGCTCTTATTTATAACCTCGCCTCTCCCACCAGTATTCCTTTACTATGCTCACCAGCGTCCCCACAGTGAAAGTAAGTTTCGTGTTCGTACAATAATGGCTATTGCATGTCAACGACAACACTCCGATGCATACAAACTCGATAATTAAAGTGTGTTCAAGCAATTGCTTCGAAGCACTTTTCTCTCTATCTAACTCATTGTTTAGAAAGAGAGAAAAATTCTTTGGAGCAAGCGCTCGGACACGCTTTTTCACGCGCGGGATTTTGAATTGTGATATCTCCATCTTTTTTTTCTTCCAAATAAAAAAAAATGAAAAAATGTATTACAAGGAGTAAATTATGAGAAAATTTCATCCTTTGATTGAAAAGTAGGACGTTTGGAGGATTTTGTGAAGTTTAGGAGGACAGGAGGACGGGCAAGCAAAAAGGAGGACATGTCCTCCTAAAGTAGGACGTCTGGTCACCCTGCTCTTTTCCTCAAATGAGAAATACAAACGTAACCGATTTATGCTATAGCGTTATGCAATGGAATCACATAACTCTATATCATAAAAGGGCACGCGAGCGGAAGTGCCCTCTACCTGGCAAGAGCCCCTATTAACGAAAGAAAAAGGGAAGAGCGCGCCCGATGGCTAGCCGATTTTAGTGGAGGAGCCTGCCATCGTTGCGGGTCATATACCGGGTCAGGTTGAAAGAAAGGGAAAGACCGAGTTCGAGTTCTTTAGGCAAACATTACTTTATTGTTTGAATTCAACACAAATATCAAACGAATTGATCAAAAAAAGAAGAATTAGAGAACACTTCATTATGTCTGTAAAAACAAAATTGGAAAATTGGTGCCACTGGTTTCTGAGAAAAAATCTAATTAAATAATGTAATGAATTTTCTGTCTAAGTTGTGCGAACGAAGTCGGAACCGACCTTTCATCGGTTTTAGACGTGAAGTCTGAGTCGTGCCAACGAATGGTTCGTGCACCCATAATCCATTTCGCGGTGACTGCTTGTCGGCCAGCTAGATTGGAGAGGATTTCGGTCGCAGGTCTTAAAATGGATTACGCTCAATTACGTATTTCAGCCACCATTAAATGCCCGTTTCAAACGCGCCGAAAGCACAAACATACGGAAAAGAAACCTACTTTACTTTATTCCGTATTCATTCATCATTTCAGTCAATTACAAAAATCTAATTTCCATTTCGCGTTCCCGAATTTTACCGACGCGGTACCGAAAATACACTACGTTAACTCAATCCCGAAGAACTCTACGCTAAGAAAAAAAAGGCAAGCCAAACTAAGGTATTGCGTACCGCGCGCGACGCGAAACCAGCCATCCGCGGATTTTTCAAAACCCCACCCTCTTCCCGGCGTACTTACCATGCACTCCCAATATTGTCCTGAGAAATCATGAAACTAAAACTAGAATTCATTAAAAGGTTAGATATGAATTTTTACGAAGTCACTTTCCCTTCATCGGCAATGGACCAGATGATAAAAGGTTGTATGTAAAGATACTTGCAAAACATTCAAAATATTCTCAACTAATTCCCAGAGTACACGACCTTGAGTGTACTTTTACTATCATCAAAGCAGATATAAAGTATGTATCAATTATATAACTTTAACCTGACTACTATTTGGATTCTTTTAACCTAGCTACTACCATCTAAGTTCTAAGGCGATAATAAAGAATTAATATTTGCCTAAAAATTATCAGAGAAAAACATGCAATTTGAAATTGTTCAGTGAATCACAATCGAACGTTACATTCGCCTTTCAATAATAAGGAACCAAACTTACTCCGAAATTGTCTTCTCTAAGAGCAGCCATGCAGTTCAGTCTTCCAAGCGATCCTGTCGAACTTCGATGATTGATAGTTGCTAGAAACGCTTCCAATGAGGAGGTGGGAGCATTTTTCACAAATATCGCTAATTTCTTAACCGATGGCCGTAGTGAATTTGTTGCCAGTTCTAGGAAATATTCGGCTAGCATATAATTTTCTTCAGCTGTGCTTGCTACTTTGGTGAACCGTCGCGGGAAGTGGACGTTTGCCCCAAATTAAAATCAATGTTGCTGGTGATCCTCTGTGCAATGCTTAGGGTCTGCGGCTTTGTGTAAGAATCTGGTGGATAGGGCTCTTCGTACTTTGCGGCCAGGAAAAGAGCGCCAACGCCGACCAGTTGCAAATATGGTCGCTCTGTTGTCTGTACTTCCTCTGTCGGCTTATCCAAGTGTCCTTTGCCAGCCGGTAATTCGATTTCCAATGGAAATAGTTGCGAGTGTATATATCGTTTATATAATTTGACCACACGGCAAATCTGTAGATTTTACCAATCACCATGCACAACACCCAGATCTCATTCATGGACCATATTTGAATAACTCCTATTTTTATTCGACATGGTTCCGGTTTTGCAATGCTGAAAAAAAAAGATTTGCCTGATGAGATTTCCCTCTTAGCGAATTATGTTGGTGCTGTAGAAGGATTCCTTACCTTGTTGCGAGTCGTGCACCTAACTTGCAACGACCTTTTCTCCCTTTTAGGTTGTATACGCCTACCACGAGGCGACACTGCCTTGGCCCGTTTTGACAGTTTCGGCCGACTCCCAACTGCCATCAGCTTTGGGTGACACTCCTCGACTCAAACTGACGTAGGATGGGAATGTCATCCAAAGCTGACGTTCGCTCGAAAGCCATATGGCAGTTATGCGCATGCGGCGTAGGGTCGACGCATTACAATAATTCAAAAGATAAAAAAATATTCAATGCAATTTGAAACCTTTTCTTCTAGCAATTTTGACAGTGTGTTCCAATCGTTTTGAAGTAGCAAATGAAGATTAAAAATTACAAAATATAAGAGTATATTATAAACTAGCAAAGAAAAATATAACAAAGTATTGAATGTAATAAAATTTAAATATTGCATATACATATAATGATGCGGCTCACACAATATTTGCCCTTTTCATAAGGTCCCATTTATTTTCTGTCGCAAAATAAATTCTTATCTGTATCGTTATTGTTTTGTTATATCTAATAATTATTATAACGTTAATAATTATTTTTATTCCTTGATGTGGTCTTGTGTTTTCTCAATGCGTTTTTAAGAGATTTTTTTTTATTAAATATCTTTTTTTTTCATTGTTAATAAATATATTCAAACCGTTGTTTATACAAGCAAGGAGCAATCACAAAAAGTTTTAACTGTTCAAGCGGTTGTTTATGCAAGCAAGGAGCAATCATAAAAAACTTTAACAGTTCCAGGGTGTTCCTTGTATTTCAAAACCCGAATAGAACATTTAGTTATAAGAAACAGATTTGTCGTGTGAATACATACAGACAACCACAAATATGTAAATGTGTTTTGTTTATATATCAATGTTAACCAAAATTAAGTGAAATGGGTACTCACCGCATCCTTACGAGCGCTCATAGATGTAGGCGGTGCCACTAGAGATGAAATCGTATCTGTTTGGTTTGTTTTAATAGTTAATCTAAAAACGCAATAAAAAACGCATACATTCAAACATGGACGACTACTTATTGTTTAATCTAAATTGTTTACGGACGGGCCAACGCTAAATCAATGCTACCGACGGCCTGTCGACTCATTACGTAAATTTCCTCCTTGATACATTCCTAGTTGTCAGGCGCATATGATTCGTCGATTTTTGGTATACCAATCAATTAATGTCAGCCAATTGACCCACAAAATCGAAAAGCAGACTGATATCGTATGTAATGGTCGACGTTTTCGGGTTCCGGCGTTTTAAATGCTCTTCGTAAATTTTGCAAACACCCTTCATATTGTACGTTCATTTACGCTTTCGTAGTCACTGTACGTTCTAATCTCAGGCCGAATTCCGGGTTGTACACGCAACATTGTCCGCGACGTCTTTTGACGTTATGTATACGTTTGCGATGGCTGCGCTGCAGCTATGGGATGCATGCGAAAATGCTGACTATACGATTAATTCGTAAATGTAACCTTATGCCTCCGCGCGGTATAAAGAAAACTCGTCTATCGATTCAGATGTTGTATTGCGCTTCAATTTCCTGGTTAACGTCATCGTTTCGAACGCACCTTGTCTTCTTCACTATTTTTCTTTATCTCAATTATTACAATTCTTCTTTCGGAATTTTTAAGTATTTCGTTCTGATAATAAATTAGAATATCCGAAATATATTTATCCTAAATTTCACTTTACTCCTTTCGCTTCCAGTTTAGTCAACCGACCCTTCATTTTTACTTTACTGAAATAACTTTGCTTTTCCCGATCACATATGCATGCATTTAGTTGTTTAAATTCTTACACAAGTACTTGCATAAATAGAATACAAAATCGATTAAGGTCTATTCTACCCGAGAGATACATGAATCACATGAGTACCGTAATGCAGAATGCGTGTAAACTCCATCAAACATTTATATGCTCCAAATCAGTTCAAGGTTTTATCATTATATCATCAAAACAACCCTCACCCCCCTCATATATCTTTGGTTCTTACTCGTCAGTCCGAACTTAACTCCTTCACATCAACTAGAATTAAAAGTAAAATGCCGTTTTGATAACCTCCGCCGGTCGGCCCATCTATAATAAGCCCCTTCATGCGATCTTTAGCCAGTATCGCAGACAGCCATCCAATACAACCACCATGACTAGCAAACTCGTCCAAGCAGACACAAATACAAATTTACACGACGGCCAGATCTTTTTATCGCGACATTCCGCGTTAAGGTTCCCGACCAGGTGGCGGAGACGACGCGCACGGTAATGCTCCTCCTAAATCGTTTTCTTTGATCCCGGTTCTCGCGCGTGCTTGCCGGCTCGCTAAGTTAAGTGGACTCCCTGATCCGTCGAAATCTTTTTACATTTCCCTATGTCGCAACGGTGAATCGAATCCCACTGCGGATGGGATGCACTAAATCAGTGTTCCCATGTCCGAAATTTTAATTTGAAGATTTGTTTTTTTTTAATTAACAGAAGTAAAGAAAAATGAAAAAGGTTTTAAATAATAATAAAAGGTCGCTATTTTTTCGTGTGATTTTGCCATCATTGCTTGATCAAAGCATGTTACGTTCGGGGAAAAAGTAAAAATCCAAGCTTACTACGATGCAGGCTTCTCTAATAGAGAATTCGTTCGAAAACTTCTCGAGTGGTCAGCCGGTTCTTCGGACCCGAATCCCATTGAAAGCCTCTGGTCTATTCTTCCACGTCGTGCTTATGAAAATGGCAAGCATTCGACAACGTTAACATGTTTAAATGTCGGGCTCGAGAGTGCTGGGAGCAAATAGAGCAGGATATGCTTGAAAAACTTATTTTGTTCATGTAATAGTTTTGTACCAACCAAGAACACTTTTCTTGTTCGCATAAAATCGTTCCCGAAAATTTCTATGAAAAATCAAATTTCATATTCGTCAATTTGGCTATCATAAGCCGTAGTAAAGTAACAAGGGAACAATAATTAGAGGGCGATTTAGCTTATTCAGATTCCAGAGTTTTTTAAGCGCAATATACAATCATGTAAATGTGCGTACTGACCATATCACCTTCTCGAGTGTCGATATACTACATGGACTGATAAGGCCCGGGATTTTTGGGTAGGTAGCGGCACTGGAAAATGAACATGACTCACTTCAAGAGGCTCATCCGTCAGTAATTTGTGTATAAAGTTGCATGACATTAGAGTGACGCTACTTTCGCCTTCGTAAAAAAATCGAAAAACAGGAATATCGCATCTTGATCAAGCATTGTTTTTTTATGGGAAAAACTTCTGAACAACCATTGCAGAAATGTTATGCCACATCTACGGGTTAATGATTCAACGGCCGCAGCGTAATCAAGCAGTCATTTTAGAACGATCAATGAAACGTGAATCCATTACCATACACCTGAATTTAATAGGCAGCTTGCTCTGTTTTTTGGGATGCGTGTAATGATTTCAGGGTGTTTAAGTCCGTGTAGGACAAGGGTGCCGTTGATCTGGCACAAGTCAGCAGCGAGCTATAAAAAAGAACGAGCTCAGCGTATGCGTGTTTTTCGGCTAGCTATCTACGGGATCATATGGGTCGGATTATTGTCGTGCCACGAAGCGTCACTACAAAACATTTATCATGCGTACTACTAAGAGGTCTATTCCTGAAATCGCGGAGAACAGAGAACCAAATTGAATACATGTGCAATCTATATGAGTTGATATTCCCAACATACCCTACAACAAATTTATATTTGGACCTCTGCGTTGCTGACTGATTTTTTACCATAGCGACCATAACAGAATCGTAATAGAAATCAATCATCAAAGAGATGATGTCTTCCTCATACCAGTTCAACATGAAAATCATCGGTTGAATTAAAAAAAAACGGAGGGTGGAAGTTTTGAAAGAAGTTTAATCAGGACTATCAGAAGCAATGTCCTCTTTCTTATGATGTCAACTCTTGTTCAATGGTTCCTAATGACAGGATACTAACTAACGATGAAATAGATCTCTATTTGTTGAATTTAGAGAAGCTGACATTGGAAAAGATTGAGAAAGTATTTCCCAAGATTAAACATCGAAACAATATGGAAGGATATGAAACACCAACCATCGTAATGTTAAAAAGATTGGAAAGGTTTCTTCTTACACGAGTCAACAATATTTATCGGCGATTTTTGGACTACAGCCATCCCCGTTGAATTTGTTGAAATTACACCTGAAGACTTTGCGGAACTTAATCCCTTTGTACTTCAGGAGTGAGGTCAGCAATCAATGGGCAGAAAAACGGGGGGGTATTAGCCCATAGGACCCAGATGGGGTTTTCGCCAAAGTGAATAGCTTATTCCGCAAGAAGCCTCGAGTGAAGGTATCGAATCTTGAAATCGTTAGTGGTGAGATAAATCTTCTCAATAGAGCTGGTATCGAGTTGATAGTGTGACTCCGTATAGGAATGAATTATAAGTGATGGATTGCAGAAACTCACCCTGATTGGAACACATTTTAAATTGATCCGTCTATAAAACTCTGAAAGGGGGAATCAAATGCTTCAGAGGTCTTGAACCAAAAGTTTCCGACTTCAAATCGAGCCTGAACAGCCAATCAATTCTTCATTTCAATGAAACATTTGTAGTGACAATTAGGTATACAGATTTCCGTAAAGGACTGCAGCGATGGTCTGCTGCCTCGGCGAAAGAGGATGGTAAGATCCGCCGAGATTGGCCTTGTCTGGGGACGCGTGAATGCACTGGCAGGCTAGCGTTGCGGTGTCGTGGGGCGGGTTCTTTTCCCAGCACAAGGACCCACTACAAAAGAATTTCGCATTCACGAATTCTCGAGTCTCAAAAAAAGGTCGACCAAAGTCGAAAAATGTAGGTAACTAACTACCTGAAGGTGGAAATTACTTGTTCAGAGAACATGTCGAAACGAGCCAAAATAGAGAGACATATGGAGACTTCGTCTTTGCCCGACGATTCTTATGGCCCACAAATAAGTGTGGGGCAACCGGATGGATGTGGTGCCCCATCGCACCCGCCCAACCGGATCAAGATCCAAATGTTGACGTGGCCATATATTTCCCTTTTGAGTGGAAGACTCATACAAACATACTTTGCATGAGCCTCCCCATCAAACGAGAAATATAGACGTGAACGATTTATGTCATAGAATTATTTGATCGGATCACATAACCCTATACCACAAAAGGGCACGCGAGCGGAAGGCCACTCAACCCGGCAGGAGCCCCTGAAAACTACAAATAGGTGCAGCGCGTCCGATGGTTAGCCCATTTTCCTAGAACCGCCTACTCTCGTTGCGGGTCGTATATCCGGTCAGATGGACTGAATGAAAAGACCGAAGGGTAAGTTTCTCTATTCCGGCATTTATGTTTCTTTCATATTACCGACAAATTTCAATAAATACCCTACTTTTTCTCCTTTTGTTTAACTTTAATCAATTCATTAGTTCATCTATACATAATCTATCCATTAAAAAAACCCAATGATCTACAATCAGTAAATTTAAAAATTCAATACGTCTTAATTACAGTTTCCTTTACTGAGTATCTAGTATGATCAATACACTGTAATCCCTCACAATTAAATATTTTTACTCTATGTTTGGCTAAAATATCTCACCAGCTTTTTTTTATAACAAAATTCCTAAATTAATGTATGTTAACTGGTGAACATTATGATCCTGTAGAATATAAATGCATGTAAAATTTAAAAGAAATCAAACGGGTACTTACCCATCCTCCTCGACAAGCGCTCGTAGATGGGGTTGGTACATCTATAATTATTTCAGCTAAGGATATGTAAATCATGGATTTGTAAACACTCATCGAAAAAAAGGTTAATTACAAAATATGAATCTTGAATTTGCTATTTTTCTGGACACAATAAAACACAAAACGATAACTGTTCAGATGTACAATAAGCAGCAAATGAAAGATCTGATTGAAACCGCTTTAAATCTTCAGAGAAATGATGATATCTCTAGGTTGTGTCCCTGCATTAGGTTTTTCCATTCCACGAAAGGTAATTTTTATGTGTAGAAAATAAGTCACGTTATGGAAAGTATACTCGTGTGCAGTGAAAGAAAATTCGCGTCATTGGAAATAGGGCAGACATAAAGACGCGATGACAGAAGGCAATATGCACACAGGCGCCGCTGTTCAGCATCGACAGAAATACACAAAGTCGATTACCGTTACTTTCTTCCCCTTGAAAGAATTTATATGCCAGTAATATTCGCGCACACTCTCAAGCCGATAAGTTTGGAAAGGTGAAACACAAGCGCAAACGCAGCGGAAGCAACGAACCGCGTCCATTACCGCGATTTCAAATCAGGAATCAAAGGAATTGCACTGATCATTTAGATCCATTCTTCTTAAATGCACCAAAATTACTCCCCCGAATTAATATGTTGGTATTTAGATAAAAAATCTCAGTAATCCGTGCGATATATGCAAAACACACCGCACCGCGTCCAACTGTTGGCAATGCACAACCTCGACCCTCATTATCCGTAACTAAAAGCGACTCAATAGAACCGCTAGCGATGATAATAGGCAAGATACCGTTCGAACCATACTCTGCACAACATATTGTATGGCGCATTTCAATCACAAATTACTTTCGAAGTTTCAATTAGGGATATTTCACATTCGCATAGGAGACAGGAAGGGTTTCGAGCAGTTTGCTACATAGTGTGACTGCTCGATTACTACACATTATCATCTGACCTCATACCGAGCTTGAATCTTATTGATTATTTTGTCAGCTATGAAGACTTGTATTTTATATTTGGCAGGATAGACATCAAGAAAGAAATCAGGTGGTATTGACACTATTCCAAATGTATAGTTCTCCGAAAATTGCCTGAGGTGGCTATTAATAATAATTGCATATGGTTCAACAACATCTTGAACAATTCATATCTCCCAAATAAAAAATTCATAATTCCCAAATGAAAAAGGCCAAGGTATTTCCGATCTTGAAGACAGAAAAATAATTTTCGTGCCCTAAAACCTATCGCCCAAACAGCTTGCTGCCTAACATTAGCAAGGAGTTTGAAGTAATACTAAACAAAGCATTCAATGCCCATACTTAGAGGTATGAGTTGATGCCGAATTGCCAATTTGATTTTCGTGCCAAGCATACGACCGTACATGCGATAACGAAAGTAACCTCAGACATCTGTTGAAAACGGAATGATAGAGAAAGTGTTGGAGCGTGCCTCATTGATATGGAGAAAGTCTTCGATACGGTGTGGTTGGATGGACTAATTTTTAAACTTCTTCAGGACAGGTTCCCCAGACACCTTGCTGCCATGATGCGCAATATATTACACGGGAAATGGTTTATTGTAACTGATGGAAATTTGTCGACTATACGCGACTTCAAGGTCTTGAATGGTCGACAGCAGGGAACAGTTACTGCACCTCTGCTTTTCTCAATATTCATTCGCAAGCTATTGTATGACTTTGATTTCAACGCGCGCCAACGGGATCATTGGAAGTGTTTGCTGATGATCTGATCATCTATACGGGAGACCGAAAATCTTCAAAAAATGTTTGATGAGGTGCAGCTCTACATTGACAATTGGCGAATGAAAATCAATGCGCAGAAGTGCGAAAAATCTTGTTTCGGGCAACGCTGCAGAGAGCTAGTCAAAATCTGAAACTTAATTGGAAGGGTTTCCCCGTTATGGCTGGTGAGGATAGTTCAGAACGGGTCCGACATTAATCCTGTGTTCGATACCTCGGTGTTTATCTCGATCAGTATCTGTACTATACTGGAAATATCAAAATCATGGTCAGTAAGCACAAAAAGTAGTCATGACTTTTCAACGACTCTTTCATTCCAGATATGTACATTGATCAAATGTTCAAAGTTATCTGTCACAAGACCCTGTTCAGAGCATATCTACTAAATAGCAGTAGCAATTAGAACAAATTTTATTTCTTACGGTACTTATAGAGTAGAGTGAATTGGACTAAAAGCGCATATGAATGGTAAACAAAAACTTGAATTTGCAAGCAAATGAACCAACTCATGGTAAACTTTAATCCATCTTTTACATGTTTATCTGCCTCTGTTTTCATTTTGACAGCACTTCGATTGCAGGTGCTAGTTAGTATATATACTCTGGCCTGGTTAGACCAGTTTTGATATATGGATGTCAGATATGGTACAACCAGAGTGCTAGTACTATGGAAGGGTTACGAGTTTTTGACAGGAAATGTCCGTGCTTGTACTGGTTTGTACAGAAAGCCTGAGACGGATTCAAAACACTATATATCGAATAGAAAAATTTATTAAACTGCTAAAGTGACGAGAGTCGATTTCTTCATATTGAGACTTTTTCGAAATCATATTGCAAGATATGTAACTGTGAGTGAAAACCCCTGGATTTCACAGCCGTTCCACCCTACAGACGGGTATATTGAGACTTGCCTCGCTTGTGGCTTCGTTCCTCCAGAAACATTCGTGTATTTGGACATGAACCGATGCCTCTTGATTCTGATGTCTCATCGGTATTTTTATTGGTTGGAATTTGCTTTATATAATATTGAATGAAGCGTCTTTGACTTTGACGTCAACTATGTTCGAGGCCCATATTTGTTGGATCAGAGAGGATGGTTGATCTAGTTTTGGATATTGCCATCCGGTGACACCCAGGTCATTTTATGCATGCGTTGATGTGTGAAGCAAGTCAAATGTATGACTAGATTTTTGCTGCTTACAAAGTCAATCAGGTGCTGAGTGTTGTCATTTGTTTCGTCGTGGAGGCTATACCCCTCCAGTCATTCATTCTCTAATGAGATATTACCTAGAATTATATTAGTTAAAAATTCCGTCGTTAATAAATGAAAAACCATCCATATGTGGAAACTCACTTTATTTATATAATAGCATTTCCCTATTACTTATTTTTTTTTGTATTTTAAATAAACATTCAAACGAAATTGTCTACTGCACATTTTCTAAAACTTTTGCCACACATAACTTCTTATCATAGAATGAACACGTTGCCATTATCATAGTTTCACAATCATCGGTTGATTGATACCAATCGGCACCATAACAAATATCCGAATGCTCCTTATATTCCGCCAAGCATTCCATTTTTACATTATTATCGTCAACTTTAACAATACTGAAATTTTCATACATGCATGCACACAAATATAAATTTCGATCTTGCACATCTGGTCGTATCCGCCAAACTCCACCGTTTAGAGTGATCAAGGACAATGGACTGTCCATTTTTCGTGTATCAAATATTCGAAGATTAGTATCATAGCTTCCGCTTAATAGTATATTTGGTTTTGTTGGATGGCTCAACACACTAGTAACCCCGGCTAAATGTGATTTATTTGTTATTACTTTCGACGCTGCATCTGGCAATCTTATATCAAATACATGTAAAAATGTATCATCGCCGCCAGTAAAAATTACATTAGGACTCCATTTATCAAAAGTACACGTCCAAGCTTCAAACGAATGAGCAGCCCACGAAGATATCAATTTTAGGCCAGTTGTTGGATTATACCCTACTATCGATATATATCCTTTCGAATCAGATGCAACAATACGATAATCGCCGGTGGGGTTCCACTCCCAGTCTAATGCTAGAGTTAATAAATTATGAAAATCTACATCTAAATTCAATACATATTTCTGTTCCAATTTGTCGTTTTTCAATTCATATATTACAATGTCACCCATTGCGTTGGCGGCTGCTAATTGAGGAATTTCCAAAGTACGGTCAGGATGCCATTTCATATCCAGGATTGCGGCAGTTTCCAATTGGAATTTCTTTTCTAGTTCAAATGTTGCCGGATTGAATTTGTAGAGATATATTCGTCCTTTCCGTCGACATGGTGGTGATGTTGATTCCGAATTGTTACCTTCAAGTTGATATGTACCGCATACGAAGTAGTTATGGAATTCTTTTTGTGGACACCACTCGACCGAATCTGCAGAATATTCGGTGTCAATTGAATGGAGTGTCGTGATTTTCATCTGAAATTAAATGGATTTCGTGTGATGAATATGTCGTAAAAGTGATATTCTGTGGATTGTTAAAAGAACTACCAACTATAATAGATTTACGCCTAGATAATTGTAGGTGCATGTAAAACTGTTCGTTAATTTCGAGGCGAATGGGAGCTGTTTTCACTTACAATGTCAAGTAAATAAAATTTCTACATTTTCATGACAGCAATCTTCTAAGGTAAGAAAGAATACATTTCATTTCATTTCATATTACAATTAACAGAAGGTTTGCATTTCACTACCTCACCCTTCTATTATCATATATTGAATTCAGCAACAGGTGACCATCCCTCACCTACAATATTCAATCACAATTTCAAATCACCCGCCCAATACAATGGAATAACATCTTCCAACACTTCCACTATTCCACTTCAATGGAATGTCTGCACAAAAATGCACTAGTATAACAGCTAGCAAGCTCGTTCCCCTACGCAATAATCGATTCGGTAGGAGTTCCCGCACTCCATCATTTAATCGTCTCAAAGACAATCGTCTAATCGCTTAAATACCCTTAAAACCAGTGCAAATAGTGATTGTCCCTACGTACTTTAGCCCAATCATTAACCCGAGTGCAGTGACGTGAATCTCAGCGTAAAAACAAGACCGTAACCGAAGCAAATAACTTTGGCCCTCAGTGCGAGAAACACACAATGGTCGGTCGTCTTAATAAACGTCAAAATGACACACCAAATTGCTGTCAAAGTCGCGACGACGTCAGTATTTTTTGCAATAAAAATTTTGTAAACAAAATATCACTTTCACTGACAGTTGTCTAAGTTGCAAGTTTCGCGCTTAAACGAAACTGTTGCCAATAATGTAAGCTCAAATCCGCAACTATGCGTTAACATTTACTTAAGTAACAAAAAGGTGCAATAAAAGTAACTTTAATCCGAAAATGGATGGTAGCCACCCCGATGGCATTAAGTTAGAAAGCAATGAACAATATAATCATATCGGTCTTGATACCGTCAATCAAGTAAACACGCCCGGATCGACTACCGGATCAACGGGTTCCTACCACAGTGGTCGGTCGAAGCAGCGCTGGAATGAAAGTCCTGAGGCGCGAGCACGGCGCCTCGCCCGCAATGCAGAACGAATGCGCGAACGTCGTGCACGAGAATCCGAAGATGAGTATCGCGCTCGATTGGCTCGCAACGCTGAGGCAAATCGAATGCGTCGTCAGAATGAAAGCGATGTGGAGCGCGCTATGCGCCTCGTTCGTAATGCAGCGCGACAACGTCTCCGTCGTGCCATGGAGACGCCGGATCAGCGCGCAAAACGTCTGGCCAAATTGGCCGAACGGATGCGTCTTTATCGGGCAAACGAGACACCCGATCAACGCAAAGTTCGCCTGGCTGAAATGGCGGCACGGGCACGAGAGCGAATCGCTCGCGAGTCAAGCGAGGAGCGGAAGGAGCGACTGCGAAAGCTTTCGGACTATGCAAAGAAGGTTCGATCAAATAAAAACGCTTTAAAGACTGGCAACACAATTAACTCTAATCAGACTTTAAATTCAAATACTGCACAGAATGTTCCCGACTCTCATATCAGTGGTCAGCTTGGCAATCAGCAACAACAGCAGCAGTCGCAGCCACAACAGCCCAATCCGCCCATGTATCCGCATCAGACACTCACTAACTCCATCGAATACTACCAGAACATGTTCATCAACTCAGCACTGCGTCCCAACATAGCGAAGGATCTCCAATCACAACTTAACGTCACCCCGAATTCCACACAACTTCCCTCTCGTTTCCCGAACAATACTCACGGTGTTGTCCTTGACACGAATCTCCCTACAAACATATTCCAGCAAAACTTTTACGATAATTCCAAACCTGTACAAAAAATACAACAAGTTCCATATCAAACGCTCACTAGCTCCATAGAGTACTATCAAAACAAATTTATCAAGTCGGACAAAATCCAAAGCCAACAACTCCAGGCCAAAGAATCGCCGCACCCGGAAGACATCAAGCCCAAGATCCGGCAGGAGGACTCAGGCTCGCCTTCCCCACTAGCCTCGCATCAACAGCTCCTTAACCCTGCAACACAACTGTACAATCAGTTCCCGTATCTGAATAACTTTCCCCCAGTTGCCTCGCCACCCTCGACTTCCAACAGCCAACAAAACTACTATCCCCTCTATCCAAATGGCTTTCAACTATCCATAACACCCAACTCAGTTCCTCCTCCATTCACGCCTGTACACTTCCAGAACGCCAACGTTCAGCAATCGCCTGCTTCGCAAGCATACAATCCACTCAACCCCTCGCAGCAACAACAAGCACAAAACCAACAACAACACGATCAGCAACACCAACAACCACCATCCCAACTGGTTCAGGATTTTCCAAAACCGGTCCGTGGACGACCTAAGAAAATATTCCCGGACAATGAAATAACACGCATTCCGGCCGAATTACATGAGGAAGCAATTCGACAGTTCAAAGTCAACGCTTTGCTCGAGAACGAGATCAACAACATCCTTGCATCTCCGAAACGCGGTCGAGGTCGTCCCGGACGTGGTCACGAAACAGAAGAGGAGCGAAAATTTCGCCTCGAGAAGATAGCCGCCCATCAGCGTCGTGTCCGAGCCAATGAAACCCCCGAGGAACGTGCGATACGTTTGCGGAAGCTCAGCGAGCGTGCACGCCTTAAGCGCCAGCAAATCCGCGAGACGGAAACGGAAGAGGAGCGTCGCGAGCGCCGTGCCAAACAAGCTGAATATGCCAGGCAACGACGTCTCAAGGCACAAACGCCGGAAAACAAGAAACGTATTGAGGAACGAGCGAAACAGTTGTATGCGCAATTGCATAGCATGGCGGGGAATCCTTCAACGACAATGATGCTGAATCATAATCCTGAACAGCATCAGCTGCCGCCCAACCAACAACACCAACAGCATCCACTCCATCCGCACTCGCAATCCCAAATGCATCCGCCTGTTATACAACAAAATCTCACGCAACAACCACTACAATTGGTGCACAGTTCCGGTGCTATGTCGAACGAAGATTTCGTCAAAAATCCCGGCAAGGATTTTGCACAATCTGAAAACAATGATGTTTTGAAAATACTGGAGCCTATTATTGTAATGAAAGCGAAATATTCTACAAATAACGATTAGAATAATAATTATGAGATAACAATAAAGTCAAGTCAATAATTTTTTAAGGAACTATTCAGCGTTTTGTTATTCAAGTATTTTTGGAAGATTAAAATATTTTCTTTTCAACTAGATTCGAATATGTCGAAAGCGGGACCATTTCAAGAGAAACCTAAATACACTTTTTTATCATACAAGATCATTCAGAAAGATTCAACTTTAAATAAACATCAGGTCACATTTAAATCCGTGGCTTAGGAGTTTGTTAGCTGGCGAACCGCGAATGGAGCAAACTGGCTGGAAGCAAAGTGGTTCCATTGAGTGAGAATTGCGAAGAGGACTAGGTTTGCATCCAACAAATGAAGGCATCTAATAAAATCGAGGGTTAATTTTAGGGTCCTGTATGATGTTGTGCCACAATTCTTTTCTAGTGTTTTGTAATAAGGAAATAAATCGCATTTATCATATTTTGTATAGTCATAGTGGATTATGATTAACGTAACAAATTTCTCTCGAATGGTTGGTTATTCAAACTAATGCGTTAACACTATGCACATTTGTAGTTTGGAAGTAATTACTGTTGCTTGTTTTGATAGGTAAAATACACAAATTTCGTTGACTAACTCTAGCTTGATTGTTAATTTGGACACGATAAGTTCTACCTTGTAGAAATAAGCTAATAATTTGGGTGAATTGCCATGGAATTTTAGATTAATAAATTTTTAAATGTCGTTCGTGCCAGACTCTAGGAATAACAAAACTTATTCAATTTCTGTAATTTGACCCTAGGTCGCTATAGCTAACTAAATCTAAGCAGAATACGTTGAACCAAAGCTAAATCGTGCGTCAATATAAGATCTTTATTGACACCAATTTAGTCTTTTCAGTAACGACGAACTGCTGGTTTTGTGACACGGGATTTTTCTTGTCAGTGTAGAAATCTGTGTTGAGTGATTTGTCCGCGTAAGAAAATTACGAAAAAATTACGAGCTATTGATATAGGGTATATATGGCGAGTAAGCTAAGTTTTTATTTGGTGCTTTTCACTACATTATAGACAAGACTCATTCGTGGGATCGCTAATGGTCCCGAAAACGACATAAAGGAATTAAGGCTGCTAACTCAGCAAAAAAAGAGACTACTTCTTTCGGATCTAAGCACATTTCTCAAATCTCTCCTAAACAAGAAAAGCCTAAAACCTAAGAATGAAAGCATTGTCATTCATTCGCCGAGCCACGCAGTAGTGTTTGAATAGGTGTTTAAATGTCCGTTAAAGACTGCAGCGATGTACTGCTGCTTAAGCGAGCGGAGATTTTTGTGCTCAGCGGAATTGGCCTTGTCTGAGGACGCGTGAATGCATTTGCAGGCTAGCGTTGCGGTGTCGTGAGGCGGGTTCTTTTCCCCACCACAAGGGCCCACTACAAAAAAATTTCGCATTCGCGAATTAGATGCTGCAAATATCTCGGTGACCGAGCTTAATTAACCCGCGCGGGATGCGGGAAGATTTCGTCTTTACAACTAACATTTACGACCCCCAAAGAAGAGTGGGGCATCCAGGTGGAAGCACTGATCCCCGCACCCCCATCCGGATCAAAGTGGCCACTTACTTTTCATTTAAATGAAAAATGCATACAAAAAGTAATTTGTATGATCTTTTCCCTTAAATGAAAAATAAAAATATTTCAGATTTATGTTGCGTTATATGACTGAATCATCTAAAACTTTACCATACATGAGCGCTCGTTGTTGGGGGTAAGGGCCTACAACTCATTTAACGTATGAATAAAAAAAAATCCTTCGTGTAATTCAAGGGTCGAAATTAAATACACTTGTACCGTTTGTGCAGCTTCGGCTGGTATATCGTGTTTGAACGGAATCGGAGCGATCTCTGACTTGATTGAAAATCAAGAAAAATATAATCCAAGGGTATAGATGATATCACGTCAAGAGAAAACCCTGTTTCACGCTCTATATGCTGGTATGCGACGTTTGCAACGACGACATGAATCCGATTCTATTTAAATCTCACGTATCGCTTGTTCTGCGTTGTTTCAAAAATCTGAATTTACTACAAAGTTGTTAACAAGAAAACTTGCGACACAACATGTTATTCATATTTGTTTTCAAATTTTCATCTCAATCTACAGTAAAGATTCACTTAGAAACGTGTTAATTTGTGTGCAAATTGGAATATATTGTAAAATGCGATTGCTAGGCAAGATTCGGACATACATGTAAAGGTTGAACAATAAAACAATCTTTATTCGTTGAAAAGGTTTGTTACAAAATTCAGTATTTAGGAAGAACGAATTCAATAATTAAGAAGAACGAAATGAAGTCAAGCCTGCTCGCGGCACGCTCTCGTAGTCGAACCCTTAGAGCATGTTGCAGGCGACGATCTCTCCGCCGTCAGTGTTGCCACTCGACACTGCCCTTCCTGATTGTCATCCGACCCGAATGAAGTGCCTGGCCATGCCTTCATTTTGTCCGCTACTGAATACGTCTGGATTGGTCCTTCACAATCTCCCTGCTTGCTGAGTCGATAGCGATCATGAGCAAGGACTTCTTCGATTCGATACGGTCCCAAATACTTCGATCTCATCTTTTGTCTAATTCCAAACTGGGTCTTTTCTATCGGCACGCACGCTCCCACATCATACTGCCGGCAAGGTTTCCTACGCACGTTGTATCGCCGTCGATTTTCCGCTTGCCGCTGCGCTATTTCATTTCTCGCTCGTTCACGCAAAACTTCGAAATTCTTCTTCGACAATCTCCGTCAATTCGATATCTTCAGGATGCTTCATCTTCACGCCAGTCAGCAACTCGAAAGGTGTTATATTGTTACTGTGATGAAATGTACTATTCAAATATCTTTAGAGTTTTCTCGACATGTTTGAACCACTCATCACATCTTTCTCTCGACAGCTTCGCTAAGACAGGAATAATAACGCCACTGACTCTTCCGCATTGCCCATTTCCCCGAGGGACGCCGGTACATATCAAATGAAGCTCTATGTTGTTGTCCGCGCAATATTTCTTGAAAAAAGTGGATGTGAAAGCGGGTCCTCAATCCGCAATAAATCTTCTCGCATTTCCGAACACGGCTGATAATATTTCTAACTTCTTGATCGTCTCCTCCGTTGATGTTGACTTCACGGGAAAAAGCCAGGAGAACTTCGTAAATGCATTCATGATCGTTAAAATGTAATTGTAGCACTTTCGCGTTGATGGCATTGGTCCAAGGTGATCCAGGTGGAGCGTATCGAGAGGTACTTCCCCCCTTAGGAATAGGATGATGGACGCCTTCCTGCTTCCCTGTCTTCCTAGTCGATACGATGCACTACATACAATTTTCGATACACCGTTGAATTTTCTGTTCAATCCGTGGTATGAAGATCTCGCTATCAATTCTCTGACTCTTTTGATTCCAAAGTGCCCTCGTGCATGGAAATGTTTTATTACGTCTGCTTGCATATTTTCAGGTACTACGATTCTTCTCTTTCCATCGTCCTCCATGAACAATATATCGCCGTGATATATGTAATTCTTGTACGGCCCAGTTTTAAGTGCCTGTTTAATCGCATTGATACCCCCATCGCCGTGTTGCGCCGCACGTACTTTACTCGCGACACCGTTGGCTATCATTATTACTGTTGCTCGAGATAAGGCGTCCACGTGTACCATTAGTTTCGCTGTTCGATGCTCCACTGTGTACGCAAATTCTGATAGACTAATAACCCATCGTGCAATCTTAGGATGAATTTCCTTCTTTGCTACTGTAAGCTTAAACGCCGAACAATCCGTAATGATTTTGAATTTGTCTCACAGCAGATATACCCTAAACTTTTCGACCGCTTCAACTATCGCTAGAAACTCCAATTCGTGGTAGTACGGCTAAAATAATAACATGGGTCCATCTTTTGATCGCTTGGCTGTCTCTGTAGTAGGATTGCAGCTAGACATTCCTTGCTCGCATCTGTGTGAAGTTCCATCTCAGCGCAGGGGTCGTACAGACTCAGCATCGGGCTACTGGACAGCGCAGCCTTAATGTCGTCGAACGCCGCCATCTGCTCCTCTCCAAACTCGAATACCTTTTTCCTTTTTCAGCATAGAACTCAATGGGCGCATACATCTTACAAATTCAGGTACAAATTTCCTGAATTAGTGCCAGGCTGTGGAAACTTCATAACTTGGTCAATCTTCGATGGTGAAGGCTCGATTTTTCCACCACAGATTACATAGCCCAAATATTCGACACGTTCTTTTAAGAAGACACATTTCCTCCAATTAAATTGAATACCGCTTTCTTCAGCCACATCTAATCCCCGTTTTAGGATCCCTTCATTTGCGTCTATGGATGGTATTATCAGGTCATCTTCAAATGTTAGCACTGCTCCGTCCTTTATCAATTCTCGAAAAACATCGTTAATGAATCGCCCAAACGTATTGCCACTTATACATAGGCCAAATGGTGTTTTACAGAACTCGTATTGGCTCTGTCTTGCGTAACGAATGCGGTATACTTTCGACTGGATTCGACCACAGGAACATGGAAATAAGAATTTTTCAAATCAAGTGTCGTATAAACTCTTGCTGATGCCAATCGATCAAGCTGGTCCTCAATCATCGGCATAGGGGATCGATCTCTTACAACTTTACTTTTCAGGCTACGCTAATCTATACAGCGCCTATGCAACCCGTCTTGACGACGACCACTTGACTTGCAAAGTCGCTCGATGATGGTCGTATTACACCTTCATTCAACCATTCCTTTACTAGACCTTCTAAAGGTGCCAATCGTCTTGGGCGATGGTATATGGGCGTTTCATCTGTCAGCGCTATAACCATCTCAATACCTGGCTTCTGTTTCTCCTTCGAAGTGTAGCTTTCCACCAAATTTTGCACACCGTCTTTGAATTTGCTCCGAACGTTGAAATCGTTTTCCCCGTGGTCGCATGAAATTCTCATCATCCAGCTGTCGTCGTTGACTGGATCGTTGATCGCGTTCGAAGCCGATTCTTCAACTGTTTTCAGGAGTGGGTTAATCTTCACATAGTTGGGCGTAATAGTGTAGTTTACGGTCTTCAAAAATTGTCTACCGATTATCATATCAACACTCGCGGCGTTTAAAGTTCAATAGAAAAAACTATTTCTTCGATGTCCATATTTACTCGATCGATCGATCGCGTGAGAAATCCGCGAATTTTTATGTTACTTAGAACCGTACTCGGAACTGTTCATTCTAATTCTTGCTACAACGCATGTCCGATCAAATTCAAGTCACTATAAGTGTCTCCTACCGCCGTAATTTTTCAGTCACCGACTTTCACATTAACAACGTTTTCATCTCCCGTGAAACGCTCAATGAAATTCACCGTGGGGATCGAGTTGTTCACACCTTTCCTTTCCGAGCATTGTCGCCATAAATGTCCATCCGTTCCGCATTTAAAACACTTTATCCCTTGTCTTTATCCGGGCAATAACTCGTTTTATGCCCCGTCCCGCTACATGAAAAGCATCGCGTACTTTCGTTATCCATCTTGTTTATTATCGCTGCCGCCCTTTTTTATATGGGTTTTTGCCTTGCATTTTTCTTTCACCTTCGCATAGACATCCAATTTTGATTTTACCTCAGCGATCGTTTTCGCCTCGTACAGGATCGATTTGTTCGCTGCGTCGTCGGCTATACCATCGGATACATACTCGCATATGGTGGCTTCATCTATCTTCTACGCCTTTGCTATGCCCTGCATTTCGTATACGTATTCTAACAGGCTTTCCTCTGGCTTCTTCGTACGTTTGAGTAATTTTCTATGTACTTCCGCGGCACTGAATTTTCTGTCGAACTCGGCACATAGAGTACGTTTCAACTTATCCCAACTATCCAAATCGTTCTCGGTGAATATGAATTTCTGCGCGATTCCCGTTAATAGTTTCTTCACGTAAAGGAGTTTTTGCAGTTCAGTCCAACCGACGCTCTTACTAATACATTCGAACTCTTCGGTCCACGTGGGGATACTTCGTCCATTCTCCGCACCGAATTTTTCAATGCTCTCCGCCACTTCATGGAGCGCGTATACCCCACACGGTTCCCGGTCCACTCTCGCTGCCGCTGTGAGATTTTGAATCGGTGTTGATGTTCCTGCTACAATATTCTCAACGATTATCTCTTCACTCACGACTCGTCTCATATTGGCCGCCATCTCACACATTTTGTTAGTTACCACGGGATTTTGTTTATCAAATTCCACAATTCGAGCAGCTAATTCTTCTTTCGTCCCACTTTCTTCGAGACCCCGCATCGAGCACTCTCGCACGAGTCCATTTTTGATGTACCGGTCAAGTCACTCTCTCACTTCCAATCTTGCGCGCGACATCCTCTTTCCTCGTCTCTCTCTCTCTCTCTCTCTCTTTTCTCGGCAATCAGAAAAGTTCACTCACCAATATTGCTGTGTCTCTCTTAGACAGGTAGCAGCTCGCACACACGCGCGATATCACTTCAAAATGGCGCCGCCGATCGATATCGGGTTCGGAACACAAACGAATTAGATTATTAATCAATGCTCATCCCGGTTGAGCCCCCATGTGAAGGTTGAACAATAAAACAATCTTTATTCGTTGAAAAGGTTTGTTACAAAATTCAGTATTTAGGAAGAAAGAATTCAATAATTAAGAAGAACGAAACGAAGTCACGTCTGCTCGCTGCACGCTCTTGTAGTCGAACCCTACGATCATGATGCAGGCGACGATCTCTGCGCCGTCAGTGTTGCCACCCGACATACATTCTCTTATCGGTTTTCCATGTTTCACTTTTTCCCCGATTCATTAGATTTTGTTTTTATTCCTTTTGAAATTGTTTTCACCGTGTCAAATTTATGCATAGATACAATTATCACAATAGTACAATATTATTTTCATTACGAAGCTGCTTATCAAACTAGCTTCTTTTGCACAAAACTGCAGCACAATCAATAAAGTTCACTTTGAAGGTATTTTCTGGAATTATTTTGGGGTTTTTAGAAGAGAAATGCACAAATTAACACTCGCAGCAATCCACCAACGACTTCCAATGCAAAATGCAAGATCCCGCACGATATCGACGATGGCTTGAAGGCAAAACTCAAGCATGCAACTATAAAATAATGCAATCAAAGCATACCACTTCACCATCCAACGTAATTAGGTACTCTTAGTTAATTGAAAACGGACGAAACACTCAAGTCCCCTGCACCGCCGCAACCAAAATCACAATCGAAAAAGTGCGAATGGACATACATAAGTTCAGCACTTTGCGGTATTCGATGGACACTTTCCCGCTGCTCGTACTCCGCCGGTACGGGATCAAGTCTCCATCCCATTCCCCGTTTCACTCGACAAGCGCGTTTTCTCATCCACTTGCTCGAGTTCTCGTGATGGCGATACCGGAAGATTCGAGTCCAAGTGGAATCCTGAAATTTATTCGCTAAATCGCGTAGCAATAGTGTTGCCATTTCGATTATTTGGTCAGATCGTTATTCGTTATTTGTTAACGATTTTCTGAACTAATTTAGAAATTCAAAGCCAGGTTTATTATGACCGCTAACTAACTGGTATAATTAAATTTGTCATTTTGTTGCTATCAACATTATTGTTAGTGAATTGAAATTTTCTTGTAGACTAACTGTTAGGGATCGGAGAAACTTTTTATCGATGATGGTAGCAGTGATAGTGGCGGGGTTTATTTCGGGTTAGTAATAATAATATTAAGAAGTTACATATCAAATTGTTTTGCACTTATTGCGTTATTATTACTATGAAATTGCTTCTTTTTGTGAAAGTTCCTCGAGCAGTTTGCCTAGGCGGGCTGTTTGATTACTAGAACGCCATCACTCCACTATGCGACGCCATTCTGATAACCAAAAATAACCTGCCCCCCGAGAGGTGATAACAATTCTTTAAAAATCCCTAGCAAAGCGTCTATCAGTTCGCTTGATGTGAACGCCTTGCCAACAACGGCTGCGGACTTTAAACAGTTATCTGCCTAGACAAATACAAGTACGTCTGAGATACATAACTCCAACCCATTCGCGCTTACCCATCGATAACGACCTAAACGCCACATGCTTCTCCCGCTTACCCCTCAAGCACATAAGGCCTTGTAAAGTCATGAAAATTGTTCCACCTCTGGCGGCCAGACTCCAGTTTTCAATAAATTATGAAATTTACACAAAAATATCCATAGAAAATTAACAGTTAAAGCTAACCCCGCACTCATTCTTTCGTTTAATTAAAAAATAGAAGTTAGGTCACATTTAAATCAGGCCAATTCTCTTCTTCCTTGAGAAGCTGTCGGGCCTTGCTTTATTGAGTAAGGTTTGGGAAAGATTGTAAAATTTTTGTCTGGCTGGCAGTGTTGTAGTTAATTATTTTGTTTATTTGATATCCACAGGCCAGTTCTCTTAAAATAAATAGGTATTCTAAATACTGAACAGGTCTTTGTTATTGGATATACATGGCCTCAACTTATTCATTCCAAATAACTTCATTCTCATATACGAATCCATTAGAAATATCCCCCTGGAAATCACTAATGAGAGATCAAACTAGACGCTTTTGCCGGTAATGACTTAGGTAACAAACTAGATGGAATTAAAATCGCGGAAGTGTTTCTTGTGAACACTGAGACAGTGAAGACCTCCCTTTAATGTGAAACTCTACCCAATGCAACTTTCTTTAGCTACTCCAAGACTACTATAACAAACCGATACAATGTGCACATTAATTTATTTGTTGAATCCATTTCACAGATAACAAATCCAATAACTAAATAGAATGGTAACAAAAGTAAAAAGCAATAAAAATAGAGATATTGAGTAGATGCAGAAGTTAAAAAATAAAATACAAAGGTAAAAAATAAGAGTAAAACAATTAACTTACGAAGTAAAATCAGAGATCTTAAATTAGATTCTGCAAATTTTTTTTTAATACAATGAAGGATGAAGGAAAATGACTAAGCTGCAGATTGTTGCGATTCTTTAGTAGGCGTAGAATAGGCGAGTCAAAATGTAGCTCTGTACGAGCATAAGAAATTACAAAGAAAGCAGAATCACGAGTAGGATGTAATGAGTGTGCAGTCAGCAAAAACACAAGACGGATTCGAATAGTAGCAGAGTCGATATAAGAAGCACTGATCCAAATAAGATCTACATGCAGCCAAGTACGGAAGGCCAAAGAAAGAAAAACGATCGTCATATGGGAGATATGTATAGTAATCGAGCAGTTCGCCTAGTCAAACTGCTCGAGGAACCTTCGCGAGAATGGATAAGGAAGTATGCTATGTGAGACATTCCAGTTGTACAATCGATCCGTCACGAAAATTATACAAATACCCTGCCGTTGAAGAAATCAATCAATTACGTGAAACAGAAAATATTTATCATTCAAATTTATTTAAATCCAGGCTTACTACAGCAAAAAATTAAATAAACAAAAAGAGAACAATTCATGCATTTGTGTATGTGAATGAAAATATGAGAACGGAGTGAAAGAGTTGAAAATATATTATAACATCTCCCTTCAAGTCCAACTCCGATAGAGTGTCATGACAGCAACTCCGAGTCCCAAAATGCATTTTTGATGCTTTGATGGCGCTAAAGATTTTGTAAGGATGTCAGCTACCATCTCGTTGGTTGAGGTGTAACGAACTTCGATTGGATCTTCTTGTAGAGCCTACCGGATGAAGTAATGTCGGATATCTATGTGTTTGGATCGAGCGTGGAATCTTGGGTTGAGAGCAAGTTTCTCGGTACCTTGATTGTCGTTGTACATGATTACATCGGAGAGTTCGCTGAATCCAAGTTCTTTTAAGGACCCGATGAGGTGAACTGCTTGCTTTGCTGCATCTGTGAGTCCCATGTACTCAGTTTCTATGGATGATAGCGCAATCGTCCGTTGCTTTCGCGGTTCCCGAGAAATAGACAATCCAGCAAGGGTGAACGCTGAACTCGTGTATGAGCGCCTGTCTTTTGTGCATCCTCCCCAGTCAGAGTCCACGTAACCCATGAGCTTTTGGTTAGTCCTTTTAAAACATAGCCCGTGATTTGTTATTCCAACGAGATATCTTAGAATGCGTTTACCGACGGTCCAATGGACTTTCTTATGACAGTTCGTATATTGGCTCAAATTGCTTACTGCATGTGAAATATCTGGACGAGTTCCCACTGCCAGGTACATGAGCGCACCGATAAGTGCGCGAAAAGGGACTGCTTCTCTTGCGTTCATATTGTCGTCGTCGAAAGTATCTGCTAAGTTAGTTCCTGTTACGAGCGGGGTACGTGTGGGTTTGCAATTAGTCATTCCAAAACGATTTATTTCGAATATAGCCAGATTGCGATAAATATGTTGAGTCCTTTTGTCGATTGATTTCGATGCCGATACAATATTTTGTGTCTGCAAGGTTCTTGATCTTGAATTTTCCTTGCAGTCTGTCTATGATTTTGTGAACTTTCGTGTCATTTTTGGAGGCGATCAAGATGTCAACGACGTAAACGAGAATGAACATTTCTTTTTGTTTGGCGAAGTATATACATGGGTCTGCATTTATGGGTGCGACGCCGAGATCTTGGAAGTTTCGCTGAGTTTTGCGTGCCATTGTCTGTCAGACGGACGCAAGCCGTAAAGAGCCTTCTTAAATTTTCAGACCTTACCGCCATTTTTTAATTGGTCTAGCATTAAATCAGACTTCTCAAACGATGTCTCGGTCCTTTCCCCAGACGGCTATCGATTCGAGCATCTTTTCCAAGAGTTCAGGTGGATCGATGTATATTTCGGTGTCGATGCTACCATTTAGGTAAACCGCAGTTACATCAAGTTGCAATATACATGTCGAATTCTGTTGCCAGTGCGGTAAATAATCGAAGGGAGCTGAGTCTCGCAACTGATGCAAGTGTATCGATAAAGTCGATACCTGGACGTTGAGAGAATCATCTTGCGACTACTCGGGCCCTTCTTCGTTCTAGTGTACCATCAGCGTTCAACTTGTTCCTTAGGACGGTTCGACATGCGATGATTTTTCCGGTTTCGGGACAATCAATAATTTTTCATGTATCGTTGATAATAAGCTGTTTTATCTCAGCGAGTATGGCGTCCTCCCATTCCTGCCTATCTGGTACTGAAATGGCATAGTGTGCTGGTATTTAGGATTCAAACATTGTAATTTGCGCGTTGTGCCATTCTTCGTTGATCTGGTCTTCTTGATTGTCTTCCATGTCAGCAGTTTCCATAGATATTTAGTATTTCCGAAACATCTGCATTCTAGTTGTCGTCCGGAACCATGTGTGAATTTTGGTGGGATGGCCATGAACCTTGGTTTTGATTATTCTTGGCCTTCCTGGACCACTTTTTATTGGTATGTTTACGCTCGTCTCGTTGTCATATTGAGGTTCGGAACTTGAACTGGTTTCACTTGGTGGAATTTCCGGCGATGATGTGCTCGGTATAAAAATGTGCTCGATGAGATTTGTATTGGAAACTATTTCGTTTTGAGCATCGTCAATTTGAACACCATGTGGAAATGTTGATTCCTGACTGACATTGTCGTCGGAAATAAAATTTTTATTTATTTTACGTCTCTGGTAGTCCGGATCTTTCTTTCGCTGGGAATCCAAACGCGATATGCTTTTGATGTATTCGAATATCCCATGAATGATCCTTCGACACTTCTGACTTCGAATTTTCCTTTTCCTGTGGATTTATCGAGCACATAACCTTTGGTTCCGAATGTTCTGAAGTATTTGATGTCCGGTTTTCTTCCTGTCCAATTTTCGAATGGGGTACTTTGTCGAGGCTTTGTGTGGCGCATCGATTCCTGACGTGATTAGCCATAGCGATTGCTTCAGCCCAAAAGGATGGTAGAAGTCCGGATTGGATCAGGATACAACGGGCAGATTCTAAAAGTGTCCGGTTTTTGCGTTCCGTAACGCGGTTCTGCTGTGGCGTATTTGGAGTTGATAAACGTCGTTGTATTCCAACGTCCTAGAAAATCGAATCGGTCGTTGAATTGCAAAATTCCGTTCCGTTGTCCGATTTAACAGTTTGAATTTTTCGACTTGTTTTAGTCTCCACGTATTTTTTATACTCGATGAACTTTGAAACTGCCTCGTCTTTACTTCGAAGAAAGTAGACTTCGCACCGACGACGCACAGATCTGTGTGTACGATTCCAAGAATGTCTATGAATGGGAGTTGGAAATTGGTTCCTTGTAAGTTTACCAGCGGCACAGACTTTACAATTTCGTAGTTGATCGTCATTTTTGGCATTTTCTTTAAATCATATAGATTCATGTGGCCGAGTCGCTCATGCCAAATTTCCATATCGGACTTCGCTGCTTCGATGTCCGCCACACAAGCCTGGTCGTCCGCGTTATGAAGATGAAACAAATTTCCTTCGCGATCGGCGATCATTTTCTTAATGCCTTGCTCGTCTCTGACTATTGCACAGCCCTGACGAAATAAAATTTCGTGGCCTTTGCCGATGATTTTTGCGATTGAAATTAAACTAGCGTGAGATCCAGGAACGTAAAGCGTATCTTCTAGCTTTATATTTCGAGTTTTCTCGCTGTCTGTCGTAGCAATTATGACGTTTCCGCTTGCTTTTGCTTAAGCTGTAGCATTGCTAGCCAACTTAAATCCACTGTTGACTATTTTCACGTTTGTAAACATTGACTTAGTGTTGCATATGTGTGTCGTGCAACCGCTGTCTAATCACCTTTTGGTTTTGGATGCGTGTTTAGCATTCTTGTCGGTGTGTGTAAAGAATGTTTCGTCAATGTATTTCGCTTCTTCCGTGTTTCCCGCCCAGTCCTAGCTGTGGAACTTTTTGGGAGCAGTTCAACTAAAGCGGTAACACCAGAAACACTTAGAAGAATGCGGGCACAATAAACCTTTTCAAGTTTACAGTAGATAGCTTTGTAATGTAAAATCTCAAAAAAGCACTAGTATGAGGTGAGAACACTGAATGATAGGTCAAAAAGTAGTGATTGTAAGGGAAGGATTAAATGGCATTGTCGACGAGACTTTAGGATACCTACCCAGGGTAAAAGCACGTAAATGCTCCTATGAATAAAACGAATAAGGCTCGAAAAGATTGCACAACATATACAACCAGGTGGCACATTATGTTCAAGCAGTCCTAAAAGATAAAAGGGACTCACAGCAGCCGGGGGTGTTGGGGCTGGGGATCGCTTGTCTGGCACTTCCTCTTCCCCTCTCCCCTCGCGCTAGAAGAGGGATCCCCCGCTTGAAGGCGCCTCACGGCGTAACAAAACGAGACCTGGCCCAAAGTAATGTGTCAAACGGTCCCAGGCTAGCTTCTCAGGTTCAGGGGAGATGTTTAGTGGATAGTCCAGTCGCCTTTTTGCGAGCATGGGAGTCCCACACTCTGTGCGTAAATGGGCATTCACCTCCTTACCGCAAAAAAAAATACAATTCGAAGTTCTGTTACCACCAAATCTAGTCAGTAATTTGATTTTTTATTCCCGTCAGGCCTGGTTTGTATTGAAATCGCGTTTCGACTCTTTGAAGTCTCTTCAGCTCTAAACTGAAGTTGTTCTCGTCCGGCCTTGCATCGTTTTGATTGAAAACGCGCTTCGACTCTTAGAAGTCTTTTCAATTCTAAGCTGAAGATGATTTCAAAAAGTCGAAACGCGTTGTTAATGAAGCAATGCAAGGCCCGATGGGAATAAACAATCGAATCGAATCGGCCTTCGGAAAAAACGAAAAACGACTTGATTAGTCAGGTAACCAGAAATCCAGCCACAAATAGAAAGAACCAACACTCACTCATATTATTTTTCAAGAAACAAGAACATGGCCTTTAACATCAGATTAGTTCATATCTTAAATCAAACAATTACCAGAGAGATACAAAGTTCGAAGGACTCAACTAGTTATAGGGAATGTTGAACTCAGACACAATAAATAGCTTGAACTAGTTATATAAAAAACTTCTACCCGGAAGTCCAATTGTTTGAATAGAAAAAAATAGGAATGTCCCAATGGATAGAAAAAAAAATATATGCGAGATAGAGTAAAAGAACATCAAGAAAATTTTCAACCGACAATAAGATGAGACTGCTTGGGATATACAGATAACTCTTCAATCCCTACGAGTAACAATAGCTCAAACTCAGACCGTAATCGCAAGAGGTAATGGTACTGGAATGAAATACAAATATTCGTATAATAAGCACATACCACCTAATTATTTTATTCAATATAATTGCACGAACTGTCGGGTTACAAGCAAATTTCTAATAAGCAAATACAATCAACTGCCTCTTAATAATCTAATATCCTTTTAACCTATCAGCTAAGTTGGGTTTCTCGACTTTCGGTGCATTGGCCCGGGCTAGTCTCATACGTTCAGCACTTTTGGCCAAACGTTTTGCTCGTTCCTCACTGGTTTCATTAGCTCGTCGTATTCGCTGACGTGCTGCGTTCTTCATCAATCTCAGCGCCCTTTGCACTTGCGATTCATTTTGACGTCGAACACGATTTGCTTCGGCATTTCGGGCCAGCCGAGCCCGATATTCCTCTTCCGTTTCCTTGGCTCGCTTTTCACGCATTCTTTCTGCGTTTCGAGCCAATCGACGTTGTCGTGCCTCCGGACTCTCATTCCATTTCGATCGTGGCTTTACATTTTCGTACGTGTCCAAATTCAAGAGAGTTGCAGGATACGTCGAATTGTAGTATAGCGGATATTCTGCTTTTATGGTAGGGGCTGAGGTTACCGTTGAGTTCATCGCCCTCTCAATATCAATTGGAATTTATACATCGAAAAAAACGATTGATTTCAAGAGTACGGGAGGATTAAAATTAAACTTAGAGCGTTTTTTCTCGGAAAATACAAAGTTCAGGGTAAGAGAAAAACCGCGACGAAAGGACACTGAACACACAAGCGCACACACAGTTTTTAGCCCAAGAGGATCCTGCTTGACAGCAGGAATGTCAAGAGAAGGGGGACGGTTGTCGAGTTTGAAAACAAACTGAAACTCTTCGATTTCCAGACTTATGCTCACTTATTTCAAAGTATCAATTACGAATATTGTGAGATATTAAATTAATAATGGTACTTACATTTTCGTTAAACAATAAAAGCTCGACTTGTTTCCCTTTCTATGATTCCGGTAAACGTCCACACGTGCAGACAAAATTGCAGATTTCTATTGGATGCTTGAATTTGTTTGGATTGAATTGGAAGTGCAGTCTGCATTTGTTTTATATTTTCTTCAACTGTTATACAAATGAGGGGAAAAATCTTTATTCAGAAGATTATTTTCTTTAACATTTTATCCTTCCAAATGCGTTTCAATTTTTCGAATCAAAAATTATGAGTGCATTTTTAAATATAGATCATTTAGTTTGGAAAATTATTCGATGGTTTTTTAAATGTAAATAGATCATCGTCTTCGCCCGCCATTATTATTATTGTTGTTTTGTAGATAACAACAAAACTCAGCTGATTTCTGCAAAGCTGCAGAAAAGTACAGGGAGGGCGTAATGATACTTTGACAAGTGTAAGCAATTTTAGTGGTGAATCTTGTAAGGTTTGTTTTCCAGCTGGATTTGGGAATTTGTTTGTAATTATGTTTCCACATTTGTCGGGATGGCGAGTGAATATCAGTTTATTGCAAGAAGCAGCAAGTAAACAATTAGCTGAGCTAGTTGAGAAAAGTGATGGTTCCAAAGTGAGTAATGATTGTTGCTTAGATAGTAGTTATATTAACAAGCATTAAGTTAATGATTGAATTGAAGAGACGGTACTGCATGAATTATCCAGGTTTCTCACATGGAGCCACTTCTGGCTTGAGTATAAATACAGTAATTTGTTCTCAAGCTTGCGATACTACTAACGTAAGCCTTTGTAAGAAGCAAATGGTACTATGAGATACTATAATATTTAGTATGTACCGGCCTGGCCGTGAATATAGTGTGAAGATAAGTCACCCAACTCTTCTCTTGATTTCGCAATTATTAGTAGATGGCCTTTCTTCGAGCTAGACTTTCGAGTAATCGAATACCTGAACCATTTGTTGTGCTCGTCTTCTAGCTATTCCCTGAACTGAACTACTCTCCAGAAATGTATCGGGATTAAATTTTGACTGCCCTTGCGGCCACTAAGTTTTGTAATAATTTAAATATTTTTAATTTTCTTTACGTTTGCTTGTAAAATGTTAAGGATGGTTTAATAAAGCATATTATTCATTCATTCATTAATCTCTCATCGAATTCCTAAACTAGTTAATGAATTTGTCTTCGGACTGTTCTTGGTCAGCTTCCTGACCAGTTTTCTGGACTAGTCTCAGACTATTTGAAACTAAGGTGTGGACTAGGTTGTAGCCTAGTTCCTGGACGTATCTATATCTGGGTTTCGAATCAGCCCTTGGACTGCATTAAGTCCCTAAACTTTCTCCAATCTTGTTCCTGTACTAGTCTCCAGATTGGACCCTACAATAAATAGTAGACAAGTCTTCAGTCCTGTTCCTGCTATCGTCTCCTGCCCAGTACCTAAAATCGTTTACCTTTAGCTGGCGTATAATGCGATATAATTTGAATAGTAGCAATTCATTGAGAAATAATCTTGATTTTTCAAGAGAAAATATTTGAAAGATGAACAGACGATGCCTATAAGAATTATAAGGAATTTTAAATTTACGAAATAAATGGCAAATAAATTTATGGGAACGGACTCATGGAAACAAACCTATGCTGTTATATGGGAGTGAAACATGGACCCTGACGAGCGAATCCGAAAAGGCAGTGCACATATTTGAACGCAAAGTGGTCCGGAAAATCTACGGCCCAGGTAAACAAGGAACAGAGAGGAGACTACGTTACAACGATGAGTTGTATGAATTATTTGTCCAACCACCTGTATCTGTTTCCGTAAAGTTGTAGATTGTGTCAAATGGGTGTCCTGCACTTTAACCTTTGACAGATTCTCATTAGAGTACCGAGAGTTCCATGAACAGACCAACCTCTCTCAGAAAGTGGATGATCTTTATTGGCTCCAGGTGTCCAAGTTGCTCCTCAGCTAGGCAGTAAGTTCTTAGAATGTCTGTCCTTCTCCGGAACGGAGGTCTACAGCACGTCAGATGATATTCTAGTGTTTCATCTGCAAACCTCCAGAACCTGAACTCGCCGTTTTCCCTAAGACCCATTTTCTTAATGTGTGCTCCGAGTTTATAGTGCCCCGTGAGGAACCATGTAAGGATTCTTAGTTGATGATGGGTGAGATTGAATAGAATTTAGCTGCCTTTTCACTAGTGCTCGCCTCACCGCTACATGGCTTGCATTGTCGAAAGCCCATTCAATGTCATAAAATGCACCGAGGGCAATTTCTTTGTGCTCCAAGGATTCTTTGATCTTCCTTGTTAGTGCATAGAGTGCGGTCTCCGTAGATTTGCCCGTCCTGTATGCATGTTGATTGGGGTGTAGTGGATAATTCTTAAGTGTCGTTGTCCTTATATAATTGTCCACTACTTTCTCCACAGTTTTGAGCATAAACGATGTTAGGCTGATTGGTGTGCATGCCTTTGGGTTGATGGTATCATTTCTACTCACCACTTTCGTATACTTCCCAAAACTAGACTACTTCGGTATATCCGTAAGTAAGATATTAGTAGATTCTGTCCTTTCTGAACAAGTACTGGATGTACCCCATCTTCACCAGGTGATTTAAAGGGTTGGAAAGAGTTTAAAGCCCATCTTATACGCTTTTCCGTACAGATGGTGATAGCCTCCTTCCATGTTGTGCGATTTGGCCTCACAAGTGAGTCCATTTCGTCAATCTCTGTGAAGTGGATCTTCATTAGAAGAAGCACTCCATCTTCTTCGGTTTCAGCTTTCCTTAGTGCAATGCTTAGGTTGTTTCCCTGTTTTGCTGGACCTTTATGGAGCCTCGCTACGTCGGGGGTTTCCGTAACATCACAAAAGGCCCTAAAGCTGATGCGTTTTGCTTTATGAATTTCTTTGCCATAGTTTGTAAGAGCCCTATGGTATGTATCCCAGTTGCTGTTACGTTTAGCTGCATTGTACAGTTTCCATTCTTCAAATCTGAGTTGCACTAGCCTTTCGTTCCACCAGTTGGGTTGTCTTTATGGTGGGAATGGGGCAGCTTTCTTCGTAGGCATTAATTATTGCCTAGTTGATTTCTACTGCTTGTTCCAGCTTCAGAGGATGTTTTGGAGTTCTCTTCACTGAAACGTGTTGTAGGTTATCTTCCAAAATGGTTTGGTACAAGATCTAATTTGTTCATCTAGGGCTCCTGAGTGAAATTTCCTCTTTTGTCAGCCCTTCCAAATCGTAGCTCAAAGTTCTGTGGTCAGACATTGAAGCCTCCATCTCCTTACCATGGAGGCAATACTTATACTACTAAAAGTAATATCAGTGACCTGGCTGGAGGAGGATGTTCCAAAATTGAGTATGTGCTCTACCCTTTAATGTTCTTATGGGTAGCCGATTTTCTTCCATTCTTTTTACTTGGCCCGTCCATTGCTATTTGCGTAACTTTACTCAGTGATCTGGCTGGAGGAAGATGTTCCAAAAAAGAGGGGGGGGGGGGGGGGGGGGGGGCATAAGTCTGTGTGTCAAAAAAGGAGACGATATCCTTAGACCACAGAAAATAAATTACCCTCCACAAACTGAAGAGTGGTCGCCAGGCGTGTTACTTAACATGCTGGCAGTCGCAAACAAAGATCTCTGCACGAAAGGATAGAAAGTCATACGTGCGAGGTCAGTAGGGACTGGCTAGATCCTGTGCGCAGGTATTGATACAGACTTCATCGTGAGGAGAGACTCAAGCCTGGGTTTCGGGTTTGGCAAGGTCCGTGTGCGAGGACTAGGAAAAGTAGTAGCAGCTTCCCGCTTTACGTTCATTCGCATGATAAGAATTGTCAAATTGTGATCAAGCCGTGTTACCTCATATAGCAGATATGCAGTGGAAGTGAAGAGACGGCAGCGGGATGTATCTCACAAGCAAGTACGAGTCAACCAGCAGAAAGTAACAACGAGCGCACAAAGAAGCAGAAGGAAAAGACAGCAGCAAAACATATCTCGCGAGCGAGCGTAAGTCAGTCAGGTGAAAGGTCTAGAGAGGAGAATGCTGCAATCAGCTCAAAAGCTCTCCTCGCTTTTCCACAAGTCTATTCCCCCTAAGATAATATCGTTTGTTGGCTCTCTCCGTTTACGTATGAACGAGTCGAGGAAGAAAAGCTTCTGTGGAATGGGAGCTCAAGTGTTCGCGTGTTCAGCCGTTTTCTGGGAAAATTGGAATAAAAGTTCGCTCCGCGACCAAGTATAAGCGCTTGATTGAGTACTGGCAGATCAGTTTGTGGTTTGACTCTATTGGGGAGCTTATTGCTACCCACGTAATAACCGATTTGCAACGTACAAAAAATTACGCACCGTTCGCGAGTAAAGTTTAACCGCCGGAATTCAGCTGAAGTGTTGTGTGGTGTCAACAAAATGGTGAGAGGTGAGGTGTTGGCTTATGTCGAGAACCTCAACCGGTCTTTTGGCGTTTCACGCTGTGTAGCCACCCCAATCCAAAAGCTCGTCTTCCTGGTTACCTCCGCAGGCAAATGCTCACATGGGAAGCGCGACAAGTCCCGCCGACCTCAAGGAATATCAAGCCAAGGTCAAAGGCGCCTCATTCAATATCGATCGTTATAAGTTTTCAAAGAATACAAAGAAATTACAAATAATGTAAACATTAAAAACTTAAGCGACGTTTAAATGTTCAAGAGAATAAAAAATTAATAAAATTCATTCATGGAAAAAACTCTTGTCTTCATTGATCTAGTTTGGATGGATGCAGTAGCAGGTAAATATCATGCAGGAACTTCTCTCTGTCCACGGGAGCATTGATGTGTATATAATATACACATCATGTCAAGCTCTCACTTCGTGTCAGTATACATAGGGCATACTGGTATTGTAACGGGGCCATGTAAAAAGAATGGAAGAACACCGGCTATCCAAAAGAACATTAAAGTAAACTCGTTTCCAAACTATTTGCAGATCTAGCACCTTTATTAGACATGTAAACCGTTCTAGGGCTGGATTAAACTAGGCTGTGGGCTGGATTAGGTTCTGGACTAGTGTATAGACTTGATGCCAGACTAGTTTCTGGAATAGTTACCTATGATTATTCCTTGTGCATTTTTGCAAACACTTGATTGTCAATTGAAACCGTACTCATAGTTGTTTAATAGAGGCATACATTGATCTGACGTCATGTAGGGTCATGTTTTCGGTTATTTGTTGGATCTTGGAGTTAATGGTCGGTCGTTTCTTTCTTCGGCACATTTCTTCCGCTTGTCGTCGGAAGGTGTTGTATTGTTCTTCTTTGGTTCCAGTTGGTCGCTGGATGTATTCTTTGTACACCTGGTTCCGTTCTTAACCGCTTCCTTGCACTCTTCGCCATACCAGTCGTTCTTATTTTTCTTTGGCCGGTGCCCCAAGACCTCTTTGGCCGCTTCTGTTACCGCATCTCTTACTGTCTTCCACATGATTTTGATGCCATCATTATATTTCTCCCGCCTGTAGGGATATATTGATGCGATTTTCCAGCGATGACATGTATGTGGATGTTACTGAGCTATCATTTAGCTTGTGTATCTGGTACCTTGGGGTAACTTATCTTCCTTTTTTAAAGCTCTTGGACATGCGGCAATTGAACTTGATCCTTATAAGGTAGTGTTCCAAATCACAGACAGCGCCGCAGAACTAGCGCTTGTCGAGAATGCTGGTGGCCGCTCGTTTTCACATGAAAGCATGTTCGATCTGGTTGAATAAGCTATCGTCTGGGGATGCCCACGTTCTCTTGTGGATGTCCCGATGCGGGAAGTGTGTGGAGCTTACTGAGAACCATCTGCAAGTAGCAAAGTCTATCAGGGTTTGTCCGTTGTCGCTGGTCTCTGGATGAAGAATGTGCCGTCGGGCTGTTCCTCTCTGCGCTGTTTCTCAGCCGATTATTGCATTGAAATTGCACAGAACAATTTTAATGTCGTTTGACGACAATGCATCGACAGTGCGTTCCAGGATGCTATAAAATTCGTGCTTGATTGCCTCGTCCTGGTCTTTGTGGGCGCGTGACAATTGACCAGCCCGACATTAAAGAATTAACGGGCTTGATGTCGTTGATAATTTGTGTAAATGTCCTGTTAATAATAAAACCCACTCCAAACTCACGGTTTTCTTGCGATTTTCCGCTTTTAAACACGGTGGCGTGTGAATGTCAAATGTGTCTTCACCGCGCACTCATTAACGCCATGATATCTTACATACTCTAGGATTGTATTGCCACAAGTGCCTCATATCGTTTATATAGCCTTAATCATTTGGAACATGTACATCTTATTAATTCGGAGAAGAAAATCATAATTTTCCAATGCCCTTACTATGCATCTACCCGTTTTGTTTGTAGCTTCTCATCCCTACAGAAGTAGATCACTAGATGCAGATTTGATTGCTCTCTTCATCGTGGTTCGATTAACTGTTCCTCAACAAAAGACTTTTTAATATTTCTGTTTCTATGATAGGATGCTGGAGGACACTATCTCCTCGTCTTGACCAATTTCAGCATAGCAGACTTCTGTCTCTATACCTGAAGAGATATCGCTCATCTTGTCTGTGTACGGTGTACCATCCTATCGAGCTTCAGTGTCCGAGCTGTTACCAACGCTTCTATTATTAGTACGATTCACCCTTTCAATCTGATCGTGCGCCCTTGGCGATAGGTACGTGGTAGCTTTAAGAGGATTTTCTACTTAAATCAAATAGGAAAGAGTATAGTTTCCTGATTGGATGTAATTGCAAAGTCAAGCAAAAATATTAAGCGAGCAAGAATGGACAACGAAGTCTCAACTCTGACAAGGAACAATAGCCCCCAAAACTTCCTCAAGACAAAAAAAAAGTCAATAGGTGAAAATAAGCCCGGAGAAGAGTTAAAAGCATGACAAATCTAATAATACGCACGAAATTCATCTGTTTCACCATCGAACCCTCAAGGGTTAAACCGAAAGATAGGAGAGTTTCCTAAAGAGCCTGAAGTTGGACGTTAATGCTCTTGGAGTGTACTCAAATGTTTACATTGGAAAAATAGGCAGTTATTCCACCAATCTATTTCTCGTTCACCTCTTCTAGTTCTGAGTCCAATCCTAAATGCTTAATGCATTGTCTTAGAATATTGTTCACAAGTTTGAAACCGCATCACCTATACCTTATTGGTTCTATGGAATCTAACAAAGATAAATTTAGACAACAAACTGTAGCGATAGCCTACTAGCTTTGCGCCTGCCTTCTTTAGAATTGCAGAGATTATTTTTAGCCTGCTATTTAAGCTGCACTATCAATTGCTTTTTAGTAATCCTTGCTCCCATACTTCTGTTCATAGCGTTGCTCATGTCATTTTCCACATCCCTTTTGCGTGTATAAACAAATACTCGTATTATTACTCCCCCCTTATTCGTTTATCACTAGTACATAATAAAATCACTCCTAGATTGAACCCAATGAAACAGAACTGAAAAACGTTTGGGACTGAGTTTTGAAAATTTTCTCATCCTCATATGACCAACAAACTATTAATTTACATATAAATGGCAACGGTTTTAACATTGCTGGACATGCCGGTTACCGTTTGATCACCAAAGTCAAGGACTGTTAGCTGTGGTAGTTCTTGGATGGAGACCATATGGTATTCTAAGTACTGTTATGTGTGTGCCGGTGTATATGCCTATTCTACCTCTTCCTTTTTCTCTTCTTCCTGGAAGCACAAAAAATCTGCAAAAGATTGGTATGCAACACACCCGATTTCATGCAATCGACAAATACAAACAAATTGTACGACCAACTCGACTATATGACTACTACCAGATAACAAAAATCAAGCAAAAAGCTCTCCAAAAATTGCGGGACAAGGTTATAAGACAGATTTGTTTAATTCTATGGGATATTTGAAACGTTGACCTTAACAAACACTTCAGAATAGAGATAATAGATATATTTATACCAAGTACTAAAACTTTTTGACACAATAGCAGACACCCTAATACAACCATGGAATTTCTCCAAATCCTAATAAGAAGGGTAAGGGTGTTTCCAAGCTTCAGATCGATATTGCACTAGAAGGAAACTTTTGTTTGACCCCAGATTACAGTGAGTCGTTGAAAGTTCACGCACAAGAATGGAGCAAAAGCGCTGAATAGCACTGACCCACGTAACTCCCTACTCTATGTCTAGCAATAATTTGGAAGGCTTCTTTCAAAGTGAAGGGACGAGCCTTAAGCATCCCGGTCTAGGAGTTGAAGAGCACCTTAGTAGGCAAGCTCTATCATCAAACAAACAATAAGAGCCCTCTAACGTTTTCAACCCTAAAAAATCTACTTTGCAAAAAAAAATATGTTTTTCTGTTCTTGCCTTATTTTTAACTCTTTAAGTTCAAAAGCTCGTCTCAAACCCCATAAAAATCTCTGTTCCTTAATTGCTCTTTCCGTAGTACTCATCGAAAAGACTTGATTCCAAAAAATAAAGTGTGTGATCGCTAGACACACTTGAACTTAATCTTGTCATACTTGTCAGGATTTCTTTAACCTTAATATACTCGTAGAATACTTAACGGGTATATTTCGATGTTATCCATTTACAGGCCATTTCATTACCTAAATTTATAATCCACCGAAAATGATGCATAAGCTATCCATTTAATCCATTTTACTACTTTCAGATAATTGTATGGGGCGAAGGACTCTCCGGGCCTGTTGGACTAATCGCTCAGCCAAGCTTCCTAAAAGAACGGAATGTCATGAAAAATCTCCCGCTCCGTGGTGGCGATCTACCCGATTTTGATGTCAAACATGTTATTTTCATAACTCGTCCAAGTCTCAAGTGTATGGACATGATAGCTGAAAATGTACACAGCGAATCGCGACGTCGAAAATTTGCTCAACGTGATTTTCACTTATGTTTCCTTCCACGTAAATCCCTCCTCTGCGAACAACATTTAAAACACAAAGGAGTTTATGGTAGTTTCGCTTCAATCGACGAATTCCCATGCGACTTCTTTCCTGTCGATAGTGACGTTATCTCGATGGAACTACCCGACGCTTATAAAGAGCTGGTAATTGAAGGTGATCAGACATGCTTATTTCAAGCCGCAACAGGACTAGTTAATCTACAAAAAATATATGGTCGCATTCCGAAAATTTATGGCAAAGGTAATTTCGCTTCTCGTGTTTGGGAGTTAGCAAAAGGAATGGGACGGGAGGAACGATCAATGTTCAATTCAGACAAAGGTGCCATGGATCAAATGATTCTACTGGATCGATCAATTGATTTAATGAGTGTTCTCGCAACTCAACTAACATATGAAGGACTAATTGATGAAAATTTTGGAATCAAACAAACTACACTTCAACTACCAGGCGATAAATTTTCTAAAGGCAGTGAAGAACGTTTTACACGAATATCAACGCCTGAAATGAAAACTTTCCTTTTGAATTCGGGCGAAGAGATTTATGTAGAATTGCGTGACAAAAATTTCAATGAAGTTGGAAAAATATTGTCCAGACATGCTAAATCGATAAGTTCGCAATTGGAGGAGAGACATAGTGATAAATCGGTTCAAGAAATGAAAAAGTTTGTAGAACGTTTACCAACTATTCTGGGAAAGAAACAATCAGTTGCAACACACACGACGATAGCGGAAATGATAAAAGAAATTACAGATTCCAGTGAATTTTGTGATGATTTAGCTGCTGAACAGGAGTTTATGATTTGTGCGGATATTGATAAACCGAGCTCTTATATTGAGGATTTGATTGCAAAGAAAGCTGATTTTAGAACCGTGATACGACTAATATGTATACAGTGTATTGCGGCGTCAGGATTGAAACCAAAGGTAAGATAAATTATCATCACGTGATAAAATTGTTAGCACTAAAAACTATGAATCTTTCAGATATTAGACTATTATAAGCGGGAGCTTGTTCATGTTTATGGCATTGAAAGCCTCTTGACGATAAGTAGCCTTGAGCGAGCAGGCATATTGAAAACACCAACCGAAGCCAGACCATACGTGGTGCTTCGGAAAGTGAGTTTACCTAAATAATTTTTATGTTTCAACAATCAATTAATTTCTTCGTATTTTCTCTTCTTCCAGCGCCTCAATCTCACTGTCGACGAAGCTATAGAAATTTCACCGAAAGATATAAGCTATGTTCATAGTTTTTACGCACCACTTTCAATTAGAATTATTGAACAAAGTTTGAAACCGATGGGTTGGCAATCGCTCAAGGGTGATCTGAATATTTTGCCCGGACCGATGTTTGAAGATTTCCAAGCACCATTAATTGGTATCGGTGGAAGACGTGCATCGCTAACAAGTGAAATATCCTCATCAGACATTCCACGTGTGATACTAGTATTCTTTTTGGGTGGTTGTACATTTGCTGAAATATCTGCACTTCGTTTCCTTGCACAACAAGAAGAGAATAATGTTGAGTTTATTGTCGCCACGACGAAGATAATGAATAAGAATACATTTTTAGGATCATTTCATGAGTTGCTAGCAAATTAAGAAGATCAATGTTGTATTTATATAAGTTTGATGCAATATACAGTTTATTATAGCTATTGATTCTATACATTTCAGGTAGGTTTTATTCATTTGTTTCAATATTTTTCATCCTTTTGTACAAGGAAAATAATATCTGTCCCACTTTTACTATTATTCATATTAATGATTTAATAAAAGATTTATTGAATTTAAGAGCAGAAAAGATTATATATTAAAATAAATTTTATCCACAATTTTCCCTTTATAATCTTTTAATTTTTTTTTTTCGTTTTTAGTTCATGTCATCATTATACATTTTCTAAATCACTAATCAATCAAAATTACACTAGCATTATTTGGCAATAAATTTTCTTTTTATATTTGTCGATGTCTTCGTTTGGAAAAGGTATTTATTGTTTGTGTACTTTATTTCATAATGATTTCAGCTATTATTGTTTATGCTTCTTTTCAGGGTTCAAGCAATCTGTTTAATAAAGGCAAATTTATTTAAACGAAAAAGGGATCGTAAAGGTAAGTGGAGTCAGTATTTTCGTTTCCTCCTAAATTTCATCATCACAAAATTATACACGGAACTCCTTCGTTATCAGCAAACATTTATAACTATCATATTAATTACGAATGTTAATTTATCACAACAAGAATGCATTATGTTAAAAGCATTGTATATTTATTACCATCCCCAAGTTGAATAATTTTACGGGAAGTGTTGATCTTAAACATCTTAAGGCTTATTACATGAAAATTTATAAAATTTTCGTTTTGAAGCTCAGAAATTCAAACGTTATTTTGCAGGAGGATTATTTTGACTCTTTTTTTATTTGTGGGAGTCGTAAATAAAAATAAATTTATTTTAAATTATTTTTCTTCATTCAAACAACGCAAATTTGAATGCATTTTATTTCAGCAATCATAAAATTTATAAAAATATAAAGCCAGTTTCAAAACATTAAAATAATTAAAAACTTAGCACTCTTAATTTAAACAATATCACAATTAAAACTTAGCCAAGAAAGCAATATAATTATTTAATCAAATGAAAATTATTACATATCAATTAATTGGACTGACTGCTAGAAAAGTGATCCCCTAACCCCGACAGCTTGTGAGTCCTTTATATCTTCGAGGACTGCCCGAGCATAATGTGTCACATGGTTCCATTAGTGAACCGGTGGAAGCATCTCTCCGATTAGACTATCTCTCCTGTTTGCTTGTAGAAATCCCGGCGTAGCCTGTCCCATCTTTTGCTTGTAAAAAAAAGTGTGGTAGGCATCGTCTTCCTGTCCTGCACAAAACTTACAATCGGGGGACCGCAACTGCAAGTAAGACTGAAAACACCCATGCCCACTCAAGACCTGGGTTAGGTAGAAGTCAGTCTCACCGTGCGTTCGATTGAGCCACGGTCTTAAGTCAGGGATGAGGCACGCAGTTCATTTTTCCTTCGTGCTGTTCACCCAGGACTGCAGCGAATCATTGAGTGATCGCTGTCTCTCCTCGCGGGCAACTGTCTCCTTTGTGTCTTCATTTCAACGTAGGTAGATAGTACAGCGCTCTCTAGCAAGGAGGGCGATAGGCATCACGCCTGTGATGACTAGCACCGCAGAACTATGAAGATGAAACCCTCAGTGCTCCTCTTCTCTGTACCTGTGTCAGGTGTTTTCGGCACAGCTCCTAGCCGAGAGTGTCGCCACATAGTTCTGCTCCGTTCAATAGCACCGACTCTATGGATTTCATCAAAAGTCATCTTCTTGATGGGCTGGGTCCCCCTACGTTGGCCATTAGTCGACTCAGAGCCGATACGCCTGAAGCAGCTTTATCAACCGTTGCTCTGATTTGTTTAGAGAAATTCATCATCGAGTCGATCCGTGACCCCAAGTATTTTAGTGATGGTTTCGATTCAACCAGTACTTCCCCAATACTGATCGTCCTCGCTCTGGGAATTCTTTTCTTTGTAAGGATGACCCCATTTCGGTTTTCTCCAGTGCTAGGCTGAACCCGCCGTTAACAGAAGGATCTGTGCAACTCGTACCAAGACCAAATTTTTAAATGTTTAGCTGGTCAACTGTCACGCACCCACAGAAGAGACAAGAAGGAGGCAATCAAGGAAGAATTTTACAGCACCCTGGAACACACTTTCGAGTCATTGCCATCAAACGACATTATTATTGTTTTGGGTGACTTGAATGCAAAAACCGGCCGAGAAACGGCGCTTAGAGTAACAACCGGAGGGTACAGCCGTCATGCAAAAACCAGCGACAATGGATAGACGCCTGACAGTAAGCCAATTTTTCGTACGACTTGCCGCCCCCTGGTGTATAAAATGACTTTTTTCTTTCAGATTCTGAAATTGCTAATCAAGTCTTTTCATTTGATATCCCATAAAAGAAAAAAATGCTCAAGGATTACTTCACCATAAAGGGGGCCCCTTAAAAAATTTTGAAATTTTTGAATAAGACCTAGACTTTTGAGGGATCACCACTTGTGACCTTTCCACATAGTTTGAGCTTTGTAGCTTCTATAGTTTCTGAGGAAACTCTCTGTGACGCACGGACAGATAGACAGACAGAAGTGAAACTAGTAGGTCTTTGTAAAATATGTATGCCTTACAAAGCCCTAAAAATGTGCCAAAGAAAGAAACAATTGACCCATCAACACCAAGATCCAATAGATAAACGAAAACATGACCCTACATGAAGTCAGATTGGTGTATGCCTCTACTCGTATTAAACAACTAAAAGGCGGCTTAAATCCACAAACAACCCTTTCCAAAAGTGCACAAGGAGCAATTATAGGTATCCTAGTCGAAATTAAAAACAGATGACTGCAATATTTCCAGAAGCTATTCACAGCGTCTCTAACAACAACTGAAGCTGTGAACATTCCAGAAGCAGAGCAAGAGGTCCCAGTTTCATCACGAACCAGGGACTACTCGTAAGTACAGGCAGCAGTACGTGACCTCAAAAAAATAAGGCTCCTGGAATTGATGGAGTGCCAGCAGAACTGCTCATCGACTAATATGCAGAATATGGTCAGAGGAGCAGTTACCAGAGGATTGGCGGAAAAGTATAATATGTCCTGTAGACAAAAAGGGAAACAAGTTAAGGTGTGAAAATTATCGCATTGCTTTGCTGTGTACGTCTTATAAAGTGCTCTCCAAAATCATACAAAGAAAATTAAATCCGTACTATGATAATATCATGGGAGAGTATCGAAGTGGACGGTCTACAATTGACCAAATATTCTCAGTTAAGCAGGTGCTAGAACAGTGGTGGGAATATTCGTATAACATCTATTTGCACCAACAATTCTTTGTAAACTTCAAGCAAGCATATGCTAGTGTTAACAGAAGGGCCCTGTACAAAATAATACTTGACTTTGGTGTCCCAAGAAAACTAGGCTGCATGGTCAAAGTCACGACGAACTTACAGACAGCTTCAAAACGAATCCAGCTTCATTTGTAGCAACCACGGAAGTCACCGCAGTTACAGACATTAAGTAATTAGCAGAGAGGTGTGTAGCCCGGGGTGGCATACTGAGGCCGGCTAGCGCTCAGTCGTGTCGTGGGTCTTCCGGGACACCCTCTGCTCATGCTGAGCCACCTTACATAAAAACTAGCACAAAGGGAAAAGGATGGGAAAGGGAGAGGTCATTTGGAGAAATGAAAATAAGGTTTCTAATGTGATATGGCCGTTTTATTTACAAAAATCCAAAAATTATATAACAAAACCATTCACAAATTTTACAAAAAAAAGAGAAAAAAACTAATTTCAATCAAATCCGCCCCTTCAAAATTGAATTTAAGCCAATAAAGAGTAAATCAAGGTTAATTAAATATACAAAACTATATAAAATCAAATAATTTAAAACAATGCAAAAAGTAAGAAAATAAATTTATACTCACTTACTTTCCTGCAAAACTCCGAGCGCTCGGGGAAAGGCCAAGAAAGAAGCGGGGGCTCTGAAAACGAAAAGGAGAAATCTCTGGAATGTACCAAAAAAAATTCAAGGGGGATGGTAAAACGGCCACCTTTTGCAATTTTCACACTGGCTTATTTGCACTGTTTGACTTTTCACTCTTATCCTCTGGCACTATATTGTTGTTTCTTTTCATTCTAAAATAGAATTTGTTTAAATTCACAGTCTTTTCGTTCTTCCTGTTTTTTTTTTCACTTCTTCTTAATTCTTTCGGTTATCTTTAAATCTCAGTTAATTCACAACACACTTTGAATTAGTTTGTGTCTTCGTTAAAGTTCCACTCTGTCACTTAAGCTTTCGTACTTTCTGTACACCATACAAATTAAACTATTTTCCCCCAAAATTCACCCAACACCAACACTGGAAATCCCAACCCCACATTAAAATCTCCAAAACGCAAGTCAAGATACACTTTTAATTCACCAAAAACTCTTCTTCCTCCGGACAAAGAACTTCCACTTTTTAACTTGCAACGGACTCGCAAAACGGAAAAATTCACTCCCAAAGCGCTCACCCTTCTTTTTCCACGTCCAATACTGCCTCAATGCTCTGTAATATTGCATTGAATCACGTGATATCAGCTGAAACCTCAAGTCCACACTATTGACGTCAATATTGGCGCGATTAATCTCAGATGTCCAAGTAGCATTTCTGAGCCTAGAATCTGAAGCAAGCCGTAATGGCCTACGAGTTAATGAAACTCAAACTAAATTCATAACTCAAACGAGGAAGAGCACTCCAGTCTGACAAAACCTAACCGTAGGAGGCTATAGCCTTGAAAGTGTGGATACTTTTATTTATCTTGAAGCCAACTTGAATAGCACGACGCTGCATAAAGTTCATAAATAAAGCCTATTACTTCGTATTTCCCTTTCTAAGGTCCAGAGTTGTGCACAGGCAAATTAAGCTCCGTATTTACAAATCGCTAGTGAAACCTGTACTGTTCCATGTCCAGGGCCCAGTGAAACAAGGAACAGAGTGGAGACTACGTTACAACGAAGAGTTGTATGAACGATTTAGCGAACAACCTGTATCTGATTTTGTAAAGTTATGCAAATTACAATGGGCGGTACAACAACAACCATACGTGGCTATTGACCAATATGAACTTCCAATCGACTCTGACACTACGGGCTTGTTAGGATTTGCGTGAAAAGTTTAAGGAAGGGTGTATACGAGGGTACTCCCAAAAGTACCCGACCTGACTCATGAATACAGGTAGTTTTAAAAATAATTACTGCGATTGACAATACGACCTTTCATCAAGTTAATATGAAAAAGTCATAACGGTACATTTATTATTATTTTTTTACAGACACCCAAAGTGAACGCTCTCAGTGAATTTGTAAATATGGAAAACATCGGGCATCGTTATTTGATACAATACTTTCATTTGAAAGGTCTAAGTCCAACCGATATCAAAGCCGAGTTGGATTCTATTGTGGGGAAGTCTGCTCCTTCGTTTACAACGGTCAAATATTGGTTAGCTGAGTTTAAGCGAGGTCGTACGAGCTGCCAAGAGGAATACCGCAGTAGTCGACCAAGTGAGGTCACCACGTCAGAAAATGTGAAGAAAATCCACAAAATGGTATTGGATGACCGTCGGCTAAAAGAGCGCGAGATAGCAGACATGGCAGGCATTTCAAAAAGTGCTGTGCATTGCATGTTGACCGAAAATTTGGACATGAGAAAGCTGTGCGCAAGATGGGTGCCGCGTTTGCTCACAATGGAGCACAAACAGCAACGTGAGGATGTTTCCATCGAGTGTTTGATCGCAGCTATAAAGCCGAGTTTTTGTGTCGATTCATAACCATGGACGAAACATAGGCCCTTCATTTTACACCTGAGACCAAGGAGCAGTCAAAGCAGTGGACTGAAAAGGGAAAACCTGCTCTAAAGAAAGCAAAGACAGTTCAGCCAGCTGGCAAGGTCATCGTATCCGGTTTCTGGGATGTGCGTGGAATAATATTTATTGATTATCTCGAAAAAGGAGAAACAATCAACGGCGCATATTATGCAGCCTTATTGCAACGTTTGAGTGATGAAATCAAGAAAAGACGGCCCCATCTGACGAAAAAGAAAGTGTGGTTTCATCACGACAACGCACCAGTCCACACGTGCGTCATTGCGATGGCTAAAATCAATGACCTATTCGCTAGATCTGGCTCCCTCGGACTATTTTCTTTTTCCAAATTTGAAAAAATGGCTCGGTGGCACACGATCTGCCAACAATAAAGAGGTAGAGTCTGCGGTTAATAGCTATTTTGAGGAGCTTGACGGTTCCTACTACTAAGCGGGTATCGAAGCTATTGAACATCGTTTGCAAAAGTGTATCGAGCTGAAAGGAGAATATGTTGAAAAATAAAAAAACATCTTCGCAATTTTTTTACTGTTTTCTTTGTCGGGTACTTTTGGGACCGCCCTCATATCATGGACATCTTTGAGAGATGTTAGTAATCGTAGAACAAAATGATGGCCGTTTTAAATCAGAATATTGAGTAAATTTAAGTTAGTTTTCCCCAACTACAGCATTGAAAGTAGAGGCATTAACTCTTAGTGAAAACATACATTTTAAAAATGTAAAAACCATGATGGTAGGTTGTTATAAGTACACAAATAACAAATACCTTAGAAGTTGAAATTCACGCAACTTTGTAGAATTTGTACATATAGCATTTTCCCAGTGAATCCATATAGGTATCCTTAAATTTAAGTAGTATAAGAAAAGGCCATTCTAGTCTGGAAGTTTCAATAAAGTTAAATCTCATTCACGGAAGTAATAGCCATTCGAAAGTTCGTCAAGTACAACAGAAACAATGCACAATTTTTCCACCATTCATCGAACTGGACACTACACTATCAATTGAATCTTCTAATTTCCAGATAAAATGAATGATAAAGTATTTAAATAATAATAAAATTAAACGCTTGTTAACTTTTTTTGATGACTTTATTATTTCATGTATTTGCTGTTGTGTTACACATGAACGCGACGCGTTCCGCCCTATCAAGGCATCATCAGGCTATCGACTAATTTACAAAGTGGTTAGTACAGGGTGCGTACGGTATTTGAGGACAACTTGAGAGTAAAATTAATTAGCTTGTATTTTTAACAAAATTTAATGAAATTTCAGGAATTTTTTATACAACGTTAAATTAATATATGGCTATAAAGTTATTCAATAAAATCGCCATTAGCAGCAATAACCTCTTCGAGCCGGGTCCGGGAACGATTACATGCCCGAATCAAATGCTCCTTGTTCATATTGACCATAACGGCATTAATATCAGTCTTCAGCGAAGAAGTGGTATTATGAGGACGCTTATTCGTCTCACGCTCAACTACGCCCCATACGTAATAATCCAAAGAATTAAGGTCTGGGGAGCTAGGTGGCCATAGGTTCGGTGTTATGTGGTCATGAAAATTTTCGGCCATCCAATCTTGTGTCGCCATCGCTTTATGTGAAGGAGCAGAGTCTTGTTGAAAAATGTATGGTCTGCCTCCGCTTACATTGTCTATCCAGGGTTTCACTACCGTCTTCAAAACCTCGATGTATGCAGCAGAGTTCACCCGAAGCCCTTGAGTAAAAAAGTGTGGTGGGATAACATGTCCTTCGTTGCTGACAACATCTAAAACCATAACAGTGGCTGGAAATTTTGTGTGCATAACAACAGGAACCTCCGTAGGATTTGAACATAGCCATCTGTCATTTCTGCGATTGGTCTTTTGATCTTGGACAAAATTTTTTTCGTCGAAAAAAACCCATAACATTTTGGGCGCCTCAGGGTGTTTGATTTTGTTTAAAAGACGTTTTGATCGGAGAACTCTCTGTTCCCGTGTTCGTTCCGACATAAACTGTCTGCGCATCACGTAAGACATACCGAAGGTCTTCGTGGACAACTCTACGAATAAGGCGCTCAGAAACATGAAGCTCACTCGCAAGGACCCTCATTGATTTTGAAGGGTTCTCGTCTGGGATCGCCTGCACTGGCTCGAAAAATTCTGTAGATCGGACAGTGTCAGAGCGTTGTTCGTGCTTTTTGCGATTTGCAACCGATTCGGTATCGCCTGCTGATGCTTCCAATTCACGGCGAACCTTATGCATGAATGAACGGGCGCAATTAAGAAAATTAGAGATCTCTAAATCTGTATGTTTCGCACATATAGCGACGATGACAACATGTCTCTTCATTTCTAGAGTGATGTTGTAGTCCGCCATTTCTTATCTGAAAAGGAAAAAAAATAAAAAAAAAATCGCGAAGTTATAGTCACATTTATACATGTCCTCAAATACTATCATTAAAGGGTTGTTGCTCATCACATCCAATAATTCAATACTAATTATTAACTGTACCATTAATAAAAATTATGCGCTTTTTACAACGGACGATTGCAAACGAAATCTATTTGATCGTTAATTATATTTAAAATTAACTATTTAGCTTTATTAATCAATCAAAAATTTCTGTTTAATTTAAGATTGCACCTGCGTCGATATTATGCAATAATTGAATGTTATAAAGTCTAATTTTATGGTTTTCCTCTATCAAATGTTTTGATAAGGCAGATTCTGGTATCATAGTTCGAGCTCCTGTAATGTGTTCGGGTAGTCTAGTCTTTAAGTTACGTTTTGTTTTCCCAATATAAATTGCGGAACAATAATTACATTGGATTGTATATACGCCACATTTATCAATTACTTCCACTTTTGGTTTTATTTTATTATTGAAAATAGTTTATTCAATTAATTGTTATTGAAAAACGCGGGATTAATATCTTTACTAAATAAAATCGATTTAATTTCTTGATTCGTGTTTCTAACAAATGGTAATTTAGGTTGAGGATCGATATCCTTTCCAGCATATAACATTTTCCGCCCCTGATTCTGTACATCTTTACGTAAAACATAAATGTAGCGTTTATTGTATCCATTATTTTGAGCTTTGTTTAAAATATTTTTCCATTCTTTATCAAATGATTCGTTTGATAAGGGAATGGATATCAATCGATGTACCATTGAGTGAAAAGATGACATTTTTGTATTCCATGGATGATCGGAAGACTAAGGAATAATCGCGTCAAAAAAAGTAGCTTTCCTGTAAATATCGAAGCTTAATTTATTACTTTTTTTTTCTTTAAGAAAGATCTAAGAAATCAATTTCATTATTTTCAATTTCTACGGTGAATTTAATATTGTCTTCTAAATTATTTAGAATACTATTAAGGAAAACTGACAATTTTCTTTCTGAGCCCGTCCATAGGCATAAAATACCATCTATATACCTAAACCAAACAAGGATATGATTTAATAAAATTTTGTCTAAGGAGAATAGCTTATTTTCAAATTATGACATGGAATATTCAGCTAAGAATTGAGATGCTAGATTTCCCATTGCAACACCTGCATTTTGGATGTAAGCCTTCCCATTAAAATAGAAATAATTTTGATTTAGGCGTGTATCCGTCAGGTTTATCAACTCATTCGCCTCACCCACAGAATCAATTTTAGTTTTTATATCTTCAAATAAGATCCTTTTTAGTTTTTGAACGGGAATAGAAGGAAATAAATTACATACTCGTACATAAAAAAACACGAGTTTTGCGTTTTGAGGGAGTTCAAGGTTTTTAAGTTTTTCTACTAGTTCATATGAGTTTTTATCGCATACTTTGAAATAAACCGAATTCTATCCGGAATCAATTGAGCTAAATGTTTGGATAACGCTTGCGCGGTGACCCGAAAAGATGTTGCCACAGGTCTCAGAGGATTGTTATCTTTATGAAGGTTTCACTAAACCGTATAAAATCGGAATGGACGGATTCGAAATCTTAAGTTAAAATTTATCTGTTGGAGTTAAAATATTTGACGCATGTGTTAATAAAGTATGCAAAAAAAGTTAACAAGCATTTAATATTATTATTATTATTTAATCATAAACAAGTTCAAACATGTGCCTTCAAAAACTCTATAAAATAAAAACATCTTTAGGTTTTTATTCAGTTAATGGTTATTAGTGTCATTGCAACAAAATGGCAACAGGTTAAAATGGTGCAACAATGGTTTTCCTTTTAAAGCGTCGTTAAAGTTTTTTCTTGAATTTATTCATTATTGGTGTCTGGATATCGTAGGTTGAGTACAAAACCCGTATGACATGAGCGTAGTTCTGTCTGCCTAACTTGTTTATATTATATTTGTCGTCTGCTAATGGTACGTTCAGTAGCTTGTGTATCATACTATTATATGCGCCCAATTTTTGCGGATAAGTGTGTGCAGATATAGCGGGAATAGTTCTAAGGGTGTTGCAAGATTTCCTAAATATATCGAACTCTAACTTGCGCTTAATTGTGAATGATGTTTAAATCTCGGAAGGGAATCGCCCCACTTAGCTCTTTTTAGATCTTTGTAAAAAATTTTCTTACAAAGACCTACTAGTTTCGCGACCTGTCTGTCCGTCTGTCCGTCCGTCTGTCCGTCCGTCCGTCCGTCCGTCCGTCCGTCTGTCCGTGCGTCACAGCTGATTTCCTCAGAAACTATAGAAGCTAGAATGCTCAAACTTTGTGAAAAGGTCAGAAATGATGGTCTCTCAAAAGTTAAGGCGTTGACAAAAATTTAAAAAATGTTTAAGGGGGGTCTCCCCTAATAACGAATTGGCCCTTAAAAATTTTTTTTAATCAAAGGTAGTCGAGTGGGTTATCAAATGAAAGGTCTTGATTATAACTTTCAGAATCTGAAATAAAAAAATCATTTGATGAATAAAGGGGTCCACGGGAAGGCAAAATGTACCAAAAATTGGTGTCCCCCCCCCCCCCCCCTCGCGATTGGACACCTTTCAGCCGAAAAATCTGAAAGTTATCACAAACATGGGCCTTTATGAGTACAAGGGCAACAAATACCTTAAAAATCGAAATTCGCTCAACTTTGTTAAAAATAGTATGATTTGTAGATTTTACATTTTTGCCCATAAAATCAAAACGGTACCTTTAAACTTCTTGAAATTTTGCAATTATATAGACTGACATAAGATATATATGTTCACAAAATTTAATTGAGATCGAATGATAATCAAGTGAGTTATAGCCATTTCAATTATATGGAATTACAACAACGATAACACGTGTTTATGGTTCATATAGGGTTTTCCAATTAGAGGTGTTATTTTGATATTATAAGAAAAATGCCGTTTTTTAAAATAAATGATCGGATGTTTAGTTCATTATAAAAGAAAAGATATGCCGTTAATAGCAATAACTAACATTGGGCAAATAACCACTACGACACGCTTACAGGACCATATCCTCTTCATGAAATTTTCCATAACCAAATCGCAAAGTGGCTGCCCTATGTCCTCGATAGCCTCACGAATTTCATCTTTGAGATCTTGAATTGACGCTGAGCTATTGGCATAGGCCTTCTATATCACGTGGCTCCAAAGGAAGAAGTCGCAAGGTGTTAAAGCAGAAGATCTATTCAAAATAACACCTCTTATTGGAAAACCCTATATACATATATTTAAAATTGACTTAGGTACTTTTATTTTCTTTCAATTTTCATGAAAATTTAAGGAATAGTGTTTAACTTGAACATGTTTAATCGGCCGAGCATTCCGAAAAATAATTTAAGCTAGATTAAAATGGCGGTTGCACTGTGCTCATGAAAGAAACTGTGCATCTTTTGTATAAATTTGAACGATTTCATATCTAAGTATTGGATGAATAATTCAAGTTATCGATTCACGCCATTAGAAAACTTGCTTCTAACCCTAGGATGTTTACAAAGACCTTCTGGTAGGAGCACTCTCCTGCTTACTCAACTTGTTTCATCGTAAAGTTGACATTCATATGGATTTTATTCAATTCTTCCAAGATGTCTTCTTTATGACGCAATGACGTCGTCAGCTTATCTCCACCAAATCTTAGACATCTATTCTTTTTGTTCGATTCGACTTTCCAGGGCTACCATAAACATTTCAGCCAATAATGGTGGCAGCGGGTTCCCCGTAGCAAATGCTTTGGTGACTTTATAGTATTTGTTGGGAAACATAAAATAATTTTCTTGCTTACACAGTGCCGCCAACTTTACATATTGCCTAACCTTCTTGCGCCATTGTATTGACGTATCAAATTTTTGCAGCCAAACTTCTAACTCATAAATTGCTTGTTTAGAAGGTGTACTTGGGAACAGCGCATGCACATCAAACGATACAATTATTTCTTTGTTTTTTAGCTCGTTCCATCAATTTTTTTATTAGTTCGAATGAATTTTTAATTGATCTTTGGCCGTATGTAGTACCAAGGGGCTTTTGTATTCTGCAATGATCCATTTCGCTATTTTATAAGTTGAGGAGGAACCAATCTAAACTATCTATAAATGTTAAACTTATATTGTTTGTAATGAATAACCTATTATTGTGAGATAGGTCAGCCTAGGTTTAAGTTAATCAATTGCACGGAAGAAGACTGCGAGTGACAGTCGAAATGCGCATACATTAATAAATAAAATCTAAATTGTTAAAAGGAAACATTTGTTATTTATAATTTAATAAATACTAAATCTAACAAAAGATTAAAATTTTGATAAAATATACCAATTTTTTTTTATTTTCGACAAATGCTACAACTACGCAACCTTTCCTTACAATTCACATTGGCCAAAATTGACTCGTTTTGATTGATTTAATATCGAACCAACCATCTAATAACTCTCTGAACTAAGAAGTTTATCCAAGAATAAATACAAATCAATTGTGTTCTTATCTAATTGCAATTAAAATTTCATTTAACAACAATTCAAACTTCATGGGCTTAAGAATTAACCAACAATTATTAATAAATACTTGTATTAATGTTCATCTCTAAGCGCAACTTTCCGCATTCAATTTAACAGCATATCAACAGGTAAAATGTGAAGACAAGAAATGATTCATACGTTCATGCACATTACCTTTCGTTCTGTCACATGCGCAGTACATCAAATACGAGTACACTTTGTTCATGAACGAAATCTCGCGAAATTTACCCACAAATACTGTGCGATTGTAGCGCTAACTAGCAATGTACGTACGCGTTAGATCTTTTCGTATGTTTTGCTTTGTATGATGGGTGTGAAGCGAGTAGTATATATAGGAGGCGATTTGCTTGGGAAGTTATCGCTTCTCGGCCTTATGGCTAAGATCAAAGTGTAGTATCTGTTCTTATCAGCTTAACATCTGATAGATCCCCCATAGGGGGACAACAAATGTTAAACTGATTTTTGGAAATAGACGGAGTGCTAGGGGCTTGCTCCACCTCTGTCGCGGGTTGGCCCGGTATTGCAGTACCGCCGGGATCGGCCCAAATAAAATATTCTAAACAGAAATTTAGCTTGTAGGATAATAAGTAAGCAACATCTAACTTGTGTGTTCGTTTGCTAGGTGCTTCTAGCAAACATTAACGTTAATCGGACAAAATCTGTGTCATGTCTTGAGTGAAATTGTGACTGCTGCGCTTACGCACAATGTTAATTAATCTTTCTAATCGCATTTAATTTATGATTAAAAAAATATTCTGATTTGCAGTTTTATCTTTTTAAATAAAATTAACAGTATGCTTTAATTTAGCAAATTTACGAAGAAAATTAGAAACTAGCTTAAAAAGTAGTTCATTCTTTTACATATGAAAAAACCGCAACAGGTTAAAAACTGTTTTTGCTAAAGCTGTTTTTAGCGGGATTTCCATCTGGAAGAAAATAACTATAATCCGTTCAGATGCAAATGCAAAGATAATTTCCATCTGGAAAAAAATAATTATAATCCGTTCAGACGCAAATGCAAAAGATAATTCGTGGGATTTGGCCTCCTTTTCGGTTGCCAACACGATTACCGATCGAAAGATGTAGCGTAGCGATTTGAATAATTATAATTCAAAATCTAAATATAATCTTTTTTTTTGGAGTTTAGTACTTTTAAAAAGGAATTTATTTTCCGTACATAATATACAGCTGAATATTAACTATCCAACTAAGCAGAATTTAGATAATGATTTGTTTTGAAAAAATTGTGTTATGAAGTTTGAGTATGAAAATCAATCTTAACGATCAAAGCCCGTTTCCAATTCAAGCATAATACACTTTTCTTATATTTGATTATTCAACGCTATGTCTCAGTCTTGGGTTAAAGATTGGTAGAACGGACATGTTCGGCCTGTGTGGGTAAAGTCAATTAGTGATAGTGGAGAATAAATCAAATTGACACAATTGTTTTTGTTGAGATCTTTATTCATATATAGTACATAACAAAAATATGAAAATTGTAGCAAACTACAATGTGAAGTGATGTATATGAGAATCAACGTCAAAAATATCTTGGTCAGCAATTCGACATTACAGAAAAACAAAATTCCCATATGTTGATTCTCATAGATATCACCACCTAAAGTTCATCATTGTACAACAAAATTCTTAAAGTTCTTGTTTCAAGACAATAAATTGTACGTGCATCGTGGAGCTGTAATTGACACTTGTTTTGTCTAGCGCGCTTCGACATGTCTTGTCGATGTGCGCTAGACAAGATTCAGATGTGGATGCAACGTGATCTACCTATTTTAGAATAGGTGAATCTCGTTGCGTTTGCATTTCTTGGCGTGGGAATTACAACTCTACGATGTACTTAGTTTTTAATACTCGTTGCGTTTGCATTTCTTGGCGTGGGAATTCCAACTCTACGATGTACTTAGTTTTAATATAAAAGATTGAGATCCAAAATAAACTCAACTTGAAGTCGAATAGTCAAGGCGTGTGTTTTCATTTATACTACCTAACAGCAATTATTTTGTACAAGTTTACGTACTTGTGCAAAATTAGAATTACTCGTATCCTAGTAAAGAACTGGGATAAGTTGGTGTTATTGGCATAAAGCCAACCGATTCAACACAAGTATATTTTGTACAAGTTTATGCACTTGTGCAAAATACAAAACACGCGTATTAGTTATTGGCATAAGGCCAATAATTACAATTAAAGTTACGCCAGTACATTGCACTGGAGTAACGGAACTTGGCATAAGGCCCAAGTTCAAAAGGTCAAGGCAAAAGAGTCTTGATTCAACATTTGGTGACCCCGACGTGATAGGATCGTAGCAGGATTTAATCCATCGTTTTTGAGACACCGCATTTTTCGAGCAACATGGATCGCTTAGCCGAGCAGCAGACGCTTTTAGCTGCCGAAATCGATGCAGTGATTGCTAACTACAAGAAGGATCCCGCTGCCCGAAAACTAAGGCCGGAGTATTTTGGAGAGAGGCTTCGAAGAATTGAGGCATCCTGGGATATCTTCGAGGAAACGGATTCCAAAATCCGAGCATTGAAGGATGTGCCCATGACTCACGAATATCTTTTGAGTGAGCTCTATGACACAACACAAACCAATTTCCAGAACTTTCAAGTGCACTTCAAGGAAAAATTGCTGGCGTTAAGGCATGCGGCTGAAGACATCCACAAGGAACCAGCTGAGATGCCTCGCGCTGATACGCCTAGTAGGTCTGACATGAATAATAAGCCTTCACCAACCGATGATGAAAAAGTCCTGAAGCTTATTCGAAGGCATAAAGCACTAGCTGACTCATTACGACAATTGGTCGCCCGGCTAGATGTAGCTGAACAACCTCGCCCTTTTTACAAGCTAAAAATGGAGTTGATCAACAAATATTGGACACAGCTAGAGGGCTATCATCAAGAAATATTAGAGCGCACCGATGACCCAGTGATATTCGGTTACGATCTCAACCAACACATAAAACTTGAAGAGATCACTCAGGATTGGTTGATTCGACTCGAAATTAAATTCGAAGAGCTGAGACCTACACCTGCACCAGCCCCGTTAGCATCTTCAAGTCCTGGAGTAAACCTTCCAAATATTACGCTCCCTAAATTTGATGGCGAATATCTCCAATGGCGACAATTCCACGACCTTTTCGTACAGATGGTGCATAATCAAACGATGTCAAACTGCCAGAAGATGTGTTACCTCAAAGCTAACTTGACAGGAGAGGCTGAAAAACTTCTAAGGAATTTTGCATTGTCCGACGATAATTATGAGTCAGCCTGGAAGACGCTCAATGATAGATACGATAATCGGAGATTATTGGTTGCTGCTCTTATCAACAAACTCCTGGGCCAACCATCTTGTGCAAACGATAAGCCATCAGCCGCAGTCGTAAGATCACTACATGACACGACTCAAGAATGCATTAGAGGTCTAGAAAATATGAACATCAGTACTGAAGGATGGGATCCAATGCTTCTACACATCCTGATAAAGAAGCTGGACTCTGCTACTCATTCTTTGTATGAGCAATCGTTAACAAATCCGCGCAGTCTGCAACCAATGAAAGGGTTTTTGTCATTCTTGGAAATGCGTTTTCAAGCACTGGAGGCTTTAGGCAACAAGACCAAAGGCATTGAGGAAGCTCGGAAGAAAACCACAAAGGCTACAGCTGCAGCAGTGGCAACATCGTCATGCTTGGTTTCCCTTTTAAAGCGAGTATGTATTTGATGTACAATATACGTCGTTAAATTTTTTTCTTGAATTTTTTCATTATTGGTGTCTGGATATCGTAGGTTGAGTAGAAAACCTCTATGATATGAGCGTAGTTCTGTCTACCTAACTTGTTTATATTATATTTGTCTTCTGCTAATGCTACGTTCAGTAGCTTGTGTATCATACTATTATATGCGGCCAATTTTTGCGGATAAGTGTGTGCAGATATAGCGGGAATAGTTCTAAGGGTGTTGCAAGATTTCCTAAATATATCGAACTCTAACTTGCGCTTGATTGTGAATGATGTTTAAATCTCGGAAGGGAATCGCCCCACTTAGCTCTTTTTTCATCGTAAAGTTGACATTCATATGGATTCTATTCAAGTCTTCCAAGATGTCTTCTTTATGACGCAATGACGTCGTCAGCTTATCTCCACCAAATCTTAGACATCTATTCTTTTTGTTCGATTCGACTTTCCAGGGCTACCATAAACATTTCAGCCAATAATGGTGGCACCGGGTTCCCCGTAGCAAATGCTTTGGTGACTTTATAGTATTTGTTGGGAAACATAAAATAATTTTCTTGCTTACACAGTGCCGCCAACTTTACATATTGCCTAACCTTGCGCCATTGTATTGACGTATCAAATTTTTGCAGCCAAACTTCTAACTCATAAATTGCTTGTTTAGAAGGTGTACTTGGAAACAGCGCATGCACATCAAACGATACAATTATTTCTTTGTTTTTTAGCTCAAATTTCATCAATTTTTTTATTAGTTCGAATGAATTTTTAATTGATCTTTGGCCGTATGTAGTACTAAGGGGCTTTTGTATTCTGCAATGATCCATTTCGCTATTTTATAAGTTGAGGAGGAACCAATCTAAACTATCTATAAATGTTAAACTTATATTGTTTGTAATGAATAACCTATTATTGTGAGATAGGTCAGCCTAGGTTTAAGTTAATCAATTGTACTGAAGAAGACTGCGAGTGACAGTCGAAATGCGCATACATTAATAAATAAAATCTAAATTGTTAAAAGGAAAAATTTTGATAAAATATACCTATTTTTTTTTTTTATATTCGACAAATGCTACAACTTCGCAACCTTTCCTTACAATTCACATTGGCCAAAATTGACTCGTTTTGATTGATTTAATATGGAACCAACCACCAAATAACTCTCTTAACTTAGAAGTTTATCCAAGAATAAATACAAATCAATTGTGTTCTTATCTACATAATTGCAATTAAAATTTTATTTAACAACAATTCAAACTTCATGGGCTTAAGAATTAACCAACAATTATTAATAAATACTTGTATTAATGTTCATCTCTAAGCACAACTTTCCGCATTCAATTTAACAGCATATCAACAGGTAAAATGTGAAGACAAGAAATGATTCATACGTTCATACACATTACCTTTCGTTCCGTCACATGCGCAGTACATCAAATACGAGTACACTTTGTTCATGAACGAAATCTCGCGAAATTTACCCACGAATACTGTGCGATTGTAGCGCTAACTAGCAATGTAGGTACGCGTTAGATCTTTTCGTATGTTTTGCTTTGTACGATGGGTGTGAAGCGAGTAGTATATATAGGAGGCGATTTGTATGGGAAGTTATCGCTTCTCGGCCTTATGGCTAAGATCAAAGTGTAGTATCTGTTCTTATCAGCTTAACATCTGATAGATCCCCCATAGGGGGACAACAAATGTTAAACTGATTTTTGGAAATAGACGGAGTGCTAGGGGCTTGCTCCACCTCTGTCGCGGGTTGGCCCGGTATTGCAGTACCGCCGGGATCGGCCCAAATAAATTATTCTAAACAAAAATTTAGCTTGTAAGATAATATGGAAGCAACATCCAACTTGTGTGTTCGTTTGCTAGGTTCTTCTAATAAACATTAAGATTAGTCGGGCACGATTTGGATCTGTGTCATGTCTTGCGTGAAATTGTGACTGCTGCGCTTACGCATAAAGTTAATTAATCTATCGAACCGCATTTGATTTATCATTCAATAACTATTCTGATTTGCAGTTTTATTTTTTAAATAAAATGTAATGTTTATAATATTAATAGTAAGCTTCAATTTTTGCAAATTTACGAAGAAATTAGAAACTAGCTCAAAGTAGTTCATTCTTTTACATATGAAAAAACCGCAACAGTTTAAAAACTGTTTTAGCTAAAGCTCTTTTTAGCGGGATTTCCATCTGGAAGAAAATAATTATAATCCGTTCAGATGCAAATGCAAAGAAAATTTCCGTCTGGAAGAAAATAATTATAATCCGTTCAGACGCAAATGCAAAAGATAATTCGTGGGATTTGGCCTCCTTTTCGGTTGCCAACACGATTACCGATCGAAAGATGTAGCGTAGCGATTTGAATAATTATAATTCAAAATCTAAATATAATTTTTTTTTGGAGTTTAGTACTTTTAAAAAGGAATTTATTTTCCGTACATAATATACAGCTGAATATTAACTATCCAACTAAGCAGAATTTAGATAATGATTTGTTTTGAAAAAATTGTACAATATTATGAATTTTGAGTATGAAAATCAATCTTAACGATCAAAGCCCGTTTCCAATTCAAGCATAATACACTTTTCTTATATTTGATTAATCAACGCTATGTCTCAGTCTTGGGTTAAAGGTTGATAGAACCTATGGACATGTTCGGCCTGAGTGGGTAAAGTCAATTAGTGATAGTGGAGAATAAATCAAATTGACACAATTGTTTTTGTTGAGATCTTTATTCATATATAGTACATAACAAAAACATGAAAATCGTGTCATTTTTCTAAAACAAACTTATTTTCGCAAAGCAAAAAAACTATGACGCTTCAAATTACGCGAAATAAACTCATTGGTCTCTTTCACACGGGAATGGTAAAAACCCATATCCAAACAGGTCTCGCGCTTACGCCCTTATGTTTACACGTTGCATAGTTCAGCCAACCTATTTTTGTATACGATACACGTCTTGCGAGTGTATGTGTCAAAAGGATCATTTGATCGTTAAACGTCGTGCGGACAACATGAAAGCGAAGACAGAGAGATAAGCGATTGAGAATTGATTTTTTAGCCTTGAATTGTGCACTAGGTAACAAAAACTGGAATGAAAAATGTATTTTATGATTGTTAAAGTTTGTCGATTCAAACTTCTATTGGATTTATTAGAACCTCCGTGTTTTTCCGCTTTCTGAAAAATTTATTCCAAATTTGAATATCCATTTAAGTCGCATATTTTTCTTGTTGTGTTGTCAACTTATATTATAATGCGATTCTATGAAGATTATGCGTACTGTTAATTTTCTATGGATTTACAATAGGCAATTCAACTTTATTGAAATCGAGATATTCGTCGTGTTGTTTCCTGAAATTGAACATGGCCTTCGCTTTTATAAATTTATTGAATAACGCGTAGCTTCTCGCGTCAACGCATCCATTTTTGCACGCAAATTAAAGAAAGGCAATCGTTTCATGACGACTACCTTCTTCACCGAATGTTCAATTCGGAATGATCACCGGCGTTTGTGTATAAATTTCCCCCACCAAATGATCAACAAAATGCGTTTGTGTATGTGCGTTACGCTCGTTCACCCTACAAAATGTTGGCTTGTTTTTACAATCAGGTCCCCTCAATGCCTCTCACTCTTCTTGCCCATATAACCTGTTTAACGCTCACTTTTAACGCTGCGTCTGAAAAAGCCCATTTAGAAGTTTTTCCAGATAGGGCTCATCGGTAATATTCGAATAAATATGTAGAAGAGTAACGTTGTTGAGCCGATTCTGTGACATTGTTGACCTTCATTCGACGAAGCACCGAAAAACTTCGGTCATTCGAACAAAATGATCCTGGAATTGTCATTAACAGACGAACTAAACGGACAAATTCTGGAATGAGCCAACGCCTGCTTACTCAGGCCCGAAAGGAAAGCAATTAACGTTCATGACGTCACAGTGGTAACTGTCAAAAACTGTTATTGGTCTAAAAGAACAGGTCAATAGGTCTAAAATTCTGGTGCGCTTTGTGACGTCATGTATCCGCTTTCGGGCCTGTGTAAGGGGGCATTGAATGAGCCCATTCGTATCTTTTCAAGGAATTCTAAATTTCTTAGAGAAACTGGACCATCAATCCGATTACCAACATGAACACTCAAAGCATACATCATGCTCTTATGGTGCCAAGTCATTAAATGAGGAAATGCTAGAGGCCGATAATACTGTGTTAGTTAACGAAAACCAGCATGTAACAAACGTTGATGAGGTAACATCTGTATGTGACTTGTCACTAAATGGAATTGCTGAAGACACATCTAACATGATATCAAAATTTGGCACTTTCTGGTCCGAGGATGAATGGCGCAAACGGGTAGCCAGAATTCATGAGGCAAACGCAAGGTCGACGAGTACAACTTGTCAACTACACAACGAAAAGAGCAATTACGAGAAGTTTTTCGTTCAAGGTGCACCATCAGCTGCTGATGAGGCTTGGGTTCTTCGTTTTGTTCGGGACGAGTTTTGCATTAGTGACTGCTATGTCGAATCTCTCCCTAGAAAGAAAAAAACCCATCGACCAACGTTCAAACTTCACATTCCAACGCAGTATGCTTGGTTGTTCAGCAATCATCAGGGAGAAATTACATATCTATCATGGAATGGCATCAAGTTCTTCAAGTGGCGTTACCAGAATAATGTGAAGAAAAATAGTAAGCAAAGTATTAAAAATAAGCTTAATTCTAATATAAAATGTAAACTCTCACCTTTGAGCAATATTCCTTTATCCAACAAATCCATCAACAAATCGCCTGTGGCTCAAAGTAACAAAATAGATAAAAATTCCGAAATTCAACAAAAAGTCATCACAACTAATAATTCAAACCCTGAAACCACCCATAGCTTCCCACTAATAAAATTCGTACGCGGTGATGACCAAAAGCCATCTTCTTCTGGATATATTAATATACCTGAAGCTCCACCTGTTGAATCAGCAATGACGCAAACAGTATTTGATCCGCTAGTACCTCCTAGAGTTAAGGCCACGATCAACTCTCAATGTGATCTAGAGAGTAAATACCTTATATCACGTTTGCGAGACCCCAACATTTATAATGATGTTCGTCTTTTTCTTTCCTATCTGCACGATTCTCCTGAAACTACATGTGTCGAAGGGAAGACAAAAACCAACTTAAAGGTTAAAATACAACAGGAAGTGCTTCCTACTGACCTTAAAACCTTGACACTTGTCTTTACACGTTTCCATGAGCAATTTAGTGTGAGCTCCGACCAGGTAAAAAAGGATTTAGAAACGTATAGATCGTATGTGAGATCAAAACACCTCGCTGCTCTTCAAAAATCTCGAGATGACTTTAAGAAATATCATTCCTAACCAAAGTCTGACTTCAAGGCGCATTAAACTCTTCTACCACAATTGTGTTGGTATAAGAGGAAAATTAAATTATTTATTTATTGACGCCAAATCCTGCCACTTTAATGTTATTACCATCACCGAGACTTGGTTGAATAGCTCGTATACAAATACGGAAATTCTTGATGATAGTTGGACTATCCACCGCTGTGATCGAGACTATCAGCGCTCAGGTCAATCTAGAGGAGGTGGAGTTCTAATTGCTATAAAGAATTTCCTATCATGTGAAGTGGTTCCAACTGCATCCTCTAAAGACTTCGAACATATATTTGTGCGAGTTATCCTTGGTCATGTGTTTTTATACATCGGTGTAGTGTATATACCTCCCAATTCTGACGAAACTATTTACAACGACTTCTTTGAGGTAGCTTCTTCAGTCATGTCATCCCTTAATGAAAATGATAGAATCATCATTTTAGGTGACTTCAATCGTCCTCACTTATTCTTTGTTGTTGACGAAAATGAAAAATATCTCCTTCCTTTGAACCTTAAAGACTCCGTTGACAATAAATTAGTCGATACATTTTATGGCAATGATTTGCAGCAAACTGCTCCAACCCCAATCCCAAATGGCAACTGGTTAGATTTAATTTTCATGAATTTTGTTGACGAAGTAGTAGTATGCCCAACGACTGACGAAGAAAACCTGTTTTCCAATACTAAACATCATAGGGCTTTTTCTGTTGAGCTTTCTACATCTGATCTGAAAACATCGAATTTATACAATGATGAAATTGTATATGACTTTAAAAATGCAGACTATGTAGGTATTAGAGCCTATTTAGAAACTATAGAATGGATAGAAACTCTTTCAATGTTAGACGTAGATGATGCAGTATCATCATTCTATCAGATATTATTTGACGCCGTTGAAAATTTCGTCCCTAAAATAAAGAAAAGAAATAAGAAATCTGAACCATGGCTAGATAGAGAGCTTAGACAATTACGAAATCATAGAAACAAACTCTACAAGATCTTAAAAAATAGTCCAAACCCAAACGAACAAACCAGGGTGAGTTATGAAAACTTGGCCAATGAATTTTCTCAAAAGTCTCGAGAGGCATACGATCTCTACGTTAATATAACAGGAGAAAATATAATGCGTGACCCTAAGAAATTCTATGATTTTGTAAATACTAAAAGAAAATCGTCTGGGTATCCAGCAATAATGACTAAGGGAGAAACCACTTCCTCTGATTGTAAAACAATTTGTGATATGTTTGCTGAATACTTCCAGGAAGTTTTTCTGCCTGCTAGCTCACCGGTACATCATCAGACGCAAATACCTCATAATGGTGGTATCGCAGAAATAACTCTTACTTTAGAAGAAATCCATAAAGCCATTAACGATCTGGACCTGAATAAAGGCCCTGGTCCAGACCATATTCCTCCATCTTTTTTATTTCAGTGTCTAACACAGGTATCCAAACCGCTGCCCATAATTTTTAATAAATCTCTCTCATCAGGTGTCTTTCCGACTGTGTGGAAATTATCCAACCTTACACCCATCCACAAAAGTGGGGACAAAAAATCAGTGGAGAATTACAGAGGCATCGCAATACTATCCACTATACCAAAACTATTTGAAAAAATGATACATGATAGGCTCGCCACCTTTGTTGATCCATTCCTTAACGACCAGCAACATGGTTTCCGTAAAGGTCGCTCAACTGCCACTAATCTCATAATCATGGTTTCCGATGCTCTTAATGCCATGGAAAAAGGCCAGCAGGTTGATGCAGTATACACTGATTTTAGTAAGGCTTTTAATCAAGTGAATCACTCCATTTAAATAACAAAATTGCAAAACTTTGGGATCTCTGGGTCTCTTCTGAATTGGCTTATATCCTACCTTTCTCATCGCACTCAAACTGTAAAATTTCAGGGTTACTATTCAAAGAAAATTGTAGCATCATCGGGTGTGCCGCAAGGTAGTCACCTCGGACCTCTCCTGTTCAACATGTTCATATCTGGTCTGTCAAAAGAACTGGCGGGTATACCACACCTATTGTATGCTGATGACCTAAAAATTTACCACGCTATTGGCTCACAAACTGAAGCGAGCTTTCTTCAAACTAAACTTTTTTGCCTTCAACAATGGTGTGAGATTAATAACCTTAAACTCAACGCAAGTAAATGTCAGGTCATAAGTTTTTCTCGCAAAAAAAAACTTCGTTAGCAATACCTACTTCCTTAATAATGTCGAACTGGCAAGAGTTGAGCATGTTAATGATCTTGGTGTCATCTTGGATCACAAGCTGCGTTTTAATTTACATTATGATAAAATTTTAGCGAAGGCTAATAAGCAGCTAGGCTTCATTAAAAGACGAGCGAAGGAGTTCAAGAATATATGGGTAACAAAATCTTTGTACACGGCCCTTGTTCGCCCAATCTTAGAATATGCGAGCATTGTCTGGGACCCTATCTTTGAAATACACTCAAATAAGACTTGAGTCCATCCAGAAGCAGTTTGTACTATTTGCCTTAAGGGATCTTTATGATCCCAGTCAATTCTCAACCTTACCAGAATACTCGCAAAGGCTTAAACAACTAAACATGACTTCTCTGTCATTAAGAAGACAAATCTCATCTTGCTGCTTCACTTTTTTAAATATCGAAAAAGATATTCAGATTGAATCACTCTCCACGAAGTTTAATTTTAATAATGCAATGAGACAAACTAGACATACTCCTTTTCTCAAAGTAACCCATCATAGAACTGTCTATGCAGATAGTGAGCCTATTAATAAATGCTGCAGAATCTTTAACAACGTGAAGAATTGCTATACACCAGGCATTTCGAAGGCCACTTTTAAAACAAACTTACTTAAAACCTTGAATCCTTAAATATCCTCTGTCCTGGAATTCCTTAGCCCATTTCCCCCCAATTGTAATTGTTAAGAAAATAAAATGGAACTATAATGCAATGTAAATATTTTGTATCTTGTTTGGTTCATGAATAAATAAATAAATTCACAACTCGCTCCAAATTGTTTGCTTGCTCATTTTGCCTGCTCTGTCAAAATCGTCGCTATCGGTCTGACCGATAGCGAATCGCTCCAGAAACTCGAAAAGTTCTGCTGCCTCTGTTTCGAATCGACTTTTTAACGATCCAATCAACTGATCAAAAACTTCACAATATGATTGTCTAAAATAATCCTTGGGTGTCAGAAACTTGAAATTTTCTGTTGAACCTGGATCAAAACGTTTGGGAATTTCACGCTGACGGGGAATTTGAGGCTCTCTGAGTTCAAAACAATTACAGCTTTAACACTTACCCCGAATTTTTTCAAATTTGGAATCACGAGAGGCATTCAGCACATTAACAACTGCTTTCACTTTTTCATGCGATTCAATAACAAAAAGGCTCAACTTCTGCGGTTCTTTGTTCAATATTTCAATGTGATCAAAAATTTCAATCATCATTGTTAAATATAATACACACTTAAAAGACTCCATGTAATCGTAAAACCCCGAAGCTCTGGCGGAGATCGCACTATCGACTCGGTTGTCCACCGATCGATCATCTTTCTTTCTCACGTATACGTGCCTGCAATCCTGAGATTTTCCCAGAAGCATTTGATGCTCCATCGTAGCACTGGCAACGAGTTCACGGCGAAAATGTTGTCAACAAGATCGAATAAAGTTTCTGCTTGAGTGTTTGGCGTTGAAAAGAATCCGATGAAATTCTCATTTGCAACTAAATCTTCGGAAACCGTTCTAAGGCAAACGGAAACTTGCTCTATGTTATTCGTGACCCATCTGCGGTTTCATCTAGTAGAATTGAAAAATTCCCCGCATTTCTTATCTCGTCCATGATTTGTGACAAGATTCTAGTCGCCATTAGATCGGGTAATAAGTAAATTGATTAAAATTGGAGAAATTTGAAGATGAAATATAAATACATGTATGGATGAGAAAGCGACGAAATAACACTATCAACATTTAAAGATTTACAGAAAAAAATCAGTTATTAAATTAAAAAAAAGGAAGATTCGTTATAAAATCTTGACTTAAAAAAATTTACTTCAGCTCAATCTAAACCTTGATCAGACTCCGCAGCCAATTCTCACTTCCACGTGGCTTGAGAACAATTTGCAGCAGCTGCAACAACCGTTGGCGATAGCAGCAATATTCTAGGCTATATAACCTGTTGCTGCGGCACTCCGGTTTGCCGGGCCATCGGAGATCGTGGAAATGTATGCGATCGCTAGAATGTATAGAGGCAAGCACCATCCGCGATCGTGGATGTGCACACATACAGCGCTGCTGCTGTTCCACTGCGATCGGGGTGCTAGACCAAGTTGTAGCAACTGTTCTATTTGATTGGGTTGGTCGGAAGTTTATTTTTCATGCGTCTGTCGAAAATCGATAGGGGAAAGTTGCACTTATGCAAAATACACCAGTGTATGGCTTATTCCGCGTACATATTTCTCGACATTACCATCGAACCTAATTTCATAGTTGCCGGGCTACATCTGAAAATCATGTTCCCAACCGTTAGATTCCTTCGAGCTGTCGAGAGAAAATTTATTTCAAGTGGATTGATCGCGTCGAAGCGACGGCAGTGAAGTTTCGCGAATGAGTTAAATTGAGTTTCTCGCCAGACGAAGAGAAAGAAATAGAAAAACGTATTTGTGCGGGCCGCCCTTGTGCGAGCGTGAAAATTTAGTTTTTGAAAACCTCATCCAAACTTTAATAAAATATTAAAAATAAAGAAGAAAGAGATAAAGCAAGTTAAAGTGTGTGACTTGTTTTGAATTGGACCTTGTCAACGGCGGCGAGAGAGCAACGTGACAAATCTTCCGGTCTCGTTATTCGATATGATTTATGCAGGAAGCGTGCGGAAAAGGATTAAAAATTGATGTAAACTATGGCGCGGATGACTTAGTCTTGAGTTGTGTACTCCGTAACGTTAATATTTATTGAACAAAAAGTTTAACAGTTATGTGTACAATTCGTAATACGAATTTAAGGAAATTAAATACATGCAGCAATTGTTACATGCGTTGGTCGTCCGAAGTTCCATACGTGTTAATGAGGCAATTTTTAATGGCTTCATACCCACATACTTTTGTGGTGGCGTTTCCACTAGATCTGTGCTCTGCATGAGCATGGACATATCCAATTCGGAAGCTCGCAAATTTAGCACTGCCTTTGTGGGCTCGGAACTGCGCTTCTAGTCATGCAAACCATAGCGCTGGCTGGTTAGTCCAAAAGGGGGGCAACTTGAGTGCGGTCAAATGAGTGACATGTCACTCGCTGAGCTCTCCTGCAGTTCTTGGGCATCGTGGAAATTTTTGGTATGTTCGTTGCTTGCTGGGGTTACCATTATGGGGCACAAGATTAAACACGTTGCTTCTCTATCCTTGTCAACTCCTGGACCCTTTATTAACCTAATATATGAAGAATTTACAGTTTACAATAATTAATCTTCTTACTCGTTGATAGAACCTCTAGCTGTAAAGTTCCTTAGTCCCCATAAGCAGTTATAAGCAAATTATCTAGTTTCAGATCACGATAAACTATTTCATAGCTGTTTAAGTGTTCCACCGCGAGTAAAGTTCCAGCGAAATAGGAACGAGCCATATCTATGAGGGGTAGAAGGCAGATTGTTTTAAGTAATATAATCGCCCAGAACCCTAATGGCTAATTGCTACAGTTTCCTGTGCGCTCTTGGAGCGCTTGACACGTTGGGGATATCATCAGCATAAGGGTAAAGATGCTTATTTTGTAGTTTGATTATCTGATGGTCAATCACCATGTTCCAAAGAAGTCGGCACCTTTTCATCAGTTCTCTCATGCAACAGTGACCTCCCTTTGCCCTAGAACAATTGAGGCGCTCGTTAAACATTGCCTTAACCCATCACATTATGGCTTCATTTACATCATGACTTCTCGCCGATTCGAATGCAAAATAGTTGTCAAATGTGCTTTGGAGGTACCTCACTGTTTACAAAAATAACTGCCACGTACTCTTTTGTGCTTATCGCATTTATTATTGTTAGCCTTCCCTCGAGGTTTCTGCGGGCCCCGGTTTCGCTCATCAGAGACGGCCATGGGTGCCACTCGCTTAAACCCTAAGCCCTCACGTCAACCGCCAAGCGAGCGGACGGTTTACTGGAGTTGTTTCACTGCCGTACCTAAGTTGGGACACCAAAAGAATTTCCAACATAGAAACTGCTACTGAACCTGAAACGGAACGCCAAAAGAATCCCGCCGACACAACCTATCCACGAAACCAAAAGCAAATCCACTAGGCTGTGTAATGTGACGCCTACGCCCGGGAATCGAAGTGATTCCGATCCCGAACCCTGGCGACCGGCCAGATATGTATGACTTCGAAGTGCAAGCAGACTTCATCTTTCGTGCGGATATCATTGCGCAGAAAAATTTTTTTTTTAAATATTTATATCTGTGGATATAAATATTTGAAATATAATATTAATTAAACATCGATACATTTCGAAGCATATCTATCTGGCAATGCCTCCCACAGTTGCCGTCAAAACGTCGAATAGTCAGAAACGTGGAAACTGGTTGGAAGGTCATTCTTGATATAACCTTCAAAGAGTCGAGCTGAGAAATTCGGAATAGCAACGGGGGGCGAGTGTTCCGTGTGATTTTGAATTCAGTGCGAGATTTGGTACAATAAATAGTACGGTGACATTTGCATTGTTTTTACGTGCTCCACGTAACCTGCTTCAGGATTCCCATTTTTTTGTGCAGTTAAAAGGCTTATGCAAATGTGGTTGTAGCTTGTGCCGCATAGCGGTAATTTGACACACCTGTTACTTTGCACTTGTTTATGTTATACACACAGCAAGCATTGAGTCAAATGATCCTCTTCTGTCTTCACGACTTGAACAATTAATGAAAATTAATGAAGAGTTTGGACCATAATGTTGGAAGTAGGTGTATCGATGCCTTCACTACGTACGTTGGATCACGTCACTACTTGCCCGATGGATCAATTTTATCGATTCCACACTATGAGGAAGTGTTCTAGGCGGCAGGACATCATCTTTTCGATTGAAGCTTAAGTTGCTTGATAGTACGAGTATGTGGGCGGGCGATGTCATTGGGCACTACGATAACGCAGAACATAAACTTCAATCTTTTGCAATTTGGTTTCCACTTACACTAAGCTGTAATTTCATGGGACCTGGCTTTCCTGAACTTAAGTGGCGAAAAAATGGAACAGACGTTGATCGAGTGAAATCGCTTAAGGGCCAACATACTCTTATAGCTGAAGAAAGGAAATTCATAAATGAAAAAGTAGAAAGTTTGAAGCAAGGTGTTATTTTCATTGTTTTCGCTGTTGTGGCTGTGGGAGTCCCGTCAAATACAGGTGCTGTGGAAGGCGAGAAGCTAACTATTCACTGTACAGTTGTTGGTACAGATCCAACAATTACGTGGGCAAGCGACAACAATACTAAGTGAAACAACAGGCGTGTTGGGCCGTGCGAAACAGGGCGGTATACAGTGCCAATGTGAGTACTTTATGGAACTTGTGATACATTATCCGTGCCAGTCTGTTTTTTTTTTTTGCTTCGCCACGTTTAGTTTTAAAGTAGTAGAATAATGAAAGTCCCTGTAAAACAACAGAAATTAAAGTACAACATTAATACCTACAAAAGGCAGATCCGCGTCAACTTAGCAAATATTTATTCACTTGTATGTTCATTTTACTTTCCTTATCGTGTCCAAAATAATTCAAAATTGATGGACCACAGACACAATTCCAAAACGACCTGGAGCAAAATTATGAACTCCTATTAAGCATTTTTTTGTAAGGAACATTCTAGTAGACGAAAATATTGACTGGAATTTTACAAATGTAGGTTCTCAATTAAAACCTAGGATAACTATGCATAATAAAATCAAAATGATTGGAAGGATAAGCCAAAATTAAATTGCATATGGATCAGACGAACTGATTAATACAAAAAGAAAATAGATTGCTTTAAAAAGAAGTTACATACTTACTACAAACAAAACGGAACGCATAGTTAAAATACAAAAAAAAATTGAAGACAATCAACCAATATCTCCCCATCCCAACTAGAACCTTAGACTTCCTTCCTCTTGTCCCCTTCGAGTTACAAGACAAAAACCAACAGTTAAGTTGAGACATAGTAATATGACCAAAAGGTTTTGAAAACATTTGCCAACCGAAATAAAAAAAAATTTAAACAACCAAAAGCCCAATGATCTAATAGTCTTATTCATATATACGCGCATATGCATCCATGCATGTGATTCAATTTTGGTTATACGAAACTTAATCGAAATAGGGTGAAAACGAGAATGGCTGTTTTCTTTACTGTTCATTACATATTTAGTCTCCTTTGAAGTTGCAAGAAGTTTTCAATATTTAAAAATATCGTGACTAACCTTTTTAATATTGTAGTTTTCTTCCGGCTAATGAGGTAGAACAAATCCAAATTTGGGCTCATATCGTTATAAATGTTTACATTTTATAGAAAAAAAAAACAAATTTTTTCTAATAACTTGGCTCCAATAAGTTTAAAACAGATCTTTTCTGAATAATTTAGTAAATGTAGTTTTAACAATATACTTCGGTGTTCAGTGAGAAATTTACTAAAGTTCTTTTGCTTCTGAATAAAATAAACGGTGCTAACAAAATGATTTAAAAATTTTAATTCGCTGAGACTACAATGTAATATAAATGAAGAGTGATTCCTTCCCCAATAATCATTATAAATGTTGTATCGGAATTTGTTTGCCTCAGCCAAAACCCATATCGAGCTAGAAGTCTATAAAAAGAAAAAGTAGGCCATTGAAAGGGATCTATTAAGTTTTAAAATTGCTAAATGTCGTTGTAGTATGTAAACGAAACTACAATAAGTATTTTCAAGAAAAAAAAAAAACTTTTGCGTTAGAAAAATAAAATAAAACGAATCGTTGAAAAGAGTGATTTTCGGAAAAGACTGCTTTACGCTAAGGTTATCATAAATTTAAGTTCATTTCATCCATTAAGCTCTAGGAGGATAATAAAAGAAAGTCTCTAGAAAAAATGAAGGCCGAAATCTCTGTTGATAATCATAAATTATCTCGCGTTTAAAACGAATTTTACCATTTCATCACTATTTTCATTCGCGTTTTATAACATGTAAAAGCCACACCACTGACTGAAAAAAAAAAGATCTTAAACGCTTCAGGGATATGTTAAACCGAAGATTATATACATTAATAAGATGTAATTACTAAAAAGAATTGGGACTGATTAGAATAAGAAAACTTTCTTCGTTAAAAGGCTCTGAGAGAATTCAGATCTAGAAATACTTAATAAAATATCCTCGGGAATATGCCGATTGGCTCTTGAATGGAAAGTGTGGAAACTTTTTTTAAAATTAAGTTTAAAACGAAAACTTATGTTTGTACAAATTATTCGAATGCTGAAAAATACTTTGATAAGTTCCATTCCAAATACTAAGGTATAACGAGCCAAGTTGATGTTTCAAATTTATTTCTTTTTCCTATCACATAAATGTACTTGTATATCCTAACATGTATCTTATAATTTCAATTGGAAAATTAATTTGCAAGAACGCCATTAATTTCCTCTAGCATATAGTAGAAGAAAGCATTAGAATTATAATCATTTAATGAATCCTGTTCGTAGAAACATCCTATATTAGTAAATTGATTACGTATATGATAAAATACAATAGAACAAACAATTAAAATGAATTGCTAACAAAAAACGGATTTTCCTTTTCAGTGGTTCTTCTTTTTCAGGGGGGAATGAAGTGCAGGGTAGGTATGCCGTCGCGAGGGTAGGGTTTAGAAAAAATCCGCTGAGGTCGGTTTAGCGTCGTGCGCGGTACGCGGTACCTTAGTTGTTTTTGGTTTTTCCTTAACGTAGCATTCGTCGGGTTGAGTTAACGTAGTATACTTTTCGGTACCGCGTCGGGAATTCGGGAACGCGAAATAAAAGTTAGATTGTGTTCTTTTTGACTGGTTATGAGAAGAAATACGTAGAATAGGTTTCCTCTCCGTATAGTTTTGCTTGTAACGCGTTTGAAAACGGGCGTGTATAGGTGGCTGAATTATGTAAATGAGCGTAACCCGTTCGGAGACCCGCGACCGAAATCCTCTCCGAACTAGCTGGCCAACAAGCAGCCACCGCGCGAATGGGTTACGGTGCACGGATTGGTTGGCTGGTTGGTACCATCCGTTGGCACTACTCAGACTTAACGTCTAGAACCGATGAGAGGTCGGTTCCGCGTTCGGATCTAAAATATCTAAATCATTACAGCTGGGAGGCAGGAAAAATCATGAGGCGGTATCCTGAAATGATATGGGAGACCACCTGGAACCTTCAACTGGGCTTACGGAAAGAAGCTCAATATTGCTTACTCTTTAGCGTTACCCACGAGCCAAGTTCACAACGCAAAACAAATCTAAAATCTTTCCCGAAATTCACAACGCGTAAGGTTCAATTTTAAAGATGAAAATGTATTTACAATATTAACAATAATTTAAATTATGTAATTCACTTACTAATTATGAACCCACGTACGTAAGCCCCCACCCCCCCCCCCCCCCCCTCGATAATATCGGCGCCAATCCAAAACACTTGCTGGCCACCGCCAGCTAAAAACTTCATCCGGTGATTTTGCTAAAAATTCCAGGTACTTGCTGGCCGCCATTGATTCGAAACTTCTTTTCATCGCCAACTTAAATCTTTCTGTTGTCTTCGATGGGAATTAAACCGCGGTCAGTCACTTCTGCCTTTTTCTTTCTTCCGTCGCCGCCAATGGTCGGTATGCTAAAGAGCAAGATTTCATTGTTATCAGATTCAGAATTTCGTGGCACCGCAAAGCGACCCTATGACAGCTTCTGTGTTCTGATATTCAAGGGCGCTGAAAGTTGAAGCTACAAGGTCGGAGGAATCGCAGTCGATGGCCATTTGTTCCCGTTGTTCTGGCGTCTCATGAGAGGAAACTTTTCCTTGTCTCGTGTGGAAGTGGATTTGTCTGCAGACTTACGCACTAGTTACATACATCCGGTTAATTACTCCACTTTACACAGTACTTTTCAATTCGAACAACTATCTGAAATTTCTCTTTTTCGCAATTATACCTGACTTTAAACCTTGGCTTGCGGTGGCTAATCTATCCCGGTGCTCAAAATAAATTCTTCGTTTTCTTACGGTCTTGTGTGAATAGTGTACGCGAGGGTTCCTTCCAGGTGGTACGGTGGGAAAAAAGGGTCACTCGTAACATTGCACAACCGTAATGGAGAATTTATATTTGCTGAAATAACGATTTTTAAATAAAATTCCATTGTATTTCATTTTAAAAAATTCTGTTTTAATTTTTTACTTTTTACTATTTCCTTTTTTTGTGATATAAAAACACGCGAAAAAAATAGTTCAGAGAAGAGAGAAAAAAATATAATATTGAATGTATATTTCGGTTACTCAGCAATGTTGTTTGGTTTTTTATCATTATATTCACAAATTAGAGAACTGTACTATTTTCTTATAGATCCATTTCCTTTTAATCCTTCATTACCATTCAATTTACTAATTTTTAGATATTTCTTTTCTGTTAAATGTATCTAAATTTTAATGCTGATTCATTAGGTAGCGTTTAATTGTTTGCTCTAATTTATTCAATTGTGTGAATTATAAGATACTATAATTGATTCCTTGCAGATTATTTTACGTTTTCTTATTTGTTTTAACTATTTCTTTTTTGTCTTTGACGGTAATTTATTCTATCCACCATTCGGTCAAAATTCATTAAGATTTTCAATTTAAATTTAAAATGTTTTAAAGAGTTAGAGACTCTTTGATTTGTTGTTTTTTTTCAGACAGTGAAAGGAACATTCACAAAAAAGTTTTGACTGATTGAACGTATATGGAAATTAATTAAATTAACATTTTTTACAGTCATTCTGTATTCTACTACGTAGCTACGGAGTTGAGAAAATTTTCAATTGATTTACATTGGATGTGAAAAAAACTAACAAATAATAAAATAAAAATATCATAAATAACTAAAATTATGTCTACACTAAATACTAAATTCAATTTAATTTTGTTATCATATATTTCCTTTTTACAATTAAATATTACGGTTTAATATGTTTGCTTAAAAGTATTTATGCTTTAGATATTTATTCATTTGTTGTTTCAGTGGCAGAAAGAGCTTAGCTTATGTTCAAAGTGTTTAAGAGCTGTTATTGTTGATAGCGTAAAAAATATTTATGCTACTGCAATTTGTTAATTCACTTAGAACAGTTTGAAAATGCATTTTATAACTGGTAGTGTTTATCAATGCTTGAAAACAAGCCAAATTTGCAGGCAACAATACACTTTATATGTTTGAATTAAAAAATTTATTTCCTTCAATTAATTTCCTTTTTCAAATGCATTTTATTGAGATTTGAATTGCCAGACTATTATTTGTTTTTGTTGTTGGTTTGGTTCAATGAGAAGTGTATGTAGGTTAAATAAAATTATTTAAATATAATGAAATTTTGTTTGCCTTGATTTAATGTATAGTTTAAGTTAACAAATTTAGTCTACCTAGTTTTAATAATGAAATAAATTTTATAAATAACATCAATTTTATTGTCATATTTTTCATAATTTTCATACACATAAGACACCGTTTAATAATCGAAATTCAAAAAATTGGCGGTAAAGACAAGCTTAGAGAAATTTCTAAAACTAATGAATTGGGGAATATGACTCAAACTTTAGATTGTGCAAGTGCTGATATTAAAATTCTAATCCATGCAAAAATATTAAACTGTTCCTTTACAAAAGAATAGCTTTTTCTTGATAAGTGAACTCCTTTCTTTATAAAAAAATTAATAGCAAAGTTTAATATCTTGCCTTCTTTATTGAACGATAAAGTGATCAAATTCAAGGTAGGAAGATAATATTGAGATTTATTTTTGAAAACGTATTTCTCCCAACTAGACCCTCATTGGGTTGTCAAAAACTGTTCATTGCTGCCTAAAGGTTCTACAGAGTCTGAAATAACATAAGAGCAAATTTCTAGTGGTTTCAGTACAGGTAAGCATAAAAAGCAATGCTGACAGTTCCAACTGTGGCTAAATAACAGCGTGAAATTTTCAAAACATCAAAAAGAAAAAAATCTTGTAGAAAGGTTAAAATGAGTAAAACCAAATTCCTGTTAACGCTCCTAAGGTCACTGTCTAAGTTGACGCTTGAAATTTTTATCGGCGATTGTTTCATAGGCGCAATTACATTCAGAAACAATCGACAGTCGGAGAATCGCAAATCTGAGAACTCACCCGTCCGCCCTCATCTGAGAGAGGTTAAACAAATTTATAGTTATTCTTCAGTCACTTTGAATGAGGTCTCGAAATTGCATTTAAATGCAAATAAAAAACCAATTCCAAATAAGACTTTACCCATTAGACTTTTGATTAAGAGACGATCGATTTGTTTACTGCACCAATTGAACTACTCATTAAGCAGCTGAAAACTGTTCTCGAAAATGAATACAAATGTATGATTAAATATTGACAATTATTGCCAATAAACCCCTCTAATTTACATTTTTTTCCAACACACACACACACACACACACACACACACACACACACACATATATATATATATATATATATATATATATATATATATATATATATATATATATATATATACTTTTCGGGAATAAGTTACTCCCTTCTTCAGTGTTCATTCAGCATTGAAGAAGGAACCAACAAGAGGCGGATATCTTAAAAATGGTAACACTATTTCCGGTGACAGCCGATATCAAAGTCCTCGGTTGTTTTGAGGTTAGTTCTAGCAATTCATATGAATTGACTCACGTGGCAGCAATGTTTGCAAATTATTCAAATTTATTTTGCAATTTGATCCACAATTTCAATTGAAAATTTTGTTCAATGAGGAAGTACACTTTTGGTTAAATGGCTACGTCAACAAAAAGAATTGCTACATTTGGAGCGATGATAATCCACAAGCAGTTGTCGAAACACTATTACATCCGGAAAAAGTCAATTGGTCCATATGTCTTCAAAAGTAATGATGTTCACAATGTTAAGGCCAACGGTGAGCGGCACAGAGACATGATTACTAACTTTTTGGTGCCTCAATTGGAAGGCATTAAAGTTGCTGGCACGTAGTTTCAGCAGGACGGTGCCACATGCCACATAGCATGCAATTCAATTAATTTACAGAGACACATTTGACGAATGGCCCTGTTAACTGGCCACCGCGTTCGTGCGGTTTGAAATCGTTAGATTACTTTCTTTGGGGATATGTAAAGTCGAATGTCTATGCCGATAAACCAGAAATAATTGAGCACTTGGAAGCCGAAATACAGTCTGATTTACTGCTGAGAGCGTGTGAAAATTGGATCTCCAGATTATATCACGATCCTGCAATGAGTTAGCAAAGAAAATATGTATGATTTTAGATGAACGTCCTCTACAAAAGCTAGATCGCTACTTTTTAAAAGCATATACCGCAAAATAAATGATCTTCAACTTTGATCGATACCCAAACCAACGTTCAGCTTAAAAATATTTGAATAATATTCCCACTCCCCTGAGTTTTCCAACCGCTGCCTTGGACTACTTACTCTTGACTCCAGCTTAGTATTTTTAACGTCTTCTTTTCGCTAGCGAATATCTTTGGACTAGAAAATAAACAACAAATCTGATGTTGAAACTTGAAAATTATCTTACATTAGACAGATCCGTTTCTAGGCCGTCAATTTAGTTAAAACAATGCCCTAATATCCATGAACGTTGTGAACCACATTCATGACTGAAGTGTTCATCTGTATCTAATATTTCATCCTGAAAAATATTCATGGTTTTTCCACTGCGAAATTTATCCAACAGAAAGGCACAATTAAAGTTGATTCAAGCACTTTAAATGATAAATTTAAAAAGATGAATATCATGTACCTTACTATTTAAAAACAAATCGAAGTCTCGGGAGAGTGCTTCTGGCAGAAGGGATTTGTAAGCTTGTTAGTAACTAAAAGAACGTCTTCTGAATATCAAAACTTGCCACAAACATATACATCCATAAATTCAGTTCAGAAAACAGAAATATGGTTATTATGTATTTAAATTCGCCGCCATTTTTTTCGTTGCTTTGACTATTTACTGGAGAAGTCATGATAACAGATCAATGTTTCAAACCATTTCTAAAATTTGTATCGAAGTTCTTACATATCTGTACTGTTTGGCTAGGTGCTTTGCAGACGTGCATCTCCACAGTATTACGTGTTTTTGTTTTTGTTGTTGTTGTAATTGATAAATTTTCAATTGGCTATAACTTAGCGGTTCAGGGCTTTCAAAATGTTTAGGATATATGCGTTTAATATCAAAACGTACTACTATTAACAAAGTTGATTGAATGTTGACTTCGGAGGTAGCTACGTCTTGTCCAATCGTGAGGAGAGACACATATTTTTCGTACATTTCCCCTCAGCCTCTACCATTCGATGCTAAAACTGCCAGTTTAAGACTTATTTTGAAAACTTCTCATCAAGACTTTTCATTTGATACCCATATTGGCTCCCTTTGGTAACAAAAGTTTTTAAAAGAGTCACCCCCCTTGAAAACTGTTAAAATATATATTCAACTCTTTCACTCCGCTCTCATCTTTTCATTTACATACACAAATACATGAATTGTTCTCTTTTTGTTTTATTAATTTTTTCACTGTAGTAAAGTGGAATTTAAACGCTAATTTTCTTCGCTCGGGTTGTTTATTCCTCGCCTTAACTTTTTGGGCTCCTGTGTTAACGGGTTATGGGCCCAGGCACAACAAATCCCTGCGCATGGAATAGTCTAAAGAATATTTAATATCGCGGTAGTAGATTGGTGATTCCGTCGCGTTGAGGTGATTTCTTCGAAATTTCGTAAATTCCGCTCGTCTGGAAATGATATCTCGTGATAACTACGATACCTGGAAAATCCAGGCAGTGGCCATTCTGGTGAAAAACGGCAGCTGGGGCAACGTAAGCGGTGAAATCCCGGAACCACCAATACAAGGCGCCGGCAGTGAATTAAAAGCGTCGCAAAAAGGACATGCGGTCTGGCTCGCGCAAGACTGAAAAGCGAAATCGGACATCATCCTCACTATTTCTCCTTAGGAGTTAAAACAAATTCGTTGCTGTGTCACATCAAAAGAAGTTTGGGGATAAACTCGAATAAATTAACGCCTCAAAAGGCACGGTTCCAAAGCAATATTGTTGAAACAACTAATGCAACATAAAATGGCGGATGGGGGAGATACTCTCCAAGATATGGAATCCCTGAAAATTAAAATGATCGAAGCAACACACGAACAACAGCAAAGAAAAGAATGTGAGACAAGGAAACACTCAACAAAACAAATAAGACTCAGAGAGGCACCCCAAACCCAAGTGCGAATATTGTAAAAAGAAAGGACACACCACTTCATCATGTTGGTTCAAGAATAAGAGAAACACGGATGAAGCGAAATACGTTGACGAAGCATTCTTTACACATACCGACAAGAATGCCAAACACGCATCCAAAACCAAATGGTGTTTAGACAACGGTTGCACGACATACATATGCAACAATAAGTCAATGTTTACAAGCGTGAAAATATCGCGTGCTAATTTAATTTCAATCGCGGTTACGAAATTTTATTTCGTCAAGACTGTGCAATAGTCAGAGATGAGCAAGGCATCAAGAAAATGATCGCCGATCGCGAAGGAAATTTGTTTTATCTACGTTAAGCGGACCACCAAGCTTGTGTCCGATACGGAAATTTGACATGGACGACTCGGCTACATGAATCTATACGATCTAAAGAAAATGCCAAAAATGACGATTGAATGCAATTTCACAGGAAATGCGGACCAGCTACGAAATTGTAAAGTATGTGCCGCTGGGAAACTTACAAGGAAACCGTTTCCAACTCGCAATCCATTGGCGGAGCGCGATATTTTATGACATTAACGAAGTCTACTTGCTTCGAAGTAAAGACGAGGCCGTTTCAAACTTCATCGAGTATAACAACTACGCGGAGACTAAAATAGGTCGAGAAATTCAAGCTGTTCAATCGGAGAACGGAACGGAATTTTGCATTTCAACGACCGATTCGATTTCATGGACGCTAGAATACAACGACGTTTATCAACTCCAAATACGCCACAGCAGAACGGCGTAGCGGAACGCAAAAACCGCAACTTGTAGAATCTGCCCGTTGTATGCTTATCCAATCCGGACTTCCACCATCCTTTTGGGCTGAAGCAATCGCTATGGCTAATCACGTCCGGAATCGATGCGCCACTCAAAGCCTAGAAAAAGGCACTCCATTTGAAAATTGGACAGTTAGAAAACCGGACATCAAATACTTTAGAACATTCGGAACCAAAGTTTATGTGCTTGAAATCTCAAGAAAAAGGAAAATTCGATGCCAGAGGTGTCGAAGGAACATTCGTGGGATATTCGAATAAATCAAAAGCATATCGCGTTTGGATTCCCAGCAGATTTTGAAGAATTTGAAACCAAAAATAAATATGAATATTTTATTTCCGACGACATACTCAGCCAGGCATCAACATTTCCACATGGTGTTCAAATTGATGCTCAAAACGAAATAGTTTCCAATACAAATCTCATCGAGCAAATTTTCATACCGAGCACATCATCGCCGGAAATTCCACAAGGTGAAACCAGTTCAAGTTCCGAACCTCACTGAGACAGCAGTAAACATACCAATGAAAAGTGGTCCAGGAAGGCCTAGAATAATCAAAACCAAGGGTCATGGCCGTGCCACCAAAATTTACAATATGGTTCCAGACGGCAATTCGGAAATTTTAAATAACTCTACGGAAACCGCTGACATGGAAGACAATCAAGAAGACCAGATCAACGAAGAATGGTACGACGCGCAAATTGCAATGTTTGCATCCGAAATACCAGTGCGCTATGCCATTTCAGGATCAGATAGGCAGGAATGGGAGGACGCAATACTCGCTGAGATAACACAACTTATCATCAACGATACATGGAAAATTGTCGATCGTCCCGAAACCTGCAAAATCATCGGATGTCGAGCCATTCTAAGAAACAAGTTGAAGGCTGATGGTACACTAGGACGTAGAAAGGCCCGAGTTGTCGCAAAAGGATGCTCTCAACGTCCGGGTATCGACTTTCACGATGCATTTGCACCAGTTGCGAGACTCAGCTCCCTTCGATTATTTACCGCACTGGCAACAGAATTCGACATGAAGATATTGCAACTTGATGTAACTGCGGCTTACCTAAATGGTAGCATTGACACTAAAATATACATGGATCCACTTGAACTATTGGAAAAGATGCTCAAATCGATGTCGTCAGGGAAAAGGACCGAGACCTCGTGGAGATGTCTAATTTAATGCTAGACCCTTTACAAAATGTCAGTAAGGTTTGCTAACTTAAGAATGCTCAACCCACTTGAAAACTGTTAAAATACTCGTATATATTCAACTCTTTCACTTCGCTCTCATCTTTTCATTCACATACACAAATACATGAATTGTTTTTTTTTTTGTTTTATTAATTTTTTCACTGTCGTAAACCTGAACTTAAACGCATCGGACGTGTATAATTTTTTTTTCGCTATAGAATTTTATTTTTACTGAAACTTTTAAGGTGTCACCATTTTTGACCTACGAGTATATGCAAAATTTGATATACTGCTGACGGGGAAACTGTGAGACACGGACGGACGGACGCTAAGACAGGTCGCGAAACTTGTAGGGTGTTGTTAAAATTGTTTTACGATGGAACCCCTAAAAATCAAAATGAGTAATAAAAAAGTTGAAGTAGCAGGAGATCGCTCATGCCAGAAGGGTATCGTAAAAAAGTTCAGTAGATAGACAAAAACATTTCCTAACAAACTTAAGGAGAAATTCGTAAAAACATTAAAAAATGAATGGACAAAAGTCTACGACAGTCAGTGCTGGCTGATTTGTACACAATATTGTTATTGGCCGCGAACCGGAAACACGCGACATTGATGTCAGAAGTGGGATAGAAAATTTTGAAAGTGAAAAACGTTTAAACATAAAAAAAAGGAAAATGCACAATAGTGAAATGTAACGTGGAAACTGGTGGAAAAATATATAAAAGCCGAAATAATAAAAATAACCACGAAGCTAACATTTGAAAATAAATGAATTTACCATGGCGGAGCTTAAGGGAGACGCAGAAACGCCAAAATCAAAGGAGCCAGAAAATGCGCTGATGCAAATTTTAATGCTGATGCAGCAAGAGCTGCGACAACAGTCATCTAATTTAACTGCGAAGCTGGACCAACAAGCAATCGAAATCAAAGCAGATATCACACAGAAGCTGGAGAAACAGTCAACCGAAATAAAAGCGGAGCTCGGTCATCTGAACAAACAAATTAAAGGCGTCGAGGAAAAGGTTGACCAGGTCGAGGAAAAGGTTTACCAGGTCGAGGAAAAGGTCAGCCAAATCAAGGAAAACGTCAGCCAGGTCGAAGAAAAGGTCAGCCAGGTCGAAGAGAGAATGAACCATGAGATGGAAAAAGTGAAAAAGGAATTGGAAGCGGCAAAGGCAATAGTTACCACCTCACCAGCCTCGCTTATAACCGCAGCGCAAAGCACATCCAGAAATGTGCAAGCACCAATATTCGATGAGCAAATGGCCTGGAGTATTTACAAGATCCTGTTTGAAGCTGCCGCAAGGGCAAATCACTGGAATGAGCAGGAACGAGCAACTGCACTGATTCTTGCTCTAAGAGGCCCAGCTGCCGAGCTTTTGCAGACTATCTCCATTGAATTGCACTCAAACCCGAATGCTATAATGAATGCGCTCGACATGCGTTATGGACGCGCCCATCTGAAGCAAATTTATCGGGCACAGCTACGGAATCGGATGCAGAAGTCTGGCGAAACCTTACAGCAGCTAGCCCAAGACATTGAGTGACTGGCACTTTTGGCTTACCCAGCGTACGACCAGGAACATCGAGATGACGCAGCAACAGAAGCATTCATCAGCGCCTTAGAGGACCAGGAATTGCAGCAAGCTGTGCGTTTAGCTCAAAAGCAAACAGTCAAGGATGCATTGGCTTATAGTTTAATTTTTGAGGCAGCGAAAAATGTGACCCGTACCACTGCCCGGGTTCGCGAGGTAGTGGCAGATGATTGCAGGTGTGAGCGCGTGGGAATTGAGCGAGAGCTGCAGGTGAATGGTGCGCCTAGATGCTGGAATTGCGCGGAAAAAGGGCACCTGCAAATAGACTGCAAGAAGGGAAGAAGACGGAGCTATTGTCCAGGGTGGTGGAGATCCAGACCGATTCAGGAGCTTAGAATGGAAGCCCATCAAACCAAAGGGGCCAACTTCGTCGGGCGGACGTTGGCTAGGAGGATCGACGTCCCTAGCACCCCCGTCACCATGTCAAGACTGCATCGCGGAGAAGCAGACTTATGCCGTCCGGGTCAAGTTGACGATGAACACTGCACCATAACAAGCGACAGTAGTGCAACCCGATCGGCCATCCGACCACACCTAGTGAGACATCAACTACTTCACAAGGGCAGAGTTCATGGAAATGCTGACGCCCTACCTCGTCATCCATGTCCAGCTAACAGCAAGCATTGCCGACGGATTGAAGAAAAGGAGCCGATCGTTGATCTGCAAGTGATAACGGCCGAATTTGATGAAGGTTGGTCATCGGAGGAGATTCGAAATGCCCAGCTAGCCGATGAAGACATCGGACCATTGCTCGTATGGAAGGAGACAACTGGGCGACCTGAGTGGAAAGACGTTTCAATGCATGGCGCAACCCTGAAAAGCTTTTGGGCACAATGGAACTCCCTTGAGGTGGAGGGTGGTGTACTCAAGCGGAAATGGGAAACGGTAGATGCCAGCTCCTATAGGATGCAAACTATACTACCCAAAAGCCGAATCCACGATGTGATTAAGGAAATGCATGAAGGATCCTCGGGAGGCCACCTTGGTGTTAACAAGACCTTAGCGAAATTGCGGGAAAGGTTCTACTGGCTCCACGCTCGAGAAGACGTAGAGGACTGGTGTCGCAGATGCACAATTTGCGCTTCCGTCAAAGGCCCAAAGCGACGACTGAGAGGACAAATGCAAACCTATAACGTGGGGGTACCGTTTGAAAGGATTGCTGTTGACATCGCAGGACCCTTTCCTGAATCTGAATGGGGAAATCGATACACGCTGGTTGTGGCCGATTATTTCAGCAAGTGGCCCGAGGTCTATCCCATTCCCAACCAGGAAGCAACTACTGTAGCCAAACAGCTAGTGCTAAATTGGGTCAGTAGGTACGGCGTACCTTGTGAACTACATTCAGATCAAGGCCGAAACTTCGAGTCACTAGTTTTTAGCGAAATGTGCGAGCTGCTGGGAATACGGAAAACGAGGACAACACCGCTGCATCCCCAATCCGATGGAATGGTCGAACGTTTCAACGGCACTCTCAATAAACACCTGGCCAAGATGGTTGACGAGAACCAAAGGGACTGGGACCGACACATTCCACTATTTTTGATGGCGTACAGAGCTGCCAAACATGCATCGACGGGCCAAGCCCCAGCCAAAGTCATTTTCGGAAAGACTATTCGTCTGCCAGTTGATATAAAGTTCGGAACACCCCCTGAGAAACCCCAAACGATCTCGGAGTACGCAAGTGAGCTAAGGCAACGGTTGAACCAGATACATCGGACAGTGCGAAAACACCTCGAATCGGCTACTGACCGCATGAAGACCAGGTATGATCTAAAGGCAAATTCTGCTGGCTTCCAGCAAGATGACTTGGTCTGACTATATAATCCACAGCGACGAAAGGGTAGGTCTCCAAAGTTGCAGCATAATTGGGAAGGACCATACCGAGTTACAAAGCGAATCAACGACGTCGTATATCGCATACAGGAACACCGTAAACCGAGAGCCAAAATGCTCCATATTACATCCAGGGAGAATTTACTACAACTGGCGACACATCTTTTCGGGGCGAAAAGAACTGAGGTGGGGGCAGTGTTACATGTACAAATAATTCTTCGAGCTACTGTCGCAATTGTTTTCACAACAATTAAGAACATCAACAAAACGAATTTACTCGAAACCACGAGAACCCAACAAGCATGATCAACATCTGAAAGTGAGTCACTTCTCCATTCATTACGCTGCTGGAATGTTCCCGCTAATTCATCAATGTACGAGAACTGAGTTGAATGATAAGAGACTCTAAATAAAGGCGAGCTGAATGAATGGGGGGAATCATTCATTCGACCGCGATAATAACTGCGATAGTGTGTGGGAAGCGATATTGTTCGAGTAAAAGAAAAGTGATTTTCGTAATAGTGAAGTGATTTAGAAAACAATTGCGATAAGAAATTTATGGACAAGTGTTAGACTTTTAATAGTGAAAATTAAAATTAGTGAAAGTGTCAAATTGATTATTGTGCATTTTTGTAATTAAATAAACTCTTTTAACTTAAATTAAAAGACATTGCGTTTTCAATTTCCCGGAACATTAAAATTATTGGCCGCGAACCAGAAACACGCGACAATATATTTTCAACTAAACGTATTGGAATTTTTAAAACTTCTTGCTGGCTTAATATTCGGTTGGACCCCCTTTCGCATCCATTACTGCCTGTAGTCTTCGGGGCATAGAGGTGACTAAATTACCAATTTCTGCAGATGTGACTGTCTCCCAATCTGTAACAAGCGCTTCCTACAACAAATTTTTATTTTTAATGTGATATTTTTAAATTTTCCGTTCCAAAAGCTCCCATATATGCTCTATTGGGTTTAAATCCGGACTCTGCGGAGGCGTATTAAGTTGCCTGGGAGCGTAGTAAAACAATCAGTTCTTGACGAAAACTGCTGTGAGTTTTGGATCATTGGCTTGTTGAAAAATCCATCTATATCCAAGACCCAACTTGTCCACTGATGGCTTCAAATCTTGTTCTAACAGGTTCTTGTAAGCATAACGGTCCGTCGTAGTTTCAACAAAACCCAATCTGCCAACCCCAGATACAGCGATGGCTCCCGAAACCATCACACTCCCTCTACCGTGCTTGACAGCAGGAAGCAAATTGTTGGTTTCTAAAGCCGTTTTCTTGTTTCTCCATACTTTACTGCGACCACCACTTCCGAAAATGTTGAATTTGGACTCATCGGTGAAAAGGACGCGATTTCAAAAATCATTGTCGTTGCTATATGGGCCTTGCTGAACTGTAGACGCAAAAGTCGGTTTTTTGCGGATATTAATGGCTTTTTACGTGGAGTTCTGCGTTGAAACCCATTAATATTTAAGGCTCTCGTGATGGTTCTCGCATGGACATTCTTTTTCCTTTCCGTAGCCACTTGTTTCGCCAAACCTGGAGCACTTATTTTCGGATTACTGTTCACTTATTTTAGAATGAAACTAATGTCTCTGCGCGAAAAATTATTCGGCCAACCAGTTTGCGGCTGATTTTCAATGGAACCATTGTTTTCAAAGTTTTTGATGATTGTATACATAGAAGTTCGTTTAAGTTTCAGTAATTCGCGATTTCCGAGCACTTTTTATTTTCTTTTTTATACTGCATGACCGAATTTCGGATATCACTAGAAATTTATTTTTGCGATGACAATTTGCGGTCCTTATATTTAGAAACTAGCGATAAAACTAAAACAGAATTGCAGCAGCACATATACGGACTGACAATAAGAGCAAATAAGCCAATATTGATGACATTCCGATATGTTTAGTTGGACATTTTTTGTGTGTAACTGAGTCAGCACTGACTGTCGTCGGCTTTTGTCCATTCAATTTTTTATGTTTTTATGAATTTCTCCTTGATTCTGGTATGAAAAGTTTTTATCTTTATTTTTTAATAAATATATTTACGTTACTGAAAAATGTGCATTTGTGGATATATATATTTTTTTTAAATACCTCCATTCCCTACCACTCTCTCTCCATCACTCTTTCTTCGTCGCACAAATCTCGTGCGATCTGCATTCACATTACGTCGCTTGGTCCTTTGTGCCACCCAGACAATGTTTAACACATCGTTATAAGGGGGGACACAATATAATGTGAACTAGTCCTTTTCATGAACATTTAGTCCAAAAATCATGATCAGCTCTCAGAGATAAAAAAATTCAATATAATACGACGCATTCAAAAAATCTCAATATAATGAATTGTCTTAGACTTTTGTCCGTCACTGTATATGATGGCGGAAAAACGATTCTGTAATCGCAACGATATAATGAACTGCCCTAATGGTTCGAAAACGAATAAATGGTTGTAGAAAATGCGGCCGCTGAACCGTTGAATCAAAAAATTCAGAGCCAAAATATCGAGGAGCGCTTATGGCCAAAGAAATCGTATTAATGGGTAGTTATGCTCCATCTACTTTTCGGATGAGGTATGAAGCCGCACTGTTCTGGATTACTCCGATCGTTATGGCATTTATAACGGGCTTGATTCTGAAGATATTTAAGAAGCTCCGAGAAAATTAAGAACATTTCCTCTATCAACCCTGATACGGGACAGTTTTCCTATAAACTGCAATGACGTATCTAAGCAATTATCGGTTGGATTATCGGCAATGGGTATTTGAACTCCATTCGAGACGAATAATGCTGTATTTATTCCAGTCTTTGAAATTCGAAATACTGTACTGTACAATATGCAAATTTACGGTAGCCACAACTCTCATTCGTTTCTTTCATTCATTTGACTAATAAAATCAGGAAATATCTTAAGAATGTAGTACGCTCTATTAATTCAGTTTGTAATTTCCATTTAAATTATAATTTCATTACTTTATCTTCCAATTTTAAAACATTAAATTAACCCAAGGGAGCCTAGTTTAGGATACTATTTTCAAATAAGAATCATATCGACCCACAACTCACGCAATGAATTTCCAATACTGAGGTTAAGAGGAAACTGCTCCACCTTTTATCCGTCCAAATCATTCCTTCTTTAGATGAAACTATCTCATTCAATTATTTTCATGTTATATTATCATATTTTCTTTCTTTTTATATCGAACACAAATTAGAAAAAAACAACTTAACAAATAATAATAAAAATAAAACATATTTCACACTTATCCTTCAACGTTTTCGAGTGCACAGTGCTGATGAAAGCATAGAAGCAAAGTGTGACAATTTTGAGTGTGAATATCTCTTTGTCTGGCTGTGTTTTGTTTGTTTTTAATGTGAATGTATATTGTGTATAACTATTGTATTTTAATCATTTCGCTTTTTCATGTTTCTTGTAATTAATGCATGGTATGAAGAAACCAAAATCGTTTTGGGTACGTCTATCTCTTTGTTTCATTTTCTTCCTATTAATGCGAACAAATTTTATTTTTGTCATTTTTTTTGTATTCTTCTGTTTTGGTTATTATTTATAACAGCTATGTTAATAGTGTTGTCTATTATTAAATTGTAATTTCTTTTTATCGTTTACTTTAATGTAGTCTTTCTTACATTTTACATATTATTGTAATAATAAATATCTAAAAAAATTATTAGCTATTTAATACATTATATTTTTTGTGATTATATTTATTTAAAATTGATTAAATTCTTTTTATTTGAATTAATTACGAATTGATCTTTGTTTTTTTCGGGTTTACACTTTTTTTAAGGATTTTTTTTTCTACTTCATAAAACATTCTATACTTTTGCGAATTACTGATTTTACTTTTTCTCACCGTTCAACATGATTTCAGCTCAACTTTTAACGTTACATGCTCTATCGTGTGGTTGTGATTTATAAAGCATCAGAAAAAAATCATATAAATATCGCGATTACTTGATTTTGTATGTTTTTGATCTTTTTTCTCTTGAATTAATTTAATTTATATCTAAATTATATAGTTAATTTATAAACGGGATGTACTATATCTATTTATATATGTATATTAGTTCCCCATCGATTTACATGACTCTCGCGTTTCCGCAATTCCGGTTATGTACAACTGAGAATTAAGATGAATGTTGTGGGAAGCCTTATGTATTTGGTCAAAGAAATTATGTTTGGTGGAAAGTAGAATATAAAATTCTAAATTCCGGAAATACTTGATACTTTGGCAATATTAAAAAACAGGAAGATCTAAAAGAAACTTAACAACAAAAAAACATACATTTGCATTGTATATTTAAAAATTTATTTTGATTAGTTAGTTAATGCCAAATAACGTGATACATATGATTATACAGAAAGCACCCCACCTTAACTTTAGCCGGGAACAATATTGTAACAATGACGCGCTCCTTACAAAGCTGATTATGCGCTAAAATGCACTAAAAACTATGAGTGGGTGGTCATTTTTAAATGGAAGATATTACTGACATAAATGTAATATATATCTGGCGATTGTACTAGTTATACATTAATTACATGGTGTGAGTAAAGAGTTTGATACCTAAATACTACCCGCTAAAACGACTTCACAATACTTATCTATTCAAATATATTCTCATCCTGATCAAAAATATAATATTGCCAATATTTAAAATATTTATATCGCGATTCCTAGTTGGAAATACAAGTTCACATAAATCGAGGGATCACTGTGCAAATTGGAAATGAGGGTTTCGTTCATTGCGTTATTTAGTTGTTTTTTCTTTATATCTTAATCAGCTCTTAGAGGTTGCTTTCTATTAACACATTACTTAATATAATTATCGAATATTTTCAGTAAGTAATCAATTAATTGCATAAATTAATTTGATCTTCCTCAATATTTTTTGTTGTTGTTGTATTATAATCCGGTTATTTCATTCTTTAGCAATTTTACATAAATATTTTTTAAATATCTATTTCCATTGTAGATGGTGGTGGTGGTGGTAAATAGTAGTAAAAAAGTGTGTAATGGTGTGTTGCATGTTGTGTATTATACTTTGTAGTTGTTTTTCTTGCCATCTCTTATTTCGCTATTTGCATTTTATTCATTTATTTATCATAATATTCATATTACTAAAGAGTTAATCATTTGTTTATCTTTTCGCTTCATTTACTACACATTGACGACGGCGTTGACATAATTTCGTTCTTGTTTTTTTCTCTGGTCAACCTTTCTTTGAAATTATTTCCTTCGAGTGATGGATCTAATAGGTTTTTCATTAAGATTACCATTATCGTCATCGTCATCCCCAGCATCGTCATCACCATCACTGTAGTCTTCGTCGTCATCTTCATCATAATTATAATATTTATATTTTGGCTGCTATAGCGAACCAGCTGGAAAACTTGTTGAGCTATTACTGTGCGCAAGACTTATCATTGACCCGGATAAGCTACCCTCCTCGTCTGGATACGTTTCTTTTGAGGCTTCGGCTAAAGCTAGAGCGCTGTAAATAAAAATAAAATGAATTAATGTATTGCGAAAAATCTCAGCCAAAATGGCGAAATCATTTTTCAATGAAACCAATAAATTTGTGAATAAGAAAGTATGGTGGGCGATCGGACTGATATTTAAGATGTAGTGGATCTGATGAATTTAAAGGGGTGCGTACAAGGCGTAGCGGAAGGAAAAATTTCCCATATACTCATAGCTAAAGAAAATTACAAAAAGGCTTGGGACATCCTTAAAAATTCGTACGAGAAGAAGCGCATTGTAGTTTCCGAATACCTCGATACGCTGCTCGATTTATCTATCGCACCAAACTCGACAGCGAAAAATCTCACTCAAGTCTTGAATACTATCAATCAATAGAGATATACCATACGTATGATTGAACGTTTTAATGATCTTGAAGACCAGCTGCATACACAGGAAAACAAAGCTCCAGGTATACAAATCTGTGATAAGACCTGTGTTATTTTATGGGTGTGAAACATGGACCGTAACCAATGCATCTGCAAACATACTGAGCGCCTTGGAAAGATGGGTCCTGAGGCGAATAATCGGAGTGAAGCTAGACGGGGACCAATGGCGAATTCGATACAACCATGAGCTGTATGAAATTTTCGACGAGCCTGAGGTCTCAGCGATTTTCAGACTGCGGAAGCTGCAATGGGCTGGACACATGAATCGTTTGGACGAACAACGGATACCCAAAAAGGTATTCGTTGGGAGAACTGAAGGCCGGAGACCAGTGGGAAAACCGAGGAAACGCTGGTCTGACTCGGTCGACGAAGACAGTTCATCGCTGCTCGGATTTCGAAATTGGAAGACGCTCAATGGACCGAGACAGTTGGAGGCGCTATTTGCAGGAAGCGAAGACCCGAGAGGCGCTGTAGTACTACGAAGAAGAAGAAGATAATCGAACGCATACTGCTCGAATCTATTCGCGAAGATTGCGAGAAAAATTTAAATTTTGATGAATTACCGACACGCACAAATTTCTGATTTTCTCGACCCGACGGCTTTCCGGATGGTTTCCGTGAAGGGGGGGGGGGGGGGGGGGCTCTGGAAGTAATAAGACCGAGTCGGGGCAAAAATGAAAACCCGATGGTTTTAATTTACGGGGTTCTAAAGCTCAACGGAGCAACAGCAGCGCATGAGCTTTCGTTATTAAGATGGAACCAAAACCCACGTCAAATTGTGTCTATTGTAACGAACCGGATGCAACCTTTAAATATAATAAGTTCTTGGCATTAAATATTCAAGCTCAGTGGTTCAAAAATTGTTTGCGATCCCACAAGGACAAATGCGGGTCGACATCGCGTTGCAAACACTGCAAGTAGCCTCACCATACACTTCTTCATGCAACCCCCGCAGAAATTACGCAGAAATCTACAACTGCGGTACAGGAGTCGCATGGCGGTGTACCCAAATGATATTCGCAGGCGTTCTAATAACGTCGGCGGCTAATCCAGCATGCTCAGTGATGATGAGTGCCGTCGTCCTTATCTTGGACGTATGCGGGAAATTTCACAAAGCTCGCGCTTTATTAGACACATGCGCAACTTATAGTTCGATCACTACTGAATTCGCAAGGAATTTGAAACTGCCTACGAGAATTTGTTCACTTTCTGTCGGGGTATTCAATAAGTTAAGTACTGAAGCGAATACATACATCGAAATCTCTTTACAATCCATGTATAGTAAGTTTAAAAAATCGTTTATTTGTTTTGTATTTTTTCCGCAAGAAACTTTAAATATTCCAAGCGATTTAACTTTAGCAGAGGCTGAATTTTACAAGCCACGACCGGTCGATCTTTTGCTGAGCGCCGGTGCTACCGTGTCAATACTCCAGTCGGATGAAATTAAATTATCCGACCGATCAATCCGATTCAATTTTTCAAAAAAAAACACGCTTAGGTTTTTTTTTTTATCTACCTAACCTTCGTTAGGTGTGTATTGGCTATGACTAATTACGCTTAGGTTGAGTAACTGTAGGCGTACTTATCGATAACAAAACGTCACGTTTAACATCATGTCATTTAAGTAAACTTCATGCGCAAACCGAAAGGTTTTGGAACATCGAAGAGATGGGTAATCGCTGTGAATTTACCTCCGAAGAATTACTTTGTGAATTACACTATCGAGAAAACACGTCACTTGGGCCGGATGGTCGATACACGGTTTGCTTACTATTCCGACAAAGTATGGTCAAGCTTGAAGATTCGCGTTCGCAGGCACTTCGTCGATTTCGCTCGTTACAAGGGAACATAAACACCAACCCTGAATTATGGGAAGAATATGCTAAGGTAATGCAAGAGTACATTGACTTAGGTCACATGTCGTTAGTACTAAGTGAAGACGAAAAGGGTTATTATATGCCACATCACCCGGTGATTAAATCGTCGAGTAGTACCACCAAAGTACGAGTAGATTTTGACGCGTCAGCTAAAACTAGTAACAGATTGTCGCTTAATAAAATTTTAATGGTTGGGCCGACTATACAGGAAAAACTTTTCGAGTATTTACTTCGGTTTCGCACGCACGTATATGTCAGAACAGCAGCCATCGAAAAGATGTATCGACAAATAAATGTTCAAATAGACGATCGCAAATTTCAACGAATTTTCTGGTATCGTGAGAACGAGATTCGCGTATGTTTGAATACGGTGACTTTCGGCGTTTCTGCGTTTCTGCGTTTCCGTTTCTTGCAATTCGTACTTTAAACCAATTAACAGACGACGAAGCACCTATTGGTTTAGTTGTTAAATTACTTATGCAAGAATGCTGGAAGTTGTCCGTAGGATGGGACGACTCCGTATCTCACGATATTGCTTCTAAATGAAACACGTTAATACATCAACTTGATCAAATGAGACAGATAGCAGTAGATCAAAGGCTTTTTTGTAAGCGACGATCCAACGATTATAGAAACTCACGGTTTTTGCGACGCCTGCAAAAACGGATATGGAGCTTGTACTTATGTACCATCTATTAATTCAAACGGTAATTTTTGTTATTAACCTCGCGTATATTCTAAATCACGTGTCGCTCCATTAAAAAAGGAAAATTATACTCTAAAGAAAAAGTTTCAGTATACAAGCCGAAAGTATAAAAATTACGGTGTAAGAACGTCGAACAGCGGAAATAAAACTTCTATTGTGGATTCAAAGGGAGCAAGACGGCAAGGAAATAGATGAATTAAAAGATCAAAACGTGTTTACAGCCCCAAATTAGCCGCGTTAGATCCTTTCATAGATTCACAAGGTTTACTTAAGAGTCGGCAAGCGTTGTCTAACGATCAAAAACACACTATCCTCCTACCCTCTTATCATCACGTTGCGGATTTAATAATTGCAACGACGCATTGACGTCATTATCATGCCGGTAATTCGAATACCCTTTTTGCAATGCGACTCACTTGATGGATATAATCTTTTCCACTTAACAAAAAAAAATTGTAAAGGTTCAAATAAAGATTTCCATCACTCAAACTTCAAAGAACCTCGTCCGTGCTTTGTGGCTCGTCACACTGCGAACATTTTTCGCTTCTTGTCCGCGCTTTTTCCCGAGGGAAAATTCGTCGTCTGCCCATTTTCTCTCCTCTAACACGGGAAAATTGTTGTCAAAAGTGATCAACTTATTCATCGTGAAACGCGTTTTATTTTAATTCATCATACATCAGTAGGAAATCCTTGACAAATAATGACGTTTCTTCCTCACAATTAATTTTACAAAAGATTGTCCCTTCGAACCATCAGCAGTGACTTTTACAACACGTATATACCATTTAAATGTAATAAAGGGTCGATTTGGCTTGATATACCTGTATTAAGATCTGCTATTTCAAAAGAATTATTTTCAATTTGCTCTCTGCTCTGTGATCCAAATTCAGATGATCCCCTCGTACCAGAGATTGCATAAAACCGATCGGGGGAAAAATATAATGAATTGGCATGAGAATGGACAAGGAAGTATGTTATGCGATGTGTTTCTATTGTAAAATTGACCCGTCGTGAGGCAATAAACGGTATTACACAATAAACTTATTGTTCTTAGTACAATTATCATTCCAAAGTAATTAATTACTGCAACGCTAGTAACGGTCGCGCATAGATAATCTAATGCATAGAGTGAATGCTCCTAGAAGAGAAGGAAAGATTCGAACAAATTCATTCAAAACGCAGAGCGATCTTGAAACACGCCAACCAGCATGATTTCGAACAAAAACTTATTTGAGTGACGATACGCAAAACACTACGGCGAGTTTGAGTGAGTGAAGCTGTTTGCCTTCTTTGCGTATCTATACTATGCTTTGATGGCAAATACCAGAACATTGCTTGTAGAACAACCTGAAGTCCATGAAGAGAAGGTGAAAAGAGGTTTTTGCCCTTGCGTGAACGGATGAAGTTGGCTGTTCCCGGGAGTGTCGTGCTTCGGATTCACGAATTCGGATGGGGTGTGACATTCGCATTTGTAGAATCACGATGGTGAATGGGTGTTTCGCAAAGCTATTTTCCAGCTATTGACTTTGATTTACGGAAAGAAAGATAAATATTCTCTTGCCGCGTTCGGGCCTGCTCTCGTACCCCATCCACAGTTGCTCATTTTAACGCGTTAAAGGCTGCGCAAAGCTGTTAATATCTTTACAAATTAATTTCCTGTCAAGCTGATTCCACGATTTACAGCACGTTCCAACTTTTCTTTCATCTCTGTTTGAAGAATAATATCGTATCCGATTTCTAAAGAGGAAAAAAATAAATTGTACTTGGAGAATTCTCCGATTCAAGTGTGTATTGATTTTTCATTACGAGGAAATAGGGGATTGTAATTTTTGTGAGTTTCACGTTTCTGAGTGAGCGAAGTCCGTAACAGCAGCAGTTCTTGCTTGTGGGTATGTAACAACGGTTTCATTGATTCCTTGAAGTCGAGTAGCAGGAAAACGAAAGGTTAATTTTGTACTTTGTGGAAAATTTGTTCAAGGATATTCGGAAAGCGACGCAATAAGCAGTGACCAGTGACCAAAGGAAAACATTGTGATAAGCTTCAATGAGTGTAATTATATTTATCTTGTCTTGAATACTGGAGAATATTGGGCCCAAGTTTAAGTGGAAAGCGTAGCTGTTGCTCATCGGAACGGATAAATCGGACGACAACGCTTCCTGATGCGCGGGATTGCTAGTTCGCGTTGCCTGGCGAGAAGGCTCGACTTAATTCCTGTTGATAATCCTCAAGAGGATTTTCATTCGCGAGTGAGCGGAAATTTAATGCATGCAACAGTGCAAGCGTGAATAATATTAAGGGGCAGCGCGAACTAGATGCAACGAATTTCGGTTTCGGGTATATTTTTGTGTGCAAAGGTCCCCACGAATTTTTTTACGTATGTTTAGAAATCGAAAAAGTCCAGATTGACGACAATCTCTTTCACGTTCCTCCTCTTTGCGTTTAACCTCCATCTCATTCCGACCTAAAACCACCTACTCCCGGTCCATCCGGATACGAGATAAACCTTGACGAGATAATCGTCTCTGATGAAACGTGATAGTAATAAATTTTGCGTAGACGTTTTGTAGGTGGGAACACTAGAGAAATTAGCCTACTATACTATATAGACGTTGTTGTCGGAGCTTTTGGTGCCGTCTCGAGAATTCAAACAATTTGTGGCGATTGTACATAATGACATTGGGATGATTATATCCAGATCGACGTTTGGAGGTCGAGACGGTGATATTTGTTCACATTTTGAATTATATGAGAAAGGTAGGAAATTGCCTGAGTATCTTTTTACTTGTCTAAGTTAACAACAATGGAGTTATAGCGTTCCATAAAAATTCAATTCTGCAATAATTGAATCAAACGAAAATATTAACGGATTAAAAAAATTTTGAATTTTGAAAATAAAGTGCTAAGGCAAATAGGTGGAATAAAGAAAAAAAATTTCTAACACACATTTTTTACCAACAATCTTACAGCCACCTCCACGAGCGTTCGCAGGATAGGAGGGCAAGTGTTGTGCTTTTTTTTTCCTTAAATTGCTTTAAATTTCTTTAAATTTTGCATTTTTCGCTTTTTCCGCTTTATTTCCTTTTAGGTTCTTTTGTTTGCGTATTTTACTATTGTTTTACATTTGTTTTCTTTCAAACTTTGGAATGGAATATTTGAATTTGTATATACTATGTTGGAGGTATTGATAATAGAAATAATGAGTTGAGAAACTAACAGAAAATTCAGTTTTTTTCTTTCGGTTTTTGGGTTAGATCGGGTAGAAGACCCGCAACGGTGGCGGGGCACCACTTCTTACCCAGCCATTGGGGTTTGGTTTTTCTTTGTTTAAGAGGCTACTCCGGGATGTAGAGTTCGTCCGGATGCCCCACTTCTTATCGCGTATTATAATCGAAATCGTCGGACTAATTGCGAACTGGAAATTAAGAAGAGTAGGTAGACGAAAATTATGTGCTCGTTAATTACTTACAAATACACATTTTTCACATTTTATGCGCCACCTATAACCGATCGCATTATTGTCTTGGGTGAGACTCTAAGGCTAGCGTAGAAAAAGAGGCCTTCAAAGCCGTGACTTACGTTTGTAGGTAAACATCCATCGTCGATTTCAAATACAACCACGGAATGTAGCACATGCTAACTTCAACAAATCTTATTGTACATTGGACATAAAAAATTCTGTGGGAAAACGAACTTTAGATTTGAAGCGAGCAACGAATCGGACTACTAGCTCGTAAGGTGATAGTGGTCTAGCAATGATCGCCTAGAAGTGCATAACATGACATCCAACACTACATTCTTGGTTGATACGAGCGCAAATGTGTCAATCGAGCCGGCCTTCATTTTTGAAAATGTTGAAAAATCGATTGATAAGTTGTTCTAGGATTAATTTAAACTCACCAAAACAGAAAGTCAGTAACTGCTAGGGAGAGCCTGCATCTGGTTGCCATTGTGGGGATTATAACCGTTGCAATGCTGTTGCAATACCAGACAGATGTTCAATGCAATACGCTGAGCATATAGCCTCAAGCTTAGTCAGAAAGCGCATTCTTACAAAAATAGATCTGCTCAAGGCGTGCCTTCAAATTCCTCTAGTGGAAGATGTAATTTTTTAAACAGGCAAAACTGCACCTTTTGGCTTCACCGCTTTATCCCCTTCTTTTTTAAATAATGCGGCGACAAGAAGTATAAGTTAATAGAGAGGCTACTCTCATGTAAACGGCTTATATACGTCAGCGTTCGATTTTGAATCAGAATATGTTGTGAAGTCTAAAAAGGGACGTTGCATTGTATTTTTAATATTAGGCACACTTTTAAGAGGTGTTTGAGATCGAAATTCGATCCTGTTTGATAGAGGAAGATAGGGCATAGAGTGAATATTTTTAAAGGAATTTTAATAACCCTGAGTTAATGTTGATGCTAAGACACACTTGGCTGGTGGCTTAACAGTCAGTAAGGCAGTATATGAAATATCTGCGAATAGTTTTACTATCCGCAGATACTACACGCCCATAGTTTCGTATCAACGTCGCTATCCTGTGTAGAATCTCTAGAGCATGTGAGTTAAGAGTCTGTCATCGACCTGTCTTTGAAACAACTAACAGTCATTTTATCCCAGAGGTTGCACCAATCAACTATCATTGAAATAATTTTACACTTGGAGTAAGATGAGACGAAAGTGGTGTCATTTGGACGTCTGAGACCACGTCGTGCGGTTAAAGTATATGAACGCGATATAGCAGCCTGCTCCACTTTCGCCATTTTTTCAAAGGAAGGAAGATTTGCACTTTATCCTAGAGGAAAGTAACAAAGCAGCCGACCCATTCTCGAACATCGCAACGAGTCTAATGCCTACGCTTATAGATTAAAAAGAGCACCAACAGATGTTACACACTAAAATGATGTCCCTCAGACTAATTCGCAGCGTATTGGGACGGACAAAATTGAATTCGATTAGTCAGTCCCTCGAAAGAAACCATCCATTTCACGTATACATTAGCAATTATTGAACAGCAAAATGCTACATAACTGACAGATTGACGCCGTACTATATCTTTACAAGTTAGGTCAAAGAACGCTTGCAATGCCCACTTACGGCTGCTATCATATCAAGGAATTACTCCTCCTGTTAAAAGGCACTCCCTGTTGTTTGGGGCTATGCTGTGATTACAAAGAGGGTTAATTAAGCAATAAAAAATAATCGCCCGAGTTCTAGGCTAACCAACAAAGCATCACATTTGAGTTGAGTATAAAACCGAAGAAAGAGCTTTCATTTCGTAATTTTTTAAACAGCTTATTCTGATCTATGGATTCCATATGGATAGCAATGATTTGAATATTTCACTCAAAATTATTGGAACAATTTAAATCACCAACTTTGAAACCCTGCAAGCTATACTAAATTATACGAAATGAGTTACAAAAAGACACTTTTGTAGACCCACAAATCAACGAATATTTCGAATATTCATTTACCAATTCTTTTTAATTCTGTGATTTTTTTTAAATAATTTTTTAACAATATTAAATATTTTATGTTTCTTCTTAAGAATCCAAAATAATGATCTTGAATATTTTCTTCGAGGTTTCTTTCTTACAAATAATTTCTTTCTGTATTGAAGAAATAGTTGACTTAATATCGATTCAGATTTCACAATTTCTATTTTCAACGTACCTGAATCCCATTCTGGCCGACTCCTCATCAAATGCTTCCAACTCCTTTTCATGCTTATCATGCATACATCGTATTCGTTCGGCTCGTTCATTGTTGAATTGCTGTAGTTCAGCCTCCATCTAGATAAACAGAAATTGTATTTAAGTAAAAAAGAATTCTTCAATAAATTTTTTTCTTACCTTGCTTTCGAGTAATGCTCTCCTTACACTAACACGATCTTCTAACTCCTTACGTTCTCTATCACGCTGCGCTTGCGCTTGCATCTTATTTTTGCTCTGATAAGCCATCAGAATGTCAAGCTCATATTGCAACAAGTCTTTTAAGCGTTGGCACTCAAGTTCTTGACTTTCGTCTAATCGAAGACTCTGTTTCTGTAGCATATCAGCAATACTTTGTTCATACTAACAAAAACAAAAAAAAAGAATTATTTTAGTATAGAATAACATTTCAAAAAATTAAAAAAATGTTCTCACCTGATCACCTAACAGCGTCAATTTACGGTGTTTCTCCTCTTTCAATTGTTTTATCACAGCTTTCTGTTGCTCCTTCGGTGTAGTTTGCAATATTTGCGCTTTTAATGCTTTATATTGTCGTGTTTGGATTTTACATGTCTCCCGGAATTGTTTACGAATTTGCAATTCCTTTTGCTGTTTAAATTAAATATATTTGAGGAATTTATTACAAAAAACAAAACGTGATAAATTAGAATTACCTTCAAGCTCTTTGGCTGTTGTCTTAATTCGAGGGCATGCTTCCTGAGCAACTCTTTCTCGGCCCTTACCATATAATCTCTTTGATTTTGTAATTCGGTGTTGTGTTGTTTTAATATCTAAAGTGTAATTTGATTGCAGTCAATTATTTTGATTATTTGATATTCTAGTCAATTTTGTTTATTTAATTGAAAAAAAAAAATAATTTGATTATTTTATCCGGGGTGGACAAATTAAATATATGCAAGCAATGATATAGTTATAAAGAAACACTCTAGGTTGCGTTCAGTTATAGACCATTGTATTTTTGGAGTAAAAAGGATATATGTAAATTTAAAACATACCTGTTCCTCCCTTAAATTATGTACACTCTTCTGCTGCCTATATTCTAACTCTTGAGTTTTTTCGTGATGTTTCAAGAGCATCCCATGAGCGAGTTCTAGTTGTTGCTGTTTTTTACTCAATTCCTACAATTACAATTTTAATTATTTCATTTAAAAATAAACAAATAAGTCCTTACATCTCGCAGGAGTTGATTTTCCAATTCGTGCAACATAATCATTCGTTTCCTCTTAAACTTTCGCATCTCCAAATCAATATATTGTTTTTGCACTCGCAATAAACGCTGTTCCTCCTGTGCTTCGGCTTGTTTTAAATTATCCTTTTGCGATTGTAACGTCAAATCACGTTGCCGTTTTGGTGTTGATTCATCCATCGACAATTCACGTTTCCAGCGTTCCTTGTTTGCTTTATACTCTTTCTTACGATTCATATCGAATGCTTTTCTATCACCTTCTTGCTTCAAAGAAATCTCCTTAAACAATTTCTTTTCGGCTGCATTGTTTTGTTTAACACGCCGTTCTAACTCTTGTTGGTGTTTAGCCTAATTTAAAGTTAAAAAATAAAATTATAATTATGAACACAACGAATTGCTATAATCAATTGTCTAGAACTTACAGCAAGCTTTTCCAATTCCCTGGTGAAATTATGCAGAAGCATATCATATTCCTTATCTAATGCTGCCTTATGGGCTTCCATTTCAACTTTACACTTCTCCTCCAATTTAAGAAGTGCAGCTTGATGTTCGCGACGCATTCGTTTATAACCAGACATTTGTTCATGCATCTCTTCCTGAAATTCGGAGGAAAAATTAACAATTCAATTTTTCAGTCTGTTCTTCGCAGGTAAATTTAGATTTTACTATACTTTGCGGCAAAATGGATCTTTGGAAAGTAAATTTTGCAATTTTCAATGAATGAAGGAAGACTACTATACAAAAGCAACAATTGTTTAATGGTTTATAAAATATTTGTGAGCAATGTTTTCTTTTTAGGGTTATACATGGAACAATGTTTGCAATTCTATCGTTTATGTTATACTTGGGTAACATAATAATTTTAAAGAAATTAAGAAGTTTTATTTAGCAAAGATGAAAATAATTCAGCACTTTGAATTCCAAATTTTAATTAAGTTTTCTTTTATTTTATTGGCCAAATGGAAGCAGAAAACATTTTTCAGTATTTTCTTGAAAACTCATGATCTGTGGTTGAAACTGCAGAAAGTTTTCAATGACAAATTTGATCACCTATCAAGTCCGCGTGCTGGATTTTCATAAAAATCAAACAAAAGTACTTTATCATTTAAAATATTTAAGCAGAATGCCATTGAAGCAATAGCCAAGCTTGCTTTTTTTTGTCTTAATAATGTATTGGTTAGAGTGTAAATCTGAATTCACCGATTTGAATCACCTTAGCGACAAGATTCATTAAGAGATATTTGTGCGGATTCTGCGCCCATCCAGCTGCGCTACTATTTTTAAAATCGCGAAATAATTGCAATTTCTCGTAATAAAATATTCATACATCTCTCGACATTACGGTTAGGTCTGAGGGGTTTGGCAATCAATTATTTTTTGAAGATCTAGATTGCTTGATTTTTAAATTGTTATCACAATCGAATTATTGCCTCATGTGTTCAACCATAAAATTCAGGGAGTAAAAGAAGAGGACAAATGCAAGAAGTATTTAAGATGCAAGGCAAGCGACAGTATACAGAAATTTCGCAATTTGAATTAGTACAATTCTACGAGGTGAAATGGTTACTCGGGTATTAGATCCCTCCTTTCAATGGCTTTGAGTCCAACCGTCGACCTTGCGTTTTTATGCAAAAAGCCACGTAATAATCGCACCAACAATTGTGAAACTGTTATCTGATCTTCTAGTGTACCCATACGGGCACAACATGAGATGGTATAACTACTCCCCACCACATATTTCGATATGAACAGTTGCGCGAGTGATTGATATTTGCGTCATTCGCGCGATTCGTTCATTGAATATGGCCCAAAGCAATTACATTTTTTTTTGCAATGAGAACAAGATTTACGATTCTGTGAAGCCCTTACATGAAATGAATTGGTAAAAATATGGAGACTCGCGGCTAACAATGAGGATCTGTTGTTTTTTCTTCGATATATTTATAGGATTAGCTTATCCCTTCGACTTAAGAACACTCGAGTTTAGATCAAACTTAAAATAATTTAATTTGCGAATTTTTAATTAGACATACAAAAGTCAACTCGCATCGACGAATAATAAATCTTGACTTTTAGCTCTACTGTATGGTTGCTTTGTTACTCGTTCCCTACGTAGGACCTTGGATGTCTTCTTCGTCATTGTGAACTTTATAGTCGACGTCGCCCTGGTCGTCTACGGAGTCGCTACTATTTCCGTCGTATGCCCACAACTTCATGTGATCAGCGGCTGTTGACGTTTGCAAAGGTCCTTCGTGTTTGCTGATTTTGGGAACAGTATATCAGTCGTTCCGCAAGGCTCTCGATACTTCGTATGGTCCTAAATTCCTAGCTGCTAATTTTAAACCCGGTCCTTGCTGAGTCCGACGAATAGCTACTAAATCGCCTTCTCGATAAACATTGGCGTCTGTTCTTTTCTCGTTAAAAACACGTTGGTTCTCCTCTTGAATTTTCTTGATACTCGCTATGGTATGTAATCGAATTTTGTCGCGGTTTTCGTCGAAGGCGATGATCCATTCGTTTTTGACAAGCTCGTGAATATTTAGTTCTTCGCGAATACGCGCATTGGTTCCGAGAAGCAAACGAAACGGCGTCTAGCGATGCTTCTGTGGGGAGTTGTGTTCAAGTACAGCTGGGCTATGCTCAGATATTCGTACCATTCTTCCAGCTTCAGTACAGACATCTTCGTAAGCACCGGGATGAGCGTACGATTTACCCGCTCCACGTGACCGATCGCTCTCGGGATTCTCGTCGTAATCAGCACATGTTGAATCCTCTCGTTGTAGCAGTAGGCCTCGAAATTGTTCCCTGTGAAGGCAGTATCATGATCGGATACAATTCTTCTTGGATTTCCAAACATCACGGTCTGCTTCGTAAGCCGATCCAACACCTCAGCCGTCGTTGTCCTTGTCTATCAGTTCGAATAGTTTTCGGATTTCTGTATCTTCCTGCTGAGCTTTTTCCAATCTCGGCAATAATCCCTCGTCGATCTCCTCGATGTTCTATGCTACACGCAAATTCCTCCAACTGAAGCGCCCACCTCGCAACACGCACGCAAAGGCCTCGCTTGTTGATAGTAAGAGCAAACGCACGGCAATCAGTTACAATCTTGAACGGAATCGCGAGTAAGTACTCGTATATCCGGAACTTGTTGAGCACTTTTACAATCGCAAGTGTCTCGAGCTCATAGCTCGGGTAATTCTCTTCCGCAGGCATCGTCTTACCGTTAGCATAATGTACTGGGTGCAATGCAATATCGCCCCATATCCATGCTTCGACGCATCAGTGTGCATTTCCGTATCTGCGTCTATGCCGTACAGATTCAAAACTGGCTGACTCGTCAAAATAATCTTAAGACGCATAAAATCGTAATTCTGGGCGTCACCAAATTCGAACTTTACATTCGACTTCAGCAATTTTTACAGCGGTGGAGCTATAAGAGAATATCCGGGTACGAACTTTCGAAAATATCCGGTTAACCCGAGAGACCCCTGAATCTGTTGAACATCTTTCGGCTTCGGAAACTTCGCAACAGCTTCGATTTTTCTTTCGCTCGGGTGGACACGTCAATGATGTGACCCAAAATTCAATTTTCGTCTGAAGGAATGCACATTTTTTCCAGTTCACGATAAGGCTAGTCTCGCTCGCAGTTTTCAATACACGCTTTACTTTCTCTAGTCCGCTTTCATAATCTTCTGACGGCACGATCACGTCGTCCATGTACGTCAACACGACACCTTCGCAAATAAGCTCCCGAAATGCGTCGTTCACGAATTTTTGAAAAACAGCCGGCGAGTTGCGAGGGTCATTCAACAAGTACTTAGCCTACAGAAGAAAAACGAAAATTTTGGAAAGGTGGCAATTTATTTTTCCACATAATCTCCTTCAAGCTCGATACACTTGGCCCAGCAATGCTCTAACTTTTTCAACCCGTCCAAAAAATACATTTTCTCGAGGGCTACAAAATAGGCCTCCGTGGCGACGATGACCTCCTCATTCGACCCAAATCTATTCCCGGCGAGTGATTTTTTCAGGTTTGGAAATAAAAAGTAGTCACAGGGGGCCACCAAATCTGGAGATTACGGTGGATGGGGCAGCAATTCGTAGCGCAATTCGACCAATTTGGCCATGGCGACGGTGGAGGTGTGAGCCGGCGCGTTGTCGTGGGGGAACAGCACATTTTTCTTCGCCAAGCGGGGCCGCTTTTTCTTCTATTCGACGTCAAATTGGGCCAATAAGTCTGCATAGTAGCGCCCCGTGATTGCTTTACCGTTCTCGAGATAATCGATGTGGATCACACCTTGTGAATCCCAGAAAACGGTGGCCATTACCTTTCCGGCCGATCGAACAATCTTCGCCTTCTTCGGAGCACGTTCACCGGGTGAAGTCCACTGTTTCGACTGTTCCTTGGTCTCTGGTGTGTACCAGTGAATCCATGTTTCGTCGACGGTCACGAAACGATGCAAGAACTCCGCCGGATTGCGTTGAAACAGCGCCAAACACGTCGCTGATGTGGTCTCACAATTGCATTTGTTGTCCGGTGTGAGCAAACGCGGCGCCCATCGCGCCGACAGCTTTCTCATGCCCAGTTCTTCGTGTAGAATATAATGCACCGTTCCTTCTGCGATGCCCACAGTCTCAGCTATCTCGCGAACCTTCAATCGACGGTCTGCCAACACGAGATCGTGGATTTTTTAAACGTTTTCCACCGTAGCAGCCGTTTTCGGGATACCTGGGCGTGGCTCATCAAAAACCGACTTGCGGCCACGAACAAACTCGTCGAACCAATTCTTGACGGTCGCCATCGAAGGAGAAGAGTCACCGTACACAGCATCCAAGCGATCTTTGATTTCGCTGCGCGTTTTCCCTTCCAAAAACAAGAATCTAATCACTGAACGATATTGTTCTTTTTCAATTTTTGTACAACGAACCGACACGCTCGCTTCCAAAGGCTATCAAAACAAAACTAATGAAAGGAATTGGCTGAAACTTTGACAGTACTAAAAGAATGTACTGTACGATCGGGCGGTGAGGCTAAGTACTTGTTGAATGAGCCTCGTAATAGGTCGAATGGTACTCTCATAAATTCGAAATGACCATCAGATACTATGAAAGCTAAGTGAATTGCTAATCCGAGCATTGACCAGCTCTCGCTCGTGCGGCGCCAATCGTCTCGTTCTTTGGTATACAGGTTCGTCGTCTTTCAATATAAGTAACATTTTTACACCCACCCTGCGAGTCTTTACCGGCTTGTAATCGTCGATGCGGGCTTGAATAGCTTCTCTGTACTTTTCATCGTATTCGCATCGCAGCATTCTACTACATTGACTCGAAATATCCCTCGCTCTTCGTCACGCGCGGAAGAAGTTTCGGCCGATGGGCTGATTGAAGCTTTGCCGCGCTTTATCGTCAAATCTATTGTATGCAAAAAATCGCGACCAATTAACAAATTATGCCTTAGCAAATCGTGGGAAATTGCACGAATTAAAATCTGATACGAGTTTCCATCAACCGTCAGCGTCGCTCGAAATTCTCCAATCGTTGCGTTATTCTCCTTCCCAACCTCCCGAAATCCCGACTCGCTGTCTGCAGACCGCCCGTTATGCAAACTAGACATGGCTGGGAAAGTGCTAGAGGAACTCATCAAGGGAAGACTCACTGACGCGATTCGTGCTGCTGGGGACCTATCTCCTCGGCAGTACGGCTTTAGAGCAAGAGCGCGGTCCAAAAGGCAGAGGCACATAGTCGCACCAAGCGACGGATCGTCCTGTTGGCGACACGACGTCAGGAATTCCTTCAACTCCGGTAGATGGGTGGATATTCCAGATATGCTGGAAAACCCTTTTTAAGTTCCAGAATATCTAATGCGGCTTTTGAGGAACTACCTAAAGGACCGAAGCCTGCTCTACGACACGACATAGGGCCAACGAAGGATGGCTGTTACATTGGGTGTTGCCAAGGGATCTATCCTTGGTCAGGACCTGTGGAACGTGTCTTAAGACGGACTACTAAGACTGGAGATGCCAGATAAGTCGCGCTGGACGCTATGCGGATGATGTTGCGGCTCTGGTCGCTGGACGCACCGTTGAACAAGCGCAACTTGGGCTAGGTAGGCTAATGCGCTGAGTGAGACACTGGATGACTGCTCGCGGGTTCAGTTTAGCACTGGAGAAAACCGAAGTGGTCATCTTGGCAAGATGATCAGTATTGGAGATATACAAATCGAATCAACGCCAGGGGTGAAGTACCTGGGGCTACTGATACACTCGAAGATGAGTTTCTCTGAGCAAATCAGGGCAACGGCTGAGAAGGCTGCTTCGGGAATATCGGCTCTGAGTCGACTTATGGTCAACGTAGGGGGACCCAGCCCATCAAGAAGATGCCTCTTGATGAGTGCTTCTACTGTACGGAGCAGAAATATGGGGGAACGCTCTCAGTAAGGAGGTATACCGAAAACGCTTGGCACAGGTACAGAGAAGAGGAGCACTGAGGAATGCATCTTCATATCCGACAGTCTCTGAATCGGCGGTGAGATTATTGCAGGCGTGATACCTGTTGCCCTCCTTGCTAAAGAGCGCCGCGCTATTTATCTGCGTCGAAACGAGGATGCGAGGGAGATGGTTGTCCGGCAGGAGAGACTGTGCTCACTCAACGAGCACCCAGCTTTTAAGCAGGCATGGGTGTTTTCAGTCTTACGCGCGCAGTCCACCTTCTCTTCGCGCAAATCATCTAAGACTGCTGCCAATCGTTGAGTGAGCACAGTCTCTCCTGCCGGACAACCCTATGTCGGCATACTCCGATAGGGGCAACAGTGTTTAGGCTGATCTGATCAAGTATTTCGTTTATTTTTGGGTGATGCTCAATGAAGTCCTTGTTTGCAAGTTTCCTTCTTAACAAATTTTCACACAACTATTTTAGTGACTACCGCTAAGATAGCTGCATAATCTGTAGATAAATTTAACCCTACCAGTGCCTATATCAAAATCTAACAATTTACACAAAAACCAGTTACCAACACACTAAGCAAAAACATAAAATTTGCAACAATTACTGCCAGACGTGTGACATAAGACTATCAAAACCAACACCAAATTATCTTTCAAATATGTAATAAATGAAAGCAATGAACAAATGGATAATCCACTGCATTAATTCTTACTGCCCGGGGAATAGTTAATTAGAAATATGAAAACATACAGGATATATGGAGCATACTCCTTCAGAACAAGCAGTTAGCTACTATTGAAACATGTGATGAAGTCAAGCGGGTTCATTTTTGTTTCCATATCTATTCTATCCTTGTCTACAAAACTGAACCAATAAAAGGAAAAAAATCAAATGTTTACCTATAGTGCATTTTAACAGTGGAAGATAGATGACAAAATTTGGTTTGGTTTGATTTTTTTTTTTGGAGTTTTGTGAAGACGTCTGGTTATCATCAATGTTGTATGGCGTTAAACCATAATTGTGCAATTTTACTTGTGCAGCACTTTGAACATTTCGCGCGATAGATTTATCATTTTTCATTCCCTGCTCTAGTTTCTTAGAATATTTTAATTGAAGGAATTTTTTGCGCTACGATATGCAACAATTACTATTGCCACCACATAAAGCCGAGCACAAATAATAATCCTATCGATTTGATTTTATTGGTTATAAATAGAACGAAAATTATTAAAATATAAGTGAAATAGTTTTAAAAGTAAGTAAATTAGATAGTAAAAATTGCACCACTCCAAAAAATCTAAAAATTCAATTTTGTCTGTTCTGCATCGTAGAGATGAAATTAATCGATGACAGAATAATGTAGCAAAGTCTTGCATTTAATTTAGATTTCATTTGGTTCAGATATTAATTAGAAGCAAATTTATACGCGGTGCAATTTTCAGAATCCTCAAAAAATTTATCTTACAAACCTGCATGTGTTCCTTCTGTTGTTTCGTCACAATGCTTGTCGTTCGAATAGTGGCGAAATTGTTCGTTCCATGCTCGGAAACAGCATTTGATATGGCTTGCTGTGTTGCATGATTTTGATGCGAATAGCCTGACGGCGATGGTACAAAACCGCCAGGGTTCTGCATCACCGCATTATGTCCGGATGATATCGCGATCGCTGACGTTGAATTTGTAGGCGTGATATTATTGTTTAAGTGTTGCATATTTGGCGGTGGTGGTAGATTACGCATTCGTGAGGAATTCCTTGATATCGCACCAATTTGCTGGTGATAAGCGCTAGGATGATGGGGTCCACCCATTCCATGTGGTATTGAATTCGATGAAGAACTCTATATAAATAAAATCATATTAGCAATTTCCTTATGCACTACCAGTAGGTTAGGGATTTGCAATACTACTTGACTACTGGCCGCTGATACACCAACCGAATGTATTGAATGCTCCGACGTTATACTATTGCTCTTACTACTATCTCCACCGGCTTGCTCGTCTGGTGTGTCGTCCGCATCACCCATTGCACTTTCAGTCTCACAGTTATCAACCATTAAGATTTTTTTCATTTTCCTATAATTTAAATTATCCAATTCCCTTACGGCCGCTTTCGTACGTGCTATCAGTTCGATTAGAACATTATTTGCACGCGATTGCGTTATGTATGCGTGAGTTAACAGTTTCGTGGAAGTTGGTCGATCATTTGGTGATTTTTTCAGACAAGAATCGACAAAATTTCGAAAAACGTCAGACCAATCCTCCGCCTGAGACAAGCAGAAAAAACATGAAAATGAGAAGCTTACAAAAAAACTTGCGAATGAACAAAATATATACCTGCAACGATGGTGAATCATTTTGAGCGATATGATAAAGGGCAGACATGGCATTCATATTGAAATATGGCGGTTTTCGTTCAGCTAGCTCAATACACGTTATACCTAATGACCATACATCAACCTTGCCATCGTATTGTCCTTCATCCATAGCTAAAATTACTTCGGGCGCCATCCAGTAAGGTGTACCAACAAAACTATTAGCTGGACATTTAATAGCAGCACTACCAAAATCAGCCAATTTCACTACACCAAGTTCCGTCAACAAAATATTTCCGGCCTTGATGTCTCGATGTATTCTACCCAGACTGTGCAAGTAACTCAATCCGCCCAGCACTCCACTGCATATTGCTGCTATCTCTTCCTCGTGCAGAGGCATCTTGTGCACTTCGATTATATCGGAGGCCGAGCCAACACAGTATTCCATCACGAGCCATGCTGTGTTTTCTCGTAGGTAACAGCCTTTATATTCGATCGTATTTGGGTGATTCAGTTGACGAAGAAATCTAAAATAGAATTCATTTATTCCAAAAACTTAATCAAACTCAATATTGAATCTTAGCACACTTACCGGATTTCTTTTAGTATGTCCTGCCATTTCTCCAAGCTCTGTTTACCGGCATAGGACATCTTTTTGATGGCCACAATTTCTTTGGTGAGATTACATCGGGCGTAGTAGACTGCGCCAAATGATCCATGGCCGATCTCCCGCAAGTCCTCAAAGATTTTTTCCGGATCATGTTTATTGAATAAGTCGGCTATTTCAGGATCTTTAAGACTACCGGGACGTGCAGAAGGCATCGCTCTTTAACCAAGCCAGCCTTTTAGATTGGCAGATCTATAATGATCACTCTAAGACGATTAGTGCTGTAGTAACAACAATTATTGGTTTCATTATTCCTTTCGCTCAACCAGTTGTTGACTACTTCTTCTTCTTCGTAGCACTTGTTGACTACTATTAACCGCATTTATGTAGTTGTAGTTTTTTAGCTAAGACATTTTATAGAATGTCCGGGTCTAGAGTACCGCCTGTAATGACAAATAATAAAAAACCTTTTGAGATGTGGGTTGATAATTTTTATTTAGAACATTCATTTACTATATAAATGTTAAAGTCCTTTTTGTTTAGAAAATTAAATAAAGAAGTTCAAACACGAGAGCATGTAGACAACATTTTTCATCTCCATAAACAAGTTGAGAAGGCAGGAGTGCTGTTTTTTGTGGTTGGGAGGTGAAGGCTATTTATTTATGTGGGGCTCATAGAGCCTCTGAACTACCCACTAAACACCTCCCCTGTCAGCCTGAGAAGCTAGCCTGGAACCGTTTGACTCATGACTTCGGGCTAAGCCTCAGTCAAGGAAAAATACCTCAAATACCTAAAATATCACACTTGGCGAATACAGTATCGAAAATGTGGGCGATGTTGTGTATTAAGGTGCCAAAATAACGAGTACCGGTAATGAAAGAGACAAAATACGCCGATGAATACAGCTCGCAAATAAAATTTTTTTTTCAGTTTTGATGATGTTGAAGACCAACTGCATCAACAGGAAAACAAAGCTTCAAGTATACAAATCTGTGATAAGACCTGTGCTATGCTATGGGTGTGAAATATGGACCGTAAACAAAGCATCCGTAAATATACTGAACGCCTTCGAAAGACGAGTTCTGAGGCGAATAATTAGAGCGTAGCTAGGCGGGGACTAATGGCGAATGCGATACAATCATGAGCCGTATGAAATTTTTAACGAGCCGGAGATCTCAGCAATTGTAAGACTGTGGAAGCTGCAATGGGCTAGCCTCGCGAATCGTATGGACGAAATACGGTTACCCAAAAAGGTGTTCGTTGGGAGAACTTTTCATGAAAAAAATCAACGATATTTCTTGTTTTAGTACTCATAAGGAACTAACTGATTTTTTGAGTGTTCGAATCAGAAGCGCCCAAACACGAGGGAGACATACACACATTTTCGGTACATTTTGCCTTCTCCTGTACCCCTGGATCGAGTAACACTTTTTCGAAACTTTGACCTTTGACACACATGACACATGACTATCTTTGGTAAAAAAAAAATTAGGGTGCCGTATGAAGATTGACGAACTAATTTTTCTGCAAAACTCATGGCCAGATTGGAAGTGATTCCTGAGAACATTCTTAGCAACACCCAAATCGACACGTTTATCCAATCCTTCACTCGTAACATTGATACAATAAATATTTTTGCTCCTACCGTTTCCTGCAATTACTCTAAATATAGTGACCTACCATCCCAGAGCATTACTCTTTTCCGCACCTAGGCAAGGTGGGAACAAAGTCCAAAAAGAACCTGCCACAGAAACTTCAACCGTATCAACGTAGAATATATCAATTAAATCTCAAATTAAGTGTCTTGTCACAATCATCAAAGTATGCATGCACTTAGAACTGAATCGGGCCTACCAAAACCGCTTATCAGCCATGAAGCCATCGTCCAACGTCTTCAAATTAACAAATTCAAGCACAGGTCGTAAAGCACGGCGATACGATGTAAACACAAACCAAATCATTCCAAATCTGCCACAAAAAAATACGCATTCACACTATATAGACAATTAACAACATTAGTCAAGCATTGCATAAATAACGGTTACTTCCCTCGTGCCCGGAAAGTAGCAATTTTAATACCATTGCCCAAAAATGTGCAAATAATGAGATGAATACATTCAGGGCTCTTTTATTTCTTTCTAATCTCGCTAACAATCTTCACAAAACCTCTAATTCCAGCCCAACTTTTCGGCTTCAGAGAGAAAGTCTCCATAGAACAAGCAGCCTTCCAATTACACTATGGTATTTCCACTAGATTTAAGATCTAAAAAGGCAACGGTTGTTTTTGCCATAGACGTGGATTATTTGCCCCAATTTGGCATACCGGTCTACTTCACAAACTTTTAACTAATAACTGCCCCATCCTTCTTTCACGTATTCTAGGCAGCTTCCTGCAAAAATGTTCGCTAGTCATCCAAATAGCTAATGCCGACTCAGCGTCGGTTAGCGTCGGTTAGCGTCAATTTGGGCGTCCTCCGAGGTACTATATTAAGCCCAATGCTTTCAAATTTTTCCTTCACAACATCCCCATTTCACCACCAAATAATTGCATATATCAATCCTCTCAACTGTAATGCCCTCCTTTTCCACCTTCAGCAATCCTCTACGCAGACGACTTTCTTCTATTGTCCAGCAATTCTAAGCAATGTTACCCACATTGTACCCTTCAAAACTTCCTAAATAAATGGGCGCTAACCATCAACGTTGTTAGCGCCAATTTAATTAATGTGGTGTAGTGGTTAGAGAACTCACCCCATATGCCGAAGGCCCCTGGTTCGAGTCTCGTTATCGTCAACGAGATTTGTTTCGACTGATTATTCGGACGGACAATAAGCCCGTTCAATTATGATATACTGGTTTAAAATCAGAACGTGTCCAAGCAGGGTGGACATACACATAGCCAAAGCATGGTATTGACCATATCATCTTCCCGATTGTCAATACATTCGATCAAGATAATGAGATACTCTAAAATCTCTAAGCGAAGGCCCGAAAGGGGCTGTAGTGCTAAAGAAAAAAAAAACATCGACGCTGAGAAATGCGAGCTTATTTGTTTCAGGAATGCCTCTTGTAAAGGTCATCATCTAGCTCCTTCTGAAAGTTGAGAAATCATAATTTCCATTAACAACTGTCACATCCTTTTACATACTCAACCAAAGTATCTAGGATTAAAATTCAATCCGCATGCTCGTTCAGCTATAGCAAAAGTCACTCAAGTGTCGACGGCTCTAGCTCCAATTCTGTCCTATCGTGGGCGTTAGGAATTTAATTCCAATTTATGTAGTGTAACATATTCTCTGCCATTGACGACGTGAGGAGCTGCGGGCTCGAATACATCAGTCAGTTAAGTTCAAAACAGGGATTTTTGTTTTGTTTCGAATCCTTAGTTTATTTTTCCGTTACTAACATTTTTCTAAATTTATCTAATCTCTAATTTCATCCGCATATTCGACCATATCTGATTCGGCGGTGCTGCTCTTCGCAAGCGTGACGCCCATCGCCCTTCTTGCTAGAGAAAGCCATATTATCACCATGCATTGAAACGAAAACATTAGGGAGACAGTTGCCCGCGTGGAGAGACAACGCTCACCCTCACAGCACGAAGAGGTATTGGGTAGCGCCCCTCATCCCTGATCTGCGATCATGGCTCAATCAATGGTATGGTGAGGCTGATTTCTACTATAGTATTCACACATAGTATCCACAGTTTCCATTTACCCTGTGTTGCACACTGGCAAAATTTCCGACGCAAGTGTTCTTTTACGCATTTCAGAACATGGGAGCGTTGCCAGAACCTAATAAGAAACTAAAAGATTGTACAAAATGAGTTAGTTTTTCTGCAAAGCTATTAACTTTTGAGATCTTGTAATGCTGAAATCTCTCATCGAATCACATGTTACATTCGCGTCAATTCTTGCGTCAGCATTTTTTTTACCTGCCTGCAAAACGAGGCCTAGCCCGAAATAATGTATCAAACGGCTCAATGCCAGGTTAATAGGTCGACAGGGGAGATCTTAGTGGGTAGTCTAGACCATAGTACACGCAAATAGTATCCACACTCCATCAACCCTCCGGAAAACTCCGAACACAAGCCGAAAAGCGGGCCATAAATCTTCGGTGGCAGGTAGGTAGGTCAATGCTGACGCGAGGATTGGCGCAAATATAAACATATGCTTCGATGAGAGATTTAAGGATTACTATACCTCAAAAAATCATTAACTTTGCAGAAAAACAAATTTGTTACATGCAATCTTTTAGTTTTTTATTAGGATCTGGCAGCACTCCTATGTTCTGAAATGCACAAAAGAACACGTGCGTCGGAAATTTTACTTGCTTTTGGCTTTGTTCCTTGAGCGCGCCAGGCCTGGGCACAGCTGACGTGCCCCTGGGAAAATTCAAAAAGTGTGCAACACTGGGTAAATGAAAGGTGTGGGTACTAGGTGAATATACTATAGTCCAGACGCCTTGCGTATCTTGGAGCCCCACACTTCACATCCCAACTACAAAAAAAAAATTTTTTTACAGGTAAAATCGTAGTAGCTGGAGAGTACTCCCACCAGAAGGGCTTTCTAACCCACAAGAAAACCAAATGGCGTGTTAATATCTAAACTTACATCATACACAGATTCTATTATAGAGTTTGGAGTAACGAAAATTTGGCTATGTATTTCAGTTTGCCGCCATTTTATTTTTAAGTTGCCATGATAATATATCAAACCATTTCTGAAATTTTCATCGAAATTTCGACATACATGTAGTGTCTCGGTTCTTTGCAAACGTGTATCTCCACAGTAGCAATTGTTGCTGTTTTAATTGTTAAATTTTCAATCGGCTGTAACTTAGTTGTTTATTGCTCGATTGTTGTGAAATGTTCAGAGCACATACATCTGTTACTAAGAAATCTAGGTACGAATTTTTAGCAAATCTGTGGATCCTCTTTTGATTTTATAGGCGAAAACATAAAATTCATATAATGTACTATTATTAATAATATTGATTGAATTTTGACTTATTTGTCGATGTTGCACTCATTAAGACCTAATGGCCCCTTAAAAACCTTCGATTTTTTTTTGAACAGAAACTTTGAAAAGGGCTCAACTTTTGACCTGCATACAAAAGTTCATCACTCTAGCTTCTACGGTTTGCGAGAAATCTTGTTGCGACACAAAGATTGACCGACGCACAGATAGACAGGTCGCGAAGTTAGTAGGATTTTGTAAACTTTTATAGAACGCCAAAAAAACTGATTTTGCAATTTTTTGTGCTCTGTTGTCGCATTAGGTATGCCCCCTTCTATTGGCTCATTCTCAATTTTTAATGCAATTATTTTATTTTGATGCAATTATCTAAATGCCTTTTAGGCCATAAGACTTGAAAAAACAGAATAAACTCGATGGGGCACGGAGAAGAAATGACTGAAAAGCCTATATTTACTCAAGTTTGATGGCACAAGCATAGTATTAATTGATCGTTCAACAATCGATATGTGACGTCTATTTGGATGACAGAAGAAAACTGATGATGCCGGTAAGAAATAATGAATAAAACAAAGCAGACAAATATATATCTAACACTTTTTGAGCACCTGTTTCGGTGAAATTATTTAGTCAATAATAGGCTGTCCCTACCGAAAACCTATTTATTGCTCTCCCGTTATATTTGAAAAGCGGGACTTGAACTTATAGTTCCAAAAAGAAAACTTTTCCGCAGAACGTGGAAAATTTTCACTGACGCCAGCTGGACAATAGGCCCCCAGTATGTCAGGATTCTTAGAAGGTATTGCAAACCATTATCAGCTTCAGCTTCAGAGCTTACATATGAACTGCAAATCGAGGTGTGAGCGTTTTCATGGTTTCCACTCGATATGAAGCGTATTCTTCTTCATTATGAGATCCTGGGACACAACGCACTTCTCTCGTGAATTGGTAGTTCCTCGAGTAAAAGAGATGGGTTCCTCCTTTCTTCAGCAGCGTTGAAGATATTCAACATTTTCCAGTAGCAATGCTCTTCCACAATACTTTGATTCTGGAATGCCCACAGCTTCAGCAGTTTTTGCAAGTACTGTAAGCATAGATATACAGTGCATAAGGTTCGCCGTGAATTGGAAGCATCAGGAGGCGATACAGAATCGGATGCAAAACGCAAAATGCACGAACAACGTTCTGGCGCTGTCCGATCTGCAGAATTTTTAGAGCAAGTGCAAGCGATCATAGACGAGGACCGCTCAAAATCAATGAGGGTCCTTGCGAGTCAGCTTCATGTTTCTGAGCGCCTTATTCGTAGAGTTGTCCACGAAGACCTTCGATATAAGTCTTACGTGATGCACAGAGAGTTCTCCGATCAAAACGTCTTTTAAACAAAATCAAACACCCTCAGGCGCCCAAAATGTTATGGTTTTTTTCGACGAAAAAAATTTTGTCCAAGATCAAAAGACCAATCGCAAAAATGACACATGGCTATGTTCAAATCCTACGGAGGTTCCTGTTGTTATGCACACAAAATTTCCAGCCACTGTTATGGTTTTAGGTGTTATCAGCAACGAAGGACATGTTATGCCATTACACTTTTTTACTCAAGGACATCGAGTGAACTCTGCTGCATACATCGACGTTTTGGAGACGATAGTGAAACCCTGGATAGACAATGTAAGCGGAGGCAGATCATACATTTTTCAACAAGACTGCTCTTTCACATAAAGCGATGGCGACACAAGATTGGATGGCCGAAAATTTTCATGACCACATAACACCGAACCTATGGCTACCTAGCTCCCCAGACCTTAATCCTTTGGATTATTACGTATGGGGCGTAGTTGAGCGTGACACCAATAAGCGTCCTCATAATACGACTTCTTCGCTGAAGACTGCTATTAATGCCGTTATGGTCAATATGAACAAGGAGCATTTGATTCGGGCATGTAATCGTTTCCGGACCCGGATCGAAGAGGTTATTGCTGCTAATCGCGATTTCATTGAATAACTTTAAAGCCATATATTAATTTAACGTTGTATAAAATATGCCCGAAATTTCATTAAATTTTGTTAAAAATACATGCTAATTAATTCCACTCTCAAGTTGTCCTCAAATACCGTACGCACAATGTAGAGAGTACTGGATCCGCAACCGGTTGCGAGAGCCGAAGCAATTAGCAACCTTCGCTATAGTTGTGTGAAGTTGAGGTATGAAGTGATATGTTTTTGTTTTTGCACTTAATTCACTCCAAAACACGTTCACGTTTATAAAGTTTTTGGTTCGCGTGTACGAAATCGAATTACGAATTTTCAATCAGCTTTGGCACATGCGTTTTCTCGCCTCTATGAATTTCATCAGCTTTAACGTTCGAATTGTCTGTGAGAGAACGTTTTTTGTGTTATACTCAAACTGTTCAACGAATGATAACGAAGGCGCGTTCGTATGCACGTGAAACGAAATTTTGAAGGTGCGCGCGGGTGTCAGTGGGGGAAGTGATTCTTCTGAAGAGAGGAAAGAAAAACCTGTCAGAACAAAGGAGAAGGAGAAGCAGAGGAAATCATATCATTTCGAGAGCGTAAGCTATTTATGTTATTTATGTGTTAAATTTGTTCCCACATGGACACAAATTCTCGTTGCTCGTCCATTTATTTATATGTCTTTGATAAAACCAGGTTTCAGATTTGGCTGGCTGGCGGAAATCGCGAAATTTATTTCCAATATGTATGCCGGACAATCTACATCGATTCGTAGTAACCATAAACCAAAGCATACGTTTTGCACAAGCAAACACGAAGCCAATCGCCGGGAACAACGCACAATGTACGTGAAAAAGCTTAAAAAAATATATGACTATCTTTCGCGATGTGATAAATTTTTAGCCACCCCATAAACGATAGATGGACCATTGTAAAGCCAAATTATTTGTGCTTTTCTGGACTTGTACTGGCATGCCTCAGCTCAGTGCCGGACCAAATGACTGTGCAACGTCAGTGGGTGTCGTAAACGCCACAATCAGCTGTTACATCAGCGATAACGACCGAAGTGTCAACTTCAATGAGCACAGCTGATTGCATTCAGGCGCAACCAACGTTCTTACTTAACATTTGTCTACAGAAGCAAGCCGAAGAAAACCATTTGTTGGATCGGATCGTGCGCGTGATAGTTTACGGATCAAAGGGTGTCTTTTTGAATGAGGGGTCGTCCATAATATGGTTGAGCCAAGTTTGGCTGAGGAGGTTGGTGCACCTGTCGACAAGGAGTTGTTACAAAGCTTTGTACATCCAAACGAGTATACGGTATGTGAGATCCTGAGGAAGTTTCATATCCCGAGGTTGAGACACGTTGTAAAGGCAGTAAAACGTAACTGCAATGTTTGCAAGATCAATAAAACAATTCCAAAGACACCTCAGATGGGGCAGTTGCCAATTGATCGGATCACGCCTTTTGTACGGCCCTTTACTTCCACGAGATTGGATTACTTCGTGCCTCTGCAAATCACCGTAGCGAGACATCGACATAAGTAGAAATATTCACGTGCCTAACGACAAGAGCAATACATCTTTAAATCGCAAAAAATTTCTCTAGTGACACTGCCTTGATGTGCATCGCAAATTTTATAAATAGAAGAGGAGTATCGCGTTGTATACACAGAGACCACGGGAGTAAAATTGTCGCCCCAAAGGAAATCTGCAACGGAACATATGAAAACGATAAAGTTCAGGGGTCGCTAACCCATAAGAACATAGAGTGGTTATTCAACTGCCCCGCAAATTGCAGTTCAAGCTGTGAAGCAAATTCTTGTCCCATACTCTAGTAGAAGAAGCACCAAGGATTCAGGTTCTACATCATATCGTGACTGAAGTTGAATACGAGGTGTGTACAAGAAGTATGTTAAGGTGACTTTTCAAATTTCGTGGACAACGTACGTTTTTATCTTTTTTATGTTAGTACACTCGTCACGAACATATATTTAGAGTTTCAGCTATATAATATGTTTAGTTTGTTTGTGAGAGGCATAACGGTTAGAAGTGTTTTGCGTGCTCGGCGATTTTTTGCTATCGAAAAAAATGGATCAAAGATCAAGAATTTTTTGGCCAAAAACAACACCAAAATCATGCCTCAGCCACCATATTCACCGGATTTGGCCCCACGTGACTTTTTTTTGTTCCCAAAACTGAAGAGAACTATGAAAGGACGGAGATTTGCAACGATTGAGGAGATAAATACTGCATCGCTGGAAGAGCTCAAGGCTATACCGAAAAGTGTTTATGAGAAGTGCTTCGAGGATTGGAAAAAGCGTTGGCACAAATGTATTGATTACTTTGAAGGGGACAACATAAATAATTTTTTTCCTAAAAATACAAAGTCACCTTACTTTTTGAACACACCTCGTATATGGTGAATTGTACCGATATAACAATAGACGACGGGAGCCGGCCCGCTAGCACCTAACGATTTTTTATTGAGTTTAGCCAGTTCCGTACAATCACCAAAGCAGATTCCCGATGTAATAATCGATCTTAGAAAACAACTTCGTATTGCAGAACAATTGAAAATTAAGTTATGGAAGAAATGGACATTCGAATATTTGCCAACGCTTATCTGCCGTGAAAAATGTTCGAAAATGTAAGACCGCTAAAAGAAGGAGATACTGTCATAATATGCTATTTCCAAGTATAGGAAGAAATGCTAAAGGGGAATAATTGTGAAAGTTAACGCTGGAATGCTCCGCCGTAGACGGTCCCAAGCCCACTTGAGAAAGGAGGAAGGAACCCCCTTGTTTCCCTTACCAACAGCTTCCATGATTCCTCATCCCAAACCCCCCAAATGCTCTCAGGGTCGCACATTGGGTTTACTGGTTCCCCAATAATGGGACATTTAATACCGAGAAATGCTAATAACTGATAGTCCGCGTGGTGTAGTGGTTAGAGCACCAAGCCCGTAAGCCGAAGGTCTCTGGTTCAAGTTTCGTTGGCGTCAACGAGATTTAGTTCGAGTGATTCTTCGGACGGACTATACGTATGTTCAGTTATGATACGTGATGGTTTAAAACCAGAAATTTTCGCAGCTGGCTGGACGGACACACAGCCACAGCGTGATAATGACCATATCACCTCGTGAAATGCCGATACATTCGATCATGACAATGAGATAATCTCTAAGCGAAGGCCCGCAAGGGGTTGTAGTGCTACGGACAACTGTAACTAAATAAATCTACAGCTCTGCTACTAAATCCTAACTACATCTCCTTTGTGGGAAAGTAAGAGGGTGAAGCCAAATCTTCCGCGCCTGATAACGGAATCGATATAATAAACATGCCGCCGTAATGGAGGTTGGGCGACGGGCTAGCTCCCCGTACCTGGAAAACCCTAAAATGTTTCGAAACCTGCAGAAAGGGCTCGGAATGGATTGGACTCACGACAACGACCTCGCAATCGGAAAAAAGGACCATGGCATTGGATCCTGGAATTTCTGATCACTCAATTACCCTGGCGCTGTTAAGGGCCTTTTACAACAGGCCAGTCAATATCAATTAAAAATACTGGCAATACAGGAAATGAACTGGACTGCTAATGGTATTCAAGACATGAGATCGCACACAATATTCAAAAGTGGGAAGCCTACTGGAAAACGAGAATACGGAGTGGCCTCTATTGTGGATAGGGAGTTCAAGGCGCATGTTATTGATTTCAAGGCAATAACGGAACGGTTGTGTGGGATCCATATAAAAGCGAAATTCTTCAAAATCTGGCTGATCAATTTTCACGCCCCGACCGAAGGAAAGGACGAAGGAACGAAGGAAACGATCTACAATCACCTGGAAAGACTAGTCGACTCATTGCCTACAAACGACACAAAAATAATTCGGGGTGATTTCAACACTAAGCTTGGCAATGAGATATCTCATTGCCAACAAATCGGTATCTCATTGCCAACAAATTACAACGGCCAGCGCCTGATCGACTTTGCTTGTAGCAGAAATATTGTCATAGTTCGACTTGCTTCCCACATCGACGCATTCATAAAATGACTTGGGTATCATCGGATGGCAACACACAAAACCAGATCGATCATGTTCTGATCTAACAACGTTGTGCCCCAACATACTTGGCGTCCTTATATACCGAGCAGTCAATTGTTACTCAAATCATTACTTGATCAAATTAACCTATCGATGTCGTATGTCAGAGGAATATTCGGTGAAGACCAGCCTGCTACAAAAATTCGACATCGAAAGACTCCAAACGACGTCTGTGGCCAAAAATTTGACGGGCCCTCGATAACCAGCTGGCTCCCATCTTATCAGGCGGCATCGTTAAAGACAATCAACCAGCTCTGGATGGAAGTGAGAGGGGTTATTAAGACCGTGGCAGAACAGACGGTCGGACATCAAGCCCGGCGCAAGAGAAATGATTGGCTCGATGATGAGTACCAGAATACGTTAGACAAAAAGAATCAGGCGTACAAAGATTTCGTAGGTAGGAAAACCAGGACGAAGAGAGAACACTATGGAAATCTCCGAAGAGTAGCGAATAAGATAATTAGAATTAAGAAAAAAAATACTATGACGACCAATTGAGAAGTATAGTAGTAGTAGTAGTTTAGCGAGCAACAATACCAGACACGCATACAAAGTAGTAAAATGCCTGAAACGTGATTACCAGCCCAAAACCACGCTCTTTCGTGATGACATCGGCAATATCATCGCTGATGAAACCAAGATTAAGGAAAGATGGGCATCTTGTTTCAAGAACCTAATCCTCCGCACAGCTCCAGAGCATCGGAGTCTATTGATGTTTGCAGAGAGCCTTCATTGGCCCCATCAACTCTGGGTGAAGTTTGTTTCATCATCAAAGCCCAAAAGAATAATAAAGCGCCGGGCATCGATGGGATTCCAGTGGAGCTCATCAAATATGGTGGCAGCAGCGGTCATAAAGCTATTCACAAAGCCATCCAGCACATTTGGCAACAAGAACATATGCCGAAAGAGTGGGGTCAATCAATTATATTCCCCATCCTCAAAAAAGGTGACAAGTTACTCGTACAGTGCGAAAATTATAGAGGCATGTCACTACTTTGTACGGCGTACAAAATATTTTCAAAAACCTTAGAAAATAAAATCAAGTCATACGCTAACAATATTATTGGGGAGTCTTCTTCTTCTTAGCACTACAGCCCCTCTCGGGCCTTCGCTCCCCGCAAATAGCGCCTCCAACTGTCTCGGTCCATTGACCGCGTCCTCCAATTTCGAAATCCGAGCAGAGATGAACTGTCTTCGTCGACCGAGTCAGACCAGCGTTTCCTCGATTTCCCCACTAGTCTCTGGCCTTCAGTTCTCCCAACGAATACCTTCTTGGGTATCCGTTGTTCGCCCATAGAATTCATGTGGCCAGCCCATTGCAGCTTCCACGGTCTTATAATCGTTGAGACCTCCGATTCGTCAAAAATTTCAAACAGCTCATGGTTGTATCGAATTCAATGGTCCCCGTCCAACTTCGCTCCGGCTATTCGCCTCAAGACCCGTCGCTCAAAGGCGTGTATAAATTGTTCGATGAACCAGAGGTTTCCACTGTGATAAAACCGCGAGAGCTGCAATAGACTGACCATGTTCAACGAATGAACCTAAGAAGGTATTCGTAGACAAAACTCAGGGACGACGACCTTGAAAAACTCAAGAAGCGCTGATCAGATAGTAGATCACTACTCGGATTTCAATATTGGAAGAAGCAACCGATGGATCGAGACAGCTGGAGGCCCGACAACGCTATACTGCAAGACCACCATTTTTCTGGTAGGTTAGTGTAAAGATACACTTTGCTTTTATATATTTTTGGTTGTTGGATTTTCTGGGCAGGTCTGTATATATGAGATTCATAGCTTTGACTGGATAGAATTCTTATCCAAGTATAGAAATTTATATATGAAGGCTGAAAAATATTTATTTAGGAAAAGGAAATGGATAATTTAATCTTTCATATGTGGATCTGCAGAGAGAACAACGATCTTTGCTCAGGAATGTCACTGTTTACTCGCAAGGTGATGAATCAACAACTAGCGTAGGACATCTGTCACATGGCTCTCAGTGAATATTTTTCGCTCCGAATTCAACAGCACTTACTCGGTACATAGAAGGAAGATATACCAGTCCATAGTTTTACGTTTTAAAGCAAGTGACAGATATCACGACTCTTAACAGAGATCTACTGTAAGGTCTATAAAACATCCTTGTCTGATTGTCACATGTGTCTAGTCCGTCCCGAAAAAGGAAATACCTCACATTGTCATTGTTGTCTCGTCAAATTGACCCCTCCAACCCGTCCGAATCCCTCCTAAACCCCATTCATCGATTTACAAAACACTCCCAAAAACGTCTCTTTCTCTCAATAAATGTGTACATACTGTGCAATTGAAAGTAATTCGCTATCAGCACACATTCCAAACGATTTGTGTTTCAAACCAGAACGGCCTGCAGTCGATCCCGCCTGTTGGAGGCACTTTTCCACCGTCAACTTTGCGCACAGAGGAAGCAAACACGATGCCTGTGACTTTCAAAGGTTACTCCTTATCACTTCCTCGGAGGGAAATAGCAACATTTGCATAAAGAATCCGGCGATCATTAGCGGCTGCTGCTGCTGCTGGCTGAATTGACTGACCAGCGCGGCGGGCGCTCAGTGTTCCGAGTAAACGGCGGCCGCAGTCGCACCCCACGGAGGCACGGACGGACAAACTAATCGGAATTGTCGGAAACGGGGTCGCTGCTGAAAACTCAATTTGATGTTGCGGACTGCGGTGCGGACAAATCGCAGCAATAACGAGAAATCAAATCACACTGTTCACTTTGGGGCTCAACAGCAGCAACCGCAGCAGCACCAGCATCGAAAATCGAATGGTTTCCGCCCGTCCGTGGTGGCTCGTGTAATTTTTCAATTTTCATACCATGCAAAATGCCAATGAAATTAAAATGACCGACGTTTTCGAATTCGTTTGCGAGTCGGCCGAGTATTGTTGGATGGATGCGAAAGCGAGTGGCGAGCTGCGAGTTGAGTTTGTTGGAGTTTATGAGTAGCTGCGAGCAACGAACGAACAAACTTCACGACGACGAGCCAACCAACGACACCAGCAACGGAGGCAAGTCAGAGACGACGAAACGAAAACGACCAACACAACCAACATACGACTTGCCCGACGACACGACGATTGCGACGACACCCTTTTTCCCGTCGCCCTTTCAGACAAATACTTTTTCCAATGATTTTTTGCACAATTCGCCTTCCTACTTACATTCATCAAACAAATTCACACATATGGTTCCATGCGATCAACTCCTCTCCACGCCAGCACTATTTGCACAATTTTCCGATAATACTTTAGCTCGAAGCGACGATTGCAACAAACGTGTTGAGAAATCTTTTTTGACAATCACACAAACTTTTTCCTCCTTTCGTACCGACGACGACACCGATATCCGCGGACTCGGGAGCGACTACGACGACGACGGGCACCACACTCTTTCAACAGCAACGAGACATTTTTCCCTACACGCACAACACACCAAAAACTAGCGGGTTTTCGGTGTTTTCGCGAACTTTTTTACATTATTCAATGCCGCCGTGTAGCAATTGCACGATACAGGGGTGATTAGGGTGCGAAAACTAGAGGAAAACGCGAAAAAGAAGTGAAATTTCTGTGAAGATACCCTACAAGATGGCGATCTTAGACGAATAATGACTTTTCAGCCATACGACTCACGCATACAGTGGCAGAAGCGCGAGTACAGCGCAGTTGCCGGATTTCATGAAAACCTCTGCAGAGTGGTTAGCTGTCGGCCATAAGTGGACGATTTCTTGCAATTCGCCGCAAATGGAACGATATGAGAATGAAAGAGATGAATTTTGACATTCGATACTCGATGAAGAAATGTCAAAGCAGAAGCGCGGGTAAACAAAAATTAAAATGTTTCGGCACCAGGTAATGTTCTTTGCATAAATATGCTTGAAAGTCCTTCAGATTTATTCTAACAGTAACAGGAAAGTTTAAATTGACTCACCTTCTTTCGCAATGATGAGGAGTCGGCCATAGTTGTCTGTTAAATCTGAAAAATTGCCAATTGTTGTAGGTGACGTTTCGTGGTGAACGTCAGTAGATAGGATAATATTCCGCGCTTTGGAGTAGGCATTGGCAGAGCATATACACTAGTGTATATGCTCTGGCATTGGTTCTAACAGAAGAACATTCTAAATGTTCTAGTAAGAAGGTTCTGGTGCACATCATAAACGCCTTACAATTTTTTTTTCAATTCAAGGCGTTTATCTTGAAATTATTTCGCTGCTTGGTTTTAATTAATTAGAATTTAGAATTTCTTTGAGCGTTACGTTTCGCAAAACTTATTTGAAGTTTGTACAGGTGCCACTTCGTGGGAGAATGTATGAAATGAGATATTCTGGATAAGAACTTTGTACTAGGGTTGGTAAGAAAACTGTCAGGGTGGTGCAGGGTTCTGTATGTCAGGATGGCCGAGTGGTCTAAGGCGCTGCGTTCAGGTCGCAGTCCACTCTGTGGGCGTGGGTTCGAATCCCACTTCTGACATGATATCTTTTTTTTCTATTTTCGTATTACTTGTTTTTGTTTAAAAGAAAATAATTAACTGTACGTCTTTTAACTAATTTTATACGCAACTTATTCTTTATCGCAAGTATTAATTAACAAGACTCAGACGGGAGAATCTCTCTATTGACTAAAAATATGTCGTAATGAAAATTGCAAATGTTTAATGAACAAAGTTTGCTTCCCATTAGCCAAATTCACCAGTTTGTCGTTAATCTTGAGCTCAATATCCTCTCAAGACAACTCACGATCCCCAAGGAACTTCTGCTCTAGCTGCTGAAGAAATAAGAATAAGATGGGCTTCAAATTAACGCGACGAAGACACAAAGCATTGTGCAGTCAAGAAGAAAAATACTTGGAACAGAAAAACGCACGACCAATGCAATCAGAAGAACGCCAACAAAGCTGACAAAGTACACCGCGGAATTCAGCTCGCATACAAAACATTTTAAGTAGTTCTAATGATCTTGAAAGCCAGCTGCATGCTCACTAGAATAAACCTCCAAGCATAGAAAACTGTGATAAGACGGCTAAGAGAAATGAACTCTCAAGCTTCCGTGAACAACAGATCCGGAGACGAATAATGGGAACAAATAAAAATAAGGAGACCAATGAAGAAAATTGTAGTAATCGAGCAGTCTGCCTAGACCAACAGCTCGAGGGACCTTCAAGAAAAGGTGTACGAGGAATCGAAGTGTCCAAATTGGTTGTTGCAATCTCAGTCCACTTGGTAACGGAATATAGTTCGGATTCTCTGAGCGATGTGAACACTTTCCACGATTTACCGCTTTCACATAAAACCAGGCAATCGCGTATGTTCACAATGCAAGTCACATGCAGCCAACAGAGACATTCGTTTCATCTATGCAACACAAATTGTGCTTTAGATAAATCCGAAGAATTTCGTCTCACAGAACTTTTGAGTAATGAAAAAGCAACTAAATCGAAACTAAATCAAACAGTTGTCATGCTACGAATGGAACTAGCAATGAAAAATAAGCATTTAACTGAACCAGAAAGTAAATTAGAATATTAGCAAAAACAACAACCAGGCGTTGTTTGCAGTACGGCACAGCTGAGTCAAACAAAAGGTTCTCGATATAAATTCGCGAAAGATAAAGGAATTGATATACTGAAGAACGCTGGGTGTCGGGTTATGCTTGCTGCCCGTCGAACCAACGCTAGCCACTTCGCAAAAATATAATCAATCACTCTTCCCTGGTTTCTATTGAAGTAAATTTTATAATTGTATATGTATAGGCCTGTACTTGTAGTATCAGATTAGACCAAAGAATCAGTTCAGTTGCTTAGAACATGTCACCGTGTGTACATTAAATACGAAATCAGTGAAATAAAGTGAATTCATAGAGAAGAAATCTTACTTATTATTTCATTACTGAAAATTCTGAATAGGTTATGGGCCCAGACCCATGCGAGTGATTAGCAAAGAGCAAATAAAATAGTGAAGAAGTGATGCAAAAGTTCAAAAGAAAAACATGCTTCCCCCTTAGTGTTCATAACCTAAAATGGAGTTCGGAAAAACTATGAATCTCGAAAAATTCGATGATACAAATTTCAAGCAGTGGAAATTCCAACTAAAATGTGTAATGCTTGCCAAATGTTTACAGTCTTCCACAAAAGTCAAGGTACAGAGAATCGGTAACTGAAAATTGTATTACTGAATCAATATTTTTATTTGAAAACCAAAAGTTATGACATGGTAATAATACGAGTTCTGTTGAATTTAAGTTTTCATAAATTTAAAGGGATTCGGCAATAATGATCATTGAAGACAATAATTTTTTGTTGGCAATGTCTCTTTTCTACTCCACAAAAGTCTTGGTACAGTTGCAGAAAATGCCCTGTTATTTGTAAAAAGGGGAATCCCCCAAGTACATATTATCAGAGTGAGTTAACAACCGTAGGCCGCTGTCTTTAATATCGCGTCCGTATTCGTGGTGTATCTTTTATTTAATAAAATTTTTAAAAAATGAGTCGAAAGGACTTGAGTATTAAGGAGCGTGAAATAATTATTAATCTGCATTCAAATCAGAGCAAATCATATTCTGAAATAGCTGAACTAGTGTTGCGAAGTCGGTCAACCATTCAAAAAGTGATAAATCGATTTAAGAAGGAAAATAGAGTGGAAAATGTGCCCCGAACAGGTCGTCCATCTAAACTAAGTGCAAAGGACAAGAGAAAAATTTCGCGAATGGTAAAACAAGATCCATTTCTAAGCTGTAGAAAAATCTGCGATGTTCTTGGAATTAATGATAAGAAGAAGGTTAGCGCAGAAACTGTGCGTAGAGCTGTCGTAAAAGCTGGATTTTCATCTCGTACGCCTAGAAGAAAACCTCTTGTAAGTTCAATAAACAAACAAAAAAGAATAACATTTGCAAAAGCATATATTGACAAACCAATAACGTTTTGGGATAATGTTTTATTTTCGGATGAGTCTAAATTTTGTATATTTGGTGTAAATGGGCATAAGAGGGTCTGGCGAAAAGTAGGAGAAGCATTTAATCTCAAGAACACTATTAAAACAGTAAAACATGGAGGCGGTGGTGTTATGGTTTGGGGTTGCATGGCTGCTGCTGGAGTTGGGAATCTGACATTCATCGAAAATACTATGGATCAGAACTCTTATTTAGAGATTCTACGAAACAACATGAAACAAAGTGCAGCCAAATTAGGTATGCGAGAAGATTTCTTGTTTCAACAGGACAATGACCCTAAGCACACTGCGCATAAAGTTCGAATCTGGCTATTGTACAATACTCGCATGCTTGCTACACCGCCTCAAAGCCCTGATTTGAACCCTATAGAGCATCTTTGGAATGAGCTTGAGACAAAAATCCGAAAAAGAGTGATATCAAGCAAGGCGCAGCTTAAGGATGTTATATTGGAGGAGTGGGCCAGAATCAGCAGCGAATTTACTAAAAAATTGGTATATTCTATGCCTAAAAGACTGAAGTCAGTAATTCAGATGAAAGGATATCCGACAAAATATTAAGAAAAGTATAATTCAAATAACTATGCAAGACTATAATTACAATTTGTATCATTTTTCTTTAGGTGTACCATGACTTTTGTGGACTTCATTCATTGACTTTTCAACACATCATATGTAATAATATATTAATACGACAGAATTTTCGTTTTGTTTTACATGAATTTAAAGTGTAATGATTATAGTTGAAGTAATACCAATGTTCATACTAACCTCGGCGATGGCTCTGAAACAAATAGTAACCATCGAAAATTGTAAGTCTGCGCTTGAGGTGATGATAAACTCAAAATCATTTATGAACAAAAATCTGAGATGACTAAAATGATGCTTCATGAACGGTTTTACCTGTATAAAATGTCATCCGCAGATAGCATTGCTGATCATATTGATAAAATTGAAAGCCTCGCGAAGCAATTGCCTCCGAAGTACAAATCTCTCCGTCAAGCTTGGATGTCACTCGATCCCAGCAAGCAAACAATAATCAGCTTAACAGCCTGTTTATTGGATGAGGAAGCCAGCTTGCATGTAGAAGAAGAAAACGAAACAGCATTATTAGTGGAAAAATAAACCTCAAAGAAGAAAAATTCCCAATATACAAAAACAAAAAACGAATCAAAAGAAAAATCACTTCGTTTTGTTTGCTGTAACTGTGGAAAACGCGGTCACTTCGAAAAGATTGCCGTGCTCCCAAACAGGAACATGGAGAGAAAAATATGATGGCATTTAATGTAATAAAGAGTGACTGGGAAGACAGTTATAAGGGTAACAGATGGATTTTAGGCAGCGGTGCTTCAGTTCACATCTACAAACGGGAAAATTTTGCTAACCGATATGAATACTCGTATACAGGATCCCCTCTGAAAGTTGGAAATCAAGAAGCCATAGAAATGGCTGGGCAAGGGAATATTTTTATTAGTAAATGTGTTAGTGGACAGTGGGAGGGAGACCAGTATGTTAAAAAATGTGCTCTATGTACCGAAAATGAAAATGTTTTCAGAAGCAGCAGTTGCAAAACAAGGTATAACCTATAATATTTTAAGAAACAAACCTGCGCTCTGATTTATAAAAATAAAATAGTGATGTGTGCTTGTTTGCAACAACTTATATGAATTAAAAGTGCAAACGATCCAAAATCCAGCACGTAATGTAATGCAAAAAGTGGACCTTAGAACATGGCATGAACGCTTGGGACGTTTGAATGTGATGGAGATTGAAATAATGTGTAAAAACAATGTTATTACAGGTGTGGACTTATCAAACAGTGAACAGTTTGTGTGTGAGGGTTGTGCTTATGGAAAGCATACTAGCCAACCATTCGAGAAAGCAAATAGGCAATCAATGCAACCTGGTGACGTTATTTATATTGATGTTTGTGGACCATTCAATGTGCCATCTGTACAAGGAATGAAATATTTTGTTATTTTTAAAGACGCTCTACGAGTTTTAGAAATGCATATTTTCTGAAGAACAAATGTGACGTGTTGGACTATTTTTAAAAATATAATGCGATAATTAAAAATAATTTCTTACGTGGTCTTTGCATCTTACCCACTGATAACGGCGGAGAATACACAAGGAGAGATATTAAAGAATACCTTGACAGTGAGGGTATTGCTCATGAGCTCACTGCACTTTACACGCCCGAGCAAAATGGCCGCGCTGAAAGAGAAATCAAGACAGTTGTGGGAACTGCTCGATCCATGCTTCATGCTCGTAATATATCGCGCAATCGATGGGCCGAAGCAGTCAATTATACTGTTCACTTACTAAATCGCACATCTTCAAGCCAGACGCCAATTATTACACCTATGGAGCTATGGAGTGGCGTGAAGCCTAGTTTACGTCAAGTAAGAATAGGGATAGTTCCATATGCCAGATCAGCTAAGAAGGAAACTCGATTTTAAAAGTCGCAAGATGATGTTAATTGATTACGATAATACAAACTAAAGGATGTATAATCCAATTTCGAAAAAAATAACAGTATAAAGGAATGTTGTTTTCAATGAACAGAAATGCCCCAATTTAAGAAGAAATAAAGCGCAGTTTTTTATGGATGATATCAACGAAGAAAGTCGAGAAGCTGGAGAACAGATGACCGATAACATGCAGATGAGTACGAGTAAACTGAATGGAGATAGTGATGATATTACGTATACTGACGTTGATGAACACAGAAACACAGAAAGATCCAGTATTATTTTACGACTACGAAGGGGACGAGTTTTTGAATCGAAATTAGTAGAATTAAATCTTCTTACGAATTATTCGGAAGCAACGAAAAGTAAGGAATATAATCAATGGCTGGAGGCCATCAATAAAGAATTGGAAGCTCATCGCACCAGTAATACCTGGAATTTTGTTGATAAAAGAAATCAAAGAACTATTACTTCGAAGTACGTTTTTTTCTATTAAAACAAATCAAGAAGGTTAAGTGGAAAGATACAAAGCTCGACTTTGTGCCCGTGGGTTCACACAAATTAAAGGAATAGATTACAATGAAATATGTTTACCTACAACAGGATGTGAATCAATACGGATACTGTCTCTCTATAACTGGAAAATAAGGCAGTTGAATGCTAAAGCAGCCTTGCTGTATGGAGAGTTGGAAGAAGAAATCATCTAAAAATAAAATATGTAAGTTGAACAAATCTTTATGCGGATTAAAACAAGCTGCACGTGGCTGGAACAAGAAATTTACCGATTTTTTATTAGAGTTTGGTTTTGTTCAATTACATGCAGACAATTGTCTGCTTGTAGATAATTTTCATTACACAAAAGTTTGGTTGACGATGCTTTGATTATGCCTACTTCAAATGCAGTGTTATATCAGATCGTGAAAAAATTAAAGAAAGAATTTGATATCAAAGAGTTAATTTTAAATTGGTTTGTTGGTATAGAAATTGATAAAACTGAGAATTCTGTACGCATTAGTCAACGACAATACATTGAACAAATAATAAATAAATTTAATATGAGTACAGCTCACGCCTGTAATACGCCTATTGATGCAAATGTTCAAATAACTGAAAATATTGATGACGTGAAGATTAATTTTACTTATAGAGAAGGAATAGGGTCATTGTTTTTATCTACAGCTACTAGACCAGGTATTCCATACAGTGTCAATCTGTTAAGTAGATATATTAATAATCCAAAGTTTCTTCATGTTTCACAGCTTAAAAGAATAATCAGATATCTTATTAGAACTAAAGATTTTTGTATGAAGTACCGAGGTCACGAAAATTTAATCGGATATTCAGATTTCGCTGGGGACATGGATGCAAGAAAGTCCACTAGTGACAATATTTTTATGTTAAATGGTGGTCCTATATCATGGGCTCCTCAAAAACAATCTTGAATCGCCTTATCAACAACTAAAGCTGAATTTATGTCTGGATGTGAAACTACTAAGAATTTGTTATAGTTAGACAATTTTTCAAAGATACTGATGTTAATCAAAACTTTACGATCTTATGTATTGATAATCAGAGTACGGTTAAACTTATAAATAATCCAGTTTTCCACAAAAAGACAAAGCACATTGATGTCAAATACAATTTTATTAGAGAAAAGGTACAGCAAAAATTAATGAACATTAAATATGTGAAAAGCTGTGAGCAATTAGCGGATATTTTTACTAAGGCTCTACCTTCTCATAAATTTGTTCATATAAGAGATACTCGTATATTACTGAATGTTTTCGTCGTTACATAATTTTTTTTTAAACAGGCAGACTTGAAAATTTCCTTTATAAAATTTAGTGGGAGTGTTAAAGTAAATTTTATGATTATATGTTTAATTGCCTGTACTTGTACTTTCAGAACAGAACAAAGAATCAGTTCAGTTGCTTAGAACATGTCACCGTGTGTACATTAAATACGAAATCAGTGAAATAAAGTGAATTGATAGAGAAGCAATCTTGCTTATTATTTCATTACTGAAAAATTTGAATAGTTTCGGTGTAAGTATTTTCACCATTCACACATTTCGATCGACAAATTATCTTCATATGTCTTCAAAACCAGTGTGTGATCTATGCTATGGTACAAATGAGGAACTGGTCACTTCAGCGACATTAGAAAAATGCGTAAAACCTTTTAATGTTCACGATCGCATCGTAGTGAACACACTCATACAGGTACCTGCAGATAAACCTATATGGGCATGTTCACTAGATACAGAAACTAAAAACTTGATATATCTCGGGTCGGGAGGCAGTTTATTTGCTCTCTACGGAACGACTATCTTGAAAACTCGCTTATATAGTCGCAGAAAATTCCTATGAAACTGCAATTATCCCGTTCCGGCGAGCAATGGGAAGGGGATTCTGGTTGACGACGAGGTTTTTGCTTGGCCAACGGGATGGAACTTGCTGCAAGGTCGCGAACGACGACGGTTAGGAGGACAGCGGTTTTATGGATATCAGTGGAGTTCACGTGCTTGATCGGCTAACTTTTGTCTAAAATATTCGCACGGGAATTACCAGCTATTCTAATTAGGAAAAACGAATGTCGAACTGATTTATAAAGTGTTTGGAAGGGATTTAAATAGAAAATTTTCGCCTTTCAACCATTTTGTCTACGGTTTCTGGGCTGTCATCCGCAGTTTCCTATGTGAAAAGTTGTCTTTGGTGTGTGGCTGAGCGATTGATTGTATAATTGATTTCTGGATCTGATTAATCGAGTGTGGTGTTTATTTTGTTGTAAGTTAGACGCAAAGCGCATTTGAGTGCTATGTCGCTAAGTGTTTGAATATTGTTGGTGATAGATTACAGATAAACAAGAATAACGCAGTTCAAAACCAGTGATAGCATTGTGGATGAAAAGATTTAATGGTGGTCCACGTCGGTTCTCAGCGTGCAATTTCACAAAATCTAAATTGTGCCGTTCTGTGAATTATTTTATTTTTTATTGTAGCATCCCCTTTCGGGCCTTAGCTTAGAGATAGAGTATCTTTAAGTATTTTATTACAATATCTTCCAGAAAATCAATAAAAATATTGAGAACATCTTCAATTTTGTGAAGTTTTTAGTGAACAGTGAAATCTCCTTTCCATCGCCGGCCCCAAGACCTAAAATCGTTTGCTGATATCGTGTCGCTATTGAAAGTTTTGATTTAAATTCCATTCAATTCTTGTTAATTGAGTCCTACCAAAAGTAACCCAAATTGACATTTGCTCTGCATTGGCCGAGGAGAAAAGCAGTGGTGAATGCGTGTCGTATTTTCAATGGCAACAAAATAAAAGTTGTTGATGCGTTTTGTGCTGATGAGCTCGGATGTGAATACAATTATCTTCTATTCAGCTTCGGACGGCATATTAAAGCCCAGAATTCTTAGTTTCTATGCAATACCTAGTAGCTTACAATTTTAATGAGTCTTATGCATACTAGTAGACTGCTCATTGAAACGTAAACATTGTTTAATAGTGCGATTAGCGGAAAATTCTTAAGCGTAAATTATCTCAATTTTATGCAAATTATTTAAGTTGCTGTGTGTTGCGGGATAGGTTTGCTACTAGTGGGTATACTTGAATCATCCCTCTAGCTGTGCCAATTTGTAATTTCATGGAATTAATACATGTCGCACTTGAATGTCATTACGTTTTGCCTGATGATCACGTGGTGTATCATCACAGCTTCAACAGTAACCATTTTTTTGAAGTTTCCAGGCAAAGCCATTTCCAGCGTAGCACCAATTTTTCGCTCTCTGAGGCAGCAAACCATCGTTGCAGTCCTAAACGGACATTTGTTCCATCACAAATACTACAAAATGTACAATCATGAACTGTATGAAATACTTGACGAGCGATTGGACCCTTCGCTTTTTCCGTAATATTCTCAGATAGTAGGCTCAGGGGCGAAGAGATAGTTTGGTTTGGGTCCAGTGTTCAGAAACTACACTGTTTTGAGCACAGAGGCGCATGTGCTTGTCGGAGGCAATTTCAACGCTAAAGCAATTGAATGGAGCATACCTCAACCAGGTCCTCGGAGAACGCGCATAATGGATATAACTGCTAAAACTGGGCTCGTCATATTGCACAGGCCACACCCCTACTTTCCGCCGATGGGACGAAGGACGTGACATTCGTTTTAGATTCCCTAGTACTAAGCGTAAAAAATTGGAGAGTTCTGGAGGGCTACTCCGCTAATGATCACCAGTAGATAGCACTTGAGATTCATAACGGTGCTTCTCCTCACCCGTACTATTCAGTCTTCCGATTCCCGGTGGAATACTGAGAAGTTGGACGTTGAAATGTTCGCAGAAGGGCTAACGGTATGAAATCGATGGAAGCTTCGCGGGGGAGCAGAGAACTCGTAGCTAAAGGCGTGTTGAACTCAACTATGAGTCTGCCTGTAAGTCTTGAATGGCTCGCCGAAGCCGCCGGCACGGCAAGCTCCCAGTACACTGATTGGGATCTTCAAATCGCTGAGAAGCGAAGAGAATGTCACAAGCTTCCACAACTCCCCAGCAGGTACGGACTCGAGAAGAGGCATGTACCACGGCTAGGAAATACTTCCAGAGACTCTTCAACAGCAGTAGGGCCAGATGTTGGCAAGACCTCGTGAGCGTCATGAATGAGGATCTTTAGGGCATAGTCTACAGGCTAGTCATGCAAAAGCTCGGTGCCCAAAAACTGCCCTGCTCATACAACGCCGAAAAGATGGATAAGATTGTGCGAGTTCTTTTTCCTCTTCACTGCTTCCAATTCGAGGCCCACGACGAAACAATAATGGAATGTCAACTTTTCACGATGATGAAACTGGAGGAGCCAGTCTTGTCGGTGAAAGTAAGAAAGTCTCCATGACAATATGGGATTCCAGCTAAGGTACTGCAGAGGCTCTATAACTTTCGTCCTGACTTGCTGCTCAGTATGTTCAACGCTTCGTTGCGTGAAGGGCTATTTCCGGAGTGCTGGAAGGTAGCGAGGCTCGTGCTGATTAGCAAGGGAAAGGGGAATCCCGCATCACCGTCGGCATACTGCCCACTATACGAGGGCAGTCCGATAAGTACATAGCCTCACCGCCCGATGGCGCCACTATCGAAAGAGAGATTCACTATCGTGTAGTACATGTGTGGTGATCACGACGTAACGACAAGTGGATGTGACTGACCACAGCAGCGGTGTTGCAGCATCGCTTTCAGAGGATCGCTATCAAAGTAGACCCTCTTCATCTAGTCGAGTCCGGACGTACCAAATGTACTCCGTAACTTATTAACATAAATGGCATCAGCCATCGTGAATTTCTGTTAAGTTTTGTTACTTGATAATCAGTGAATAAAGCTATTATTTTCAATACTCCGATACGTTCTACTGTCAAAATTTCAGCCGAAGCGGACTCGCAGTTTTGATCGCGTGTGGAAGCGAGCGTGTCCGCGAATTTTAGAAAAATTAAGAAAGAGCAATATCGGTCAGTAATTCGATTCTGGTTTTTGGAAGGGAAATCGCGCGACGAAATCAAAGAGTGCTTGGATGCTGTGTACAGTGACTGCTCCTGCGATGGCGACCGTAAAAAATTGCTTTAACGAGTTTCAACGTGGTCGCACCTCGATTTTTGATGAGCCACACCCAGGTTCCTCGAAAACGGCTGCCACCGAGGAAAACGTGACAAAAATCCACGAGCTCGTATTGGCAGACCGCCGATTGCTGAGACAATAGGCATATCAAAAGAACGTGTGGGTTATATCCTCCATGTAATTTTGGGCATGAGAAAGCTGTCGGCACGATGGGTGCCGCGTTTGCTCACTCCGGCAACAAACGCAACCGTGAGATCACTTCAGAGCAGTGTTTGACGCTGTTTAAGCGCAATCCGAAAGAGTTTCTACGTCGTTTCATGACCGTCGATGACGGAATTTTTCTTCGAACAATTTTTGAACGCGTTCTTAATTGGCATTTTGAATTAGTGGATGAACGAATGTATTCGAGCGTAGTATACTTGCGTCAACACCCACTACCGAATTTCCTCTCCGAACTATCTAGGCGACAAACAGCCACCTCGGAGTAGACTGCGAGCATCCGAAAGGGTAAACCTTAAGAGGCATAGTTCTTAAGACCGATGAGAAGTCTGTCTGTCATTATAGTGACCTCTTCAGCAAATCGGACGGATCTCTCGGAAATTATTTTCAGAAATATGCTTACATCGGTTGACAAATGGAAGAGCGTGGCACATTATACTTGGTCAGTCCTGACAGTTAAAAAAATTTCGAGCATCGGGAGGCATCTAGGGTGGGTGGATCTCCTTCCTAGCAATTTTGTAGTAATTGGGCATCTAAGACGGAGCATATGTGCTGAATAGCAGCCGCACTTAGAACCCATTTTATTTCTACGTTGAATTTGCATGTAATTGAAACAATACATGATAAAATTTGATCCATCTTTTACACATTTATTAGTCTCTTTGTCTTGACAGCTCCTCGATCGTAGATGCTACTAAGTATACGAGCCCTGTCGTGAGACGTGAGACGGTGCGTTTCAACTAGAGATGAACTTCTTCTGTTCGTTTGTGAGCTGGGGGTTTAGTTGACGTTTTGAGGGGTTGAGTTCAAGGGGTTGGGGGTTCTTGGCTTGCGCTCGCATGGATTTGGTCATCTTCATTTTTTTAGTTTGAAAACAAGCTCGGCAATTAGTTTTCCAATAATCGAGTTGAAAACCTGGACTATGCAGAAGATAGCATTCATCTTGAGGTCAACCTGGAATTAATACTTCACGGACACAAGAACGACGTTAAATTGCAAGCAGTACAAAGGAAGAACTACAAACATGCGATACATGGTTTGTTCCGCGTTTATCGCGAGGAAGGCTTCCAAGGCTGTTCTCACACACATCAACGGCTGCAGGAAGGGGTTTCATGATGACTATCGGACATACATATAGCTTTACACGATCTAACCAAGTCAATTTTACACAGCACCTCACACTTTGGTGATGATCTCATTACTCATTTCACTGGCTCATTTATAACTGGAGCGATAGCAACAACAATCACCTAATATCTGGATGTGCTCAACACTAGATTAATGAACGCCACAACCTCATGAATCCAACGGACTTTGGTTTATGCTCACCTATACTGCGAAACTCGGCCGAGGGGCTTCTTTAAAGGATACGTACCGGTCTTTGTCCCTCTCGCTCCGCAAACAATCCTAACCTTTGTGTTCATACGACACATTTGCTTATTATTGGCAGCATCTATAACCAAATTTTTCATCAAGTGTACCGTCTCGATCTTCTAACTTCGAGCGCAGTCATTGATGATCTCAAGGCTCTACTTTCCATAGGATATTCATGCTCTCTATAACTACAACCCTCTGCTATTTGCGACTTCGAGTCAGCATGTTTAGTTGTCGCAGATACAACCACTTTCCGGCCTTGGCCTAGCGAACAGCGCCTCTAGCTACTTCGGACCATCGACCACTTCCTCTTATCAGGGAAATCGAGCAAGGATAAATTGCCCGTCGGTCGAGTCGAATGAGGGTTTCCTCAGCTTTCCCACCGATCTCTATATTTGCTTTTTTCCTGCGATTAGTTTTTTTAGGTATCCGTTGTTTTCCGTACGCATTACGTGGCTAAAGAAGATTAACATAGGTTCCCACTTTTAGGATTGGAAATCACTTTTAGGATTGGAAATAATGCATCACTTAGCGCACCTCGCCGGGAAAGAGCGAGTCCTAGGTTACTGCCGTTCTGGATACACAACGGATGCGTTCTTAAAGCGCTTTCTAGTCCTCTCTGAAACAACATTCAACACGTTACTGCCATTAGATATCTGTTAAGGGATCCTTGTAGCCCGTAGAAAGTTCTAGCATACGTTTAGGTGCTCGTGGCAGTTACTCTAAAAACTACGTTCTATTTGGTTGCATCGCTCATTTTAGCTGCTGCAATGTTATTATAGTGACTTCTGCCTCGTGAAATACCTCATACAACTGATGGTTGTACTTCACTCCAATAATTCGCCTGAGTATTAGTCTTTCAAAGGCGTTGTTTAATATATTGGCGGATACTTTGTCAGATTGCTAGCTAACGTTTTCGGAGCTTTATTCTTGCTGAGGCGTCTCGTCTGCTTCCGGAAATGAGACCTACACATCCTTTTCACCTACACACATGCTGACACAGACTATGTCGTTGCAAATACTGTAAGTTTGGTAGATCGTCAAGGAAAAGTATCTCATTTTATTTAATTAAAAAATTTATATTGATTGTACAAAAACATTTTACAATGGGCAAGATCGGCAAACTGTATTGAATGCAATTTGCAATTTTCTGATAAGGTGGGTATTTAATCTTTAACTGTAGAATTCCGCACCGAAAGTATTACCTCCATTAATAAAACGCCCTGGTTCATTAGCAAATACAAGTTTAATTAAGAAAGTAAATATTAAAAGTTATTAGAACAGAAACATAGATTATATAGCATGGAAATTATAAAATGAAGGCAAACGTGCTGTTTTGTTTTTATTTTAATTTAATTGTTTAAGATGATGTCTTATGATGTTACTTATAGCTCTCATTATCCTTTAAGACTTGTCATACCAGCTCGCATAATCTCATCAACAAGTAGCAGATTGCTGGCAATGACGGAGCAGGAATTTAAGATTTGCTTTTTCACAATGTAATTATCATAGACACCCATATCGACCGGTTTCATGGGTTCACCTGTAGACAAATCCAGTCCAATTGGATCTGGATTTAGACGATCTTCTTCCGTTAATTTCACAATAGTATCCTGAGAATCATAGCCGCTATTGATCGCCAACGTTTTGGGTACAACTAACAATGCTTCAGCAAATGCTTGAATACCCAATCGAACTTTGCCCTTAACTTCATCCTTGTATTTCATCAATTGATTGTATGCACGAATTTCAAAAGCACCGGCACCAGGTACTATACTTTTGTCTTCAATTGCGTTATTGATGGCACGAAGTCCATCACGAATAGCATCCTTGATTTGGACAAGAGTATGTTTATTGGGTCCCTTCATAAGAATTGTGACGGATTGGGGGTTTTTGCATTCTTCGACGAACGTGTATTTGGTTTCACCGAGAACGTGCTCGTAGACAAGGCCAGCATAACTAGAAAATATAGAAAAGAAATATATAAATATATTTGAGGTATGAAGACAGTAATTTAAACTTACCCCAGATGCGATTCATTCAAATCTTCAACCGAGTTCATGGCTGTGCCGCCACAAGCTAAAGCCAAGCGCTCCATGTTCCTTCTCTTAGCTCTACGCAACGCCATGATGCCTTCCTTTGCCAACATATCCAACGACATTGGATCGATACCTTTTTGGTTGATTATAACAAAAGACTTATCAGTACCGTCGCACAACTTCCTCTTCAACTCAATAATTTTCTTGCAACGTTGATCAATAAATTCACGTTCGGCTGCTAAGAATTTTTCCCGCTCCTCAGCAGTTTTGTAGAAGAATCCAGAATTCACTTCAGACTTCTCATACTCCAGCGAAACGTTGCAAGTTAAAATGTACGCTTTCTCCAATCGTTTAGGCATATCCGGATGCCGTGCTCCATGATCCATAACAATACCTCGAATCAAACTGGTATCAATAGCAGTTTTGTGTTGCATTTCCATAATCTCAATCATATGAAGATCAACTTGCTTGCCTTCCTTGTAAATGGCCAACACTGCATTAACACATACGTTGGTTAAGAGATCAGCTAAGGCAGTGTGAACTTTTGTTCGAAGACTTGTACGTGCAACGTCGATTAAGCTCTTTTCATTGATTTCAATTGGAATTTTCATTTTCTCCAATACTTCTAAGGATTTGACGCGAGCCTTGTCGATTCCTTCAGTCAGTATACGAGGATGTAATCCTTCAGTTAGGAAAATATCAGCTTGTTTGAGCAGTTCACCGATCAGAAGGACAGTGGATGTGGTTCCATCTCCTGTCATGTCATCTTGGGCGGTACTTGCACGGGCAATCATTGATGCTGTTGGATGTTGAATGCTCATTTCATGCAAGAGAACGTTTCCATCTTTGGTGATTTTAATATCGCCAGCACCAGATACTAACCTGGAACGAATTCAATTTTTTTAATGTTAGTTTGATTGTGGGTAATATGAAATGCTTGTTTACTTGAATATTATTCTGATTCAAACTTTTCATTTCAGGCAGCAGAAGTGCTTCCCGAACTTGCGGTTCTAATTCAAATGCGCTTTATTTCATCAATCATCATAAATTTTATAAAAACAAGTTTCAAAACCTAAAAACTAATGAAAAACTTAATGGCTCACTTGTCACTCTAAATTTAAACAATATTTCAATAAAAAAATCAATCGAAAAATAATATCTTATTTGTATTAAATGATCATCATTCATTTATGTCAAAGCTCCAATTCGGGCCTTCGCCTCCAGTAGTAGACGCTTCCATTCGTCGCAGTTCTGTGACCTTGTAAGGCAATTGGTAGTCCCAAGCAAGGATCTGCTGTCAGTATCGATTGAATCTTCCCATCGTTTGCTCGGTTTCCAAACTGAACATTTCCCTTGCGCTCTACCCTTCAACGTTCGTCTTTGGAGCCTGTGCTCTTCCATTCTCCCCACATGTCCTACCCATTGCAGTTTGCGTAGCTTTGCGCATGCAAACACAGGTGGTCGTCATAAAGATTATACAACTCGTCGTTTTAACGAAGTCTAAACTCTGCTCCATGCTTAACTGGGCTATATATCCTCCTGAGCCCTTTGCGTTCGAATACGTTCCAGGGCCTTTTCGGAAACATTTGTAAGACCCCAGATTTTACATACATATAGCAGCACTGGTCTGATGAGTGACTAGTATATGTTATGTGAGTCTTATTTTTCCTGTGAACAACTCTGGATCTTGTAATAACCTTCGATACTCCGAAGCGATACCCGGAAGAGATCTGCCATCCTTACACGAGTTGCGAACAAGTTGACAAGTGTTAGATGACAGATCTCTGTGAACTGCCACGTGACCTCGGTTGTTTATGTATGGTTGGAGGTTGAGAAAGGGTGCACCGTTCTGTTCGAGGAGGGAATCTTGCCCTTCCGTCAACAGGCTTTTGTGTATCACAGGAAACTGGAAAAGGCCAGGAGTGAGTCGTTCAGAACAAAATCAGTGTTCAACTGATGTTTCGAGAATTTGCGTTTAAGTGAAATTCGCGTAAAATTACAAGGTATTCGAGTTCGGCGTGATATTTTGAATTTAGTGTAATTTTTCATTGACTTCTGTCCATTTCACGACGTTTCCACCATTCGTACAAGTCGTGCGTGAAAGACAGAGAAGGCGCCATCATTTATAAAACTCTCCTAGTCGAAGTGAGAAAGACATAGAAAAAAACAGAAAGCGCTTCGACAGCATCAACTTCAAATTCGTATGTGAAAAATTGAGACTTCTTACTGTTCGTCGTGTAGTCTTCAAATAAAACGATACAAACATCGTATGAAAAGTGCATTTCTTCTTCTTCGTAGCGCTACAGCCTCGCTCAGGCCTTCGCTTCCTGCAACAAGCGCCTCTAACTGTCTTGGTAGATTGACCTAGACAAGCTTACATCCAAATCAACAAACAATTGGTATGAACATACCAGATACTCAATGGAACGAATCCCTTTACGATTCTTCTTCTTCTTAGCACTTAAGCCCCTCTCGGGCCTTCGCTTCCCGCAAATAGCGCCTCCAACTGTCTCGGTCCATCGACCGCGTCCTCCAATTTCGAAATCCGAGGAGTGATGAACTGTCTTCGTCGACCGAGTCAGACCAGCGTTTCCTCGGTTTCCCCACTGGTCTCCGGCCTTCAGTTCTCCCAACGAATACCTTCTTGGGTATCCGTTGTTCGTCCTTACGATTCATGTGGCCAGCCCATTGCAGCTACCGCAGTCTTATAATCGTTGAGAACTCCGGCTCGTCAAAAATTTGATACAGCTCATGGTTGTATCGAATTCGCCATTGGTCCCGTCTAGCTTCCCTCCGATTATTTGCCTCAGGACCCGTCGCTCAAAGGCGTTCAATATATTTGCGGATGCTTGGGTTAGGGTACATGTTTCACACCCATAGCATAACACAGGTCTTATCACAGACTTGTATACTTGGAGTTTTGTTCTCCTGTGTATGCAGCTGGTCTTCAAGATCGTCAATACTGAATAAACTATTTTATTTGCGAGCTGTATTCTTTGGCGTATTTCGTCTCTTTCGTTACCCGTTTTCGTTATTTTGGCGCCTAAATACAGGAATTCGCTAACATTTTCGATACTATATTCACCAAGTGTGATTTTTTGTGTACTTGAGGTATTTTTCTTCGACTGCGTCATGAGCTTTGTTTTATTTTCATTGATTTGTAGCCCTACTAGTTTTGCTTCGCTGTCGAGTTTTAGGAACAGTTCTTTGGTAGTTGTTAACGACCGTGAAAATGTGCTGAATGACTTTGTGAATAGCTTGATGAACACTACTGCCACCATATTTGATGAGCTCCACTGGAATCTCATTGATGCCCGGCGCTTTATTATTCTTTTGGGCTTTGATGGCGGAACAAACTTCATCCAGAGTTGGTGGGGCCAATGGACGCTCGCCGCAGACACCTTTAGGCTCCGATGCTCTGGAGCTGTGCAGAGGATTAAGGAGGTTCTTAAACTGTGATGCCAATCTTTCCTTAATCTTCGTTTCATCAGCGATGATATTGCCGATGTCATCACGACAGAGCGTGGTTTTGGGCTGGTAACCACATTTCAGGCTTTTCACTACTTTGTATACTTGTCTTGTGTTGTTGCTCGCTAAACTTACATCTATACTTCTCAATTGGTCGTCATAGTATTTTCTTTTCTTAATCCTAATTATCTTATTCGCTACTCTTCTGAGATTTTCATAGTGTCCTCTCTTCGTCCTGGTTTTCCTACCTACGTGTTCTTTGTACGCCTGATTCTTTTTATCTAACTTATTCTGGCACTCATCGTCGAACCAATCATTCCTCTTGCGCCGGGCTTGATGTCCGATTGTCTGTTCTGCCACGGTCCTTACCGCTTTCACTTCCATCCAGAGCTCGTTGCTCGTCTTTAACGATGCGTCTGATAAGTTGGGAGCCAGCTGGTTGTCGAGGGTCTCCGTGAAATTTTCGGCCACAGACACCGTTTGGAGCCTTTCGATGTCAAATTTTTGCAGTGGGCTGATCTTCGCCAAATATGCCTTTGACATACGACATCGATAGCTTAATTTGATCAAGTAATGATCTGAGTTACAATTGGCTCCTCGGTATGTACGGACGTCAAGTATGCTCGAGCTCCAACGTTGTTGGATCAGAACATGATCGATCTGATTTTGTGTGTTGCCATCCGGTGATACCCAGGTCATTTTATGAATGCGTCGATGTGGGAAGCAAGTCGAACGTATGTCTAAATTTCTGCTACATGCAAAGTCAATCAGGCTATGATAAATAGTTACAAAAATTAATGTCTGCGAGATTGACTTTTTCTGATTCCTCTCTTTTGGACTGGACATACAGTGGGAAAGAGATGGAAAGTAAAGTAAAGTCGAGTTGTTAATAGTTGATTAAGTGTTTTAAATCGGGCATTTGAATCGGTGGCTGATACTTACATTTTGAACTTAGTCTGCTCGCGGAAAACCTGCGACCGAAATTCCTCTCCGAACTAGCTAGCCTGCCAGTAGCCACCTCGAAGTAGACTAAGGGTGTCCGGACTTGTTGATCCGATGGGTTCAGCCCATTGACACATTCCCAGACTTCACGTCTATAACCAATGAGAGGTCGGTTTAGATTTCCTTCGGGAAATCTCGAACGAGCGAGGAGAAAATAAAAATCATCACAATCTCTGCATAGGAAATACTGAGAAGTAGGCTTTGTTTTCTGCGTTTATATTTTTCTATATTTCATTCTTTCTTGGGCCCTTTATATTAAGCTGGACTCCTAAGCATGGAAAGCTATCCACACTTTCCAGATTGTCGTCTCCTAAGGTCAGGTTTTGTCGTAGGGACATGTTTTAGTTTCATTGAGCAGGACTCCATCCGTATGAACCGTTTACTTCGTATCTATTGATCTGGACATTTTAACATCGTCGGCATACGCTACTAGTTGCGTGAACTTATTATGTATTGAATGATAATTATTATAGATTATACATTAATTGCAAAAAGGAGAAAAAACCAACCAACTCTATTAAAAACATCTCAAAAACATCTTATCCTAATATAATAGCATCACGTATTCCTAGCCTACATGTTAAAATTGATCTCTAAGGTTTCAGGAAAACTGTTAACACAAACAACAATAACATTAAATGTAGCATTAGCTGAAAATCCAAAAGAAAAACAAACTGCTAACAAACCTAACAAATGAGTATCTCCATTGAAATTGTTTTTCTTTTGGAGTTCAAATTTGGAGAATATTTTATCTTCTTATTAGTGGCCCGTCTATATATATTTGATATATAATTGGAACCCCTCCTGAATTAAAAACATACGTTCATGTCCAAATACACGAATTGACCTTTTGATCAATATATCTGGAATGAAAAAGTCGTCGAAGGGACATGAATACATTTAGTGTTTACTGAGCATTATCTTGGCATGTTCATTATAGTAAAGACACTAATCAAGATGAACACGGTGTATCGAACACAGAATTTATGGGGAATCCGTTCTGAACTACTATAACCGGTCACAATGTGGAAATTTTTCCAATTATATATCAGGTTTTAGCTAACTAGCCACTGCGCTGTTCGAAACAAAATTAATTCGCATTTCTGTGTATTGACTTTCATTCGCCATTTGTCCGTATATAGCTCCACATCATTGAACATTTTTGTAGAATGCTTTGAACTACTGAAGCGTTTCTGTCTGCCATATAAATTAAACGAGCATAAGCAAGCGCTTCTAATGATCGTGTTGGCAAAACTTTAAAATCAAATCCGTTCAATAATTTGTGAATGAATTAGACAAGAGCTGAGCGGCAGTGACTGTTTCTTGCCGTAGATCATTCAAGACCTTGAAATCCATTAGGTACAAGAAAATATTTTCCGTACAACATATTGCACATCAAGGCAACAAGGTGTCTGGGGAACTTGTCCTGAAAGAATTAAAAAAAAGAGTCCATCCAACCATACCGTATCGAAGGCTTTCTTCATATGACGCTTCAACAAATTCTCTATTGTCTAGTTTTCAAGAGTTTGAGGTTACTTTCGTAATCGCATGTATGGTCGAATGCCTGGCACGGAATCCAAACTGACAATTCGGCATCAACTCATATTTGTCAATGTGGGCGTTTAATGCTTGGGCGTAGGTTTTATTTCAAAAACCTTGCTGATCTTATGCAGCAAGCCGAACTGCACAAAGAGTCCTTTCCTTTCTTCATAATCGGAAATACTTGGCCTTTTTCCACTGATTTGAGAGATTTGAATTGTTCAACATGTTGTTGTTGAACAACATGCAATAATTTATAATAGCAACCTCATGCAAATAGCGTCAATACAACATGATTTCTTGTTATTTATTCTGCCAAATATAAGACACGTAGCTGATAAAATAATCAAGAAGGTTACTGCTCGGTATGAGGTCAGTGTTTCATTGAATTTAAGAATGGATTCGCCGTTACTGATGATTTGAGGTCGGAAACTTTTGCTTCAACGACTTCTGAAAGTATTGGTATCCTTCTCTTAGGGTTTGATAGGTGAATCAATTCAAAATGAGTTCCGGACAGGGCAAGGTTCTGTAATCCATCATAAATAATTCTATTTTCTTCTGTATCCAGAGTCTTACTATTATTTTCGTTAGCAGTCTTATCCTGAAGATTTATCTCAGTACTCCCATGTTCGCAAGAAGGCGACTGGACTACCCACTAAACACCTCCTCTGTCAACCTGAGAACTTAGCCTGGAACCGTTTGACACATTACTTCGGGCCAGGTCTCGTTTTGTTACGCCGTGAGGCGCCTTCAAACTTGGGATCCCTCTTCTAGCGGGAGGGGGGAGGGGAAGAGGAAGTGCCAGACAAGCGATCCCCCAGCCCCAACACCCCCGGCTGCTGTGAGTCCCTTTTATCTTTTAGGACTGCCCGAACATAATGTGCCACCTGGTTCCATTTGTCAACCGATACGAGCATCACCGCGACTATATTATCCGGGTTGAGCTCCTGTAGAGGGCTCTTCGCAGCCTGTCCCATTTTATGCACGCAAAAATGTGTGGCAGGCACATAAATAGAGCGGCGCTCTCTAGCAAGGAAGCCGATAGGTATCATGCCTGCAATGACTTTCACAGGCGAATCAGAGAATATCGGATACGAACATGCAATCCTCAGCGCTACTCTTTTCTGCACCTGTGCCAGGCGTTTTCGGCAAACCTCCTTACTGAGAGCGTCGCCACCTACCTCTGCTCCCTATAGTAGCACTGAGCCTAAAGCACTCATCAAGAGCGGTCCCCCTACGCTAGCCATAAATCGACTCAGAGCCGATACTCCCGAAGCAGCCTTCTCAGTCGTTGCCCTGATTTCTTCTTTTCCTTCTTAGCACTACAGTCTCTCTCGGGCCATCGCTTTCTACAAATAGCGCCTCCAACTGTCTCGGTCCATCGACCGCGTCCTCCAATTTCGAAATCCGAGCAGCGATGAACTGTCTTCGTCGACCGAGTCAGACCAGCGTTTCCTAGGTTTCCCCACTGCTCTCCGGCCTTCAGTCCTGCCAACAAATACCTTTTTGGGTATCCGTTGTTCGTCCATACGATTCATGTGGCCAGCCCATTGCAGCTTCCGCAGTCTTATAATTGTTGAGAACTCCGGCTCGTCAAAAATTTCATACAGCTCATGGTTGCATCGAATTCGCCATTGGTCCCCGTCTAGCTTCGCTCCGATTATTCGCCTCAGGACCCGTCGCTCAAAGGCGTTCAATATATTTGCGAATGCTTGGGGTAGGGTCCATGTTTCACACCCATAGCATAACACAGGTCTTATCAAAGATTTGTATACTTGGAGCTTTGTTTTCCTGTGTATGCAGCTGGTTTTCAAGATCGTCAATGCCCTGATTTGCCCAGAGAAATTCATCTTCGAGTCGATCAGTAGCCCCAGGTACTTCATCACTGGTTTCGATTCGCTTTGTATGTCTCCAATACTGATCATCTTACTCCAGGGATTCTCTTTTTTGTCAAGATAACCACTTGACAGTGCTAAACTGAGCCCGCGAGCAGTCATCTAGTCTCTCACTCGGCGCATTAGCATACCTAGCCTAAACTGCGCTTGTTCAACGGGCGTCCAGCAACCAGAGCCGCAACATCATCTGCAGAGCCGAACAAGCGCGACTCACCTCGCATCTCCAGTCTCAGTAGCCCGTCGTAAGACACGTTCCACAGGTCTCAACCATGGATAGAGCCCTGGACAACACCCGATGTAACAGCCATCCTTCGTTGGCCCTGTCGTATCGTAGAGCAGGCTTCGGTCCTTCAGGTAGTCCCTCAAAAGCCGCATTAGATATTCTCGAACTTGAAAAGAGTTTTCCAGCGTACCCAGAATATCCACCTATCTAGCGGAGTTGAAGCCGTTCCTGACGTCGAGAGTCACCAACAGGATGATCCGTCGCTTGGCGCGACTATATGCCTCTACATTTTGGACCGCACTGGCCACCTCTGCAATCGCATCAATGGTGGGGCGTCCTACTCTAAAGCCGTACTGCGGAGGAGATAGGTCCCCAGCAGTACGAATCGCGTCATTGAGTCTTCACTTGATGAGTTTCTCTAGCACTTTCCCAGCAGTTCCCCTTGCTGATCAGCACGAACCCCGCCACCTTCCATGGTGCCGCGAAAACCCCGTCCCGTAGGCAAGCGTTGAATGTGCTGAGCAGCAAGTCAGGACAATGATGATATACAACCTGCAACACCTCAGCTGGAGCACCACCTATACTAGGAGCCTTCCCCGCTTTCAGTGAAACGACTGACTCTTTCAGTTCCAGCTGTGTAAATAGTGAACACTCGACTGCTGTTTCACCATGGACAGCGTCAACTCGAACGGGGTGGACGGGGAAGCGTGCCCGCACTATCGCGTCCATCTTTTTCGCATCATGTATGCAAGGTTTCCTTAGGGCACCCAGCTTCCACATAACTAGCTTGTTGCCAAGGCCCCACGGATCCTTGCTCACATTGTTCACTAGATCTTGCCAGCAGCGAGACCTTTGGAGCATCCTCAAAGTCCGTGTTGCAGATGAGAGACCCCGAACTATTAGTGACTTGGATGCTGGCCTCGAAAAAGTTTGGTATACAGAGATAGGAAGTGAAATTTTAAAAAAATTGATTGTACCCATGCACGTGTTAACTCAGTAATCCAAAATAAAGGTGGTGCAAATAAATATCAAAAAGATCTTGTATTTTATTAATTACATTTTTTTCCAAGAAAATCTATCCAGGATAACACTTTTTATGTTTTTAAAAATAGTAGTCCCTTTTATTAAATTGGTGAAATTTGAAAAATTGCTTAGTTTCTTAGAATGAAGGTAGAATAGAAGCAAGAAACCTCATTTTCAATGATAATCAATTCTCTACCACCATTTTCAAACACACCACTGGGTGTCCGGGTTTCTGTGACCGCTACTATATATTAAAATATAATTTTTTCCGAAAAGGGAAAAATCATATGGTTAACAAACTTCATATTAATTAATATTTCCAATTCTGGCGTATCCTGAATATGTTGAATGCTCGAATTAATGTGCCACTTGTTCTTTATGAAGAAGCTCACTGGTCATTCTAATCCCAAAATATCCTGGGACGCCTCTTTACATTCTTTTTGTAACCATTTGCGAACATTTGCCCGTCCTTGTAGTTTGAATCACATTCCAGTGTACAATATGGTTTTAATGATATGCTTATAATTATTCTTATCTCCAATACTAAATTAATATCTCAAAACACAATTAAAGTAAAAGTAGTATCACGAGACGGAGAGCATGATTGACCCATCCACATAACCTTAAATCCCATCTGTTACCTTTTTCATCAATTTTATAAAAAACATTCAAAACTAACTTGTAAGATTTCGTTATTGTAAACAGAAAACAGGAAACTTTATAATCCTAAAACACGTCATATCTATATGAGATCGAATTATCCTTACATTTTCATTGTTCCTTTTGGTCCAAGATTCGTTTTCATGACATCTTGTAAACCTTTGCCGGCCGAAATATTAATCGCTAACGCTTGTCCAGCACGCGCCAATTCAGCTTTTGGATTCAATAAACTTATTGCTGACATTTTCTACACTTTATTTCTAGTATTTCTCTTATAAAAATCGATTAGAAAACACTGATTTGGAACGTTCCAGCAATTCTACACACCCGCGATGGTTAAGAACTGTCGGAGGATGACGAATAGCCGCACAAAACCAAATGTGATTTTCGTTGTAATGACAGTTGAAAGCACCGAGAGAGCAGATAAATTTGTGAGGCCACTGTCAAAGAAATGGTATAAAAATTGACTATCGATTTACTTAAGGCTGCTTCCTAAAACTTAAATCCAACCATTTCGCCGTAATTATCCAAATTTAATTCTACAAACTGCACTATAATTACAAGTCTTATCTAAATTAATATCCAATAGTAAATAGAAGTACTGTATGTGGTTTATGTTAAAGTGATTGTGTTTTGATTGATATTGGCAATTAAATCCGGCGCAACGAATGTCTCCACGCATCAATTCACGCGTTTGACTTTTGTCAAATTTGTAGGAGAACTTTGCCGACAAAGGTAAGTACTTTTAAAATGATTAATTTTTTAATAATATACCATTCAATATTTACACATTTAATCGACCCAATATTCGCAGGTGTGAAAATCAATTCCAACAAACGGCCCCAAATGAAAAAGGGACGATTTCGGTGAAAAGTACACGAAATTTTCTTATCAGTTCTCGCCGTGAAAGTGTGCAAAAAATATACAAAATAACTTTATACCAAGATTTTTTACACAATACTCTGGCATATTTGCATTGTTGTCGTCATATCTATATTTTTGTATGAAAATCAGAGAATTTTTCCTATATGTGCTGTGTAGAAGCGCTCATTCAAAGTGTTTTGTAGAGTAGATGCAGTAAAGATTGTGTTTTGCCTTGCAACAACGAAGGAAGATCTCAAACTCAGGATTGGAAAGAATACGATTAGTTTGGCTGGAAAATGTCTACGATAGCGAAAGTGAGGAAGATTCCCAGCTTGTTCTGCGTAACAACTCGGTAAATTTATTTATTAAAAATAAATACATTAGAAAGTAGGAATAGTAAAAGGGGGTGAGAAGTGAATTGTAGGAGTGTAAAAAGGGAATGATGTGTTTGACCTTTGTATAGGGCAAACGCGGCAAACAATGCACAGAGATAATAATCTTCGTTTTTTAATAATGATAAGTAAATTTGGTGATAATCGGTATGCTCTTATTGAACACGGCGGTGTAGTGAAGACAATTCTATTTTTATCTGAGCACCGCATTGCCCATGTTGTTAGGTAATTATGAGGGAAAAATTATGGAATATTGTTAACAGAAAAATATGAAGTAATCTGTCGACGTACTACTTATTTTGTGTGTTCTTTACATTTATATGCTATGAGTAGAAACCAGTGCTGTGTTGCAAAAAATATGAGCGGATAAAAAGGAAGAGGAAAAGGATAAAAACGTTAGGTTTGCAGTAGCATTAATTGTGCTATTCTGTTGAATAAATCTAAAGAATTCATTGCCTTCAACAGGAATTCTAAAATCTTCTGTAAACATTTCCCTTTAGGCACGAATAAATAATTTCACATAACCATCTCCTCTTTCAACTATTGTATTTATTTTATAGTGAAAATGGTAGAAAACTGTTCGTAAAGGACTGCAGCGATGGTCTGCTGCCTCGGTGAGAGAGGATGGAGGGATTCGCCGAGATTGGCCTTGTCTGAGGACGCGTGAGTTCGCTGGCAGGCTAGCATTGCGGTGTCGTGGGGCGGGTTCTTTTCCCCAGCACAAGGTCCCACTACAAAAAATAATTTCGCATCCACGAATTTAAAGGTACGAAAACATATCGACCGGAGTCGTGCCTGATGTAACCTACTAAGGGTTAAAATTGCTAACGCAAATGACAAACCGGGCCAGGAGAAAACAGACGGACTTGAGAGGACTTCGTCGTTACTGACGATACTTATGGCCTCCAAATAAGAATGGGGCATCCAGGTGGAAGCGGTACTCTTGAAGTTTAAGCCACCAGCGTGCAATACGGTTGTTCAACGGAGCCAACAGCTTGGTTGTCGATACTGCTTAGCAATTTGTCAACACTTGAAAATGTTTACCCTGCAAGTAAAACTTAAACCGTTCAAGTGCCTCGACAATTGCCAACACTTCCGATTTGTGACTATTCTTCGTTAGATTGGCGGCTGTAGTAAGAGACGGGTTTCCACATCACTTGGTCTGGTCATTGGAACAGCACGGCGGCAAGTCCAACAGTGCTTGCGTCGGCGTGGAGTTGGTGAAATTCCGATGGATCGTATAGTGCTAAAATCGGTTCAGCACTAAGCAGAGTCTTCAATTTTTCAAAGGCTCTACTGCAATCCGGTGCCCCGTCAAATTTCGGTTTCATTTTTAACAACGCACTTAAAGGCCGGGCGATGATGGCATACTCCCGGATTAAATTTCGAAAGAAGCCAGATAATCCCAAGAATCCTTTGACTTCTCTTGCGTTCGTCGGTGTCGGGAAATTGACAACGGCGTTGACTTTGACATTTCCTGGTTTAATTCCGGAACACGAGATTTTGGGTCCCAAGAACAACACTACGGCTGCAAAAAAAAAAATCACTTTGATGTTCGGAGGAAACCCGTTCGATTCCTTCGGCAATGATATCGCTCGCAATTATCACCGTGCGTATAGCTCACAATTTTTTTCGAACGAAGCTTACGGATGATTGTCGTTATCATCTGCTGACATACCATCGGCGCGTTCACTAACCCAAACGGCATGACAGTGTACTCGTAGTGACCACTGTGTGTCGCAAAGGCTGTGCATCGCATTGAGTTTTCGTCCAATGGTAGCCTGAGAACAAGTCCAGTGTCGTGTGAAACCTGTTCCCAGGGATTTGCGCGAGTATCTCATCGCTTATCGGCATCGGGAACGGTGTCTTTTGCGTGACTGCGTTGATGGTTCGAAAATCTACACATAGTCGATCGTCCCCGTTTTGCTTCTTCACAAGCACGATCAGAGACGAATATGTGGATTCGCTGGGGTGGATGATATTGTGTGTCAGTAGTTCGTCGATTATTGTATCTACGGCAGCTCGTTTGGCAAATGGAATCCGGTACGGGCGGCTTTGAATCGGCTTCTCAGACGTTAGCTGTATAGTTTTACTTCGTCCCATCTAGGATGTTTTGTCTGCAAAACACGATCGAAATTTGGACAACAGCTGTCCAAATTTGAAAGACTCGGATTCCATGAGCTCGGACTTTACGGTAACAATCGGGTGACATATATCCTCTGTCAAACACATTCCAGATTGCAAAAGATGATTCGCGTCGAATCGTGAATGAGCACATCGGTTCCCAATAATATCGACGAGGGAATTAATTCATTCTCGACAACAAGCAGTTCGGCTGGTAGTGTGCAACTATCCACTTTTAGTCGTGTTAGCAAATTCCGCGTGCACATATAAGTACCTCCTCCAAAACCTTCGAGTGTGATTGGAGCGCATTCGATTACGCTGAAGGAGTCGCTTTCACGGATCAATGAACGGTTATTTCCCGGATCGATCAGTGCATCGATATGTTTATTGTTCAAAAGCACCTTCTTAACGACACGATCGGATTGATGCGAACTCGGCACAGCGTCTCCTTTGATGATTTGTCCATCATAGCGCGTAGGACAATTATCAACGGAATGTCCAACTTTCTGTCAAGCAGGCTATCGAGTTTTGTAGTTTCGGATAATTTAGTCCGCGGCGAATATACCGTACGATGGATCGTTCCGACAATCCACCCCTTTTACCCTCGGCACACATTCGGAAGTGATAGTCCAATACAAGTTCACTGATTTTTCTCACGTCAGCGGCCATACGTAAATGAACGTCTGACTTGTCGTCATTATCTGGGAATTATCCGGGAATGTTCGCAAAAATTCAATTGTAAACTGTTCGAAGTTTACAAACACGTCACTGTTCAAGTCCAGCCAGAGTTTTGCGGGGCCCTTCAACTTGACCTGAATCACGATAATCACAACGGTCTCATCCCATCCGTACCCGCACATTAACTTTCGAACCCGATGTACGAAAGCACTCGCGGAAAAGGAGCTGGTTTGCGGGTCGAAGTCCGGAAGGAGGTCAATTACGTCCCTCGCGTTGTGAAACATTGATCGGCAGTCGGTTCGCTCGCCAACAGAGAAATTCGCCTGCATTTTCGGGCAGTGGAGTTGACGTTTGAGCGGGTCATTGATTTCCACTAAAAATATGGACGTCGGCACAAAGTCGTTCAACTATCGCTGTCAGATTCGCGATTGGCTGCTGCATTTCCGACATTTCGGGGTCATCCAGCTCCTCTACTTCGATTTCAGCACCTCCCACGGCCTCGGTAAGTAGCAATACAAGTGCAGCCTTGTTGCCGGAAGTATTGAGACCACGTGACGTTAGTTGATCCTTTATCGATGACACTGAGAGCGAATCGATTTTCACCGGAGTCATGATCGGTGGAAAACGTAACGTGAAAATACAAAGTAATCGAAGGCCGATATCGAATGCGTATCGAAAAGAATCCCAAACGCTGGTGTGGCGGAATTCGCAGGCAGCAAACAAATACACAGAGGTGACGGTGTGTATAAGCAACAGCTGAACAAGGACGTACGCAACAACAAGATGCGAAGCACAGCGGTGATGATTCTCGCGACCACCAGCGGTGGTGCGGTCTTGGTGTTACACCCACTTGACGTTTCACACAGTGATACGATGCGGCAAAAAGATACGATGGTTGCACACTGGTATCAACAACGACATCAACTCGATGAAAACAGTGACGTGGGCAGCTTAAAACGACGACGGCACAAAACGATGATTGCTATCGGTGACACGCAGGTGTAGCTAATGCCAACAGCACTACGATGAAATATTGGCGTGCGCAGCTTGAAACGATGGATGCACAAAACGATGGGTACACAGGCAATCTATGTAGAGAAAAAAATCCCCGTTGGCAGCACCAGCCGGAAAGGTAAATTTCTCGTATGTAGCATAAAGCTTCGAAAAAAAATTTGGCTTGCCTACTACTCAACTTCTTTCTGCAATTTTCGTAGTACCACATGGGTATTTATTGACATAAAAAAAATTCTGGCCACGTTCGTTCTTAGAGACCTTTTATCGGGGCGCAAATATTTTGCTAATTAAATTGAGTTGCATACGTATGGATTACATATTGAAAATCGGCGGATCATAAATTGTTGTAAACATATAAATACCGGTTTCGCCCTTCTCGCATTTGCTGTTTACACAGTTCACAGTGGTAACCACACAAAGGCTTAAACAGCTCGAATAGTTAATTTCAAAAGATTTCCATGAAAGTTTAATCAGCACTTGCGTTGCCATTAATATATACATTTTCAATTTTTTTCTGAACTATGAGGGCCGTCATTTCAATTTTTATTGAAATCGGCTGCTAAAAATATTAAGCTGTAAATTTTCGACTTTTTCATTTGTCATTCGATTTGCATAATTAAATTAAATTAACTTGCGTTAATAACTTATAATTTCAAGTTTCAACGGAATCTGTTGAGAATCTTGGCTGCTACAGACATTAAAAAAAATTGTATGCCACCCCCCTGTATGGGGAGACCCCCCTTAAAATACCTTAAAATATTTTCTTGCACTGCAAATTTCAAGAGGCACCACTTTTGACCTACGTAGAAAATTTCCTCATTCTAGCTCATGTGGTTTGCGAGAAAACTTGTTTTGACGCACGAACAAACGGACGGACAGACAGACAAGTCGCGATTTTATAATTTTTTTAGGGGATTGTTAAAAAGATTTTACAATATCTTAAAAATGGTCTGGTTTATAAATTCTATCAAGTAAAGTCATTTAAAACGTTATCATGAAAAATATTCATTATTTCAGTTGGCACTAAAATAGCGAATTGCGCTTGCCTTCTGACCTTTGGGGGCCGCCATTTTGAATGCATGCATTTTATTTTGGATTATTTTAAATCTTTGTATGCTAGGAACTCATCAATCAATGTACTATCTCGTTCAAATAGAAGTTTCACTCTAGACAGGGCAAAATAATTCAATTTTTAAAGAAATTGGCAGCTAAAAATATTAGGCTTTAAATTTTCGACTTTTTTATTTTTCATTCAATTTTAATAATTTCCTGCATAATACAAGAACATAGTACAGAGATCCATAATCTCAAGTTTCATCAAAATCCGCTGGAAAATGTGACCGCTAGAGGGCCACAAAAACCTGAAAAAAACGCATATTTAAACGGCCGCCATTTTGAAATTTGCTCATGCATGATCACCAAAATATCAAAGACTGTAGGCCTAAATAATGTCTATCTTGAAACCGAATTTCGTATATGTCGGATTAAAATTGCGACTTTAAAAAGCCTTTGAAATTTTGCCCTTTAACTGGCCGCCATTTTGTTTTTTGCAACCTGACCTCCAATTTTTTCACGTAATTCTTTAGATACTTATAATTTCTATCAAGTTATCAAATTTCATGAAAATCTCTTGAAAGCTTTGACCACTATTACAACAACAAAATTTTGCACGTTTTTCGACCTTTGAGCGGCCGCCATTTTGTTTCTGCCGTACCGACTTTGGATTTTTTATTGTGAGATTCATCACATACAGCAATGAACCTTTGTACCAAATTTCATCAAAATCGGAGCTATACTTTGGTCAGAACAGAAATCACGATTTATCGTCTAAAATGGCCGCCATTTTGTTTTTGCCCGGCCAATATAGCTGGTTCACGAACTTAACCGAGATAATTACCCAATACACCTTTCCTGAAAATTTGGTGAAAATCGAAGCAAAATTGCGACCTCTATCGTGGTCACAAATTTCGTTATATCCCATATATATATATATATATATATATATATATATATATATATATATATATATATATATATATATATATATATATATATATATATGATGCTCTCCGCAATAGGTAAATTTCTCTCGAGAAATTTACCTAAAAACTACAGACAAGTAGACAGCGGCGAAGTTTTTCCTGTACGTTGGAACTTGTTGAGCGGTTGATGTCGGCCTACAAACGTTATGGATGGCGGCGTGTGCAGACAGAAACGACGACGCACACAATCCAAATTGCCAACAGCAACACACCTTGATATCGGGAATCGTCTCAAACCTTCTTCCTTTCAGGGGTCTTTTGATTTTGGGGAATGGAAATTGTGACAAGAAGCAAAGTCAGAGGAAGACAAAGTGATAAAGTGTTCGGCCGAAAACTCACGAGTTTTGAGGGTTGTGTGGACTGGAGTCTTGTCACGACAGTCAAATCAGTCACCACGGCTCCAAATTTGCAGTCTTTTGCGATGGATGTCGTCATTCAAAGGGTTCAGAACTTGAATGTAATAAATTAAGTTCATTTTGGAGTCATGGGGAAATAAGCTGGAGCTGAACAACGCCATTGGCATCAAGGAAAACTCTCAGTATCACGTTTACATTGAATCGAACTTAACGAGCTTTTTTTGGGTCGGCAGGACGTTTCACTTATCCACTGGGCGATTAGACTTTGATTTTGGTGTCATAACCGTAAATCCATGATTCAGTACCTGATATTATCCTTAAAAAGAAGTTTCATCTTCTGAACAATCAAGCAGTTTCTGGATAGTACCTTATTAGACGTGGCAAACAATACGCAGCAATGCGTTGCATCTTCAATTTTATGGTCAAAATCTCTTAATAAAATTCCATAACAATCCATCGCACAACAGTCCAAATCCGAACCTTGGCGTTGAGATTTGTTGTTAGGGTATCTCATTTCATGACCGTAACTAGATTCACGGTTATATAGTCAACATCACGCTCAACCATGTGATTATTACCTAGTTTTTCAATTAGTATCCATCACACCTGGTTGGGCTGATACTCCGACAGCAGCATTAGAAGCTCAAACTTGGTCCGCCACTGAAATTCGATCTTGGGAGCTGCTGCGCAAGCGAAGTTTGCCCTAACCTACTGCTCCACACGAACTAATAAAACAGCAAGATCCATGGTGTTCAATTTCCCGCATCATGGTGTTGAATTTTGTTGACGTGTGGGTCTTCAGTTCCAAGTTCAGGATGGTCATTGTCTTCAATCGAATGTCGACCACCCTTAAAAAGGGTATTGTAAAATTTTTTTTTTTTGTTCGTCCGTCCGTGTGTCACAGCAAATTTTCTCGCAAACCATATAACTTAGAAACATAAAATTTAGTGATTAGGTTAACAATGTGGTGCCCTCTTGAAAGTTGCAGTATAAAATAATTTTTATAAGAAGGTTTTAAGGGGATCTCTTCATACAAGGGGTTTTGCCAAAGGTTGTCGATATGGGTATCAAATCAAAGGTCTGATAAGGACTTTTCAAAACAGGTTTTAAACTGACAGTTTTCGTTTTAAGGGGTTGAGGGGGTGGGGAAATTTACGAAAATTTGTGCCCCCCTCCCCTCGCGATTAGAAATCTTTGGACAGAAAAATCTGCAAAAAATCATTGTACGTCTCTATGAGTACAAGGGAAACAAATACTTCAGAAATCAAAATTTCGTCAAAATTGTAAATGATAATATATTTTACGAATTTTACCTTTTCATCTATAAAATCGAATCCCTAAATTTTACCAAAAACTCGTACCTAAATTTTCTGATTTAAAACGCATGTTTTCTGAAAGTTTTATAAAAATCGAACCATAAACTGTTAAGTTATAGAAAATTGAAAATTTATCAATTGCTACTGTTTAAATTCACGTTCGAAAATGACCCAAACTCTATAGATGTGTAAGAATTTTGATAAAAATTTTAGAAATAATTTATGATATTGATATGTTATCATAACAACTCAAACATAGATGTCATCACCCTGAAAATAAAACGGTGGCAAACCAAAATACATAATAACCATATGTTAATTTTTCGAGTTCAATTCATGGAATATATGTATGCCAAGTTTTGATATTCAGAAGTTTGATATTCAGAAATTTGATTTTCTAAAAATTTTACAATACACTTCTGGTAGGAGCACTCTCCTGCCAGTTTACTTGTTTTTTTTTTTAATTTATAAGACTGCCTCTTCCAGTTCCAGTGTAGAGTAGGCACTCGATTGCTGTGTCAATGTAGACAGTGTCAACACAGATGGAATGGGCAGGGAAGAGTGCCCGCACTATTTCGTCCATCTTTTCCTCTTCATGTATGCAAGGTGTCCGTAAAGCACCAAGCTTCCGCATAACTAGCTTGCAGCCAAGGCTCCTCGGATTCTTGTCCACATTGTCCACTAGATCTTACCAGCAGCAAGCCTTGCTGTTGTTAATCAGTTTGCAAAGGTATTTTCTAGCCGACTTAAATGCTGCTACCCGGTTGCATGCCTGGTCAGAGTACCGTACCTATTTAGCCTCACGTTGAAGCTTGTGACACTCCATTCAGGTTTCAGCACTTTCAGTTGCCGTGCTGGGATCTCCGACGGGGCATAGAAGCGCTGAAGCAGTCGTGATGATGCTCATAGTTGAGTTCACCACGTCCTGAGCTGCCAGTTCGAATTACCATGAAGCGGAGCACCTGCGTGAGCACCTCGACGAACCTCTCGACGTCCATTCTTCCGATGTTCCACCCAATTTTAGGGAATCGAGAGCACGGACGTGGGGAGACAACATCACTGATCTCAAGCAGAATGCTCTGAAGATCACTGGCTGAGTAGTCCTCTAATACTCTCCCATTGTGTGTCCTCCGTACTAAGGACTCTGAGGCGAATGTCACGTCCGGTATGGTTTCGTCTCAGTCAATACGGCGAAAAGTCGACGTATTGCCTGTGTGTAGTACGACGAGCGCCGTCCTAGCCGCCATTTCTAGCATTCGTTTTTCCCGCGAATATGTTAAAGGCATGCACCATTCGATTGCTTTAGCGTAGAAGTCTCCCCCAACGGACACGTTGCCGTCTGCGTTCGAGACAGCGCTCTCCAAAACATTAAGCTTGACTTGGAAAGATGATATCGGTGCGTTCGGCGTTAGATACACACTAAAGAATCTGGTCCCTGAGTACCGAACCAACACGAAATCTTCCCGTCGACAACAGCCCTGCGCTGGTGCGAACCTAGATAGCGGCAATATCAGATTCATCGGGATACCATGATGCAGTACGAACTGCTCCAGCAGGTTTTGGGCGGTTAAACTGCGGCGTGGATTTACCTGCAGGATACGAGTCATCGAAGTTCTGATTTTGCCTTGGTTAGGGCATCCTGGAAAACCCGACATTTCTCGTGCCCAAGATCCGGTCTTGGATCACCATCCTTGCAAAGGATACAGTGTGCCTCCTTCGTATACTCTTCTTTTTTATGTCCTATTTCACCACATTTGTAGCTTAGGGAATTCCTATCGGGTCCTTTGTATACTTGTGCGGTGTGATCATGGCCAAGGCATTTAAAGCATTGAAGAGGCGCTGCTCTTCGCCACGTCAGCACTGTCTGGAACTCCCTGTTCTCGCGTTCCACGCCTATCAAGTGCCTCCTCCTTCCTCCTTTTATACCGATCTCCTCCGATTGGGCTAGACGCCATTCTATTATTGATGTTTGATGGTTCATTGTCCAAAGTGTAGCCCATATTCAGTCAGGTCATGGCAGCCTCTATATTCTCGGGTCCGTGGATGGGCACTCCCTAAAGAATGCTAGCCTCCAAGAGTATGATCGGCATTCCCCCTGCGGGGAACCCTTTCAGGTACCCTTTTTTACGTACAATCACTGCCCACGCTTTGGATTTACTTCCAGGCTACGACAATTATTTGGTATACTCGTATGCTAGTACACTGGTCCCGAGCAATTTTATTTATTATTTTTACTCAACGTACTACAGCGAAAATTCACTGTCAAGTGAAATCATTTTACGCCTAAACACTATCCACTTATCGATTTTCTTCACATAAAATACTTGCATTGCAAATGCTGGTGACAACGATCGACCGCGAAAATGCAAGGCTGAGGGAAATACACTGTAGCAACCACGGAAGTCACCGCAGTTGCAGACATTAAGTTGTAGCAGAGGGGTGCGTAACCCGGGGTTTCATACTGAGGCCGGCTAGCGCTCAGTCGTATCGCGGGTCTTCCGGGACACCCTTTGCTCGTGCTGAGCCACCCTACACATAAAACCTAACACACAAGGAAACGGACGGGAGAGGAGAGGGTCATTATGGGAATTAAAAATTTGTATATTTAGTAATTCATGATCTTATATTTTTACTAAACTTAATTTCCAAATAACTATTCAACAAAGATAATTAAGATACGAAAATTCAAATAATAAAGCCCCTTTTTTTGTAAAACAAATTTTGGACAATTTCAAGACTGATATTATTAAAATTGAAACTAATCTACAATCAACTATAAAGCAAATAATTTACAAAAAAAATTAATTCATAAGTAACAGAAGAAACAATAGAAGAAATACAGAAAGCGGAAAAAAACAAATTCAATGTTACTCACCCTTTGTACGGCTGCGGAGCGCTATGCAACTGGAAGGGCACCGGGCAACTGCAAGAATTTACAAATTTTATAACATTGATCTTCTTTTATTAATTTTTATTTTATCGTTTATACACTTGAAGCCCAAGTTGTTATAAATTATTAATATCTTTGTCAAGTACTTCAGAGTAGATGTGCATTATTGTCACTCAATGAAAGGGCACAACAAGATTTATTCACAATAAATTACTGATAAACCAAAAATTCTCCTCGTCAACATCTTCACCCACTTTAAGCACAATTGTTCTAATTATTAATGGCTTTTCCAAATATTTCAGAGAAGATGTGCACTATTGTCAACCAATCAAGGGGCACAACAAGATTTATTCACAATAATTACTAATAAACCAAAAATTCTCCTCATCAACATCTCACCCACTCAAAACTTCTTTTTCCCTCTACTGATTCCCAATCAAAGTCTTATCCTTCAAATTAAAATTCACTTCACTTTCCCACTTTTCTACTTTCGTCTTCTGTCCCTAAAACTCAATCCCATTCCATTCGCAATCCAAATCCAAACTAACTTTTCTTCCCAATTACAATAATAACTCTTTCCGACACCGTGAAACAAATCCCTCTTATCTTAATCCAAATCCAGACTAACTAATCCCTCAACCCTTAAGTTTCCAATTCTCGCTGCCGTAACGAGGTAACGTAATCGAAGTTCAATACACTTCGATTCCGTTACCCACACATCTTTTCCATCTCGACAAATGCAACAATTTGCATTTTGCATATATGGCCATTTGCATAACCATGATAGCGTTTGGTTATATGCAAATCGTCATACGCATGGCAACAATAGCTTTTGCCGATATCAAAAGAGTGTTTCTGCGCTCGGGGGAACTTGAACCCAGGGTCCCAGCGAACTCCCCGAATTGAGAGTCCACGTCACTAACACCGGAGCCACCTTCTGAAAATCCCCCATTCATCTATATAGCAACTTCAAATTTTGGTACTGGGAGATAATGAATAAAATTAATTAGTATGAAGGTAGGAATTAGGTTTTGTTAGTGGAAAAGTATAGAATAAAATTTTGTTAATGGGAAGTAATGAATGCAATTTTGTTAGTGGGAAAGATAAGATTATTATTTTTGTTGTTGTATAAAATAGGATAGGAAAGGTAGAATTAATATGACGGGATAGGAAAGGTAGAATTAATATGACGGGGAAGTAAAAAATAAAGGCAAATGTTAAAAAAAAATAAAAAAATAGATAAACAAAGAAAAAGCTATGTTTGCCCAAAAGAAGGTGGAGATAATACGAGTAAGTAGGCAATTTGAGTTTGTGAACGGGAGAATGCCGGTATGGCCGGAATTCGCAACAACACTTAGGACCCCCCCCCCCCCTTACATGGGCTTAAAAAATTCTCATAGTTTTAAACTTTATTTTAATTTAGACAGCATTTCAATTTTACAATTGAATTTCTAGTGGAATATCAACATCATCACAACTGAATCGTGAATCTGATTCATGGCTAAGTAAGTTGCTTGTACGCAAAATCGAACCGACCAAGGAATCACATAGTCGTATGCTTAGTGATAAAGAAGTTATTTACGCATTGCACACGCACAACGTACGTCCCGACTCAATACAAAAATATTTAGCGAATTAGTAAGTAATGAACGAATTGCAAAGCGCAATTTGAATATTTGATGGAAAAATTGTGTTACATTGAAACCTCATTGTTATAGCAAACAAACAGTTGCATTAATAAATTCCAAAAAAGATCATTTCTCATGCACCTTAATAGGATCATGGACAGTGCAAGTGGGCGATATGGATCAATGCGTTCACTTGTGGAAATACACAGGTGGCTTTGAGATGATTGATCAAGCGAAAAATGATTTGTGGAATGATAAGGTAAATAATACATGTTATTGGTATAGAAGAAATATATTCTAGCAACAAGATTTGTTGACATATTTTCAGGATTATTTAGGATTGATGAAAGAAAGAGGCAACTACCTCAGGTCAAGACATTTACAATACCTGCTTGCCTTCAGTTATTGGCCTCAAATTCAACAAAGAGATGGTGGCCACATTTATGAAATGCGGTAATATTTATTTATGAATTTGTTAATCGACCAGTTTTAAATAATTCACATTTCAGGTCGTATCGACTCAAGCCAGGTACAATGATTGAATGGGGCAATAATTGGGCTCGAGCCATTAATTATAGGAAAAATAATAATGAAGCCTTCGCCGGATTCTTCTCACAAATTGGCAGATTGTACAACGTCCATCATATGTGGTGTATGGAAATTTCTTAAATTATCTAGAACATGTTATATTGATATTGTTTATTGATTCTTTTTAGGTTACAAATCACTAAAAGAACGTAAAGAAACTCGTGAAGCCGCTTGGCGTTCACCAGGATGGGATGAATGTGTTGCCTATACAGTTCCTTTGATTAGGGAGATGCATTGTCGTATTTTGGTACCTACAGAATTTTCACCGACTCAATAATATCTCTCAATCATTTATCGCCACGTACTGCAGGAGAGCTTTTTTTGCTTCTAGTTAAGTGGAAAAGTTGAACCACAGAAATTTAATTTTCGATTGCATATTACTAGCGACACATACACACATTGTTACAAATCTTCATTGTTACAAAAAAAAGAATATTGTGTTAGTGTCCTGCTTTTGCTGAATCAAAAATAGAAATGGATTAGTTTGTACGTAGATTAGACATGAATGTCAGAATTTTGTCGTTGTATAGCGTTCATCAATATTGTTTGTAGTATTTAAGCCGCATTGGAATTAAAACTAAATGTTTCTATATCTTAAATTTGTTAAAACCTCTTAATTTTTTATAACGTAACAATTTACGTCATATTTCATCATATCATATTTTCTTTATTAAAAAAACATACTTTTCAACCACATACTTTTTAAATCGTGTAATTAAATTTTTGGAACACATATCATATTCAATTACCACTTCTGCTAAATTAGTCGCACATTTTCTAGTCCAGAAAAAAAAAACGTTTTCGATATGTAATCATTGGCTAACAGTTATTTTAGTTTGAAACTTTGATCTACGTACAAACAAAACGTTAGTGTTGCTGCCGATGTGATTCATCTTAATATTTTATTTTTAGCATTTTGAGGGGGAAAATGACAAAAATTGATAATCATTATCCCGCCTTAAGAGATTGAAATTTTAAATCATATAAGGATATATAGAAAGCATTTATTGTTTCATAGTTGAAGTTGAAATCATATTGTAAATTTCAAGAATTATAATTTTAATGAAAGTCTATAGAGGATTGTATAATAAAAAGGAAAATTCATTTTCTATGTGAATAATGTGTATATTAATCAGTAAATGTAGAAATTGGTAGTTTGCCAGCGTTGCCCGATAAATTTGATGATCACCCTTCTGCCAATGGTATGTTGTGTTTAAAGTTGATTTATATAAGTCCATTGAGGACAGCAGTGATGATAACTGCCTCAGCGACCTAAGATTTTGGGCTTCGCTGGGATGACCTTGCTTCTGTGGTGTCATGGGGCGGTAGCGCAAAGTCCACTACAAAAATATTTTCGTGCACACGAATTAAAGATATAATTCGGCCTGACCAAAACCGAAGGAGGTCTATTAAGGCTGCCTGCCGGAGAAGCTAGCTAAGACCTGAAAATTGCGTAGCGGGGTAGATTTGGTGCCCGTACGCACCCTCCCATCCGGATCAAAATCCCGATGACTAGGTCCATCTACAGCAACCTTTCATCCCATGGGTGAAAGCCCCTGACTTCTTCTTTATCGTAGCACTACAGTCCCTCTCGGGCCTTCGCTTCCTGCAAACAGCGCCTCCAATTGTCTCGGTTCATTGACCGCGTCCTCCAATTTCGAAATCCAAGCAGCGATGAACTGTCTTCGTCGACCGAGTCAGACCAGCGTTTCCTCGGTTTTCCCACTGGTTTCCGGCCTTCAGTTCTTCCAACGAATACCTTTTTGGGTATCTGTTGTACGTCCATACAATTCATGTAGCCAGCCTATGCAGCTTCTGCAGTCTTACAGAGACCTCCGGGTCGTCAAAAATTTCATACAGCTTATGTTTGTATCGAATTCACCCGTCGCTCAAAGGCGTTCAGTATATTTGCGCATGCTTGGGTTAGGGTCCATGTTTCACACCCATAGAATAATACAGGTCTTATCACAGATTTGTATATTTGGAGCTTTGTTTTTCTGTGTATCGTCAAAACTGAAAAAAAAATTTTTTTGCGGGCTGTATTCCTCTCTTTCATTGCCCGTTTTCGTTATTTTGGCGCCTAAATACACAAATTCGCTAACATTTTCGATACTGTATTCGCCAAGTGTGACATTTTGCTTGAGGTATTTTTTTTTCGACTGCGTCATGAGCTTTCTTTTATTTTCATTGATTTGTAGCCCTTCTAGTTTTGCTTCGCTATCGAGTTTCAGGAAGAGTTCTTTGGTAGTTGTTAATGACCGTGACAAAATGTTGATGTCGTCCGCATAGGCTACTACTTGGGTCGACTTGTATAGTAATGTACCTCGTGTATCGACAGGTAGCTTCCTTATGACGTTCTCCTGAGCCAAATTGAATAGTAATGAGGCCAGCCCATCTCCCTGCTTTAGTCAAATATTTGTGTCAAAGGCATCGGTGAGTTGGTTATTGATGCGGACTTTGGAGGTCGTCGACGTCATCGTCATGTTGGTAAGACGGACTAATTTAGCTGGGATGCCAAAGGAAAGCGTTATTTGGTACATTCCGTTACGATCAATACTGTCGTATGCTTGCTTAAAGTCAACGAAATTTGGTGTACGTCTATGTTGAACTCCCAGCATTTTTCAAGTATCTGCTTGACTGTGAACATGGGTTCTCCTTGAAACTCCCCAATAATACTGTTGGCGTATAATCCGATTTTATTTTCTAAGATCTTTGAAAATATTTTGTATGCCGTACAAAGTAGTGATATGCCTCTATAATTTTCGCACTATAGCTTGTCACCTTTTTTGTGGATAGGGAATATAATTGATTGGCTCCACTTTTTCGGCATATGTTCTTGTTGACAAATGTGCTGGATGACTTTGTGAATAGCTTTATGAACACCGCTGCCACCATATTTGATGAGCTCCACTGGAATCTCATCGATGCGCGGCGCTTTATTATTCTTTTGAGCTTAGATGATGGAACAAACTTCATCCAGATTTGGTGTCTATAGACTCCGATGTTCTGGAGCTGTGCGGAATATTAAGGAGGTTCTTGAAATATGATGCCCATCTTTCCTTAATCTTGGTTTCATCAGCGATAATATTGCCGGTGTCGTCACGACAGAGTGGTTTTGGACTGATAACCACGTTTCAGGCATTTCACTACTTTGTATTCTTGTCTTGTGTTGTTGCTTGCTAAACTTACATCTATACTTCTCAAATGGCCGTGATAGTGTTTTCTTTTCTTAATTCTAATTATCTTATTCGCTACTTGTACTAATCGAGCAGTCACCTAAGCCAACTGTCCGAAAACCGCATAACACTGTTCCGAAATTTCAATTGCTGATTTAAAAAAGTTAGTCACCCAAATTTAAAATTTTGTAAATTATAAAATTTAGAAAGAAAAAAAATTTTTTTTTTATTTTTTATTTTAAATATAAATTTATTTTGTTTTTTTTTATATATTAAACTTAAATTTTTTTTTGCATTGATGCTCTTTATAATATTTATCTTTTATTATGATTTAAACTTTTAATATATTATTATTTTTTTATTAACTTTATCACGCGAATCTGCAAATTAAAATTTCTGGCATGAGAACACTGATTTAGTGCATCCCATCCATGTATTGCATTGCCAAATGCAATCTAACTCAGCTGAGCTAGCAGCTCCCTTCGATTTACCGGTGCGACATGGATCGAGTCTGGTTTGATACGCCACAGATGGCAAACGTGATTTTTCCGAATGAGTCGGAGAGTTGCACGACTGCTCGGATGCAAGAAACGGATGGACGGCGGCAAGAGTACGGGTAGAAGTGTTTTGGTTATATATGGTGGTATATCTCCCGTAGACGTGTCGCAAGATATAATACCATCGTTAAACGTTTGCTTATATCTCCCGTAGACGTGTCGCAAGATACAATACCGTCGAAAAACGTTATGCGTATATCTCCCGTAAACGTGTCGCAATATACAATACCGTCGTGAGACGTTATGCGTTTTAAGTTTAATAATGTCGCGTTTTGCACAATATCCTTTAACTCTATGTGCGTATTTTGCTCGGCTGCAATGTTTGTTAAATTAAGTACAGAAATTATTGATATTTCCTCCAATCGAAATAATGCGTCAACAATTGAATTTTGGTCGCTTTTGAGATAAATTATTTCCGTTGTTTGTCGAGGCAAGTGAACCATTTATGATCCGTTTTTACCCCAAATGATTTTCTTCCCAATTTGTCCCGAAAATATTTAATAACCGAATAAACTGCCTTCAATTCTTTTTTAAAGTGAGTTGAAATAAAGATATTATGTAGGCAGTTAAAAATCAATTAATTGCCTTCAACCCTTGGATCGAGCAGAAAATGTGTAACGGAGGAAGAAAAGTGAAACCATTTTATGGTAAAGTGCAAAGTGTAAATCACTAGTCCTTCCCGAGTCTCTTCAAACCGAAAAATCTCAGTTCTAACTGAATGAATGGGATACTGTTTATTTTACGAATCAATGTTGAATACGGTGTGTTTGCAAGAAATAAGTGGCTAAAAGGAAATGGGATCATGTTTCCAGATAGTGGAACTTTGTTCATAACTGCAATTGAGGATCGTCGTCAATATGAGGATGGAAAAATTGACAAGGCGATGATTATAAGTTGGAAATGGGTTGTATTCGGAAAGTAGCTATAACGGAACCCCTTGTTGATGTAGTGACCCAAAGCAGCTTGTCTCAACATCATATATGATTAAAAAAATTAATTTATATACAGTGCAAAAGTGTGATTTAGAATTTTCCTCCCCATCTCAAGTATTTGTAAAACGTAACAATTGTGGTGCAAGCACTCGTAACGTACATCAAATTTCAGGCATCATTGGAATACACCAACATCACCAGCGTGCACCCGGCAAGGATGTTCGGTAAGTACTCTTTATTGCATTTAACATTTTGAAGTCTTGGTTGTTTTTGTCACTTTCAAAGTTCATATTTTTTTTTGATCGTATGTACGCTATCAATGTTTTTTCGAATGCACTCGAATTTAACTTAATTGAGACGCCATTTCGTTTAGTTCAAATTTTTTAAGTGCAAATACGCCACCTCGCATTTAAAGTAAATGTAAAGAGGATCTATTATAGTTTAGTTCACGAAATCTAAAATTATTAAATTATTATCATATTCTAATTTAGTCAATGAAACCTAAAATTATTTTTATATCAAAAACAAAAGAAAATGAATAGCTAAAGAAAAGAAAAACTCGGTCTTTCCTTTCGGTGGGAACCTGACCAGGTATGGGACCCGCAACGATGGCCAGCCCCTCCACTATAATGAGCTAGCCATCGGGCGAGCACTCCCCTTTTTATGTTACAGGGGCTCTTCCCGGGTAGAGTGGCCTTCCGCTCACGTGCCCTTTTATGGAATAGTGTTACTATAACATAAATTGGCCACGTTTATGTTTCTCATGTAAGGGAAATATTCATATAGATTATGTTTGTATGAGTTTTTCACTTAAATGGGAAATTATGGCCACGTCTACATTTGGGTCATGATCCGGTTGGGAGGGACATCGCTTCCACCTGGATGCTCCACTCTTATTTGTGGGCCATAAATATCGTCGGGAACGACGAAGTCCCTTAAGTCCGTCTGTTTCTCTAGGTCCGGTTTGTACTCTGTGTCAGAAATTTAATAGCCATTAGTAGGTTACCTCTTTCTCGACTCCGGTCGATACTTATTGAACCCTCTTTCAAAATTCGTGGATGCGAAAAATATTTTTGTAGTAGGACGAAGAGTGAACACTGAAAATCTCAGAAAAGTATGTAATGAAATAGGTATATAAGAATGTCCGTACAGGACTGCAGCGAAGGTCTGCTGCCTCGGCGAAAGAGGAGGGTAGGATCCGCCGAGATTGGCTTTGTCTGAGGACGCGTGAAAATTTTGCATTTACGAATAAAACGATCAAATGACTCGGTTCGACGGTGCCGAGGCCGAGGTAATCTACTGGGGGGATGGATGGCGAACCCTATTTCCTATATAGCACAATTTATTGAGTTATATGAGTTTGATCATCAATGTAAATTGTTCAACATTGATGATCGAACTCATCACACCCTTTATATCTTATTGCCATTTCTATTCACAATTCACAACTAGCCGGTGCGATATTCGCGACTTATTCTAAATCAACTCTTTTAACTCGATTTCAAAAGTTCACTCGTGAATTTCAATGTAATATCGCTGAAATTCAACCAAACCCACTGCATTCTAACGCGACGGCTATCCTGATCGTTGTTTAAAATACGAGTCCAGCTTCGAATCAACTCCACTTCTCTGAACGAGCCTCTTCATGGCGGTAACGGAAGATTTGTAGTGAATTATTTTGTTTTCATTATTGTCCGTAAAGGACTGCAGCGATGTTCTGCTGCCTCGGCAGAGGAAGGTGTCGGTATCTGCCGAGAATGCCCTCGTCTGGAGACGCGTGAATGCGCTGGCAGGCTAGCGGGTTCATTTCCCCACCACGAGGACCCACTACAAAAAAATTTCGCATTCACGAATTGGACTACAGCCCAAAAGGCGACCGAAGTCGCAAAAATTGTAGATAACCTCACAGAGGGGGATGGAACTTGTTACGAGAACAAGTGGAACCTGAAAAGAAAAGCGAACTTGGGGTGACCTCGTCATTACCCAACGAAGTTCATGGCCCACAAATGAAAGAGGGGCAACCGGGTGGTGGTGGAGCCCCTTCGTACCCACCCAACCGGAATAAATCCATATATATCTTGTTGAAGTGGCCAGGTATTCCTCTTCTGAGTGGAAAACTCATACAACTTGAATTGTATGAACTTTCCCATCAGAAGGGGAGTACGCCGGTGACCAATTTATGCCATAGAATTATACAATTTGATTGCATAATTCTATGGCATAAAAAGGCACTCTGCTTGGGCCACTCAACCCAAAAAGTCACCTGAAACAGAAAAAAAGGATTAATAAGTACCCGGTGGCTGGCTCATGGTTTTGGGGGGCAGCCTGCCACCGTACCGAGTCCTATACCCGGTCAGAGTCGGAAGAAAGGAAAGACCAAAGGGTATGGTATTAATCCATTGTTTTATTTCATAATGAAAAATATATTAAAACCAATAATAAACAAGACCTCTAAATTATATAAAAAAAAACAAAAAAAAACAATCAACTTTTCCTTCTTTACTAATATGCTCAATTCATTCCAGATGGTTCGTTCATACGATAAATTTGTTCAATTTTTACCCAAACACTTGTGTAGCAGAAGTACGTTAAGAGCACCGTTCAAATCAAAACTTCAGGTTAATTTCCATCAACTCATCTGGAATCAACTAGATCGCATGTTTTTATATCAACTTTTCTACTTTTGCTACTATTGTTATCAAAAGTTCTAAATATTTAGTTTTTTTTTTTTCTTTATCTTCAGTTATCCGTTGAAGTCTCATTTACGTTACTTTCACCGAACATAAATCTCAAGGAGTATTTTCTTATTGTTTGCTTTCATTACATAGCGCCTTAAATAAGTTTGCTATAATGTGTATGTAGTAATTGTAATGAAAATGTAAGGGACAGTTAAAATGTTATTTCTTTTCAAAATTTTGTTTTTATAACATCGTACAATTAGCGGAATAATATATAATATACATAAATTTTTTAATAAAAATATTTTAATAATATATTTAAATTAAAAGGGTACTCACCCGCATGGTCCGTCGAGCGCTCGATGGGTGCAGATGGTCCAACATGGAGAGGAAAATTTCTAATCGCACTTTTGCACTGTATATAAATTAATTTCATTATTAGAACCAAATAGAATTTAACATTTACACCCTTTTTCTTAAACTTATTCGTTATGAAATAATTTTTGCATTAAAACAAAAAAACGATAACTCTGCATTCAGTTAATGATAGGGTAATTCCAAGTTCATGCCAGCGTGTATTCCGTGGTCATGCAGTCGGATTGGGTCGGACGATCCCCTCGCTCTTTTTTACAACCCAAAATAACATCTTCTGATCGCACCTATTTCCCTCGATGTGTGCACATTCTTTTCCGCCAAAAACAATCATCATTCTCGGGGTGATACTTTTCCAATTGTCCGCACTCTGGTATGATAGTGGGCTCCGTTATCAACGGATGGGTGCTGCGCATGACTGTGTTTGTGCGCGAATGCGATTAATTTGATGGGCACGGTCCAAATCCGAACTGATTTGTTCACCTTGTCTTTTCTTCACTGGCGCTCCGGCAAACACTTTTCAACCGATTACTATCGCCTGAAGTCCAATTTTCTGACTGCAATTACGTTCATCTCCCGGACTGGTAACGCGAATAAAGGGTGATTCCCAGTATGGGGCAAACCACTTTTCAATCGAATGAGTACTGTCGTAACTCCTTCCCTGCTTTTCTAATGCAAATTTTCCACTCCTTGCAAAATTGCACTTAACGCGGCAATCGATTCCTGCCTTCACGACATACACATATCTGTACGCTAAACAGCACCGATTCAGTTTTTGCAGACAATTGAAGAGACTAACTGTGTAATATTTCCCGAAATTTTTACCAAAAGAACCACTTTTGGGGCTATCACTCTTTCATCTTGAATACTAGTTAATTTCACTGTCCAAGGGTCTCAACACCAAATATTCAAATGATTTTACGACTTCAAAAATTTATGCTTGGCTATTAGACGTCCCGAATTCATCTTTCGATGGTTAAAAAACTGACGAAAATTCAATTTTCCACGTCTCCGCTTGCTGGTGCGGTTCTACCGACGTGATCCCGTGGCGATTAAAAGCAGACTGCCCTGAATGTTTGAGCTCTTCAATCGATGAGAAAAAACCAACTCGTCCACTCGCTTTTAGAGGTTCCAAGAATAGTGTCAAATACCGTCGACCAATAACTGTTGATAATATCTCTGACATGGATAAATTCCAATCATTCGTAAAATGCCCATCCCATCCCATTCTAATCATATTCTTCTCGCACTGTCTTTGCATAAGATAATTGTTGCATGTAGCGTTTCAACCGCACAGCTGCCGATATCTCAGACCTTGATAAGCAATTCTCTTCGGTATCTGGATCCAAACCTTTTGCTCTTTGAAGATTTTGCATTGTAGTTGCATGCATAAGATCATTAATAATACTGATTCTTATTTGTGAAAGTTCTTCCAAGTTTGAAGAGTTTTGTATAATTTTCAAAAAATCTTCGAAACTTGCTGCGTATTCATAGCTGCGTTTGTTGATTGCGACCGTTGCCGGACGGCTCTCAATGTTTTGAACAATTTTCAGGTTAATATAATCGGGTGAAGTGATCATTTTAATCATGGGAAGGAAAATTTTATAAGATAAGATTTCACAGAGCAAATCTTTTAGTGGTGAAAGTAAGTATCCTTGTGGCAGTAAAAGAATTATTATTATTTGCAATGCATTTGAATGCAAATAAAAATTAACTGAAACGTTTGTTGAGTTGTAACTTCTAATGCCCGAGCTTCTGATATTCGAATTTTTCCCAAATGAATAGTAATACGAGTAACTATATCCACTGCTATTACTTTCGCAGCATCTACTTTTATCGCTCGTTCCCGTAGTTTAATAACCGCTTTCCATATATCTTCCCTTAGGAGATCAAGCAAAAGCTTCGGTTTAGTAACAACGTGCCCCAACCATGGCGCTACAAAATCTCTGAGCGCAAACTCAATAATTTGTTGCAATTGTAAATCAACTGTTTTGCCAAATATCAAAGGTAAATTCGATGGGTTTTTAATTGGGTTAGGAGGGTCGAACAATCTGGCCCTGGTTGCATTGTATAACAAATTGTACGGCACAAGGTTTCTAATTGGTTGTCTTTTTGATATCAAACAGAAATGGATGTATATGGTTTCAAACACAGCACAAGCAACTAATATCCCAGAATATAGGACAAATATGAAAATGTAGAAAAACGATGGAGAATAAATTATCACTGCAATGAGAAAAGCAAGGATTCCGCCCACTATATAGATGAGATTCATTCCGAGTGAGAATTTTCGCTGTGGTAGGTATTTTCGGAGAAACATATGCTCGATTGGCTGTCGCCGATACTGCGCCTCCAACAGATGTATTATCTTTTCGGCAGACCAATAAAACTTTCTTCACAGCATTCTAATCATTTTAAAATCAATCCGAATAATCCGCATCCGATTAAATAAACCATATGCTTACATATATGTTTGGCGATATGAAACTTGTTTAATTGATGCCGACCTATATACTCCCGTATGTTTGCAAAATGATAACATAATTTTTGACGTTTGTCTGTTTTTTGTTTTCTTAATGAGTTACTTGCGTGGTCTTAGACAGTTTAATTATTCCTTTTTGTTTTATCACTCACTTAAGAATTCTTTTAGTATTACTTTATTTAGTTTTTAGATCTTATACTTTATTTCTACATTTCTCAAATATTAGTAATACCAGACATTACATTTTTAAACTATTGTACCTCCGATGGTTCTGGCTTCACGGAGTGATGATTATGAGGGTCCGGTGCACTTAGTGGCTCTTGAAATGGGAATAATCGAGATTTGACTTCATTCGCCGTCGATTTACTCAGTCCAAGTTGCATACCCACTTGATTAGGCTGGGGTACAGCTGACACTGGTGGTGCGGAAACTGCCTGAGACGGAGGTAATGTTGGTGGAGCATGTGCTCCCGCACTATGTGGTACTTCGTGCGGAGTTGTGCTGTGTGCCTGTGGAAGCGCTGGCTTTTTGCGCCATACTCCTCGATTACTACAGATTCTTGTTGAACAATCTAGCAATTGGTTCGTTAGATTGTGTCACAAAGGTGATTGCCATTATCGATTTTTGTGTTTGTAATTTTTTTGGAACAACTTTTTATTGATAATGGTAGCAGTGGTAGTGGCTGGGTTTATTGTGAGTTAGTAAAAACAATGTTAATAAGTTGCGTATCAAATTGGTTATTTCTATGAGATGGTAATTTCTTCGCAAAGGTCCTTCGATCAGTTTGCCTAGGCGGCTGCTCGATTACTACAACGATTCAAAAAAAAAGTTAAAGTTTTATATACAACAGGAAGGAAGAAAAGCAAGCGCCTTCTTTGAGACTGCAACAGAAATATCCTAACTTCATGAGTGCACTCGCTATTCGTGATGTTTACTTCGCCATTTCTTCCTCCGGATTGTCATTTCTACCATCCGGACTGCTCTCCCATGTGAACATGGTTGCACTTCGGCGTGTAAATGATAACGCCATATGTTATTAAAGAGGTTTTGTTCAATTCGTTTCTTCCAGTGGCACTGCGCACTTATTCTATTAGAAATGGACTCTCGATGCACTGCTAGAGAGAAGCATTGTTGCGAATAGTTCATAGATGTAAGGCCCGCTTTGGCGGCCTGTAACTACCGCTTATTATAAAAGTGTTATTCAATCTAATGTTGACTGAAGTACGCCGTGAGCCTGATAAGGAAAAATAACACAAGCGCAGGGATATGAACACAGGTCAGACTTTTCGGACAAAGCACGTACGTGCATATAGATTTCATATTTCAAGAAGATTAATGATCGCTTTGCTTGTAACAATGGTGAGCATTTACTTTTCAACGTCTCCTGCGATTTAGGTGATTCTCAGAGTAATTAACGCTCAGCTTCTTTGAAGAGTTGGAAAGAATTTCGGTAGGAAGATTTGAAAATCATCTTCAACGTCACTTTAACAATGGAACAAGACTACCATCATTTCCGCATGGCATATAATATCTATCGAAAATAATAGTTACAAGTTAAAACAACATATTTTATAACACATATTAAACATGTTTATTCACAAACTACACATAAATGCGTTTTACTTAGTACCTAAAAAAAATTCGACATTAATTTTCTCATAAGAAATAAAACACAGATCAGTTCCACATTTAGCTTAACAATTCTAATTAACTCATAATAGTTATTATTTCAGATTTACTTAAAATACTGAAATTTAATTTAATGATTTCATGCGGTTAAAGTAAACTGAATTTATTAATAAGAAACATATAATGAAACAATCAAAATGGAATTGTTATTTTTATCAATGATCTTAGAATTAACCATTAATTTGGTTTTTCTTTTATCTATTAAATATAAATCATATTGTATATTATGCTTTCAAAAATCCTATTTGTACAATTGTAAATAAAATACAAGAACTAAACGCTAATATTTTCCTAATTGATGAAACATACGTTGCAAAAAAAAATTATAAATATAAAATGACATTCGACTATGAAAAAATGTTTGTATAAAAATAAAAAATGGGGAAATATTAAATGCCTTATATATTTTTTGTCACAATTTTGGAATTCTTCACCTTTAATTGTCTCTTATCATTTCGCTATTTCTAATCATTCTTCATCTACTTTATCCATGATTAACCCGTCTCGAGTGGAAATGTTACAATATAATGTAGAATTTCATTTTTCGTTCCCTTTCATTGCAGGAAGTGTAGATTTTCAGGAAATGTCTCATTATGCTTTTAATATACTTTGGTAATTTCATTATAAATAATTATTTTATTTCCATTTTTATTTCCAAGGATTTGGTTTCCAATTGCCATGGAAAGCGTCCAATGAAGTAGACTTTTTACTTATTCTGCTTTCTTTGCTTGTTCTTTTTGTGAACGTAGCTCTGCTCGTTCTTTAACATCAACGGCTGCAAGATCATGACATGCTACGTAAGCATGGACAAGCGAAATAAGTGATTTGATCACTGCAAATGGTCCGCATAGTAATGCGATTAACTTGAAGAATGATATTCCAAGGACTATTAAAAGGAAAAATATATATATTATTTATATTATTTTTAAAGCCCATATTATTGCATACTTATTGGCCCTGGTGTAAAGTAAAGCAAGTAAAGAGATGCGTAGAACATTTCGTTTGTCATGCACATGAATGTTAGAACACTCTTTTGATAATAAACTCTCATGATAAGATTTTCGTTAACATCGAATGCTTTATGCGACGTTTTTCCAACAAGAACACTCCTGTAATATAGATCGTAATTTTTTATGTAAGTCCATCAAAATGTAAATTATGTCAACGTACGTTTGCATGTATAGCCAATGGCATGCAACATCAATTGCCATTGAGAGTTGGAAGAAGAACATGTATTTGGGGTAGAAGTAACTTAATGTTACCAGCAACCCCATTGTACCGCATCGGTCGGTTAATTGATCAAGCATGGCTCCAAATCGTGTGCCTAGAAAATAATGAAGTATAGCTTGAAAAAATTGCAATTCTAAAAAAACGAATACAATTAGGAGAACATTTGTAAGTGGGATGTTTCATATCAATCACAACTCACAATTAGTTATTTTTATGAATGAATAATAACCTTTATTTAAATTATTCTATCATTTTGCAAACAACCACAAAGCGAATTGAAAACACATTATTATCAAACTTAATGGCCTCAACTTCATGGTGAGAAAATTTTTTATAAATAACTAATTGAATTATTCTGTTAATTTTTTATATAATATATTGTGTCGATTTTCAAATGTTAACAAAGTCCGTGGAGGACAGCAGCGATAGAATACTGCCTCAGCGAGCTAGAACACTGAGTTCCGCGTGAATGACAAGGTCTAGGGACGCATACTGTGCTGGCAGCTAGCTGTCTGCGGTATCACGGGGCGGGTCCTATTCCCTAACACCAAGCCGACTTACAATTTCACACGTAGGAGTTACAAGATTTTTTAAATAACGTCAAAAAGGCCTACGCCGGAACTGAACGGAAAGATCAAACAATAAAATCGCTGCCTATCACCTAACCACATCGATAGCATTTGCTTCATCCTTGCCAAAGAAAATTGTCGACCACTTAAAATATGGGGCATACGTTAGGACTGGTCCACCCTCGCACCCCTCCCAACCGGACTGATTGTCCTGATGGCGCGAGTCGAAGTGCGACGACTTCCCATTTCAGGCAAAAGCCCCATCAAAAGAGAACTGCAGCGCAATGGCTGAGTGCGTGTTGGAAAAGCCAACTAGCGTGGTGGGTTTAATACCCATGGAAGTTCAAAAATAAGAAGATTGTAGGGTTTATATTTTGAAAATTCATATTTTATTTACCATTTTACTTGATAGTTGCAGATTTATCGCTTCTAGCCTACTGAATATCATACAAAATATCCAAACCTTCGCCATATTACAAAAACACAAAATTTAACCCCGAAAAAAAAACATTGAATCATTTTAATAATTTTTTACCTTGAAAAGCAGTCGGGCCTGGCTAATTTTGGTAAGCAAACGCATTTCGACTCGCTTGAGTCATTTTCCTCGATGGCTTTTCAAGATAAAAGAGAATTGACTTGCGGCCATAAAACATCATCATAATCTATGGCGCGACAGCCCAAGCTGGACCATGGCCTCCAGTATTAAGCTCCTCCAATCATCACGGTTCCACGACCTTGCCCGTCAGTTGTTTACTCTCAACAAGGATCTGCTGTCAGCTTCTATCGTGTCTTCCCATCGAGTCCTTGTGCCCTACCCGGTTAGCCGGTTTTCTTCCATTATTTCTATATGGCCCGCTCATTGCAATCTACTTAACTTTACGCAAGAGGAAACAGGGGGATCGTCAAATAGTTCATACAACTCATCATTGTAACAAAGTCACCACTCTGTTCCTTGTTTCACTGGGCTGCAGATTTTTCGGACCACTTTGTGTTCAAATACGTCCAGTGCCTTTTCGGACTCGCTACTCAGGGTCCATGTTTCACTTCCATATAACAGCAAAGGTTTGACTAGTGTTTATAAATGCGGAGTTTATTTTGCCTGTGCACAACTCTGGACCTTAGAATGGGAAGTAAGGAGTAAGATGCTTTATTTGCGGCGTTTATTCGTCGTCCAATCTCGTTTTTTCGATGACTCTTCTATTTAGGTTGGCTTCAAGATACACAAAGTTATTCACACCTTCAAGGTTATAGTCTCCTACTTTCAGGGTTTGTCGAGCTGGAGTTTTCTTCCTCGTTTGAGCCATGAATTTAGTTTTCGTTTCATTAACTCGTAGGCAAAGTAGAGTTGCTACAGATTTTAGGCTTAGAAATGCTCCTTTGGCATCTGAGATTGAACGTGCCATAATATTGACGTCAACAGCATATGCTACCAATTGTGTGGACTTGAAGACTAGTGTACCCGAGGTTTTAGCTGATGATTTTTCGATGACGTGTTCTAGCGCAATATTAAAGAACATTGAGTCAAATGTTGACCTCGAACTCGTGTGTTTAGCATCGTGACTTTGACCGTGTGGACTCGTTTTGTTGGGACATCAAAGTAAAGCATTATTTTGTACAGGGCATTTCTGTCGACACTGTCATATGCTTGCTTAAAGTTTACAAAGAGTAGGTGCACATCGATGTTATATTCTCAGCACCTGCTTTACTGAGATTATTTGGACTATTGTAGACTGTCCACTTCGAAAGCCTCCCTGATACTTTAATACTTTCACAGTACGGCTTTAATTTTCTTTCAATGATTTTGAAGAGCACCTCATAAGACATACACAGCAAGGCGATACCTCAAAATTTTCACACCTTAGCTTGTCCCCATTTTTGTGTACAGGACATATTGTTACATGTACAAATAATTCTGCGAGCTACTGTCGCAATTGTTTTCACAACAGTGAAGAACACGAATTCACTCGAAACCACGAGAACACAACAAGCATGATCAACATCTGCAAGTGACGTCACTCCATTCATGAATTTGCTCGAACCTACCAGGTACCTCTCGGTCGAACATTCGCCCATGTGCGAGAAATGGGTGAATAGGTAGAGACCCTATATAAAGGCGAGCTGAATGAATGGGGGGATCATTCATTCGACCGCGATAAGAAAACTGCGATATAGTGGAACGCGAAGTAAAGACAATCGATTGTTTGAGTGCAAAGTGTGTTTCGTAATAGTGAAGTAATTTAGAAGACAATTGCGATAAAAAATTTATGGACAAGTGTTAGATTTTAATTTTAATAGTGAAAATTAAAATTAGTGAAAGTGTTAACTGATTATTGTGCATTTTATTTAATTAAATAAACTCTTTTAACTTAAATTAAAAGACATTGCGTTTTCACTTTCCCGGAACATTAAAATTATAGGCCGCGAACCAATAACACGCGACAATGGTGTCAAGAAGTGAGAAAGAAAAATTTTGAAAGTGAAAATTTGAACATTTTTATAGTGCACAATAGTAAAATTTAAAGAAACATTAAAAATGCCACGAAACTTGCATCTAAGAATCAATGAATTGACCATGTCGGAGCTCAAGGAAGAGTTAGAACAGCGAAATCTGGCTACGCAAGGTACAAAGGCCACACTGATTGCACGCTTGCGCGACGCGATCGAGTCGGAAGGCGTGAATCTGGATTCGAGTGAGTTCTCAGGTGCGGAAAAAGGCGCAGAAGGTGGAGAAGTAGAAACACCAAAATCAAAGGAGCCAGAAAATGCGCTAATGCAAATGTTAATGCTGATGTCATCGAGTCTGACTGCGAAGCTAGATGAACAATCAACGAAGCTTAATGAACAATCAACGAAGCTAAATGAACAATCAGCGCAGCTAAATGAACAGACATCCAGTTTAGCTGTGAAGCTAAATGAACAATCAGTGAAGCTAGACCAACAAGCGTTCGAAATCAAGGCAGACATCGCACAGAAGCTGGAAAAACAGTCAACCGAAATAAAAGCGGAGCTCAGTAGTCTCAACAGCCAAATTAAATGCGTCGAGGAGAAGGTATACCAGGTCGAGGAGAGAATCAACCTTGAGATTAGCCAGGTCAACCATGAGATGGAAAAAGTTAAAAAGGACTTGGAAGCAGCGAAGGCAGTAGTAACCGCCTCACCAGCCCCAATTATAACCGCAGCGCAAAGCTCATCTAGAAATGTGCAAGCACCAATATTCGATGGGCAAACGGTCTGGACTATTTACAAAATCCAGTTTGAAGCAGCCGCTAGGATAAATCACTGGAATGAGCAGGAACGAGCAACTGCGTTAATTCTTGCTCTAAGAGGCCCAGCTGCCGAGCAGACTATCCCCGTTGAGCTGCATTCAAACCCGGCTGCTATAATGAATGCGCTGGACATGCGTTATGGAGACGATCATCTGAAGCAGATTTACCGGGCACAGCTACAGCATCGGATGCAGAAGTCTGGCGAAACCTTGCAGCAGCTAGCACAAGACATTGAGCGACTGGCACTCTTGGCTTACCCAGCGTACGACCCAGAACATCGAGATGACGTAGCAGCAGAAGCATTCATCAGCGCCTTAAAGGACCCGGAATTGCAACAAGCCGTGCGTTTAGCTCAAAAGCAAACGGTTAAGGACGCATTGGCTTATAGTATGAACTTTGAGGCAGCGAAAAATGTGACTCGTACCACTGCCCGGGTTCGCGAGGTAGTGACAGACGAGTGCAGGTGTGAGCGCGTGGAAATTGAGCGAGATCCGCATGTAAATGGTGCGCCTAGATGCTGGAATTGCGGAGAGAAGGGGCACCTGCAAAGAGACTGCAAGAAGCGAAGAAAACCGAGCTATTGTCCAGGGTGTGCAGCTAGGAGGAGATCCAGACCGAGTCAGGAGCCCAGAATGGAAGCCCTTCAAACAGAGGGGTCGGGAAACATGTAAGAGCCAACTTCGTGGGGGCAGAGGTTGGCTAGGAGGATCGACGTCCCCAGCACCACCATCATCGTGTCAAGACTACATCGTGGAGAAGCGGACTTATGCCTTCCGGGTCAAATTGACGGAAAACACTGCACCATAACAATCGACACTGGTGCAACCCGATCGATTATCCGACAAGACCTAGTTAGACAGCAACAACTTCACAGGGGCAGAATTTTCTCACTACGGACAGCTACGGGAGAAACTGCACCTGTTCATGGAGAGGTCAACCTCCAGATACAGTTGGGAGACCTTGTGTTCCGACATAATTTTCTGGTCGCGAACATTATGGATGACTGCATTCTCGGAATGGATTTTCTGCGACCACATGGAATCACGTTGGACTTGGGCCAACGTGTATTGAAATGGCAGAATGTCGAAGTACTGATGGAGGATCCCAGCGTCCAAATCCCCAAGATGAATGTAGTGGTATGTACTGACACTGATGTACCGAATTCTTCCGAAAGCATTGTATGGGCCAAGCTTGATGGTGATTCTGGAGACCACCGATCTTATCTGATAGAGCCAACGAAGACATCCGCATTGCGCAGTTTGATTGTAGGACGAAGCCTTGTAAGATCTTTAAGGAACGGATATGTGCCGGTTAGAGTCCTTAACACCGCAGACTCAACCACGAGCATCAAAGCGGGAGAAGTCATCGGCAGCTGCCAGCCTGTTTCCACCATCACCTCTTTGGAAGCTACTCACAACCATCATTGGAAAAGGAGGCAAGACACAGACAAAGCCCGGGAATCCACGTCTGAAATATTGAAGCAAGTCAAATTGCCGGTGCAGCTATTCAAGCGAGCCTCTGATCTGGTCACCAAGTACAGTGACATCTTCTCAACAAGCCCGGATGACCAAGGCCGAACGAGTATGGTCACTCACGTCATAGATACACAGGGAGCCAAGCCGATTCGACAAGCACCGAGACGTCTCCCTATAGCCAAACAAGGAGAAGTGAGCGCGCTGATCTCGCACATGGAAAAACAAGGCGTTATTGAACCTTCTGTCAGTCCATGGGCCGCGCCTGTAGTTCTAGTCAAGAAAAAGGATGGTAGCACTCGCTTTTGTGTCGACTATAGGCAGCTTAACGACGTCACTAAGAAAGATAGTTACCCACTCCCACGCATCGATGACATCATGGACACTTTAGCCGACGCAAAATGGTTTTCTACACTCGATCTCAAGAGTGGCTACTGGCAGGTAGAAATTGACAAGAAGGACCGAGAGAAGACCGCATTTTCAGTTGGGACCGGATTGTGGCAATTTGTTGTGATGCCGTTTGGGCTTTGCAATGCTCCAGCCACTTTCGAACGCTTGATGGAATATGTGCTACGTGGTCTAACCTGGAAAACCTGCTTGGTATACCTAGATGACATCATCGTCATCGGTAGAACGTTCGAAGAGCATGTGCGGAACTTAGAAGAGGTTTTCTCCCGATTACGACTGGCAAATTTGAAACTTAGTCCCGAGAAGTGTACTCTTTTCGCAGATGAAGTAAAATACCTGGGACACGTCGTATCAGCAGAAGGGGTCAAAACAGACCCTGAGAAAATTGAAGCCGTGAAAAGCTGGCCAACACCCAACAACAAGCGCCAACTACGAAGTTTTCTGGGTCTGGCGACCTACTATCGAAGATTCGTCAAAGACTTTGCCAAAATAGCTAAGTGTCTCCATCAGCTAACCGAGAAAAATCGTCCGTATGTCTGGAATGAACAATGCCAGACAGCCTTTGAGACCCTGAAGGAAAAGCTGTGTGAATCACCCGTGCTGGCGTATCCGAAACCCGGAAAAATGTTTGTAGTTGACACCGATGCAAGCAACGGCGGTATTGGAGCTGTACTCTCCCAGCAGATCAATGGCGAAGAAAGAGTCCTCTCTTATTACAGTCGAGTTCTCTCAAAAAGTGAGAGGAATTACTGCGTGACCAGGAAGGAGCTATTGGCTATAATAGAGGCCACCAAGCAGTTCCACAAGTATCTATATGGCCAGAAATTTGTTCTTCGCACGGACTATGCATCACTGAGATGGTTGCTCAACTTCAAAAACAAGTTGCGAGATGGATCGAAAGATTGCAGTCATACGACTACGAAATTGTTCATCGGAAGGGCGGAGTTCATGGAAATGCTGACGCCCTATCCCGCCGTCCATGTCCCGCTAACTGCAAGCATTGCCGACGGATTGAGGAAAAGGAACCGCTCGTTGATCTGCGATTGATAACGGCGGAATTCGATGAAGGTTGGTCATCGGAGGAGATTCGAAACGCCCAGTTAGCCGATGAAGACACCGGACCATTGCTCGTATGGAAGGAGACGACTGGGCGACCTGAGTGGAAAGACGTTTCAATGCATGGCGCAACCCTGAAAAGCTATTGGGCACAATGGAACTCCCTTCAGGTGGAGGGTGGCATACTCAAGCGGAAATGGGAAACGGCGGATGGTAGCTCCTATAGGATGCAAACTATACTTCCCAAAAGCCGAATCCACGATGTGGTTAAGGAAATGCATGAAGGATCCTCGGGAGGCCACCTTGGTGTTAACAAGACCTTAGCGAAATTGCGGGAACGGTTCTACTGGCTCCACGCTCGAGAAGACGTAGAGGACTGGTGTCGCAGATGCACAATTTGCGCTTCCGTCAAAGGCCCAAAGCGACGACTGAGAGGACAAATGCAAACCTATAACGTAGGCGTGCCATTCGAAAGGATTGCTGTTGACATCGCAGGACCCTTTCCTGAATCCGATTGGGGAAATCGATATACGCTGGTTGTAGCCGATTATTTCAGCAAGTGGCCCGAGGTCTACCCCATTCCCAACCAGGAAGCAACTACCGTAGCTGAACAGCTAGTGTTAAATTGGGTCAGTAGGTACGGCGTACCTTGCGAATTACATTCGGATCAAGGCCGAAACTTTGAGTCACTAGTTTTTGGCGAAATGTGCGAGCTGCTCGGAATACGGAAAACGAGGACAACACCGCTGCATCCCCAATCCGATGGAATGGTCGAACGTTTCACGGCACGCTCAATAAACACCTTGCCAAGATGGTTGACGAGAGCCAAAGGGACTGGGACCGACATATCCCACTATTTTTGATGGCGTACAGAGCTGCCGAACATGCATCGACGGGCCAAGCCCCAGCCAAAGTCATTTTTGGAAAGACTATTCGTCTGCCAGCTGATATAAAGTTTGGAACACCCCCCGAGAAACCCCAAACGATCTCGGAGTACGCAAGTGATCTAAGACAACGGTTGAACCAGATACATCGGACAGTGCGAAAATACCTCGAATCGGCTACTGACCGCATGAAGACCAGGTATGATCTAAAGGCTAATTCTACTGGCTTCCAGCAGGATGACTTGGTGTGGCTATATAACCCGCAACGGCGAAAGGGTAGGTCTCCAAAGTTGCAACATAACTGGGAGGGACCATACCGAGTCACAAAGCGAATCAACGACGTCGTATATCGCATACAGGAACACCGTAAACCGAGAGCCAAAATGAAAATCGTGCATCTAGACCGTCTTGCCCCATATTACATCCAGGGAGAATTGACTACAACTGGCGACACATCTTTTCGGGGCGAAAAGAACTGAGGTGGGGGCAGTGTTACATGTACAAATAATTCTGCGAGCTACTGTCGCAATTGTTTTCACAACAATGAAGAACACGAATTCACTCGAAACCACGAGAACACAACAAGCATGATCAACATCTGCAAGTGACGTCACTCCATTCATGAATTTGCTCGAACCTACCAGGTACCTCTCGGTCGAACATTCGCCCATGTGCGAGAAATGGGTGAATAGGTAGAGACCCTATATAAAGGCGAGCTGAATGAATGGGGGGATCATTCATTCGACCGCGATAAGAAAACTGCGATATAGTGGAACGCGAAGTAAAGACAATCGATTGTTTGAGTGCAAAGTGTGTTTCGTAATAGTGAAGTAATTTAGAAGACAATTGCGATAAAAAATTTATGGACAAGTGTTAGATTTTAATTTTAATAGTGAAAATTAAAATTAGTGAAAGTGTTAACTGATTATTGTGCATTTTATTTAATTAAATAAACTCTTTTAACTTAAATTAAAAGACATTGCGTTTTCACTTTCCCGGAACATTAAAATTATAGGCCGCGAACCAATAACACGCGACAATATTATACATTTTCGGCAGTCCTCTGGCCATATTCTGCATATAAGTCAATGAAGAAGGCTACTTAGATGGGGGCCCGACCTCTGGAGTAGTTCTGCTGGTATTCTATCTATTCCAGGAGGCTTACCTTTTCTGAGGTCCCGTACTGCTGCCTGTACTACGTCTTTGATTGGTGGTGAAATTGGGACCTCTTGTTCTGCTTGTGGAATCTTCATAGCTTTAAAAGTTGTGAGGACGCTGTGAATAACTTCGGGAAAAATTGCAGCCTCCTTTTTTTGATTTTGACTAGATTACCTATGATTGCTCTTTGTGCACTTTTGCAAAGACTTGTTTGTCGATTGAAGCCGTCTCTTAGTTGTTTAATAGAGGCATACGCCGATCTGACTTCATGTAGTCATGTTTTCGAATATTTTGATGCAATCTCCAACGCTGACATGTAAGTGGACGTAACTGAGCTATCACTAAGTTTGTGTATCTGGTACCTTGGAGTAACTGATATTCCATGTTTACAGCTCTTGGGAGATGCGGCATCGGAGCTTGAACAATTTTCTGCTTTTAAACACAGTGTGCGTTCGCATGACAAAGATGTCTTCACCGTTCCATCTTGTTTCTTGCACTGCGAGGATGTTGATTCTGTATTTCTTTATTCCATCCAGAACTTGTCGCAATGCACCGGGTCTGTTCAATGATCTAATATTCTAAGTTCCAAAAGAATAGTATTTTATACGTTGCGATAATCGTTGCCGTTTATCCAATCCGATCCGAGGCGGTCGTGCTGGTTCCATGACAAGTAAATACTAAGTGGAGCGTTGTCAGCGCTTCGACTTAGTTGGTTTTTGAAATATGTTGAAATATGGATCACCCATCATCACGTGTCATTGTTGTTGTAATACCATACGATTGAAATGGCTATAACTTACTTGATTATGATTGAATTTTCATAAAATTTTGTGAGCATAAAGATCTTATATCAATCTATATAATTGCTGAATGTCAAGAAGTTTATGGGTACCGTTTTGATTGCTGAATGTCAAGAAGTTTATGGGTACCGTTTTGATTTTATGGGTGAAAATGTAAAATCTACAAATCATACTATTATTAACAAGTTGAGTGAATTTCGGTTTCTGAGGTATTTGTTGTCCTTGTACTCATGAAGACCCACCTCCGTGATTTTTTTCAGATTTTTCAACTCAAAGGTGTCCAATCGCGAGGGGGGAACACAACATTTTGGTACATTTTGCCTCCCCCTGGGCCCCCTGATGCACAAAATAACCTTTTAAGTTCCGATTCTAAAAGATCCAATCAACCCCTTTCATTTGGTATCCTACTCGACTACCTTTAATTAAAAAAAAATTTTAAGAGCCACTTGGTTATAAGGGGGGACCTAAACTTTTGAGAGATCACCACTTTTGACCTTTTCACAAAGTTTAAGCTTTCTAGCATCTATAGTTTCTGAGGAAACTTGCTGTGACGCACGGACAGACAGGTCGCGAAACTAGTATGTCTTTGTAAAAATATTCTTTTTCAAAGACCTAAAAATTCAACAATCAAAATAATAAAGATAAGTTCATACAAAAGAACTCAAACTTAATCAAAGAAATAATATAAACCTTAACTTATGACTATCAAAACATATCATCAAATAACGTACAGCACATTGATTTGTCAAAAAGGTCTTAAGTATAAAATTATGAAAAAATATAAAATTATTAGATTCCTACAATACAAGATTCAAAGTATTATGAAAAATAAAGACGCTTTATGTTAGAATATCTGCTAAACAAAAACAACAGACACGTTTAAGGGGTAGTATGGATTACGTCTCCCGTTTATTGTATAAATTGGATCTCCCAATGAGGCTTGAGTTACGACTCCCTTTAATTGTATAAATTGGATATCCTAACGAGGCTTTTGCTTTAAAATCCATTGTTTCCAAATCACACTTCACTAAAGCTGATACTAATAAATTAGATGCCACATTCGGGATTCATCACAAATTTATTGTTGCAGAAAGATAGGCTAACAATTCAGTCGACACAATTTGCCGATAACGCAAATATTAAAATCAATACTAATTTCATGTTACCGATAAAACAAAATTGAAAAAATTTTCTTTTTAAAATTGAAAAGTTCAAATGTTTCTTGTTGAAAAATTAAAATGAATTGACTTGAATCGAAAAAGTTAAGTTTATTTATTGAAGAATTCAAATATTATTGCAAAAAATCAGATGTTACTTTTTTAAAAGTCATTTTTATTAAAATGCAGTAGATTAGTTTGTATTTGATAGGGTTTATGGCCAGAATTAAAATCATTAAAATATAAATTAAAATATTCTTTAAGAAGATGAAATTAATAATATTAATACGAAGTATAGGACTAAAATTTAAAACATTTAAATAGACAACGCTAAAACAAATTAACGCGAATAAAGATGAAATGGATTAATAAAGATGATTTAATTAAAATTAATGACGCTTAAAATAATCAAGGGGCATTGTCATAACAATTGCCCCAAATTTTTCTCCTGCGAGAAACCTTATTAACAGAAAAATTATCCAATTTGAATATAAGAAATCACCAAATCATTAACAAAATAAGAACAGAAAAAATAACATGATCAAGTTTAAAGTCATTTCTCTAGATAAGGAAGAAATAGAAGCAGTAGTTATAGTTACTATATACAAACTTAAGTCCCAAAATCACCCTGCGCTCTTGCTATTTTCCTCCTAATATGAACAGCAAAGAGTTTAAAGAACAAGTCCAATACATTGTTAAAATCATAAATACCAAAAACTCTTGCATAATTGGTAATTTCAATGCTCGACAAAAATTATGGGGCGATAAACTACGATGGCGTCGCATAATTACTTAGCCTACAAAAGAAAACAAAAATTTTGGAAAAGTGGCAATTTATTTCTCAACATAATCTCCTCTTAGGTCGATACACTTGGCCCAGCGATGCTTGAACTTCTTTGAAAAAAATCAATCAATTAAAGCTATAACTGACGGCCCCGGGCGTAATTGTCTTAGCACGCTTATACTCGGGGTGATGCCTTGAGTACGCAGTTACATTTATGAATTAATTGATTAATAATCCAACTGCTGGCTCCGGGTGTACTGCCTTGGGACGCTAATACTCCCGCTGACGCCTTGAAGTTAGTTAGATTGAAAAATCAATCAACTATTCGTTCAACTGTAGGCCTCGGGAGTAACTGCTTTGGGGCGCTAATACTCGGGCAGAAGCCTTGAGTACGCAGCTGAACATATTCTTATTTGCGTATCCTGGGCTAAGTCCCTTGGGATAGATTGTCGATTTTCCTGGTTGTTTAATTTTCTTTTATAGCATAATTATGCTGACTTAATTGCTTACCAACTAAATTAATGAAGACAATTTAAACTAGTACATGATCAAAGTTCAGTTATTATTTATCTCTCTGTGACTCGTGCAACCACAAAGCTCAAGCTTTCGCTCGATTTGCCTTATTGCGCATGCGTGTAACCAATTTGTTCCACTAATGCGGTACGGTCGATATCGAAATCTTGTGTGTATATTTTAATTCTTAATACGAAAGTATGGATACGCACCCACTTCTGCTAATGCATGATACAAAGGCCGCGCCTACAGTGGATTGATTACGATTCGCAGCTTTCCCCATATGTTGCCATTCAGAGTACACAGAGAGGAACGACGGGACGCGGACCAAGTCATAATTGCACTGCGGCTTTCGTAACACAATTTTCATCTTAATACTGATAGGGCAATGCCCACCGTTGCACATATCCTCCTTGACCTCACTCCATTTGCCATCGACCGTGATTCTTCTGACCGTATATATGTCAGAGTTCAATATTTTAAACTTAATGTCTTCCACCCATCTCTTTTTTTTTTTCCTTGGTGTTAGATAGTTTGTCGTCCCAACTGGGATGTCTAGCGTTTAAGTCGCCGCTAACGTCCAGTTGTCGTTTGATGTTTTCAACAGCTTCTAAAGCGGTATTCAACCTGATCCATGTAAATTTTATGTCCAGCCGTTTTCACAATACCATCCATGTTATCGATATTCTTCTGTAACTGGGAGATACCATGGGCGACTGTTTTCATCAAATCAACATTCGCGTCCTTATGTGATCCTTCGAAAGTTTCTGGTAGCTTTTTTAAATCTTCGATAATGCGTTGGATGTGAGAAGTCTTATGAGGATTTGAGCGGATAGGTTTATGTGGGATATTCACATTTTCAACGCTTGGGAACACATATTTATGCTGTGGATTTCTGGCACGTGTGTCTTCGGCACACGCGGCCACGCGGTTAGCAAAGGTAGGTTTTAAAATCACCTTACGTACATAGCCAACGGGGTTTCGTTTGTTGATGAACCTTATTTTTCTTAGCTGAAGGAAGCCCACTAGCCCCTCATATCTATTTCTAGTGAGAATGATTCTGGAGGATTGATGTGACCTCCACCTCATGCTTATATTTTACTCATTTGGGGCAATTTTGGTCTATGACAACGTGGTCGCTGCTGTTGCACAGAATATATTTGGTGCTGCATGTCCCTCCAAAGAAATCACTCGAGCCACATCTCAAGCACTTTCGTACTTTATCATTGCATTGGACTGAAGAGTGTCCAAGGCTTCCGCAGTTGTTACATTGTCTAGGTCTGAATATAAAATTATCCAATTTTGCCTTCAAAAACGCAACCTTTAGATAATCTTGTAACGTATTTGCCTCGACAGTAATCTTGACCGATTACGTAGGGACGAAATTTTTGGTGTTGTCAGGGACTTTCCTATTTAGCCTGGTGGCATTTGCAATTTTTATGTCGAGTAAATCGTTACCAAAGCGATTGCATGGTCTGGCAATTTGCAAAAATTCGTTTGAATCAAGATCCAGTTCAATATCTCTGACTATTCTGTACCTGTAAATGAAGCTCCCAGGTATAAAAGCGTTGAGGTTATACTTTTTAAAGACTTCATTGTCAGTTGCATCGTTAGTTGCGATGGGTGATTCGATAAATACGTCAGTGACGTGATATTTAATTTCTTTATTGATCAGGAAGAAGCGAATAGGTGTCAGACAAACTGGTCTCCCTTCGAACTTTCTTTCAAAAATCACGGGAAAGGCTTTATTCTTGGCCTTTATATTATACCGGTTAGTTTTGGTTAGTGGCACGGGCTTAGGACCGTCTTTAGCATGTTCAACTTTCATGGGGTTGGATACGCTATACATCGGTATCGCGACATTTTCTTTCACTGCGTGAACACTGTCGTTACGTTTCACTACACTCGCATTATTTTCGACCGTCGTTATACTGCTCCAGAAGTATTCTATCTCTTTCTATTCTTTGATGTCCCGTGTTCACTCGTCTTGTTTTTGTTGTCATTTTTCTTCTCATTTTCTCCAGTGGATGGGCGAGTGATAATTTCAACCACACTACACTTATTTATGCCGGGATCCGAAGGACGACCTTCCTAAACATCGCCCATCTTGCCACGGCATTCGTTTAAAAAATATTTATCTGTACAAGTATATAAACCACAATACACATAGAAGTGAAGAGTACTCACCCTAGAACAAGCAAACGTTGAATAAATACTCTTCATTTCATTTCTTCACAGAATGATGAAGAGTTCCTTCAAAATAATGAGAAAAATTACTTCGAACACTGTCTGCCTAGCTAAAATGACGGTACAAATGTAAAAAGTTCCCTTAAAATTCAGGTTTCGAGGTGAAAAGATTGGAGAGATGTGTCGTCCATGTGGAATGACATGATTTTGAACGTCTAAGGAAGAAATATAAAATTCTTGAAAACAAATACACAATAGCTCAACTGTTCAACAAAAATAATGAAAAATTGCTTGATGAACTAATATCCTTCCTAGATGAAGCAAACACAGAACTTACTCTTTGCTATGCAATCCACTCAATTTCTTAACTTCTTCTCAGCACTACAGCCCGTCTCGGGCCTTCGCTTCCTGCAAATAGCGCCTCCACCTGTCTCGGTTCATTGACCGCGTCCTCCAATTTCGAAATCCGAGCAGCGATGAACTGTCTTCGTCGACCGAATCAGACCAGCGTTTCCTCGGTTTCCCCACTGGTCTTCGGCCTTCAGTTCTCCCAACGAATACCTTTTTGGGTATCCGTTGTTCGTCCATACAATTCATGTGACCAGCCCATTGCAGCTTCCGCAGTCTTATAATCGTTGAGACCTCCGGCTCGTCAAAAATTTCATACAGCTCATGGTTGTATCGAATTCGTCATTGGTCCCCGTCTAGCTTCGCGCCGATTATTCGCCTCAGAACCCGTCGCTCAAAGGTGTTAAATATATTTGCGGATGCTTGTTTTACACCCATAGCATAACACAGGTCTTATCACAGATTTGTATACTTGGAGCTTTGTTCTCCTGTGTATGCAGCTGGTCTTCAAGATCGTCAGTACTGAATAAAATATTTTATTTGCGAGTTATATTCTTCGGCGTATTTCGTAACTTAACTTAACACTCCAAATTCCTAAGAAGCACTCAATTAACTAAGCCACTAACCTTCTAAAAAATACACTCACGAAATTCCTAAGTAATACAATAAGGAACAAAACAAACATGAACAAAAGATTTCGCCATTAGTCCCATTGGATCTGTACCGACACACATCGGTGGCTTGTGCTTATATGCCAAACACCTAAACGTAGTTTAGGCGGAGTTAAACAAGCCGAGTAATCAGGAGAGCGCTCTTACCAGAAGGGCTTTGTAACCATCCTAGGGTTCGAAACAAGTTTTACATGAATCGATGACGAATTATGCATCCAATATCGTTACTTGTATCCAAAGATGCAGAGTTTCTTTCATAAGCACATAACAGCCGCCATTTTGTTCCAGCTTAAATCTTTTTCCTGAATGCTCGGCCAATTTTACATATTCAAATTAAACACTATCTCAAATTTTCATGAAAATCCTAAGAAAATAGAGTGCCTAGGTCAATTTGAAACATTTATCAAACAACAACATGTGATATTGTTGTTGTAATTCCATACAATTGAAATGGCTCTAACTCACTTGATTATGATCTGATTTCAATAAAATTTTGTTAGCATGAGGATCTTATATTAGTCTACATGAGAAGAAGTTTAAGGGTACTGTTCTGATTTTATGGGAGAAAACGTTAAATTCACAAATCATATTATTATTAATAAAGTTGAGTGAATTTTGATTTCTGAGGCATTTGTTGCCTTTGTTCTCACAAAAACCTACTTCCTTGATTTTTTTCAGATTTTTCGACTCAAAGGTGTACAATTGCAAGGGGGGACAATAATTTGTCGTACATTTTGAATCCGCCTAGACACCCTGATGCGTAAAATGAATTTTTAATTTTAGATTCTGAAAGTTTTAAGGGTCACTGTAACGTAAGGGAAGATACCTCTTAAAAAATTTTGAAATAAACTTTCGAGAGACTGCCACTTCTGACCTTTCCACAAAGTTTGAGCTTCCTAGCTTATATAGCTACTGAGGAAAATTGCGGTGACGCACGGACAGGCGGACGGACAGACAGGACGCAAAACTAATAGGTCTCTGTAAAAAAAACTTTTCACAAAGCCCTAAAAAAGTAATTACATGATTCATGTTTTATGTAAATTTTATGGATTCAAATTATGAACCCAGATATTATTTTTTCAACGGAAACAATTATATGAAATTGATTTGTATCAGTTCCAATTAATAAAGTGATCTAATTGAATTAAATCATAGTCAATTTGTATCAAAATTGTCGATACATTTATTTTTAGATTCTATTGATTTGCGAGCATTCTATACCTTTCGGAGGAAACATTTAGAGATTAAGTCACCCGCAAATTTTTCCCCCTTGCACATTATGTTCGTATTATGAGAAAAGTTGTTTTGTTGCTTATTAATTATAAAGACCGGTAGCTACTCATTCATAAATACAATTAGATGATAATCGAACATTTGGCCACTCGACATGCGCCAATTCCACGATTGAATTTATGATGAACTCCATTATGCGAGTAACACTAACGTGTGTTTTCAATCATTCACAGATTATGATTAGCGATTAGATCATTGAATGCAAAATCTTTCTCTTAGCGCTTACAAATGACTTTGTAGTATGTCCAGTGGCATTCTATTCCATTCTACTGCCCTACTTACTTTGATTGAACCTTCTTGCTGCAAGTCCATCCATAGAATCCAAAGTAACGCTTATTATATAACACCATCCTGAAATCACGTAGTTCGTGCTCATATACCAAAATGAAATAATCGCAAGGATAATGCGTCCATAGCCTGAAAACAAGAGGAAAAGTATTCGTCAAATAGATGTACTTTGCTTTGACCTTTGAGCCACCATCAGAGACAAGTGTGGTCTAATTCAATTAGGTGGGAAACTTCACTATCTTTTGCTCGAATTACTTACCAATCAGATTAGGTATGAATAGAAAGATATTCTCTGTTTGTTGCGACATTTTTACTTCAAGATCAGAAGCTGGTTTTGATTGTTTAGCGATTACTTAGTACTGATGTTTTTCCTTCCGCGTCGTGTGGCAGACAGCCCAACAAGTCACTCTCAAGACTACGTACATATGTACATGAAGAGTCTTATTGACGATTATGTTTGTACCAAGTGAAATGACATGCGCATAACAAAATCCGTCCACCACGTCACAGAATTGTTATATTGGTTAAAGAGACTTCAATAACTTTCCCATTCGTTGAGTACCGGTAGAAGAATTGCAACTGGGGGATCTTTCAGATTTCTGTAGTGACATAACCTAAAGATTGACAACAGAACTGCAAAAGGCGGTAAATTTGTAAACAGAGGGGCAATAATTTGCGAATATACGTTTGTTGAATATTTTATAGGAATTATCTGTTTTGCATTAATAACTATCTCTTTTAAAGTTATTTATTTCCTTACTGCTTATGCATCCTAAATTTTTGTTACATACTGATGCAAGTTTAACCATTAATCTTTCCCCTGATTTTGTTGTTTAGGAGACATTGCATTAAAATTATTCCAACTGTATATTTTCATATAATAATTGAAAGAATAGACTAATTAATTCAGTTCAAATTTACAGCAAAGGTAGATTTTCAAATCATCTTGTTATTCGCCGCATTTAATCGCAATAAACTGCATTGCCACTTTGATCTCGATTCAAAGTATATAAAACAAATCGTTATGTATTTATGTATTGATGTTTTTATGTCCAGGAACTTGTAGTAACCGTGCAATGGCCCATTCCCGTTATAAAATTTTAAGTCAATTTGTGATTAGTGTGCAACATTTTTTAAAGAATTTATTAAAAAACTATTTGAAATTTCAATTTTAAGATAGTGTGAAGTGAAAGTGTAAAATATTGTTCTAGGGGATATTATTATATTGCAAAATTTCCCCGGTTCGGAAACTATTCTGCAGGCAGTGTAAGTGCAACTTATTTAATTTGTCATTTAATTAAATTTTGCTATCAGCAAATTTTTACTTGAATAAGCTAAAATTCAAATTAACCGAAGATCGATTTTTATAGAATCCTTAATGACTAAAAGTATCAATCCAATGAATATAATTATGGCTGGTGTGACATTATATTGCAAGTCTCTTGCAAAACTTCGAAGTGAAGAGTATTACCTAAAATTACAACAAGAAATAAAGAAATTAATAGTAAAGACGATGATCGCTGGCTAGCGGATTCTTTCGATTGCAATTTCTCTCATAAATAGTGCTTTTGGCATTAAATTATAATTTTTAAGACATTGTACTCGTAAAAACGGTGTTTCAATTGTCAATACAGTCGTTAATCGAACGGAGTGGTTTTATATAGTAGGTAGACGAAGAAGTTGAGGTATTGTGAGCGGTATTGCACGCGACTTTGTGGTACCGTGGAGACTTTCGTGTCCTACGGATTACAAGATTTTGCAGTGTTTTCAATTCTGGCAAAGTCCGTGTAGAACAATAGTGATGGAATACTGCCTTAGTGAGCTATAACAACCAAGCTCAGCTCCTGCTTGGAAACATGTACGTTTGCTGGCAGCTAGCTCACTGTGGTGTCATGTGGTGGGACTTTTCCCTAGCACAAGGTCCACTGTAAAAAATTCAAACGGACGAACTCAGGTTAATGCAGGAGACTAAGGCCAAGGAGCTACCAACCTTGTTATAATCTCATAACTTGGTATGGACCGATCCTGTCACGAATAGACAGGTGAAGTTGCGGACCACTGTAAAGATGGGGCTGTAATGTTTTTTAAGTACTAGATGTTCCTCGTCTGTTTAGAACAGTAGTAATGAAGTCCTGCCTCAGCCAATTAAAGGTCTGGGTTCAGCTGGAATGGCCTTGCTTGGCAACACGTACCCGTGCTGGCAGCTAGCTTCTACGGTGTCGTGGGGTTGGTTCTTTCCACCAGCATAAGGCTGCACCAAAAATATTTCACACGCACAATTAAATGAATCTACCGAAAAAAGTTGAGACTGGAATTAAATGGAGGCTACTCAAAAGTTCTCCTACGTTGTGGTCTATCACAAAAGGTCTGGCACCCTGATGGGACTCGCACCCCCTTGTACCAAGCACAACTGGACATTCTGGGAAAAGCCACTGCAACGGAAAAATAAACCACAGCCCAATAGCCGAGTGAGCAGAAAGAGAGCCAGCAATTGCTGCGGATTTCATAACCGTGTGAAGATAGAAAAATAAAAAGAACGAGGTTTCTTTCTTTCAATTATCAATTGTTATCATTCCTTTTAATTTTGGTCACCATTCTTCATTGATGACATAGCTCCAATTTGGGCCTTTGCCTGCAGTAGTAGTTGTCTCCAAACGTCGCGGCTCTGCGATCTTGTTCACTACTTCTTCTTCTTCTTCTTCTTAGCACTACACCTCCTTTCGGGCCTTCGCTTCCTGCAAACAGCGCCTCCAACTGTCTCGGTCCGTTGACCGCGTTATCCAATTCCAAAATCCGAGCAGCGATGAACTGTCTTCGTCGACCGAGCCAGATCAGCATTTCCTCGGTTTCCCCACTGGCCGCCGGCCTTCAGTTCTCCCAACGAATACCTCCTTGGGTATTCGTTGTTCGTCCATACGATTCATGTGACCAGCCCATTGCAGCTTCCGCAGTCTTACAATCCTTGAGACCTCCGGTTCGTCAAAAATTTCATACAGCTCATGGTTGTATCGAATTTGCCATTGGTCCCCGTCTAACTTCGCTCCGATTATTCGCCTCAGGACCCGTCGCTCAAAGGCGTTCAATATATTTGCGGATGCTTGGGTTAGGGTCCATGTTTCACACCTATAGCATGACACAGGTCTTATCACAGATTTGTATCCTTGGAGCTTTGTTTTTCTATGTATGCAGCTGGCCTTCAAGATCGTCAATACTGAATAAAATATTTTATTTGCGAGCTGTATTCTTCGGCGTATTTCGTCTCATTCATTGCCCGTTTTCGTTATTTTGGCGCCTAAATACACGAATTCGCTAACATTTTTGATACTGTATTCGCCAAGTGTGATATTTTGTGTATTTGAGGTATTTTACCTCAACTGCGTCATGAGCTTTGTTTTATTTTCGTTGATTCGTAGCCCTACTAGTTTTGCTTCGCTGTCGAGTTTCAGGAAGAGTTCTTTGGCAGTTGTTAATGATCGTGACAAAATGTTGATGTCGTCCGCACAGGCCACTACCTGGCTCGACTTGTATAGTAATGTACCTCGCGTATCGACAGGTAGCTTCCGTATGACGTACTCCAGAGCCAAATTCACTACTTGGAAACCCCAATTAGAAAACTGCTGTCAGCATTGATTGAATCTTCCCATCGTTTTCTCGGTTTCCCAAAAGTGCGTCTGCGTTCTACTCTGCCCTTTAACGTTCATCTATGGAGCCTATGCTCTTCCATTCTCTCCACATGTCCTGCCCATTCCAGTTTGTGTAGCTTTATGCATGCAGATACAGGTGGGTTATCATGAAAATTATACAACTCGTCATTGTAACAAATCTCCACTCTGCTCTACGCTTGACTAGAACATATATCTGTGAATGTGCTGGCAGGCTAGCATTGCGGTATTGTGGGGCGGGTTCTTTTCCCCACCATAGGGGCCCACTGCAAAAAAATTTCCCATTCACGAGTTAGGAGATAAAATGGCTTGGTTCGACAGTGTTGAGGCCGAGGTAATCTACTAAAGGAATAGATTACCAAGCGAAATGACTGACCAGGTTTGGTGAAAGCGAGCGAGATTCAAGAGGATCTCGTCTTTACTAGGTATATTTTCGGCCCCCAAATAAGGTTGGAGCATCCAGGTGGAAGTGGTGCCCCTCCGAATCAAGATCCATTGTAAACGTGGCCATATATTGTATTTTCCATTTGAATGAAAAACTTATACAAACATAATTTGCATGAATTTTTCCTTTAAATGAAAAATACCAATGCTTCAAATTTATGTTAAATTCTTATATGCTGGAATCACATAATACTTTAACATAAATAGGAAACTCTAGCAGAAGGCCACTCTACTTTGCAAGAGCACCTGCAACGCAAAGGGAAGGGGTGAAATCACCCGATAGCTAGCTCATGAGTGGAGGTCAAAGGTCCAGCAAAATAGAAAGACAGAATTTTTTTTTCTTTATCAATTAATTAGCTCGTTTTTATTATGATATAAACAAAATATCAGAAGAAAATTTGTAAGTAATAATGTGCAGCAAAAGAAGAAAATTTGTATGTAATAATGTGCAAAAAAAGAAACCAAAACGGTACTCACCCAGTCCTCCTCCGACGAGCGCCCGTTGATGGGGTGGGTGAGGCCTGCAAACACTAGATATTTACTTTTCCTTCACGGATTAATTTCTATTCTCATGGAAATTTTTTCTTCCTTCGAAATTAACTTTCCAATATTTAGATATACATGAATCCTTGCAATAAAATTAAGTTTGTAACCAAATCAGAATATTCTTTGCCTTTCTGCCATTGTTTCATTGTTATACATGCACACAAGTAGAATCACATATTCGTTTTTAGGGTTTTGTAAAATAATTTTACAAAACCCTTCTAAAATCGCGTCCTGTCTGTCCGTCTGTCCGTCTGTCTGTCTGTCCGTCCGTCCGTCCGTCCGTCCGTCCGTCCGTCCGTCCGTCCGTGTGTCACAGCAGTTTTTCTCGGAAACTACTTAAGCTAGAAGCATCAAATTTTGTATGTAGGTGTAAAGTGGTGATCTCTTCAAAGTTCAACTACTAAAAAAATTTATAAGGTATTTAAGGGGGGTCTCCCCATGTAGGGGAGTGACCCCCCGAAAAAAAAATTTCATTGAAGGTAGTCGATATGGGTATCAAATGAAAGGTCTTGATGAGAACTTTTCAAAACAGGTCTTAGTTTGGCAAAGTTTGCTTCGAGGGGCGCACAGGGAGGGGAAATATACGAAAAATTTGTGTCCCCCCCCCTCGCGATTGGACACCTTCCATCCGAAAAATCTGAAAAAAATCAAGAATGTAGGCCTTGATGAGTACAACAACAACAAATACGTGAGAAGTCGCAATTCACTCAACTTTGTTAGTAATAGTATGATTTATCGATTTTATGTTTTCTTGAATAAAATCTTAAGGGTACCCTTAAATTCAATGAAATTCAGTACACAGATGTTTATTTATAAGATTGATTAATCCTGCAAGTTTCATGAAGATTGCATCATATTTAGTGAAGTTATAGCGGTTTGAATTTTCCTGTATTACTATGGAACAATATGCGCTGCATGTATTACTATGGCAACATATGGCTATGGAACAACATGCGCTTTTTACCGACTCAGACACTACAGTTTTGTTAGGATTTGCATGAAAATTTCAGGAATGATAGGTGCCATGAATAACTTTGAGAATCAGTTCAGCTAGTGGTATCAGTAATCGTAAAACAAAATAGTGGCTGTTTTAAATGCGAAGATTGAATAATGTTGAGTTATTTTTTCCCAACTTCAACGTCTAAGGTGCATGCTTTGAACACTTGATTCAATTTAATGAATGACTGAAGCTGAGTACCTACAATTAATACTCATAAGTGAAACAAGTCAAGGAGGCGGGAGGGAGCTTCTAACAAAAGGGCTTTGTAACAACTCTAGGATTCGAAAAAATTGGCTATTAATCGATGATAACAGTACAGGAGAGTGGCCCCTGAAAAAAAATTCATCAAACGTAGCCGATATGAGTATGAAATGAAAGTTTTCATGGGAGCTTTTCAAAACAATTCTTAAACTGTCAGTTTTTGCTTCAGTGGGGGCACAGGGGGGAAATACATGAAAAATGTGTTTCCTCCCTCGCGAATGGACATCTGAAATAATTATCATGGGAGATATTTATGAGTATAACAATAACAAAAACCTCAGAAGTCTAAATTCTTTCAACTTTGTTAATAATAGTATGATCTTCGAATTTCATATTTTCTCCAATAAAATCTTCATTGACATGCTTCTTGACTTTATTCAATCTGGTGACTGCATTTTGAAAATTGAATACAAAACCCTTCTGACATGAGCGTAGGTCTGTTTACCCAACTTGTTTAATTCTAACGTTGTTTTAACATTATTTTTAATTATTTAGCTAGATATTTTTATTTTTCATTGAAAATCATTCCTTGCGCGACGTAGCCTGGTGATGAACGACGACTGAATGATGGATGCTTGCGCTCGATTTCGTTTTCTGCTTGCTTATTGTCCGTCATTATATTCCGTTTCACAATTGGCGCCTATAAAATACCTTCCCAAGTGAGTCCCCCGAAATCAACGAGTTTTTCTCAATTGGCCGTATTAATGTCATGTGTAATTGGCGGTGGGACAAAGCGGATATTTATTTCGCTTCAATATATCACAATCTGACCTCAATGCTGTTGCTATTATTATTGCCGCTAGTATTATTCACTATCTCACTAATATTTACATTTTCTGAGTAAGCTTTATAATTTTTCTTAACATCATTAGTCGTACACTAGATTCGTACTTTAATTCGTTAATTTTGGTTTCTTTAACTTTGTTGATATTAGTATTATTCGCCGAATTATTACCAAGCACTTTAGTTGCGGTTGATGATGAAGATAGGATAAGTTTCACATACATTCAGACTCTTTCTTTAACTTTGTTGTTGCTAGTACTATTCGGGAAATTATTAGTAAGCCAATTCCATGTCAAATTCTTCTTAAGGCCAAAACTAACTGTAATGGACTTAAGAGTTATCCGCGTAGTGCAGTGGTTAGAGGACTAAGCCCGTAAGCCGAAGGTCTCTGGTTCGAGTTTCGTTGGTGTCAATGAGATTTAATTCGAGTGATTCTTCGCACGGACTACAAGCCTGTTCAGTTGGGATACGTGCTGGTTTAAAAACAGAACGTATCGCAGCTGGGTGGACGGATACACGGCCATAGCGTGATAATTATCATATCACCTTGTGGAGTGTCGATACATTCGATCATGACAATGAGATACTCTAACTATCTCTAAGCGAAGGCCCAAAAGGGGCTGTGGTGCTGCGGAAAAAATGGGCTTAAGACCATAAGTTTTTATCCTAGTGGCATAGGAAGTTGTTAAGCAAAAATTATAAGTTGGAGAAAAAGATTTATGACTCTTGAAACGAAGAACAGAAATTTCTGATCCTGTATCAATGAGATATGTAAATCTTGATTAGGGTTCAAAAATTTCTAAACGGGTACTATGACAGTTAGTATCAACGAATGTTTGCGATGATACATCCATTAGTATAATTTTTCTTAACATCATTATTTGTACACTAGATTCGTACTTTAATTCGTTAATTTTGCTTTCTTTAACTTTTTTGTTATTAGTATTATTTACCGAATTATTACTAAGCACTTTAGTTGCGGTTAATGATGAAGATAGGGATCGTGAATGAGTTTCACACATGACTGCACGTATTCCTCCACACAACGCGACCTAACCCGCTCGTTGTACGTCTTCGAACACACGAAAAGTTGAAAATCCATTCAGATTACGATGAGCAAATGAATTTGACTAATTTTAATAAATCTACAGTGGGTTTTTTCACACAATTTTCGCGTGTATCCACGTCGTTTTTCTGCACTCGCAAACCATTCCGTGCCGCTTCACGTTTTTCATCCGAGTCCCTCTTCGAAGCAATCTTTTCGCTTATCTCCACGAGCCTCTCATGCCGCAAAGGTGGTTTTCTTGGCGAGCCCTCTGCATGTCGTCAACAGTGGTTTCTTTCAGACGAGATGAAAATGCTATTCATTTTCTAAATTGCGTTGCAAAGAGGGTTGCCATCCTCAAATTTTGATTGTAATTTTTTATTTAATATTTTTATGTAAATTTTTTTTTAAATATTTTCATTTTTAAATTGAAAATAAATTATAGAGGATTTTCGAGTAAAGAAAAAAAAAGATGGCACTTTCGCGCGGGAATGTTTTTCGAGCAGTTTGCCTAGGCGACCACTCGATTGCTACATATTCTTCTGAGCACGTCCAAATACGTCCAGGGCTTCTAGGGAAACATTTGTAAGAGTCCATGTTTCACATCCATACAGCAGCGGGGGTCATCATAGTGACTTGTATAAGGAAATTTTATTTTCCCTATGAACATTTTTGGATCTTAGCATTGTAAGTACAGAGAAGTAGGCTTTGTATGCTACTTTTATCCTTATTTTTGGTAATATGTACAATATATAATAATTTTAGAAATTATTCTGATAGAAAAGGTACTTATGAATATGTGCTAACTTGATCCCTTTTACTTTCTGAAACTGTGTTTAAAAGGAGAAAAATCGTAATAATTTTCCTTATGGGTTTTTCTATTTTCCTTAAATTCATGTCAAAATAAAAGGGCGAAAATTACATTAGTAAGACACAGAGTATGGTTGATTCAAATATGCAAAAATTAAATAGAAGGGACAGGGAATATAACTGATTCAACTGATAAAATCTCTTTCTTGGATTTCTTTACAATTTAAATACTTTTATTGGCTATATGTTCAATTTTAAACTTTATGTGAAAATTTTTGGCTTAGTCTCGGAAAGAAATCTGGCATCCGGTACACTGGCAGCTCCAATCGATTCAACAAGTGCCGAAGCGACAGATCTCTGTCCAGAAACTGCCACAAGACTTTGCGACTTTGTTTTTTGTGGTTGTCGTTGGCTCATTGTCTGTCATAAAAACTTGTTCTTGGTGTGGACTCGTATTCACGTGAATCTAGTAAAATGTGTGGGGAAAATTATATTGAAGGAAGTATGTTAAAAGTGAGTTCAAGGTGAATATCACCCCAGGTTTTGTCACGGCTTTGGAAGCAGTCTTCTTGTAGTAATAGAGCGTCACGAAAAGGACAATAGCTCTGCTAACTAAATTAAAATTTAAAAATCTAATCTTTACTTCTTCGCACAAATGAGCTTGAATGAATCATTTGTCCCAACTGCACAACGTTTGACTGCTGATGAAGGAAATCTGAAGGAACCAAACAAACTCATAAGTAAGCAAATGGAATCTGGACATCACCCACAAGAAAATGATAGATGATTATAATTTTCGGCAAATTGTAAATATTAAGGAAAACTCCAATCAATGTAAAAAAAAATTAGTTTTAAGCAAGCAATGTAAAAAATGGATTAATAACAATGATCGTCCTATACGCAATGTTTCCGGAGGCAATACAAGTGGCAAACTCATGCCCAACAGAGATTTTATCGCTCGAGTTATGATAAATAACGCAGATCAAAGCAACGAACAACCCAAAGAAATCGAAAATTCAACTGTTTTAGATGGGGGCGGACTCGAATAATCCACGGCAAATATCACATTGTCATGAAACAAATGAACGTATATTTTGGCTTCACGTGAATTCAATTACAAATTCACTACCATTTATGAATTCATTCTACAAAGTAACTCTCGCACAGCAGCTGGTCCTACATGAACTTCAGCGAGTATGCTCGTTGAAGCTATTCTTGACTCTGTAAGAGGCCTGATAGAGAAACCAGTTCGAACGGTTTTTCAAATGCCCGGGTATTTCACTTTCCAATTGAGTGATAATGCATGATTTCAAGTTGACTGAGTTATTCGTCATCTCTCAGAACTCCACTTATTCTACTATGGGAATTGTCTTGGATGTGATTACATTGCGGCGCCAAAATGGAAAAGAACGAAAAAGCTGATCTCGTTGACGACGGTTAGCTGTACGCTGGGCAACAACTGGGAGTTGCTTGGAAAACGCAAGCGTGGGTGGATCGACGGAGGTTGTCAAGTTGGATTTGCCCCGGGAAGATGTTAAGTGAAAGTGGTTGCATTTCGTTTCTTCAGGAAAAATTTCTCTGAGTATTTCTGTTTGAAAATTATCAATGATCATTTGTGAAGGTCTCAATCTGTCCATGTTTCCCGCAAACTTGTGTCGAATCCTCTGCAAATTCGCTAAATTGATCTGTTTTTTTAATTTTTATTATACATACAAAACATAAAAATTACCTACAAACGACACAAAAAGGCCAAGGTCTGGCGTGATGACGTTGGCAGTATAATTACTGATGAAAACGGGATTAAAGAATGATGGGCATCATAATTCAAGAACCTCCTTAATCCACCGCATAGTTCAAAGCATCAGAATGTATAGATATTTCCGGAAAGCTTCCATTGGCCACACCATCTCTGGATGAAGTTTATTCCACCATCAAGGCCCAAAAGAATAATAAAGTGCCAAGCATGGATAAGATTCTAGTGGAGCTCTTAAATACGAGTATGGTGGCAGTGGCGTTCAGAAAGGTATCCATAAAGTTATACAGCACATTTGGCAACAAGAACATATGCAGAACGAGTGGAGCCAATCAATTATATTCCTTATCCACAAAAGAGGGGACAAGTTACAGTGCGGAAACCACAGAGGCATATCAATACGTTGGACGGCGTACAAAATACTCGTTTTTTCAAAGGCCTTAGAAAATAAAATCAGATCATACGCCAACAGTATTATCGTTGAGTATCAAGGTGGCTTTAGAGAAGGTAGATAGACGATAGAATAATTGTTCACTGTCAAGCAGGTACTTGAAAAAGCTAGAAATTCAACATAGACATAAGACTGTGGAAGCTGTAATGGGCTGGCCATGTGAATCGTATAGATGAACCACGGATATCCAAAAAGGTATTCGTTGGGAGAATTTGTAGTGAGTTGGAATATTTAAATCCGTGTAGGACACGGGTGCCAATGGCCTAGCACAAGTGTCAGCGAGCTATAAAGAAGACCGAGCTCAACTGACTAGCTTCGCTTGACGAGCATGTACGCGAACGCTCAATCATCGAAGCAAATTCTTTCCGCCAAGTTTAGTCTCAACGCCGGTGGGCCAACTATGACTTTCCTAAATTGGGGAACTGGTGAAGTGGTTTTCTCTGGATAAAATTTGTGCATCAAAAAGCATATCTCGTGGCCCAATTTTCGACAACTTGAATTTGACATGTTGGAGTAAAAGTTCATTTGTAGGACATAATTTGCCGAAAATTTGAAGGTGACAAAGAAAACTTATTTATTGGCATTATAGAGTGGATATAGTTATTTACCAAATGAAGGTACATCACCGGAATATGCTATGTTTAATATAGTAGTATCTTCTTTTCTCCTTGTTATATTACTGTCAACGTTCAGCAAAACGAATGAATCACAACAACTTCCATTGTCTAAATTCTGACGGTTATATACCGGAAAATATACCTGGTGTTGAAAATAATAGTAAGCTAATTAACAATAGCCTAAATCTAAGTACAAGTAGTTATAGAAGGAATGTATCATTCAGTCCTATATCTTTAACTAGTGAGAATACCCTAACTTCATCAACCCCCAATTTTTGTGCAACTTCAGTTTCAGCATTCAAAATTTATTCATATGAACACCTGCACAATAAATCAAACGACCACTTAAATGATAACTTCGCATTCACCTATGTTTCGAATACATTTTCAAATAAGCCATTAAATACTAGCTTCAACGATGCACTATGATATGTAAACGATCCCACTACAGAACCAAATGCCTACATATTTTCCGGAAAATATTTATTGGTTATTTTTACATTTTTACAAAACCTGTGAAAGGGGAAAGTCAAATAACAAATATTCGCTAGTTTGTAAAAAGTTGATACATGAATGAAAAAAAAGCGTACACAAAACCATCCTAAAGTTATTTTCTTCTACTTCTTCTTAGCACTATAGCCCCTTTCGAGCCTTCGCTTCCTGCAAACAGTGCCTTCAACTATCTCAGTCCGTTGACCGCGTCTTCCAATTCCGAAATCCAAGCAGTGATGAACTGTCTTCGTCGACTGAGTCGGACCAGCATATCCTCGGTTTCCCCACTGGCCGCTGTCCTTCAGTTTTCCCAACGAATACCTTTTGGGTATCCATTGTTCGTCCATACGATTCATGTGTCCAGCCCATTGCAGCTTCCGCAGTCTTACAATCCTTGAGACCTCCGGTTCGTCAAAAATTTCATACAGCTCATGGTTGTATCGAATTTGCCATTGGTCCCCGTCGAGCTTCGCTCCGATTATTCGCCTCAGGAGCCGTCGCTCAAAGGCGTTCAATATATTTGCGGATGCTTGGGTTAGGGTCCATGTTTCACACCCATAGCATAACACAGGTCTTATCACAGATTTGTATACTTGGAGCTTTGTTTTTCTGTGTATGCAGCTGGTCTTCAAGATCATCAATACTGAATAAAATATTTTATTTTCGAGCTGTATTTTGTCTCTTTCATTACCCGTTTTCGTTCTTTTGGCGCTAAATACACAAATTCGCTAACATTCTCGATACTGTATTCCCCAAGTGTGATAAATTGTGTAATTGAGATATTTATCCTCAACTGCGTCATGAACTTTGTTTTATTTTCGTTGATTTGTAGCCCTACTAGTTTTGCATCGCTGTCGAGTCTCAGGAAGAGTTCTTTGGCAGTTGTCAATGACCGTGGCAGAATGTTGACGTTGTCCGCATAGGCCACTACTTGGCTCGACTTGTATAGTAATGTACCTCGCGTATCGACAGGTAGCTTCCGTATGACGTACTCCAGAGCCAAATTGAATAGCAATGAGGCCAGCCCATCTCCCTGCTTTAGTCCGATGTTGTGTCAAAGACTTCGGTGAGTTGGTTATTGATGCGGACTTGGGAGGTTGTCGACGTCATTGTCATTTTGGTAAGACGGACTAATTTGGCTGGGATGCCAAAACCAAGCATTATTTGGTACAGTACGTTTCGATCAATACTGTCGTATGCTTGCTTGAAGTTAACGTTAACGTTAACGTTAACGTTTAAGTTGAATTCTCAGCATTTTTCAAGTACCTACTTGATTGTGAACAATTGGTCTGTATTTGATCTACCTGCCCTAAAACCATCTTGATACTCCCCAATAATACTGTTGGCGTATGATCCGATTTTATTTTCTAAAATTTTTGAAAATATTTTGTACGTCGTACAATATAATTTTCGCACTGTAATTTGTCACCATTTTTGTGGATAGGGAATATAATTGATTGACTCCATTCTTTCGGCATATGTTCTTGTTGCCAAATGTACTGTAACAATAGTATATGAATAAAAATATGAATTGCCAACTTAATAACCAACTTTTCCTTCCAGCAAACCCGTTCCCTTTCAGAAATTTGATGCAAGTAAAAGGTGAGTATGCCACCGGGAGGGTAGGGCTCCATTAATCCGCAATTAGTCGGTTTCGTGTTGCGGTCGATACGTGGTACCATATATTGAGTTTGCGGTTTTTCCCTAGAGTAGATTTTTTCGGTTTGAATTCGAGTAGGTTATTTCGGACATCACCTCGTAATATTCATGAGCACGTATTTTCCTGTTCAGTGGTTTTTTTGGTCCTTATCCGCGGAACGGAAGCAACGTAATTTGAAATAGAGCCAGTGGAAGTTGTTTGACGTGTTTTAAATCGGGCATTTGAACCGGTAGCTGATTCTTGTACTTCGGACTTAGTATTCCCGCATAAGATCTGTGATCTAAGTTCCACTCCAAAATAGCTAGCCAGCCAGCAGCTACCTCGGAGTAAACTAAAAGTATCCGGACTTGTCGACCTGATGGGTACGGCCCGTTGTCACGTTCCAAGACTTCACGTCTAGAACCGATGAGAGGTTGGTTCAGATTTCCTTCGGGAAATCTCTTGACCGAGCGAACGAGTTCTAAAACTCACTACAGAGTCACCAGCTAGTGCAGGCAGAAATTGATAGACCCCCACTTCAGTTTTTATTTTGCGCTGGCAGAAAGAGCCTACCCCACGATACCGCAGAATCTAGCTGCCAGCGTGCGTACGCGTTGTCAGGCAAGGTCATTTGTAGTGAAAAGTGGATAAAAATGTGCGTGAAGGACTGCAGCGATAATCTGCTGCCTCGGTGAGAGAGGATGGTGGGTTTGCCGAGATTGCCCTTGTCTGAGTACGCGTGAATGCGCTAGTAGGCTAGCATTGCTGTGTTGTGGGGTGGGTTATTTTCACCAGCACAAGGATCCACTACAAAAAAATTTCTCATTCATGAATTAAGAGATACAAATCTGTATCGACCAGAGTCGAGGCCCAGGTAACCTATTAAGGGTTGGAAATGCTAAAGCACATGGCAAACAGGGCCTGGTGAAAACAGACGGAAGTTGGGAGAACTTCGTCGGTACCGACGATACTTATGGCCCCAAATAAGAGTGAAGCATCCAGGTGGAAGCGGTGCCCCCTCGCACTCCCCCCAACCGGATCAAGATCCAATGTAGACATGGCCATATATTTTCCATTTAAATGAAAAACTCATTCAAACATAATTTACATGAATTTTTCCATTGAATGAAAAATATGAACGTGGCAAATTTATATTATAGTCTTATGTGATGGAATCACATAATACTATACCATAAATAGGCACGTGAGCGGAAGGCCGCTCTACCCTGCGAGAGCACCTGTAAACGACTTAAAAACGGATGAGCTCACCCTATGGGTAGCTCTGACCGGATATGGGGCCGGCCAACCTGGCGGGTCCCATACCCGGTAACGTTCAAAGGACCAAATAGAAAGACCGAGTAAATATATAATTTAGTAATTCATTATTGTTTTTGCTTTTGAATTTTGCCTTAAAACAAAACAAAATTTTTCAGTCTAAAACAAGTAAATATCTAAGCGAAATGTCGGAATGGAAATTTTGGTTTAAAAATTCAAATCAACGTTTGCACGAAGGTAGAAAAATATCCTCGTGATTTTTACAATTGCACCAAAAATATGTTTTCATCACACTTTATGACTGAGTTAAAGCACTAACATTTAGCATTTTTTTTAATTTTTGAATTAATTTTAAGATTTTTCAAAGAATGTCTTGCAATTCCGTAATCAATTTAATTAAAACCAAACGGAAAAAAAAGAAAATCAAAATCTAGAAAAAAAATAATAACATGTGTTGAATAATATTGGTATGGAAATATAAAGTCAATTAAAAGAAAGAGAAGGGTACTTACCCAAAATCCCCAACGAGCGCACGTAGATGGTGTGGGCGATGCAATATTTGGCTGAAATTCGATTAACACTACACTGGCTCATTTGGGTTTACGAAAAATCGGGTGTCTTAAAATTTTGATTTTCGTTTCACAAATACCGACCAGGAATTACTCCACGGGACAACTAAGCGAACAGCGATAATAAAATTTATGTATATCGTTTCAATACGTTTTACAAATAAAGATATTTTCTTCTCATAAGACTAATCTACTTCGTTTCCACAAAAACCCATCGTGAAAGTGATCACCAAAAAGTTGAGAATCTAAATACTGGCAATTGCATGAGGCACATATGAATGCAAATTTTCCACTCAATCTTCGAATTTTTGTACTTGTTCGTCGTCCGCGTATGATCCATTTAGCCCTAATTTGTTTCAAAGACTTGTTAGCGAAGCTGGTTTATTTCGTTTCATCACAGCGATTTCCAATTTTTCTGTCCTGATTGGGCAACTTCAAGCAAAGCCTTAATTGCTAATTTAACAGCACCTTCTGCCGTTTTCACTTTTTCTGGTTTGTAATATTTTTCGAGAAATTCGCGCACAGTTTTGGCTGATCGGCCAGTTGCTTTGGCTTTCCATTTGTAGTAAATGCCCGAAGGCTCAGTTTGATATAGATGAGGTACTCCATCATAATCAAAACCACCAATCAAACACGATATGCCGAATGGACATCGTCGATTACTCTGTGTGTATTTTGTTGAAGGCCAGCGATGGATCTGGTTGTATATTCCAATGTTACGGGATCTTCAACGGTTAACTTGTGGATTTGACACTCAACTTGATTTATTAAAATTCCAGCATCAGCCGTAAGACCAGCAAAGGCTATCATTACGTGACTATCTAGTGGGCAAATTTTTCTGTTCCTTCAGTTTCCCGACAGATTTCTTTTCCACGCCAAATACAACAACGTCTTCACCGTTTGGGGTCACCCACGTCAAACTTCAGCGTTTCCCTTCACTTATCGCAACGAAAAAGCCACAAATTAGTTATGTACAATCATCAATGCCCGTTATCAGGCGCAACCCTAGCATTACAACCCTCTGCACTAGTGTCGAACTTTTCCCGTTAGCACAGCACCCGGAATGACATGAATTTTCAATGACAAATTTTTTGGGGCCACTTAGAATTGGAAATTTTACTCCTTTCCAACTAGCACGGTCAATTTTCAGAAAAATCCCTTCTTGCAACGACAGAAGAACCACCACGGTTAAATTTAATTCATTCATAAAGGGAAATTTCTCCACCAGATCAAGAAACTTGCACAAGATTTGGGGCAACAGCCGGCGCGTAGAACGATCACTTTGATTGCGAAATTCCGAGTTAAAATTCCGGGCAAGCTGTTGACCAGGGGGCGGAAACGACGCGCACGGTAATTTTATATTGCTCGATGCGGAAATTAGAGCGTGCCCCCATTAGAGAAGTTCGATTAAAATACCTGAGCAACGACGGATCGAATTCTAATTTGAATGGATCGCGGTTCTCCCGACGTGCGTAATCCACGGCGATCAAAAGCAAACTCCCTCCTTGTTATCTGTCCCTGTAGATTGCATTCGGCAATGCAATTCGTGGATGAGCTGCATTAAAAAGGTGTTGCTGTGACAAAATTTTAATTATAGATTTAAATAATTAATTTTTCAAATTTAAAATTGGATTAGGGTTATAATGATTTTCAAGCAGTTCACCTAGGTGACTGGTCGATTACTACACTTTCCAGCAAAGCCCAAACCCTTAGCTCGCTGAGGCAGTTACCAATGAAGCTGTCCTGAACGGACTTTATCAATCACAATAATACTACATCCGTGAATATGATTCGATTTTCTTCAAACTTACAGAGAATTAGGAACTTTTATGAGACTATTTAACAATAAAATTTCATTGAGTTTAGGGATATCCAAACGATTTTATTGGGAAAAAAGTGAAACTCGAAGATCATAGTATTAACGAAATTGAGCGAATTTCGACTTCTAAGGTATTTGTTGTTATTGTACTTTTATAAGCCTATCTCCATGATTTTTTCAGATTTTTTTGGATCACACGTGTTTAATCGTGAGGGGGTACAACGTTTTTTGTATATTTCCCTCCCCTGCATTCCGCGAAGCTGGTAGCACTGTTTTAAGACCTGTTTTGGAAAGTTCTCATCGAATACCTTCGGTTTAAAAATGTTTGTGGCATCCATTCTAATATGGGGGACCCCCTTCAAAAGTTCATTGGTGCCCAAACTTTCAAGGGGTCATCACTTCTGACCAAAACTGACGATAGATACAAGCCATATGGCAGCAGCACTTACTACCACACACATGACCATTAGTAGGCCGACTTTGCTGGCTAACTTACATGGCGTTATATGAAGAATTGTGGAGGTGCTAACAAAAATTCGAGGTTTTGTACGGTTTAGAGACGGATTTCTACAGTGAAATCTTGATGATCCGCGGAGAACACAATAGCGCTCCTAGTGAAGTGAAAATTATTTCAGTTTTTAAACCCGTTTAGTTTTTATCGCCTTCCAAAGTGAATTTATAGGAGTTTGTTTACATCTCAACGCTGAGCTATCAGTCGAAGATGCAAAACGTGTGCTTCATTTGCTCGTCTTGGAAAGTTTATGAGCACAATAGGCTATACAAGGTGAATTTATAGCATGCACGGAATGCGTTCGGCACGTTTTTTATTCGGAAAATAGTATATATAACGAAATATAAGCATTTGCTAATGCCGCAGTTGGGTGACAGCTACCGGAAGCTTGTCCATAGTAGGCCGACTAATACATATGCAAATTGCTACCATATGGCTTGTATCTATCGTCAGTTTTGCTTCTGACCCACCTACAAAGTTTGGTGTTTGTAGCTGCTAAAGTTTCGGGAAAAAACTGTTGTGACACGCAGTATGACGAACGGACGGACAGACAAAACTGATTTCAATAGGCTTTTGTAAGTATAAGCTTAACTTTTTTTTTTTTAATTGGATCAATTCCATAAAAAAGTAATTTAAAAAGCTATCGGAGCCATCCGAAAGAGTGATCGATATCCGCGCGACGTTTAGATAAGCTTCAAATGTAGAGCAAATTTGTCGTATAGATTTACATTAAGTTGATGTGAAAAGGGTGAAATGATCCAATTAAAAAAAAAGGTTAGCTTATACAAGTACTTACAAGAGAAATTCACCTTGAATATAACTTGCAGATACAAAAACATATTGAGTTTGCATAAGTAGAAAAATTAAAATTAACTCCCTCACCTCTGAGCATGGTGGTCGCCATCACCGGTGTGTATATAAGAGTGATGGCCTGAGGAGAATTAGTGCACACGTCGAAACCACCTTCTTCTAACATTTTTCTTCTCTAATAATTTTTCAGAAAAATTATTATTCAAAATATGCAACTCATTTATATGTAGCTGCAAACAATTCCATAAAAAAGTAATTTTGTAAGTAGCCCAAACCCCTAAAAAGGGGTAAGTTTTTCTTGGGGTTTCTATATGTACTCGTATATATAGCTATGGCTTGTATGCTGGTGATTGCGGACAGCACCCATACAATTTTACCCATTGTTCTTATATTTAAAGAACACATGAATCTCATTCGTTTAAGAAATCTAAAATTTCTTATCTTGATTTTCGAGGCAAAGTATTTTTATTAATTAGCTTCAATAAATTTTCTCAATAAGTTTTTCGTTATTTCCTTCCAATTCTTGTATGCAAAGTTTCAGTTCAGTGCTTGATGTTTTTGTTTGCTTCAGTTCGTGTGAGAGAGTCAGCTAGTGCGTCTGCAAAGAACTTCTTCGCCGCACATATCCGTCGCTGGTTTTTATCGCATACCCGTTGCATTGCACTCGCACTTCTATTTCCACATCGTACGAGCGAGGTTAGTCCGTGTGTCGCGAAAATTTTTCAATTGACATTTTCCCATAAACCGCTCCGTGAAAAAGACTGCATTCGATCAAGTGCCAACAGAGATCTGGTGGAAGTGAGAAGTATGTTTGGATGATTGGCGAGGGAGTTTCATTAGGAAAATCGAGACTTGAGTGTGTCCGGCGAAGTATCGACGAAAAAGTGCTGAATCTTGGTCACGGCGGAGCTTGGCGATGTTTTCGTTTGATTGATAGTCGAGTGGATGTGCTGTAAAATCGATAGTTGGTGCCAGAGCGGCGAGTGGTTTGGATTTCGTGCGATCGAGACGTTTAAGGAATGACGTGTGTGATTTGGTGTTGAGAATACGGTTGGCGAAAAAGGCAAAGAAATCTATTCCCCATCGCAGATCTTCTATCACGGTGCAATGGGTCGCCGTCGGATGTAGTCGCTGGTCGCCGTCGCGTGGAACGAAGACGGGCGAGCTGGATTGGACGAGACCCGACCGATTGTCAAGTCGTGAAAGGTTATGAAAGATGGCGGTGCAGAATTGAAATTCGCTCGGAAATGTTTGAAAGGAAAGTGATGACATTGTGAGTTGCATAGTGAAATACTAGTGGAATCGGCATGCTATTGCTTGAAAATCGAACCAAATTAAAAAGTGATTGCGAGAAGACTTTCAGAGTGCAAGTGAAAAGTTCTGATCAAAAGTGTACAGTGGTAGAATGAAAAAACAAAAGTACTACTTGTTCCGACTTGACATAAGAAGCTGTCGAATGTGGTAACTCTTGACAGGAGTGATTTTGACTGGTGCGGGAGTTGTGTGCCTTGGCAATACCATCGGAAAATCTGGGGCGAATTGAAAATTGACGTGAAAATTTTCTGACAAAAGGAGGAATAGTAGAATTTTCTGTGAAAAAATTGTTCGTTTCCGCAGTTGGGTGATCGGGAACTCAAGTCTGGATGTTCAGCTGAGATTGACGATAGTGGAGTTTCAGTTTTTGGTGCGGTCTGGCGAGTGCGAGCGGACGGAACAAAATTTTCGTGTTGTGATTCCGTCATCGTCTGAAGAAATATTTCCGTCCTCGGTGTTTCCGTTTTCCTTGAAGTTGGGGGGTTTAAATTGGCTTTCGTCACTGTTCCCGTGTGTCGCGTCGACGTTTGCATAGAATTGCGAATTTAGCTGGTTTTCGCGAGGAAACTCGGTGGGTCGGAGCGTGTGTGTGCGATCGACTCTGGTTCAGCCGTCGACCATTGCCGTGTACGAATTCGGAAAATCTCCACGCATACAAATGTAGGCGAAAAAGGGGGATCTGAAGCAGCTGAAAATTTTTGACACATGTGTTCAGCAAACTAGGTTTTAGAGACGACCGAATAGCACGTACTTAATGTGTAACGCTGGTTAGTGGATAAAAGTTCGATAAAATTTTCGAGACACATTTGGTTGTTTTTGGTAAATAAAATTATTGCGGATAGGAAGAAGGAAGTATCGTAGGCCAAGAGTGTTAACAAATTGCTTGTCGTCATCGACGACGACTTGCTTCTGTTCAGGGGGTGGTATGGCCCCATCGCCTGAACTCGGGCAACCAAAGGCTCCTGACAAGACTTCCCATTCAAACCCATCAAAGCAAAATGCCCACGATATTAATCCCAATCCCACATCACCAACAGTACTAGCGGACTCAATCACTAATTGTGGCAACAATATGACATCGACCACAAACGCGTCCAGTGGTAATTCGAGCAGTAATTCATGTTCTGGGGTGTCTCAGGAAAAATCAAGCCGAGTAAGTATATGAACGTTAATTTAGAATATTATTCGTAGTTTAGTGTCCCGTCCCTCCAACAAATCGGCGTACAAGCTTGCCCTCCAATCAAGCGTTCGAGATTCGTCACTGAATCGATGACTTTATGATTGTGCGTTTCGCACATTTTCCTCGCCACTTTATAATAAGTGGAAAATGCGAAACGCATAGGTACGCAAAAATTCTATATTTCACCTTGAATTGTTCGATGATTTGATAGGCGGGCGAGTATAAATGTTGCCGATCGGCCTGAATCGCTCGATGACGGAATGCGTGTATTGGAGTGTGTGGTGCACGGTCTACGGGGCGATTCTGACATTTCGCAGATTTCGTAGTAGGCAACCCGGAGTGGCTGCTGCCACCACAACGGTGGCCGTTTCATGCAATTTGACTTGAATTCTAGCATTCACTAGAACCTTATCGTCCCAGTCATAATCGCCAAGTCATTTTGGAGCAAAGATTTAGTCATAGAAAAATCGAAGACGTCACACGATTATTCGGCGGATAAGCTAACAGGTTCGCTGCTCAGCTGCTGCTGCTAATGCGGCTGATGGTGGAGCTGGTGACAAATCCGAAGCCTTGGTCAATAGCCGGTCGTTATTGCAACGCACCGTACTAAATGACGATTCAATTTTGCAGAGAGTGGGAATCCGAAAATAGAATATTGACAATTTGATTGGCGAATGAGACAAAGAAATGCATGACAATGTTTTCGGAATTTTTCCCTGCTGACACAAATTCTAATTAGTCGTTCTATCGGCCAGCAGATCAGATATATTGGCAAATTTTCTCTTGTGCATCATCCGATTGCTAGGTCTACTGTAGAAAAAAAGCTATTCATGTATATTGGATATGATTTGCTCTAGGAGATATAAGTATTTTGTTTAAATCAACACGAAATGTTTTAAATGATTCCATTTCCTGCAGCTAAGCTGATTTTTTTGTCTAGTCAGGGGAAGCGGAATGATTAATCTTTGATAATATAAAAAATTTTAATATTAAATTGTGACTTCTCAGTTGTTGTTTCAATTGGAATGTCTCAACATTATGATTTAATTGGGTACTCAGTCGGAAAATATTAGTTCTCACAGGATTATGAGAGTAAATGATGGACTTATTACGCATAAAATTTATGACTTATTTTCCGTTAAGTCAATACTAGAACATCATATTTATAGAGTCTGTTATACGGGAATGTGGTCACGTAGCCATTTGAAAGTCTTTTAACTTAATAAGTTTGAATGAAAATGAACAGCTCGTAGAAATGTTTCGGATATTAACAAGCCTGAGAAACAATTTTAAACATACCTTAGACCAATATACCTAAATCTAATTGATATAATTTAAAAAAAATCAACTAAAAAGTGATAAATTTCAACTACTCTCCATAAGGTTGTTACCAAATCCGATTGTTATAAAGCCACACTTGAAAAAAAATGAAAAAAAGACTAATTTCTCGCCATACAGCTTTATGGAGCCGAGATTGAGTTCAAGAAATATTTTCTTGCAATTTGTATGAAAAAGAAGCTTAGATGGGACAAGCACCAACAGGCAGCAACTGTGAAGGCTACTAACGCTCGGATGGTTTGCAGAAACATAGTCAAGTTGTGCAGATGTACTTCTAGGATGTATAAGGTTTTTCCAAAAAAGTTTCCGGCAAGCGTTTTTAGTGGCTGCGTGTGGTAATAAGGAAACAAGCCAAATATCGATGAACTAGTAGAAAATATTTATTAAATAATATAACAACTTGCCTCCTGTCGGGTCACCTGATGAAATAGAAGAGATAGTACAGTAGAATTAGCCATAAGAGTCGAAAATTACATCTGAATAATCGCAAAATAAAACCGCGATAATATTCAAAATTTTAAATTTTTTTAAAAATTTCATCCCAAAAAAAGCTGCTTTTTATCACCCTAAGTTCCAGTAAAAATTTCATTAAAATTACTGATTTTTAACAAAATATTCTATTTGTTCCCAATCCCAATCGTCTCAATGCGTAAGACTTTTGCACAGTACTAGAACTGTATTCGTTGACCGACTCCGACTAGTGTTTCCTCGGTTTCCCCACTGGTCTCCGCCCTTCAGTTCTCCTAACGAATACCTTTTTGAGTATTCGTTGTTCGTCATACGATTCCCATGGCCAGCCCATCGCAGCTTCCGCAGTCTAACAAACTATGAGACCTCCCGTTCGTCAAAAATTTCATACAGCTCATCTTCTTATTCATAGCACTACAGCCCCTCTCGTGCCTTCTCTTCCTGCAAATAGCGCCTTTCACTGTCTCTATCAATTGACCGCGTCCCCCAATTTCCCCACTGGTCTTCAGCCTTCAGTTCTCCCAAGGAATATCTTTTTCTGTATCCATTGTTCGTCCATACAATTCATGTGGCCAGCCCGTTGCAGCTTCCGCAGTCTTCATTCATGGTTGTATCGAATTCGCCATTGGTTCCCGTCTAGCTTCGCTCCGATTATTGCCTCAGGACCCGTCGCTGAAAGGCGTTCAATATATTTGCGGATGCTTGGGTTAGGGAGGGTCCATGTTTCACACCCATAGCATAACACAGGTCTTATCACAGATTTGTTTACTTGAAGCTTTGTTTTTCTGTGTATGCAGCTGGTTTTCAAAATCGTCAAAACTGACTAAAATATTTTATTTGCGCTTCGGCGTATTTTGTCTTTTTCATTATCCGTTTTTGTTATTTTGGCGCTTAAAATTAAAATTCACTCACATTTTCGATACGGTATTCGCCAAGTGTGATATTTTGTGAATCTGAGGTATTTTTCCTCGACTGCGTCATAAGCTTTGTCTTATTTTCATTGATTTGTAGCCCTTCTTGTTTTGCTTCACTTTCGAGTTTCAGGAAGAGTTCTTTGGCAGTTGTTAAGTTAATGACCGTGACAAAATGTTGATGTCCGCATAGGCTACTACTTGGCTCGACTTGTATAGTAATGTACCTCGTGTATCGACAGGTAGCATCCTTATGACGTATTCCAGAACTAAATTGAATAGCAATGGGGCTAGCCCATCTCCCTACTTTAGTCCGATATTTGTGTCAAAGGCATCGGTGAGTTTGTCATTGATGCGGGCTTGAGAGGCCGCCGAGATCATTGTCATATTGGTAAGATGGACTAATTTGGCTGCAAAGCAAAGCATTGTTTGGTACAGTACGTTACGATCAATACTGTTGTATGCATACTTAAAGTCAACGAGAATTGCGCATATGTTTATGTTGAACTTGACTGTAAACAGTTGGTCAATCGTCAATCTACGAGCTCTAAAGCCACGTTGATACTCCCGAATAATAATGTTGGCGTATGTTCTGATTTTATTTTCTAAGATCTTTAAAAATATTTTGTGCGCCGTACAAAGAAGTGATATACCTATATAATTTTCGCACTGCAGCTTGTCACCTTTTTTGTGGATAGGGAATATAATTGATTGGCTCCACTCATGCAGCATGTGTTCTTGTTGCCAAATGTGCTGGGTGACTTTATGGATGACTTTCTGAACACCTCTGCCACCATATTTGATGAGCTCCACTGGAATCTCATCGATGCCCGGCGCTTTATTATTCTTTTGGGCTTTGATCGGAGCATATAGATATTCCCAGAAAGCTTCCATTGGCCACCCAATGGAAGCTCTCTGGGAATATCTATATGCTCCGATGTTCTGGAGCTGTGGGGAGGATTAAGGAGGTTCTTGAAATATGACGCCCATCTTTTCATCAGTGATGATATTGCTGATGTCATCACCGCAGAACGTGGTCTTGATCTGCGAACCTCGTTTCAACCTCTTCATTAATTTATTTTATTGTCTTGTTGTTCGTTAGACTTACATCGATGCATCTCAATTAATCGTCATAGTACGAGTATATTCCTCTCTTAATTCTATTGATCTTATTTGCTACTCTTCTGGGATTTTCATAATGTTCTCAGTTCGTCCTGGGCTTGATGTCCGACCGTCTCTTCTGCCACGATCTTAATTGCCGCTTCCAGTTCCACCCGTAGTTCATTGAGTGTTTTCGGCGATGTGTCTGATGGGCTCGTAGCCAGCTGGTTGTTGAGGGCCTCCGTGAAATTTTTTGCTACAGACGTCGTTTGGAGTCTTTCGATGTCGAATTTTCGTAGAGGACTGATCTTCGTTGAATACGCCTCTGATATACGTGATCTTGCTTGCTGTAGCACTACAGCCCCTTTCTTGCCTTTACTTGCAGGTTGTTAAGAGTATCTGATTATCTTGATTGAATATATCGGCACTCGGGAAGGTGAGGCCAGTATCACGCTTTGACCGTGTGCCCGTCCACACAGCTGCGAATCGTTCTGGTTTTAAGCCAGCACGTTATTTAACGTTATTCAAGACCAAACCTTGAGGAAGCAGAAGCCGGCATACAAAACGTTTAGATAATTAGATAAGGAGCTCTCCAAATCAAACTTACAACAATTAGCGAAAAAATGGAAACCTGATAACTTTATAGAACTGAAAAATATAATCAGTTTCTAAATAAAGCTCTACTATTGGCAAAAAAAATTAGATGTCGATAACGTACTTGTATAAGGAAAAAAGTAATTGACGCAAGTATTAAAGAAAAGGAAGGCGTACATGGACTACGGGAAGAACAATCGAAACCAAGTACTCTAGTATGTATATACTCGTATGCAACCGAAAAACGTATCGAAACAAATTGTGAAGCAGGCTAAATTCTCATCTTTCTCTAGAAAAATGGACGCAGCGGCTGACAACTCCCATGAAATATGGAAAATAATAAAGTAATCGGCGTAGTGTAGTGGTTATAGAGCTCGCTGCGCAAGCCGAAGGTCCCTGATTCGAATCCAGTTGGTGACAACCATTACGGACATAACAATTTTATCTATGAATAAAACACAGAAATATTTGTGATATCGAGTTCAAATTTATTGTGGGTATAGTGCAAGCACGGTCATATGACTACCACGAGCCCGTTTACAGCGGTCTATTCTTTGGACCCAATTTCACCACTCTGATACACATTTAGACCGGAACGTTGGCAATTTTGCGTTGGATGTTGTCCTTGAGCTCGGCTAAAGTTGCTGGCTTGTTGGCTTGATATAGCCCCATAAAAATAAATCCAATGGCGTTAGATCGCATGAACGAGGCGGCCATTCAACCGGACCATTTCTCAAGATAACACATTCACCAAATTTGCCTTTCCATTATTGGGAGGTATGCTGTGTGGCTAGTGGCACCGTCTTGTTGGAACCACATATCGTTAATGTCAAGTTCATCCAATTCTGGCCACAAATAATCTTCCAACATAACGCGATAGCACTCTCCATTGACGGTAATATGACGGTCGCTTTCATCCACGAAAAGATACGGCACAATCACACCTCCGGCATGAAAATCGCACCAAACAGTATTTTTTTGCGGATGCAACGGTGTCTCAAGAAGCACATGTGGGTTTTTTGCTGACCAAAAACGCATATCTTGCTTATTAACAAAGTCATTGAGCCAGAAATGAGCTTCATTTCTGAAGATGATTTTTCGGTGAAATGCTTCATTTTCTGCAAGCTTTTCCAGAGCCCAATTGGAGAAGTTTCGGCGTTTTGAATGATTAAGTGGCTTTAGTTCTTGAGTCAAATTATCTTGTAACCATATAGGCCAACATCTTTTCGCAAAATACGCCACAGTGTCGTTTGAGCGATGCCCAATTGAGAAAGACGTGAAATCGACTGATTTGGCTCATTTTGAATCGATGCATGTACGGCTGCGATATTTCCTTCGCTTTGAGCGGTACGACGTCTTTTCGGCACCGGAACGTCCAATAATGAAAATTTGGGCTCGAATTTATCCACTATAGCAAGTATAGCCTATCGTGTGGGGCCCGAAAATAGGAGTAGCGCTCAAAGTTGGGACCACCGACTCAGAATTTTGGTGGTAGTTTTTAATAATTTCCAAACATTGCGGGTTGGTGAACTTTACCATGATGAAAATGTTGACTTTAACGTTTTGACATTGACTTTATTAAAAAGCTTAAGAGTGCGTTTATATAAAGATACAAAATTGTTATGTCTCTAATGGAAAACCCTAAACGTTTGAAGTATTGTGTATTTCTTAAAGGTCACTGAAATTGGGACAAAGCGTCGTTGTCTACAAGAAAAATATGATCCTCTTGTTGGTTTGGTATCAGTATGTTAAATTCCCTAAAAATGGACAAAGCACTTTTGTGCTTTAAGGTATCAGTATGTTCAAGGAGGACATAGCCGACAAATATTATAAACGTACATATCAGGAATGAGCCATTTCCAGAAGAGGAAAAACTTGCAAAAATAGTTCCAATATTTAAGATCATATAGACCCAAATAATTATCGCCCGGCTGCACTACTGACGGGATTTAGTAAGATATTTGAAAAAATATTAAACATTCGTCCAACGTCATTCTTACTGAAAACTTTATCTTAAACCAACAGCAGTTTGGATTTCAGACGAACAGGAGTACTTTAGATGCGCTACTTTCTTTCTTTTGACAGAGGTGATTATGTTACCAGAATATTCGTGAATTTGAAAAAAGCATTTGATACAGTTGATCATGTTAAAGGTAGTAAACTTGAATCGTATGGTATTTAGGGTAGATCTCAGATAACTTTAATCAACAATGTCTTGAGCGACCGAGCACCTACGAAATTAGCCAGTTCCCCAAGGGACAATACGTTGTCCAACTTTGTTTCTGCTGTTCACAAATAATCTAAATATATATGGACACAAATAATCTAAACATATTCTGATTTATTCGGAACGTGACAAAAACTACCATTGAGAGCACTATCAACGAGGATCTAGGAAAATGCCACGAGTGGTTAATCGAAAACAAACTAGCATAGAAGACTACAAAAACAAATTTGTTTATTGTTTTTAAGCAAAAGAACAAAGAAGACATAGACGTCGACCTAAATATTAACGGCGAAAAATTGCAGTGTTCGAAATGAAATATCTTGGTTCTTATCATCGATCATCGTTTGACCTGGTTGCCACACATAAATAGTTTAAGGAGACTATTAGCTCCAATAATAGGATTGTTAAGAAGATATGAAAATTTCCACTGCATATCAAGAAATTTGTTCTAAATGTATTTGTGCTGAGAAAATTACAATTTGTTATTTGAAGTCAATCAGCAAAGCAACATCTTAATATTACGAGTATATATGACCAAAGCATATAAAAATATTCTAAATCTTCCAACGCTCACTCAAACAAGATGGGTTTACCAATCAACGAAATCATTCTTTTGATCAAAACATTATGATGGAGAAAGCTAAATTTATCATCAAATGTTTAGAAACTAATGGATCGAACCGAACATCATTAATTAAAGTATCGCAAAACAACCCATATAATGCGAGGAATTCAAATGAATTCGTAATACCTTTTTCTTGAACGGATCGTGTCAAAGGACCGATGCTACGAATGATGCTATATATATACATATACAAGGAGTGTCAGCAAAATCCGGAAGGAACATGTAGTTATAATAATAATTTATTACTTATAAACTAACATTTACCACCAAAGTTATAAATCTAGATATTCTCCTTAAGCTTATAACTCAATGTAACCACTCCCGCTTGCTTCAATCTCCGCCTGAATCGCGAGCACACCTTCTTTAACTGCTCTCGTTGTAAATTGATGAATGCTTCAACAGCGGGATGCCAGTAGGGATGCCACATATGCAGGTCACGTCATCTATGAGAAAAAAACGACATGAATTATCGAACAACCCAATGTCTATCTATCTATTGAAATACCTATCTTTTCCCTCTGGAACATTGTTTAAACAACGGTTTTATACGAAAAATGGGTGAAAAATAGATTTTTGTAACATAGCTCAGAGATCTTTGCTGATATATAAAAATTCCAGTACTATTTTTTTGTTGTTGGGAGGTGAAGGCAATTTACGGCTGCCAGACGTCTGAACTACCCACTAAATACCTCTCCTGGCGACCTGCGAACCTAGCCTGGAACCGTCTAACACATTTCTTCGGGATAAGCCTCGTTTTGCTACCCCGTGGGCGCCTCCAAGTTGGAGGATCCTCTGGCGGAAGGAGGAGAGGAAGAAGGATTGCTAAAAAAGTAATCCTCCGAACTCGACGTCTTGAGTCCTTTTTATCTTTTAAGACTAACCGAACGTAATCTGTCACATGGTTCCATTAGACAACCGATCTAAGCATCTCCTCGATTAGACTATCCGGATAGAGCTCTCCTGTTTCCTTGTAAAGATCTCGGCGAAACCTGTCCCATCTTTTGCATGCAAAAAATGTGTGGTAGGAATCGTCTTCGTCTCCTGCGCAAAACATACAGTCGGAGGTCCGCGACTTACCAATCTTGTGCAAGTAAGCCTGAAAACACCCATGCCCGCTCAAAAGCTGGGTCAGGTCGAAGTCAATCTCACCATGCGTTCGATTGAGCTACGGTCTCAAATCAGGTCTGTTTAGCCAGGACTACTGCCAATCAGTGAGTGAGCATTGTCTCTGCTCGAGAGCAACTGTCCCCTCGTGTTTTCTTTTCGACTTAGGTAAATAGTACGGCGCTCTCTAGCAAGGAGGGCGATAGTCATCACGCCTGCGATGACTAGCACCGTTGAATCAGAGACTGTCGGATATGAAGCTACAATCCTCAACGCTCGTCTTCTCTGTTATTGTGCCACGCATTTTCGGTTGAGCTCCTTACTAAGGGCGTCGCCCCATATTTCTGCTCAGTAGAGTAGCACCGACTCTAGGATCTCATCAAAAGTTGATGGGTTGGGTCCCTCTACGTTGGCCATAGGTTGAGTCAGAGGCGATACGCCTGAAGCAGCTTTATCAGCCGTTGCCTTGACTTGTTCAATGAAACTCATCCTCGATTCGATCAGTAACCCCAGGTATTTTAGTGGTGGGTTCGCTTAAATCAGTACTTCCCCAATACTGATTGTCCTTACTCTGGAGACTCTTCTGATCCTGCGCATTAGCATACCTAGTCTAAGTTGCGCCTGTTCGACGGTGCCTTCAGCAACCAGTGTCGCAACATCACCCGCTTAGCCGATCAGGCGTGACTTATCCGGCAGCTCTAGTCTCACTAGCCCATCTTACGATATGTTCCACAGGTCTGGACAAAGGATAGATCCTTGAGAAGCACCCGATGTGACTTCCATCCTTCGTCGGGCCTGCATCGTATCATAAAGCAGGCTTCGGTCCTTCAGGTAGTCCCTCAAAAGCCGTATAAGTTATTCTGGAACTTGAAAAGGCTTTTACAATGTATCCAGAATATCCACCCATCCAGCGGAGTTGAAGGGGTTCCGAACATAAAGTGTCACCAACAGAGCCATCTGTCGCTTATTAAGGCTATGTGTCTCTGCCTTTTGGACCGCGCTTACCACCTCTGCTACTGCATTAATGGTAGAGCGTCGTATGAGGGCGGTCCGATAAGGACTTAGCCTCACCGCCCGCCACTATCGCAAGGGAGATTCACTATTGTGTAGTACATTCTCGTAGACGGCTTCTGTCAAAATTTCAAATAAATCGGACTCGTTATTTTATATCGACCGCGTGTGAAAGCGGGAGTGTCCGCAAATTTTAGAAAAATAGAGAAAGAGCAATATCGGTCGATGATTCGATTCTTGTTTTTGGAAGGGAACTCGGAAAGGTGAAGGCCACCGTTTTCTGGGATTCAAAAGGTATGATCTGCATTGACTACCTGGAGATGGGCAAAACGGTCACAGGGCTCTACTATGCCGAATAATTGGGCCGCTTCGACGCCGCATTGCAAAAAAGGCCCCATTTGGCGATGAAAAAACTGCTCTTCCACCATGACAACGCACCGGTTCACACTTCCGCCTTTAACCAAACTGGTCGGATTGGGCTACGAACTGCTACCCCATCCATCGTATTTTCTAGATTAGGCCACGTGCGATTTCTTTTTGTTTCCAAACTTGACAAAGTCACTCGCCGGGCAGAAATTTAGGTCATCGGTGCCACGGAGGCCTACTTTTTTCAGACGGGTTAAAGAAATTGGAGCATCGCTGGGTCAAGTGTATCGAGCTAAGAGGAGTTTATGTTGAGAAATAAATCACCACTTTTCCAAAGTTTTCGTTTTTCTTTTATAAGCAGGACTTATCGGATCGCCTTCGTATCGCCGTTCAAAAGTTATGCCTGGACAAACCTAAGAAAAATGACAAAAAAAAACATACGTGCGAAATTGATAACCTACTCTCCAATGGATGCCTTTAAGTTATGGTCATCTATAGAAGGAAAACTATCGTCTTTGTAGGTCGTTCTTCCCATCGGTCTTAGTATGGAAATCACTAATTTTAAACTTCCGAGCATATAATATGTAATATTATCTAGAAAGTAAAAACAATTTTCAAATGGGGATCTATAAGTTGCGCTAAGTCAGTCTTTATTATTTCTTGGGGGAATTTTCCAAATTCTACGTATAACATCTTTATCGAAGGATGTAAGAAGGATCTTTTCATAAGTTCAGCAGCTTCGCCCCGATTATTCGTCTCAGGATCCGTCTTTCGAAGGCGTTCAATATACGAGTATTTACGGATGCTTCGGTTAGGGTCCATGTTTCATACTCATAGCATAACATAGGTCTTAGCATAGATTTGTATACATGGAGCTTTGTCTTCAAGATCGTCAAAACTGAATAAAATATTTTATTTGCGAGTTGTATTTTTCGATGTATTTCGTCTCTTTCATTAGCGGTTCTCTTTTCGATACTGTATTTGCCAAGTGAGATGTTTTGTGTATTTGAGATATTTTTCCTCGACTGCGTCATGTGCTTTGTTTTATTTTCATTGATTTGTAGCCCTACTAGTTTTGCTTCTCTGTCGAGTTTCAGGAAAAGTTCTTTGGCGTTTGTTAATGACCGTGACAAAATATTGATGTCGACCGCATAGGCTACCACTTTGCTCGACTTGTATAATAACGTACCTCTTGTATCGACAGGTAGCTTTCTGATGACATATTCCCTGCATTAGTCCGATATTTGTGTCCAAGGCATCGGTGAGTTGGTTATTGATGCAGACTTGGGAGGTTGTCGATGTCATTGTCTTGTTGGTAAGACGGACTAATTTGGCTGGGATACCAAAGCAAAACATTATTTGTTACAGTACGTTACGGTCAATCATATGTCGTATGCTTGCTTAAAGTCAACGAAAATTTGGTGTACGTCTATGTTGAACTCCCAGCGTTTTTCAAATACCTGCTTGACTGTAAACAATTGGTCTATCGTCGATCTACCTGCTGTAAAGTCACCTTGATACTCCCTAATAATAGTCTTGGCGTATGATCTCATTTTATTTTTCAAGATCTTTGAAAATATTTTGTATGCCGGACAAAATAGTGATATGCCTCTATAGTTTTCGCACTATAACTTATCACCTTTTTTGTGGATAGGGAATATAATTGACTGGCTTCACTTGTTCGGCATATGTTCTTGTTGCCAAATGTGCTGGATGATTCTATGGATGGCTTTCTGAGCACCACTGCCACCATATTTAATGAGCTCCACTGGGATCTCATCGCTGCTCGACGCTTTATTATTCTTTTGGGCGTTGATGATGGAACAAACTTCATTCAGAGTATGTGGGGCCAATGGAAGCTCTCCGAGAATATCTATAAGCTCCCATGTTCTGGAGCTGTGCGGAGGAGTTAGGAGGCTCTTGAAATATGATGCCCATCGTTGCTTACTCCCATTTTCATCAGCGAGGATGTTGCCGATGCCATCACGGCAGTGTGTGGTCTTGGTCTGATAACCTCTTTTCAGGGTTTTCACTACTTGTTATGCATTTCTTGTGTTGTTGTTCGCTAGACTTAACAACACACATCGATGCTTTTCGATTGGCCGTTATGGTATTGTCGTTTCTTAATTCTAATTATCTTATTCGCTACTTTTCTGAAATTTTCATAATGTTCTCTCTTCGTCCTGTTTTTCCTACCTAAATATTCTTTGTACGCCTGATACTTTTTATCTAACGCAGTCTGGCACCCTCCATCGAACCAGTCATTTCTTTTGCGCCGGTCTTAATGTCCGAGCATCTGTTCTGCCACGGTCTGAATATCCGCTTTCACTTCCATCAAAAGCTCGCTATTTGTTTTCAGCGATGTATCTGATAGAATGAGAGCTAGCTGGTTGTCGAGGGTCTCCGTGAAAGTTTTGGCCGCAAACGCCGGTTGGAGCTTTTTGATGTCGAATTTCTGTCGAGGCCGAAATCGTTTGACATACGACGTCGATAGGTTAATTTGATCAAGTAATGATTCGAGTTGCTCCTCTGTATGTACGGACGTCAAGTATGCTCGAGACCCAACGTTGTTGGAGCAGAAAATGGTCGATCTGGTCTTTTGTATTGCCATCATTTTAGGAATGCGTCGATGTGGGAAATAAGTCGTACGTATGACTATATTTCTGCTACATGCAAAGTCAATCAGGCGCTTGCCGTTGTCATTGGTTTCATCGTGGAGGCTATATCTTCCAGTCGTTCCTCGGGTGAGATAGCTCATTGCCAACTTTAGCGTTGAAATCACCCAGAATTATTTATGTGTTGTTTGTAGACAATGAGTCGACGATTCTTTCCAGGTGATTGTAGAAGATTTCCTTCATTTCTTCGTCCATTTCTTCGGTCGGGGCGTGTAGATTTATCAGTGAAATTTTGAGGAATTTACCTTTTATACGGATCGCACACAACCGTTCATTAACTACCTTAGAATCAATAACGTGCTATTTGAACTCCCTATCTATAATAAATGCCACTCCAAATTCTCGCTTTCCAGTAAGCTTCCCACTTTTGAATATTGTGTTCGATTTCATATCTTGAATACCAGTTCCATTTCAATTGATTATATTTATTGGAAGTAAATTATGGATCTTATATTGTATGATCGGTCATGCGGCGGCAACTCATATTCCGCATTGTTCAGCAGTCTACAATTCCTAGCAGTGACCTGCTATCGGCTACTACTTCGTTTCCTCATATAAGGCGCTTTCCTTTTGACGGTCGGTTGGATGGTCATTGTTCTTCCATCTTTTCCAAATCTTAAACTTAGCTCTTCTTCAAATATCCGAAACTAATAAAAAGAGTTACTTATGAACATTTTTGTATGGAGCTATAATTTTTCTGAAAAATTATTAAAGAAGGAAAATGTTAGAAGAAGGTGGTTTCGACGTGTGTTCTACACACAGTCTCATCAGGCCATCACACTGTAGACACATACCGGTGATGGTGACCACCATGCTTAGCGGTGAGATAATTATTCCAATTTATTCTCCTTATGCAAACTCAATATGTTTTTGTAAATACAAATTATATTCAGGTTAATTTTCTCTTGTAAGTACTTGTCTGTGCTAAACTTTTTTATTGATCACTCGACCCTTCCATCAATTTAATATTACAGAGAAACCGCTTTTTTCGTGGAACTACACAATGAAAGAAATGTTTTTAACATTTTTTTTCTTTTTATTTTCAGTATATTTCGAGTATACAATTGTTTCGTTTCCTACTTCGAAACTTCTTCAGTACTAATTTCTATACGCCTTAAAACCTATCTTTATTATCACAAATTTTTTTTTTCCAAAGCTTATTACCTAACCACATTTTAATTACGAAAGCTAAATGCCTATTCATTAAACCTATATTTACTTCATGAGTTTAAATAGCCACATGTTTCCACTATCTGGGTCACAATTCCAAAGTTCCTAACCCCTAGATCTATTATAGATTTCTAAGGACTTCGCCGTGTCTAACTTCCAGGTGTTCGTGAAAGTGTTGATTACTGTGACGTACTCTGTTGTAATTTCGTGGTTTTCTCGTAGCATATGCTTCGCTACCTCAGATCTGAAATTTGAATTTTCCTTCTTTTTCTTTTTATTTGCTGCTTCGCGTATATCTTCCGCAATCCTGACGCCCATCGATCTCCTTGTCTGTCCAATGTAGCTACCGTTCCAATCTCCACATGATATTCGGTAAATTCCGCTTCTCTCCAGCTTGTGCACAGGGTCCTTTGTTGAGCTTAGTAGGTTCTGCAGTCTTGTTGCTTTACTTGTATAGACCAGATCAATGCCTGGGCTTTTCAAAGCGCTCCCCATTCAATTCGTTTTAGAGTTGTAGCCACCACCAGTCGTCTTCTTTTATCTTTTATCGGAATCAATTTTTTAAATGCCCTATCGATGTCCTGTTTCGTTCGCTTTTCCATGAGTTGTGCGACCTGGTTCTTCGGCTATCCATTCCATTAAGCTAGCTCATAACGCAGCAAATAGCTGAATGGTTGGCCAAGGAACTCAACAATATGGAAAAGAAGTTTGCTACACGATCAGTCAAGAATTCAGCCAAGTTCGCATCAAAAATATTGTCTTGGGGATCGTTTGAAGAAGATGACAGGCTTGTCTCGTTTGATGTCAAAGCGCTGTTTCCTAGCAAACCGATCAAGGAAGCTCTCATCATACTCGAGGAATGGTTACTCACACAACAAACAGGTGAAGATTGGAAGGCGGAAAGAAGGAAGTATTCAAAACTGGCAAGGCTTTGCATGAATGAGAGCTATTTTACCTTCAGGCAGGAGTTGTTAAGCAAATGCGAGGTGCTCCAATGGGAAACCCTATGTCCCCATTTTTAAGTTAGATTTTCCTATCACACTTAGAAGAGAAGCTACAAGAAGAAGAGAAACTGCCGTATCGATGGTTAAGATATGTCGACGATGTGTGTACAGTCATCAAGCAGGAATAGGTTCAACAAACACTCACCGAGATAAATTCCATGCACAAAAACACCAGCTTCACGCATGAGACAGAAATTGATGGGCGGCTTCCTTTTCTAGACTTGATGGTATGTAGAATATCAAATGGGCTAAAATTTGAAATATACCGCAAATCTACTAACACCAGGCGCATCATACCATTTTCATCAAACCATTGCTAGCAGAAAATCTATACGTTTATGTACTCTACACTAAGCTTTTCATTTCATCGTACTGGCATCAATCTCGTTTTTCGGATGGCTCCGATAGTTTTAGTATGTAGCTACTTAATTGAGTTGCATTAGTGGTGTTTAGTAGAAGATTAATAGCAGAAATGAATACAGTTGATGTACTTACAATCGGGAATGATCGAGTTTATTTTAACTTGACGAATTTATACAAATATAAATTATGCTTATTCTAATCAAAAAATCATAACATCGCTTATTATATTTTTGGTACATTTTGCCTTCCCCTGGACCCCCTAATTCATAAAATAATTTTTTTATTTCAGACTCTAAAAGTTCTAATCAAGACCTTTCATCTGATACCCTACTCGACTACCTTTGATTAAAAAAAATTTTTAAGGGCCAATTCGTTATTAGGGGGGACCCCCCTTAAAAATTTTTTAAATTTTTGTTAAGACCTCAACTTTTGAGAGACCACCACTTCTGACCTTTTCACAAAGATTGATCATTCTAGCTTCTATAGTTTCTGAGGAAATCAGCTGTGACGCACGGACAGACGGACAGACAGGTCGCGAAACTAGTAGGTCTTTGTAAAAAATTTTTTTACAAAGACCTAAAAATGATAACATTGCTTATTCATAGGCCGTTGCATAAAATATTGGATAATAAGAATTTGCGTATATTGCAATTGAATGCAATGACGTATGAATGTTTGGAATTTGGTTCACACATGCATGCATATGCAATTCATAGTCAATGAATTGTATGGAATGTGCATATGCGTGCACGCGTCGAATATGAAAATTATAATTAGTTTGAACATATTCCCGGCCTCTGAAACTACCAGTTTCAGCAAGATCTGCTTCGTCGTGGACGCAATTGAAAATTTCCTGGTGGTGTAATGACCTCTGTTGGAGAAGGCTTGCATCGGTTTCGGGAGCAGCAAAAAGATTCCTTTGCTTATGGAAATGATGAGGAATGTAAGTCCTGCAGTGTTGGCAATTACTTGATGTGGCGTTGAGAATTGCAGATTTTGTTTGTGTCCTATATCATGTAGGTCACTTTTTAGGCTACGGATGTCATTTGTGTTGTTTATTGCCAGTATACGTTGTATAGTTCAGGTCGGGTGTGATGGTGGAGTGAGTCTTCGATATTGGTTATGTTCAGAGCAATTGACAAGTCTTAGCTGGACTTAATCCTGTGTTGATAATGATGGTGTGCGACAATGGTGAAGGAGCCATCCTTTAAAGTACAGCCATTCAAGAACTGCAGCAATCCCATTTGTAGCAATTTGATTTCCTTTATTTGGTTCCCACAGACGATGGTGACATGAGTGCTGTTTTGATGTGGGTATATCCAAGAATTGAGGCTATGCAATTGTGTCCATGGCTCCAAGGAGGCTACGGTTTCCAATTTGCAGCTCATTAGTAGCGTCGTAGGCTGTTCCAGTAGTTTTAGTTCACATCGTGCAGGTCCGGTATCCTTACTGAAAGAGGCGTGCCTTTGGTTGCAGACAAAGATTCCTTCGGAGTCAACGGAACAGCGGTTGATATCTTCATCAGAGAGTTGATAGTAGTAGTCCCTGTCTAACGTAAGAGCTAGGAATTGAGAGCTGGTTTAAATTTTGACCATTCGCGAGGTTAATTCGAATTCCAGTGGTATGACTTTGAATATCTGCAAAATTTCATTTTTTATTAATGGTAGGGTTATTTTAAAAATTGCCTTTTCTACGATGCTTTATTAGTTGATTGTCCATGGATAGCCAGGGGGTTCGGTATATGTTCTCTGATGGCCTGTATTTCAGCAGACAATTGAATCGGAGAGAGAATTGAAGGACTGACTTTAGCGTTGCGACTGTCAGTGATAACGTTGAAAAGCATCGTAAGCTTCCATGATGGTTACGAGATGTATTGGTATTGTATTAAACGTCGTCAGGATCCGCTGCTCGTTCAATACCTTGTTGTGGAATTGACTTCCTGGAAAAAGTGTTCGAAGTTGTCGCTGACTGCTCTGAATTGCTTGTTGAAAAAGGCTCTGTCTCTAGTAACAACGTTTATCGTGGAGTCAATTAAAGACGTCTGGTTCCTGATTAGTTCAAGTAAGTGGTTGTCGTCAGTCGAAATTCGGTCAATTGTAGAGGATATTTTATCTGCATATTCTTGATCTAGTAGCCCAAATAACTTGTTGCTGATTGTGCCAACGAAGTCGTACGGTGATCGTTTTTGCCGCGTAACTTTGGTTCTCCTATTGAGTAGGAGATCATTCTTCATTTAAAGTTTTTCTTCTCTTAATTGCAGTTGAATCGTTAGTACAATAGTAAGCAGTGCTTATTTCTTCCGGAAACGAGACTGTCACAAATTTCTCGGAGTCTCTTTACCTGTGCTTGAATGTTTTGAAGATCGATACAGTAGTTTCTCAAATTGTAGTAAAGATGTTCCAGTGATCCGTAATCATAGACATCTGAGATATTTCTTCGAAGTAAGCGATTGTTCCTGGGGCGAACGGTGTTATTTCGATTGAATTATTGTCAGTGTGTGTGGTGGATTCTCCTGTGATAGTTGGAACAAATAAGACGAGAAATGCCAATGCGATGTGAGATAGGAAGTATGATGAGCTTATCTTGGTCCTTTTTGGCTTAAGATGGGAGTCTGTTGATGACGGATTAGCGAACGCTGGAGTTGTCTGTTGATTGCAGCTGATGTCTTCCTTGTGTTCGTAAAATGCTGGGCTTAGGAGCCAATTTGAACTAATCGGTTGAATTTTACGTTTCTTGCCTTTATTTCTCGATATGTTAGTGCTGGTTACTAACGCAGATTGAGTGCTGTTGTTCCCAGGATTTGTACAGGGTTATCCGTTTCGTGGTAGGAAAGTATAACCCTGCCATTGGACATCTGTCCGAATTAAATGTCATCCAAAGCGTGTTTTTTTTTAGTTGAAGGTTTGCCATTTAGAAATATGGATCGTTCAAAAGTCGAAGAACGCGTTAAAATTATTAAATTTTATTATAAAAATGGTAATTCTGCTGTACCAACATTTAGGGCTTTACGAGCCGATTACGGTCGACATAATCGACCTACACAGCAAACAATTACGAACACAGTGAGAAAATTTGAAGCGACTGGATCGGTTATTGATATTGCAAGGCCTGTGCATCATCACATTCGTTCTGTTGAAAATATCGCTGTCGTTGCTCAAAGTGTGGAGGAAGACCCGAATTTGTCGATTCCTCGACGTGCTCAACATTTGGGCTTGTCTTACGGCTCATAATGGCGGATTTTGCATTTGGATTTGCATCTCCATCCGTACAAAATCCAACTCACTCAAGAACTTAAGCCTCAAGACCATACACAATGCAGAATGTATGCGAATTGGGTGATTGAACAACAAGCCGTTGATAACGATTTTTCGAACAAAATTTTCTTTAGTGATGTGGCTAATTTTTCGCTCAGTGGTTACGTAAATAAACAGAATTGTCGCATATTGGGCTCTCAAAATCCTCAGGTGATCGCAGAAAGGCCTTTGCATCCTGAAAAAGTGACGGTTTGGTGTGCATTATGATCTGGTGGTTTTATTGGCCCGTATTTTTTGAAAACGATCAAGGAAGAGCCATTACAATCAATTCTGACCGCTATGGACGGGTGTTAACCGATTATTTTTGGAGAGAAATTGAAGATTATGATCTGGAGAACATGTGGTTCCAACAGGACGGAGCCACAAGCCACACAACATAGGCTAATCGAGCACTTTTACAAGAGAAATTTCCAAGACACGTAATTTCGAGATTGAGTGGTCAATTGGCCCGCAAGATCCTGCGACCTAACAACTTTGGATTTCTTTTTATGGGGCTATGCGGAAGATCGTGTTTACGCGAACAATCCTCAAAATCTTGAGCAATTGAAAACCAATATTCGTAAGTTATGGCCGAGATATTGCCGGAAATGTGCCGAAAAGTCATTGAAAACTACCTCAAAAGGAGGTAAGAGGTCCCGTGGAAGACATTTGAATGATGTTGTGTTTCACGTATAATGGCAAGGTTCAATCTTTCTATTGAATAAAAAATTTCGCTTCCATCTGAATATTTCATGTGTTTTCTTTAGCTTTACTTTCCCAAGCGTAAAATAGATAACCCTATAGTGCCGTTGCAGGTTCGTTTGAAAATGTGTTGTTCGAGTCCTCTTCCGGAGGTTGTGGACAGCTCTTCGGAGAATTCTATTAGTAGTCTTGACATCAACAACCCTGACGCGGTTGTCGGAATCTTTGCGCTCTGCGACCACTTTCCCAATGCCCATTTTAGAGGTAGGACGTTGTCTTCCTTGAGAAGAACGAGAGCATCAGGCGGAATTGATGATACAATTTGTCTTCCATTTGGCAGTTATTTGAAGCTGTAGCAGATACTCCTTGCTCTATCGCTTCCAGAACTCCTGATGACATGTTTCATGAAGCTCTTTTCGCTTGTGCAGGGAAATCTTCTTCTCATGCAGGTTGGGGTTAGGGATTGTTGTTAACGGCTCACCTACCAAGAAGTGGCCAGGAGTGAGAGCTTGGAGATCGTTGGGATTGTTGGGTAATTGAGTGAGGGGTCTGGAATTCAAGATTGCCTCTATTTCAGCTATGATCGTATTTAGCTCTTCAATACGTCAGTGAGACCCCACCAATAACTCTCTTCATATGATATTTTGCGGCCTTGACTGCCGCTTCCCATAACCCATCAAAATGCGGTGATCTGGGTGGAATAAACTTCCATTCAATTTGCTCATCTGCGCAATATTGAGCGATGTCCAGTTCTCGAAATAGCACTTATTTTTTCGAGATTTCGAATCCTTAAAAAAATTGGTCAAGTAACGCTCTATTGCCTGACCAGCAGCGGCTTATTGCGATGAAAGTGATTCCATTGTAATAACCCAGGAATCGTTCGTAAATGAGAGAAACAAACAAGCAAGCAAAACCACCGCAAAATATTTTAAAGCTTAGTTAACAAAGCTGAAATAAACAAATCAAATATTTCAAACTTGGTTTATAAGCTGAAACGAAATAAAAGAAATATTCAATAGGATAAGATAAATGAATACATTTAAGATAATACAAGGAAAGTGTTCAATATGTCCCTTCTTGGACAACTGGGGTCACCAATGTTTAGTAGAAGATTAATAGCAGAAATGAATACAATTGATGGACTTACAATCGGGAATGATTGAGTTTATTTTAACTTTACGAATTTATACACATACAAATTATGCTTATTCTAATCAAAAAATCATAACATCGCTTATTCATAGTAAAAAAAAAGGATAACATTGCTTATTCATAGGTCGCAGCATTAAATATTAGATAATAAGAATTCGCGTATATTGGAATTGAAAGCAATGACCTATGAATGCTTGGAATTTGGTTCACACGTGCATGCATATGCAATTCATAGTCAATGAATTGTATGGAATGTGCATATGCTTGCACGCGTCGGATATGAAAATTATTATTAGTTTGAACAAGTAGCATAAACTGGAATAATTCTTTCACCTCTAAGCATTGGTGGTCGGCATCATCCGTGTGATGGCCTGTAAGACTTTAGGTAGTACATACGGCGGAACCACATCATTCCAACATTTTTCTTTAATAATTCTTCAGAAAAATGATTAATGCAACTCAAGTAGCTATATACACAAAATTTTCATAAGTAATTTGAAGCTATCAGAGCCATCTGAAAAACGAGATCGATGCCCGTACGATGTAATGAAAAGCTCAGTGTAGAGCACATAAACGTGTAGATTTACATTAAATTGATGTAAAAAGGGTCAAGGGATCAATAAAAAAGTTTTGCACAAACTAATAAAGGAGTGAATTGAATTTGATGGGCCTAGTTATTAAAATTTGCGTCTGATGTTTATCAAAAGCTGTTAGAAATAATCTCAAAACGTACATTTATTCTAATCTAGTGAATTATTGCATTGATAAGAAACAGCAATGTGGATTCAGACGTATTTTATGGCGATGTAACTCTGTTTCTTGAGTGATTCCAATGTATTCCAGGCTGGGTTCTCAGGTTGACACGGGAGGTTTTTAGTGGGTAGTCCAGTCGCGCATGGGAGTCCCACACTCTGTGCATACATAGCATTCACCTCCCTACCACAAAAAAAAATGTATTTGAATGCCAGTTTGCATCTTGTGTTGAACTATGCTATACATGCATTTAAAAAACTATTAAGCTGTATAATTTGATTTGATACTATTTTCCAAATAGATACTAATCAGCATCAATGCAATAATTCTCTCTACCCACATTAAATCATATTGTAGTAAAATTTTCTCTAGAATATTTTTTTTTCTATAAAAATCACAAGCAACTGGCAAGAAAGACAATTAAAATAAATATTGCGTTTCACTAAAATATGTATAAACATAACTATACATCAAGCACTTGAGCAAAATGAAAGGAGGTTGAAATGTTCTTTCCACTTCGGTGTCTAAAGTGAAAAATTAAAAATTACTATGAACCTACTATTCTTATTAATTGCATGGTTTACTTGCAAACATTTTGTTACCAATAATTTGTGTTACAGACATACTCGTACACACATTGTTTGCTAAGATCGAGTGAACGGTCATTTTTGAGAGCATTGCAAAAATCTTGACTTGATGTGATGGTATATTGTGTGTGGGTAACCTCGAATCATCTATTAGGCTTTATCAAAATATATCGTTAAATACGTACATACTCGTATGAGCAATAAAAAACATGGTGGTGAATGCAATGGAAAGTTTTGCGAGATTGCTTTGTTATAATAATTAATTAAACGAAATAAATATAACCAGGTCTTATTGTACGGTTGAATCATTACTGTACTCGTACATAGTAAGAGATTAATGGAAATTTATTATCTCAGGTAAACTATCAAATAACCTGTTGTGCGCTCACTACAGGATATCTACTGTAGGTCACTTTATTGAATAGGAAAACTTCTAGGAGCTTTTGTTATTTCTATTCACCATATCGATCCAACAGGATTGGAATAAAAAGGAATTGAAATTTTCATTTTGTATTTCTCAGTTTGTGAAAGTCTAGATATTTTCGTATTGCACAGTAGGTAAAAATATCAGGCTGTCTGAAAGTTGATAAAATTTTAATTACACAGTGACCACAAGTTTTAACAATATGCTGAAAATCTCATACTGTGAAGTGTTTTGACGAAAAATCTATGTTCTGTATGTTTCATTGCAAGTCGAGTCGTGGTCACATTCATACGATAAAAAGATGAACCGCATAAGATAAGGCTTTAGTTCTTCAATTATTTGGAACATGGAATCAGTACTAAGAAGCAGTTGTGGTTGGCAGTATAGTGTAATTTGCTAGGACATGGGCATGAAAAATTTACGAATTCTCACAGTGATTAGATGAGACGTAATGATGCTATTGATTTTTTTCACAAGCAGTTAAAAAAGATTATTTTAAGAAAAAAAAATAAGAAAATAGAACAGGGTATTACCTGCACATAATTTTATTTTTCGAAGCCAATTTCAGTTTCGAAAAATTTGTGGCTTAATTCAGGATTCTTAATATGCGATTTTTTTAATATATTGTTTTTAAGGATCTTTAGACACGTTAGGTCGCAGAAAGTATAGAATTAGCTACGACCAAACCTTGTTGGAAGTATCGAATATTGGTTTTTTACTAGGATCTTTTGAACATCAACCAAGGTAACAGTGCGATCGAGAGAGACGAAAAAACACGAGACTTGATTCGTTTCAAAAATTTTTTGACGGCTACGTTCTCTTGTTTATCTAATTTTTTCTTGAAACTAGAAAGTCTGTCATCTAAATTCAAATTCATATGTAATTTTAAGGGCGATTAATAATTCCTCACACTCCATCAGCAAGTGGATATTTTGAGTATCGGTTTAAAGTCTTTGCAAAAAGTATGTTGCGGAGCCCTACTAAAATCCCAACTTGTCATCTGCTGGTCCATGTGTCACACCAAATTTTCTCCGGTACCAGGTACAACCACCATTCTTTGCGAAAAAGTCAAAAGTGATGACCTATAGGATGTTTTAACGAGGAAAAAAAGTGTTCCTGCATTTTTATCCTCTCACGTATGGGTGTAAGATCAAAAAAATTCTTCATGAGAACTTTCAGGATCTCATATTAAAACTTCGCTTTGTCCATGTGGATCATTGGAGAAGGAAAAAGTCTTCGAAGTATGTGGCCTCCCACCGTCGCGGTTGACTACCGTTGAGTTAAAGAATCACAAAGGTACGAGGTGTGACAATTAAGTAATGAGACTGATTCCATGAAAACCGTATATTTAAAATTTTTTCTACAACTCTGCCGTCCCCTTCAAAGTAGTCCCTTTGGGCAGCTATGCAACGATTCCAGCGTAACATTTCTGGAACGCTTCGACTGGGATGTCCGCGAGTACCCTCGTCACAGCCGCCTGAATGTCCGTTTTCGACTCAAAATGGGTTCCTATGACCACCGATTTTGTTCTAGGAAACAAAAAAAAGTCACAGGGTGACATATCGGTCAAATAAGGCGGCTGTTGCAACACGACGATCCATTTAGAGGCCAAATACTGGGACACGCTGAGAGCAGTGTGGCACAGCGCGTTATCGTGATGAAGGATCCAGTTACGAGCGATGTCTGGGCGAACCCTGTTGACTCGTTTTCGCAACCTTTCGAGTACTTGGCGATAGTAGACTTGATGTACAGTTTGCCCCGATGGAACAAATTCTTCGTGGACGATACCACGGCTATCATAAAAGGTAATAATCATCGTTTTCACCTTCGACTTGCTCATGCGGGCTTTTTTCGGGCGGAGCGGCATGCGGGAACAACCATTGTGAGCTTTGGGCACGACTCAGAGCACTATCACTATGTACTTTTAAAATTTAAGCGTACGTTTCCGAAGCTGTTTCTCCCAATCTGGCGCAAAATTTTATCGCGACGCGTTGCTCTTGATTTCGTTTCTCGATTTCCGTGACGAGCACCACCAACACACGTCTACTCAACACGACACAGCAGGCGAACTAAAGAAGCTAGAGCGATGGTAAACATATCAGTGGAGAGGAGAAAGGTGCCGGAGAAGAGGAAAGGAATTTCAAGGTCGCTGGTTTACTACAAGCGCGGCAATGAAATTAGTCTCATTACTTAATTGTCACACCTCGTAGGTCTTTGAGTGGAAGAGCTCCTTTGGGTAAAAAAAACTTACGAAGGCTAAAGCGAAATTGCGGCTGTTTTTTAAGAGGGGTTTCTACTAACTTACTAAACTCTATTGAATTCGCGACATGTCTGTCCGTCTGGCAGCAATCTTTGCTGAAACTATAGGAAGCTACAAACATCAAAATGGCCCCTTTATAAAATCCTCTAAGGTTCTTAAGGGGGTCACTCCATATATGAGGGAAACCGGTGGAGTGACAAGCAAATGGCGACCATTTTAGACGAAAATTCGAGATTTTAGTTCGGATCAAAATATAGCTCCGTTTTGCACATGTTTATGAAATTTGAACGATAGAGATTTCAAAATCAGCTCTCATATTACAAAACAGCGGCAAGTCAAAGCCTGAAAATTTAAAGGTATGTAAAAGTCACATTTTTTATTAGATTCAAACAAAACATGGGACCAAGATACGTGTCAGTGAAATCTAAAGATGTTTTTAGTTTGGCCGTCATTTAACTTCAGATTTCAATGTGGGACCTGTTCAAAAAGTCGACTTTTTAAAGATTTTCTTGCCAGTTTCTCAACGGATTGTGATGAAACTTGATAATTAAGTTGTCAAGTTTTTGAACCCTTCAAAAAATAACGAAAATCGGGTGTTAAGTAAAGAAGTCAATATTTCAAATCATAATAATTTTAGCCGCCATTTTCAACAGAAATCGGGGTTGTTTTGTTTTGTCCGATTTGGATGAGATTTGGCACAATGATTGATCAGACTGTACAATGGACGTTTGCAAAAAAATGCAAAAAATAACAACATCAACGCTGATAAGATTTAACGATGTTCGAATTTTTTTATAGTCGGGAGGTGAAGGCCATTTACGATTTGAATGTGGCGTTCCCAGACTATCTCTGGCATACCCATTAAACACTTCTTCCTTCAATCCGAGAACCTAGTCTGGAACCGTTTGTCACATTACTTCGGGCTAGGTCTCGTTGTTTTATGCTTCAAGGTATTGTTTTGTTATGCGAGGGAGCGCTAGAAACGAGACCCCGTCCACCCTCAACGCCCCCAGCACAACACATTTGCTGTTAACTATATTGGGCTTTCCATCGAACCAGATACTGGAATTTTCATCGGATCTTCTCTAGTTTTAACGATAAGATGAATAACATGTATATGTTTAAAATCCTATTCAATCTGTAATATTAGCAAAATCGCAACAAAATGGCGGCGGTGGGATAGTTATGGATTTTTTCAAAAATAATTTTATAGATTTACTTTTCAATAATGTTTTTTGGAGTTAATTTACTATAGGTATTTCCATATCAAAAGTTGAGTACAAAACCCTTTTAACAGGAGCGAACTGATGTCTAACCAAATTGTTTGCAATTATAACAGCCCGAACGTAATATGTTATCTGCCTCCACTACTCAACTGATCCTTCCTTACAAGGTTACTGTTTAGCCTGTTTCATTCTTTCCACGAAAAAAATATGTGGCAGGTTTCATCGACCTCACTAGTGTAGAACATAATCGGAAGACTGTGACTTGCCAATCTTGTGTAGTTAAGACTGAAAAGGTCCGTGCTCGTCAGATAGAAGTCGGTCTCACCATGTCTACGATTGAGCCACGGCTTCAGGTCAGCAATGAGGCGCGCGGTCGATCTCCCTTTCAATCGCTGATTGAGCGTGTCTCTCTACGAGCACAGCTGCCGCCCTATCGCCTTCGTATCTGTGCAAGTGAGTTTTACAGCGCTCCCTAGCAAAGAGACCAATGAGTACAACGCTTGCGATGAACAGCATCGCTGGCCGGCTCAGAGACTGTCCGATATGTAGATGCAATCCTCAGCGCTCCTCGTTGCTGCACCTTTACTCAGCGTTTTTCGTTCAGCTACTTGCTGATAACGTCGTTCCATATTTCGGATCCGTACAAGACTGTACGACACTCATTGATGAGGTAGGTCCTCCTACAATGGCCCTCAGTCGACTGAGTACTGACACACTCGCCGTGTGTTTAGTCGTCTTTATAGTCCCATAGTTATCTTTGTGAAGCAGGGAGGCTATGCTTGGGTTGACACAAGCCCTCATCGGGCTCAGTGTTCTCTCGCTTCCACTATCTGCCCTTTTTTTGATATTTTAATGCTATGAACTTTGCATTTGATACCCTACTTGACTATCTTTGGTGAAAAATTTTTAAGTGGTCATATCCTTATATGGGGAGACCTCCTTAAAATCGTTTGAAATTTTTAAACGTCTTCCATAGGAGATTAGGTTATCAGTTTCATCCATATATTTTTTCTTGTTATGTCCGGGCATAACTTGACCGGGGATATATGGAGGAGTTGTTATCGCCCAAGTATGAAGTTTACTTTCCATTAGTTCCAACTTGAAGGACACGGTAATCGAACAGTATTAGATATTTTCTGGTAAAACAAAAATTTCCGACTTTTGTGAAGATTTTGCAGCGTAGCTGATCGATGCATGTTCCGATTTTCATTATCAGTGTTGCATATGATAGACAACATCTGGGACTAAAATGGTTCGGCCCAAAACTGCAATCTATTGACATACTGCGGAAGTATAATTTTTCGCTATGAAACGTTTCTTGGGGACGGACCTTGTGTTTTGTGTGCGAGGATTTTATAAAAATAATGGTTCGGTGACTATTGCCCGTAGAAGATTATAGAATCATCGTGTTTTGCATAACTGAATTGAAGCGCCAAGTGTTTTTCTTCTTCCTAGCATTACAGTCCCTCTCGGGCCTTCGCTTCCTCCAATAAGGGCTTCAACTGTCTTGGTCCACTGACCGTGTCCGCCGATTTCGAAATCCGAGCAGCGATAAACAGTCTTCGTCGACCGAGTCAAACCAGCGTTTCCTCGGTTTTCCCTCTGAGCTCTGCCCTTCAGTTCTCCCAACAAATACCTTTTTGGGTATCTGCTGTTTCTCCATACGATTCCCTTGGCCAGCCCTTTGCAGTCTCCACAGTCTTACAATCTATGTGATTTCGGGCTCGTCAAAAATTTCATACAGCTCATGGTTGTATCGAATTCGCCATTGGTCCCCGTCTAGCTTCGCTCCGATTATTCTTCTTAGGACCCGTCGCTCAAAGGCGTTCAATATCCATGTTTCACACAGGTCTTATCACAGATTTGTATACTTGGAGCTTTGTTCTCCTGTGTATGCAGCTGGTCTTCAAGATCGTCAAAACTGAATGAAATATCATATTTGCGAGCTGTATTCCTCGGCGTATTTCGTCTCTTTCATTATCGGTTCTCGTTATTTTGACGTCAAAATACACAAATTCGCCCGCATTTCCAATATTGTATTCGATATTTTGTGTATTTGAGGTATTTTTTCTCGACTGCGTCATGACCCTTGTTTTATTCTCATTGATTTGTAGTCTTACTAGTTCTGCTTCGCTGTGGAATTTCACGAAAAGTTCTTTGGCGGTTGTTAACGACGATGTCGTCCGCATAGGCTACCACTAAGCTCGACTTGTATAATAACGTATCTCTTGTATCGACAGAAAGCATTCTTATGACATATTCCATAGCCAAATTGAATAGCAATGGGGCCAGCCCATCTCCCTGCTTTAGTCTGATGAAAATTTGCAAATATTTGTAAATTTTTATTTTTAAATTTATATCTTCATTGTTTTCGATAAGTTTTTAATATTTCACGGTTGTGTAGCACGTAATCATAAAAGGTTTTTCATGAAAAATTATAGTTTTGCAGTATTTGTAACTCTACTTTTACTAATGATATGTTCATTGTTTCCTTCCTTGCTCCACACTTGTTCCATCATGGTAGATACGCGTTCGTAAGAGGCATTAGATAGGAATGGAGAGAAAAAATGAGACGGGTTTTTTTAATTCAGAGCAGGGACTTCCATCTTTCGATTTCGCAAAGAAGTCGACCCAGCGTAAATTAACTCGATTCTCTTCAATGAGATGTGGTTGAAATCCCCGTGAAATTCCTACCTCGTCGTACATTATGTCAAGATCTGAATTCATTTTTAAAATTTCTTGTAGTCTAATAATTCCTGCCCATGTAAGTGGTTCTTTAAGAGATAAAATCTTCATTGCTTGGTATTCCGGATCTTTCAAAGTTATACCATTTTTGGTAAATAATTCAAACAAAACGTATAGAGCTTATCGTTTTTAAGTTTTGTCTTTTGGGTTCATCAAAATGCTTCAATAAATCCATGGGAAGTTTAGCGTAAAATTGATCGGTCTGTCCGTTTTGTTGCTAGTTTTTCAAATGAATTATACATATAACATATATATCAGTACTTGTTAATCTGTCGGCTTCAAGTAATTTCATGGCATTCTGAAATACATGCATAATATTTAGTATAAAATTAAAAACACATAAGACTGCATTTATTTCTGAATCACTGGCACAAAAATTGTTCCATATAAATCCGTTTCTTGCAGATAGCGCTACCAACTATCTCGTATTAGTATACTTGGAACTTTGTTTTCTTGTGTATGCAACTGATCGTCAAAACTGAATAAAATATTTTATTTGCGAGCTGTATTCTTCGGCGTGTTTCGTCTCTTTCGTTACCCGTATTCGTTATTTTGGCGCCTAAATAGACAAATTCGACCACATTTCGATACTGTATTCGCCACGTGTGATATTTTGTGTATTTGAGGTATTTTACCTCGGCTACGTCATGAGCTTTGTTTTATTTTCATAGATTTTAGCCCTACTAGTTGTGCTTCGAGTTTCAGAAAGAGTACTTTGGCAGTTTTTAAGGACCGTGACAAAATATTGATGTCGTCCGCATAGGCTACTACTTGGCTCGACTTGTAACTCTTGTATCGACAGGTAGCTTTGTTATGACGTACTCCAGAGCCAAATTGAATAGGCCACGAAACAGTAAATTTTTTGCGGATGTAACGATGTCGCAAGAAGCACATGTGGGTTTGTTGCTGACTAATAACGAATATTTTGCTCATTAACAAAGACATTGAGCCAGAAATGAGCTTCCATCACTGAAGATGATTTTTCGATGAAGTCTTCATTTTCTGCAAGCTTTGCCAGAGCCCAATTGGAGAAGTTTCGGCGTTTCGAATGATCAAGTGGCTTTAGTTCTTGAGTCAATATGATTTTGTAACCATGTAGGCCAAGATATTTTCGCAAAATACGCCACAGTGCCGTTTGAGCGATGCCCAATTCTTGAGAGCGACGTAGAATCGACTGATTTGGCTCATTTTGCATCGATACACTTACGGCTGCGATATTTCCTTCGCTGCGAGCGGTACGACGTCTTTTTAGCACCGGAACGTCCAATAGTGGCAATTTGGACTCGAATTATCCACTATATTACGCACAGCCTGTCGGGTGGGACGATTATTATGGCCGAAAATTGGAGGAAGCGCTTTTAAAGTTGGGACCACTGACTTCGAATTTCGATAGTAATTTTTAATAATTTCTTAACTTTACCATGATGAAAATGTTGACTTTAACTGATGTTTTGACATTAACAGTCGATTAAAAAAGTTTAAGGGTGCGTTCATATAAAGATACAAAATTGTTATGTCCCTAATGGAAAACCCTATATAAAAAGATTGTTCCTAATTTAGCTGAATATAATTAACAACTTTTGAAAATTTTTATTTGTTTTAATGAAAATGAATTTTATTTTAGAAAAAACCGGAAAAATTCTTCAGGCCGGGAACACGGGAGATTGAATGTTATTCCTGGAGTCTTCCGGGTAATTCGGGAGGGTTGGGAATCCTATTTATGGCCCAGATTGTGCTGACTATAGAAGCAATATACACAGAAGGAAAGGTTCGTACCAATTCACAAATTGAGATACAAGAGGCCTGGCAGTTCCAAAGAAAAACTTTAAGCGAAAAGGTGAATTTATACTCCCTATAGCTACATGGTTGAGTTTGAGGGATGAGAAGCTTACTTTCTGTGTATATCTGTTCTAAGGTGCATACAGTATCAACACAAAATTTTACTGTATTGTCTTTTTGCCATAGATTTTTTGCATGCAGGAAATGGAGTGCGTTGACCTCACGGAAAACAGAAGAGCTCTCCCCAGATAGTTTAATTGGTGAGATGCTCAGATCAATTGACTATAGAACCAAACGATATATTACGTTCGGGCAGTTCCAACCCTAAAAAAGGAGCACCGGGAAGCGTTAAGGGTGAAAAGGTCTCTTTTCTGGCACTCTTTCTCAGTTCCTTTCCTCCCGTTAGAAAAAGGATCCCTGTAACCTGATGGCGCCTTATGGCATGGAGAACAAGGCATAGCCCGAAATAATGTGTCAAACGGTTCCAGACTATGTTCTCAGGTTTACAGGGAGTGGGTGGTCCAGACGAAATCCGGTAGCCTCACAGTCAGATCTGAAAGGACTTCCACTTCCCTAGCACAAAAAATTGTCTTCATCGTATCAAAAATTATTTTTGGGCTGAACTATAATGATTTGAAAAAATTAATCGCTCTGGGGACATAACTTGCTTTTTGTTCAAAACTTGTTGAGTGGACTGCGGGTTGCCAATTTCGAGGGTGATGGGAAAATTGGATGAAAATATTCTTGGGTCCTATTAAATTTCTTTGATATTTTCAGGACGAGAGAAAGTTTGTATCTAAGCTCACTCTCCAAGTGGAAGATTGCTTAAAATTTATTTCTATATTCTATTGCCTCACGTTAGTTATATTTACTGATATATAAAATGATATAGTTATGTATGGTTATTGTGATTGAAAAATTAATATAAGATGTATTCAAGCTTTGGTCCTACTTTTGTTATGGATATGTGACAGGGAAACTCATTCAAAATTCTTTATTAATTTTCGGATTTCAAAACAGCATGTCTGATTTTTCGAAAAAATCCTAGGAAGTACTGACAAATACTTTTTTCTCAAAATTTACAGAACATAAAACATATGAATGATGATGAATTCAAAGGACTGTTAGACGAAGCGTACTCCTACAAAACTCCCAAAGATCGTGAAAATAAAAGCGATACATTCATTGTAAGTTACTTTTATTAACTATCAAAATTGAAAACAAATCAACACCATACCTTGTAACTTTCATTTAATAGGAGTTGCTAGATGACGTTGAACGGACAAAGGACCAATTTCCAGTACCCGAATCAAGATATCCTCGTGGATCGAGCAATCAGCACGGTGGCTCGTTGCAAGATTTAAAGGAATCGGGAGCAAATGATATTTTAGACAACGATTATAATTATTCGAAAAGTAGTAGACGACACCATCCAAATTGGCGTCCGCAAAAATATTCATCAGTATCAACACGCCAACGAGAAGGTGGTAGTCTGCCGAATAATGTAAATGTGTCAAATTGCTTTTTGACCAACGATGCACTAAGTGAAGTCGGGACCAAACGCCGAGGCAAGGCAGAACGTACATTTTCGGGAACATCATCAAATAGTGGACAGGAATCGATATTATCCTATGAATCAAAAGACGATTCAGCAGATCATACAACAATCACAGAAATTGATAATCTTGAAGACGTTTCGCAGGTAAATTTTTATGGAATAATTTAGTGTAGCAAAAATGTAAGAATTGAAGGAAGAGATGTAGAATAGTCCATACAAGAGTTGTATAAAATCAAATGTAACGAAATTTCTTCTCATCCTTCAATTCTAACATTACAAGCAGCACTTTACCATATTGTATTATTTGTTCATTATGAATGTGGTATTCGAAAATATGTATGTGTATCGATGCAGGGAGGAAATCATAATCCGGTGGATATAGATGTTGGTGTCGAAGTTTATGCAACAATGAATCAGAAGACCACTGTTGAAATTTCATGTTCTGAGAAATCCGATGGCCATTGGGTCGACAATACCGTCAGTTTCCCGTCGTTAGAACGTAGTAAGGCCAATGATGCAACAACTTGCGCATTGCCCTTTGACGATTCTTCTAAATCTTGTCAATCTGTACTTGGGGAAAAGCCTGAAAAGCCAAAAACGGCAATATTTCAGTCAAGCAAAGTTATACCGGTAAGTTATAGTGAAAAACAAAAAACAAAAAAACACGCACAATTAAAAAGATAAAATAAAATTGATTGTTTATAATAGAAATTATATTGGGTGATGGGTAGACATTTTTATAATATGTAGCAATTTTTGTAATAATCGGAATCTCCTAGATTTTATTAAATATAAAATCAAATTAAAAAAAATAAAATAATTTTGCTTTGATATAATATCATAGATTAGAAGAGTTAAATGCAATTTAGAAAAAGCGTGTAAATTGCTGCGTTTATTTTCAATATAATTCCACCGATTTGCCTAAGTTGGTGGAGGTCAGCACTTTTTCCATATTCTAGGACTGTACAAGTTAAATTTTATGAGAAGAAAAATTTCATCCTATTGGTAATTTTCTAATAAAAGTTCCCCGAGTAAACAACCTTCAATTTGAACGAAAGAGACTCCAATTTATCTAGAATAACAATCTTTCTATCTACTTAACGTTAGGAAAGCGTAATTGCGAAAAATTTATAGCAGAAAATTGCTTCACCAGTGAATGAAATTCTCAAATTCAGGACGGCAAGAGGAGAGAAAAAAATTTTTTTTGCTCCTATCATTCTAAGGGTAATACCGTTATTTGAGACAAAATTAGTTTTTTCATTAACTTATTTTTCTAAAAACTACCAATTGGATTGAATCACTTACCCATCATAGAATCAACAGCGATATGACTGATCCTCAGATATATCATTCTCAATAATCGCCACACTTCCTTATTTAGATTGATAAAAATAGATGCTCCGAGTTGTCGAGCCCCAAGCAATTACGTAAGATGTTTTCCAGCGTCTCTGTTTTCGATCTACGGCTTGGGTAGATGTTATTTGTACTTAGTGGGCTGCCCAACCTATGGGACAATATCCGGTATAAATTGCAGACATCATCAGAATCGTGTTCACATCTGAGTAATTGCCTTTGTCCATTTTATACTTAAAAAAAAGTTATCAAACGCGACAATGTTGTCTCAATCTCTTTCGACACGCCGTTGTATGCAAATAAATAAAATATAATTCGCGTCAGTGGAAAAGTTTTTGTTTTTCTGTAAATTTTTGTTTTTAATCTACAAATATACGAATTTGAGAGGCATAGTTGAAACATCATCGAATGACAAAATCCAATCAATCCGAAATGTATCAAGCACAAAAGCTCAAAATGAATATATTGGGGAATAGGATAACCTCATCATTTATTATATTCGAAATTACCAACCACTTTTTTGGCTCTGCGCCCTAGTATCTAATGAATTTCCACTCTCCCAATGTAGAGTCTTCTATAGGTTTTTCTACTAGCAGCTTTCAACAACATCGATTTTATTGGAACTTGTCTCTTTTACGATAGTCCTGCCATCTTTTGTTTTGCTAAGGTTTCCGCTTGAAAGGCTTTGCAAAATTCAACTCGTTTAAAATTACATCTCGGCACCTGCTAAGATGACGACAGAGAGGCAACGACGGATTATTTAATGCAGGCTGATACAATACGCTGAGCAACGTCCATCACCGCGAAGGATGGGGGTCCCAGTTCAACTCTAAAACTGAGAATCCCTGCAATAAAATGCAGCAATGCCAAACCACTACTGCGACCTTATCGCCAAATAGGTCCTTCAACTTTTCTGGAAGCGTTATTAACCGGGCACGGCCTCAGCCTTCTCCGTGTTCAGACATAAACTCTGAGAGGTCCAGTTCGTAGACTGCTTCCCATTTGTTTCCTAAAACCGAAGTAGGCAGCCTCAAGACGGGTGTGTGGGAAGAGCACTCCCCAGAAACTTTCATTCACTGGGAATTTCTCTCAGTCGCAAATGACCCTGCACATGCTCCCATAATGAACTGGATGAAGTTCTTTATCTTCTATCTGAATTTGCAAAAACAGAGTTTGTATCCGTAATCGTCTCGCATATATGTGCAAGCTAGGTAAGCTTACCTTAATTTCTGAACACCAATTCCGGACATTTTTCTAATTTCGGGATACAAATCCCGGACTTTCTTCATTTTAAGAGGGTAGATACAGGGTGAAGATATGTTTGTTAAGAAATGTAAATGATATGTTAGATATGAGTCCAATATTTAATTATTATTTAATCGATAGTATTAAAGGTGAAATGTTATTTAAAAATTTTATATTTAAGATATTTATTTTGCTCGTCACCATGGCGAAGTTTATATTTTCTTGATGCCATAATCTTATTAAGGAACATTTTATCATTCTTTATTTTATTTTAAATTTCTATAAAACGAAGTTTGGAATAAATTTTTATGTTTAGCAGCTCCCATACGACTGATATTTGCATCTTTTCTCTTTCAACATACTACACATCTCTCATAATGGAAAATATCCTCTCCACCGGCATGGATATGCCACGCAAGCAATCCCAAATCCTAATCATTTTGCAAAATGCTTGAACTCGATGTTGCATTTGGACATTCACCTTCCATTGCTCTTGGGTTAGGGCTTTTCTTTTTCAAGAAAGGCTTTCCCTTTTGACTTCACTTTGCTGTTTATGTCACAACATAATGTTTTTTCTTCGAACAACTAGTCCATATCATTTGAGTTGGGTACTGTTTTGTTTACCGTCAGTCCGCTGTTTTCTACTTTTGTCCTGATAATTTTATCACTATTCAAAGATAAATATGAAAATTTGTCAGCTCTGTCGAAACTTGACCACCACCGTTTTAAGTAGCTCATATCATCGTTATAAAGCCCTGTAAATACAACTTGCCTTCTTCAACTTCATCATCAGTCTTTAGTTGATCCTAGTTGGATGTGCCGCAACTGAAACGAATCCATGTGATTCCTTTCTTCCAGCTACCTTACCAATTCAAGGTAAATTTATGAAATGCATGAATTCTCGTTCCAGTTCCCCAAATAGTTTTTTAAAACATCTTCAGCGATCCATGGACAAACATAAGGAAGAGCTAGTTAATTTCGCTGCTGAAAAAGTCCACTATCAGTTTCAGGCTGTGATTGTTGTTAAAAAAAAAAACCATCTTCAAAGGGTGAAACTGGAGAGGAATTTTCTCGATCGTTGTCTTTGGAATTCAAAACTTGCAAATTCACAAAGTTTTTTCATTTCAGTTACTCTGACAGTCTATTGATAAAAGTGCTAGTATAATTTGACCATAACCGCTTGTCCAATCATATCTCATGAAATATTGAGACGATAAATTAGGATATGTTGCACTAGTAAAATAAGTGCCATAACCCTTGTTTGTTCTGAGTAGGTCGTCTCCCTTGCCCACTGGCTTCCAAACTTAAAATAGTCTAAAAATAACATCGAAATTGTCAGCTGATTTTCATCGCAAAGTGAAATTTTTGAACTCTATTATTTTGTTTATTTGATATTCGCAGGCTAATTTCCTCTTTCCTTGAAAAGTCATCGGGATTTGCTTTTTTTGTGTGAGCAGACGAGTTTCGACACCTTTGAGACACTGAAGATGACTTAAAGGAGTCGTCTGTTCGCTCAAAAAAAGCGCAAAGCCCGACGGCTTTTCAAGTGAAAACCCTTGTTTTGCTCCTCTTGAATTGAAGCTGAAAAATCCCGGACATTATTCAATTTCGGACAATTCCCTGGACACAGAATTAAATTCCGGACTGTTCGGGTATAATCTTGGACGTATGGTAGGCCTAAGTTAGGTCGTTGACTAATTATTGATATTCCTCGCGTTCATACCTTCGACGATCATTACGAGTTTACCGTTGTTTCGAAACAGATCAGGTAACGGTTTGGCAGGGACCACTAAAGTCAAGAATGGACTGTATTTTCAATGGAATTCTCAGATATCTGCCTTTATAACATTCGCATGGTTAGCTTTTGAATTCCAATTCACAGGCCTCATTTATTGTTCTTTTTGTCCACTAAAACAACTAAATTCGTATATGCCTATGTGCTTGTGGTACTATTCCGCCTCTTATCGATTTGTCTATTTTCCCAAATCACAGATTTTTGTTCGAATGAAGCATATTCTGTTCAACAGCTGCACTGGTTCGTCACACGAAAGAATAGTTCTTATTCTGGTTTCTGTTAAATGAGCCTGTTGTATTGATTCTTTAATTCTAGGAATAGCTCCATCAGTCGCTGAAACGATCTAGATAAAATGTCTACTTCGTTCTCACATATGCCACTAATTGAGCTCAGTTGACTCTACAATAACTCTTTACAAACCGCCTTTTTCAAGAAAACGTTTCAGTATTCGACCGCTTAATTTTTGCTTGGCTCTCGGTATGTCCATATTATTTATACTAGTCGTCGTAGCACTACATCCATCCAATCATCCCGCTTCTTCGATGGCTGCTTTCAACTCTGAATCCATGCAGCGTACAAAATTCTTATTTCGCAGAATCGAACTTACGTTTATTTGGCTTTCTGACTGGCCTTCATCGCTAAGATTTGAATAGAAACCTTTTTGAGTATTCGATCCTGACTTAGGCGGCAAGATTACTTGAATTTTTTAGCTTTTGAGAGAGGTAACTTCTACAGTATGTTAGAGCCGTTCTTTCGTAGGCTGATAGAAAATTAGCAAAAATGCAATTTTTATCTTTTGTTTTGTATGCACCCTACATATCTATCAAGCAAAAAAAAATGAATTATTCTGTTTAGGTCTTGAAACAGCTGTTTGTTTGATTTTGAAACGATATCAACCTTAAAGAGTATAAATTAATATTATATTTCTTATTTCAAATATGGAATATTTCGATATATTTCTATTACATTTCACGATATATTTGTTTGTTGAAAGTTTTTGATTTGTATTTAATTGTCAAGTTTTAAAACCGTCTAGATTCTCAAAGGATGTCGCCAGCATTAACTTTTAGTCAGCACCTTCAAAGTAATTTCCTTTCGATTCAACAACACCTTACCGGTGCTTATACATCCTGAAGCAATCCTATACGTCATTTTTCTTAACTATCAGTTGTGGGACGCCAAAGTAGTGGAGTATTACGTCGGGGCTGCACAGAAACTGTAGATTTATGCTTTATCAAAACTTTTGCAAAAGGATCTAGGAATTCCATGGGTCATTATCGTGCTGTAGAAGTCTGTCTCCACTTACCTGAAAATATGTCTGTTTTCTTCTCAGTGCATACAGCAATCTGTTCCGTAATACTTTTTAAAATTCTTTGTCGGTTGCCTAACCTCCTAGACTAGCATATTCATGGTTCACACACCTTCATAATAGAAGAAAACAATCAACGTGGACTTAACATGGTTCCGACTAATAAACCTGCCTTTTTATGCCGTTTTTCGTTCACTTGTGGACAGCTTTTACCACGCCTTTATCTGTGCTTGGCTCATAAACTCTTCGCCAAAGACTTTCTGTATTATTTAAATAGTGTCCAGTATTGTCCAGTATTTACTGGCAATATAAAATAAAGCCTGCGATCGCAGAAAAAAAAAATGTTAATAATATAGGTATGCTGCGCGTGAACTCATACGTCCCGTTGGTGATTGCCGCAGGCGGCGAGTACGTAAGCTGTCACAGGTTACATTTGTGCAGCAAACAGAAAAGCTTTTCGTGATACTCGTACAACTGGTATGTTGGTTGATAGCTCTTCATCGGGCTAAATTTTATGAATCATTTTTTGAATGTGAGTCACAAAAATCCTTCAACTACCTTCAATTTTTCTGTCTAAACCTCCTCACTGCGAGGGCTTCATTCAACCTCAGGTTGCAAACATTGACGTGCTCTCTTCAAATGGATGTTTCGAAATAATTATGTCTGTGGGCGGTCATTTCATATCCGAGTTCAGATAGTATTGACCAGCCGGGTTTGTTTAACCTTCTGGTTATAATGAGAATACATACATTTGCAAACAGAGTTCATTGCGGTTTGTATCCTCATCTGTATTGTTTCATGGGATTGAATGAATTCCGTATTTCATTCCTTTTTATATCGTTGTCATGTTTATAATTCGACTATCGTTTTATTTATATTTCGTTTTTTAACTGGAACCTTCTTTGGATTGAGTCTAAGTCTATGCGGAATTTGTCCCTGGTGCAGATTTTTCTATAAATGTCTTGGAATTATGGTTTTAAAAACTGTTTTCAACATCTTGCTGGATTTTTACCGTGATATAGATAGTCCAGGCTAGTTTTATTTGTATCAGACGGTATCGCAGCTGGGTTGACGGATCAACGGCCAAACCGTAGTACTGACTATATCACCTCGAGTGCCAATGCATTCGATCAAGATAATGATATACTATCTCTAGGCGAAGAGCCCAGAAGGGGCTGTGGTGCTAAAACAAAAAAAAAGTCCTGTCTATTTTCGAATCAACAAAATATTTAGCTTGAACCGAGTTTAGTTTCAAGTTTCAGATTTCTATTGCTTTTTGGTTGGCCTACTTAGGCGATGAGGCAACTATATTTCCCCTTTATGAGAAAGTGGTCTGTATCGCAATCCAAACCGCGATAAATTTTCATATAAATAACGCTAGATGTTGCTTTTTTGAGAAATTTGTGGTCGATTTGATTAGATTTTGGATCAATTAGATTACATTTGGGATCGATTTAATCGTTGGGCATTTTCTGGGAGCCAAACCGAAAGTCGATTTCTAATTCCAATGATTTGGATATAGGGTTGAGAGTGCAGTTTGATTTGTCTATGTCTATTTTGTTGTAACCACTACAAATTATATACCACCGAATTCTTTTGATATCGAGTCAACAGTTTTTCCGATTTTTTAGGTCTTTGTATTTTTTTTTTTTTTTTTTACAAAGACCTAGTTTCGCGACCTGTCTGTCCGTCCGTCTATACGTCTGTCCGTCACAGCTAGTTTCCTCAGAAACTATAGAAGCTAGAATGCTCAAACTTTGTGAAAAGGTCAGAAGTGATGGTCTCTCAAAAGTTAAGGTCTTACCAAAAATTTAAAACATTTTTAAGGGGGGTCCCACTTTATGACGAATTAGCCCTTAAAAAATTTTCAGGCAAAGATAGTCCATAAAGGTTTTATGAATTAGGGTGTCAAGGGAAAGGCAAAATGTACCAAAAATTTCTTTGTCTTTGTCTTCTTTGTCAACAAAGGCGAAACCAACTTTTTGTGGAAGACGACGTGATACACAATTTTGTAAATTTATTTTCGGAAAGTATCAAAATTTACTGTTTTGCGCTTAAAATCTAATATTCCTGTATTTTTTCCATTCCACTAAGCTTTTTTCTGATAGAAAAACTATTCGTTTGATAGCATTATACATGGACAAGGAATTTGGCTGCTTACAGTGTTTGTGAATCAGTTCGAAAATAATAGGAAACTGAACTCAAAAGCAACTTTTCGTGCATTAACTGATTGTAATTATCCATCCATATGTTCCAATTGATCCTCAAAGTTCTCCTCTTTCTATCATACTTCAGTTACCATGCCTGTTCAGTAAAATCCCTAATCCAGCCGGGGAAAATTTCCACAATTATAATTTTGATGACATTTCGTCTAAGATCGCTACTATCAATTGGTCTCACTTCTTTGTGGGCCTGACTTGCGAACAAGCGCTAGGAAAGTTTTATCATTTTCTTTCATTAATGAGTTTACACACCTATTCAGTGATAAGTGCACTAAAACTTAAAACAGAGCCAACAAAAGTAGGAAAAACTTTCAAACCGACGATGCTCGAGATGATTTTTGTCGACTTCGAGATATGGCTAAAAAAGAAGTAATCTCAGCCAAAAAAGCCTGTTTCACTTGTGTCGAAATTACTCTGCACTCTAATCAGCCGAAACACTTTTGGGCCTTTGTGAAGTCTCTGAAAACCTTCTCTCCTGGTATGGTTAAGTTGTGTCCTTCCCGGCTACATCACTGAATTGTTCGCTCCGTATTTCTCCTTTTCTTTCCATATTCAATATCACAGTGAGTTCTCTCATGGTATTTCCGAAATATCAGACACGTTAATTGGATATATCTCTATTATTTCTGCCTTAGTAGAATCCTCTGTCAACTCTATCGATCTTTCTGTTGGCCCTGGTCCTGATGAACTCCGAACCCCTTTTAAAATCCTTAGTAGCCCCCTTAAGTGAACCTTTTTCCATAATTTTCAATTTCAGTCTCTTTAGTGGAATTTTTAGCTTATGCATTCATATGGGCAGCGTTAGTTTCTGTGATATTACTGCCATTGCGATCACAGTACACCTTATATACGAGTATATAGGGTTTATGATGAAGGAAAAGAATTAAAAACTTTCCAGAGAGCCAAATAATTTTGTGAATCTGAGTATTTAGGCAGTCTACATTAGTCAGTTTTACCTACTTGATTATTTAAAAGCTTAAAACGCTGGAATAGTTTAAATGTGATTATTTTCCTTATTTTTCGCTACAAATCATGAGCATCTCGGAAAGAAAATTTTAGAAACTATGCTTTTTTACATAGAAACCGTAGGCACAATAAAAGAAAATATCAAAATAATTGTGTATTATAGTAATCAACCACATGTAAAATGTCCTATATTAACAGTCTTTACGGCAATTGATTGACTTTTGATATACTATATAATAATATAATAAAAATTTTCTTCTTCTTCGTAGCACTACAGCCCCTTACGGGCCCTCGCTCCCTGTAAATAGCGCCACCAACTGCCTCGGTCCATTGACCACGTCCATAATATAATTCGAGTTGTAAATTTGATTGTCTGCAAAGGGATAGTAACATGCAATTTTTTCATAACCTACATTTTATGTTCTATTTTCGTCTTTAATGATGTACATACTTCAAACAAAAGTGTGATGAAAAGTGCTGCTCATTATCACAGATATTGTAAATCAGCAATCGCAGTCAATCACCGTGATTGAAAAAAGTATTGTTTGCCGTTTCTAATAACTACCGCTAATTAGTATGCCCTCTTCGGCTGCGGTAATGATCATGACTTGCCTTAATAAGTTTGTCCTTTTTCTTGCACACTTAGTTTCTCGAGTGACCGCCACTTTTCCATCAAGGAAATTTAAAAATGTGCCCTGGACGTTGCTAAATTGCTCATGTTTAAAGATTCTCCTCGTAGAAAGTTCATCTCTTTTAGTGTTTTCAGCGACTCGGCTGTGTTCTAGAAGCAGCATCCAAAAAGCAAAAAATGCCATTCCTGATCAACGTGCTTATTTCGATCCAGTTGAATCCTAGGTGTATCCCATCACTCAGGCACTTTGGTCATATGTATAATCTTAAAAGCCCGCCAAGTTCCTTCTTTAATATTGATTACATTACCTGATCCGGTATTTAGGACTCCTGTGAACTTTTCCGATTCTATTTTTCTTTGTGTTTTGGTAACTACAAAGTCTTCCCTTTTAATCCAATTTGTTCCTCCTATTTCATTTCATCTTCATTACGGATCAACGGCTTGGAAGTTTAAATGCTTTTGAAAAGCCTCCAGTACTCTATATCGTAGAAAGTATATTAAATTTTCAGCAAAATATCGTCGTTTGTGTTTCTATATCTATTATTTGCAGTCATCTATATGTTTTAACGCTCATTGGAAAATTGCTATTTTGCGCACTATTTTTATTTCTGAAGATTATGAAGCCGTTTCCAATTTTCGTTGCAATCCCTTTTTTCTGCTTTGACAAGAAGCTAGTTGATAACATGTACAAATATTCTCCCCTCCTTAGGCAACGAACGGTAAGATTTTAGATTATTAAAGAAGGATGTACACTTAATCATTTAACCGTTGCTATTGCTTCAGCTTTGAATTTTCGATGCGCAATCAGTGTCAAATTTGTGCGCTGTTAGAGTTCTGTAAAATAATTTTACAAAACCATACTTACATCGCGGTCTGTTTGCCCGCCTGTTCGTACGTATCTCTGTCCGTTCGCGCGTCACAGTAAGTTTTCTCGCAAACCACATAACACAGAAACATGAAATTTTGTGTGCAGGTCAAAAGTGATGGCCTCTTTAAAGCTTCAATACTTATAAGGTGGTCTCTCCATATAGGTAGGTGACTACTTCTTCTTTTTGGCACTACAGCCTCTCTCGCGCCTTCGCATAAAGATAGTAGAGTAGGTGACACTTAAAAACAAATTTTACCAAAAGTAGCTAATATGGGTATCAAATGAGAACTTTTCAAAACAGACCTTACATTGACGCTTTTTGCTTGGAGGAGTACAGGAAGAAGTGAAATGTACGAAAAATGTGTGTCTCCTCTCCACTCGTAATTGGACACCGTTGACCCAAAAAAATTGAAAAAAACGGGAGTAGGGCTTCATAAGTACAAGGCGAACAAATAGCTCAGAAGTGAAAATTGGATAAACTTTGTCAATAGTAAATTTTATGAACTTTACGTTCTTACCTATAAAATGAAAAGCCAAACCTTAAATTTTCCAAAAACAAATCTAGATTTCTTAGTGGTATGTGTACATGTCCTGAAAATATCATAACAATCGACCCATAAACAGCTAAATTACCACCGATTGAATATTTAACAATTACAACAACACTTGATACTGTGGAGATACTCGTTTCCAAAGGACGTGACACTAGACATACTCGTATGTAGGAATTTTCAAGAAAATATTGGAAATGGTTTGTTACATTGATATGTTATCATGACTACTCAAACAATGAGATCAATATACTGAAAATAAAATGTCGGCAAATTTAAATAGATAATAATCTTGTTTTAGGAGTCAAGTTTTGATATTCAGAAGACCTTGATTGAGTTAATAATTGGTTAACAAAACCCTTCTAGCAAGAGCACTCTCGTGCTGCGTGCGTGTACTCTGTACCCTCTGAAATTGTCTCGACCTATCTTTTCTTTAGTCAATTATTTTGTTTATTTCGCAGGCCAATTCTCTTAATTTCTTGAAAAGCTGTCGGGCCTAGCTTTTTTGAGTGAGCAGACGCGTTTCATATCGCGTATCTTTTCTATGTTGGTGCTTTTCAGATCATCAGATTAATCGGCTTCCATGATGACTGTAATATTTTGTCAAGTGACCTCCGTCATCGACCTTTAAAATTTGTATACGGTTTCTAAGAAATTCTTACAGCAAATGCCATTTTTAAGGATCCTGGAGTACTATTCGAAAGCAAACTTAAGTTTCATCTCCATATAGTCCACATCGTCGAAAAATTTTCGGTTCTATTGCTTATTTGTTCTCAATTTTTTAATTTCAACATTCGATACCCCTTTTACAGTGACGGGTTACATATTACGAATTTTCCTTTCCTTGAGTCCGGGTGAAATATTTTAGCGAAATTGGTCTTCTTTAGGCTCTAATAAATCTATTATCTCTAAACTTGTGCAATAAGAAGTAATCCGCCCGGTGTAGTGGTTAGATTGCTCGCTGCGTAAGCCGAAGGTCCTTGGTTCTAATCCTGGTGGTGACAACGAAATTTGTTTCGAGTGATTCTTCAGACAGACTATAAACTCGTTCAGTTATGATAAGTGCTGATTTAGAATCAAAACTTATCGCAGTTGGGTGGACGGACACACGACTAAAGCGTGGTACTGACCATATAACCTCGAGTTTCGATGCATGCGATCAAGATAATGAGATACTCTATCTCTAAGCGAAAGTCCGAAAGGGGCTGTAATGCTAAAGCAAAAAAAAAAGTTTTTGCAATTACGAGCATATGACGTCGGAAAATTTACGAAAATATCCGACGCTAGAAAGGAAACACTTTGTTTTCTTGCGAAACAAACCCTTTTTCGTCCTTTTCGTGGTACTGCAGTTTCCCCCGGACTTTCGGCTTCCGTAGATAGTGTCTCCAATTGTCTCGGTCCATTGACTGCGTCCTCCAATTTCTAAATCTGAGCAGCGATGAATTGTCTTCATCAACACTGGTCCCCACTCTTCACTTTTCCAATGAATGCCTTTTTTGATACCCGTTACTCCTCCCTAAGTATCTTAATTCCAAAAAAAATATGGTTTATTTCTTATGTTCAGTTTTAGATTAAAAGAGTGTGGATGTTTTGCACGGATTTTTTTACCTTATAATAGTTTATAATTTGAATCAATCAAAATTTTAGCTGTTTTAATTTAGATCACAAGCTTACTCATCGTTTCTTTCAATAATTATCACTGATTGTCGAAATAATTACTTAAACACAATTAAAAATTTATTTTCTCTATCATTACAGCAACAACTCGACGAAAACTCCAATGCAATTGTAACGAAAAAGAAGAAAAAATTCGATGCTGATCGTAATACAACAACGGTCGATTTAACGGGTGTTGAAGGCTATCGTGGCAACGATCCGATCGAAAAACTTGTGAAATTCATTGAAAATAGTGATGCGGCTGAATCGACGAAAAAATCCGATAAATTTGCATCAGTAGCCGGTGGTGGGGGTGGTGGTAAAAAGAAAGATAAAAAGAAAGACAAAGATTTGAAAAAAGATATTCATAAAGTGAAAAAGTGTTCATCGTTAGAGGAATTGAGAAGTTGTACGAAACTTGATGAAGATGATAAATTGGCAGCTGGCGTTATAATGCGCGCGAAAGGAAAAAAGAATATTTCAATTGTATCAACAGCAACTAGTCCGAATGAAGGGAAGGAGAACGTGAAGCAGAATACGAAACGAGGTGAAAGACGCTCGTGGGGAACGGAAGAGCTAACTTACCTGGGCGAAAATAACGCTATCGAGGAGGTACGAGAGAAGACAAAGGAAAAAGAGAAGTCACGTAAAGCGAAAGAAAGTGCGGAAAAGCTAGAGAAAATAGAAAAGCCAGAGAAGACTGCCACGCAAAAGAAGAAAAAGAGTGAGCGAAGTCTTTCGGTTCTATCTATGGAATCAGCCCAAAGTGAAACGGCTGAATTTCATGTAGTCACGAAGAAAAAACGATCGAAAAAACGACAAAGTTTAGAAGAGACACGCAGTACATCTGGAAAGGTGATATCCTCGTTTTCAATGCAACAGAATTCAAGTGGTCAAAAGAAATATCAAAGCAGCAATAGCTTTTCGAACGATCGTGATAATTATTTATCAGCTTTCAACCCACACGATTCAAGAAGAAAATCAACGTCCTCAGTTCCTCCGTCTGAAAAATCGGATTCAAGCGATTTAGACTCAGTTCATTCATTGCCCATAGAATCGGTTAGTAATCGTCATCAGTCGGGCGGTGGGTCGCAAATGCAGCATCAATCATACGCGGATATCGCACGAACTGTGAATGCAAACAAAAATGTGATGGCGTGGCAAGCGAGCGGCGCGAATCAAAAGGATAAATGGCCTGCAGTTTCTGCATCTACTATCTCTAACGCCTCGAATTTAGTGTCAGTAGAAGCAGGCGTGACCACAGCGCCGCCGAGCTCGACGAAAAATCGGTCTTTAAGCACTAAATCAAAATCTTTGGCGAAAGATTTCCCGGATTTAGCAACCGATCGGAGCAGCAGAGCGTCTAACAGCTACGACGGAGCATCGAGCTGTAGTAGTACGAGCAGCACAAGCACGATAGTCAAACAAGTTGGATACTTGCCTAGTTCAGCTGATGATAAAGTGATTAGTGATGCAGCTTTGAAAGGAGTAAGTAAACCACCAGCAGCAGCAGCTACAGCAGCCACTACATCAAAACTAACGGATGTGGTTCGTGGTGGTGAGAACATTAAACAAACCTTACAAAAATCAAAAAGTGCCGATAACGAGAGGTTCTATAGTGCTGAACAGTATCCGGCTCTAGAGAAAGCAGTGAAAAGGCATTCAACTCAAAACTCGATTAGTGATATTAAATTATTGCAAAATCCAAGCAGTGGAACCACAGGCATAGCGTTCCCTGCTGCAAACCAAGTGATCTCAAACAAGCAGCGTTCACCGCCAACGTCTTCAGTGCAGATACCACAGCAGCAACAAACGTCAACGCCGATGCCCCGATCGGCGTGCAACGACAGTCCTACCGGATCAGCCGATGTTGCATCGCTGTCGTCAAGCAACTCTGTTGCATCTGCATCTACATCCTCTGCAACCTCTGCCTTGAGTGATACATCCAAAATAGTCATTAATAATAATTTAGATATGAATACAAATCTAGCTGCTACCTCATCATCTAGTAGTAATAATTTAGGAAATGTAAGCAGTAGTACTAGTAGTAGTATTATATTAGCTAATAATGGAAAGAAACTAAAAGCTAATACCAAAGCAAGCTCTGAATCGTCTACAGCGAGTTTGTCAGAAATAAATGTGAAGAATCCGATGAAACAATCACAACCACATCCACAAACCCAGACACAAATGACTTCGAGTGCGGTTTCCGTTGACGGATCCGTTGAAAGTGAAGTTTCACACTTGGCAAATAATCCAATTCCTGGTACCAACCCGAAAAAGGTAGCAAAAGCAGATTCGCACCAGGTGACCAGCAGTGCTAATTCGACAATTAGTCGCAAATCGAAAAGGGATAAACAACATCAAAATACCTCGAATAATGTTAGCGGCGATGAATTTAGTCTAAACCAAACTCAACAAAGTACCACGTCCTCTCAAGTGAAGCATTCAAATCGTCCAGCTGTTATAATATTGAATGATTCCAGTGATAGTGGAATGTATGGAGGTAATGATTTCACCTTTGGTGACTTCAACGAAGAAGAGTTGCGCTTATTTGAAAGCAACAACCACTTGGATGATTCGGGAGGGTATAATATGTCTGCGCCGGATGTGAATAGTAGTAGCAGCATAGTGTCCGACACTGCCCATGAAGATATTCATTTATCACCCCATTCAGACCAAGGATACTCATCATCAAATAACCGTAGCATCTTTTCAGAATCAATGGACCAAACAAATGTCTCTTCTACTGGCACAATGCCTCAAAAGAGTTTGGGATTGGTGTATGTTGCGTTCGACGCAGATGTAAATACGAATTCGATTCAAGAAGGCAGAAGACTATCGATGAACGTCTCACCGTTTCCCAATGACAGTGCAATCATTATGGCAACTACGAGCACTGCCTCGATGTCATCACAATTCAATTCCTCGTCTCACTTGCAACCACAATCAAACATTGTCGTGACCACGTTAGGGACAACCGAAACTTATCCACAATCACTATCTTCATCATCAACCGCAACTAAAGTGCTTAGTAATAATTTCGCGAATAGTACTAATAGCAACAAAGTTAAAGAAAGTAAAATTAACGAATTAATGTACGAATCTAGTGTAACGAATAATGATGTTAAGAAAAATTATAACTCAGAAAATGTAAATATTAGTAAAATAATGAATAATACTAGCGGTAATAATAATAGCAACAGCATTAATGATATATCGGCTACTGGTAAGACCACTTCATTGTCCACATCATCGTCGTCGTTGACATCAAATAACAATTCAATGGGTGGAAATGAAACGAAACCAATTTTGGAAAATTGCACGAATAATAACTATTTAAATCGATCTGCGGCTGGTACTGCAGCAACCAATTTAACTTCAGAATCATCCGCTAAGCAGCAAAAGTCAAATTGTGATATGTTGAAGCGAATGGTGAATAATGGTAGAAAAGAAATAAATATCCGCTTTGTCGCACCGCCAATTACACATGACATTAATACGGCCAATTATGAAAAACTCGTTGATTTTGTTGGACTCGGTGAGTAGAAATTATTTTGTATTTTATATGCAGATTTAATTGAAACCTACAAGAATAATAATTAAAATGATATTGCTAAATTATTATATAAATACCTGAAGGAAATTTAAAACAGAACTTATATATTAACGTTGAAAAGAATTCCAATGACATTTATTCCTTGGGGAACCGATTTAAATTGAATGAAAGTTTGAAGTTGGGCGCCCAACCAGCTTTCCCCAATCGCCATCATTGGTTAATAATTTCATGTTAGTTATATGGTTCGAAACTTCGAAGCTTTTAGCGCGTATTAAACTAGAATTTTTGAAGTTTTTTGGGATTTTGTGCAGCTATTGAAACCGATCGTTCCACCTCAGATTAAATGGTCAGTACGATATGCCGGTGGACGGAGAAGCAATAGGAACATTTAGAGTTTATAAGGAAATATTTTGAAAAGTAGGAAAGATAATCTGGTAAAGATCGGCCATTCCGTTGGTAACAACGAAATTTATTTCGAGTAGTTCTTCGGACGGACTATCAGCTCGTTCATTTATGATACATACTGCTTTGAAATCTGTACGTAACGCAGCTGGGTGGACGGACATACGGCCAAAGCCTAGTACTGACCATATCGCCTCGAGCTCTGATACATTCGATCACGATTATGAGCTACTCTATTCCTCAGCGCAGGCCCGAAAGGGGCTGTAGTGCTAAAGCAACAAAAATATCTGTCATAGCCTGGTGATCAGCTGCGGTTTCGGCGAGACGGACACACATCCTCTACAGGGGCTGCCACTATAGATCAGCCTTGGGGCAGCTCACCCGCATAGTCACAAGGTGTAGTGTGAACCCTTTATATGCATGTAATACCATGCGCAGACTGCAAATTATATATGGCCGGAGCTTTACTTTCCGCATGAGACTGTGGTAGCCACACAAAACTGTTAAGTATACCAGTCTCCTGTGAAATAACAACTTGTTCTTCTTCCAGGCTTTCTTGACCAACAACTTGATGGCGCTTTTTCCAGTTTCTAGCTAAATCGCTGGTGCTAAGATTAATTGCGGTCTCGACAAGATTGACCGACCTTCTTTTCAGGACCTACCACTTTCGATTAACCTCGAGGCAGCTCGATCTGATGTTATTACATGCATATATAGTGCATGTTATGACATGCATATAAAGGGTCCACACTACCTTGTGACCATGCGGTCGAGGTGCCCCGAGGCTGAACGACAGTGACAGCTCCTAATGAGGCAGTCGGTCAGCCTCAAAGAAATCGCACTTAATTCTGGCACCTGCTCTTTTGCTGGAAACGCTGGTCGCCATCGGGCAAATAAAAAGTTCCATCAATTTGATGGTTAAGAAGGCCCGGGTGAAGAACAAGTTATCCTTGCACTTAGGAGACTGGTACATTACACTTAACACTTTCCTGCAGATTTCCGTACCGTACTAAAATTAATCATAGGCAATATTGTAATTACTCGGAGTGTTTAAGTCCATGCAGGACATGGGTGCCGATGTTATGGCACAAGGGTCAGCGAGCTATAAAGAAGACCGAGCTCAGCTGATTAGCTTCACTTTACGACCGCAAGCTATTTGCGGGATCATATGGGGGCGGGTTCTTCTCGCACCACGAAGCTACACTACAAAATATTCATCACGCGGCACTCTATGTTACTAGGCTTTCCGAGCAATGTCTATTATCTTTGAAATTTTCTTTTACTGAGTGTCGATCAATCCACTCTACAAATATTTATATAAAAATTCCGTCTCACCAAGGTTAGCGGACACGGAAGCTTGAGAAGAATGCAAACATCAAACAAAATAAAAATACTTCCGTTCCTGCTCCCAAGAAGGTCATTGCATTACAAGAGGAGTACACATGGTGTCAATCCTAAGGATGTTAAAAGTGGCTAAAGTGAACCACTCATATCTACCTAAATTACGTGTAACTGCCTTTTCTAATAAGAATTTTTACCAGAAGGCAAGCAGTTTCGGACGAGGTGACTGACTTCTCCCTCGTCTGAAACTGCCACTGCCAATCAGCTCGGGACAGCTTGGCTGCTGCTTCTTTAAGTTTACCTTCGTTTGTCTGTCCGTGCCTCCATTTATCCGTCCGTCAGGAGGTTATAACAGTCTGCTCAAAAAATTTGTTCCAGGGTAGTGCGCTTGTACAGATCAGCTTATGATAAAGCTATTTCCTGATAGTAACTATCTACATTTGTTGATTAGCTACGCCGTTTCGAGGAATGAAAAGTTTCACTCAGTCTTGAGAATGAGTCAGATTAATAGAGCGAACAAAATGCGAAAAAGGTGGCTGCCTAATTGGATAGGTCATTGGAAAATGAAGCTAATCGGGGATTCAGATCCCATTTCTCTGATAGGCTAAAAGCCACAGCTGCAAAAAAAACGAGGGAATATATACGAAAACAATAAATGCTGTTACGCACTACAATGCTCACCGGAGTTTTAGTTATTTAACTATTGCATAGGTCTCGATTGCCCACGTGGCATACTAATATCGAATACCGTTCAGTAATTGCGGAGTTGATTTAGAGGGGGCAGTTCTTCGTCGTGCCGAACTGTTCACATAAAGGAGGCGAAAAGGCATCTTGGGGGAAGGCTATCTAGCAATTCATCATTTTTCTTTTTTGATAGTGCAATTAAAAAATACGTTTTTGTCTCTATTAAATTAAATTTCATGGCATATGAAAAGAGGAAGATTCACAAGTAACAAAAATATAATTGTAAAGCTTCAAAGAAAACTTGCTGCCCATTCCATCAATTCAAAGGGTGGCTGTCAGTTATATACATTTTTATTGTTTTGCTTTCATAACAATTCAAATCTAAAAACATTTACTGGTTTTAATACTTTCGAAACGATTCGAACAGCGATTGACGGAATTTACAATTATTGACCCAATGGTGACATTGCCGTCTTAGTTTGCCTCTTAAAATTACTACAGCCCATGAGATGACTAACGATCTATCTAGGAAAACTGATATTTTTTACAGCATACTATAAATTAAGTTCTGCTGGAGTCTCAGAATTCGTACTGCTCCATGTTTAGGGGTCCGTATATCTAAATGCAAAATGGAATCCTTATAGGATTACTCGTGTGTCTGTTCGTTTTTTTATTGAGGCACTAATTCTTTCTTGTATACGAGGGCGGTCCGATAAGTAGAAAAGTGGCGATCTATTTCTCAACATAATCTGCGATGCTCCAACTACTTTAACTCGTCTGAAAAATACGTTTTCACGAGGTCAGCAAAGTAGACCTCTGTGGCGGCGAAGACTTCATTCGACTCAAATTTCTACCCGGCAGCTTGGAAACAAAAAGAAGTCGAGAAAATGTTGGATAAGGTAGCATTTCGTAGCTCAACTCGACCAATTTGGCTGTGGCGACGGCGGAGGGATGAACCCGTGCGATGTCATGGTGGAAGAGCCCCTTTTTCTTCGCCAAAGGGGGCCTTTTTTCTGCAATTCGGATGAGCCCAATAATTCGGTATAGTAGAGCTCTGGGACCCTTTCGCCCTTCTCCAGGTAGTCGATACAGATCATACCTTGTGAATCCCAGAAAAAGGTGGCCACCACCTTTCCCGCCGATAGAGCAGTCTTCGCCTTCTTCGGAGCACGTTCGCCGGGTAAAGTCCACTGTTTCGACTGTTCTTTGGTCTCTGGTGTGTACTAGTGGAGCCATGTTTCATCGAAGACTCGACACTCCTTCGGATTGCGCTTAAACAGCGTCAAACACTGCTCTGAAGTGGTCTCACCGTTGTGCTTATTGTCCGGAGTGAGCATGCGTGGCACCTACCACGCCGACAGCTTTCTCATGCCCAAAATTTCATGCAGGAGATGCCTACTGTCAAGTATCTGGCGCACCTTCAATCGGCGGTCTGCCAATACGAGCTCGTGGGTTTTTGTCACGTTATTCACCATGGCAGCCATTGTTGGGGTACCTGTGCGTAGCACATCCAAAACCGACGTGTGACCACGTTGAAACTCGTTAACCCAATTTTTTACGGTCGCCATCGTAGGAGCAGCCATTTTTGGGGTACCTGCGCGTAGCACATCCAAAACCGACATGCGACCACGTTGAAACTCGTTAAACCAATTTTTTACGGTCGCCGTCGCAGGAGCAGATTCACCGTACACAGCATTCAAGCGCTATTTGATTTTGCTACGTGATTTCCCTTCCAAAAACAAGAATCGAATCACCGACAGATATTGATCTTTCTTCTTCCCGATGAGTGAACAGTCCGCTGGAACGGGGTGTGTAGGAAAAATAGTCCGCACAATTACGTCCATGTTTTCCGCCTCGTATGTGTAGGATAAACGTTGGCCTCTGAGCTGCCGCATGACCAGCTTCCCCTATGGATCCCTGTTCATGTTGTCCACCAAATTTTGCCAGCAACTAGCCTTGCTATTGTTGATAAGTTTTCGAAAACGCTTCCTGGCCGACTTATATGCTGCCAGCTTTGTACATACCTCTTCCGAAGTCCGCGCGTGTCGGGGTCTACGACGGGGCATAGATGAATGCTGAGTTCACTGCATCCATAGCTGTTAGTCCACCACTCCTCTGCATCGAGACCCGTGCCATTAGCACGCGAGCAAACTACTCAACGCCCATCTCCCAATGTACCGTCTTTTAATGGGACACTGAGCATATATACGCCGAGATGGACCGTAGTCAATCTCAAATGCTATACACTGGTGAACACTGGCCGAGTAGTCCTCTAAAAGTCTTCAGTTATGTACCGTTGGTACTAGAGACTCCGATGCAAATGTAGGGGTGTTGTGTTTAACACAAAAGGACTCGTTCTCCTCTAGCATCTGACAGAGGCATGATGTCCCACTCAATGGTAACGAGAACATGCCATTCTGCCCTCGAGATAACGTCCTCCATAGCCTCAAGTCTGGTCTGAAAGGACAGTAACGGTTCAGTCGGGGCAAGATACACACTAAAGGGTATTGTATCCGTGACTCTGCCCCTGCATATTAGCCCTGTCTCACAACCACGTGGCGGCAGTACCAGATTCATCGGAGAAGCATGCCAACGAACTCATCACATGATTCTGCTCGCTTAGCAGCAGCAAGTCGGCCTTCACTTCATCCGCAAACTGCTCCACCAGGCTTTGGCCTATATTACTGCGGTGCAAGTTTATCATTAACTAACTTTCGTCGTCGCTAATAATAGTCTAATTTTATTTTTTGGGCTACAACGTGATTCAACGTATCGCCTACAACGTGAGTCAACGTATTGTAGCGAAATGGGTAGATGTAAGTGTCTGTGAAGGACTGCAGCGATGGTCTGCTGCCTCGGCGAAAGAGGATGGTGAGATCCGCCGTGATTGGCCTTGTCTGGGAACGCGTGAATGCGCTGGCAGGCTAGTGTTGCACTGTCGTGGGGCGGGTTCTTTCCCCCTAGCACAAGATCCACTACAAAAACATTTTTCACATCTAGAAATTTGGAAAAGGTTCTATCATTATCGACCGGAGTCGAGAAAGGAGGTAACCTGCTAAGGACTATGAACTCGCTGGTTCAGAGGACGAATAGGGCCTTGAGAAAACGAACGGAATTAGAGAGACTTCGTCGTTACCGACGACACTTATGGACCACAAATAAGAGGGGCATCCCGGTGGAAGCGGTGTCCCTTCGCACTCTCCCAACCGGATCAAGATCCAAATTTAAGCGTGGCCATATTTCCCATTTGAGTGAAAAACTCATACAAACATAATTTGAATGAATTTTTCCTTTAAATGAAAAATATAAACGTGGCAAATTTATGTCATAGTATTATGTGATGGAATCACATAGCACTATGCCATATATAGGCACGCGAGCGGAAGGCCACATTACCCGGCAAGAGCCCCTGTCATGCAAAAAAAAAGAAAAGAGCCCACCCGACTGCTAGCCCATTCTAGAACGAAGTGGTCAGGTAGAACGAAATGGAAAGACCGAGGGTATAATTTGATAATTCATTATATTCATGCTTTCTTCTTTATAATGTGGCTTTTTTCTTCCGTTTAAACCTTTTCCAACGTTAAATATTATAATTGTGGACCTAATTAAACTTACTCACTAAAACCTTGTTACAAAGCAAACGTCATGAACTAGAAATTCTATAGATGTGAATTTGTACACCATACATTTTGTTTTGTTTCAACCGAAAGTAAATATTTCATTGCCATTGGGTTTTTTATTCTTGTCTCTTTTTCTTCTTTACAATTGTGTTATTCGACACATTTAACAAATACAATCGAAAATTTGAATACAATAATATGAAGAGTCTACGATATTTAAATCTCATTACTAGTTTTCGTGTATTGAATTTATTTGAATCCTCTATTTTATGAATTCCGTAATATTCATATGAATTGGAATGGACAATCAAATGAAATGTGTTACTCGTATGTATAACAAATAAAGACATGTATTAACCAGTGTTCGCATGGAGTTGATGCACTGAGTAGTCCTGTCAAGCCACTCAGTTGAGAGGTCCGGAGTTGCAACGCTGCTTAGAGGCGGTTGATTGAAGGAAAAACTTAGTTTATATATAGTATATAAGAATGCGCCGCAAACATAATCATCGTGGCTAAACGGTTTCACGCGATTGCCACTTACGCGTCAAAAGGATTGTCCATCATATATCACCTCTACTCGTATGCAGCACTTCGTTCATTAAGTTGAAGAAAGTAACACTGCTTTACATTTCTACACGAAGAGTGACACATGCACTAATACTCCAATAAGTTCCAGTCTTCAGAAAAGATACAATGTGCAGTATTTACCTTTCTTGAAATGCCAACCGTATTTCAATGTCCTCTTTGTACCTATTTTAATTGCGCGTCACTTTTCCGTCCGTTCGGTTAATATCACGCACTTTTGTTCCAGTAGGTTCCTACTTGCAGAAAGTCGCATAATTCCGCCATACCGCAGCTTTTGTTTTTACCGTGCATTAACATTACTGCTAATTATTCAGTCCACAAAAGTCTACAGGTCGAAATTGATTAGCGATAGCTTGGGAATGGACGAAGCAGATTTGGAGCAAAGTACGGGGATAACGTTTTTCTTCACTTAAATCACCACCAAATGCAAACTTTCATAGGCGAATCTTAATAAGAATGGGGCACGCTGATTCTCGTTGTTGGCTCACATTTCACGGTGAAAATACCGAAATCAGTACGGACTGATGAACAGGAAACGGCCGCGACAGCTGAAGAAACGAAAAACATTCGTGCGCAATGGGAAACTGGAGCCCGCACATAAGGTTTGATTAAATTTCGGAAACTTTCATACACTTTTTGCACGATTGTTGCACGCTCGAAAGTAAATACTTGCTTTGTCAATTATTTACTATTACGACGACGACAATGAAGCTGGATAATGACGCACATTTTCACCCGTTTGCGGGTACAGTTCTCAATTGCATTTTCCATTTTCATACTTTTTTTTATTCCCAGTTGCTCCCCAAAACTCGCCGTTGAGAATTAGATATTCCACAAATTTTCTTCGCGATTCCTTATTGATTTCGCCCCGTGGCAGAACACGATTTGCTTAAAAAGTTTAATTGCTGCTGCAGATTTTTTGGCAGCACAAGTTTGAGCCGCGACAAGCGGAGTTTCTCAATATCTTCGCGATCAAGCGCGAGTACTTTTGACGGCAGTGGCGGCTCCGGGCAGCCACTCACGTCCTAGCAAACCCTACCCAAACTGTTTCCACCACTGCCAATTGAACCTAACAACTCATAATTGTCAAGGAATGTTTCCGTCTTTGCACTATCTCTCAACATTCCATAGAAGTTTGCAAATGGAAATATCCATTGCGACAGTTTTCACAAATTTTCTTAAACGCGCAAAGTAAAAGAACGAACCGAGTAAACTAGATTCGCTCGCACTCCATCGACGGCGGCCGTTCTCTTGCGTGTTTCCCGGGTCGCGGTCGTAAGTGGACTTCTCGATTCGTCCAGATCTCTTCTTTTTCTTTTCCCATGTCGACACGGTAAATCGAATCAGCCGAGTTCGATTGCATTCGGTAATGCCCCGTTGGGATGCACTAAATCAGTATTCCCATGTCCGAAATTTTAATTTTCAGATTTAAAATTTTAAAAAAAAAAAAATAATCTGAAGTAAAGAAAAATGAAAAAAGATTTTAAATAGTAATACAAGTTAAATCTCATGAAGAATATAATTAAAGGGAAACGTTTAAATTTAATATAAAGGAAAATTGATATAAAATTACATATAATAATAAGGAAAAAAATATTTTATAAATTACAACTATGACTGGAAGTAATGAAATCTTTCTTTTTTTCTAAATCTGCATTTAAATTTTGGATAAGGGTTAGGAAGGTTTCGAGCAGTTTGCTTGTGTGACTGCTCGATTACTATATTAACTCCGGTTAACCCATGGCATCTTCGACCTCGGTCACTTCCGTGACGCAGTCAATGTCCCTGATATCGAGCGGTCCCATTGGCTCGAGCGAGGCTACAGTAGTGCTCCCCCCGAGGGCCTTTTTGACTGCATCATAGAAAGAGTCCCTGTTCGTTACCTCTGGCTCAAATTCTATCAGGAGACCTCCAGACGGGGTGGACCACACTACTCTAATGGCATTTTGTACCTCGCTCGGCTTAACCGCTCTGTTTACCTCCAACAGAACATCCGCTTAAGACTTATCATCGGTATGTTTGAACAGCAGAGCCTGCTCTAGGGTTTTGCGCCTTTGGTTGTCCGTAGTTCGGGTTACACTGGGTATTTCTCTGCATTTTGCTTCCTGCGGAGGCTGCGAATCTTCAGGACTGTTCCCACCCTCGAGTCGCTCTTCTTCGGAACGGTCAAGAGCAATTGAGCTGCCTAGCATCTCCCCTGTTGGGAGGTCTTCGACATTTGCATTCCGTGCCTCAGTCGCTTCGATGGTAATGAGAGCAACATCATGCACCAGTGCGAGTTTGGACTCGTGCACTGTTGCTTCAAATTCAGCGCCTTGGTCTCTTCAGTATTATTGGATGCAGCTTTGAGGCTCGCGATCCCCTCAGTTCCCTCTTCAATTTCTGATCTTGACTGCCCTGTTGTTCGCTTCGCTTGCAATGGGCGCTCCGGCGTTGGCATCCTTTTGTTGCTGCGCCCAAATGCCGCAAGAATTTCCGGTTGCACAATCTTGTCTTGTGCTTTCCGTTCACTCGTGCGTTTTTCCTCCATCTTTGTTGTCTTAGTTATTACTGCTATTGTTCTTATTTTCAGTGTCTTGGTCTTCGATGTTGTCGTCGTTGGCGTTGATGTTGTTGTTGTCTTTCAGGGAGTTAGATCCCTGTTGATCCTCCCTTGGAACCGCTATCTCACTTTGTATTTATAGCCGCCTTTTTGGCCATGTTGTTATCTTTGTGAAGCAGGGAGGCCATATGAGGGTTGCCACAATCCTTTATGGAGACAGATGCTCAGAGCCAGACTGGCGCTAATCGTGAGTCCGTCTCAACCGAACCTCCACCACCAACTCAATGGTGCGAACTTCGAACGTGCTCTGACGCCTGCCAAGACTTTACTGGGACGGAGACGGTATGATAGTTCAATTGGAGCCGTTTGTGCAAGAATGCCACCTCTGCGCTACCGTGCAAAGCAGCTAGCTCGAAAACATCGTATCTGCCAGCCCAAAAAGTCAATTCCACTTCGTCGCTCGAACCGTAGTTCATGTATGTCAGGAACATTTTTTCGTGTAATCCAGGGGGAACCTTACGGAAAACTCCGTTTCCTCGGGTACGTGGGGACGGCACATCCTAAAGAATACTAGTCTCCAAGAATAATTCTGTTGACCAGCACTCGCCCTGCGGGGAACTGACATAGGGATTGGAAATTCCGTTTACTAGATCCTTGTCCCATTTGCCTGGCTTCTTCAGCTGCCACTCCTGTTACAGGAATTTTGATTTCCTCTTGGTGTTGACCCCTTTTCTTAATAGGACATCCCAGCGATGTTTTTCACAGTTTTGGTTTTTTGAGGAAATTTTCCTTTGTCTTAAGGATGTAGCTCTTCCATATTGCCATCGTCAGTTCTTAAACATCTCCACTTTCTCCGTAGCAATATTTCGTTTGATCATTCCGCTCGCTTTTGCTTACACTCGCATATATCCGCATCGCATTTCATTCCTCGCTCAGCCCTTTAATAAGGTGATGTGCTAGTGAAAGGGTTTGAAACGTCTTCACCGAATTTTCGCTCGACAGTCTGTGTATTGCCAGGTGATTGTTGTTTTTTTTATTTGATTTAATTTCAACAATAAAAGAAAATTCCCGCTTCAGATTCCATTCCTTCCCGAGGTGCCTGAAATCAAGGATGTTCCGTTTATGTTAGTCAGAAGGTAGAGCACACAATGGCTGGACAGATGAAGAAATAGGGACGGCATTTGGCTCATCTATGTCAAAATTTCCTCTTTAATATAAATTACATAATAGTTTATTTTCACTGAAATTAAGGAAACGGTTGTCCTATTTTTATTAGCTGTAAGATTTTTACCATAAATTATTCTTGTTTAACATTATATAAATCCTAATTAACTTTTCTCTCTTAATATTTCAGCTTGGGAAGATATTTTACATGGTGTCAATGGTGAAACGGAATATTATGACGGACAATAAGCAAGCAGAAAACGAAATCGAGCACAGTCGTCCATAGTTCAGTCGTCGTTCATCGCCAGGCTACGTCGCGCAAGGAATGATTTTTAAAGAAAAATAATAATATCTAGCTAAATAATTAAAAATAATATTAAAATAACGTTAGAATTAAAAAGCTAATGTGTGATTCTACTTGTGTGCGTGTATAACAATGAAACAATGGCAAAATGGCAAAGAATATTCTGATTTGGTTGCAAACTTAATTTGATTGCAAGGATTTATGTATATTCAAATATTGGAAAGTTAATTTCGAAGAAAAAAAATCTCGTGCGAATAGAAAATAATCAGAGAAGAAAAAAAAATAAGAAAAAACAAAAAATAAAATAAAAACATCTAGGGTACATACTTAATCTAGAGGAACATTTAAAAATAGAACAAACAAAAAAAACTACTAGAAATATGTAATATTTATGTAAATTTTACTCTTTCGTTTAAAAATGCTCTACGAAACTTTGAAATAAATTAAGAAATATCTAAATTATAAAAAAGGCATATTACACGAGAGTAAAAATTACGGCTTTAGGTAGTTCTTGTAATCAATTAAATAAAAAAGATGTTCATAATGATAAATATTTCTAGTTAAAAGTCAAGAATGTTATAAAAAAAACATTGAAGTCCTCTGACATTAAATAGCGATCAGATTTTTATGCATCCAATATTTAATGTACAACAATAACATCCGAAACGCTAGAGCAAGATCGCATACGCATTGAGCAAGCTGATATTTGCATATAACATTTGCACTTGATGTGAATAGAAATCAATATTTAACATACGAGTATAATCGTTTTACATCCAAGAGAGAAGAGACTTGGTTTTTAATACATACGAGTACATTCAGAACAAGAAATGCGAGAGAAGTTGATCTTTAATCTCTAATCGTTGTATTTAAGCAATTACTTAAACAAGAAAAAGAACTAGAGAAAGGCAAATTTAATGAGAACAAACCGTAAAAATAATTATATATATATATGAAAAAAAATGAATAGAAACTAATCCGAAATATGAAAGAAAAGAAGAAAAAAATATGAATTATTTTAGTTTGTTATGTTTTCACTACTCATTTATTCGAGACGTTTGAATTTATTCACCTTCTTTTTTTATTTAAATTGCTGTTAATTTTTAACTTTCATATCATAATTTTCATAGAAATACACCTATAAATATAAAAATGTAACTATTGAAAAGAAAACACATGGTATTTTAATTTAATGAAAGTATCTAGAGAGAAATCTGTTATTTTGCGCTCATCCATTCGGATGGGAAATATTTGATCGTTGATTAATTAATTGCGTAATTGAAAGATAGTCATAAAAAACAAAAGTCCACTTGTTCGCGAGGCAAATGTATCGTGTAGGTCTTCATATTGTTTTCGTTCGTATAAGAAGGACTGCTGCTCCGTAATCATGACTGCCTGCACGGTATCATGTGGGAGAAACAATCACATGAACAGCAAATCACGAAATCTAGTCAAATCGAAAACTTTACATGCCATTTTGACGGTGATCTGTGCATGCAGTAGTGATGCATGCAACGCGACAATGCAGTTCCAAAATCGTTTGAGCCGATCAATTTTCCATTAACCCCAATTTGATAATGTGGACATTAAAAACTACGACATTCATTAAAGTAGTCAATCGTTAAAATTAGTACCGTAATTCAAAATCAAACTTGGAAAAATGATCATGTTAAAACAACTTTTAATCTCGCACGAAATATATACGAAGACAATTAAAATGCAATTAAATTACAATCAACTTTAATTAGAAAAATTGCATACATCTGCTCGCATATAGAACAAGTAATAGAGAAACAGGCACTTATCGATATCCGGGTGCTGTGTCTTGATTCTAATAGTCAAAAAATCACTAACGATGAATAAATATAAATTTAAATAAAAAATTAGAACGGAATATATAAGTTATGAGCGAATAATGCATTAGGGATAAATATGTAATGGGAAATCGCAAGAAGTATGTTTGAGTAAATTTGCAAGAAGAAAAACAAAACTTACGTTACAACTATATTATTAAAGTATTTTGATAAAATTATAAAAAAAAAATATGAAAAGTATAAAAGCAGAAGTAATTGAATATTATTTGATTGCTATATTAAGTAAGGAGGTGTATGCGCTGTGAAAAATAAAAAAATTAAATAAAATAAAAATAATATGAACTAACTGAACAAATTCGAAGTAAATATAATTTTATGCACACAATCCTGAATGGAGCTTATTAAATTTTCATTTCAGGTAATGGTGGACACATTTACATCGTATATGGCAGCTCGTTGCTTCAAAAGCAAGGTAAGTGCAAATTTCTTGTGTGCACGCCTTAATTACGATTATCAACTTGACCAATTTTGCAAAACGAAAAAAAGCAATTGAATACGAAATATAAAAAACTTTCCTTTTAATTTTGCGTAGCTATTTATTTTTCTCGAAATCGAATTTGAATCATGGGTGGATTGCTGATAAATACCGGACTAGCGATGGAAAGTTAATTTTTTTCATCGATTAAGGTCGAACTATCGAAATCGTTCGTTCGATCGGAAGCGATTAATTATGGTACATTATGAATTAGTCTATTAGTTGCGTTATTTTTTCTTGTTTTTCATTTTAATTTGTAGCGAAAGGCTCAGCAGACCTTTATCATGCTTGGAATAAATCTCCCTCTTCATTGATGACGATTTAGGCTTCATTCTTTGAAAAACTTTATTGAGTCAATTCAAAATCAATCACATAATCAATAATCTTGCATGTTTCTAGTATGCCAGAGCAAAAGGTAAACGATAATAAACATAAATATACAAACACAACTCAATTATTTATTAGAGAGAACAACAGATCTACTTTCCAATAAATAAGAAAAATAATAAACGATATTAGAGGATATCGCCCTTACCTTGGCTAATTATCAAATATGCACAGTTGCGTTTTACGAATTCATACCATATTGTAATACTAATAAGAGACGAATTCTAAAAACGCAATTCTACATATTCGATAATTAGACATGGCAGGGACGATACATAGCCGGCACTAAAGTTGGTAATCAAACTAATCAGATTTTAAGAATGCTAACAGTTCAAGATAAATTGGAAACAGTCTTTTTCTTCCCTGAGTAGCGATACAACTTACATGCGAAAAAAGGCGCTCACATGACACTGATGTGGCCAAAACGGGCAAGTACTCCAAAGCTAACTTATAGTAATTGAAGGAATGTCAATGTCCGTAAAGGACTGCAACGATGGTCTGCTGCCTCGGCGAGTGAGAATGCTGATGCTTGCCGAAATTAGCCTTGTCTGAGGACGCGTGAATGCGCTGACATGCTAGCATTGCGTTGTCGTGGTGCGGGTTCTTTTCCCCAGCAGAAGGGCACATAAGAAAAATTTCGCATCCACGAATAAAATGGCTAAAATGACGGTTCGTCGATGTCGAGGCTGCGGTAACCTATAAAAGGATAGATTCCCAAAGCAAAACAACTGACTGAGCTTGGCGAAAGCGAGCGAGATTCGACAAGATCTCGTCTTTACTAGGTATACTTACGGCCCCCAAATAAGAGTGGGGCATCCAGGTGCCTCCTCGCCAACCCCCCATCCGCATCAAGATCCATTGGAGACGTGGCCAAATATTTTCCACTTTAATGAAAAAGATTCATATATGTTAATACTATAACATAAATAAGAAACTCAAGCAGAAGGGCACTCTACCCTACAAGAGCACCTGCAATGCAAAGAGAAGAGGTGAGCTCACCCGATGGCTAGTTCATTAGTGGAGGGGCCAGCCAACGTGACGGGTCCCATACCCGGTCAAGAATTCCAGTGAAATACAAAGACCGAGTTTTGAGTTGAATTATGCATTCATTGCTTGTTTTTATTGTCACGTATATAAAAAATAACAAACCACATTTGCGTGTAGTAATGTGCAAAAAAGAAGGAACTAAAGTTGTAAATAATGATCTGCAAAAGAAAAGAACTAAAATTATACGTAATGATGTGCAAATAACGAACTCAAATTATAATTAATGATATGCAAACAAAAACTAACTTTATAATTAATGATATGCAAACTAAAAGAAACTAAAACGGTACTTACCCACTCCTCCGACGAACGCTCGTTGATGGGGTCGCTAAGGCTTGTAATCACTAAAATTCTCCTTTTTTCTTTTAATTTCAAATCGAAACACTTTAAGCACGCATTCCACTGTCTTTGCATATCACGTATAAGCATCGTTTGAAAAAATTAACCACAAGTGTCACTAAATTTATTTCATCAAATAAGGATATCCTTGTTTCATATCCAGGTGTGATTGCGCTTGAAGTGCAGCTTCAAATCTAGTTTCGTAGTGTTAATGCTTTATCAAGTTGCGACATTGATCGCTACCGTTTTCTAGAACACAACATTTTTTTCGAGCCATCAAATACGGTGATGAATATTTTTTATGCCTTAAACTTTCTTCCTGTAATAGAATTCGATTTAAATGTATTAACTGCAATTAGCTGTCTATTCAAATCCTAGTCAAATTTTTTTAAATATCTTCTTTATATAAAAAAAATCGTCACACCGATTCCGCCTAAATCTACAATTTCGCTGTCGAACGTTGGTTCTGCATTTATATACGCGCATCATATTAAAAGCTTTTTGGTCCCTTTTCAGCTAATAAAAGAAGGAAGCGCCATTATTTCTTCAGACTATGGTACTGCAGTGCGGGTGAAGAACGAGCAAAGACCCACAATCTATAATTAAGGTGAATCTTCAGCAGGCTGACACGTTGATATTTCAGCCAATATTCGTATTTCTCTATTTTACACATTGTATTAGTTAAGAATGCTGATCATGGTTTCTTTCTCTCGTAACAAGGTTGGTTCCCCGCCGCAGCGCCAGATTCGATAATACTTGCGCGACCAAAACAAAAAATAAAAATTTCAATAGCAATCCAACAACGTCCAATCAGAAGGGGGCAGGGGTCTACAAACAATCGACAGTCGTTAAGCAGCTAATTATCGCTGCCCGGTAAATATTTAAATTGATCGCTCCTTCGTTTTACGACAACTTCCATTTTTATGCTATTGATTTTCCCGTCCATGCTTTATCGGTCTTTTTCGGCGGAAATAGCGCTCGCACACACCCTCCGACTATCACGCGCGCCCCGAACGCACAGCACAAACACGATCGCAATTGTTTCCCACTTGTGAACAAGGACGACGGCAGCGATCATACACCAGACGACAAAAAAAAAACTTTTTCGACGCATCGAGCACTGTTTCATTTCAACTGTTCTCGTCAATGTTCAGACGCGGACATTTTTCATTTGCATTTTACATTTGCTCCGGCGGCAGCCATATCTGAGTTTTGACACTTTTCACGCCTTTTCTTGTGTGTCCCTGGACGTGGGCGAATGAACACGTCACAGCACTTACTGAGAGGAATTTATGCAGTGGGTCGCCACTCGCGTGTACATTTCGAAACTCAAGGAATTCCTCGGCGCCAAGGTACACGCCCGAAACACAGGTCACGCATATAAACATGGAACATCCACTGAGCCGGCACACAGAAGTCGCAAACCCGTTCCTGGACCCAAAATACGCTTTTGGACCCTGTCTTTTGCGAAAACGTTCGTGTTTTAAGAGCGACTGCTCTTTACACCGGCGTTTATTCGGAGTTCTGCTTGCACGTTGCCATCTTACTCAGACCCATAAGGAAATCAATTAACGTACCTGACGTCACTTCCCGTACCGGAAACAGCTGATCAGTAGCTCTAAATTTCGATAAACAGCTACTTTTGAGAATGTCAAATATGATATTTCTCAAATGAAATTTAGCCGAAATGATACAAACGGGATCGAAATACATATATTTGCGCGCTAATGTCTTCGACGTCTTATTTTTAAAATAAATCGTTGACATTCTACTGATAAAATTTCAAACTACAGTCATATGTACTGTCAAAAATCTTTAAAAAATTTGTTTGATGTAAACAGCACTAGATGGCGCTGATTAGGCTACTCAAAGAGGTAAGTTCGGGGACGTGACGCGGTGTTTCCGTTTTCAGGCCCGAGTAAGAAGGCAACGGCTTGCACGCCAGACGAGCCTCACTCGACGTTTTTCCGTCGACCTTTCAAATGCGAGTCCTTTGCATGCCGTCCACGGTGGTTTCCTTGGCGAGCCCTCTGCTCGCCGGCAATGGTGGTTTCTTTTCGTCGAGATAAGAACGAAATTCATTTCGTAAATTGCGTTTCGAAGAGGGTTGCCGTTCCTCGATTTTTGATTTTTATTTAATATTTTCATTTAAAATAATTTTTGTAACAAAACAAACGTGGTGTTATCGCCCGGGAATGCTTTTCGAGAAGTTTGCCTAGGCGACTGCTCGGTTACTACAAACTCTGCCATAAGTTGTAACCCTGGCGCCATCTGCTCCCATGTCTCGAAGAAATTTGGAGAATTCTTGCGATCAGCTAGGGTCTTTGTGAGATAGGTCTTGAGCTGAGCCAACATGCTGTTGGTGGCTTCAATGTTGATGTTCGCCACAAATCCCGTACGCACCACCCTGCCAACCGAGGACCAAAGGACGTTAGAACTGGTATAGCTTTCTGTCTCACCAGTAGCAGCTTCCTGCCTTTGGCGGCACTTCTCGTCAAAGGCTTGAGACTGGTCGTTCAGTTTGGCAGTAATCTGTGCACCTACAAACAACACACAACGGCAAAATAAAATTAGGAAAATTTCGAAATTCGACCTCATCTATGTGATTGATCGCTGCAGCGGCTGCTCAGTGGTTACTAAACGCCCACTGCTTAGACCTCGGATCAAGGAACGTTGCTCCAGCGAAGGAAACCAACAATTCGTGACTCATCAATCTCTTGTCAATGTCCGCTAGAAGATCCCGCTTCAGTTTGTACCCAAGGATTGTAACGGGTTCCAGGCTATCTACGCACTAACAAAAAATTAAATGGAGCAGAGCTTTCAGTTCTTAAAATAACTTTGTTCGGGAGGGTATAAAAATTAATGCATGAAGGGAATGTGCTTGCACTTGTAGTGGTTTGGAAGATTATCAGTACACGTAAAGGACTGCAGCGATGGTCTGCTGCCTCGGCGAGCGAATATATTAGTGCTCGCCGGAATTGGCCTTGTCTGAGGACGCGTGAATGCGCTGGCAGGCTAGTATTGCCGTGTAGTGGGGCGGGTTCTTTTCCCCAGCACAAGGGCCCACTACAAAAAAATTTCGCATTCACGATTTAAATGATCGAATAACTCGGTACGAGGGTGTCGAGACTGAGGTAATCTACTGAAGGGATGGAATGCTAAAACAAAACGACAGAGTGAGCCTGGATAACGCGCGCGAGACGCGAGAGGATCTCGTCTTTACTATTTATACTTACGGACCCGAAATAAGAGTTGGGCATCCAGGTGGAAGCGGTGCCCCCTTGCACCCGCCCATCCGAATCAAGATTCATCGTAGACGTGGCTGTATATTTTCCATTTAAATGAAAAATTCATACAAACGTAATTTGCATGAACCTTTCCCTTAAATGAAAAATATTTCAGGTTTATGTTGTCTTATAGGACTGAATCATATAAAACTTTATCATAAATAAGAACCCTGTGCGGATGACCACTTTACCCTGCAAGAGCACTTATGACGACAAAGAAAAAGGTGAGCTCACCCAATGGCTAGCTCATCAGTGGACGGGCCAGCCAACGTGGCGTCCCATACCTGGTCAGGGTTCCATAAAAAATGAAAAGACCAAACTTTTTCCTTTTTATCTCTACATTTTTTTGTTATCTTTTGTCTAGCAAATCATTACATACGAGTATTATTCGTATATTCTTTTTATTCGCCTCATTCGATTTCCAAGAGGAGTCCAAAGATATTTCGGGAGATTCTACAATCCAAGCAAAAATCACTTTGGATACGCGGGAGCTACACGATTTCGGTTCTGAGCTACAAAATTCCAACCTCTGGAGGCGCCTGACTGCCGATCATTTTATACGCATAGCAAACAGCAGATCCGGCCAAATGGAGAAATGCGATTTAATATGTATTTATGGCTTCAAAAGCGCCGAAAGACACAGAAAACATGCCAACACTTGCACCTGGACAATTGCTAACACGACGCACTGTACACTGAACGCCAAGTTCCATCCTCGTTGTTTATCCAGCGAATGAGCAATTTTCCGCCTGGTCTTGAGGCTCAGTGAAAAGCAAGAAATCCAATTTCCGGAGTTCTATTTCGACTTGCCGATTTGGCTTCGCGGCCAGTGAACTTCTCTTGAACGCACTTGCGAACAATTAAATGCACGTAGACGACGTCATAACAAAGTACGCGCAAATTCAACAGCGGGGCTCAATCAGAAAAATTTTACAATATCTTCCGAGTAAAAGCAAACATAAAACTGCAATTTCCCGGCTCTACATCGGAGCGTCAATTGGGGTGGAATCCCCTCAGCTGAGTTATGGATGTCGAAACTTACACTTCACACAGATAAAAACAAACACAGGAAAACTGTTGTCCGCGATCGCGTACTCAATTCGATGTCGACGAGAACACGGTCGAATCCTACAGCTTCAAAATAGTTTAGTCACAACTTAGCGACTAACCCACACGCCAGCGGTAACTAAAGAAAATGCCGTCGTTCCAAAACAGCACAATCAGCAGAGGGTACGGTTCAACCCCGATCGGCTTAGTTGCTTTGGTAAAAAGTCACACGAGTGAAGGTGAAAAATGAAAACCAAAGTGAGGGAGTTCTAACGGGGAAACCGCAGTTGTAGGCGGTGGAGTGGCGCACATATGATTCGATTACACAAGACTTGGGACAACTACTAGCGCGTAGAATGATCACTTTGATGGCGAAATTCCGAGTTAAAGTTCCCGACAAGCTGTCGATTAGGTGGCAGAAACGAAGCGCACGATAATTTTCTATTGATCGATGCGGAAATTTGAATTAGAACGTGCCTCCATTAGAGAAGTTTGATTAAAATATCGAATCCTAATTTTAATGAATCGTTGTTCTCTCGACGTGCGCAATGCCTGGCGATCAACAGCAGACTCCTCCATCTTCCCAAGCAGAACTACTCACTTCTCCGAACAGCCACCGTACAGTACCTGTCGCAACGGCAGTTGACGAGCTCCTCATTCATCCACCATCATCCATCCAATTCGTTGATGAGCTGCGCTGTTAACGTATTGACGTGTTAAATTTTTAATTGTAAATTTAAATAGTTATTTTTTTTAAATTTATAATTAAAATCGGATTAGGATTATGATAGTTTTCGAGCAGTTTGCTTAGGCGACTACTCGATTACTACAAATTGAATCAAATATGCGCTCGCTTAACAACTTGCTGTTACAAACTTAATTGCTTTCGATCTTTATTGAATACAACCAATCACCGAATAAATGTTTAAAGAACGAGCAGCTAAGTAAATTTCATACGATTGCAGTTAACAAAAACGCGGCGACCTTTCCGCTCAATGTTCAGACTGCAAGTCCCGCTTCGTATCAATCACGCTTGATTCGATGAGCCTTTTCATGGTGGTAACGGCAGATGCTCGTTGCAATAATCTAGCAATTGCTACGCTAGATTTTCGCAGTGGGGTTGCCATTATTGATTTTTTTTGTTTTTTTTTTCTTCGGAAAAACTTTTTACTGATAATGGTAGCGGTGGTAGTGGCGGGGTTTATTGCGGGTTAGTAATAACAATTTTGTAGTCTGTGTGGTCTAGTGGTTAAAGCATGAGACGCATAAGACGCGTTGGGAGCAGCGTGATTTAGTTCAGGGGATTTTTCGGACAGACTACGAGTGTTCGCTTAATGGTGATATGTACTAATTTAATCAGATCAAATCTTAGCTGAGCAGGCACACGGGAGCATGGTACTGACCAAACCAACTTCCGACAAAAATCAATACGGTCATGAAAATGAGATAATCTAACTATCTTTAAGCGAAGTGTAGTGCTACAAAGAAGAAGAATAACAATGTTAATACGTTGCGTATCAAATTGTTCCGCACTTATTGCGCGGTTATTTTTCTGAAATGGTATTTTCTTCCTAAAGGTCCCTCGAGCAGTTTGCCCGGGCAGGCTACTCGATTACTACACAAGGTCAAGGGACAAGATGCAACCGTCTCAACCAAGCGACTCAAACCAGCATATACTGCAAAAGAATATAGCGAGCAACATTATGACATACCCATCAGAACTTACAGGCGCACGTGAAAGCCAACATTAACCTGACGTCAATTCTGGGAAGGGGGTGCTGTGGCGATAATGAACACCATTTATACCACTGAATGGCGCTGACATTGTCTCGAACAAATCTAGCAACCCACATCTTGCAACGAGCGAACTGACTATCAACTGCTCTTTCTCTCTCTCTCTTTTTGGCGGCGACTCGAACAAGAATTAACAAGTTATAGTTTTTTTGTTGGATTTTATAGTGTTTATAAATTTTGCAATAAATTATTTTAGTACTTGTAACATGCTATGACATGTATGTTCCTTCATTTCACGTTGACTGACTAAAATAAATCTCGTTTTCTCTTTTGTTTTCGCCCGAGTTTTATTTCACAAATCTTAACCTTCTCAAACTTTGAAATAGGTTGGGCTCTAGATGGGTTCAGTTTGCCACCAGATTGCGTCTTTAATTCCTTCAAAGTATTTTTCCTCTCATTTCTGCTATTTTAATTTTGTTTAATCCTTGCACTTCTATGTTCGTACTGTGGCTTCTTTATCTGAATCCACATTGATGTATCAAATGATCGTCTACATTTTCAAATTTTCAGGACCCCAAGTTATAACGCTCAAATTTTAAATAAAAAATCCTTCAATCAATTTATAGCTTTTAATTAAAATTTCGACCTGAAAAGATTGAAATTGAAAGACAACAATGATTTCAAATAAGTTTCAATTTATTTTCCATAAAAAAATTGTTTTTTCATGATATAAAAAAAATACTATATAAATTTAGTATGATTGCGATTATCAAATAGTATTTACAAAATTGTTCATCTTTGTCCGATTGTAATGGAATCAAATGACCTTAAGAATATTCAAATACAGGCAAATCGTATGGAAGGAAAATACAACAAACTTAATACGAGCAACAAATCAATCATCTACAGTCTACCTTAGCCTACTTTCTTCCTCTTAACCTAATTACGTCCATTTCGAATTTCAAGAAATTTTTGATCCTACGTTCCAAATTTACTCCTATTTATTTGTAATTGGCTGTTTGACGGCGTGGAATTATTTAAATCAGCCTTGTAGCTCCCACTGCACTGAGAGTCAGCTACAGATCTTCCATCCCCTTCATCACGCCGGGATAGTTCAGAAAAAGGACTGCTCGCCCGCTTCACCGATCCAATCAGGTTGCCTTCCGATGAGCTGCTTTTCATTTTGTGCTGCCGTTCAAGGATATCGGCAGTGGTGAGGTCACTGGCCTTTACTATATTCGATGGAATGTTACTCAGCCAGGGTTTGGACGATGATTTCTTGGGAGCGGTGGCGGCTTTGCATCGGCAAATGATGTCAGCGGGCTCTCCGCATACTGAACAGGTTTCTTTCGTTGCTTGTGATTGTGTACTGGTCGAAGGTTGCGATCCAAACTCCATTTCGCTCACCGCTTCTACAATACTTTTGATAGCACAACCCGTCGCTGAGAGCTTGTTCTCGGACTCTTCGTAGTTTTTGCTCAACAGCAGTTTGGATAAAGGAGGAGCTAGTCCAAGGCCTAGGTTCCTTTCGTGGTAAACTTCCGAAATCGTGGGCGTCATCTCACGATTCATGTGTCGAATAATGGAGTCTTGGATGTTTTTGCTTCCTGCTGATTTGACAGTCTCTTTGCTCACTGCTGCTGAAGTGGATGGCATTGGTTTGCTCGGAGCTAATTCTTTCTTTGGTTCGATTTCATTGTCAGATGGCGAGAAGTATAGATTGGACGAGTTGAAGACAAGAGCGTTCTCCTCTTCTGGCAAGGTGAGCGGCTTTCGGCTCATTGTATTCACAGTGCTTGTACTGGCTCCGGAGACTTCAGTCCGGACACTAAGGCGGTCCATAAATCCAATTTGATCAGAGACTCGCTTAGTTGCATGATGCAGACCCAACTTTGTTTTTGATTTCATTCTTAAATTAGACAGGGTGGGCGGTGCGACCTCTAAGCCGCGTTCAAATTCCGAGTCTGAGCTCGTAGACTCCATTGGATTCAATAAACCGCCCTTGGATGATCCTGGCATGGCTAAGTTTCCAAGATTATTATACACTGGCGCCAGTGGAGCCAACGGGCGTAGACTATCAACTAATGGCAAGTTTTGACGAGGCGGTGGGAGAGGTGGTAGAGGTTGTGATTGGTTTGATCTGCGCAATACAGTCGCATGGCCAGATCCTTCCCAGTCGGTTGTTGAACTAGCGGAACTTGAACTATCTGGTCGTCGAGACATGTTCGGTGGTACCGTTAGCTCAGGAATAACGCTATCTCCTAAGAAATTCATGGACGAACTCGAATAGAGATGCCTTATCCTTGTTTGATGAGCGAGGGCTAGAGTAACATTGGGCTCTACCAAACCTTGAGCGGTGACTGGTGGACTGGGTGTAAAAGCTGCATCACTTTCACCTCCTCCACCTGGCCGTGACACTCGAACTGGTCCTCGTAAGCTTGCATATCCCAATTTGGTGCCAACTGGTTTGCACAATGTTTGTGATGTATATCCATCCGAGAGTTCACTATCTGTTGTATTGGCTAAGCTTGAATCGTGGTTTGTTTGATATAAGTTTCCAGGATTCGGTTGCACTTTTGGTTTGATGTCCACATCATTGCGCCCACCATCGGGTTCGCCTCGACTACGAACGTATGAGATGAAAGCACTACCACTGCTAAGGATGGGTGGTCGATGTAGTGGAAGAGGTGGACAAGGCATGTTTAAATTCAACGATTTGACAGTGGCTGCTGGTGAAATGCTACGTTGTGGAGGAATACCTTGCGATGGTGTTGATGAGGCTTGTACATTTTCAGTGCGGACATCTTCGTTGAGTGATTCTGAACTACTGCTCGAATCGAGTCCTAGACTTTTTGGTGCTTCTTGAGTGTCTGAAAGGGAGAAAAAAGAATTTGTTTAGTAACTTGCAGAAAGGGATACCGGAGTTATGTAAAAATTTATTTTTGGTCTGGATGCAATTTAAATAATCAAGTACTACAAAATGTCTAAGACTTACCAAATAATGCCAATAATGCTTGCAAAACAAATTGACAATTCCTTCGATTTGCTTGTTTTCCTGTCCTCAGTGTAACTTGATCTTGGCCAACTTCCATCAAATCAAAACCAAGGGACGCCAAAAGTTCATGACACCCGGACACACGCCAAAGTCGAACACTCAACGGTATTTCAATACTATTTTCAAGTTCGGGACTTCCTTTCGGCGGGTATTGTGATAAGACATTACGAATTACACCGATAATATCATCAGCGATTTCACAATTATTAACAAGCTTCGATAAGGCTTGCAGAGTTGTCGGTGTTAATGCCAACAATGCTTGCAGACTCGCTGAGCACTGTGAAAGACGATCTTCAGGATCAGATTGCGGGAAGAAAACACTCGAAGGAATTCCATTTGCCGCTGGCTCAAATCGGAAACCAACTGCCATTAAAAGATCCTTCCATCCCGTCACTGAGCCTGCCTTATTATCGATGCTTTTCTGTGTGGTGTACATAGCGTTCTTTTGACCACGATGAATCCTTTGGAGACTCTTCTCGACGAGGTGTAAGCAAACGCGTAAGGCATCGCGGCACTTGTCTGGAGTTTTCATTAGTTCACATAATGCTTGACCCATCAGAGCGACTTTGTTAGACAAACGGACGTTGCCTCCAATGAGGAGGAAGCCAGCCCAATTTGCCGGATGAGCGAAATGTTTTGTGTGTTGAACTGTTTGCATTGCTTCAGCTAAGGCTCTGTAAATAAAAACAATCAATTAGAATTAGCTCAATACCTTATTACTACGGCTTCATTACTTTGCAGCTCTGGATCCTTGTAATAAGGCTGAGTAGAATGCCCTAAGCAAAATTTTCGCAGCCGTCTCCGGAACAGGCCACAATGAGATAAGAACAGCACCAGCTCCAGCGCATAGCCAACTTCCAGCCAAATTAGCCACTCCAGCACCAGTAATCGGTTCAATTGAATGATAGGAACTCAGGACTACCAACTTAGCGTTCAGCTTCATATTGAGGACGTCAGCAGCGCTCAGGATAAAATCGGATAACGGTGGGATTTCAATATTGCCGGAAGATAAATCATTCCCATCCTCTTCAGCGTCTACTTCACCTGATGAGTTAGGATAGAATCGCTTCTGTGATTGAGATTCTAAAACATCGCCAGGACTCAATACTACAGCTCCCAGCTTCCAACTGAGATTGGCAGCAAAATGTACACATTCGGCTGTAGGTAGTTCAGATATGACCGCCTCCTTGGTGGCATTGGAAGCAATCAAAGCCTTTGCGTGTAGCATATCAGCTACCATGGCTGCCTCTTGCAACGAAGCTGGAGATTCCGACCATCCCCATGTTTCGGATAGGGAGGAAGGAATTCGTGGACCGCCAACGACTAAGGCACTATTCAAGATTTCAGCTTGTTCCCTGCTCTTGATAATTTTGCTCTTCAACCGCAATGATTGCAGAGAAGGGACGGTCAATATCGAGCACCTCTCAGACAAATACTCTCCGTCTTCTTGGCCGCTACGCAGCACAGCGAATGGAACTAAATACAATTCATTTTCTAAAACTAGGATAAGTTCTTTGCGTCCAACTCGTGATGCTGTTCCTCCTGAGGGGAGCAAATCGTCAAATGGTTGCAGCAACATATTGTACAAAGTGTGCAGACAGGCTGGTCCCTGCCATGGAATAACTACTTGATTGCGTCTGGACCGTGTAGACCCTTGAAGACTACCTATCGATCGTGTTGACCCTTGCAGGCTTGCAACTGACCCTCCTACACTACCCAAACTAAACAAGGAGCTCAAAGAGTAATTGCTAGAATTCAGCAGGTGATTCCTGTTGACCATTCTGAGGAACCCAGCTTTCTCATTAGTGAAATCATCCAGCAGGTTCTCTGATGATGATCTCCAACCACTTCCATCTCCTTCATGCAAAACACTGTCTGAATTCACACCTAAACTATCTCGCACCGTGTTAATGTATTGCTCCAACAGACTTCCATTATCCTTGGACGCTCGTTTCGATTTCTCTTGTATTACTTTCAAGTTCATTTGTATTTCGCTTATTTTAACGGAATGGAATCTCACAATGCGCTTTTGTGGCTGCAAAAACCATGCATACAATTCTTCCCCGGCTAAACTAAAGTAGATAACGTTCGTTTTCGCCTTATTTACAGTGTCGAAAATTGTTTCGCTGCATGTGACCATTGTTTTACGAGAAATACTGTTTGTATCGGGGCTAGTTCGTGCTTTGCAACGTTCGGCTGCTACTAGAGCTTCTTCATTGCGTCCCATTGTGACGAGTATTTGCTGTAGTGCGTGGTAGCAAGCTGTCTGTAAATCAAAGAGGGCAGTGCGGGCTTCCGGAGATCGTTGATCGAAACGAACGGATTCTAAAATTTGTGCAGCGGTTTCCATTTGTGTGCGTGCATTCTCATTGTCACCCGATGCACGTAATGCAAGACCTGGAAGAAAGAGATAGGGATGAGTTGTGATTTTATAAAATGTGGGATTGTATGAAATTTTATTAGCGAAAAGTGTACTTGACTTGGAGGATTGGTATCTATGTTTACTGGTTTCTATTTATTTATTTTTGAAATCCATTATATGAAAAACATAATTTCTGTCCATTTTTTTGGTAGATTGACGTAATTTCGCTGGGAACGAGATATTTATACATTGTTGTATAATATTGTTGTATACTACATTGATATACTCGTACGGTTGTAATTACATTTAACTCAGGACACGTGTTTTAAGTATAAGAGTCTTTAATGACTGCCAGTAGAGGCAATGCAGCCAACATCCCTACACTAATACGATCGGGCCATAATAAAATCCTCCCCCCCCCCCCACCTAAAAGAATTACACATATGCACTTACAAATCAGGGTTACCCTCGATTAAAACGGCGTAAAGCGTCTGACCCGCTGAGTCTCTTTGTCGAGCTTGCGATTGCTGGGGCTAGTGGCGGTGAATCTTTAGTCTGAATAGGTGGTCTTGGAAAGCTCCACTTTCCTGGGCATGTCCGTATTCTATATTGATAAAAATATCACAGAGGCACTATAATTGCCAAAGCTTCTCGGACGAGTTGGGAGTAGTTTTTTCTGTCTCCATTAAGGCACGAGACGTGAACGCAATTGGTCGCTCTTCATTGTTCACTATATGAGACGGTACATCAGCGATACCGTGGGCACTCGCATCGCAAGCTAGCTGGAGAGGCAGGGTCGCATTGACCGATGATTCGCATCTAGATGACCAGAAGAACTTCCCCCCATTTTGTAAAAGTTCACGTAGTGGGTAACTTAATGACGATAAGTTGGGTATATAGCGAGAATAGAATGTTACCATTCCCAAAAATGTCCGGACATCATTAACGTTCTAATGTCGCGACATGTCTGTTTCTGCTTTCATCTTTGAAGGAGCCTTAGAAATCTAAGAAGTCAGGCACTTGGAAAGATTTTCATGGACTATGATATTCTCAAAATAATATTCTGTGCTTTGTATGTCACGCAAAATTTGGTCCATTATTCGGTTGAATTAAGGAGGTGCCGTTTTAATCTCAAAGGAAAGACGACGCATTTTGTACGTTCCGCGATGCATGGAAATCGTTTGTATTTCATTAGATTCAGGGTCTACAGCCACATGTAAATAGGCCTTAAACAAATCCAGGTGACAAAAATATCTTGAGCTTTTTAGACTGTCTGATTTAGACCTTCATCGTCGACGGTTCTTCAGTGCGAATAGAAAACGTATAGTGTAGTGGTACAGTGACTAGCTTCAACGCGCGATTGGATAGAACAAACGTTTTAAATGTGTGTGTATGTATGAGTGTTCATTGCATCATACAATTCAAGATTCTTTGGTGAGTGTGTGTGTACTCGCTTTACTTAGATTTAGTTAGTTTGACGAACGGACAAATACTTGATTATCGGACTCGGGTAATCAACTCTCTTCGGAGCAGAACATTTTTAGATTTTGTTAGGACGATGGGACCTGGACATGACCCAAAGGACCAGCAAAATATGGTATTTCTTGAGCAATTTAGAAAATTGCAGAACCAACTTGATCAGGTTCTCAAGGAGCTTCAGTTCACAAGAGAGCAACTTCCGAGTTCTCAACAACAACTACTGAACGCTCAGGCCGATCTTGCGGAACGACGCAGTAAAAATGACGAGCTCTTGCTGAAGCTTGTAGAGAAGACGTCGCTCAAAAGGGGTACGAAAAAACGAAGGTTGTTGAACTCCCCGACTCCCTCGACCAAATCGGCCTCCTCTTCAGAAGAGGAAAAACAAGAAGAAGAATGGAAGAGGAACTCTGTGAAGAGGAGGCAGAGGAGGAACCGGAAGATGGGACATTTTCAACCCTTCCTCCCCCAAAACCCGCTGTCAGTTTCCCTGAAATGAGGATAATCCCCAAAGCCATACCTCCGACATCTTCAGTTCCCACCAATCCCTCTCCCACAAAACCAGAGCAAGACAACGAACAGAAACGAACTGTACCGATTGTATTACGTGAACCTGTAAAATGGACGAACTTTTCGAAGATGCTACGAGACAAAAACATAAAGTTTGTTTCGGCAAAACGTGTATACCTAGGTATACAGATAATACCACAGACTACAAATGACCATCGACAGATGACGAAACTATTGACCGAACTAAAACTTCAATACCATACGTACTATCTGCCGGGAGACAAAAAATTAAACGTTGTCCTTTGAGGGCTACATGGCCTCGCCTGCGAAGAAATTAAGGAAGACCTCGAACTACAAGGCTTTCACCCATTTGAAGTTTTCTTCATAAAACTGGAAAATGGTCCATCAAGACTTGTCAACTTGTGTTCTTTTTTTAATGTAACCGCGGTTTGCCATCTGATCTGCAAGGTGGAAGCGTTGAAGCCTAGAAATGGTCTAGCGATGTGTCACAACTGCCAACAATTTGGTCATTCCTCGGGCAATTGCCATGCACAGGCCCGGTGCGTTAAATGTGATGGCATGCATCACGACAAAGATTGTGTCAAGACGAAAGATGAAACACCGAAATGTGTCAATTGTAAAGGAGAGCATCCGGCCAACTATGGGGGTTGTCCAAAAAATCCCAATAATATTAGGAAGACGTTTGCACAGATGGCCACACAGAAAAACCCCAACATAAAGACAAACCTTCCCACGACCGCAAAAACAAACAACATCTCAACACCAACAGACAAAACACAAACCACCAAAAAGAACCACAAACTACACACAACACTTTCACTCCACCAGACATGGGGTAATTCTTCGCCTCAATGCAATCTCAGTTTCAGCTGATGATGCAAGATATGATGGCGAAGATGTTGCAGGGAATGTTCTCTGCCCAAAACATGACATCAAACACAAATCAACAATAATGGATCCAGTGAATCACATTTCCATACTCACGTGTAATGAAAATTCCTTGCTTCCAAAGGTGGGAGAGTTTAAACAATTTATATTAGATTATAAATTTGATATTATAACTTTCTGAAGCCCGGGATTCGTCTCCACATCCCTAACTACACACTGTACAGAAACGACAGAATGACTGGTAGGGGAGATGGAACATCCATTCTCCTGAGAAGAAATGTGAATTACTACATAATCACAACACCACAAATGCAACGAGCAGAAGCCACCGCCATTTAAGTGCAAACGCCCGCCTTCGAATTTATCGTGATTTCTTTGTACAACCCCCCAACAACAAACACCTAGCCCAAGACCTTGCTTCTCTCTTCAGGCTCGAAGGCCCAGTTCTGGTAATAGGAGACTTCAATGCATGTCATCAACAATGGGGAGCTGTGAGAAGAAATCAAGCTGGGACTGTGCTAAGTAGATTCATCACAAGCATTGAAGGTAGCCTGCATATCCCCGATGAACCAACCCACTTTGGCCGAACATCTAGCAACATTCTGAATATTGGAGTCTCTCGAGAATTCCATCAAAATATAAGAATCAGAGTCCTCAATGAGCTCTCCTCAGACCACCAACCGGTTCACTTCTTAATAGAGGACTTTTTTATAGACGAGCCTTTAAAAGTTAAGAAGCTCATAAATTGGAAGCCTTTCCAAGACCCGCTGACAAACGAAAGTTTCATCCAAGAATTAAACACAGTTAGTGACGTCAAAAAAGTTATTCAAGAAATAAGAGAGAAGATTAAACAGGCAAAAGAGGACCGCACAGTTACAACTTCGGCAAGGGAACACAACCCCTATGAACTCCCTCAGGATATTAAAAAACTTGATAAGGAGGAAGAACCAAGCCCGGAGAAGAGCTAGGAGCACGGGTGATCCTAGACTTAGAACGAAAGCCAACCAGTTGACAAACAAGATCCGAAATAAAATCCATGAATTTCGTAAGGAGCAATGGGAGAGCTTCTTACAGAGCCTGGAGCCTGGCGAGAATGCCTTTTGGAGGACTACTAAATATTTTCGAACGAAAAACAAAGTAGTTGTGCCACCAATCCATGGACCAAATGGCCTCAAATTCGACAATCCAGGTAAGGCGGAAGCCTTTGCAGACACACTAGAACTTCAGTTCCGCGAAAATATCTTTCAAGAGGAGGACATTGACGAAGAAGACCAAATTTTAAATAAAGTTCACGAGATAACACACACGCAAATTCAGGCAGATAGTACACTAGAACCAATCAACTTAGAAGAGACAAAAGACCTTATACTAAGACTCAACCAACGTAAAGCACCTGGTTTGATACACTGACAAACACGACGCTTAAATGGCTACCTGACAACCTGCTACTGACAATTACCGACGTCATGAACGCAATCTTCCGTTTGCGGAGAAACCCCAAAATATGGAAGTCGGCAGTAATAATAGTTATCCCCAAACCAGGGAAGTATCTTACTTTTCCACAGAATTCGAGGCCAATAAATCTCCTCTCATCTCTATCCAAAATAGCTGAAAGAGCTATTCTTAAAAGACTTCAAAATAATATTAACACAAATCAAACTCTTCGAAATAATATTAACACAAATCAAACTCTTCCTGACGAACAATTCGGATTCAGAACAGCTCATTCCACAGAACTCCAGCTAACAAGAGTGGTCCAACATATAAGAAACGGGATGAACCACAGGAAGTCAACGGGCTTAGTTATGTTCGACATAGCGAAAGCCTTTGACAAAGTCTTCAAAATGCATGAAATCAAAATACCACTCGCGTTAATACAAATAATTCATTCATTCCTACAAGATAGATCTTTCCGTGTCAAAATTGACAACTTCTTCTCAAACCTGCGACGAATTCTAGCTGGAGCTCCCCAAGGATCACCTATTTTACCGAACCCTTACCACCTTTACACTGCTGACTTACCTAGCCTTCCCAACAATTTTCAAGTTTCCCTATATGCTGATGATACATGTATATATTATTCAGCTCGACAACCAGGAGTCATCACCTTAAAGCTTCAACAATCCATCAATACTTTCCTGAAATATTTCAGCAAATGGAAGATCAAACTAAATAACGACAAGACGCAGGCAATCTTTATATCAAGACGTAGATATCAATAACCAACAACTTTACGAATAAATTCAGACATTATACCTTGGAACAGAACCGCAAAATACCTAGGACTAACCCTGGACCATAAACTGACATGGAATGACCACATACAAATAAAACGACAGCACTGCATTGGTATCCTATTCTCATTGAAACCCATCCTCAAATATAACTGGGTCGACATTAAAAGTAAGTTGCTCATATATAAGCAAATAATACGCCCGACATTACTCTATGGATTCATCGCATTTTGCCAGACATCAAAAACAAACAAGAAAACCCTCCAGTCACTGCAAAACAGGGCCATAAGATGGATCTTCCAAATCCCATGGTATATTAGAAACACAGACATCTACAAAGACCTACGAATCGAAACTATTGACAAATATATACGCGACCGTCCTTTAAAAGTTTTTGATAAAATAGACGACCACTCTAATAAAACCTTGGGATTTCTAAAGATTTCTGAGAGGGCACGAGTGACTTACCCGAGCCTCCGATCTATATTAGACAATACAGAAACTAACTCTTAATCATAAGTAATAGTGGGTGCATAGGCACTCGCAGACAAGAATGGAGTAAAAGTGCTCAATTGCACTAGCTCCAAGGGCCCCCCAACTCCAGGCAGCTTTTTAGACTGATCAGAATCTCGTCGCTTTTCCGAATGTGCTCTCACTAATCTCATGTTCACTCCTACTTTAAAATCAACACAATCGTACATCTCCGCCGGGCTTCATTATGACTACCAGTGGAAATCCCCAGTGTTAAGTCCGCACCGGCGCATGCCGGCGAGTAAAACAGAAAGCAGTGGATAGTCACTGACTGTTGAATGACAGACGTGTAGCGAGGAAGACATCGAATAAATTATATTCATACAAATAATAAAATTTTTTTATTTGGTAATATTCGGCTCTTCTGATAACTCAGAAATGGGATCCGTTTAAAGTAAACTCTAACGTCAATACATGAAATAAATAAACTAAACTTCCTTGCGCTAAAACGCGAGTTAGAAAAACATGGACTTAAAACAATGGGCAACAAAGCAGCGTTCGCGAACGTTCATGGTCTTCAGTTGGTGCGGGTGAAATACCCTCGGGAGAATCAAATGATGATTGTGATGTTCAAGGGTTACGTACCGAAACGGCAAATCTATATCGCAACAAAAGAGTCACATAAATCCTGTGCGATACCTCGGTGTTCATCTCGATCAGTATCTGTACTATACTGAACATGTGAAAATCATGCTCAGTAAGGCACAAAAAGTAGTCATGGCCCTAATTCTTTCATTCCAGATACATTGATAAAAAGGTCAAAATTATCTGTAACAAGACCCTGGTCAGACCAGTTTTGACATATGGATATCAGATCTGGTACAACCAGAGTGCTAGTACTATGGAAAAATTAAGAGTTTTCGAAAGGAAATGTCTTCGTGCAAGTACTTATTTGTGACTTCGTGCAAGTACTTATTTGTACAGAAACATTATATATCGAACAGAAGAAGTTATCAAACCGCTGAAGTGACAAGAGTCCATATCTTCATATTGAAACTTCTTCGGAATCATATCATGAAGTCTGTAACTGTGAGTGAAGGTCGTTGGATTTCACAGCCGTTCCACCCTACAGACGGGTATATTGCGACTTGCCTCGCTCCTGGCTGCGTTCTACCAGAAGCATTCGTGCATTTGGACATGAATCGATATGTTTTTGGTTCTGACGGTGTCCCAATCACATATCACATGTATAGACGGGCCACCGATAAGAAGATAAAATATCCTCCAAATTTGATTTCACGAGACCAACAATTCCAATGGAGATACTCATTTGCTAGATTCGTTAAAGCTGGTTGAGCTGAGACGGAGCAACCTAGGTATGGTGGTTAAATGTCAATGTCTAAATTATTCGTGTTTATTTATAGTTTTTGTGTTTTTCGTTACTCAGTTGTTGAGTTCAGCTTATTATTGCTACATTTCATGTTGTTGTTTATTTGTGTTTTTTTTTTTTTTGTGGTAGGGAGGTGAATGCCCATTTACGCACAGAGTGTGGGACTCCCATGCTCGCCAGAAGGCGACTGGACTACCCACTAAACACCTCCCCTGTCAACCTGAGAACCTAGGCTGGGATCGTTTGACACATCACTTCGGGCCAGGTCTCGTTTCGTTACGCCGTGGGACACCATTAAGCTGGGGGATCCCCCTTCTATCGGGAGGGGAGAGGGGAAGCTAAAAGCGATCCCCCAGCCCAAACGCCCCCGGCTGCTGCGAGTCCCTTTTATCTTTTAGGACTGCCTAAACATAATGTGCCAACTGGTTCCATTTGTCAACCGAATCAAATCAAGTGGAGTTCACCGACAATATAGATTACTTCCCAAGAATATACTGGACGACAATCGGTTTCTTACAAGTGGTAACAGTTCCTTACACAAAATGAATGCACACAGAAGATAAGCTTCGCATCCTACTCAAATTCTACCACGTGAATTCGGGTATCATCAATTCTTCTTCTTCGTAGCACTACAGCCTCTTTCTGGTCTTTGCTTCTTGCAAATAGCGCCTCGAAATGTCTCGGTCCATTGACCGCGTCGTCCAATTTCGAAATTCAAGCAGCGATGAGGTGTCCGTCGACCGAGTCAGACCACCATCTCCTCGGTTTCCCCACTGGCCTCCGGCCTTCAGTTCTCCCAGCGAATACCTTTTTGAGTATTCGTTGTTCTTCTAAACGATTCATGTGGCCAGCCCATTTTAGCTTCCACCGTCTACAATCGTTGAGACCTCCGGCTCGTCAAAAATGTTATACAGCTCATGGTTGTATCGAATTTGCTATGACTCCCCGTCTAGCTTCGCTCCGATTATTCGCCTCAGGACCCGTCGCTCAAATACTCGTATATGCGGATGCTTGGGTCAGGGTTTATGTTTCACACCCATAGCATAACACAGGTCTTATCACAGATTGTATACTTCGAGCTTTGTTCTCCTGTGTATGCAGCTGGTCTTCAAGATCGTCAAAACTGAAAAAAAAATTTTACTTGCGATGATATTCTTTGGCGTATTTCGTCTCTTTCATTACCGGTTCTCGTTAGTGTAGCGCTTAAATATACAAATTCGCTCACGTCTTCGATATTGTAGTCGCCAAGTGTGATATTCTGGGCATTCGAGATATTATTCCTCGACTGCATCATGATCTTTGTTATATTCTCATTGATTTGTAGCCCTACTAGTTTTGCTTCGCTATCGAGTTTCAGGAAGAGCTCTTTGGCAGTTGTGACCGACAAAATGTTGATGTCGTCCGCATAGGCTACTACTTGGCTCGACTTGTATAGTAATGCACCTCGTGTATCGATAGGTAGCTTCCTTATGACGTATCCCAGAGCTAAATTGAAAAGCAATGGGACCAGCCCATCTCCTTGCTTTAGTCCGATATTTGTGTCAAAGGGATCGGTGAGTTGGTTATTGATGCGGACTTAGGAGTACGGGCATCGATCTCAATTATGGGATGGCTCCAATGGCTTCAAATTACTTACGAAAATTTTTGTATTATGATCAATAAAAAAGCTTAGCACAGACAAGTACTTACAGGAGAAAATTAACCTAAATATAATTTGTAGTTACAAATACATATTGAGTTTGCATAAGAAAAATAAATTGGAATAATTTTCTGAACTCTAAGCATGGTGGTCGCCATCACATGTTTGTGTCTAAAGTGTGATAGCCTGATGAGAATTTATGTTCGGATACTTGAAGAGGAGCTAAGTTTAAGACGTTGAAAGAATGGAAGTAAAGGATTTTCCATTAAGGACATAACAATTTTATCTATAAATAAAACAGAGAAATATTTGAGATATTGAGTTTAAACTTATTGTGGGTGTAGTGCAGGCATTACGTTTTATGAATGAAATTCGGTCATATAACCACCATGAGCCCGTTTACAGCGGTTGATTCTTTTGACCTAATTTTCCACCACTCTGGCACAGATTTCGATCGGAACATTGGCAATTTTGCGTTGGATGTTGTCCTTGAGCTCGACTAATGTTGCTGGCTTGTTAGCGTAGGTCAGTGACCCATAAAAAAAACCCAATGGTCTCCGATCGCACGAACGAGGCGGCCATTCGACTGGACCATTTCCATAAATCGATTGAGGCGTGCTGTGTGGCTAGTGGCACCTTGTCGAAACCACATATCTTTGATATTAAGTTCATCCAATTCAGGTGACAAATAATTTTCCAACATAACACGATAGCGCTCTCCATTGACGGTCGTTTTCACCTACGAAAAAATACGGCCCAATCACACCTCCGGCATGAAAACCGCACCAAACAGTAATTTTTTGCGGATGCACGTAATTTAGATGGGATGTCACAGCAAAGCATTATTTGGTACAGTACGGTACGATCAATACTGTCGTATGCTTCCTTAAAGTCGACCAAATTTGGTGCACTACTATGTTGAACTCCCAGCATTTTTCAAGTACCTGCTTGACAGTGAACAATTGAACTATCGTCGATCTACTTGCTTTAAAACCGCCTTGATATTCCCCAATAATACTGTTGGCGTATGATCCAACTTTATTTCCTAAGATCTGTGAAAATATTTTGCACGCCGTACACAGTAATGATATGCCTCTATAAATTTCGCACTGTAGTTTGTCATCTTTCTGTGGATAGGGAATATAATTGATTGGCTCCACTCGTTTGGCATATGATTTTGTTGCCAAATGTGCCGGATGACTTAATAATAATCATCGGACACTAGTCCAATTCGAACCTTGACTGGATTCCATTTCATGACTGTAACGGTATTCAAAGTAATATGGTCAGCAGCCACGCTCAACAAAGTGATTATTACCTGATTTTTCAATCAGTACCCCTCACAGTTGGGTAGACTGATAGTCCGACAGATGTAACACAAGCACAACACATGGACTTCACTTCGCTTTCTTTGCTTTCCTTGTTTTCCTTTGAAATCAATTTTTGTATGGGACCACCTACTCTTGCGTATTTCGAGGTCCCGACTCAGTTGAGTGACTATGCTATGCAATTAACTCTCTTAGCTAGAAAATGCAACCTAATGAGAAAGGTATAACCATACACATTGAAACCATTTACAGAAAGTGTGACAAATTACGGAAATGGTTGGGCTGTTAAGATAAAAATTGCCAAATATTATCAAACCACACTTAGTCCATGGATGTGTTGCTAAGTAAGAAATTTCTACAAATAAATTGATGGTACTGTATGGGTCAGGCATTGAAGGATTTGGCCTGAGGTTCCGTAATGAAAAGGTAATCAAATCAAAATTCTCCGCAGCAACATGGTGATTCTCCATCGTTGGACATAGCGTAGAAAGAGAACTGCATGAGAAAAGGCATTTAATAAGACAAAAACAGACGGTAGCACAAGAAAAAATATACAAAATAATCATAGAAATAAGTATGGTCAGGAAACTGACGGACTGTTTATCCAGAATGAGTGACGAAATGAAATTGAAGTCATAACAGAGCACGGAGTTGATCGGGATATTCGCTAAATATTATTGTCCTCAGCTCTTTGATTAGAGGTAAACGGCTTCAGGAAACTTCTCTGTATTATCACCAGAAAACTGAATTTAATTTTGATGGGGCGGCTCAGCGTTAAAAACCTTCTGGGCACCCCAATCAAGCAAGGTCCTATAAATTCTCAAGAATTGTAGTACGCGGTAGAAAAGCACATGCGGTCCATGCATATCACGATGAACTATAGGAAAAAAACACAAAATAGCAGTCTTATATAGAAATACTTCTGGAAAAAGCATTTAGAGTCCCTAACATTTTGTACAATATCTTAAGGTACCATTCTTCATTGGAGGACGAAGGGTAGGTTCCAAAAGTTCACAAATAAATTACCAGCACATCTTCTAAAGTTTGGTTGTTTGTTTTAGTACCACAGTATCTCATTATCTTGATCAAATGTGCTGACACTCGGGAAGGTGATATGGTCAGTATCACGCTTTGGCCATGTATCCGTCTTTCCAGCTGCGATACGTTCTGATTTTAAACCAGTACGTATCATAACTGAACGGGCTTATAGTCCGTCCGAAGAATCCCTCGAAATCAATCTATTTGTCACCAACGGGACTCAATCCAGGGATCTTCGGCATACGGGACGAGTGCTCCAAGCACTACACTTCGTGGACTGCTATCTTCTAAAGTACAACGGGAGCATTTATTAAGAAGCAGGATGGATACCCCTGTAGCCTATATTCAAAATAAGAATAAACTTGGTCAAAATAATGTTAGCCATGAGAAAACTACCCTACAAGGAAAGTGAACAAACGCTCAATTTGCTGAAATTGTGTTGCGATCTTTCAACGTTTTGTGTTCTACCATGGTTTTTTATATTACATTCCGAAATTATAGGTACTGGAAAGAATGTGATCTCAATTACAACTTGCACCATGAAATTGTAGCAATTCTTTTGTTTAGATTGATTTAGACTTTATAAGACCGACATTTTATCGGCTGTTAAAACCAATCCTAGTGATTGAAGCTTTATCGCTTTAATATTTATAACTTCACCATTGCATTACAATAGCATAGAACACTTGTATAAGCCAATTTTTTTTACTCACCTAATTGATGTCTTATCTTTGCTTCCTCTTCTGACTTATTCAGCGACTGTGCAATAGCCAAACCTTGTCGTAGGAAATTTATTGATTGGGCAGTTTGTCCCATTTGATGAAATACACGACCTGTTGAAGAGACAAAATATTAAATCAAATTCCATCTAGATAAATCAGTAAACCCTTACCTAATGCCCCACAGGCATGTGCCTTACTCAATCTATCGGAAGTAAGTGACAATTGCTTTTCAAAGAATTTCACAGCTTCTAAATAATTCTTTAGGGACTCATGAACCGAGCCCAGATTTCCACATGCTCTTGCTTGTAAGGAAAGCATTCCAATACTTTCAGCTAGTTCCAAATCCATTTTATGTAGTTTGAGTGCTGATTCCAAATCCTCCATTTGTTGGTAAACATTTCCAAGAGCACTTGTAGCATCAGAGGTTGTCACACGATCACCAAGTTCATTCGCGATTTCTCGTTGATGTTCCAGACAGTTGACGGCCTGTTCATGATTACCTAATGCACTGTGTATACTTCCTAGATCACCATAAGCAGCTGCTTTTGCTTCAGGACTTCCTAACTCGTGGGCGACTACCAGTCTTTTCTCTAAGCAAACAAGGGCTTCTTGTAAGTTACCGAGGGCTCGATGGCTGTGACCCAGGCCACGATAGGCACGTTCCTGGAATAGAAGAGAAGAGAGAGAGAAAAGAAGAAGATAATTATTTGAGTGGTTTTTGGTTATAGAATCATTGAGGGTCATGTGAGCTGAAGGATCGACTTTTATTACTTCGTTGAATACAGCCTCTTAATTATTAAGCAAGTAAATTTTAATTTATAAATCATGAAGAAACCATTCATGTCTCCTTAACGTAGAAAAATTATGCTTTTAAATGATTTAATCCGGGGTAGTTTCTTAATTATTCAAGATCAATTTGGAGACAATTGAAAGTATTTCACTCACCTGATCCCTGTAGCTCTGCAAGGCCGACGCCAACTGCAAATGTCTTTCATGACATTTAATTCCTTCCTCAAAATCACCCAGCGCGTCGTAACAATCACCTAAATGTCCTAGCGCTCTGGCTCGATCATGTTGCGCAGTTGGTGTTGTGACTTGCTCCAATGTACCCAGCTGCTGCTCCAGGTATCCTTTAAGAAAAATTTAGGTTGCTCAGATATTACTTTAAATTCACACTAACTTACCTATGGCATCCTCATAATGGCCCATATTCAACTTAGCTATGCCTAAGTTACCAAACGCTTGAGCTTCAATCCCTGAATCCTGAAGATCCTGTGCACGTTCTAACTGCTCCTGGTAACACTTGACAGCGTGTGTATAGTTCCCAAGCGCCATATGTACAGCACCTAAATGACCATGCGCTCTGCACTCTCCATGCAAATCTCCCATTTCTTGTCTCAGCGTCAGCTCTTGTGTATGATATCCCAAGGCCTTGTCAAACTTCTTGACAAGTCGATGTGCCAATCCCAACGCTCCACAAGCTGCTGCTTCCATCGGTCTCTCGCGAGCTTGTCGTGCCAACGCTAATTGACGTTGATACATTTTGGCAGCCTCTTCAATTTCTCCGGTTCGAATGAGAATATCTCCAATATTACCCAGAGCACGAAACTTTCCAGGAAGATGATTTGTCATATGTGCTACAGCAAGGAAATATTTTTGACATTCAAGTGCAGCTTGACTGTTTCCCAATGCCAAATGAGCAAGACCTAAATTGCAATAAGCACGTCCCATATTCATTTTGTCTTGTAAATCTTTGGCTAATGCTAAGTCTTGATCGTAATAACGCACTGCTTCTCGATAATTTCCTATACAGTAGTGGGCATAGCCTAAGAAATGACAGGCCTTTCCTTCAGCTGCCACATCGCCAAGCTCTTGAGATAGCATTAAATATTGTTCATAGTAAGGAACGGCTTGAGCAAACTCTTGTCGAGAGCTAAGACAGTTCCCAAGATTCAGTAGAGCACAAGCCTCTCCAGCAGTGTCTTTTAGTTCTCTAGCAATACTCAGATGAGCCCGGTAGTGCATAAGTGCCATGTCATGAGCTCCCAACGCCTGGTAAGCAACAGCCAAGTTGCCATGAGTTGAAGCTTCTGCGCTGCGATCATGTACTTCCTTACTAATTGTCAACTCTTGTTTATGGTACTTTATGGCCGCTTCATATAACCCAGCAGCTGAGTAGGCGTTGCCAATATTTCCATAAGCTCGGCCCATTCCAGCTCGATCTTGCAGCTGCCTAGCAATTGTCAAATGTGCCTGATGAAGCTTGAGAGCAGCGTCATGTTCTCCTAAAAGCTGATACACAATACCAAGGTTCGAACAAGCTCGGCCTTCACCAACCTTATCGCGTGCTGCTAAAGCCATTTCTAGCTGCTTTTCATGCCATCGTTTTGCCTGCGCAAAATCTCCAGCACATCGGGCGGCATGACCTAGACCTGCATATGCTCTGGCTTCAATATTTCTGTCACCTAACTGCTGAGCAATTCGAAGAACTTGTTCATGAAACGTTATTGCTTGAGCAAAGCTTCTTCGGTAGTGATGACTCGATCCCAAGTTACTGTAAGCTCTGGCTTCCTCCACTTGGTTATTCAGCTTCCTCGCTAGACGCAGATGTTGTGTATGACAATCCACAGCGGAATCAAATTCTCCCATTGCTAAATAAACAGCTCCTACATTCCCTATTTCTCGCGCCTCCTGCAGTCGATCTCCCATTTGTTTGACTAATTGCACACATTGTTTGTGACTGGCCAGCGCGTTAGGGTAGTCTCCTATGGCAGTGTATACATGGCCTAATGAAGTGAGTGCTGCTGCAGCAGCTTGTGTATCCTTACATTTCATAGCTAAAACTAGTTGATATCGATGGGCGGTTAGGGCTTCCTTATAAGATCCTTGGCTGAAGTAGGCACTGCCCAGGTTTCCATGAGCTCGACATTCTCCTGCAGTATCTCCCAAACTCTTGGCAACAGCAAGGTCCTGCTGCATGTATCCTATGGCTTTGTCAAGTTGATTGAGTGCCCAATGAGCTGAGCTCAATGCACTGAATACTGATCCTCGTAGCTTCAATGAACATGATCCTATCCGCAGTGCAGCTTCCAGGACAGTCACTGCTGAGTGGTATTGGCCGGCTTGCAGCAGTTCTTGTCCTATCACCGAGATCACAACAAATGGGGACTGATCTAGCTTCATTGTGCGCAGCTGTTGGAACGTAGGCTCCAATGCCAACCTCAAAGGACTTTTTATCGAAGCTTCAAACAATCCTGCCAGAAGTTGCTTGTTATTCGGATCCTGTGCAAGGCCCGAGCTGAATGATGCCAGTGCCTCACCATAGCGACCCAAACATTGAAGCGCAACTCCCTGCCGGAAGTAGGCTTTAGGCCACTGTGGGCACAATTCCCGAGCTTTGGTTGCATCCTGAAGCGCCAGAGCGAATTGGCCTTGTTTCAGTCTCGCTGCTGATCGATTGCTGTACAGGATATAGTTCCCTGGATCGAGCGCCAGGGCGTCAGTGTACAAACTCACCGCCGTCGCGAAGTCACCACTTTGGCATGCTGCATTCGATTGTCGAACTTTTTCGAGAAAGAGGGCACGATTGGCGGCTGGTAGATCTGGCGTTCCTTCCGGCTCGTTCTGCAAAGAGAAAATAAAAATAATAAATTGGACATAGAATATAATTTGAATCTACAAGGAATTAACAAAAAAATATTCAAAAATCCAAACAACAAATATTCTCAATACCTTAATCAATCATTAACGTTTTTTTAAAAGTCAATGTGCCTTAAACATCAACCGCAATTGTCGGATCGATTCTCTGTTGGTTTGCGGATCGTGTTCAATAATTCTGAACATTCACTTGTTTGCATGAATTTCGTGGTGTAATGCAAAGCAACAAAACTACATACATCAGAATCAGAACCAATTCACCGAAGAATCAAACCTCAAACCACATATCGTGGCGCATGTACTCGTCTTGTATGCGCGCATATGTGAATTCTTGCCAACATCCACGCATCGCTTATCGCAAGAAATTTAATTATTCAAAATGATTCGACTGGTAGGTAAAAATCGATACTGGAGTCGGTGTGGGTCCCTCCAGTTCCCATTCCAACCACCCAATGCCAATACATTGCAATATGGGGCCAAGTTCAAATCGAGCGCACATTTCCAACTTACATACTTAACGTGAGTATCTTAACTCTTGGGATAATCGTTCTTGTGCTCTAGAATTAACGTAATTGCGGCTCATATGGTGCCCGAGTTAATGCTACAATAGCAGCGCGCACGGGTAAGAGATGGGGAGCAGGAATGGTCGCAACTAAGTAAAGTAAGCGGCTAAGCAGAGGAGGAGATGTGCCACGATAATAGGCGGTTGCAAGATACTTCACATGAGCAAAAAAAGCTGAAAAAGTCCATACCGTCCTTTTTTGAGTTTTTACTTTTAAAAAAATCTTAATTTGAAGATTTTATGGTTATGAGTGTCTGGAACGATCTTCACGATTGGAAGTTGATTGAGTCTCGATCGGTTGATGGTCATGATTTACCAAAGTGCATCTTAAGATGGGTAATCTCGCAAGAATGCGAACAAGTTCGCGACGAAGGGAGCCGATCAAAAGTAAAAGTACCGTGGCATGCTTTTTAAGGTTTAGGCACGATACGAGTAAGTCAGTAGAGTTTTTAGCTGGAAGGGTTTTTGACCACCACGCCTTTTAGCACGAGCTACCCGGCGGGGTGGACAGCCTTCCTAGCTACCGAGTTACGAAAATCTCCTATAAAGGTTGTAATTTGCCGGAAACTACATTTGATGGGAATTTAAATTATGCGTGATTTGTTTTTGATTGCTGCATTGTTAGTCCTTGAGTTGGTGTGGAAAGAGAATAAAATGAATCTTCTTGCACACATAGAATGACGTTGTGGAAAAGGATAAATGGAACGCATAAAGATCGCAAACATATTTTTAGCGTTTAGGAGCATGGAGTCAAGTATATTCTCAGGATTTGGTAAAAAGCTTCTGTTTTTGTAAGTTAGATCACGCAACGCAAATTTGGAATTTACAAAGGATTATTGTAATGTGGTAACGGTTATGTTTATAAATTATTCCAAAATACTGTGGCGGACCAAACCAGATGCACAAATAAAAATTCTCCAGAAATTTTACGTAAATTTTCATTGTTGATTAATGATAAGTAGATTAATTGTTTTTGTTTCAAACCTTTTAAAACTTTTGCTTGCTTGGTGGAACGATTGATGATGGCAATTGTTTTAACTACGCTTACAGCTCGAGGCGAACACGAAACGTGTTTACTGAATTGGAGATTTAATTTCGAAATTTGATATTCATATTTCGAAGTGAACTTTCTCTTGTAATATTCTCGGCATGAAGTGCAAGCTGGCAGCCCTTTTTCTAGGTACTTTGACGTTTCAGATTAATTTAGACCTGACCTGGCTAAGTGTCCACATGAGGAATCGGTTCAGAGCGGAAGCTGAGGCAGATCTGCAAATTGCCGTATTTCTTTAGTTTCACCTAAAATTCCAGCAAATTTTCATGTCCTGTTACGGTTAGATTTTCATCCTTTGCGAACAGGAAAACAAGCCCTCCCCAAACACCTCTGGGCGTGAGCATTTAATTCAAAGATAGCCGAAATAGACAAACTTTTCGTGCCGAACTATGCTGAAAGTTTGCATAGTAATTTAAAGTACGAGGGTAGTTCAAATATGATGGAGACAAACGCTGTAGATGGCGCGCATGTATGTTTTGAAGGTTGTGGCTTGAGTATGTGATAGCTGGGTCCTTTACGAACAGTGTGACATAGTTTTCGTCGGAAGTGTATTTTTCACGCGCGTGCTACGACCATGAGTAAACGTCAAGTGCCGACCGCCGTTGCGCAACGTATTGTCATTCGTTTTTTAGTGTGGAAAGGCGTTAAAAACACGAAAATTTTTCTGCGTTTGCGATATCAGTTCGGAAGTCGTAGTCGCAGGGTGATAAATCCGGGCTGCAGGGGGCGGTTCCAGTACCTCCCGCCCCAATTCCGATATTGTTTCGAGCGTGAGACGCGCGGTATGAGGACACAAGTTATCCTGAAGAAGAATCGTACTTCGTGCTGGAATGCTCCTCCGTTTCGAGCGATAAGCGTGTTTCACGTGTGTTTTCAGAAGGTTAGAGTAGTATGCAGCATTGATGGAACGTTGAGTGCGCAGGAAATCGACGTACAGCACGCCCCGCCGATCCCAGAACACAGTACACATAACCTTATCCGCGGACCTTGTTGTCTTCGCTTTGACTGGCGCCCCTTCCGACACCTTGCTTTCGGGAGTGTAATAGTATACGCATATCTCGTCTGTAGTGAAGATTTGCTTTAAAAATCGTCCCACTCCACCTCGTATCGTCTCAGCAAGCGGAGACAAACTTCTAACCGCATGGATTTTTCCTCGTAGTTCGACAGTTTAGGAACACATCGCGCCGTTATTTTGCGATATTGAAGGTGTTCGTGGATGATAGACTCTACACTACCAATATTGATGCCGCGGCAAATGTTGTCTGATGTGATGCTGGTTCGCAGTCGACGATTATGCGGCTCGTTCTCGATGGCTTCGCGACCATCCTTGAACGTTTTGGCCCATTTAAACACAGCAGCCCTACTTAGGCACTCACTACCGAAGTTCGCAAACGCAGAAAAATGTAAGTTTTTTTAACGCCTTCCCACACTAAAAAACAAATGACAATACGTTGCGCAATGACGGTCGGCACATAACGTTCACTCATTGTCGTAGCACGCGCGGGAAACATGTACTCCCGAAGAAAACTATGTCACACTGTTCGTAAGGGACCCAGCTTTCACATACTCAAGCCACAACCTTCAAAGCATACATGCGCGCCATCTACAGCGTTGGTCTCAATCATATTTGAACCTCCCTCGTATTATTTGTAGTTCTAATTTTGTCTTTATATAGCCATAATCCTATTTTTTTAGCTATCTAAAATTCATCGCAAACATTTTGGATTAAAATATCTACGAAACGCACGCCGGGCAAGCGTCGCCTACGTTCAGATGCTGGAACAACGGCGCTCTGCGTAATTTGCCAGCAGGCAAGGAATGATGGCACACCGGTGAAAACGCTACAGTGTGGGCATCAGTTCCACGAAAATTGCCTAGCATAGCATCTGCAGAACAACCGTAGTTCTCCACTTTGTTTGCGACTGGTGACTTCTGCAGAACAAATAATCAGCTTTTACGAAACACCAGCGGCACAAGGGGCGGCGCCCAAACATAATGTTCGTCGAGACCGAAGTTGGCCACTACTTGCTGATCCTGACGCCATCTTAATGTATCTGTGGATGCGATAGTCCTGCAGGACATGATGGCACTCTTGCAGGACTTGACCACCCGGATAGCTGCCCTATAGAGCAAAAAGGAGAGCCCTCCCCAAGCACGTCCCCGAACCCCTCCGCATTGGTACTTGGACACAAACCCATGGGATTTTCTTGTATGTCGGCGACTCCACCCCGAGCGAAACGTGCCCAGTTCCTCGAAGAACCCGATGGCCCCAGTGGACCAACCATGGCTCAGCCAGGTCCAACCACTGACATTTGATCCGGTGGCTTCTCCGGAGCAACGCGGATCCCAAAACCTCGCATATGGGTTGAAGCCGACTCAAATCTTCGGCATCATACAAGTTTGGAATCTCCACTTTAGTGGGGAACCAGATTCCATCACAGTAGAGGTCTTCATTGTTCGGAAAGAGTCATTGATTGATCAGATGTTGGTAGGAGACCCACACCCAATTGCTGCGGGTGTAAAAACGCAACTTACGGCCTGAGCTTCGGCGTCACGTTGCGAACTCGGACCCTCAAGACATGGCTTCGCGTTTGCAAGTCGTAAGCTAACAGGAAGGAGTTGAAAAGCACTTGCGGGAACGACCGTACACGATGACGATACCTGGTCCGCGGCGCGGGATTTTGGAAGTTGCACAGGAAGCAATCATTCTCGCTCGGGAAAACACAACTGAGAAACCAGCCGAGTTGTAGTAGGCGCGGTGGAGAACCTCACGACCTGCTGGAACTGCAGACAAACCGGAAATCGGTTCGCTGTATGTCGAGCAGAGCGCACGGTTTTCTGCTACGGCTGCGGCAAACCAAATACGTACTCCTCAGGTTGTCCTGATTGCACGATCTCAAAAAATGGACGGGCGAGTACCCGACAATCCCAGCGGCATTCCAAAGCTCAATCGTAGGTTGTCAGCCTACCTCGAATACCAGACATTACAACACTAACCGGCCATGACAACGATGACTGCAGAGGCTCCCTCTCTCGCGTAAGCCTCTCCGAAGACAATTTGAAGCGATCATCTCACCAACCGGTAGATGAAATTAGACCGCCGTTGGTTCTCGCCCTAAAGCCATATCACATTCGGCTGCAGGAATACCGTGCGGCTCGAGAGAAAATCTTTGCATCAGAAGAGGTCACCTTTCGCTTACATAAAACAAAATGATAAACTCGTCGTTGGGGAAGCTTCCGTAAGAAGGTGCGCACCTGCCGTCAAATCCTATCAGTCTGTAACATATCGGAGGTTTCCGAGAATGAGACCCGACCGTCGCCTCAGTCAAAGTGTTAGGCGAAGTCGCTGTCGCGTTGATCGACACGGGTTCTAGTATTAGCTGCCTTGCCGTGAGCCTCGGTTCAATGGTACTCCATCAACACCCTACTTTAGTAAAACCTTGGCGTTTTGACATCAGCACAGCTGATGGCATTAAACACGCTGTTAAGGGCACGTTGACCACACTCGTCACGTTCAGTGGTCAAACAAAAGACATCATTTTTAACATCGTCCCCTCACTGACATAGAATGTTTACGTCAGCGTCGACTTCGTCCTTCTATTTGGTCTGGCCACGGATTTATTCTCGTGTCACTGCCTCAACACCAGACTTGTCCACGAACTCATTTCTATACCAGACAGACACGAGTAAACTCCCAGCCAACAACAACGTCTAGAAGCACCCATTGCCGTTTTTCCGTCCTATGCAGTAGATAGCCTTGGCCGTACTAGTATAGTCTCGCACGCCATAGACATCGGTGATAATAAACCCATAAAGCTATCGACAATTTGGCGCACGTTGAACTAGACAGGATGCTGGAGTTGGCAGTTGTCTGATTTGAAAGTGGTCGATGGCTATATATACCGGCGAAATTAATATGCAACCGGTGACTCGTTGCAGCAAGAAGAGTCTTGGAAGCTTTGGGTGCCGGAGGAGATGACGCATAATCTGATCTTCCGTGCATACGATCATCCTCTTAGTGCTCACGGTGGCTACGGCCGAACGCTTCGGCGTCTTAAGAAATGCTTCTATTGGCTTAAAATATCCTCGCAGGTCAAAGAGTATTTATCCGCCTGTGAAACCTGTAAAAGCATAAAGGTCCCAACCAGCCTCTTCGATCTCGAATGAACCAATTCAAAGTTCCGGAGTACGTATTACAACATCTGTATATATGTTTGCTCGGTCCGTATCCCAGGTCACCTATGGGACACATTGGTGCTATCGCTACTAGCTATCAAAATTACCACTGGTAGAACCCATTCGAAACTTCACGACTCCACCTATCGTGAAATTCTTAGACTCGGATGTTCCACGTGTTTGGTGTGCCAGAAAGCCTTTACTCGGATAACGAGTTGAATTCCGTTCTCGTCAGTTTAAGGGTCTACTCGAAGAGTATGGGGTCGAATACCAACTGACACCCGTATACTCTCCCCAATCTACTGCATCGGAACGTCTGAATCGCATTCTTTTAGCTGCGATCCGTTCTTATGTCCATCCAACCCAGATGGATTGGGATCGCCTATTGTTCGCAATCACGTTTGCACTGCAATGGTACTATCATTCTGCCACGGATGTTTTCCATACTTTTCTGCCTTCGGACAGCACATGATTTACCACGGGGAGTCATACAACCTACTGCGACAATTGATATGTTTGAAAGGCCCCGTTGCGTCCTTGCGCTGGAGCCCCACAACGATTAGGCATGCTCCGCGTACAAATACCAAAGAAGATAAAGAGTGCAGGTCGTGCAAATAAGCGCGTTACAACTTGTGATCTCGACCTTCTGAGTTTAAAGAAGGAGATGAAATATTCCGTCGCAATTTCCGTCATTATAAAGCGAAGCTCGATCGACGCTTCTTAACAAGTCGAATACTCAAGGTAGTTGGACCTGGACGCTATCTTCTCATGGATCTGTCCGGTAAATAAGTGGGGATATACCATGCAAAAGACTTGCGTCGATAACAACCAAATAAGACCATAGTTTGTTCGTCGTCTGTATTTAATTTAAGTACCTAGTCTGTTTTTCATCCGTATTTAGTTATGAGCATACGCTTGTCTGTCTGTCTGAAGCAAAACTAGGGTACTTGCGTCGGTCTGGCTGTTCGTTACCTTTTTGTCTTTTTATTCCTCCAGCCACTTTTTCACAATTCCCCGCGGTAGGGACCGTGAAAATTTAGCTGCCCTGTATTAATCAAGCAGTTGGCCCCCACGAACTACTCGATAAATCAGCCAATGCACCGCTACCAACTGGATGCCCCACTCTTAGTTTGGAGGTCGTAAGTTTTCGAAGTAAGCACGAAACCGTCTCGCGACTCGCGCGCGTTAATCGAGCAGCAGCGTCGATTTCAATACCTCGGCCTCGACACCGTCGATATTTTTATTATCGAACAATTCGTGAATGCGAACATTTTTTGTAGTGGGTTCTTGTGCTGGGGAAAAAGAACCCACCACACCGCGACGCTAGCTTGCAAGCGCATTCAGGTGTCCTCGGACAAGGCCAATTCCAGCGAGCCCATAAAATCTTTTCTTACTGAGGCAGCAGATCATCCCTGGAATCCTGTACGGACCATTTGAACATCATTAAATACTACAAAGTCGTCGCATGAATAATTAAATGTGTTTCTTTATTTAATCAATTATTTATGCAAAATGTAAATCGTCTGTGAGCGTACTTATCATCGAACGCATTGGTTTGAGACTAAGAAATGATCATCGTTGACTTTCGGCTCGTTTCGATCCATGAACATCACTTAAGATAGCAGAGTTGCACTCAAATCCTATACCTCTACAATTGCGTACAGAAATGTATGTCTATACACTTGCTACCGAAAATACGCTGAACTCAGACTGTAACATAGATCTTTGAAACGGTCTCGCAGCAGCGCTTTTGTAAATACTCGAATATCAGCTCTTCGATTTGCAGTTGGAACGTATTCGACTACAATTTTTTTATCATTCACTTGATCGCGGGTAAAATGAAAATGAACGTCTACATGCTTAATTTTTTTTTGTGAAATACGTGATTCCTAACTAGTTGAATTGCGCTTTGGTTATCAACGTCAAGCATTATTTCCTTATCACAGGATCATCCGATGTCCGATAGCAACATTCTAATCTAGGTTACTTCCCGTGATGCAGCTACGTACTCGGATTCGGTCAATGTTACCATCACCAGTCGTTGCCGTTGTGACGATCACGTTAGATAGAAAACTGATCCTGTCATAGGTCTTGGCGTTCCCGTGCCTCCAACGTAATCAGCATCCGAGAAACCCACAAATTTTGCTTCACTACTGCCACTTTGATACTCGATGCCGTAACAAATCGTGCCTTGGAGATACGTGAGTGTTCTTTTTGCAACTTGCCAACGCAACGAGTTATGTTCATGTAAGAACTTGCTTACTGCATATACCGCGTACGCGATGTCTGACCTCGAGACGGCCGCTTGGAAAATTAGAGAACCTGCTGCTTCGCGATATGGTAGTTACTTATTTTTCCTTCGTTTTCCACGAATGGAGACAGTTTTGTATTCGGAACCAACGGCACGCTCACCGTTTTTGCGTCTACCATTTAGAATTTTTGAATTGCTTTCTGCGTGTACGCACTCTGAGGGATCGACAATTTTTCTCAATCCTCATCACGTTCGATTTATAGCCCGACCAAACATTCGATCCCTCGACCATTATTTTGAGCGTGCCACATAGTCCTTGCATTATTTGCTTTTGAGTATGTAGATTGTTCGAGGCTAATAAACCGTCATCGACAAATAGCGCATAATATACTTTCTGAATTTTCCGGTAAACACGCTCTTTTCCGCTTTGCATTCTGTGAAGTTATATTCTCTCAGGAACTTACTGAATCTCTAAGCAAAATGTCTTGAAGCCTGTTTGAGCCCTTCTTTTGCAGTTGGGAGGTAGATGCCATTTACACACTGAGTGTGGGGCTCTCATGCTCGCGAGTGACTGGACTAAACACTAAAAACCCGAGAACTTAGTCTGGAACCGTTTGACAAATCACTTTGGACTAGATCTTGATTTGCTACGCCGTGAGGTGCCTTCAAGATGAGGGATCCCATTCTCTAGCGGGAGGGGAAAAAATAGGAATTGCCAGGCAAGCGATCCCTCAGCCCCAACGCCCCGACTGCTGTGAGTCCCTTTTATCTTTTAGGACTGCCCAAACATAATGTGCCATCTGATTCCATTTGTCAAACGACCCAAGCATCATCGCGACTATACTAACCGGGATGAGCCCTCTCGTCTCCCAGTAGAGGTCTCGTTGCAGCTTGCCCCATTTCTTGTAAGCGTTTTTTTTGGTGGTTGGGAAGCAATTGTCATTTACGCACTGAGTGTGGCGCTCGCATGCTCGTGAGTGACTGGACTTCTCACTAAATACCTCCCCTGTCAACCCGAGGATCCAGCCTGGAACCATTTGACACATTACTGTGGGCCAGGTCTTGTTACGCCGTGAGGCGCCTTCATTCTGGGGATCTCTCCTCTAGTGAAAACGCCAGCAGATAACATGGGCACTCTAATCTACAAGTCTACGTAGCTAGTAGCGTATCCCGATGACGTTAACATTATGTCTAGATCAATTCCAGATGCGAAGGAAGCATTCATACGACTGGAGGTTGAAGCGAAAAAAGTCTGCCTCCTGTTAAATGAAACTAAAACTAAATTCATGACCCGAACAAGGAAAGACACGCCAGTCCGACAAAGCCTGACCTTATAAACTACAACCTGGAAAGTGTGTACACATACTTAGGAGCTCATCTTTATAGAAAAGGCACAGAATAAAAGAAACATAGAAAATAATAAACACAGCAAACAAAGGCTTCTTCACAGTATTTCCTATGCTAAGATCCAAAGATGTTCACAGGGGGAATACGATTAACAAACACAAAATAAGACATGTGCTGCTGTACGGATGCAAAAACCGGACTCTCACAAATGTTTAAAAAAGGCTCTGGACGTATTTAAACGCATTTAAACGCGTCCGCTGCGGCGCTTATCTTGCCTGTGCACAACTCTGGGCCTTTGAATTGGACGTACGAAATAATGACATTGAGACCGTTCCGGATAAGTATCCGATCGCCCATTTAAGTAATGACATTCGGGTTATGTAATGTGGCGCAGACTTTTCAGCGATATATCGATTCTACGTTAGTGAATCCGGAGTTTACTATGCATAGATTGATGGCATATTAATTGCATCAAAATCACAGGAAGAACATCAAAAGCATCTCCAAATTGTATTTGAACGGCTAAGAGAATACAGGTTGTCCGTCAATTTCTCAAAATGTGTTTTCGGAGCACCAACAGCGGAAGATCTGGGATACCTTATCGACGAAAACGGTATCAGTCCTCTTCCTGCACCACCGACGATTGCCGATCTAAGAAGATTCCTAGGGGGCTATCAACTTTTATCGCAAATCATTACAAAGTGCAGCTTGAATTCAGGTGCCACTATGTAGATTTTTACTTTGCGCTAAGAAAAAGGACAAATCGATAAAAGCCTGGAATCCCGAAGCGGAAGCAGCATTTCATCGATGCAAAGAGCAGATAGCAAATGCAACACGATTGCGGCATCTAACTGAAAATACTCAACTGGCACTTAAATAATAAGTCTGACGGTGGAGGTGTTCTAGTGGATGTGCATATTTCTCTTACTAGCTAATCCTTTGATTATTTCACACCATCTATACCTGTTGTGTGTATAATTGTGCTTTTCTCTCCCTCCTCGTGTCATCTGTTTATATTCCTTGTGACAGTTCTGCTATTATTTATGAACCTTTCTTTGCGGAATTCTCGAGTTACATTAATGTTCGTTTCCCAAATAACCCTATATTATTCTGTGCTGATTTCAATTTGCCCTCTATTCTTTGGGATGACATATATGTCTCCATACGTTTTTGCAATAGTGCGTCATTTGCTCCTTCTTCTTTTATTTTCCTCTGCTCTTTTGCCTAATTCAAAACTATTCCTAATTCTCTTCAACTTGCCATCTTCTTTTCTGGCTGCATCTGCGTTACTCTCATCCCTTGTCAGTCCAGATCCCCATCATCCACCACTCTCCATTCAGCTTGCTATCACATCTTCTCGTTCTTTGAGGAACTCCATACCTTTCCGGTTTAATTTTTTAAAAGCTGATCTATAGAGTATGGAAGCTAGACTTCATGCAGTGACTTAGTATTCCTTCTTAAGTAACCTCCACATTGAAGATTGTGTTGATAAGCTCTTTATGTTTCTTTCCTCCCTAATCTCACAATTTACTCTTGTGTTTCCATCAAGGAAGCCCAAATATGCTCTTTGATTTAATTCAGACGTTGCCATAGCAACTAAAGCAAAAGATGCTGCCTGCGGAAATTTTCTTATCCAGTGGTCTTCCAAGTGACTTGGCTAAATACAAGGAGTGTCGTGCTGCGGCCTAGAAAATTGTCACCTCTGCAATTCGTGCATACGTTGACTACATTGAAACCTTCACTGATGTCCAATCAAGACCGTGCGTTTTGTTCGTATGTAAAATCTTTAAAGCGCTCTCATCATGTCCCGAATGATTTCAGCCTTGATGGCGTGGCATCTTCTACTTCTCAGGAGTCCTTTGATTTTTTTCCACTTTCAGCAGCGCTATGTCATCTTCTCTTTTTCCTCCGCTGCTTTTCGAACATATCCCTTGCGGGTGGAACTACTCTTAAATAATCTTTATAACAGCATCGATGGGGGCCCAGATGGCATTCTAAAATTTCTTGCAAAATCTTTATCTTTTTCCTCTTTCAATTATTTTTAATTTGAGTTTATCCTGTTGGCGTTTTCCCTTCCCAATGGAAAATGATCCACAGTCTTCCTATCTTCAAATCTGGTGATCGCAATGTCGTTTCCAGCTATCGTCCAACTTCCCTCCTTCCATGTTATGGTAAAATCCTTGAAAAGAAAGTTATTAAAATGCTGTACCCGCTTATTCTTCCGTCCTTAGCAGATCTGCAGCATGGTTTTGTCAGAGCAGATTTACCCTCTCAAAGTTACTTTCTTTTACCCATCATATTGCAGCCGCCCGTGACTTTAGTTTTACAGATTTCTCTAAAGCTTTTGATTCGGTGGATCACTCTCTCTTATTTGAATTTAACGGGTTCAATATTCCTGCTTGCCTCTATTGTTCTGAAATGCCAATGTGTAGCCAATTTGAACTCTTGCCTCTCTTCTTCTTTTCACCCTAGCTCGGGAGTGACGCAAGGTATAATACTTGGGTCCATACTAATGTCGCGTGTTATAGTTCGCGGCCAATAATTTTAATGTTCCGGGAAAGTGAAAACGCACTGTCTTTTAAATTAAGTGAAAAGAGTTTATTTACAAAGAATGCACAATCATGAAATTCACTATTTTACATATCGCATTTTACTGTCTATCAACTTTATATTTCAACTGTCTATATCACTTCACTAAATCAATATCGCCTTTACTTCGCGCTCCACTATATCGCAGTTTTACTATCGCGGTTTTACTATCTCCCCCATTCATTCAGCTCGGCTTTATATAGGGTCTCTAGTCATTCAATCCGTTTCTCGTACATTGGCGAATGTTCTGACGAGAACTACCTGGAATATTCGAGCAATTCTGAATGGAAGCAGTGACGTCACTTTCCGATGTTGATCATGCTTGGTCGATTCTTGTGCTTTGGAGTACATTCGTTTGTTGACCATGATGTCATTGATAGTTGCGAAAGTAGCTCGCAGAAATGTTTGGACATGTAACACTATTCATACTTTTCGTCAATGACTTACTTTCTGTTATCATATCCTGCTATATCCTTTGTGCCGGTGACTTTAAGGTTTTTCAAGTTATTGCCTCCCACTTAGACTTGATATCCTTCAAATCAATCTACTGCGTCCTAGCGGCTGGTGTGAAGGTTGTAGTCGCCTAGCTTAGGAGGATATATGACCCAATAAATCATGGAGCAGAGTGGAGACTTCGTTAAAACTACGAGTTGTATCATCTTTATGATGATCCACCTGTATCCGCATACGTAAAGCTACGCAAACTATAATGGGCACGATATGTGGACGGAATGGGAAGGCACAGGTTCCCCAGATGAAAGTTGAAGGGTCAAGCACAATGGAAACGTCCAGTTGGGAAACCGAGGAAGACTGAATCGATACTTACAGCAGATCCCTGTTTGGGATTTTGATCGAATTGTAGGCGACTACTACCGGTGGCGAAGGTCCGAATTGGAGGTTTGCCAGAAATGATGATGAATGAAACGGGCTTTCCATCAATCCAAACACTGTGATTTTGTTGATATTTTCATGAAAATTGCTTTTAATTATTGTTAAAGAAGATCTGAAGAATGAGAAGCAAATTATTAAGCAACATTCTTGCATCGATCTTTTATTTATAATAATACTCGTACAAAGTAGCTGCTGAGAAAATCTACACCGCACAAGCATAGAACGAATATATTAATTATCTCTACAACCTTGATTATTGCAAAATTACTTTTCGCCACGCAAAAATAAAATTATTCCACCTCATCGTGGCGTTGGCCAAACACAATATGAAATTTCTGTAAACACCCATTTTCCATTAAGAGCCTTGTGCCTGTACCTAAAGTGCCTCAGCCGCACCAGATCCTGCACTTTATTGACTAGCACATGATTTCCACCTTCTCTGAATCGTAATGCTATCTTAAATGATCACCAGCATCAAACTGATTATACATGCGTTTTATGTGTACACGAATGTGTGCTCGGCTGGAATTTCGTTATTCCCATCTTCAAATAATTCATAGCAATCACCCAACATCCACCATCCAGCATTCCTCGAGACCCGGGGATTGTAATGGTACCAAAAGCAACTATTAAACAAGAATAGCTGAGATATCGTGGCTTTCTGTTCCGACCGTTTCCTATTAAGTGAAATGTTATATCTTATCCGCGGAGCGTAGACAAAACCTCCATTCCCACGTGAGATGCAGCGCAGTGGTAGCACCAACCATAGAGCCTGCATGAGAGCATCCGGCGCTGTATCTAGAATCTTAAGCCCCAACTTACGAGTATACTCGGTACCTGTCTGGCTGCATTTTAATTATGCTAAAGCCCATAAACGATTCAAATGGTGAATTTAAAATCACTAGTTGTGCAATCCGAGAGTTTTCTTCAGATCATCACGGGCCAGCTCAAAGACGCTCAGGCTCAGCGTCTTAGCGTGGAGGACTTTGGCGCTGCTCAGCGATCGCACGGCCAAGATCTGACCGGTCGGTCGGGCATCTTAAATACGAGTACAACAGACACAACTTCAGAAGGCAACCGCGAAATGTAATTTTGTATTTAAGATGCCTCTCATTGTTCGACACCACGAACGAACAAAAAGATGCGGCTAATTGTAATGTAACTGGATTTCTCAAGCTGCATTAGTCAGCCGAGGAATCTGCACGGTGCAGCCAAGTCCTCCGCGCAACATGCCAAACGTACGTAGCACGATTGTATCGTAGTTTGTAACAATTAAGCCCGAGCAGTGGATGGAGCATGCTTTATGTTCGTTGTTCAATAAAGAAATTCGAGAAAAAGACTGCAACAAGTTATTATTGGCTATAAATAACGTTAATACCGCCGTCGCTGCTGCTGCTGTTACCCTCTTTCACTGTATCCCTTTCTCTCTTGGTTGTGATGACTCCTTGGTATTGATGGGCTGCGATAGAAGTGTTCGTCGTAAAGATTCCAAGAAATATATTAAAAGTTATGAATTGCTTTTGAGTGGCTTTTGTGGGGTGAAAAGTAATCGATAGATTTTGAAAGCTGATGAGTTCCGATACGATATACCAGATGTGATGATTTTGAAAATTTGCACTTATACCTTCTTTAAAAGACGAAGAAAGAAGAAAGTAGGATGACGAATAAACTTTTAGAAATAAGAATAAAGTAAGGCGGGTAACCGTCAGTGTTTGAAAAGTCCACCTTTGACGCAGACTTCCTCTTGTTATCTAAAATTGTAGTTTAAAAGTTACGAGGGATGATCCGAAAATAATGATATTTCCCTCGTCACAAAAATTTAAATAAGATGTGCGACACTGCTTGGATTGCTAATGATTACTGATATTAAAAACATAAATCTTCCTCTTCTTCGTAACAGTACATTCCTTCTCGAGCCTTGACTTCCAGCAATAAGCGCCCCCAACTGTCTCGGTCCATAGACCGTGTCCTTTGACTTCGAAATCCGAGCAGCGGTGAATTATCTTCGTTGACTGTGTCAGGCCAGCATTTCTTCGGTTTTCTCACTATTCTCCACCCTTCAATTCTCCCAACGAATACCTTTTTGGGCATTCGTAGTTTATCCATGCGATTCACGTGGCCAGCCCATTGAAGCTTCCGCAGTTGAGACCTTCGGCTCGTCAAAAATTTCATAAAACTTGTTAAGAATAGTGATAAATTTAAAATTGTAAAACCGGCCCTTAAGGAAGCTTATGTAAACAGCCCTTTACTTCTAAGCTGTCAAGCAAGCAGTCAGTCGCCACTAAGTGCTTATCGCCACAATATGTACATTATTAAGATGAAGTTTATATCGCTATTGCGAAATATATTTTAGAATAAAACAAGTCTTAACACAACTAATGGTTGTATCGAATTCACCATTGGTCCTTGTCTAGCTTCGTTCCAATTATTCGCCTCAGGGTGTCTCGAGGGCGTTCAATATTTTTGCGGGCATGTTTCACACTCATAGCGTAGCACTGGTTTTACCACAGATTTGCATACTTGGAGCTTTGTTTTTCTGTGTATGCAGCTGGTCTTCAAAATCGTCAAAACTGAATAAAATTTTTTGTTTGCGAGCGTATTTCGTCTCCTTCATCCCCCGTTCTTTTTATTTTGGTGCCTAAATACTTATATTCGACCACATTTTCGATATCTTATTCGCCAAGTATAATATTTTGGATATTTTGGTATTTTTGTGTTCTCATACAAAAAAAAACCACCACGAGCATTCTCGACACGCGCTCGTTCGCGGCGCTGTCTGTGATTCGGACCACTACCTTATAAGGGTAAAGTTCCGATGCCACATTTCCAAGAGCTGTAAACAAGCAGCATCAGTTAAACCAAGATAACAGATACACAATCTAAATGATAGCTCAATAAGGTCCACATACGTGTCAGCGCTGGAAAATCGCATCAACATATCCCCGCAGGCGGGAGAAAGTAATGATGACAACAAAACCATGTGGAAGACTGTAAGAGATGTGGTGAGAGTAGCAGCCGAGGAGGTCTTGTGGCACCAGGCAAAGAAAAGTAGGAACGACTGGTACGTCAAAGAATGCAAGCAAGTGATTAAAAAAAGGAACCAGGCGCACAAAAAATACATCCAGCGACCAACTCGGGCCAAAGAAGAACATTTTAAAAGCCTTTGAGGTCAAGTTAAAAAAAAATGTTCCAAAGAAGGAAACGACTGACCATCAACACCAAGATCCAACAGATAAACAAAAACACGACCCTACACGAAGTCAGATCGGCGTATATCTCTATCAAACAACTAAAAGACGACTTCAAACCACAAACAAGTCTTTGCAAAAGTGTACAAGGAGCAATCATAGGCGACCCAGTCGAAATTAAAACAGATGGCTGCAATATTTCCAGAAGCTATTCATAGCGTCCCTAACAACGACTGAAGCTGTGAACATTCCAGAAGCAGGACAAGAGGTCCCAGTATCACCAGCAACCAGAGACGAACTACAGGCAGCAGTACGGGACCTCAGAAAAAGCAAGGCTCCTGGAATAGATGGAATACCAGTAGAACTGCTCCAGAGCGGAACTCCCCATCTAAATTACCTTCTGTATTGATTAATATGCAGAATACGGCTAGAGGTACAGTTCTCAGAGGACTAGCGAAAAAGTATTACATTTCCTATACACCAAAAAGGGGGACAAGTTAAGGTGTGAAAATTATAGAGACATTGCTCTGCTGGCACGCCTTATAAAATGCTCCCCAGAATCATAGAATGTAAATTAAAGCCGTACTATGAAAGTATTATAGGAGAGTACCAGGGAGGCTTTCGAAGTGGATGGTCTACAATATACCAAACATTCTCAGTAAAGCAGGTGCTCGAAAAGTGCTGGGAATATAACATAGTTGGGCACCAACTCTTTGTAGACTTCAAGCAAGCATACGACAGTGTCGAAAGAAATACTTGACGTTGGCGTCCCAATAAAACTAGTTCGCATGGTCGTCACGATGCTAAATACATAGTCCCAGGTCAAGGTGAACGATTAACTAACGGACAGCTTTGTAACGGAATCAGACTTAAGACGAGGGGATCGACTTGCTCCAAGGTTCTTTAATATAGTGCTGGAACACTTCATCAGGAAGACATCAACTGAAACCTCGGGTATACTAATGTCCAAGTCCACATAATTGCTAGCATATGCTGATGATGTCAATATTATGGCACGTTCAATCTCAGATGCCAAAGAAGCATTTCTGAGCCTAGAATTTGAAGCAAACCAAATGGGCCTACGAGTTACTGAAAATAAAATTAAATTCATGACTCAAACGAGGAAGAAAACTCCAGTTCGACAAAACCTGACCGTAGGCGACTACAACCTTGAAAGTGTGGATAATTTTGTCTATCTTGGAACTCGAAAGGAAGATACAATAAAAGCTGACAGCAGATCTTTGTCAGGTGGAAACAACTGGCGGACAATATCGCGGAATCGTGATGATTGGAGGAAATTAATGCTGGAGGCCAAGGCCCGGCTTGGGCTGTCGCGCCATAGATAATGATGAGTTTGAAGAGAATGGTAAGTATTACGAACAAATTTATATCTTATGTGTTTATTTGGGCAAGACAATGGTTTGTGTTTAAAAACTGTTTAGGCCTAATTTCGTCAGTGATGGAATAATGCGTTACGTTTGGCATATGTTCTAATACGGAATCCGTTTTAGGTGCCAGACGTAACAAATTACCCCATCATGCGGTGAATTCGGTTTGCCAAAACACGTCCTAATTTAGGCGGTGGTGGGGTTTGCCTGAACAATTTCTAAACACGAACAAATTTCTTGGCAAAATTAACATATAAGATATAAATTTATTCATAATACTTACCATTCTCTTCACTTTGCAAAATACTTACCGGTTTTAACATTTTTTCAGAATATCCACATTTGCGATAAACATCTATATATATATATATATATATATATATATATATATATATATATATATGTATATATAACCTCAGCAGCACGGCTCTAATGTAAATTACATATATGCTGTGAAATATTGGACAGTCTAAAAAGTATTGAGCCTTTTTTGCCAGTAGATGGTGTTCGTTGTCATATATTGGACAATACTAATCAGATTGAGTCAAACTGACATGTGTTTGAAAGGTGACATTCCAGTCTACAATTTTCATAGCGACAGTTTTGTATTTCGTCATTCGTGTCAAAATTTGTATTCATTTAAAAATGAGTGAAATTTCTGAAAAAAATCGTTATATTTTGCAATATCACTACGATTAAGGTGAGAATGCATCGCAGGCTCGTGAAAAAATTTTTGGTGTCTACGGTCTAGATACTTTATTAAAAGCCACAGTCAAGAGATGGTTCGCTCGCTTTCGTGCTGGAAATTTTGATGTCAAAGATGCACCTCGCTCAGGTCGACCAATCACTGAAAAAGTTGATAAAATCTTACAAAAAACCCAAGAGGACCGACATATAAGCAGCTATGACATTGCTAAGGAACTGAATATCCATCACCAAACAGTTTTGAACCATTTTCTAGTAATGTGGAAAGACTAAGAGTTTTCGAAAGGACTCTCTTTGAGCATGTACTGGTTTGTACAGAAAGCCTGAGAAAATAAGAATTTATCAAACTGTTAAAGTGACGAGAGTCGATATCTTCATATTGAGACTTCGTCGAAATCATATCGCATTTTTAGTATTTTGATTGTTTGGAATCTGCTTTATATTTTTTGAAAATTTATAAGGATTAATATTGAATAAAGTGCTTTTGACTTGCTTTGACTAGCGCTTATGATTAACAATGGTCTTCTCGGATGGAACACTGGGAAAATGGGCGATGAAAGTTAGTCGGGAGTGGAGGACTAGCAGCTGCGTATGCAGTAAACTCAACTACGAGTATTATCACGTCTGCCTGCAAGTCTTATATGCCCCATCAGAGACCGCACACCCCAAGCCTCCAATGTACTGGTAGTGATCTGAAATAGCTGAACAGCGAAGTGTATGTCAAAACCTTCAACGAGAGGTCCAGCAGACACCGACTTTGGTAGAGACAAGAACAAACCTCGCTGTATACAAGTCATCTAGAAAGCGTCTTCGGAAACTTACGAGTCTCAACAACAGCAAGACCAGCTGTTGGTGAAATCTGGTGGATGACGTGAATAGGGATCCATGCGGCTTGATATAGAGATAGTCGAACGGAATCTCGGAGCCTATCGTTTGCCCCGTATATACGAGGCAGAAAAGATGGATGTGATTATGCCGGCTCTGTTCTCCTACACACCCCGTTCTTGTTGAAGCAATTCACGATGAAACTCTAGTAGATTACCCATTCTTCACAAAGACCGACTCGGTGGAAGGGTTTTGTCCGTGAAGGCAAAAAAGGCCCCAGGGACAGATGGGATTCCAGCTGAGGTAGTGCAGATGGTATATCACTTTCTCCCTGATTCATTGCTGGCTTGTCTGCGTGAATATATATTTCCGGAGAGCTGATCATAAAGGGAAAGGGGAGTCCCGAGTCTCCGTCTGCATATCGTTCGTTGTGTATGCTAGGCACAGCTGAAAAAGTGCTCGAAAAACTCATCAAGGGAAGACTTGCTGGTATGATTCATGCTGCTGGAGAACCTATCTTCATGGCAGTACAGATCACTCCACCATCAAATGTAGCGGGGAAGTGAAGAGCGCAGTCCAGCGCACAGAGACACATAGCAGTTGTTCTTCTGGTGATGTCAGTGATGCTTTCAACTCCACTAGATGGCCAGATATTCTGGTAGCACTGGAAAATGATTTCCAAACACCAAAATAACTTATGTGTATTTCAAGGGACTATCTGAAGGATCTTAGCTTGCTATATGACATGAAAAAATGTAATAACCACCGATCTTGGGGAGCGATACCCCGCAGATATCTGTCATCCCTATACAAATTTACCAACCAGCTGATAAAGTTGGATGACAGATCTCTGCGACAGAACCGCCACTGAGGTTAACAAGTGGTGAGTGAATTAACTCGCATCTCTGTGACTGAACCGCCACTTGACGTCAGCTGAATAGTGAAATGCGACACTTTCATGCAACTCTGAAGCGCAGCGAAACTATTCTACCATACTTGCGTGATGCATTGAGGAGAAGCGGTATCCCCTGTCCAGGTTCCTCCTTTGAATGGCCTACTGCCAAGCGTGGAGCGTTAGTTGAGCGGTTGTATTCAAAGAGAAGATTCAAGTTTCGCGTTTTGTACGTGACAAAACAGCTTTTGACATTTTCGAAAACAGGATTTCGCTGATTGTTGCTAGTGCAGATGTTACGTTGGAAATTGAACAACTACCTAGAATTTTGAGACTCTGTGGCCGGCTCGATGAGAAATATCAAAATTTTAAGGTATTTGAAGAAAAATTTTCATTATTTAAATCTGAAGGCAACTTAGCTGAGGAGAGAGCTGTACCTGAGCGCTAGACAAAGTGAACTCTAGCATCCAAGACAATCAGACAATCAGCAGTGATGTTTTCCTGGATTTTCTGGTTGTTCTCGGAACAATTTGACACAATTCTCGCCTGGCTGTGTGGTGTCAATTCCGATTCTGTGTGATCTGTCCGCAATTTTGTGCCGAAACTCGAGACTGAGTGATTGCGAGCCAGTGGAGTCAATTGACGAGTGTGTGGTCTAATTTTACAGGGGAAATTTCGGCTCCCAGGGTGGACACGCGTTCTGCGAGACGAGGCCGCGATCAGAAGAGGCAGAACTAAAGAGCTAGTCGAGACAGTGGAGAAAATTTGATTCCGGTCGGGAATCGTGTGATTCGCCCAACCCTGCCTCTCATTGCTTCGTTTCCTTACATCTTACCCAACACACGTTTGCCTCCTTCCTTGGATACTTGGATACCTTCATGGTAAATGACACATCAACGATAAGGGATTACAAAGTTCTGGTCTTCAATGCGGCCCGGGATAACAATTTAGATCAATTGAAGGGAATCGCAACAATACAGTAAAATATTTAAGATGTTTTGGAACCAAATATTAATGTAATCTGCCAAAAAAATAATCAGATGCTGAAATAATAGTCTTCTGCAATGGACAAATATCCAGTTTTAAAATTTTAAATCAATATTCTACTAGTTTCGCGACCTGTCTGTCCGTCAGTCCGTGCGTCACACCTGGTTTCTTCAGAAACTATAAAAGCTAGAAACGGATGAGAGGGTAGTGGCACTTGCACGCTTCACGCCCAATATAGGGGGACCCTCATCGTCAAGAAGATGAATCTTGATGAGCTCTGTGCAGTCTACACTACTTTACAGATTGGATCTCAGCAAAGGCATGCACGTACAGAGACAAGGAGCGCTGGAGATCGCAAGTGCATATTGAACGGCCTCCGGGTTGGCAATGTTAATGATAGTAAGGGTGACGCCCATCGCCTTCCCTGCTGGGGAGCGTTTAAATATTTACCTACGTACGAGCGAAGGCAATAGCGAGGTAGTCACAATGGAGGAGAAATAACGCATTCATTATGATTGGCAACAGTCCTGGGAGAATGACACAAAGGGAAAATGGACTGCGCATCTGATCCCTGAATTGAGACAGTTGCTCAATCGAAGGCATGGTGAGATTGACTTCTGCTTGGTCAAGCTCATGAGCGGGCGTGTATGTTTTCGGCAAAGACATATAAAGTAATGGACGCGAAATGAGCTTATTTTCATCCATACGTGAGTGAAGTACTTTTACTACATACATGCCTTCCTTTCGCGTGCGAATTGAAATCCCCCTGCCTTTCACGCCGCTAGAGAATCCACACATTCAAGTGGCTCTCTAGTTGCTCTCACGAAAATCCCACTCCTCTCACACCTTAACCCCCGAATTGTCAACAAAATATCAACCATACGATTGAAAACATATGATTTGTGAAAATTCACCATTAATGGGAAACGTCTAATCAAGTTGAATTTGAAATTGTACACAAAACAATTTTTTAAGATAAACCGTGTTGAATCTAGTGCAAAAGCGTTGCAAATGTGATAATTTATCAAACTGAAAAGCTTGGTACGGATCGCGAGTGTTTTTGTGTCGAAAAATGAAAAATGAAGTGACATGTGTGGGACTATAAAAACAGCTCTAGGCAGCATGTCAGGGACGTATCCTTCGTAGGGTAAGTCATGTTCAATCTTTTATATCGTTCAAGTTAAAATACCCGCATGGAAAATTGATTTAGTTCAAGATGCGAAAATTCGTGGGAGACGTCACGTCAAATTTATTTGAAATTCGAATCAACAGCTAATAACGCGCAAACTTCACGCCACATGATAAAGTGCTTCAATTCTCTCGATGCATTTCGTATCCTCTCTCTCACATCTATGGTTTTCGGTATTACCTGAACAGAATTGGTAAGTCACGTTCTTCTGGCTGCGTGTCTTGCTTAGGAGAGGTAGATGATGCCTGACACAGATGTTTTAATTGCATAAGATGGACAGTTTCCGTGATGACCACTTCAATGAAGTTGGAGCGCTCTCCTCGTAGACTATAATCGGAAAGATGTTTACATTCGTTAGCAAATGGAACCACGTAGCATATTACGTACGGACCATCCTGGAGGTTAAAAGAGGCATACATGAACGTTGAGGCGTCGAGAGTAGGGGTCTCTTTCCTAGTAGTCCCGTCTCCTCTCTTCCTTTCCGTTAGAAAGGAGATTTTTCGATCCTAAAGATGCCTGTAGGCGAAGGAAAATGAGGCCTAGCCTGAAATAATGTGTTAAACGGTTCCAGACTAGGTTCTCAGCTGATAGGGGAGGTGTTTAATGGGTGGTCCATGGTGCATGGTGCGCTCGGGAGTCCTAAACTTTCGGCGTGAATAGCATTCACTTCCCAACCACAAAAACAAATAGTGTATTTTCTTGAACTGCTCTTGAATTATCATTTACTCAATTTAGGTTATTTACGTGCTCATCTCCTTCACTCGCAAAACAGATGTCAGTTGAAATCAAAAACTTATTGGGCCTTGTAAGAAACCACAGCGGTGGTGGGGGAACACACACAGTTTAAATTATATTTTAATATCTCCAATATTCTTTGCAATAATATAATACTTTTCTTTTGTTCAAAATGTATATTATTGTAGGTTAGAAGTAACAGAAAGCGATAAGAAATAAACGGCGTTCTCACAACCTTTTAGAAAGTTTTGAGGTAAAACAGAACATATTAGATATATATTCAGCGTTGACTTTGCCAGTTAATATGACAATTTGCAAATGACCTTATAGTGCTTCCAAGACATACTCTTCGTAACTCACTTAAAGTACCACCAAAGAAATTAAATAATTTATCACAACTTGTGGAAATATCGGCTCAACTAATTTCTAAGTAAACCAAAACAAAACAAAAAAAAAAATAGTCAAGAAATTTCTCAATACTCTTCCGTACCCTTTTTCCAATTTTCATAGCTATTAGATTGACTCGGAAATTGATTACGTGTATCCTCTTTCAAAACTTGAATCTTAATTAGTAATTAACCGATGATGAAGTGAAGAAAGGTGAAAAAATTGATGGCATAGCTAAATTAGAATCATTACATGTCCACATTGTGGTGGCGGCGCGGCGGCAAGCTTCATCATCATTGAAGAGATAATTAAGTAGTGGTAGAGAAGCGGTCACTTACGGGTACTATACTTCTTGTACCCGTGTCTTCAACTCATCATTCTTCACTAAACACTAGCGAAATTATTTCAGGAATCTCATTAATTTTTACGCAAGAGCAATAAACGAACTCGTGCATGTTAGTTCGGTCAGGGTGAAATTGTCATAGATAGAAGAGTATTTGACGCGCTTTAATTGGTTCTTGTGAAATTGTTGAAATCTCTTTTGTCGCCACGGGAAAATAGGAAAGGTATCTTTCAAATGCAAATGAGGGAATAAATAAGGAATATATAATTAGTCTTGAGATAATTGCGTGAAAATTAGACGTATGCTGAATGTTCTTAAAATCAAAGGAATAAAATATTCTGAAAGGATTCTTTTGAACCAAGCATTCCATCGAAATTGTGTATGTAAATCGCACAAAAACTAAACAAGAAAATCAAATTCTACCGGAAATCATCAAAGACGCATTACAATTTAAATTTACAACAAGTAAAATTATCCATAGATAATTACCAGAACGGTGTGTATGTGCACTTCATGATAACTACCATAAGAAACAGAAATTAATTCTATTCAAATTTGTTCCTAGGACCTAAATGTGGAAACTCTTCCTTGCCCAGACTTTCTGTTTCTGCAATATTGAATTTTATTTGGATCAAACAAAAAAAGGTAGTTGTGATGTTTTGAAGTTATTTGTCTGTGTTGAACAATGGTTCGCACCAAAGAAGGAGGTGAATTCGATGAAGAGCAGGTGCCCTATGGGGCGGCATCAAAGAAGAGGCAAGCAAATGTGTCAGTGCCAGACAAGAAGGCCGCTAAACAAGAAAATGTAGCTAACAGCATTTAAAGATACCTTGTGAGCCAGAAAGACATTGACACAGCTGTTGACAAACTTGTGATTTTAGAAAGGCTGTTTTGCTTCGCTTGCCTCCTTATTTGTAGGTCACATAGCGGCAGACAACGCAAAAGCGCATGGACGTTTATTTTGACATCATGAAATTAACTGAGGTTTTTTAATGCGTGCCATTTGTAGCAACGATAGCTGGTCCAAGTTCAGAGGACCCCCTTTCCCGTCGTTATCCCCTTGTGTTAGTTTTTATGTGTAGGGTGGCTCAGCACGAGCAAAGGGTGTCTCAGACGGACACGACTGAGCGCTAGCCGGCCTCAGAATGCCACCTCGGGTTACGCACCTCTCTGCTGAAAATTAATGTCTGCAACTGCGGTGACTTCTGTGGTTGTTACAGAATGATTATGGCCTAGTTGCGCCAAAAGTGACAAGGTGTAAGACGGACGGTGCCGCTAATTTCAGAAAGGCCTATGAGACTTTTGTTCAGTCCACCACTACAGGTATTTTTCCAATTAAGTATTCGTCCGTAAACCCTCCGCACAGTACGCCTTTGGATTTGCTAAGTAGTCTGTTTGTAAATTTGTTGCAGTGGTACTGACATAATATGAGGAAGAAAACGCCGACCGTGCCGGGGCCAAAATTGGGACCAAATCGCTCAACGAAGAGAAGTAGTACGATGAGGACTATACTGCCGTCTCATTGGATTTCGGTGATTTGCTGCTGGATGTCAAGAACTTGAAAAGCATTGAACTCCCATCACACAGCGCTTCACGGCTCACGTGATCAACCTCATGGCCACCGAAGACATCATGGAGGCCATCGCCACCAACGCCCACTTCTGAAAGATATCCAAAGCAACGGACGCCAAACTGAAAGTCTGGCAGTGGCACCAAAATTGTTTCAATTTGGTGACCAATATAATTGTGGATGGCCTTGCGTCAAGCTTGAAATTTCTAGAGAAACACGTTGTGAATCTGAATTTGATGCCAAAGCTAAGGTAATTATTTCCGTTGTATCTTGTTCCAAATTCCGGCAGCACCGGCGTGCTCTCATTAATAAATTCAAACTTCATTGGTATCATCTTTTGCATTCTTTTAGGCACATATACCTGTTTTTCTTTTTTAAATAAAAATATTTAATCATTTTCCATTTTTTTTGTATTATCGTTATTTATTTCCATTCCCAAAAAAAATCTTAATTTCTTATCAATAAAATTTCATTCTTTCCTTCCTACCAACAAAATGTTATCCCTTCCTTCCTACTAACAAAATTTGATTCTTTCGTATAATATTTATAGTTCCCATGCATTGATTGCAATGAGACAACAATCGTACAACAATTTTAATAACTGATTCCATTCACGACGCTTCTACTCGTTATGCATTTGGAACATGATTGTTATTTGATGATTAAGATTATGTCGGTGACTAGTACAGATGCTAGAGCGTTGGACTCCCAATCTGGGGTTCTAGTGGGAGCGTCAGTTCAAATTTTCCCGGGCACAAGGAAATCTTTTTAGTTTCGTCAAATGTAATTTATTATGCAATTGGAATTATTGCATTTGACGAAAGTTGAAAGATTAACAGAAGGAACGGGATTGGAGGGTAATAAACTTCAATCATGAAAAAGAAAAAGGGTTGCGAGATTAGAGCAGTGAGGCGGTGAGTGGAGCCGATTATTGGACACAACACCGTCCCGGTAAAACATTGGCAGGCCTCGAAGTACGTTTGACCTCGTTACTCTACAAAGATAACCATGGGACCAAAAAGGCGACTACACACACGAAGTGAGATAGCGGCTCCGAGTGAGGAGCCAATAAATCTGGAGCAATCAAAACCCTAAAAAAAGATAAAAAACACAAACAAAGAAAGCAAAATTAACAATGATGACGCAACCACCGGCTGCAGCCACGAAGTTAACAGCACATCGGGAGCGGTACCAACGATGAAAAAACGGCGTGTAATACAATGACAGTGAAGACGAAGATTAACCGCAAGTCTATCCAGGATGAGATTCTTCCGGAGTTCGGGCACAGCAAAAAAAAGATGCAAACGCCAGAGCATTCTAAAAAGGATGCGCAGGTGTTCGAGCAGTAGAGGAAAATATAAAGAATATCGAGAATTCGATGGTCACTACTGCGATCGTTATCGAGGCGCCTGAAGGAAGGCTCATAAACCCCGAAATAATAAAGAACCAACCAGTCCACAAAGAGGTTACGGTAGGAAAAGACAGGAGTGACCAGACAAATAAAGTGCCATTGTTTGATTTCATCACCACCGTCGGAAATGTGGCGGAAGTACTGTATTTGGAAACGGAAGCCGATCTCCACTCCCAAGAAAGATGGTCGCCAAGTACAATTGCCACCCGGCGACTTGAAGAGGAGACATTAACCCGAAAAGCGGGAGATGCTTTGAAAAGAATAAAATCTGCATACGACTCGCCAAAAATCAAGAAAGGAGTAAGTAAGGCCGAAGAGAACCAGAAAGCCGAAGAAGAGCAGATGGCTAAAGAAACGCTAAGGGCGAAATCTAAAGGGCACGGGCAGATAGCACCATCATCAAAAATAAATAAAACAATGGCGCCTAGCCCAATTAAAGGAGATCAGGATAAAAGAAGGATGGGCACGTAACGCCATATCAGGGGTTCCAGATAGTGGTGACAAAAGGAGCGAAGAAAGCCGCAAAGAAACTCCTTCAAAAAGTACCAGAAAATAAAGTTCGCAGGGACGCCCAACAGGAAATGAGATATGAAGCGAAACAGGATGGAAAGAAGCTCCGACAGAGATTCTGGCAGCAGACACTGCTCGTATATACCCAAGATGGTCGAGCCTACGCAGAGGTGCTGTGGGATATCAGGGGAAACGTAACGCCTGAAGACACAAACACTGCCATTAAAGCAGTACGACCAATAAGGTCGGGCCACATACTGGTCGAATTTGGAGCAGTAGTCGACAAAAGGGAAGCATTCTACGACCAACAAAAGGGAAGCATTCTGGGACGCAATAAAGAAAGTCCTCGGCAAAAGCGCTGCTATAGCCTCGCTCCGGCCGATAGAAACAATCGAAATAAGAGACATTGACTGCGTCACGGATCTGGCCAAGGTAGAAGAAACCATCAAAAGGAAGTTCCCTAGCATGGGCAGGATCAAACCAAGGCTGTCACTAGAACACCATAGGGGACAACGCATGGCCATCATTGACTTGACCGAAAGGAACGCCGAAAAATTTCTGAGAAGGGCAAAGCGTTGTTTGCAGGATATGCTGAAGAGCAGCGCCTCTTCAATGTTTCAAATTCCTTGACTATGGTCACACCGCACAAGTATGCAAAGGACCCGATAGAAGTTCCCTATTTTACATATGGGGTGAAATGGGACATAAAAGAAAAGAGTGTACATAGGAGGCACACTGTGTTCTTTGCAAGGATGCAGATTCAAGACCTGAACTTGGACAAGTCTTGGGATCCGGAAAATGTCGGGTTTCCCAGGTAGCCCTAGTCAAGACAAAATCAGAACTTCGATTACCCGCATCCTGCAGGTAAACCTACATCGCACTTCAACCGCCCAAAATCTGTTTGAGTAGTTTGCGAGGGACATGGTAGCTGACATTATGCTTCTGAGTGAGCAACACCATGATAAAAGTTTGGCATCATGGTATCCTGATGACACTGGTATGGATGGTATCCTGATGAAACTAGTATGGATGGTTTCATGTGGGTTCGGTGCTGAGGGACCATCTTCTTTAGTGTGTACCTAATGCTGAAGGAGCCGAGCCAAGCTTAATGCTTTGAAGAGCAATGTCTCGAATGCAGACGGGAACCTGCTCGTTGGGGGAGACTTCAACGCTAAAGCAATCGAATGGGGCATGCCTCAAAAGGATCCGCGGGGAAAATGAATCCTAGAAATGGCAGCCAGGACGGCGCTTGTCGTACTAGACACTGGAAATATGCCAGCTTTCACCGTATTGGCTCTGAAGGAATCATACCGAACGTGACATTCGTCTCGGAATCCTTAGCACGGAGGATAGACAATTGGAGAGTATTAGACAGTGCATTCTGCTTGAGATCAGTGATGTTGTCTCCCGACGTCCGTGCTCTCTGCTTTCTACAATTGGGTCGAACATCCGAAGGACGGGCGTCGAGAGGTTCATCGAGGTACTCACAGCAAGTGCTCCGCTACAGGGAGATTCGCAGGATACGGAAGAACTGGCAGCTCAAGACGTGGTGAACTCAGCTTTGAGCATCATCACGATTGCTTGCAACGCTTCTATGACCCGCCGAGAACCCCGGCACGGCAAGCCTCCAGTGTACTGGTGGTCGGCTGAAATCGTTGAAAAGTGAAAGGAGTGTCACAAGCTTCAGCGTGAGGCTCAACGGGCGCGGAACCCTGACGAGGCATGCAACCGGCTAGCAGCATATAAAACAGCCAGGAACTGCCTTCGCAAATTGATTAACAATAGCAAGGCTTGCTGCTGGCAAGATCTAGTGGACAATGTGAACAAGGATTCGTGGGCCTTTGGCTACAAGCTAGTTATGCGGAAGCTTGGTGCCCTACGGAAGCCTTGCATACATGATGCGGAAAGGATGGACGAGATAGTACGGGCACTCTTTCCCACCCATCCCCGTGTTGACGTTGTCCACGGTGAAACGGCAATCGAGTTTCCACTCTTCACTCAGCCGGAACTGGAAGAGACAGTCTTTTCACTTAAAGCGAGGAAGGCTCCAGGTCCAGATGGTGTTCCGGCTGAGGTGTTTCAACTTGTCTATCACCATTGTCCTGACTTGTTGCTCAGCACATTCAACGCTTGCCTACGGGACGGGGTTTTTCGGGTACGATGGAGGGTGGCGAGGCTCGTGCTGATCAGCTAGGGGAAGGGAAATCCCGGATCGTCGTCTGCATACCGCCCGTTTTGTATGCTAGACACGGCTGGGAAAGTCCTGGATTCGGCAGTATGGCTTTAGAGTAGGGCGTTCCACCATCGGTGCGATTGCAGAGGTGGTGAGCGCGGTCCAAAAGGCAGCGGTATATAGCCGCATCAAGCGACGGATCGTCTTGTTGATGAGACTCAGCGTTAGGAATGCTTTCAACTCCGCTAGATGGGTGGGTATTCTGGATACGCTGGAAGACTCTTTGCAAGTTCCAGGATATCTAATGCAGCTTTTGAGGGACTACCTGAAGGACGGAAGCCTGCTTTAAGACACGACACAATGCCAACGAAGGATGGGAGTTACATCGGATGTTGCCCAGTGATCTTTCCTTGGTCTAAGCCCTGTGGAACGTGTCTTGCGATGGGCTACTGAGACTGGAGATGCCAGATGAGTCACGCTTGATCGGCTATGCGGATGATGTTGCGGCGCTGGACGCAACGTTTGACAGGCACAGTTTTGGCTAGATAGGCTAATACGCCGATTGAGAGACTGGATGACTGCTCGCGGGTTCGATTTGGCACTGGAGAAAACCGAAGTGGTCATCTTGACAAAAAAGAGAATCCCTAGAGTAAGGATGATTAGTATTGGAGACATACTAATCGAACCAAAGCTAGCGGTGAAGTTTCTGGAGCTACTGATCGACTCGAAGATGAGTTTCTCTGAGCAAATCAGGGCAACGGCTGAGGAGGGTGCTTCGGGAGTATCGGCTCTGAGTCGACTTATGGCCAACGTAGGGGAGCCGAGCCCATCAAGAAGACGCTTCTTGATGAGTGCTGCAGAGTCAGTGCTACTGTACGGAGCGGAAATATGGGACGAGTCTTTCAGTAAGGAGATAAACCGAAAATGGTTAGCACAGGTACAGAGAAGAGGAGCACTGAGGATTGCATCTTCGTATCTGATAGTCTCTGATACGGCGGTGAGAGTTATTGCAGGCATGATACCTGTTGCCCTCCTTGCTAGAGCGCGGCTCTTAGTTATTCTATGTTATACACACATGCGTAGGCAGACGACTACACGAGGTAAGAAAAAGAATGCGAGTGGGTCTCTTGAGTTGAGTCTACATTACATTATAGTAATTGATTTGAATTTTGCGGATTCGAGGCTAAAAGTAATAACATTCAGGTTGGAAACAAGCAATCAAGTATCTGCCTTGTGTTTAAGTGGACTGGAATTTAATAAGTACCTTTATTCGATGAACAGGACTTTCAAAAATGAATGCAGCTATTAAATTCAATAAACTGAATACATAAATAATTCAATAGTACCATTTCACCATCGACTTCTTCCCAACATTAGCAACCAAGTGCACAGACCATATCTTAGCATATTTAAACAAAGTTCGTGACCTTGACTTTGTTCTCAATCCATTTTGAAATGTCTTTTATAATTGGCACTTTTGCATAAGTACAATCGATTGATTTTGCCGTTTATTCTCGACTCTTTTCTTCCATTCCCAATCGTACCGTGCGGACTTTATCTGTAATCCTTCCTAGCATCATCTAGTTCACAAAAACAAAACTTTGACGCCGAAAATGATTTTATCTGCAGACTTAAAACTAAAATGTCGTGACTGAGAAGGATTTGAATTGAATTGCGGCCACACTCTCACAAGTGACTACTTACTAACTATAGTCGTAGTGGACCCTCTCCGCTACTTCTTATTCAATTCCGCCAAAAAATTATCTTGAAGGTTTCTTGGCCCTATCGTTGACAACCGGCCCAAAACCCAACTCGAAAACAACAACACCAATGACGCTGAGATGGAACAAGAAAACGAGGACAACAACGACTGTCATGATTAATTTCTTCGTTTGGTTAAATGGTTGATCTGACGGTTGATATGTGATTGTGGACAACATCGAATTGAGGTAAAAGAAAATAAATTAGTCGAGGGCAAGTGGTTTTGGGAAGGGTTTCTTAGACTGGATTCGATTCTTTTATTTTTTCTTAAATCGATTGAGGGACTAATAGAAGGGCTTGGTCTTCGCTATGAAGCCACAATCCTGGAAGCAAGGATAATGTTTCTAACTAACAATTATTTAAAAAAAAATTTAATTCAACTTTGATTATGTATTGAGAAAAATCAGTATTGAAGTACCGATACTTGTGCAAAGTGCCCTTCCAATCCCGCAAAACCAGTTTCAACCACCCTGAGAAAATTGATCCCTACCCCCCAGGATCCGTCATCAACTAATCGTCGCAATCCATTCACATTTCATGAGAGATTTTCCTCGTTAATTACTTCATTTAACTTTGTCAAATGTCACCAGATCTTTATTTATTCAGCATTTGTTCTGTTTTAAGTTTTACTCCTTGTTTTATGTTCGTCCCTTTTTGATTTTTAGTATTTTGAATTTCGTTCAACAGTTGAGTTGCCGTTTCGCGAATCCAAACACCGATCGTTATTACCTTTTGTTCTTCTTTGAAGAATTTCCATGACTTGAAGCCTCTGGAGGGGAAAGATGTGGCGATGAAGCCGGTATAACCGACCCTTTTAAGATTGTGGGTAGATTAGACGAAGACGACCTCAAGTCCTCCACATGCTTGCATACGAGTATAAAGTGCTGCTGAAGATCGACACGACCAAGTCGACGACAACCCAACAACTATGCAGACCACGAACTTAAGAATAAAGCTCTATAAGACATCGATGGCGATGACAACAGCGACAATAGCGCTGACTACCTTTTAGAGTTGAGGGCTTGAATCCTTGGGGCTGGAATCTGAATCGGAAATGTATGTATGAACCTCTCGATTTTCGCTTGGATTTACTCACATGTGCGCGACAATAGATTCATAGTAGGTGCATATATTGTTACTACTCCTATATAGTAGAAGGAACTATAAGATATGTTTTTTCCGTTCTTTTCTTTTTTTCTCTCTTCAATTTCCCTTTGTTGGGATTTCTTTTAATTATTCCTTTTTCCACACATGTCGATGTAGAATTTGTTAACAAATCTTGTAGTTCTTGATAAAGACTAAATGAATTTCAAATAAATTATTCTCGTGTTTTTAACTTGTATCTGTCTTGTTAAATGCCGTTTTTCATTTGAAAAAGATTCTTTATCCGTTTGATTTGTATTTTTGCTGAATATTATGGAGAACGGGACAACGGCGCAGAAGGAGTTAATATTGGTTACATTGTATGCATGATGATTGCATTAACGGATAATAAACGTTAATGATTATGGCCCGAGATTATTTGGAAATCAGATAACGGAGAAGGAAATTTATTTCAGGAAATATATTTGTGAGAATATATACTTCCAATGTATTGTTCATGATGGCTTACTTTTTTAAATGATCTTTCCTTTTTATTGTCGGAATAAGAATTTTGGTGACACCATATGTTTATGCATACGAAAATAAAAACGATCTTGGATTTCCATCATCACTTTTAACAGTAGATACAATTTAGCAGATGTTGTATGGAAACTAATGTTGCTGTATACCAAACCAGGTCACATAACCAGTCTCTTTGATCTGGAAACTTGACCCAGTGCGGTCTTTCGATGCTTCCAAGGATAAGATAACAAGCTAGAACGGGCAAAACTGACAAGATCTTAGGCAAATATATATACATATGTCACATGTCCGATGAATTATATCATCCTCCAGTATAGACCTAATACCGGGATAAATCTTAAGTTCAGCGTCATGCTCATCATCAGCACATCTCTCCACAACCTAAACGTCAATTTTCTGCAGATGATTTGTAAATTGACTGCTGGAACTCTCATTAGAACCTGCATATCATCAGGCGAAGCTATACATCATTGCATTGCCCGTAAGTCACAATTAGCAACAATTAGACACGAATTCCCAAGTACGTGACAGTAGTGTTGTTTGAGATAACTTAATTTGTGCGGTTTACTAAGAGATGGCGTAACTTGTATAATATTACATTGTTCCAATATTCCGAACCTGCGTTGGAAAGCTACTGTCATTGTACGTCTTTTCAGTGTATGCCATTCATTTGAAGGGTTAACAACAATAATTTTTTTCACTCAAATATGTCGAACTTTGTTCCTGAAAAAGTGTTTTTGCGGAGAATTCTTCTTCATTACTTTAATATGAAGAAAAATGCTGGCGAAAGTCATCGTATTTTGGTGGCAATTCACGGTGAACATGCTCTAGATGAGCGAACCTGCCAAAAGTGGTTTGCACGATTTAAAAGTGGTGATTTTAGCTTGAAAGACGATGAATGTCCTGGGCAGCCAAAAAAGTTTGAAGATGAAGAACTGGAAGCATTACTCGATGAAGATTGTTGCCAAACACAAGAAGAGCTCGCAGAATCTTTGGGTGTCACTCAAGCAGCCATTTCAAAACGTTTAAAAGCAGCTGGATATATTCAAAATCAAGGAAATCGGGTTCCACATGAACTCAAGCCGAGAGACGTCGAAAAGCGGTTTTGCATCTCCGAAATGCTGCTGGAACGCAACAAAAGCAAGTCATTTTTGCATCGAATTGTTACTGGTGATGAAAAATGGATCCATTACGACAGCCCCAAGCGCAAAAAATCATATGTGGAATCCGGCCAACCAGCCAAATCAACGGCAAAGCCGAATACCCATGGCGCGAAGGTAATGCTCTGTATTTGGTGGGATCAGAAGGGTGTGCTGTATTATGAGCCACTAAGACCGGGTTAAACCATCAATGGAGCACGCTACCAAACACAATTAATCCGTTTGAAGAGAGCAGTAGCCGAAAAACGCCCGGAATATACGACCAGACACAAGGCAATAATTTTTCATCATGACAACGCTCGGCCCCACGTTGCTTTTCCGGTTAAGAACTATTTGGAAAACAGTGGATGGGAAGTTTTACCCCGCCCGCCTTATAGCCCACACCTTGCCGCTTCTGACTACCATTTGTTCCGATCGATGCAGAACGCCCTCACTGGAATACAGTTCACATCAGAGCAGGATATCAAAAATTGGGTTGATTCATTCTTGGCTGCCAAGCCGGGGCAGTTCTTTTGGGATGGGATCCACAAATCGCCAGAAAAATGGGAAAATGTCATAGCTTCAGATGGCCAATACTTTGAATAATACTATTGTACAATTTTTTTCTTAAATAAACGTTCAAATTAAGTTATAGACCCAGTACTATGACCATTGCCCAGTTGAGACGAGAAACCAGTTTTGCAACCAGTCAGTCTCACTATGAACTTCAACACGTTCGGTTCGCCTTCTTAGTTTAGTAAATTTGAGCTCTGTAATACAAAACGCACTCGTTTCCTTTCAGATCCTTTCAAAGTCTCAAATATTGGTCTGTCGAGCCGGACTCCGCTATGGAAAAACTTAAACGGCAATTGGAAGTGTGGGCGACACGTGTCGAGAAGTTCGTCGTGAATACCAGAAAAACCGCGAAAGTGAGTCAAATGGTGAATTTTCTGCGCACACGAATCGAGTTGTGAGAACAATACTACTGCAGTTTCAGTGACGCGTACGAGCAGTTGGAGTGCGGAGGAAATTCTCAGCGGTGATCCTTTTTCTGCAGTTGAAGCGAAATCTTGGTGCTTGCAAGAAATCGCCGACCGTACCGAACGAGGGCTCCCATAATCCAACACCGCTAGGTTCTCAAGCCAGGATAAAGCTGCCCAAAATAGAACTACCAACGTTCGATGCCGAGTTTCTAAATTGGCTTTCTCTCAAGGATATACTCGAGTTGTTGGTCTATACGAACTCGTCATTATGCGACGTTCAGAAACTTCATTATTTGATACGAGTGTCCGCGGTGAAGTAGAGCTTCTACCAAAACATGTAGCGGTAACAGCGAACAACTATGCGTCAGCTTGGGACTCGATGCTGTCTCGTTTCGACAACTCAAGAGCTTTGGTCAATGCCAATTCACGTGCACCAGTGTCTCTACCTACCATGAAAACTGAATCCACCGATGAGAGGAGACGTGTATTAGACAACTGCGGCGAATTCTTTACGACCGTCTACGAAAACAGTTAAGGTGAACGTGTGGGGTGTCGGGCAAGTGAAAGCAGGGACTGCGAGGTCCATCGTGACACACGAAAATGCTTCGATGCACGATCTGTTAGTACGTTTTTCTATGCAGTCGTTAGGGCTGCCGTCGCTTAGCCAATTAATTCAGCTAAAGTTTGTTGAGAAATACGACTGAAATTAGTAGACTCGGAATTCGGAAAGCCGTTCGGCGTCGACTTCTGGGAGGAAGAGGAGCCGCCTATGTCTGCGACACTCACACCTGACGAAGTCAACTGCGAAGAAAATTTTATGAGGACTCATCGACTTTCCAACGAAGGCCAATACGTGATCCAGCTTCTGCTAATGAGCCCCGCAGAGGGACTACGATCATCCAAGGAGGCCGCTACCTACTCGTTGCTACGCCTAGAAAAATGTTTCCTGAAGGACGAACAGTTGAAACGTTCTTCCGACGATGTAATTGAGGAATACTACATTGAACTAAAACATAAAAAGCTCATTCCTGCGAATGAAGAAGCTTCATTTTCAGCCTACTAACTTCCGCATCATGCGGTTTTAAGACCAACCAGCACAATTACCAAGCTACGGATTGTGTACAACGCGTCGGAAAAGCTACGTCGGGAATCTCCCTGAACGATATTTTTCATACCACTTTCAAACTTCTGAACGATATTTTTGCAATCCTCATGCGATGGAGACTATTTCCGTTCATTCTTTGCGCTGGCAGTCTACAGCGTATTCTATATAGACGCCATTTTTTGGATTGAATCTTCACCTTTCGAATACTCACCGTGTTATTTGGATCAACATGCGCTTCTCACTTAGCGTCCAGAGTGATGCTGCAACTAGCAACAGACCATGAAACAACACACCCTGAAGCGGCACGAATTATCAGGAAAAACTTGTACTGCGACGACGCGTTATTCGGTTCCTTCGAGGTTCAGACTGGCATTCTAGTCCGCGATCAAGTTATTGCTCTTATTAAGGAAGGGGGATTCAAACTTCGGAAGTGGTTGGCCAATTTCGAGAAGCTTCTAGCCAACATTGCACCGGAAGACGTCAAAAAGCGTGCGACTCCAAAGGTTGTTCACGATAGCGAAATCAAGGCTCTAGGCATAGCCTGGGACCCGGAAGCAGACTGTTACCAATTTCATGTAAGTCTTGGTCTTTATGAGACTCCTGGGATAAAGGGAACCGTCTTATCGGATATATATCGAATATTTGAATCATTCGGATGGTTAGCGCCAGTTACCATCAAGTCGAAAATCTTCATTCAACGCTTCTGGCTGGAGATAATAGACTGGGATGATAATTTGCCCGAGAAATCAGAAAAACAGTGGGTAAAACTGCGCGAAGAACTTGCCGACTTGCACACTGTTAAGGTCAACCACTGAGTTGGCACCACCAAGTCGCAATCGAGCCTAGAACTACATGGGTTTTGCGGCGCTTCTTTGGATGCGTACGGAGCTGCTGTATACCTGTGAGTCGTAACCGACATGCAGAAGATCGCGGTGAATCTGTTGACTACTAAAACGAAAGTGAGCCCACTGGAAACAGTTTCGCTATCCAGACTGGAATTATGCGGGGCGGCCCTCCTAGCTGACCTTGTAGTCACAGTTCGCGAAAAACTGAGCTTCAGCAACGTCACCTTTGGTCCGACTCCGCTTACATAAAGGAACATCCGAACAAGTTAAAAGACTTCGTTGCCCCCGAGCCTCAATGATAAACGAGAAGCTACCCCACGGTATCTGGCATCACATTCCGTCCATGGAAAATCAAGCTAATTGCATAACTAGAGGAATTTTCGCAACTGAACTCAGTGCCTGAGAGTCGTGGTGGTTTAGACCTGTCTGCCTCAAGAAACATTCTAATTTCTGGCCAAAGACATCACAAGCGAGGCGACTGAACATGAAGTGCAAGTATTCCAAATGACTACTAGCCACCCGACAGACCCCGACATCGAGCTACTGGAGAGTTACTCATCGTTTTTGAAACTAATTTGAATCACGGCTCACTGCATGCAATTCTACAACAAGGCACGAGCCAAGAACAAACAAACCGGTCCGCTCAGTATGACAGTACTACTTTGATGAAAATGATTCAGTCCTCAATCTTTGCAACCAAAATATCCCACCTTACCTAGCAAAGGGCTCTATCGAATACCAGCAAACTCTCGAAACTCAGGCCATTCATGGACCAGGATCAGGTTTTAAGAGTCGGAGAACAACTCACCCACTCACAGCTGGCGTACGAGGAGAAACATCCGATTATTCTTCCAAAGGGGAGCAACTTTACGCGACTGCTAGTTCGACAAGCACATAAAGTCACATTACACGGCGGCGTACAGCTAACTATGCAATATCTTCGCTCGAGATACGGGATTATTAGAGAACGCAGTTTGGTTAAGCAAACTATACCCCATTGTGTAGTGGGCTGTCGTCTACGAGCCGATACGAAGTGTCAGCTCATGGCTGATTTACCAATCGATCGAGTGATTCCTGCCAAGCCATTTCTTCACTCAGGCATAGACTATACCGGCCATTTCTTCGTAAAGCCACGCAAGGGTCGTAACTGAATGGTTTTTAAAACTTACGTCTGCATCTTCGTCTGTTTTTGTACCAAACCAGTGCATTTGGAGCTAGTTTTCGGCCTCACCGCAGATGCCTTCATAGCAGTATTTCGCCGTTTCGTCAGCCGTCGAGGACAGTGCGCTAAGCTTTATAGCGACAATGGACGTAACTTCGTCGCCGCCGGCAAGCAACTCACGAGACATATCAAAGAGCTAATCGAAGTGCCTGAGCTGTTGGAGGCTCGGTTAAGGGAACGTACTGAATGGAGCTTCATTCCACCCGGATCACCACACTTCGGTAGTCTTTGGGAGGCTGGTGTGAAGTCCTTCAAACACTACTTCAAGCAGATTGTCGGGACCCACTTACTTGATGTAGAGGAGATGCTGACTGTGATCTGCCAGCTAGAGACATGCCTCAACTCATGGCCGCTTTGCTCCATCACGGACGACCTCGAAGATATATGAATGCCAGGACATTTCTTGGTTGGGGAAAGCCTGTTGGCCGTTCCGACACCATCTGTCATGGAGTGCCCAATTAATCGACTCGGACGATGGCAGCTAGTTCAGAACATGCAAGAAAATATATCGCGTCGTGGGCGATACGAGTACATGCATCATTTGCAACTGTGGCATCAGTGGCGAAATGTGAAGGAAGAAGTCAAAATCAACGATCTAGTTATATTAAAGGACGAAAATCTACCACCGACTCAATGGGAATCATAAACGTACATTCCGGAGCTGATGGTCTAACACCTGCAGTTACGGTGAAATACGCTGGCGTTAGCACGAAACGCGCAGTCGCCAAGGTCTGCGTACTTTGAGTCGATGCTTCAGCCAAACAGACAAAAGCATCACTAAGTGATGCCGTACCTTCAATTAACTAGAAAAATCAGCATTCCCCCATGGCGGGCTCTTCGTCTTGCGCATTTTTTCATGCTTCGCATGAAGGGGGTGGAATATTGGAGATTTATCTTCCACTACTATTACCATTGCGCAGTCGCGACGAGGAACCAGCTTTGCAACCAGTTAGTCTCACTACAACCTTCGACACGTTCGTTTCGCCTGTGCGCTTGCACCCTTCTTAATTTAATAAATTTGAACTCTGTAATACGAAACGTGTAGTCTGTGTGGTCTAGTGGTTAGAACATGAACGCATGAGCCGAAGGTCCCAGGTTCAAATCTCGTTGGGAGCAACGTGATTTAGTTCAGGGGATTTTTCGGACAGACTACGAGTGTTCACTCAGTGGTGATATGTACTGATTTAATCAGGTCATATCATAGCTGAGCGAGCACACGGGCAGCATGGTTCTGACCAAACCAACTTCCGAAAAAATCGATACGGTCATAAATGAGATACTCTAACTATCTCTAAGCGAAAGCCCGAGAAGGACTGCAAAGAAGAAGAAGAAGAATACGAAACGTACTCGTTTCCTTTAAGATCCTTTCAAAATAAGTGTCTCACTTGAGAGCTCACCCCCCTATCGCGCTTCTGGTTGACGACTAGACTGAAAGGACCTGTCGGATGCATCGTTTATTTATTCATTGATTTCATCTAACAGACTGAATACAATCAAATAAAAAAAATGGAACGCAAAGAATAAAATAAACAATATTAAATGCAAATTATTAAAGTGACTATCATTGCAAGTTAAGTCACTAGTAAATCTCTTAGTCTTTTTAAAATTGTGTCTTCTTCGTAGTGTTATAGCACCTTCCGGGCTTTCGCTTCCTCCAACTGTCTCGGTCCATTGACCGCGTTCTCCAATTTCGAAATCCGAGCAGTGATGAACTGTCTTCGTCAACCGAGGCAGACCAGCATTTCCTCGGTTTCCCCACTGGTCTCCCGTCTTCATTTCTGTTCGTTGTTTATCCATACGGCTCATGTGGCCAGCTTATTGCAACTTCCGTAGCCTTACAATCGTTGATACTTTCGGCTCGTCAAAAATTTCATACAGCTCATGGTTGTATAGCGTTCGCCATTGGTCCCTATCCAGCCTTGCTCCGATTATCTGCCTCAGGACTCGTCGTTCGGGTCCATGTTTCATATCCTTAGCATAGCACAGGTTTTATTACAGATTTGTATATTTGGAATATTCTTAAAATTGGTGGATGGAAATATAAGTCAGTTCTAGCATAAGGGATAGCAAAATAAGAACTCATCCGAGGTGAACGAGATATTTTTCGGAAATGCGGTTCAGGAAAAAAGATTTGACGCGACTCCATGGTAGCAGAGTTTATACAAAAAACATTGAACAAAATAAGTTCGACGGGTTATAGGAAATGGAAGACATAGAAAGGATAAACGACTTTCATAGGGCTTATAAGGCAAACTAAACTTAAGGAGAAGGAAACGCATAAAATTTCGTTGGCCAGTTTTTTATTTTAATGGGGGGGACCAGGTAACAAAACAGTGTTCCAGCAAAGGACGAACAAGACAAACAAATAGGCGAATAGAAGCAGAGATGCCATTACAATGAATTTATGTGCATGCCTAGGGATAGCCTCGGAAACTTTAGACGCCTTAGTAATCACATTTAAAATATGCACATCGAATTTCAGTTTCGGGTCAAAGGCTAGTCCAAGGTCTTTGTGACTGGACACTTCAGGGTGCAAAGCATGACGAAGGAGGGTCATTTTGTGATATTTAGTAGCATTAGGGCATAACTAGTTTGAAGTACACCATGTATTTAGAGTATTCAGATCAGTTTGGAGGAGCTGACAGTCTATACGGGATTTGACTGATCGAAATACTTTGAAGTTATTAGCATACAAGAGGCAAGGGGAGATATTTTATGAACAATAGAAAGAGAAGAGATCCATGTATCGTACCTTGTGGAATACTGGATAAAGGATAAAAAGGACTACACGTAGTACCAGAGAGACTTACTTGACAGTGACGATACGATAGATAAGATGATATCCATGGTAGAATAACACCCGAGATGCCAAGAGCTTCAAGCTTTCGACAAAGCAGATGATTCACAGTATTAAAGTCCTTGGAAAATCTGCAAAGATCACATCAACTTGCAGTTGGTAATCTAAAGCTGGTGCAATACTGTTAGTGAGCATCATTGAGTTAGAGGTAGTGGAGTATCCTTTGAGAAAGCCATGCTGCTCAAGGGCAATGATAGGGGCTAATGAATTTGAGTGCCGATTAGAACCAGTCGTTCAAGTACGAGTAACTTTGGAAAGAAAGAAATTAAGGAAATAGGATGATAATCGGAAACTGACGATGCATCACCACTTTTAAAAATACGAAAAATATTAGCACTTTTTCAAAAGGTAGGGAAAGTGTCAGTAATTAAACTGCGATTGAAGAGGATCGACAAAGGAAAACTTAGTGATGAGGCTAATGACTTCACAAATATGTTTGGCAAACCAACCGGACCAGGGCTGATATGATGATCAAGAGCATTGATCAAAGGTTCAAATTGAGATACATTTGTAAAAATATAGGAATTTGGTGGAAGGCGATTAGGTAAGACAATAGGTTGCACAGCTGGAATAGGGGGAGAAAAAGTAGACGAGAAAAATTAGGTGAATGAGTCAGTTATGTTCTGAGGAAAAGAAACTTATACACCGTTCCAATAGACCTTACGAGAACTGGAAGAGGATTTCAGCGACATAGTATAGGACCAAAAAGGCTTTGTATTACTCGTATTAACCACAAGAGAACTATCCAGACTACTGAATCCTGAAAAGTCTTCAGAGAATATTTGATTTCTTTTTTGGCAATCGCAGCTTGACAAAATCAGATCTAGCTTCAATGGTACCAAGGGATTTGAAGACACGATGTGCATTTTCTTTTACTTGTAGGGCACTAAGTACCCGCCTAGTAAGCCAAAGTTTTTGATTTACTTTACGACACGTTTGAAGAGGTATAAAACAGCGAATAAGGTTATAAATATACATGTAAAATTTGTCTAAAGCTCACAATTTAGGCCTCCACAATTCAGGCTCACAATTTAGGCCTCCAGAGAAATCCAGCCAGTTTGCTAAAAGCAGTTCTTTATTAAAAGCTCATAATAAGCTTCAAAAAAGTTAAATTTTGCAGCAGCACGAGGGTCATTATTTTTAATTTCATCAACAATAAGATCTATAGATAAAGGCGGATGATGTTGATTGGGAGGGACATACGGAAGTAAGGCTTGAGAGACAAATAAGCAGCTAACTATAACACTTGAAAGAACAATGTGGATAGATCACATCCAGAATTAACGTAATGTAGGTTTCTCGTTCTGGATGAGTAATTGTTGACGCGTTTGGAAAACGGGCAAGTTCAGGTGACTGAAATATTGTAATTGAGCGTAATCCATTCGGAGACCCGCGACCGAAATCCTCTCCGAACTAGCTGGCCGACAAGCAGTCACCGCGTGAATGGGTTACGGTGCACGGATTGGTTGACCTGTTGGTACCATCCGTTGGCACTTCTCAGACTTAACGTCTAGAACCGATGAGAGGTCGGTTCCGCGTTCGATCTGAAAGTAGAAAATCATTACAAAGACGACCGTTAGAATTGCGGATATGATTAAATTGATAAAAAGAGCAATGAGATAGGAAAGATGACAGGGTCACAGAAAAAGGATTAACTCAAGAGATAGAATGAGTAGGATAATTCTTCCATCCTATAGTTAAAATCAATATTTGCAGGATTAGATAAGAAGATAGATCATCAAAAAACGTCTCATTAATAGTTATCGGTGAATTCCAGGGGATAAGCAGACGAAATCAAGAACTCTGTATTATGAGGGAAAGAAAGTTTGACAATAACACATTCTAAAGTATAGAAAAACAGAAATCAGAACAAAGGTAGAAGTTTTGCTACTGCAGCCAAAACTCCACTATCTTCAGCCTTATTAGTAGCAGTTAAATCACGACAATCTCTATAATATATGATCAAGAAATATTCTAGTAGTAATGTTGATCGAATGATTTCTGAAGTATTTTAAACCTGTTTTGAAACGTTCTTATCAATACTTATCATTTGATACCCATATTGGTCATCTTTGGTGAACTTTTTTTTGTGTGTTACTCCCCAAAAAGGCCGGAAGATCTCCGTGGTAAATTTTTTTGCAATGAAATTTTGAAGGTGGCAACACTTTTGACCTATTCACAAATTTTCAGATTTCTAGCTTACATTTTTGCGAGAAAACTTGCTCTGACGCACGGACGGAAGATTGGACGGACGAGCAAATGGACGAGTACTAGAGGACTACTCACCTAGGGAACACCAGTACATTGCGATTGAGATCTTGCAATTCTGGATGAAATACTAACACAATGGACGTAGTTTGGCTCAAAGCTGTTGCACCACTGCAGGGAGCGTTTGCCTGTTGGTCTTCTATGATCCGTCATAGACTCATACATGGGAAGCTGAATACTATATCCGTCACCCAAAATTGTTGAACAGCGAAGCCAGTGCCACAAACGTCGAAGAGAGTCGAAGAGAAGCCCAGAGGGCACGAACATGGGAGGAGGTGGCACCAGAATTGCAGCATAAAGGTTGGCCAGCAAGTGCCTTCGTAAGCTTATCAACAGGACGCTGCAGGCAAGATTTGGTGGATGACGTAAGCAAGGACACATAGGCCTGGAATATAAGCTACTAACGCGAGCGCTTGGTGCCTTATGGACGTCTTGCTTACACGAAGCAGAAAAAATGGACGAGATTGAATGGACTCTTTACACTGTTCTTTCTGTCCATATTGATACTGCGAAATACCAGTTGAGTGCTTGCCGTTTATGAGGAGGCAATCCCAACCATGAAAGCAAGGAAGCTTTTAGAAGGAGATGGTGTTTGAGTTGAGATGTGTCAGTTTCTTTCTGACATGCTACTCAGTACGTTCGACACTTGCCTGCGGGAAGAGTTTTCCTGGACCGATGAAGAGTGGCGAGTCTCATCCTGATTAGCAAGAGAGTCGACGTCTGCATACTGCTCGTTACATATGCTAGACATGGCCGGCTTAAGGGAAGAGTAACTGAGACGGTCTGTTCTGTTGAAAACCTATCTCCACGGCACTACGGTTTTAAAGCATGATGCTCTCCCATTGACGCGCATGCCATTGGTGATCTCGGTCCAAAAAGCCCAGGCTTACAGCCGTTTTAGCAGATGAATTATGCTCTTGGTGACACTTGATATAAAAATAAATTCCGCTAGATGGGTTTGATATTCTGGAAGCATTGGAAGCCACTTCCAAGTTACTGAATGCTTGATACGAGTTCTGATGGACGATATGTTGGGCTGGAGTCTCCTCTATAATGTGAAGGAAAGTCGGTGAGGAATGTAAGTTACATTGGGTATAGCTCAAGGTTCTACCTTTACCTCAGACCTATTAAACATTTTATCTGATGGGCTCCTGAGCCAAATGAGCAACACTTCATTGACGAATCATGTGTGGGCGGCAATCGCTAAGCTCGCAGTTGAAATTGTGCAACTTAGGTGAGGTTTACTAATGTGCAGAGTTAAAGACTAAATGACTGTTTGCGATTTCAGCCTAGCACTAGACAAAACGAAAGTAGTCACTCTGACAAAGAAGATAAGTCCCAAAGTATGAATGATCAGCATCCGAGAAGTGCAGGTTGAGTTGAAATTAGCCTAGGCATTTTCATAAACTCAAAGATGGATTTATCTGAACAAATTAGGGAAAAAGCGGATAAGGTTGCAGCGGTGAATCGGTACTCAGTTGCCTGATGGCCTAGGTTGGGGGTCTATCACATCAAGAAGAAGACTCCTGGTGAGTGCTGCACAGTCTACGCAATTGTACAGGTCGGAAGTATGGAATGACGTTTTCAGTAAGGAGCTTTATCGAAAACGCCTGATGAAAGTGCAGCAACGAGGAGCATTGAGGATTTCAGCTGAATATCAGACAATCATCGCTAAGTCGGCGGTACTGATCATTACAGGCTTGATAACCATCATTCTCCTAACTAGAGAGCACAATAAAATTTACTTGCGCAAGCGCGAAGGTAATAGAGAGGCAGCTATGCACAAAAAGAGGAACAAGACTCACTCTGCGATAAACAACAAGGTTCAACCTGGGGCACTGTGAGCCTGACTTCTATCTGACCCAGCATTTGAGCGGGCATGGATATTTTCAGCTTTATATGCTTATGATGGCATGTCACGGTTTTCCAATTGTGTGTCCTACACTGGAGGTGTTGATGCTGCCTGCCACATATTTTTTTGGGCGCGAAAAATGGGACAGGCTACGCGGTGATCTCATTAAGGAAATAGAGAGCTCTCTCCAGATAATCCAGTTGGAGAGCTTCTCAGATCAGTTGACATATTATGGTCGGGCAGCTCTAACCGTAGAAATCAAGGGGTTCCTTTTCTAGCACTCTCTCTCTCTACTTCCTCCCCTCCCACTAAAAAGGGTGCAATCCAATGGCACCTATCCCGAAGTAATGCGTCAAACAACTTTAGGTTAGGTTTTAAAGTTGGCAGGGCCTTGGCTCAGTCGTAGTCATGGTGACACTGACTTTTATTTCACTTAACTCTTGAGCGGGCATTGATCTTTTCAGTCTTACCTACACAAGATTGTTAAATCACGGTCTGCCAATTGGGTCTTCTACAGTGTAGAGATCAATTATGCTTGCCACACATTTTTCGCTTGCAAAGAGTGGGACAGGCTTTCAGGGTTTCAGGTTAGGTTCATAGGTTGATAGGGTAGGTGTATAGTGAGTAGTCCAAAGGCTTTGGGAGTCCCACACTCAGGGCGTAAATAGCCTTCAGCTCCCAACCATGACAAAAAAAGGTTGGTAGAGGAAGTGTTTGGTGGGTAGTCTAGAGGCAGTATGGAAGCCCCACACGCAGGGTGTAAACGGACCTCACTCACCTACTTCGGCGAATGTTCGAGGTATATAGATTATCCTATATAAAGTGCAAGAGCACACAGGAGAGGATTTGTAGACCCGCGATACTAGTGGCGTCGATACGTGCGATGGCACATTGATAAAAAATTAAAAGAAAAAGTGATGTGGTAGTTTTATGGCAATCACTTTTGGTAACTTCGCAAATTGTGCGAAATAAAAATTTTAATTTAACTAAACGATAGTGTTCACTTTCTACACTGATTGATAAATATAGCTTCTATAGTTAAGGTCGATATTTTCTGGTAGGTTTTTGTATTTTTACAAAACGATAAAGCAAAGGCTAGTATTATTTAAAAAAAAGCAAGCCCCTTCTTAAATCATCTTTTTATAAATATTCATTGCTGTCATTTCAAAATACTATATTTTCAATATCCTATTAAATTTAATTTAATGTTGAAGTCCCAAGATACTGCATCACAAAGTGAAGATTTGGAGCCATGTGTCCTTGGAGTGAAAGCATGTATGTGTCAACGTCACAAACCCAAGCCGGTACGTCGTCTTACCGAATTGATTCTAGCTTGTTGGCAACGCGAATATGACAAACGTCCTTACGAAAACCTCATCCTTAATGGAACGATATATCGTAGTAAAATGTTTCGTAATATGACCGAACATGATTACCAAGTGCTGTTCGATTTTCTCAAGATGAGGAAAATTCGATTCTTGGAAATTTCTTACATGCCGATACCAGATAAGAATTCCTTGACGGAACAACTGGCACAGTGTATATTTAGAATAGATAAGGTCTCGTTGATGGGAATCAATGTTCCTGTACGGCTTTTGGAAATTCTCGCAGAACAAGGGGAAGCGGTTAAAATAAAGATGTTACGTTTGGCGGGTAATGAATTGACAATGGAGCATGCAAAACATCTTCGGTGTTTCCTTATTCATTCAAAAGAGTTGCTATATCTGGATGTTGGCGAATGTGATTTAGATGAAAACACTTTTGCGATGGTAGCAGATGGAGTGGACGAATCAAAATCTTTGAAGGCATTGAATATGAGCCGAATAGTCAATAGGAGTCGCGTCAGTTGCGTAGATGAGAACAAGCTAAGCTCGGTCATGGCAATTCTGATATGGAGATCTCCTCTCGTTGAGATTCATTTCAAGAAGTGTGGATTGGACAGCACTGCTATCAAGCCTCTTCTGGAATACATTTCAAGAAATAAATCCCTTTTGTTCCTTGATCTCGGGTCGAACAAGATTGAAGGAGTTGGAGCTTCAGAACTTTTAGCGGCAATTAAAAAGCAAGACTGTCTGGTTGGGCTCGATATCAGCAATAATCGACTAGGCGAATATGGAGGGGAAGTGGTAGCCCATCAGCTTCCTGAAACCAAACTCAAATATTTGGATATCGGTCGAAATAATATTCCTGCTGAGAGCATTTACCTCATTTTATCAACCTTGAAGAAGAGCTACAACACGTGTGTCCTGAATATCGTGGGCAATAGAACCGATGGCAGTGTTGGCGCCACATTATCGCGTCAATTGGCGACTAAAGTTCTATTTTTAGACTCAGTTGATGCGTCTGTTACTTATGATATGGATAAAAAGGAGCTCCGGGTCGTGCCAAATTCAAATTCAGTGGGGAAATGGAACGAGCGATATTTTCGGGCTGGACATTTATTTCCATGGCCATCACCATTTTTTGTGGTGATCGACAATGTGGTGGACTTCCAGTTGGAGAAAGAAGGCGAAGAACCAAACATTTTAATCAATGAACTGACTGCTGGTCCGTTCATTGTCAATCAAGCCGGGAAGTTTATTTGGAAGCAAGAATATGCTTCATGCGTTTTAAATGATTGTTGTGATATCATAAATCGTGGCATTAAATAGAGCATATGGCACTGAATAAATTATCTGAGGTTAAAAGTTTGTGTATCCGAGTAGCCTGAAAAATTCCTATACATTACCTAAGGATCATGCTTGGATAGACTCTGTTTTCATTCTATAAATATGCGTAAACTTAATCGTTTAGTCAAAAAGAGAACTGAAACAAACATTTGAAAAGGGAACATTTTTGGTGCAGGTAGGGATCGAACATGGATCTTTGGATATCTGGTTTTAATTTTTTCAATTTAGGGTTGTTTCAATCTCTGTTCCTACTTAAGATGATGTTCGGGAGAATTATAGCCTTGAAATTTTCATTATATTTGTTGTAGTAGCACAGCACACATTTTCTTGGTTTGGATGATAACCCGGGGTTTCGCCAGCACTATACTTTGTCCATGGAATGACATCAACTCTAGCCTACACTCTATGTGTTTGATTGTGCGTTTGCCGATCAAAGCTGCCAGGTGATCTGCATAGCTGACCAAGTACTATTCTTCCAAAAGCTCCAGCGTCTATTCCTTCAAGTTGGGTATTCTATAAATCAGGTGCAAGAATGGAGCCTTGGGCTACGGTTGTGTATCCATCATGTCCTTCTATCTCTTAGTAGTCATATAGAAGGTGCATATCTATTGCAAAATTTTCCCGGATCCGTATCAAATATCTTGGAATTCTGAAAGAATTTTCCGGTTTTCCCAAAATATTAGCCCATCATGCAGAGTTAAAAGCGTTTCCTATGTCTAAGGTCACAAGTAGCACCACCCTCGCAGATGTCATGCGCCTCTAATCGATGAATGACGTTAACCACGCCCATGATGGCACTAAATGTTAATTCTCCTGGATTAAAATAATAGTGCTAAGGTGAAAGTTTACCAGTACCACGAATAGCACCGGTAAGTTGGCCCCTTCGTGAGCTTCCCGGGCGATTTCCCGGTAGTGTCTGGTATGCACAATGGGCGGTACGCAGACATTTGCTCAGGATATATCTTTTCCTTGCTGATTGATTTGAGCCTCAATGTTTTCCAGCACGCGTTGAATTAACGAAAGACTAGATGAAGAACCTCAGTAAGAACTTCATTTAGACCCGGATTTTTTTTTAGGTTTAATAGAAAGCATTGCTTCTTCAAGCTTATACGCTGTGAAGAGTCAATAGCCAAAACGTTCTTCAACATAAAGAGAGTGAGCTGGGAAGAGCATCTACATAATTTAGCCAATCGTGTTTGCTTGGATAAGGCAGGCATTTCAATAAGCACAGAGTTCCCCCTGATGAGCTTTTACACCAAGTGCCACGAGTTGTTGTTCACTTCCTCAAAGAACTTTAGCCAATATTGATATTTGGAGGCATTGATAACTCTGCAAAGTTCCTTTTTTGCTGACATGTAAGCCACATTCCGATTGTATGCTTGGTCCTTGTTTTTTGATCACTAGGAAAAGTGTTAAAGTCTATGGCATTCGCTATGTTTTTCGACAACTTTCCTGGACCACCAGCATGCCGCAGACGTAATAAGACTCAACGTAGAGTTTACCAAGCATTCAGCAGCAACTCTTTCATTTCTCAACGATGACCGCGACTGCAGTTCACCTCTCATGAGGACAATTTTTTCTGGTTTTTCATCCAGTAATGGACAAACTATTTGTCATGATGGATTTATGCCGATCTCAAATGCAATGTATTAGAAGTTGCTTTCTGAGTAGTCTTAATGTTTTTTATCACTGCGTTGTAGGTAGGTATTACACCAAAGCGAATGTCACGCCAGGAATAGTTTGCTTTCATTCTTTTTTTGTGGCACCACAGCATTCGCTTAGAGATAGTTAGAGCATCTCAGTATCATGATCGAATGTATCGGCACTCTACAAGGTGATATGGTCTTTGACCGAGTGTCCGTCCATCCAGCTGCGATACGTTCTGATTTCAAACCAGCACGTAGGATAATTGAACGGGCTTATAGTCCGCCCGAAGAATCACTCAAACTAAATCTCGTTGGCACCAACGAGACTTGAACCGGAGACCTTCGGTTAACGGGTTGGTTGCTCTAACTACTACACCCTATTATAACAGCGTCAAAACGTTGGGGTATTGCCAACATTCAATAAAGTTTCGTCTACTTCCCTCCACAGGAGTCGGTTTGAGGTAAACGACATTTTATCGCCCTTGCGTTGATGTCAATATACATGATAATTTGAAACTTTGCAATTAAGGCTGCATTTTCTATCGCGTGAAGCCTTCGTCGGAAAGCTGGCATTAACCCGTTTGGTGTCATACGATTAAAATGTTATTCCAGAGCATCGAACTCTGGCTAAAGGCTTCATCGAGAAGACTATTTATATTTTGACCCAAATAGCAGCCGTTTTGAAGACATTGGAAAACGCTGATGATGAGACCCTATCCCGACTGGTCAGTCAAGAATAATCGTCAGCGCTACTCTCCCCTGCATACTGGCTTAGCAGAATTTATACTGCGATGGAGATTCATTTCCAAGGTACTGGACACGCAAAATGAGCTTTTACTTAAATAAGGGTAGCCCTGAAGACCGAACATTCTTCCATATTAAAAACATGGAATAGCTCATCACTTTTAAGACTTGAAGCTTTGCAGAGAATAAAACATGCGTTGTTAGACTACATCTTCACCGTGTGGTCAGGTGGTCTGCACTTCAAGCAGAATATGCTTTAACGAGGCCTTTTTATTAATTAGTCGATATCCGAAATACTGCATAAGCACTGCTCTTCAGTATACTCTGCACACCAACCGGGCAGTTATTCGCTTTGCCTTTAAGCAAGAGCTGACTGCTTCCCTCTCTGCTATTTCAAAAACCACTCCTTTCTGCTCGCTCCGGTTTTCAGGAGTGAGTCATATCTTCATATCATCAACTTCGTGAAAGTCCTTTGTCAATGCTTTTTCTAGTTTGGTTGGTCCTGTATAATCAGGGCTTCAAAGGTAACAAGGGCTTTTAAATTTATTAGGCGTCTGACTGAATTGCAGAAGGAATCCTTATCAGTTGTTGTTTCTCTAGACTTAATAGTTGTATTTATATACTTTTAAAGGTTTCTGCAGGACTCTTCTGAACTGGTGGGCGTTCCAAGTCTGTATACGATGAAGCAAGGTTATGCTACCTCAGCGAGCTATAGTCAAGCCAGCTTAGCTGAGTACGCCAGTCATGTGGACGCAAATGGGCTCGAAGGCAAACTTCACCTGGTGTCGTGGGGGCGGGTTATTTCTTTCAGAGCTAGACTTAAACTTTTTTCCATGAAAATCAAGCTAAACTGCAAAGGCCAGAACTGAGGCCATGGGGAAAAAATGTATGGATATGGTATCCCCTTGACTTCTAAAGTATTTGTTGTTATTGTAAACACCTCCCTCCATTTTTTCGTGTATTTCCCCTTCCTGTGTGCCCCTCGAAGCAAAAAATGTTAAATGAAGTCCTGTTTTGAAAAGCTCTCATTGAGATCTGTCATTTGATACCCAGATTGGCCACCTTTGATGACATTTTTTTTGAGGGGCCACTCCCCTATATGGAGAGACCCCCCCCTTAAGTAATTTCTAAAAAAATTTTATAGTTAAAATTTGATGAGAGCAGCACTTTCTAGCTTAAGTAGTTTGCTGGAAAAATTGCTGTAACATACGGACGGACGGACAGACGCACAGACGGACAGACAGCACGCGATTTTAGTAGGGTTTTACGAAATTATTTTGCTAAACCCTAAATAAGCTGTGCCCCGTGTGGCAACCCTAAATAAGCTGTGCCCCGTATGGCCATGACACCACCCAGACCACATGAAAGCATTATTAAGAAGTTACTGTATCAGTTGCGGTCAAAAAGTACTCCAAATATATACCGCCAATTCCAATGCTAGGAATACAAGCAGACTAACTATCAAAAAAGAGCCTAAATGATAAGATCTAACAAAAAACAGAAACAACAAGCAACAAATGTGCCAACGGAGGTAGACCAAAGCGATCACCTGCCTCATAAACATTTTGACAGCTTAGAGATACAACAAAAATTATGTCTAACCAGTGGTCTGACCACGCGCATGCACCAAAAATAGGCTTTAACGTCACGGTTTCAAACCGTAAAAAGCACACCTCGCATTACAAGCAGCCACACAGAATTTGACACTCTTACACCTCCTTTTTCAACTTTTAACCACCGATTAAAGGAATACATAGCTACACGCCAACGTTTATTTGGTGTCCGTTCATTCAAGTACTTCACTACTGAAGCATGAACGGATTAAGCATCAGACATTCTTCAGATGTAATTTCAACAAAGCCAACGAGGGATGATTGTAGTCCAAATTAATCCACCAATTAAAATTGTTGACGGGTATGAGAAGAAGGTTTTTCACTCTTTTTAACCTTGCCATGGTTCGCGTTTCATATCCTTCTATATTGTTTCGATGTTTAATCATGGGAACTAATTTCTCTATCGTTTCCAACGTCAGCTTCTCTTCCCTGTAGGGGGAATGCTGGCCGACCGAAATACTCTTGGAGGCTAGCATTCTTTGGGGAGGTCCGCCCCCACGTAACTTAGGGAATTCCCGCGGGAGAAATGCCGGTCGACAGGAGCATTCTTGGAGGATATGGAGAGCACCGTGAACTACGCTTTGGACAACGAACTGGAATTTATGCTTTGGGCTGGCGGATATGATGGTTTGGACCTAGTTGCTTTGCATGGTAGCGCCGAGCTGACACTCGTGCGTGAACGGCTCCAATTCAATTATCATGCGGTCTCGGTAAAACCTTGGCAGGCCTCGGAGTGCATTCCAAGTTCACACCATTGAGTTGGTGGTGTAGGTTCAGTGGAGACGGACTACCGATTAGCGCTGGTCTGACTCTGATTACTTGTCCCCATAACAGCTTGTGCCAACCCCCGCATGGCCTCCCTGCTCTGCAAAGTACCCATGGGACGAAAAAAGCGACTACACACACAAACAGAGAGAGAGGAGGTAAATATAAGGAGCACAGAGAATTCCATGGTCACTGTTGCAATCGCTACCAAAGCAAGGGTCGTACGTTGTGAAATAATAAAGAAGTCCACAAAGAAATTATGGCAGGAAAAGACTGCAGTAACCAGACAAATAAAGCGCCGTTGTGGGATTTCATCGCCAACGTCGAAAATGAGGCAGAAGTACTTTACTCAGAAACAGAAGCCGATAACTTCTCCCAAGAAAGGTGGTCGCAAAGTACAATTGCCATCGAGCGACATTCAGAAGAAAGGCTAATGGGAGGGATGTTCTGAAAAGAATAAAATCTCCCTAAAAATCAGTAAAGGAGTTAAGGTTTGGCTCCTTGAACTAGAAAGGCTCCTAGACTGCAGAGAGCATTACCGGAGGAGCTGATTAAAGGCCGAAGAGGACCAGAAGGCCGAAGAAGAGCAGAAGCTTAAAAAAGCACTGAGTGCTAAGCCTAAGGCGCACAGAGAGACCGCTTCATCATCAATCATCAATAAAAGAAAGGCGTCTAGCCCAATTTAAGGAGATTGGGATAAAAAAAAAGAAGAAGAGGCACTTGATGAGTGTGGTGCGCCAGAACACGGGTTGCAGACAGTGTTGACAAAAAGAGGCAAGGAAGCCGCAAAGAAACTCTTTCAAATAGTGCCAGAAAAAAGTTCGCACGGACGCCCAAGAAGAAAAAATACCCAATGCGAAACAGGAGAGAAAGAAGTTAGACCCCGACAGTAGGCACTGCTCGTAAAACCCCAAGATGGCCGCAGGAGTACTGCAGGACATCAGGGGAAATGTAGGGTCGAAGACACTAACATTGCCATTAAAGCAGCGCGGTCAGGCCACATACTGATCGAATTCAGAGTAGAGACCGACAATAAAGAAGCAAATGAAGAAAGCGAGGACTTTCTTTACTGCACTGCAGTAAAGAAAGTCCTCGCCAAAAGAGCAATTACAGCCTCGCTCGAGCCGTTGGTAACAATCAAAATAACAGACATTGACTCAGTCACGGACCTAGCCGTGGTAGCAAAGGCCATCACAAGGGAGTTCCCTAGCGTGGGCAGGATCAAAGCGAGGTTGACACTAGAGAACCATAGGGAACAACGCATAGTCGTCATTGATTTGACCGAAAAGGACGCCGAAGGATTTCCAAATATGGGCAAAGTAGGAATAGGGTGGATTGCCTGCAGAATACGGCGAAGAGCAGCGCCTCTTCAATGTTGGAAATGCTGTGGCTATGTTAACACCGCACAAGCATGCAAAGTACCCGATAGGACTGCCCTATGTTACAAATATAGTGAACTGAGATATAAAAGAAAAAAGTGTACAAAGGAGGCACACCGTATTTTTTCCGAGGATGTTGATCCAAGACCAGATCTTGGGCATGTCTTGGGATCAGGGAAATTTCCAGTTTTCCAGGAAGCCCTAGCCAAGGCAAAATCGGAATATCAGCTAAGCCTAAACTGCAGTTCACCCGCTTAAAACCTGCTTGAGCAGTTTGCGAGGGACATGAAAGCCAACTTTATACTGCTGAGTGAGCAAAACCACGATAAAAGTTCGGCATCATGGTATCCTAATACTGGTACTGCCGCCATCTGGATTCGGAACAGTGATTTCCAGGCGGAGAGCTGTGTACGGGGGGATGATTTTGTGCGGGTTCGGTGCCTCAGGGACCAGGGACTCTTTAGTAAGTACCTAACACCCAAAGAACCAGTATCATCTTTCCAAGCCAGGCTTAATGCGAACACAGACGGCAACGCGCTCGTTTGGGGAGGCTTCAACGTTAAAGCAATCGAATGCGGCATGCCTCAAACAGATCCGCGAGGAAAATGAATCTTAGCAATGGTGGTCAGGATGGCACTGGTTGAACTAAAGAACGGAAATACGCCGACTTTCCGCTGTGTTGGCTGTGAAGGAATCATACTTTCTACAATCCGGTGACGCATCAGAAGGATGGACATCGAGAGGTTCGCCGAGGTGCTCACAGCAGGTGCCCCCGCTGAAAGGAGATTTGAAGAGGACGGGAGAACTGGCAGCTCGAGACATGTTGAATTAAACTATGAGCAACATCACAACTGCTTGCAACGCTTCTATGCCCCGTCGAAAACCTCGGCACACCAAGCCCCCAGTTTGCTGGTGGTCAACTAAAATTGCTAAAAAGCGAAGGGAGTGTCACGGGTTTCGGCATGAGGCTCAACGGGAACCAGACTGTGGCGAGGCATGCAACCGGGTAGCAGCATTCAAGTCGGCCAGGGAATGCCTTCGCGAATTGATTAACTGCAACAAGACTTGCTGCTGGCAATATATAGTGGACAATGTGAACAAGGATCCGTGGGCCTTTGGCTACAAGCCAGTTATGCGGAAGCCTAGTACCCTAAGGGAGCCTTGTATACTCATACATGAAGCGGAAAACATGGACGAGATAACGCGGGCACTTTTCCCCACGCATCCAGTTCGCGTTTACGCTGTCCATGTTGAAATAGCAGTCGAATGTCCACTCTTCACACAGCCGGAGCTGGAGGAGGCAGTCCTCTCATTGAAAGCGAGGAAGGCTTCAAGTCCAGATGGTGTTCCAGCTGAGGTGTTGCAACTTGTCTATCACCACTGTCCTGATTCACGGCTCAGCACACTCAACGCTTGCCTACGAGACGGGGTTTTCCCGGTACGGTGGAAGGTGGTTGGCTCATGCTTATTAGCAAGGGGAAGGGAAATCCCGGATCGCCGTCTCCATACCGCCCATTATGCGTGCTAGACACTGCTGGGAAAATTCTAGAGATACTCATCAAGCGAAGACTCACTGACTCGATTCGTGCTGCCGTGGACCTACATCTTCGCAGTACGGCTTTAGAGCAGGACGTCCGATTGCAGGGGTGTTGAGCGCGGCTCAAAAGGTACCGGCATAAAGCCACGCTAAGCGACGAATCGTCCTGACAGAGACACTCGACGTTAGGAACGCCTTCAATTCCACTAGATGAAAACCCTTCTTCAAGTTCCAGAATACCTAATGCGGCTTTTGAGGGACTACCTGAAGGACCAAAGCCTGCTTTGCGAGCTCCACTGGAATCTCATCGATGCCCAGCCTTTTATTATTTTTTTGGGTTTTGCTGATGGAACAAACTTCATCCAGGGTTGGTGGGGCCAATGGAAGCTCTCCGCAGACATATATAGGCTCCTATGTTCTTGAGCTGCGCGGAGAATTAAGGAGGTTTTTGAAATGTGATACCCATCTTTCCTTAATCTTGGTTCCATCAGCGATGATATTGCCGATGTCATCACGACAGAGCGTGGTTTTGGGCTGATAACCACGTTTCAGACTTTTCACTACCTTCTATGCTTGTCTTATGTTGTTGCTCGCTAAACTTACATCTATACTTCTCAATTGGTCGTCATAGTATTTTCTTTTCTTAATCTTAATTATCTTATTCGCTACGCTTCATAGATTTTCATTGTGTTCTCTCTTCGTCCTGGTTTTCCTACCTACATATTCTTTATACGCCTGATTATTTTTATCTAACGCATTCTGGCAGTCATCAGCGAACCAATCATTTCTCTTGAGCCGGGCTTGATGTCCAAACGTCTATTCTGCCACGGTTCTGATAGCCGCTTTCACTTTCATCCATAGCTCATTGCTCGTCTTTAACGATGCGTCTAATAAGATGGAAGCAAGGTGATTGCCAAGGGTCTCCGTGGCATGTTTGGCCACTGACGCCATTTGGAGCCGTTTAGAGCCTCAAATTTTTCTAGCGAGCTGGTCTTCGCCGAATATGCCTTTGACATACGATATCGATAGGTTAATTTGATCAAGTAATGATCTGAGTTACAATTGGCTCCTCGGTATAACCCAACACGGTTAGAATACAGCTGTAACCATGAATAGAATGTGGCGAGGATCCTACTAAGTCTACACATACCATCTCACAGGGCTGGGATGCCTCCCCATTGAGTGAAACCATATGCCTAGCTTGTACTTTCTGCTCCACTTTAACCATTTGACACACTTTGCAACATCGAACATAGTTTCGCACATCAACGGCCATCTTCGGCCAATAATAATGCTGCGCTAAATGATTTAACGTCCTGTCAATCCCCTACTGCCTGCTGTCGGGTGATCATGACATTGCCGTAGCGCCTGTCTTTTCTCCGGTTTCGACAACACTTTCTTCCATGCTCCAAATCCCACTAAATCGAACGAGTTTCCACAGCGTATCATTCTTGACCCTCCAGTTGGCATATTGCTCCACATTGTCACCAACTCGGGCTTTCATCCATTCATACCAAATATCAACGAGTTTATCCACCCCTTGGACCGTATCTACTGCAACTGACCTGAACAAAGCGCTCGGAACTAAATGCTCTTTATCCCGTCTATGTATCACTTCATAATCGAATTGTTATAGACGGATGGCCCAGCGGGCCAATATACCAGGGAATGATGGTCAGTAATTACGCGGAAATGGGAGCCCCCAATATAGGGCCGGAGCTTCTCCACTGCCCAGAGGACCGCCAAACATTTCCTTCCGGCTGTAGAATATTTTCGCTCTGCCTTGATTAAGGCACGAATCAAATAACAAATAACCTTCTCTCCCTCAGAAAAAGTCTGGCTCAACACAGCCCTAAACCCAACTTCCGAGGCGTCTGTCTGCACGTTAAAAGGGAGTTGGAAGTCCGGACAAGTCAAAATTGGTGCTGCCGCCAACTTCAATTTACAACGCTCAAACGATGACTGGCATAATGGTGTCCAAACAAACTTACGATTCTTCTGCAGAAGATCCAATAACGGGGCTATCAATGAAGCATGGTGCGGAATAAATCGCCGGTACCAAGAAACCATACCTAAAAATTGCCGAGCCTGCTTCACCGAATGTGGCTGGGGAATATTGAGCACTACTTCAACCTTTTGAGAGTCCACGTTTGAACTGTGTTCATTGACCACGTATCCCAGGTATTTAGCTGGGACCGACAAAAATGGCACTTATCCCGCGATAATTTTAGACCGCCTTCTCTCAAGCGTCTGAAGGTTTCGGCTAGAATCTCCACATGCTTGTTAAACGAAGGTGTCACGATAATGATGTCATCTAAATAGGTGAAGACAAACGGTTCCATTTCTGGACCCAACACCCTGTCGATTAATCGCTGCCAGGTTGCAGGTGCATTTGATAAGCCGAAAGGCATCCTTTTAAATTGAAACAACCCCCTTCCTGGCATAGTAAATGCAGTGTACTGTCGAGAATCTGCGGCCACTGGCACTTGCCAATACGCCGATTTCGCGACTCGCGGATATGAAAAATTTCACGCAAACTACCGACCAAACCTTGAACACTCATACGCACGCATCACATCGTATACGTACGCCTATATGTGTCTTTGGTTCCACAATTTCCAACATATACCCATGCTCTACAGCAATCATAACATATTCAAACATTTCTTACTGCTTTATATATGTATTATCAAATGTCAATGGACTCCAACCATTCAGATTCTATTTTAACCTATTTCCCTAATTAATAACCTAATTTTATTTAACTATCCTTTTTGTGTTTAATGTAATCATTTGATTCTTTTTTTTTGTTTTTGTTTATTTTTACTTTAACATTTTTGTTTTAACATATATAACCTTGGCTCGGGCGGTTTCTTAACGACCGCATGGAAGAGTCCAAAGGGTAACGGCGACAGGCATTTGAAAGGCCTAAACACTGAAAAACAAAGTTAATTTTTGAATCTTATTTATCGATTCCCTCCGATAAAGAATTAAGTTGCTGGTAAGTTTTAAGAATCAGCTCATCATTGCCACTTATGTTATTTATTTTATTTGCAGCATTTTCTGCTGGTCCTCTAACAGCGACTGCAAATGATACCCCGGGCTTAACGAAGTTGGGAGGTAAGACAGTGCGGTTTACTTGTATTTGCTTTGGAACAAATTGTACTTTTGCATCTTGATTTCGGGAGCATCCTCGATATGATGTTAGGCTTTGTCTGAGCCAATTTTCACTCACCGGGAATGTCAAAATCTTTTACACCGATGACACTGGTTGACTTACCTTCTCTGGAGGCGTTCCCGCGTCACCACTCTGAAATTCTAGTATCTTATTTGGTGAAGGGCATATGGACTGTCCTTATTTGAAATGTGTACCACGTAAAGTGCTAAATTCTTCCTTTCTACTGTTGATCTTCTTGTCGCAATGGTTTTGACGGAAATAAATTCAATTTCAGGTGCAGCTTCCTTGAGCACCTGAAGAAGATCGACGGCATTCTCTCCGCAGTCCAAACCCTTCAACATAAAGGTCTGATTCTTTTCACTTTTTGGAGTAAAGGTGAAGTATGGAACCTCCCCAGAATTCAGTGCATTTTCAGCTGACTTGAAATCAACCAGTGATTTCGTTCTAATAGTTAATTTTTCAGCATCAGCTCTTTTGATCTCGAAATTGGTTAGTTTTTTTCGGCGGCCAATAGCCGAACCATATTTTTTCCACTTTGACCGAACACGTTGATTGGCGGAACTTTTCCTGCATTTTTGGAAGCTTTTTCAGAGAAATCAGTAGAACTGCGAGCTCGTTTTTTCTCCTTATTTTTATTTTTTAAGTATTGAATAAAATTTACATCGTTATCTTGATTAGAATTACCTGCAAGTCATTTCTGAACATTTTTACCCATACAAATCACTACAACTATATTTTCAGAATATACCGATTAAATCTGAGTGAAATTCGTGATTAGATCAGTATAGTAAGCACTTTGTATCGCACTAAATTAATCATATTCCAATTTCTGTTCTTTAACATCTGATTTTAGACTCATTGTCCTAATTTTGAATTTTTTTAGGATATACGGGCTTAAAGTCGGTATCATTCGGACCGATTTACACCCTAAGCGACCTACTTTTAGGACCTAACTAACAATATTTTAGGACGTTGAGGCACAGAATTGGTGGCGGCAAATGCAACAACAAAGGATATGAAGGTCTTGAGATTCATTTCAGGCTGGACATTTTAATTTGGGCCAAATATCTTACTTTCAGGACATTGAATCTCATTCAGAATGCTTAAGTGCAAAGTGGGTAGCAGCATACACAACATCAAATGAAATTAGCGCTCTTAATTTCTTCCAGTCTAGAAATTTCAGCTCTTGAAAGTTAATTTGAAGATTTTCTGGAATTCAATTACTTCCTACTACTGCACAAATCAATTAACTTTTCTCCAGCATCTGCACATACCGGTCTCGTCTTAAAATCCACCTGTTCGTATCGATCCCAAATGTGTAGTATCATTTGCTCTTTCTCAATTCCATAAATTCATTAATATTTATTACTGATTAGATTAATTAATTACATTGACACTAAAGCACATGTTTCACCCAACCGTCATTTTCAACTTTCACTTTTTTGCATAATATCAAAAAATCTTGTTATGACTATTAGAATGATCACGCATGTCCATGCGAAATTTCATGCATTGATCAGATCGATTTGTACGTTTTCCGTCCGTTACATCGCATATAGGAATTCCATCGATTATCAGCCATCTTTTCAACCATTGCAAATCATACTCGTATAAATGGTTGTTCAGCTGTTGAGGACTCCAACTGTTCGTACGTCGTTTATTTCTGCGAAGTGATGTTAATCTTTATCCGAAAAATAAATAAACAAAAGGAACTCCTCTTTACGCACTGTTTTCCGTCACGACGTAACTATTAGCCGGTCATTGGATTAGCCAGCTAAGTCAGGCTAAACTAGCTATTCGAGCTCGTCAGTTAGCTGTTAGTCTTCTTATGAATTTGGATGGTTCAAGTGGCGTGGATGCAGGAAGAAATTGCAGATGGAATGGATGTTTCGGAGAAATTACAGACTGGATAATATTTATGTTGAAGATATTTAACTCGTTGACTGCTATAAGTACCACGGTTTGGTACGCAGGAAAATGGCCGAGAAAGGTGTTTTTGATCGATCCTGTCATTAATATTTTTAAAAATAAATTTCATTGTTTATTGTAAAGGGTGGTCCAACCAGAATGCACGATGTTAATTGTGAGTCATACTTTAACGCCAAGTTTTTCACCCAACTTAATTTGACATTTCTTTGTTTCAGTGTTTGACAAACTCAACCATGGAGAGGTACCTTTTACGAAAATGGGCGTTCAAATCAAAATGCATTTCGTGTATCACATTTTTTTGGTCAGCATAATCGACCAAATGTGTCTACAATCGGGAGAATTGTTCGCAAATTTCAGCACACCGGGTCTGTAGGAAATGTGAAATCACCTGTGCATGCTCACCCAGTTCGTTCTGCGGAAAACATTGCTTTCGTTCGCGATAGTGTGGCAAAAGAGCCGTCAACCCCAACTCGTCGTCGTACTCAACAATTGAATATCTCACGAGCATCACTGATGCGAATTTTGAATAAAGATTTGAGTTTACATGCTTACATGGTTCGATGACTCAAGAACGGAAGCCTACTGACCATTTCAAGCGTCAGCAATATGCCGAATGGTTGGTTGAACAGACAGAAGGGAATGGTGACTTTACAAAGAAAATCATCTTCAGCGACGAGGCACCGCAGAGGATTCGTAGTCACCGCAGAGGATTCGTTAACAAGCAGAATTGCCGCATTTGGACAAATGAGAGTCCACGAGTGATTGCTGAAAAGTCGATGCATCCACAGAGAGTGACTGTTTGTTGCGGTTTATGGGTTGGCGGCGTCATCGGGCCGTACTTCTTCGAAAATGAGGACGGCCAAGGAGTTACCGTGAATGGTGTTCACTATTGCGAGATGATAACGGACTTCTTGTGGCCAGAAGTTGAGGTTATGGCCCTGGACGATATGTATTTCCAACAGGATATTGCCACTTGCCACACAGCCAACGAAACAATGGCTCTTTTGCGAGAGAAATTCAATGGCCGTGTTATCTCACGTTGTGGCGATATTAATTGGCCACCACGATCATGTGATTGAACACCGTTGGACTTCTTTCTCCGGGGATATTTAGGAGAAAAAGTTTACGTCAATAAGCCAAAAACAAGTCAAGAGCTAAAGGATGAGATAGTTCAGCACATTAACGACATTGAACCTCAATCATGTCTCAGAGTCATTGAAAATATGGACCATCGGATGCCACCGTAGCCATGGCGAGCATTTGGGCGATATTTTGTTTCGAACACCATTGCCATAGATCCTTCTATTATAATAAAAAAATATCAAGACAATTTTCTGCAAATTTTTTGTTTCATTTACAATTAACATCGTGGGTTGTAGTTGCAGCACCCATTATTATACAATACAACATAGGATGATCTTAATCGATTCCAAAATTTTTCTTCGAAAATAACGTTTCTCAAAAATTCATTTTAAAAAAATTGAAAAGAAGTTTCGAGGGACTCATCAACTTTTGAAATATCGACAAGTTGCATAAATCAGCTTCATCAGGCGGAAAGTAATATTGGAAATGTGAGGAGAGGATCCGGTCGACGACTTTGACCTAAGAAGGAGAAATGAACTTCCTATTTCAAATTCGTATATTTTCTATTCTGAAATAACAAGTTCTTCTTCTTCTTCGGGGCGCTACAGCCCCTCTTGGCCTCCGCGCCTCCGACTGCCTCGGTCCATTAATCGCGTCCTCCGATTTCGAAATTCGACCAGCGATGAATTTTCTTCGTCGACCGAGTGACATCAGCGTTTTCTCGGTTTCCCCACTGGTCTCCGGCCTTCAGTTCTCCCAACGAATACCTTTTTGGGTATCCATTGCTTCCGAAGTCTGAAAATCGTTGAGACCTCCGGCCCGTCAAAAAAATTTATACAGCTCATGGTTGTCTAGCTTCACTCCAATTATTCGCCTCAGGGCCTGCCCTTCGAAGGCGTTGGCATTTCTAGATGGTATAATTTTGCTTTATTTTCATCGTGGATTTTGTCATGCACGCATTATATTATACATGGCCAGCGCAGAAAATTGAGAGAAACAACCTCGTTCGTTATTGTTATAGCAGAATGGGACGTTTTATTTCGTTTGTACCTGATGGATGGGAAATAACAAGTTGCTTAAACGAAAATTCGAGAGATAAAAATTTGCAGATTGTCAAAGAAACTTAAAAATTGTTGAAAGCAATGGATTAGACAGATTGATCGAAGAAAATGAAGAATTGATATTAAGTATAATTTCCTTGGAAGAATTGATAATTGTCGCCGATCCAAGGCAAAAAACATTTCTTCAAGAAAGTCGCCCAGGCAAACTGCTCGAAAACCAACATAATGCTTGGTCCAATTTTAATTGTAGATTTAAAAAAATAAATTTTTAAAATTACAATTAAAATTTGATCACGGGAACCCCTTTTGCAACGCAACTTATCAACGAATTGCGTTATCCTGCAAAGCAAATTACAGTTGACGGTATGAGTCGGCTCGCCGAGAAACCCCCGTTGCGACACAAGAGGAGTTCTGTTGCTGATCGCCACAAGTAGTGGAGGTCTGCTTTGAGACTTCACTTGGTGTCTGACATTTGAACGAGGTGGATGAGTAGCCGACAACTTCTCTTTTGGTTTCATGTATCGCAACTTCTAGTTCTTCCAGTTTGAAGCGCGTTTCGCATTCAATTTTTGCACACGAATGTTTTTCGCGAATAATGTTCACGTCCAGATCTTGCTTACTGCATGTTTTGCAACCCCTCAAATCGTGTGAAAGGTCCTGCAACCGAGTCCCTTCTTCGCACCCATAATCATTGATCCTGTCTGTCAAGTTAGCTCGGTCACAATACTTTTCCATTGATGTCCTCCTATTGTCGTGGCTCGGCAATTTGCTTTTCGTGTTATTTGAGCGAATGATGATAACTTAGTTTTTGTTGCTGTTGAGTTCTTGAAACCCCTGAGCGCCCATCACGGCCTGATCCGGCAACATCAACGCTTCAATCAACCTACATAGTTATTTAAGGTTAATTAGCACTGTAATAATTAGCCCATTCGTAATTAATTCGATTTATTTGATTGATTTATCAATTGATCGATCATTTTAATTCAATTCAGCAAATTCAATTCGCCACAAAGCGAAAATACTTTAACTTTCGAATGCTACATACCATTTTAATCAATCGAGTAACCCATTTTTCATTCATTTTTTAATTTGTCAGAAACTTTGAAACAAAAGTTTATTCATTGTTCAATTATTGGTTGGTCTGCATCATAGCTGCTGAACGTTTATTAAAAGATTTTTAACGAATTCTTGAGCCTTTTGCTGAATATATTAAATAAAAATAATAAAATCAAAGTTCGGAACAAAAGAGTTCCGGCCTCAAACATGGAGGCCCCAGCGAGATGCACTTAGTATTTATTTTGCCGTACATAAATAAATAATTGTTTTTTCTCCGGTGAACAGGTCGTGAAGTGCTGTGTGGTGTTTTGTGTAGTGTTGTGGTGTTAGCCGCACTTTCTGTTTCCGGCTGTTTTCCGACTTTCTACTCGATGGCGAATGTGGATCGCCTGATCGAGGACCTAAAAGGATTGGCTCGAATCGTCGAAGGCGTCATTTCAAACTACAAGAAGGATTCGCCCTCAAGATAGCAGGAAGCCAGGTATTATGCGGAGCGGCTGCGGCGACTGGAGGCGGCATGGGAGGAAATTGAATTAGGCGATAGTCATATCCGATCTCTACCGGAGGTCGCTTCATCGCACGAGTATTTTACTCAACATATATACGACACTACCAAAGGTAAGTACCTTCGTTACCAGCAGCACTTCCACGATCAAATGCGGGCCAAAACACACGTGGACGCGCCATCCGGGGAACAGTCAGTAAAAGGCCTCGAAATTCAGGATAACGAGGACAGAGACTACAGTGCAGAAACTTCAGCACCAAGAGATGCCAGTGTGGTCAGGATGGTGCGTCGCTACAAAGTCATGGCAGGCTCGTTGAGGAGGATCATCGACCGTTTGGACCAGAAGGAGGCCACTCGGACCTGGTGCAGGAGTAAACTCATGACCCTCCAACGAGGTTGGCAACAGCTGGATGAATATCACGAGCAGATCGTCGAGCTCCATGACGATCCTGAAGCGTATGGTTTTAACGTGCAACAGCACATTCATTTGGAAGAGCTTACCCAAGATTGTGTCATACGTCTGGAATCGAAAATGGATGAACTCAGCGCCACACCTGCCTCAACGACTCTGCCTGTGACTCCTCTTACCATGCCTCTGTCGAAAATAAAATTCCCTACCTATGGGAACTATTTACATTGGCAACAATTCTATGACTTGTTCATGCAAATGGTGCATAGCCAACCGATGTCCAAGTGCCTGAAGTTATGGTACCGCAAGGCCGGTCTCATCGGAGAAGTGGAGCTTTTGATTCAAAATTTTGCATTGTCGGATGACAACTACATGGCGGCTTGGACAACCTTGAAGGAAAGGTACGACAACCGGCGACTATTGGTAGCGATGCTCATCAACAAATTGATGAGTCAGCCACCTCATGCTAATGAAAGGCCATCAGTGGCAGCAATAAATGTTCTATATGACACACACAAGAGTGTCTCAGAGGTCTGGAGAACCTGCAAGTATCCACAAGGGACTGGCATCTGTTGCTGCTACATATGCAAATCCGAAAATTGGATCCAGCGACTCACGCATCATACGAAGAATCGTTATCCAACACGCGTAAGCTACCACTCTTGAAGAGTTTGTTGGACTTCATGGAAAGCGTTTCCAGGCCCTCGAGACACTCGGCCATAAAACCGTAGGAAAGCCACTAAGTCGACCATGGCCGCCACGACAGCTTCTCGGTGCTTAATGTGTAAGCAGGATCACCCGCTTTACTACTGTCCGGATTTCCTTAGGATCACTGCTGCAAAGAGACTATGTTTCGTGCGCGCTAAGAAGCTGTGCGTGAAGGACATCAGGCTTCCAGCTGCGCGGCCAGAAGTTGCAAGCAGTGTTCCAAGAATCACAACAACCTGCTACATCTGCCTGGAGACAACAAGTCCAAGCATACCAAAATGATCTCCTCACGCACCACAACGCCGAAACAAGACTCGAAATCGCAACCAAATGCAGAACCACCATCGCTCGCTTTAACGACTCTGATGAAGCCCCGCCCCAAGGACATGTACTTCTGAGCACAGCCGTCATCAGGCTGGTTACCAGCAATGGGAAGACGATGGATTGTCGAGCTGTGCTGGGTCCGGGCTCACAAATAAACCTAGTCACCAAAAGAATCATGAAAAATTGGGTTTATCATCGACACCACACCTTGCCCTCATTGAAACGGTAGGCAATGGTACTGAGAAGGCATACCATAAGGTGAACCTTGGTCTAAGATCCAGATTATCAGGACATGGCAAACAGTTGAAAGCCTACGTCATGGACAAAATGATATCACCGCAGCCGTCTCAGAACTTGAACACATCGGGATGGCATATTCCCAAAAACATAAGGCACGCAGATCCAGGCTTCCACCTAACGGAGCGCATCGACATGTTGCTGAGTGCCGAACACTTTTACGAGGTCCTAGCCATTGCACAAATAAAGTTGGGCCCACAGCTCCAAGTGCTCTAGAACACGCCCCTAGGGTGGATTGTAGCCGGAAGAGTGATCACACCTCAAGTGTCTTCCGTGACATGCGCCATCCTGGCAGAAGATAACCAGCTTAATCAGCTCATCAAGCGATTTTGGGACGTCGAAGAAGTACAGGATCAGCAGCACAAGCTTACGTTAACTAAAAAAGCTTACGAAGCACATTTCTATGAGACAATGACAAGACGTCGTTTCTTGGTTAAACTCCGATTCAGCAAGGATCCTGAGATGTTAGGTGATTCCCAAGCGGTGGCCACTTGCAGATTCACTGCCTTGGAGCGTGGACTGGAGAGGAACCCTGATCTAAAACTTCCATACGAGGTCTTCATGGAGGAATATATTCGGCTTGGGCATATGGAGGAGGTGACGTCACAGCAGCGGGAGAAATTACGATACTTCCTTCCACATCATAGTGTCCTGAAGCCTGACAGCAGTACAACCAAGCTGCGGGTGGATTTCGATGCATCCAGTAACGTTTCGTTTAATGAGGTCCTTCATACAGAGCCTACTGTCAAGGATGACCTTTTTTCGATACTCCTGCGTTTCAGAATGCCTTGTTTCGTATTCACCACCGATATCAGGAAAATGTATCGGCAGATAATGCTCCATCCTGAAGACCGTCGGTACCATGGCTTAATTTGGAGAAATAGTTCAACGCAACCAGTGCGATACTACCAGTTGAAAACAATAACTTATGGCACAACGTATGCCCCGTATCCAGCTACAAAATGTCTGCAAGTTCTAGTACAAGAGAGCCAGCAGAAAGGTCCCCTGGGCAGCAGCGCGTTGGAGAAGGATTGCTATATCGACGACATCATGACCGATGCAGACAGCTTAGTGGAGGCATTTCACAAACAGGCGGAGCTATGCACCATACTCTCGAGCGCAGGTATGCATTTGCGCAAATGTTATGTCAACCATCCTCTATTGTTGAAGCAGATTAAACCTGAGGACCAACAGGTTCAGCTGGACCTCAGTAGTTTACACGAGGACTATATTGAGACGTTGGGAGTCATCTGACTGACGAGTTCCAGAACCAAATCAACCTAGATACAACCGATGTGATGTTCTGCAAGAGGACGATGGCATCTGATGTTGCCAAAATGTTCGATCCATTGGGTATTCTGGCTCCTGTGATAGTAGCAGCCAAACTATTCCTACAGGAATTATGGCGATTGGAATTGGACTGGGATGCAGCATTACCAGTGGAGATCCATACGCAGTAGTCCGATTTCCGCAGTGGTCTGCCATCATTGCAGCAGGCCCGATTTTCTCGTCACATCAGTACAGGCGAGAAAACCGTGCAAGTACGTACAGTTGCACACCTTTTGTGATGCCTTCCAGAAGGCATATGGCGCAGCGATATACATGCGGTCAACCCTGAGGAGCGGTCAAGTCGACGTCAGGCTGCTATGCGCCAAGTCAAGAGTGGCCTCGATCAAGCCACTTACTGTTCCGTGCCTGGAGTTGTGTGCGGCGAAACAAGGCACTGAGCTCACAAGACGAGTTAAAACAGCGCTCAATCTGCAGGAGGTTTTTCAGGTATTCTTGACCGATGCCGGGATTGTGGAACAACTCTACTGCGTCATCGTACCATACCTTTGTGGCAAACAGGGTCTCGGCCATACAAACCCTCTCATCCTCGATGGCGACACGTAGCGTCTGAAGACAACCCAGCTGACATCCTGTCACGTGGGATGGCACCGGCTGACTTGAGCCGCTGTAGTATGTGGTTGCAAGGATCACCATTTTTATCCAGGGCGGAATCAGTTTAGCCTTCCGAGTATCGGAGTGGGGGCCTTTGCGACTTGGAGACGAAACAAACCAAGACCACTATGGTAGTGGCAGAGGCTCCTGAAACACATTTCATTCAGCAGATCCCACACGGCAACTCCTTCAAGAGACTGCAGCGCATAGTGGCCTACATGACGCGGTTTATCTGTGGTCTCAAGCCGGGAGCCAAGCAATCTCAACTGACAAATCAAGCGCCTACAAGTGATGAACTATCCACAGCCCTAGAGATCATCGTGAGGTATATACAAACACAAATTTTTAACTGCGATCTTTGGAACATCAGGTCGGGGACCCAAGTCTCCAAGCACAGTCCGTTGGTGGGACTATCACCATTCCTGGATCCAGAGGGCATCATCCGTGTCGGTGGGAGGCTGGAGGCTGCTAAGATCACGTTCAACGCCAAACATCCCATTTTATTACCTTTGAAACATCCGTTCACCAGACTGCTGATGATGGACATCCATCGCGACCACGGCTATCTAGGTGCGCAAACACTGCTCGCTACCACTAGACAGCGGTTCTGGCCAATTCGAAGAAAACAACTCGCGAGATCGATCGTTTAACGGTGCCTAAGCTGTTTTTACAAGTCATGGGAAACCTGCCGAATGCAAGTATTCAGCCAGCTCATCTGTTCATCAACTCCGGCGTGGATTTCTATGGGCCTATGATGATCTATTACCGGGGTAGAGGTACCCGACCGCAAAAAGGGTACCTAGCCATATTTTGCTGTTTCGCTACAAAGGCCGTCCATCTGGAGCTAGTCAGAGATCTAAGTACAGAGGCATTCCTCTGTGCTCTCAAACGTTTCGTTGGACGACGAGGACTCTGCCGAAACCCATTTCACGGCAACACCACCAACTTTGTGAGAGCTCACAACCAGTTATCAGAATTGTCGTCCTCATTATATTCCAACGAAGCGCGTCAAGAAGTAACAACGGCGTGCTGCAGCCGGGGAATCGATTTCCAGTTCATCCCTCCACGCGCGCCTCATTTTGGCGGCTTGTGGAAGGCGGCGGTAAAATCAGCCAAAAATTTGATCCATCGAGGCATTTCGTTAGCGGCTCTCACCTACGAGGAGCTGCATAACTTGGTGGTTGAGGTGGAGGCTATCTCCAATTCTAGACCACTGACTCCGATGTCAAACGATCTCAATGATTTGGCAGCCTTAACTCCAGCACACTTTCTAATCGGAGAAACCCTCACAGCTACGATGGATGGTCGCGCAGAGCCAGTCACCGGAGGTCTCCATGTCCGATGGATGCTTATCAATCACCTCAAACTCAAATTCTGGAGACGATGGTCGCACGAGTACTTGGCGCAGTTGCAGCATCGGGTCAAGTGGAGACAGTCACACCCCAATGCGATTCCGGGAACAGTGGTTATCATAAGCGAAAGATAACATCCCATCAATGAAGTGGCCACTGGGGCGAATTATCAAAACGTACGAAGGCGCCGATGGTTTCGTACGAGTTGCTGATGTCAAAACTGCCTCCGGAGCTTTAAAAACGCCAATAAACAAACTGTTCCCGTTACCAGTACTCGACGACGCACAGTCTAACGAAGAACCATCACAAGCGAGTTCCCCCCACTTGACGAAGGAAGGGTCCCAGATCAGCGGTGACGACATCCCGAGGACAAAGTGGCGATCGATGCGAACCGGCAAGTCAATTGTGGCGCTCCTCTTGATGTGCCTGCTAGCTCCCATAGCGCACGCCTCTCCAACACAAGGCTCAATAACCAGACCCCATATGGGTCTGTATTTTCAACCATTAGGTCAAGTCTATTTATCTTCCAGCGAGTGGAAGTTGCTCATTTATTACCATTTGAGACCGTATTGGCGTGCGAGGTGGCACCGCTTTCACCTGGATGCCGCACTCCTATTTGGGGGCCGCAAGTTTACCTAATAAAGACGAGATCCTCTCGAATCTCACTCGCTTTCGCCAAGCCTAGTCAGTCGTTTCGCTGTAGCAATCCTTCTCTTTAGTAGGTTACTTCGGCCTCAACACCGTCATACCGAGTTGTTTTATCTCGTTATTCGTGAATGCGAAATTTTTTTGCAGTGGGCCCTTGTGCTGGGGAAAAAAACCCGCCCCACGAGACCGCAATGCTAGCCTGCCAGCGCATTTACGCATCCTAACACAAGGCCAATTTCAGCGAGGACTGACATCTTCGCTTGCCGAGGCAGCAGACCATCACTGCAGTCCTATACGGACGTTTATATCCACCCAAATCACTACAGTTTACTCGGTAAAACGATTTTAGTGAGTAGGTTTTATTAGTTGCACAAGTATAATAGTTAGCGTAGCGAAAGGTGTCAACTTAATATTACGGCCATTATTATTATATTGACCTATTTTTAAAAAATTCTTTTTTGAACTAGCCCATTTCTATATGTACCATCACTTTTCTGTTTTCGTGACAGGAAAATTAACTTAGTATTCGTAGATTGTTTATATTTATTGGGTGTACAACTTAACAACCGGAATTTGACGCTAGATGTTCGTACTAACAAATATCGTGAAAGCTCGAACTTTGTATCTATGTCATTTTGAAGGTACATTTGACAGCTATCAAAATCAGTCAACAAAACAATTTTATCTTGTGTGCATCATTATTATTTTTCACGATGAATAATTTCGAAAATTGGAGAAAAAGACAGCATTTGCGGGAGGTTCTGTTGGGTAAACTGCTGCGGAAAGTCATCGTTTGCTTGTAGAAGTTTATGGCGACGATGCTTTAGCGAAAACACAGTGTTTTGAATGGTTTCAACGTTTCAAAAGTGGCGATTTCGACATCAAAGACAAATTCGTGTCAAACGCAAGACGAACTTGCCAAATCGTTGGGAGTGACTCAGCAAGCCATTTCGAAACGTTTGAAAGCCGCCGGATACATTCAGAAGCAAGGCAGTTGGGTCCCCTATGAGTTGAAGCCTAGAGACGTAGAACGGCGCTTCTGTATGTCTGAAATGCTGCTTGAGCGCCATAAAAAGAAATCATTTTTGCATCAGATCGTGACTGGGGATGAAAAATGGATACATTATGATAATCCCAAGCGCAAAAAGTCATACGTGAAGCCGGGCCAACCAGCCAAATCAACGGCGAAGCCAAATATCCATGGCGCCAAGGCTATGCTGTGTATTTGGTGGGATCAGAAGGGGCCGGTATGTTATGAGTTGTTGAAATCGGGCCAGAGAATCACAGGTGACCTGTACCGAACACAATTAATACGTTTGAAGCGTGCCATGATCGAAAAACGCCCGGAATATGCGACCAGACACGAGGCTATAATTTTTCATCATGACAACGCTCGGCCGCATGTTGCAAGACCCGTGAAAAACTATTTGGCAAATAGCGGATGGGAAGTTTTGGCCCACTCACCTTATAGTCCGGACCTTGCTCCGTCTGACTTTTATTTATTTCGCTCGATGCAAAACGCCCTCACCGGAATACGCTTCACTTCAGAGCAAGGCATCCGAAATTGGATAGATTTGTTGCCCAATACCAGTACACCCCATGTCTACTGGCATGCGCTGGGAGCTCGATATGATGTGTATCCTATATACACATCAAGGCTCCCGGGGAGAGAGAGATAATCCAGTATGATACTTATCTGTTACTTTATACTCGCCAACTAGATCAGTGAAAGAGTGTTTTTGTTTAATGATTTAAGTTTTATTTTATTCTTTGTTTGGTTATATAATAACACGTTCAGTTGAATATATTAATATTAATAACATATTTCGCTATTGAATTCTTTTAATAATTAATTTATTACAGAGACGTATAAAGTTCGAGCATTAATGGAGCTTGTAAAATTTTTGCGATTTATATTTACTTTGATTATTTTTGTTATTTAAAGGAAATGTATGATATTGCTTGATATCATATTTGAAAAACCAATCAATTAAAGCTTTAACTGTTGCTTGGGCTGACGTCTTGAGCACGCAGTTATATTAACGAATCGATTGATTATAGTCCAACTGCTAGCCCCGGGCACAAAGCCTTGGGACGCTGATACTCGGGCTGATGCCTTGAGTACGCAGTCAGATTGATAAATCAATCAATTACTAGTTTAACTGCAGGCCTCGGGCATAACTGCCTTGGGGCGCTGATACTCGGGCGGATGCCTTGAGTACGCAGTTGAACGGATCCCAAATTCACTTATCCCGGGCTAAGTGCCTTGGGATAGAATAAGCTCGGGCGCACGCCTTGAGCCAGTGAATGGAGAAATACTTCTCGATTTTCTTGTGTCTTTAATTTTCTTTTATACTATATTTATGCTGACTTTATTGCTTACCAACTAAAAAAATGAAGAAAATTTACCATTTAAAAAAGATCAAAGTTCAACAACAAAAACAGTTTAACCCTTAAATTCGCGTTGTTGCATATCTGCAACATACCGAAATTCAACTGATTTAACCGAAACCGTTACGCACATTCGAATTTAATATACCATAATTTAAACCAAATTTTATGGTTGTTTTGACAGTTGACGTGGCGTCTTGATTTTAAATTTCTGCACTTGGGAATCAGACTTTGTTAGATCGCGGGCGTGTGTGAATGTGAACAAGTGATTAGTGCAAAGTGTAATTCAGTTTTTTTCGTAACTTTGTTAGGCAAGTGTTGCTTATTTTTTGTTTTTAGACATCTTATAACACCAAAAGAGCAAGAAATAAATATTTTTGCGGAAATTCAGAGAGTTGATATACATTTTACGTCAAAATCAGTTTGTTGCATAAGTGCAACATTGCGCATTTGCACTCAAAGCAATTTGATTTCCGGCTGACTTACTTGCTGCATTCCATCCAAATTCTGGTTGTTTTTCTCTAGGATGCCAAGAGGGCTGACCATCCAAGAAATTGAGGAATACCTCCAGAACCTAGATCAGTCTGAGGATGACATGGAATCCTCAGAAGGAGAAGTGGAAGATGAGGAAGTTGAACATAGGAGTAATCGTCAGCTATTGGCGGAAGCAGATGCTGAAGATATGGACATCCCTATGGAAAGTATCGTTGATGATCTTTATCTTATTTTTTTAATGATAATGCCCCAACTTTAGGAAATGTAACTAAGGCACCACAGCCTTCCGTTCAGCAGAATGAGGCAGCACGTCAACGATTTGGCAGCGTAGCCTGGAGACGCATAAATCTCAGCACCAATCAAAACATTACAAATTTTCCACAAAATATTCAATATCCTGACAGCATATTGGAATTAGAAACGCCGTACCAATTTTTTTCTTTCTTTTTCACTCAAGAGCTTAGGGAAAAGATCAAGTCACAGAGTAATTTATATTCTGCACGGAAAAATATTTCAAATCCCTTTACTATCACTGAAAATGATCTCAATAAGTTCCTTGGGATTCTTATTTATTCTTCTATTGCTAAATTCCCAAACTTCCGGATGTACTGGTCAGATCAATATGGCTATGAGCCTGTAAAATCAACCATGACACAAAAGAATTTCGAAAATATTTGTTCTATTTTACACTTCAATGACAATAGCACTCACTTACCTGTTAACCATCCTAACCATGATAGGTTGCACAAAATTCGGCCAATAATTGACGATCTAAATAGCAAGTATGCTGCTGTATCTTTGGAACAACGCTTGTCTATAGATGAACAAATGTGTGCTACTAAAATGGGCCACTACATGAAGCAATACCTTCCCAATAAACTACACAAATGGGGTTTCAAGCGTTTCTTGCTATGTAGCATATATGGATTTGCACACAAATTTGAGATCTATACTGGCGCTGGCAATCATCCTCGCATAAATGGCGAACCAGACTTGGGACCAACTGGTAACACAGTTGTGCGGCTAGCGCGGATTGTTCCAAGATGTGCAAACCATATTATATACTTTGACAATTACTATACATCGGTGCCCTTGGTCACTTATCTTGCAAAGGAAGGAATATATTGCTTGGGAACAATCCAGTCAAATCGTATCCCAAATAATAAACTGCCGGATAAGAAAAGTGTGATGAAAAGAAAAGTACCAAAGGAATACCATGAGGAACAGGTAGCCAATGTCGATGGTATCAATATCAGTGCAGTAGTCTGGAAGGATAATAAGCCAGTTACTTTGTTGTCAAGCTATACCGGAGCCTTGCCTGTAACCACTACTTCGAGGTATGATAAAGCAACGAAACAGCGGGTACCAATAAATTGTCCCAATATAATAAAAGACAACAAAACCCATATGGGGGGAGTTGATCTGCTTGACAGCTTTATTGGAAGGTACCATATTACTCGAAAAAGCAGAAAGTGGACAAATCGCTTGTTTTTCCACCTTTTGGATGTGACCATAATAAATTCATGGTTATTGTACAAAAAAACTCTGAAACAAACCAGGCCTAATACGAAGCCTTTGAATCTGTCTAAATATAGACTTGAGCTGGCAAATACCTTATGTAACCTCGGCCTTCAGAGCAATGGTGCAAAAAGGGGCCGCCCAAGCACTTCAACTTTAGAAGCTGATTTGCAGCTGAAGAAGAAGCGTGGACCAGCACAAACTATGCGATGTCCGCCAAGACAAGACAGACCACTGGCCAAAATGGGGTGATCGGGCCAGGTGTAAATACCCAAACTGTAAGGGCTACACATTCACATATTGTGAAAAATGTAGAGTGAACTTATGCTATAATAGATATAAGAATTGTTTTTGTAAATTTCACCAAGAATAAATAAAGAGTTTCAAATATCTACTTTATTGAGTGTTTAGCATACATCTTATTCCCTGTACGTAGCTATAAGTGTACACTGTTGCAGGAATGTAATAAATGCGTGCTGTTGCAGATATGCAACATATGGTTTTTTCATCTTCAGTGGCTACAAGTCAATGCTATATTTTTTTAACTATTTTTCCTGTGCTTTATAGACCTTAATATAATTAAAAATAATTATTCCAAATCAATAACGAAATTCACGCATTTAAGGGTTAACGTATTTAGTGCCACAAAGCTAAAGCTTTCGCTCGATTTGCAATGCATGTAACCCATTCGTTCCCCTGGGCGGTACGTTCGATTGCGAAGTTTTGTGTGTATATGTTTGATACTTAGTACGAATCCATGATACGACACCGCGCCCACAGATGCATTGATTACAATTCGCAGCTTTTCGTGTTTGTATGTTGTCATTTACAGTACACAGAGAGGAACGACGGAACACGAACCGAGCAATATTTGGCCGCCAAGCCGGCGCAATTTTTTTGGGATGGAATTCATAAATTGCCTGAAAGATGGGGAAATGTTGTAGCTTCCGATGGACAATACTTTGAATAAAATATATTGTAAGATTTTTCCACAATAAAGCATCAAATTTCGCAAAAAATTCCGGTTATTAAATTGTACACCCAATAAAATAAAAAAAAATTGAGAATTTATCAATACGATAAACATGAAAATGAATTGCTAATCAACCATGAAGTCTTTCCTTTTAAGTAGGTAGTCTTTCTTTTTCAGAGGGAAACCACGGCGGCAAGTATGCCGCCGAGGGAGTAGGGTTGCAATAACCCACGAATGGTCGATTTCGTGTTGTGGTTCGGTACACGGTGCCGTAGTTTGGTTTTTGCGTTTTTAGTTAGAGTAGATTGATTCAGTTTTGGATTCAAGTAGTTTATTTCGCACAGCGCGTCGGTGAACATTCTGGAACGCGTGGTTTTTGGTGGAGGATATTTCGTGCTGTTCTTTTTCTCGGTCCGAAAGAAACGGGAAATGAATTAAGAGTACAGTAAAATAAAGTCGAATTTGTGGAAGTTGATAGACGAGTTTTAAATCGAGCATTTCAATCGGTGACTGATTCTTGTATTTTGGACTTGGTCTGCTCGCGGAAGACTCTCCGAATTAGCTATCCTGCCAGCAGCGACCTCGGAGTAGATTAAGGGTGTCCGGACTTGTTGACCTGATGGGTACAGTCCGTTAACATGCTCCCAGACTTCACGTCTATAACCGATGAGAAGTCGGTTTAGATTTCCTTCGGGAAATTTTGAACGAACGAGACGAAGAAAGTAAAATTCATTACAAGATTTGGCAGTTTAGTTTTTATTTTGCTGAGCATATTCCGTTAAACGATAATCTTTAAAAATGTGAGCGCATAAGATATCAAAGGACTTCAGGAATCGAATGTAAAATAGTGATATACCCATGTACATATTCAAAATTATTAAAGATCTTCAATAGAATTACTTACTTATGCTTTTTTTTGGATGGTAAAAATTTTCAATGGCTGACATACCAGAAAGAAAGAAAAATTTTTTTATAATTCGTGATAATAAAGTTAATTTTTTTTATTAATTTAAAGGGAAAATCTAAATCATGAAAAATTTTACCTATAATACCCTAAAAGCCTCCTTATTCATTTAGGATTATCCCAGCTAAACATCCTTATTCCCTTTTTTTTCTTGTAGGCTCTCTCCGCTGGCAGTAACAAATCCAACAAAATATGAAACTATAATATAGACAGACAGGTAGATGCAATTAAGATGGAGAGCCTGAAGAAAATATGTTTACCCAACTGATATCGTAGGTTAAACCAAACTAATAACTAACTGCACCGTCCCTACCAGCAACCAACCATCATCGCCTTACAAGTTTATCTAAAATTAAATCTGAAACGGAAAGAGACTTGAAACTGGCAACATTATCACAATTCAAGGAGGGTTCGCGGAAAAAAGTGAAAGAATAAAGCCGGGGTTAATACCGTGTAGTCTGTCATTAATTCCCTATTCACGGGGTCGCACCGCACAGTTGTCGGCTGATGCGGTTCGTCGTCGCGATATGACCGTCAGTTGATGTGGAAAATAATTAAAATAAAATCCCATGAAACACGACAAAAAGGAATAAACCGCTCCGCAAGGATGGAACCTAAGCCCGTGCAGAAGGAAGTCATTTATGGGAAAAAGGTCAAGATTATCTTTGGCTACCAAATTGATCTTAAAAATAAATGTTATAATAAATTCTTAAGTAAATATGAAATGTAGTGAGTGGCGAGAGATAATGTTGTGTGAATCGTCTTCTTGTGGAATTTCAGTAATTAGCTAAAGACGATTTAATGGACGCGAAAATGGAGGAATCAAGATAAAGTCCATGTTTTTGCGAATAAACGTTTAAGCCTTGAGAAAGAACTCAGTGCAAGACTTAAAAATAGTTTGAACCAGATCATCCACTCTGGTTTGTTCGTAAAACAATTAATTATCGATTTTCACAATCGTTTGATTATTTTAAGTTCATTTCAGAATCGGCATATAAATAACCATTAGACAGACCGACAAACAACGAAAAGATCCCTATCATCAATCTAATTAGATGCTAAACATCATACATTTATCATAATCGAGAAACCTAGTGGCAGTGGATCGCTGAAAAAATGACGACTGAGCCGCTTGAAACCCGTTCGGTTTGGCGAGAAACTCTTTCGCGCAGATACACAGTCCGATTAAGCTAATGGGAACATGAAAATTAGAATTAGTGTCCAGCAGATTGTTTTCCGATTCTTTGCTATTTAAGCTGAAATTTGTCGACTGCTAGCAGATAAATTGTTACTCCCTTATTCTAAGATAGAGATACATCACAGCCACATGTCTGGGAAAGGTTTATGCATTCGATTTAGATAATTTGCTGATTTTGATAAATTTCGCTGAATTCATAATTTGTTGAACAAAAATGTCAGAGAATTTATCATGTGAGGAGTAATTCTTGTTTTTTGGGGTTTTTTTATAGGATAGGGGATTGAATAAATATTCATGAATTTATCGGCCGGTAAAAGGTATGAAATGTATTTTAGTGTCTAGATCATTCTTTACAGCGAAAGTTAGAATAGATACCTTGTTATTAGAAGGTTCATTTTTTAACCCGCTTTATTGTAGATTGAGTAGATTAAAAAACAGTGAAAGGATTTCTTTAGAATTATGCTGTTGGATGCCTGATTAAAATCGGATGCCAATTTGGGAAAAAACATTCGATCCTCGGCAAAATATTGGCCGGTAAATTATTATTAACTTCTAGATCCTGTTGCAAATTAATCTTATAAATTACAAACTGCGGGGCTATGTTAGAGGGGCCTACGAGTATTTCATGACTGCTGCGAGTAGAGTTCAAAAGTTTTGCTAAGGATTTAATTAAAAGAATACTTTTTCAACCGTTATATAACTGAGCAATATCATTTTTTTCCATGCTCAAAAGTAGAAGACGCTTAAAGCTTACATTTTATGCACAAAGAGCCCCCAAGGACTTCGCATTTCCCCACTTCTCATTTCACTCCGCGCAATTTTTTTGCTAATGGTCTCATGTGGTCTTAGAAGATAAATAATTACAATAATTTTCTTTGCACTATTGACATCCAGAGTGAAGCAGTTGGTAGGAATACTTTTGAAGGCTAATACACTTTGGAGAGTGCCGCTCTCACGGACCCGAGGATATGAAGGTCGCAGGGAGGTTCTTCCTGGGATCACAGGTAACTATCCAGACAGAATCTTGCCTATTTTGGCCTTAGCTTTGAACGGTAGCGCCGAGGTGATATTCGTGCGTGAACGGCTCCAGTATAACTATCATACCGTCTTCTTCCCGGTAAAATTTTGGCAGGCCTCGGAGTACGTTCGAAGTTTAAGCCATTGGGTGGGTCGTGTAGTTGAGACGGACTACCGATTAGTGCTGGTCGGGCACAGATGCCCGCATAAGGGCTTTTGCCAACCCCCGCATGGCCTCCCTACTCTGCATAGATAATCATGGGACCCAAAAGGCGGCTACACACACATACGGAGATAGCGGCTCCGAAAGTGGACCCGATCAAACTGGAGCATTCTCAACGAAAAAACTCAAAAAAGATCAACAAAAATTTAAAAATAAATTGAGCCTAAATATCAATAATGACGACGGAATCAACACTTCTAGCTACAATGTTAACAGCACATTGAGAATGGTACAAATGACGATAAAAACAACGACGAAGACAATGACAGTAAAGACGGACAAAAAACGGAGACCAACGGACAGCCTTATCGAAGATGAAATTCCAGTGGCATTGGGGCGCAGCAAAAAACGGCCAGAACGCCAGTGCGTCTTAGAAAAGAAGAGCGGAGAATTCTGCAGGACGAACTAAATGTTCGAACGGTAGAAGAAAATATAAAGAACATCGAAGATTCGATAACTACTGCTACAAACACTCCCGAAGCGACAGAAGTAAGGGTCCTTAGATACTGAAATAATAATGAACCGTACTGAAGTCCACGACTGAAGCTGTGAACATTCCAGACGTATAGCAAGAGGTCCCGGTCTTACTACCAACCAGAGACGAGGTACATGCAGCAGTAGGGGCCACCAGAAAAAATAAGACACCTGAAATAGATGGAACAACAGTAGAACTGCTCCAAAGCAGTATCTAAGTAACCTTCTGTACCGACTGATATGCATAATGTGGTCAGAGGAACAGCTACCAAAGGACCGTCGAAAAAGTATAATATGCCCTGTACATAAATATAGAGGCATCACTCTACTCTGTACACCCTATAAAGTGCTTGTAGTAATCGAGCAAACTGCTCGAGGAACCTTTACGAAAGGGCCAATGGAAGAAGAAGCGAAAAGGAAAGAAAACGGACGAAATCAAAAGCTTAGCTAATTCTCGGGAGAAGTGCGAGATATTACTCGCTTGCAAAACAACACTAGGCCACCGTTAAACAATATTCTTTTCGCGACGTTTGTTTGCATGAGAATTCAACTATCCATTCAAATTACTTCGCAATGGTAGATAAATACTATTTGCAATCATTAAATTGTTCCCTCCATTTCAAAACCTCATTCTACCCACAAGAACCTCTTCCTGATCTGCTGACCGCGTCAATCTCGCAATATAATCGTCAGCTAGAAGAGAGTCGATTATCTATTCGATATTTCAGCAATCAAAGCTGCAATATGAAGGCCCCGAGCAAGACGCATGGGGCCGGTCAAAATCTATGGGGATATCGTAGTCAAAGCAAAAGTACGGAGGTTACGGGTAACGCCATCAATATGCACCTTATTACACGAGCCGTGCCTCTTGCGCAAGTGCAGTCAGCAGTTCACAGTATGTTCCATTCTATGGAGTGCCGTGGTCAGCATCTTCATCTGGATTTGGTCCAGCATCTGTGTATTATGCTCCATCTGAACAATCTGATGCATCGTTGACGACCAACAGTAGTTCGAGCAGTGAAAGCAATGCAAGTTCATTGAGTAGAGGTGGCGGTGAACAGATCAATCAGCCTGTTACGTTGCAGGTTAATAGTTTCAATTGTTCTTTGAATGAAAACTGTTTGAGACATTTCCTCTTAAGTCAACTAAAACCCATTACCCCTATTGTTGCGTTGGCTTTTGAGGGAAATTTTTATGCAAAAGTATCTGTTCCGAACGCTCATATTGCCACCTGGATGCCCTCTTCTTATTTGTGGGCCGTGACCGTCCTCCAAAAGGACGAAATCGTCTAACGTATCGCGTGCGGCTGTTTGGTTATTCTCCTCGCGTTTTTTCTTCGTAATGCTTTTCAATAGGTTACCTAGGCCATTGACGCCTAGAGGAAGTCAATCGCTTCTGCATCTTTTGGTTGACTCCGGTTATCTAAAAAAAATCGTAAGGGCGAAAAATGTTTTGCAGTGGGCCCTTGTGCTGTGGGAATACCCCCACGACACCGCAAAACTAACTTGCTAGCGCACTTACGCGTCCCCAGACAAGACTATTTTCAGTGTTGCACTGATTTTCGTTCGCTGAAGCAGGAAACTACTGCTGCAGTCCTTAACAGACATATAACCGCCCACTAAAACACTACATGTTCCCTAAAATCATCGAAAGAAAATTAAAGCCGCGTAATGAAGTATTATAGGAGAGTATCGGGAAGTCTTTCAAGTGGACGGTTTACAATAGACCAAATATTCTTAGTTAAGCAGGTGCTCGCAAAGTGCTGGGAATATAACATCGTTGTGCACCACCTCTTTGTAGACTTCAAACAAGCATGCGATAGAATCGACAGAAACGGGCTGTACAAAATAATGCTTGACTTTGGCGTCCCAACAAAACTAGTCCGCATAGTCAATGCCACGATGCTAAGCACATAGTCACAGGTCAAGGTAAACTGTGAACCAACCGACAGCTTCATAATGAAATCAGGTTTAAAACAAGGAGATGGACTTGCCCCAATGCTCTTTAATATTGCGCTGGAACACGTCATCATGGTATGCTAGTACGCCGAGTGAGAGATTGAATGACTACTCGCAGTCTCTACAGTCAGGATGATCAGTGTTATTAATAATAATACATCGCACAACAGTCTAAATTCGAACCTTGGCATTGAAATTTATTGTTAGTGTATTTCATTCCATGACCGTGACGGATTTCGAGGTGTTATGAGGTGCTATATCATGCTCAACCAAGTTATTATGACATAATTTTTCAATTAGAACCCATCACAGCTGGGTGGGCTGATAGCTCGACAGCAGCATCAGAAGCTCAAAGTCGATGCCGCGACCGAGGTTTGAACTATGTTGCTTCTGCGCAAGCAATGTGTGCCCTAACCAACAGCTCTACACCGACTACATGATCAGTATTGGAGACATACTAATCGAATCGAGATCAGCAGTAAAGTACCTGGGGCTACTGAGCGAGTCAAAGATGAGCTTCAGGCGTATCGGCTCTAAGTCGACTTATAACCAACAAAGGGGGACTCAAGAAGACGCCCCTTAATGAGTGTCGTAGAACTATTGTACGAGACAGAAATATGGAGTGATGCTCTCAGTAATTTGGTGTACTAAAAGTGCTTGGCGCAGATACAGAGAAGAGGAACACTGAGGATTGTATCTTCATATCCAACAGTCTCTGATTTGGCGGTGAGAGTTATTGCACCGCGCTATTCCCCTGCGTCGAAGTGAGGGAGGGCATTCACCTCCCTTACCTTGCACATACGAGATGGAAACATGGACGAGATTTTAAGGGGTCTTTTTTTCTACACATAAAATCCTTATTGATGCCGTCCAAGATGAAACTCCAGTGGATTGTCCATTTTATCGGAAGAACGAATTGGAGGAAGCTTTTTTGTCCATGAAATACCCTAGGACCAGATGGGACTTCAGCTGAGGTACAGCAGATGGTCTAAAAATGTTGCCCTACACTTGCTTGCATGAAGGGAGATCCCTGGAGTGTTGAAAAGTAGCGAGGCTCGTATTGATCAGCAAGCAGCAGGAGAATCTCGAGTCTTAGTCTGCAAACCGCCCGTTTTGTTTGCTAGACACGATTGCAAAAGTGCTCCAGAAACTCATCAGGTAAAGACTCACTGACGCTGGAGATAGGTTGGAAATTATTGTTTTTTAAAATTAGTTTTGATAACGGAGTAAATGTCCTTTCCACCCAGAGGCTTTTTTGTAGAAACTATTGCCACAAGCTTCTCATTAATAGTAAAGTCGTTAAACACCATTCGGGTGAATACTGCGAGTTGGGATGTATGGCTCAAGTCTGTAGATTTGTCATATTGCACAGGTAGGAAAGAACAGTAATTTAAGTCCGATTTTATCTGGGTAATTACATCATAAGACATGGCTTGCGTTTGTCTAGTCTAGTCTAGTCACTGTTTGAGCAGAAAACATACTCTTTTTCGTAGATTGAAAGGTAGCCCGATTAACTTATTTTATGAGGTACTTTCGGATGAGCTTTCCTAAGTTTCAGTATTTGTTCGACCTTTGTTCTGTTAAAAGGAACTCTAAGTGGAGGAAGTGTATTTCAAACGAGGAATGGCTTTCCTAGACTTTGAGGTAACTATAAACTAATTTTTAATTCATTAAAGTTACGAAGTTGCTGTTATTTAGGTACTTAGCTACAGGGGATCTTCAAATATCTTTAAGCTTCAGCTACAGAATATATCTAACAATAGTAAACAGCGTAATAATGTCGACTTGCAAAAATTTTTGGCTCCAGTAGTAATGAAGCAACCTGAAAAAGAAGATTGATTGAATATCGCTCAGGGTTTCCAGAACACGTAGCATTTCCTCAATTGCACCGGGGCGCTTAACGAGAAGCATGTCGTTATTCAAGTATCTAACAACAGTGGAAGCCTCTTTTTCAACTATAAAGGGACTTTTTCAATAGTGTTTATGGTATTTATTGATGCCAGCTACAAATTTATAATGGTATACTTCGATGGTTATGGAAAGGCTAGTGATGATGGCTTGTTTTGAAGGTCTGTAATGGGAGCTAAATTTGAAGCAAAAACGCTAGACATTCCAGAGCCAAGACCTTCGGAACAACATAGCGAATTTCTTTCTTTTGTTATAGTGGGTTATGAAGCGTTTCTACTGAAAAACTATTTACAAAGACTCTACCCAAAAAAATGCCTCTAAATTACAAAGGAGTCATGCCATTTATAACGTTCATGTACATCAGAGCACAAACACAACTGTTGCAAGCTGCGTTCTGATACCAAAAAGGAAATGAAAATTGCTATGACGAATTACTTTTCCGATTTGGAAGCTTCCCTCAATATTAGTAATGTGAAGTCCTTCTGGTCTTATATTAAATCCTTAATGACCTCGTTGTCTGTTCCTTCTACCATCCGCTGGGTTGATGTAGAATACTCTTCTCCCAAAGCAATTGCGGATTTATTCTCCAAATATTTTTCGTCTACCTTTTCTACCCTCATTGAATCCGCCAGAACGTACACTGAGAGTAACTTTGGTTTTTCGTTTACTACTCTAAACAATGACCCTTCTGAATTTGAATCCATAATTCATTCCGTCATTCCTAATGTCAGCCCTGGTCCAGATGGCCTACCAAATATTTTTGTCAAGTACTTAGCTTTGTCACTTTGCCCTCCTTTATCTATTCTCTTCGACCGAAGCTTAAGAAGTGGAACTTTCCCCTCTCAATGGAAAGATGCTTGTGTTGTACCTATTTTTAAAAGTGGTGATCCTTCGTGTGTATGTAAATATCGTCCTATATCCTTGATTTCCTGCTTTTCGAAGTTATTTGAACTTTTGGTCCACAACCGGCTCTCTGACTCATTGAGCTCTGTTTTAGCTTGTGAGCAGCATGGCTTTCGTAAAGGTCATTCCACGTCCACTAATTTAATCCAGTTCACTGATTTTATTGCAAAGGGTTTGGACAGCCAGTATCACGTCAATGTGTGTACACCGATTTTACAAAAGTATTTGATACAGACAACCATCTTCTTCTTTGCTGCAATCTTGATGCTTTTGGAAACTCTGATTCTCTTCTGTCATGGTTTTCATCTTATTTGTCGTCCCGCTCTTGTCGGGTTAGCTTTTTGCGGTAACACGTCTATTCCACTCTATCCTACATCTGGTGTTCCTCAGGGATCTATCCTTGGGTCCTTTGGGAAATCTCGACGTTCGAGCGATTTTAAAAGAAAGTTATTACAGTTCCTCCAATTCCTTGTGTTTATCAATGACATCTCTTCATTAATTTTTTCCCCTGTCTCTTGTTTGCCGATAATTTCAAGGTGTTTCGGACTACCAAGTTGCCCCCTGACTGTCAGTGTCTCCAGGAGGACTTGACTGTGCTCAATGACTGGTGTCTGTCCAATTTTCTTTATCTCAATGTTACCAAATGCCATAAGTTGACTTTTTATTTTAGGGTTCGGCCACATTGCGATTTTCCTGTCGTAACCAGCGATTTTTAGACGCAAATACGAACACACTGCGACAAGATCTTCGAAGGAACTTCAGGCATGCGCAGAACTAAAATGCTCATTTGAAGGTATGTCTTTGCCAGGAACACATGCGCTAACTCATTTCTGCGCTGTGCAAGAAACTTCCATGCACGTCAGAGTCAAATGTCCAAATGATGTGCGCCTGCGCGAGTATCATAGAAACTACCTGCTAAACTGGTTTTAGGAAAAATCGCAAATTCCTGCGACTGCCAACCTGGACGAAATTGTCGAAAATCGCAGTGTGCGGGCTTCCATTTAACCATATGTAACTTGCGACAGAAGTGCGGCTAAATAGTCGTAGTCTGATGCATCCCTTAAGCAACATCCCATTTTCTATACTTATACACTGAACGAGGCCTCTGTGTCTGAAGTTACCACGTATAAAGACCTTGGAATTACTTTTGACTTCAAACTTAAATTTGACCTTCATATCTATGTGAGCGCTAGAGCCTCTAAAGTTTCGGATTTTATACTAAGGCATGTACACAAGCGTTGTAATGTCTTGACTATGATTCGTTTGTTTATTTGTCTTGTCCGTCCTTTACTTGAGTATTTTTCTGTGGTCTGTTGACTTCGGCGTGTATTTTTGCTGAGTTACACTTTCGCCATTCATTAAGTCCTGCTCGTGTTTCTTCCCTTTTTATAATTCCATATGCTCGTACAGAGCTGTATTTTCACTCATTTATTGTACGTCTCATGAGAACACATAACAATCTATAGCTTGGTCCTTTCTCTTATCTATCACATTGGCGAACAACGGATACCCAAAAAGGTATTCGTTGGGAGAACTGAAGGCCGGAGACCAGTGGGGAAACCGAGGAAATGCTGGTCTGCCTCGGTCGACGAAGACAGTTCATCGCCGCTCAGATTTCGAAATTGGGGGACACGGTCGATGGACCGAGACAGTTGGAGGCGCTATTTGCAGGAAGTGAAGGCCCGAGAGGGGCTGTTGTGCTAAAAAGAAGAAGAAAATGGAACCATGAAAAAATTGCAGGCTAAGCCGTGCCAGATGGGTTGTAGAAAATGCGCTAGGATCTTCGTTTAAAGGTTTAGAATTTTGTTTGGAAGACTACAAGCAGCTCCAAAAAATGCAGATATCATCGTTTTATCATGCTTAGCACTTTACAATCTACTGCGCAATGAAGTAGTACATGAGCAGTCGTGTGAGGACATCCCGCAAACCAACGCTTTCGAACCACTTGCAATCATTGGTACTCACGCAAGTAATACTGCAATTGAAGTCAAACACAACTTCCGTAGATTCTTTTGTAGTGTTGGTAAAGTACCATGGCAACAAGCAGTAATCTCTCGACGAAGAAAAAACTGGATTCTCTCGCAGAAAACTTCAGTATGGACTCTACTCTCATCAAAAAATACCATAGGCCCCTTTCTCTTCAGCAGAAGTTTCACTCGAGGTCCTAGAGGAAAGGAATGCTTGCGATGATTGCTCGGGGCCATGATCGAGTTGGCATTTTGCCGTTTTTTTTCCACTGCTGCAAATTTATATACCTTGGTACCTCTGGTAGAGAAGAGCGAACAGGTGTCTGAAGACGCAATTGTCGAGGTGTTCTCTTGCTCCATTTCGATTTCTAAATCAGGTTCTGTTTTTGGCACATTTGACTACGTCATGCGGTCTTGAAGAAATGGAATCGAAAACTCTATTTTGTCTATAAACGCCACTTTTTCACTGCTTGGCCAGAACTCGTTTTGCGTCAGCCTTTTGGCTGAACAAAATACGAGTGTAGCAATGCCCACTTTGACTTGCATTCTTCCGCTGGTAAACAAACATAAATTTAAACTATTACACCTACTTAATTAATTTAAAAGTTACCTGTTTTTGCAAATATTCTCCTATATCTTTCCACATACTTTCTTTTACCAACTGATTGTCATCGTCTTTATGAGACAAATCATAAAGTGCCGGATAATATTTCACGAAAATCCCTAATTCCTCGTCCATTTCTCATTTAAATAATCTTGAAAGATATGCTCAAACCAGCTGCTTACTCCGAATGACAATCATGTAGATGAAACAACCGATGAGGCGCTATTCTACGTCTAGCACTCGTTGCGTGTAGACGTGTTTTTAATCGCTCCTGTCATTAATTTTAAAAATTAATTAATTTTTCGCAAAAGTCCGTTTCAAACAATTGCAATATTTTTTTACGAGCCAGTCAAAAGCAAATTTTGATTTTATTGGGAAAACCATCACCATCGAATTATTCGAGCATTTATCGAATACCTGAAATTCATTTCCTGAAGAAATATCAAAAGTGGAAATACGTTCAAGGGAAGTCCCGGTCTGAGAACATTCCCTCTAGTCTCGCTGCGAAAGCGACGAAATGGAGGAGCCCGATGGCTTCAGCCATCAATCAGGATCATGCCCATCGCCAATGATGACGGGCGGAAAAAAACTAAAAAGAAGCCACGAGAATAAAGCAGAAAAACCGACAATCCTATCGGTTATGGAAATCGAACAGCTTATCCAAGAAAAAGAGAAAGCTGAAAAAATCGAAAAAGAAAATGAAGAACTCAAGCTTCGAGTTAAATCGTTAGAAGCACTTGTTGGAACGTTAACGTTCAACAAGGATAAAGAAAGCAAGAAAGGCCGACAAGCAAACCCCAAAATCGAAGACAAGAAAATTAAAAAGCCACAGGAAGAAGCTAATCAAGAGGATGTCCTCAGCGCAGGAGGCGCAAACGAAAGCAGAAATTATTATGCAGCGCTAGCTGGTCTTGAAGAAACGATGAACGTTGAAGAGGATACAGGTAAAACGTCAAAATTAGATAATGATTTCATTGAATATCTTAAAATTAAAAATCGGGAGAAAAAACCAAAAGGTTTGTCTGCTGGTCCGTCTGTTGGTCCGTCCGTTAACATTAATGAAAAAATAAAGAAAAAGTCCCACCAATCAATGTGTTTGGGCAAACGGGCAAAGATTTGGTTCGGCTTTTGGCAGCCGAAAATAAACTAAAAGATTTTCAGATAAAAAGAGTCAATGCCGATAAGTTTGACAATAAGGACTAAGTCGCTGGTTGATTTCCAGGCAACGAAAAATGCCTTAAATTCTGGAGATGTTCCGCATTTCACGTACACCCCGAAAAGCGAAAAGAACCAAACCTTTTTATTGAAGGGTCTGGACTGTGGTGAGGACAAAGTCGATCTCCTTCAGGTGCTCCAAGAAGCTGCACCAGAAATACAATTCATTACAGTCAAAAACTTTGCAACGAGAAGATCGATTGTGGAGCGCAAAAACTTGCCTCACTACTAAGTCCAGATTTCGAGCAAAAGTAGTTCGAGTGCCCTACAGAAAATACGGTACTTGAACTTCCGCGTGGTGAGGTGGGAACGCCTCCAGAAAAGTGAGGTCAACCAGTGCTACAGGTGTCAAAGATTCCGGCATTCGGCTGCCAATTGCGCCATGAAATGTAGGTGTGTGAAATGCAAAGACATTCATGCTCCCGGCGAGTGCAAATTGGCTCAGGCGGAGCCAAAAGAAAAACTATATTGTGTGAACTGCGGTGCCTTTGGTCATCCAGCATCATATCGAGGATGCCCCCGGTATCAAGATGCAAAGATTAAAGTCACTCCGAAACAAAGTCAAGCACACCGCAGTGTGATGCCTACCAACTTCGTCAAGCCCGGGGTGTCATTTGCACTTGCTGCGAGAGGACCAGCAGACAATGTAAATAAAATAAATAATGTAAGTGGCAATAATGAGCTGCTCCTTAAAATTTATCAGCAACTAAATTCCTTATCGGAGCGAATCGATAAACAAGATTCGAAAATTAACATTGTTTTTCAGCGTTTAGGGCTTTCAAATGCCTCAAAATAAGTTGTCATCCAGCCACATTCCCACGGATAGGATTCGTCTCATCTCGATCAACGTCAACTCCATTGTTACTTTACATCGGCGTGATTATCTCCTTGAATTCATTGCCAGACAAAAGCCTGACATCGTGCTTCTCACCGAAACCCACCTCAGTTCATGGCACTCCATGAGATTCAAGGATTTTGAGTTCGTAAGAAACGATAGGGTAACAGGTGATGGGGGAGGTGGCACCGGGATATTGGTTAGAAGACCCTTTCGTTTCCAAAATATTGAAAAAGTCGAATTCAAAAGCTTTGAATCTCTTGAAGTGTCCGTTATCAAAATCTCACTGCCAGGTGGGGATAACCTCTTCGTTATCTCTGCCTATGCAACTGGTGGAACTGTTCTCAAGCTCAAGGAGGAGCTCAATTCCTTGTTCGAAATACTCGAATTGAACAGGCTGCAGAGCTATTATATTCTTGCTGGTGACCTGAACGCCAAGCATACATCATGGCTGAACGCCACCAATAATCCAAGAGGTGTATTCCTGAAATCATGGATAACAGAGAATCAAATTGAATACAGGTGCAATCTATATGGGTCGGAGTTCCCAACATACCCTAGGACAAATTCATATTTGGACCTCTGCATTGCTGACGCAAGACTTGAATTCAGCTTTAATAGTCCTCAACGGAAACTGCAGGTGCTTCCTTATGATAGCGACCATAACGCAATCGTAATGGAAATCAATCATCACAGGGATGATTTCTTCCTCATTCCAGTTCAACATGAAAATCATCGGTTGAATTTCAAAAAAACAGACTGGGGAAAGTTTCAAAAGAAGTTTAATCGGGAGTACCAGAAGCAATGTCCCCCTTCTGATGGTGGCAACTCTTGCTCAATGGTTCCGAATGACAGGAATCTAACTAACGATGAAATAGATGTCTATTTGTCGAAGTTACAGAAGCTGACGTTGGAAACGATTGAGAAAGTTGTTCCAAAGATTAAACATCGAAACAATATGGAAGGATATGAAACACCAACCATCGCAAGGTTGAAAAGATTGAAAAGCCTCCTTCTCACACGTGTCAACAATATTTATCGACGATTTTTGGACTACAACCATCCCTCGTTGTCTTTGTTGAAATTACATCTGAAGAATGTCCGGAACTTAATCCGGTCATACTTCAGGAGTGAGGTCAGCAATCAATGGGCGGAAAAATTGAGGGGTATTAGCCCACAGGACCCAGACGGCGTGTTCGCGAAAGTGAATAGCATATTCCGCAAGAAGTCTCGAGTGAAGGTATCGAATCTTGAAGTCACTAGTGATGAGATAAATCTTCGGATAGAAATGGAAACAGGATTATTTGTGAAGGATTGGATAAACTTGCCCTGATTGGAACACATTTTGAATTGGTTCATCTACCAAACCCTGAGAGAGGGAACGAAATTTTTTCAGAGGTCGTTGAAGCAAAAGTTTCCGACTTCAAATCAAGCCTGAACGGCCAATCAATTCTTCATTTCAATGAAACATTAACATCTGACCTCATACCGAGCTTGAATCTTATTGATTATTTTGTCAGCTATGAAGACTTGTGTTTCATATTTCGCAGGATAAACAACAAGAAATCATGTGGTAATGATGGTATTCCAAATGTAGTTCTCCGACATTTGCCGGAGGTTGCTATTAGAAACTATTGCATATTGTTCAACAACATGTTGAGCAATTCATATTTCCCAAATGAGTGGAAAAAGGCTAAGGTATTTCCGATCTTGAAGAAAGGAAAAGAATCTTCATTCCCCAAAAGCTATCGCCCAATCAGCTTGCTGCCTAATATCAGCAAGGTGTTTGAAGTGATACTCAACAGAGCATTAAACGCCCACATTGAGGAAAATGAGTTGATGCCGAATTGCCAATTTGGTGTTCGTGCCAGGCATTCGACCACACATGCAATAACGAAAGTAACCTCAGACATCTGTTGGAAACTAAATGATAGACAATGTGTTGGAGCATGTCTCATTGATATGGAGAAAGCCTTCGATACGGTGTGGTTAGATGGACTAATTTTTAAACTCCTTCAGGACAAGTTCCCCAGACACCTTGTCGCCATGATGTGTAATATGTTATACGGGAAATCGTTTGTCGTAACTGATGGAAATCTGACAACAATGCGCGAGTTCAAGGTCTTGAATGGTCTACAGCAGAGAACAGTTACTGCGCCTCTGCTCTTTTCAATCTTCATTCGCAAGCTATTTAACGGCTTTGATTTTAACGTCTCGCCAACGCGATCATTGGTAGCGTTTGCTGATGATCTGATCATCTATACGGCACACCGAAAAGCTACAATAGTTCAGAGCAATCTCCAAAAAAATGTTCAATGATGTACAGCTGTACACTGACAATTGGCGAATGAAAATCAATGCGCAGAAGTGCGAAACAATCTTGTTTCGGACAACGCTGCAGGGGGTCAGTCAAGACCTGAAACGTAATTGGAAAGATTTCCACATCATGGCTGGTGAGAGTAGTCTAGAACGGGTTCCAAATAAATCCTGTGTTCGATACCTCGGTGTTTATCTCGATCAGTATCTGTACTATACTGAACATGTGAAAACCATGCTCAGTAAGGCACTTAAAGTAGTCATGGCCCTTCGAAAGCTCTTTCATTCCAGATACATTGATCAAAAGGTCAAAATTATCTGTTACAAGACACTGGTAAGACCAGTTTTGACATATGGATGTCAGATCTGGTACAACCAGAGCGCTAGTACTATGGAAAAATTAAGAGTTTTCGAAAGGAAATGTCTTCGTGCATGTACTGGTTTGTACAGAAAGCCTGAGACGGATTGGAAACATTATATATCGAATAGAAGAATTTATCAAACTGCTGAAGTGACGAGGGTCGATATCTTCATATTGAAACTTCTTCGGAACCATATCGCAAGATCTGTGACTGTGAGTGAAAACCCTTGGATTTCACAGCCGTTCCACCCTACAGACGGGTATATAGCGACTTGCCTCGCTACTGGCTTCATTCCTCCAGAAGCATTCGTGTATTTGGACATGAATCGATATGTTTTTGATTCTGACGGCGTCCCAGTCATATATCACATATATCGACGGGCCACCGATAAGAAGATAAAATATCCTCCTAATTTGAGTTCAGGAGACCAACGATTTCAATGGAGATACTCATTTGCTAGATTCGTTGAAGCTGATCGAGTTGAGACGGCGCAATCCAGGTATTGGTGGCTGAATGACAATGTCTAAATTATTCGTGTTTATTTTCAGTTTTGGTGTTTTTTCGTTATTTAGTTTTTGAGTTTCAGCTCATTATTGCTACATTTAGTGTTGTTATATATTTTTGTTAAAAATTAGGTATAGGTTAGGTATATGTAATGTTTACTATATTCCGTTAGAGATAAGATTAAACACTTAGGTTAGGAACATTGTTACAGAATTTTTTAGTATAAGATAAAGTTTTTTGATTATATTTTATTAGAAATAAGTTACAACATATTAGGTGTAGGATCAAAGTTTCACTGTTGTGTCTTAATTATAAATAATTTTAGGATAGTGTTGGGTGGTTTTTTCTCCTTTTTCCAATTAAATTTTAAAAATATGTAATAATCGTAATTAATTGAATTTGCTATAGTTTTTTTTTTTTGATGAAATGAGTTAATGATAACTTACAAATTTAGAGAGCCATTTGGGCCATTAAGTTTTTTTTGATTGTTATTGTTTGGAATTTGCTTTATATTCTTTTAAAATTTATAACGATTAGTATTAAATAAAGCGCTTTTGACTTTGACCGATGAGGCGCTGAGTGGGCACCGCATCGGCGCCCAACCGATCGTTTGTATAACATGTTGCCTGTCCATGTCGTGCTACTGCCGCGAATCACGCTAGAGTGCGATATGTTGAAAATGGAAGAGACGCGGCAGCGAACTGGCATGGGCACAATCGTCTATATCCCCTACTACAAGCAGATTGACTTTTGTTAAATCATCGTTTATTTATCGCTTTTTTGAAAATATTTTCTTTCATTCCACAAATGATTCCTCCTCATTCCTTCCCGTCCCAATATTGTACGTGGTTTTGTGTGTAAGGTGGTCCAGCATGGGTAGCGAGAGAGAGAGAGAGCCCTGAAAAGACCCATGAAACGACTGAACGCTAGCTGACCTCAGTATGCCACCGCGGGTATGAATTCTCTCTCTGCCATATATAACGCCTGCGACTGTGGTGAATGCCGTGGCGGCAACAGACTTCCCGTTGTTAAGATAAGGTGTTTAGATAGAATTTGTGTCTTGTGATTTATGATAATTAAGTTCTATTCAAGGTAAGCTTTTGAGTAACCATGAATTTAAAATGAAATAATTGAGCATTAAGTAACCATAAATTATAATATAACGTAGTCAATTATTTTCTTATATAGTGTGACGGTTTCACAATGATAGTGCGGGCCGGAAGAGGAGTAAGTTATCAAATTTGGCAGAACACCTTCATAATATGTTTAAGGTTGCATTCTTTGAATTGTACGATCGGACAGAAGCTTTAGCGATTTACCAATGTGTCTAGCATGAAATGAATTTATTCAATTTTTTTGCTAGCTTGCTATAAGTTTATACAGACCCAAAATTGTCTAAGAATTTGTTTACTCAATGTTCGTGTTATTTGGCTCAAGATTTTTTCACTTTGTAATTTTTAGAATACGAATAGATTTCTTTGCCTGAACACATTCATTAATCATTTTCATGATTGAAGTCAATTAATTTATGAAGTTAATTTTTAATTAATATCATAATTACACATCCAACCTTCCCTTCACCACAATACATTGAATTGACAACATAAGCGTATCCAGTTGATCGAACATGATCATTGTAAATGATATCCCTTTTCGCCTTAAACGTATCAATTCTATTTCCACGTGACTGATCGTCATACTCGTATATGTCTTGACAATGATTTTGAAAGGGTTTCATATGTTGTTAAAATGGTTAAACTCGAGACGACAATGGGAGCGAGCGATAATAAAACATTAACGCAAAGGTATACGAGCATGCATATGCATATCCAGATATGAAGGGAACGACAATCAAGTTGTCATATGGGCATATATACATACATGCATCGGCAACAATTCTATAGATACTTGGATGATGACCAAAAACAAAAGCAAATCAATACTTCAAAAACAACACAACGTAGTTATGTTTCGTTTTTTTTTGCAGTCTGGTCAGCAAAAGGGCGGATTTTCCAAAGAAGCGACTTGATCGCGGAGTAATTTGATAGGGCGAATGTTAAGATAAAGTTTGATGGGCTTAGGGCATAAATATGTCTGAAATATTTTATTGATTATGTTTCATCAATGTCGAAATCGATTTTGGATGTTTGAAGTGAGTTTTTGCAATCTTATTTGATATGGTTGCAATATTTCAGTATCATTTCGTCGATGCTCATAGGGTCATAACATTTCATCGTTATCATCTACGTCACTTGACGGGAAGAAGGATCTCTAAATCATTCTGATTCTGCTACCTCTTACGGCAAAAGACCATCAGTTACATATTTTGAACATGCGGAAATCATCAAACATTCTCGACGGTGTTACAGTTGAAATTTATTTGGCATTGGCAGGAGTGGAAGCCTCCCTAAATACCTCCATATGTGAGGTATGTTACGAACGGGCGACGTAGCATACTTATTGGAAATAGAACAACATCCCCGGACCAAACTATGTTGACTGATATTTTCTTGCAATGATTAGCAACGATCTTTTGACTACGAATTGGACATCGATTGTAACTGGCATTCCGGGCTGGCAGATATATTTGGACGTATTTACATATTCACGGTACTGTCGACGGCACACTCGCACGGGAACGGTTCCAATTTAAGTATCATACTATCTCCGTCCCGGTAAAACCTTGGCAGGCCGTGTTGTACTTTCGAAATTCACAACATTAAGTTGGTGTTGTAGATTCAGTTGAGACAGACTCTACATAAGCACTGGTCTTGCTCTGAGCTTCTGCCCCATAAAAACAGGTGCCAATTCTCGCAAAGCTCCTCTGCTCTATTTATTTAAACGGATTTTTCAAACGCCTTTGATTCAGTGAACCACCTTACCCTAGTTCACAAACTGCGAAAGGTGGGTATCGCTGGTAATACCCTATCGTGGTTGTCTTCCTATTTGTTATCTAGAATCTGCCGGGTTGTATCTCAAGGAGTTACTTTTTCCCCGTTTCATCCCACTTCTGGCGTACCTCAAGAGTCAATCTTGGGTCCACTTCTATTCAACATTTTTATCGATGATTTTCCGGCCTATTTTAACTCTTCGTCCCTGGTCCATGCAGATGATTGTAAAATCTATAGAGTTATACGAGTACAATCGTTGGATGATTCTGTCACCCTCTTCCAAAGTGATCTCAAATCCCTTGAATCCTGGTGTGAACTGAATTGTTTATTTTTGAATATTCTTAAATGTCCTACTATGTCTTATTCACTTATAAACCCGACTATAGTTTTCCCCTTACAACATAGGAGCTTCTCTGTTGGAAGTTGTCTCTCAGATATCTGATCTTGGTATAATTTTTGCCCCGGGGCTCAAATTTGTCAGGGACATAGTACATCAAGCGTCTAAAGGAGCGCGCTTATCGGGATTTATTTTAAAGTCATTTTTTCCCGGGTCCACGTTGAGTAATGATACTTTACTGTAGCTCAAAACGTACAGTCTTAGAATACTGCTCCCCTATTTGGTCTCCATTTCTAAGTTATTTAATTGTTCTCGCTGAATCCATAAACGTAAATTCACTCGCCACCTGTTCTACAAATTTAAAATAATCTATTCATCCCATGAGGATCGACTTCTGTGATTAAAGGTTATTTCCTTATTTGCATGTAACTCACAAAAATGCATTAACTGTGGTGTAAGAAACGGGCTCCTGGAACTAGAGCTGGTTGAAGGCTGACGCTAAACAAGAGCTGAGAGCTAAGTCTACTGAGGAAACACGGATAGCTCCACCACCAAACACTATCAATCGGAGGAGACCAAAACAAGAGGAGGAAAGAGGAGATACTTAGTAGGCATAAAACGTTGGACCAGATGTTTTAGAAAGTGCGGACAAAGGCAGCCAAGAAAATCTCACATAAAAATGAAAATAAAGTTCTCACAAACGCCTAACAAAAAGGAGTACCTGATACGAGGTAGAAGGAGAAAATGACACGGCTAAGACTCCGGCGGCAGGCACTGCTCGAGAAGCCCAAGAAGGGCCGATCCTACGCAACAATGCTGAGCTAGATCATGAAACGTGTAACGTCCGAAGACACCAAAACTGCCATTTAGGCAGTACGACCAACCCATTCTGACCACAAAATGGTCGGATTTCGAGCAGAGGCAAATAATAAAGAAGTATTCCGCAATGCAGTCAAGAAGGTCTTTGGAAAAAGAGCAACTACAGCCTCACTCGGGCTGGTGGTAATGGTCGAAATTCCGGACATTGACTGCTTCACACATCCAGCTGAGGTAGAGGAGACCATCAAAAGGGAGCACCCTAGCGTAATCAGGGTTAAAGCCAGGCTGACACCAGAAAACAATAGGGAACAACGTATGGCTATGATCATAGACTTGATGGAGAAGGAAGACGAACAACTTCTGAGTAAGGGCAAAGTTTGAAAAGGGTAGTTCATCTGCGGGGTACGGTGAAGAGTCGTACCTCTAGTGATTATGGTCATACCGCACAGGGATGCAAGGGACTCGATAGGAGTTCTCAATGCTATAAATGTGGTGAAATGGGACAGAAAGGAAAAGAGTGTAACGAGGGAAGCACACTGTATCTCTTGCAAGAATGCTGATCCAAAACTGGATGTCAAGTCCATATTAGGATTTGGAAATGTCAAGTTTTTCGGGAAGCCCTAGCCTACATTAAAGCAGAGACCTTGCCAAGAAGAGCAGAAAAGCGATGGTCCATATCCTGCAGGTAAATCTATACGGCAATAAAATTGCCGAAAAACCTGCTTGAGTGAGCAACATCATGACAAAAATCGGTCATCATGGTACCCTAACAAAACTGGTACTGCCACTATCGGTGTCCGGAAGAGGGCTAATTTTCTAGTTTCATGTAGGTTCAGTGTTCAAGGACTACATTCTTTAGTGTGCACCTAACGCCGTATGAAACGATATCATTTATACAAGCCAAACTTAATGTTTAGAAGGATGCTTTCTTGAAAGCAGGTGGGCATGTATTCGTTGGAGGAGACTTCAATGCTAGAGAAATTGAATGGCGCATGCTTCAAACTGATTGGGGGGGGAAAACCCTCCTTCAGATGGTGGCCAGGACAGAGCTCGTTGTGCGGAAGCCAGTAATATGCAAATCTTCCGCCGTATCGGCTGTGACTTGACATTCGCCGCGGAATCCCTGGTACGGAGGGTACACAATTGTAGAGTATTAGAAGACTAGTCAGCCAGTAATTATCAGTATATATTGAGATCTTTGATACTGATCCCTACGACCGTGCTCTCGACCTTCCACTGTAAGGTGGAATATTGAGAGGATTGACGTCGAGAGCTTCATCATGGTACTCACTGCAAGGAAGTCGCTCCTGGAAGATTTACGGGGGGGAGAAGACATTGATTGTTAAACAAATAAAAAACCAGCTGAACTAATAAATAATAAAAACAAAAACAAGTACTCTTTCAACTGCTCGAAAAGGCGAGCCAGTGGCTCCGAAGTTACCCTCCAAAAGAGAACCTGGTATCGAAGTTATATTATATTCCACTTTTCTCGCTCGGTTTTTAAAGCCATCAACCCTGTTGGTCGAACTTTCCACACTTGCATCTCCTAAGTGGCTGTCCAGCTCCAGTTAAAATAGTGCTTGTTTTTGTTTTTACTTATTATTTACATTTGCGGCAGAAATTCTGGCGATCCCTCTCAGTAGCAGCCATATTGGCTAATCGTTTAGCCCCGCATATTTGCTGGCAAACAGCACTTGTAAGCCACCTCTTTGCGTCGGGGGCTTCTTGGGTATAATCAAAGTATTGAGCGGTTTTCTTTGGCAGGCCCAGTACTATTCAACAGTAATTGGTTTGGGGTCAGCTCGAATGTTTGCCGCTTTTGGCTCAACCATAGATGGAGGTCTCTTGAAACTTCTACAAGTAGGTCAATGGCTAACCAAAAAGTGATCAGTAAAAACGCATCTAGGCGCTTAGTGAACTAGAGTGGGCCAGGCTTAAGGCTGACTAGGTTTCTCTAGAAAGCCAACCAGCAAAACACTAAAATAATTTGTCAAGGCACTAAGCGAAATAAATGTAACCAGGCACAAGGCCAACTGCTTTTCACAAAAATAAAAAGAGCTGGACAAAGCCAAGCAGTAAGAGCGACAATTCGATTCGCTTGAGCTTTCTTTCCTGTTTTTTTTTTTTGTTTATACATTGTTTCACTGCTAGCTCCACGAAATCGCAACTTTCTACTTGAGATTTTCCGCATGTAAGAGTTTCTCGATTGGGCTGTTCAGTTTTTGTGACACCTTAGTTATATTTTTTTCACAGCGGTAGTAGTAGTCTAAATTAGGCCTGGATTGTCGTCTCAGCTATTTTTGGTTTGTCTAATATATTATTGCCTATTTTACTGTACCTTGATATTTGGTTTGTGTAGTGGTTCAGTTATTGCCTATTTTATGGTACAATAAAAGCTGGTTTGTGTAGTTTCCATGTTTAAGCTATCACAGAGCCTTGGCTTCAAGCTAGTTATTCGGAAGTCTGTTGCCCTATACACGCGTTGCATATATGAAGCAGGAAAATAGACAAGATTGTAGGGGTGCTGATCCCCACCCACTCCGTTCATGTTCAAACTGTCAACGGTGCAACAGAAGTAGGATGCCCATTCTTCACGCGACTAGAACCCGAATAAGGCCTCATTAATAACAATGAAGGCTTTAGGACCAGACAACGTCCAAGTTGAGATGTTGCAGCTTGTCTGTCACTATTGTCCTGAATTGCTACGCAGTACAGTCAATATTGTTCTGCAAGAAGGGTTGTCCCGGAACGTTGGGAGTTAGCGAGGCTCATACTAACTAGCAAAAGGAAGGGAGATCCCGGATCAATTTCTGCATATCACCCGTAATGCATGCTAAATACGGCTGGGAAAAGCTAAAGGAACTGGTCAGGGTAAAGTTTGCTGCCGCAATTTGTGCTGCTGCAGGCCTGTCTTCTCAATGGTACGGCTTTCAAGCAGGACGCCAGATGCGGCTGCAGAGGTGATGAGCGCGGTCTGAAAGTGGAGGCACATTGCCGTACCAAGCGGCGGGTACTTCTTCTGATAACACTTGATCTTCGGAACGTCTCAACTCTGCTAGATAGGTGGATATTCTGGGTACGTTAAAAAAAACCCTTTTCAAGTATCAGTATATGTTATGCGACTTTCGAGGAGCTACCCGAAAGATCAAAGCCTACTTTACGACACGACACAGGGCCGACGAAGGATGAAAGTTACATCGGGTGGAGCTCAAAGGTATAGCCTTGGTCCAGAATCATGGATCATATCCCACGACGGGCTACTGAGACTGGCGGAAGAGTCACACTTGCTTGGCCACGCGGACAATGCTGCTCACTGTCGAACAGACACTACAAAGGCTAGGTATGCTAATGCGCCGAATGAGAGATTGGATGACCATCTTGCGGGTTCAGCCTAGAATTAGAGAAAACGGAAGTCATCTTGCTGATAAAGAGTAAGGACGATCACTATTGAGGGTACTGGCTGAACCAATACCATCAGTAAGTATCTGTGGCTGCTGATCGACTCGAAGATGAGTTTCTTTGAGGGAATTGGGGCAACGGCTGACAAGACTGATATGGCCGACATAACGGGAACCGGCTAATCAAGAAGGGGACTTTTGATAAGGTTTGTAGAGTTGGTGTTATTGTATGGAGCAGAAATATGGAGGTGTACCGATAACGCTTGGCACAGGTACAGAGAAGAGGAGCACCGAGGATGCATCTTCATACCCGACAGCCTTTGATTCGGCGGTGAGAGTTATTGCAGGCGTGATACCTGTTGCCCTCCTTGCTAGAGAGCGCCGCGCTGTTTATCTGTATCGAAGTGAGGACGCGGGGGAGACGGTTGCTTGCGAGGAGAGACAGCGCTCACTCAACGATTGGCAGCAATTATGGGTGAATTGCACGAACGGAAGGTGGACTGTTCGGCTCATCCCAGATCTGAGACCGGGGCTAAATCGATGGCATGGTGAGACTGACTTCCATCTGACCTAGTTTTTGAGCGGACATGATTGTTTTAAGTCTTACCTGAACAAGATTGGTAAGTTACGGTCCCTCGATTGTAGATTTTGCCCAATTTTTTTATTCAGTTTTGACGATTTTGAAAACAAAGCCCTAAGTATATTAATTTGTGATAAGACATTTGCTGTGCTATGGGTGTGAAATATGGACCCTACCCCAAGCATCCGCAAACATATTAAATGCCTTTAAGCGGTGGGTCCTGAGGTGGATAATCAGAGCGAAGCGAGATGGGAACCAATGGTGAATTCAATACAACAACCATCAGTCATATGAAATTTTTGACGAGCCGGAGGTCTCAGCGAATGTAAGACTGCGGAAACTGCATTGGGCTGGCCACATGAATCCTATGGAAGAATAGTGGGTACCCAAAATGGTATTCGTTGGGAGAACTAAAGCCCAAAGACCAGGGGGCAAACCGAGGGAACGCTGGTTTGACTCCGGCGACCAAGACAGCTCATTGCTCCTTGGATTTCGAAATTGGAAGACGTGGTCAATGGACCAAGACATTTTGAGGCACTTTTTGCAGCAAGCGAAGACCCGAGAGGAGCCGTAGCGGTACGAACAAGAAGATACAATGGAATTGGTGATCATGCTAGTTTTGTAGAACTGTTGTGAAACACACTTTTAAAAAAGGATAGAAGCTTTATTTGAGCAGAACTTCAATTTACAATTCTACAAACTAAGCACTATCTTCGATTTTCACCAAATTTTTAGGAATGGTGTACTCGTATTGAGTGAATACCTCATCTGAGTTCGTTCAGCAGTCACATCGGCCGAGCGAAAATATAATGGCAGCTATTTTAGACGAAAATCTGTGTTTTCTGTTTTGACCAAAGTTCATCTCAGATTTGGACGAAATTTGATAACGAGACTCATTCATTTATGTGATGAAGCTCGCTATAAAAAATCCAAGCTCAAACCGTCTGACGCAAAATGGAAGCCACTCAAAAGTGGAAAAACATACGAAAATTTATCGTTGCAGCTACGTCAAAGCTTTCAACCGGCGTTGAAACTTATCAGTGTGGTCAAGACTTTAAGTATCCAGAGAGTAATCAAAAAATGTCAAGGCCAGGTTTCAAATTTTCAAATGGCGACTAGTTAAAGTTCGAAATTTCAAAGGCCTTTCAAAGTCACAATTTTGATTCGATTTGTATGAAACTTAACATTAACGTAAATGGTAACACTGTCTAATGGTCTTATTATTTCAAGTGTAAAAATGGCGGTGGTTCGAATATTCATTTTTTCTGACTTTCGGGTCCCTCTAGCGGCCATACTTCCAAACGGATTTTGATGAAACCCCGAATTATAGATTATTGAGATTTAAGAAAAGAAAATACTATGATGACCAATTGAGAAGTATGGATGTATGTTTAGCGAGCAACAACACAAGACAAGCATACAAAGTAGTGAAAAGCCTGAAACGTAGTTATCAGCCCAAAACCACGCTCGTTGTGATGACATCGACAATATCATCGCTGATGAAACCAAAATTAAGGAAAGAAGGGCATCATATTCCAAAAACCTCATTTTTCCTCCGCATAGCTCCAGAACATCGGAGCCTATAGATGTTTCCGGAGAGCTTCCACTATAAACTTTATCAGGAGCATTTTCAAATGGTAAACAATTATTATCACATTCTTTACAGTAAAATTTAGGGGCAAAAGAATGGGCGAATTCGGGCCTTTTTTTGCGGTCAGGTTTTCGTGGATGCAGTTCCATAACCAGTATTCCCTGGTTCATTAATGGGTACCACATTTTGGAAGTTTTTATGTTGAAACGGGGAAATTGATTTCGTTCTTTTTAGGAGCCTTTGAAGTCGGGTTTCTTATTTTTTTTCTAGGTATTTTTTTTTTAACTTTTGCAGCATTGATTGAAATAACAAGACGTGAACTCTTTGATATTTATCCAGTTTACACTCCTTATTTATCAAATTAATCTTCCTAATTAATCTTTATTAACAACATCAACACATAAAGTCTGATTGGTTTCAACATCTCTTATCTTTCTTCTTATCATAATTACCCTCATGGAAACCAAGTCTCGACAATTAACCCTACATAAGTGTTATCGAATCAAAGAACAAAATCAGTTTTGAGCAAGCTCACATGCAGATCAAATTCCTCGCCGAGCTTGTACATAATCGCAAAGGACATGATGGTGGGGACGGCAATCGAACGTTCTTTTGAATCAACTTACATGCTATTACCACTATTCCTTACCGTTCTGCTCGATGCCTTCCTTTTTGTTTTGGCTTCATTCTTAAGTTTTTATCCTTTTTTTCTCTCTCAATAATTTTATGGTTGCACAGTTGCCAATCCATGTATGACTGACTCTTTTTCAAATCACTTCCACTGCTTCATGCCTATTCAACATTATTATTTTATATTTCCATCATTTTTACAACGGACTAACACACTAACGGACGAAGCTAATGAAATCTAAAGTATAATATGCAGGCAGCTTGCAGAAACTCTTCAAGAAGACATGCTTCTCTGTGTTGCTTTTCCTGACGATGGCGGTCAGTCAGTTTTGGTTTCCCTTGCAACCTTTGCTTCGGTGTAATGCAAGCCGAAGTTCCTCAATGCACCACCCCATGCCTGACCAACCACGAATGGTGATGTAAGCATCCGCCACAATGCGCACATTCTCAAGGCTTGCAAACAAACGTTGCATCTTGCAAGATGCGTGGTACACATTTCTTCATCGTCATCTTCATGTACTCCTCGTGCACCGACGAACCTGTCTGCGGTTAAAAAATATCCACCAAAGTATTCGATTACATCGTCATGTCAACAAAATTGTCAACAAATATTTGATATCACATTTTGCATACATACCAAATGCACACATTGTGCACAATCGCGTTTTCACATACTCAAGACTGGAGCGGAAGGAGGGAGCAAAACCACAAAAGAAAAACAATCTTCACATTAAAATTTGATTCATCTTAGCATATTTCATTAATATCTTTCTGGTTTAATTCAAGACAACTAATTATGTTGTTTTTCTAGCTGGAATATTTCTATTTGATGGAAATATGCGGAGAACTGCTTAACAATCGATATTCGGAAAAAAAAATTACAGTTCGTCGATTGGTTGGATTTTAATTAGTTTCGACGAGGTATGTGAATATGGATGCAGGCAATCGGTTTGCATATGATGAAATATTTTGAAAGTTGTTATGGTCCAGCGAGGAAAGCTTACACGGCGATATTGAATTAATTTTATGATCGTTTAAGCCATCTGTATTTTTTTCGATTGATTAATGATCGCAGCTAAAGCTATTGAAAATATTGAACAATGAATGGGAGACATTTTATTTCAATGAATCATACTTCCTGTAATGACTGTAATTAGAAGGTTGGTACAACCATGGGGTTTATTAGATTCATATGTTATATAATAAAGGTTACAAATCGGCAAATGATAAATAAAAACGATTTTTCTTAGGTTTTTAAAAACCTAAGAAAAACTTGATAAAGTGCTCCAGGAGTCCGATATAACAATATGAGCATCCAGTGAAAATTGTAAATCAGTTTTCACAATTAACTCTTCTGTCAGCACCAACAACAACGCAAATACACAATACACACAAATAGGGACGACAACAACAACAACTGTGAGAACAAGCAATGCAACAGTAACAAACAGCAATGCCACCACAGCGCGCCGAAAAATTCAGCCATGACGCAGAGGAAGGTGCTTCCGATCGTTGTGATGGGAGATTTCCGGGCTTAGGGTGAAATCAAACGAAAGTGTCTGAAAAGTTTACAAAATGATCATTTATTTAAACGCCAGTGACCCCACAGCCATACACTTCTCAATTCAAAGGAAGACTATCTTAAAACTTCAACCTACTCGACTAACATCTAATACCTGCCTGGATCACATAGTCACAAATGATAATCAAATTGCTGGGAAAATTGCTTATACTCTAGAGGACTGGCCAGAACTTGATCATCGTGTTTTGAAAGTTGTTATTCAAGGCATTAAAATAAATAAAAAGCAAAAGCCTGCTTACAAAGTTTTCAAATACTTAAATAAGGACTTCTTTAGATCAAATCTTAAGGGTTTATTAATTAACCAAAAACCTTCAAACTTGGTGTAGCTCACAAACATCATAATGGAAGCTAAGGACACCTCGACTACGGAGAAAAAAATAAGATGTCATCAACGTTCATGGATAACCAAAAAAGTTATTGAGGCAAGTAAGAACAAGCGGAAGGCTTATATGAACTACAAACGGAACATGAATGATCAATCGCTCAGGTTTATATATGTACATCGAAGCCAATAAAACATCTAAACGTGTTGTGAAAGAAGCAAAACTTTTGTATTACTCCAAAAGACTAGATGCAGCGGCCGACAATGCGCATGAAATATGGGACATAATAAATGAAGTTAAGGGATGCATCAGACTACGACTATTTAGCCGCACTTCTGTCGCAAGTTACACATGGTTAAATGGAAGCCCGCACACTGCGATTTTCGACAATTTTGTCCAGGTCGGCAGTCGCAGGAATTTGCGATTTTTCCTAAAACCAGTTTAGCAGGTAGTTTCTATGATACTCGCGCAGGCGCACATCATTTGGACATTTGACGCTGATGTGCATGGAAGTTTCTTGCATAGCGCAGAAATGAGTTAGGGATGCATCAGACTACGACTATTTAGCCGCAGTTCTGTCGCAAGTTACACATGGTTAAATGGAAGCCCGCACACTGCGATTTTCGACAATTTTGTCCAGGTCGGCAGTCGCAGGGATTCGCGATTTTTCCTAAAACCAGTTTAGTAGGTAGTTTTTGTGATACTCGCGCAGGCGCACATCATTTGGACATTTGACGCTGACGTGCACGGAAGTTTCTTGCGTAGCACACAAATGAGTTGGCGCATGTGTTCCTGGCAAAGACATATCTTCAAATGAGCATATTAGTTCTGCGCATGCCTGAAGTTCCTTTGCAAATCTTGTCGCAGTGTGTTCGTATTTGCGTCTGAAAATCGCTGGTTACGGCAGAAAAATCGCAATGTGGCCGAACCCTTAGCGCATGTGTTCCTGGCAAAGACATACAGTGACTCCCAAAAAGATCCGCACAAGTAGGAAATGTTCCTTCGTTTTCAATTTATGCTTCAATCCATGACACAAAAAGAAAAAAGGAAATATTATAAATTGAACAAAACATCAGCTCAATAGTTTTACTCAAAAAAATAGAAAATGTACCGCAAAATGAGAAGTAAAACGAAGGATTCAAAAGAAGCACAAAAATATGACGCCCCAAAAAGATCCGCACAACAAGGAAACTTGGGCAAACACGTGCATTTTTATGTAAAAAGAACACATTTGAGTGACCCCTTTATAGCATATCGCCTTCACTGATAAAGTTGTAATAGATCCGGGCAGATCATATTTAATATTGATGACAAACCGCGTGTTGTTCGTAGCTTAAAAAAACGTTGTGCTTTTTGATTTAAAATGGGCAAATACACGTCTCCAGAGAAGATCCCGTTGGTGGTTTCTAACCATATGGAAGGTAAAAATGTGGCAGAAAGATGTTCCAGCCTCAACATGAAACGTAGAATTGTTTAAGACATTCTTCGAAGGTATAAAGAGGAAGGCAGAATAGACTTGAAGCATAGTCCTGGTCGCCCAACGGTTCTAACGACGCTTGAAGAACGCTCTTTCGTCTGGGAAATAAAAAAATGCAAAACTGAGTGCTCCAAAAATTGTGAGTGAAGTGTTCGCAGAATTTAAGAAAAAAGTAGGATATGAAACAGTCCGACGAGTTTTGAGAAATGCTCAATACAATGAACGTGTTGCACGGAAGAAACCATTCATCAGCGAAGTGAATAGAAAAAAGCGTTTAAATTTCACTAAAGAATTTCTATTAAAGGAAGTCAATTATTGGGAGGATGTGATTTTTGCCGATGAAAGCAAATTCAATGTTTTTGGCTCGGATGGACGTGTTATGGTGTGGCGCAAGCCCAATGAAGAATTGAGTCTTACGAACCTCAGGCCTACAGTGAAACACGGAGGTGGCAGTTTGATGGTTTGGGGATGCGTATCAACTCGTGGTGTTGGCGAATTAGTATTTATAGATGGTATCATGGATTCCCGTCGATATTCAGACATTTTGAAGGAAAATTTGCGAAAAAGCGCTGCTAAAATGGGCATTTTGGATTGGTTCAAATATTACAAAGACAATGATCCCAAACATAAGGCACGCATTGTTCAAGAATGGCAGCTGTGTAATTGTCCAAAAGTGGTTCATCCTCCTCCTCAGTCACCGGATTGTAATCCCATTAAAAATCTCTGGGATGAATTGGACTGTAGAGTTCATAGCACGCCAATTTGTTCAAAAACGGAGCTCGAGAAAAGGTTTCGCGAAGAATGGGTGAAAATGGATGTGGAATACCTGCGGAAAATCATCTCCAGTGTGCCAAATCGATTAAAATATGTCATTGAACAAAACGGACATGTTACAAAATACTAGCTTACAAAAATTTTTGTTTATTTTTACAATTTAGCTCTTGTGCGGATCTTTTTGAGGGATGATATTTTCTGTTTTTTCATGGAACTTCCTTTTTTTGGTTTATTTAAAGTGAGCAACTATTTTATTTATGTGATCTGTAAGACTGTTATCTTCTGCTCATAATAAAATGTTTAAAAAATTTTTCCCGTTTTTAATTGCCTTATAAAATGAGAAAGGAGGAAAATTTCATACTTGTGCGGATCTTTTTGGGAGTCACTGTACCTTCAAATGAGCATTTTAGTTCTGCGCATGCCTGAAGTTCCTTCGGAGATCTTGTCGCAGTGTGGTCGTGTTTGCGTCTAAAAATCACTGGTTACGACAGTAAAATCGCAATGTGGCCGAACCCTAAAAGAAACTCACCGCGTAACTCTACGACTAGGGATTTCACCATAGAGAACTCATCTTCAGTAAATGCATTTGAAGCTGCAAGTAACCTCAATATCTTTTTTTCAACTATAGGTGAAAAAATTGCTAATGGTAATTTTAGTTCTACAATTACGTCGCCCAGATCTTCCTTTCACATGCATCTAACTAACAAAGTTGAAGTAATAAAAATTATTGATGAATTGAAGCAAAATACAGCACCAAGTATAGACAATATCACCATGGATGAAATAAAACTTATAAAAGAAGAGATAGCAGAATGTGTTGCAAATTGTCTAAACAAACATATTAGGAATAGAACGTTTCCTGAGGAAGGAAAACTAGCAAAAATAGTACCAATCTTCAAGGGAGGAGACCGTATGGATCCAAATAATTACCGCCCGATGGCGCTTTTAACAGGATTTAGTAAAATATTCGAAAAATTAATAAACATCCGTCTATCATCATTCATTAAGGAAAATTCAATTTTAATTTTACAACAGTTTGGTTTCCAGAAAAATAAAGGAACTTTTGATGCTCTTTTCTCAGTCACGCGTTTCATAAATACAGGACTTGACAAAGGTGACTATGTTGCTGTCATTTTTCTGGATCTGAAAAAGGCGTTTGATACGGTGGATCATGAGCTTTTACTTCGTAAACTCGAATTATATGGCATTCACGGGAAACCAAATCAACTTTTTAGAAATTAATTAAAAGGAAGATCGCAGAAAACAGTAGTCAATAATGTATTGAGCGACTTGGCACCTATGAAGTCAGGCGTTCCCCAAGGCTCCATACTTGGCCCTACCTTATTCTTGTTATACACTAACAACTTAAATACATGTGGACTAAAGGGACACTATGTACTGTATGCTGATGACATAGTTCTACTTTACTCGGGATGCAAAAAAGATTACATAGAGAATACCATTAATGAGGATCTAAGTACATATCATTCGTGGTTAAGTAATAATAAGCTAGCGCTAAATACTTCTAAGACCAAAAACATTATTTTCAAACAGAAGAACAAGGAAGACATTAACATTGATATAAGAATTAATAGCGAAAAACTGGAGAGAGTAGCGGAATTCAAATATCTTGGACTCATCATCGACCAACGATTAACGTGGCTGTCGCATATAAACAACTTAAGAAGACAATTAGCTCCTGTTATTGGATTACTGAGAAGATATGAAGGATTTCCAAGCAATATCAAGCAGATGGTGTTAAATGCACTCGTTCTGTCGAAACTACATTACGGAGTTGTAATTTGGAGCCAGTCATCATATCATCTTCAGGTTGCTTACCAAAGCTTATAAAAATATGCTAAATCTACCAATACGTACACCAACCAGATTTGTGTACCAATCAGCGAAAGCACTAACATTCACTCAAATCGTTGAAGCAGAGAAAGCCAAGTTTATTTTTAAATGCTTGAATTCAAATTTGTCGTCACATATTCAACTTATGAAAGTATCGCAGAAAAATCACTACAAAGCTAGGAACGCAAATCAATTCATAATACCTTTTGCAAGAACGGATCGTCTAAAGAATGACGCTACGAATGATGCCTTGCGTACATACAACAATCTCTCAGATTCAGTTAAGGATGCAAACTCACTTATAGTTTTTAAAAAAAGGCTTAAGGAATATTTATTTAACAACGATTGAATCTCAGTGCAATAAATTTCTACATCGCATCTTAGGGCCTTTCTTGACCCTATCGTCGGGATTGTATAGCAGAAAGACATTATTATGGAGAATCTCAGTCCAATGAATTTCAACATAGCATCTAAGGGCACTTTAAACCCTATCGCCGTGATGCTTGGAAAGGCAGCTATCTTTATAACTCAAAGTTTTTTTTCCCACGGCGTATTACAAAGTTTTTTTTTTATCTCTGAGAGCTGATCACGAAATGCACTAGATGAGATTAATAGGATCACCACATAATTTGTGTGCCCCCTTATACCGATGGTCTAATCATTGTCCGGGTGGCACACCTTAAGAAACGACGAAATGTGAGGTGCAGGTGCACGAGCGTTGTGCGACGAAGAAAGTGTCATGGAGAGAGTGGAAGGGAATGGAGGTATTTAAAAAAAAAAAAAGAATTCCTAAATCAAGTGAAAAAGCAATATTTCACATGCGCGCCTGTTGATGAGCGCAAAAGAGCGGATGTCATCAGAGGACTTCATTCCTCATTCACGGCAAAAGAGGTATCTACCCATATTAGGCAACAAGGGATCGAGAAGATCGAGTCCCTCAGCCTACACGAAACCTCTGCCTCAAAGCGCAGCAACCGGCAATTAAACTTATAGCTGCTTGTATTAAAACCAAACTTTGATGTTGGCGAATTAGAAAATATTCATGGCATTCTGCACATGGTTGTGCGCTTTGAGGAGATAAAAAAAAGGAAATACTGCAGTGTAACAACTGTCAGCGTATTGGCCACTCAGCAGTCAACTGCCATTTAAATTACCGCTGCGTGAAATGTCGACAACACCAAAAAACACCCGAACAATCCCTGCTTTGCGCAAACTATAAAAACTGCCCGATGTTTAAGCGGCATATAGAACAACTTAACCCCAAGACAAATGCGACCGCCCTGGAAACTATCAAGGTGGTGGCAGAGGCATCTGCCTCCGAAAATCCTTTAAAGTTATCCAAATCCAGCCCGACTTGCCAAGCCTATCTTTTGAATGTTCCCTTGCCTGCTTCGAAACAAGTGACACTCTCTTCGTGTATGCATCCGTATATTGCCTCAAACAGACGCTAGTTAACCACCACACTACACTAATTTCCTTCATGAAAGCCTATCCCAACCCCAATCAGAAAAAAAGCCTCCCCATCATTGGTGGCGACCTAAACACCCGACACCCAGAATTGCTTGACACCCGAACCAATCAAAATGGCAACTCGCTGGCGCAGTGGAAGAGCAACTGCGCAATCCCCCTACGGATGGTCATCCTGAGTCCAGCACGTCCTTCTTGCAAACGAGGTCCAATCTAAAGTTTCCTAGACTTATTCATCACAAACGATAACTTTCCCGTTGAGTTCAACATCAATATCCTCCCGTACCTCGAGACCGTCCCTGGAGTCAGTGACCACGATGCAGTAGTACTCTGCACTTTCATACATAATCACACGATCCATGCTCCGCGACCCGTAACCAAAGACTATTCTCGTGTTAGCTGGCGATCTTTTAATGAATCCCTTGTCTCAACCCTCTCCCATATTCCATTACCAGTTGATTGTTGCGTACCCGACACTGAAATCGACCAAGCTGTGTCAGGATATACTGATTCGGTACAGAAAAGTATCGAATCTTGTGGACTTCTGCGCACACTCGGATACCATAACATGATTGGTCGTCCCGAAGGTATCATAAACGACATCAACCAGAAAAAATTCCTTCACAGGCTTCTCTTCCGCCACCGGTTCGGCGAATATATATTGGTATTTACGAGATGAGATCAACTATCTCAGCTCAAAAACACGAAACGATATCGATGTGTTGTATAGCTTGCGCATGAAGGTAAAACTTGACAACTCCACAAATGTCGCTGAAACCTTCAGAGAGCTGCGAGAGACCTGTGCGAGCCTCGGAAAGCTCTCGAGAACTCCAGCCGAATACCTTCTCCAAAACCAACCACCACACGAGAGAGTAAATTCGTTGGCAAATCACTTTACAAAAGCCCAACACTTATAAAACCTAGAAACTGCCTGTGTGTTCAAACCTCCATCTCAGAACCTCTCACTGGATCCACATTCCCATACATGCTCACCCAATGCACCCGATATCCAATTCGTCACTCCAAAGAGCCTTCGATCCATAATCTCAAACTTGAAAAATAAAAAGTCCTGTGGACATGACGGCATCCTGTCTCCCTTCGTCTCAAACCTTATTAACCACTGCATCCTCAAAGCCTACTTTTCCAAGCTATCTCTCCATTATCGTCCCAATCCCTAAGAAAGGCGAAAGTCCACTACTCCCAAGCAGCAATCGTTCCATTTCCTTGCTTCCCACTACAAGCAAGATCTCAAACTTGCGATCGAAAAATCCATCGACTCCCATCTAGAAGAAAGCTTTACATCCCCGATTTCCAGTTCGCCAATCGTCCAAAGCACTCCGTTGAGCACCCCCTCTTCATCCTGAAATCACACTTAGCCATAAACGAAGCAAATAATACTCTTACTACTGCCTGTCTCATTGACATCCAGAAAGCCTTCGATACTGTCTGGCAACATGGCTTCATCCACAAACTCCTCTCCACATTTAACCTCCATCCTCACCTGTGCAAACTCTTACTTTCCTTCTTAACGAATCGCGCGAAAATTTGGAAGAGCCCTGAGACCGGCCGATTGTACCGCGACCAAAATGTCGATGGCAAAGCACAAATACCTTGAATAGACTACTTCCTCACCAAACAAGCCCTCAAATTCCTCCATAAAGCCCAATCTCACTCCAACCCCTAAACATTGATTCCGACGTCCTATATGCAATATGCTTTCCAAAACATTTTCCCCAGCACCTTTCACCCTTCTACAAGCAAGTCATGCGGAAGCTCGGAAAAGATAGACGAGATTTTGCGGGCTGTGTTTCCTATTCATTCAAATGTAGTGAAGGCTGCCTACAACGAAACACCAGAAGAATTGCTACTTTTCAGAAAGACGGGATGAAAGGCTCCTAGATCAGACGGAATTTCAGCTGAGGTGCTACGGATGGTTTACAAATTCTGCCCGGAATTCCTGCTCAGTATGTTCAGTGCTAGCTTGCGTGAAGAGATATTCTCAAAGTATTAGAAGGTGGCGAGGCTGGTGCTACTCAGCAAAGGTAAGTAGAACCTAGAGTCATCAATCGGAGAAGTCCTAAGTGTGCCCAGCGTGCCGAAGCACACAGCCTAACTCGAAGGGTCATCCGGCTAGTTGCTTTTGTTGTTAGAAATGCTTTCGATTCTACTAAATGGGTGAATATCATAGAAGCACTAGAAAGTCGTTTCTAAGCGCTACAATACCTTATGTGAATCTTGAGGGATTACTTGAGGAATCGCAGTCTGCTCTACAATACGAAAGAAGGGAGTCGAAGTATGGCTGGTACATCGGATGTCGCTCAGGGCTCTATCTTTATAGACGATGTAGTGGCGTTAATCCCTGCCGAACATATGCAAACCAGCCTAGGGACAGGATGACTGCACTCGGCTTCAGGATAGCACTGGAGTGAACCGCAGTAGTCATACTTCTAAGAAAAGAGTTCCCATAGCAAGGACTATCTCGCGGGAACACTGGTCGAGTCATGTTATATTTTTTGGCTTGGGAACGCCTAGCTTATGCTAGTTGGTACTACCGGTGAATGCTTTCTAAGAGAAGGGGTATAGACACACCCTTTTTGGCCACACTATCTCCTACCTACTAACACCTTTGAATCTTCAGTAGACAAGGAAAACATCTCAGGTCAACTTAGGCAAACATTTATCGGTTACCACCAAGTCCAAGTATTTTATTGGATGGATGATTGATGATAATGAGAGGGCCGAAATAGGGACATAGGTAGCAAAAATTAGAGCAACAGCTGGAAAGTTGGCCGTACGTGTAGTGGCACTTACTCGGCTAATGGCCAACACAGGTGGACCTGTTCCATCAAAGCGACGACTCCTAGTTTGCGCTGTAGAATCTGTTCTACTCTACGGGTCAGAATTATTGGGTAACGCTCTAAACAATGTGTTGCACCGAAAGCAATTGGCACACGTGCAGATACAAGGAGCGCTGCAAATCGCACATGCATACCAAACTATCTCCGGGCGAGCGGTATTGGTGATGGTAGGTGCGCGAAGGAGCGTCTACCTATGCAGAAGCACCGTGTTGTAGTTGAACAGCCCACCTAAGAAAACTGCTCGAGGGACCTTCACGAAAGAAGCCTGCATAGAAAATTTAAATCAAGTTCTTTACGACATGAACCATGTACAGTTGAATCAAAGCACAGAAGACACCTCCACAAAGTCATTCAATTATTATCATCATGGCAATAATCGATTTAGATGCATAAACTAATTTAGTTCTATTCGATAATCCGTTGAGTGCAACGAAACACAACAAGCTATCGCAATATGCAAATACTTTGGGTAAATTTAACGCAGACCTCAAAATGCATCATGTGCAAGCGCAAGATTTATTTCCCAGTTACCCAGAATGGTCAAAAACTTTGGCAGTTCGCAAACGGAACAGCAAAAAAGTGCTCTATCATCAGCGAGCAGCTTTAACTGCACGAGGCGCATCTGCCGCTATGGAACTTTTTTATAGCAGCAGCTTTTTCATTTGGTTACGTAAATGTATACGTAACACTCTTTGAATTGCACTTGCATGAGACTCCGTTGCGGCGCGGGAAGTGACAAACAAACGAATAAGCAGGCCTCGTAGACACCGGTTAGCTGTGCGCTGGGCAACAACGGGAAGTCGAGCGGGAAACGCGAGCACGACACGATGGGATTAGTGCGTGCGAATTGGTTTTTTGTGGTTGGGAGGTGAATGTGATTTGCGCACAGAATGTGGGAGTCCCATGATCGCAAGAAGGCGACTGGACTACCCACTAAACACCTTCCCTGTCAACCTGAGAACCTAGTCTGGGACCGTTTGACACATTACTTCGGGCGAGATGAAATACTGAGTGCCCCTATTTTCTGTACTCATGCCAAGCATTTTAAGTATACCTCCCTGCTAGGAGCGTCGCCCCATATTTCTGTTCTATACAGTAGCACTGATCCTACAGCACATCATCTTCTTAATGGGTTGGGTCCCCCTACGTTGGCCATAAGTCGATTCTCCTGAAGTAGCCCTCTCAGCTATTGCCCTGACTTGCTTAAAGAAACTCATATTCGAATCGATCAGTAGCCCCAGGTAGTTCACCGCTGGCCTCAATTCGATTTGTATGTCTCCGATACTGATCATCCTTACTCTAGGGATTCTCTTTTTTGTCAAGATGATTACTTCAGTTTTCTTCAGAGCTAAACTGAACCCGCAGTCTCTCATTCGGCGCATTGGCTATCCTAGCCTAAGTTACGTTTGTTCAACGGGGTGCGTCCAGAGCCTCAACACCATCCTCATAGCCGGTCAAACATGACTCATCTGGCATCTCCAGTCTCAGTAGCCCGTCGTAAGATACGTTCCACAAGTCTGGACCAAGGATAGATCCTGGGCAACACCCAATGTAACTTCCGGCCTTCGTTGGCCCTATGTCGTGTCTTCAAGTAAGCGTCGGCCCTTCAGGTAATCCCTTAAAAGCCGCATTAGATGTTCTTGAACTTGAAACGGGTTTCCAGCGTATCTAGCCGAGTTGAAAGCGTTCCTGACGTCGAGTGTTACCAACAGGACGATCTGTCGCTTGGTGCGACTATATGCCTCTGCCTTTTGGTCCGCGCTCATCACCTCTGCAATCGTTTCAATGGTGGAGCGTCCTGCTCTATAGCCGAACTACCAAGGAGATAGGTCCCCACCAACACGAATCGCGTAAGTGAGTCTTCCCTTGACGAGTTTCTCTAGCAATTTCCCTGAAGTGTCTAGCATGCATAACGGGCAGTATGCGGACGGCGATTCGAGATTTCCCTTCCCCTTGCTGATCAGCACGAGCCTCGCCTTTTTCCAGGAAAATACCGTCCCGTAGGAAAGCATCGAGTGTGCTGAGCAGCAAGTCCGGGCAATGGTGATATACAAGTTGCAACACCTCAGCTGGAGCACCATCTGGACCTGGAACCTTCCTAGCCTTCAGTGAAAAGACTGCCTCTTCCAGTTTCAGCTGAGTGAAGAGTGGGCACTCGATTGCTGTTTCACAGTGAACATAGTCCACACGATGGGGATGGGTGGGGAAGAGTGCCCGCACTATCGCGTCCATCTTTTCCGCGTCATGTATACAAGGCTTCCGTAGGGCACCAAGCTTCCGCATGACCAGCTTGTAGCCAAGGCCCCACGGATCCTTGTTCACATTGTCCACTAGGTCTTGTCAGCAGCGAGTCTTGCTACTGTTGATCAGTTTGCGAAGGCATTTCCTGCCCGACTTATATGCTGCCACCCAGTTGTATGCCTCGTCACCTTTCCGCGCCCGTTGAGCCTCACGTCGAAGCTTGTGACACTCCCTTCGCTTTTCAGCGATTTCAGTTGACCACCAGTACACTGAGGGCTTGCCGTGCCGGGGTCTTCGACGGGGCATAGAAGCGCAGCAAGCAGTCGTAATGATGCTCATAGTTGAGTTCACCATGTCTTGAGCTGCCAGTTCTTCCGTCCCCTCCGAAGCTCCCTGCAGCGGGACGAACCTCTCGACGTCCATCCTTCCGATGTTCCATCCAGTTGTAGAAAGCCGAGAGCACGCACGTCGGGAGACAGCATCACTGATCTCAAGCAGAATGCACTGATGATCACTGGCTGAGTAGTCCTCTAATACTTTCCAGTTCTGTATCCTCCGTATTAAGGACTCCGAGGCGAATGTCACGTCCGGTATGGTTCCCTCACAGCCAATACGGCGGAAAGTCCGGAGTTTATTACGACGAGGGCCGTCCTGACCGCCATTTCCAGGATTCGTTTTCCCCGCAGATCCGTCTGAGGCATGCCCAATTCGATTGCTTTAGCGTTGAAGTCACCCCCAACGAGCACTTTGCCCTCTGCGTTCGAGACAGCGCCCTACAAAGCCTGAAGCTTAGCTTGGAAAGATGATATCGATTCGTTAGGCGTTGCGTACACACTGAAGAAGGTGGCCCCTGAGAACCGAACCCACACGAAGCCATCTCCCCGTCCACAACTCTCCGCTTGATAGTCACTGTTCTAAACGCAGATGGCGGCAGTATACCATAATGCAGGACTTTTATTATGGTGTTGCTCACTCAGCAGCAAGAAGTCGGCTTTCATGTCCCTCGCAAACTGCTCAAGCAGATTTTGGGCGGTTGAACTGCGGAGTAGGTTTAGCTGCAGGATGCGGGTCATCGGAGTTCTGATTTTGCCTTGGCTAGGGCTTCCTGGAACACCCGGCATTTTCCTGATCCCAAGACGTGTCCAAAATTAGGTTTTGGATCAGCATCCTTGCAAAGAATACAGTGTGCCTCCTTCGTACACTCTTTTCTTTTATATCCCATTTCACCGCATTTGTAACATAGGGAACTCCTATCGGGTTCTTTGCATACTTGTGTGGTGTGACCATAACCAAGGTATTTGAAACATTGAAACTCCCTTTTGATGGCCTCTTCTACCCCGGCCAGATTCGTCACGCAGTCAATGTCTCGTATTTCGATCATTGCCATCGGCTAGAGCGGGGCTATAGCTGCGCTTTTGCAGTATGTGGCCCGACTGCGTTGGTCGTACTACTTTAATGGTATTATTGGTGTCTTCGGGCCTTACGTTTCCCCTGTTTTCCCGCAGTATTTCCGCGTAGGATCGGCCATCTTGGGGCTTTACGAGCAGTGCCTGCTGCCGGGGTCTTCGTCGAGGTTTCTGCCTCTCTCATTTGGGTCTTAAGGCTTATAAAGTTCAGTTAATACAAGAACTCAAGCCGGTCGATTGTTAACAACGACATTTCTTTGCTGATTGGGTCCTTGAAATGCATGAAAATTATCCCGAATTCTATCGAAAAATCATATTGAGTCATGAGGCCCATTTCCACCTCGGTGGCTTCGTCAATAGGACAAATTGTCGCATATGGGGCTCGGAAAACCAAAGAGTTATGGTTTAAAAGCCTCTCTAACCCCAATTTGTGACTGTTTGGTGCGATTTATGGTCCGGCGGAGTCATTGGACCTTACTTTTTCGAAAATGAGGCTGGAGCAACAGTTACGGTGAATGGATTGCGCTATTGAGAGAGGATTAATAATTTTTTATGGCTGGAATTGGATGGTATTGATCTGGACAACATTTACTTTCAACAAGACGGTGCTACGTGTCACACAAGCAACGAAACCATTGATCTTTTACGGGAAAAATTTCCGGACCGTGTTATCTCTCGAAGAGATGATCACAATTGGCCACCGAGATCTTGTGATTTAACACCTTGCGACCTCTTCCTTTGGGGCCACGTGAAAAAGAAAGTTTACGCCAACAGCCCAGCGTCGATTCAAGACCCCAAAGCTGGAATTCGTGAGGCTATCGAGGACATAGGGCAGCCATTTTGCGATTTGGTTATGGAAAATTTCATGAAAAGCATGTGGTCCTGTAAGCGTGGTCGTGGTGGTCATTTGCCTGATGTTATTCCTAACTATCAACGGCATACCTTTCTCTTTATAATAAAATAAACATCCGATCATTTAAATTGAAAAATGGCATTTTTCTGTCAATATTAAAATAACACCTCTTATTGGAAAACCCTGTATATAAAATCCAAGTTACTGTCTTAAGTCTTTCGTTTTCCAAAATAAATAATTGTGAGATGAATTACCAGATGATGTTAGTTGTGGATGAGAAAACCTTTGAATCAATTTTTTAAACGAAACATTAAAGTATAAGTTTAAAAATTGTTTTATCTAGAATAATAACCAGATTCTAGAAAAGTATGGATTAAAAAAGCAAGGAAATTTTATGTAAAACTCAAATTATTGAAAAGGGGGATCACTTAATAGCAGTATCAGCTTCGAAATAGTCTATATTTACAGAGCAATTTCAACATTATTTTATGAATCCAACTCAAAACATTAACTTACCTCTGAGAAGTCCCTTTGCGACATCATGGAGTCACCTGATCTTAGAATTTATCTTTCTCTGTACTGTAATTGCTGGAATAATCATAATTAAAATCCTTCCATGTAGTTCACATATACACAGGTATCTTTCAGTTGGCGTTCAAATCAATTCCACTCGACGGATGGATCACGTCCTCTGCAAAAGACAACAAGAAAAATAGTTCATTAATATATCAAGCAGATACTCGCATGGTAGTTATCTGTAATCCCCAAGCATACGTCCGCTCGCATATAGATAAAACAGTTCTTACCAACAAACACACACGATAAATCAAGAGTGAACTAATTAAGAAATCAACATCAAGTCTTTCGTTGATTTGTAAATGTCTACCGAATCAATAAGTTACCTATGAATTGCAGAATATGTTTGTATCCCCGATTTTTTTATCTTTTCAATTTAGTCATGCGCATGTTGATGACTATTTAAGGTGGCAATCAGTTTTACTTCTGTATTTGATTTTCATGGATTACGGCATTGCCGCGTGTTTTAAGGCTGCAAATTGCCTACAGCGCTCAAAGACCATAAGGAGAAAATTATATATGTTATGCGATGTGCTACTGGTCATCCGTAAAGTAAGTGCTGCAAATATTTGTTAAACATTGTTTGAAATGCATTGAAAAAGTGATGACTCTCTTAGCGGAAAATTGTGATTAGACGAGCTTGAGAGGTAAAAAGCATCTATACGAGTACAAGATATTTTCTCCAAGAACGCAAATTCAATTTTCATTTTCCCAGTTGATGAGAATCTCAACGATCTGCTTGATTGAAGGATAATGCAGAAGTTGCCGAGCAAAACATTCGAGCACATGTTCCGATACTTCTTATTTCTACTATTAATCTTACATAGTTGTAGCGCACACCAGCCACGCAAAAAAGCGCCACAAAACCAAATCCAATGATTAAAAACAAACAGTACGATCAATGTTTGTTGGATTTGTATGTACACATTATTTATATGATTCTACTCGTATACGCAGGTATGCAATAGCGAACTTCTTTGATTCTACAACTAACCACCACTTCTGGTGCTGTTGCTGCTGCCGCTGGATTTGTTTCTTGAAGACATTCTCGAGGCGTTTCGTCGTGGGGAATTTCTTCATATGCATAGACTTTACCATTTTAAACAAAACGAGTTACTAAGCTTCTTCTTGTTGTCTTGCGGTTTGTTAATTAGCTGGAGTTTATTGGCCCAACTCTGTGGCCAAGATGGAATGGGACGAGATCGAATGGAATACAACATCAGGGTTGGATTGGGTTGGGCTGATCCTCAAGTTGAATTGAACTGAGCCCAGACTAAGCCCAGCATGAATACGCTTCCACATTTGAACGGGTCGCTGCAATGCATTCTCAACACGTCAACTGTCTATGTTTGCCACTTGATTGCATTGACTAGAAAAAACATTGGTTAAATGAATTTTACTACATAATTTTTTGTTCCGGCATTAGCAGCAGCAACGACACTAGTATTCGGACGAGCCAGTAGAGCAAAGAGATGAAATGCAATATGTTGGGTTTTCTGTAAATTCATTTAAGACTTGTAGTGTGGTAAGCGTTGGGTTTTCTGTAAATTCATTTAAGACTTGTAGTGTGGTAAGCGAATAATGTGGCCTTGACGATTATGTTCTATGAAAATTATCCTATGCGGTTGTGGTTGGATCTGAAATGAACCTGCCCATTGGAAATGTTTGAAATCAGATGGAAGACAAAAACTGGGTTGCAACGTTGCTTTTATAATTTTAAAAGCTAGGCGTTGGTATTGCAGACAAAAGAGCTAGTATAATTTATGCCAAAAGCATACACTAACCTTTAGATTGAGACAGACATTTGGTAGATTGGACAGTAAACCATTCAGAAAGACATGTTGAGATTGATTTTTTCTTGATTCACCGGTTAAGCGGCAATGGGTGCTTTCAGTCTTCCCTGAATACGAATAGAAGGAGTACAGTCCCCAGATTACATATTTTTTTGTTGTTGTTGTAGAGAGGTGAATGCCATTTATGCACAGAGTGTGGGACTACCATGCTTGCAAGAAGGCGACTGGACTACCCACTAAACACCTCCCTCTGTCAACCTGAGAACCCAGCCTGGAACCGTTTGACACATTACTTCAGGCCAGGTCTCGTTTTGTTACGCCGTGCGGTGCCTTCAAGCTGGGGGATCCCTTTCCTAGCGGGAGGGGAGTGCGAAAGAGGAAGTGCCAGACAAGCGATCCTCCAGTCCCAACACCCCTGAGTCCTTTTTATCTTTTAGGACTGCCCGAGCACAATGTGCCACCTGGTTCCATTTGTCAACCGAGTCGATCATCGCCGCGACTATATTATCCGGGGTGAGCTCTCCCTTCTCCATGTGGAAGTTCCTTCGCAGCCTGGCCCATTTCTCGCACGCAAAAAATGTGTGGCAGGCATTGTCCTCCTCTCCTGGGCAATACCGACAATCGGGGGACCGTGACTTAACAATTTTGTGCAGGTCAGACTGAAAACACTCATGCCCGCTCAAAAATTGGGTCAGATAGAAGTCAGTCCCACCATGCCTTCGAGTTAGCCAATGTCTCACATCCGGGATAAGGCGCGCAGTCCACTTCCTTTCGTGCAATTCACCCATGACTGCTGCCAATCGTTTAGCGAGCGCTGTTTCTCCTCAAAGACAACCATCTCCCTCGCATCCTCGTTTCGGCGCAGGTTAATAGCGTGGCGCTCCCTAGCAAGGAGGCCGACAGGTGTCACGCCTGCAATTACTTTCACCGCCGAATCAGAGACTGTCGGATACGAAGATGCAATCTTCAGTGCTCCTCTTCTCTGTATCTTTGTCATACCTGTGCTCCGTACAGTAGCACTGATCCTACAGCACTCATCAAGAGGCGTCTTCTTGATGGGCTGGGTCCCCCTACGTTGGCCATAAGTCGACTCAAAGGCGATATTCCCGAAGCAGCCTTCTCAGCCGTTGCCCTGATTTGCTCAGAGAAACTCATCTTCGAGTCGATCAGTAGCCCTAGGTACTTCACCGATGGTTTCGATTCGATTTGTAAGTCGCCAATACTGATCATCCTTACTCTAGGGATTCTCTTTTTTGTCAAGACGACCACTTCGGTTTTCTCCAGTGCTTAACTGAACCCGCGAGCAGTCACCCAGTCCCTCACTAGGCGCATTAGCATACCTAGCCTAGGTTGCGCTTGTTCAACGGTGCGTCCAGCGACCAGAGCCGCAACATCATCCACATAGCCAATCAAGCGCGACTCATCTGGCATCTCAAGTCTCAGTACCCCATCGTAAGATACGTTCCATAGGTCCGGACCAAGGATAGATCCATGGGCAACACCCGATGTAATTTCCATCCTTCGTTGGCCCTGTGTAGTAGCGTAGAGCAAGCTTTGGTCCTTTAGGTAGTCCCTCAAAAGCCGCATTAGATATTATGGAACTTGAAAAGGGTTTTTCCAGTGTATCCAGAATATCCACCCATCTAGCGGAGTTGAAGGCGTTCCTGACGTCGAGTGTCACCAACAGGACGATCCGTCGCTTGGTGTGACTATATGCCTCTGCCTTTTGGACTGCGCTCACCACCTCTGCAATCGCATCAATGATAGAGCGTCCTGGTCTAAAGTCGTACTGTCAAGGTCCCCATCAGCACGAATCGCGTCAGTGAGTCTTCTCTAGATGAGTTTCTGTAGCACATTCCCTGGCGTGTCTAGCATGCATAACGGGCGGTATTCAGGTGGCGATTCGGGATTTCTCTTCCCCTTGCTGATCAGCACGAGCCTCGCCACCTTCTATCGTACCAGGAAAACCCCGTACCGAAGACAAGCTTTGAATGTGCTGAGCAGCAAGGTGATAGACAAGCCGCAACACCTCAGTTGGATAACCATCTGGACCTGGAGCCTTCCTCGCTTTCAACGAAGGACTGCCTCTTCCAGTTCCGGATGTGTGAAGAGTGGACATTCAACAGCTGTTTCACCATGGACAGCGTCAACATGGACGGGATGGGTGGGCAAGAGTGCCCGCACTATCTCGTCCATCTTTTCCGCATCATGTGTGCAAGGTTTATCGTAGGGCACCAAGCTTCCGCATAACTAGCTTGTAGCCAAGGCCCCACGGATCCTTGTTCACATTGTCCACTAGCTCTTGCCAGCAGCGAGCCTGGCTGTTGTTGATCAATTTGCAAAGGCATTTCTTGGCCGACTTATACGCTACTGCGTGGTTACTTGCCTCGTCCCGGCTTCGTGCTCGTTGAGCCTCCCGCCGAAGCTTGAGACACTTCCTTCGCTTTTCAGCGATTGCAGTTGACCACTGGTACACTGAGGGCTTGCCGTGCCGGGCTTCTCGATTGGGCATAGAAGCGCAGCAAGCAGTAGTGATGATGCTCATAGTTGAGTTCACCACGTTTTTAGCTGCCAGTTCTTCCGTCCCCTCCAAAGCCCCCTGCTGCGATACACCTACTGTGAGCACCGCGACGTCCATCCTCCCGATGTTCCATCGAATTGTAGAAAGCCGAGAGCACGGACGTCGGGAGGCAACATCGCTTATCTCAAGCAGAATGTACTCTCCAGTTGTGTATCCTCCGTACTAAGGACTCCGAGGCGAATGTCACGTCCGGTATGGTTCCCTCACAGCCAATACAGCGGAAAGTCGGCATATTTCCGGTGTTTAGTACGACGAGCGGCGTCCTGGCCGCCATTTATAGGACTCGTTTTCCCCGCGGATCTGTTTGAGGCATGCCCTATTCGATTGCTTTCGCGTTGAAGTCTCCCCTAACGAGCGCGTTTCCGTCTGCGTTCAAAACAGCGCCCTCCAAAGCCTGAAGCTTGGCTTGGAAAGATGATATCGACTCGTTCGGCGTTAGTACACACTAGAGAAGGTGGTCCCTGAGCACCGAACCCACACAAAACCATCCCCCCGTCCACAGCTCTCCGCCTGGAAATCACTATTTCGAACCCAGATGGCGGCAATACCAGTTCCAGCAGGATACCATGATGCCGAACTTTTGTCATGCTGTTGCTCACTCACCAGCAAGAAGTCGGCTTTCATGTCCCTCGCAAACTGCTCAAGCAGATTTTGGGCGGTTGAACTGCGGTGAAGGCCAAACCTACACCTACGCTGCAGGATGTGGGTCATCGAAGTTTTGATTTTGCCTTGGCTAGGGCTGCCTGGAAATCCCAGCATTTTCCTAATCCCAAGACGTGTCCAAAATTGGGTCTTGGATTAGCATCCTTCCAAAGAAAACAATGTGCCTCCTTCGTACACTCTTTTCTTTTATGTCCCATTTCACCGCATTTCTAACACAAAGAACTCCTATCGGGCCCTTTGCATACTTGCGCGGTGTGACTTTAGCCAAGGTATTTGAAGCATTGAAGAGGCGTTGCTCTTTGCCGTATCCTACAGACAACCCACCCTATTTGTACTTTGCCCTTATTCAGAAGTTGTTCGGCGTCCTTTTCGGTCAAGTCAACTATGGTCATGCGTTTTCCCCTATGGTTTTCTGGTGTCAGCCTAGCCTTCATTCCGCCCACGCTAGGGAACTCCCATTTGATGGCCTCTTCCACCTCAACCAGATCTATGTCGCAGTCATTGTCTCTTATTTCAATTGTTACCATCGGCTCAGGCGAGGCTATGGCTGCGCTTTTGCCGAGGACTTTCTTTACTGCGTGGCAGAATGCTTCCCTATTCTCGGCCTCTGCTCCAAATCCGACCAGTATGTGGCTCAACCGCGTTGGTCGTACTGCTTTCATAGCAGTGTTCGTATCTGCGGGCATTACTTTTCCCCTAATGTCTCGCAGCACCTCCGCATAGGATCGACCAACTTGGGGTTTTACGAGCAGCGCCTGCTGCCGGGGTATTCGTTGGGGATTAATTTTCTCTTGTTTTGCGTCAGGTCCTTTTTCTTGTTGGGCGTTTGCGCGAACTTGAACTTCTGGCACTTTTGAAGGAGTTTCTTTGCGGCTTTTTTCGCTCCTATTGTAAGCACTGTCTGAAACCCGTGATCTGATGCTTCACGCCCATAAAATGCCTCTTCCTTCCTTCTTTTATCCCGATCTCCTTTGATTGGACTAGACGCCATTCTTTTATTGATTTTTCCTGCTGGAGCTATCTGAATGTGGCCTCTAGATTTCGCCCCCAACGCTTCTTCAGTCTTCTGCTCGTATTTGGCCTTCAACCAGCTCCACTGATAATGCCCTATATGGTCAGGAGCTCCTCTAGTTCAAGGAGCCTCATCTTTACTGCTTTGCTGATTTTTGGGGAGTCGCATGCAGATTGTATTCTTTTCATAAAATCTCCCGCTTTTCCGGATAGCCTTTCTTCTTCATGTCGCTGGGCGGCAATTGTACTTTGCGACCATCCTTGGAAGAGGTTATTGCTCTCCGTTTCCGAATACAGTACTTCCGCCACATTATCAACGTTGGAGATGCAATCACACAACGTCGTTTTATTGGTCTGGTTGCTCTTTTCTTTTCCTGCCGTAATCTCCTTGTTAGCTTCAGGATGATTCTTTATTATGTCGGGATTTACGACCCTTGCATCGGTCGCTTCGGTAACGATTGCAGCAGTGATCATCGAGTTCTCGATGTTCTTTATATTTTCTTCCACCGCTCGAACACCTGAAGCGTCCTGCAGAGTTTCCCACTTTTCTTTTATAGGACGCTCTGGCGTTCACATCGTTTTTTTGCTTCGCCCAAACGCCGCAGGAATCTCAGTCTGGACCAGACTGTCTGCTCATCTCCGTTTTTTGTCCGTCTTCACTGTCATTGTATTTTTGTCGTTTTTGTCGTCGTTAGTACCGCTCTCGATGTACTGTTAACGTCGTGGCTGCAACCGCTGGTTGCGTCGTCGTTCTTATTTTTTATTTCGTTTTTTGGGTTTTTTTATCTTTTTTATATGTTTTTGGTTGCTCCAGTTTTATTGGGTCCCCCCTCGGAGCCGCTATCTCCGTTCGTGTGTGTAGTCGCCTTTTTGGTACCATGGTTATCTTTGCAGAGCAGGGAGGCCATGCGAGGGTTGGCACAAGCTCTTATGGGGACAAGTGCTCAGAACCAGACCAGCGCTAATCGGGATTGCAGACTTTGCTCAGGGCTAACTGTTTACAAAGGATACGTCAAAATATTCGCAATGAATGTCACTGAGCTAAAACGTTCAAAAAATGAATTTTGTAAAAATTGTCTTTTATTAAACCACTGTTAAGTTTTACAGTTTTTCACCAGTACATTTAATTAACATTGCTACGTTTGTTTTATGACTGACCCACAATAACAGAAAAATATGTCAAACGTATCAAAAGAAGCGGTTTGAGAAGATTCCTTACTGAGCTCAGATTTGATTTACTTGCTAGAGTCAAAGTATTCATTGACAACTGTGGAGCTAAGAACTTGGCAGAAAATCCAGTATATCATGGAAGGACCAAGCACATTGATGTACCTCTTCATTTCGCTCGAGAAATGCTGGAGAATAGATCTTTGGAAATTGAATATATTGTGTAACAGAAAACATGGCAGCAGATATTCTCACTAAAGGATTATCCAATACAAAACATGAAAGAAGTATTAGACGTCTGGGTCAAACAATTACGGTCACACTTCAAGGCGAAGCTGCTAGAATTGAGGCATCAAGAAGCAGGAGTAGGAGAACAATCTGTCGAGATGGCCCACGCTGAGGCGAGTACTAAATCGCAAAAAAATGACTCATTGACAGTAACTGATACGAGAGTTACTAAGCTGATAAGACGATACGAAACATTATCAAATTCACTGCAACGACTCTTCTCGCGATTGGAACAAGTGGAATGCCAATTTTGCAAAGTAAAAATTACTTCAATAAATCAATACTGGATTCTGATCAGAACGGCTTCGACTTAAAGCAGCACATTAAAGTGGAGGAGATATCACAAGAGTGGCTCATAAAACTGGAGACTAAGCTCGACAAGCTAAATACGACATCCACCCCACTAGCGTCAACAACTACTAATCCCAACGTAAATCTGCCAAAAATTACGCTGCCAAAATTTGATAAAGGTTGCCTGCAATGGCGCCAGTTCCGCGATTTGTTTATTCAAATGGTACACAATCTACGTACGTCAAACTCCCAATGAATGTGGTATCTGAAGGCTAACTTGACAGGGGAAGCTGATAAGCCCGTATGCAACTTTGCCATATTAGACGACAACTATGATCGAGCGCAACGAAAATTGACGTCTACTGGTTCCCGCAATCCTCTATAAGGTGATGATAGCCTAACCATCCAATGCAAGTGAAAGGCCCTCAGCAGCATCAGTGAAGTCTTTGCACGACACAACAGCAGAATGCTTAAGAGGCTTGAAAAATATCGACGTAAATACGCTAGATTGGGATTCATTGCTTCTGCACATTTTAATCAAGAAACTCGATAGCACAACCCACACTTTATATGAGCAATCGTTGGTGAACCCACGAGATCTCCAGTCATTGAAAGATTTTATGGCCTTTTTAAAAAGTTCGTTTTCAAGCCTTAGAAGCACTTGGCAACCAAAAGAAGCGACTTGACGATCCTCATCAAAATAACATCAAGTCTACTAGTGCTGCCGTAACAACATCTTCCCTTCTAGTTTGTACTAAGCTCATTCAGTCTACTATTGTCCAGAGTTTCTTCAATTGACCCCGTCAAAGAGGTTGAAAATAGTCCAAGCCGAAAAATTATGCCTGAACTGTTTCCGAGGTAGACACAAGGCCGCAAATTATACGTCACGAGGATGTAAAGAGCGTTCCAAGAAATATAGCGGCCTTCTGCACTTGGGAATGGTTTACAAGTCCAAACAAATAAAGGCATCAACAGAAGGCTCAACAGCATCGACAGAAAGGCATAAGGCACATCAAGAGGGAGCAGCACTTTCATTAACTACACTTAACAGTCAAAGAATGACAAAATATCTACTCTTAAGTACTGCCATTGTGAAATTGATTGACAATAATGGGAAAATGGTGGAATGCCGAGCAGTATTGGATCCCGGCTCCCAAATTAGCCTGATCACCCATCGCGTTGTTAAGAAGCTGAACAATGCATCAATTCACCATTCGACCTTCATTGAAATGGTTGGCGGATCGACCGAACGAGCACAAAAAAGGGTGAATGTTACGCTTCCGTCAAAATTGAATGGCTATACCACCCGCTTGGAAGCATGTGTCATGGAAAAGATTATATCTCCTCAACAATCCTGGAGTTGAATATATCGCAGTGGTCCATATCAAAAAATCTGAAGCTTACCGATTCTAACTTCCATCTGACAGAGCGTATAGATCGTAAAGATCTAGATATCCTAGCGATTGGTCAAGTAAAGCTAGGCAGTGAATTGCCAGTCCTACATAATACGCTACTTGGATGGATAGTGGCGGGCAAGGTTAGAACAACTGGAACTCTGTCTGCTACTTGTGGAGTTTTTGCTGAAGACCAAAAACTGAATAGTACGATTGAAAGGTTTTGGAAATTAGAAGACGTTGCTGATACCAAGTCACAGTATATTGCACCGGAAAGATCCTGTGAAACCCACTTTTGCCAATCAACGCGAGGAACACCAGATGGTAGTTTTCTTTTTTCCTTTCTTTGATGACCCCGGAAAACCAGGAGAATCAAAGGACATTGCCATTCGCTGATTTCACGGAATTAGACGGCGATTAGCGAAAAACACCAAACTAATGCGGCTCTATCAAGAATTCATGGACGACTACATCAGGCTGGGCCATATGCAGGAAGTGACTGTGCAGGTATGTGAATAGCTGTATTATTTTCTGCCACACCACTGCGTGCTGAAGCCCGGAAGCAGCTCCTTAAAGTTCAGGGTAGTTTCCGATGCAAAATATCTACGAACATCTCGCTGAACGATATTCTCTATACTGGACCGACCATCCAAAACGATCTATTTGCGATATTACTCAGTTTTCGACTACCCCGAAATGTTGTCACTCCGGATATACAAAAAATGTATCGGCAGATAGTATTGCATCCCGAGGACCGCAAATATCAGCTGTTGATCTGGAGGAATGACTCAAATCAGTCACTGCGTTCCTACCAATTGAATATCGTGACGTATGGAACAATGTGTACTCCATATTTGGCAACCAAATGCTTGCAAAGACTCGCCCGAGATGAAAATCATCGATACCCCCTTGGTGCTGACATACTTCAACGTGACTTTTACGTTGATGATGTCATGACGGGAACTTATAGCTTGCCCGAAAAAGTTCAAATACAAGACGAATTAATAAAGGTTCTGGCAATTGCTTCGCAAGGCTTTCAATTTTTCCAATATGATCAGCAATGCTATCGGCGGATGACATTTTATACAGGTAAAACCGTTCATGAAGCATCATTTTAGTCATCTCAGATTTTTGTTCATAAATGGTTTTGAGTTTATCATCACCTCAAGCGCAGACTTACAATTTTCGATGATTACTATTTGTTTCAGAGCCATCGCCGAGGTTAGTATGAACATTGCCATGCTGTCATCTTTATTCCGTTGAGTCGTATTAGTTTCTGGTTTTGGGGTATAAATATTTAAACATTTGGCAAGCATTACACATTTTAGTTGGAATTTCCACTGCTTGAAATTTGTATCATCGAATTTTTCGAGATTCATAGTTTTTCCGAACTCCAATTTAGGTTATGAACACTAAGGGGGAAGCATGTTTTTCTTTTGAACTTTTGCATCACTTCTTCACTATTTTATTTGCTCTTTGCTAATCACTCGCATGGGTCTGGGCCCATAACCTATTCAGAATTTTCAGTAATGAAATAATAAGTAAGATTTCTTCTCTATGAATTCACTTTATTTCACTGATTTCGTATTTAATGTACACATGGTGACATGTTCTAAGCAACTGAACTGATTCTTTGGTCTAATCTGATACTACAAGTACAGGCTTATGCATATACAATTATAAAATTTACTTCAATAGAAACCAGGGAAGAGTGATTGATTATATTTTTGCGAACTGGCTAGCGTTAGTTCGACGGGCAGCAAGCATAACCCGACACCCAGCGTTCTTCAGTATATCAATTCCTTTATCTTTCGCGAAATTATATGGAGAACCTTTTGATTGACTCAGCTGTGCCGTACTGCAAACAACGCCTGGTTGTTGTTTTTGCTAATATTCTAATTTACTTTCTGGTTCAGTTAAATGCTTATTTTTCATTGCTGGTTCCATTCGTAGCATGACAACTGTTTGATTTAGTTTCGATTAAGTTGCTATTTCATTACTCAAAAGTTCTGTGAGACGAAATTCTTCGGATTTATCTAAAGCACAATTTGTTTTGCATAGATGAAACGAATGTCTCTGTTGGCTGCATGTGACTTGCATTGTGGACATACGCGATAGCCTGGTTTTATGTGAAAGCGGTAAATCGTGGAAAGTGTTCACATCGCTCAGAGAAGTCGAACTATATTCCGTTACCAAGTGGACTGAGATTGCAACAACCAATTTGGACACTTCGATTCCTCGAACACCTTTTCTTGAAGGTCCCTCGAGCTGTTGGTCTAGGCAGACTGCTCGATTACTACAATTTTCTTCATTGGCCTCCATATTTTGCTTTGTCCCCATTATTTGTCTCCGGATCCGTTGTTTACGGAAGCTTGAGAGTTCATTTCTCTCAGCCGTCTTATCACAGATTTGTATGCTTGGAGGTATATTCTAGCAAGCATGCAGCTGGCCTTCAAAATCATTAGAATTCTGCTGTGTATTTTGCCAGCTTTGTTGGCGTTCTTCTACTTACATTGATCGTGCGTTTTGCTCTTCCAAGTATTTTTCTTCTTGACTGCACAATGCTTTGTCTTTTCGTCGCGTTTATTTGCAGCCCATCTTGTTCTGCTTCCTTCGGCAGCTAAAGCAGAGGTTCCTTGGGGATCGTGAGTGATCTTGAGAGGATATTGAGCTCTAGTTTAAAGACAAACTGGTGAAGATTGTTAATGGCGAGCAAACTTTGTTGATTGCCATTTTCATTACGACATATTTTTAGCCAATAGAGAGATTCTCCCGTCTGAATCTTTCTAATTAATACTTGCGATAAAGAATAAGTTGCGGACAAAACTAGTTAAAAGATGACGGTTCGAAAGTGGTGTGCCAACCATCCTTGACTACTGCAAAATATTGCCCCATACGGTTCCAACTGGATTTTTAAAGCCATTCCAAAGACTACACTTGGCTTCCCAAAGTAAATGATTTCCAGATCTGCATCAACATAAATTCAAACGATATACAAATTACCAAGCGAACGATAGTTTCCGACATTGCAAGGATGTTTGGTCCCTTGGACATCATGGTCCCTGTAATAGTCACAGCCAAGCTTCAGGATATTTGGTGTTTAAAGTTAGATTGGAATGCTGCTTTGCCAGAAGCGATGTACACTAGACAGTCTCAATTTCGTAGGAGCCTGTTAACATTACAAAAAACACATTTCCTAGACACGTGTTCGCCAAAGAAGTACCCAAGGAGGTGTGGTTATATATATTTTGTGACGCTTCTGGAAAAGCGTATGGTGCTGCTGTGTATATACAATCTACCTTAAAGGACGGCAGGATCATTGCGCGTCTCTTATGTGCAAAATCACGGGTGGCACCATGCGCGTGATAACTATTCCCCGCTTCGAACTCTGTGCTGCTAAACTAGTCGCGGAGCTAGCTCAAAGTGTTAAGACTGCCCTGCATTTAGAAGATGTCTTACATATATTCTGGACCGACTCAGAAATAGTGCTTGCATGGATTAACTCAACCGCTTCCTCATACAACACTTTTGTTGCCAACCGAGTCTCAATAATTCGGTCATTATCGATTCCGGAACAACGGCGTCACGTAGGTTCAAAAAGGAATCCAGCCGACATTTTATCACACGGCATTGCGTCTGCAGAGGGAATGCTGGTCGACAGGAATACTCTTGGAGGCTAGCATTCTTTGGGGAGCTCCGCCCCCACGTACCCAAGGAAATTCCCGCAGGGGGAATGCCGGTCGACAAGAGCACTCTTGGAGGCCAGCATTCTTTAGGGAGCGCCGCCCCGACGGACCCGAGGATATGGAGGGCGCCATGGCGTTCCCTCCTGGGATGACAGGTAACGACCCTGATTGGATCTGGACTACGCTTTGGAGAACGAACTGGTATTCATGCTTTAGGCTGGCGGATATGATGGTTTGGACCTAGTTGCCTTGCACAGTAGCGCCGAGGTAACACTCGTGTGTGAACGGCTCCAATTCAACTATCATACCGTCTCTCTCCCGGTAAAAGCTTGGCAGGCCTCGGATAACGTTCGAAGTTCGCACCATTGGAATGGTGGTGTAGGTTCGGTGGGGCTTGTGCCGACCGTTGCATGGCCTCCCTGCTCTGCAACGCTAACCACGGGACAAAAAAGGCGACTACACACACGAACGGAGACAGTGGCTCCGAGGGGGGACCAAAAAACTAGAGCAACCAAAAACATATAAAAAAGATTAAAAAAAACCCAAAATGAGAAATAAAAAATAATAGAGACGTCGCAACCTTACAAAAACGATGACGAAAACGACGATTAATACAATGACAGTGAAGACGGACGAAAAACGGAGATTAACAGACAGCCTAGTCCAGACTGAGTTTCTTGCGGCATTCGGGCGCAGCAATAATATGATTTGAACTCCAGAGCGTCCTATTAAGGAAAAGCGGGAAAATCTGCACGACGCTTCAGGTGTTAGAGCGATGGAAGAAAATATAAAGCACATCGAGAATTCGATGGTCATCGCTGCGATCGTTGCCCGAGCGACCGATGCAAAGGTCGTGAATCCCAACATAATAAAGGATCACCCTGAAGCCAACGAGAAGATTACGGCAGGAAAATAAATGAGTGGCCAGACAAATAAAGCGACGTTGTATGATTGCATCGCCAACGTCGACGATGTGGCGGGAGTACTGTATTCGGGAACGGAAAGCAATAACCTCTCTCAAAGATGGTCGCAAAGTACAATTGCCGCCCAGCGATACGAAGAAGAAAGGCGGCTATTCCGGAAAGCATGAGATGTTCTGTAAAGAATAAAATCAGCATGCGATTCCCCAAAAACCAGAAAACCAGTAAAGATTGGGCTCCTTGAACTACAGGAGCTCCTAGACCGCATAGGGCATTATCGGAGGAGCTGGTTAAAGGCCGAAGACGAGCAGAAGACTAAAGAAGTGCTGGGGGCGAAATCTAAAGGCCACATTCAGATAGCTCCAGCAGGAAAAATCAATAAAAGAATGGCGTCTAGCCCAATCAAAGGAGATCGGGATAAAAGAAGGAAGAAAGAGGCATTTGATGGGCGTGAAGCAACAGATCACGCGTTCCAGACAGTGCCTACAAAAGGAGCAAAGAAAGCCGCAAAGAAACTCCTTCAAAAACTGCCAGAAAATAAAGTTCGCACGGACGCCCAACCAGGAAAAGGACCTGATGCAAAAAAGGAGGGACAGAAGCTCCGACGAAGACCCCGGCAGCAGGCACTGCTCGTTAAACCCCAAGATGGCCGATCCTACGTGGAGGTGCTGCGGGATATCAGGGGAAACGTAAGGTCCGAAGACACCAACACAACCATTAAATCAGTAAGACCAACGCGGTCGGGCCACATACTGGTCGAATTCGGAGCAAAGGCTGACAATGAGGAAGCATTCTGCGACGCAGTAACGAAAGTTCTCAGCAAAAGCGCAACCATAGCCTCGCTTGAGCCGATGGCAACTATCGAAATAAGAGACATTGACTACGTCACGGGTCTGGCGGAGGTAGAAGAGGCCATCGAAAGAGAGTTCCCTAGTGTGGGAAGGATCAAAGCGAGGCTGACACCAGAAAACCATAGGGGACAACGCATGGCCATAATTGACTTGACCGAAAAGGACGCTGAACAATTTCTGAACAAGGGTAAAGTATAAATAGGGTGAGTTGTCTTTAGGATACGGCAAAGAGCAACGCCTCTTCAATGTTTCAAATGCCTTGGCTATGATCACACCACACAAGTATGCAAAGGACCCGATAGGAGTTCCCTGTGTTACAAATTCGGTGAAATGGGACATAAAAGAAAAGAGTGTGCGAAGGAGGTACACTGTATTCTTTAAAAGAATCTAAGACCTGATTTTCAACACGTCTTGGGATCAGGAAAATTTCGGGTTTTCCAGGAAGCCCTAGCCAAGGTAAAATCAGAACTTTGATGACCCGCATCCTGCAGCTAAACCTACACCGCAGTTTAATCGCACAAAATCTGTTTGAGCAGTTTGCGGGGGACATGAGAGCCGACTGTTAGCTTCTGAGTGAGCAACACCACGATAAAAGTTCTGCATTATGGTATCCTGACGAAACTGGTACTACCGCCATCTGGGTTCGGAAGAGTGATTTCCAAGCGGAAAGTTATGCCGGGGGATGGATTCTTGTGGGTTTGGTGTTCAGGGACCATCTTCTTTAGTATGTACCTAACGTCGAACGAATTGATATCATCTTTCCAAGCCAAGCTTAATGCTTTGGAGGGCGCTGCATCGAACGCAGAGGGCAACGTTTTCGTTGGGGGAGACTTCAACGCTGAAGCAATCGAATGGGGCATGCCTCAAACAGATCCGCGGGGAAAACGAATCCTGGAAATAGCAGCCAGGATGGCGCTCGTTGTGACATTCGCCCAGGAGTACTTAGCACGGAGGATGCACAATTGGACAGTATTAGAGGACTATTCATCCGGTGATCATCAATGCATTTTGCTTTAGATCATTGATGTTGTCTCCCGACATCCATGCGCTCGGCTTTCTACAAATGAATGGAACATCGGAAGGATGGACGGCGAGAGGTTCGTCGAGTTGCTCACAGCAGGTGACCCGCTGCAGGGAGCTTCGGATGGGACAGAAGAACTGGCAGCTCAAGACATGGTGAACTCAACTATGAGCATCATTAGGACAGCTTGCAAAGCTTCTATGCACTGTCGAAAACCTCTGTACGGCAAGCTTCCAGTGTACTGGTGGTCAACTGAAATCGTTCAAAAGCGAAGGGAGTGTCACAAACTTCGGCGTGAGGCTCCACGCACGTGGAACCCTGACGAGGCATGCAACCGGGTGGCAGCATATAAGTCGGCCAGGAAATGCCTTCGCAAAATGACTAATAAAAGCAGGGCTCAATGCTGGCAAGACATAGTACACAATGTGAACAAGGATCCGTGGGGTCTTGGCTACAAGCCAGTTATGCGGAGGCTTGGCGCTCTGCAGAAGCCTTCCATACATGAAGCGGCAAAGATATATGAGATAATGCGGGCACTCTTTCCAGCCCATCCCGTTCGTGTTGACGCTGTCCATGGTGAAAGAGCAGTCGAGTGTCAACTCTTCAAACAGCCGGAACTGGAGATGGCAGTCGTTTCACTGAATGCGAGAAAGGCTCCAGGTCCAGATGGTGTTCCGGCTGAGGTGTTGCGGCTTGTCTATCACCATTGTCAAAGATGCACCTTGCCCAGATCGACCAATCACTGAAAAAGTCGATGAATCTCTAAGCAGCCATGACATTGCTAAGAAACTGAATATCCATCACCAAACAGTCTTGAAGCATTTGCGTATGGCTGGATACACAAAGAAGCTCGACGCTTAGGTGCCACATGAATTAACACAAACAAATTTCATCGACCGAATTTCCATTTGCGAAGTGCTAATAAAACGCAACGAAATCGAGCCATTTTTGAAGTAAATCATTACGGGCGATGAGAAATGGGTAAGATACGAGAATGTCGTTCGGAAAAGATCATGATCAAAAAAGGTCAATACTTTTCAGACTTACCAGTATTTTACGTATTTAATACTGTAAAATTTAAAATAACATAGTCACCCAGATCGAAGTGGCGACTTTGATGTATTAATCATCATTTACAACTTCCCTTTGTGTATGAATCTTATTTGCAATTTCAATTGGCTAAAAAATACTTCAATGAATAGTTAAACGTGTTTTTAACTTTTGGCCAGGGGCTTTTTGTATTTGTTTGATTCAAAACCTTAAATTCCACAAAAATCCATTTTGCCACCTGCAATGCCTCTTCCTCTTAATCGAGCCACCAAAAAAAATCGCATTACACGCATTTATTTGATATTAATTCCCCAATTCCAATTTACAAAATCATATTTTCTAAAAATATAACCAAATACCGATTGTGCCACCCCCCAAAGATGAATCCAAACCGCGACCAATTTTTAATCAATCTAAATTAGCTAATCTACTTAACAAACCATTGTAGAACAAGTACAAGTATCTGTTTGTTGGTCGAATTCTTTCAATCTTAAATATATTAGATCTCACGCAGTTCTATTGAATACATCGCGCTCCCGCCAAAAGCAATAGCGCTCCTTGTATTGTGCTGGGGCGGTAGCGGCAAAGATCAAAGCGCCGCCGTATCAGTTTACATGTTAGCCGAACAACGGACAATCAACACAGAACCAGGAGCAGGAGCATCAGCAGCTTCATGGCCATTTCCGAATCCACCAGTTGCCGCGAGTAATTTCCGCTCGGGTCTTTCGTTTCGGTCGACAAAATACTCGTAATAATAGCAAGTAAGAATTTCATCAATTATCCGTAATCTATTCTGTGACCACAAAAATCAAACCAAAAGAATGAGGATGGGATATCGCGGAGATGCGAACAAAAAATTAATGGTTCACGACAACCAACGGATGTGCTTAGATGATGAGGTTGAGGAGGAGGCGGTCGGACGTGCTATGGGTTAATTGCAGATCGCAGGCAACCTAGGTATTCAGGTAAGGAGAGTCTTCCTCACATGACAATTTTAGGTTGATTTCAAAGTTCATAGATACTTTAAACTTCCTTTTTTTGGGACTCAAACCCTAGGAAAGGTTTTTGCGCGGACTTTTAGCAACAAATACTAAGATCGATTCCATATCTCATTCAACCCTTTCTCTGACTTCCTGGAATTCGACTCCCAAGCCCGAAATCTCATTTTCAATTCAATCAGCAGCAACTTTGTGTGCTCCTTGGACGTTTGTGGTTTGGCCAAGTTTAATTTGCTTCCAGGTAACCAACCATCAGCTCCCAGCAACAAAGCCCAAAGTATTGTAGATTGCCTTCGTTGTTCGCAATGATGATTGTGCAGAATGGGAAGCCGGGCCACGAATTAAATGCTTCGAAACTCGTCTCAGGGAGTCTGTCCGAAAATCTTCGACCCACCCTTAGCCCCAGCGTCCCTTGAATGGACGGGAGGTTCGCCTCGGCGGCTCTCGAGGGGATCCTAGCAAAAACCCTGTTTTCGGCATGCGTCCAATGTGGTACAGGTGTGCTAATTTTACAATCCATCTTCCAATGAAGCGCAATCCACTGACCATGCGATCGCGACCGGTCTTGGTCTTCTGCTGGGGTCTGGCGAACCTTCTTGCGTTCTTGTGCTGCTTGTTCTTCGGCTGCGGTGCTGGTGCTGCGTCTTGAGCACTTTATTGGGTATGTTAAGAAGTTTATTAGAACCTTGAACGAACCTCAATGATGATGGTTCGAAGCTATTGGCCTGAAATACAATGGCATGCATAGCTCTTACGTTCCAAGCGCGCTGTTGTTGTTTTCATAGAATTGCTGAAATGTTTGATTGTTATTTGTGTTGTTGTTGTCGTTCTTTTTTTTAACTTTTTATTTTTTACGTTCCTTTTTGCTGGTCCCGAAGAGATGTATAGCTGTTGTTGCTATAGCTGTTACTGTTGCCGTGGCTGCTGCTGCTGCTACATTTCATTTCTACCGCTGAAATGGTTGTAATTGCTTTTTGGTTAGTTCTAATGAGCCAATGAATTCCTGAGCTCGGGGAATGCCAGGCAATGATTTATTATTAATGAGACGCTGCGGCCAATGATGATGATGATGATGATCTATTGCATTTCACTGGATTTCAAATCAAAAACTATTAGCTGGTATACATTACAATTTTATTGGCCTTTTATGAGATTTTAACAATCATTTTTCTCATAGCGTGTATGAATTGTTTGGCGGAATTGGTCGTGCTGTGCGTAATGCGTAGGTAAATAACTAATTGGAAATGTTTGAATCTTTCGACAAATGAGGAAAAGTTGAGATTTGAAGTGGATAGTGCTCGGATCGAATTTTATATTAGATTCTGTGTAACCTTTCAGAGAGAGTTCATATTTGAGAATCTGATTGGAATAGCCATCATAAACTCTCAAGGGAAGTAACAATTACTGCACCATAATTTCTAAATAATCTACATCTAGCACATGAGTTGAGGGCTTGAGCGCTTTTGTCATTCATCCTTTTCATCAAATAAGGAAGCTGCAAAGAATTTGACTTGTAGTGGCCCGACGCAGCCTCGAACTTATCCGCCTGCCAGATGTAGCAACCGGCCGCAACATAAAACATATCTTCCCACTAGACTGGAAGATCGAAGCCGAACGAGTCGAGTTTCACTCGTCCTTAGAAGGAATATTTGCTGGAGATTTGTGGTAGCAAAAGTTACCCGACCGATACTTAGTGCAGAATTCCTGCAACACTTCGGACTGCTGGTGGACATCAGAAATCGTTTGTTTGACCGTAAGACATAATTGTCAACCAGCGGCTGGACCCCTCGAAGACTCACACCAGAAAAATTCTTGATAGCAAGAGCGGAATTTGAACATATGACACAGCTTGGCTATTGCAGGTTATTCAACAGCCCTTGGGGAGTGCTTCTACACCTCGTTCCGAAGAAGGAAGGTAAATGGCGCCCTTGTGGGACCTACCAGCGTCTAAACGCACTACGATTCCGGACCGCTATCCGATGCAACACATTCAAGACATAATGTCAAACGTATCTAGCAAGAAAATCTTTTCAAAAATAGATCTGCTTAGAGCATTCCACCAGATCCCTATCGTCGTGGAAGACATTCCAAAGACGGCGGTAGTAACCCCATTCGGCCTCTACGAATTCATTGTAATGACGTTCAGCCTCAGAAACGCTGCCCAGTCATTCTAAAGGTTTCTGGACGAGGTTATCAAGAGTCTCGAATTTCGCTCTTGCTATCGTGATGACATATTGATCGCTTCGGATACACCCGAACAACATGAGAAATATCTCCAAACCGTTTTTAAGAGGCTGCACGACTACGGAGTGGTAATCAACATCACGAAATGTAAACTAGGAACTAAGCAAGTTGAATATCTAGGACATATAATTTCTGCAGAGCGAATGTGTCCCCCAGAAAAGCGGGTCGCAGCAATTAGGAATTTTTCGAAACCAAATACAATCAAACAGCTCCGTCGTTTTCTTGGAGCTATTAACTTCTATCGAAGGTTTGTCAGGAAAGCTGCACAAATGCAAGCTCTTTTAAATAAACTCTTGCATAAATCAAAGAAGAATGTTAATATTCCAACAACTTGGACCGAAGAAACGAACGCAGCATTCAAAAAATGCAAAAACTGCCTCGCAGATGCCACACTACTAGTGTATTTTTAGAGCAACAGACCTCTGGCCTTGTCTACCGACGCTTCAGATATCGCTTTCGGAGAAGTACTCGATTAACTTCAAGACAACCTATGAAAACCAATTGCATTCTTCCAACGCAAGCTCACCGCAGATGGCCTCGCTACTACCCATGATAGGGCGTTACCTGCTGTATACAGCAGCACCGGCCATTTTCAACATTATCTGGAGGGTTCGGAGTTCGTCGTATGCACTGATCACAAGCCACTTGTTTTTGCCTTAAACTAGAAATCCGACAAGGCATCGCCTCCGCAGTTAAGGCAATTGAATTACATCTCACAATTTTGCACCAACTTTGTAAATATTCGAGGCGATACAAACAACACGGCAGATGTATTGTCTCACATAGGAGCCATATCACTACTGCTATTAATTGAAAATCAAGAGCTTGTCAAAGAACGCTCTTATTCGAAACGACTCGACGTCCTTGCAACTGCAACCAATTAACACCCAAAGTGGAAAAATGTACTATGACCTGTCAATAGGTCTCACAAGACCTTCCGTCTTGATTGCGCTTCGTAAACAGATCTTTGACACCTTCCCTCGCTGTGCCCACCTAAGTGCAAGAGCAACATTACGTGCGATTGCCCAAAAATTTGTTTGTCCCAGAATAAGAAAAGACGTGCATTTTTGGTGCCATTGTTGCCTTCCTTGCCAAAGATCCAAAGTCGGCAGACATACAGTACACGCTTTGCAACCATTTCCAGTCCCAGACAAACGCTTTCAAGTAGTGCACTTGGATAAAGTCGGAGCACTAACGCAAGTGGATGGATTTAGGTACGTTTTAACGATGGTTGACACGTTTTCAAGGTGGCCAGATACAGTACATTGGAAAAACAGACAGCAGACGCAGTAGCTAAAGCTTTCTACGCCATCTGAGTGTCTCGCTTTGGAGTGCCAGAAATTATGGTAACGGACCAGGGAACACAATTTGAGTCGGTCTTGTTCAGGTCACTGACTAACATTATAGGAACCAGTAAAGGAAGAACGTCATCTTATCACCCTGCTTCGAATGGACTAGTGGAAAGGTGGCATCGGACGCTGAAAGTCGCTATCATGTGTCACGAAGATGACGGGAACGGGCGTAGTCTACTTCCGAACATACTCTTGAGCCTAAGAAATTGCTATAAAGATGACTTGGGAGGTAGCTGCCCGGAGTTAGTATTGGGCACAAATTAAGACTCCCGGGGGAATTTCAGGTCGAGGACAACAGCCCAAGTGATCCACATTTGTTTAGTGAAACTACTACTACAAATGCGAAAAATCAGTTCTAAATCTATGGCCCAGAAAAACAACAGGAGTACATTTGTTCACAAAGACCTCAGGGTGTGCACATACGTGTTCCTTAGAATTGACGCAGTCAGATGGGCATTACGGCAACTCACATAAAATAATTAACAGAATCTTAAACACAAATTTCACCATCGACTTGAACGGCAAACAGTTAAGCGTTTCGACGGAACGCCTCAAACCAGCATTCCTTGTTAACCAGGATCCCGGTAGTGACAGACCTGTTGCAGCGTCACAAGCCAGTCACCACAACAGATATTACCATCTGCAAACTTCGGCAATTCTCTTCCATCAGAAACCCCTTGTCCAGGCACAGTTTCAAGGAAAATCCTCACGCCATTCCTTTCACAAACTCCCACAATTATCGCAAGAGGACATCATGTTGAAAACAACCCCGTAAATCAGCCACATACTACTCAACCATGTCATCGCCGAGTCAGCTGGGATGCAAACGTCGGGAGCCCTTCACATCAACGACCACCAGTCCGGACTTACCCACTAGCCAAACGTCATCGCAATTCCAATTTGCAATTACTAGGAGAGGAGCCCTGTAGCGACCGCAACATAATACATATCTTTCTACTAGACTGGAAAATCGAGTATCGAAGCCAAATCAGTCGGGCGAGTATTGAAGCAGAACGAGCGAAGCGAGGAAAAAGACGACTCGGTTTCTGAAAGAAGACAGCGTCACAATAGCATCGAATCATTGTTGTTGTGGATATTCCAGGTGAATAAAGGTTCTCATTAATCAATAGATAAAAACGTTGTTGTAATTATTTGTAGGACGACGTAGCGCCTACAGAGTTGTACAGAAAACCTCAAGGCCTTCATTAAATTCATATACAATATTGATATATTATATTTTCATTTTCAAGCACCAAATCTTTCTGCCTATATTTATATTATATTTTTCGTAAAAAACCGTCGAGCCTTCCGTTTTTTGCGAAAGTGGAAAACTTCGCCGACGATGTGAATAGTATTCATGCGCAAGTAAGCTCTATTTTGTCATTCGAAATTTCTGTTTTCTGGAGGAATCGACCGGCAGTCTGGTTTATCAGATTCGAAACTCAATTCCAGAATCATCGATTTACAAAAGACACTTCAAAATTGGACAATGTCATGGTGGAATCAGACTCGGAAATTTTAGAATAAACGATTAGTATTAAATAAAGCGCTTTTGACTTTGACTTTAGAATAATTCGCTGACATTGTCGGCGGAGAATAAATATGAAACATTTAAGTAAAGAATATTCAGAACGTTCGCAAATGTCCGAATAAGCACAGAGTAAGCAACTACTGGCTGGCCTCGAACTGGGCGACGGAACGCCATCCCAACTTTAACAAGCAATGCGGATCAAAGCCGCCGAACGAATATTTAAACATTTTTTGAAAACGATCTGTCTGCAACGATTCCCGTAAATGTATAACAAATTGGGAGCATAGCCGAGACGTCTAACCTAACCAAACTTTCGGAGATGGCGAATAACATTTTGACAATGTATGAGCCACGAAACATTGCAGCCGTTTCTTTGTCATCCATGGAAATGATGTGAACAAGGAACTGGCATCCACATGAAAGACACTGGAGAAAGGCCAACGAAACAGATCGCACATCCAGAGGTCTTCTTCATTTCGCAAGCGTACCGCAGTGCTGAAAATGGAGAACACGGCATGGTATAATTATCACAATTCCTTTGGAGAAAGAGCACGAAGATGCCGCAATCCATGCACTGGGCGCGCAGATTGACGATCAAAAAACTAAATTCGCTGCTGTCAAATACGGCATTTGGCAGTAGTAGCCCATCGCAGTCACTTACACGTTTATCATCATGCTTCTGGTGTTAATTTCCTCATTGACACAGGCGCAGATATTTCTGTTGTCCTTCATTAAAGCAACCAGGGCAAATGTCAACCAACGTCATTTAAGTTGTAGGCCGCTTATGGCACGACCATTAACACATGCGGCCTTAGAACGTTGACGCTTAATTTAAACCTCTAAAAAGCTTTTACCTGGCAGTTCTGGTTCGTTAATATCACACGCTCGATCATCAGCGCTGATTTTTTAAAGCACCACACATTGCTGGTGGACAAACCAAAAGAACGTCAAAAGGAATTATAAGCGATACTAATTATTCTGGAGTTGAACTGGCCTTTTTAAAGAATTTCCAAATATTCTTAACCCAACACAACAAGCTGGTATTAAGAATGACATATATCACTATATCGAAAAAACCAGCCTGCCTGTAGTAGAAAAGCCTTGACTTCACACGCCACAGGAGCTGACTATTGCAAAAACCGAGTTCAAACTTATGATGGAGAAAGGTTTCTGTCGACCATCAAAAATCCCTTGGGAAAGTCCCATACACCTCGTCCCGAAACAAAATGATTCATAGAGGCTATATGGGGATTACAGGCGTTTAAATGCAGTCACAAAAACGGCAGGTATCTGATGCCACACATCCAGATATCACTACCGGTTTGGATGATCTGTTGAGAGCATTTCACCAGGTCAAAGTAGCCGAACATGATATTCTAAAGACTGCGGTGATTACATCATTTGGTCTGTTCGAGTTTATCATGATGACATTCGGACTGCGGAGTACCACTCAAGCACATTCAAACAATCTACTAAGCAGTTCTTCAAACAAAAACATTTTCTGGTCAAGAGAAACTGACGAAGCATTCAACAAATGTAAAGATTTCATTGCATTGCCTTGCACCTCTTATTACTGACACTTTCAGTGTAGTAGTCGGCTCAGTGCTGGAGCAAAACACGATGACAGTTGGATATCAACAGCTTGTTTTCAACGGAAGCTGTAACGATAAGAAAAACGCTACAACACGTTAGATGGCGAGCTGTTAGCTATCGATACAAGTATTCGGCATTTTATGTGCATCCTCAAAGGCACTGATTTCGTGGTGCAAACCGACCATAAACCACTGGCTTATGCCTTTCACCAAAAGATAGCAAAACCTCACCTACCCAAAGCAGACAGCTGTTGTTTATTACACGATTTACGACAGGAATTGAACACGTCACCAGTGAATTCAATATAGTCGCAAACGCGCTGGAATCGATTTCGATGCCGTCAACTATTGACACAAAACTTCTAGCGGAAGAGCAAGCGAAAGATAACGAGCTACGAAGCCTAATTTTATCAAACCAAACGTCTTTGCAGTTAGTTCCAGTATTGTTGGACAGCCACTCAATTTACTGCGACACATCTACAGAACTGGCCAGACCATTCATTCCCGAGCCACTACGGAAGTCAGTCTTTGATACGTATCATCACTGTACTCATCCCAGCAGTCGACCAACTTTTGAAGCTACGAGAAGGAAACTAATTTGACCAACCATGAGTCGAGACGTGCGAGAATGCTTCCTGTATCAGTTGCCAACGGCCAAAAATCGGGAGACACGTCAAAAACAGCCTTTAAGCATTCAGTATTTCTGACGAATGCTTCAAACACATCCACTTAGACCAATAGTATTATTGGGGAATATTAAGGAGGTTTTAGAGCAGGTAGATCAACGATAAACCAATTGTTTACAGTCAAGCAGGTACTTGAGAAATGCTAGGAGCTGAACATAGACGTGCACCAAATTTCCGAAGACTTTAAGCAAGCATACGACACTATTGATCGTAACATACTGTGACAAATAATGACTTAAATGATTTACGTTGGTATCCCAGCCAAGTTAGTCCGTCTTACCAAAACGACAATGATGTCGACAACCATCCAAGTCCGCATCAATAACCAACTCACCGACGCCTTTGACACAAATATCGGACTAAATCAGGGAGATGGACTGGCCCAATTGCTATTCCATTTGGCTCTGAAATATGTCATCAGAAAGCTATCTTTTGATACAAAAGGTACGTTTTTCTACAAGTGAAGCCAAGAGTTAGACTATGCGGACGACATCAATATTTGCCACGGTAGTTGACAACTGCCAAAGAACTCTTCCTGAAAGTTGACAGCGAGGAAAAGCTAATAGGGCTACAAATCAATGTGAATAAAACAAAGCTCATGACGCAGTCGAGGAAAAATACCTCAAGTACACAAAATATCACACTTGGTGAATACAGTATCGAAAATATTAATGAATTTGTGTATTTAGGCTCCAAAATAACGAGAAACAGAAATGAAAGAGACGAAACACGCCGAAGAATACAGCCCGCAAATAAAATGTTTTATTCAGTTTTGACGATCTTGAAGACCAGTTGCATGTGAAGGAAAGCAAAGCTTCAAGTATACAAATCTGTGATAAGACCTGTGTTATGCTATGGGTGTGAAACATGGACCCTATTCCAAACATCCGCGAACATAATGAACGCCTTCGAAAGACGGGTCCTAAGGCGAATAATTGGAGCGAAGCTAGATGGGGACCAATGGCGAATTCGATACAACAATGAGCTGTATGAAATTTTGACGAGTCGGAGGTTTCAATGATTGTGAGACTGCGGAAGCTGCAATAGGCTGGCCAGTTGAATGGTATAGACGAACAACGGATACCCAAAAAGGTATTCGTTGGGAGAACTGAAGGGCAGAGCACCGTGGGGAAACCGAGAAATCGTTGGTTTGACTCGGTCGACGAAGACATTTCATCCCTACTTGGATTTCAAAATTGGACCGAGACAGTGGGAGGCGCTTGTTGTAGGAAGCAAACGCCTGAGAGGGGCTGTAGTGCTACGATGAAGAAGACCTTTCTCTAAAGGCAGCGATTATATATCGCGAGAATGATTCTCAGTGGGCCGACGTTTTTCCTGCTGTCTTGCTAGGTAGTTTTAAGGAAAACTTCTGTGCCTTCTCAGCTGAATTAGTCTAAGGAATGAGTCTGCAATTACCAGGAGACTGGTTTGCCAACTTAAGTATAGATAAGTACGAACCTCACGTTTTCTTAGAAACAGTCCGACAGCACTGAAAGGATTACGGTTAAAGCCAATAGAGCATCGCACCAATAGGACCACATTTTTCCACAAAGGCCTTCATTCTTGCTCGCCTTTATCCTTTAGAGTAGGATCGCATTGAATCCTTGAGCGAAAGTCGACATCCATTTACTTGTCGACGTCGATGGCAGGGAAGCCAACATCTCCATCGAAAGGTTAAAACCAGCCTATCTTAATATTGGCACGAAGAATTGGACGATATCGATACCATTGATTTCTCGAACAACGACAATGATACCAGTTTCAAAACCAACATTATCGTCATATACCATTGAACCGAAAGTCACGTAAGTTAACGAGTGATAGTGGAAGCGCAATTGGCCTTAGTGCCAGTGTGACCTTGCGGGGGTGTGGACTATAATAGTGCAATTGGTGACCGTGATAGTGTACGAGTATCTTAGCTTGGGGAGTGGAAGTAGTATTTGAGAAGCACTTGGAGTGACTATTGTTAGAGGCAGGAATGCTGATAGTGTTTAAGTGGAGTGTAATACCACTGAACCCCGATCGAGTGTAAATAACGAGAAAAAAATAAGTGAATTGAATTATCAAGTTGGAATATATATTGAATTGTACCGTATTATAGTGATAAATCATTATAGAAATCAGAAATTTTGTATTTTAGTAACTTTAAGGAGGGCTGATGTCTTAAAACCTTTTAGGGAAAGCACGTAGTGCAGAAGAATATCGGAGAAGTTGGAGATTCTAGTAAATCGATTCAGTCGGGAAGAGCTGCAGTATGAATTGGAGATATGTAGGAAGCCATTAGGGACCGTCGAAGAAACGCGGAGGACATATCGTCAGGCGATAAGGGGGGAGACTTCGATGGATGCATCGTTGATTTAACGAAGTCGTATCGTTATCCTCCCGAAGAAGATTTGGAAGCGGTGAATACAAAATACATGGAGAGTATAGATCTCTTGGCTGCATTTACGGGAACACAGGAAGACAGGGTTCAGACTTTGTAGTTTGGCGAATGCATCGCTGGGGGAGGATGAGCATGTAGATTATGGTAATAAACTAAAAAGCAATGTCGAGATGGCAATGAGTGTCCTGCTTGATAAAGTAGAAGGGGGGATAGTAACAGAAGATGAGGTGGTAGAATGGCCAGCCGAAGTGAGGTCGGAATCACGAGATGAGCAATTCTCAAGATAGGTTCGAGTGCAGGGTGGTGAATAGGTACTTAGAAGTGAGCGCCCCGAAACCGATTGGAGGTGGTTGCCAAGGAGATGGTGGGAGATCATACAGACGAAGATACGACCCTCACTATGGATACCCGGCCAGTGCTGGAGAATGAAAAGAACCAAGATATGTCGAAGTAGGGCATCAGATTTACTGGTTATTCTGGATCCTTGAGTTTAATCGAAAACAGATTTTTTGGTTCGAAAGACCGGGTTTTTTTCGGAGGTTTTTTCTCCCGGTTTTAAAAGGGGTTTTTCTTTCAAATCAAGTACCGGCGAAAAAACCGGGTACAAAGAAATAGAAAAATGCCGAGGACAAAAACTGGAAAACAGTGTTTTCGCTATTCTTACATAGGCAGCATTAATGACCACAGTCACCAGAGCCAAGTAAATGTTCTTGGTATTAGTTGCTTGTATTCCATTTTAATGGAGGACTTTACGTAGGGTGCGAAGTGAAGCTAGCACATGATACAATACATAATAATATAAATGCAATATGCTAGAGTACTGAACTGAAATTTATTTCATCTTTATGCAGTAAATGAATGATTTAGCTTAAAAGTAAGCTATCGCCTTGGATTTTAATAAATTAGTCTCTCGTTTCTAACACAAAGATGAAATATCCTTCAGTTCATTTTGATTTGAATAATTTAGTGAGTTTAAAACCGAAACACCATTTGCACCTGAAGTTAATCAGTGAGCATAAAAATATACAATTTAATTTTGATTCAAGTTTTTTGATTTTTTGGCTATAAAAAACCACCCGGTTAAACTGAAGACGAAAAAAACTGGAAAACCGAAGAACCGTTTTTGTTACCATAAACCGCCATCCCTAGGCTTAGCTTTGAGCACTTGGGCCTTCTGCTCTTCTTGAGCCATCTGGTCCTCTTCGGCCTTAAAATAGATAATCCGGTAACGCCCTATGGGGTCTAGGAGCTCCTATAGTTCAAGGAGCCCATTCTTTACACCTTTACTGATTTTTTTGCAAGTCGCATGCTGATTTAAAAAAAAAAAATTTGAATTACTGTACTTGAAACATAATAGAACATTTCTAAGGATATAAAAATTGATCGGTACGCCTCGTACAGTAGAGTAAGCGTGATAAATATTTTGTAGTGAAGCTTCGTGGCTCGACAAGAACCCGTCTCATATGATCCCGCAAGTAGCTAGTCGACAAGCACGCGTACGCGGTCGTTAAACGAAGCTAGTTAGCTGAGCTCGGTCTTGCTTATAGCTCGCTGATACTTGTACCAGATAATCGGTCTGCCAATACAAGCTCGTGGATTTTAGTCACGTTACCATCCGTGGTAGCCGTTTTTGGGGCACATGGACGTGGCTCATCAAAAACCAACGTGCAGCTGCGTTGGAACTTGTTAAACCAATTTTTAACGGTTGCCATCCCAGAAGCAGAGTCACCATACGCTGCATCCAAGTGCGCTTTGATTTGGCTAAGCGATTTCCCTTCCAAAAAGAAGAATCGAATCACCGACGGATATTGCTTTTCCTCCATTTTCCTAAAATCCGCCACCGCGCCCGCTTCCACACGCGGTCAAAACAAAACTACGTGTCCGATTAAGCTGAAATTTCGACAGTAGCCGTCTACAAGAATGTACTACATGATAGTGAATTTCTCTTGCGATAGGTTTGTTTTGTTAAAACATCGAATAGGTAGATAGATAGCAGATAGAAAACCTGGTGGACTTGTCTAAATTATGCGGGATTTTCACCAGTACAAAAACTTAACCTGCCGACCACTGTAGAACCGAACTAGAAACAACCGCTTTCGCATTGCTTCAGTTCAGCAGTGCATGCCACGTTTTGGCGTCCACTAACTTTCTTGATCATCCGTCATTGGGTTGAAATTTGCAAGACATCCTTCCTACCGCTTCAATCCTAAAACTGTTTCAGCGCACTGGTAAACTGGTAGGCAGTTTTCCGCACTGCTCCACATTCTTCCGACAATCGTGTCTGGTTCGATGGTACCAAGACAGTTGTTTACTGCAAGTCTTTGAGCTATGAATCGTCCACTGTCGAAAAATGTGTGCTCAGCATCATCCAACTTTCCTACGCAGTAACGACAGAAAGGACCTCTTATTGTGCCCACTCGATGCAGATAAATTCGAAAATACCCTTGGCTTGAGAGGAGCTGGCACAAGTAAGAATTTACTTCTCCATGATCCCGACTAATCCATAGTTTGATGTTTTTGATTAGCCTGCCGGTCCGCTGACCTTCAGTGGTCATTCTCCAATTCTGCCGCCACATGCAGCCGCAGCTCTTACCCACCCCGTCAGATTACTTTGTAGGTAGATGTGTTTCCGTTCTAAAGCCAGTAGGCGAATAGAAATAACACTCGCAATTACCAGCGCTGCGCTCTCCGAAATTGTTCGGCAGCTGCTCGCAATTCATCTTGTATTTCGTACATCTCATCGCTTCAGCTCATATCTCTGCCCCACAGAGCACTACGGAACGTGTAGTCGGTATTAGGAGCTGTCGTCTTGATTTACGAGGCCCTTCGATATTTGCTATGATTCTGGATAGGTTTGCTATCGCCTTTACCGCCTTTTCACTTACATTACAGAAATGTTCCCGGTAAGTGAGCTTTGAGTCAAGTTTCACTCCTAGATATTTCACTGCATGAGAAGTGGCTATAATGTGATTTCCAATCGTGACTAGAAGATTAGTTAGAATTCTTTTCCTCGTTAAGGTGACAATTTCGGCTTTTGCAACTGCTAACTCGAGCCAATGGTTGCCAAGCCAGTGGCCAATTTGCTTCATGGCCTGATTGATTTTTGGTTGCGCGAACTCCACCGTTCGTGATCTTATCACTACCGATACGTCATCGGCATATTCGACTAAGAAGGTGTCTTGCGGCATTTCTAGACCAAGTAGCTCATCATAGGTTGCATTCCACAGATCAGGGCCAAGAATAGATGCTTGAGCTACACCGGCGGTGATTTGTATTTTTCTCGGTCTATCGCAGGTTTCGAATTGGACCGTCCGATTTTTAAGGTAATCACTTGTCACAGCGTACAGGTATTTTGATATCCGAAATCTATGCTTGAGGGCGTTCAGGATATCAATCCACCTCATTGAATTAGTGGTGCCATTGCATCACTTACTTACTCAGATGCTAACATCGGTTGACAAATACAACCCCGCTAGAGAGGAGATTCCTGGAATCTGGCAAAATTAGGCCTAGCCCGAAGTAATATTTTAAACGGTGCCAGGTTAGGTTCTTAGCTAACAGAGATGGTGCTTAGTGGGTAGTCCATTGTAACTAGTGCGCTCCACAATCAGGGCGTAAGTAGCCTTCACCTCCCTACCATAAGAAAAAATAATTTATAATTTTGAAAGACTTTTTGCACTAGCCATCAACGACGACAAATAATTAGAGGAAGTGTTTCTTTGATTAAAATTTACTATATGCGTTTGAAATTTATAATTTTTAGTTTTCAATCCATGCAATCATCCTTGTAGAGGAAATTCGAGCGTTCGATCTACCATGTAAGCTTCAGGTGACATGATTTTTAATATTTTCTCAACTTTTGCAAATGACTTCAGCGTACAAGTATAATTCCTGAAAAAGGACATAATAGGAATTCTCTCAGAAATCGATTCATATCAAACCCTAGTAGTAAGATTCCTCATTAAATCTGTTTATTATATCAGAGGCATTTTCATATAATTTTTCCTAAATGATATCCCAGGGACCCTTTCACGTACCGCATCCTATCGTGCAACATCCTCTCTATTTCTTCACTACCTCCCAGCAACCGCACGGTCTTAATAACCGACAAAAATTATGACAATAGGCAAAGTGGCAGTAAAAGAAATTCAAATAATGGTCATCTAATAACCGTGGCACGGTGGTAAGTGGATTGACGGTGGTTGGCGGAAAGAATCTTTCAACCGAGACCGAACCATGTCTGGCTGTGGTGGGATCACATGCGCAAGAAGCTGCAGCGGCGGCGGCCACAACAAAATGGCTTAGCCAACCGACAAACAACAAAAGAACGAGGAAAACAGAAAAAACCTTAAAACCAAATACATCTACAGAAGAAAAAAAAATACAATCTAAGATTTATCCAAAGAAGAATAATTCTATCTTCGTTCTCAGATAATGTTTTCTTATCTTCTTTTTTCGTGTATTATTTGAACAATTTATCTGAACAAAATACACAGCAAGTAGTCGATGGATGTTGAAAGTATTTGATTCCTTCTTTAATCACAGCCGGGCGAGATACATCTGATCCGACAATTGCTCCAGTTGGGAGGTTGATTGCGAGATCCGCGGTTGCTAGGCCAAGACGTGTAGTAGGCAGTGACGCGTTGTAGCCGAGATGAAATTGAGAAAAATTGAATTGACGCAAGATTGGCCTTTGGGTAGTCCATTTTTCACACTTGTTGAAATTCTACGTGCCGGGTCAGAGGATTAATGGATGTAAGCGCCGTGGAAACCGCAGAACCGAGAAACTGGAAAATTACATGCGGACGTGTGAAGTGAAAGAATTTCTCAAATTCGCCAACAAGACGCGGTTGCAAGGAGTCTCTGCGTTTGCTTGTGTAATGACCTAAAAATATGCACAGAATTACTTCAACACGAGCTCGTACACGGGCTCGGCTAATTGACATAGATTTTTTTCTTTAATTTATTCACCGATGATTCTGGTTTGTGGCGTCGACAAACAGTTATCTGGCTGGAATCCGAGATGAAAATATTTTTTTAACTTAAAATTGAATATTGCTGGGACTGTTGCTGGCTCTTCGGGTTGTCTAACGCACAAATTCCGTCTTGGCAGAGCAAAACAGAAAGAAAATAAATTCCTAGTCATTCTGCAATTTACATGAAAATGGAATGAAAACAAAACCCAAGCGCCCCAAAGGTAAATAGCGGTTTAAATCCAAACACAAATCGCTTCAACGAATTTTTTCTTCGCGGACTCACTGAAAGTGCCGCCAAGACGCCGACAACGGATCACGAGACCCTATTTCCGAATGACATACAGCTTCTGGATCTGCCCGATCCAGACCAGCGGCATAAAAGTTGAAAACTTGAAAATGATGGGTCGGAGTTTTGTTTGGCGGCCGTTGCGCGAAACCCGCGAAACCCACTGCAGTTTTCAAGGAGTCTATGCACTGAGCCCGGGCAGCTCAACACAGAAGCCCTCACCCCGACAATGGAGTCGAGGATGGCTCGAAATGGGGTCTGGGATCCGACGCGGATGGGATCGCTGCAGGGACGCCGCCGCCACCGCCTTGCAGCCTGCCTGGGAATAATCGAAAGATATATCTTTGGTGAAAAACAAGAGTCCGTCGGATATCAACAGATAGTCACTCACCGGTAATTTATTTGTGCATTCAATTGCTGCAGAGATGTCATTTCATATGTAAATCGGCTATTGACTGCGAACTGACTGTTTGGCGGTCCTTGGAATTTTATGCTAATGGTCAACGGGTTTGTGAATATCTTTTTCTTATTCTTATGTTTATTTCGCTTGGGTTCTTGTTTTCCTCTTTCACCCGTTGATATTTATAATTTTTGCAAAGAATGGTCGCACAAGGCGGTGGCAGCGACGATACGAGTAGAATGGGTTTTTTTTCGTCACTGGCTTTTGTTTTTCTGCTCTTGACTTTGACGACGATCAAGTAGTTAGTTTGGGTCTTTTTAAAAGGTTTTTGTACGTGGGTTGATTCAGCTAATTTAGATGATTAGGCGGATTTAAGAATGATATTCACTAAATACTAAAATTCGAGTCTTTTCCAACTATTCTTTGGTCTTTATTTAAATGAAAATAAAAATAAAAAACACTGACAAAACATTATGAACATTCTTGAAAATTTCAAGGAGCCTGTTTTAGAATAAATGGAGTTTTTTTAATCCAAAATGCGCCGGTTTCTAACCAAATGAGATTCGTATTTCTTTCGTTACACCTCCTCAAAGACAAAAATCCTCTCAATTTGTACTAGTCTATAGTTTAAGTGAATTTCCGTTAAAAAGTATTAACCTTTTTAAATGCTGCTTTAGAAGAATTTAAACCGAAAATTCGCCATTAGGCGTATGCGGTGAATGCCATGTAAACCATTTTTTTTATCGCTATCAAAGATCAAATTAAAAGCGAAATATCTTTGCGAATAGGAATTTATCCGTGAGTGCAGTTATGTTTAAAATGATTGAATTCATCGAAAAGTTTCACACTAAATCGGTTGTTCTCACTTCCGATGATTGTAGTAATCGAGCAGTCGCCTAAACAAATTGCTCGAAACCCGACATAATACGGATCCGCATTTTAATTGCAGATTTGAAAAATTTAATTTTCATTTTATAGTCTTATAAACTATCAAATACTTTTTTATTGTAAATATAAATTTTATATTATCTTTTTTCCCTATATTAAATTGAAATTTTTCTTTATAATTATATCCCTTATGATATTTACCTTTTCCTATTATTATTTAAATTATTTAATTTTATTTTTGTTTAAATAATTCAAATCTCCAACTAACATTCGGACACATACACGTATTGCATTGGCGAAGGCAAGTTTTGCAACCGAGAGATACAGCAAGAGGCGACTGACAACAAAAGGGGGAGTCGAGATTGAAGATCGGTTTTCGTTTTCGCGATTAAAGATCGGTTTGCGTTTTTAATAACTTTGAATTGTCCGCGATTGGCTTAACTACTGTGTGTTGGTGCTAGATCTAAAGAAAACCCCACAATCCAAAATACAAAATAATTGATCATTTCGGCTGTTTCGCAAATTACTCGAAATAAATAATATTCGGTGCAGAAAGTTATCCATAAAAACAGTATTGTTTTAAACCGTTAGTTATACGCAACTGCAATCGTAAACACCGTGAAAGAAATGTATTCTAAAAGCGTCGGGAAAGATAGGAAACCTTCACCATTGTGATGCAGCCCACAAACCACATGGAAATTTGTTTGCACGCGATATTGCCATCGTTGAATTTCTTAATGGCTTGCGTCCTCTTAACCTCGCCAAGAGTCTTTGAATTTACCTGAATTCTTACCTTTTACAACTTTCAAGCACGCAAATATCAAATGGCGTACTAATAGCTGACCAATATTCGGTAATTTTTTGATCGTGTAAAGCATTGAAAGGAGAGATCAGTGAAGTAACCGCCCGGTTCTCATCAGTGTTCGCAGTTTTAAAACACACCTGACAACAGCAATATTCGGTTTCGCGTGTGAAAACATCACGAAACAACGCCCCTGGAAGTAGTGTTCGTTCAACGGGAGTACCGTGAAGGAATATCCGTCAAATTTTATACAAGACTTCCAAGTGAACTTGATGGTCATATTGAAAGGCAAATCTTCGAATCAAAAATAACGACACTTCATGATCATTTTGCTGAAGCAGAGAAAGGATCTGGCAGCGCCTTGGGCGAAGGATGTTTGGCCTGTCGAACAGCTGATTTGGCCTATATGTACACTGAAACTCGTCACGAAAAGACTTTTCGGAACATATCGAAATATATTACAATGCAACTTAGTGTCGTATTTGAAATAAAAGGAAGCAGCCGGTGTAACTTCGCTGCTAAACAAAGAAACTGTAGTTACATGCGTGTTGTATGTGTGCGATTTTTCGGCAGAGTTGCTCAAGGGGACGTGTCACAATATAACAGAAGAAGGATTGAAGGAAGATCATTTAGTTACAGTAGTTGTACGTGGAGGAACTGCATTAACAGATTTAATAAAGGATAATCAAGGCATTATTTTAGCCTCAGATTTGATCGATCATTTGTCGCCTTCAGAGCGCAGTGTAAGGTAGCATATAATTCGTATACCTGGGTTACGCGAGTATTATCACACATTTCACATTTTAGAAAAGTGAATGTAGATAAAATCAAATGAAAAATCAAGTTAAAGATATTTTTGTCTCAACCAACAAGAATTTGTTGATGTTCGCACGCACTTCAATGCATGGGAAGGTTTAGGGAAGAAGGACTAACGTGCGGAATAGAGTGATCACGATGAACAACAGGCGCGAATAGTAGAAGGAAGGATGCGAGGAAAAATCGATTCAGACATCGAAGGAAAAACTGATTCAGACAGTGAACAACGTTGAAGTTCCGCCGCAAGCGCGCTAATTTGGTAGAAGCGGAAGAATTGAAACTGCGAGAATTTTGACTATCGACGGGACCCCCAAGGAAGGTTTTTAAATGTACGGATTTTGAGTGTATTAATAATAAATAACCTTGCATCATACTTGAGTTTATCATTTTAAATTTTCATTTAATTTTTGTGAACGAACTTTTCTTGTTTTGTGATAGTGCTTTCAGTGTATTCGCGCGTGGAGCGTGCAATGTTGGCGGAAGGCGTAAATTACGTCTGGAGTGTTGTTACGGGAAATTTAAGAACAGCTTAAGTTAGCCAACTTAAACACCACCACCGGGTAATGCGGTACGAAGAATGCATCCTCGACCCAAACTGGGATAGGAAACTTTACCATGTAATGTACATATTCCTAGTAAAGTTAGAAATAGGTAGAAATTCGAATGCAAATGACTACAGTAGAGTAGAAAGAGAAGAAAATTGTGAAAAAATCAAGAAAATTCTAGTAAATTAGTGATTGTGGAAATGCAATTTCAACTTGAATATACTTCTTTCAAGATTTAGCGTCACGTTAATGTGTTAAGGAAAAAACAGTGTATATTTATCAATTCAAAATTTTAGAAAATAAAATCGAATCATACACCAAAAGTATTATTGGGGTGTATCAAGGTGGTTTTAGGGCAGGTAGATCAACAACAGACCAATTGTTCACAGTCAAGCAGGTACTTGAAAAATGCTGGGAGTTCAACATAGACACACCAAATATTCGTTGACTTCAAGCAAGCATACGACAGTATTGATCGTAACGTAATGTACCAAATAATGCTTGGTTTTGGCATCCCAGCCAAATTAGTCCGTCTTACCAAAATGAAAATGACGTCGACAACCTGCCAAGTCCGCATCAGTAACCAAATCACCGATGCCTTTGACACAAATATCGGACTAAAGCAGGGAGATGGGCTGGCCCCATTGCTATTCAATTTGGCTCTGGAGTACGTCATACGGAAACTACCTGTCGATACGCGAGGTACATTACTATACAAGTCGAGCTAAATAGTGGCCTATGCGGACGACATAAACATTTTGTCACGGTCATGTACAACTGCCAAAGAACTCTTCCTGAAACTCGACAGCGAAGTAAAACTAGTAGGGCTACAAATCAACGAAAATAAAACAAAGTTCATGACGCAGTCGAGGAAAAATACCTCAAATACACAAAATATCACGCTTGGCGAATACAGTATCGAGAATGTTAGCGAATCTCGGGCAATGAAAGAGACGAAATACGCCGAAGAATACAGCTCGCAAATAAAATATTCTATTCAGTATTGACGATCTTGAAGACCAGCTGCATACACTGGAAAACAAGTAAACAAATCCGTGATAAGACTTGTGTTATGCTATGGGTGCGAAACATGGACCCTAACCCAAGCATCCGTAAATATATTGAACGCCTTTGAGCGACGGGTCCTGAGGCGAATAATTGGAGCGAAGCTCAACGGAGACTAATAACGAATTCGATAAAACCATGAGCTGTAATTGTAAGACTGCGGAAGCTGCAATGGGCTGGACACATAACTTATACGGACGAACAACGGATACCCAAAAAGGTATTCATTATTCGTTGAGAGAACTGAAACCGGAGACCAGGGGGGAAACCGAGGAAACGCTGGTCTGACTCGGTCAACAAAGACAGTTCACCGCTGCTCGGATTTCGAAATCGGAGGACGCGGTCAATAGACCGAGAAAGTTGGAGGCGCTCTTTGGAGGAAGCAAAGGCCCGAGAGGGATGCAGTGCTACGAAGCAGAAGAAGAAGTTGGGTTATTGAATCAGATAAGATGGAAGTTGTATTAAAAAATGCGATGGCTATAGGAAATTTAAGTCAGTCACACCGTCCGAAAGCGATATCTAAGGCCTGGAGTTAAGGACAGCTTCAACTCTACACAGTAAGATTAGCAGTTCGATAAATGTTTGTTTTTATTGTGCTTGGGAGGTGAATCTCATTTACGCACAGAGCGTAGGACTCCCGTGCTTGCAAGAAGGCGACTGGACTAACCACTAAATACCTCCCCTGTCAACCCGAGAACCTAGCCTGGAAACGTTTGATACATTACTTCGGGCTAGTTCTCGTTTTATTTGCGCCGTGAGGCACCATCAAGGTGGAGGTTCCTCTTCTAGTGGGAGGGGAGAGGGGAAGAGGAGTTGTCAGACAAGCGATCCCCCAGCCCCACCGCCCCAGCTGCTGTGAGTCCCTTTTATCTTTTAGGACTGCCCCAACACAATGTGCCATCTGGTTCCATTTGTCAACCGATTCGAGCATAACCGCGACTATACTATCCGGGCTGAGTTTTCCCATCTCTCTGTAGAGATCCCTTTGTAGCCTGTCCCATTTTTTGCACGCAAAAAAACGTGTGGCAGGCATCGTCTTCATGTCCTGGGCCAAACCGAGAATCGGGGGACCGCGACATATCAATCTTGTGCTGGTATGACTGAAAGCACCTATGCCCACTCAAAACCTGGGTCAGATAAAAGTCAGTCTCACCATGCCTTCGATTTAGTCTTACATCTGGAAAGAGGCAAGTAGTCCACCTTCCCTTCGTGCAATTCACCCAAGACTGCTGCCAATCATTGAGTGAGCGCTGTCTTTCCTCGCGGACAACCATTTCCCTCGTGTGCTCGATTCGATGCTCTCTAGCAAGGAGGGCAACAGGCATCACGCATGCGATAACTCTCACCACCACATCAGAGACGGTCAGTTACAAAGATGCAATCCTCCAACTTCTCTTCTCTGTACATGTGCCAAGCGTTTTCGGTATACCTCCTTACTGAGAGCGTCGCCCCATATTTCTGCTCCATACAGTAGCAGTGACACTACAGCTTTCATCAAGAAGCGTCTTCTTGATGGGTTAGCCATAAGTCGGCTCAGAGCCCAAAGCAGTCTTCTCAGCCGTTGCCCTGATTTGCTCAGAGAAACTCATCTTCGAGTGGATCAGTAGTCCCAGGTACTTCACCGCTGGTTTTGATTTGATTAGTATGTCTCCAATACTGATCATCCTTACTCTAGGGATTCTCTTTTTTGTCAAAATGACCACTTCGGTTTTCTCCAGTGCACTCGAGGCATTAGCATACCTAGCCTAAGTTGCGCTTGCAACTTGATGTTGTGGCTCTGGTCGCTGGACGCACCCAGCGACCAGAGCCACAACATCATCCGCATAATCCATCAAGCGCGACTCATCTGGTATCTCCAGTGGGTCCAGAGAATCGACCGTTGTAAACGGGCTCGTGGTAGTCATATGCCCGAAATGGAATTTATTCATAAAATGTAATGCTTGCACTACACCAGCAATAAATTTTAACTCAATATCTCAAATATTTCTGTGTTTTATTAAAAAATAAAATTATTATGACCTCATGAAAAACCATTTATTTCCATTAGCCGAAAAAAAAAATCAGAACAGAAGATTCCAAGAAAATGGATTACGGAACCTGCCTATGGGTTTCCTTTTTTGGCTGACGCTAAAGAAGAAGACGCAGTTTATTGTGAGCCATGCTTCTTATTTTTTCATGAAAGTGTTGGAAAAGGAGGTCACGACGCTCCTGGTACATTAGTCAGTTGTGGATTCGGAAATTGACAAAAAAAAACCAAAGAAACATTTTCAAAACATGCAACCGCTGAGTATCACAAAGCATGTGTTGTATTTGCAGAACATATTATGAGGAAAGTTTCAAGAAAAGAAAATGACTTTTGCTCGCAGATTAACAAGCAACAGATTAGAGAAAAGATAGAGGATAGATCAGCACTGAAACCCAGTGGAGATAAGGACAGTGGACCCTTCTCCTTAGAAAAACCTGACAGTAAAGATGGAAAACTTTGTGCCCTTAAAAGGTTTAGAGCAAGTGTTACGGAATATAAATTTAAACAAAAAAAAATATAGCCCCGGAGCCCCTCCTGGAAGAATGTCCTTGCACTCCAACATTCAGAATATTGTCAAGGAACCACTCGACGCGCTGAAGGACTGGTAGCAAGGATTAATTAATCAAGTAGAGGTAATGTTAGTATGTTATAAACGATGTAATTATTAGCGTTAAGCAAGGTTAGGGATTAAGTAAAAAGGAAGCAGCTATTCTTCGCAACCAAATTTCAACTCCGCTCCCATGACGAGGATTGGCAGGAAAATTCGGAGCTAGGGAAGCGCCACCTCCCAAAAAAACGACTCCGGTGTGCACAAGCTACTCAACGTCAAGATGCTATTTCGTTTATCATCATTCCGACGGTATCAAATACGATGCTAACGTTCTAACACAGTGCGGTGTATTACTATTAAACGTATGGCCACTGATACTGGCTGATAACTCCACGCTGATTGAATCCCCAGAATGAGTAAAATAACAATAAATAACCATATATTATATTTAAATGAAACGAATAAGCATAAAATTCCCGCGAAAAGAATCAAATTCTCAGCGATACTTAAGATGGATGATATGACTAAGAAATTTAGCGGTCTAACCATACCGTAGTCCATATAAATGTCCTCTGCTAAAAATCCTGTGAAGACACATGATCCACCGGTTATCTTAATAATCTTCTTTGTAGCACTACAGCCCCTCTCAGGCCTTCGCTTAGAGATAGTTGGAGTATGTCATTTTCAGGACCGTATTGGTTTTTTCGGAAGTTGGTTTGGCCAGTACCATGCTCCCGTGTGCCTGCTCAGCTATGATATGATCTTATTTATCAGTACATATCGCCACTGAATAAACTAAATCACGTTGCTGCCAACAAGATTTGAACCTGGGACCTTCGGCTTATGCGTTCATGCTCTAACCACTAGATCACACAGACTACTATCTAATAATAGCTGACACGATTCCCACTCAACTGGCTTTTACAGTTCGATCTATGACTCAATTAGAAACAATTGAAGCACATCCATCAACAAAGTACTCTCCACATTTGTACGGATCCAATGCATCTTCTCGTATTAATGAACAGCAACCTTTTGGTATACTCTTACGTACGCTACCCCAATCTATAACATTCATCGTACCGCAGCACTGAAACGTATTCTGTAGCTTGTCCCATGTGCGAACAACTTTCCAATTGTCACCACGCATTATATGCATAATTGCATGAAATAACATCCAACAAAATAATTCCCTCAAAATAAAGCAGTGTCGGCTTATGAAAACAAAATATGTACTTACCAAATCCTTGGCACTGGCAACGAAGAGGGCCACTGCAACCAGACAGGGTAAACCAATCACGCCATCACAAACGCGTACCTGCTTTATTTTAAAATATTTCACGATGGGTTTAAATTTTTGCATTATTTTCCGACGTTCGTGCACATAAACACAAGTTACAACATAATAAATGACACTACAACCAAAACAAGTCGATATGGCTGTTATCGATAATGCAGAGGATTGTGTGCGAAAGAAAGATGGCCACGAAGAAGAACTGGGTTTACGTCCGAGGGAAATGCTGTAAGATTGAGTAGCCGTGGTGGCTGTTGTGGCCTTGAACTTGGGTTCTTCAACTCAAGTCAAAGAACCGTTGCGACAAAGTTAGTCTCTTTTATGGAATATTTGGACAGCGAAGAAGGACTAACGTACGGAATAGAGGGATCACAATGAACATCAGGCGTGAATACTAGAAGGAAGGATGCGAGGAAAAATCGATTCAGACAACGAAGGAAAAATTGATACAGACAGCGAGCAACGTTGAAGTTACGCCGCAAGCGCGCTAATTGGGTAGAAGCGGAAGAGTTGAAAGTGCGAGGGTTTTGACCATCGACGGGAAGACTAAGGAAGATTTGTAAGTGTACGGATTTTGAGCATATTAGAATAACCTTGCATCATACTTGAGGTTATCATTTTAAATTTTCATCAAATTTTTGTGAACGAGATTTTCTTGTTTTGTGATAGTGCTTTCAGCCAGTTTATTCGCGCGTGGAGCGTGCAATGTTGGTGGAAGGCGTAAATTACGCCTGGAGTGTTGTTACGGGAAATTTGAGAACAGTTTAAGTTAGTCAACTTAAACACCAACACTGGGTAACGTGGTACGAAGAATGCATCCTCGACCCAAACTGGGATAGGAAACTTTACCATGTAATGTATATATTCCAAGTAAAGTTAGAAATAGGTAGAAATTCTAATGCTAATGACTACAGCAGAATATACTTTTACTTTCGGAAACACCAGTTGAAGTGTGGTGAAATTGCGAATTGAACGACCGCACGAACCGTTATAGAATTTTTGCAAGAAAAGGAGAACTATAAGGTTCACTCCGGGATTAGCGGAGCTCGGTTGGGAACGAAGTAATAAAACGGCGAGGAACAAAGGAAAAGTCCTCTTTTGGTGTCTGATCGTTAAGAAGTGGCTAATGCAAGAAAGTGTTTTTCAAAAAAAAATTGGGGAAAAAAAATCAAAGGAAAAGCTTATTAAAAATTGTTTTTACTTCAATTACCACCGGTGAAAGGCAAGGTTGCCCGGAAGAATTGAAAACATCAATTGGCCAATGCACGAGTGCGACCCAGAAAGATTGTGTGGAATCAACACAGGGTCTTTTTCGCCATGCCGTCGACGACGGGAGTTCTACGAGGAGGCCTCCTTATTAGTTACTGTAGGTTGGTAAAGGTTAGTTAAAATTGATAGAATTTTTGCTGATGAACTTTTCAAATCTCATTGTTTTGATAATTATATGGCTAATTGTTTCTTTTTTGTGATTTCACGAATTCAAATTAAATCCCCGCATAAAGAAAATTTGAAGTGAGTTTATTCAATTTGTTTGGAACATATAATTTTTTTTCAGGAAGTGTAACGGGTTGGCTCGGGGAAATATCGCGCGCGGGCCACGTTTGATGAGTGTGAATGCTCGGTGGTGTTTGAAGGGTGAAGCGTGGGTTGGAGGAAATAGGGCCCATCCCGAGTAGTGAGTGTTTTGTATGTTTTAGTTTGAGGAGTGTTCATGGAATGAGCTTCGGCAAATCACCTTACTCACTGGGCGGTCAAGTATGGGGTCTAGGCCAAAGCAGCGAGTTGGCGCCCATGCCCGTCTGCGGCGAGCAAAGTCGGGACCGCAGGGGCCCCGATGCCGAAGCACCACAGTGGCCTGGGGTAACAGTGCACAAGAATCCTTCCCGTCGGGGATTCTAATTTGCTCGATTTTCAGTGGAAGCTAGATTGTACAAGAATCCTCTCCGTCGGGGATTCCAATTTGCATAGTTGGTGTTTTTCTTTTAGAGGAAGTGGTGATAGGAGGCTCGACGAGCCGGGAAAGGCCATTAGCGGTTTTTAATATTCCCTGTTGACTGTTTGGCCCGGCAGAAGGAATTCAAACAAAACAAACAAAATTTAATGCAAATTCGACAAATTTCAACATACCAAAAAACGAAAAACTCACTTTTAGCAGCTCACAAAACGACGTGTATCTCAAACACTAATGAATATTTTGACATGTGAATTTGACATTGATGTCACTGACAGTACTACCAACCTAAAAAAAATCTCCAAATCCTTCGACGCGCGCAGAGTAAATTCAAATGTCACCTATGTATTTTTTGGACACAGTAGTACATACATAAGTCCGGAGATACAGAATGAGATTATTCAAATCTGTTTAAGCTTAGTGATGGGAAAAGATAGTAGAATCAATAATTCCGATTTTTGTTCCATACTATCTGATGAAATAATGGATGTTTCGGCAATGGAGCAACTTTCGTTATGTATTCGGTATGTTGAAATACAAGAAGATATTCCAGTAATACGAGAAGACTTTGTGGGAATTTTGCATATTTATGACGAATCAGTAGAAAATGTTGCGAAAGTTGTTTTAGAGAAACGCTTTTTGTTGAAACTGGATATGAATAAGTGTGCAGGGCAAGGCTATGATGGAGCTCCAACAATGGCTGGCCATTTAAGTGGAGTTTAAACACGAATTCGAGAAAAGTACCCAAAGGCAAGGTGCTTTCATTGTGTTAGTCATAGGTTCAACCTTGTGTTGAGCAAAATTGTCTTGGAACAATTTCTGAAATAATACTTCTGCTTACACAAGGTGCTTTCCAAAATAAACTAGACTGAGCTAACATAGAAACGACAGGAGCTTTGTTCTTATAAATACGAGTTTATTTATTCAAAATAGCCTCCTCCGGCCTCGATACACTGTTTTGCGCGATCTAAAGGCTTTTCGAAAGAGTGTTTCAGGTTATTGACCGGAATGGCCTTCAGGATATCGGTACAAGCCTTTTGGATGCCCTCTACGAACGCAGAAAGTTTTCCTTTCATGACCAAATGCAATTTTCCGAATAGGTAGAAGTCACAGGGAGCCACATTAGACGAATACGGTTAAAATGCGATTTCTAGTCAAAAAATCAGTCACCAAAAAAAATTTGATGACTAGCGTCTCGTTTATTTTGGAACGCTCCTTGACAGGCCTTTCGTAGCTCAAATGATCGGTTAAAATGCGATAAATCGATGTTTTGAAGATATTCAACTCCGATTTCATGAATTTCAACGATGATTTCGGCTCATTTTTGATAAATTCACGTACAATTTCGATGGAATTTTCGGTGATCACCGATTTTGGACGGCCTGTATGTTCATCGTCATTTATGCCCTCACGACCATCTCTGAAACGTGTAAACCACTCATGAACCCTGGCACGAGATAGGCAATCATCACCATAAACTTTTTTCATCAATTCAAATGTTTTGGTAAACGGTTTACCGATTTTAAAACAAAATTTGATATTAGCTCTTTGTTTAAAATTCATTTTTGTATTGATGACACAAACATATTGTCACTTTAGACGCAATAACTTCGCTTCCACTGAACCGAATGTCACTAAACTTTCACTGGAAGTCAGGGAGGAATGTAACTTTCTAACACACTATCTCATTTACAGATGGTCTCTTGGAACGCTCCTTGTATTGCAAAAAATGACGGTCGATGAAAATTGAGTACAAAGAGGTTTTCTTTTAAACATTTACATCTCGCTGAAGTGTTTCTTGAGTTTATGCATTATTGGTATATCTAAGTATCCTAAGGTGAGCAGCACAAAACCCTTCTGATAGGAGCGTACTTCTATCTACCCAACTTTTTTTTGATTTTTGTTGTTGAAGCGTCAACCTTTTTTGCAAACAATCAGTTCGTCCGTTTGATCGTCTGGCTTCAACTGGAACATTAATTGCTCTTAAAGAATATAGGTTTATAAGCCATTAACTTCACATAGCTATCAAATCAAAATTTTCCTTAATCGTTCATGGGTGCTTAACAAGCCCGCCAACAAAACAAACCGACAAAGAATCTTAATTCAAAGCAAACAACTTAAATTGCATGCTCAAAATAGATAAGGAATTTAACGTTTCATTGCTCCAGTGATTTTCTATCTTGTTATCCGTCATCGCTCCAAAAGCACTTTAATTTCTAAACGATTATTCATTTCATGGGAATATTCCGATCCTCCGGTTCATCAGCGATTAGGAAATTCTATTTATCTTCGCTACTTAACGTTTAGTTTGCAATCAAACTAAAAGAAACAGAAAATCCTGAAAGAAAGTATCTAATTCTAATTTACTTTTAAGATTTTCAAACCGCAGCGTGAATTCCCCGGCAGATTAAAAAATAACAAAATGTAGGAAAAAATTTACCAAATCATTCTCCTTCCGTTTTCACGTTTTTTTTTAAATTTATTTCTTTCTATTTAATAGCTAATACAAAGATTTACTTTTCGATTGTATCCGTACCCATAATCATGTACTCACACAAGAACTAAGTGAAGAATCATAGCGAAAAGAGGAGGCTCATTAAAAATTCATTGGTTAATTTTACTTAAATTGTTTGCTTTTAAGATAGATAAATAGATAGAGAGCGGCACGTAGATACTATTTCTATAGATGGAACAGATGTTAGATTATGTTCTTCTTCGTTTTCCCATTGAGGGAATTCTCTCACATTAACCAACGCCGCGATATGATTCAATTAAAATATAGTTAAAAGATTTTTTTTGATGATACAAACATAACAACGCTGTAGAGATGTGTGGAACGCATACGCGTAACGTTTGAATTAAAGCTTTCAAAATTACTTCCTGAGTAGTCGAACGATAGAGGAAAGGGGTGAATACTCATAAGTGCGGCTTGAAGTACCGACGCAGGATTGATAGTTAATGTATAATGACCATGTTGATTGTGATGATGATGATGGAACCGTGTAGATGCATGAATAAAATCCATTTTAGAAAGAATTCGGAGGGTATTGTTCGACGGTTTTTTGCTTTTGGGTACTCTTTTCATATAAATCAAACATTGAGTGTTTCTCATGCTTATCATGCGATGCTTTTGATGTATGTTTTTAAGATGTGCTTTGTATTTTTAAATGTTTTGCGCTGTAGATTTAGATAGGCGGTTGGAATTGTGGGAAGTTTAGACTGAAGCTCGCATATTTCAATATTAAGTTGCAGAATCGGCCAAGCAATTTTTTTATATTGTGAATATTATTTTGTCCCCCCGCGCTCCTCGAATGTGCCATCGCAGTTTTAATAGCTGGTTTTAAAAGTACTTATCAAGACCTTTTATTTGCTACCCATATCAGTTCTCTTTTCTCAAATGAATTTTAAGTTTCACTTCCATATATGTACCTCCCTCCTGTTTGTGAAAGACGATTAACTTCATTCAGTAGCGGACCACAGGAGAAGGGATGTACAGACCAGAGCCACATTACGCGTTTTGTACCTGTATGCGAAAAACCTTGTGTTTCACAGCCATTCCACCCTATCGACGGGTACATTGAGCCAAGTCTCACAACTGGCTTCATTTCTGCTGAAGCATTTGTGCCTAGATAAGAATCATTATCTTAAGATAATAAGAATCATTATATTTTCGATTGAAACTGTTTTCCGATTATATATCATTTATATAGGCAGGTGACCGACGAGAAGTAGAATATTGTGGTATGGATGGGGGCCACTATAACAAAACTAGTCTAGTACCAGCTGTTGGACATCCAGTAGGCGCGATTGACGACACATTGATTAGGGAACAATTGGCGATAAGAATAAATCAAGGATTGTTGTTTTAAGCTTCTAGAATAAAGTTCGTGACCTGCGTAATTGAAGCGTGTTTTATATTGCACTAAAAAATTGAATATTTATATAGGGGAAAATAGAGAACAACAGAACGTTTGGTGTCAGAAGTGGAATATTCAATTGTGAAATGCTGCAACAGTTGAAAACTGAATAACTTATTACGACATGTAGTGATTCAAAATGACAAAGATTGGGTGGTGCAAACTTTTAACTAATTTGGAAAGGACAGAAATTGTGAAGTGTAAGCTTTAAAGATGCCATGTACGATTGCTGATTTGACAATTGCAGAGTCAACATAAGAACTCAAAAAGGGGAACGCCACGACATCCGGTAGCAAGGCTGCACTCAGTTGGTGGAAGTAATAGCTATGAGCGCACAGGATCCGGATACGTTGGAATCGCCGGATAAAACGCCAGAACTCAAACGTGCATGAAACAAAGCCAATCCATTATGGATCCAGTGATGCAGCTGCTAATATCGATGAATGCAAAAATGAACAAACAGTCACAAAAATTCGAGCCGATAACCACAATAGCAGAAGTTCCTTGAAATCTTGGGGCTGCGGTAATCAAGGGCATACCCGAAGGCATTGTAAGAAGCTTAGTAATCCTGGACGTAATATAAAGAATGGGCGGAAATAAGTAAAAGTGAACCCAGCCGAACAAGTTTACCCTGAATTTAGTTCAAAGGATGTTACAATGGTAAAACGTTGAAACCATCGCTGAAGTTCTTGATAGGGAAATGTGGCGACATGGGACATGAAAGAAAAGAATGTACGACGGAGGGGTACTGCACCCGTTGCAAGGGTGCTGTTTCAAATCTCGATTTGAAGCACATCTTAAGACCAGGAAAGTGTCGGGTTTTCCAGGAAGCCCTAGACAAGGTAAACGTAGAAACTCGAAGACCCGTACCCTGCAGGTAAACCTACACAGCCCTCGCAGGGGGAATGCTGGCCGACAGGAATACTGTTGGACGCTAGTATTTTTTGGGGAGTTTCGCCCCCCACGTACCCGAGAAAATGCCCGCAGGGGGAATGCCGGTCAACAGGTGCACTCTTGGAGGCTAGTATTCTTTGGAGAACGCCACCCCCACGGACCCGAGGAAATGGGGGGCGCCGTGAGTTTCCCTTGTGGGATGACAGATAACGACCTGACTGGATCTGGACTACGCTTTGGACAACGAACTGGAATTTATGCTTTGGGCTGGCGGATATGATGGTTGGGACCTAGTTGCTATGCACGGTAGCACCGAGGTGACACTCGTATGTAAACGGCTCGAATTCAACTATCATACCATCTTTGTTCCGGTAAAACTTTAGCAGGCCTCAATATACGTTCGAAATTTGCACTATTGGGTTGGTGGTGTACGTTCGGTTGAGACCGACTCCCGATTCGCGCTGGATTGCCTCTGATCACTTGTCCCCCATAAGGGCTTGTGCCAACCCTCGCATGGCCTCCCTGGTCTGTAAAGATAACCCTGGGATAAAAAAGGCGACTACACAAACGAACGGAAATAGCAGCTCTGAGGAGGACCCAATAAAACTAAAAAAATAACAACAACGACGACGCAACCAGCAGCTGCAGCCACGATGTTCACAGCTCATCGGGAGCGGTACTAATGATGATAAAAACGACGATTGTATGAAGTGAAGACGGACGAAAAACAGAGATTAATAGACAGTCTTGTCCAGACTGAGATTCCTGCGGTGTTTGGGCGCAGAAAAAAAATAATGCGAACGCCAGAACGTCCTAAAAAGGAAAAGTGGGAAACCCTGCAGGACACGCCAGATGTTCGAGCGGCGGAGGAAAATATGAAGAACATCGAGAAATCGATGGTCACTGCTGCGATTGCTACCGAAGCGACTGAAGCAAGGCTCATAAATCCCGAAATAATGACGAACCATCCTGAAATTTACGAGGAGATTACGGCAGGAAAAGGCAGGAGTGGCCAGACAAATAAAGTGACGTTGTGTGATTTCATCGCCACTGTCGAAAATGTGGCGGGAGTACTGTATTCGGAAACGAAAGCCGATGATCTCTTCCAAGAACGATGGTCGCAAAGTACAATTGCCGCCCAGCGACATGAAGAAAAGCTACTCCGAATGTTCTAAAAAGAATACAATCTGCATGCAACTCGCCAAAAATCAACAAAGCTGTAAAGAATGGGCTCTTTGAGCTAAAGGAGCTGCTAGACCCCATAGGATATTATTGGAGGAGCTGGTTAAAGGCCAAAGAGCACCACAAGGCCGAAGAAGAGCAGAAGGCTAAAGAAGCGCGGGGGGCTAAATATAAAGGGCACGTGCAGATAGCTCCACCATCAAAAATTAATGAAAGAATAGCATCTAGCCCAATCGAAGGAGATCGGGATAAAAGAAGGAAGGAAGAGGTACATGATGGGCGCGCAACGCCAGATCAGGAGTTCAGGATAGTGCTTACAAAAGGAGCGAAGAAAGCCGCAAAGAAACTCTTTCAAAAAGTGCCAGAAAATAAAGTTCGCACGGATGCCCAAAAAGAAAAAAGCCCTGATGCGAAATAAGAGAGAAAGAAGACCCGACAAAGATCCCGGCAGCAGGCAATGATCGTGAAATCTAAGGCCCGAAGTAACCAACACTGCCATTAAAGCAGTACGATCAATGCGGTCGGGCCATATACTGGTCGATTTCGGCGCAGAGGCCGAGAATAAGGAAGCATTCTGCGACGCAGTAAAGAAAGTACTCGGCAAAAGTGCAAATTGAGCCCCGCTCAGGCTGATGGAAACGATCGAAATTTAGAGACATCGACTGCGTCACGGATCTGGCCGAGGTAGAAGAGGCCATCAAACGGGAGTTCCCTAGCGTGGGCAGGATCAAAGCAAGGCTGACACTAGAAAACCATAGAGGACGCATGGCCATAATTGACTTGACCGAAAAGGACCCCGAACAATTTTTGAATAAGGGCAAAGTAAGAATAGGGTGGGTTGTTTGTAGGATACAGCGAAGAGCAGCCCCTCTTCAATGTTTTAAATGACTTGGCTATGGTCACACCGCACAAGTATGCAAAGGACCCGATAGGAGTTCCCCATGTTACAAATGCGGTGAAGTGGGACATAAAAGACAAGAATGTACCAAGATGGCACACTGTATTCTTTGCAAGTATGCTGATCCAAGACCGGATCTTGGGCATGTCTTGGGATCAGGAACATGCCAGGTTTTCCAGGAAGCCCTAGCCATGGCAAAATTAGAACTTAAAGATCCGCATCCTGCAGCTAAACCTACACTGCAGCTCAACCGCCCAAAATCTGCTTGAGCAGTTTGCGAGGGTCATGAAAGCCGACTTTTTGCTGGTGAGTGAGCAATACCATTATAAAAGTTCTGATCATGGTATCCTGAGGAAACTGATACTGCCACCACAGGGGTCGAAATAGTGATTTCCAGGCGGAGAGCTGTCGACGGGGGATGGTTTAATGTGGGTTCGGTGCTCAGGGACTACCTTCTTTAGTGTGTACTAACGCCGAACCAATTGATAGAATAGAGCCAAGCTAAATGCTTTTGAGGGCGCTGTCTCGAACGCAGACGGCAACGTGCTCATTATGGGAGACTACAACGCTAAAGCAATCGAATGGGGCGATGCCTCAAATAGATCTGCGGGGAAAACGAATCCTAGAAATGGCAGCCAGGACGGCGCTCGTCGTTCCAAGCATCGGAAATACGCCGACTTTCCGCCGTATTGGCTGTGAAGGAGCCATACCGGCCGTGACATTCGCCTCAGAGTTCTTAGTACGGAGGATACAGAATCCGAGAATATTAGAGGACTACTCAGCCAGTGATCGTCAGTGCATTCTGCTTGCCATCAGTGATGTTGTCTCCAGACGTCCGTGCTCTCGGCTTTCTAGAATTGGATGGGACATTAGAAGGATGGACGTCGAGAGGTTGCGGCGTGAGGCTCAATGGGCACGGAGCCGTTACGAGGCATGCAACCGGGTGGCAGCATATAAGTCGGCCAGGAAATGCCTTTGCAAATCGATTAACAACAGCAAGGCTCGCTGCTGGCAAGATCTGGTGGACAATGTGAACAAGGATCCGAGGGGCTTTGGCTACAAGCTAGTTATGCGGAAGCTTGGTGCCCTACGGGAGCCTTGCATACATGATGCAGAAAAGATGGACGAGATAGTGCGGATACTCTTCCTCACCCATCCCGTTCGGGTTCACGCTATCGGCAGTCGATTATCCACTCTTCACACAGCCGGAACTTGAAGAGGCAATCCTTTCACTGAAAGCGAGGAAGGCTCCAGGTCCAGATGGTGTTCCAGCTGAAGTGTTGCAGCTTGTCTATAAACGTTGTCCTGACTTACTGTTCAGCACATTCAACGCTTGCCTACAGGACGAGGTTTTCCCGGTATGATGGAAGGTGGCGAGGCTCGTGCTGATTAGCAAGGGGAAGGGAAATCCCGAATCGCCGTCTGCATACCGGCCGTTATGCATGCTAGACACGGCTGGAAAAGTGCTAGAGAAACTCATCAAGGGAAGACTCACTGACGCGATTCGTGCTGCTGGGGACCTATCTCCTCGGCAGTACGGCTCCAGAGTAGGACGCTCTTCTATCATGGATGCGATTGCAGAGGTTGTGAGCGCGGTCTCAAAGGCAGAGGCATATAGCCACACCAAGCAACGGATCGTCGTGTACGTGACACTCAACGCCTTCAACTCCGCTAGATGGATGGATATTCTGGAAAACTCTTTTCAAGTTCCAGAATATCTCATGCGGGTTTTGAAGAACTACCTGAAGGACCGAAGCCAACTTTATGACACGAAACAAAGCCAACGAAGAATGGAAGTTACATCGGGTGTTGCCCAGGGATCTATCCTTGGTTGAGACCTGTAGAACGTGTCTTACCACGGGCTACTGGAACTGGAGATGCCAGGCGAGTCATTCTTCATCGGCTATACGGATGATGTTGCGGCTCTAGCCACTGGACGCACCATTGAACAAGCGCAACGACCAGGTATGCTAATGCGGTAGGTGAGAGACTGGATGATTGCTCGTGAGTTCAGTCTAGCGCTGGAGAAAACCAAAGTCATCATCTTGATAGAAAAGAGAATCCTCAGAGTAAAGATGGTCAGTATTGGAGACATACTAATCGAATCGAAGCCACCGGTGAAGTCGCTGGAGCTACTGATCGACTCAAAATCGAGTTTCACAGAGCAAAACAGCGAAACGGCTGAGAAGGCTGCCTTGGGACGTATAGCCGACGTAGGGGACTCAAAATTTCAAGAAGACACCTCTTGATGAGTGGTGTAGGGTCAGTGCTACAGTACAGAGCAGAAATATGGGGCAATACTCTCAGTAAGGAGGTATAACCGAAAACGCTTGGCACAGGTACAGAAAAGAGGAGCACTGAGGATTGCATCTTCACATCCGAAATTCTCTGATAAGGCGGTGAGAGTTATAGCAAGCGTGATACCTGTCACCCTCCTTGCTTGAGAGCCAGGCGCTATTTATCTGCGTGGAAGCGAGGTTGCGAGGGAGATGGTTGCCCGCGAGGAGAGACATCGCTCACTCAACAATTGGCAGCAGTCTTGGGTGAATTGCACGAAGGGAAGGTATACTGCGCACCTCATCCTGGAAATGAGACCGTGGCTAAATCAAAGGCATGTTGAGACTGACTTCTATCTGACCCAGCTTTTGAGTGGGCGTGGATGTTTTTAGTTTTACCTACACATGATTCGTAAGTCACGGTCCCCTGACTGCTTGGAAAAGGAAGACGATGCCTGCCATACATTTTTTTTGTGGAAAAAATGGAGGAGGCTGCGGTGGAACCTCCAGAAGGAGACGGGAGACGCAATGCGTGCTGTTGAGGACCTATCTTCTTGGCAGTACGGCTTTAGAGCCATTGTTGCTATTGCAGAGGTGATAAGTGGGGTCCAAAAAACGGAGACACTTATCGGTACTACGTGACGGGTGGCTTTATTGGTGACACTCGATGTTCGGAATCTCTTCAACTCTACTAGCTGGATGGATGTTCTGGACATGCTTAAAAACTCTTTTAAAGTTCCAGAATATCTTATGCAGCTACTGAGAAACTACCTGGAGAGGCGCAGCCTACCTTATGACGCAGTGCAGGGCCTATGAAGGATGAAAATTACATCGGGTGTTGCTCAAGGATCCATCCTTGGCCCAGACTTACGGAACATATCGTGCGATGGGCTATTGAGTCTAGAGCCGCGGTATGAGTTGCAACTGATCGGCTATGTGGATGATGTTGTCGCGCTAGCTGCTGGACGCACGATGAAAAAGGCGCAAATTTGACTAGAAATGCTAATGCACCGAGTGAGAGACTGTACGACTGCTCCCAGGTTTAGTCTGGCACTTTAGAAAACTGAAGGGGTCATCCTGACAAAGAAGAAAGCCTAAGAGTAAGTACAATCAGTATTGAGAAAGTAATGGTTGAATCGAAAGCATCACTTAAATACATGGGGCTGCTGATCAACTCAAAGATGAGTTTCTCTCAGTAAATCGCGACAATGGCCGATAAGGCTTTTTTATGCGTATCTGCCCTTAGTTGTCTTATGGTCTATGTAGGGAGATCTATTCCATCAAGAAGATGACTTCTGACGAGGTCCGTAGAGTCGATTCTACCGTACAGAGCGGAAATATGTGGAGACGTGAGCTGTACTAAAAACACTTGGTATAGAACCAGAGATGAGGAGCATTGAGGATTGCATTTTCATATCTGAAAGTCTCTGTTTCGGCAATGCTAATCATCACAGGCGTGAAACTCTTTGCTAGAGAGCACTATACTATCTACATGCGTCCAAACGAAGACACGAAGGAGACAGTTGTCCGCGAGATAAGACATCGCTCACTCAATGATTGGCGGGAGTCCAGTTCGAAACGAACGAAGGGAAGGTGGACTGCGCACCTTATTGCTGGTCTGAGACGGTGGCTTAATTAAGACACAGTGAGATTAACATCTACCTGATCCAGCTCTTAAGCGGGCATGGGTGTTTTCAGTTTAACCTGCACAAGATTGTAAAGTTGCGCTATGCCGACAGTTGGTTTTGCATAGAAGAGGAAGACGAACTTTTTGCTTAACATTTTTTGTATATAATAGATGGGACAGGCTACGTTGGGACCTCTACAAGGGAACAAGAGAGCTTTTTCTAGCTAGCCTAATCGGGAGACGCTTAGATTGGTTGACAAATGGAACAATGTGCGATATTATATTTAGAGAATACTCAAAGATAAAAAGGGCTGATAGCTGGAGACGTTGCGGTTGGGGGATCGTCTTTCTAGCAATCCCTCTTTCTATCTCCCTTCCCACTAAAGGAGGTATCATAAACTTAGAGGCGCCTCAAAGCGAAGCTTAGCCTAAATAATATGTGAAACGGTTCCAGGCTAGATTCTCAGGTTGACAGGGGAGATGTTTTTATTGGGTATTCCGGACGTCTTGCGCGTCTAAGAGCCCCACACTCAGGGCGTCAAAAGCCTTCATCTGCCAATCACAAAAAAGGGAAGAGCATAATGTATAAATCCAGTGGAAAGACCGAGGACTCGATGGGATGACACGATAGAAGCTGACTTCCGATCCTTGCTAGCAATGATCAAGTGGCGTCATCAATGAAATAATTAATTGTACTAAGGATAAACCCACAATTTTTTTACAAAGGTTGAAATTACGATGGTGGTTCAAATATGATCGAGACAAATGCTTTAGATGGCGCGCATGTTTGTTTTTAAGGTCATGGCTTGAGTATGTGATAGCTGGATCCTTTAAGAACAGTGTGGCATCGTTTTCGTCGGGAGTGCATATTTCACACGCATGCTACGATCATGCGCAACGTATTGTCATTCGTTTTTTATTGTGGGAAGGCGTTAAGAACGCGGAAATTTGTCTGCGTTTGCGAAATCAGTTTGGTAGTGAGTGCCTGAGTAGGGCTGCTGTGTGCGGCAAAGCATTCAAGGATGGTCACGAAACCGTCGAGAATGAGCCGCATGATCGTTGACCGCGAACCAGTATCACACCAGATAACATTTGCCGCGTAGAACAACTCACCGTAGGATGAATACTTGAGACATTTCGGCGGAACTCGGCATCAGTATTGGTAGTGTAGGGTCTATCATCCACGAACACCTTCAATATCGCAAAATAACGGCGCGATGGGTTCCTAAACTGTTGAACTTCTCCAGGATAAAGCGCGCCCTCATCTCGCGCGTCTCACGCTCGATACAATATCGGAATTGGGGTGGGAGGTACCCCCTCGCAACACTCCGGATTTATTACCCTGCGACTACCACATGTTTGGAACACTGAAAGAAGCCCTCGGAGGCCAAAGATTACACACCGACGAGGAAGTAGAGGAGTTCCTGCGCACATGGCTGTCCGAGTTGCCCAAGGAATTCTTCGATACAGGCAAAGCTTTTGGAAAAGTGGACAAAATGCATAACTAGAAAAACCGTAAATTTTTTGATAATAAACGTGTCAGAGCATTTGTTTCGATCATATTTGAGCCGCCCTCGTATTACGCTAGAATTGATGTAAAACAGGTTGGGTAGGCAAGCGAGCGTGTAATGATTTTCTCGTTTCACCTCCGTCATCACGAACTGACTCTTCTGTATGTTGATCGTTAACCCTGCCACCCGGATGTGCAAAGCCACTTCCTGAAGCAGGTCGACGTGTTCGTTAAAGGTCTCGGTTATAAGCAGTAGATCGTCCAAATATACGAAAACTTGGTGCCGTAAATGCGGCGGTATCACCTTATCCATATGGCACGTCATTGTTTGAGGGGCATTACACAGTCCGAATGGAATGGTCACAAATTGATACAGTGGCCGGCCTGGGACCGTGAAGGCTGTTTTCTCCTTTAGGCCAGGGTCTAACGGGATTTGCCAGAAAGCGTCTTTGAGGTCCAAGCTCGTAATGTAATGGGCTTTAGGTAATCGACTCAAGATACCCTCAATCGACGGTAGATGGTATGCGTCCTTGACCGTGACGGCATTCAAACGTCTGGCATCGAAGCATAGCCGGACCTTGTTCGGCTTGACAACTAAAATGACCGGGGAAGCCCACGCGCTCTGCGATTTTTCGATCACACCTAGTACTAGCATTCGATTAACTTCGGCATATAACGACTTTTCCTTCGCCGAAGCTATGGCAAATGTCTCTGCTTTATGGGTTTGGCATCCCCCACATCTATTGTGTGAAACACCAGGGCCGTCCTGCCGAGACCTTCCTTCTCATGCGATGGAAAAGGCGATATGGCCGAGTCAAGTCGCAGTTGTTGATTCGCATCCAGTACATGTCGTAGTGAGTTCGAAGTTGGGATCGCGTCATGAACAGTGTCGTGCCGTAAAATAGTGCCGGGGCCAAGTTAAATTTTAGAACGAAATCCACCCCTAGATAAAGAGTCTGTGTTAATTGGGGGATAATATAGAATTCCAGAGATTTAGGCACTCCTTTAAATGCGACATCCATCGTAATTTTCTCCACTACAGAGTGACGAGTTCCGTCCGCCGTAAAATACTGGATTTCGTCCGCGTGAGTCACCAGCACCTCTCCTGCGAAATTGACTGATATGCAATTCACACTGGCTCCAGTATCAACCAAGCCCGCCAGTCGCCTTTGCAGGAGGTGAATAGAAGCGTATGGCCGAACGTCATCCTTCAATAATTCGTCTAAGTGTATTGCCCGCAACGCCTTCCTCAACTGCCTGACACTTCTCCAGAAGCTCCGCATCTGACGCGTGGCTCGCTTCCTTCGCGGAGGAGTAGTTGTAACCATCTCCTCATTGAAGATGCGCTAACGAGTAGCTTGAGAATCCTGCAATCTGACGTGGAAGGGCTTAACATGCCAAGGGACCTTCGTCTCGTTACCATTCCCCTGCGCGTCCGCCTCAACAACGATTTACGTCGGCTGCGGAACTTCAGGAGAACTGTGTTTGGCGGTGCGAGTCAGCAAAGTTGGCGTCGTCTCTGGGGCTTGGTCGCACCTAGCAATGGGTTCGGTATCGGTTTCTTCAACGAAAGGTCGGTCAATCATTGGTTCGAACTCGTGCTCCAGGGGTGCTCCGCTCATCGGGACGTGTATCGGGTCGTTAGCTATGTGATCCACTGTCGTGGATTAGGTCCCGTCATGCGAGGTTGTGGACGAACGGTTCTTCGCCGTTTTTGCCTACGGGCATGGAGTAAATTGGCACATGAAGGAGACTGTTCTGAAGGTCCCAACACATGTTCTCCCTAATGATTTCCACCAGCTCGTCCTCGGGCATGGGTGTTCATAACCGAGTGCTTAGGCGCATTATATTGATATAATACTGGTCGAATAGTTCGTGGGCCCCTTGCTTGCGTTTCCTCAGAGGTTCCTGTAATTCTCTTTCAGTGAGGCCGTCGTCAAAGTGCTTGCGGAAAGCTGCACAAAAAGAATTCCAGCTCCAGTACCACTCGGCAGCATCTCCGCTGAACAAGAGGTGTGCGTGTCTAAAGAAAGCCGAGAAGTCGCTTCCGAGCGTACTGGTGACTAGAGCCTGAATTCAAAACAGGAACCGGTCCACCGGTGTCGTCGAGTTAAAGCCGATGAAGCTGAGTCGCCAGCTCTCCATGATGCTGGGCGTATGGTCTCGGATTGGTGTTGCTACATTCACGGGGCGATTTTGCATCATTGGTGGGACTGCTATAAGGAACCGATTCGTGCATTTTAGGTATCAGTGGGGGTGCGGTGCTGTAACGAGGTCGATACTCTGGACTTCTGGGATCCATTCCCGAGCTCCTTTGAGGGAGGTTCCAATCATCGGCCGGCCTAGAGTTGGGCATAGCCACACTGGGATTTGGCTCCCAGCCAGATAGAGTTCTTACGCGGCTGGGAGGTTGGCTGATCCGGATGTCCTGGAAACCTCTCTCCAAGTGTCCGATCCTCTCGGACAACCCTTGCAACAAGGACAAAATCGTGTCGTTGACGGTGTTGTTTGATTGCGCTGTTGGGGCATCGGCCGGTGCTCCTGCAACTGGACCTTCTCCGACCACGGATCCTTGGATGCCCAACAGTGGTTGAAGCGGTTCAGCACTCCGAGCGTCTTTTGCTACTGCTCCGTGCATAGGGGCGTGCCCTCCGATGAGGGCATCTATGGCAGTTCGATCGATCGGGCGTCGGCATAATGGACTGAGGTCTGATATTAGTAAGAGTTGCTTGACACAGGCGGGGTGGAACAAGTGTCCGCACTCCAGTCGCACACTTGATGCGCCCCCTACCACATCCTCAAAACAGATCCCGCAGTTTGCTGGCTGCACCGTTTTGGAGCGGGTCCAACGCTTTTCCGGTGTCCGTTTCGTTGCCATTGTTTATTATTTATGGATAGTTTCTAAATATAAGAAAACGTTGTTATTATAATTAAGTGGCCGATAGTGGCGAGCTAAATATTCTATCAAAAAAAAAAGATTTATTTGATAAACACTTTCCTTTCCAGCAGCGCCAACTCCTCCATAGGGAAATGAGAGCGAATGGTAGTCTGCCGAGAAAAGGGTACTTTTGGCCGATTTAAAAAAAACTTATCCCCAAACCCAGTTACATTACAAAACCGTCTCTAAGCTACGTTAATTGACTCGACGAGACGAGTGGTAGCGTTACCGTAACAAGCTTTGTACGCGGTCAAAAATCCCGACACGCGGAAGCATTCCGGGGTTCGCAACTCCAGCATACGTCACCGAAAATCGAACCAAAACCACTCACCTATCACGCAGAAAAAGATGGAAAGAATCCTTCCGCGATATAAAGGCAAGGTAGCCTTCTATTTTCTTGAAAGTTCAGGCCGATAGGAGAAACCCATCTGGCTGACAGTTCCATCAAGAAAATAGAAGGTCCTTACAGGTTTTACCCCGGGACAGCACATCGAAAGGATTTTGTCGCGAAAAAAAATAAAACAAAGGAGAGCGGAAGCTACAACTCACGTGAAGTGGCTGCTGGGTGTGTAACACAACTCCACTACTTCTGTGTGTGGAGCTCGAGTACCAAGATACCTTACATCCTCCGTAAGGGACCAACTCGTCAGAAGAAGCGTATCTTTTACCCCCTTAGGATGTTTTTGGCCCCACGTTGGGTGCCATTTATATTGATTTTCGTTTAACATCGCTCGAACAAAATCGGAACCGACCTCTCATCGGTTCTCGACGTGAAGTCTTTGGACGTGACACGGACTGTACCTTACAGGTCAACAAGTCCGGACACACTTAGCGGTACCCTAGTTTGTTTTGCGTTTTTACTAGCGTAGGGTTTTTCGGATTCGGATTAAAGTGGTATATTTTTCGGTACCACGTCGGGGATATTCGGGAACGCGAATTTAAACCTAGTTTTGTGGTTGGCTGAATGGAAGTTGAATACGGAATAAAGTAGAGATAGGTTTCATTTCTGTATGGTTGTGTTTTCGACGCGTTTGCAACGGGCAAGTGAACCGGTGGCTGAGTTGTTGTATTTCGGACTGTCTGTTCACGTAAGAACTGCGACCGAACTCCCCTCCGAACTAGCTAGCTAGACAGTAGCCACCTCGGAGTAGACTAAGTGTGCCTGGACTTGTTGACCTGCAAGGTACAGTCCGTTGTCACGTCCAAAGACTTCACGTCTAGAACCGATGAGAGGTCGGTTCCGATTTAGTTCGAGCGTTTTGAACCACAAAATCATTACAAGTGCTCCTACTAGAAAGGCTTTTCAACCATTCTAGGGTGCAAAACAATTTCGCTATTGACCTTATACGCGAGGAGAGGCCCAAAAATTTCCAAACTGTATGCCTCTTCCTAAAAAATTAGAGGCTAGATAATCCTAACCAATATATTCTACTCAAAGTGACCCTTCCAGTCTCAAATCATCGACTTACGAAATGTTTCTAATCTCAAAAATTACTATGTAACATCTACCGGTTGTTGAAACGCAGGAAAAATTAATTTTTGAACAGATCATGCTTAAGAGCAAAAGGAGTTTATATTTTTTACTTCTCTCATGATAATAATATGTAAAGAAAGTTCATTCTTTTCTATTAAAGATTAAAATTGAGTAAGTTACTGCCAATTCCATTTCAAGTTAATATTTGGTATAATCACAACAAGGGCAACATATCACGACATGTTATATTCATTGATGTGACATTAATCATGCATTAATCATAATCATCTTAAATTTCTCTTCGGTACATGATTTTTCAGTGAAAATTTCGAAAATTATATGTTTCGAACAGTTTTGATCTCTTTTACGACTATACTCCTCTCATACTCAATAACGTGACTTTCGCACATCATAATGACCTCAAAGCATACGACGTTGTTTGTCTGCTTCGTTGGTTTCATGCTTGTTTACTACAGGCAGAAATTCAAACCAAAAAAAAACAACAACTACAAAAATTATGTCTCGTTATGTTGATTAATGAGCTCTACATGAAACAATGGTTTATGCTGCCGGGAAAGAGTTAACCATTTGTCTTCGATTTGAATCTCCAAGAGAAATTTTCTTTTGGGAATTATTCGTTGTAGAGAATTTGTTGTAAATTAAATGATTGTATAATTAAAAAAAAAAACATAAATTTTGATCATTTTTGAACTAACTCAATAAAATTAACTAAGTTTTGATTGATTTTGACTAAATTTTAAGATTGCGAAGATGGATAAAGTCAACGGCAATACAATGTGACTCATTGGACGTGTGGTCATCGTGAGTCACTCATTTTATGATTCCGCCAGAAAGTTTTGAATTTAATTAGGAAGAGAATATTTAATGAGATTAAGTCTGAAATTCAGAGACTGCAAACGCATGATTCTATTTTTAGCAATGCTCCATTTTCGTTCAAAGATTTTTAATTTAAACCACTTCAGATAAGCTCTTTTTAGGGTTTTGTACTAAAATACAAAACCCTATTGCAAGCACGACAGGTGTCCGTCTGTCTGTCCGTCCGTCCGTCTGTATGTCACAGCACTTTTTCTCCGAAACTGTAGAAGCTACAGCTATGAAACTTTGTGGAAAGGTCAGAAGTGGTGACTTCTTGAAAGCTTTGGGGTGGGAAATTTTTTCAAAGGGGTTTAAGGGGGGTCTCTCCATATAGGGGGGTGACCCTTTAAAAAAAAATTTTCATCATTGGTAGTCGAGTAGGGTGTCATTGGAAAGGTCTCAATGAGATCTTTTCAAAACAAGTCTTAAAATTGCCTTATCGGTATCGAGGGGGGAAGGGGAAATTTACGAACTTTTCGCGTACCCCCCCTCGCGATTGGACACCTTTCATCCGAAAAATCTGAAAAAATCATGTATGTAGGCCTTTATGAGTACAGCAACAACAAATACATGAGAAGTCGAAATTCAGTCAACTTTGTTAGTAATATTATGATTTATCGATTTTATGTTTTCTTGAATAAAATCTTAACGGTACCCTTAAATTCAGCAAAACTCAGTATAAAAATGACTTTTTATCAGATTAATCTATCCTGAAAGTTTCATCAAGATCGAATGGTATTTAACGTAGTTATAGCGATTTGAATTTTCCTGTATTACTATGGAACAATATGCGCTGTATTAGTATGGAAACATATGGCTTGTTACCCTCCGCGTGGGAGTTCCTTCGGCTAAGGACCTCGGACCTGGCTTGCTGTCGGAGATGGTCGTAGGAGGCGTCACTTGCTTATCCCCTGGTCCCTAAAACCGCCAAGCGAGAACGCGGCCGCCGAACACCCTTCACACAACTCGGACTAAAGCTTACTCATTTCTTTCCTAACAGGGGAGGATTAGACTCACCGGGCGACGACTAGCACAGCTTGCAGGGCTCAGATGCTCCGGCGTAACTCGCACCGCGCAAAAATCTGAGGTAAACACCCGCGCTAAATAATCTCGGAATAGTTTTTAGTGGTAATTTACTCCCGATCGCACCTGTAACTCGCACCGAGCGAAAAACTAAGGAAAAAAAGACGCGCTAATAGGAATCCCGGAATAAATCGCAAAGGAAATTTACCCCCGAACACACCCGAGCTAGGTGTACAATTTACCTGTGCGGCAACCCTACTTTTTCTTAAATAATCACACAAAAAAAAACTTCCACTATTTAACTATATATTTAATTGTAAAGTGCAAATGAGATTCAAAAATATAACGTTAATTAATTGAAATGTGAAACTTCACTTACTCTACCTTAGTGGGGGCCCCCCCCGAAGTAACCTGCGTTGCAATCTCCTGTCGATTTGGCGCCCAACGTGGGGCGTAATCGACGTTTTCTCTTTTCGGCGGTTGACTCGCGGGCAAGTAAAGTTAAGTTTACGCTTGCGAGGAGTGTAAAGTGAATGTGTTTAAAGTGCAAAGTGTATTGATTGCGGGAGTGTTAACACAGTGAAGTGTGGGTGGACAAGTGGTACGGTGACTCTCTGGGAAAATAAAGGGCCCTTTCATTTGGGAGACGGGAATTTGGGCTAATTAAAAGCGATTGGATTTGTAAGCAAGACGGAGTAGAATTCTAGTCCTTCCCTGCTGAAACTCAGTTTCTTTGTCACGAGGAGTTGTCGGAGCCATTTAGGAATTAAGACTGAAGTGTAATGTTAATATTAATATTTTGTGTGGGAGCATTTACGTGTTTTATTTAGTAATAGTGCGCCTTAGTTTAGAGTTAAATTTAGGGGCGAAATAGTGTTATAGTTTATTTAGGATGAAAGCTTCTAAGATTTTAGTCGATCGTCTCAGCAGAGACGAATTAATTTACGAATTGCAGGTGAGCAAGCTCCAACGGTGGAAGAGATGAGAAAGGTGCTGCGGACGGCGTTAAAGGCAGAGAACGCGATGGAGGTGTCGATGGTAGAGGACAGGGATTTGTAGTAATCTAGGAACTATGGCTCTAAAAGCAGCGCTGACACAGGCACACAGCACGAACGCAATTTAACAAGGATTCAGTCGATTCAGTCACCTTCCCCATCGCAACACTCGTTTTTTTCTTTGCATGGCAAATAGGTCCAGAAAATGTCTTTTGTACTTAACTCCCGGGAAACAAAATTCTAAAACTGTTTAATATTTTAATGTGTAGTGATTTTATTACAATATCTTTTGAATATAATTTAACAAATTGCGGTGTAACGCGGGATACAAATGCTAGAACGAAATGGTTAACCTTTTAAATTATATGAACGCTAAAATCATTGTATCATTTAAACACCTTAAAATTTGTCTAATTCTTCCGATTTTTCCCACTTAATTACGCCTAATCATTATAAACGAAAATTGCTTTCAATTGATAACTTAAGCGAATCTACAAAAGACGACTTAGAATTGAAAAACAACCGAACGAGTGTGCATTATCACCACCGCGGGTTCACCTATAGATGGCACTATTAAACGAAACTTTGCGCGATTTTCCATTGCTGTTTCGTTGCTCGATGGCTCGGCCCCGCCATTTAGTTCGCGAGTTGCACAAAATCCTCGTGAGAGGAAGGCTAGGGAGCGTAGGAAAGTACGCGTGGTGGCCATTTTAGTGTCGTGAATAAATCGTGATTGTAAGAGAATTCTCTTGATATAAAGTTGTGAATTTATAGTGAAAATAGTTTACATCAGCGAAGGAAACCTTTAAAACCAAAATAAAATAGTGGTGGATGTAAGTTGAACATAATTTTCAAAATTCATACAGCGCTAGTTAACCCTAGATACATAACGTTCTTTGATACACCTGACAGCATAACGTGAGGTCGAAATGACCCACACGTGATTTCTACCCAATAGCGCTATGGTTATTTCGTATTTTAATTTAGGTTATGAATCCATATTTAAGACTTGTCTTCATATTTAAGACATGTCTAAGAAATGAAATAAATAAATTTATGGGTTTATATTATTTTTATTTCTCTTGAAAATAAACAAAAACTACAATCCTTTGGTAAAATCACATATAACAAAACTATATCTATTTCTCTGAATTAAATCCACTTATCTAGTAGCGCATTTATATTTCTTAAACAGAACAAAAAAAAAATATTTAAATAACAGTCTCAAAATGATCTACATACAGTCCAAACAAGTATGCTATCCACAAACAGGCTTGCTACAGTTATTGCACTCTGCTTGAGTCTTTCTTCTTAGCTTCCATGGACAGAAGGCGCAATATTTAATTTTCTTTTCAGCTGGTTCATCTTTGTCTTGTAATGAGGTTGCAGCAGAAGTACTTGGTAGAACATTTTGTATATTTTCGCGTAATCTGCGACTCAGATCAGGAACTTGAAGCCTTTTCTCCATCCATGGCTTTGCTAAGTCAGTACTCAATTCTTTCATAAACGCATGCCTTTTTAGGTGTTTTTTTTGTTGTTCGAAATAACATTGTGGCAATAATTGACGTGGCTGTTGACAAAAACCATATTCAACATGCCATAGAATAATGCCGTAGGCAATCTATTTGTCTTTCTACTGCATGACACCAGCGAGCACATTTGGTCGAACGAATCGACTCCCGCCTTTGTCTGATTGTAGAATTCTATCATATCGGGTTTTCCGGAGCTTGATGTTACGACACCGTCCTCGTCACAGGATGAGAGTACATACGCCATCTTTGCAGATTTTGGTTTGTCTGACAATAAAGTTAGTGGGCCGTTGTAACAAAACATGGAAGTTCCGACAGCTCTGGACCTTGTATTTTTTAGCTCTTCCGGTATTCCCCTTTTATTTGAGCGCATTGTACCAACAAAAGTTAATTAATATGGCTCCTGAAGCAAAGATTTCGCCAGAGGTACGGCTGTAAACCAAATATCACAGGCTATATTCCTACAGGACCCATGGATGGTTCTGGATAGCCCCGTCATGTAATATTCTCCAAGTGGAAGTCCATTTATTTCTGTTCCCTTACCTAAATAGGGAATGGCATCGAACATGTATTTTGTCGAGCTATCGCAGGTCATTGGTATTTTCAGGCCATATTTGTTGGGTTTATTTGGTATATACATAGGAAAGGGACATCGACCCTTAAATCCCAATAATTGTTCATTGACGGTCACATGAGATCCTGGAGTATAGTTTGTTCTACACTGGGTAATAAACAAATTCCATATTTTTTTTATGGGAGCAAACACATCTTGACGGTGATTACTAGGACGTAGGGATTTGTCATCAAATCACAGCGATGGTAAGAGAAACATGAACCTATCTCTACTCATAATTCATACGTAGCGTGTGCCAGAAAATAAAAAGCCAACAATTCAGCAGTCGTGAGATGATTGTCCTTCATTGCAGCTGTCAACGCTAAAATTCCAATAAAAGCTCTAATTTCATCAAAATAAGTCTCTCCGAAGGTAGCAGGTAAATCATTGTTTCGTTTTTGACGAATCTCAACATTGCTCCACGTTACAATTTCTTCTATTATTTCCGATGTAAAAAAACGCATCAAAACAGGACAGTGGTTCCGATAGATTTATACGAATTCTTGTTGGCCCTCTTGATGTTTGTACAATGTTTATAACGGAAGTTCTGTATCGCACGCCCTTTACTGTAGACGAGCAGTGATTATTTTTTCCTTTTATGGATCTTTGTGGTAAAATGATTATTCTATCTGACATCGAAGTTGAAAGACGATGTGTTGCTATATTCGGAGAATTTTCGCTCACCTCTGCATCTTCTTCGGAAGTTACGTCATCCTCTAAATTATCCACGTAGTCACCTTGCACATCATCTATACTCAAATTATCCTCTTTCTCACTACAGACATCGACAGTTTCTGGTTTTTCCTCCAAAAATTCTTCCATCTGAAAGTCTTGCAACGCTCGAGATGAAGTCATTGTGTTTCGGGAGGGTAATCAACTTTCAAACCTAGAACAAATACATATTTTCAAAACATGTTCAAAATTAACAAATGTTACAAATCTCATAACGTGGGGTCATTGTGACTCACTATGCTATCATATCTACGTATATACAACGCTTACCTACAACAAACGTGCACCATTCGAGACCTTTTGCTGCGTACTGAATTGGCTAGGAAAGACGGCGCGATGTATAAAGTGTTAGGAAAGAGACAGATAAAAACGTTTCGCGTGTGGGTCGTTTTGACTCACATTATGTATGTAGGGTTAATATTAGAAAAGATTAAATCAGAAATTTGAATCGATATCGTGTTTGTGGTGGAATATAATATATTTGTGAAAAAGTGCTTTGATACTTTAAGTTCAATATGCCGTTATTTCAGGGTTGTTGGCAGTTAGATAACTCCTACCATCCTGTTGATGCACAGCGAAAAAACTTCACAGATTGCTACTTTTTCTACTACAGTGCCTGTAAAAACGGTAGCAGTTGCCAATATCGCCATGAGCCATCAGCATTAGGTCACGAAGTGATGTGTAACAGGTGGTTGGAAGGCCGATGTGAAGATCTTCATTGTATGGAGCGGCACATGTTGATTGGGAAACGGCGGGACCGTACTCCCTGTTTCTGGGAAAACACACCGTTTGGATGCAAAAAGGCGCATTGTGTATTCAAACATAGTTCAACAAAGAGTGATAAATCAACTGAAAAGTTAGATCCAGAAGAATTAGTCAAATCACTCAATCCATATAGTGACCAACGGATTGCATATAAAGAAGCTGATAACTTATCTAGAGAGACTAACAATTCGTGGAATGAAACAATCAAAAGTTTAAACGCTGAGAAAGTCGATAAACTTGTGAATAAAATTGAGACTCAAGACACCCCTGAAAACGAAATATTAAACATTAAAAGCAGTAGAATAAGTAGCTGCGAGCATTACCACGCTCGAAGACCATACGGTTGTGATATTCAAAGAAGTCTACATGTATTTACACTTTGATAGCTGAATTTTTATATGATTTTATACACCCTTAGGATATATTTTATGCCTTAATACTCGTGTACTAATATTTGATATACGAACGCAAATCTTCCCTACCAAAAGAAAGAAGTCGTGACTCATAAGTTACAACCGGTACAATAATACGCTTAAAATAAATTCCAGGACTTGCTCACCCCACTTCGTCAACGAGCGCTCGTCGTCGAGGGAAAGGTATTGTAAGTACCATTTTAATTCAAATTTTTATTATATATTTAATTATTTACCTATTTATTGCAAACTAAATATCTACTAATTATTTATCAAATTATATATATTAATATTTATATTTAAAAAAAAATAATTTTTTTATGAATGCAAATGGGAAAATTGCTTTAATTCGGCATATTCAGATTTTTGAATATCGCAACACGTCACGAATAATACATTAAAAATCTATTGCATTGGTATATAGAGAAACAATAGAAATTTACTCAATTACATTTAAATTTATCAGACTTTTCTTGAGTGTTTCATGTTACACAGATTCCTTTTGATTTTGAATCTACTGAAGAGTTTTTTTTTTGGTTGATTGATCTTTATTCTTTCCCAACTATGAAGCCATCAAGGCAAGTCTGTTTTTTGGCTTCAACCATCTCTGCATCTTTTTTGTTGCTTCTGTTTCACTTTTGAATCTACAGTAATTGACATGCTTAATATAATTGTCAAAAACACTTCACAACCTATAAGCTATTAACACTTTCATCCTGTGTATGCAAAATATCGTTTGTATGTATTCTGCTTTGAATTCCACGCGATTCAACGTATTAGCATAATTAAATCCAAATCAAGTCGCGCATCATTCTGAGACATTGGATTTTGATTGTATTTTTTTTGTGAAATTGAACTCAGACTGTTTATGTTTGTTGAAGTTATCAACAGAACATTAAATCCAAGGAAATAAAAATTCTTTAATAGAGCAGCTTGCCCACTTAATTCGGAAGAGTATTTTAAATTTGTGCGCTGTAAAACAATCCATAGGTACGATTAGGAAATGTTCCGCATTTGGCATTTTATTTAAAATATGCTTCGAACAATTTTTCGAATCCCACAATATATAAAAAAAAAAATTTAATTTGTTTTTGAAGAATTTTATTTTGATTTAAATAAATTTACTATAAAATATAATTATTGAATTAATATAATTTATTTTCAAAAATTAAATTAAAATTATAAAAATTGTTTTAAAAATAAATTATATAAAATAATAAAAGATAATGAATTAAGCGGATAAAATCGGTCTTTCCCTTCCGGTTTCTTCTAATCGGGTATAGGACCCGGTACGGTGGCAGGCTTCCACCCCAAAATATGAGCCAGCCGCCGGGTACAAATTAATTCCTTCTTTTGTTTCAGGTGAATTCATGGGTTGAGTGGCCCAAGCAAAGTGCCTTTTTATGGCATAGAGTTATGCAATTCAATTGTATAATTCTATGACATAAATTGGTCACCGGGGTACTCCCCTTCTGATGGGAAAGTTCATATAATTCAAGTTGTATGAGTTTTCCACTCAGAAGAGGAATACCTGGCCACTTCAACAAGTTAACAATGGATTTATTCCGGTTGGGTGGGTATGAAGGGGCTCCACCACCACCCGGTTGCCCCTCTTTCATTTGTGGGCCCTGAATTTATTTGGGTAAAGACGAGGTCACCCCAAGTTCGCCTTTCTTGTCAGGTTGCACTTGTTCTCGTAACAAGTAATAATTCCCTCTGTGTAGTTATCTACAGTTTTTGCGACTTCGGTCGTTTTCTGTTGATCTTCGAAAGCAATTCGTGAATGCGAAATTGTTTTGTAGTGAGTCCTCGTGCCGGGGAAACGAACCCGCCCCACGACACCGCAATGCTAGCCTGTCAGCGCATTCACGCGTCTCCGGACGAGGGCATTCTTGGCAGAAACCGACACCTTCCTCTGCCGAGGCAGCAGAACATCGCTGCAGTCCTTCACGGACATATATTGAAAATCCTAAATTCACTACAGATTACCCGTTTTCCCCGAAGGAGGATCTCGTGGCAGTTTGGGAGAAGATAGAAGTAATCCGTGTGTTGCTAAACGAATTCGATGGGAACTTGGAAAGTGGTGATTTTCTGAAACTGAGGACAAAGATTGATTTTGGGCTGCGAAGGGTGGACAACATTCACGCAGAAGACTCGGAGGAAGAAAACGAAGCGACGAGGTTGAAGGGTGAACTTTTACTGGCGATGTGAGAGTTGCTGCTAAAGGCGAAAAGCGAGGAGAGTGATTCGCAAGAGCTGGACTTAGCGGGAGTTGGTACGCGAGCACGAAACAGTTCGAACTTTGTGGCGCCGGTATCTTCTACTTCAACGCCGAGAGTGGAAAAGGAGTTCAACAAGTTACCCAATATTTCTAAATGGGGCGTGAAAGAGTCGAGGAGTTACGCATATCTAAAGAGGTTCCCAAGTCTCAACTGTTCCGTATGACTGCCAAGTTATTCGACGGAAAGGCTCTGGTGTGGTTTCGCTCGGCTTCCGCGAGGGTCGGTAGTTGGGACGAGCTATGCCATGAGCTCCAAAGGGAATTTATACCTCCGGACTACAATTTCAAACTCTGGGAAGAAATTAAACGTCGTACTTAGGGTAGGGAAGAATCCATTGGACTATACGTTTCGGTAATGGAAGGTCTATTTCGCCGATTATTAGAACCGTGTTCAGAAGCGGAAAAATTGAAAGTTCTTCACCGTAATACCGCCCCATTCTACCAGGAAAAGCTATCAAGACAATCGATCACATCGGTGGCGAAGTTAGTTACACTGGGACGTGACTTGGAAGAAACGCGAGCATCAGTGGCTGGATTTGTACCTCCTCCGGTTAGAGGATCTATGAAATTCTTGGATGCGGACTTTGCCTACAAGGGTGTTCCTGCAGTCAATGAGCTGAGGGTAGCAAGCAGAACTGGAGGGATGAGGTGTTGGAACTGTAAAGAGGCAGGTCATCTATCTCGTGAATGCCGTCAACCGAGACGTTGCTTCGGATGTGGAAGACTAGGGGTCCCGAAGGCCGTATGCCCTACTTGTTCTCCAGGAGTGAAGGAACCCTGTCGGGATCAGGGGAGAAGGGCAAATACCAAGAGGGAGGAGATAACAGGGCCATCGGGAAACGCAAGTTGTTTTCATTAGGCGGCGTATTGAGCACCGAGAATACAGAAGGGCAAGGAGCCGCAGGTACGGTAAGCTGTTTGTCTTCCCCAAACTACGGGGATAAGCGGCCAGACTTAAACGTTTGGGTGCTGGGCAGACGGTTTAAAGGCCTGGTGGACTCAGGCGCTTCCAATACGATAGTTGGTCGAGATGGGTGGCTGGAAATGCAGGAGCTGGGAGTCGAGTATGTCACTGCAGAGCAGCAAGCAGTTCGTTAAGCCGATAATGGGCAGTGCCAAGTGGAGGGGCAGGCGCGGATACCATTTCGGTTAAAGGGCAGAACCAAGTGGCTTGAGGTGTTAGTGGTACCCGCCTTGGCCCATAAATTGATCTTGGGGGTGGACTTTTTGAGACTGTTCGGAGTGATGTTGAATATGCGAGACAACCGATGGGATTTTGTGTGTAACGAGATACTGCCAGCGGGAGGGCATCTGCATAGTAGATTAGTTTTAACCAGAGCTGAGGAGGAACAATTGGACGAGTTGGTAGAGAAAGAGTTTTAGAGCATGGGATATAAGTTGGCTTGTACCAGTCTAGTGGAGTACGTCATCAGGACAGATTCATCCCCCATCAAGCAAAGGCTGCCTTACAGAAGCTCATCAATGCGGAGTTGGAATGCTGACGCAGGGGGTAGTCGAGCCTTCGTCAAGCGCATGGTCTTCTCCTATTCTTATGGTTAAGAAAAAAGATGGCTCGTACCGGTTTTGTGTAGATTTAAGGAAAGTAAACAAGCTGACCACCCGGGATGCCTACCCCCTGTCTTACATTTTGGCCACTTTAGATAAATTTCGGGACGCGAAATACTTATCCACGTTGGACATTAAGTCAGCTTATTGGCAGGTACCAGTGGCCGCGGAGTCTCGACCGTACACAGCCTTCACTATCCCAGGTGGGGGTTTGTTTCAGTTCTAGAGAATGCCGTTTGATTTATCAAATGCACCGGCTACCGGGCAACGGCTGATCGACAGGGTGTTGGGACCGGAGATGGAGCCCTTCGTTTTCACCTACCTGAATGACATTATCATAGTCACTTCGACGTTTAGACAACATCTAGAGATCATAGCCGAAGTATTCAGACGCCTGAGGAAGGCTGGACTGAAGCTATTAGGCAAAAAATGCCTAGCTCAGCTAAAATACCTTGGCTACGTCGTCGACGAGAACGGCTTGAATGTGGATCCTGAAAAGGTAGAGTGCACGATAAATATACCCCGGCCACGTTCGGTAAAGCTGATCCGGCAATTCCTTAGGGTGGTATCGATGGTTCATACTGGACCCTGCATCTTTGGTAGCCCCATTAACGGACTTGTTACGGAAAAATCGTAAATTTGACTGGACGACACAATGCGAGCTAGCCTTTGAGCGCTGTAAAATGAAGTTGTCGACAGCCCCGATTTTGACTTGTCCAGATTTCAATCTTTCGTTCAACGTGCAGACGGACGCCTCAGATGTGGGACTTGGAGTAGTGTTAAGCCGGACGTTTCCTGAGGGGGAGAAGGTCATCTGTTACTTAAGTCGCGCTCTGACTAAGGCAGAGCGTAAATATTCTACCAGCGAAAAGGAATGTTTGGCAGTTCTCTGGGTGGTGGAGAAACCCCGGCCATACATTGAGGGCTCTCATTTCCGGGTGATTACGGACCATCACTCCCTGGTCTGGCTCAACAACCTAAAGGACCCAACGGGGAGATTAGCCCGATGTGCTGCGCGTCTGCAACAGTTTGATTATGAGGTGATTCATCGATGTGGTAAGGAACTCCCACGCGGAGGGTAACTGGAGGGTAACAGTCTATGAAACAATATGACCTTTTTACCGACTCAGATACTACAGCTTTGCTAGGATTTGCATGAAAGTTTTAGGAATGATAGGTATCATGAATATCTTTAAGTCAGTTCAGCTAGTGTTATGAGTAATCGTAAAACAAAATGGTGACTGTTTTAAATGCAAAAATTGAATAATTTTGACTTATTTTGCCCCAACTTCAACGTTGAAGGTGCATGCTTTGAACACTTGATTCAATTTAATGAATCACTGAAGACGAGTACCTACAACTAACACTCATAGGTGATACAAATCGAGGAAGTAGGAGAGAGCTCCTAGCAAAAGGGCTGTATAACCATTCTAGGATTCGAAAAAATTGATCATGAATCGATGATTACAGAACATGGGAGGGGCCCCTGAAAAAAAGGCATGAAAGGTAGCCGATATGAGTATCAAATGAAAGTTCTTTATAGGAAACAGTTTTTAAACTGAAAGTTGTTGCTTCAGTGGGGGCACGGTGGGGGGGGAACATGAAAAATGTGATTCCTCCCTCGTGAATAGAAGACACCTGTGAACTAAAAAATCTGAAAAAATTATCAAGGGAGATACTTATGAGTATAACAATAACAAGTTCCTCAGAAGTCAAAATTCGTTCAACTTTGTTAATAATAGTATGACCCGAATTTCATATTTTCTCCAATAAAATCGTCTTTTACATGTTTCTTGATTTTATTCTTTGCTGGTGACTGCATTTTGTAGGTTGAGTACAAAACCCTTCTGACATGAGCGTAGGTCAGTCTACCCAACTTGTTTATTAATTTTATTTAACGTTGCAAAGTAGCAAAATCCCAACTATAAACATAAAACCAATGCATTCCATGTCAGAAAATTACACATATAACCGCTCATTTAAAACTGCACTACAACCTTGGTTGATTTTCTTACAATTTCCATCTACAATTTGTAGCATATTTTCTTGGTATGCCTTTCCAAACGATTCCAAAGCATCTAATATATTATGCAAGAACGCAGCTTGGCAACGTTCCAGCGGCCAAGAACATTTCACTTGGAAAAATTGTTGCATGGCCTGAAGAAGGTCGATTGCGCGACTGCTCGCGCGCGTTTGCGACACTCCAATCTACAAAGTACGGAATGGTGGAATGAATCCGGTTTAGCTTCAACATCGGTAACATCAAGAAGATTCAGAAAAGAGCAAACAATCTTTCCGGTAATCACAATCAGCTGCTGCTACTTCTACAGCCACTGCTGCAACTTTAACTGCTCTCTGACTAACCCATCTTTCTCTACGTACCTACTCGTAACATACAATTTTTAAGCATAGATTTTCTTAACTTTTACGATCATTTTTCTTCGTCTTTTATTTTCTTTCCTCCGCATTCCAGAGTAATATGCATAGCTAAGCTTATATACCAAAGATTAGATACACGCCGAGTTGAGTGGAGTGTAACAGAAGAAACAAAACAGAAAATATAAACTTTGTATAAGTAGGAACTTGAACTCACCATATTTCATAAGTTGCTGCTAGTCAGAGGTCGAACAAGTGTGTGATCATTTCCCGCGATGAATTCTTCCGGCACGAAACTTGCACAATTTAAACCACTAAAGCACTATGGAAGTGTATTGGAAAACTTGCAAATGATATCCAACGCGAGGTACTATCGAATCACCGTAGTGCAATAACTCGTTACGAATTTACATGGCACATTGCCATTTTGACATAAATAAAATTCACCACAAATTTCATTCGCGAGCAATGCAGCAAAGTACCACGACCGCAAACGGATAACACTCAACAGCACTCGCTCGCTGAGATCCACGAGTATGAGATGAAATCTCTCCCCCAAAGTCTCAACTCCAATCGCGCGCACTTCTCTGTGTTCAGCAAAACGAAAGACTTAAGCGAGTAACTTGGCGTAAGGTTGAATATTTGAGTTTGGTGAGTGGATGCTGTGCAATTTTGTTGGTTTGATAAATGTGCAAGAATATCTGGAAGGAAAAAGACATTTACAGTTAGTGAAGATAAAAATGTGATATTTCAATTTATGTCATTTGAAATGATCGAGAGATTTATCGATTGTTTTGCTGCGTAATACCTTAATTGGCTTAGAGAACAGAATCAGGTGGTAATAATGGGGGATTCTGAACCAGAGCATTCTAGAGATTGCAGTAAAAATACGGCAAATACCAAACCCGTAAAAATCAGGCACACACATGATAAATGATGTATGATATATCCGAAGAAATAAAATAGGAAATAAAGATAAGAAATCAACGCACTAAAACATTTTTGTGCAATTTTTGTTACGATTCAATAAAAGCCTTTAAACTAGTACAACCGGATTTTGTGTTTGTTTTCGAGATGATGAAATGATAGAAGTAATGATTTTTCGCAAGAAATGACGAGTCGTAAAATTTTATTGAAAGATACAATTTTCGTACATTCCAATCATGGAATTTATATCTAAGATGAAGATGTTAATAGAACTAGACAATGCTGTGTGCTTTCAAATTAATTTTGGCAGAGTAGATTGATGTAGCTTATTTTATGTTACGTTTCCGTTTTTCAAACTTAAAAACAAGTAAATCATGAAAACAGTTAATTCAAAGCCCACTGTATTACCTGCAGTACCTTTTTTTTCATTTTAGAAGATTCTGTTAAAATCTTCATATTTGGTATGCATACAATAGATGTGGAAGCGAAAAAATTATTTTTTTACCTTACACATAAAGGCGTTACATAAAAAACGCAGGTCTTGTCAAGCGTTGAGAAGGATCTTCAAAGTTCCTTGGTATACAAGTGCTGTCCTGAAAGTAACAGACGTTTTGGCCCGGCACAGCAGTGGGCGAGGCCAGCGTAGCTGTCTTGGCAACAGAGTGTTCCTACACTCGGTACACAATCAGCCATGGTAGCTTGCGCATCGTACTTTGTATACAGCGGAGTGTTGAACTGAATCCTGCCAATCCTGGGGTTGTGCACACTACCCACAAGTAAGAAAAAAAAAGCGCTCAATCCGTCTCTTATTGTTGCCCACATCAAACGGAAGATTTTCAAAGTTGTCAAATCAACTCGTCAATTTCCATACTTCTATCTGTGTGAAAAAGATAGTTTTTTTGGGTTATTTAAGGTGTTTACACATTTAAAATATGGAAACTAAAATTGAAAATTTTTGTCACGGGGGTGTGACCCATAGGTGACACTAGGCGTAATTGATAAGCCTTGATGTTCATTTTTTGTTTAATCACTAACTAAAACAAAGAACTTTGATCTTTAATTAAACCACTTGTAAGCACATAATTGATTTATTTTACCAGAAAAACTCGCACAATTTGATCATAGCTCAGCCTCATTATTTTTGAGTGGCAAGTTGCTGACGAGTTCTTTGTGGCGATCATAAAAACTTGCGCTGACATCATCTCGAATAAGTTTGACATTACACATCTGGCAACCAATCAGCTAGCAACAGGAAGACTTTTCATCAGCTGCTTTTTTTGGCTTTTGGTCGCGAAGCAGACAATTTGAGTTTCAGTTAACGAACTATTACATATTTAGATTTTTGCAATAAATTGTTATTTATCACATTAAGTGAGTTTAACGATTGCATTGTGCACGTCTTAATCCACGGGATTCAAGGCGGCTACAACTGGTGACCCTATCATTGACGTGAGCCCCGGCTAAGGGAGCACCCATTAAAATGTCGAATGAGGATTTGACAACCGGCATGTTCGTTCAACATACACCACCGCCGGGAAGGCGCGACAACAACACATTGCTCGACACGCTATATGAACCAAGCAAGGACATGATATGTTAGGCCAAATTTTTGCCACCGGTTGATGCAGCAACAAACTTTCCACCGTCAGCGGAAGTTGCTTCTGTCAAAGTCGTGATATTGCCACCATTTTGGCGAAGCGACTCGACGTTTTTGTTTTTGCAGGCGGAGGCGCAATTTTTCACCAATAAAATAACGTCTGACAACGCTCGTTATTATACGATTATCGCTGCTCTAGACATCGATATCCTGCAGCAAGTATCTGACATTACCCATTCGCTACCAGTCACGAACAAATACGGCACGCTCAAACGGCATCTTGACACCAGGTTTTCCGAATCTAAGGAGCGACAGCTAAACCGGTTGCTCACAGGAGCAGACATCGACGAAAAACAACCGTCACAATTACTTCGAGAAATGCAAAATTTCGCACCTTTGGATTTGTCTGAGGACATCCTCAAAACATTGTGGATGAAACGACTACCAGTGAGCGTCAGGTGCGTTCTGGCCGCTAGTGAGGATTCCGAACTCTACAAACTCGCAAAAATAGCAAACCGCAGAGTGGAAAACAGTGTTCCAGCCTACGTATTGGCTACATAGGCCACTCCACCACAGGCAGGCACGCCTGATACGTCGGAACTCAACACACCGCTTGAAAAAATCGAGCGTTCACTTACTAACGCTGTCGTTCAGACGACAAAATCAACGAACATTTCAACCCTCTGATTTGCACGGTTCAACAGATGGTGCAAGAGGCCACCGCACTTCAACTAACAACGAGGCTTGCTGTCACCATAAAAGAAATAGCGTAAAAGCGAAGCGGTGCTCGGACCCTTGCTCGTTTCAAGCAAATCAGCAGCAGGGAAACTGAGATGGTTGCCTTCCATCACCGGAGTGGCAGACAACATAGTAAAATTCCAGACTTCAGACTACACATAGCCTATCAGCAGTCATACTTAAATTTCCTAATCGACTCCAGATCGTCGGTCTCGATTCTGCCTAAACGCTTCGCTCAACTTCAACAGCCGCAAATTCTAACATTATATGCCACCAACAACACCACAATTACCACGAATAGTAAACGACCCTTGAAGATACACTTAGGTTTCAAGCGTCTATTTGCGTGGAATTTTATTGTAGCAAATGTCTCTACACCAATTATCGGGGCGGACTTCTTGACAAAGTACGGGCTTTTGATCGATTTCAAAAACTATTAGATGACAATTTTATCTGCTCCAGCCCGGGACAAATCGCTCTGGTTGATGTTTTCGGGGTGTCCACGACACATGCAAAGGCAACCACAACGGCAACTATCATTCAGCCTACGACTCACGACACGTCCTCAACAACAACAACATATACAAATCAGCACCAGCTAACCAAGTGGCACATTTCATGGTAACAACTGGACCACCAGTTTTCCAACGGCCTCGACGTCTCACAGGCTAAAAACTGAAAGCAGCACGAGCAGAATTCGATCAGATTCTTAAAATGGGTATTTGCCGTACATCGAGTATGTTAGTCCTTGGGCCAGCCCCATCCATATGTTGGCCAAAAAATCCGGGGGCTGGAGAGTTTGTGGCAACTATCGCAAGCTTAACGCTTAGACAGTAACGGATCGATATCCAATTCCACATATCCACGACGTGGCTAACCGGCTTCACGGTTAAACCTATATTTTTGAAGTTGGACCCGATGTCCGAAGCCAACATAAAAAAAAACAGCCGTTACAACGCCACTCGGGCTGTTTGAATATTTGGTCATGCCTTTCGGTCTTAGAAATGCAACACAAACTTTTCAACGGCACATGGACAACATCCTCTACGGACTGGAATTCGTCTTCTGCTATATAGACGATACCATCATCATGTCAGACAATGCTGACCAATACCGAGAACACCTCAACATTGTCCGTCAACGACTTAAGCAACATGTGTGTGCTTTCGGTCAAACGGAGATAGAGTATTTGGGCTACACGATCAACAAAAACGGTTCACAACCAACACAAGAGCGAATCACTGTGCTGCTTAACTTCAAGCATCCTGAGACCATCATCGAGCTGCGTCGATTTCTTGGGGCGTACAACTTCTACAGACGTTATCTTAAATACTTAGCCCCCCATCAGGCATCGTTGAACGCTTTCTTAAGCAACAGCAAGAGAAACGATAATCGCAAAGTTCCTTGGACACCACAAACGGAATCAGATTTCCAAATGTGCAAACGCGACCTTGCAACTGCAGCCTTACTCGTCCATCCGGATCACAAGGCACAACTTCAACTTGTCACTGACCCATCTGACATTGCTATCGGAGCAGCCTTGGAACAGCACGATGGCGAACACTGGCATCCACTCGGCTTCTTCTCTCGTAAGCTGAGCCCAACGGAAGCTAGATACAGCGCGTATGATCGCGAACTAATAGCTTTTTATGCCGGAATCAAGTTTTTTAAGTATATTCTGGACGGTCGGCATTTTATTATCAAAACCGACCACAAGCCTTTAATCTACGCATTCGCTCAAAGTCTTGACAAAGCCAATCTGAGGCAATTGAGACAGTTGAACTTTATCTCTCAGTTTATGAGGGATATAGTCCACATCTCCGGCTCGGAGAATCTGGTAGCCGACGCCTTCTCCAGAATTAATACGATCAACATGCCATTCACCTTAGACCCAGCTCAACTAGCCGAGGCTCAACAAGAAGACGACGAGCTTCGTGTGCACCTAGAGAACAGCAACAACACGACATTACAACTACAAAAGCTGTCAATCGGTACTGCAATAGTTTACTGCGATACTTCAACGGGATACATTCGTCCTTACGTCCCACCGGAACTTCGTCAACAGGCTTTTGCTTCAGTTCACGGACTCGCTCACCTGAGCGGCAAGGCCATCTCTCACCAGCTGCGCCAAAAGTATAGGGTTTTCCAATAAGAAGTGTTATTTTGAATAGCTCTTGTGATTTAACACCTTGCGACTTCTTCCTTTGGGGCCACGCGAAAGAGAAGGTCTACGCCAACAGCCAAGCGTCGATTCAAGACCTTAAAGATGGAATTCGTCAGGGCATCGAGGACACAGGGTGCCACCTTGCGATTTGGTTATGGAAAATTTCATGAAAAGGATATGGTCCTGTACGCGTGGTCGTGGTGGTCATTTGCCTGATGTTATTTTCCACTATTAACGGCATACCTGCCTCTTTATAATGAAATAAATATCCGATCATTTATATTAAAAAATGGCATCTTTCTTTTAATATCAAAATAACACCTCTTATTGGAAAACCTATACATATGACCCAGCATGGAGAAGGACACGATATGATGGACCCGCAACTGCATCTCCTATCAACGCTCAAAAATCCAACGACACAACAAGAACCAGCCCATCTCAATAAACGTACCGAACGAAAGATTCGATCATGTACACATCGACAACGTCATTCTGCCATTGGTGAGCAGTTATCGATACTGTCTTACCATGGTAGACAGGTTTTCACGGTGGCCAGAAGCAGTCCCCATGCAAGATATGACTGCGGACACAGTCGCCAATGCTTTTTACAACACCTGGTTTGCGCGTTTTGGAACTCCCAAAACGTTGACAACCGACCAAGGCACTCAATTTGAGAGCGCACATTTTCGAACCCTTACCAATCTGACCGGAACGAAACGAATTAGAACAACACTCTATCATCCTGCGTCCAATGGTGCGATTGAGCGGTGGCACCGAACTTTCAAAACAGCTTTTATGTGCAGTCAACCAGCATCCTGGATAGAACTACTTCCAACTATTCTACTAGGATTGCGAGCGTCACTCAAGGAGGACTTGGGAGCTTCACCCGCCGAATTACTTTACGGCGAACAGCTACGTGTTCTGGGCGAAGTTTTTACAAACTAGGACCTGCCAGCCGACCCCACCTTTTTTTTCGAGTAATTTCGTGAGCACATGCGACTCCTTCGACCGCCACCAACAGCTCACTACATAAAAAGAAGCCTTTTTCAATATAAAGATCTCTACACTTGCACTTATGTCTTCCTACGAGTCAATGCAGTTAGACAGCCGTTGGAGCAACCCTACACGGGACCACACGAGGTGGTTAAACGAATCAACAATCACGTCTTCATTATCAAGATAAAGGGACAAGATGCGACCGTCTCAACCGAACGACTCAAACTAATACAAAATATGACAACGAACAACATCATGACATTCCCCTCAGAACGTACAGTTGGACGTCAAAGCCAACATCAACTTGACGTCAATCCTGGAAAGGGGGTACTGTGGGGATCATAAAAACTATTTCCACCACTGAGTGGCGCTGAAATCATCTCGAGGAAGTTTGACACTATACATCTGGCAACCAATCAGCTAGCAACAAGAAGACTTTTCATCAGCTGCTTTTTTGGCTTTTGGTTGCGAAGCAGACAAGTTGAGTTTCAGTTAACGAACTGTTAAATATTTAGATTTTTGCAATAAATTGTTATTTACCACATCAAATGAGTTTAACGATTGCATTGTGCCCGTCTTAATCCACAGGATTCAGCTCACTACACAGTTTTCGATTGTACATAACCGCCCACCAAGGACTTGTCCTTCATATACACAAAATGATCATAGCTTTTCAATTTTACAAACTCAAATAAATGTACTATGGTAAGAACGATTTTTAAGTTACAAAGTAACTTAAAAACTAACCGCCTACCGTGACAAGATACATTCAAGTCCTGATGCAATAGTTATTTAGTAAGCACACAAATTTTACTAACTGGCCTATTCAGAAATCCATTCTTACATTTGATTGTTACGACTCTCGTGATATCATCAGGACCTGGATGTGTCTGTATAATTTCACCAATTACCCATTTAGCCGGTGGAACCATATCTTCTCTAATAACTACAACAACAAATCGCAAATCATTTTTAGACATAATTTCCATCTATCTAAAATGTTAGGAGGTTGATGATAATGATTCTCATCAGATACATTTATCAATGGCTCACCCACAAAAAAATTACCTGGTGTCAATGGAAGAGGGTCACAAGTGTCGTCACTCAAAACCGAAATAGGACGCGAATTTAAACACGCTTCGTTATGTGTCAAAACCATTGTCAACTCCTCAAACGTAAGCGCACTATCGCCTATGACCTTTTAAGATGATTGTTAACACTGCGCACAAAGGTTTGGCGGATGGGGAGGGTTGAAGTGCCAGTTGGTTGATTCGAGTGTCAAAAGTTGCACCACTTCATCGGGCCATCTAGAATTAGCAAGTTTTAACATCTCCAACAACTGTTTATTGGATCCAACAAAATTTGTCCCATTGTCGCTATATAGGTCCTGGCAATGCCCGCGACGTGAAGTAAACCTTCGAAACGTTGCAATAAACCCCTTGGCCGAGAGATCAGATACAGCCTCTAAATGCACCGCTTGTGTCACCACACATACAAAAAGGCAAATATACCCTTTGTATGATTTGGAACCTCTACCAGGAGAAAACCTAACATTGATTGGTGAAGCATAATCTACGCCAGTTGATTTATAAGTTTGCTGGGCTTTAACCTGACTTCTGGGATCTGTCCCATTAGTTGTGTCCTGTTCGCTGACAAGTATCTTCGGCAAGTAATGCATGCTCTATATACCTTTTTAACTTGGGTCCTCACTCTCAATATAAAGTATTTTTGGCGGATATGATTCAATATAATTTGTGGCCCTCCATGGAGAGTTTTGTTATGTGCATCCAATATTAATCGAGTGAGATTATCCTTATCTGGCAATATTATTGGATGCTTCTGCTCGTAGTTCAGTTCTGAGCTTTGGATGCGTCCGCCTACCCTCAGTAAACCGTCTGCGTCTAATATTGGACATACATAAAGTGTGTAACTCACTTCTTTTTAAAACACAACCGTGAGACTTGATGTGTTCTATTTCCTCAATAAAGTGTCTGCCTTGAACCAAAACTATTAGTTATACTAACGTACAGTTTATCTCTTCAACAATAATAAGCTCTGACCTTTTGGACGTTCATCTTTTGATTGTTTAAAATCAAGAAATCTTCTGCAATAGGACCCAACTCTAAGCATTCGAGTAAGCGATGAGAAGTGCTCTATGAATTCTGTTCTATTCTCTTCCATTAACGCTTGCTGCAAAACACATTTTTTCCGTTTTCTTTTCTTCTAACACCGTTGTAAAATCTCCTTTGCTATACTTGATCTCCTTTTCTTTTAACCATTGAGGCACTTGCTTCCATAGATTTAGTACTATGATTTCCGATGCTTTTATACCTCTAGAGGCGCAAGCCGCTGGATTTTCTTCAGATCGGATATGCGAACATTGACTATTGTCCATGATGGTAAGTATTTCCGAATACCCTATTCGCAATAAATGTCTTCCACTTGCCGGGGTGATTACTTAACCATCCGAGAAAAACCGATGAGTCTGTCCACGGATGTATATTTTCTTTGTCTATGTCTAGCACTCGTGACACATTTAAAAGAAGTTTAGCTAGTAATACCCCTCCACACAGCTCTAAGCGCGGGACAGACACTTGTTTAACAGGCGTGACCTTGGTCTTTGATGCAATAAGACTGATGTGTACTTCACCTTGCTCGTCTATCGTTCGCAAATAGATTATCGCTGCATACGCCTTATTTGACGCATCGCAAAACCCTTGTAATTCAGTATGCATATCCGATTTGCAACGTCCAGTCGATCGGGCTATAGAAAAACTAGAAAGAACTTGTAACTCTTCTCTGTAGATAATCCAGTCATTTAGTAATGGTTCTGGTAGCTCTTGATCTCACTCGATTCTGGACAGCCAAAATCTTTGTATGGATCTTTTCGCTGTCAAGCTACCAAGCCCAGTGAACCGAATAACCGTACTATATCGAAAACCACCTTACGTTTTGCTACAGGTGTCTCTAATGATGACAGCTTAATTTCATATTCCAGTGTATCCTTCGCTCTATTCCATATCAGTCCTAGTATTACTGCTTCAACTTCTCTCTTTTCATTTCCGATATAATTCACTAACAAACTTGAATTACTAATCCATTTTTGAAAGGTATATCCACCTAACTTCGTTAGTTTGTTTAATTGCTCAAATATTTCGATTGCTTCTCTCTCTGTTTCCGCTCCTGTCATTAAATCATCCATATACAAATCCTGTTTTATTAGTTTTGCCGCCACAGGGAATTGTGCCTTCTCATGCTCTGCTAACTTGTGTAGTGACTTTACCGCTAAATAGGGGCAGAAGCCGTGCCAAATGTTAAAGTTAATAGCTGATAATGTTCCAGTGGCTCATTTGCGTTAGCTCTTCACACGATATGGTGATAATTAAGGCCTTCCTTACTAACACATACTTGTCGGTACATTTTAATGCAACAATATAGATTTTGTGATCCCGCCATCTTAACAAGAGGTGATGTATATCTTGCTGCAATTTTGGTCCAATTAGTAAGCCGTCATCAAGGGATACGTTATTTAAATCTTTACGGGATGCGTCAAATGCGACACGAACCTTAGTCGTATCCTTGTCATCACGTACTACAGCATGATGAGGTAGGTACACTGCTCTAGGATTTATAATGTCTTCTTTTGGTACAAGTTGCATATGATTAAGCTCTTTATACTCCTCTATCACTTTAACATATTCTTTGTGTAGTTTTAAATTCTGATTTAATCTTTTCTCCATAGACATGACCCGTCTTGATACTCTTTGCAGCGATTGCCCGTATTGACACTCTGGATCTTCCGATTTGAACGGCAACCGTATGTAACGATTTTTCTACCTTCAGCTCGAACGCGGAACCGACCTCTCATCGGTTCTAGACGTTAAGTCTGAGTAGTGCCAACGGATGGTACCAACAGGTCAACCAATCCGTGCACCGTAATCCATTCACGCGGTGACTGCTTGTCGGCCAGCTAGTTCGGAGAGGATTTCGGTCGCGGGTCTCCGAATGGATTACGCTCAATCACAATATTTCAGTCACCTGAACTTGCCCGTTTTTCAAACGCGTCAACAATTACTCATCCAGAACGAGAAACCTACATTACGTTAGTTCTGGATGTGATCTATCCACAGATCTCAAATCAAAAACGCTACAAAATCCCATAGGCGCGTTACCGATTCACCGACGCGGTACCGAAAAATATACTACTCGAACTTAAACCGAAGAAAACTACTCTAAAGAAATGGCGAAACAAACAAAGGTACCGCGTACCGCGCGCGACGCGAAACCGACTTCAGCGGATTTGGCGAAACCCTAACCTCGCGACGACATACCTACCATACACTCTCCGTTCCCCCTGAAATAGAACGAGTTACTGAAAAGGAAAGTCGTTAGTTAAATTAGCAATTCATTGGATTTTTTTTTTATGTACTTCAAGAAACGGAACATAAAGTATAATTTCCTTAATACGTATTTAAAGGGTTTTTGCAAGAATCGAGCGATAATTTATTACTAATAATGATAATAGTTATAATAATTATTTTTGAAGACAATTACATAATAAGGTAAACCGCTAACAATTTGTTTCTTAATTTATGTTTCACCTTTTATTATTTTTGAATATAAATTTGCGATCACAAACAAATTTTTCGTTTTACAATAAACCGCCAAATTAAACATTTATTTTTAATTTTTCTAGGTGGATTTAATATTTATTGTTCTTGTTTGGTTTTAAATAATTTAAATTTTGTTTTCTCAACAATTTCGTAAATTAAATATTTCTAAGTGGTTCAAGTACGCATTAGTGACGAATCTAATCGTGCGTCAAATTCAAAAAGCGAAATGGAAGCAGCAAAGATGGCTTATCCACGTATACAATAATTAATAACAAATCAGGAAACGATGCAAGTGATTTTGTATAAAAAAAACGGAGAATCGATTCATTTTTCTTTTATTGCTTTTTATCTGGAATTTTCCAATTCTTTTACCATTTTTCATTCCCCTTGTATGGCGTTTAACTTTGAATATTATATATATATAAATACGGAGCGGTGTAACAATAGGTGAGCGTGATCTTTAACAATCATTTGGTGAGTACAAAATATTTACAAGCCAGTTTATTATTATTGTTTATCAGTTACTTTAATGTTTAATGCCTTTGAAATGTCTTTTTTTTTTTTTATTGAAATAGTGTTTTAAAATTGAGGATTTGATTCACAATCCGTCGCTGCTTGAAGTTAATGGGAATGTTACTGGAAACGATTGAACTAATCATGAATAATTGGGGGTTGAGAGACAAAAAAAATTCGATTTTCCATTCTCTGCGACAAAAGCAATCCCTCCATTTCTTGCAATATTTTTAACGATATAAAGCACACTGTTCAACGTACACAAAGATTTAAAAGTAGGAATGACGTGAAAACTAAAAAAAAATTATCATATGTTCTAGAGAGAAATCAGGACCACATCATTCATGTCGTTCAACTAACGTCCGATTTAGCTAACGCATTTTCTTACAAAAGTTATTACGCTAAGAGTTATTTTGTATTATCATCATTTACTGTACTCATTACTATGGACAAGCGGTGGAATATAGAAATAGAAAAGTGTAAAATTACCCAAGTCGTTTGTTTGCGTTTTCTTATCTATTTTTACTAATTAATTTTTCTTTATAGCTTCAACAGTTTGTTTATTTATGCCAGATGCGAGTTTTCTATCAGAACAAATTCATCTTTAGTACGGCATGGCTGGTTTTTTTTTTTTTTTGTAGACTTAAGTAAACCAAACATGGAATCAAACGTAAATTGTACGATTCAAATCGAATTAATTACCACTTGCTATTATTGGTAAATGTACTAAAGAATGTTGTTTACGATATGCATTATTTTCGGAAATACGGTATTGGAGGAATAATGGGTCGTTTTATTTTCATTCAGTAACTTATTTCTGAATAAAATAAACAATAAAATAAACGACGTGCAAATACCTGAAGGTAAACAACCTGTCTTCGTAGATCGGCTAACTCCTGTCTAGGATCATCGGCTATTGAAGAAGCCAGACTACTTGTGTCCTTATCATCAGCGGGCAATTGACCACTACTGTCCAATTCACAAGATGCGAATAATTTCCCATTACTCTGCTCGAATGGGTTGAGAGTTTCAGAATCTTGTAAAATCCTTCGGAGACGTGTCAACTGTTTCCTTAAATTTTGGACATCTTGAATCATTGCATTCCTAAAAGATTTGTCTATAAACAGGAGATCGTCTGACGAGCTGACTATATCCTTGCCCGTCAGCGATGAACGGAGATGTTTGTGGGGAAGACTATCTATTGATCTAGGACTATCTGAACCGGTATTGCTGAGCGTGCTCTGTTGCACGCGGGACCTGTTGAGCAGGCGAGTTGCACGTGCGGGTGATTGTGAACTAATACTGTCTTTGCTTGAGCGATGAATTCGCAGGACACTATTCCACTCGCGGATTAAGTCCCCACTTTTGGCGTCACGTTCTGTGAACAATTGCATGTCGTCAACTCCGTTCCATGCCGATCCACTTTGGCTTTTTCTTGAGTGAGATAACCTATCGACTGAATCCAAGCTGCTCGTCAAATCCACGCCTACTGGTTCCGATACAGTTCACACTGCCTTCCGCTGCAGACCAGACAAAATATTGCTAACCTTTCTAATCCTTTATTAACTAAACTAACCTCTTTCCTAATTTGCCTGTTGATCTCCTTTCCGACCTTGACAGAGCTTCATGCTCCAGCCTGAGGCAATGCTCCGGTGAATGTCACTGCCTCACGAATAACGTTTTCCAAAAACACTTTAAGCACACCACGCGTTTCTTCATAGATTAAACCGGAAATACGTTGCACTCCACCACGTCGCGCCAAACGACGTATAGCTGGTTTTGTAATACCTTGGATATTATCACGAAGAACTTTACGATGACGTTTAGCGCCTCCATGTGGCTGCCAAAATCATCCCGTTGTCACATCGGACAAAACAACTGTGTGTGGAATGGCACGTCATATGCGGCAATGTACCTCTCCAGTTGTCGCCAGTGGCATAGTTTTCTCGAGGGCCACGGTGGAGGGGCATTTCCAGATGGCTATGCCTCGAAATGTGCCGGGGTTGGATTAATTCTATATTTCGAATATTTATATCCACGGATCTAAATATTTGGACAGAAAAAAAAAATATTTTCTGCATAACGATATCCGCACAACAGATGAAGTCCGCTGGCACTTCGAGGACATATCCATCTGGCAGGTTACAAGGGTTCGGGATCGGAATCACTTCGATTCCTGGGCGTAGGCGTCACATTACACGTACAATGAACCGAACATCATCACCTCTTAGAGTAGTTAATTCCAAAAGTTCTTAACATCTTATCTCTTCTTCGCTTAGTATCTTTTGCTGTACTTCTGGTTCTTTTTCTAACTCCCAGAATTTTCTCAACAACTCATCTTCTTTGATTTGTGTATCCATGCTAATAATTCTATTTGCTGAAGTTGAATCTGGCAACAACTGACCTGATACGATCCAGCCTAGACTGGTGTCCTGAGCAATTAAATTTCTAGATGGATTTTTGATTACGCCCCTCTTCAGTATTTCTCCGTATATTTTAGCTCCGAGTAAGATATCAACTTTACTCGGTTTTGTGAATTCTGGATCTGCTAATGGTAACTTCTCTAACTCGAGCCAATCAGGTGAATGAATTATCCTAGATGGAATGATAGATGTAAGGGTTTTTAACACAAATGCATTTACTGAGATTGATTTACCTAGTTGATGGCGTGATTTAACACGTAAAGATACGCTATACTTAACTCGAGTGTGACCATCTCCTACTCCAGATACCAAGCCATTGATTGGTGTAAGCTTAAATTCCAGTAATTGTACAGGAGCCTCCGTAATGAATGAAACCTGTGACCCCTGATCAACTAATGCCCTGATTATATTTAAAAGATCCGCAAGATGATTGTGCCCTAATCACTGCAGTTGCTCACATAACGTCGCAGGATGATGATGTTTTAGAAAAGTTTGATAATATCATCGTCGTATCTTGTGTGTGTGGTTGTGTATTTTCTTTATCTCCTTTAGATGCCCCTTGTGTTTTTTCCTTTTCTCTCTCTAGGTGCAGTAATGTATGGTTGCGACGTCCACAACGTTGGCAACTCGTCGATTGATGGCATCTCCTTACCGTTTGTGTCGGTGCAAGACAATTAAAGCATAATTTATTGCTTTGTGCATAATTTACGCGTTCTATGGGAGTATATTTCGAAAATTGTTTGCACTGGTAAAGAGCATGTTGACCTTTGCACATTACGTATGTATAATTAGACTTCTTCTCTTCGGTTGTAGCGTGAAATGCTTTTATTGGTGCTCGCGTTGTCAACTTAGTTCCTTCTAACATCTCTATCGTTCTAAATCTAGTCTCCATAAATTTCTTAAGCTGTTCCCAGGTTGGTAGCTCGTCCGTCTTCTTTTGACTTAGCTGAAGCTCCAACTGTTGCCTCAATTCTTGGTCTAACTTAGAAACTACGAGATGATTGGTAATAACGCCCCATGAGCTCGTATCGTTGCGTTGGTTAAGCGTAAATGGGATCAGCGGACCTAGATTGCACGGGAGGTATATGGAGCCAATAAGAATTTTAGCTGGGTTTCCATTGGGTTGCTTGGTTTCGAGAGTTGCTAGCGTACATGAGGAACTATTTTGTTCAAAAGTGATTTTATGGATGTCTAAATCATCCCGAAACAGTATCGCAGTACCATATTACGATGCACATGGTAGTCCTTAACACGGACGTTGTGTTGAGGGTTAAGAGCTTATAGTAATCGAGCAGTCGCCTAAGCAAACTGCTCGAAAACCTTCATAACACCTATCCGAAATTTTAATTGCAGATTCGAAAAGAACATTTTTTCTAATTATTTCAATTTATATTTATAAATCATCAAACAGCTTTGATTTTTATTTTTATTAGATATAAATTTTAGATCATTTTTTTATATTAAAATTAGGCTTGGCGTTATAATTATATTCTTTATGAGTTTTACCTTTTCCTATTATTACTTAACTTTTTCTATAATATTATTTTTCATACTTAAAAAAAATCAAATCTGTAATTAAAATGCGGACATGGCAACACTTTTTTCCGCTGCACATGCCATATTGCATTGGCGAGGGCAAGTGTGCAGCGGAATGGATGGAAAGCTCGTCAACTGCCGTTGGAAGTAGTCTCGCAAGGTGACAACTAGCAAGACGAGATCGCGAGGAGCACGTCGGATGAATACGCGCGGTTGTGTGTGCTAGTCCCTCGCCGTGAACAATAAGGATTAGTGAAAGTAAAGCTTGCGACATCCTTCGGAGTGAAATTGGTAATAGTGATCCATTATATCAAGCTCAAAAGCAATGATTATTCAATGAAATTGCTTTAAAAATGTCAACGGGGGCATTCCGATTTAGTTTAATTAAAATGTCTCTACCCTCTCTAAAACCGTATCATTAGTGATCATTTCAGTGTAAACTTGCAGTGTTTAGTTATTTATTTAAACATTTACATTCCATTTCCCATAGAACTTCAAAAATTCACAAAAGAATTAGAAAAAATTTGTGTGTACGTGCCCTAGCTGCAACCGAAAACCAGACCAGAGGAGTTGTAAACCACCTTTTCAACCTTGATAATAAAACATCTGGTTGGGGTGGTATCCAACGGCATTTTAAGTGCATACACATTCCAAAGATGGAGAAAATTGCATCGATTGATAACAGAGCCCGCTGTCATACGTACGTCGTATGTTCGCATTGCCTAAACAACAGGAAGCGGTCCGCCGTCACCTTTACTGCCGCGCGGTCGGGTTCGTTCTCAATTTGGCAACAGTCGTCGACATCGTCACCGTCGTAGTCGCCGCCAATTTGCAATATGTGATTGAAAATTGTCTCCACAAGTTTACCGTAGGTACTGCACGCGCCCGTGATATTTGAACTGGGTTCGGAATAACGGAATCAGCGCCACCGGGCTGGGACGGTGGCTGCTGATCACCTGGGTCAGTTGGTGAGTGAAACCTGGGTCAGACGGCGAGTGCTGGGACTTTTCGTTTCGCACGAGAAGTGTGTACAAAACAAGACACATGAAGGAGGCGCCAAAGGGTTGGATACTATCACGGAGGAACATTTCGTACGTATTTACGTGTCAACGCGGTTGAAATCGGAAAGGAAGTGGCTCGCGAAAACGTCGGTGATTTGTGTTGTTGTATAGAAAGCGCATTCAGTTATATCCCAATGATCGTTTCACCACCAGGATATTTGCATTGATCGCAGACGTTTTTATATTCTAAAATACAATAGTAAAATTTGAGAGCAAATTTGTTACTGACAACAAATTAACACATGGATAACGGTTGTTGAAAGAAAGAAAAAATCAGAGCCCCATACGGATCCACTTGTTGATGTAGTGACCCAAAGCACCTTGTCTCAACATCCTATATGATTAAGAAATTTAATTTATATACATTTCAAAAGTTTGATTTAGAATTTTCTTTCCCATCTCAAGTTTTTTGTAAACGTAGTAATTGTGGTGCAAGCACTCGTAACGTGCATCAAATTTCAGGCATCAGGGGAAAACATCCACATCACCAGCGGGCGCCCGGTGAGAATAAGGGTGAGTACTCTTTAAGTTTTAATTTTTCTTGATACAATATATAAATTCATTTTATATTTTTTTCTAATTTTTTAAATATTTTTGGCTTTATGTTGAAAATAATATTACTCTTGATTTGTATTCTTTTTTTGAATGACAGCCTCATTGTAATGTTTGTTGATTAATTGAAAAACAAATGCCAAATTTGTTTTTTTTAAAGGAAAAGAAAAATAAAAAAATGTTGAACTGTTCCTTTCAATGGAAATCTGACCAGGTATGGGACCCGATACGATGGCCGGCCCCTCCACTATAATGAGCTAGCCATCGGGCAAGCTCTGTCCTTATCATGCATTTCAGGTGCTCTTGCCCGGTAGAGTGGCCATCCCGCTCGCATCCCTTTTATAGTATAGTGTTATGTGATTCCATCACATAATACTATAACGTAAATTGGCCACGTTTATATTTTTCATTTAATGGAAAAATTCATACAAATTATGTTTGTATGAGTTTTTCACTCAAATGGGAAATAAATGGCCACGAACATGAGAACATTTCCACTAGTTGCATAGGTAGAAACAACGAAGAGGTTACTCCCACCTGGCAGTTAGATTTTGATAACGGACACTTCAAGAGGTTCAAAGTTTTCGAATTTGACTTTTTGAATATTTTGGAAACAATAGAGTCTTTTAACCAATATCCCGGTGCCACCTTCCTCATCACAGTTCACCCTATCGTTTGTTACGAATTCAAAATCCTTGCAGAAGCATGATGTCAAGCTTTTGCTTAACAATTAATTCAAGGAGATAATCACGTCGATGTGTAGTAACAATGGAGTTAACGTTGATCGAGATGAGACGAACCCTATCCATGGGAATGTGACTGAATGACAAGTTATTTTGAGGCATTTGAAAGGCCTAGACACTGAAAAACAAAGTTAATTTTTGTGTCTTGTTTGTCGGCTCTCTCCGATAAAGAATTTAGTTGCTGGTAAATTTTGTGAAGCAGCTCATTATTTTTTTTTTTTTGATTGATTTCAGTTTATTAGTAATTTCTTGATTACTTTTAATTACATTTAGTTATTATATTTACATTTTAGCTTTTAGTTGTGTTTTGTTACAATTGAATTTTTTCTTTTCTTGCGTTTAGTTACATTTAAATTTTTCTTTTAACAAAAGCTATGCATTTTCTTTTGAAATTATGAAAATTAAGTTCTTCTTTCATATCATTTGGTAGCGTATTGTATAGTTGTAGACCTTTGTAGAAAACATTTTTTTGAGCTGCCATTGTAGCGTGATGTTGCAATCTGAAGTCTTTCACATTCCTCAATTCATAGGGTTGCATCTCTCCAACGTACATGATCTTTTCTGTAATGTATCCAGGAACTCTTCCATGTTTTGCCTTATACACTGATACTAGCGTGTTTAATTCTAGCCTCTGACTTATGCTTAGCCATTTCAGCGCATCCAACATAAGTTGTATTGATTCATATTTACTACACTTTAATATGCTTCGCATGGCTTTGTTCTGAAGCTTCTGAAGTCTTTCAACTTGCGCATTATTGCAGCACAAGTATAAAATTGTGGAGCAGTATTCAAAATGTGGTTTAACCATAACATTATATATTTTGATTGCGTTTAGTATCGACAGTTTTGGACGAATTCTTTTGAAGAAGCCTATCTTTTTTCCAATTTTTTTGCATATATAATCGACGTGTGCATTGAAAGATATTTAATGCTATTAACTTTTTCAATTAATTTACCATTTATTTTAATGCTTTCTTCACTGTTCATGTTTATTTCCATAAACTTAGTTTTCTGTTCATTCAGTTTAAGTTTATTCATTTTTAACCATTCGTTTATTTGTCCAATATCTTCTTCTAGTTTTGCCTTACATTCGCCAGAACTCTCCCCAATAGTATACATCAATGTATCAACAGCGTACAAAATTAATTTACTGTTTTTAATAACCGTATTGATGTCATTTATGTATGTTATGAATATTAGCGCACCTAATATTGAGCCTTGCGGAACTCCGTTTTCAACATCCAGAGATTCAGATGTGCAGCTTTTGATTTGAGTTTTTTGGGTTCTCTGATTTAGATGTGTTTTAAACCAGTTTAGCTCTGTATCTTTAATTCCATAGTTATAAAGTTTATGCAGCAGAATATCACGATCAATAGTTTCAAAAGCTCGCTTAAAATCCAAGAATAATGCCATTATTTTTTTCTTTCCGACACTTTTCCATTCACTAATAACATTATTTACTGTTGTTTCACATGAATGCTCTTTTCGGAATCCAGATTGGTGTTTTATAAGTATATTATTTTTTTCTATGTATTCTTCTAGTTGTATTTTTACTACTTTTTCTAGAATTTTTTCAAGAGTCTTAAGAGTGTTTATAGGCCTAAATTCCTCACACTTAGTGGTATTAACTATTTTTTCTATTGGTGTTACCAAAGTTTCTTTCCAGCAATTTGGAAATGTTCCACTCATTAACGATTTGTTTATAATTTCAATGAGTTTTGATGATATTAAACTCCAGCTGTCGAGAATCATTTTTGGACTAATTCTGTCCAAATCTGCCTTATTTTTCATATTTTGACAAATTCTTTTTAGTTCATCGGCATGCATTTTTCGAAACTTAAACCTATGAGGTATACTATCAACGTTATTTATATAAGGCACATTTTCTATTGAGTTTCTTATTTCTTGGACGCTATTTACAAAATACTCATTGAATTTGTTTGCTAATTGTATTTCATTTTCATACGTTACTCCGCTAAATGTCACATAGTCTATTATATTCCTCTGCTGCTTTAACACTAGTCTCTTTATTTCAGACCACATTTGTTTTTGACTATTTGCACGTTTAATTCTATTGCTAACATACCGTTTTTTTGCGTTACTTAATTGTGTTTTGTAGTAGTTTCTTGTTTCCTTGTATTTCTTCCAACTCTCCCTGGTATAAGTTAGCGTAGCAATTTGATATTGCTTAATCTTTGTCCTTTTCAATTTTTTTAAATTGCTATTGAACCAAATATTCGCGTCTTTGTTCATTTGTATTTTCTGTTTCCTTATATATTTGTCTGATGTGTTCTTTAAACTAATTTCAAGTGACTTAGCATTACTGTGGATATCCACATCCGTTGAATATTCCATGTTTTCTTTACGAAGTTCTCGCCGAAAAAGCTGTGAGTCATATTTAAAAAAGTCTATTTCGTCGTTTGTATGATTGTGTATTTTATGTTGTACATCTATATTAATCTCAATGACTTCATGGTCTGATATCTTCTTACCGGGATTGACTTTGACACTCAGGTTACTCATATTGCTAATTACGAAATTCACAAGCGTTTTTGAATTCTTTGTTACTCTAGTATAGTCCAAGACTCTTTGGCTTAGACAGTTATCATCACAAATACTCTTTATGTAGCGTCTATATGTACCTGTTTTTTTCCAGTCTATGTTGCAATCACCAGCTATTATAATATCTCTTCCTTGCTCCATTAAAAGCTCAATATTCTCTTGGAAGAAGTCGCAGAATTCTTTTTCAGAGCTACTCGGTGATCTGTATATTGCCACAATTATAAATTTTATGTTTCCACATTTACATTCGCATGCTAACAGCCACATTTTCATATCAATTATTTTTTCAAGAATTTTTGTACTTTTCCAATTTATCACCACTTACATTATTTACAGCGTTTTCTGCTGGTCCTCTAGCGGCGAGTGTGATAGATACTCTGGGAAGTTGGGAGTTAAGACACTGCGGTGTAGTTGTATTTGCTTTGGGACATAATTTGCTCTCGAATCTTGATATCAGGAGCACTCTCGATATGATGCCGGATGACCAAAAGCACCGCAGTTAACACAGTATAATTTTTCTTTTAGCTCCGTGGGATCCAACTTGCAATCACCGGGAGCATAAATGTCCTTGAATCTGACGCACCGATAATGCATGGCGCAGTTGGCAGCCGAATGTCCAAATCGTTGACACCGATAACACTGGTTCACTTCCCTTTTCTGGAGGCGTTCCCATCTCACCATTCGGAAGTTCAAGTACCTAATTTCTCGAAGAGCACTTGGACTGCTCTTATTTGAAATCTGTACCAAGTAAAGTGGTAAATTCTTCTTTCCTATCCTCGATCTTCTTGTTGCAAAGGTTTTAATGGAAATAAATTCAATTTCAGATGCGGATTCCTTGAGCGCCTGGAGAAGATTGACGGTATAGTTTCCGCAGTCCGAGCCCTTCAACAAAAAGGTCCGACTCTTTTCACTTTTTGTGGTATAGGTGAAGTGTGGAACCTGCCCACAATTCAGTGCTTATTTAGCTGATTTGACATCAACCAGTGATTTCGTTCTAATTGTTAATTTTTCAGCATTAATTCTGTTAATCTCGAAATTGGTTAGTTTATTTTCGGCTGCCAATAGCCGAACCATATCCTATCCGCTTTGACCAAACGCGTTAATTGGCGGAACTTTTTCTGTATTTTTGGAAGCTTTTTGAGAGGAACCAGCAGAACTGCGAGCTGGTTTCTTCTCCTTATTTTTTTTTTTTTCTAAATGTTCCTACAGGGGTTCCATTTTTGTATTTGGATATACGGCACCCTAAAAAGAATCGCACTTCTTGCACATCTCAACAGCTTGAAGGGCAATTGGAGCCACTATTCCGCTCAAACCTCCGCTAAACGAAGGAATGTTCGTTTTTATTATATTTTTTATCTCTCATTATTGTTCTGGGGTATTCTCAATGTGAATATAAAATGGTAATCCCTACTCTTTACAGCCCAATAAAAATCATCTAACAGTTTTCACATACCGAAAATAATTATTCCAACAGCGTGAATAAACATCATTAAAATGCGTTAAATTAACACACATTCTTTATGTAAGCATGTGCACCTTTGCATGGGCCGCAACGAATCAACCCAGCACACCATGCTCAAATCTCCAAATGAAGCAATCTTCCATTCAACACCAAAAAACGTTATTGTACTGCATTCGCGCAAAATACAGCGGAACAAGTAATTTTTCACTTAACAATAAACACAATTTTTTTTTGCAGGATTCTTACAGAAACACAATTTGCAATGTAATTTAACTTCTTGCACGCCTGGATTACATCAGCCCAATCAATTTTCCATGATTTATGCAGAAATTGAGAAAAAATTCCAGCACATACCTTTCATATGAGCGTTCCAATTGTTAAGTTGCGGCTTCAGATCACAAACGACGTTACACAATAGCCAAAGTTTGAATATCAATAAATATATTAATTTTGCCTGACAGCGCTTTCTCGTGACCGTGTGAGAGGGAGCAGAGCAAGGCCGCGCGCTGCAAAATTAATTCAAATTGCAAGCAGCGAAATTATGGCAGAAAATCAAACACTGAAACAGCGCGAAACAATAAGAAAAACAACAAATTAGAGGCGACGACGACCCGATCAACAGACAAACACCTGCCCTCATGCGAGTTCCACTACACCAAATGGTTGCAGAAAGTCATTAACTCGCGATTCGCGGTAGATTTGGAATGCGAACTCGGCAACTGGTCATTTTGTGTTACACAATTTCGATTTGAACACGCCGCACTTGACACGAACAAAACCAACGCTAGCCGCGAATTTTCAAAAGTGTACTCTTACTCAACAGCAAAAATGAACGGGACTCTCGCGGGGCACGGCACAACGATGCGAAACAAACAACACCACAAGCCGCGATCACTACAATTCACGGCGCGGTGACAGATGATAACTTGTTATTACACCAGCACGATTTTTTGTCGTTCTCACAGCCCCGTTCCGTTGCTTGCGTGAAAATCTCGCCCTAAGGAATTTCCGTTCCCATCAACTTGATCGCGACGACGTTGTCGTTGCTGTTGTACGGAAGACGGAGGGACAGCATCAGCAACGAGCGGTGGTGCGGTGGCGACGACAGCGGCAAACGGCTACCACGACGTCGTCGTCTCAGGTCAAGAAACACAAGAACACAAGCGACATCACACACAACGCGAGCTCGAAACAAGAATTCCGCCACGGAATCACCTCTCACTCACTCGCGAGTCCGAGAGGATCGCAGGGCAATTAAATTTTCGCGAAAAACTGAATTTATTCGAGGAATTAAGCGTCGAAATGTACTTTCCGGAATAGTAAAGCGATTAGTTGTTGTGTACGCACTTACTTCGAATCGGGAAATTCACTTTGATGGAGGTTTTAGCACCGAATTCTTCACACAAGTTGGGAAAATTTCAAGTTTGGAACACGACTCGGACGCGGTTCGTTCTTCTACTTGTGCGGACAAAAATGGAATGTTCAAGTTGAAGATCTCCAACAGGTAGAGAAGGCGCCTCGCAAGGTGCTGCTGAATTGTGCTGTTCATATGAAGAGAATGAAAGAGCTTAATGCAGCTAAACGGCCAGTAACCTGGATTTTGTGTACAATTGTACTGAAGTAAAGGTGTTATAAAATTAATTTGAGTGAATAATTTCGGCGACTTTGAGCAGTGTTGATAAATATTTTCAAGGATTAATACACATTCAGAATGATTCTGAAAACTTATGCTTTTAGGTAAATTTCTCGAGAGAAATTTAACTATTGCGGAGAATATTATATATATATATATATATATATATATATATATATATATATATATATATATATATATATATATATATATATGTACTTATATATATAAGGAATATAACGAAATTTGTGACCACGCTAGAGGTTGCAATTTTGCTCCGATTTTCACCAAATTTTCAGGAAAGGTGTATTGGGTAAATATCTCGGCTAAGTTCGTGAACCAGCTATATCGGCCGGGCAAAAACAAAATGGCGGCCATTTTAGACGAAAAATCGTGATTTCTGTTCTGACCAAAGTATAGCTCCGATTTGGATGAAATTCGGTACAAAGGTTCACTGATGTATGTGATGAATCTCACAATAAAAAATCCCAAGTCGGTACGGCAGAAACAATATGGCGGCCCCTCAAAGGTCGAAAAACGTGCAAAATTTTTTTGTTTTAATAGTGGTCAAAGCTTTCAACAGATGAAATTCGGCGGTTATATAGAAATGATGGGTTTCTAACGAATAACGTGAAAAAACTGGAGGTCAGGTCACAAAAAACAAAATGGCGGCCAGTTGAAACTCAAAACTTCAAAGGCTTGTAAAAGTCGCAATTTTGGTCCGACATATATGAAACTTTGTCTCAAGACAGGCACTGCCTACAGACTTTGGTATTTTGGTAATCATGCATGTGCAAATTTCAAAATGGCGGCGGTTGGAAAATACGTTTTTTCAGGTTTTTGTAACGCTGGTCACATTTTCTAGCGGATTTTGATGAAACTTGAGATTATGGATCTCTGTACTATGTTCTTGTATTGTGCAGAAAATTATTAAAAAACAAGTTGGGTAAACAGACCTACGCTCATGTCAGAAGGGTTTTGTATCCAATTTACAAAATGCAGTCACCAGATCGAATCAAATCAAGAAACATGTCAAAGACGATTTTACTGGAGAAAGTATGAAAAACGAGGATCATACTATTATTAACATAGTTGAACGAATTTCAACTTCTGAGGTTTTCGTTATTGTTACGCTCATAAATATCTCCCTTGATAATTATTTCAGATGTCCATTCGCGAGGGAGGAAACACATTTTTCGTGTATTGCCCCCTGTGCCCCCACTGAATCAAAAACTGACAGTTTGAGAACTGTTTTGAAAAGCTCCCATGAAAACTTTCATTTCATACTCATATCGGCTACGTTTGATGAATTTTTTTTTCAGGGCCACTCTCCTGTACTGTTACCGATTAATTGCCAATTTTTTCGAATCCTAGAATGGTTACAAAACCCTTTTGCTAGGATCTCTCTCCCGCCTTCTTGACTTGTTTCATTTATGAGGATTAATTGTAGGTACTCATTTTCAGTCATTCATTAAATTGAATCAAGTGTTCAAAGCATGCACCTTAAACGCTGAAGTTGGGAAAAAATGACTCAAAATAATTCAATCTTCGCATTTAAAACAGCCACTATTTTGTTTTACAATTACTGATACCACTAGCTGGACCGATTCTCAAAGATATACATGATACTTATCATTCCTGAAATTTTCATGCAAATCCTAGCAAAACTGTAGTGTCTGAGTCGGTAAAAAGCGCATGTTGTTCCATAGCCATATGTTGCCATAGTAATAAATGCAGCGCATATTGTTCCATAGTAATATAGGAAAATTCAAACCGCTATAACTTCGCTAAATATGACTCAATCTTTATGAAACTTTCAGAATAGATCAATTTTATAAATAGTCAATAGTGTACTGAATTTCATTGAATTTAAGGGTACAGTTAAGATTTTATTCAAGAAATCATAAAATCGATAAATCATACTATTACTAACAAAGTTGAGTGAATTGCGACTTCTGACGTATTTGTTGTTGTTGTACTCACCAAGGCCTACATACCTGATTTTTTTCAGATTTTTCGGATCACAGGTGTCCAATCGCGAGGGGGGGGGACACAAATTTTCCGTGTATTTCCCCTCCCTGTGCGCCCCTCGAAGCGAACTTTGCCAAACTAAGACCTGTTTTGAAAAGTTCTCATCAAGGCCTTTCATTTGATACCCATATCGGCTACCTTCAATGAAATTTTTTTTCGGGGGGTCACTCCCCTATATGGGGAGACCCCCCTTAAATACCTCACCAAATTTTTTTGTAGTTGAACTTTGAAGAGAGCACCACTTTACACCTACATACAAAATTTGATGCTTCTAGCTTAAGTAGTTTCCGAGAAAAACTGCTGTGACACACGGACGGACGGACGGACGGACGGACAGACAGACGGACAGACGGACAGACAGGACGCGATTTTAGAAGGGCTTTGTAAAATTATTTTACAAAACCCTAAAAATGAATGGAAAATAAAAATGTCGAAAATTTAAAACCCAATATTTTAAGCTGCCATTTTCACTAAAAATTGAATTATTTTGCCCTGTCTAGAGTGAAACTCCGATTTAAACGAGACTTGGCACATTGATTGATGAGGTCCTAGCCCACAAAGATTCGAAAAAGTCCAAAATCAAATGCATGCATTCAAAATGACGGCCCCAAAAGGTCAGGAGGCAAGCGCAATTCGCTATTTTAGTAGTAACTGAAATAATGAATTTTTTTCATGGAAACTTATCTTGAAAGTATTTATAAGTCAGAATATTTTTTAAATATTGTAAAATATTTTTAACAATACCCTAAAAAATTATAAAATCACGACTTGTCTGTCCGTCCGTCCGTTTGTTCGTGCGTCACAACAAGTTTTCTCGCAAACCACATAAGCTAGAATGAAGAAATTTTCTACGTAGGTCAAAAGTGGTGCCTCTTGAAATTTGCAGTGCAAGAAAATATTTTAAAGTTTTTAAGGGGGACTCCCCATACAGGGGGGTGACAGAAACATTTTTTATTACTTCTGTAGCCCTCTAGCAGCCAAGCTTCTCAACAGATTCCGATAAAACTTGAAATTATAAGTTATTAACGCAAGTTAACTTAATTTAATTATGCAAATCGGATGACAAATAAAAAATTCGAAAATTTACAGCTTAATATTTTTAGCAGCCGTTTGCAATAAAAATTCAAAATGACGGCCCCTGATGGCTCAGAAAAGAATCGAAAATGTATATATTAATGGCAATGCAAGTGCTGATTAAACGTTTATGGAAATCTTTTGAAATTAACTATTTGAGCTATTTAAGCCAAAAAGTTATCACCTTTGTGTGGTAACCACTGTGAAATGTATAAACAGCAAATGTGAGAAGGGTGAAACCAGTATAAATATGTTTATAACAATTTATTACCCGCCGATTTTCAATATGTGATCTTTACGTGTGCAACTCAATTTAATTAGCAAAATATTTGCGCCTCTATGAGGGTCTCCAAAAACGAACGGTGGTAGATTCTTTTTGTTAATAAATACTCATATAGTGCTACAAAAATTGCAGTAAGAAGTCCAGTAGTAGGCAAGCCAAATTATTTTTCGAAACCGTACGCTGCATAAGAGAAATTTACCTTTCCGGCTGGTGCTGCCAACGGGGATTTTCTAAGGTATGAGTGATTTTTCGTTAAACAAAAGATTTTGACACAAAATTCCAAAGTGATCTGAATTTTTTTTATTTTTTCGTCTTTTATTTTGGTAATCGACTAATTTGAAAAGAATACACAATCTAGATAGCAAAAAAAACACGTGTTTGAACCAATTTCTTCGGGGAATCCCATTCCATGACCGTAACGGTATTCGAGCTTATCATCAGTATTACGCTCAACCAAGTGATTGCCTGATTTTTCAGTCCGAACCAATCACACCCTAATCACTACACCACATGGACTACGAAATATTGAGACACGGCCTATCATGTAGATGTCCTCCACGCACTCAGAGGAAGTGCTGGTTCACAAGTGTATTCTTAGAAGCTTGCATTCTTTGGGGAGTGCCGTCCCCACGTACCAAAGAAAATGGAGGCTTCCGTAAGGTTCCTCCGCGGATAGCATCCGACTATATGTGATGGTCATAATTTTGATCTAGTTTCAGCCGAGAGCGAGGATTATAATGAATATGGGTGGACAAATATGTCCGTAAAGAACTGCAGTGATGGTCTGCTGCCTCGGCGAGAGAAGATGGTAGTGCTCGCCGAGATTGGCTTTATCTTAGGACGCGTGAATGCGCTGGCAGGCTAGCATTGCGGTGTTGTGGGGCGGGTTCTTTTCTCCAGCACAAGACCTACTACAAAAAAATTTCGCGTTCATGAATTTGCAGATAAAATGCGGATCGACAGGTGTCAATGCCGAGGTAACCTACTAAGGGTGGAAATTGCCAAAGCAAATAGCAAACTGGGCCTGGCGAAAACAGACGAGACATGGGATGTTTCGTCTGTACCGACGATACGTATGGCCCCCAAATAAGAGTGGAACATCCAGGTGGAAGCGGTTACACTTGTATTGAACTTGATATTTAAATATTTTTGTTATTTATATATTTAGAAAAAGTATTAGCGGTAGTTATTGCTGAGAAATTGACCAAATTTCCGAAAATTGTTTAGTGTAAATAGCATATGCTTTTTTGCTTTTTAGTTGGATGAGATCATTCTTCAGTCTCTGTCGTTTTTCTTTGAGCTGTAAAATTTATCTAGCGTTGCTATCCACTACAAATACGTTTGGTATTTTCCTCTCAATTTCATCAACATATTCGATTAGTGGAGTACAAATTTCCCGTATCTTTACAAAAAGCTGTTCACTTAGAGTCTTTCTTTTAGGTTGCTTTAATTGATGATGAAGGCAACGACGATGGTGTCGTAGACGCAGTTAATGACTGATCCAGGCATACCCTCATGATTCATATCCTCATTTTCATTTTGCGTATTCCATTATTATGTTGGATGGGATAAATCAATTTATTCACCACAATTAAATAGAATATTCAAATCTTTTCAATAAAACGAATGAATCTAAAAACTCATTGTAAATGATAACTGAAACTTAAAACTCGCGAATCTATTGTGACCGAATAATCCACTTTTCGCAATTGCGAAACTTGTTTCGTGTTTTTACACAGAAAGCAGAAATTAGAAATTTTAAGGGAAATCATCAGCATGTTGCATACATTTTATGCGTGAATTCAATTGATGCACTATATATGCACCACAGATGGAAAGTGCTACGATACAATGATGCTTTCTATTTTGAATGGTTCAAATCTCTTCTATTAAAATTGATGACTCCCGACAATTTGGATCCATTCGCAGTGCCCCCGATTCCATATTAAAACAATTCAAAAATTGTAATTTCATGCGCAAAAATACATCAGTTAGTAGTAGCATGGTGATTGGCATAGCGATGCTGGATTTGGAGATGAATTCCATATAACAACAATGGAATTTGGTTCCCAGCTGTGTTTTTCAACGCTTCCCAAAGGTAATGCCAGTTTCCTGCTAACTGTTAGCAGACGAAAATGGAATACGTTTAATTTTCCATTAAGATAAAGCTCAACCGGAATGGCACACAATTAGATTAACTGTCACAAATAACCTCAATGTCAACGTCAACACTTGTATTCTTTAGGAACATTTGAAATTGTATTCTGGTCGGACCGCAATAAAATTCCATACCAATCGGACAGAATTCAAAGAAACTTCAACTACGCTTGCAAATACCTCTTTTCACGTAGAAAAATTCACACCCGAAATTAAAGCACTTCCCAGGATAAGATGAAATGACTTCCCGTTATTTAGCGGCAACTTCAATGACGATTCAACTCGCACACACTATTTTTCCTCAGAAAATTCAATGCGCATTGCTCTAGAAAATCATAAGAGCCTTTTCTATTTAGCACTGTTACGATTTTCGCAAATTTTCTTCTTTAAAATTCGTTCATTCAATTTTCAATTGCGATCAAAAATCATTCAAACGGACACTGAGACATTATAAAATGATCCATGACACGCCGGTTACTGTAGTCGTCATTGAAACGCAACACAAATCTACGAAAGGTGTCTACAAGAACAAAACTCAACTCCTCGACCGATTTATGTAAAGATTTCCACTGCAGAAATAATTGGTGGCTAAAATTGATGAAAGTCGCGAAGGAACCATTCACCCGCACTTTCCCACTACAGTCAGTGGATTGTTGTGGACTACCGGAATTTTCAGGCAGCTCAATTCTGAATTAAGTCGTGCTTTTGCGAATCGCCTGCGGATGTCTAACGGTCGCGACGAATTTCAATTCAAGGCTCCCTCGCGAGCATCAAGACGAGGGACGTTTCTCCTTAGAAAGAAATTTCCAACTTGATTGCTAATTTTGCGATACGTAGATCTCAAAACAAGGGCATCGCAAGGACGTTCCGTTCGAGATTCTCCCTACTTGTCGCGATCAACAACTGAACTCCTGGTTCAAAAGTCAGACACCGAGTGAAGTGTCCAAGTAGATCTCCCTTTTCGTGGCGATCAGCAACAGAACTCGTACTTGTGTCACAAAGGGGTTGCTTGACAAGCCCACTCATCCATACAATGTAGTTTACATTGCGATACACGCAATTTGATGGTAAGTTGCGTTACAAAGGGGATGCCGTGTCCGAATTTTAATCGTAAATTTAAATATTAATTTTTTTGATTTACAATTGAAATTGGATCAGCATTATGATGGTTTTCGAGCAGTTTGCCTGGGCGCCTCCTCGTTTACTATAGGATGCTACATTGGCCTAGATCTTTGAGGTGTTAAGCGACCTATGCCCACCGAGGGAAGGCAACAATGGGCAAAAATGGCTATCACGAATGGAGCCTCGAGGTTCGGCGAATCTTTGAGTATGCAAATGCCCCTGTGTAGTGATTTGGAGGATGTTGAGTATCCGCAAAGGACTGCAGCAGTGATCTGCTGCCTCAGCGAGCGAAGATGTTGGTACTCGCCGGAATTGGCCTTACCTGAGGCCACTGCGATGACAGGCTAGCATTGCAGTATCGTGGGGCAGGTTCCTTCCCCCAGCACAAAGGTCCACTACAAAAAATTTCGCATTCATGAATTCAACGATAGAATGACTCGGTTCGACGGTGTCGAAGCCGAGGTAACCTACTGAAGGGATGGACTGTTCAAATAAAGCAGCAGACTGAGCCGGGTGAACGCGTGCGAGACTCGAGAAGATTTCGTCTTTACTATACATACTTACGACCCTTAAATAAGAGTGGGGTATCCAGGTGGAAGCGGTGTTGCGAGCGAACACATAAAACATGCTCGGATATATTTCCGCTTCATAACTGCAATAGTAGCGAGCAAACAACACCTATGTACTCGCACTTTTCCAATGAAAATTAGCCATAGAAACACATGCTCAAGTAAATAAGCGAGCAGTTAAGTAAACAAGAAAGTTCAACCGGGTACCACTGGCCGATAGGAGATAGAGCGGCACGCAGACGCTGTTAATCCTTACTGCCGGAGTCCTTGTGCTGCCGGAGTCCCGTTATGCGCGTCGTTGCACATTCGGCTTCCAACTGGTTTTTCCACCTCGCCCAAGATACTGTTCTTTCGTGAGCTTTCAACCTGAATTCTCTTAAAATTCGCTGAGTAGCCAAACACGTGCACTCTCGTTCCACGAACGTTTTTCCTCCCCGCTTCGTCTCGCTTGCTCGGCTGGTGAATATGCGAAACTGGGGAAATTGAGCGAAAGAGTATTTTCGCTTAAGCTTTCGACTTCGAAAGAGTGCTTTCAGCTTAAGCTTTCGGCTTTCTCACGATCTCCTGAGGTGAAATGGCGAAACTGGGGACATTGAGCGAAAGAGTGTTTTAGCTAGAACTTTCGGTTTTCCCACGATCTCTCGTGGTGAAATAGCGAAACTGGGAACGTTGCGCGAAAGTTTATGCCGAAACTTTTGGTTTTCCTCTCCGCTTACCTCACTTCGAAGCACCCGGTTCGTTCATGATGTAAATATCATTGCGGGTTGAACTTTCTCGTTTACTTAACTGCTCGCTTATTTACTTGCGCGTGTGTTTCTATGGCTAATTTTCATAAGCGAAGTGCGAGTACATAGGTGTTGTTTGCTCGCTATTATTGCAGTTATGAAGCGGAAATATATCCGAGCATGTTTTATGTGTTCACTCGCAACAGCGGTAACCCCCCCCCCCCCCCCCATCCGGATCAACATCCATCATAGACATGGCCGTATAGTTTCCGTTATAATGAAAAACTCATACAAACATAATTCGTATAAATTTTTCCTTTTTTTTTTTTGTGGTAGGGAGGTGAAGGCATTTATGCCCGCCGAGTCTGGCAGTGTGGGACTCCCATGGAGGATACCTTTGGACTACCCACTAAACACCTCCCCTGTCAATCTGAGAACCTAGCCTGGAACCGTTTGACACATTACTTCGGGCCAGGTCTCGTTTTGTTACGCCGTGGGGCGCCTTCAAGCTGGGGAGTCCCTTTCCTAGCGGGAGGGGAGAGGGGAAGAGGAATTGCCAGAAGAGCGATCCCCCAGCCCCAGCGCCTCCGGCTGCTGTGAGTCCCTTTTATATTTTAGGACTGCCCGAGCATAATGTGCCACCTGGTTCCATTTGTCAACCGATTCGAGCATCACCGCAACCATATTATCTGGGGTGAGCTCTCCCGTCTCCCTGTAGAGTTCCCTTCGCAGCCTGGCCTATTTGGTACACGCAAAAAATGTGTGACAGGCATTGTCCTCCTCTCCTGGGCAAAACCGACAATCGGGAGACCGTGACTTGCCGATCTTGTGCAGGTAAGACTGAAAACACCCGTGCCCGCTCAAAAGCTGGGTCAGATAGAAGTCAGTCTCACCATGCCTTCGATTTAGCCACGGTCTCACATCCGGGATGAGGCGCGCAGTCCACCTTCCCTTCGTGCAATTCCTCCAAGACTGCTGCCAATCGTTGAGCGAGCGTTGTCTCTCCTCGCGGACAACCATCTCCCTCGCATCCTCGTTTCGGCGCAGGTAAATAGCGCGGCGCTCTCTAGCAAGGAGGGCGACAGGTATCACGCCTGCAATCACTCTCACCGCCGAGTCGGAGACTGTTGGATACGAAGATGCAATTCTCAGTGCTCCCCTTCTCTGTACCTGTGCCAATCGTTTTCGGTATACCTCCTTGCTGAGAGCGTCGCCCCATACCTCTGCTCCGTACGTTAGCACTGACCCTACAGCACTCATCAAGAGGCGTCTTCTTGATGGGCTGGGTCCCCCTACGTTGGCCATAAGTCGACTCAGGGCCGATATTCCCGAAGCAGCCTTCTCAGCCGTTGCCCTGATTTGCTCAGAGAAACTCATCTTCGAGTCGATCAGTAGCCCCAGGTACTTCACCGCTGGCTTCGATTCGATCAGTATACCTCCAACACTGATCATCCTTACTACAGGGATTCTGTTTTTTGTCAAGATGACCACTTCGGTTTTCTCCAGTGCTAAACTGAGCCCGCAAGCAGTCATCCAGTCCCTCACTCGGCGCATTAGCATACCTAGCCTAAGTTGCGCTTGTTCAACGGTGCGCCCGGCGACCAGAGCCGCAACATCGTCCGCATAGCCGACCAAGTGCGACTCATCTGGCATCTCAAGTCTCAGTAGCCCGTCGTAAGACACGTTCCACAGGTCCGGACCGAGGATAGATCCCTGGGCAACACCCGATGTAATTTCCATCCTTCGTTGGCCCTGTGTCGTGTCGTAGAGCAGGCTTCGGTCCTTTAGGTAGTTCCTCAAAAGCCGCATTAGATATTCTGGAACTTGAAAAGAGTTTTCCAGCGTGTCCAGAATATCCACCCATCTAGCGGAGTTGAAGGCATTCCTGACGTCGAGTGTCACCAACAGGACGATCCGTCGCTTGGTGCGACTATATGCCCCTGCCTTTGGACCGCGTTCACCATCTCTGCAATCACATCAATGGCAGAACGTCCTGCTCTAAAAAAAGGAAGGATATGAACATTTAAAATTTATGTTAAAGTTCGATATGATGGAATCACATAACACTTTAACATAAATGGGAAACCCAAGCGGAAGGCCACTCTACCCTGCCAGAGCAGGCTAGCTCATGAGTGCAGGGGCTAGCCAACGTGGCGGGCTAGAAAATTACAATGTTGATAAGTTGCGTATCAATTCGATCCGCACTTATTGCATTGTTATTTTCACAAAAATGGTATTTTTCCACCAGCGGGAACTTAGATAGCTGATCTAGAAGAACGATAGCCTAACGTGTCCAATAGAAGAACGAGGGTATGGACCGAGTAGATCTATAAACAGACGTTGGAATACGCACTCCACAGCGTTGAGTTGACTCACGGAAGGTTGAAAAGGCTGGTTGGGAGCCTTAGTGCTTTTACAGGTCACACAGGCACCTACATACTCCTTGACCTGAGATTACGTTTTAGGTCAAAAGAAGTATTTCTTAAGGCATCGAAGCGTTCGATCTTATGCACGAATGATCAGATTGTGAGTCATCTTCTCCGGCACCCAAAGCTTTCAACACTTTTCTTCCTGCAACGAGTCACCAGTCATTACGTTGATAAATTTAGCCGTCTATTACTTTCAAATCAGGCAACTGTGTTTGTTGGGTTATGATGGTTTGACTCAGCTCATTGTAGCTGCCTGAACTAAAATGCGGGCTATCCAAACCTATCTGGATGGGACTATCATCCTTTAATGCCAATTCCGCTCCCTTGGGTGAAAAGATTCACCAGAGAGTATCGGGTACGATGTTTTGAGTTCCTTTCCAGTGTTTGATGGAAAACTTAAACCCTTGCAGTTTAAGAGCCCATTGGGCTAGACGTCCGTGTAGGTCCGCTTGGTTCATCAGGCGTTGTAAAGAAGTGTTGTCCGGGATGATTTCAAATGGGTGGCCTTCTACGTATGCTCAGAATTTCTTGACAGCCATCACCGCTGTCAGGCATTCTTGTGCGGATACGCAGTAGTTCCTCTGGGCCAAGTTCAGTTTAGTGGACATAAAAGCAATGGGAGCAGCTTCTCCCTCCTCGGTTGATTGCACTAGCACGGCCCTCCATGTTGACTTGCGTCGCAATGCATGGAGAATACTTTCTGGAAATCAGGGTTGTGCAAGACTGGGGCAGATGTCTAAGCTTGCTTGAGCTCTTCAAATGCTTTTGGCTGAACTCAGACCAGATGGACTCACCTTTCCGGAGCATGCCTGACAGAGGTGCTGAAACCGTTGCGTAGTTCCGAAAGAACCTCCGGTACCAACTCCTCACTCCTAGGAAACGTGTTAGCTGCTTAACGGTCTTCGGTAAGAGAAACTCATCAATCCCCCGAGTTTTGTCCGGATCCGTTTTGATGTCACCCTGTCCGATGACATGTCCTGGATACCGGACTTCGTTCATGACGAACTTGCTTTTCTTGACATTGATGGAGAGTCCCGCCTTACTGATATGCAGGGCTACTTCTTGCAAAAGTAGAAGATGTTGGTCAAACGTTACTGTGATGAGTAGAAGGTCATCCAGGTACATGAACACTTGGTCTTTCAGATGAGGTGGAATTACTTATCCATCAGCCAGATCATCGTTTGCGGGTGCTGCATAGGCCAAAAAGCATTGTGACGAACTGGTATAGTGGTCATCTAGGCAAGCGATTATATCCCTCGGCCCTTCATCGAGTAGAATTTGCCAGTAAGCGTTCTTCAAGTCGAGACTCGCAATGTAGTTTGCTTTTGGCCGTTTTCCCAATATTCCATCGATAAGCGGAAGAGGGTGCGCATCTTTAATGGTCACTTGGTTGACTTTCCAGGTGTCTTGACACAGATGAACTGTACCTGGTTTTATCACCAAGGTTACCAGTGAGGACCAGGCACTTTGAGATTCCTCTACAACCCCCAACACTAGCATCCTGTCCAACTCTGCTTACACTAGCTTTTCCATGGCCGGTGAGATGGCGTGCTGTCTCTGCTTTATTGGCTTGCTATCGCCAACGTCAACAACATGTCAGACCAGAGTAGTGCGGCGAAGGCCTTGCGTAGCGTAAGATGACAAAGCAGCGATGGATATTTCCAGGCTTTGCCGTTGGTTAGGAGTTAACTCGTGTTTGTCGGGCATAGAAGTAAGTTCATGGACGTGTCTTGTGTTAAAGTGTGAATCTAAGAATAGATCGGTGGCCAAACCAAATTGAAGGACGAAATCACATGTTCTGAGTCAGTGAGGGGATAATGAAAGTTTGACCCCTAAAATAGACTGAGCCGGATGAACGCGTGCAAGACTCGAAAGGATCTCGTCTTTGCTATTCATACTTACGACCCCCAAATACGAGTGGAGCATCCAGGTGGAAGCGTAGACGTGGCCGTATATTTTTCATTTAAATGAAAAACTCATACAAATATCATTTGCATGAATTTTTCCTTTAAATGAAGAATATGAACATTTCAAATTTATGTTAAAGCCTTATATGATGGAATCACATAAAACTTTAACATAAATGGGAAACCCAAGCAGAAGGCCACTCCACCCGGTAAGAGCACCCGCAACGACAAAGAAAAGGGGGTGCGCTCATGAGTGGAGGGGCCAGCTACCGTGGTGGGTTAGAAAATAACAATGCTGATAAGTTTGGTATTAAATTTTTCTGCACTTATTGTGTTGTTATTTTTGTAAAAATGGTATTTTCTTCGCAAAGGTCTCTCGAGCAGTTTGCCTAGGTGGGCTGCTCGATTATTACACCTGGCGGTAGGTAAAATGCCATAGGAAGAAATCCCGATCAAAAACCGTATTAAAAGACGGGAGCGAAAAAAACTTGCAGTACACGGGGCTAGATCCCCAGTACAAGCGGTAGAGGGTGGCCGTCATCATCAAGCGACCGCAATATTATAGATATAGATATATATTATATATATATATATATATATATATATATATATATATATATATATATATATATATATATATATAGTTTCTATAACAGATATATGTACAAGCAATCTCAGGCCAATACCGTCGGAAACAAGGGACCAAACGTGAGGAAGCCAGCAAACCCCAAAAATGAAGCGGCAGCAAATGTCTTTAAAGATAACACAGGCTCCAATAGGGGAACCAAAAATCCTTGCGTGATCTTAAGTGGCAGCAACGTCGGCTTAAAAAATCAGCAGCAGACGAAAAATGGATGAATGAATGGAAATGTGCTGTCTTACCGGGCATAGTTGTAGTTAAACGCAGTAAGAAAACGATGCCCACCGCGGAGTTTCCCGCGCGAGAGGAAAAGAAACTGAAACGATCCGTAATCAAAATGGGAGACAGCGCAAAAGAGGAAGAAGTTTCACTGTTAAAAGACGCTCTTCTTTCCGTCACCCAAGCGAATGTGGCGCGACTTCGGAAAACGAGAGCCTCTCTCAAGAAGCTACGCCAGAAATTACCATGGCCCTTGACCGCTCTGAACAGGAGCGGTTTATTTGGAAAGTAGGAAGTGTTGTCCAACAATTGAAAGCCGCTTGCGACGTACAAAAAATATTAATAAGAACATCAAAAAACTAGTTCTCATGGATTGCATTATGCTCTGCAGGCGGAGTTGACTTTAGGTGGAAAAATACCAGAACGCCAAACCCTTTAGCGGAGCGCCAGTCGCTCCAGCTCCTGGTAGTACCAAAAAGGTGTCAAGCAGCCTAATTGAAGGTAACTGCAAGAAAAGGACGAGGAACGAGGTGTTAAACAAAGCTGCTAGTCTTGACAAGGAGTTTGACCTAATACTAAGTAAGGCTGCAAAAAAGCGGCCAAAAAGCTTCTGCTTGAAAAACCTGGCAAAAAGCCTTCTGGGGAAGGAAAAGAAAAAGGATTCTTCCGATACAACTAGAAGCCAGAAAAACACAAACAACGGCGCAAGCCCCTACAAGAGTCTTTACCTATTAAGCCACCTGCCTACGCAAATGTGCTGCGTGAAATAAAACCGCCAACAAGGATGTATTCTGTGATGTGGTCAAAAAGATTTTTAGAGACACAATAGCCATTGCCTCATTTAAGCCGATGGTAACCTTTGAAATCGGGGACCTTGACTATGTCATTGACAAACCCGCGGTGGCGGAAGCCATTGAAAGGGAATTCTCTAGTTTAAGTGAATCCAAAGTTAGACTGACACCGATAAAGATGCCGAAAAAATCCCAGCGAAGGGCAAAATTAAAATAAGATGGATTATCTGCAGAGTATGAAAATGAGCAATTCCATTCCCCTGCTTTAGGTGCCTCAAGTACGGATATATAGCATATGGCTATAGCGGACCCGACAGGAGCTCTCTGTGCTATAATTGTGGTCAAACGGGCACATCAGCAACGAATTTACGGTCGAGGTACAATGCATTCGTTGCAAGAATGCTAAGCCAGAGCCTGATGACCAAAATCATGTGCTGGGGTTAAGCAGATGTAAGGTTTACAAATCAGTACTCTGATGAATCAAATCCTGCAGGTGAACTTATATTCCAGCACAGCCGCCCAGGCTCTACTTAAGCACTTTCCGAGGGATATCAAAACTGACCTTTCCTTGCTCAGTACGCAGCTTCATGAAAAGAACTTTGAAGCCTGGTACCCTGACAAATCTGGTACCTGCGCGATCTTGGCTCATGGCAACGTTCATTAACAGGTGCAGGGCCATGGACGTGGAGAGGGTTCAGGAGCAACATTTTTGATGTTTATCTAACGTCAAACGAACTGATGCCATCTCTCCGGACCAAACTCAATGCCTTGAAGGACGCTGTCTTGAACACAGAGGACAAAGTACTCATTTGTAGTGATTTAGAAGTTCCAAAAAAGTCCGTGAAGGACTGCAGCGATGTTCTGCTGCCTCGGCAGAGGAAGGTGTTGGTTCCTGCCGAGAATGCCCTCGTCCGGAGACGCGTGAATGCGCTGGCAGGCTAGCATTGCGGTGTCGTGGGGCGGGTTCGTTCCCCCGGCACGAGGACTCACTACAAAACATTTCGCAATCACGAATTGCTTGCAGAGATCAGAAGAAGACGACCGAAGTCGCAACATTGTAGGTAACCTCCACGAAGGAATTATGACTTGTTACGAGAACAAGAGAAACCTGACAAGAAAGGCGAACTTGGAGTGACCTCGTCTTTACCCAAATAAATTTAGGGCCCACAAATGAAAGAGGGGCAACCGGGTGGTGGTGGAGCCCCTTCATACCCACCCAACCGGAATAAATCCAATGTTAACTTGTTGAAGTGGCCAGGTATTCCTCTTCTGAGTCGAAAACTCATACAACTTGAATTATATGAACTTTCCCATCAGAAGGGGAGTACCCCGGTGACCAATTTATGTCATAGAATTATACAATTGAATTGCATAACTCTATGCCATAAAAAGGCACTTGGCTTGGGCCACTCAACCCATTAAGTCACCTGAAACAAAAAGGATTAATTTGTACCCGGTGGCTGGCTCATATTTTGGGGTGGAAGCCTGCCACCGTACCGGGTCCTATACTCGGTCAGAAAAACCGGAAGGGAAAAGACCAATTTTTTCGTTTAATTCTTCATTTTATTTACAAACCGCATGTTTTTCAAGAATGTTAACCTGTCACTTACTGTGAAATGATTCGCTTCAAAATGCAAAGATTTCAAAATTTGCGATAAACAAAATATAAATTAAAGCAAAGGACCGCCAAAAATCGATTGCTTAATAGATCGTTAAGTATTCTGTTCCGAGTCAAAACCATGAGCTCATATTACTTATAGCATATAAATACCAAATGTTGCATGTTTATACTATGCTTTTCAAGTTAGTTTTTTTTTTTTTTTCTTAACTTAAGATTCCATCCAGTTTTCTTAAATATTTCGTAAGGTTTTGAAATAACCGAGTTGCTTTTCAACAGACAAAGTAAAAAGGTTTAATTTTAATCACGTTCAGCTAATGAGAACGCGTCAACTAAATTTCTAGGCTCCCAATTAATTTGAAACCGAACTCTATGGTCGAAATCTAATATATGTATCTGCATATTTTGTATATATATAAAAAAAATTTTATAATTTATTATTAATAATATAAATAATGAATATAAAATATTGAGCATAGATTTTTATTAATTAAAAGGACTCACCGCTTGTTCCGTCGAGCGCTCGATGGGGCTGGAGGTGTCCTGTAAATTCTCAATTTTGTTAGCTTCGTTGCTATTAGTATTAGTCTCACTTATCACTATAGAGGTTCTTTGGGCGAATGCCATACAAAATTTAGTAACAAAATCACTTGTTAAGATATATTCTCGTCCGCGGGCAATAAACCGAAGAGGTAAGAATGTCGGAAAAATGGTCAGTTTAGCAATAAAACTGAGGAAACTCGCTATTGAACCACCGCCTGTTAAATGAAGTAAATTAACTTTTGACGCTTTAATATCTTCCTCATCAACGATGCCAATCCGGTTTAGATCGATCACAGCAGCTTCTAGCATTAGCGTTACAATTTATGGGTGTATCGAATTCAAATCGTGCAGCTTCCTCCATACGATAATAACGGGTTGAATCTCTGTAGTCGATCAGGTCTTTGCGATTCCAATGATTGATGTTATTGCCGGTTCCTTTATTCGTTGGGAGTCCCTGACGGTAAAGTAATGTGGTTATGTTTCCTTTTTTTTTTGCATTCAACTCCGACGTATCTGCTTTTGATTTCTGCAATCCTTTGATATCGTGAGCTACTTGATCCCTTTTCTTTTCTAGACTAACTTTTTCTAACTCCTTAGAACGATAAATATCATATTTTTTCATCAACGCAACTAAATCTAACTTCATGCAACGTTTTGAGATATTTTCACGACATAAATGCTGCTCCTGCACTAAGGTTTTGGAAAATTCCATGTAAGGAGTAAGGACTGCTTAGTTCTCGTTGGCCTTATCACCGGTTACATAAAGTGCAGAAATTCGCCTGCATGACGCTCAAAGATAGGTTTGATCTGGCTTAGTTTCATTTCCGACTTCAATGATACGTTTAAACAATTCCACACCATTCTCTGCAGCCGGCCTTCAGTTGTTGTGGTGCTATACAATTATTCGTAGACGACCAACTGAATGGCTGTCGCTGACTATGACTATTATTCCCTGATTCACTCATGGTTGAGCGGAGGTTTCTTAGTGATGAATATGATCGTTTACGGGAGCTATACGAGCTCTTTCGATATTTGTCCACGTTTGTAGAGGTGCTCTTTCTGTCTTCCGCCGAATCCTTTTGTTTCTTCCCGCTAGAATCGTTCTTGCTCGTTGATTGGCAACGAGGCGACATATGTTCGATCATCCGAACAAACGGTTGCCGGGACCTTGAAAGCGAATCAAACGCGGCATCAGCTAATTAGTACTGCTCCAGTGCTGGTTCTTCGGACGAATTGAAATCGTTATCGAAATGGGGCTTGGGTGTTGTATGTGTACGAGTAGTTATCAATCACTGTAATCACGGCAGGCCATGGAGTGATTGCGGCTTGTCCTCAATTCAAATGGCGTTGGGTACCCGTATTTATCCTTGCACTATCAACACCGTGATTGCATTGAGAAAGTTTTGGTCAGCTCTAGGTGCACGGCAACTGGTAATAATTCCTTAGCAAAAAGTTCACCTCAACAGAGTATTCCCCGCAAATTTTAATTGTTGCCTGTTTCGACTCACCAATAAGTTCGTAAACACGCTCTCTTATATTTTTAAAACTATCGCGCACGCAGATAAACCGATAATTTGTTCTTCGCACATCACGGATATTTTTATTTTATAGTTCCAAATAGTCTTAGATTAAGTTTATGTTGAATCGTCATTTGAAGTGTTTGCACTTTATGAAAGTGATTTAATACACATGCCTTGTTTTAAATACTAGTGTGCAATATTTTAATTTCGAATGATAATTTTAATTTAATTTTAGGTAGGGTTGCGTTTGAGCCATTAAAAGTTTAATATATTAATAATTGGTCAAGAACTTAATGAACTTGTTATGTCCCGCAAAATAAACAGATACGACATTGTATAACTTGTATAGAATGCTTATCGCCTCCTCCGGATTCACCACTGAATCAATAAAAGCTGGCATTTGACTTTCGTTCAGGGAATCTGATTCCAAGGAATGTTCACTTACTCCCGCAAGGTTCCGGAATCCTTCACGTCTTCCCGCTAGATTTGTTCTTGCTAGTCGACGGATATTCGTGATCGTGTTCTAGAAGCTAGACAATCACGTTTGGACGAGTTGTTTTTCTTCTCACTTGAATCCTTCTGGTGAGATTTATCGTGTTCTCGATTAGTGTTATCATCGGTTGGGGTTTGGCGACGTCTCTTGGGACTCGAAGGTGTCGATAAATCTTCACAACTTGGCGACGAGTCTTGGTCCGATATCCGTTTTCGTTCAAATCTTTTGGATGCAGGATTTGGTGGTTGAGATTTATACGATCTAATAGATCCACTCGTATTCGTACTATTTTCTAACAGGCGTTGTTGTCGACGTCGCTGTGTTGCCAACGTTACACAAGGAGTCAGTGTTGGCTTCGTTATGTGTCGATTTTGTTCGTAGCCTTCGAGAGTTTTTTCCCGCTTTGTGTTTTTGCTACTATTTTGGTGGCTATTGTAATGTGAATGGCTACTGGAAGCTTGTGAACCTGGCGCCGTGGTCGTGTTGCTACGATGCCCCTCCGTCACTGCCGAGAGCAATTGATTGTTATCGGGTTCGGCCATAGACGACACTTAACCGTCCACTCTATGTCACTAATCATGCCCCTGAAGCGAATTTTTCCTGTCCTTGTCCTATTTAATGCTTTGATTACACCGAAAATTTTGGGGGGAGAAGGGAGTTGATCGATGTGAACAACACTAGTTCCAATATCTAGAGTACCCCTTTTTATATGCCGTTTGGGTAAGGTGACTGTGGCAGTGTGCTTGAATAATAATAACAAAATATTGACCGCACTACAAACGCAACCGGAATTTCCATCAAATTTCGAAGTTACTAATTACGTTTTCAATTGTTCGCAACGATGCGACAATAAAGAAAATCAATACTCACAAAAGTTGCCATACAAATAACAGTAAAGTCCACATTTCGCATTGCACACACACTCCCTATCCCGACGTATCTTCATTCCGGATGTGCTTTTAATACATGAAGGAGCTCCAATGAGGGGTAACTTAGAATATGAACACATCCTTGGCCACTGGTAAGGAAAAATAAATCACTTGTATTATTCCACGCTATTGCACTAACCTCAAAATTACATTACTTTTCTGCACGAATTTTATGCGCCTTGGTATCAATGAAGGTCACTAAGTCTTCTTCGTTGCCAACTGCAATGGTCTTGCCATCCGGCGACCATGTGATATTAATGTTTTCACCGTTCGTGTTACTAATTGTAGCACACTTGCCTGCATGCACGTCTTAGATTCGCACCGTTTTATCCCCACGCGCCGTGCTCAGCAAATCGGGCATATATGGGATGCAGCAAATAGGGGTGGATGGCTCAGCAAACGACTCTGTCTCCAACCTTTATCCAATCTTTTGGCTCAAAGTGTCTGGAACAAATGCGCGACTTAGCGTTGATTGTCGTATTTGACTGTCCAATTACCTTCAGCCATAATGGCTTCTCTGCTGCCGACTCCCGAAATCACTTTCCCACTCGCGATCTCCCTGCGGTTCTTTCCAAGTTCCCAAATTGGCGGGGCCGAGCCATCGAGCAACGAAACAGCAATGGAAAATCGCGCAAAGTTTCGTTTAATAGTGCCATCTATGAGTGAACCCGCGATGGTGATAATGCACACTCGTTTCGGTTATTTTTAAAATTCTAAATCGTCTTTTGTAGATTCGTTTAAATTATCAATTGAAGCAATTTTCGTTTAATGATTAGGCGTAATTAAGTGGGAAAAATCGGAAGAATTAGACAAATTTTAGGGGGTTTAAATGATACAATGATTTTAGCGTTCATATAATTTAAAAGGTTAACCGTTTCGTTCTTAGCATTTGTATCCCGCGTTACACCGCAATTTGTTAAATTATATTCAAAAGATATTGTAATAAAATCACTACACATTAAAATATTAAACAGTTTTAGAATTTTGTTTCCCGGGAGTTAAGTACAAAAGACATTTTCTGGACCTATTTTCCATGCAAAAAAAAACGAGTGTTGCGATGGGGAAGGTGACTCAATCGACTGAATCCTTGTTAAATTGAGTTCGTGCTGTGTGCCTGTGTCAGCGCTGCTTTTAGAGCCATAGCTCCTAGATTACTACACACTCTTGAAAAATACTGACAATGACTGTCTTCTCCTCTATCACGAACCGTTGCTTTTATTGAGTAAAAAAGCCGACGCTGCGTAGACCTTCATCCAATTATTCCATAAGATTCGCCAACCCTGCTGACTGAAATCCCGATTTCGTACAAGAAATTGTTGTGGAATCCTCATGCTGAACAAAAACCCAATTTCATAAGTGCATCCACCGGACCTCCAATCCCTCAATACAATTATTCTGCACAAAATGCATTAGCACTACTTTCCGCATTCCACTTCGGTCATAAAATTATGTCAGCATTTCAATTGTTTACTACAATCAGGGATTCCATCATCCGTTGTTATGGAATTCGATTGGGGGACTCCACCTTACTCGCATTGTTTATTTTTTAACTCGTGACGACACATGCTGATAATGTGAGCCTGCACTCTCGTATGTCACTCTCATGCGCTGAGGATTAATTTCTTTAATTTTTTGTTATTTTGTATGTTGGGCTAGTGGACACTTTCTGCTAGATACATATTATTTTTCTTAGTCAAGCTGTTTGTTTTGGTTTTTATGCGTAATATTGATATTTTGTTTAGTCACACGGTATGTTCTTACGTGTGTTTTCTGCTAAATATGATTTTACATAGTCGAGCGGATTGTTGTGGTTTTATGCGCAGTGTTTCATATTTTGTTTAGCCATGCAGTTTGTTGTTACATGTGAAAGTTTTTGAGTCCCTAACAGCCAGAATAGCACTTGTTGTTCTAAATGCGTGTCACCCCTACTTATCACCGCTGGGATAACATTCGCTCTGGAGTCCCTGGTGCTAAAGTACAGAACTGCTAGTTACTACAGGATTACTCGGCCAGCGACAACACGTATATAGTGGTTGAGATCTACGGCGGTGCCTTTCGGTGTCCATACGCCAAGACTCCAGCCTTTAGATGAAAAACTGGCGTGATGGACATTGAAAGGTTTACTGACTTGCTTGCGGCAGGCACGCCACTGCTAGGAGCACCACCGGGGAGCTGAAGACCTACTGCCGAGAACGTGGTAAGCTCAACTGTGAGTATCATCATTTCTACTTTCGAGTCTTCCATCCCCCGTCGGAGACCCCGTCATGGTAAGGTTCCAGTATTCTGGTGGTTAACGAAAATCGCTGAACAGCAATAGGAGTGTAATAAACTCCAAGCAAAAACCCAACGGGTGCCAATGCGAGAAAGCTAATCAGCAAGAGTAAGGCCCGATGCTGGCAAGGCCTCCTCGACGATGTGAATAGGCCCCCGGTAGGGGCTGGGTACGAACTAGTCACGTAGGACTTATCTCTTTGCATTGTGACTTCAGAGCAATACACTCTACCATTGATGCAATTGCAGAGGTGGTAACCGCAATCCAAAGAGCCGTACCAACAAATGGGCTGTAATGCTGATGACACTTGATATCAGGAATGTATTCAATTTCACTAGCTAGGCGGCTATTCTGGAAGCATTGGAAGCCCCTTTTTAGCTTTGGAGTAACTAATATAGATTCTGAAGGACTACCTGATGGATCGAAGCCTGCTCTGTGACATGAAGGAAGGTTAGCTAAGGATGGGAATTACATAGGGTGTTGCTCAAGGCTCGACGGGGTATTGAGACTGGAAATCAAATAGTCACGCTTGATCGGCTATGTGGATGATGTCATGGTAATAATTGCGAATCGCACAGTTGAACAAGCGCTACTTAGACTTGGTATTCTGATGCGCCAAGTGATGGAATGGATGACTACTAATTAACACTGGAGAAAGCTGAAGTAATCGTCCTGAAAAAGACAAAAGAAGAGAATCCCTAGAGTAAGGACAATCAGCATTGGGGAAGTGCAATTTGAGTCGGAACTAGTTGTGAAGTACCTGGGTGATCTGATCGATTCAAAGATGAGTTCCTTTGAGTAAATCAGGGAAATGGTAGATAAGGCCGAGGCAGATGCGTCGGTACTCAGCTAAATAACAGCTAACGTAGGAGGGCCTACCTCATCAAAAAAGCACCCACTAATGGATTCTGTACAAACTCTACTACAGCATCGATTGGAAATATAGAGGGTGCTCTCAGCAAAGAGCTGTACCGAAAACGGCTTGTACAAGTGTGACCGCTGAGAATAGCATCTGCATATTGGATCACCTTAGAATCGGCAGTTCTGGTGATTGCAAGCGTTATTCTAACGCTCTCCTTGTGAAAGAGCGCCATGAAACTTACTTGCATGGAAACAAAGGCAATAGGGAGACAGCTGCACTTGAAAAGAAACAACGTTCACTTGGTGATTGGCAAAAGTTCTGGGTGAAGAACTCGAAGAGGAGATGCACGACGAGCCTCTTACTGACATCTTTTTGACCCAGCTCTTGAGCGAGCATGGATGTTTTGAGTCTTACCTGCACAGGCTTGGCAAGACTGTGTCTTCTGCGCTGGAGAGGTCGATAATACTTGCCACAAATTTTACGCTTGCAAAGAGTGGGACGGACTGTGCGATTACATCGTTAAGAAATTAGATAATTTAATCGGAGAGATTCCCAGGTCAGTTAAAACTAGGCGGCATTTTACGTTCGGGCTATACTTATTGCTGAGAGGGAGCACCTGAAGGCGTTAGGGATGGAGGGTTCTCTTTTCTAGCATTCTACATCTTTGGAAGAAGGATTCCTGCAACCCAGTGGCGCCTAAGGCATTAAAAAATGAGATTCTTCAGGATCTGTTATGTTCCTCGCTGAGCAGAAGCAGTCAGCTTACCTGTCTTTTGCAAACTTTTCAATCAGGTCTAGAGCAAATGTGTCTGGTGTAGATTTATTTGTAATATATGGCTCATTGTAGGAGTGCTTTGTATTTAGTTATAGCTTCCTGGAAAAATCGGTGAGTTTAAGGCCATGTGGTTTTAGATTAGCATCCTGGCATCCTTTGTTCATTTCTTCCATTTATGCCCTGTTTTGCTATAATGGTAGCAGAAAAAGTTGATATCGATCCCCTTACAGCCCAATGCAGTATGAATTGATTTCCGCCATACCCTATTTTGATGTTTTCCTTTCTTATCTTATTTCTTATGCGAACAGTCGTATTCTTTCTAAGTGAGCCATGTGCTAACCCCTATGTTTTGGTTAGGTTAACTTAACTTTTGGCCCACTTAAATTAGAGAAATTTGGTCTTAAGGCGTCTTATATCGTCCCTAACTTCGAGAGTGGCCCTGGGCTCGAGTTTCCCGTCGAACTTTGTTGATTGTGTCACAAAATACATCTTTGTTTATTGGTCTGGTTTGAATTCTACCAGTAGTTCACCAGAACGAATCGGACGTACAGGTCTGATAGTAGTTTGGATGTCCTCCGGTTTTACTTCTCCCTTGATTTCTTGCATGATCTATCATCGGTGGGTTTGACTAGTAGTGCCCACTCAATAGATTTACGCCGATCCTTTGTATTTCAATTGTTGGAAAGTTTATCGTTGTTTGCCTTTATGGCTTTTTTAGAATGCGCCGTTTACAACTTCTTCTCTAACGAAGCGCGATTCTTCGATGCTCCTCGTTTCTCCTTTTTTTCAGTCCCTTTCATTGGGTTGCAAGCCAACCGTTTGCTCATAGCAGGCATTGGAAAGGTAGGCTGTCAGAGGGCTTCATCTTTTGCTGTTCATATGCCTTCAGCCACTGTCGCTTATAGTGACCTATTTGTGTTAGGAGTCTTCCAGCTTGAGAGCTCTGTTTTCAACTTCCTTGCAAAGGCTCACTTGCGTATTGCACGTGCCAATGATATGTTTTACAACAGTTTCAAATTTACGTTGGAGCCCTTCTTCAGTTGTTAATTTTAAAGGAGTTCGGTTCAGGGTAAGTGTACACCCTTCAGAGCCGCTATCTCCGTTTCGCGTCGCCTTTGGGTTCCATGGTTATTTTTGCGATGCAAGGAGGTCATGCGAGAGTTGGTCAAGGCCCTTATAGGGGCTGATACTCAGAGCACGATCAGAGCTAATCCGTAGTCCGTCTCAACCGAACGCAAACTACCAACTGAACGGCAAGAACTTTGAACGTACTCAAAGGCCTGCTAACTCTTAACTGGGATGGAAACCATATGACAGTTCAATTGGAGCCGTTGGCATGCAAGACAAGTTTGGAGTCTGTAAGGATTTCACTTAAAGTTTCTGCTGGGCATGGGTGCCAATGGTCTGGCACAAGTGTCAGCGAGATATAAAGAAGACCGAACTCAGCTATTTCCAGTTTGGAAAGTTCATCCCGTTAAAGTTCGTAATGTGGCACTTTCCTTCTTTAGCCATCTTTACAATTTACACGTAAACGCAGAAATTTTACGTCATTCCACCAAATAGGCGTATTCCTCGCAATTCACGTGTCGTATTTCGTTTTTCGTGCTTCGATTCCCGATATTATTACATTCTGTGCACATAACTTCATGTCTTTGTGGCTTTGGGTTTCGAGAAACACTTCCACACTTTACCAATTGATTGTAGTCTTATTATTCAGCAATTGAAAAACTTGTAACTTTACAGTGCGAATATTTTCTCGACTGAGTTTTTCTACTGACAATTGTGGCAGCTGATTTCTTAGATTGGCTACCCTAACAAGTTGCGAGGGCTTGAATTGTACAAAGAAAATCATCTCGCATATTCCACCAATTCATTACAGGCATGTTGTAATGGTCTGCATATCACTAATTCAGCACAAAATCCTTCTAAAAGAAGCATTGTCTACTCTACTTGTCTATAGTTACAGTGACTCCCAAAAAGATCCGTACAAGTAAGAAATTTTCCTCCTTTCTCATTTTATAAGGCAATTAAAAACGGGAAAAATTTTTAAAACATTTGATTATGAGCAGAACATAAAAGTCTTACAGATCACATAAATAAAATAGTTTCTCACTTTAAATATACCAAAAAAAAGGAAATTCCATGAAAAAACAGAAAATATCATCCCTCAAAAAGATCCGCACAAGAGCTAAATTGTAAAAATAAACAAAAATTTTAGTAAGCTAGTATTTTGTTGCATGTCCTTTTTGTTCAATGACACATTTGAATCGATTTGGCATACTGGAGATGATTTTCCGCAGGTATTCCACATCCATTTTCACCCATTCCTCGCGAAGCCTTTTCTCGAGCTCCGTTTTTGAACAAATTGGCGTGCTATGAACTCTACGGTCTAATTTATCCCAGAGATTTTCAATGGAATTACAATCCGGTGACTGAGCAGGAGGATGAACCACTTTTGGACAATTATACAGCTGCCATTCTTGAAGAATGCGTGCCTTATGTTTGGGATCATTGTCTTCGTAATATTTGAATGAATCCAAAATGCCCATTTTAGCAGCGCTTTTTCACAAATTTTCCTTCGAAATGTCTAAATATCGACGGGAATCCATGATACCATCTATAAATACTAATTTGCCAACACCACGAGTAGATACGCATCCCCAAACCATCAAACTGCCACCTCCGTGTTTCACTGTAGGCCTGAGGTTAATTGGACTCAATTCTTCATTGGGCTTGCGCCACACCATAACACGTCCATCCGAGCCAAAAACATTGAATTTGCTTTCATCGGCAAAAATCACATCCTCCCAATAATTGACTTCCTTTAAAATAAATTCTTTAGCGAAATTTAAACGCTTTTTTCTCCTCACTTCGCTGATGAATGGTTTCTTCCGTGCAACACGTCCATTGTATTGAGCATTTCTCAAAACTCGTCGAACTGTTTCACATCCTACTTTTTTCTTAAATTCTGCGAACACTTCACTCACAATTTTTGGAGCACTCAGTTTTGTATTTTTTTTATTTTCCGGACGATAGAGCGTTCTTCAAGCGTCGTTAGAACCGTTGGGCGACCAGGACTATGCTTCAAGTCTATTCTGCCTTCCTCTTTATACCTCCGGAGAATGTCGTAAACAGTTCTACGTTTCATGTTGAGGCTTGAACATATTTCTGCCACATTTTTACCTTCCATATGGTTAGAAACCACCAACTGGATCTTCTCTGGAGACGTCTATTTGCCCATTTTAATTTAAAAAGCGCAACGTTTTTTTAAGCTACGAACAACACGCGGTTTGTGATCAATATTAGATATGATCTGCCCAGATCTATTACAACTTTACCACTGAAGGCGATATGCTATAAAGAGGTCACTCAAATGTGTTCTTTTTACATAAAAATGCACATGTTCGCCCAAGTTTCCTTGTTGTGCGAATCTTTTTGGGGCGTCATATTGTTGCGCTTCTTTTTCAATCCTTCGTTTTACTTCTCATTTTGCGGTACATTTTCTAATTTTTTTGAGTAAAATTATCGAGCTGATGTTTTGTTCAGTTAATAATATTTCCTTTTTCTTTTTGTGTCATGGATTGAAGCATAAATTGAAAAAGAAGGAACATTTCTTACTTGTGCGGATCTTTTTGGGAGTCACTGTACATACAGCTGAGAAAAATCATCTTTAATATATGGATGTCTTCCAGAGGTTACTACAATTATATCACCTCCCCCTTTGAAATATGTACAATAACTTCCCATCAAACAATTCCCATTATCCCGTTGATTGTCTTCGAATAGCTCCATCTTAATTAATCTTTCAACGCCACCACTGCGTCAGAATGGAACTCTCTAAACAATCCCATTCACTTTATCTATTAGTTTGTCATTAAAGTGCAACTTACTCCAAATAATTCAAGTACAACTAATCCCCCATAGAGAATTGCAACAGCATAAAAACTCTTCAAGTGTTCGACCCAGTTTCCAATATTTGCTTCAAGTTCTCTTCTTGCTCAATCCAATGATAGCCGAAGAAAGAACTATCGATCAATTCGCCGTCCTCAAGATCTGTCTTTGCTCACTGCTCCATCGCGACCACCGCAGAATAATTCCCAATGATCTATTGCTCCCTCCTCTCCAAATCCCACCTGACCTGCCTGCAAGCGTGCTCTTATATGTTACATAAACTCGCAATGGAATTCCAAGCATGTGAGCCGTTCTTTTACTTCTTATTTTTTCGTAGAGACTTTCCTCTGCCGCCGAATCACTTTACCATCTTTGGAATTGGCTTCAATTGTGGAGATTGTGCTCCTCGAGTACCATTGAAGCATCTAGTGCTGGCATAGATAGATCAGCCAGCTTGTAGCCTGTAGCCTGCAGCCATCATCGGCTGGCCATCGATGGCCCGCGGTGAAGGAAGGTCAGCTGAGCTGATTGTTGGATGTTGCACTGCGACACGGCACGGGGCGGAGCGCCGAGCACTGAACGCCAAGCTCCAACCTGACCGCCGCACAGCACGTATAAATCCGAATTTGTGGATATTAACACCTCATGCATGTGTGTCTCTAACGGTTGGTACTCGTACTCGCCGACCGACAGGTAACAATATATTCAATATTTTCAACACAATACAACAATTCCATTGACGACACTTGAAGTTCTTTGATGTTAAGTGAATGTCTTAAGTCGCGGCTTACAATGATTTGTGGTGAGGAATTGGGTAGTTTTGGCGTTTTGTACATTTCGTTACTATTATCCTATTCGGCTGGTTGAGATTGAAGTTGTGTTCCCATTGTGAAGGGCATTTCGTTAATTGAGCAGAAGAAATAGTTGCAGATACTCATACCAATCTGGTGGGTCCGCAGCCACACATGAGGTTTTTAATTGCTTATGTTTATTGATGTTCTCTCGGTTGTCAGCGATTTGTCTTGGACATTTTGTTTTGTTTTTCGGGGAAAATAGAAAACATGGAGCTTTAGTCGGTCAACAATAGAAAAATAACAATTGTGGGAACGAACAAGAACCAGAGGTAAAAGTAGGACGTGATGATACTGAAAACATGTCGAAGATATGTATCAAAGAATTTTGTCCAATTAAAGCGGGTAATTGATTGGATTATCAAGATTTTAGGAGAAAGTGAGTTTATTGGGTATTAAAGCAGTACGGGAGAATTTTTCAAAGCGTAAGCTTACGTGAATGTGTATACAATATATTGCTTTAAGATCTATTTTTGCAGTTTAATGAGGTATTTTTGAAGGTACAGCTCAACACGTATGCATCTTTTCAAAAAGCTAAATTTAGGGATTTTCATGAATTTCGCTTCCTTTCATTTCGGACACGATAGAAGCGGAAATTCCAAGCTTTTATAGAAATGTGCAAGATGTTGTTAGAGCTCGGATATCAGGGTCTCGCGCGGGGTATGAAATTAAAGTTCCTGCTGAAAGCTTTTCGGATCAGACATAAAATCAGGACCGTTTTGCTTTAACTTTTTTGTTTACCATACTGTCAACGTCAGTGGTTGGCCGTTTCTTTGGAAAACTGGCCTGACAGCTAGGCGATCGACATTTATTTGACAGTGAGTAAAGCGCTTTACTCTCCATCAATCCAGTCTCGGATTTTCATTTTGTTTGTTTTCAATATTTACCACTGTATCACCGAAATTATGGGTAAATCTTATAAAGTATTTAAATAATCAGGTGAATTTTAGTGTATTATGAAACTGCACTATTAAACTGCACTGAATTTAAAATGTGGAGCGCTTCACGATTTTGCGTGTGGATATCACGGCTAACTGAAACCGAATGAGAAAATGAGTTTCGGTTCGTTCGACAGTGTGTATTTGCGTACGTATACACTCATTCGTTGAATGCATCGGCTATGTGATGAACAAATGTGTGTGTGGATTTAGCAAGAATTATTATTTTTCGTTTATTGAGGTGGAAACGCGCTCCGGTATAGCAATTTGGAGTTGCAGCCTTATAGGGTTGTTTGGAGTCGCCGCTTTATCGGTTAATTTCATGATCCGAGAAACAAACACAGACAAGTTTCAATCAATCATTGATTGGCTTTAGGCATGATCGAAGATGGAACTGGAGGAAGCAATCTTGGCTATAAAGCCAAAAAAGCCTTCGGGGCCTTATAGGATTCCAGCTAAGGCACTCAAATAGCCTATCAATACTACCCTGGCCTTCTATTTAGTACGTTGAAGAGTTGTCTGCATGAAGGGGTATTTCCGGACTGCTGGAAAGTAGCGAGGGCCGTACTGATGAGCAATGGAAAGGGGAGACTCGAGTCCTGTCTGCATACCACCCGTTCTATATGCTAGACACGGCCGAGAAAGTGCTCGAATAGCTGATTGAGCTGATCTTCTCAGAAGTATGGCTTTAGAACAAGATGCTATTGGGAAAGCGGTGAGCGCTGTCCAGCGTGCAAAGACACATAGTAGTTCTACCCAATGGGTTGTCCTGCTGGTTACTCTTGTTGTATATTAGAATAATTGACAGCACGCAACCACGAATCGGGTAACAATCAAGCAAGCTACCAAGGTTACATGTATGTAATGTACTAGTACGCTCTCTCTCTCTCTCTCTTTTCCACTCCAGCCTCGACGTGATTAATATCGGTTAAGAGCGCGTAGTGAGTATGGGTGGTTGGAATACTCGTAAATGACTGCAGCGGTGATTTGCTGCCTCAGCGAGCGAAAAATTAGTGCTACGTTGGAACTGGCCTTGCCTGGTGACGCATAAGTGTGCTAGCAGCTAGCGTCGCGGTGTCATGGGGCGGGTTCTATCCGCCAGTGCAAGATCCCACTACGAAATTTCATGCTTACGATTTGCGTGGGTGATCAGAGTCAGTAAATAACGCACAAAACGAGTAAGTTCGTGAGCGTCAAGGCCTAGGTAATAAATCAAAAGGAATTACATAGAAAACGTGACGACGAATACCCGGTTAGCCGAGCGCAAGACCTAAGGCGATTTCGTCTTTGCCAAGGCCGGTCACGACCCACAAATAAGCGTGGGGCATCCAAGTGGGAGTGGTACGCCCACATATGCCCCCCAACCGAAACAATGATCCAATACGATGCCTTGGCCCATATTGGGTGTGGAAAGCCAAGCATCTCGGCGAGAGCCCCTGGAATACAGAAAAGAGGGAGAGCTTACTCGATGGCTAGCTCATGACTGGAAGGGCCAACCAACGTAGCGGGTCCCATACACAACAAGAAATTTACTGTTTAGGCAAGCCCTGTCACTGCCTAGACGAGGAATTTGAGAAAGGAGCTGAAGGATTCCCCGGCGGATGATAGATTGTAATCAGAGCAGAGATAGGGAACAGAAAAAACAAGTATCGGACAGACATTCCGACGCAAGTACTTCCGACCTGCTGCAGGCGGACAGACAAACGTATGCGCTTAGAACTGAATACTGACGTATATGCTTAAGCTAAGTGAAGACGAACAAACAAACGTCTGAACTTAACTAGTTGTTACGGTCGCAGGTCTTTTGCGTGGTATAAACCCACTTCTTTGCCAGAAAGATCAGCGAGGAGATAGCGACCAGGGGAGAGTATATTGGTGTCAATTGGTGTTCGACACCGTACTGCTCGAACTGACTCTTAAACGGCCGACATCGGAACTGAACCAAACCGAAAACATGGATCACTCGGCCCTCTAAGAATTTCGCGATAAGTGGAGTCGTCAATTGGGAAAAGGGTTCCACCAGCGAGAGATTAGATAGCTGATCTAGAACAACGAAAGTTCCAACGAGTCCCATAGAAGATCGAAGGTATGGACCGAGTAAACCAAATGTGTCCACAATCGGGAGAAACGTGCGTAAATTTCAGCAAACCGGGTCTGTAGCAAATCTGAAATCACCTGTGCATGCTCGCCCAATTCATTCCGCGGAAAAATATTGCTGTTGTTTGCGATAGTGTGGCAGAAGAGCCGTCGACCTCGACTCGTCGTTGTGCCCAACAATTGAACATCTCGCGAACATCACTGATGCGAGTTTTGAATAAAGATTTGAATTTACACGCTTACAAGATTCAATTGACTCAAGAGTTGAAGCCTACTGACCATTTCAAGAGTCGGAAATACGCCGAATGGTAGGTTGAGCAGACAGAAGGGATTGGTGACTTTACAAAGAAAATCATCTTCAGCGACGAGGCACACTTTCACCTCATTGGATTCGTTAACAAGCAGAATTGCCGCATTTGGGCAAATGAATATCCACGAGTGATTGTTGAAAAGCCGATGTATCCATCAAGAGTCACTGATTGGTGCGGCTTATGGGCTGATGGGGTCATGGAGCCGTACTTCTTCGAAAATGAGGACGGCCAAGTAGATACCGTGAATGGTGTTCACTATTGCGAGATGATAACGGAATTCTTGTGGCCAGAAATTGAGGTTATGGACCTGGACGGTATGTGGTTCCAACAGGATGGTGCCACTTGCCACACAGCCAACGAAACAATGGCTCTTTTGCGCGAGAAATTCAATGGCCGTGTTATCTCACGTTGTGCCGGTGTTAATTGGCCACCACGATCATGTGATGTGACATCGTTGGACTTCTTTCTCTGGAAATATTTAAAAGAAATCGTGTACGTCAATAAGCCAAGAACAATTCAAGGGCTAAAGGATGAGATAATTCAGCACATTAACGACATTGAACCTCAATTATATCTCAGAGTCACTGAAAATATGGACCATCGGATAGAATTATGCCACCGTAGCCGTGGCGAGCATTTGGGCGATATTTTGTTTCATGCATAATTGTCATAGATCCTTCTATTATAATAAAAAATATTAACATAATTCTCTGAAAACTTTTTGCTTTATTTACAATTAATAGTGCGTTTTGGTTGGACCACCCTTTATATATAAATTTTTTTGTTTTTTTTTGTGGTTGGGAGGTGAATTTCAGTTAGCACAGAGTATGGGAACTCCATGCTCGCAAGAAGGCGACTTGACTACCCACTTAACATCTCCCCTGCCAACCCGAGAAACTAGCTTAGAACCGCTTAACACATTACTTCGGGCTAGGTCTCGTTTTGTTACGGCGTGAGGCGCCTTCAAGGTGGGATATACAAACGTTGGAATACGCGCCCTACGTTGAGTTGGCTCATTGGAGGTCAAAGAGGATGGTTGGGAGCTTTAGTGCTTTTACAGGTTTCAAAGGCGGCTGCATACTCCTTGACCTGAAAGGACATTTTAGGCCAAAAGAAATATTTCTCAAAACGCCGATGCGTACAACCGTAGCCGTGTGAGCACTTAGGGTATGGTTGTGTGCACGGACGATCAGATTGTGTCATCTCCTCTGGCACCCAAAGCTTCCAAGACTCTTCTTTCTGCAACGGCTCACCGGTTGCTTACTCATTTCATTGGTAAATATAGCCGTTGACCACTTTCAAGTAGGCAACTGGTCGTTGGGTTGCTTAAACTCATTGCAGTTGTCTGAATTGAAATTTGGGTTGTCCAAATCTATCTCGATGGGACTATCGTCATCCAATACCAGTTCCGCTCCCTCTGGTGAAAACATTCGCGAGAGAGTATCGGACACGACGTTTTGTGTTCCTGCCCGGTGTTTGATGGAAAACTTAAAACCTTGCAGTTTAAGAGCCCATCGGGCCAGGCGCTTTGTAGGTCCTTGGCGAAGCGTGATCGATGATGATCTCAAACGAGTGGCCTACAATGTACGCTCGGAATTTCTTGGCAGTCATCACCACTCTCAGACATTCTTGTTCGGATACCGTGCAAGACATACGTCTTTAACGGTCACCGCATTGACTTTCTGGGCATCCAGACAAAGACGATGTTTACCTGGTTTTACCACCAAGCTAACTGGGGAGGACCAGGCACTTTGAAATTCCTCTATAACCCCCGACTCTAGCAGCCTGTCCAACTCCGGGTACACTGGCCGGTGAGATGGCGTAGTGTATCTGCTTTATTGGCTTAACGGCAATTACATGTGAGACCAGAGTAGTGGGGCCAAGGCCTTGCGTAGCGTATGATGGAAAAGCGGCGATGGATGCTTCGAGGCATTTTTGTTGGTTAGGAGTGAATTCGTGTCTATCAGGAATAGAAGTAAGTTCGTGGATATATCTGGTGTTAAGGGGTGAATCCAACAATAAATCCGTGGCCAAACCGAATTACAGGACGAAATCGACACCGAGGTACATGTTCTGGATCAGTGAGAGGACGACTTAAAATGTGATATCCTTCGTTTGACCTCTAAACGTGACGGGTGTTGTCATCCTACCGTTAATATCATGTTTGATGCCATTAGCTGTGATGATTTCAGAGCGTCAAGGTTTTACCAAAGTAGGATGTTACGGAGTTCCTTTTAGCCGAGGCTCGAGATAAAGCAGCTAATACTTGCACCCGTGTCGATTAACGCGATAGCGATTTCGCACAACACTTTGATTGGTGCATAAGGTCTGGTGTCACTTTCGGAAACCTACGAGATGTTACATACGTTCAGGATTTGGCGGCAGGTACGCACTCTCTTACGAAAGCTCCTCCATCGACGAGTTGATTATTTTGTCTTGTGCTGACGTGAGGTGACCTCTACTGAAGCAAAAATCCACTCTCGTGCCGCCCCGTAGCCTTGCAGCCTAATGTGATTATTGCACGAGGCAATGGCTGTCTTGGTTCTTCTGACAATTCCAGAAGTGGTTGCTTCAATATTGTCTTTGGAAAGGCCTCCGGAAAACATGTGTCATCCGCAGCATCTTGGACCAGCAAAAGTGTCGGTGTGTTTGTAGTTAGAGTGTTTTCTGGCAAAGGGCTCGTCATAGTGGAACTGTCAGTAGACGAGATGGAGTGACGTTCGGGTACTGGGTCTGTCTCGAGTGCTGCTGGCTGTCCTGGGCACTCGCTTGCAAGTTTTCTGGCTTCTTGCAATTGGTGGAATTTGGAGCATACGTACGCCACAATGGAAACCAAAAGTGTTAGGCTCTGCCTGGCATGCGGTAAAGTGGTGTCCCGTCTGCCGACAATTCCAACATGTGGTGAGTCATGACTTAGGCGCCAGTTTGTTAACGTTAGTCTGGTGTGAGTTGTCTATATCCGGGTATGATAGACGGATGGTATGATCCATGTCGTCCAGTGTGACATCTGCATCGTAGAGCGGTGCAGGTAAGGCTCAAATATCTGGATCGACCTCCGATACGAATTATCGATCCCGTTAGTCTCCTCGATCGTTGTATTTTTGGTAAGGCGCTACCCTTTGGGTAGACTGTACGGCTTCCAACTGCTTAGCCTAAGCGCGGGGTGCATGGAGAGCATGCTGCAGTGCAAAGACTGATTTATCCCGCAGATAAGCTCTAATTCTCTCCCAGAGAGTTCCGAGGAATTCCTGTTCGGATATCGGGCTTACTGAATGCTCCAACTGGCAACAGAGAGCTCCGTAGTATTCTGACTCATGGGGCAGTGGACGTCAACTTTGAAGTCTCTGCTTTAAGATGGCATCGCTTTCAATCATTGAAAACTCACGAAGCGCGGCCTGTTTCAATGTCCGCCAGTCGTACCTTGGGAAGGCATCTATAAACCACTAGAACCATCTTAGGGCTCGTCCGATAAATAAGATATGAGCGCTTTGCGCAACTGGTTGGAGATCTCCTCCGAGGCTCATTGTTGCCATGTTTTCTACTCTTCGGAGGAAAGTCCCGATGGTCATTGGGTCGTCTTTCCCCGAGAAAACCAATTTTCAGTTTGCCATCATTGAGGTGATTTTTAGAGGAGGAACCGTCCTAACTGGACGAACTAACTCGTTAGCGGGTTTCCGTCTAGCTCAGGCCGTATTGCTGATGGGCACGTCGAAACGTCGGTCTTCCATTGGTGTCGGTTGGGTGTGATCCCACGTGTCCCAAGGCATAGGTGGAGGTGGTGGATCTAGAGCCCAAAATGGAATGTGCTCTGCTCTGCGAATGTGGGTTAGCTGGGTCATAGCTAAGTTCTGAGGTCCTCGCTGTTCAGGAGGAGCCGTAAGACCAAAAGTTGGTGATTGCACCTGGCTGAACCGGGGTTGATACTCCAGGACCTTGGGTTCATGGAGGAGCTGGCTCGGATCGCTGACCTATGGGAAGCTCCCAAGCGCTTGGGTCTGAGTCCCATTGCGGAGGCGTTCGGGGACGTGTCTATGGAGCGTTCTCCTGTCTTCGTTCTACAGCGGCTACCCGGGTGGATTTTCACATCCGCGAATGCAGTCGGCTGCTGTCCTCCCATGGGTGGTATCGCGCCAGCCCCCTCCATGATCTCCAGATCCACAACAGGCGGTGAAGCTTGGTCCCGGCGGTCTACATCCTTCGGCATGGCTCCTTAGGTGGCAGGTGTCACTGGTCAGTGGTGCCGTTAACGGTGATATAGCTTCCCGACAAAGAGAACAACTAGTGGAAGCATGCATATGTTGGTGTAGGCAACTCGAATGGGCTATGTCCGCGCTGCACGTTCGCATATGCGTTCCATCATCCATAGCCTGTTGACAAATGGCACACAGTGCTGATGGTCCGATCGGGCGTCCGTCTGGTAGGCATTATACTAAACTATATATAAAAAAATTAACGTTAAATATATACGGTGTAAAAGTGAACAAAAAGAAGGCATAGAAACGTGACGTAAATATGTGCATGTATAAATTATCCTACTAGTATAAAATTTCCTATGCATATAAAGTTTGAAATATAGAATTTTTATATTTTGGTTTATAAGTGACCGAAAGTGCCGAGCTATACGCTATGCCTCACAAAAAAATAAATGTCAAGATATATGTGAAAGAAAAATGCAGATATATATCATACAATAAATTCGGTCTTCCCACTTTTCAACCTCGCAGGCAGGGACACAAATGACACAGCTTCACCTAGGCGTTAACAAGGACTCCTCTTTTGGGGCACCGCGAATATTCGGACACTGAAATCGTCTCTTGGTCGCTTACGTTAACCAAGAAAAGTTTATGGGCCCTGGGTTGATTCTGATTGGTAAGCAGCGCGTGTCTTTTCATGGATAGTCGCGGACAATCTTCGTCGACGGGTGCGATAAATTTCTTCTTCATGGCTATTTTGTGATTCCAGCGTGTCGAGCGATTAATTTTCATCTGACGAATTATGTCGGATGTGAGACCGTGGCTAAATCGAAGGCATGGTGAGACTGACTTCTATCTAACCCAGCTCTTGAGCGAGCATGGGTGTTTTTACGTCTGACCTGCACAAGATTGGTAAATCACGGTTCCCCGATTGTCAACATATCCTAGGAGAGGAAGACGATGCCTGCCACCCATTTTTCGCTGGAGCAAGCTGCGTCGGAACTTCAACAACTAGCCGGGAGAGCTCAGCCCGATGGTGTTGGTGGTTGACAAATGGAACCAGGTGGCATATTATGTTCGGGCAGTCCTAAAAGATAAAAGGGACACCGCTGCCGGTGACGTCGGAGCTGGGGGATCGCTTGTCTGGCAATTCCTCTTTCCCTCTCCGCCAGCTTGAAAGCGTCTCGCGGCGTAGGAAAACGAGACTGGCCTCGAAGTCATGTGTCAAAAGATTTCAGGCTGGGTTCTCGGGGTGACAGAGGAGGTGTTTAGTGAGTAGTCCAATCGCTTGCCAGCATGGGAGTCCCACACTCAGTGCGTAAATGGCATTCGCCTCCCAACCACAAAAAAAAGCGAAGTAAGAAAAATATTTTAGTGAATGGTAAATCAAGAATTTGATCTTACAATCCTTAATTATAAATATACAGAAGACCACATATTTTTCCGAATTCTGATACTCTTTGTTTAGTTATATTTATGGAATTTCTAAGTTTCTCGAGCAGTTCGCATGTACGGACTGCTTGGTTAGTACATTCTATTTAGAAATTAATCGTAGATGGCACGCCGATGCTAATTTTTTGAACCTTTTCAAGGTTCAAATTCATTCGTCTTTCGTTTTTTTTTGTCATATTACACGTAAAAACTAACTGTCAGTTTGGTCTTTTATAAAAATCTAATTACTAAGTAATAAAGACTTGTTTCTATTCCAATAAACTCTAGATTCAAAAAGCTCAATAAGATCACACAACTAATACATTTAAAAAAAAAAAAATTTAAGTAATTGAAGATTACAGTTTCTTTCAAACTTAGCTATTAAAATTTCATTGAATAAATAATTTTTCACTACTTTATTGAAATTTAAACTAAGAAAATTATATTCAGTTATTTTGTTTATTTGATATCCGCAGGGAAATTATCGTTTTTCTTGATAAGCCACCAGGCCTTACTCTTTTGAGTGAGCTCATTCAAAAATGCCAGTACTGACGGCTTATCAAGAAAAAAATTTAGGAAAATATTTTTAAATTATCATTCTGCATCAATACTCACCTCAGAATAGCAACATTTTCCCTTAAAAATCCAGTAACATCAACACACAAAACACTTCACTCGCAAATCTGTTCGATAGATTATGTACATTGTGAAACTAAATTAGGAAAGAGAAATGAAAGGAAATTATCAAGTTAGTGCCAAATGAGTATTATAAATAAATTAAAAAATATCAAAAATAAATTTTCTAAAACAAAGCGAAGCATAGTCAGTAAAGTCAAACTTGAGTGAGTTAAAACTTGGTATGGGAAGTGCAATTGTGTTGTTGTTGAAACAAATTAAAAAATTAAATCGAGAAATGATATAGCTAGAAATCATATGAGCCGCTAGAGAAAAGAATCACAAATAACTAAGAACGATTTATAGCTTCTGCTCCATAGCAAAATACAAAAAAAAAATATCAAAATGATGGTTAAATGTAACATGCTACATTCAAAATGAATTAACAATTTTGCCAAAACGAAAAAATTATACTGATAACTATAATAATGCAAATTATCAAGCAGAATATAAATTAAGAGATCAAATTATTGAGTTATGTTGGTTAGTCTGCAAAAATGTGTTACAAAAGTTACTTTAAATAGGGTTATCCATTTTACGCTTGGGAAAGTAAAGCTAAAGAAAACACATAAAATATTCAGATGGAATCAAAATTTTTTATTCAATATAAAGATTGAACCTTGCCATTGTACGTGAAACACAACATCATTCAAATGTCCTCCACAAGACCTCTTACAGGCCTCAATCCTTTTGAGGCCATTTTCAATGACTTTTCGGCACATTTCCGGCAATATCTCGGCCATAACTTCACGAATATTGGTTTTCAGTTGCTCAAGATTTTGAGGATTGTTCGCGTAAACACGATCTCTCGCATAGCCCCATAAAAAGAAATTCAAAGGTGTTAGGTCACAGGATCTTGCAGACCAATTGACATCACACAATCTCGAAATTACGCGTCCTGGAAATTTCTCTTGCAAAAGTGCTCGATTTGCCTGTGTTATGTGGCTTGTGGCTCCGTCCTGTTGGAACCACATGTTCTCCAGATCATAATCTTCAATTTCTCTCCAAAAATAATCGGTTAACATCCGTCCATAGCGGTCAAAATTGACTGTAATGGCTCTTCCTTGGTCGTTTTCAAAAAAATACGGGCCAATAACACCACCAGACCATAATGCACACCAAACGGTCACTTTTTCCGGATGCAAAGATCTTTCTGCGATCACCTGAGGATTTTGAGAGTCCCATATGCGGCAATTCTGTTTATTTACGTAACCACTGAGCGAAACATGAGCCTCATCACTAAAGAAAATTTTGTTCGAACAATCGTTATCAATGGCTTGTTGTTCAATCACCCGATGCGCATACATTCCGCGTTGTGTATGGTCTTGAGGCTTAAGTTCTTGAGTGAGTTGGATTTTGTACGGTTGCAGAAGCAAATACAAATGCAAAATCCGCCACAATGAGCCCTAAGACAAGCCCAAATCTTGAGCACGTCGAGGAATTGACTAATTGACACTTTGAGCAACGACAGCGATATTTTCTGCAGAACGAATGTTGTGATGATGCACAGGCCTTGCAATATCAATAACCGATCGTCTCTTCAAATGTTCTAACTGTGTTCGAAATTGTTTGCTGTGTAGTACGATTATGTCGACCGTAATCGGCTCGTAAAGCCCTAAATGTTGATACAGCAGAATCACCATTTTTATAATAAAATTTAATAATTTTAATGCGTTCTTCGACTGTTAAACGATCCATATTTCTAAATGGCAAACCTTCAACTAAAAAAAAACACGCTTTGGATGACATTTAATTCTGACAAATGTCAAATGGCAGTGTTATACTTTCCTACCACGAAATGGATTACCCTGTATATTTTAAATAGAATAAAACTAAAAGAAATCACTTCAGACCCTCATTCATGAAAATGTTGATCAGAATTTAAAAGACATTTGAAATACAATCCAAATTTTATAAATTTATTAAAAACCTACAGAACAAAATACAAAATGATTTTATAATCATCATTTTTAAAATTTTATAAATTAACAAATTTTTCAAATAGACTTATTTAATTTAACAGTAATAAATTAAGAATAATATCTTTTTTCTTTGTATTATTCAATATCTAAATAGTTAGACCAAGATTCAAGGCAATGAAATTTTAGGACACTTTTTTAAGTTCTTTCCTTACGCCATATATTCAAGATATTAATAATTGATTAAACGATTGAAATCTTTTTTGATTTATTATAAACCTTCGCTTACATTTCGCACAATGATAATTCGAACCAAGAAAAAATTTTAAAATACAATTCATACGGAAATTTCTGTCATTGAATTCCAGTTACGTTGACATCAAATTCATTAATAAATTGATATTGAAATTTTTATGAATATCAAAATATTGCTTTAAAAGGATTGTAATTATTTACAATTATTTAGTATTATGATATGTTCGCAGATTTATGCGAAACCGAATACGTTTAGCAAATATAAATATCGTAATAAATTAGAAAATATTCGATTATTCATTGCCTTTTAATGTCTGAACTTCGAAATGGTGTACAAAAAGCTGTCAATTGTATTTAAAACATACACAATGAAACATTTAATGAATTTTAAAAATAATTTTTTATGTAAATTGCAGCATCATCATGTAGAAACTTTCATTTAAATTTTTGTTTTACTATATTTTTTCTAATGATAATTGTCTTTCTATAAACAAATACTTTACACGCGTAAATAATGGTGAATGATAAAAGTAAACATTAAATAATAGAAACAAAAATATTTGAAATATTTTTGCCGAGTTCATTTCTGAATTACAAATGCAGCAATAAAGCGCTGAAGTATGTATATTAAGCGATTAATGAGAAAATTTAGTTTAAAGTTGTTTCAATTTGCAGTTCAAAGATTAAAAAAAAATTGAAAATCAACAAGAATAAGCGATTCATTTTAAAATTTTTCAATTTGTTTGATATTTATAAGATACTATTTACTTTTGTGTAGATATTGCAATTCTATTCACAGAAATATATATATTTATTCTAAATTACATAATAGTTAATGTGTGTTTTGAGTGTGTTTTCTTTCTGATTTATTTAATATTTTATTTAATGATTCTGAATCTAATTTAATAATATTCATCTTTTAACTTAGTAAAATTAATTTAATTGAAAGTTCTATACAACTAGATGATTTGATTAAACTATCGGCTAAGATTGTTAATATACAGAGCATGTAGCTCAGTTCGAGGTGTATTTTCAAATAGGGCCGCACGATTTTGTCCTTCGCCTTTCTTGACCCAATGTCCATACACTCGAAATGCACAGCCATCAATTACCTAAAATTAAAGTGAAGGAATGATGTTTAGAAAATATATATAAATTGAGAATTTCTTAATTAGTCATATCAAAAATGTATTATAAGGATTTGATTGGATTTATAAATTTAAAATTTTATGCGAAGGGTGGTCCAACCTAAACGCGCGATGTTAATTGTAAATAAAACAAAAAGTTTTCAGAGAATTAAGTTCATATGTTTTATTATAATAGAAAGATCCATGACAATTATGTGTGAAACAAAATGTCACCCAAATGCTCGCCACGGCTACGGTGGCGTACTTCTATCCAAGCGGTTCGTAGGAACAACGTATCCTATGATATGAGGGTAAAATATATTTTTAACGTGAATTTGTGAAGGACAGTTAATATTCATTACTGAAACAAAGCGGTGCTATCTTTTAATTAAAGCAATTCCCTAACATCCACAGTCCTTTTATTCCTGACAGTTTGCAGAAGTGGGATGCTACGCCGCTTTATTGGATATTGTGTGCTTTAAATAACAGTTAGCCATCCCGTAACTGCTCGCTGCATATTTTCGATTGATTAGCCGACATTTTCAATCGTGAACATTAACGCGATTGCCGCGTCAAATTTTTATTCGTGTGTGGCCGCCGTATTTCTTAGTTGAAAATGCCGGACACCATAGTTCGTATTGATTCGCTCACAATCAACGAACTCAAACATGAGCTACATTCGCGAAATTTGCCGACAAGAGGCAACAAACCTGAATTTTACGTCTGACGGAAGCCGTCAATGGAGACAACGTTGAAATTTTAGCCGACAACTCTCGTGCATCCGACAAAGCGATAAAGTTCAGGTACAGAGTATCACTGGCGGATTTGCAAACTCTGTTTCAGGCATAACCTATGGCGTGTCGCCAAACTTGAATATGGCATCAACTCCTTGTCTTGGTTTTCCGACAGATGATAGGCAAAACGTGTCGAATGAGGCTGTTGTGATGGAATCAACACCGAATCTAGATCTTCCACAGACAGATGAAGATCAGTCGCCGTATCCGACACGACAAGCGGTCCCAGTACGCCAAAGCATGTTCCACAATTTGCGCGACGTCGTTGAAATAATGCCAGAATTCTATTCCACGTTAAATACATCACTGACGGCGCAACAATTCGTTCATCATGTGAAATCACTAACTTCCATGTATTCATGGGATGAAAACATTGTTATGTTTGCAGTGCAAACGAAAGTTCGAGGGCCAGCAAAATTGGGGCTCGATGCAAGAAGCGGTATTTTCAAAAGCATCGATGAATTTGCAAGCTCTTTAGAAGAGGAATTCGAGTCCACCGAAAATGAAGCCGAGGTACATCTTCATATGATGGTAAACGTTAGACGCTAAAATGAGCCATATATGGATTATTATTATATTTATTATTTGATGGCAAACGTTAGACGCTAAAATGAGCCATATATGGATTATTATTTATTATTATCGAATGTGTGCAGAAGGTAGATGTGCGGGAATTAGTGATGCAGCCATTATAAGATATATGCACGAAGGTTTAAACGATGTTCAAATGCAAACAGCTATCGCGTGCTTTATGTTCAAAGCAACTAAGGAGTGTTTGTCTTGCCTTAAAACATATTTAACAAACCAAAGTAAGATAAAAATACCGGTCACCTGAAAATCACATAGTGAAATAAAAAGTGTAAGCCCGATGAACGTGAACTCTGTGTCAACGAAAATATTTAATATGTCTGTGTCGGGAGCGACGACTGTTTCCGATACAAACGACGTGTCAAAGCGTGTTTGTTATACCTGTATTATAAACCGGGGCACATTTCCGTGAACTGTTCTTTGCCCCAACGACGACCGCGATGTGTTACATGCCGAAAGACGGGACACAGTGCGGATACATGCATAAGTCGAGATAAACAGGAATATGTGAATAACGCGAATATTCGTCAGTTACATTCAAACTATTCCGTACAAAAACAAACAGTGAAAAAACATTCAGATGGATATAAAAATTTTGGACGCGTTTATAGATTCGGGTAGTAATCGATCTCTCGTGCGAGAATCATGCGCGTACAACATAATAAAGTGTCCGCCGATTGAACTGAACAGATTTGCAGGTGGATGCTTAGAATGGACTAGCAAAATGATAGCGACATTAAAAATAGACGATACAATCGTACGCGTGGACCTATATGTTGTAGCCGATCACTTCATACCAAATAGTTTGCTTTTGGGATTGGATGCGTCAAACGGAGTTTCACATCGAATTATTATTCAAAATGGCGTGTGCCACGTTGAAAGTAAATGTCCTGAAATACCCGACATGGAAAGAAATTTAGCTGCAGCCGAAGCAATCGAGCTGCGGATAATATTTGATGATTTCCTTGATTGTTTTGCAGAGACTAAGGCCGAAATGGGTGGATGCAGGATAAAATCCATGAGTATACATCCGACACGCCTATCCATGCTCGACTATATCGTATACCGTTGGCTAAAAGAGATAAGATTGAGCAGATTGTGAATGAATTGTTGGCCACAAACGTAATTCATCCAAGTAATTCATTATACTCTTCGCCTATCGTTTTGGTTCCCAATCAAGATGGAAAGGATTGTCTTTGTATTGACTTTCGTGCGATAAACTCTATCACCAAGAAGAAGCCGTACCTAATGCCAACTGTTGAGAAACAGCTCTCACAACTCGTGCGAAAGCAGTTCTTCACGACACTAGATTTATTCTCTGGATACTACCAAATTCCTATGGATAAAAAATCATGTCAGTACACCGGATTTGTTACTCATCTTGGTCATTTTGAGTACGACGTAATGCCTTTTGGCCTCATTAATGCGCCGATAATTTTCCAAGAGGTCATGATCGACTTAATTCGTCGTATGAAATCAAGAAAAATCGTAAGCTATATGGATGAAGTCATTATCACCAGTGTAACGGCGACTGAGGGCCTCAAAACTCTGAAGGAAGTTCTGGAAATTTTACGGGAGATGGGTCTTACACTAAGACCGTCAAAGTGTGTGTTTTTTTGCATCCGAGTTAACGTTCTTGGGTCATCGCATACATAGAGACGGAATGAAGCCTGGAAGCAGGAAAATGCATTCTATCCAAAAATTTCCAACGCCTGAAAATGTGACCGATGTCAGAAGATTTCTTGGATTAGCGGGGTACTTCCGCAAATTTATTGGAGAATTCTCAAAAATTTCTAAGCCGCTACCGAATTTGTTAAAAACGAAGGAACAGAAATCCTTCGCATGGGACAAGACCGCAGACATGAGCTTCAAGAGTTGAAAACTTGTCTTTGTAGCGAACCCGTTCTAGTTCTTTATGATCCACAGGCTGAACACGAGGTACACACCGACGCCAGTTCTATTGATCTCGCCGGAGTCTTGGTGCAATCTACGGAGGAGAAACCATTCTGGCCAGTTATATATTTCAGTAGACATAGCACCGATGCTGAAACGAAGTACAGTAGCCACGAATTAGAGGTACTGACAATCGTTGAAACGTTAGATCGATTCCGACTTTATTTTATTGGAAAACACTTCCGACTGGTGTCTGGTTGTAATGCAATATCGACGATGAAGTTGACCACTTCACTTAATAATTGAGTTGCTCGATGGTGGCTAAAACTCCAAGAATTCGACTCGAATGTGGTATATCAAGCAGGAAACAATATGAAGCATGTCGAACCATGTCTTACTGATACAAAAACCTGATCAGAGCCGCTGGTTAATATCATTACAGCGACAGGACCCGAAACTAAAGGAAATCATGGATATAATTGATGAAGTATGTAAATCACTTTTAAGAAAGGAAGATCGATGCGAAAAGTAAATGGCGATCTTAAATTGTGGTGTCATCAGCCGTTCGTTGGAGACTAGTAAAACGTTGTCATGACGATACCGATCATTTTGGTGTTGATAAAACGGTCCATAGGATACAAGAACTGTTCTGGTTTGTTCGAAGGCGCAACTACATGAAGTCTAAGGACCATTTCCTAAGAGTAATAAAGACAATCTGTACATAATTGCAGTAACGGGCCCTTTCAGTAAATTCACAATGGTTTGAGCCACGGGAGCAGCCAACAGTCGGCCAGTAGTTATCATGTTGAGATATATCACGTCATACTTTGGATTACCAATCCGTATTATAAGCGATCGAGGGTCGGCATTTACATCGAAAGAATTCGAGGATTACTGTGCAACGTATGATATTCATCACGTGAAGGTGCCTGTGCGAACTCCACGTACTAACGGCCAAGTTGAACGCGTTAACCAATCAATATTGTCATATCTAAGATGTTCGATGACGGATTGTAAAAAACTGGAACGAGCTTCTACCGAGTTTGCAATGGGTACTGAATTCTCAAATCAACTCGAAGATCGGATTCGCACATAATCAGATAGTTTTTGATTTCCGTTGGAGGGATGTAAAGCGAGCCGTATCATCCAAGCACTACAGGACGATACGGGTGGCAATAATCAAGTGTCGATAAGCGAAATTCGGCATGAGGCTGCACAACGTATTATGACCGAAAAGGAACGATAGAAAATAAGATTCGACGAGAAATATAAGACTCCTGTTTTATACGAAGAAGGCAATTTAGTGGTTATGCAGAACATACAAAAAGCAACCGGGGAGTCCCATAAATTGGAGCCAAAGTATCGAGAGCCATATGACGTGGCCTAAGTTTTGAAAAGCGATCGCTATGTTATCAAAAGCCTCGAGGATGATCAGAAACGAAAATTCAGTTCCGTGTTCACGAGTGATAAAATGAAACCATGGTGCCGACTCAGCATAGATTTGGCTACCTGCGACTTTAATGACGATGACGAATACTACGAAGAAATCGGGCCGATTTCTGGCCAGGAGGGCCGAGCTGTAACTCCAACTTGGCAACACCGTAGCGAGGTACTCAGTTAGTCCAGTCGAGTCGAACCAAGCAAGCGGTTCGTAGGAACGCATCCTAGATATGAGGGTAAAAGATATTTTAACGTGAATTTGTGAAGGACAGTTAATATTCATTACTGAAACAAAGCGGTGCTATCTTTTAATTAAAGCAATTCCCTAACATCCACAGTCCTTTTATTCCTGACACTTGTAAGCGTGTAAATTCAAATCTTTATTCAAAATTCGCCTCAGTGATGTTCGTGAGATGTTCAATGGTTGGGCACAACGACTAGTCGAGGTTGACGGCTCTTCTGCCAAACTATCGCGAACAACAGCAATATTTTCCGCAGAAAGAACTGGGCGAGCACATTTCACATTGCCTACAGACCCGGTTTGCTGAAATTTGCGCACAATTTTCCCGATTGTGGACACATTTGGTCGATTATACTGACCAAAAAAATCACGAAGTGCACGAAATGCATTTTGATTTGAACGCCCATTTACGTAAAATGCTTCAACAACCTTAACGCGCTGCTCAATTGTGTACGTTTCCATGGTTGAATTTGTCAAACACTGAAACAAAGAAATGTCAAATTAAGTTGGGCGAAAAACACAATTAACATCGTGCATTATGGTTGGACCACCCTTTATAACCAGCAAGTAATGTTCAGATAAACATTTTACATGGGCTCTGAAGATTGAAGATGAAGGGCATAAATTGGTTCACTCAATGGTTTCGACTTTCGATGAGGATTTTTTCAAATGCGAAGCAATCCTAAATGTTAACTCAAATAGCGCCTAATGTTGTCCACCAAACTGGAGAAGTGGCAAAACAGCCGCAAGGCTGAGTAGCCTCAGATCGTCGAAGCAATTTCAAACAGCTAATACCGAAGCAAATGAAGGGCTACTCCGAGTTCAGGAGATGAAAAATGTTACCAGGCAGTGCTCAGTTACGAGACAACGCTTTACAGCAGAACGAACCTGGCCCTAGATGAAGGAAAGGTCCCACTTGAGCAAAGAAACAATTACTAGTAGATGCTCACATAACTGGTAAAGAAACGATAAGGATATGCAGGATGACAAATACTGTGTATAAGGCAAAATTGAAAGTTTACTGTCATACTTTGTTGCGAGTTCCGGCGTACCGGCATTCTCCCATTCGTAATTTCAAATTACCGCCATAACATGGGCACTTATATCTTTTCCTCTGTATTTATATTATTTATAGCAATATACTAATAATTTTAATTTCCCCACTAACAACATTCCATTCATTACTACCCATAAACAAAATTTCATTCCACACATTTTCCCTAACAAAACTTAATTCCTTCCTTCATACTAACAAATTTCATCTCAATGCCCATTAAGAAAGGTGCATAGTTGAAGTTGCTAATTCAATGAATGGGAAATCAACAGAAAGTGGCTCCGTTGGTAGAGTCGTCGATCCCTGGGTTCAAGTTCCCCGAGCGCAGGAAAACACTCTTTTTGGAATATCGGCAAAATCAATTTTTTGTTGCATCTAACCAAACGCTATCATGGTTATGCAAATCGCCATGCATGCAAAATGGAAATTGTTGCGTTTTTCGATATGGAAAAGATGTGTGGGTAGCGGAATCAAAGTGTAATGAACTTCGATTACGTTACCCAGATGTGGCAGCAGTAATTAAGAATGAAAGGATTGCGGGATTGAGGAGTGAAATTCTGGAATTGAAGGGCAGTCGGTATTTGACGGAAAGAAGAGGAATTGCTTTTGGCGAAAGTTCGGTGAAGTGGATTTGGATTTGGAAATTTAAGTAGAAAGTTAGTGAACTGAATTTCAATTTGGGATTTGGAGTATAATGTTTGAAGTGTGAAATTTTTAGTTTTGGAAAAAAGAAAAAATAGGTCTGCATTTGAATTATAAGGGATTGTTTTTCTTGGTGACGGAAGAAGAAAGTGAATGAGTTGAATTGATTGCGAAGTTTAGTGGCGAAAGTTTTGGTGTGTGGAGGTGCAAAAGAAACAAGAAACTACATTAGTTGTGAAATAAGAAACAAGAAATTACATTAGTTGTGGAATAACGTAAGATTCATCCGCAAGTACGAGTGAGGGAAAATGATTGTTGGCTTTCGGCCTCCGGGAATAAAGTTGGTGCGAGCTTGAGGACTAAAGTATTAATTGAAGTAAAATAAAGTGCAGAGAGTGATTCTTCCTTACAAAAAAAACTATTTTGTTGGGTTGTGGAGAGGGCCAGGTGCCGTACTCAACGATTTTTTCTGCGAGTAAGCCATTACGACGGATCGGAGAGTGCGATAAGTGGCCGTTGTGTGTTCCTTGATTTGTGATTGCATTAATTTTCAAATTAATTTAAAATTTAATTTACAGTGGCCCCACTCGATCAACGAGGAAAGAGTGAGTACCTATTTGGTTTTTTTTCCTATTTGCTACTGTAAATTCACAATATCGTTCTTTTTTTGTGTTTTCCTTTATATAAAAAAATTTATTTGATTGTTTTTTTTCTTCAGTACATGAAATTTTATAGGGGTCGTTTTTATTGAAATTAATAATTTGTAAATTTTTTTGTAGAAATTTGCGTTTATAGTGAATTAAACGGCAATGGCTCGTTAAAAACAATAATCTTTCACTTCTTAAATTGACCTCTCCCTTTCCCGTCCTTAACCCTTCGTGTTAGTTTCTTATGTGTAGGGTGGCTCAGCACGAGCAGAGGGTGTTCCAGAAGTCCCACGACACGACCGAGCGCTAGCCGGCCTCAGTATGCCACCCCGGGTTACTCACCCCTCTGCTGAAACATAACGTCTGCAACTGCGGTGACTTCCGCGGTCGCAACAACTTACAGGATAATGGGCAAAATAGATAGAAATTAGGTATATTGTGAAGGAAAGACGGTTGAGTTAACCAAGTTTACATGGATGCGAGTTTTCATAAGCCTATTATAATATCCATCTTCACCCATAAAAAAAAGAAATTACGCAGTATGTTATTTCATCCTTATCTATGTCTCTGGCAGTAGGTGCGCTATGGGAAAGAAACCAGAAAAAACCAAGATGAAAGTCGACAAAGAGAAAAACTTACGGTGCAGGGTTCGGTTCCCCAGTACCGGCGGCAGAGGATAGTAAGCGAGCAGGCTCTCGGCCGTCGTCATCCAACGACTGCAATGTTATACTCTTATGTAGAAGTGGTGAACTTGGCTCTTATAATAGATATATCTACAAGCAATCTCGGGCCAGACGGAGAAAACCTATTCAGGCATAGGCCCTTGTTGGCGCGAACACCGTCAAAACAAGAAAGCGCACGTGGGAACCGGCAAACCCCAAAAATTAAGCCGCAACAGATGTCGGGCAACGGACAGCCTTGTCCAAACTGAATTTCCTGCGGCGTTCGATAAAAGCGATGCAAAAGCCAGAGCGTTCTAAGAAAGAAGAGCGGGAATTCTGTAGGACGGACCAGATGTTGACGCGGTAGAAGAAAATATGAAGAACATCCTTATTTCGACAATTTCTGTTGTGACCGCTACCGAAGCGGCCGAAGCAAAGATCTTAGATATCGAAATAATAACGAACCATCCTGAAGTCCTCAAACTGACCACGGCAGAAAAAGGGAGGAGTGACCAGACAAACGATGCCCGGTGTCCAATTTCCGCGCCACCGTCGAAATTGTGCCTAAAGTACTGCACTTGGAAACGGAAGCTAATCTCTCCCAGCGACCAAGAAGAAAGGCTAATCTGAAAAGCGGCAGACGTTCTACAAAGAATCGGCATTCCACTCGCCAAAAATCAGCAAAGGTGTAAGGAATGGGCTCCTTGAACTTGAGGAGCTCCTAGACCGTATGGGCATTACCGGAGCAGCTGGTTACATGACACGCAGAAGGCTAAGGAAGCGCTGAGGGCTAAGCCTAAAGGGCACGCGCAGATAGCTAATTATGTATGCATCAGCACACATTAATAATAAAAAAGACATTTCCCATGCGTCTGCATCTATTCCACCGGATGCAGAAACTTCAGAATCTACAAAAAATGACACTGTCTGGGAAACAGTGCAAGCCTTTCTAAAAAATAATAAAATGTCAGACGCATCGTCAGCAAAGTGAAAAATTATTCAAATCACGGAATACAAACTTCTCGCTCAGTCGCGCGTTTAATTCCAACATACAAGCATCGATGTAACATTTAAGTTAATTCCGACATTTAATTGCTTGTGCGTTTTACTTCTTCCCGGTGGATTTCGGGATTTTTATTTTTTCCCTCCGCTCGCTCCTCACTACATATTTAGGTCTACCATCAAACATCAATAACAGAATGGCGTCTAGCCCAATCGAAGGAGAGCGGGATGAAAGAAAGGAGATGCAGAGGAAGAAAAAGGTAGGCGTGGCACGCTAGATCACGGAATCCAGACACTGCTGACAAAAGGAACGAAGAAGGCCGCAAAGAAAAGCCTTCGAAAGCGCCAGAAAATAAAGTTCGCACAGACGCCCAGCAAGAAAAAAGACCTAACCCGAAACAGGGGAGAACAAGTTGAGTAAGTAGGAGAGTGCTCCTACCAGATGGGCTTTGTAATCACCCTAGGGTTCGAAACAAGTTTTCTAACAGCGTGAATCGGTGAACTATTTATCCAATACTTGGGTAAGAATCGTTCAAATTTGTGTAAAAGATGCAGAGTTTCCTTTATAAGCACGTTTTAACCTCCATTATGTTCCAGCTCAAATAATTTTCCTGAATGCTCGGCCGATTGAAGGTATTCAAATTAAACACTATTCCTTAAATTTTCATGAAAATTGGAAGATAATAAAAGTCCCCAGGTCAATTTGAAATATCTGTCACCCATTAACACAATGAAATGGCTATAACTTTAAAGGTACCGTTTTGATTTTATGGGCGAACATGTAAAATCTGCAAATCATACTATTGTTAATAAAGTTGAGTGAATTTCGATTCCAGAGGTAATTTTTGCCCTTTTTTCAGATTTTTCGGCTCACAGGTGTCCAGTCGCAAATTGTACTCAAAATTTTTGTACAATTTGCCTCCTTTAAATTCTGATTCTAAAAGTTCCAATCAAGACCTTTCATTTGATACCCCACTCGACTATTTATGGTTGAACAAAATTGTTAAGGGCTACTTTGTTATAAGGGGGGACCCTCCGTTAAAAATTTTGAAATGTTTGATAAGACCTTAACTTTTGACAGACCACTACTTCTGACCTTTACACAAATCTTAAGCTTTCTAGCATCTATAGTTCCTGAGAAAACTTCCTGTGACGCACGGATAGACGGACGGACGGACAAACAGGTCGCGAAACTAGTATGACTTTGTAAAAAATTTTTTTTACAAAGACCTTAAAAAGCCACGGCAAAGGCCCCAGTAGCAGGCACTGATCGTAAAACTTCAAGATGGCCGATCCTACGCAGAGGTGTTCGGGAGATCAGGGGGTATGTAAGGCCCGAAGACACCAACACTGCTATTAAGCAGTACGGCCAACCCGGACGGGCCTCATATTTTTCGATTTTGGAGCAAAGGCCGACAATAAAGAAGTATTCTTCCATGCAATAAAGAGCATTCTCGGCAAAAGCGTGAGTGTAGCCTCGCTCGAGCCGATGAAGACGATCGAAATAATAGACATTGACTGCCCCACAAACCTAGCAGAGGTAGAAGGGAGCTCCCTAGAGTGCGCAGAATCGAAGCGAGACTGACACCGGAAAACCATAGGGGACAACGCATCACCGTCATTGCTTGACCGAAAAGGACGCCGAACAATTTCTGAATAAGGACAAAGTAAGAGTAGGGTGGGTTGTCTGCAGGATGCGGTGAAGGACAGTATGCAAAGGATCCGATAGGAGTTCCTTATGTTGCAAATGCGGTGAAATGGGACCTCAAAGAAAAGAGTGTACAAAAGAGGCACACTGTATTCTTTGCAAGGATGCTGTGTCAAGACCGAATCTGCCACATTTTCGGATCAGAGAAATGTCGGGTTTTACAGGAAGCCCTAACCAAGGCAAGATCAGAACTTCGATGACCCGTATCCTTCAGGTAACGTCAAGAATTTCGCCAAGGTGCTCACAGCAGGTGCTCCGCTGCAGGGTAATTCGCAGGGAACGGACGAACTGGCAGCTCAAGACGTGGTGAATTCAACTATGAGCATTATCACGAGTGCTTGCAACGCTTCTATGCCCCGTCGAAAACCCCGGCGCGGCAAGCCTCCAGTGTACTGGTGGTCGAATGAAATTGCTGAGAAGCGAAAGGAGTGTCACAAGCTTCGGCGTGAAGCGAAACAGGTACGGAACTGTGAGGAGGCATGCAACCGAGTAGCAGCAGATAAGTCGGTTAGAAAATGCCTTCGAAAATTGATTAACAACAGCAAGGCCCGCTGCTGGCAAGGTTTAGTGGACAATGTAAACAAAGATTCGTGGGGGTTCGGCTTCAAGCTAGTTATGCGGAATTTGGTGCCCTACGGACGCCTTGCATACACGACGCAGAAAAGATGGACGAGATAGTGCGGGTACTTTTCCCCGCCCATCCCACACGTGTTGACGGCCGGAACTGAAAGAGGCAGTCCCATCATAAAAACAAGGAAGGCGCCAGACCCAGATGGTGTCCCAGCTGAGGCATTGCAATTTTCTATCACCAATGACCTGACTTGCTACTCAGTATATGGTACAGTTGTCTACGGGACGCAGTTTTTCCGGAACGATGGAATGTAGCAAGGCTCGTGTTGATCAGCAAGGGGAAGGGAAATCTCGGCTCGCCGTCTGCATACCGACCGTTATGCATGTTTGATCGGCTGGGAAAGTGCAAGAGAAACTCATCAAGGGAAGACTCACTGACGCGATTCGTGCTGCTGGGGAGCTATCTCCTCGGCAGTACAGATTTGGAGCAGGACGTTCCACCATTGATGCGATTGCAGACGTGTTGGGCGCGGTCCAAAAGACAGAGGCATATAATCGCACCAAGCGACGGATCTTTTCGTTGGTGACACTCAACGTTAGGAATGCCTTCAACTCCGCTAGATGGCTGGATATTCTGGATATGCTGGAAAACTCTTTTAAAGTTCCAGAATATCTTATGCGGGTTCTGAGGGACTACGTGAAGGACCAAAGCCTGCTTTACGACACGACACAGGGCCAACAAAGGCTAGACGTTACATCGAGAGATCTATCCTTGGTCCAGACTTGTGGAATGCATGTTACGACGAGCTACTTAGGTTGGAGATGCAAGATGAGTCGCGCTTGATCGGCTATGCGGATGATTTTGCGGTTCTAGTCACCGGACGCACTGTTGAACAAGCGCAACTTAGGCTGGGTATGCTTATGTGCCGAATGAGAAACTGGATGACTGCTCGTGGGCTCAGACTAGCACTGGAGAAAACCGGAGTGGTCATCTTGACGAAAAAGACAATGCCTAGAGTAAGGATAATCAGTATTGGATACAGAATAACCGAATCGAAGCCAGCGGTGTGGTACCTGGGGCCACCGATCGATTCGAAGATAAGTTTCTCTGGGTAAATCAGGTCAACAGCTGTGAAGACTATTCCGGCGTATCGGCTCCGAGTCGACTTATGCCCAACATAGGGGGACCCAACTCATTAGGAAGACGTCTCTTGATGAGTGCTGTAGGGTCAGTGCTATTGTACGGAGCAGAAATGTGGGGCGATGCTCTCAGTGGGGAGGTATACCGAAAACACTTGGCACAGGTACAGAGAAGAGGAGCACTGAGGATTACATCTTCATATCCGGCAATCTCTGATTCGGCGGTGAGAATTATTGCAGGCGGGATACCTGTCGCCTTCCTTGCTAGAGAGCGCCGCGGTATCGACCTACGTAGAAGCGAGGACGCGAGGGAGACAGTTACCCACGAGGAGAGACAGTGCCCACTGTTTATTTTTCCTTGAAGAGTAAAACGATACCCGACACACCTTATTTACGTGTAAAAATGGGGCGGGTTGCGACGAAATGTCTGCAGGGAGACAGAAGAGCTTATCCCGGATAGTATAGTCACGGTGATGTTTGAATCGGTTGGCAAATGGAACCATGTAGCACATTTTGTTCGGGCAATTCTAAAAGATAAAAGGGACTCACAGCAGCTGGGGAGTGTAGTAACCGAGCAGTCACACAAGCAAACTGCTCGAAAACCCTCCGAACCCTTATCCGAAATTTTCATTGCAAATTTAGAAAAATAAAAGATATCTTTACTTCCATCCATAGTTGTAATTTATAAAATATTTTTTTGCTTTTTATTATTAAACGTAACTTAATATCAATTTTCCTTTATATTAAATCCAAACGTTTCTCTTTACTTATATTCTTCGTGAGATTTAACTTTTATTACTATTTAAAATCTTTTTCAGTTTTCTTTACTTCAGTTAATTTTTTTTGAAAAATGTTAAATCTGCAAATTAAATTTTTGGACATGGGAACACTGACTTAGGACATCCCAACGGTGTATTGCATTACTGAATGCGATTGAACTTGGCTGAGCGAGCAGCTGATTGGATTTAGCGGTGGCGACACGGTAGAAAGAAAAAGAGATTTTTGGACGGATTGTGAAAGTCCACTTACGACCGCGAACCGGCAAGCACGCGGAGACAAATGTTCGGTGTCTCGTTTCCACAACTAAAAGTTACTTCAATGTTGTTGATAATTATATCAAGTGTTTGGTCTGAAAACTTTTCGGTTGAATGAAAAACCTGGGAAGAAAAGTAATAGGAAGTTAGTCGCCTTCCTCGTCAGGATCCATCTTCATTGTAGTCGTCGTAATAGTAAATCATTGAAAAGCAAGTATTTACTTTCGAGCGTGTGCAACAATCGTGCAAAAAGGTGTGTGAAAGCTTCCGAAAATTTCACCAAACCTTATGAGCGAGCGAATCCAGTTTATTCGGTGTTCGTTCTTTCACTTTGTGCGGTTAAGAAAATTTGTAAAACTGTCGTAATAGATATGTCCATTTGCAAACTTCTATAGAATGTTTTGAGCTAGTGCAAGGACGGAAACATCCCTGGACAATTATTAGTTGTGCGGTGCAATTGGCTGTGGTGGAAAGAGTTCATGTGGGGATAGCTAGGACATGAGTCGCTGCCCGGAGCCGCCACTGCCGTCGAGTGCTTGCGCTTGATCGCGAAGGTAGTGAAAAACTCCGGTTCGAATTAGGGGGATCGTGACGAACGACGGAAGAATTGGCGAATTTTTGTTCGATGGGACGCTTTTGGTAATTTGATAAGTTTTTTCGCCATTTGGTTCGGCGCCGTGTGAACTTATTAACATCGCACATTGGTGAATACGTGTTGGGAAGTTTTACGACTTATATTGAATTTGAGGTTGCATTAAGGCAACGGAGTGAGTGGATCGTACGGTTTCAAGACACCTCCAACGAAAACGTCGCGGTTGTCTGTCGTGCCGTCAGTATTTATTGGAATCGTTGAATTGTTCTGTGAACACGGGCAGTGAATTAACAAAACAAATCGAAGTAAACTTTAACTCTAATTGAAAATCTAGTATGACATCTTCCAGCTTCATCAACAGACCGGGAAAGTGAAGGCATGTCAGCAGAGACACGCCGGACAGGCGGCCCCCGACCAAGAAGGCAACTACCCCAGGCAATCAGAGCAGTAACAGACACCTGCAAGCTCGCCTAACAAGCCGTTAAGTCGATAAATTAAAAGAGACCAGGACGTAACGGTCGCCTCTTATTTTCTTAGAGTTGGTGAAACCGAGAAGATGTTGGCTATAACGAGGACAAAGTATCCACAATGGGAAGTTGGATCAAAGAATCGGAAGATCCGCAGTGGAAAAGAATCCGTACCGAAAGGTTGGAGAACTGGCAGAGGCGGTGAAATTCGAATTGGAAAAGTGCAAGCGAATTGGAGGAAAAGCTGTAGCGCGATCGACTTCTAGTGGGTTAGTAAAAGGACCCCTAGTCAGAGAAAATAACTTGGGAAGTTTTAATTTATTTAACCTTCTAATATTGGCCAATTATTTTTTTTCCGTTCAATAAATAAGTTGTTTGTGAAATTGTACTTTTGATATCCAAATAAAACGTGTAAAATTTTAACGGAAGACTTTTTCTTAGTTTTGATTTTGTTTCCAAGTGGTTGGTTTCACTTGGTTAGAGTTGAGGATAGTTGAGCATTTCAATTACAGATTAGTTCTGCAATTTACAGATATATTGCTATATTGGCTGGAGTGGTGGAAGCATATGCTTGAGAGTTCTTTGTTTAGAGGTAAATTATAGGTCATTCGATAGGAGGTTTGGGACGTTAAAATCAAAAGGTTTAGACCGCCTAGAACATCAATTAGCTAGTCAGCGTTTGGCAGCTCGTTTGGGGTTCAGTTGAGCAAACGAGTGGCACTCACGTCCGTCTTCAGACGAGCTTGTCGGGATCCGGGAGCCCCAGTCGGTGTGCGATGGAAAAAATCCCCAACAAGACTTGAAGTTTTTGGACATTATACTCTGTTATTGCTGGAATCCAAAATCCATGCGTAACGTTTGAACTAATCTAAGCCAATGGCCTTGAAATACCTAAACTTACTCTCATTGTTTGGGCTCCAATAAAGTGGGTGAATGAATCATCAAAAGCACTTAGCGATGGTTTTAACAGTTCTAGCTTCTAATTTTGTGAAGAGGAGGCAATATTGTCCATATATATGTAATTGTATTGGGGTCTGGAAGAAATAAAATCTATAGAGTATAGAAAGATACCGATTCTTAGCCATAAAGAAGCCTGGTACCATTCATTCTTTTCAAACACGTCCAACAGGAACCGGCCCCCCGATTTTCTAGTTCACAAATAATTCGTATTGGAATACGAGTACAGCCAAGAATAAAACTGAAAGTTGACAGCTGAACTAATGTCTTCATCAAAATGGGTTTATTTAGTCGATGGAAACAGCCTAGCACCAATAAATAATTTCATAGTGAGCCGATAAACACCTCCATAATGGAATAAATTGCTGAAATAAGAAATCAAATACACAAGGATGATTCAAAATACTTATGGCAATTCGATATTATTTTAAGAGCTGCCAAATTTTGAAAGACAGGCCGTATCGCAGGTAGATCAAAATTCTAGGCATTGTAATGTACGATTTGATTTAATATGGGCAAGTATTCATGTCGCCAACTGTTATACAGACCGTTTCGATTTGTCAGACACCGATAAATAATAGAACAATTGGTATGTGCAAAAGTAACGAACTGCATCTTAAATAATGTTTAATGCCCTCAGCATTTCTTAAATTTCTTGAAAAAATTATATTTATAAGCTTAAAAAGAATATATTTATGAGTTTTCACTTCTGATACGATTTAATAAAGATATTCGTCATATTTAATTGAATTTATACTTACTTTTCTAAGAACCTTAACACGATAAGGATCCCGTACTGCATCACTCACACGTAACGGTTCAGCTGTATATCGTAGTCTGCGAATACGTATCATCGCTCTAACACATAATATAGCATATTGGAATTTCTTCCGTGCATTGAAACGACTTTGTTTCCTTAGCTAAATTTTTTTCGAATAGAGAAAAAAACGAGAAGAGAAAAATAAATTAAAACTTACGTCATTTTCGATATTCACTCAAATTACACATTTTCGTGTATTTTAAGTAACGAAAAAAAAACAATATTTAAAAGCTATTATTAACTGACACATTGACAAAAAAATTAAGTTAAATTATTATTATATTTTCAAATACTTTTAACTCATTAAAAAAGATTTTAATTTTTTAATAAGACAAAGATTTAGTCTAGATTAGAGTGAAAAAACATTTATTTGAGTGAAAGTGCATAAGCAAGCGTTTGAGTGAGAAATGAGAGTGCAATTATATGTACATACAAAGATGAAAAATGAAATAGGCAATTACAATGCTGGTGATAAACGGAGAAATGCAAGGATGAAATTGCAATTGGCAAATGCATATCATATACGATTAGTTAAAGCATATATCAAACGACAAGACGAAGAACAAACACGTAAAACAGATAATTTTTTTTGTTTACATTTTATAAAATGTTTTATTTCGAATTTATCGATTATTTACTTTATTGTATGAATTTAGGTTTTGCCAACTGATAACGTGAACAATATAAGCACCCTCTCCCGAGCTTTTGAGACTAATGATAACGATCTCTGCCGTTGCAAAATACAGAAGAATCAAATTTTGATATTATGAAATTTTGAAGCCTAAAGGAATAAAGTATCTCAAGAATTGGACTCAAATACTTTTGATTACGTGGTTCCTAAGATATGTGAAGCGTTCTAAAAAGGCCATGATATACCACTCCAGTTTCTTATATTTTGCAACAAAATTTTTATTAAACAAATTGTTTGCAGAACACAAAGCTCTCATACGAATAAAAATGATAGTGATTTATAATAAACAAAAATTAACCTTAACCTATGCAATTTGCATGGATGTTTGCAACGAACATACGAGTAAGTATGGTGATACAATGTTGGAAGAGTCAACCACACCAGAAGAAGATGTTTGGTTGAATGAAGAAACTTCCGGGGACACTATGTTTGAATGTTTAGAAACACAATTATTGCAATGACTTAATTTAAGGTCTTAAACTAGAGAAAGTGCAAAAGGCAAAGTGAAAAACGTTAAATACGTATGCTCTGTATGCTGTTCTTTTTCTTATTTTTTAAACTATCTTATAGATACAATTTATGCGCAGCACAGCTTGAATAAAAATAAATTCCATGCCAAATTAAATATAATTCTACTTAGGGATAGTTTTTTTTGTGTTGAATAAACTAAGTTGACTTTGTCAAAAGTGCTTTGATATATACAAATTTAATTGATTTTGAACCTTTAAAATAAATTAAATTTTAAACGCTTGAGGACTGTAGAATTGGGCTTTGCATTATATTTTTAACAGTTGCAAGTTGTGTAGTGTTTAGAGCGCTTGTCACTTAAGCTGAAGTTCGCGAGTTCGATTCTCATTGGAGACAATTAAGCTTTTTTTGAGTGATTGATATGTGCCTACCCAACTGCGATGCGTTCTGATGTGAAATTAGGGTAATAATCATATTTGAAGCTGACCTTATCACCTTTTTAAGTATCGTTATGATGATGGAATATTCTAACAAATCTCTACGATGAATTATGAGACATAATTTTTAAAATAATTTCATATTTTTAAAAGGTAAGTTGCGCAACGGCGGTCGTCACTTGACGTTCACTCATGGTTGTAGCACGCGCGTGAAATATGTACTCCCGACGAAAACTATGCCACACAGTTCGTAAGGGACCCAGCTATCAGATACTCAAGCCACGGCCTTCAAAACATACATGCGCGCCATCTACGGCATTTGTCTCCATCATAGTTGAACCACCATCGTAATTTACTTAAACAAACTATGCATTATATTCGCCAAAAAAACGCTGATTCTTATAGGCAATATATGTAATTAGGAATTCATAGGATCGGAAGAAAAATAAAACTCCCCAGTTCTTTTGTTAAAAAAGCTCTAACGAGGAAGAGTTGTCTTTTAATTATATCTAAGTATAAACTCTAAAACTTCACCAGATGTTATTCTTACTCGTATATAATGAGCTTCAAGTTTCTGGTGGGGTATATTTTAGTATTAAAAGAAAAATGTTTTTGGTACTTTAAAAAAAAGGGTATGTGCCATAACGGGTACATTGCAGCATTATCTTGATCTAGGAAGTGCGGAATGCTTTGAAACAATTATTTTTTTTTTATTGTTGCATAATCCAACTCCACACTTTTCACAAATTGTCTGTTATTTTCCAGTGCATTTAGGGAGCTTGCACCGGAACTTTTTGGCGACCCGTGCTGGCCAGTGACCAACTTGGTCCTGGTGCACAGCAGCCGGAGGCACAAATTGAGCTGGACCTTTGCGTTTTTTGGCCTGTGTGTCAGATTCATTGCTTTGGCGTTGAACATTCCCTTTTATCCCCATTTTACTTTCTTCACGAAAGTCAGCCGATGCCAACAGTGGTTCATCCATTTTCTTGAGCTTATGAACTCGTTTGTATAGTAACCAGGCATTGGACATGGAAGGTCCAAAAAATAGTAAAGCATTTTAAACCTTCCCATTATGCTGTCAATAAGATCGACACCGCCCATATGACGGCTATATTCTTCCACCACGTTTGGTCTATCAATAATCACATACTACTTGAGGCTCTTGTCGTATCTAGAAACTTGTGATTTGGGTAGTTCACCCAAAAAACTAGATGCAAGTGTGACTATTTTGTAGTCCTTCCAGGCCACTGTAGATATATCAATTCCTTCTACACAGGCAACATACTCGACTGGATAACCACGTTCTTTTTTGGCGATTTCTTTTTCTGTGGGTAGTTTACAGTCAGGTACACGGTTACGTCGAATAGTTCCCAAGCTCAATACTCCTTGTTTAGCGAGATATTCTAATAGTTGCAGGAACGTGAAGTAATTGTCAAAATATAGGCGGTCGGTTTGATTGCGGGGTACTTCATGAGTAAGCCTAACGACAACATTTGATGCAGCACCTAGACTTGGCTCGTTAGATGCAATCACGTTCTCACTTCCTGTTTCTGGCTCAAACTTGTATGCAAATCCGCTGACACCGTTCAGAACATAGATTTTGTAGCCCCACTTATGGGGCTTCTTGAGATTGTATCTCCTTAGGTTATTTTTCGCTTTCGTGGAACAAATCTGCTTAGCTTTGCTGAGATACTTCTCGAATGGGACCTTGACGGAAGTTATCTTTAGCTTTGTCACAATTGGCCTGATTTTGAACAGGCGGTCGTAATCTGCATGATCGAGAGGAACCATTTTGGAGTTGTCATTAAAATGAATGAATCGTCTGATTTCAAATTGATTCACTAGCATTGTTTTTCTAACTAGAGGTGTTCCTAAACTACCACTCCAATGTTTTGTAATTTTTGCCAAGCTTGACTGCGTGCTAATGGGCCAGGTCGAGATGATGATCCTGCTTGAGGTAGAGTATAGGCAGGAGCTAGCAGTTGGGAAGTGCTATTTGTACTTCAATATTTTCAATGATGGTATCAATTTCCACTCCATCAACCTCTTCAAAATCATCTTCTTCCATTACCTCCCCCGGATCAGAAACAAAATCAGGATCTACGATGCTGTCGTCATCACCGTCGAACCCATATTCACTGTCTGCGTAATCAATGAGAAACTTCAATATTTCGTCTTCTTGTAGTCCTCTGGCAGCCATCCTGCAACAAGAACATAGTAGTGCTAAATGTATGACACTAGATGCACTTAGTAATGCAATGTACCAGAGCTGGTACACACCATAATCAACAATGATTTTCAAACAATACCGAAAACGATTCAATACCTCTGATGAAAAGATCGAGCGACAAGCCCAGCGCTGAAGTGAATCCAGTTCGACAGGAAGACATCCCACAAGGCTATCCAATACAAGTACCAGGTGGAACTGGAGAAGAGGCTACAGGATCATCGAGTCCCGTGCATCTGAGGAGATCAACCAGGCAATGAAAACCACACGAACGCTATGGCCCTTAGCACTCCCATGAGGAGAGGAAAGGTATTGTATATATCAACAGTTGTGATTGTATAGATTACTTGTATAGACTCTCGCTCCTGTATTTGTATCCAACGATGTCCTACTAATTGTACAACACTTACTATATTCAGAGCTTTCACCAAGTTAACCACGTTTTCGAAGCTATTAAAATATCAGTATATACTTGAGCTGTCCCTCGGTCGACGAAGACAGTTCATCGCTGCTCGGATTTCGGAATTGGAAGACGTGATCAATGGACTGAGACAGTTAGAGGCGCTGTTTGCAGGAAGCGGAGGCCCGAGAGGGGCTGCAGTGCTAATAAGAAAAAGGAAGATATACTTGAGCTGTGTAAAGTGTATTTTCACTATCCCAGATACATATCTGAATTCAAGGAAGATTCGACTTTTAAGGAGAGGAAGAACCAAATTTAGTGCGAAAAAAGATCCAAAAAAAAGTGCCAAAGAAGCCGCTTAGATTGCTCAAGCAAGAATCGAAAATTCTTTTCGAAGATTTTAGAAACTAGACTCCAGAAACAGGCATAGGTCAGTAGGGATCAAATTTTATGCTTGCAAAAACCAACGCAAGTATACACCGGTCACTCCAACAGAGAAAATTGTTCCTAACAAGCCTTAGACGATGACAATATACTCGTATACTTTAAAAAAGCCTCTGATTGTAGCTATTGTTGACCACATCGGTTGCGTAAAGTTACGCAAAATGTACTGGGCGGGACATTTAGAAACAATGAAAGAATACCGGCTATCCAAAAGAACATTGCAGAGTAGAGAACAAAAAAGGCGTTCAGTGGGAAGGAAGAGGACTCGTGGGAAGACACAATATATTGGGAGTGATGAACTGGCGAATGCGTAAGACAAAAAGAATCAGGCGTACATAGAACACGTAGGAAGAAAAACCAGGATTAAGAGAGAACACTATGAAATCTCAGAAGAGTAGCGAATAAGATAAATCAAATTAAGAAAAGAAAATACTATGAAAACCAATTGAGAAGTATAGATGTAAGTCTAGTGAGCAACAACACAAGACAAACATACTAAGCAGTGAAAAGACTGAAAGGTAGTTATCAGCCCAAAACCACGCACTGTCATGATGACATCGGCAATACCATAGCTGATGAAACCAAGATTAAGGAGAGATGGGAATCACATTTCAAGAACCTCCTTAATCCTCCGCACAGCTCCAGAACATCGGGGCCTATAGATGTCTTCAGAGAGTTTCCATTGGCCCCACCAACTCTGGATGAAGTGTGTTCCATCATCAAAGCCCAAAAGAATTAAAGCGTCGGGTATCGATGAGATTCCAGTGGAGCTCATCAAATATGGTGGCAACAGTGTTCATAAAGCCATTCACAAAGTCATCAAGCACATTTGGAAAGAACAGCATATGGCAAAAGAGTGAAGACAACAAATATATTTCCTATTCACAAAAAAGGTGACAGGCTACAGTGCGCAAATAATTGAGGCATATCACTACTTTGTACGGCGTTCAAAATATTTTCAAAGATCTTAGAAAATAAAATTGGATCATATGCCAATAGTATTATTGGGGAGTATCAAGGTGGCTTTAGAGCAGGTAGATCGACAATAGACCAATTGTTCACAGTCAAGCAGGTTCTTCAAAAATGTTGGGAGTTCAACAAAGACAAACACCAAATTTTCGTTGAGTTTAAGCTAGCATACGACAGTACTGATCGTAACATGCAGCACCAAATAATGCTTTACTTTGGTATCCCAGCCAAATGAGTCCGTCTTACCAAAATGACAATGACGTCGACGACCTCCCAAGTCCGCATCAATAACCAACTCACCGATCCTTTTGACACAAACATCGGAGTAAAACAGGAAGATGAGCTGGTCCCATTGCTATTCAATTTGGCTCTGGAGTACGTCATAAGGAAGATACTTGTCGACACACGAGGCACATTACTCTACAAGTCGAGCCAAGCAGTAGCCAATGCGGACGACATCAACATTTTGTCACGATCATTAACAACTGCCAAAGAACTCTTCCTGAAACTTGGTAGCGAGGCAAAACTAGCAGGGCTACAAAACAATGAAAATAAAACAAAGCTCATGACGCAGTCGAGGGAAAATACCTCAAATACCCAAAATATCACACTTGGCGAATACAGTATTGAAAATGTGAACGAATTTTTGTATTTAGGCGCCAAAATACCGAGAACCGGTAATGAAAGAGGCGAAATACGCCGAAGAATACTGCTCGCAAATTAAATATTTTATTTAGTTTTGACGATTTTAAAAATCAGCTGCATACACAGGAAAACAAAGGTCCAAGTATACAAATCTGTGATAAGACCTGTGTTATGCTATGGGTGTGAAACATGGACCCTAACACAAGCATCCGCAACTATATTGAACGCATTTCAGCGATGGTTCCTAAGGCGAATAATCGAAGCGAAGCTACACGGGGACCAATGGCGATTCGGAAAAACCATGAGCTGTATGAATTTTTTTACGAGTCGGACGTATCAACGATTGTCAGACTGCGAAAGCTGCAATGGACTGGACACATGAATCGTATGGACGAACAACGGATAAACAAAAAGGTATTCGTTGGGAGAACTGGACGCCGGAGACCAGTGGGGAAACCGAAAAAACGCTGGTCTGACTCGGTCGATGAAGCCAGTTCATCGCTGCTCGGATTTCGAAATTGGAAAACGCGGTCAATGGACCGAGACAGTTGGAGGCGCTGTTTGCAGGGAGCGGAGGCGCGAGAGGGGCTTTAGTGCTACGAAGAAAAAGAAGAAGTACTTATATTAGTAAAGCTGCCTTTGTAAGGATCTGTTTAACGCTTTCAAAGTCAGCTTCAGTTTCAGATGCCCATGAGACCTTTCGTTTGTCATTCTTTTTGCTGTTTTGAAGAAATTGATTCAAATAAGCTTGGTATTGGGCTGCGTGTTGACTACGTCAGTGGTAGTTGACAGCACCCAAGAATCAACGTAATTCGAACATTGTTTCCGATTTTTCGTAGGTGATTAGAGCCAAAACTCGTTCTTGTAGTGGTCGATAGCCATCTTTATTTATGATATTATATATCCCAAATAGTTAACCTCTGACTGAAAGAATAAAGATTTTTCAGAATTCGATTGCAGCCCGTATTGTTGCAGTCACTGATTTGCTACACTTGCAATACTGAAATGTTCCATTGTTTCAGACTTGATGAGGATGTCATCATTTTAGCCGAATACAAAGTTTAATCCTAGGAGGATATTGTCCATATGCTGTTGAAAAATCTCGAAGTGTCCAGATGTGTCAACCCCCCCCCCCAGTAATCTATCAGCGGAATTGTGGATATATGATATTTGGTGTCGGTCCAAGAGTTTCTCCGTTTAGCTTGCAATAGTCACCGGAAATTCTCCAGCTCCACGGCAAATACCTAGTTTCAGCTTAGTATCGAACTCAGGAAGAGCTGTCTCTAGTGTGTTGCCAGTGACAACTAGATGTCCTAAGTGTGATACTAACAGATTGGCCCAATGGCAAATGATGACCATTGCCTTGGTCAGAGGTTGCGTGGTTTTTTTGTTTGCTGATGTAGATGGCGTGTGACATGCTGCCGTTAATGCAGCATCAGAGCTGATCAATGAATAAGTATGGATAGCCTTTGTGCAGCAGATTGCACCCGAATCGAAGCGAGGAGAGCCAACTCGCAGAACAAAGTAAATAGAATGAATATTTGCACCAGTTTCCTGAAGCCTATTTTTGTTTAACAATAAGAATAGGTAGAATATTTAAATGTTAACAGTTAATATAAAGTCTTTTACTGGAGTTACTGGAGTCCGAGCTTGGTGTGAGATATAAATGAGTAAAGAGGTAAATAAGGGTAGATTTCGACGACAACAGCAGTTCTCCAAATGTTAATGTATTTGATTAACAATATTAGTACCAGCTGACACATCAAATGATAGCCCAACCTGTGTTAATACTTTTGGCGAGTTTGATGCGTATGCGTTAGGGTTCGGCCACATTGCGATTTTCCTGTCGTAACCAGCGATTTTTAGACGCAAATACGAACACATTGCGACAAGATTTGCAAAGGAACTTCAGGCATGCGCAGAACTAATATGCTCGTTTGAAGGTATGTGTTTGCCAGGAACACATGCGCTAACTCAGTTGTGCGCTATGTAAGAAACTTCCGTGCACGTCAGCGTCAAATGTCCAAATGATGTGCGCCTGCGCGAGTATCACAAAAACTACCTACTAAACTGGCTTTATGAAAAATCGCAAATTCCTGTGACTGCCGACCTGTACAAGATTGTCGAAAATCGCAGTGTGCGGGCTTCCATTTAACCATGTGTAAATTGCGACAGAAGTGCGACTATATAGTCGTAGTCTGATGCATCCCTTAGACATGCTGCGTGAGTATCCTCAAATTAATGTCTGCTGCACAGTATATTTGAAGGTTAAGTTGTATCAGTTCGGAGGCTGCGAAAATCAGGTCAGGGTCAACAATGAAGTGTTGTTATCTGTTGTTGACTTTTCCTTCCAGGTTCACAATATGCTTTCTTCGAATAAAAGTCTATATGCACCGATCAACTTAAATTTTGCAACAAGTATTCCAGTTGGTCGATTGACACGCTGAATAAACTAAGTAGAAGAAGAATCGTTCTGTAGTGAATGAGACTACAGAATATGGATTTTGCGGAAATAAAGAAACAAAGATTTATAAATTAGAGATAACGTTCAAAGAAAGAGTAACAATATATCAAAAAGTTTCTTTTAACATAATATTGTCATCCAGATGGCGTGTAGTTCGTCAGAAGTTCGCTACATACATCCCCCCTTTAGAATTGTCAATTAGACAGTTGAAACATCAGTTGCTTCTTTGCAATTTTTGCTCCAAAATATGTTTCTTCTTCCCTCGGATATTCACAGAAAGTGGTGGTGCTGCTTCTTCAATCTCTGGTATAATTATTACCGCTGGTTTCAGGCGAACAATCGAAATGATTGTTTCCTTACCATCCTTCTGAATTTCATATACCTTTTTAGATGAACATTTGATGACGCGATAAAGTCCAACGTACGGTTGTTTCAACGATCGTTTTCACGTACCGACCCGGGCGAATACATGATTGCAGAACTTTAAATCTTTCAAAATGAAACTGCGTCCTTAACGATGATGAATTACAGCAGTCGGTCAAAGATTCTGAATGTCTTTGCATGATGGACCCGCTGCCGTTAGCAGATTGTTCCTCCATGATGAACTCTCCACGTGTCTTCAAAGTTGTTTCGTACAGCATTTCAAATCCTTTTTAGAGGCAGAACGTAAACGTTAGAACAGTGCGTAGTGCTTGTACGCATGTGGCATCTTCGTGGCACATTGACGCTTTTAGTTTCGGGATGCTGCCATTTACATGGCCCCAAAGGTCGCATTTTCCTGACTTGCTGCTCAGCACATTCAACGCTTGCCTACGGGACGGGGTTTTCCCGGTACGATGGAAGGTGGCGAGGCTCGTGCTGATCAGCAAGGGGAAGGGAAATCCCGAATCGCCGTCTGCATACCGTCCGTTATGCATGCTAGACACGCCTGGGAAAGTGCTAGAGAAACTCATCAAGGGAAGACTCACTGACGCGATTTGTGCTGCTGGGGACCTATCTCCTCGGCAGTACGGCTTTAGAGCAGGACGTTGATGCGATCGCAGAGGTGGTGAACGCGGTCCAAAAGGCAGAGGCATATAGCCGCACCAAGCGACGGATCGTCCTGTTGGTGACACTCGACGTCAGGAATGCCTTCAACTCCGCTAGATGGGTGGATATTCTGGACACGCTGGAAAACTCTTTTCAAGTTCCAGGATATCTAATGCGGCTTTTGAGGAACTACCTAAAGGACCGAATCCTGCTCTACGCCAACGAAGGATGGAAATTACATCGGGTGTTGCCCAGGGATCTATCCTTGGTCCGGACCTGTGGAACGTGTCTTACGACGGGCTACTGAGACTTGAGATGCCAGATGAGTCGCGCTTGGTCGGCTATGCGGATGATGTTGCGGCTCTGGTCGCTGGACGCACCGTTGAACAAGCGCAACTTAGGCTAGGTATGCTAATGCGCCGAGTGAGGGACTGGATGACTGCTCGCGGGCTGAGTTTAGCACTGGAGAAAACCGAAGTGGTCATCTTAACAAAAAAGAGAATCCCTAGAGTAAGGATGATCAGTATTGGAGACATACTAATCGAATCGAAGCCAGCGGTGAAGTACCTGGGGCTACTGATCGACTCGAAGATGAGTTTCTCTGACCAAATCAGGGCAACGGCTGAGAAGGCTACTTCGGGAATATCGGCCCTGAGTCGACTTATGGCCGACGTAGGGGGACCCAGCCCATCAAGAAGACACCTCTTGATGAGTGCTGTAGGGTCAGTGCTACTGTACGGAGCAGAGGTATGGGGCGACGCTCTCAGCAAGGAGGTATACCGAAAACGTTTGGCACAGGTACAGAGAAGGGGAGCACTGAGAATTGCATCTTCGTATCCAACAGTCTCCAACTCGGCGGTGAGAGTGTTTGCAGGCGTGATACCTGTCGCCCTCCTTGCTAGAGAGCGCCGCGCTATTTACCTGCGCCGAAACGAGGATGCGAGGGAGATAGTTGTCCGCGAGAAGATTGGCAGCAGTCTTGGGTGAATTGCACGAAGGGAAGGTGGACTGCGCGCCTCATCCCGGATGTGAGACCGTGGCTAAATCGAAGACATGGTGAGACTGACTTCTATCTGACCCAGCTTTTGAGCGGGCACGGGTGTTTTCAGTCTTACCTGCACAAGATCGGTAAGTCACGGTCTCCCGATTGTCGGTTTTGCCCAGGAGAGAAGGACAATGCCTGTCACACATTTTTTGCATGTACAAAATGGGTCAGGCTGCGAAGGGAACTATACAGGGAGACGGGAGAGCTCACCCCAGATAATATAGTTGCGGTGATGCTCGAATCGGTTGACAAATGGAACCAGGTGGCACATTATGCTCGGGCAGTCCTAAAAGATAAAAGGGACTCACAGCAGCCGGGGGCGCTGGGGCTGGGGGATCGCTCTTCTGGCATTGCCTCTTCCCCTCTCCCCGCTCGCTAGGAAAGGGACTCCCCAGCTTGAAGGCGCCCCACGGCGTAACAAAACGAAACCTGGCCCGAAGTAATGTGTCAAACGGTTCTAGGCTGGGTTCTCAGGTTGACAGGGGAGGTGTTTAGTGGGTAGTCTAGTCGCGCATGGGAGTCCCACACGCATAAATAGCATTCACTTCCTTCCACAAAAAAAAGGTCGCATTTTATTAGAATGGCGTTTGCTTGGATACGCCGAATATCGTAGTTCCACTTGAATACGCCATTATTCTCTTGTTTACGCACGTATTTTCGCTTCATTCTGGATCTTACATTTTTTGCACGCCTGGGCCCATAACCTGTTGAGTTTTTTTTATATGAAAAAAACGTTATTTCTGTTAAGCCAAAATATCCACACTGGTTAAAGAAAAACAACAAAGAAGCAAGTGTTCCGGGTATGTGTATATGCAAGTACGTGTGGCAAGAATTTATGCGATTACCCACAGATTGGAGGCGACTAGTAATGGAGACGAGGACCCGGATTGAAGCTTTGCCATAAATGATAATTATTAACAAGAGTTTGACAAATCCATTACCAAGTTTCAACTTTTTAATGGGGTAAAGCTAAACGCTTGAGCTGCTTGAAATAATGCACCTTAACGTTTTATAATAAAACACTCGAACAATTTCTGATAAGTAATTCATCTGTTTTAAAACGTCTCAACGGGAAATATCGAGAATAAACTTTCAACGGATTTTCAAAGTGTTATTGTCTTGAGTTCATAACTTTCTACGGTTTTTGTCTCTAACTTAAAAATAAATCGCATCTAAATAAGGAATAAGATTGACTAAAGCAACTTGCATGATTTTTTTACAATTTTCTACGAATAAATAACACGTAATTGCAATAAGATTCAATGGTAACATAACAGCATAAATTTATGACCAATTAATCAATTAGACAAACTAAAGAAAATTTTCAAGAATTTTTTTACTACTTTAACAATAGTACCTGATATTTCCGATTAAGTGTAATCCTTACTTGTCCTTTATCATTATGACAGCTGAATTTAGGTGAAAAATTATTTTAAATTTAAAAATATAGATGACAAATTCAAATATGCTTAAAAATCAAACCCACCCTGAATCCGTTTCCATCGACTCAATTAATAACGGCTGAGTATAATGATTCTTAGAAAACATTTGTAAAAACCATTAGAAAATTGATACATCCATTAAATTCGAAATTTTTCTATCGTTAAGCCTATCATCATTGCTTCTTGTTAAAAATTAGTTTAAAAAAAAAACTTCCTAAAAAGCACTTTTCACACTTCTTTCTTCAACACTTTCAATTTTTTTTAGTTAGTTTGATACTAAATTTATTATTTTATGTAAAATTGATTATTTCTTTTAATCAATTTGGCATGGAATTTTATTTTTATATATATTTTAATCATCTATTATCCACGATTTTATGTTTGTTGTTAAAATTTGATATTAATTAGGTAAATTGCACTAATATTAATAAAATAAAAAAAAAATTTTTGCATTTGCACTAAAATTGTCTGTAATGGAATTTATTTGAATATTATTTATTCACCTCTTGTGGTTTTGGTGCATGTCCACGTGGAATGTTAACCTGCTAAAAAATGTTTAAGGTAATTTTAAAATAATAAAATAAATTTTCTTGGCGTTGAATTTGAGTAAACATATTGAGAAAAAAATAAACAACAAATTATAGTGTTAAAATAATAATTTTTTTCCTTGGTTCGAATTCCCGTCATTCTATGTTTATGGAAGTAGTTTGTAGAGAAGAATAATAAAGACGTAAATAAATAAAAAGAGTTAAATTGACAGTAGAAAATAGTATAGATGAAAGAGGAGAATAAGAAAACCACTAAATAAGATAGAAGCTAAATATTACTTTGTCCATTCCAATATTACTTTGTCAATTTAAATGTTTATTTCTGTGCGTTGAATAGGCTTATTTATTAGGACCGTTATCCCCATTATAGCTTTGTCGAAACTAGAATATATTCAGTGAGCTCCTCACCAAAAGGGTGGTTTTGTACAGAAGAAACCTATGAACTTACATTGAGGTTTTTTGTAGGTAAACCACACACCAAAACGCATTTCGAATCTAAAAAGAGTGAAGGTCTCACTTCTAACCAGCAGATACTACTTGTATTTACAAAGGAAACCACAACCTTAAAAGAAAAACAATTAAAGCGGACGAAAAAGAAGAAACATTATTAACTAGTTACAGAAGAGTAATAAATGATTTAAAATAATATAAAAACTAAGAATGAAAACAGTTTATCAACATCGGTTGTTATTTACGATGACAGTGATGGAAAAAATGTTGGATGATGAACAGGATGGAAAAGACGTAAGAGAATATCAGAATGATAGACCTTAAATATGATACTTTTAATACAATATTTCTGAAGGCAGCAATGAAAAGGGTGTTTTACGCAAACGAATGTTATTTGAATTAGAAATTATTGTGGAGACGAAAAAATAAAACCTTCCTTTGAAGCTGTGACGCGGCCAACAAGCGAACCTACCTGCCACCACAACGATTTGTCTGTTTAGAATGAGTGTACGTGCATATATTAGAGAGTGTCTATGTAAAGTGAACGCAAGGAAGACGTTGTAGCCGAAAAGACAAAAGTCAGTTGCAAGCTGAAAGTCCAAACGAAGAGACGGTAGCTACTAAGACGATTCTTTCTTTGTAACGTCTTGTATCTACTCATATTTCATCGTTTTGAAATTGTGTAACTGAATTCAAAACGCGCAGTTTCATGTAAGATATCCCATTTGTTCCTAGTGTACCCAATATTGCGCAAACAACAAGGCTTTTTGTACTAGTTTTCAAATATAAATGTATTGACACGGTAATACATTTGATTTCAGACCACATACGCTCGACAAAATTTTAGAGGAGCTTGAAAAGCCTCTGGCTGAAGATGAAATGGATGACGAAAACCTAGATCCAGGTTTAATCATCATTGATTTTGAAAAACACATAACTGTGTACGTATCACCTCCAGATAACGAAGGTATAACTGATGAAGATTCGGGAACAGAAGATATCTAACTTCAAAATTTACCTGGAAGACAAATGACTTCTTCAGCAATGCCTAACACAACGAAGCCTATTCAAGATGATAAAAAAGGAAAGAAGAAGAAAGCTTGGAATTGGAAATGCAAAGACTTATTGAGGCATGAAAAAAGTCAGCCAACTTTATATAAACCTACTGTTGCTGATATTCCCAGAAATCCATTTGAAATCTTCCAATAGTTTCTTGATGAAGATTTGATTCAACTTTTATCAAATGAATCTATCAAATATGCACAGCAAAGAGGAGACCACCAGTTTTCAATTGAAAGAAACGAAATGAAAGTATTCATAAAAATTCTTCTTCTATCTGGGTACAACGCGACGCAGATTGTATTGGTCTAATGAATCAGACTCAAGAAATAAACTCAATGCGCCATAATCGCTTTGATGAGAAAATGAAGTATATCCATCTTGCAGATAACACTGCAATATCTAAAAGAGACAAGTTTTCCAAAATATGACCGCTGTTAGACGGCTTAAATAAAAAAATTTTTACTTCTGGAAAAGCTTTTGGACCTAGCAGCATTTCAATTGACGAATCAATGGTACCATATTATGGTAGACATCCGACAAAGCAATTTATACGTGGCAAACCGTTACGTTGCGGCTACTGAACTTGAATTGCTGCATCTTCGCTGGACGAAGTGTAAACTGCGGCTATTTACCAAGGTAAAACAGAGGACGAAATAGCTGCTAAGTATAAAGCTGAATTTGGTTTGGGAGGAGAAGTTGTGCTAACATTTTTAGATAAGATGGAAAGCGAATATACTGGACAGAAATCATCACTCTACTTTGACAACTTCTTCACTTCATTGAGACTGATAGAGAAAAAAGGGAAAAGGGGGCATTCAGCAACAGGAAAACTAGAAAGGCTAGAAAACTGCCCAATATCTGATATTCAAGTTTTCAAGAAAAAACCAAGAAGTTCACAGGAGCATTTTCTGAATGACGAGAATAACATAATTCTTGTAAGGTGGATTGACAATGGAGTTGTTTCAATTGCTTCCAATGAATTTGCCGTTTTCCCTCAAAAGAAGGTGGAAAGATATTCAGCAGCAGAAAAGAAGAAGGTTTTAGTTCCCATTCTTGAAGTTTTCACTATGTGTAATAAGTACATGGGTGGAGTATATCGGCTTGACGAAAATGTATCTTTGTACCGTATTCACATTCGTGGTAAAAAAAGGTATTTTTGTTAAATTCATGCATGAATAACGCCTGGCAAGGTGGATACACCGACGATTTACTGACGTTTACAAGATCAGTCGTCCAGCACATATTTAAAAAAATATGGAAGTATGCCGAAAAAACCAGGAAGGACTAGATCCCTAACTACCATGGATCCCGATGCTCGGTATGACAATATCGGACACGTTATTGCTGAAAGTGCAGACAAGAAACGAAGAAGGTGTGCTCAGTGCAAGAGTCAGACAATTTTTATTTGTAATAAGTGTGGAGTTCATTTACACCAAAAATGCACAAATGATTTTCATAAAATAAGTTCAAATTAGATTTTTTTACTTATAAATTCATTTTTGTTTGTGTTAGGTTCACTCTGTTTTTACAATAAGCACAATATATTGATGATTTCTTACATGGGATGCCATATTATTAACAAAATACATTTTCAGGAGTATAAAAAATTATTTTTATTATTAATATATATGACCCGGATTCCCAACGTTGAGTTTACGCAACGCTGCATTTTTACTTCTAATGTGCGTAAAAATAGAAAATAAGCATTTATTTTGCAAAAAATGTTTCAAAGATAAACAAAATAATGTTGCATTCAAAAATGAAAGAATTTGCAAAAAAAAATTTTTCTGGGAACAAATGGGATATTTTTGTTACTGTGTTATTCCTCGGTTGGTATCACTTATGCAGGATGTCATAAGTGATACCAACTTAGTGTTTTGTCGTTAGTTGACGACAAAACACTAAGCAAAATGTCACGTATTTATGGTATCGCGATGGTCCAAGTTGTGCTTTCATCTAAATATTATTCAGTAAATTAATTTGAATAATATACAATGTGTTTTCCTTGTTTGGATCGACAAACACAATAAATTGGTGTCAGACAGGACTGCGAAAATGCGTTGTCACGGGACACTTTCACAAGCGATCCTACAAGCAAGACCCCCCGGGCTAAAGGTAATATTTATCACGCGAGCCAGACTGAAGAGGAATTAGTAACGTAAATTTTTTGGAATTAAATAGTTTGGATTGTAATTTTTTAGCACATGTAACGACTAGGTTAAGTAGATTCTAAGCGGACTGACCAGACTACGACCTCACAACGAAATATCGATAGCGGCGATTTAGGAGGTACAATGCAGATACCCAATTAGTTCAACATCGCGAGGCGATCAATTGTATAGCATTGATTTTGATCCATAAATTGTTGAGGACGAAGCTTGGATGTTGGAGCTTCTAGCGGCGATCTGTTTGGTTAAAGGTGGTTACGAGATCATTTTGCCGTCGTTTGATGATTTCAGGGAGATATACCAGGAGTCGAGGCGGTTCCAAACGTTGATGGACTAGTGGCTTACGGCCGCCGTGTGGAAGTGTCCCCGAGTACCACCTGTGGGGTAAGAGCGCGAGGCGCGCTAAAGTACGGGACGAAAGTGGGAATTTTATCCAGGGTTGGGTAGGTTTTGGTTTTCTTCGCAAATTAAATTGAAGGTGGTGATCGTTTTCAGGGTTAGGCCGGTTCGGTTCTTCTTCAAAATAAATTGGAATTGGAAGCATTTTCTCAGGGCCAGGCGCACGGTAGAGTGCTTACAAGAATTGTCGCAACATCGGTGCCGTTTCAGATACTGCCCCTATTCGGAGCTTCTCCGCGATATTGTGGGTTTATCAGGTTTCCGCCGTGAAATTGCAATAGTGCTGGTGCGAACCTTCCGACTTGGTCGATCTCATTTGGGGCCTACTGGCAAATCGAGTGGCGCACGATCCCTCTTCGGTGGGCTTACCAAGTCCAAGGGCCCCAGTAGGAGGTCTCCGATGGAGCACCAGAAAATAGCAAGTCTATCAGCGTTTTTCCGAAGGAGCAAGGAAATGCTAAATTCCATTCAATACACGAAGCTCTAAATTTGAAAATGTCGCTATTACCCGAGATGAAGGCGCTCGTAACGGCGCTCACAGAAGGTCTCAAAGTTACACTTCTCAGATCACTCACTCACGGAATATTTAGACAGTCCAAGAAACAAATATGCAGAAAGCGTGAAATTCCACCTAATTGCACAGAGCAAGGATGAGCCTGTAGCAAATTACGCTCTTGGATTAAGACAAAGAGCAGTATTTTGTGAAAACGATACATTTTTGGATCGAATGCTAATTGAGTAGTCACTCTATGGGTTATCGGATCGAAGAATGTGTGATATGATCATAGCAAAGAAGCCAAAATTGACAGTGTGAATCTGGATATGGAGCTCGATAGCGGCGCACCGGACAGTATTATGAGCAGTAGTACACTACAAAACATAAAACCTTAGTTTCAATTAAAGCCTACCGACAGGCAATTCGCTAGCTATACGCATCATCGCCTCAGCTGTATCGGGCGAATTTCAGTGAGCGTTACAATCGGAAATACGACACGGCGTCTCGATTTGTATGTTACTGAGGGGGAATATGATGCCCCTCACGACGGAAACAATAGAAACGCGGGGGTTAAGTAAATACTTCCTTCAAAGAAGACACCAAGAGCAAATCATACATTCTGGATCGTTCAGCTGAAGAGCGTCTCTACCGTACGCCGAGAGTGGCTCGCGTAGTTTATTGCTGAGATCGACCTTACAAAAATGTTTACTATACTCGATGTGCGTAGCCTAACGGCTACGTCTCCCACACCTACCAAAAATCAAATTAGCCGTTTCGAAATGCTACTAAAAAGGTAGACATTTTTAGTTCACCGACTGCTAAGTTATCGGGATCTCCAGTAAAAATGCATATAAGACCTGGAGCAACACCTGTTTTTGCACTTGCTCGCCAATTTCCTTACGCACTTTGAGATATATATGCTAAAGAAATTGAGGCAAAATTAGAAGCGGTTTACTATATACGAGTTGAGCACTTCGAGTAGGCTTCGACTACACAAATCGTCACTGAGAAAAATCGAAAAATTCGAATAACAAGTACCTACCAACCTACTTTAAATCCAAGCATAATAGTCGATGAGCACCGCGTTCCGAAACAAAAGCATATTTTCAACAAAATAAGAGGATTTTGTCATTTGGACATCACCGATGCGTATACACATCTGGTTTTTGTTGAGGAGTTCAGCAGGGCGCTGACTCTCGATACTCTTACACACGGTCTGATTCGACTGACAACAGCAGTTCATGGTACAGCAAATATACCAGCGATTTGGCAACGCAGAGTAGAATTTCGTCGATGACTTGTTTGTTTTCTCAGATTCATCCGTCAATAATTTGTTGCTCGCTCTTGATACTACTCTATCCAGATTGAAACTACATGGGATTCTTCTGAACGGTTCAAAAGAACATTTGCAGTTTCTGCCGTAAAATTGATACTCTGGGTATACATAAATCCGACATGCACATAGAAGCCAGACGATTTGAAGTTGTTTTTGGGAAAAGCAACTTACCACAATTCTTTCATACCAAATTTCGCTTCAATCGCACGTCCTCTTCGAGATATGCTGCTCCAAAAAACTATTCAATGAACAAAAGATGCTGATAAGACTTATGCTGACTTAAAAAAATACTGGCATCTCCACGGGTTTTGATGCCTTATAATCCAATACTACCTCTGATCTTAGCAATAGATGCTAGCCAGGTAGAATTAGGCGTAAAGCTTTCACATAGACTCACTAAGGGAACAGCACGCTCTCTAGCAGATGCCAGCAGGACGATGACCTCCACTGAATAGAAATATCCGCATATTGATAAGGAGGCTTCAGTTATCATTTGGGCTTGTCAAAAAAATTTTAGCTACCACTTTACTCTCATAACAGATCACATACCTTTAACACAGATATTCCATCCAGAAAAACCTCTTCCATTCTTATGCATATGTAGAATGGCCAAATACGCGGATTATCTGACTCACTTTAGCTTCACAGTACAATTCAAATATATTAAAGCGAATGCAAATACGGATTACTGTTCCGAAGAAGATTGAATCCAAAAAAGATTGGCTAGGCCCAGTTCAACCATTTTGGATTCAATCTGCTCCAAGCCTGATTCTACATTTTGAGGAGGAGCCATAAGATGTTTACTTAGCTTGTGAAACAAAAGCATTTCTTCAAGTTTAATTTGCATTCGTCCCACGAATTTTCACCAGTACATATTCTACGCTGTGCAAGTGTTCATTATATGTGTGGTCGATAATAAGGATGGTTTCCTAATAAATAAGGTACTCCTATGATTTTTTCATAATAATAGCGACATAACTTCAGAATAGATTGGCTGTGCTCAGTGCAACCACTCTGCCGTAGACAGTCCCAAGCCCGTTTGAGAAAGGACGAGGGATACCCTTGCTTCCTCAACCCACAGCGTCCATGGTTCCTAATCCTGAATCTCACTACCAAATGGTAGCAAATGGTCTTGGGGTCGCACATTGGGTTTACTGATTCCCCAATGATGGTACCCGAGAAATGTCACCTGCAGCTCTGCCACTAAATCCTACTTGCACCTCCTTTATAATGACGTAAGAGGTGAGTCTTCTACGCCTGATAACGGAATCAAAAGTAATAACCATGCTACTGGAATAGAGGCTAGTCGATGGGCTGACTCCCCGTCAATGGAAAACCTTACCTTGTTTCGAAATCTGCAACAGCGCCTCGGAATGGATTGGACATACGGCAACGACCTCGTAACGCAAAAAAGGGCTACGACATTGGATTCTGAAGTGACAGATAGCTGAACAACCCTGGCGCTGTTAAGGACCTGTTACAACAGGCCAGTGGAAGTGAAATTGAAGATATGAGATCAAACACAATATTAAAAAGTGGGAACCCTTGTAGAAAACGAGAGCTCGGAATGGCATTTATTGTCGATAGGGAGTTCAAATCGCACATTATTGATTTTAAGGGTCAATGAACGAATGTGTGCGATCCATATCAAAGCGAAATTCTTCAAAATTTGACTGATAAACATACACGCGCCGAACTAAGAAAAGACGAAGAAATGAAGGAAACGTTCTACAGTCAACAGGAAAGACTAGTAGTTGCCTACAAACAACACAAAAATAATTCTGGACGATTTCGGCGCTAAAGTTGGCAATGAGCTATCTCATCGGGGAACGACTGGCGGATATAGCCGCCACGATGAAACAAATGAAGACCTCCAGCAACTGATTGACTTTGCATGTAGCAGAAATCTACTAAGTTTTGACGATCTTGAAGACCAGCTGCGAACATAGGAAGACAAAGCTCCAGTGTATAGTACAAATCTGTGATAAGACCTGTGTTATGCTATGAGTGTGAAACATGGACCCTAACCCAAGCATCTGCAAATATATTGACCAATGGCGAATTCGATACAACTACGAGCTGTATGAAATTTTTGATGAGCCAGAGGTCTCAACGATTGTAAGACTGCGGAAACTGCAATGGGCTGGACACATGAATCTTATGGACGAACAACGGATACCCAAAAAGGTATTTGTTGGGAGAACTGAAAGGGGGAGTCCAGTAGGGAAACTGAGGAAACGCTCGTCTAACTCGGTCGACGAAGACAGGTCATCGCAGCTCGGATTTCAAAATTGGAGGACGCGGTTAATGGACTGAGACAGTTGGAGGCGCTATTTGAATAAAGCGAAGGCCCGAGAGAGGCTGCAGTGCTACGAAGAAGAAGAAGAAATCTAGTAAAACGTTCAATTTTCTTCCCACATCGACGCATACATAAAAATACCTGGGTATCACCAAATGGCAACACACAAAATCAGATCGATCGTGTTCTGATCCAAAAACGATGGGCGTCAAGCATACATGACGTTCGTACATAACGAGGAGCTAATTGTAACTCGGATCATTACTTGATCAAACTAACCTATCGATGTCGTATGTCAAAGGCGTATTCATCGAAGACCAGCCCTTTATAGAAATTTGACATTAAAAGGCTCCAAACAGCGTCTGTGGCGAAAAATTTCACAGAGAGCCTCGACAACCAACGAGCAATGGGTGGAAGTGAAAGCAGCACTTAAGACTCTGGCAGAACTCACGATCGAACATCAAGCCCGGCGAAAAAGAAATGATTGATTCGATGAGGAGTGCCAAGATGCGTTAGACAAAAAGAATCAGGCGTACAAGCAGTATTTAAGTAGGGAAACCAGGACAAAAAGAGAAGGCTCTGAAAATCTCAGAAGAGTAGCGAATAGATAATTAGAACTAAGAAAAGAAAATACTATGACGACCTATTGGGAGGCATCGATGTAAGTCTAGCGAGCAAGCATACAAAGCAGTGAAAAGTCTGAAACGTAGTTATAAGCCCAAAATCATGCTCTGTCGTGATGACATCGGCATTATCATCGCTGATGGAACCAAGATTAAGGAAATATTGGAATCATGTTTCAAGAACCTCTTTAATTCTCCACATAGCTCCAGAACATCGGGGCTAATAGATGTTTGTGGAGAGCTTCCATTGGCCCCACCAACTCTAGATTAAGTTTGGTCTACCATCAAGGCCCAAAAGAATGATAAAGCGCCGGGCAACGATGAGATTTCAGTGGAGCTAATCAAATATGGTGGCAGTACTGTTCATAAAGCTATTCACAAAGTCATCATTTAGCACATATGCCAATCAATTATATTCCGTATCAACAAAAACGGTGACAAGCTACAGTGCGAAAATTATAGAGGCATATCATTACTTTGTTCGGAGTACAAAATATTTTCAAAGATCTTAGAAAATCAAATCGGATCATACGCCAACAGTATTATTGGGGAGTATCAAGGTGGTTTTAGAGCAGGTAGATCGACAATAGACCAATTGTTCACAGTCAAGCAGGTACTTGGAAGCCGCTGGGTGTTCAACATAGACGTACACCAAATTTTCGTGGACTTTAAGCAAGCATACGACAGTGTTGATCGTAACGTACATTACCCAAATAATGCTTTGCTTTGGCATCCCAGCCAAATTAGTCCGTCTTACCAAAATGACCAACTCCTCGATGCCTTTGACACAAATATCGGACTAAAGCAAAGAGATGGGCTGGCCCCATTGCTATTCAATTTGGCTCTGGAGTACGTCATAAGGAAGCTACCTCTCGATACGCGAGGTACATTAGTATACAAGTCAAGCCAGGTAGTAGCCTATGCGGACGACATAAACATTTTGCCACGGTCATTAACAACTGCCAAAGTACTCTTCCTGAAATTTGCCTGCGAGGCAAAACTAGTAGGGCTACAAATCAATGAAAGTAAAACAAATCTCATGACGCAGTCGAGAAAAAATACCTCAAATACACAAAATATCACACTTGGCGAATACAGTATCGAAAATGTTAGCGAATTTGTGAGACAAAATACGCCAAAGTATACAGCTCACAAATAAAATATTTTAATCACTTTTGACGATCTCGAAGACCAGCTACATACACAAGAAAACAAAGCTCCAAGTATACAAATCTGTGAGAAGACCTGTGTTACGCTATGGGTGTGAAACATGGACCCTAACCCAAGCATCTGCAAATATATTGAACACCTTAGAGCGATGGATCCTGAGGTGAATAATCGGAGCGAAGCTAGACGAGGACCAATGGTGAATTCGATACAACCATGAATTGTATGAAATTTTGGACGAGCCGGAAGTCTGAACGATTGTAAGACTACGGAAGCGGCAATGGACTGGTCACATGAATCGTATGGACAAACAACGAATACCCAAAAAGCAACTCGTTGGGAGAACTGAAGATCGGAGACCAGTGGGGAAACCGAGGAAACGCTGGTCTGACTCGGTCAAGGAAGACTAGTTCATCGCTGCTCGGATTTTGAAATTTGAGGACACGGTCAATGGACCGAGACAGTTGGATTCGTTATTTGCAGGAAGCGAAGGCACAAGATAGGCTGTAGTGTTACGAAGAAGAAGAAGGCCCAGTGCAACAGGCAAGGCATATGTTAAAATATTTATAGGTGTGTACTTTTCCTGTCGGCCAATTGTCAAAAATTTTGGAGATGTAGCGAAGCCTTTAAACAGGTGATATTTCTGTTGGGCGAAAAAAGACGATTATGCTTAACATACAATGATTTTATAGTTGAAATAGGCGCTAGTAACATTGGAATTGGGGGCGTACTACCTAATTGAAAGGGGGATTAAAGGACCGTGTTACTCTACTTCACCTAACTTCGATAAAACCATAAGGCAATTACTGGATCATCAGAAGCGAGCTGCTTGCAATGGGAAAGTCATAACAATATTTTGATAAATATTTCCTACGACGAACGTTTCACCTGTGAACGGGCCATATGGCTATAAAGTATCTATTACTGCGAAAGAGCTGTCATAGTAAGAGGGATTTTTTCAAGAGGACCTTGTCTTAAAAACGTAAAGCATTTAGTTAGGCGGAAGGCTAAAAATCTTTACTGAAAAGAAAATCAAAGAAAACTCTCGAAAGCTTAGGAAAATGATACAGAATTCAACACGATACCATACTGTATTAAGACTGGGGGCCAAGTACTCACTAGAAAAACTGGAGACATAGAACAGTACAAAATCCGGGGAAACTAGACTGGTTCATATTAGTGCTCCGCAGGTTTTCAAATTGATGGATGCGGTCAGTGAACCCAGAAAATTTTTTCGGGAATCAAGGCACGAAATAGATTGCAGTACTGGAACGAAGACGACTTCTGAAACCTCTGCTGCTATAAGAAGGCGAATCTTGGAGGTTAACATTCGATTACCAAAAGGTTGTGAATGTGATTCTAGGAAGAAAGTTAGTGTAAGCTAAGCATGAAGAAGAGTAGAGACTGGGTACAGAGAGCAATCGTGAATGTATTCCGGTCGTTAAAGTTTTGTAAATTGTAATAGAATTACCATGCGAAAGAGAACGGGCTACCTTTGCAAATTATGAAGGATAGAGCATGAGGGAATCGTTCAGTTGTACAACAAAGGAAGCAATGGGAGGCTCAGTGGGAAAGACATCTTCCTGGGAGTATTAAACTGGCATCGCAGGGTAAGAAAATTTTTTAGTCAGCCAACTCAGTCAGCAAAATAGTCAAAGACTTAGTAGCTGAGCTCGTCTGTATCTCATCAAAACTAAACCAATGCCTTCTTCGAAACATGGGTCGTGATGATACTTTCTTTCTTCCTAAAAACATAATTCATTCCGTCTTGCATGACAAAAGAATAATTCAAAATGATGATGCATGATAATGAAACTGAAACGCAAATTTTGGCAGCTTAGTTGACAACCAAAATAGCAGAAGAAGCAGATAAGCAGCACACGAAAATGTGGGCGAATTTGTGTATTTAGGCGCCAAAATAACGAGAACCGGTAATCAAAGAGACGAAATACGCCGAAGAATACAGCTCGCAAATAAAACAGTTTATTCAGTTTTGACAATCTTGAAGACCAGCTGCATACACAGGAATACAAAGTTTACAAATCTGTGATAAGATCTGCGCTATATATTACAATGAAACATGGACCCTAATCCCAGCATCCGCAAACATATTGAACGCCTTCGAGAGAAGGGTCCTGAGGCGAATAATTGGAGCGAAGCCATACGGGGACCAATGGTCAATTCGATGCAACCATGATCTATACGAAATTTTTGACGAGCCAGAGGTCTCAACGATTGTAAGACTACGGAACTACAATGGGCTGGCCACATGAATCGTATGGAAGAACAACGGATACGCAAAAAGGTATTCGCTGGGAGAACTAAAGAGTGAAGACCAGTGGGAAAACTGAGAAAACGCTGGTCTGACTCCGTCGACGAAGACAGTTCATCGCTGCTCGGAATTCGAAATTGGAGGACGCGGTCAATGGACCATGACAGTTGGAGGCGCTGGTTGCAGGAGAAGAAGAAGCACACATTTTACGCAGGGCTAAGGATTATAAAACTTTAAGCAAGTGGAAATAGTGAGAGTATTGTGTTATTTTGGCCGTATTACTCACACTATTTATATAAAAAGGTTATTTAAGTAACTTGTCATACTGAACAGAATGGCGGATGAGTTTATCATGTCTGGACCGGTTAGACCTTAGTGATAATACACTCTTGGAGCTGAAATGATTTTAATTGCTCGACAACTTCTTATATGCTGGGAATAATTGTCAGATTTTTTATGATCGTGAAAGGTATTTTCAATGAAAAATCAAAATTATAAATTGAAGAGTAAGACAGAATCCGTGCCTTAGACACAATACGATACGTCTGCAGTAGTAACTGTAAATATTATATTGATATTCAAAATTTAGGTTGAAAAATAAGAATAAATAAAGAAATTTAAACAAACTGGCAAAACTCCTGGCGAGTAATACAGGGTATTTTGTTAGAAGAATTGAGTTATCGAACCGATCAAAAGTTCAATTTATCGTAGTATATTTTGACGGAGATATATATTTTTTAATTTCAAACAAGGATCTTTCTTGTTTTTAATTAGAATTATGACTAAATTTATCAAACCTTTTTTGAATCAGTCGGCAAATGAAGCCAAATATATTTTTTCTAGAATATAGTGTAAAATATTTAAATAAATGGAAACCCATCGCATAACATCACAATAAGCAAGGATATACTTGTATGTACTATAAATACATAAAGAAATGCAATCTCAATACAAATATGTAATGCAATATTTATTATTCCATGAAATGAAAATATGATTAAAGTATTCATTCAGGAAAAGAAATAAAATAATTCTTTAGTAATTATTATAAGAAAACCAAGGACAATACGTGTATCACAAGAGCTTAATGTTCACTTTTCTTTCCATTCATAGCTAAAACGCACTCAATAATGTTTTTTTTTCAATTTTTAAAGAATTTCCCAATAATTTTTGAGTCAACATTGAGCTCATTGACGCCGACAGGACAACCTTCTAGGGCAAGAATAGCGACAATGAAAACACCGAAAAATGGTTTGAAAAACAGTGACAGGAAATTAAGTGGAAAACATTGACATTGGAAATATTAAAGGAAAAATGAAAGTTAATGAATAGAAAAAGAAATTAAAGAATTATTAATTGGAAATTCACCCAAAAAAATAAATAAACCTCTAAGTATTAATATATGAAGAATGCATTAAGTTAAAAACATGAAAATAGTAAAATAAATAAAAAATAAACAAAACAAGATGAGAACAAACACTTGAAATAAAAATATATTAAAAATGAAATGTATCTAAAAAAATAGATGCAACATAGAATAATGGTAAAACGAAACTTTCACTCGTCTTTTTAAATTGTAACATGTTTTTGTCCAGAAACATATGGTTACCAGTGCAATTTCTGTGATTCGACTCATTCTCCTCGATCTGATCGATAGGCTGCGTTTCAGAGGACCAATATCTTGTTCGAATAGCTGTTTGTCAATTAAGTTTCGATGATGGTTTATGTTAACGTTTTTTTTTTATTTTTTTTCAAATTTCAACATTCGTTCGATTTTCATTTATTTCAATTGTTGATTTTTTCGCGCGTGTATTGTGGTGTTTGTTTGATTGTTTGACATAAAAGTAAATAAGAAAAAAGAAATTGGAAAAAAAAGAAGAGAAAAAAAGAATGCTGTAGTAAATGCAGTTTAAACTTAAAATAATATAAATTAATTTTTTGAAAAATTAGGAAATGGTAAATTAATAGAAATTTAAATTTTGAGAAAATTTAAACTAGATCATGAAAATTAAGAAGGCATATTAGGGAATATATTGATAGCTGATCATTTCATTTACTCTAAAAAGCCACTTTTGAATGTTTTGATAGGTTTCAAGAGGAAGCCAAAAAAGCCTTAGCTTATGTTAGAAGAGGATAATTACAACGTTTGCCAGAAAGTTATTAATAATGCTATACAGCTATGAGAATTTTTTTTCAGAAAATTTTGCATTAACAAGTTTAAGTTGACGATAAGGATGCTACAATAATGACGAATAAATAATTTTGAATTGAAAAAAGAATAATTGGTAGTTGTGAATGAAAGGCAGCACTTACCAGTGTTTGGAAAAATGGATGTCGGAGAGCTTCGCTTACTGTGATTCGCTTTTCCGGATCCACAACTAAACATTTTCTAATGAGATCCTTAGGATCCTCTGAAATATAAAAGAAGGTTGATGAGTTTTTGGAATACTTAATTCTACTTTTAGTTTTTGTATTTCAAAATTTATAAGCAAAAAAAACTAAATTTTACGAGATTTCTTGACTCCTGTAAAGATCGGTGCGCGTCTCTCCAACTAGAAATTGCTGTTTGTCAGAGGTCTAAGAAGAAATGGGTTATTTTTTCGGTTTGATTGAAACGGACGGTTATTTCGAACTTAAAAAACACTGTTCTATCGATTTTCAAAAAATGTTCAGCTTTTTCTTCTTGAAAAATATGCAGAATAGGTGTCTGTGTACCTATGTACAACTTCCCTGGAGATTCCTAGAGGGCCTGTCACTTAACGCAACAGCCTACCTAACGCATAAGACTATACAGTACCAGTACCAGCCAGTGCATTTAGAGGTCTTTTCCTAAATCGTACACTTTAGCGCGAAAGGGATACAAAATAGTATTTGAGGCAGATGCAGAAGAAGAACGGAACTTTGATTCAAGTCACAGAAAAAGGCTTAAGCAGGTAAGTTTAACTTTTCACTAACGAGTATCTTTACAGGCATAATAAATCACGCACGAGTAATAAGCTGACAAACATATGCTGAGGGTATACCAGCAGGGTCTTCGCAAAATGTTTAAGGCCACCAGTATGCAAAATATAACTCCGACAAAATGAACGGGAATTGTTGAGGTTAACTTTCTCTCCCATGTGCACTGCTGAGGAACCCGCTTTTGTAGGGGTCCACAGAGTTGACAAGTTACGACGAAAAGATGAAAAGGTTGAACCAAACTCAGAAGGCATCCAGGAAAACTGGGTTAGGAAGCTCTGGCATCTGATACCAGAAAGTACAAAAAAGAATATTATCCGACACAATGAGAGATGACTTAGACTTAGCGTTCGGCCGCATTGCGATTCGACTGTCTTTTCAAGCGATTTTTAGACGCAAATATGAGCCCACTGCGACAAGATTTGCAAAGGAACTTAAGGTATGTGCAGAACTGGTATGTTCATTTGAAGGTATGTCTTTGCCAAGAATGCATGCGCTCCGTGTTGTTTAAGACAATCAGTATGAATTTAGATATGACAAATATACAAAGAAAGGTGAGACCATTATTACTAAGGCGACGAGCGCCTTGCACGTTCCAGGAAAAAATTAATACTGACAAGCGCAAAAAATCGAGAATCAAAATAATTTAAAATATTAAAATTGGTAGGAGACACCAACGAAAATACAAATTAAGTGGTATCCTAGTCTGAAATTTTCTTAAAATTTTACCTATTTATAAAATCCTTTTTATAAGCATTATTTTTATATTATTACCTCATATTCCGTTTGATGCAACTGTCATATTATTGCCTCTTCAACGATTAGATTGATAAAATATTTCAAAAACTATAACACACGGACAGACAAACAAACGATATTCATTTGGGTTTAGTTCAAGCCTTCTAACCCATTTGTGCGCTATGCAAGAAACCTCCATGCATACTAGCATCAAATGCCCAAATGCTATGCGCCTGCGCGAGTAAAAACTTCCTACTAAACAGGTTTTAGGAAAAATCGCAAACTTCAGCGCCTGCCGCCCTGGCCAGAGTTGTCGCAAAGTCACAGTGTGCGCACTTCCATTTAACCATGTGTAATTTGCGACCAAAGACATACGAGTATAAAGTAATGGACACGAAATGAGCTTATTTTCATCCATACGTGTGTGAAGCTTTATTACTGTGTACATGCCTTCCTCTCCCATACGTTGTTCTCACGGAAATTCCACTCCTCATACTTTAAACCCCGAATTGTCAACAAAATATCAATCATATGATTGCATACATACCATTCGTGAAATTTCAACAGATGACGGGAAACATCTAATTAAGTTGAATTTGAAATTGTAAAAAAACGATTTTTTTTTTTAAGATAAACCGTTTTGAATGTAGTGTAGAAACGTTGCAAAAGTGATAATTAATTAAACTGAAAAGTTTGCCAGGGATCGCGAGTGGTTTATGTCGGGAAACGGAAATGTAGTGATGTGTGTGGGATTGTAAAAACGGCTATAGGAAGCGCGTCAGCGACGTATCTTTCGTATGGTAAGCCTTGTTGAATCTTTCATATCGTGTAAGTTGGATTTCCCGCAGGGAAAATTGATTTAGTTCAAGACGCAAAAATTGATGGGATACGTCACGTAAAATTTATTTGAAATTCAAATCAACAGCTGATAAGACGCCAACTTCACGCCACATCATAGAGCTTTAATTGTCGCGATGTATTTCGCATCCATTCTCTCTGACATCTATGCTTGCGACAGTCGCACGACTATATAGTCGTAGTCTGATCCATCCATCAGAAATGCTGAAAAAGAAAGCGCTCTACAGAAAAAAGCGGAGAGAGAAAAAAATAAAGTAACCAATGGAGCTGTCGCAATAAAATCAGCTCCTTAAAAAATCTTTACCGGAGGTCAAAAAGCATATACCCTCTGTCCCTGCAAATGAAATCGGAACATTAGGAAAAAGAATAATATAAGCACCGATTTTTCGCTCCTAAACCGAAATTGGTGCTTTCGCCTTGATAGTACTCGCCAAACGTTGTGGTGAAACAGCAGTCGAGTGCCCGCTCTTCACACAGCTGGAACTGGAGGAGGCAGTCCTCTCACTGAAAACGAGGAAGGCTCCAGGTCCAGACGGTGTTCAGGTATAGTCGCACCAAGCGACGGATCGTCCTGTTGGTGACACTCGACGTCAGGAATGCCTTCAACTCCGCTAGATGGGTGGATATTCTGGATACACTGGAAAACTCTTTTCAAGTTCCAGAATATCTAATGTGGCTTTTGAGGAACTACCTAAAGGACCGAAGGCTGCTCTACGACACGACACAGGCCCAACGAAGGATGGAAATTACATCGGGTGTTGCCCAGGGATCTATCCTTGGTCCGGAATTGTGGAACGTGTCTTACGATGGGCTGCTGAGGCTTGAGATGCCAGATGAGTCGCGCTTAGTAGGCTATGCGGATGATGTTGCGGCTCTGGTCGCTGGACGCACCGTTGAACAGTATTGGCGACTTACAAATCGAATCGAAGCCTGCGGCGAAGTACCTGGGGCTACTGATCGACTCGAAGATGAGTTTCTCTGAGCAAATCAGGACAACGGCTGAGAAGGCTTCTTCGGGAATATCGGCTCTGCGTCGACTTATGGCCAACGCCTCTTGATGAGTGCTGTAGGGTCAGTGCTAATGTACGGAGCAGAGTTATGGGGCGACGCTCTCAGCAAGGAGGTATACCGAAAACGTTTGGCACTGGTACACAGAAGAGGAGCACTGAGAATTGCATCTTCGTATCCAAAAGTCTCTGATTCGGCGGTGAGAGTTATTGCAGGCGTGATACCTGTCGCCCTCCTTGCTAGAGAGCGCCGCGCTATTTACCTGCGCCGAAACGAGGATGCGAGGGAGATGGTTGTCCGCGAGGAGAGACAGCGCTCGCTCAACGATTGGCAACAGTCTTGGGTCCATTGCACGAAGGGAAGGTGGACTGCGCGCCTCATACCGGATGTGAGACCGTGGCTAAATCGAAGGCATGGTGAGACTGACTTCTATCTGACCCAGCTTTTGAGCGGGCATGGGTGTTTTCAGTCTTATCTGCATAAGATTGTCGGTTTGCCCAGGAGAGGAGGACAATGCCTGTCACACATTTTTTGCGTGTACAAAATGGGTCAGGCTGCGAAGGGAACTCTACAGGGAGACGGGAGAGCTCACCCCGGATAATATAGTTGCGGTGATGCTCGAATCGGTTGACAAATGGAACCAGGTGGCACATTACGCTCGAGCAGTCCTAAAATATAAAAGGGACTCACAGCAGCCGGGGCGCTGCGGCTGGGGGATCGCTCTTCTGGCACTTCCCCTCTCCCCTCCCGCTAGGAAAGGGACTCCCCAGCTTAAGGGCGCCCAACGGCGTAACAAAACGAGACCTGGCCCGAAGTAATGTGTCAAACGGTTCCAGGCTGAGTTCTCAGGTTGACAGAGGAGGTGTTTAGTGGGTAGTCCAGTCGCGCATGGGAGTCCCACACTCTGTGCATAAATAGCATTCACCCCCCTACCACAAAAAAAAACGTTGTAGATTGCCGACCCGAAGTTAGGACTGCGGGCGCAAAGATAAAGTTTCTTTAGCTCGATTGCCCTATGCATATTGATCCCACCATCAATAGCGAGTCTCAAATTCCGTTGGTGAAAATAAGCCGTTCAGTTATGCTACGTACTGCTTTAAATCAGAACGTATCGCAGCTGGGTGAATGGACACACGGCCAAACGTGGTACTGACCATATAACTTTCACTAGTACCGAAACGATCAAGATAAGATACTATTTCTTAACGAGCCCGAAACGGGCTGTAGTGCTAAAACAAGAAAAAGCTGAAAACTGCGCTCTCCTCTATAAGAAAATGCAGCAGGGAAGAGTCGTGGTGCAGCCTTATGAAACACCTGCGCTCTAAATTCAACGTGTAGCGGCCTAATATAGTGAATTACTATTGTTGCAAGCACCTTAGAGGATCGAGTACGCGACGAATTTTCTCAAATAGAGTCGATGCAGAGGAGAAGCAAGGAAGGTAATGATAAGTTTTCAAGGAAACATGAAAAACTGCAGCAGAGTTACGGACCATCTACTCACATAGCTCACCTGGGGACATAGAGCTTGAATCGTATTCGTCAACCAGCCCTATATGTAGAAGTGCTCAAAAAGACTACGGCGGTGGCGACGACTCCGGCACCGGCCACGTGTGTATGAAATACGTTGAGATCAACTTTGTAAGCTAAGCATAAATGACTTAATAAAGGAATTGGGCCACAAACTAATCTCGAAGGACGACTTCCTTTTAGGGTTGATTTCAATGCTAGGGTATTTCTATGGCCTAAGGATCCAAAATGAATTCGGTTTATTAATGCTGAATTGTGGTTCAACACCAACATTCTGACGGTTGGGTTTGACGAATCTGTTTCCAATGCTACCATGGTATCGGAAAAACTATTTTCAGACCATCACAAGGAGCGAACATGCCAAATAAATGGCTCATTGTGATGATCCTAACCTTGACCCGTAGGATGATGGATACATATTGCCCACCGGGAGACTCAAATTTATGCGGCCTAGCACCATAATGAATTCGCTACCAATGAACCACATTATAGATTTGCTGCTCTCAGCGCATCTTCCTAGGATAGATGGTGGTCGATCAGTTGGGAGATTATTCTCTTTATGAGCAAGAAGCAGATATTTACAGTGTAAAAGTGCAAAATTTCCCGGAATCGATAGATTGGAGAGTAAATCGTATCGTAGAGTCAACCATATCTTCCATTCCATCTTTATGATTATATTGCATAACTTTATAGCGCGATAGAAAGTAGCTCAATTTGAACCAATATATAAAACAAAAAGGGACGCCAGCGGTCTATTAGCCTTTCGTCCGATGCAAATCTACGAACCGGATATTCCTCAGTAGATCTGTGATGGCTGCCCGAAGCTATTGTTAATGAGGAAGAAAGGGTGGGAGACGAGTGAAACAGAATTTAAAACATACTTGCCCTGTGAAGGGTGCTGATCTGATAGGGAAGCGGAGCTGAATCCAGTTGCCGAATCCGATGCTATTGAAGTATTGGAGCCGACGGAAGGGTGAACCCAAAATTCTCTGGATCTGGAGGCAAAGTTGGTATGGTGAATTGCTGCACTGACGAGTGGAGGAGCAAGGAAGGAGCAGGAAGCAAGAAGTTGAACTGGATGAAAAGTGTAAGTTTAGTAGAAAGCAGGCACGATGCAACTGCAGGTGTGGAAGTGCTGAGGTGACCGGAAGGGAAAATTGGAAGTAGAAAAAAGGCGTAAGCTTAGCAGACAGGGGAACGATGGACCTGGAGGTGTGGAGATAGCTTGGACAAAAAGTATAAGCTAATGGAAAAGATAGACTTAGATGTGTGAAAGATGAAGCCCAGAGCGAATTAGACGAAAAGCAAAACTTAGTAGGAAGGTAAAACGCTGGATTTGGAGGCGTGAAGATGTACAAGTGACTTCAAGGGATGTTTTGGACATCGAAATAACCAACTACTACATACTAGAGATTTTGATAATTGCAGTCCTTGAGGATATAACGGGTTGAAACTTACTGCTAGCGCGCAAAGAGATTTGCTAAGCCCTGGGATAAATTCTCAGAAACTAGTAGTCTTTGAGCGAGAACACCCCCATGTACCCGAGATAAATCTCTCTACTTCGGTACAGGGCTCAAGTATGAAGTGATACTCAAGTCACGAAAACTCAAACAGCGATTCGGTTTGTCCACGAGGTAGGAAGAGCCCATGAGATGTTACTTACTGTCGCCTCCAACATGGTGAAGTACTTAATGGTTTGAAAGGGATAGAAAGTAACTTTTGAGCACATATCAGTTGTATTGCGAGTATTCTGAACGGGAGTGCACTGGGACCCCATCTGATAAGGCTAGTCTTAAACCTACTTATGGCGGAAACTCGCGTTAAACCACGTCCTCTCAGTCCCATTTGTTATGCTTGATAAACACAACGGGAAAGCTTCCTTAATTTAAAATTGAACTATGCAGCGGTTGCCATCAGCAATCAGAACAGTTAGCGACTTTTTTGATGGCACGTTTTCCGGAAAGGACACAATGCTCAGTACGGGAACGGAGGCGTTATGTTATAGTTTCAGAAATGCGTCTACTCGGTAAAGCTGAACGTGCAAAATATCTTCAATTCAGCGTGGTGCACAGACAATCTTCGGGCACTGTTAGGTTACGAACGGCAATGCTAGATATTTGAAATTTTTACTCATCTTGCTGAATTTCCATCATTAGTAACCAAGGGTTAAACTTCAAACACACAAAATTTGCTTATTAGTAAAGATTTAGCCTGGAGTAAATCAAAGGCCCCTGGTTCGAGTCCCATTGGTGGCAAAGAGAGTTGTTCCGAATGATTCTTCGGACGGGCTATAAGCCCGCTCAGTTATGATACGTACTGGTTTAAAATCAGAACATATCGCAGCTGGGTGGACGAACATACGACCAATGCGTGGTACTGACCATATCACCTTCTGGAGTGCCGATATATTCGATCAAGATAATGAGATAATCTACTGTCTCTAAGCGAAGGCCCGGAAGAGGTTGTAGCGCTAAAGCAAAAAAATATGGGGCAACAACAAACACTTGTTCGACTTATTGGACGTTCTGCATCGCTATTGAATGATGCGAGCATCTGGATGTTGTTCGCAAGCAACAAGCTGGAATTAACTGGGCGCTTGCGTGGTGCGTTGGCAACGGGAGTCAGCTGAAACGAGAAATTGACTGGATGTGGAGACAGCGGGACCGAAGACGAATTGGGTGAAACAAAGGCAATTGCTGGGACGAAAGTCTTGGCGGGATAATCAGATTGGCGGGGAAGCAAAATTTGTATCTTGGGAAATTAGCGAAGAAAAGTGGACGATCGGAAACTAAGATTTTTGGTACATTTTGCCTGCACCTAGACCCCCTAATTCATGAAATGATTTTTTTATTCCAGATTCTAAAAGTTCTAATCAAGACCTTTCATTTGATACCCCACCCGACTACCTTTGATTCAAAAAAATTTTTGGGGGCTAATTCGTTATAAGGGGGGACCCCATGAAAATTTTTTAAATTTTTGCTAATGCCTTAATTTTTGAGAGACTGTCACTTTTGACCTTTTCACAAAGTTTGAGCATCCTAGCTTCTATATTTTCTGAGGAAACTAGCTGTGACGCTCAGACAGGCGGACGGACAAACAGACAGGTCGCGAAACTAGTAGATCTTCGTAAAAAATGTTTTTTACAAAGACCTAAAAAGGCATTCGCTGGGGGAACTAAAGGCCGGAGACCAGTGCGAAACCCGAGGAAACGCTATTCTCACTCGGTCAACGAAGACAGTTCATCACTGCTCAGATTTCGAAATAGGAACTCGCGTTCAATGGACCGAGACAGCTGGAGGCGCTATTTGCAGGAAGCAAAGGCCCGAGAGGGGCTGTAGGGCTACGAAGTAGAAGAAGATCGATAAGTGATAGTATTAGTTTTGGTAGTATTTCGGTCCCGGAGAAAATTGTGCCAGTGAAGGTGCAGTTCTGTAAGTTCAACAGGTGGCAAAGATGCAGCGAATGATGGAATTTTTATTTTCTTTATGTTTTGCTTTGTTGACGCAACGTACTAAACATATATTAACAAGTGTCCTGTGGAACATCACCTTTTTCTTTGGCGATCAGGACACAGGGTAAACAAATTTTTCTAAACTTATTAAACTACGTAGCTATTCCTACTACAGGGTTTTCCAATAAGAGGTGTTATTTTGATATTAAAAGAAAAATACCATTTTTAATGTAAATAAATGTTTATTTCATTATAAAGAGAAAGGTATGCCGTTAATAGTGGAAAATAACATCAGGCAAATGACAACCACGACCACGCTTACAGGACTATATCCTTTTCATGAAATTTCCCATAGCCAAATCACAAAGTGGCTGCCCTATGTCCTTGATAGCCTCACGAATTCCATCTTTGAGGTCATGAATCGACGCTGAGCTCTTCCACGTGGCCTCAAAGGAGGAAGTCGCAAGGTGTTAAATCACAAAATCTATTTTTGCAAATCTGGTAGTTGGTGTTTATTTCCATTTTTTTTTTTTTTTTTTAATAATTTGGAGCTGAACTATATAGAAGCGCGAAAAAATCATTCTTAGGATGTTTCTCTCTTTACTTTTCCTCCCTTTGTATTAGTTTTCTCAATTTACTGGTGGCCCAGCACGGGTAGCGGCCTTCCCAAAACGAACCACGACATGACTGAACTCTAGCCGGCTCAATATGCCACTTCAATATGCCTTCAAGTCTTCGACTGCATTGGCTATCGTGGCTGCAACAGCACTTGGGCAAACGTTTCGTATTCTTAATTACTTGTTAGCTATTACGCCGAATTGACTCGGAACCTGATGGTAGCCCTACGACATCTAAATAAGGAATAAGAAGGACATCTTACATGTAGCATAGCGCTCGATCTTAGCACATGACCTCAAGAGTATCAGGAATGGGTAAAAATGCCTGCAATCATCGTCACTACGTCGATGTCACTGTAGCCTTACAAGGATAACTCCTTGGAAAGCTACACTAACAAGGACGCAGCGATGATCACTGCAAGATCTGGTGACGTCATCTAGCTCAGACATAGTCATGTCATGTGGACAGTGGTGCAGTAGCTAAGCATGGTATTTAGTTGGCAATGTCAAAGCTAGACATCATCGTGCTGACCAAACGGAATTATACTTATTAACACTGAGGTCCAGACGACCGAGTAAGTCGTGTAGCTGAGAATGATTCTGGATAACAACTTGCTTTTTGTTTTCTAAGCAAATGCGCAGGACACTTTATAAAACGGTCAACTGACTCCGAAGCTTGGGCTGGTAATATGCAGGTCTAAAACTACAAAGCAAAACTTAGCATTGAGGAATGTCTGAAAGTGCCCCAGAGTTAATTCATATGAACGTTTTTATCCATCCTTCGGCATTTGAGCATAATGAAGCGTTTGAAAGTTATTTGGCAAGGTACCACAATCAAGCAGACATGTATGTGCAAACGTGGCAGTAGCGCTAGACTGCAAGTAGTTTTAGACTTTGGATGTCCAGACTTATTGAACCTCTTTACCCATTAATCAGCCATAAATATGGATGGGTTAATTTCTACTATTCTCAACCTCTTAACAGGGCGCAGATATTTGTATAAATATTTCGTTTTAATCTTTTCGTATTTGACGACGCATTTCACACATTTTTCGGTTGCAAGCATTGGTATCAACACTGGCAAACTTCCAGTACGCTAGTGGTGGACTGAAATCGCTGAAAAGTGAAGGCAGTGTCACAACCTTTGGCGTTAGGCTCAACGAGTTCGGAATCGTGACGAGGCATGCAACCGGGTGGCAGCATATAAGTCGGCCAGAAAATGTCTTGGCAAACTTATTAATAATAGCAAGGCTCGCTGCTGGTAAGATCTAGTCGACAATGTGGACAAAGATCTGTGGGATCTTGGCTACAAGCTGGTTATGCAGAAGCTTGGTGCCTTACAGACGCCTTGCATACATGAAGCGGAAAAGATGGACGAGATAGTGCGGGCGCTTTTCCCCGTCTATGTTGACGCTGTTCATGGTGAAACTGAAATCGAGTTCCCACTCTTCACACAGTCGGAGGCAGTCCTCCGAGTGTCATTGAATACAAGGAGGGCTCCAGGCCCAGATGGTCCCCTGGCTGAGGTGTTGCAACTTGTCTGTCGCCATTGTTCCGACTCGCTGCTCAGGACATTCAACACTTGCCTACGGGACAGGGTATGATCAGCAAGGGGAAGGGAAATTCCGACATCCCCGTCTGCATACCGCCCGTTATGCATACTAGACACGGTTTGCAAAGTGCTACATAAACTTATCAAAGGAAGACTTACTGACGCGATTCGTGCTGCTGAGGACTTATCTCCTGGGCAGTACAGCTTTAGAGTAGGTCACTCCACCATTGATACGATTCCACAGGCGGCTCAGCGACTACCTGAAGGACCAAAGCCTGCTTTATGACGGGACACAGGGCCAATAGAGGATAGAAGCTACAACGGGTGTTGCCCAGGGACCTTTCTCTGATCCAGACCTATGGAAAGTGTCTTACGATGGGCTAATGAGACTGGAGATGCTAGATGAATCACACTTAATCGGCTATATGATGTTGCGGCCCTAGTCACTGGACGCACCGTCAAACTAGCGCAACTTAGGCTAGGTATGCTAATGCGCCGAGTGAGAGACTGGATGACTGCTCGCCGGTTCAACGTAGCACTAGAGAAAACCAAAGTGGTCATCTTGACAAAAAAGAGAATCTCTAGAGTAAGGATGATCAGTATTGGAGACATACTAATCGAGTCGAAGCCAGCGGTGAAGTACCTTGGGCTACTGATCCACTCGAAGATGAGTTTCTTTGAGCAAATCAGAGCAACGGCGGAGAAGGCTGCTTCGGGATGTAAAAATGGAACTGGCTGCGACAGGACCTCTACCAGGAAATAGTAGAGCTGTCCCCGGATAGTGTGGTCGGGATGATGCTTGGATCAGTTGACAAATGGGACCATGTGGCACATTATGTTCGGGCAGTCCTAAAAGACGAAAAGGATACAGTAGCCGGGGACTTCGGGGCTGGGGGATCACTCATCTAGCAATTTCCTTTCCTGCCTCTCCTCCTACTGTAGGAGGAGTCCACCAGCTTGAAAGCGCCTTTCGGCGTAGCAAAACAATACCTGGCCTGAAGTAATGTCTCAAATGGTTGTAGGCTGGGTTCTCAGGTTGACAGGGGAATCACCGAGAACAATTTGAATGTCGTTTGGTGGTAATCTATCGATAGTGGTAGTCCCAATTCATTCTTGATTGCCTCCAGATTGTTTTCTATGGGCAAATGACAGTTAACCAACCAGACATTAAAGAATTTAGTATTTATACAAATTGCCCAGATCCTTTCGTTAACAGACTTCGAGTCAGTGATAATTTGTTTAAATGTTCTGTCAACAATGGAAACCACTCCAGGCTTATGGCTTCTTTGGGATTTTCCGCTTTTGAATACGGTGTGCGTTTGCATGTCAAATATGTTTTCACCGTCCCATCTGATTTCTTGCATTGTGAGGATTTTGATTTTATATTTCTTTATTTCATTCAGAAATTGTCGTAGTGCACCTGGTCTCTTCAACGATCTAACATTCCAACTTTCAAAAGAATAGTTCTTTATACGTTGCGATAATCGATGCCGTTTGTCTAATCTGATCTGAGGCTGTTGTCTTGGTTGGTAAATACTAAGTGTAGCGTTGTCAGCGCTTGGAATTTGTTGGTTTTTAGTCTGCGAATTGTATTTTATTTCAAACCTATCCGCCAACTAGCCAATTAGAGTTACATCTATCCGCTACCTGGGGACACGTCCTATGGGGGACCGACTCTACACAAAGAATAAACTGATTATGTATCATCAACAACTTCTGACAGAGATTACTCTTCATAACGAGATAACGGATATTGTTGTGAATCTCGCACACAGCGGCAGTTTTTTTTTCGATATCGTTCACGGTAAAAGTTGCCTTGACTACAATATGAGTCACTTTGACGCGTTCTTGAGCTGGATCGAAACGAAACTATATGGCAATGTGGCCAACAAGAAAACAAGTTGGGTGGACAGAATTCCATTCCTGTCAGAAGGTTTTGGTACTCGTTGTATGTCGAGACACTAACAGACACTAACAATGAATAAACTTACAAAACACTGCAATGATATGTACGTATTTGATATTTTTCGGATCAAAAGTGTTCAATCGCGAGGGGGGACTCCAATATTTCGTACATTTTCCTCTATCCGCTCCGTATTCTCTGTTTGATCTGGCCTTTTTTGGAAAGCTCTCATCAAGACCCTTCATTTGACACCCCACACGACTATCTTCGGTAAAAATAAAATGTTTAAAGGTCCTCTTCCGATATTGTGACTTTCAAGAGGCCATTACTTCTGATCTATTCGTCAAGTTTGATATTTGTAGCTGCTATAATTTCGACGAAATACTGCTGTGACACACAGACGAACGGATAGATGAAACCCGATTTCTATAAGGTTTTGTATGGAGTATAAAATCCTAAGGAATCCTTCTGTCAGTGAGAGCTCTAGCACAACAATTTTCTTGACGAGTCTGGTATTTGATTTTTAACATTTAAAGGAAACGAATTAAAAAATTTGGCGTTTATAATGTAAATTTCAAGATAAACTGCAAACACTCAAGTGCTTTGAAATAACACACTGAGGGTTGAAGTGCAGTCTTTTATGTTATATAGTAATTTCAAAGAAATAAACTAACAGAGTGGGGTGGTTCCAGGGCGGAGAAAGTTTTAGTCGATACAAGCTTTACATACCTGGTTTGCGACAATATGTCTGAGCTACGTTATGCGTCTTTTAACTCTATTTCCGCAAAAAAATGTTTGTGATTTTGTCAGGTATAAAACCTTCGCCTGAGCAGAAAAAAAAATAATAAAAAATTTACACCGTAAACAAAGAAGAAAGAACAAATCTTCATTAAAATTCACCTCATCATATTCCCAACATTGAAGATCTGAATTAACAAACATCAACTCGTTTTTTCTTGAAATCGTACTTCCCATTTAGCATCGATTTAAATTGACCATTAAACAATAAATCATTTGTACAGACAGCAGACAGCTAACCCTAGAAAGCTATGATTGATCGCGGCTGGAAGCAATTATTTTCACTGACCTTCAGCTCCATCATCGCTATCTTGACAATTTACAGAAGAAAGTTCGCCCAGTCAATTGCGCATTATGTTAAAGAAATATTTAATTTCCTATCAATGCCCTAATTGCTTCCGCAATTTATCTCAAAACATCGTCCAAGGTTCAATTGTGTGCAAAAAATTGCTACAATTTCACCGGCGAAACCTCATGGTCAACCTCAATTTATAATAGATTCCCAATGCCAGATCTTACATTCATCACAGAGAAATTATTAAATAAAAAAAATATGACTACAAAAAAAACATTAAATCAAACAAACCAATTTTCATAAAAGAAAAAAATAATAAAAAAAATATTCTGAGATTCTTTGGAGCTATCTCTTTTTGAATAAGAGAATTTCTTTCATTTAATGACGACAGAAATTTAAAACGACATAAATAAGCAACTTAGCTATTTTTGACCCGAAATTAAGTTCAATGAATTATTGTCAAGCACATACAGACTACGAATATGGATTCATATGTGAATCTTGATAAGATTATTTCAATGTTTGATTTATTATAATTGAGCTAATTTTTATTTAGGCCAATTGATGTCTAGAAGAAGTTGCGACTAAATTTAGACCATTCAGTCTCTACGACCTTATTTTTTGAACACCTTTAAGACTCAATTAAATTGAAATATTTTTTGAAAATTTTTAACGACAATCAAATTGGAGATAGGAGATTTAAAAAGTAATATTTTTCTAAAATTAATTTTTTTTATATTATATTCCCAGAATAAATTTATGGACACAACCATTAATTAAATTCTTTTGATGCAAAAAAATTTCACATTTCGGAATGGGGGATGATGCTATCTACATTTTCATTTACGGTACAATCACGTGTACAGGGAATGATGCGTGATGATCAGACGAGTAGGAAATTTTATAAATGGCTTTCTCTCATACAATGTGCAAAGAAATGATTAAATAAAAGAGAGGTTTGGAAATATACTTGCAATGACTCACAATGCAAATTTTGGAAAGTGAAAAATCATTCTATAAGTACATTGATATGAAATATTTTTGCTGCATGTGGAAAATGTCTGTTTGAAATTTCTGACATTTAAATGAGACAATGAATCAACTCGCTGAATTAATGCCTTCAGCAGATTTTTTTTTGTTAAAAATTAGCGAAAGATACGAGCAGGTGCTGATGTTTAATTTAGATTCTATTAAAATAAAATTGAAGATAGAATTATGTCCGTAGCCTTCAGAATATCTTCAACCTTAAAACAACAATAACTGACAGGATATTATTTTAGGTTATTCTTTTTCCATTCCATCTTTCCCCTGTGATATTTAAATGATTTACTTTCTGTTCAAGTATTACTTTTCCTTGAGCAGAAAAAATAATATTTATTTGATGAATAAGCATTACTTTATCTTGATAAATTAAAATGAGTTCATCAAAAAATTTCAAGCAATGGGTTCCGAGTTCGTGACGCCGAGATGTTATTCTCTTGTTCTGTAAATCTTTTTTTGATACGGAACTCAAACAAAGATTTCAGATAAATTCATTAATGTTAAATATTCACATACACTCAAAAGTTACTGTTGCCATCCTGTGTTAACTGTATTAAAAAATTAACAAATTACATGGGAAACAATGTATCATTATTGGAAGAATCAAGAACATACCTGAATGATCTGCAATTAAAAACACTGATGTATTCATCGCAACAACAACAACAGGCATGGGATTGCAATTTATTGGGAGCGCAAATTAGTAATGCGGGATTGACAACAGATGGCGTAGTTCGGGATATACCCATCAGACAATACTGAAACTATATTCATGTCATAACCTCATTCCATAGCTTTCATTTTCAGTATGTGTCATTTGCCCGGAGTGTAAACAACATAGTTTTTTTGGCTCTCAATATGTCAAGTTTTGTGCCCACAAAGCAGCATTTGCGGGAAGTTTTGATCTACTTCTTTAATTTGGAGAAAAGTGCAGCTGAATCGCATCGATTACTCTCCGAAGCTTATCCGGAGTGCGCTCTTTCGATTTTAACGTGCGAGAGGTGGTTTGTGCGTTTCAGAAGTGGTGATTTTGATGTGGAAGATAAAGAACGTCCAGGACAGCCGAAGAAGTTTGAAGATACTGAATTGGAGGCATTACTCGATGAGGACTCATGTCAAACGCAAGAAGAACTTGCCATTTCCCATCGATTGAAACTATTGGGAATGATTCAAAAGCAAGGACATTGGATACCGTACGAGTTAAAGCCGAGATACGTCGAAAGGCGGTTTTTCACTTGCGAACAGCTGCTTCAAAGGCAACAAAGGAAAGGTTTTTTGCATCGCTTCGTTACTGGTGATGAGAAGTGGATCCACTACGACAATCCCAAGCGAAAAAAATCATATGGTTACCCCGGTCATGCCTCAACATTGACGGCAAAGCCGAATATCCATGGAAAGAAGCTTATGCTGTGTATTTGGTGGGACCAGCTGGGTGTCGTATACTATGAGCTGCTGCAACCGAGTGAAACGATCACAGGAGCTTCGTATCGAACTCAATTGATGCGTTTGAGCCGAGCATTGCGTGATAAACGGCCACAATATTTGGAAAGGCACGACAAAGTGATTTTGCAGCACGATAACGCTCGGCCACATGTTGCAAGACCCGTAAAAACTTACTTGGAAACACTCAAATGGGAAGTCCTACCCCACCCGCCGTATAGCCCAGACATTGCTCCTTCTGATCGATCCCGATCGATGACGCATGACCTGGCTGATCAGCATTTTCGTTCTTATGAGGAAGCCAAAAATTGGGTCGGTTCGTGGATTGAGTCAAAAGACGAGTCGTTTTTTCGTCGCGGTATCCGTATGTTGCCAGAAAGATGGGAAAAAGTAGTGGCTAGCGATGGACAATACTTCGATTGATCAGTCTGTTACATTGAAATAAATTCTCAAAATTTTGAAAAACTCCCGCATTTTTAATTTGCGCTCCCAATAAAATAGTGCTGACGTCATCGGGGCTTAACTCAATACAACAACAAACGTAGGAAAACTGGAAAGACTTGGAATTTTCGAGATATCTTGATTTACCCTATATAAACCGCTATGGCACACAAGCAAAAAGATTGATAGGCTTGTTATATTAGTGACGCTAGTACGTGCGATGCTCAATTGAAAAAAAATAACGAAAGTGATAATGTGACTCTATATGATAGTGAAAAGTCAAAAATGTTATAAAAATTGGCGGTGACTAAGTAAAATGTGATAAATAAATCATTTTCTTCCCATTAAGGACAGTTTTTACCTTTTTTGGAAATCTTAAAATATAGACTGCGCACCTAATATGCGTAACAATACTTTATGAAAAGCAATGGCGCATGCCTAAAGTATATACATCAACGAAAGTTATTGTTACCATACAAAAATCCCTAAGATATTCAGCAATTGCATCCAACAGTGATCATGAATACACAGGGTAGCCAGACCAAAACAAGCGAGAATGTATGAGTTGGTAGGAAGAATAAGTGGAAAGTGGAGAAAGCGTTGAAACGTCACGAACTTGGGCGAAGCCACAGAATTGTAAAAGTTGCTTTCTCGAATAAATATTTTTTTCGTATGGACGACATAAGTGGCGTTTTCTCCGTGCAAGGCTTTCGGTTCCCCAGCGGACGCGTCCTGAGGTGGCGGGTAGAGGACGCCCTAACCGGCGAGTCGGCGGTATTTTTTGGATTCATTACGAAAGTTGATAGTTTGGAAATAATCACACACGTATTCTAATAAAACCATGAGTCATTAAATTGAAAACTTTCGGTCTTCTCTTTTATTGTAGTGTAAACTTCTCCCTATAAAAGAGATAAGCTAATCTCCCAACCTTGGCGTTTATTTTTGTGGGGTTGCTCTCCACACAGAACTGACGTATCGACTCAGCTGTTTGCGAAACCACCCTTGGGTCGCTCCGCCAGATACACACGAAGCTCGCTGCATCTCGTCGCATGACGGGCCAACAAGTTGTCTCTCGCTTCCCGACCGTGCATCGAAGCAGTCAGATTAAGATAAGCACATTGAAATTGTTTCAAGTTGTACTTATCTAGTAATTAAGGAATAAATATAATCGAGTGTGTAGTTATCGATACCTCATTGGTGACCTTCGACTCGTTTTACCACAATGCCTACCGAAGGTTTTCATGATGTTCAAAATCCCGATGAGCCGACGACAGCTCTCGCGCCATCGGAGCTCTACTGCATGGCCGTGGTGAAATTGCTCCTTTTCTAGCAAAACCGACCAAACTTAAGTTTCGCGCGTATTGAGGCGCAATTTCGCGCCAGCAAAGTAAAAGATAACCCGACCCGTTTCGATAAAGTAATATCGGAACTGGATGTTTAAGTGCTGACGCAAATTGCAGATATTACCGAGTCGCTTGCTGTCATTATATGGCTTGTCGGAGGAACAGAAAACGCGCAAGCTGTTACATGGATGTAAACAGGGCGATCAGCGCCCGTTGCGGAGTGTGGCCGGAAACTGGAACAGTATTAAAACAGCCAATGGCTTTCGCTAGCGATTTTACAGAAGAAACTCTCCGATCCAGAGACCAGATACAGGTACAGCGCATTTGACCGCAAGTTGCTGGCCATTTATAGCAGTATTCACCATTTTCGCCACATTTTGGAAGGTACCGTGTTCGCAGTGTACACAGGCCAAGAGCCATTTGTCTACGTCTTTACACAGAGACCAGGCAAAGCTTCGGCATTTAAGTTTTGTGTCTCAATTCACGACGGCCATTAAGCATATCCCGGGTAGAAGAAACTAAGTTGCCGATGCGCTCTTTAGTCCTCCCCCTGTTACCTGACAACTTAACAGGCTCCACGCCAGAGTCTGTTCTTCAACTATTTGCTAATCACTTCTCTTCTTCATTTAATACTCCACTAGCCGTGTTTAACTTTTCTCCGAACTTCTCCCATCCTAAGATCCTGTCTAGCTTTTCCATAAGTCCCTCTGAAACCGAAACGGTCATCAACAGTTTAAATGGATGCATTGGCCCTGGCCCTGATGGAACTCCCTGCTTTTTTATTGAATCTTTTTCCTCTGAACTGTCTCTTCCCCTTTCCATTTTGTTCAACTTGAGTTTATCTTCGGGAAAATTATCTGCATGTTGGAAAGTAGCATATATCACCCCAATTTTAAAGTCCGGTGATCTCCGTGATGTTTCCAATTATAGACCTATATCAATACTCTCTGGCTTTCCCAAAATCCTTGAAAGAATTTTGCACGCCAAACTTATTCCTATTTTATCTCCTTTACTTTGTAGTCACCAACATGGTTTCATTCCAGAAAAATCAATTACTACTAACTTATTGGAGTTTTCGGATTTTGTTGCCAGAGCGCTTGACTCTTATGCTCAAATGGACATCTTATATACTGATTTTCGCAAGGCTTTTGATACAGTCCCACATAATATACTATACTTCTGATGTTCCTCCGGGTTCTGACATTTATTATCACTCAGCCATGGTGCGTCTTCCCAGAGTCCATAACAATCTTGTAGTGAAGTAGGTAGATAGAAGTCCGTGAAGGACTACAGCAATGGTCTGGTGTCTCGGCGAAGGAGGATGGTAGGATCCGCCGAGATTGGCCTTGTCTAGAGACGCGTGGCAGGCTAGCGTTGCAGTATCGTGGGGCGGGTTCTTTTCCCCAGCACAAGACCCACTACAAAAATATTTTTCGCATCCAGGAATTTCGGGGTCAAAGGAGTATCGACCGCAGTCGAGAAAGGAGGTAACCTACTAAGGGCTATTAAATTGCTGAGTCAGAGGACAAATCGGCCTAGAGAAAACAGACGGACTTAAAGGGACTTCGTCGTTACCGAATATACTTATGGCCCACAAATAAGGGTGGGGCATCCAGATGGAAAATCTATTGTTTTCGGGGCGGAACGTACACACAAGTATTTTCGTTTTGCCGAAGTGTGTAAACGATGCGTGTGGTCGAACTAAGTACGGACGGACAAAACAGACGTGTATATTTAACTATCGACGCAGGTCTTTTGCGTGATATACCCCGACTTATTTCCCGAATAGGTCGGTGAAGAGGTAACGATTGGGTCCTACAACCTGTACACGGCTTTTCAGGAAACAGCGATCTAGCTTTGCATTGTAATGCCCAGCGGCATCGCTTTGACAGAAGTTGCGAAGAAAAACCTCATCCCCTTCTCTAAAATCGGATGATCGATACCTCAGGTTGTAATGCGTCTCATTTGCACGTCCTGCGACCTTTATCTTCCGTCCGATTCGTAGCGGAGGTCTCCTAAACGTTCGTAGGACTCCAGCGCAACGACGGGATCTCCCAAACACTTCAATTGCCGTATTAGCCTGTATGATTTGCCATGGCAAATCATGTGCTGTCCGAAGGCGGCAAAGTAAAGCGAGACACCGGTGACGGAATGATAAGACGACCACAGAGCGCAAGTGATGGCGGACAATCTGCGGTGCCAATCATTCTAAGTCGGATGGACATACGAAGGGATCGCGGCTAACAGGGTGCGATTCAAACGTTCTGATGCGTTAGATAGAGGAGAGTATACTGGCGTTAGTTGGTGTTCGACACCGTACTATTTGAGTAGACCCTTAAACTGCTGAGATCGGAACTGTACTCCGTTGTCCGTGTACACGCTTTCTGGTACAGAATACTCGACTCTCTAAGAATTTCATAATAGGTGGAGTCGTGAACTTGCGAATAGGTTCCACCAGCGGGAATTTGGAGACCTGGACTAGCACAACGATAGCTCCAAGGTGTCCCGTAGAAGAACGAGGATATGGGTCGAGTAGATCTATATACAGACGTTGGAATACGCGCTCCGGAACGTTGAGTTGACTCATAGGAGATCGAAGAGGCTGGTTGGGAGCTTTAGTACCTTTACAGGTATCACAGGCGCTTACATTGTCTTTGACCTGGAATGCCATTTTAGGCCAAAAGAAGTATTTCTTAAGGCGCCGAAGCGTCCGACCATAGCCACTGTGGGCACTTAGAGGATGGTCGTGTGCGCGGAGGATAAGATTGTGAATCATTTCCTCCGGCACGTAGGGTTTCCAGGACTCTTCTTCCTGCAATGGATCACCGGTTGCGTAGTCGTTAAGTCGATAAATATAGCGGTCTATCACTATCAAATCAGGCAACTGTGTTTGTTGGGTTACGATGGTTTGCCTCAACTCGCTGTAGCTGTCTGACTTAAAATGCGAAGTCTATCTCAATGGGATCATCGTCATTCACTGTCAATTCGGCTCCTTCGGGTGACAACATTCGCGAGAGAGTATCGGGCACGATGTTCTGGGTCCCTTTTCGGTGTTTGATGGAAAACTTGAACCCTTGCAGTTTAAGAGCCCATCGGGCCAGACGTCCATGTAGGTCCGCATGGTTCATCGGCCATTGTAATGAAGCGTGATCTGTGATGATTTCAAACTGGTTGCCTTCGATGTACGCTTAGAATTTCTTGACAGTCATCATCGCTACCACAAATTTTTGCTCGGATACGGTGTAGTTCCTTTGGGCTGAGTTCAGTTTACTGGACATGAAAGCAATGGGAGCTTCCTCTCCCTTTTCGGTCAATTGCACTAGCACGGCTCCAACTCCATGTTGACTTGCGTCACAATGAATGGAGAAGGGTTTCTGAAAGTCGGGGCTGTGCAAGACTGGAGCAGATGTTAGGGCTTGTTTGAGCTCTTCAAATGCCTTGCGACTGAGTTCGGTCCAAATGAATTACCTTTCCGAAGCATGTCCGAGAGAGGAACTGAAACTGTTATGTAATTCCGAATGAACCTTGGGTACCAACCGCAGGAAATGTAGCTGCTTAACGATCTTCGGTAAGGGAACTTCATCAGTCGCCCGAGTTTTGTCCGGATCCGTTTTGATAGTATCATGCCCGATGAAATGTCCTAGGTATTGAAATTCGTTCATAACAAACTTACTTTTCTAGACAGTGATGGTGGGTCCCGCGTTACTGATATGCAGGGCTACCTCTTGCAACAGTAGAAAATGTTGGTCAAACGTTTCTGTGATGAGTAGAAGGTCGTCCAGGTACACGAACACTTGGTGTTTCAGATGAGGTGGAATTACTTTGTCCATCAGTCGGGTCATCATTTGCGGAGTGTAACAGAGGCCAAAAGGCATTGTGACGAACTGGTATAGCGGTCGTCCGGGCATTTTAAAAGCGGTCTTATCCCTTGACCCTTCATCGAGTGGAATTTGCCAGAATGCAGAGACTGAAAATTTAGTTTGCTTTCGATAGTCTCCCCAATATTTCATCCATGAACGGAGGAGGGTAAGCATCTTTGACGGTCACTGCATTGACTTTCCGGGTATCTAAACAAAGACAGACTTTACCTGGCTTCACCAGCAAGGTTACCGGTAAGGACCAGGCACTTTGGGACTCCTCTATAATCCCCAACTCTAGCATCCTGTCCAACTCTGCGTACACTAGCTTTTCCATGGCCGGTGAAATGGCATAGTGTCTCTGCTTAATTGGCTTACCATCGCTAACATCGATGACATGTGAGACCAGAGAGGTGCGGCCAAGGCCTTGCGTAGCGTAAGATGGAAAAGCAGCGATGGATGCTTCCAGACGTTGTCGTTGGTTAGGCGTTAATTCGTGCCTGTCAAGTATAGAAGCGAGTTCATTGACATATCTAGTATTTAAGGGTGAGTCTGTGAATTGGTCTTGGGATAAACCAAATTGAAGGACGAAATCGACGCCAAGGTACACGTTCTGAGTCAGAGAAGGGATAATGAAGAAGGTAATATCCTTAGTTTGACCACTGAACGCCACGGGTGTTGCCAATCTACCCTGGATAGGATGTTTGGTGCCATCAGCTGTGCTGATTTCAGAGCGCCAGGGGTTTGCCACCGTAGGTTGTTGGAGGAGTACCTTTGAGCCAAGGCTCGAGGCAAGGCAGCTTATACTTGCACCCGTGTCAATCAGTGTGACTGCGAGATGTTACATAAGTTTAAAGTTTGGCGACAGATGCGCACTCTCCTGCGGAAGCTCCTCCAACGACGAGTTGACCACTTAGTTTTGTGCTGGCGTGGGGTGCTCTTCTGCTCTCGTGCAGCAATATATTCCTGTAACCTAATGTGGTATGGTTTCAAAACACGGGTCTGTGGCTGCCGGGGTTCTTCAGGCGGTACCTGAGGTGGTCGCTTCAAAAAGTTCTTTGGAGAGGCCTCCGGAGAAGGTGTGGCATCTACAGCGTCGTGGACCAGCAAAGGTATCGTGGTGTTTGTATCCAGTGGGTTTACTGGCGAGAAACTTGTCGTGGTGGAACTGTCAGTAGACGAGACGGAGTACCGTTGCGTTACTGAGTCTGTCGCGGTTGCTGCCGGCTGTCGTGGGCACTCGCTTGCAAGTTTTCTGGCTTTTTGCAATTGGTGCAGTTTGGCTCATAAGTATCTGGCTTCCCACAACGGAAACAAAAAATGTTAGCCTCTGCCTGGCATGAGGTAAAACGGTATCCCGACTGCCGGCAGTTCAAACACGTGGTACTTCGTGTCCTAGGAGCCAGTTCGTCGGCTTCGGTCTGATGTTCTTGGTCTAGTTCGGTGGAGGATGGGTAGGATCTCCTGCGCGCTGTCTGTTGTGGGTGGAATGAGACAAGCGGCGCGGGTAGAGCAGGCACGCTGTGTTTGAGCTCAGCTGCTGAGCGTTGTTCTGGTTGCTCTCGTTGGCCAAAGAATTTACCTTGATGTGTGGACCGCTGGGAGTATTGTACAGCTCCAAGCTCCTTTGCTGACGCGCGAAGCGCATGCACATTGTAGCGTGGGGAAAACACATGCCGCTCTCGTAGCTCGGGCCTGACTCCCTCTCAAAAGAGACTTAGGAGCTCAGACTCCGGCATGGGGCTCATCAGACGTTCCAACAGGCAACACAGGGCTTTGTAGTAGTCATCTACGGTCTCCTGCGCCTGTTGGTGTCTGTTCCGTATTCGCTGCTTCAAGATCTCATCCCCCTCGACTGGTGTGAACTCCCGCAAGGCGGCATGCCTCAACTTTTCCTAGTCAAAGGTAGGAAACGTGTCCACAAGCCGCCAGGACAAACGAAGAGCTCTCTCCGTAAATGGCATTTGGGCGCAGCGTGTGACGGCTCTCATGTTCCCTCCTAAGTTCAACGAAGCCATATTCTTGACCCTTCTCAGAAAGGCACCCGATGGTCGTAGGGTCATTCTGGCTCGTAAACACTAGCTTCCAGGTAGCCACTATGTGTGCTACTTTGGATGGTGGGATACAACACGGCGAGCGATTGCGTTCGTTGCTGGACAGTCCCGGTACTGCTTCTTCGCGGTGGGCAGGCCTTCCCGTTCGGTGATCTCCTGGCTGGGTTGATGTTGGTAAATCCCAAGTATAGCAGGGCATTGAGCCACGGTCATGAGCTGCCTGTTCGAACAATGGTCGCTCAGGGCTCCAGGCACCCATATTATTCCGTTGGTGTGGTCGCGAAGTTGGGAGACTTCCGCTGGACCTGTATTCTGGGGCCGAGGGATTCATGACTCCGCTGAGCCTAGCAGGTGCTGGGTCATCAGCTACTGTTAGGAGCAGCTCTGCGGTCTCTGCGTTATCCGCTCGTGCCAATAATGTAGAAGGCTGGGCCGGTGGTTGTGGAACAGACAGTCGTTGTAGTTGCTGTCACATCTGTTCCATGCTTGCAGCGATCGTTTGCATGACAACCAGCAGCTGAGACATCTTTGGCGACGCTGAAGATGAGGGTTCGGTACTGAGTCTACGGGGTGGTAGGGCTCCGGTTTCACCGGTATTACCACGCGAACCCATGGTATTTGGTGGGTGAAGTCCGCCTTTGGGCACTGCACAAGCGACGGAGGGCTAAGGTGGTTCTGACGAGATAGTCATTCAACAAGTCTGTAGGATAAGTAAGAAAAAAACAAAATTTTGACAAAACTCGATTTTATTATTCAACATAGTTGCCTTCGAGCGAAATACAACGAGTATAGCGATTTTGCAGCTTTTCGATACCACTTTTATAGAAAGATATCTCTTTCTCATCAAAATAGGTCTCAGTTTCAGCGAGTACTTCATCATTGGACTTAAATTTCTTTCCAGCAAGTATTCTCTTGAGATCTGAAAACAGTAAAAAGTCGCTGAGGGCTAAGTCTGGAGAATACGGTGGTTAGGTAAGCAATTCGGAGCCCAATTCATTCAATTTTGCCATCGTTTTCATCGATTTGTTACGCGGTGCATTGTCTTGGTGAAACAAAACTTTTTTCTTTTGCAAATGCGGCCGTTTCTTTGCGATTTCAGCCTTCAATCGATCCAAAAGTGCACAGTAATAGTCGCTGTTGATTGTAGGTTCGTTTTGGAGATAGTCGATGAATATTATTCCGTTCGCATCCCAAAATACAGGCGCCATCACCTTACTGGCTGAATGTTGCGTCTTGCTCGCTTTGAATTCAGTTCGGCGACTGCTGTCCACTCAGCTGACTGTCTTTTGGATTCTGGTGTGTAATAGTGAAGCCATGTTTCATCCATTGTCACATATCGACGATAGAATTCCATTTTATTGCGGTTTAACAGCGCCAAACACTCCTCTGAAGCATCAATGCGTTGTTGTTTTCGGTCGACTGTGAGCTCACGCGGCATCCACTTTGCACAGAGCTTTCGTATACCCAAATGTTCGTGTAAAATGGTAAAAACACTGCCATCTGATATCTTTAGAATGTCTGCTAGCTCGTGCACCTTCAATTTGCGATCGTTCATAACCAATTTGTGGATTTTTTTTATGTTTTCTGGAATAACAGCCTCATTCGGGCGCCCATTGCGCTCTGCATCATTTGTGCTGTTACGACCACGTTTAAATTCAGCAATCCACGTCTCTACCATTTGTCTCTATGAAGCAGAGTCCGGATAATGTTTATCAAGCCATTGTTTGGTTTCCACTGAATTTTTTTTCATGGATGCAAACTTTTTTGCGGTGAGTCTTGTCCTGGGGAAAAGAACCCGCCCCATGACACCGCAATGCGAACCTGCCAACGCATTCACGTGTCCTCAGACAAGCCAATCTCGGAGGATACTACCATCCTCTTTCGCGGAGGCAGCAGACCATCGCTGCAGTCCTTTACGGACATTTTTATCCACACCACATCACTACAATCTGGAACTTGGTTCATTTCTGTACTCAATTCTCATTTTCAAATCTTTGTTTAAAACTAAAATTCTGAGCTTATAATACTTTACAAAACTTTTTAATTTTTTTTCCCTATCGGTTTAACTTTTGAACTTTTTCTTTTGTCTTTTCTTTCTTTGTTTAATTTTTAGATTTTAAACCTTGTTAGTGCGCCTTTGGCCTGTTAGGTTTGTTTTCGTAAATAAATAAATAAATAAATATTATGAAGGAGAAGTAGGTTGAAATAACAATATTTGCCTTTGGTTCTGGCCTAGGCCTTCCTTTCTTATATTGTATAGGTACTATATCTCCTTTAATTCGTATATACGAAATAATTTGCAGCGAGACTTGAAGCCAGGGGAAAGAACCCGCCTCAGGATACCGCAGAAGCTGGCCGGCCGGCGCATACACGCGTCCCTAGACCAGGTCGTTTCCAGCTGAGCATCCATCATTGGCTCAATGAGGCAGCATGACACCGCTGCAAGTCCTTTACAGACATTTCCATCTATCGAAATTACTACTACACTATCCGCATGTTTTCTTTTTTAAAAGGACTCATAAATAAAATATAAATGCGACTTGTGCCACTTTGTAATAATGTCAACTTTGCAACACACACGGGCAAAAACATTGCCTTGCAAAATAAATTTTCATTCATTTTCCAAAATGATATAATGAACACGTTTTTCGGGATGTGTGTCCTCGCATAGGAAGAACGAATCAATTATCCTCCAAATTGCTTTAGCCACTTCACATCTTCCGCTAGGTCATATTTGTGAAAAAAAAAAACAAACACCTAAATCATTCAAATTCTATTCCTTGTTCAAAAATTTTTAATACGAGTAGTAACCCAAATAGATAAGTTTTTTATTATTCAAGTGATCTAGATCACAAACAAAAAATTCGGAGCCCAGGAAGTAAAAGTCTTTGTCCGTTCATCATAGAGCACGTCAAGGAAATGTTTGTTTTCACGCATAAGAAAATAACGAAAAAAAAATCTTATTTTAAGATACTATTGACCTTCATCTGGGAAAATTTTCATTGGGTTTGCATTTTTTTCGAAACGATAAATTTCTACTTGACGCTAATTTATGAAATTTATCATTTAATATCAGATAAAATTTTGGATAGGATCCAATATACGAATATTCTTAATGATAATAAATAAATAGTTCGGAATATTGTTTTAAGCAAACGATAACGTGTAGTCAGTCGTTCATTTCTGACCAGAATAAATTCAGACACCTTGGGAGTGGTCAAAACATGAAATCGCGTGTAAAAAGGTAGAACTATTTACTGAGACTTCACAATGTGAAAGACCATGAGAATGCCCCCTTGAGAAGTTCAAGTCAAAGAAAACAGGAAGCTTATCTTGAAAATATCGACCAGCGTGAAATATTTGTCTGAAATTGTGTTGTTCATTTCCTTAGAGAAACATGAAAATTAAGTATTAATTATGAGAATTTAGGAGAAGTGAAATTCTTTTCAATTTTGATAATTGATTAAAACAGGATGAAGAGCCTTCATTTTTGATCTCCACACTAGCGAATGGTTTGCAAGCTCAACTTTGAAAAGATTGAATATTTATAAAGGATAATTAAAACAATTTCGAGTTACATAAAAGTTAGACCGCTAGTCGCTTAAACTGAAGGTCACTAGTTCGAAACTCATAGGCGGGGCGACACTTTTTCAGACCGATTTTTTAAAGGAGTATTTTAGCCACATTATATTGATAGAACCCTGTATCTGACTTTGTGTATCGTTTTGAAGAAGACTTTTAATTAATATTTATGATTGGTATTATTTTAGAATTTACGGAATGAATTCTTAAAATTTCAAATACGCCCTACTTTAACGAAATATAAAACGTTTTAAGGCATGCTTTAAAAAATTCTCACCTGATATATCAGCCCATTCGGGTGAGGTGAAACTGTATTTTCCTTCCATTATATTCCTCAGCATCACCATTTGTTTCCTGTGCCAAAACGGCGGGCAACCAACTAGCAATGTGAACATAATGACTCCACAGGCCCACCTGAAAATTACATGTATGTGTTTATTTTTAAAAATACGATTCGATTTATTGAATTTTTAACACTTACACGTCCACTTCTTTGGAGTAGCCCGGCGAGCCTTCAAACATATTACATTTTAAAGTTTCAGGCGCTAAGTATCCAGGTGTGCCACAGAGATCTAAACAGAAATTTTGAAAAAAAAATCTTTTAGAATTATTGTTATTTGCGAGCAGGATAAATGACTCCTTACCAAATAGCTTTTGCCCTTCCGTCAAATGTCGCGCAAAGCCGAAATCTGTTATCTTAACATTATGATTTGAGTCCAATAGAATATTTTCTGGCTTTAAATCTCTATGAACTATATTTTTTGAATGAATATATTCTACTCCCTCGAATACTTGCCTGCAATGATGAAGAAATACAAAGTCTCGATTAAATGTTACAATTCAAATTCAAAATGATATTCTTATCTTACACGCGTATGCACTCACCTCATTATAGTTCTAGTTTTCTTTTCTGATAATGTTACTACTGACGTTAAATAATCGAATAGCTCTCCTTTTGGACACAGTTCGAATACAAGAAATACAAAGGCATCAGATTCAAATACATCTTGTAATTCAACTGGAATAAAAAGAAAACATATAAAATTTAATATTATTATTAAAAATATAAACAAAATATTAAAAGTTACTTTGCATTATTCTCTTAAAAATAGGTCCAATAGCGCGTGAAGAATAGATGACAATAATCGCTTGTCTATAATTAGAAAGTTGTGCGAGATTCGAAATGTAAATATTATAAAATATAGACTTGAGAAGATATTGAAACATTCAACGTACTTGTCGCGCACAAGCTCAAAAAAGTTGCTTTTCGCATTAACGCAATACTTTCTTGACGTCAGATTGTAAGATGACCTTCTTTTCGAATTTTTAAATGAATAATTTTTCGAAAAAATTAACGTAAATTGTATTTACGATTATGATAAGAATATATTGATAGAAAGCAAAAAATAAAAAAAAACATCGCAGCAATATCAAAATGAAATAATGGGTGATAGAATGTGTTTATTTTTTATAATGTTGTCCTTAGAGATTTGAATTAATTAAAATTGTTGAGTCGTGTGACATCTGGGAATGAATATGAATCGAATGAGGTGATAAGATATTTTTAATGTAGCTTGTCAAGGCATATCGAGGAGAAAATAATTCTAGAAGTGAAGCAGTGTGCAATTTAATTTAGAATTATCTAAGATAACAAAAGCTGGCCAGAAGGTGATTGTGTAATGATTTTCTCCTTTTCAGATCGAACGCGGAACCGACCTCTCATCGGTTCTAGACGTTAAGTCTGAGTAGTGCCAACGGATGGTACCAACAGGTCAACCAATCCGTGCACCGTAACCCATTCACGCGGTGACTGCTTGTCGGCCAGCTAGTTCGGAGAGGATTTCGGTCGCGGGTCTCCGGATGCGTGTCCCATCCGCTTATAAATAAATCCATCCGTCAACCGCAGTTCAGGAAGCTGGGGCAGTTGGTTCTGGATAGTATGAATCAGTTGTGTGTAGGTTGCTGACTTGAAGGCAGGATGGTCCAGATCGATCAATTGGGGACTGTCGTCCTCTTGGACCAACTCGGCTCCTTCAGGGGCGAACATTCTGGATAGGGTGTCGGGGACTACATGCTGGCTTCCTTTTCGGTGGCGAATTGTGAAGTCAAATGCCTGTAGTTTCAGTGCCCACCTTGCCAATCTGCCGTTGAGATCAGTCTGGCTCATTAGCCATTTCAGAGAAGCGTGATCCGTAACGATTTCAAAGGTGTGTCCCTCCACATAGGCTCGGAAGCGTTTCACTGCCAACACCGCCGCTAAACATTCCTGCTCGGAGACCGTGTAATTTCGCTGGGCTGGGTTCAGCTTGTGAGACATGAAGGCTATAGGTCTCTCCTCGCCGTCTTGTGCAACCTGGACTAAGACTGCTCCCACCCCATGTTGACTCGCATCACAATGGATTGAGAACGGTTTGTCAAAGTCCGGGCTGTGCAGTACGGGGGCTGTAGTCAGACTCTTCTTTAGCTCTTCAAAGGCTCGCAAGCTGGGCTCTTCCCAGACGAATTTACGTCCCTTACGCAGCATGTCGGTCAAAGGAGTGGTTATGGTGGCATAGTCACGTACAAAACGCTGGTACCATCCGCATAAACCTAAGAATCGGCGTAACTGTTTGGTGGTCTTGGGTAGTGGAAAAACGTCAATCGCTTGAGTCTTTTCCGGATCGGTCTTGATATGGCCATGCCCAATGATGTGACCTAAATACTTCACCTCCGTCATCACAAACTGGCTCTTCCGTATGTTGATGGTTAATCTTGCCCTCCGGATGTGTAGAGCCACCTCCTGAAGCAGGTCGATGTGTTCATCAAAGGTCTCGGTTATAAGCAACAGATCGTCCAAGTAAACGAAAACTTGGTGCCGCAAATGAGGTGGTATCACCTTGTCCATAAGGCGCGTCATTGTTTGGGGGGCATTACACAATCCGAATGGCATGGTCACGAATTGATATAAGGGCCGGCCTGGGACTGTGAAGGCTGTTTTCTCCTTTGAACCGGGGTCTAAAGGAATTTGCCAGAAGGCGTCCTTGAGGTCTAAGCTCGTGATGAAATGGGCTTTAGGCAATCGACTCAAAATGCCTTCGATCAACGGTAGAGGATATGCGTCCTTGACTGTGACGGCGTTCAAGCGTCTGGCATCTAAGCATAACCGGACCTTGTTCGGCTTGACAACTAAGGTGACTGGGGAAGCCCACGCGCTCTGTGATTCTTCGATTACGCCTAATGCTAGCATTCGATCCACTTCGGCATATAACGATTTTTCCTTCGCCGGAGATATGGCGAAATGTCTCTGTTTTATGGGTTTAGCGTCCCCCACATCTATCGTGTGGAACACCAGGGCAGTCCGCCCGAGACCTTCTTTCTCGTGTGATGGAAAAGCCGATATAGCCGAGTCAAGACGCAGTTGCTGAGTTACATCTAGTGTATGCCGTAATAAGTTAGTGGGTTGAGATTGGTCAGGAACGGTGGTGACGGACTCCAGGGTCGAACCGGAAAATAGTGCCGGGGCCAAGTTAAATTTTCGAACGAAATCCACTCCTAAATAAAGATTCTGGGTTAACTGAGGTATGATGAAAAATTCCATAGGTTTAGTTACTCCTTTAAAGGTGACATCCGTCATAATTTTTCCCACTACAGAGTGGCGAGTTCCGTCCGCCGTGCTTAACCAGGAGGTGAAATGACGGATTTGGTCCGCGTGCTTTGCCAGTACCTCCCCTGCAAACTCGGCAGATATGCAATTCACACTGGCTCCCGTATCGACTAAGCCTGATACTCGTTTTTGCAGGAGGTGTACTGACGCATATGGCCGAACATCATCCCTCAATAATTCGTCCAAGTATATGTCCTTCAACACTTTCCTCGACTGCCTGACTTTTCTCCAGAAGCTCCGCATCCGACGCGTGGCTCGCTTGCTTCGCGGTGGGACAGTTGTGGCCAATTCCTCATGGAAGATGCGCTGTCGAGTAGCCAAATAATTCCGCAGCCTGACATGAAAAGGTTTTACATGCCAAGGAACTTTCGCCTCGCTATCATTTCCCTGCGCGTTGGCCTCGGCGAAGGACGACGTCGGTGGTGGAACTTCGGGAGAACTGTGGTTAGCGGTGCGAGTCAGCAGAGTTGGAGTCATGTTGGGAGCTTGGTCATAGCTAGGGATAGTGTCCAAATTGGTTCGTCCGGGGTTTAGGAGTGCCGACGGGTGGTCGCGGCACTCGGTGGCAAGTTTTTTCGCCCTTTGCAATTTGCACAGTCAGGTGCGTAGGTGTCGGCCTTCCCGCAGCGATAGCAGAAAAGCGTCGGCTCCGCTGGACATGCATAGAACCGATGTCCCGGTTGTCGGCAGTTCCAACAGACCGTCGGGCTTGTAATTGCTTCAAGGGAGGGTCGATCAATCAATGCTGGGTCCTCAAGCTCCGGTGGTGCTCCGCTCCTCGGTACTGGTACTGGATCAGCAAGCAGGTGGTCAGCTGCCATCAACTCCGCGGTGTGATGATTTCGGGGATTTGGTCCCGTTATGCGAGGTTGTGGACGGAAGGTACCACGCCGCTCATCCAAGTGTTCTTGTCTACGGGCATGGAGGCGCAATCCCTGTATGGTGTTGATGGGAAAATGCAGAAGGCTGTTCTGGAGATCCCAGCGCATATTCTCTCTGATAATTTCTACCAGTTCGTCCTCGGGCATGGTATTTCGCAAGCGAGTGCTCAATCTCACTATACTTGTGTAGTACTGGTCGAACGGTTCGTGAGCGCCTTGTTTCCGTTTCTTTATTTGCTCCCTTAGCTCTCTCTCAGTGAAGCCATCCTCAAATCGATTGCGGAAGGCTGCACTGAAAGAGTGCCAAGTGGGACGTGGCGTTGATTCTTTAAAGCTCCAGTACCAGTCGGCAGCGTCGCCGCTGAACAAAAGATGTGCATGCCGGAGGAAGGCCGAGGACTCACCTCCCAGGGTGCTGGATACCAACGCCTGAATCCGGAAAAGGAACCGGTCCGCCGATATCATATCGTTGAACCCTGTAAAGTTCAGGCGCCAACTCTCCATGATACGAGGCGTCGGGTCTCGAAAAAGTGTCAATGCGTTCCCGAGGGGAATCACATCATCGATTGACCTGTTGTACTGAACTGCCTCGGGGGCTAGAGGTACCAACGGAGGTCCGTTGCTGTGTCGTGGTCTATATTCGGGAGCTCTGGGATCCATTCCTGAGTTCCTTGGAGGTGGGACCCATTGCTCGGATTGTCGGGAGGGGGGCATCGCCACACTGGGATTTGGCTCCCAGCCAAGCGGAGTTCTCACGCGACTGGGTGGTTGGCTCATAGGGAGATTCTGGAGCTTTCCCTCCAGGTTGCCAATCCTCTCCGACATATCCCTCATCAACGCCACGAGGGTGTCAATGGAGTGGGCGGAAGGCATGGGTGTCACTTCGGACACGACACTTGCGGCCGGAACTTCACCGCCTACGGCTCCTTGCAGTTCTAAAAGTGGTTGGGACTGTTCGGCCTCTGGAACTCCTTTCGCCACTGCTCCACGCGTTGGTAGGGGCGTTCCGAGGGGGACGTCTAGGGCGGTCCGCTCGATGGGTCGCCGACATAATGGGCAACTCTCTGACGTGAGGAGGAGCTGTTGTACACAGGCACGATGGAATAGATGTCCACAATCCAATCGCACGCTGTGTACGCCCTCCACTACGTCTTCGAAGCAGATCCCGCAGTTAGCTGGTTGGACCGTTTTAGATCGGGTCCAACGCGTATCTGGGGTCCGCTTCGTTGCCATGTTTGTTCTTGCTAGTTTTTTTGTGTGGTTGCTAATATTGAGAAGAAAAAAAAAATATAAAATACACTTATTTCTACTATAAACCTAATAAACCTAATATATATATATATAGAAAACCTAAGAATACGTTAGTAGCCGATAGTGGCGAGCTAATGATAAGTGGAGAAAAAAAAATATTTGACAGTCACTTTCCTTTCCAGTAGTCGACTCCTTCAATGGGAAAAGAGAGTGCGTGGTAATCTGCCGAAGAAAGGGTGCTTTTGGTCGATTTACGAAATTTAACCCCATACCCACATACATTACAAACCGTTTCTAATCTACGTTAAATGACTCGACGAGACAAGTGGTATAGCTACCGTAACAGCTTAGTACGCGGTCAAAACTCCCGACGCGTGGAAGCATTCCGGGCTTCGCAACTCCAGCATACGCCACCGAACGTTGAACCGATACCACTCGTCTATCACGCATAAGAAATAATTAGAATCCTTCCGCGACATAAAGGCAAGGTAGCCTTCTATTTTCTTGAGAGTCCATGCTGATAGGTAAACCCATCAGACTGGCAGTTCCATCAAGAAAATAGAAGGTCCTTACAGGGGTTAGCCTAGGACAACACATCGGAAGGATTCTGTCGCGAAGAAAAAAAAAATCAAACAAAGGAGAGCGGAAGCTACAACTCACGTGAAGCGACTTCTAATGTGTATCACACAACTCCACTGCTCCTGATAGTGGGACTCGAGTACCAAAGTACCTTACATCCTCCGTAAAGGACCAACTCGTCAGAAGACGCGAAGTTCTTTCCCCCTTAGGATGTTTTAGGCCCCACGTTGGGCGCCATTTGTAATGATTTTCTCCTTTTCAGATCGAACGCGGAACCGACCTCTCATCGGTTCTAGACGTTAAGTCTGAGTAGTGCCAACGGATGGTACCAACAGGTCAACCAATCCGTGCACCGTAACCCATTCACGCGGTGACTGCTTGTCGGCCAGCTAGTTCGGAGAGGATTTCGGTCGCGGGTCTCCGGATGCGTGTCCCATCCGCTTATAAATAAATCCATCCGTCAACCGCAGTTCAGGAAGCTGGGGCAGTTGGTTCTGGATAGTATGAATCAGTTGTGTGTAGGTTGCTGACTTGAAGGCAGGATGGTCCAGATCGATCAATTGGGGACTGTCGTCCTCTTGGACCAACTCGGCTCCTTCAGGGGCGAACATTCTGGATAGGGTGTCGGGGACTACATGCTGGCTTCCTTTTCGGTGGCGAATTGTGAAGTCAAATGCCTGTAGTTTCAGTGCCCACCTTGCCAATCTGCCGTTGAGATCAGTCTGGCTCATTAGCCATTTCAGAGAAGCGTGATCCGTAACGATTTCAAAGGTGTGTCCCTCCACATAGGCTCGGAAGCGTTTCACTGCCAACACCGCCGCTAAACATTCCTGCTCGGAGACCGTGTAATTTCGCTGGGCTGGGTTCAGCTTGTGAGACATGAAGGCTATAGGTCTCTCCTCGCCGTCTTGTGCAACCTGGACTAAGACTGCTCCCACCCCATGTTGACTCGCATCACAATGGATTGAGAACGGTTTGTCAAAGTCCGGGCTGTGCAGTACGGGGGCTGTAGTCAGACTCTTCTTTAGCTCTTCAAAGGCTCGCAAGCTGGGCTCTTCCCAGACGAATTTACGTCCCTTACGCAGCATGTCGGTCAAAGGAGTGGTTATGGTGGCATAGTCACGTACAAAACGCTGGTACCATCCGCATAAACCTAAGAATCGGCGTAACTGTTTGGTGGTCTTGGGTAGTGGAAAAACGTCAATCGCTTGAGTCTTTTCCGGATCGGTCTTGATATGGCCATGCCCAATGATGTGACCTAAATACTTCACCTCCGTCATCACAAACTGGCTCTTCCGTATGTTGATGGTTAATCTTGCCCTCCGGATGTGTAGAGCCACCTCCTGAAGCAGGTCGATGTGTTCATCAAAGGTCTCGGTTATAAGCAACAGATCGTCCAAGTAAACGAAAACTTGGTGCCGCAAATGAGGTGGTATCACCTTGTCCATAAGGCGCGTCATTGTTTGGGGGGCATTACACAATCCGAATGGCATGGTCACGAATTGATATAAGGGCCGGCCTGGGACTGTGAAGGCTGTTTTCTCCTTTGAACCGGGGTCTAAAGGAATTTGCCAGAAGGCGTCCTTGAGGTCTAAGCTCGTGATGAAATGGGCTTTAGGCAATCGACTCAAAATGCCTTCGATCAACGGTAGAGGATATGCGTCCTTGACTGTGACGGCGTTCAAGCGTCTGGCATCTAAGCATAACCGGACCTTGTTCGGCTTGACAACTAAGGTGACTGGGGAAGCCCACGCGCTCTGTGATTCTTCGATTACGCCTAATGCTAGCATTCGATCCACTTCGGCATATAACGATTTTTCCTTCGCCGGAGATATGGCGAAATGTCTCTGTTTTATGGGTTTAGCGTCCCCCACATCTATCGTGTGGAACACCAGGGCAGTCCGCCCGAGACCTTCTTTCTCGTGTGATGGAAAAGCCGATATAGCCGAGTCAAGACGCAGTTGCTGAGTTACATCTAGTGTATGCCGTAATAAGTTAGTGGGTTGAGATTGGTCAGGAACGGTGGTGACGGACTCCAGGGTCGAACCGGAAAATAGTGCCGGGGCCAAGTTAAATTTTCGAACGAAATCCACTCCTAAATAAAGATTCTGGGTTAACTGAGGTATGATGAAAAATTCCATAGGTTTAGTTACTCCTTTAAAGGTGACATCCGTCATAATTTTTCCCACTACAGAGTGGCTCGTTCTTTTTCAGGGGGAACAGAGAGTGTAGGGTAGGTATGCCGTCGCGAGGGTAGGGTTTCGACAAATCCGCTGAGGTCGGTTTCGCGTCGCGCGCGGTACGCGGTACCTTTGATTGTTTCGTCATTTCATTAGAGTAGTTTTCGTCGGTTTAATTTCGAGTAGCATATTTTTCGGTACCGCGTCGGTGATTCGGTAACGCGCCTATAGGATTTTGTAGCGTTTTTGATTTGAAATCTGTGGAGAGATCACATCCAGAATTAACGTAACGTAGGTTTCCCGTTCTGGATGAGTAATTGTTGACGCGTTTGGAAAACGGGCATGTTCAGGTGACTGAAATATTGTAATTGAGCGTAACCCATTCGGAGACCCGCGACCGAAATCCTCTCCGAACTAGCTGGCCGACAAGCAGTCACCGCGTGAATGGGTTACGGTGCACGGATTGGTTGACCTGTTGGTACCATCCGTTGGCACTACTCAGACTTAACGTCTAGAACCGATGAGAGGTCGGTTCCGCGTTCGATCTGAAAAGGAGAAAATCATTACAATTGGTCGTACTGATTGTTGCAGCACTACGGGCCTCCTCAAATCTTCGCTTTTCAAGAGAGCGCCGCCAATTGTGCATGCTCTAGTGAGGCTTCAAGAGTCACATCCTTTGCATAAAACTGGCCTTATGACTTAGAGCGTTATTTCCCAGTGTATATAGGTGCCTTTAAAGATTTCCCTCTGCAATAAGAGCCTTTCAATTCTTACTCTCATCATCATCATCTATAGTATAGCTTCAATTTGGGCCTTGTCTCCCGCTAGTAATTGCCTCCAATTGACGCGGTTCTGCGTTCTCGTTCGCCAATTGAAAATCCCACGCAGGAATATGCTGTCAGCATATATTTGTCTGGCGATTCTGCGCTTTTCCACTCTTTCAACATATCCTGACCTTTGAAGCTTGCGTAGCTTTATGGCGGATCCAGGTAGATCGTCATAAAGGTTATGTAGTATACACAACTCATCGCTGTAACGAAGTTTCCAATCTGCTCCATGCTTTACTGGGCCATATATCCTCCTTTTGCATTCAAATACGTCAAGAATCTTTTCGAAAACATTTGTAAGAGTCCAGGTTTCACATCCATACAGCAGCATAGGTCTTATTAGTGACCTATATATGCGAATCTGATTTTCCATGTGACCATCTCTGCATCTTAGCATAGGAAGTATTGAGAAGTAGGCTTTGTTGCTGCGTTTATCCTGTCATTCTTTTCTATGCTCTTTCTATCAAGATGGCCTCCTAAGATGGGAAGCTGTCCATACTTTCCAGATTGTAATCTCCTAAGATCAAGTCTTGCCGGAGTGGCATGTTCCCCCTTGTTTAAATCATCAATTTCGTTTTAGGTTCATTGACCAAGAGGCAGACTTTTTTCGCTTCCTTCTCCGGCCATATGGACGCTTGCTTCGCATCAGGAATTGATCTGGCCATAATGTTAACGCCGTTAGCATACGCTACTGGTTGCGTGGACTTGCTTATCCGTGGTGTCTGCTGGCGTTTTCCAGAGCAATATTGAACAACATTAGGGCAAGCCCATCCCCCTATTTTAGACCTGAGTTGGTCGGGGAGCTTTCAGTCAAATCTTCGTTAACCTTGATCTGAGACTCGGTGTGTAGCATTGTAACCTTGGCTTAGCGAACAATTTCAGCTGGGACGTTAAAGTCAAGGATTACTTTGTATAACACATTTCTATCAACACTGTCGTATGCTTGCTGAAGTCTACGTAGAGCTGGTGTGCATCGATATTGTATTCCCAGCACTTTTCGAGCACCAGTTTTACTGAAAATATCTGGTCAACGGTAGACCATCCACTTTGAAACCCACCTTGGTTCTCTCCAATGTCGTTTAAATAAGAGGGCTTCAGTCTTCGTTCAATGTCTTTTGACAGTAATTTGTATGATGTGCAGAACAGAGCAATTTCTCTGTAATTTTCAAAGCGTAGCCTGTCTCTTTTTTATGCCTGGGGCATGTGAAGATTTTCCACTAGTCACCTGGTTGCTGCTCCTCTGTTCTTATTCTACATAATAATCAATAAAGGAGGTTGCGTAGGTGTGTTCCTCCGGGTTGGAGTAGTTCTGTCAGTATTCAGTCAATTCCAGGAACTTTAATGTCTTTGAGGCTACAAATGGTTGCCTGTACGTGTTGGTAGCGTTGCCAGGATAACTTCTTCAGCCACTGGAACGCGCACAGTTTCAATAGTTGTTATGGATGCGGTAAGAAGTTTTTGAAAATATTGCTTCCACCTGTTTATAATATCGAAAGGGCTGCCTAATATTGCACCTTGTACATCTTCGCAGTAGTCTTTGCGTGATGTACATCCCCTCGAATCTGTTTAATTAAGACGTACACTGATCTGACGTCATTTAGCGTGATATATTCGTTAATTTGTTCTATTTTCCGGTTGATGGCCCATCGTTTCTTCTGTCGGCACAGTATTTTTGCTTATTAGTGGAGTATGATGTATTGCTGTGGATTTGCATTTCATTGACATGATTGCCAAATAGATTAGTTTTTTTTTTATATTTTCTCATCTCTTTCAGTAATGGTTTCAGTGCACCTGGCATGTATACAGATGAAACTTTCCGGAAGAGTAGTCCACTTTTAGATGCGAGTGTTGTTGTTGTTTTTTATTCGATTCAATCCGAGGCCTTTTTACTGGTTTAATGACAAGACAATACTGAGTCGAGCATTGTGAGCCCGTTGACTCAGTTGACATTGGTCCAAGGACGGTATTTTATTGCCCGCCTAGCCGATTAGGACGTTCTTCTATCCGCTACCTGAGGGCGCGTCCGATGGTGGGTGTAGCGGCTGCCAAACTTCACAAGCGCTATCTAGATGACAATGTAATTTAAAGATTAGAAACACTTAGCTGTTTTGGTCAAGAGCTTCGCGAGAACGGACGATTTTTCTTCGAATAAAGTAAATCGTAAGATTACCAACATTTTATTTACAGTCGGTGAAAGTCCTATGAACTCCAATCATTGATTACTTTTTAATAGTTTTCATTATTTTGATGGGTAAGCAATTAGACCAGCATAATGATGTATTAAAGAAAATTGTACAAGTAAAGACAACGAGCCATTCACTGGCTACAGGCGTACGCCCGAGCTATTGTATCCTCCAGCATTTAGCCTGGGATATGCGAATTAGGAGACGTCCGATTTGTTGGGCTTTTTTTTTTTTTTTTTTTTTGTGGTAGGGAGGTGAAGGCATTTATGCCCGCCGAGTCTGGCAGTGTGGGACTACCATGGAGGATACCTTTGGACTACCCACTAAACACCTCCCCTATCAATCTGAGAACCTAGCCTGGAACCGTTTGACACATTACTTCGGGCCAGGTCTCATTTTGTTACGCCGTGGGGCGCCTTCAAGCTGGGGAGTCCCTTTCCTAGCGGGAGGGGAGGGGGGAAGAGGCAATGCCAGAAGAGCGATCCCCCAGCCCCAGTGCCTCCGGCTGCTCTGAGTCCCTTTTATATTTTAGGATTGCCCGAGCATAATGTGCCACCTGGTTCCATTTGTCAACCGATTCGAGCATCACCGCAACTATATTATCCGGGGTGAGCTCTCCCGTCTCCCTGTAGAGTTCCCTTCGCAGCCTGGCCCATTTGGTACACGCAAAAAATGTGTGACAGGCATTGTCCTCCTCTCCTGGGCAAAACCGACAATCGGGAGACCGTGACTTGCCGATCTTGTGCAGGTAAGACTGAAAACACCCGTGCCCGCTCAAAAGCTGGGTCAGATAGAAGTCAGTCTCACCATGCCTTCGATTTAGCCACGGTCTCACATCCGGGATGAGGCGCGCAGTCCACCTTCCCTTCGTGCGATTCCTCCAAGACTGCTGCCAATCGTTGAGCGAGCGTGTTGTTGGGCTTAAGGCGTTTTCTGACGCAAATTTATCCTCCGGAACCCAGCCCGGGATCTTACAACCCTTTAGAGCGTCCAGGTGTAGCATCCAAAGGCATTAGCACAGAATCTACAGTTATATATAGAAAAAAAGTAAATTATAAGATTCGCAAAACTCTATTTTGTTTTATTGACAGTAGGTGAAAGTCCTATAATTGGTGACCCCACCTAAAGAGCATGAGAATCGAAGCTAATCTGCGAGGAGCAGCGTATCAACACTTTAGCAAAGTACGCATAAACTCAACTAGGAAAATGGCGACCGGCAAGCATCAGCCACTTGATCCTGCGAAAATCAACGAAACCGTCGAGGAGGTGCCAAAAACTTCACTCAAAATCATACGTGACTGTCGCCTGGAAGCGAGCCGCCTCGGCTAGGTTCAGTACACGTTGTCAAATTGTCAGCTTCTGGGATTCGCAGATGGAGCTATAGATTAACAAATTGAAGCAACTTTTGCGTACCACAAAATTGACACCAACACGGTGAAGTTTAATGCAGTGGTAACGCTGCTGTATATACGAGTATCAATATTAAAACATGTAGCACATGCTATGAAGCGACCACCGCCTGTAGCAAATATGAAGCACTATAGAGGCAGCTTTTAGCACGCTTTGCTACATCGTCACAACAGTAATCGAGGCAAGTATTGACCGAACTCCAACTTCGTGACCAGAAACCATCCCATTTGTACCGGCAAATGCAAGCCATGGCGGTTATGCAAGCACCGGAGGAAGCTATAAGCGCATTGTGGATGCGACGCCTTTCAGTGAATGTTCGCGCCATCATGTCAGTTTCAACTGAGAAGAAAACGTCACCACTTTTAGGAATGGGAAATAAAACGATAGAAGTATTCTACCCTGCCCCAGCCATATTGCAGCCACATCGCAAAGTCCTTTCCTGCAAACAGATCCACCACTAGCAGGGGTTTTCGACCGGTCTAACTCAACTAGAGCTATCACTTAAGCAGAGAGAGGCGAATTTTAGAAATCGAAGCCGTGCCTAATCACATTGCCGCTCATGGACATAACGGTTAAACAAACGAAATAATGGTGAGCCGAAATCTAGTGCGAATACCTGCAGCAGGGAAACTAAAACAGTCACCGTCAAATGCGGTCAGCGGTGCTGTTCACAAAAAAAGAACCGCTTATCAGTCACTGATTGGTTAACTGTATTAGCATTTCTGGTCGATACAGAAGCGGAAATATCAGTGATCTCTTGTCAAGGCAACTGGCAGAAGCAAAAACGCAAAATATACACTGCCAACGGAACAACTATCGACAAATTTGGCGAGCAAATATTATCACTCGACTTTGGACTTTAAATGGCCGTTTAACCATCGCCTCCGTGGAGTATCCCATAGTAGGAGCAAACTTTTTAACTTGCTCGTCGACGTTAAGCGTAAGAAGTTAGTGCATGGCACAAAAAACCTGCAAACGGATGCACCCGTCACGTGCCAATCCAAAAAGTCTATTTCGATTATGGATAAGCAAGCACTGTATCATAATATCTTGGCGGAAAATCCAGAAATCACCAATCCTGCTGTGATAATGCCACCGCAGAAAGTCCTAATCAGGCATCACGTCCTTACCAAGACCCCATCGATTATTGAACGTGTATGTCTTTTGCCTCAAGATAAATATCAGGCAGCGAAAGAGGCATGTGTCGTCCTTCAAGTAGCCCATGTGCCAGCCCTTTTCATTTGGTGCCGTAGAAATCGTATGAACGGAGTCTTTGCGGAGATTATAGGAGACTTGACGCTGTCACGATACCCGATCGTTATCCAGTAGCCAGTATGGACGATTTCAACAATAACTTAAGTGACGAAAAGATCCTTTCGACCATCGACATAGTACGAGTATATCACCAGGTCCCGATTGCAGACGAAAACATCGAGAAAACTGCGGACTCTTCAAGTTTTTAACTATGCCGTTCGGACTCAGGAATTCAGCACAAACCTTCCAAAGGTACATCGAAAATCTTCTTTCCAGGCTTGCATTTCAGCTTTGGATATCTAGACGATGTCCTTATCGCATCTAGTTCAGAAACCCAACATAAAAAGCATTTTCGGGAAATTTCTGGCCGGTTTAAGAAAAATCCAATAAAAATAAACGTTTTGAAGTGCGATTTTAGGAAATCGGAGGTACGATACCTAGGATTCCTGGTTAGTGGCAGAGAAGTATAGCCATTACCAGAAAAAGTCCGTACCATCCTCGACTTCCTAAACCCAAAAACTAAAGAAGGCTTACGGCGATGCCTGGGAATGGTCAACTTTTAAGGGAGATTTAAAAAAAACTCTGCTGAGATTCTCGCCCCTCTAAATTAATTTCTGCACGTATCGCGGAACAAGGATAAAACACCAACGGACTGCCGAATCGGAAGCTGCCTGCGAAAAAAGTAAGCAGTCTAGCAAATGCAACTAAGCTCACACACCTTGCAAAGAAATCTCATTTATTCTCAATTCACCACCAATTTCGCCAACTTCAGTTGCATGACAACGACCATCCTCACTTCCTGGAATTTGCAAGAACTACGGTTGCCCCTGTGCAACCTCTCGAAAACGGGAGCGGACTATAAATAACAGCTTTGGACAGCAAAAATCTTTTGAAGGTTAGGTTTTGATTACTATTTGAAGTCCCGTGCAGTCTCGTCGCTAAGTGATGGTATCTTTTTACAGAGGAGGCACTCGAACAGCAGAATTGAGTGATGCTATGCTGTTCATGGTGTCCAAAGACCGGTTGCCTCTGATTTTCAGAATGTTCACTGCATCGCATATGAGGCCACCTGCATTGCAGATGAGGTAATGTTTAAGGCTAGAGCTTTTTAATATTAATACGGTTTTCGTTTTAAAAAAATGGGAATATTTTGCATCTTTTCATTAGACCAAAAATATTATAACACTAGCACCTACCAGTGCTGCAGCTCAGCAAGAGAGAGAGGTCGAGGATGACTATGAGGAGACTCTCTGGAGCAATCATGAATAGGTCGTCCGCCAGAGTGAGATGACAGTTGGAGATGACTTCCCTGTTGAACTGCGACAGTGCCTCAACAAGCAACTCCACAGCGTGCGAGCGATTCCTTTTGAGCCGTGGCAGTCCTTAACAGGGCAATACCCCAATTTGTGTCCTATTACCTGTCGGTTTCTCTCCATGACGGCTACGTCGTGCCCACATGAAAGACTCTTCTCTGGCCCCGGTCTCATTATGACCAATAACAGAATCCTCACCACTGCCAACCACCTCCACCAGAAGACCTTTGTGGCGGGAACATGAGTTCAAATTTATTGTGGATGTAGTGCAAGCATTGCATTTTATTTTGGAATTCGATTTTGGTCATATGGCCACCAAAAGCCTGTTTACAGCGGTCGATTCTTTGGATCCAATTTTCCACCACTCTGGCCACACATTTCTACCGGAACGTTGGCAATTTCGCATTAGATATTGTCTTTGAGCTCGCCTAAAGTTGCTGGCTTTTTGGCATAGACCAGTGACTTTATATAGCCCCATAAAAAGAAACCCAATGGCGTTAGATCGCATTCGACCGGACCATTTCTCTTTCACCAAATTTGCCTTTCAATAAATCGATTGTTAGGCACGCTGTGTGGCTGGTGGCACCGTCTTGTTGAAACCACATATTGATGATGTCAAGTTTATCGAATTCTGGCCACAAATAATCTTCCAACATAACACGATATCGCTCTCCATTCACGGTAACATAACGGTCGTTTTCATCCACGAAAAAATACGGCCCAATCACACCTCCGGCATGTAAACCGCACCAAACAGTAATTTTTGGCAGATGCAATGGTGTCTCAAGAAGTACATGTGAGTTTTTTGCTGAGCAATAACGCATATTTTGCCTATTAGCAAAGCCATTGATCCAGGAATGAGCTTGATTGCTGAAGATTCTTTAAGCTTTTCCAGAGCCTAATTGGAGAAGTTTCAGCGTTTCGAATGATAAAGTGGCTTTAGTTCTTAAGTCAATTTGATCTTGTAATCATGTAGGCTAAGATTTTTTCGCAAAATACGCCGCAGTGTGGTTTGAGCGATGCCCAATTCTTGAGAATCGACTGATTTGGTTCATTTTGAATCGATGCACTTATGGCTGCGATATTTCCTTCGCTTCGAGCGAAACCACGTCTTTTTGGCACCGCAACGTCCAATAGTGAAAATTTGGACTCGAACTTGATCGCTACAGCACACACAGCCTGTCGGGTGGAATGATTATTACGGCCGAAACTGGAATAAGCGCTCTTATAGTTGCAACCATAGACTCAGAATTTTGACACTAATTGTTAATAATTTCCAAACGTTGTTTACTATGATGAAAATGTTGACTTTAGCTAACATTTTGACATTGACAGTTTACTAAAAATGTTTAATGTTGCGTCTAATAAAGATACAAAATTGTTATGTCCCTAATGGAAAATTCTATATTTTGACTGACAAAAGAGACTGAAACCATAACATCCTGTTTTAAATTGCAATCGAGTTAATCGGTAAAATCTGTATCGATATGAGGAAAATTTTAATTACATCGCAAATCCCTAGGACAAACAACCTAACCAAATTGCTGATTTCAGAGACCAACAGCACCTAGCCAAAAAAACCATTTAAAATTTTTTATATCATAGGTATCAAAATTGTTTGCTATTTTATGTATCTATTTTTTAAGATCCATTATTTCGGTTGATATCACTGGATAACGCTTGTTTCCCGGGTTGGTAATAAAATAAAATCAAAAGAAGAGACAGCACAGTTCCTAATTCTATGGAAATCATTTTTATAGACTCCTGCATGTACGTTTTTTTAATACTTGTAATATGTACAATACAGCATCACGTCTACTGTCAATCCCTAAATTAATTTTTTGCCAACAAGATTGTACGCACACATAAAAAAATGATTAGAAAAGATTGGCAAGGACTTAAAACACGTGAAGAAAATCTGATAATGATGAGAAATTTCTAGAAGCTTGATTTACGTCTGACTTTGAAGACCTACGGTTATCATTTATTCAAATCACAACTGAAGCAATCATTACGTGAATATTCAAGGTAATGTAAATGTGGTTAAGATTGCCAAATTAAAACATTGGCAAAACTTACAGACCTTGACGAATTTTCTATAATAATTTGGGAAGATTACAACATGGGAATATTGTCAAAAAAAAATTTTGACGTCAATCTTTTCTTTCGAAGTTGAGATTACCATGATTACTGATTAATTGAAAAAAAAAGAATTAAATTTGGACTAACCCAGAACCCTGGAGACCAAAACATAATCGAATGATTTATAAAAATTGAAAAATATTTTCAAGTTTAACTGAACTATCTTGTAGAAGACAAAAGGTACACGAGAAGGTAATATAGTTATAACGATTAAATTTTATTTTTTCAGTCCATGAAGATAGCTGAATGAGATCATATTTTAAAAGATGGAATTAGTTTCATAAAATAAATAAAAAAGAGTATGCTTCCTTATTATCATATTGTTTTTTTTTTGTTTTAGCACAACAGCCCCTTTCGGGCCTTTCCATAGAGATCGTTAGAGTATCTCATTATCTTGATCGAATGTATCGGCACTCAAGAAGGTGATATGGTCAGTACCACGCTTTAAACATTTGTCCGTCCACCCAGTTGCGATAAATTCTGATTTCAAACCAGAACGTATCATAACTGAACGAGCGTATAGTCTGTCCGAAGAATCACTCAAAACAAATCTCTTTGTCACCAACGGGATTGAACCTAAGACCTTCGGCTTACGGAATGATCACTCTAACCACTGCACCACGCGGACTAGTTTTATCATATTAGACCACGTATTTACCCGAAAAATTTAATTTAAAATAAATTGAAACAATTATTCTGCATAGTATGTTATACTTACTTATATATGGATGACCCATAACTTGTCTTAAAATAAATATTTCTTGTCTAGTTGCATCTAACATTTGTTGTGGGCTCGTTTCACCAGCATCAGCTCCTAAATCAATAATTTTCGCAGCAAATTCTTTACCAGTCTCTTTCTCTATACATCGTCGCACCGTGGAACTTATGCCTCTGAAAAATTAAAACATAAATAAATAAATACAGCGTTAATTTTTTTGCAAAATTAAAGAAAAAAAATTAGATGTAAAATTTTAGCTAATTTGAAAAAGTATCTGAATATCGAGTTATTAATAGTTTAATTCATTTTGGATTAATATTTTAACCTGGCCGATATAATGAATAAATAGGATTAATTTTTAGAAAAATAAAATTCAAGTCCAGGTCTTTCTTTACTTCGTAATTACATTTAGCAAACAGCAATGTAATAAATCAGTCTTTCATTACAAAAATTTAACAGAATACACTCGCATGTGTTCCAAAACAAAGTCGATTAGTTGCTAAGAAGGCTCTGTAATTATTAGTCCAATTCACATCTGTGATTTATAATAGAAAACTATGCATTCAGGAGATGCACAATAAGGAAGACAAATGAATGTCAAGAACAAAGAAATTGCATTTTAGTTGAAACAATGAACAACTACAAAGCATATTTATTTAATGTATTTCACATCGGTTTATCTTATCGTCAGCAGATTAGATGATAGTTTTAAAGATCAAGGCAAATCAGCAGGAAAATATATGCAGATTAATTTTATTATAGTCTTTTACATCAGCTCTTACAACACTATATTTAATTACATTACTGTAACAATAAAATACACTCAAATTTAAAGTTACAATTATGGTTAGTTGGTCTCGCACTCTAGTTTTGTTCTCATAAAAGCTCCCTTTAAGGTTTTTTCTTTCTGATTTCAAACAAAAATTTTCCTCCTCTTTGCCCTCCTGCCAACCACGATACAGAATCACAGAATCGATACGCTTAGAAGGTGAGATTCTCACCTCAATTAAATCAACCGCGCGGTTTCTTGTATTATCGATTCACTTATTACGCTTGTTTCGTTTTCGTTTAAAATAAATTTTTGTATGGGACGTACTACCGCCTTTATTTAACAAATCCTCTACAGAGCAAACACCAACTGTAGGTTTGTTTAAGAATGGAAGTAAGTCTAAGTAACAGGAGAATGCTCCTGCTAATAGGGTTTTGTAAATAAATTAGTAAATCAAACAATGTCCTTCAAATAACAACTTTACTCACAAATAGAATTCGTCAATTGACTTAGAAAAAATAATAAATGGTTATTGTGTATTTCAAATTTGTCCCCATTTGCTATGCGCTTTATTGACCTCATTGCTTAAGCAACCTGAATGACACATCAATACTACACGTCATTCCCAAAATTTCCTTGAATATCTGAATATGACTGTAGTTTCCAGGCTATAACTTTGTTGTTTAAAACTCGATCGTCATAAAATTTTCACGACATATGCACCTATCACTAAGCAACCGTCTATGAGTTTTTTTTAGCAAATTTAAGGGTGTATTTTAGAATGTACTTTATGGACAAATTTTTTAAATTAAAAGCTCACCAAATCTTGAATGTACAGTTATTTGTTCCCCTTATACTCGTAAGGACACATATCTATGATTTTTGTCAGATTTTTCAGTTCAGAGTGTCCAATCGAAAAGTGGGGGGCACACATTTTTCGCATATTTTGGTTCTTCCTGCGTTCCTCAACAAAGTTAGCTCTCTTTCGCCAGTGGATCCTGAATTTTCTCGTCAAGACTATTTATTCGCTACCCATGTCGGCTAGCCTTAATATGTGTCGGCAGCACAAGCAATGCAACACTGTCCACGATCAATACAACTTTGTGTTCAACCAACGCAGCAGTTCTTCGGTTGATTGTACTTTAGTTGCAATTTGATCCCAGATGTGTATCGTGTCGCATGATAAGAACTCCACTCACCATGTATGGTGGTCGCGCGTGGTCAGCAGTTTATGCTACGGGTGGAACTTTCAGCCAGCGATAAATAATATGTCCAAGATGAGAAGAAGTGAATTGAGTCTATGGTGAGCGCCAAAGAACTTCGGCAAATTTTTATAGTTGATCATATCTATAGTGCACGAGTGAATAGATTAACTTAATAATAGACGTAATAGACACTAATATCGCGTTTGAATCTAAGGACCATGATTGACGATCTTGCCTCACGCGAGTTTAAAAATAGTGCTCGGTGTTGCGTCACGAACGTTCCTAGGTGTATAGTGCTCCGCTTCCAACGTCAACGTGAATGGGAAACCAGCCAGGGAAAGAAGTGAAAGGTGCAGCTATAAAAACCTTGGTGGTGAATTCAGCACTCGCGGTGAAAAGCGACCGCATCGAGCTGACACTATTGTGCGTGCTCACGATGAATATCGCGTCTCTAGTGTACATATTGCACAGGGACCACGTCCGCGGCGTAAAGAGACGCGTGCAAGCGAGCCGCCCCCAAGCTCGAACGTAAAAATCGAAATGCCGAACCAAGGCAAACTTGAGATTCCGGCCGCCACTCACGATAAACAGAAGCTCGAAACCGGAGAGATAAACGGTGTGAAGAATGCTACTTTCCAGATTCGACGTCGAACTATGGTTCAAGCAAATCAAGGCGTACTTTGGGGCAAGTCGCAGAACAGGAGACACAACGCGTTTCCAACTGATCGTTGCCAGCCTGGATATAAGAGTCATTAAGCGCAGGTGCGCAGTGCAGTGTCCAAGCCACCAGTAGAGGGAAAGTACGACAACCTCAAACGTGAAGTAATTGAGGCTTTTACCGAGTCCGCCCACCAATGTATTCAAAAACTGTTGTCGGAGGCCGAACCGAGCGATCAGCGACAATCACAGCTGTTAAACCAAATGCGAACACTTGCCGCTGACAGCATCGCTGAAGAGACACTAAAGCAGATGTGGCTAAACCGGCTGGACATAACGTTGCGCAGTATCCTGTCAGCGAACGACGCCTTAGTAGAGAATCGAGCAACGATTACCGATAGGGTCCACGAAGTAATGAAAGGATCCAAGCCATATGCCATCGTATCGATCTCACACCACCACTATGCGGGTGGCCGCTCTACTAGCAACGAAGATTTGTTCGGAGCTCAACAAGTTGACGGAAGAGATTGTAAGGCTAGCACGCCGAATCAACGAGGATCATAAGAGCCTGGCTCAAAGGGCTCAGTGCACGTGCTCATGCAACGATAAGCCAGGGAAACCACGAGTGCCGTCACAATCACGCCCTAAGTCGCCCAAACCTCCAACTGAGGCCTGCTGGTACCACACCCATTATGAACCCGACGCCACGAAATGCCGACCGCCATTCAAGTATGGCAAACATAAAAAAAAACTAAAGTAACCCTCTCCGCAACAATTAGCCGGCGCGCGCTCAATGCATCGCTTATACATTCACGACAGCAAAGGCATTGGTGCACTATTAATCGACACCGGCGGGGACGTATCCGTCATCCCACCTACCATCCGAGATCGAAGTTACGCAGAATCTGGCACCCGCTTGTTAGCTGCTAACGGTTCTAATATTCGCGCTTACGGGAAGAGGAAGTAACATTAAATCTCGGGCTCCCGAAGCCTGTTACTTGGACCTTCATCACTGCGGACGTTAGCTCCCCAATCAACGGAGCGGATCTGCTTGAGCATCACAGACTACTTGTTGATATCAGAGGACAAAGCCTATCGAACGACCAATTGCGATTGCTGCTGAGGTGAAAGCCCCATCCAAGGACCAACCACTTTCAGTCTCATCGACATCCGAAACGATCAAATGTCAATGCGCTGCAATTCTAGCAGAGTATCCCGAAATCACGTCGACAGCAACTTGCCGCAACGTTAATTGCACGACGACGCATCACATTGTGACAAAAGGCCCTCCAGTCAACGCAAAGGCACGCCGACTTTCTCCCGACAAACTCGCCGTTGCAAAAGCCGAGTTCGACTACTTGATGCAACTGGAAATCTGTCGACCAACCAAGAGTGCATGGAGCAGTCCTTTGCATATGGTACGTAAAGCCAACGGAGACTGGTCCATCGGGCGCCCAACGCATGCATTGTTCTAGATCGACATCCAATCGGATTTGTGCAAGACTGTACTGCCGCCTTACACGACATGAAGGTCTTCACTGTAATCGATCTACAGAAAGCATTTCATCAAATTCCAGACGAGCCAAGTGATGTCCCAAAGACGGCGATTATCACGCCGTTTGGACAGTACGAGTTCGTCTACATGACCTTAGGCCTATGCAACGCGGGCCAAACCTTTCAACGCTTTATGCACGAAGTTCTAATGGGACTCGGCAGCGTATTCGTCTACATAGATGGCATATTAGTGTTCTCTCCGGACCAGCAGACTCATCAACAGCATGTTTCGGAGGTGTTGGATTGTCTGCGCCAAAACGAACTCTCGGTCAACATAGACAAGTGCCAACTTGGACTAGATGAAGTGCGATTTTTGGGTCATACAATTTCATCTGATGGCATGAAACCTTTATCTGAGAAGCTACAAGGTATATCCGCGATCTCGTAGCCCAGAACAGCACTGCCGCTAAAGTTATTCCTAAGAATGATTAACTTCTATAGATGATTTCTGCCGCACGCTTCTCAAAATCAACGTCAGCTCCAACAGCTAATACAAGGAAACAGAAGGCGCGATGAAACGGAGCTTAAGTGGACCGACGAGCCATCAGCAGCATTCGAGAGGTGCAAATTAGAACTGAGCAGGGTTCCGTCACTCGCGCATCCTGATCCAGCGGCTACATGGTGCCTAAATGTGGACACCTTAGACGATGGACTCAGAGCTGTCCTATACCAGACAACGAGAAATAGAACGCAACCTTTGGGATTTTTCTCACGCAAGCTGAACAACACCCAGCGACGCTACAGCACCTACGATCGGAAATCGCTAGCTATTCAGGAAGCCCTCAAGCACTTCCGCTACATGTTGGAAGGCAGAGTCTTCACACACTTTTCCGATCACAAGCCATTGCAGTTGGCATTCCAGCAGCGACCGGAAAAACCATCACTGAGGCAACAACGTCACAGTTGACGTCCTCCACATTCCGGGCCGGAATAATTCCATCGCGGATTACTTGTCCCGGGTAAGTACGATTTCCAAGATCGACCTCTTTTCTTTCGCTTCAGCTCAATAAAACGAGCCCGAGCTCAAGGCTTTGTTAGAGCACCGAACAAATCAACTCGAGTGGAAGAAGCAGGAGCTTGCTGATTCTGCTACGCCACTGCACTGCATAATTACCGACAAGGTTCGACCCTACGCACGGCAGCAGTTTAGGTCAACAATTATGCAGATAATGCATCGCCTAGCCCACCCGAGCATACGAGCAACTAGACGACTCATCACCGACCGTTTCTCTGGCCGGCCATGAGCAAGGAGATCAATAGCATTGAACGAAGCTGCATGGCCTGCCAACGCAACAAGATCCAACGTCACGTCAAGTCACCGCTGCGACGATACACCCCACTGGATACCAGATTTGAACATATTAACATAGACCTTATTGGACCACTGTCCTCGAACGATGGTTACCGCTATTGCCTAACCATCATTGACAGGTTCACTCGTTGGCCCGAGGCCGTTCCGCTCCAGAATATCACCGCAACAACATTCGCTGATGCGCTAATCAATGCATGGATTAGCCGCTTTGGAGTGCCAGCAAGAATCACTACCGACCTGGGACGCCAGTTCGAAATCCAGATCTTCGCTTATCTGACCCGTATTCTGGGGATTAACCACCTGCGTACCACCCCGTAACATCATGCTGCCCAAGGAATCATCAAAAAACTCTTCACACTTCTAATATTTCACTTTTAAATGAATTTCCACACTTTTGAAATAGATTTCACTTTTATAATTTAATGTTATTTGAGAAAAAATTGCATAAATATGTTTTTTTTTTTTTATAAATTTTAACAATTATGTGTTGTTTTCATTGAATTTAACTATTCAATAATTTCAATTGATTGTTTTCTACTACAGATTTTATCAATGATATCAAAAAAATCCTTACAATTTCTTTTAATCTTAATGCTAAGCTTACATAATTATCTGTGCTGCTTCCATCGTTGAGTTCAATTTCACTACAAAAGACTGTTAAGTTTATCTTTTTTGCTCACTGATACTGACGGTATATTTGCCACGTTTTCTCCTTATATACTAAACAGGATCACACAGGCTAGTTTGTACTCGAAAGAATCTATCAGGTCCTTGATTTTAGAACTTTTTACTTGCGATCAAAATTTCCGCTTTAAATTCTAACCAACCGCTTGGTTCTCGTCTGGTACTGCGCACGTTTATTTTTTCAACTTTGTTTTTGTCAAAATTTAATTAAAATATCGTGTATCTATCGCCAGCCTCAGCGACAAAATTAAAAGCTTTCTTTTTTACAATATTTTAAGCTACGCAACAGTTCTAGGGCCCCACGTTGGACGCCAGTTAATTCAAAGAAGAAAGACGTTCTTTAAAAAAATAGTCTTTATTCAAAGCGAGCTGATTACAAACTGTATTAAAAAGATGTAGCGGAATTGCCTGAAGATCACAGAAGTACTCAGAAGCACCTTAGGAAAAGCCCTAAATGCTCTGGTTAATTTGCTACCTTCGAGTGTATTTCTGTTATGGGTTCCTGGATTCGCAGAGAATCGAAGCTGTGAATCGCTCAGCAAAGATGAAAAATATACCTTTTAATATGCGTGCGAAATTCCTATTGCTATCCGGTTAAAATATTGAAGCCACGTTAAGATCTGGTTGGAAAGACCGGGATATATTTCTGGTATCTTGACATTTTAAAGACCATCCTCCATCATTGAGTTTAAAGTACCTTCGTCCCATGTCTTGTTATGCAGACAAACAAATGTCTGGTCCAGAATATATTGCCCTTACAGGGAACAATTTCTGTGGTCAGCACTTTTGAACCACATATACCATGCCATCGCCGTTCTGCCTGTCTTGAAAATAATGCGGACCATAGAATAGATGCACATAATACGAAGGGTTCGCATAAATTCATTCAACTGGCCTGGAGACCTTGAAATACGCAATGCAGCGTGATCTCATACAAATAATTGTTTTAAACTAAAAACATAATAAGCAATTTATTGTTGAATTTGGGTGAGATGTGAAGCTTACCTTCTATGTGTATCTATTCTATGATGAGGGCTCCCAGTATTTCTTGTGTGATGCTCAGCCTTTCCGCGGGCAAGGGTCAGAGCATATGGTGTTAATGTTCACCTAATCTCAAAACATACAAAGAGTTTGTTTGAGGTTTCTTCGCCTTATAAAAAATTTCCACTAGGCTAGGGCAAATAAGTACAATGTGCAATTTTTACTAGATGATCGAGGTCTTCGGCTTTCGCCTCATTAAAAACAATATCAATGTCAACAAGGACAATAACAATGATTCGTCAACATGTGGAATCGTACGCTCTAAGTTAAATCTTATTTCTCGCTTTTAAATAAAAAAAAAAAACATAGATATGAATTTAAGATGTTACTGCAGATCTCTCTGTGAAGCAATCCTCGTCTCGAAAAGCTAAATGAGTCAATCCCATTCATAACATAAAATAAAAGAAATGAGACCATCTTCTGATAACGATTCTACTTTGAATTGAAGCACGTGCTTAATCGCCTGTCGAGATTTTCAGTAATTAATTAATTATTTTGAAAAATGCATTGTTTTATTTCAGCAACGATTACCGACCTCAGTCTATGCAAAAAGAGATAATCGGTTTAACCTGTTAATTAACATGAATACCACGCGAGAGATAACGCAACTTACAGGTCTTCGTTTTTTTTTAATTATTCCGCCCCTACTATCTATCAACCAACATACCCGGTAAATAACATTACTTCCCCGCATGACACAAATAAGGCTGATAAGAACTGCCAGCTTCCCAACCTACCAAAAGAATTTGGTTAAGAATTAAATAGGCAGAGAGCTGCAAAATAAGTTACTGCACTTTCATTCTTCCTCACATCGCAATTGAGTTTTGTGAACATTGCATTAAAATAAAATTTTAAATTAAAGCTAAAATTAGATACACGAGTACTTATACTCGTATGCACATGATATGAGTAGGATGTCTTTGTATTATCCAATTGAAACATCTACAATCGTTCGCTTGACATTTTTCTGCAAGCTTCCTGTTTCTCGCGTTCTAGTGACTTCAGGCCAATTTTCCCGTAACATTCGCGCGATATTCTTCTGCCCCTGTTCCATTGAAGTTAACCCATACTGACTGCCTGTTAATATAAAAAACCGTCATTTCCGATGAGGAAAGCTTTTCTTGCGTCGTCTGGCATTGGTCAAACTCATAAGTTCTTTTGGGAGCCTAATAAATTTTTTGTTAACCAAAGTTTGCTTAGGAAGGAAAAATTCGAAATAATTAGAATTTTTCCTCAATGGCATTTGATATGTCCATGGTCAATATCGACGCAAACTACACGTGCCTTAAAAATTTCTCACAACATATACTCGTAAGTATGTGAGACAATAATCCATCTGAGAAGCTTCAATTATTTAATCATAATGACATCAAATGTGAACAAGAAAGAGACCGGATCGGAAAGTTTTCTAAAGAGCTTATTATCGCACACTCCAAGTGGAATAGACCGAGTGTGAAATGAATTCTATTTGAATTAAGAAAATTGCTAGATGAAGTGAAAATGAAGACGTTTGTTGCATTGCACTAAATCTCATTGTTTACATGATCATAGATGTAAGCGTGCATATAAATTACAAAAGTATCATCATATTATCAGGATGTTATGACATCCAATCCTCCTCTTCCTTCAGCTTCCCTTCAACACACATTCGCGTCGGGTAAAAGCTAATCCGGTCAATTGCGCTACCAAGTACAACCTTTAGACCTATGAAATTGTTAACTTTGTTTGATTTTCGAATCTGGAGGAATGTATGATTAAAACTGTTGTTGTCAATATCAGAGAGCTTTGTTTTCAAACAGACAAAAGATAGGCCTGCCAAGATGATGATGAGAGCATCTTAAGTTGATATATTGGAGTAGGCAGCAATCGGCGCGAATTGCGTCGAATAATTTCCCTATTTCTCGCTTTTATTATTAATGTCATTGATTCCCATTTGAATATGTGATATATATCAAATACTCAAATGGAATTTTGAATGAATTTGCTTGATTCGTTGTTGAAAGCTTAATCGCACTCGGATTAAATTGCAATTCCTCATCTACCGAACTCTTAATCACGTTGCAGTTTAGTGTGGGATTTGATTCATTCATCAAAATTTGCTTAATTCAATAGAAATGGTGATTTTGCTGATGGCTGCAAGCTTTTTTCATTGATCATAGGACAATGTAATTATCTTGTTTACACATTCAAGGGTAATGACCGGGTCATTATTTGATCAACCGCTTTAATACATGTTTTACCAGTAACGAATTTGGTCGTCGTTTTCGAATGGATTTGAATCCATTCGTTTTCAAGTTCAGAGTCCTTTGGGAGAAAAAGTTTTTCAAATTTTCGAATTAACACCCACTTTCAGGCTTTTTTGGGAGACCACTAAAAAATATTTTCATTAAAATGGGCGTAACCACTTTAGTATGTGTTCAAATTGTAAAAATATTCGTTTTGTGGTAGGGAGGCGAAGACCGTTTATGCCCTTGTACTAACACCGATACGAAATTTCAATTCCAGATTTGGAAGAATTAATTATTCCAATTTACAGTTTTGTATATTATAAAATATTTTTCTATTATAAATATAAATTTTTATATTATCTGGAATTGAAATTAGGACACGGAAACCCCTTTGAATTAAAACGGAGCTTATTCACGAATTGCACTTCCGCAATGCAATTGAGAGTGGATGGAAGACTCGTCAACTGCCGTTGCAAGAGTCCCGCAAGATGACAACTGGTAATAGGGGGAGTCTGATTTTAATCGCCACCGGGAGCACGTCGGAAAGATCGGACGGCTAGATTTGTGGAATTCTCGACGGGGTAGCTACGTGCACACGAAAATTTCTTTACGCGAGAGGATTTCTGGATTTAGCTGGTCGTGATATGTGTCACTCACATCGGGGATATGCATTGTGGTTTTAATCGAAAGAATATCCAGGAATAGTTTCTTTGAGTTGAAAGTGAAACTTCAAATGTATCACCGAATGTTCGGGTTGCTAAAGGAACTCGTATAAAGTGCAGGGTTTGGAGAATAATGAAAGAATTATGCTTTGTGATCGATTCCTAGATGGAACTTTGGATTGGGAGCGAAACAAAAGGCATAATTCGGTGTGATATTGATTGAGATAAGAGGAAAACATGATAAATCACAAGGGAAACGGGGAAGAAAAATTGATTGTTCGCGAGTGCAAGGTGAACAACGTTCGGCTACGTTCCCAATAAAACGAATTAAAAATTGCTGCCCTTGAGTTATTCCTACTTGTTGTGCATAATTGCAGCATCACACCGTCTCATTGAAACCTAGCCGCTCGCTTAAACATAGGAATTCTCGACTAAATGTCATCACATCGACGGCATCATCATCACCGGCCCTATTTCTCGACATTTTGTTTAAAATAAAATTCAATCTTCACACTTTGGGTGTTGCTTCTGGGAAACAGATTTGGAATGAGTGATTCTGGCGGATTGTGCACGGCAATTGCACTAAAGTGTTCGTTCAACGGGGTTACAGTGAAGGAACATCCGTCAAATTTCATACAAAGCTTCTAAGTGAACATGATGGTCATATTGAAAGGCATATCTTCGAATCAGCAATAACGACACTTAGTGATTATTTTGCTGAAACAGAGAAAGGATCTGGCAGCACATACTCCGAAGTATGTTTGGCTGTTCTAACAGCTTATTTATGTAATATGTGCACCGAAATTCGTCACGAAAAGACTTTCTGAAACATATCGAAATTTATTACAACGCAATTTAGTGTCGTGTTTGAAATAAAAGGAAGCAGCCGGTATAATTTCACTGCTAAATAAAGAAACTGACGTTACCGGCGTGTTGTATGTATTCCCACCGTGCGATTTTTCGGCACAGTTGCTCAAGCGGAGACAGTGTAACAGAAGAAGGATCAAGGGAAGATAATTTAGTTATAGTAGTTGTACGTGGAGGAACTGCATAGGCAGATTCAATAAAGGATCATTAATGCATTGTTTTGGCCTGAGATTTATTTATTTATTTATTCATGAACCAAACAAGGTACAAAATATTTACATTGCATTATAGTTCCATTTTATTTTCTTAACAATTACAATTGGGGGGAAATGGGCTAAGGAATTCCAGGACAGAGGATATTTAAGGATTCAAGGTTTTAAGTAAGTTTGTTTTAAAAGTGGCCTTCGAAATGCCTGGTGTATAGCAATTCTTCACGTTGTTAAAGATTCTGCAGCATTTATTAATAGGCTCACTATCTGCATAGACAGTTCTATGATGGGTTACTTTGAGAAAAGGAGGATGCCTAGTTTGTCTCGTTGCATTATTAAAATTAAACTTCGTGGAGAGTGATTCAATCTGAATACCTTTTTCGATATTTAAAAAGGCGAAGCAGCAAGATGAAATTTGTCTTCTTAATGACAGAGAAGTCATGTTTAGTTGTTTAAGCCTTTGCGAGTATTCTGGTAAGGTTGAGAATTGACTGGGATCGTAAAGATCCCTTAAGGCAAATAGTACAAACTGCTTCTGGATGGACTCAAGTCTATTTGAGTGAATTTCAAAGATAGGGTCCCAGACAATGCTCGCATATTCTAAGATTGGGCGAACAAGGGCCGTGTACAAAGATTTTGTTACCCATATATTCTTGAACTCCTTCGCTCGTCTTTTAAGGAAGCCTAGCTGCTTATTAGCCTTCGCTAAAATTTTATCATAATGTAAATTAAAACGCAGCTTGTGATCCAAGATGACACCAAGATCATTAACATGCTCAACTCTTGCCAGTTCGACATTATTAAAGAAGTAGGTATTGCTCATGAAGTTTTTTTTGCGAGAAAAACTTATGACCTGACATTTACTTGCGTTGAGTTTAAGTTTATTAATCTCACACCATTGTTGAAGGCAAAAAAGTTTAGTTAGAAGAAAGCTCGCTTCAGTTTGTGAGCCAATAGCGTGGTAAATTTTTAGGTCATCAGCATACAATGGGTGTGGTATACCCGCCAGTTCTTTTGATAGATCAGATATGAACATGTTAAACAGGAGAGGTCCGAGGTGACTACCTTGTGGCACACCCGATGATGCTACAATTTTCTTTGAATAGTAACCCTGAAATTTTACAGTTTGAGTGCGATGAGAAAGGTAGGATATAAGCCAATTCAGAAGAGACCCAGAGATCCCAAAGTTTTGCAATTTTGTTATTAAAATGGAGTGATTCACTTGATCAAAAGCCTTACTAAAATCAGTGTATACTGCATCAACCTGCTGGACTTTTTCCATGGCATTAAGAGCATCGGAAACCATGATTATGAGATTAGTGGCAGTTGAGCGACCTTTACGGAAACCATGTTGCTGGTCGTTAAGGAATGGATCAACAAAGGTGGCGAGCCTATCATGTATCATTTTTTCAAATAGTTTTGGTATAGTGGATAGTAGTGCGATGCCTCTGTAATTCTCCACTGATTTTTTGTCTCCACTTTTGTGGATGGGTGTAAGGTTGGATAATTTCCACACAGTCGGAAAGACACCTGATGAGAGAGATTTATTAAAAATTATGTGCAGCGGTTTGGATACCTGTGTTAGACACTGAAATAAAAAAGATGGAGGAATATGGTCTGGACCAGGGCCTTTATTCAGGTCCAGATCGTTAATGGCTTTATGGATTTCTTCTAAAGTAAGAGTTATTTCTGCAATACCACCATTATGAGGTATTTGCGTCTGATGATGTACCGGTGAGCTAGCAGGCAGAAAAACTTCCTGGAAGTATTCAGCAAACATATCACAAATTGTTTTACAATCAGAGGAAGTAGTTTCTCCCTTAGTCATTGTTGCTGGATACCCAGACGATTTTCTTTTAGTATTTACAAAATCATAGAATTTCTTAGGGTCACGCATTATATTTTCTCCTGTTATATTAACGTAGAGATCGATCATTTGTCGTCTTCAGAACGCAGTGTAAGGTAGCATATGATTCGTATACCTGGATTACGCGAGCTTTTAGAAAAGGATTTGTTGATGTTTCGCATGCGCTTCAATGCATGGGAAGGTTAATAACGAGTAATAGCGCGGAGGAGGGAAGAGAAGATATTGTGAATAAAATCAAGGAAATCATAGTAAAGTCGTGACTGTAGAAACGCAATTTTAACTTGAATATGCTTCTTTTAAGATTTAGCGTCGCGTTAATGTGCTAAGGAAAAAAAGTGTATATTTATCAATTAGTTTTTGACTTCTTAAGATAAAAAAACAAAAACAAATGATTTAGATCAGCATACGAAGTTGTTAGATTCTCTACAAGGCATCATTGCAATACAGCATCAGCGGGCACCCGGCGAGAATGTTGGGTAGGTACCCAGTTTTATTTAAAAAAAATTTTATGAACAATTTTATAATAAATTTGATTTAATTGGTTATTATTAGCTACTTATTTTATCTCTGTAATATTAAAAACATCGAATAAAATTTTATAAATAACACACAAATATAGTTGGCAAAGGCGTGCAATGTAAGAATAAGTCAGAACACAATTCATAGGAAATTAATAGAAAACTGAATGACAAGATCGAGCAATTCCGCTCTGTAAATTAAAGAATAATTGGGTAATTGTTGTGGATATTAAAGTCATTTTTAGGCATAATCACTGGATGCAATTTTTATAAGCAATGAAAACGATAAACCAACAATTATCGAATCATATTTTTATATTTATTAATATTTTATTTTTTAGTGATCCTATTTTCTCTTTATCTCCATTAACAAACAATCTTATTTTTCCTTTCCCTATTAATGAATTTCATTTTGTCATTTGATCTTGTTGTCCCCATTCATTCATTACAATGGAACAACAACCAAAAAATAATTATACCTCCTATTCCCCGTACAAACTTGCCCATTACAATAATATTGCTGTAAGCCTTCTAATGCATTGTTGAATTAAAGTTAAGTGTTGGATGGATGGATGGGAGAATGTCGGAAGCTAGTGTAGGTGCTAACGTGTTGGACTTCCAATCTGGGGTTCTACTGGGACCGTGAGTTCAGGTTCTTTCGGGGGCGAGATCTTTTAAGTTTTATCAAATGCAAATATTTCTAAGTGGATGATGATTTGTATATAGCTATGCCAATGCTTGGTACGTACTATTTGGAAATATTGCATTTAATAAAAATTTGAAAAAATTAACAGAGGAAACGGGATTCGAGAATATTGACCTCGAAATATGTTCAGAATTACGCCAGCAGATGATTGGGAAAAATAAGAGTGAAAACAGAAATTTCCGCAGTAATACGAAAATAATGACTTCTATTTAAGAGTCAGCAAAAACAGTTACGAAAATTCGAAGAGGATTTGTAGGTACGCCTAAGAAAAAGTCAAATATGCAGACCCGGAATTACTTGGGTATTTTTTTTATTAGCCTTAGATGTTAACTCCTGTACATTAAAAAGACGTTTAAAAATATTTGTTCTTTCAGATTTGGTTACTTGAAATGATAATTCCAAATTTATCGAAAGACCTTAATTTTAACGAACCTTTCTAGAAAACCTAAAAACTTCGTGTGTCTTCAACAGATTGAACTGGAATTGTGACGATAACGGTAAGTAGTTGAATTCATAAAAATGTTGCCATTCAATCCAAGCAGCAATTGGGGTACAACTGCAGTGACATATGCAGAATACTTAGGGTCAGCAAGAATACCGTGAGAAAATGGTGCAATGGCGAGGAAGGAAACGTGGAGGATATGCAGAGAAGTGGCCGACCGACGGTACTTTCAGCAGAAGCAAAAAGGAAAATTCGAACATTGGCTGAAAGCATACCAGGAGGTAGCACGCGAACAGTGACGTAATGGCTTAACAGCTCTCCGGAGGCCACTAAAAACGTGTCGAGGCGGACCGTTCAACGATACATTCGTTCCATCGAATGGGGCCAGCAAGCCTATAGATAATGCGAGAAACCTCTACTTCCCGAGAAGAACATTCGAGACCAGCTGAATCTCTGCTGAAATCTCCAAAACTTTGGATTTCCTGATAACAATGTCCATGGTGAAAGGCTGCGTGTAAACATCCCTTTTGATGACCCCTTTAACCACGGACAGGTCCGTGACTTAGTCAATGTCTCTTATTTCGCCCGTTGCCATCGGCTCGAGCGAGCCTGCAGTTGGGGTTTTACCGAGAACTTTCTTTACTACGTCACTGAATGCTTCTTTATTTTCGTCCTCTGCTCCAAATTCGACCTGTATGTGGCCCGACCGGGTTGGTCGTACTGCTTTAATAGCAGTGTTAGTGTCTTCGTGCCTCACATTTCCCCTGATATCCCGCAGCACTTTTGCATACGATCAGCCATCTTGGGGTTTTACGAGCACTGCCTGCTGCCGGAACCTTCGCGTGGCTTTTTTCTCTCCTGTTTCGCTTCAGGTCTTTGATCTTGCTGGGCATCCATGCGAAATTTGTTTTCTGACATTTTTTAAGGAGATTCTTTGCGAACCCCTGACCTAGCGTTCCACACGCATCAAGTGCCTCTTCCTTCCTTCTTTTATCCCGAACTTCTCCGGTTGGGCTAGACGCCATTCTTTTATTCATGTTGGATGTTGGTTTTTGCGAATCGCATGCAGATTTTTGCGAATCGCATGCAGATTTAATTCTTTTTAGAACATTTCCCGCTTTTCAGACTAGCCTTTCTTCTTGATGTTGAACGGCAATTGTTATCTGCGACCTCCTTTCTTATGAGAGGCTATCGGGTTCAATTTTCGATTATAGTACTTCAGCCACATTTTCTACGGTGGCGGTGAACTCATACAACGGTGCTTTATTTGTCTGGTCACTTCTTTCTTCTTCTACCGTAATCACTTTATGGACTTCAGGATGGTTCGTTATTTCGGGATTCAAGACCCTTGCTAGACGGTCACTTCGGTAGCGATCGCAGAAGTAACCATTGAATTCTTGATGTTCTTTATGTTTTCCCCGCCGCGCGAACATCTGGCGCATCCGGCAGTATTTCCCGGTCTTCTTTTTCAGAACGCGCTGGCGTCCGCATCATTTGGAATCTCAGTCTGGACAAGGCTGTCTGTTGTTGTTTATTTTGTCCCTGATTTTAAAAGACGACGTTGTTGCCGCAGAAGACGACGCCAGGATTGTTGGTTCTCTATTGAAGCCTGCGTTATCTTTGAAGATATTTGCTTCGGCTTAATTTTTGGGGTTTGCTGGCTTTCCCCACGTTCGCTTTATTGTTTTGACGATGTTAGCGCCAAAAAGGGTCTACGCCTGAAAGAACTTTCTCCGCCTGGTAGATATATCTGTGGTAGAAGCCAAGTTCACTACTTCTATAACATTGCAGTCGCTGGATGAGGACGATCGGGAGCTTGCTCGCTCACTATATTCTGAGGCCGGTACTGGGGATCGGACCCCCGTAAGTTTTTCTCCTTCTCGACTTTCATCTTCGTTTTTTTCTGGGTTCGTTCCCATTGCGTTTTACCCACCGCCAGGGGCATTCGGATACTCTAAGGTTTACCAAGCCTCAAGGCTCTATTCGCGACAGCCAGTTTTGCCCCTGAATGCCTTCCCTCGATTGGCACGGTTCGCTTAACACCCCGAGAGTTTGTGATAATGTAGCATCCTTGCTGTCAGCTGAAATTACATTGAAAGTAAGAACAACACTTTAAGTCTTCCTACTTCTTCGGCTACGTGGGGACGGCACTCCTCAAAGAATGCAAACCTCCAAGAATACTCCCCTGTGGGGAATACTTTTAAGAGTGGAGTTAGTAGTCCCCACCTCTACTAGCATCTTTTGACACTGGAAACATCTACCTTTGAAGATCTAGTCCCTAAAGGTTTGAATATGGAAAAACTGCAGCAAGGAGCTTTCCTCCTTTAGGGCAATCCAACACAGGTATATTCTCAAATATCACAGGTCCAACCCACTTTCAGTACTAGGATGTTTAATCAACAGGCTTTTATGCGCCAGCAAGTGAGCTACACACCTAATCTGTGCACCGTACCTTTCCAACCATTCAAGCCATTCAAATTTACAGAAAGTCCGAAGATCACTTGTAATTTTTGTCAATTTTTGGCAATACTCATGCAAGGAGTACGCTCATGATCGGAAAGGCTACAGGGCGAAATCGGCCGCAAAAACATCGGTTAATAATGAGGGCAGAAGAGTCTATAGTATCAAGATCAGTTATGATTTTTGTGACCGAAAGGGTAATGGCGTAGGCGCATGTTTCCAAAAGAAAAGATGGGAAGCCAGGCAACAGGGAAATGAAGTGCAGTCGAGTCGAAAATTCAGGGCTTGAATTCACTGAAAACGGTGCGACAAAGAAACCAAGGCCCTGGTGGCAAAGTCGAACATGGGGTAACGCAGAAAGCCTTCGAAGGGGAAAATGCGGTAAGTAATATTTACGAAAAATCAAGCCACGTGACGGCTTCAGTTCCCTTAGATATCTGGAAACAGGGAAAAACAAAATTTAGCATTGACACGGGTATAGAGGTTAGCATAATTAGTAAATCAGCTATACGCAATAAATGTCCGATCTATTCTAGTCATAACCTCACTTTAATAAGTCATTTTGGCAAGGGGGAAACTCTTGGTTCTACGCAAGGCAATTTCGAATTCCCCACCAGTTCCGAGTTTTCGACAAAATTCAGGAGACGTTCAACGACAATCTTCTGGGAAATGACTTTCTTATAAAAAATTGTAATGTAGCAGCTCATGTTCAAGCACTAGTGCTTCCTCGCAACCAAATCAAATAGCAGTAAATTCAGGCTCCCACTGGAGTCCCAGGGAAGGGCAGTGGATTCACATCGGGTTTCGGTTGAGGTGTCGAACAGACGCTTAATCCATAGGGGTGACGCGAAGCACAATGTATTTGACAAACCAAGCTAAGGATATGAGCTGCAACTCAGACGAAGGGCAGATTATCAGCCAAAGTGGTTCCAATAGAACTTATTGAGTCATTTTCAAGAAGGTTATCACACTGTTGCCCCGGACACAAAATCTAGTTGAAGTTCAATAGCGGATGGCGTTTTTCTATCCAATGCCCTTCTGAATCTAATCAGCCCTGTAATAGGCTTAATTAATTTGAGTGAGGCGCAAATCATGCTTGAAAAGATTATCTTAGAACTCGAGAGATTGGATGAATATTTAGTTGGCAATCTAGAGGCTACGAATAAGAAGGTAAAGTCCCGGCAGACTTTTTACAAAAACCCCGTGGTGAAACAAATAGGCATGGAAAGTCAGCTACAGAAAGACCTCAGAAGTTAGTAAACGGTCGGTCAGGGAACTTATGGACTGAACCGGTGCATTAAGCTCTCTCGTCTGATGTTATGAACAATGCATCGTGCTGTTGTTGTTTTTAGAGAGTCAGGTTCAGGTTGATTGGGTTTCCCTCGGCTATCTCCGTTCGTAGGTGTAGTCACCTTTTCGGACGGTTATCTTTGGGAAGCAGGGAGGGTATGCGAGCGTTAGCATAAGCCCTTATGGGAACAGGTACTAAGAAGCAAACCATCGGGAGTCCGTTTCAAGCGAACATATACCACCAGATCAATGGTGTGAAATTTCAACATACTCTAAGGCCTGCCTTAACGTTGTTCTCAGGACTTATTCGGAGCAGCTTGCTCGCAAGTCTTCTTTGTAACAGTTTCGAAGTCCCAAAAGTATGTCTGGCTGTAGATCAGGCCAGTTTTCATCACCCTCATGACACATTATAGCGGCTTTTAGCGTCCGATACCACCTTTCTACTAGCCCGTTCGACGCAGGATGATATGGCGAAGTCCTTGCTCTTTTACTTCCAATAATATTGGTAAGGGATTTGAATAGGTCCAACTCGAATTGAGTTCCTTGGGCAGTGATAACAATTTCCGGTGCTCCAAAGCGGGATACCAAGGTGGCATAAAAAGCTTTTGCTACTGCTTGCTGACTGTTGCTCTAATAGTACAGCCTCTGGCCACCTGAAGAAACGTTCGATAATCGTTAATTCGTACCGAAAGCCGTTAATTTGTGTGAGAGCACCTACTATGTCCAAGTGTACTACTTGGAAACGTTTATCTGGCACCGGAAATGGATGCAATACGTTTCTTGTATGTCTGCTGACTTTAGATCTTTGGCAACGACACCATAGATGGACGTCTTTTCTCATGCTAGGCCAGACAAACTTTCTTGCCATTGCACATAGTGTCACGCATGCACTTGGGTGGTCGAGAAGATGCAGTATAGATTTTTTCCATTACTACTAACCGGCTGCAATTGAAGAGATGTTGTGTTGTTATTTAAAAGGGCACTTAGTTTAGCGTCATTGGCTTGCTTTGCTATGAGCGCGTCATCTCCAACTAACGTAGGAAGCATTACATTATCCGGGAATGTGCACAAGATTTGTGCTTAACTGCAAGATTTAATTAAGCTTCCTTGACTGGCGTGGTCATGCCTTTTCGGAGTTTTGTTGGAAGGCAAAAATAAGAGGTTTATGATCCGCTTTAATGACGAAGTCTGATTCTTCGAGGTAGTGTCGAAAGTGGCGAATACCGCTGTAAACCGCAAGTAGCTCTTTATCATAGGCGGTATAGCGTGACTCCGCTGTCGTGAGTTTACGTTGGAAAAATGCAATCGGTTTCCATTGTTTGTCTTGTAGTTGCTCGAGTGCTCCTCCGATAGCAGTGTCTGAAGTGTCAGTGGATACAGTTATAGGCTTATTGTTCTGAAAGAATACCAAGCGTGTGGCATCTGCGAGGCAATTTTTGCATTTTTCAAAAGCTTGTTGCTTCCTGGGTCAAAATATTGGTATTTTGTCATTCTTTTTTGATTTTGTCCAGTATTTATTTAAAGGCACTTGCATTTCCATGACCTCTTGACAAATCTTCTATAAAAATTAATGACACCTAGGAAACGGCGGAGTTGTTTCACTGAACCTGGCTTCGGGTTTGCTTCCACTCGACTTTCTGGGGGAAGAATTCCTTCTGCGGAGATGACATGGCCGAGGTATTCGACGCATTCAACCCCAAAAATGCATTTTGATACGTTAATTCCATAGTCATTTAATCTTTTGAAGACGATGTCGCGATGCATCATGTGCTGCTCGGGTGTTTCCGATGCTATTAAGATGTCGTCGAGGTATCGTGAACCAAATTCGAGGCCCTGGAGGAGGAATCTCTGGAACGATTGTGCGGCATTTCTGAGGGCAAACGTCATTACGATGAACTCAAAGAGGCCAAAAGGGGTTACTACTGCTGTCCTTGGAATGTCCTGCTCCGCGATGGGAGCAGATCTATTTTGGAAAATATTTTTGTTACCAGACAATCTTGAAATTATGTCCTGAATGTCCGGTAGCGATCTGGAACGGTGATCGCATTTAGGTGACAGTAATCTGCAAGGATGCTGCACATGGACTGCTGGATGTTCTGCAGTACCCCAGTTGTGCCATATGCTCGAACTCCGCACGAGCTATTGCGAACTGTGTTTTGAATTCACTTAAACAAAGACTGTGTTTATTAACTCAGAAGTGGCATCTGTTCCCCGTGCCGCGAACGTTGTTAATACGGGTACCTTAAGTGAATCTAAAAAAATGGCATTGTGACGTGAAGAAGATATCCTCTCTGAGTGGAGTGGTCAACGTGAAGAGCGTTCCAAACTGCCCAATATGGCCGAAGTTATTACGTCATTGTTGGAGAAGTCAGGGGGTAACCTTGGTTGTAGTGCTTCAGTGGTAGGCAATGAGACGATTCCGCCATTTTTTCCAGATGATCGGGTACAGAATATGGCGCGTTGGCTGAGCAAAGTGGTTGAATTGAAGGTAATTCATGATTGGAGTGACATCACAACGTGGCATTTCCTCTTCATCAACTACTCGTGTGACCAATGGAAAGATATCCTGCTTAGTGCATTCCCTTATGAAGTGGATTTCGCCCAACAATCAGAGGCGATGACTGCCCGTGTGTGGCAAAAAGATGAGCCCATCATCAAATTTTAGTATGAGAAACGCGCTCTACTCAACGTGTGTGACATAACTGGGCGAAAGACTGTTTCGTGCGTTATTGTTGGGATTCCTGTTCCAAATATACAAGTCCATGCCCGATTGGGTCCTGAAGGGTTACTGAGATAGTTAAAAACAATTCCGCACTGTAGAGAGTCGTCGACGAAGCAGTATAGGGAGTCCGAATTTTCAAAACGCCGACGATTCAACGAGTAAAAAGCTTCAAAGGCCATTTAGGCACAGCGCGTCGTAAAGTCATTCCAGGATAGGGGTAAGTGTTATAGTTGCGGCAGCAAGGCGCATCTAATGTTCGAGAGTCCGAACAGACCGTCTTTTTGCGAAAAAGGCAAACATCATCATCGAGGGACGTGTACGTCAACATCACGAGCCATGGAAGTGGTTACAATAGCACCAACAATGAACAAAGGTGAGAAGTACTTTAAGTATATTTGTCTAAATAGTCGAAACGTTAGGGCATATATTGATTTGGGTGCAAATTGCAATGCCGTGCGAGAGGATGTTGCACGTTCATTAGAGCTGCATGTGGACAACAAAACAACGGAAATCAAAGATTACGGTGGTGGAAGAGTCAGGACTTTGGAGACTGTGAGAGATGTCAGAGTTGTTTTGGACCAGGTTGCAGTGCAAACAGATTTATTGGTGGTTCCGAACGATACTCAGAAAATACCAATTATTTTTGGACAGGCCCTGTCGGAACAGGACAACGTTGTCGGTTGTAAAGATAACGATACTATTCGGGTTTTCTGGATTGAAATGCCGAATGTGGCAGAGTCTCCATCATGAAAATTTTCTTTGCCGATGAAGGTGTTACGACAACAATCATTAGCATATGCGAGTACTAATTGCTCGGAATTCCATAACAGTTAATCACGCCCCCATGCCTCGCTTACGACACGTTACGACAACAATCATTAGCGTATGCGAATACTAATTGCTCGGAATTCCATAACAGTTAATCACGCCCCATGCCTCGCTTACGACACGTTACGACAACAATCATTAGCGTATGCGAAAACTAATTGCTCGGAAATTTATAACAGTTATTCACGCTCCCAATGCACCGTTCATTGCACGAGCTTACAAGCAATGTATGCTTCACCGCCCATACTTAGGGAACGGCGACACCCTACACAGAGTACATAATCGCAATTTATTGTATATAAGAATTTATATCTTACGCTTCATTGGTCAAGTCACTCAATTGGCTCCGCGGCGAACTCCCCACGCATACATGGTAGTCCATACAATTGCCATATTCAGAGCACATTGGGAACATGTACACAATTGAATGTGTGTGCTATGCGCAATCCGCTCAACTGAGTATCAATTCGCCGCGACAACCAACTCAGAAATCATATGATATCATATGAGATATATGAATACTGAACACAAAAATAACAAAAGCATAAGTTTGGAGCTAGCGTTCGTTTTCATGCAACAAGATTATTCCCGAGGAACAAGAGAGGAATGAATTCGTAAAGCAGGTTAAGGGAAACTAGCACACTAACAAACTCAGCGTTTTGCGGTTCGCTGGATCGAAGGTCTACGACTCCCACTAGCAATGCAAGCAATTTGTTTGTATTTAAGCTACTGACGAATTGGAAAAGGGAGCCAGCATTAACGCAAGTCTCGAGGAGAGACTGCCGAAGACGATTTTCATCAAGAAGTTCACCTCAAAGAAGTGCTTTTTTCCGCCATCAATAGAACTGAAGGCATCCACGGGAGACGAAGTGTTCAGAGTTTCTTTGGGCCCAAGCCGGTGAAACTCTGGTTCTAGCATTTATCCACGTGCACCATTGTATGCAAACTATGGCCGCGCTTACCGGACCCAACAGCCCAGTCGAGGAGCCTGGCAGCAACACCAGACCCCTGGAAGCGTGGTGCACTAAGCCCAGCCTGGAAGAGGCACTCCGCGCTGATCCGTTAGCGGGTCCCCGACCGGTAACAAGGTACCCGAGGAAAAGGGAGCCAATTCGGAAGCAGAGGACAATCCCGGAGCCCACTCCCCGGGATCTCACTCAAGGCACGCGACAAGCAATCAACCTCGAGGCATACCTAGCCTGCCTGGCAGTCCCGTTGAATGTAGCAGACAGGGAGACACCGGAGGAAACGAAGCGTGGTGGTGGACGCGTGCGGTTGCGGCAAGAGCTGTGCAACCTACGGCACCTCGCGAGAGGCGTAAAGTCTGACGAGGAGCGGGAGTTCTTCACAGCCCGGGCCAGGGCACTCAAGAAGCAGATCAAGGAGGAGCGAAGAAGCAGGCTAGCGGTGGCAGCTTGAATCCGAGAGCTACCGGCCAAACGAGTTCCAGACGTAGGATGTATTAAACACATGTCAATTGCTAAAGAAAAATAAAGACAAATTGTAGTAAAACGAAAGAAAAAAGGTTCTTCTTATTTCTAAAGGACAGCCCCTTCCCCCTCTAGGTATCAAGGATTGTGTAGATTGTGATGAGGTGCGATCACCACGCCAACATAGGTAGGGTGGTGCATATTTGTAACAAAGGACGCAACACTAATACCTCCAAAACACGCTCTGGAGATATCGTGAGGACGCTGCCTCATAATGACTCCATTCTACCGCGAGTCAATGAAGAAAAAGAATGTGTTATATCTGTTATAAAAACAAGCAACAGGGAATTGTATTTACGTTCAAAATTTGTATGCGCTCGAGGTCAATCTTGTAGAGGGGAAACATACCATCCATAGGGAACGCCATGGAAAAACAAATACAATTTAATGTATCGAAAGAGTTGACTGTCGAAGAAAACAATCAACTAATAAATTTTCTTATGATGCATCAAAAATCAGTCGAAAACTCTTATCGAAATGAATGGGACCCTTTATCGTGAAAAGGAAGCTGCCAAATGATCGTTATGGGGTTATTGAACTTCCGGGATCAACACGCAGTAGAGTGGCACCTTATGAGAATGTGGAGTTTGTTGAGCATATGAGAATTTGGAATGTACGAGATGATTCAGATTCAGAAAACGACAGCTCGAAAAACGGAGCAGTGACCAAGGACGGTCACTAAGTCAGGATAGCCGAGCTGTTAGCCTTAAGAGGAAAAAGGTAAGCATGGCATTATCGTAAGCATGGCAGTCCGGAAGAAGTGTGCCCATCTTAAGGTGTGTCACTTAAGTCCATTGTAAGTGGGAGTGCATCACGACAGGATTGAAGGTGGGTAGTCTATGTAGTTGAATGTGTGCGATCGGAATGGCCCCATGAGTATCATGATTCTGTGAGTCCGAGTTTGTCTTCCGAGTGGATCTCCGTGTGTATCGCAGAGGGATGGCAGATCGCGGTTGTTGAGTGTGTGTGTGTGTGTGTTTGATGTTGCGTGCCTGGAGTGCTCACTGAGTGATGACGATCACCTCCCTTTGTTATCTAATTACAGACAGAAGCGTCATCAAATCGGGTAAGGCCTGTGCGTTCTCCTTAAAGCTGTTTTGCCTTAATTTGATAAAGTATGTGTTTGATTTAGTTTAATCAAGACTGTGTTTTAAATTGACTTGAACTATCGTAAAAAAGCCTCGTTTTGTTACGCCGTGAGGCGCCTTCAAGCTGGGAAATCCCTCCTCTAGCGGCAAGGGAAAGGGGAAGAGAAATTCCCAGACAAGCGATCCCCCAGCCCCGACGTCCCGGGCTGTTGTGTGTCACCTTGGCCCTACCGTGCAAAGCAACTGGGTCCAAAACATCATGTCTGCCAGCTCAAAACGTCAATTCCATGACGTCACTCAAATCATAGCCTATGTATCATTCACTGTGGGCTTCATAAGTGTTTTCAAATATTCAGGCATTAAAAGCTAGACGGTAAAAACCAGCCGATTTTTTAATCTTCTTTACACATAAATTAATAGACAAGTATTTTTTTTTTTCCTCAACATAAACTTGTAGGCGCCGTTATTTTAGCCCAGTCAACACGAATATGGGACAAGATCATATGGGAACGAAGCCAAATATGTAAAATTAGGTCAAGAAATGTTTTCAAGTGATACAAAGCACGTTTTCACCGGTTCGTGAATCAGAACGCATGATTTAAATATTTCTTTTTTAATGAAATGCTATGTTTAGTCATCATCCATATTTACTCGATTTTTAAAATAGATTCACAAGTCGATGGACCTACTTAATGACAATTTTTTTCCTTATCCTTTTATTTAACGTGAAAATGATTGAACTAGCTCTAAGCACAAAAATCATTAAGCTGGCAATAAAGGTTAGTGTTAATATTTCCCTACGATGAAACAATGCTTTATCACTCGACTGATTTGTCATATTATTGAAATGCTCTGTCACTAATTTTGACAATCTTGAACTTGAGAACACTTTTCTACAATATTTTTCAAAGACGTAAATATTATGTAATTGGATAGTGTTACATGAAATTATTACGATTGCGCTGCGTTGTAGTCAGTGAACTTAAAGTAATTTGAAATGTTTCCAAGTATCGGGACGGATATAATTTCAGTCAATCGGAAATATCAATTTAATCAATCGAAGAAACTCATCTCTCAAAAAAAAATTGAAATGATCGGATTTGAATGGAATAATAAGTTGTGCCAGTAAGGTCAGGTGAGGAGGTGTGACAACATGTCTTCCGGGAAATCATCCTGTCATGAAAATACATTGAGAACCAATCTTGACAGTCGATCATATCAATAATAGTGATGATAGCAACAATAAAACAATCAGCTTCAAAAATATTAGAAGAAAAGTAATTGTTTACGCCAATAGAAAAAACGTTAAATACGATTTAATTGCAACGAGACTTGGTAATTTCAACATCAATTCTTAAACAGGGGTGTATTACGCTGAAATTTTTGTTAATTTCCTTGTACTTAAATTTAACAGCAACAAAGAATGACAAAATCTTTATACATTACTCATGCTACTAAATTAAAACTAAAAGGAATTTCCAAAAATAACAAAGTAATTGACGTCAACCCGCAAAATTTCCGTTCAATCATTATCCACTTTTTCAATTTGAAGCTTGACAATATTTTTGTTAAAAAATTATTATCCTATTCCTCCAGCGAACAAACAACATCCAATTGAGCTTCTTTAATTTACTGGTCAATTAAAAAATAAATGTATCTTTGTGGTATCAAAATATTGTATAACAAATCAAATAATCAAATCATTTTCGATACTCCAAAGCGTGCAATCTAGTTCTAACCGAAATGAAACGATAAATTCAAATAAATCTATTCCAACGAAAATTCAATAAAACCTGGATGGGAAATCCTAACGAAAGAATAAAAAAATTAAATTTGCAATACTTAAATATCTATCGTGACTGACAATAGCAACAACGAAAGATTGTTCGTTAATTGGTAAAGATTGTTTTTTCAATTTTCCTGATGACTGTCTATGGGTAAATTAAATATAAATGGATAGAGATATGTTTTATGTGAGTATACATAATATGGTCAATTTCTGTAGTTAAGGGGCTCGTGCGTTTCCCCTTCAATTCAGAGATATTCTGCAGACATGTGAGCATTCATTTGTCATATAATATTATAGATTTGTTCAACATGTGATGGGGTGTGTTCAATCTTATATAAGAAATTGTCTTTCAATTTCACGAGACTGAGTGGATGTATCCTGTTCGGATTAACAATTTGTTTCGATTCGTTAAAGCTCATTAGAAAACTTTCCACTGTCAACACATTCAATCTAACATTTCAGAAATATTTCAGGGATTTATTTTTGGTGCATTGGATGCTGTCTTAGTTGGACTTTGTCGCTACATGCACGAGTCAACTTCACTTAATTAGTGTGACAACGCATCTTTGCATTTCTTAAGACTAAGCAACCTCCCAAATTGCATGACGGTTTTTCATAGATGTTTTGCCAAAAAGGAAATATTTTAATGTGTAATTTGCACGTGATACCATTTTAAAAGCAATGACAAAGAAATAACTCGGGAAATTGTCATCAGAATGTCACAAGGAGGATATTATTGATTATCTTAATAAGAACTCTTTTGAAGGTGTGAAATACTTTACACACGCCAGATATACTATAATGCTTGTTTTAAATTTCGGGGTTACTATATATATGCCGCTTGGCGCCACTTTTCAGTTAAAGGTCGGAAATCGTTTTCAGTGGACTTGGTGCAACAAATTAAATAGAGTTAAATATATAATTAGAGAAATTTTTCGACTTGTTCAAGTTTAAGTGCATGGTCGCTGACATGGGGATCCCGGCTGAGAGTGAGAGAAGTGCTGCAAACGCTATATATCAGAACGAATTGGAATTGAATCGCTATTGTAGCGTAAAGAATAGGGTAAGGCTGTAGTTTGATTGTGGTTGGGAGGTGAATGCCATTTACGCACTTTGTGGGGCTCCCATGCACGCAAGCAACTGGACTACCCACTAAACACGTCCCCTGTCAACCTTAGAACCTAGTCTGGAACCGTTTGACACGTTACCTCGGGCCAGGTCTCGTTTCGCTACGTTGGCAAAGGGGGGACTGGGAAGGAAGAGGTATTGCCAAAGAAGCGATTCCACAGCCTCGACATCCGGGCTGTGAGTCCCTTTTATCTTTTAGGACTGCTCAAACATAATGTGCCACATACTTACATTTGTCAACCGATCCAAGTGTCACCGCGACTATACTATCCGGGGGTGAGCTCTCCCGTCTCCCTGTAGAGGCACGCATTGTCTTGCTCTCCTGCGCAAAACTGAAAATCGGGGAACCATGACTTATCAATCTTGCGCATGTAAGACTGAAAATACCCAAGCACGCTCAATAGCTGGGTCAGATAGAAGTCAGTCTCACCATGCCTTCAATTTAACCACGGTCTCAGATCCGGGATGAGCAGCGCAGTCCACTTCTCCTTCATGCAATTCTTCTAAGACTGCTGCCAATCGTTGAGTGAGCCCTGTCTCTCATCGCGGGCATCCGACCCCCTCGTGTCCTCGCATGTAAATAGCTCTATAGCAAGGATGACAACAGGTATCACGACTGAAATAACTCTCAATGCTGAATCAGAGACTGTCGGATATGAAGATGCAATCCTCAGTACTCTTCTTCTCTCTACCTGTGCCTAGCTTATTCGGTAAATCTCCTTACTGAGAGCGTCGCCCCATATTTCTGCTCAACACGGTAGCACTAACCCTCCGGCACACATCAGGAGTCGTCTTCTTGATGGGTTGGGTTCCCCAACGTTGGCCATTACTCCACTCAGAGCCAATACGCCCGAAGTAACCTTCTCAGCCGTTGCCCTAATTTGTTCAGAGAAACTCATCTTCGAGTCGGTCACCGTTGGCTTCGATTCGATTAGTACTCGTATGTCTCCAATACTGATCATCTTTACTCTAGGGATTCTCTTTTTTGTCAAGATGACCACTTCGGTTTTCTCCAGTGCTAGACTGAAACTTAGAGTCATCCAGTGTCTCATTCGGCGCATTAGCATAACTGACCTTGTTGAACCAGTGATATCATCCGCATAGCTGATCAAGCGCGGACCCATCTGGCATCTTCAGTCTCAGTTGCCCGCCTTAAGACACGTTCCACAGGTCCGGAACAAGGATAGATGGCTGGGCAACAACCGATGTAACAGCCATCCTTCGTTGGCCCTGTGTCGTGTTGTAGAGGGAGGGAGGTAATCCCTCAAAAGCCGCATTAGATATTCTGGAACTTGAAAAGGGTTTTCGAGCGTATCCAGAATTTCCACCCATCTAGCGGAGTTGAAGGCGTTCCTGAAGTCGAAAGTCACCAACAGGACGATCCGTCGCTTGGTGCGACTATATGCTTCTGCCTTTTGGACCGCGCTCACCACCTCTGCAATCGCATCAATAGTAGAACGTCCTGCTCTAAGGCCGTACTGCCGAAAAGATAGGTCCCCAGAAGCACGAACCGCGTCAGTGAGTCTTCCCTTGATGAGTTTCTCTACCACTTTTCCAGCCGTGTCTAGCATGCTTAACGGGCGGTATGCAGATGGCGATTCGGGATTTCCCTTCCCCTTACTGATCAGCACGAGCCTCGCCACCTTCCATCGTACCGGGAGGCAAGCGTTGAATGTGCTGAGCAGCAAGTCAAGACAATGGTGATAGACAAGCCGCAACACCTCAGCCGGAACACCACCTGGACCTGGAGCCTTCCTCGCTTTCAATGAAAGGACTGCCTCCTCCAGTTCTGGCTGTGTGCAGAGTGGACACTCGGCAGGTTTTTCACCATGGACAGCGTCAACACGGACGGAATATTTCGTCCATCTTTTCCGCATCATGTATGCAAGGCTTCCGCATAACTAGCTTGTAACCAAGGCCCCACGGATCCTTGTTCACATTGTCCACCAGATCTTGCCAGCAGCGAGCCTTGTTGTTGTTCATCAATTTGCGAAGACATTTCCTGGCCGACTGATATGTTGCTACCCCGTTGCATGCCTCATCACGGTTCCGTCCCCGATGAGCCTCACGCCGAAGCTTGTGACACTTCCTTCGCTTTTCAGCGATTTCAGTTGACCACCAGTACACTGGGGGCTTGTTGTGCCGGGGTTTTCGACGGGCATAGAAGCTTTGCAAGCAGTCGTGATGATGCTCATAGTTGAGTTCACTACGTCTTGAGCTGTTCTTCCGTACCCTCCGGATCTTCCTGCAGCGGTAATCTGCCCCAATTGTAGTAAGGATATGTTTATAGTATCTATTTGGAATACGGAGCTGCTACGTCGACAATCGCTAGCCAATTGGGGCAGATTACAGAGACGTATCTGAAAATTTTCTAATTAACCTAGAAGAATGCCATCTGCTGTCACTGCTTCTAGGGAAGAAAAGGAACGTATTCGTCCACGGTCTTTAATAGGGCCACATCAATCGTATACACCAGTTAATTTCAGTAAAGTTCTATGTTACTACACTTGGATTAATAAAGAACTTACTTTTATACAACTCCGCACTGAATTTGTCCTTTTAAACTTTCCGTGTGTCACTATCATGGTTGAAACTTAATACCGGAATGGCCGTCGTTTACGAAAATAAAAGTCAGTCGCCAAATAGCCCATTCCTTTGCACTTAAGAACCACTCTCCGTTGTACGAATCGATGATCAGATACAGATTTCACTGTCGTGTTGTCGATGAGGAGTTATCGGCTTGCTCGTTTGTATTTCTATCAACAAATCTCAATAGATTCGTTCTTGTCCAGATCCAGCGCTCCTAATTCTTCGCAATGTGTTGTGATTGGGTTTAATTCCAAGTTAGAAGCTTGATGGCATCCAATTAATTCAAATGTTTTCCTCGGGCAAAAGTGAGCTATTTGCAATAGGACATAGTCGGCCAAGTTAGGGGTGTAAGCGAAAGAAAGGCCCTCGAGGTTGTCCACCTTCCACCATCCTTCGCCTATCGATCGCGACTCGGGGGCTCAACCAGGACGAGCATATCGGTAGCTGTCAGTGCGCAAGAGAAAATGTGAATTCGAGGGAATTCACAAATGAAAATAATCGGTGCGTGTGCAAAAGGGTGTCGATTTATTTTAGCGTCGGTCGAGTTTCAATGAATACATGGTGAGATCTGCTTCTACCTAGACACGGGAACATTCAGAAAACCTCCTACTGCCTGGAACTCGGTCGACCTAAGCCTCTCAGTCCTGTGTACAAATTACCATCAATATCGGCAAGACAATCTGGGGACTATAGTGTGTCATTTAAGTTCCTTTCTGGAAAAATCGCCTACTCTGCGATGGATGCAATCAAATACTCCTTTTCGATACTGGAGATCACACTCGAACTGCAGAATGGAAAGTAGTGTTCAAGTCGGAGATCTCACCAGACCAAAGGAATTTTATAATTCGTGACGCAAGGTTGGATATGGTAGCAGGAGAGAAACGTGTTAACCTTATATTGCATAGTATTAGCACTGGAAAAGATAAAGGACATATAAGTGAACTATTCTGGTATGTGACGTTTGTTAAATGAAAACTATTTTTAATTTCTTAAGCCGGTTGTTAAATTCGACACTCTGTTTGGACGAAGAAGCAAAATCAGTTTAAATGCCACTAAAGTTTATAGAGTTACGGCAAGATTGGAGTTTTATCAAGTCCAACTTCGAAGGCTACGAACTTCCACTAGAGGTAGCTCCAACTATAAAACAGGAACTCTCAACAGCACCACTTTACGCTCAGTCAAACGAGGAGCAATTTTCGTTTCTTCATGTGGCACTTTTCTCTACACATAATCATCTAATTCAAGATCCATGGGAAACACTTTCCGTTTATTTTGCGATTATTTGATCTTAATCAAGGTAATACAGTTACTTTAAAGGGTAACGCTCCGAAGTTCCGTGGAAATGATTTGATAAAACGTAAATCTGTTCGTGATGGATAGTGATGGAGTGATGGATAAATGAAAATTTGATAAAATTGATTTAAATAAGCAGTAATAATTTACAAGCCAGAAAGTTCCCACCACAAGAAAACGTGTTCGGAGTTTGGTTCCGCGGATGTTTTCGGCAGCAATTATTTCCGGTTCATGTTTCGCAAGTGCCGGACCTTCTGAACTTGCCTTAAACGTGGCTAAAGCCCTTGAAGAATATCGTAATGTGTGCGGACCTTTGCCATCTCGTATTCCTTTCTATAGAGATAGTGTTGGTGATCATCAAGTAGCCAAGATTGAAAGTTATACAATCCGGAAACGTCTCACGGAAGTTTGTACCCAGGCTGGAGTTGCGGAAGGCCTCACCTTTTGCTTTTGTAATCGTTATCGAGCGTATTAAGACTCGATATTTCCTGAATCAGGACAATCCGCCTCCGAGGACAGTTATTGATGATATTATCACTCTTCCGGGGAGATGTAATTTCATCTCAGTATCTCGACCAGTTCGCCAAGGTACTGTAACTCTAACTCACTATAGCATTGTGTATGACAATATTGGGCTTTCCCCCAGCACAAGGCGAGTTCTTTCCCCCAGCACAAGGACCCACTACAAAAGAATTTTGCATTCACGAATTTCTGGGGTCGAAAAACAAGGCAACCGAAGTCGCAAAAATTGTAGGCAACTAAAACAGGGGTAAATGACTTGTTCAGAGAACAAGTGAAACAAGTAAAAATGGCGGAATTAGGGTAACTTCGTCTTTACCCGAAGAGGCTCATGGCCCACAAATGAGAGAGGGGCAACCGGGTGGTGATGGAGCCCCCGCGCACCGGATTAAAATCGATAATTGTTGCAGTGGCCAGGTATTCCTCTTCTGAGTGGAAAACTCATACAACTTAACTTGCATAAGCCTTCCCATCAGAAGAGAAGTACCCCGGTTACCAATTTATGCCATAGAATTATGCAAGTCGATTACATAACCCCATGTCATAAAGAGGCACTTTGCTTGGGCCACTCAACCCGCGCCGTCACCTGAAACAAAAAGAGGTTAGTGTGTACCCGGCGGCTGGCTCATGTTTTGTGGTGGGAGCCTGCCACCGTACCGGGTCCTATACACGGTCAAAAGGGTAAACATGGAAAGACCGAAGGATCCATTTAATTCAACATTGCTTTATTCTGAACAAAAAATATATATATTAAAATAAGCCGAAACAATAAATTTAATAAATTCAACTAAAGAAATTTGTTGGTAAACTAAGCTATAATATCGATATATGAATATATATATATATATATATATATATATATATATATATATATATATATAAGTATAATTTTTCTAGTTTCCAAAATGGTAAATTGCCGTTTTTCTTACTTTTGCGACAGGGTTGAAAAAAAATTTAAATTGTAACTTCAAAAATGTTCTGAGTACTTTTTGGCCAAAAAGAGAGAACCGGATGATTACTCGTTCGTCAGAAGTATATAGTATGGGAATTATTCCAGTGAGAACAACGATCAATTTTACATAGGACGCTCTTATCAGAAACATACTATTTAGATGCAAAACCTATATGTGATTAACCTTTCAACAAGGATTATATAAGCAATTTTAAAGACAAAAAATATAAAAAAAATAACGAGAACTTAATTGTTTTAATCAAATCAAGAAAAACCAAAATGTAATCTTTTCCTTACTTCCAAAAATGGGAGTTTCTGAACGTATTGGCGAACGCCTGGAACACGAGTTGTGCCCGATCAATAGTTATACAAATGTGTCATAAGTGAGAATCTGCATTTTATCGGGATCCAGCCCAATATTGTCATACACAATGCTATAATGAGTTAGAGTTACAGTACCTTGGCGAACTGGTCGAGATACTGAGATGAAATTACATCTCCCCGGAAGAGTGATAATATCAGCAACAACTGTCCTCGGAGGCGGATTGTCCTGATTCAGGAAATATCGAGTCTTAACACGCTCGGAAACGATTACAAAAGCAAAAGGTGAGGCCTTCCGCAACTCCAGCCTGGGTACAAACTTCCGTGAGACGTTTCCGGATTGTATAACTTTCAATCTTGGCTACTTGATGATCACCAACACTATCTCTATAGAAAGGAATACGAGATGGCAAAGGTCCGCGCACATTACGATATTCTTCAAGGGCTTAAGCCACGTTCAAGGCAAGTTCAGAAGGTCCGGCACTTGCGAAACATGAACCGGAAATAATTGCTGCCGAAAATTTCCGCGGAACCAAACTCCGAACACGTTTTCTTGTGGTGGGAACTCTCTGGTTTGTAAATTATTACTGCTTATTTAAATCAATTTTATCAAATTTTCATTTATCCATCACTTCTGATCTTGACGCAAAATTATATGGTCGCAGTCTTTATATCGTAATTTCTGAGAAAACAGTTGCAGCCGTGCACGAACAGATTTACGTTTTATCAAATCATTTCCACGGAACTTCGGAGCGTTACCCTTTAAAATAACTGTATTACCTTGATTAAGATCAAATAATCGTAAAATAAACGGAAATTGTTTCCCATGGATCTTGAATTAGATGATTATGTGTAGAGAAAAGTTCCACATGGAGAAACGAAAATTGCTCCTCGTTTGACTGAGCGTAAAGTGGTGCTGTTGAGAGTTCCTGTTTTATAGTTGGAGCTACCTCTAGTGGAAGTTCGTAGCCTTCGAAGTTGGACTTGATAAAACTCCAATCTTGCCGTAACTCTATAAACTTTAGTGGCATTTAAACTGATTTTGCTTCTTCGTCCAAACAGTGTGTCGAATTTAACAACCGGCTTAAGAAATTAAAAATAGTTTTCATTTAACAAACGTCACATACCAGAATAGTTCACTTATATGTCCTTTATCTTTTCCAGTGCTAATACGATGCAATAAAAGGTTGACACGTTTCTCTCCTGCTACCATATCCAACCTTGCGTCACGAATTATAAAATTCCTTTGGTCTGGTGAGATCTCCGACTTGAACACTACTTTCCATTCTGCAGTTCGAGTGCGATCTCCAGTATCGAAAAGGAGTATTTGATTGCATCCATCGCAGAGTAGGCGATTTTTCCAGAAAGGAACTTAAATGACACACTATAGTCCCCAGATTGTCTTGCAGATATTGATGGTAATTTGTACACAGGACTGAGAGGCTTAGGTCGACCGAGTTCCAGGCAGTAGGAGCTTTTTTGAATGTTCCCGTGTCTAGGTAGAAGCAGATCTCACCATGTATTCACTGAAACTCGACCGACACCAAAATAAATCGACACCCTTTTGCACACGCACCGATTATTTTCATTTGTGAATTCCCTCGAATTCACATTTTCTCTTGCGCACTGACAGCTACCGATATGCTCGTCCTGGTTGAGCCCCCGAGTCGCGATCGAGGCGATACAAATTTATACACTGCTAAAACACACTTAGCGATGCAAATTTAGTTGGAGCAATCTCGACCTGCGATCTGCCAATCCCAACCACCCACGTGCGTTCACTCACTGACGTTTGCCCTTCGACTCCATGCGTCGAGGAACATCGCCACATCCCAACACCCACCTTTTGATGCAAGCCTCAAAGTAGGTTGCATACGATTTTTTCCATGTGTGCGTGCGCACAGCTAATGGATACTGCGTAATAGTATATCGTAGTTTTTCTTTGGTATCACGTTGATTGGAAACAAAATCGGTGTGCGAGGCGTTTATTAGTTTTAGATTATTTAAAAAAAAAGAAGATATTGGATATTTAGAAAAGAAAAATTCTACGCTGAATAATCATTAATGTCTACTTATCGCCGCCTATCGCAATATGCGTTTAATCGAACTGCCTTTCTTTTTCTAGTAATAATCTCAACCTTCCGGAACACCATGCTGTAGAGGTGACGGAGATAGGAAAATTTTAGAACAGTTTGACAGGGTAACTGCTCTATTACTACAGAAGGTTTTCGAGCAGTTTGCTTGTGTGACTGCTCGATTAGCAAATTTCACAAAAACCAGCTACTTTCGTTATCTGTCTGTCCGTTTGTCAGTGGTGTTTGTTGAATCAAAATTATTGACGTAAATTTTATGATTGTATGTGTAATTGCCTGTACTTGTACTTTCAGAACATGTCACCGTGTGTACATTAAATACGAAATCAGTGAAATAAAGTTAATTCATAAAGAATAAATCTTGCTTATTATTTAATTACTGAAAAATCCCAATAATAATGACACTTTTTATTGAAAGCCCCAATATTTGCCAAATTTACACTTTTACAAGTTCATAAGAAATAATTATCAGCGGGAAATCGTGGAAATTAACTGAAATTTGAGAGTCATTAAATATCGCCAAACTTTCCCACGATTCACACTTTCAAACTCAACATCCAACATGTGAACAATTAAGGCACGTGTGGTGGATCTAATTATAATTTCCCAGCCAATGGCGTTTTCAATGTCAGACAAAGATTTTCACGATTTCATTGAAAATTTTCAATCAAATCCAGCAGAAAATTCTATCCAATCGACAATAAATTTTTATGCGGTCAAATATCTTCGAATTACGCGTCAGACTAGGTATGTATGTATCTTTTTGTCCCATTAAAATCGTTTTCAGAAAGATTTCAAGGATGAACTCAGAGTTATCAGAATTTATTTTAAAAATCAGGAAGGCTACAAGGATATTTCTTTCCAAGTTTATTGGTTTTAAAGAACTCCATCCTTGATAGGCTTTTAAAAATTTTATGCGCATTGTCCGATTTATGTGGTCATTGATGAGATTTATTTAGTTTAAATTGATTTACTACTGTCTGGGTTGGAGTAAAAATTTTCTTTTTATTTTTTACAAAGTAAAATTCGAAAAACTCGAATGTAATTATCACTTACGAGTAATTCCTGTTTCCAAAAATTAAATTTAGAATTCACTTTTTTTCGTTGTCCCATTTCATATGTTAACATGTGAACTTAATACGATGGTAAACTAATTCCCACTAAAATCACATAATTGATAAGCACATGGCATATGATAACCTTCCTATTTTGTTGTCAAGTAACCGGTAAACGTTGTTTACTTCAAAGTGTGGTTAACATAACTATGCTCCATTATCTTAATGAAGCTAAAGTATTTGATTCCACAAGTACAAACAAAATTGTTCAATTTAATCGTATCAAATAACAAATATTTGGAAATATATGTATAACCAATCCGTTAAAATCGCCCTCCCAAAATTTATGCAGAAAAGAAACTTTAAACGTTGCATTAACACAATTTTTTTCGAATTAACACCTTCATCGCTTTGCAAATATCGGTGGAATTCTTATCACTTTTGTCATTCACAATAAATAATTCAAATTATAATGATCGTTACTTTGGAGGTCTGCCTTCTGCTATTTTCGACGTCTACTCGTAAGCATAAATCATCGTCGCCTTCATCAACGCATGACACTTTCACCTTTTCCGCAAGTACGAAAGTAGTTGGTTCTCAGCATGAATGAAAGGCGTGCATCCAGTGAATACGAGTATTGTGAATATTGTTTTTAAATTCACGATAAATTCAATGAAATCTGAATTGTATGAGACGCACTTATCTTATCTTGTCGTGGGTGATAAAATGGGCTCGACTCGGCGTGTCTGGTGTGAACGGGTTAATATTGATGATCAGACAGACTGAGGAAATTATTTGATATCGGAAATTGTATTTATCAGTTTGTTATGCGTGGATAAGAATTAAAGATTTGGTTGTTATTTTAAGTTAAATTTTTACGATCATGAGACAAATAAATGAACTGACTTCATTGTTTAGAAATTTGTAATATGCATGTTGTTTGAAAACAAATTTTTCGATTTGGCAGCACTGTTCTCAACTCCTGGGGATTCGACATATGACAACCGATCGTCTTCAATGTGGATCAAGTTTTAATTACAAAGCGACTCGTTCCAAAGTAAAGTCCGCATATTACCCAAATTTATTTTGAAAGGTCATCAAATCTAGAGGTGAAAACTCCCTTTTTCAATTTTTTTCTCATGTTTCGAAAACCTTTAAAAAATCAGAACATTTACTTTTGTCAAAAATTAACTACAACTAAATTTCCTACAAAGTAGGTAATATTTGTTGTAGGATCAATACTTTATGAGCTACAAGAAGGGTAAAATAGGATCAAGTCGGAATACATTCCACAGAGTTATTCCCGCACCCGCCTGATTGTATTTTGCACCACACAGATGGCGGGAATCACCACCCCGATCTTTTTTGGCGACAGAAAAATAATCCGGTCTAAAAATGGCCTGGGCAGAAATTAAACCAACTTTCGCAAGAGCTTATAGCAAATCTTTCAGCATACCAAACAAATGTAGACCAATACAATGTAATAGTTAAGCTAGCGATTAAGTTTGTTTATTATTAATAATTTAAAAGTTTTATATTGTAATGCGTAACAGGGTGGATAAAAATCATGATTTTTTTATTTTTGACAGATTTTTTTGATTTTTTTAAAAAAATCATGATTTTATTGATTTTTTTGATTTTTATTGTAAAAGAGAAGGCCCGATACCAAAATTTTTTGATTTTTATTGATTTTAATGATTTTTATTATAAAAGAAAAAGCCCAAACCCCCCAGAGTCGATTAGAAAAAAACATATGTGGAGTTAAAGCTGATCAATAGTCTATAATAAATGACATATACTCAAAAGTGGTTGGCGCCATAAAAAAAGGTTTTATACCAATCATATCTACAAAAGTAGAGCATATATGTAAAGTAGGCTTAAAAAAATCGGCCAATGACAAGCAGTACGAGTATAAACCTTTTTTTCTGAGCCAATCACGATAGTGTATAACGGTGATGGATTTTACTTATAAAAATCCACTCCTTTGCATACATAGTCGCTTTCATATATGTATATAATTTTGGGCTTTCTTCTCTGTCTCAATTTTCATCGTAAATGGTAGAATTATACTTCAACTGCAAACTTGCTAAGAAAACCACAACCTTTTACATTAGCAACACTTAGGCCGTCGTCCCATCTGCAATGTGTTCGCAGCGGAGCGCAAAAGTTCTCACGCGAAATGTTGAATACCACCAATATGGGTTAAATTCAAAATATTTCATTTGCGAAATCATTTGCTCTGCCGCGAACGCGTTGCATGGGATGTCGGCCTAGCACGTAAAGAAAAACTGGGATTTCCCCGAAATCGCTCACCAACTCTCTACGAAAAATTACTATATTTCCGGGGTTCCCCTAAATTGTTATACATATTATTCGTCTAGTGAATAGTGAGTAGCGCGTCGTGAAATTGTGCTATAATAGTGATACTGATTTGGTTTGCGAAAATGACTGGACGAAAAAAAGATCCTATTTGGCAGAATTATACGGAAGTTCGTGATGTAAATAAAAAGGGATCTAGGGCAGTGTGCAATGAATGCCATAAAGAGATACAGGGAATATCGCAGCGATTAAAAGACCATTGGAAATCGTGAGCACTCGAAGTAAGTATTTTTTGATATAATTAAGTAAAATAAAACACTTGTTTTGAAAATAAAAAAACCCTTCCTTTAAATTTTACGTTTAAGTTTACTCGATCTTAATCGGTTTTCGACCATTAAAGTTCGGTCGAACCGTTGAGGAAGATCGAACGATAAAGGCCGAAAACCGATTACGATCTATATATACTAAGCAAAATTAAAAGGAAAGTTTCTCTTTTTCTCTTTACAATTAGAATAATTTTGCGAAAATGGAATCAATAACAAGCATTACTGTTTCATTAAAAAATATTACAATTATCTTTTTTTGTATCGTTTAAGGTCTTAGATCCTCGAATTCCTCATCAACTGGCAATCCGGAAATTCAGGAACCTTCAATTGGAGCATGTGCTGTAAGATTCAGACCCAGTAAAAACAGAGTAGAAGACATTTCAACACCTTCATCACCTTCGAAGAACAAGTGCAAACCTCAAAAATTGTCAACATTTCTTGTAAAGACTTCAGAAGAGCTGAAGCAACAGTTAGACAAGCAAATTGCGAAAGCTGTATACGCTACAAACAGCAGTTTTCGGTGTATTGAACATCCTCAGGTTTTAAAAATAATAGAAATGCTGCGACCGGGTTATCAACCACCATCGCGATTTGATTTGGGAAACAGATTCCTCAATGAAATTTATAATGAAGAGAAGCAGAAATGTTTTTCTACTGTGAAAGATCAGACAGTGAATTTGTCAATAGATGGGTGGTCTAATGTTCATATGGAGCCCATCATTTGCAGCTGTGTTACAACTGAATCTGGAGAGGTGTATTTATTGGAAAGCATCGACACATCCGGGAAACCTCACACAGCTGATTATCTAACTGAAATATCAAAGGGTGTTATAAAAAAATGCAAGACTGAATACAAATGTAGAGTTGCAAGTTTCGTGACGGATAACGCATCAGCCATGACGAAAATGCGATTAGACTTAAGAGCTGATAATGAGAATGAAGAAGGTATATTGACGTATGGCTGCGCTGCTCATATTCTAAATTTACTCGCTAAGGATTTGGATATTAAAGAGGTGCGTGAACATGTCGTACAAATTGTGAAATATTTTCGAAATAATCACTTCGCTGCCGCAAAATATAAAGCAGAATGTGGCAGATCCCTTATTGTCCCGCAGGAAGTCAGGTGGAACACCCTATCAGATTGCTTCGAAATATATTTGTCAGAATGGCAAAAAATTCTGAAGATATGTGAAGATAACAGAAATTGCATAGATAGCGTCATATACCAGAAAGTCACAAACATGGTACTAAAGAGGTCAGCCGAAGATTTGTTAAAAATCTACAAGCCAATTGCGATAGCGATAGATACATTACAAAAATCAAATGCATCATTATCCGACGTTGTTGAAGTCTTCAAAAAGCTGGAGACAACCTTTGAAGAACAGGATGCTAATATAAATCAGTTATCTGCACTTAAAAGAAGATATAAAATGGCCCTAACGCCTGCTCATTTTTTGACTTATTTGCTGGACCCTTCAAAAACAAAATTCCAGTTAACAGCTGAAGAAGAGGCAAAAGCTTTAGAATATGCTCAGAGTGAGTATACCGGAACAGGCCTACTGCCTTTAATAATAAAGTTCAAAGCTAGAACTGATCCATTTAAACAAGTTATGTTTGCAGAGGAAATAATAAAAAGTGTAAAACCATTACAATGGTGGAAATCGCAGTTGAGCACCATAGATAAACATGGTCAACTAACTCCTATCTTGTACCAGTTGTTCACAGCTGCGGCCTCCTCTGCATCTATAGAAAGGATTTTTTCCACATTTGGCTTAGTCCAATCGAAACTTCGGAATAGGCTCGGAAATGAAAAGGCAGCAAAATTGGTGTTCCTTTTTAAATATTACAATAAATAGTTATTTGGATGATTTCTTATTCATTTATAGTTAACCATAATTACTTACTTTACATCAATAAATAAAAACTGTGTTTGAAAAAGTATTTTTCTTTTATGTAGCTGATTTATTAATTATGATTCTAAGGAATCAATGAACTTTTATGAAAAAAATCAAATTTGATTTAAATCATGATTTTTATAAAAAAAATCACTTGATTTAAATCATTGATTTAAATCATGATTTAAATCAAATGATTTAAATCAATCAACCCTGATGTGTAAAGTATTAAAAATAAGAATACAGAGACATTCGATTTTGCCACGAGAAACAATATTGATGTGTTTGTAATAACTGAGACATGGTTACGCGATAAGCTTTCATATCCCCTTTTTGCAATCCATCGGAAGGATAGAATTGGCAAAAATGGTGGAGGAGTCGCCATTGCCATCAAAAAAATCCTTAAAACTAACCTTGTGTTACCATCTTTCCACTCATCTTCTATTGAAAATATTGGAGTTTTAATAGAAGACGTGAACGTCAAAATATTTTCGGTCTATTTTCCAGGGACTAAACTTAATAATGAAAAGCTGTCGCAATTCAAAAAGGAAATAAAAATGTTTGTTATGACTAATTAACGATATCTGCGCTGTGGTGATCTGAATGCATTGCATTTAGATTGGCACAGTGTCCGCTCTAATAAGGCAGGTAGGATTCTCCACGATCTATTGGTGGAAACCAAAGACATATAAACAAATGGACGAGCAACGAGAATCGGTGTACTCGTCCATGTGAAAAGCAAATTTGCCACATAAATAAGTTATAAATAACTTACGCTCTCGAAACTATATGATTCCCTCTGCTTCTCCTTCCCCCTTTTTTCCAGACAGGTTTTTCTTTTCTCTCTTCAGAAGAATCGCTTCCCCCACTGACACCCGCGCACACCAACGAAATTTCATTTCACGTGCACACGATCGCGCCTTCGTTATCATTCGGAAAACAGTTTGAGTACAAACAACAAACGACTCTCACGGAAAACTCGAACGTCAAAGCAAAAGAAAATCGAAAAGAGCGCGAAACACGCGGGAAAACTCATGTGTCAAAGCGGATAGAAATTTCGAAAATTTTTAATTAAAACAGTGAATTAAAGTTCCGATTACGTACGCGCGATCTTTAAAATTAGAAACTTTTTAAATGTGAACGTGGTTCGCCGTGAACAGAGTGCTAAATTAAAAGCATATCACCTCAAACCTCAACTTCACACAACTTTAGCGAAGGTTGCCAATTGCTTCGGCTCTCACGACCGGTTGTGGATCCAGTACTCTCTATATCTATGGTGGAAACCAATATTTTCCTGTACTCACCCAATGAACCCACCTACTTTTCCCATAAGGGAACAGGATCAGTATTGGATATTGTTCTAAGTGATGGCAGCACAAAGCTATCACAGATATTCGTGTTCTTCAAGCACTTTCATCTCCGCACTTGCCAATGATTTTTATAGTGCAGTCAAAGTATAAAATTTGTAATGAATCATGCGACGCCGCTGGCGACCACTACTAACACACTTTGCTGCTAGGTGGCTTGTCATTTCACGTTGGTTGCGACGAGCGCACATCCCACGTCAATTTTGTCGTGGGATGTCAAGAGGATTTGACAGCCACATGGGAGGAAAGTGTGGACGTAGTGGCCGTCACCCATGAAGAAGTCCCGGAGGGTGCCAACAAGCATCAAAAAGGTTTAAAATTAACAGGAAGAAGAACTTTCCTACAAATTGGTCATCACAGATATCCATCGACTATTCAAAAGTAGTAGTAAATGTATCAGAAATTGGAATTGGTAAGTCGGCGAATGCAAAGTTTATTTTTCCGCTTCGAGTTAAAATAACGTTTTGTAATGTTTAAACTAACCGCGAATATCATCAATCATCTAGGCAGTATATAAATCCATGCAGAGAACGTGAGCTAGATTTACGAGGATACAAAACACCGCAAATAGAAAATTTGGGAGCTACACTGGACCAATTCGATACTATATACTTCTCTGATAATGATCTACGCAAACGTGATGGATGTCCGTATTTGCCTAGATTCAAGTGCCTGCTATTAAACAACAACCGGATAATACGAATGGACGATTACTTGCATGAATCTATCCCCAATTTGGAGTCAGTAGTTCCTGCTGGGAACAATATTCAAGAGTTGGGCGATTTGAAACCACTCACGCACCTCAAAAAGCTGGAAACATTGTGCTTGCTTGTAAACCCCGTATCTACAAAGCCATATTACAGTGAGTATGTTGCATATAAGTTAAATCCAATCCAATCTCTGAGCAAATCAGGGCAACGGCTGAGAAGGCTGCTTCGGGAATATCGGCCCTGAGTCGACTTATGGCCAACGTAGGGGGACCCAGCCCATCAAGAAGACGCCTCTTGATGAGTGCTGTAGGGTCAGTGCTACTGTACGGAGCAGAGGTATGGGGCGACGCTCTCAGCAAGGAGGTATACCGAAAACGATTGGCACAGGTACAGAGAAGAGGAGCACTGAGAATTGCATCTTCGTATCCAACAGTCTCCGACTCGGCGGTGAGAGTGATTGCAGGCGTGATACCTGTCGCCCTCCTTGCTAGAGAGTGCCGCGCTATTTACCTGCGCCGAAACGAGGATGCGAGGGCGATCGTTGTCCGCGAGGAGAGACAACGCTCGCTCAACGATTGGCAGCAGTCTTGGAGGAATTGCACGAAGGGAAGGTGGACTGCGCGCCTCATCCCGGATGTGAGACCGTGGCTAAATCGAAGGCATGGTGAGACTAACTTCTATCTGACCCAGCTTTTGAGCGGGCACGGGTGTTTTCAGTCTTACCTGCACAAGATCGGCAAGTCACGGTCTCCCGAATGTCGGTTTTGCCCAGGAGAGGAGGACAATGCCTGTCACACATTTTTTGCGTGTACCAAATGGGCCAGGCTGCGAAGGGAACTCTACAGGGAGACGGGAGAGCTCACCCCGGATAATATAGTTGCGGTGATGCTCGAATCGGTTGACAAATGGAACCAGGTGGCACATTATGCTCGGGCAGTCCTAAAATATAAAAGGGACTCACAGCAGCCGGAGGCACTGGGGCTGGGGGATCGCTCTTCTGGCAATTCCTCTTCCCCCCTCCCCTCCCGCTAGGAAAGGGACTCCCCAGCTTGAAGGCGCCCCACGGCGTAACAAAACGAGACCTGGCCCGAAGTAATGTGTCAAACGGTTCCAGGCTAGGTTCTCAGATTGACAGGGGAGGTGTTTAGTGGGTAGTCCAAAGGTATCCTCCATGGGAGTCCCACACTGCCAGACTCGGCGGGCATAAATGCCTTCACCTCCCTACCACAAAAAAAAAAAAAAATCCAATCTGAAGGACTTATGAAGTAAACTTGCCACTAATGTAAAGAACGATCATATGTCGGAAGTCCCGCGAAAGAGTTTCTTTAGTTGATATCGGGAAAAACATGAATTTATTGTTGCGTTTTCAACGAAATTCGAGCGTTTCCATAATCCTAGGTATATACATGTCATGTATGAAAATATGATCAACATAGACGGTGCAAGTGAAACATCTTGATCGAAAGAAAAATGTTTACGATGATATCCATAGTGTGTGTAGAAGTGATATATTCCGTGGAACGTACAAACGGGGTAAAGTTACAATGAGAACAGTTTCAATTTAGTTATCAAGGACACCCGGTTTATATTATTAGTACCGCAATTTTTAAATAAAACTTTTATAACCGTCAAATTATATTTAATATCATGCAATAACTATTCAATAAAACATAAGCAAATTACAATAATGAGAAAAATGGTGGTGCGAGTGATGACCTAAGGGACAAAAAATGGTATCATGTATTAAGAGGAGTAGTGATTTACTTAAATTCCCGGTCCAACGATATTCAGTAAGGACTATTTCATTTTTTTTATTTTATATGTATGAAATATTGGATGATCTTGCCTACTTACTTTTAAGATCTGAATTAGCACGATAATTTTACCCAAATGCAATATTATTCATAGTTACAATGAAAGAAAGAAAATATCTTTGTAGTTGTAAGTTTTTCCAATTAGGAGGCGAAATTGAATTTAATTAAATTCTAAGATATTGCTAGGGAAATCAATTAAATTCGAATCAATTTGGAAGCTTTTCGAGATTGAAAATGATGCGCATAAATTAATATTACCTTTTTTATTAATATATCAAGGAAAAACAAAAGGAATGAAGAGAAAGACAAAACACACCAATAACATAATTATATAAAGCTGTATTAGATTTACACTATGGAAATACTGGTATCAATATATAATCATCCATTGATATGTGAATTAATAACTGGTAAATTTTTAGAAATTTTAATGAAATTAAGAATTTATGACTGTCATATTTGTAATGTTGAAGCTTAATAATAAATAACTCATAATACAACTAATAATACAAGATAATTTGAACACTATAATATCTAACAAATAATACTGAGAAATAATACGAACAATCATAATAAATAACCAATAATAATAAGACCTAGTACTAAGCATGTTAATGAATACCAAATAATACAAACAATAATAAGGCATAATAGATATCATAATAATAAACAGCAACCAATGATACAAATAACAATAATTGAGATATTGATGAAAGTCAAATTCAGTATTTTTTGCGAGTCTTTTTTTCTTCTCTTCATACTACAAAATAAAGTACAATAGTGTGTAAACAAACTACCGAGGAAAATTTGTAACCTTTAAAATTGAGAAATTGAACAAAACTATTGAAAATAATTTTTGGGCCGCCACTTAGGTGCAAGAAAGTTAACACTTGTTAACTTTGATTCTTCCGGTTTTTTTTTCTAATTGAAAACTTCCAGTCAATGACCCATTAAAATTTCCGAATTCGGTCACCTTTGTATAAATTTCAAAAGGAAAGTGTCCTTACGCGAAAATTACGTTCAAAGTAATTTTTAAAAGAGAAATTGAAGGTTTATATCGGAGGTATATGAACTTACATGAAATGATTTCCTACATTACTTGCAGTGAACGAGGCGGTTCAATGAACGTAGTTGCTAAATAGTACAATATTTTTAAGAATTAACAAAAAGTTTTATATTATATCCCTAAAACATTGATAATAATACCCTATTATTGTTTACATAAGGTTGTAAATAATTTTTGTTAGAAACCAGTAAGGAATTTGTTCGATTAACTATAAATTGAACAGGTCACAAATTTAGTATTGAGATGTAAGAAATAAAAATAACAAAATGAATTGCTAATAAAAAAAACACGACTTTCCTTTCCAGTGGTTCTTCTTTCAGCGAGAAATGAAGTGCAGGGTAGGTATGCCGTCGCGAGGGTAGGGTTTGAGAAAATCCGCTGAGGTCGGTTTCGCGTCGCGCGGTACGCGGTACCTTTGTTGTTTTGCCTTTTTATTAGCGTAGCTTTCGTCGGGTTGAGTTAGCGTAGCATATTTTTCGGTACCGCGTCGGAAATTCGGGAACGCGAAGTAAAAATCAGATTTTTGTTCTTGACTGGTTGATGAAGAAATACGGAGTAACGTAGAATAGGTTTCCTCTCCGTATGGTTTTGTGTTGTGACGCGTTTGAAAACGGGCATGTATTGGTGGCTGAAGATTGTAAATGAGCGTAATCCATTCGGAGACCCGCGACCGAAATCGTCTCCGATCTAGCTGGCCGACAAGCAGCCACCGCGTGAGTGGATTACGGTGCACGGATTGGTTGACCGATTGGTACCATCCGTTGGCACTACTCAGACTTAACGTCTAGAACCGATGAGAGGTCGGTTCCGCGTTCGCACGTAGACATTAAAATCATTACAAATTCAGAACGAGACTAAACATGTATTTTCCTATAAACAGGCTAATTGGTCACATTTTAGGGAGAAACTAAACAACAGCATCGCTTTGAACTCGCATTATTTTGACTCCATTAATTCAGTGGATAAAATAAATAACGAAATACAGCGCATAAATGAAATCATTTGGAAGGCAGTAAAAAGTAGAGTTCCTAAAAAGAAACCAGTGCACAATTATTTGCAGCTCGATGCTGAAACGTTAAAGCTAATAAAAATGCGGAATTCCCTAAGACGACAATGGCAGCGAACACGAGACAAAATCACGAAAACTGGGGTTAACAGCCTTACATCCGCCATTCGCTACGGAATAACAACTGGAATGCAACACTGAATGCACTCGAATATAATTCTCAAGCATTATGGAAACTAAATCGGAGATTTAAAGGCACTCCACATGGTATCCCTTATCCGCTTAAAGATGCCAGTGGTAATCAGACCTTTTCCAATGAGGGAAAAGCGGAACTTCTTGCGGACACCTTCACTCGCCACCATAATATTAGTATCCAGTGGCATTACAGATATAATGGTAAATGCATCTACTGAAGCACTTCCGATGCCGACAACTGTTCCCATTACCGACAAAATTAAGCCTAGAGAAATCATCAAAATTCTCTAAAGTCTGAAAACAAGAAAAGCCCCTGGTATTGATCGCTTACCGAACTTTGTTTTAAAAACTCTCCCTCAAAAAGTAACTGTAGCTCTTTGTCATATTTTCAACGCTTGTTTCGAGCACTGTTACTTCCCAGTTGCATTGAAGCATGCAGTCGTTATTCCGCTCCGTAAATCTGGTAGGGACCCACATATTCCTTCTAATTATAGACCAATAAGTCTAGTGCCGGCTCTGGGTAAGCTCTTCGAAAGGTTAATCTTGAACCGATTAACCGATTTTATAGAAAGTCGTGATATCTTCCCGAACTTCCAATTTGTCTTTCGAAACTGGCACTCAACCGACTTGCAACTCTGTCGTATATCGAAAGACATTAAAAGAGCTCTGAGGCAAAAGCTCTCGGTAGGCATGATTTCTCTAGACATAGAAACGGCTTTCGACACAGTGTGGCATCGAGAACTTCTCTTTAAATCAATTAAGTTTGAATTTCCTCCTTATTTAATAAACTTGATCCGGTCATTCCTTAGCGACAGAATATTTTGTGTGAAAATTCGTGAGTCTTGTTCAAATGTTCGCAACATTCCAGCTGGAGTTCCTCAAGGATCATGTCTTAGTCCAACGCTGTTTAATATATTCACATCAGACATGCCAGTGCAGAACAACTGCCAAATTACCACGTTTGCAGATGATACCTGTTTTTACACAATTTCGATAGACCCTTCAGAAATCATACTGAACTTGGAAAATATGCTTGAAAATATTTTTCAATATTTTCATAAGTGGCAAATAAAAATCAATATTGATAAAACTAGGACAATGTACTTTACAAAGAAAAGGAGTCCTAGAAACCTGACAGATAGATGTCTTAACTTTTTAGGAACATAAATCTCATTGTGTGAACAGATTATCTATTTAGGGCTTGTCTTCGACAAAAAATTAACATTCAGGGACCACCTTGAATCCGTATGTACAAAAGTCTCTCATACTATACGTGCTTTATATCCTCTACTGAGCCGAAGATCGTTCCTAAATTCTTAAAATAAAATCCTTTTAATTAAAATGATGATCCAGCCGATCATGCTATACAGAGCTCCTGCGTGGGGCTCATGTGCAAGTTATCTGGAAGCAAAGCTTCAGGTCCTGCAAAACAGATGTCTTAAAATGACTCTAGACAAAACTTTTTACTTTTCCACAAAAAAATTGCATTCGTTCGCTAGAGTTAGTCATATGGAAAATCTCGTGACTAGAAGGAGAGAAAAACTTATAGCTAAAGCTCTGGCTACTCCTAACCCATTAATTCAATCGATAAATGTTAACGAATGACAGCCATCGCGTTGTCTAAATTATTTAAGTTTATTTTTCAGTTTTAATCTGATAGTTTAAGTTAACTGTAAGTTGAAATAAAGTTTTTTGTTAAAATTTTTCCTTTCGAAAATGTAAATAAAAAAAGCGTTAACAATAAAATAATTCAGTAATGCTAAATAAACTTTACAATGGCAGTTATGAATGTAGATTCATGTCTCCCAATAAGCTATTTTCTAGGATTGTAACATATAACGAAATATCAATAAAGATTATTATTATTATTATTAAAGCACTAGCCAGCGATTTCGATATATTTGCCCCGTCAGGGCGGTCCGATAAGTACTTAGCCTCACCGCCCGATTGCGCCACTTCCACAAGAGATGTGGCGAGCATTAAAACTATTTCCACCGCTGAGCGACGCTGACAGCATCTGGAGGAAGTTTGACTTTACACATCTGGCAACCAACCAGCTAGCAACAAGAAGACTTCTCATCAGCTGTTCTCTTTGGCTTTTGGTCGCGAAGCAGACTAGTTTAGTTTCAATTAACGAACTGTGATATGTTTCGATTTTTGCAATAAATTGTTATTTACCACATTAAGTGAGTTTAACGATTGCATTGTGCAGGTCTTAATCCACAGGATTCAAGGCGGCTACAGAGAGACGGCTACTCTCAAAATGTCAGCCGAATCAGACTCGTATTTTTATTTTGACCGCGTGTGTGAGCGTGTCCGCGAATCTCAGAAAAATGGACAAAGAGCAATATCGGTCGATGATTCGATTTTTGCTTTTGGAAGGGAAATGAATCCACTCCTGCGATGGCAACCGTAAAATATTGGTTTAACGAGTTTCGACGTGGTCGCACGTTTTTTTTATGAACCACGCCCAGGCGCCCCGAAAACGGCTACCACGGAAGATAACGTGACAGAAATCCACGCATGCATGGAATTTTGGGCATGAGGAAGCTATCGGCACTATGGGTGCCGCATTTGCTCACCCCGGACAACAAACGCAACTGTAAGGCCACTTCAGAGCAGTTTCTGCGTCGCTTCGTGACCGTCAACGAAACATGGCTCCACTAGTACACACCAAGGAGCAGTCGAAACAGTGGACTTCACCCGGCGAACGTGCTTCGAAGAAGGCGAAGACTGTCCTATGTGCCGGAACGGTGGTGACCATTGTTTTCTGGGATTCACAAAGTGTGATCTGCATGGACTACCTGGAGAAGGGCAAATCGGTCACAATGCTCTACTATGCCGGTTATTGGGCCGATCCAATGCCGGATTGTAAAAAAAAGGCCCCATTTGGCGAAGAAAAAAGTGCTCTTCACACCATGACAACGCATCGGCTTACACCTCCGCCAATCCTACGGCCAAATAGTTCGAATTGGGGTATGAACTGCTACCCCATCCACCGTATTCTCAAGATTTGGCCCCGTGCGGCTTTTTTTTTTGTTTCCAAGCTTGAAAGGACGAGTGACCTCGGGCAGAAATTTGAGTCGAATGGAGAGGTCATCGCCGCCACGGAGACCTACTTTGCAGACCTCGAGAAAACGTATTTTTCAGATGGGTTAAAGAAATTTGAGCATCGCTGGGTCAAGTGTATCGAGCTGAGAGGAGATTATGTTGAGAATTAAATCGCCACTTTTCCAAAATGTTCAATTTTTTTTGTATGCTAAGTACTTATCGGACTCCCCTTGTACAGGCCCGCAGAGGGCAAACATTATACTTATTACTAAGAAGAGATTGGGAAATGTTAGTGTTGACAGTTATAGGAGAGGGGAGGAGGAAGCACCTTCACCATATTTTAACTCTTTCGGGGTGTTCTTTTTGTGATTGGGGGATGAATGTCATTTACGCAGAGTGAGAGACTCCCATGCTCGCAAGAAGGCGACTGGACTATCCTCTAAACACCTCCCCTGTCTGCTCGAGAATCCAGCCTGGAATCGTTTGACACATTACTTCGGTCCAGGTCTCGTTTTGTTACTGGGGGTACCTGCTCTAGCGGAAGGGGAGAGGGGAATAGGAACTCTCCCTGTAGAGGCCCCTTCGTAGCCTGCTCCATTTTGTGGATACAAAAATGTGTGACAGATATTGTCTTTCTCTGCTTGGCAAACCCGACAATCGGGGGTCCGTGATTTACGAATCTTGTGCAGATAAGACTTAAAACACCCATGCCCGCTCAAAAGCTGGGTCAGATAGAAGTCAGTCTCGCCAAGCCTTCGATTCAGCCACACACACATCCGGGATGAGGCGCGCAGTCCACCTTCCCTTCGTGCAATTCACCCAAGACTGCTGCCAATCGTTGAGTGAGCGCTATCTCTCCTCGCGGAGAACCATCTCCCTCGTGCCCTCGTTTCGACGCAAGTAAATAGCGCGGCGCTCTCTAGCAAGGAGGGCAACAGATATCACGTCTGCAATTACTCTCACCGCTGAATCACAGACTGTCAGATACGAAGATGCAATCCTCAGTACTCCTCTTTTCTGTACCTGCTCCAAGCGTTTTCAGTATACCTCCTTACTGAGAGCATTGCCCCATACTTCTGCTTAGCACCGACCCTACAGCACTCATCAAGAGGCGTCTCCTTGATGGGTTGGGTCCCCCTACGTTGGCCATAAGTCGACTCAGAGCCGATACCTCCGCAGCAGTCTTCTCAGCCGTTGCCCTGATTTGCTCAGATAAATTCATCTTCGAGTATTTCAGTAGCCCCAGTTACTTCACCGCTGGCTTCGATTCGATTAGTATGCCTGCAATACTGATCATCCCTACTCTAGGGATTCTCTTTTTTGTCACGATGACCACTTCAGTTTTCTCCAGTGCTAAACTCAATCCGCGAGCAATCAACCGGTCTCTCACTCGGCGCATCAGCATACCTAACCTAAGTCGCGCTCGTTCAACGGTTCGTCCAGCGATCAGAGCCACAACATCATCCGCAAAGCTGATCAATCGCAACTCATCTGGCATCTCCAGTCTTAGTAGCCCGTCATAAGACGCGTTCCACAGGTTTGGACCAAGGATAGATCCCTGGGCAACATCCGATATAACTTCCATCCTTCATTGGCCCTGTGTCGTATCGTAAAACAGGTTTCGGTCCTTCAGTAAGCCCCTTAAAAGCCGCATTAGATATTCTGAAACTTGAAAAGGGTTTTCCAGCGTTTCCAGAATATCCACCTATCTAGCGGAGTTGAAGGTGTTTCTAACGTCGAGTGTTACCAACAGGACGATCCGTCGCTTGGTGCGGCTATATGCCTCTGCCTTTTGGATCGCACTCACCACCTCTGCAATCGCATCAATGGTGGAACGTCCTGCTCTAAAACCTTACTGCCGAGGAGATAGGCCCCCAGCAACACGAATCGCGTCAGTGGGTCTTGCCTTGATGAGTTTCTCTAGCATTTTCCCAACAGTGTCTAGCACGCATAACGGACGGTGTGCAGGCGGTGATCCGGGATTTCCCTTCCTCTTGCTGATTAGCACGAGCCTCGTCACCTACCATTGTACCGGGAAAATCCAGTCCCGTAGACAAGCATTGAATGTGCTGAGCAGCAAGTCAGGTGATAGACAAGTTGCAACATCTCAGCTGGAGCACCATCTGAGCCTGTAGCCTTCCTCGCTTTCAGTGACTGTATCTTCCAGTTCTGGCTGTGCGAAAAGTGGTCACTCCACTGCTGTTTCACCATGGACAACGTCAACACTCCCGCCCATCCCGTAATGGGCGGGGAAGAGTGCCCGCACTATCTGGTCCATCTTTTCCGCATCATGTATGCAAGGTTTCCGTAGGGCTCCAAGCTTCCGCATAACTGGCTTGTAGCCAAGGCCCCACGTACCCTTGTTCACACTGTCCACTAGATCTTGCCAGCAGTGAGCCTTGCTCCTGTTAATCAATTTGCGAAGGCATTTCCTGGCCGACTTATATGCTGCTACCCGGCTGCATACCTCGTCACGGTTCCGTGTCCGTTGAGCACCACGCCGAAGCTTGTAACACTCCCTTTGCTTTTCAGCGGTTTCAGTTGACCACCAGTACACTGGGAGCTTGCCGTGCCGGGGTTTTGACGGGGCATAGAAGCGTTGCAAGCAGTCGTAATGATGCTCATAATTGAGTTCACCATGTCTTGAGCTGCCAGTTCTTCCGTCCCTTGCGAATCGCCCTGCAGCGGGGCAGCTGCTGTGAGCACCTCGACAAACCTCTCGACGTCCATCCTTCCGATGTTCCACCCGATTGTGGAAAGCCGAGAGCACGGACGTCGAGAGACAACATCACTTATCTCAAGCAGAATGCACTGATGATCACTGGCTGAGTAGTCCTCTAATACTCTCCAGTTCTGTATCCTCCGTATTAAGGACTCCGAGGCGAATGTCACGTCCGGTGTGGTTCCCTCACAGCCAATACGACGGAAAGTCGGCATATTTCCGGTATTTAGTACGACGAGCGGTTTCCTGGCCGCCATTTCCAGGATTCGTTTTCCCGCGGATCTGTTTGAGGCATGCCCCATTCGATTGCTTTAGTATAACGTCTTAATGTTGTTGTAATTCTTAGATATTCAATTGGCTATAACTTAACTGTGTATTGTTCAATTATTATGAAGTTTTCAGAATACATAAAATTGCTTTCATAAAACTTAAATTGTAGCTTTTGGGAAATTTAAGGGTCCCATTTTGATTTTTAGGCCAAAATGTAAACTTTATAAAATGTACTATTATTAACAAAGTTGATAGAATTACAACTTCTCTCTCTCACCTCTGTGATTTTTTCAGATTTTTCGGTTCAAAGGTGTCCAATCACGATGGGGGGACACAAAATTTCGTACATTCCCGCCTCCCATGCACCCCTTAAAGCAAAATTTGTCATTTTAAGACCTTTTTTGAAAAGTTCTTATCAAGGCCTTTCATTTTATATCCATATTGCCTACATGCGATGAAATTTTTTTTCAGGGGCCACTCTCTTATATGTGGAGATCCCCCTTAAACACCTTATAAATTTCTTTTTGTGGTGAAACTTTGAAGAGGGCGTTACTTTGTATCTACTTGCAAAATCTTATGTTTCTAGCGTATGTAGTTTGCGAGAAAAAGTGGTGTGACACACGAACGGACGGACGGACAGACAGGACGCGATATTAGTAAGGTTTTGTAAAATGATTTTACAAAACTTTAAAAAGGAATGAAGTCGATCATTGTGACAGGGACTATCCCTGCAAATTAGAAATAGAAGAGAAGAAAAAAGCAGAAGAAGAGAAAATAGCCAAAAAGTACGGTTAAATTTAAAAGTTAAACTTAAAACGGAGAAAACTGAAACCAAAACAACAGACTGCCAATAATAAGACTGCTACTACTAGTGGATTAGAAGAGAGAGGGGGGGATATTATTTCTGCCCTTTATGAAAAGAAAAATATATATATCCACCGCCTGAAGACAGGATTCAATGCATTGCTTGTAAAATCTGGTGGCACGACCAATGTACTAGGTATGAGAAAGGAAATTTTGTATGTGATAAATGTAATAATAATTACTTCTAGGTTGATTTTTGGAAATTTGTATATTTTGCCCTACATAGTATGTAGTGGTTCCTTCCCCGATTCTTATTCCTAGTACTCTCCTTTTGTCCCTCACGGATGTATTTTGATTTATTCTTTCATTCTTTGTTATAATGGTTTGTCACTAAAAGTGATAAATAAATAAGGGAGGTGAGAGATCGCATATCCGAGTTCACAGGACCCAGATGGCGTTTTCGCGAAAGTGAATAGCATATTCCGTAAGAAGTCTCGATTGAAGGTATCGAATCTTGCAGTCGCTAGTGATGAGATAAATCTTCTCGATAGGGCTGGTGTCGAAATAGAAAGTACGACTCCGGATAGAAATGGAAACAGGATCATATGTGATGGATTGCAGAAATTTAACCTGATAGGGAATAAAATATTTTCAGAGCTCGTTGAAGCAAAAGTTTCCGACTTCAAATCAAGCCTGAACGGTGAATCAATTCTTCATTTCAATGAAACATTAACATCTGACCTCATACCGAGCTTGAATCTTATTGCTTATTGTGTCAGCTATGAAGGCATGTGTTTCATATTTCGCAGGATTAACATCAAGAAATCATGTGGTACTTATGGTATTCAAAATGTAGTTCTCCAACATTTACCTGAGGTTGCTATTAGGAACTAATGCATATTGTTCAACAACATGCTGAGAAATTCATATTTCCCAAATGAGTGGAAAAAGGCTAAGGTATTTCCGATCTTGAAGAAAGGAAAAGAATCTTCATGCCCTAAAAGCTATCGCCTAATCAGCTTGCTGCCTAACATCAGCAAGGTGTTTGAAGGGATACTAAATAGAGCATTAAACGCCCACTTCGAGAAATATGAGTTGATGCCGAATTGCCAATTTGTTTTTCGTGCCAGGCATTCGACAATAAATGCAATAACGAAAGTAACCCCAGACATATGTCGGAAACTAAATGATAGAGAATGTGTTGGAGCGTGTCTCATTGATATGAAGAAAGCCTTGGATACGGTGTGCTTAGATGGGCTAGTTTTTAAACTCCTTCAGGACAGGTTCCCCAGACACCTTGTCTCCATGCTGTGCAATATGTTATACGGGAAATTACTTGTCGTAACTGATGAAAATCTGACAACAATGCGCGAATTCAAGGTCTTGGATGGTCTACAGTAGGGAACAGTTACTGCGCCTCTGCTCATCTCAATATTCATTCGCAAGCTATTGAACGGCTATGATTTTAACGTCTCGCCAACGCGATCATTGGCAGCGTTTGCTGATGATCTGATCATCTATACGGCAGACCGAAAAGCTACAATAGTTCAGAGCAATCTCCAAAAAATTTTCAATGATGTGCAGCTGCACACTGACAATTGGCGAATGAAAATCAATGGGCAGCAGTGCCAAACAATTTTTTTTTCGAACAACGCTGCAGGGGGTCAGTCAAGACCTGAAACGTAATTGGAAAGATTTCCACATCATGGCTGGCGAGGGTAGTTCAAAACGAGTTCCACATAAATCCTGTGTTCGAAACCCCGGTGTTCATCTCGATCAGTATCTGTACTATACTGAAAATGTCCAAATCATGCTCAGTAAGGCACAAAAAGTATTCATGGCCCTACGAAGACTCTTCCATTCCAAATACATTGATTAAAAGGTCAAAATTATCTGTTACAAGACCCTGGTTAGACCAGTTTTGACATATGAATGTCAGATCTGGTACAACCAGAGTGCTAGTACTATGGAAAAATTTCGAAAGGAAATTTCTTCGTGCATGTACTGGTTTGTACAGAAAGCCTGAGACGGATTGGAAGCATTATATATCGAATAGAAGAATTTATCAAACTGCTCAAGTGACAAGAGTCGATATCTTCATATAGAAACTTCTTGGGAATCATATCGCAAGATCTGTGACTGTGAGTGAAAACCCTTGGATTTCACCGCCGTTCCACCCTACAGACGGGTTTATAGCGACTTGCCTCGCTACTGGCTTCATTCCTCCAGAAGCATTCGTCTATTTGGATATGAATCGATATGTTTTTGATTCTGACGGCGTCCCAATCATGTATCGCATATATAGACGAGCCACCGATAAGAAGATAAAATATCCTCCGAATTTTAGTTCACGAAACCAACAATTCCAATGGAGATAGATTTGCTAGATTCGTTGAAGCTGATCGAGGTAAGGCGGGGCAATCTAGGTACTGGTGGCTGAATGACAATGTGAAAATTATTCGTGTTTATTTTCAGTTTTTGTGTTTTTCGTTCCTTAGTTTTTGAGTTTCAGTTCATTATTGCTACATTTAGTGTTGTTGCTTATTTGTGTTAAAAATTAGGGATAGGTTAGGTATATGTTATGTTTATTATATTAGGTTTAGAGATAAGGTTAAGCCCGTAGGTTAGGTATATTGTGATAGAATTTTTTTTAAGTATAAGATAAAGTTTTTGGTTGAATTTTATTAGAATTAGGTTCTAACATATTAGGTGTAGGATCAAAATTCACTGTTGTGTTAAAATTATAAATAATTTTGGAATAGTGTTGGTTGGTTGTTTCTTCTTTTTCGAATCAAAGCATGAAATATGTAATAATCTTAATTAATTTGAATTTGCTATAGTTTTTTTGATAAAATGTGTTCAACTGATAACGTTTTGGGCCATTATGTTTTTGTATTGTAATTGTTTGGAATTCTTTTAAAATTTATAACGATTCATCATGCTTGCTTGCTTCATGGTTGTATTATTTTTTCTTTCGACAGGGAAATTGCTAATCATTTCAATTAGCCAATCAAAAATAATTCATCTCTGACGAATTCGCTCATCCATCAAACAATGAAAAATCTCATTAAAAAATTTAACAACGCCATAACACTGGCAGCACCATTAAAAATACAAGTCGATAAATGTCAAGGGAGGGTGGAAATGTCAAATTTCATTCAAAAGCCGACGAACTGAATGTTTTGCCCAAAATTTCTGTCATACATGCCATCCGCCAACCCTTGTTCATTCGCTTACCTTCCGAGGATCTCCTTGGGCTCGTACTTTGCATAAAATCCCTTGGCGGCATCCTTATCGGGCAGAATATCATCTTCCTCATCCTTGGCCATTGCTCGGGGTGGTATCGTGTCCAATGAGACGTCGATGAGAGTGGCGTTGGTGGCCAACAAACAGCACAGAAAACTTCAACCGATCAACGATCTATCGGCGGCGACCGATTCAATGTGCAATCACTTTTTCGCGCACCCAACGACACACGATAAACGCGAAGACACTTGAAATTCTTTTTTTAGAACGGCAGAAGAACATTCATCGGGGCTTCACGCGGGGGAAAACTGAGGACGGACGGAGGTGAAGTAAGATTTGGGGACGGGGTCGGTCCGTTCGAAAAAAAATGTATTGGATGCTGCTCCGTGATTTCACAAGAAAGGAAGTGATTTCGCGCGATCGGAACTTCACCAGAGCAAAGAAAGACGCACGACAGTAATTTCGAAGTGCAAAAATCTTTTCCAACAATCAGCCGGACGAAGAGGGCACGATATTCTGCCCGGGGCGCTCGCAGCAAGCGCCAAATTAAACAGCACACTTGGGGAGTCTTCAATGTCACCAAAGGTTATGCGAATTGCAGAACGAGCAATTCCCTTGCCTTTTTCTGTTTGTCGTACTCAACACTCGCGAGACCAGCTCAAACACATTTCGGAGCTTTGTACCAATTCTACTAAGTCCACAAACGAATACGGAGATTTTTCCTCATTTCCCAACCGACTGCGAAAAGCGGCACCAAATCCAATGAGAATCCAAGCACGACTGTGACAATTTCCACACGCGAAATGTCGGACGATGGCATCTGACAGACGAATCAACTCATCAGCTGATGGACAATTCCGCCAATTGGGGGCTCGTCTTCGATTGTGCTGAATAATTCTTGAAAGAGTAGTGAGGAGTGATGCCAATGTCTGATAATTTTCTGCTGCAAAACAACGAGAAGACTATAAAAAGTTTTTTATAACATCAGAGGCAATATTCATTTCCTTATTGAATTGTGATTATTCATTCGTTATTAAAGCTGCTAAGTATTTAAAAGCTGAATTATAAGTATCGATTTTTTATGGTTTAGGGGAATCAAAATCTTATTACAATATAACATGAGTATGTATGCCTTTTGTATTTAGCATGTATGCTTTGTGTATTTAGGCACCAAAATAACGCAAACGGGTAGTGACAAAGACGAAATGTGCCGAAGAATACACTCGCAAATAAAATATTTTATTCAGTTTTGACGATCTTGAAGACCAGCTGCATACACAAGAAAACAAAGTTGCAAGTATACAAATCTTTGATAAGACCTGTGTTATGCTATGGGGGTGAAACATGGACCCTAACCGAAGCATTCGCAAATATATTGAACACCTTTGAGTGAAGGGTCCTGAGGCGAATAATCGGAGCGAAGCTAGACGGGGAGCAATGGCGAATTCGATACAGCCATGAACTGTATGAAATTTTTGACGAGCCTGAGGTCTCAACGATTGTAAGACTGCGGAAGCTGCAATGGGCTGGTCACATGAATCGTATGGATGAACAACGGATACTCAAAAAAATATTCGTTGAGAGAATAGTGGGAAAACCGAGTAAACACTGGTCTGACCAGGTCGATGAAGACAGTTCATCGCTGCTCGGATTTCTAAATTGCAGGACGCGGTCAATGGACCGAGAAGCCGGTATTCGCAGGGAGTAAAGGCCCGTGAGGGAGATTGGGCCAGTCTAGACGCAGTTGTAAACAGGGTTGCGTCCGTTTTCAACATTAAGGTTAGCAAAACCCTGTCTGAGGTCTACATGGTCGAACATTGCACTAATGCTCACTTTGCATACGATACACATATTTTCAATATATGTGCATCATTGAGTCCATTTCATTGTTAGCCGTCGACAAGTGAAGGCATTTTCAGTCTCTCATACGAAAACCTTTCCCCTTGAGTTATCGATAGATGAAGGATTGCCATAAGACTTAGGAAATTTTCTGAGGCGCACCAGATAGGCACGGATTTGTTGCAGTGTGTGCGGCTAGGTCGTTAGAAAATTTCCAGGACTCATGTTTCTTGTTTTCTTCCTGGACGTCCCGTCTTTCTCGTCTAAGAAAACTGGATTTACATGTTTGACGCCGGCAACAAGCTGAAGCATCTGACCTCCTCCATTGAACAATGAAAACGGACCAAACTCTGATGCATGGGGCTCTATTTTTGCGACACCAGCAGAGGGAGAAAGTTATGTAGCCGAGGTGGTAGCAGTACTTCATACGGAGGAGATAAAGGAAGATTTTTCCATGAAAAGGATACGGGAAGAAGCTGTATGCTACAACTGAATTGATCAGCAGTAGTTTTGCGTGGATACGATCAAGATTAACCTTAAACAATCAATTCCAGAGGAATCAGTTTTCTGGGGGCTGCCAGATTTTTGTTCCAGGCAGATTAGTGAGCATAAAATAGATTTCTCTTACTTTTATTGAATTAAACTTTGCAAATATATTTTTATATTTTGATTCAACTAAAAGTGACCTCATTTAAATTTTAGTGTTTTGCCTTTTAAATTGAACGTATTGTATATTGACAGTAAACTTTTCAGAGAAGTGTGTGTGTGGAAGTTATACGTTGGGAGGGATTAAAGTAATTGATTTTCCGAATAGAAAAGATTCGGAAAATTATTGAAGAAAACGAGGGGCACTCACGGTGTCTCCGGATTAGCTTGTCGCGACCCGGGAGCTCCTGTCCGAACACGCCAGGTAAAATTCCTAACACAATTGTGACTCAGGAATTGTGGAGCGGATTGTGAGTTAACTGAAGCTGCCGCAGTTACTGCTACCGGGACTAGTCGTTTGCGGTGCCATTTGTGAATTGTGTGAGAAAGAATTGCTTGTGGGCCTATTGCATTGCGTTTGTCAATGTCAGAGCTAAGGTCACGAGGTTCTCGGTAGTTTTGCCGCAGCAATCATGTAATCGTGAAAATCAAATGACTTTCCAATTATTGCAAGCTCTGCACTAGCGTTCCACCAACGTCCGGATATCTGCGCCATATGATTGAATAATCCTCTCAGCGAAAGTTACTTTTTACTCGGATAAAGCAATGACCCTAGGTATCGCTATAAAAATTAACCTTTGAAACATTATAGCCGCCGCATTCGTAGATTGAACTCGCGACCTCATGATTGTTCCCAGATCATAGTGTAATGATTTTATCTCTTCGTCCGTCTCGTTTCAAGATTTCCTGAAGGAAATCTAAATCGACTTCCCATCGGTTATAGACGTGAAGTCTGGAAACGTGCCAATGGATTGTACCCATCAGATCAACAAGTCCGGACACTCTTAATCTACTCCAAGGTGGCTGCTGGCACGCTAGCTAGTTCGGAGAGAAATTTTGGTCCGTAGTTCTTCCGCACGTAGACTAAGTCCAAAATACAAGAATCAGCCACCGATTCAAATGCTCGATTTAAAACATGTCGAACAACTTTCAGCGGCTCGACTTTACTTTGTTTTAATGTCCTTTTTCTTTCGGTCCGAGAAAATGAACAGCACGAAGCATCCTCAATCAAAACCCATATGTTCTCAAATACTCACCGACCATCGTGCCCGAAATAAACTACTTGAATTCAAAACCGAATCAATCTACTCTAATAAAAAACGCAAAAACCAAACTACGGCACCACGCACCGACCGCAACACGAAAGCGTCCGTTCGCGGATTATCTAAAATCTAACCCCTCACGACATACTCTCCTTTCACCTTCGCATGCTTCTGAAAAAGAACGAGCATATACTGATCTGACGATCGATAGAATCACACTCTTACATTTATGACGGCAAAGTTACCCTATTGACTCTATTCTGAAAGATCCAAGATCACGTATATTTCTTTGACTCTTTTTGCTTTGGTAATTTCGTTGAGAACATTTTCCCGTCCAGCTGATTACGGTAATATTTTCACATGGCAAAAATTCACTTGCCGGCCTGACTCGCATATTAGCGGTGCAAGCAACTTCTCACGCAAAAATAAAAATTCATTCTTCTAGATTCTCATGAGCCAATGTTCCAGATAACATTTATTTGAGTTGGTTTTCTTAGTACTTGTGAGCCAATGTATCAAACTGAACCCAAGTGAACAGTTACTACTCCTCGTTGTTTTCACGATCACATCGACATCATTACAAAAAGTAAAATAATAAAAGCTAAAAAGACCCTGAGTAGAGCAACAGCATGGTGCTCGGACTGAGCAACGAGAGTACGGAGTCCTTCAACCCTCAGGATCCACATCCAAATACGCCACCAGACAAGCAACCATCAGCTTAAGAGGTTAACATCGTTAGCCAATGCAGGCTGCCTCCCTTTTGGCGTGCTAGTCCTGAACTTTCGTGTTTTCAAATCGAGTCACAGGTCCAGCCAGGTCCATAGAACCAACCACACCCTATACAACACCCTCACCTGGCCAAACCTCAACACTCAGTTTTCCGGATCACATCGCCCTCGAGCTAGCCGGCCGCAACAAGCAATCGCGCTGCTGACCGGTTTGATCCACGAGTTGTTCTAGCAACCACACACCATGGCCAGCAAGCAGCAAGGACGCTCCCCGTCACAAGACCTCCCAATAATGAGCACGTTCTACCACCCCAGGACCAGAACCATATACGAGATATTGGTGGTATGACAGCCTACACGCACATTTCCAGCTCAGAGCACCACCACCGGGCACTCGGAAAACTAAGATCGCCAGCGCTGTATTCAGTGAACACAGCTGGCAACACCTCGGAAAACGCCTGTATGTCTCTAAACACACCACAAAAGCTCGTTTTCTGGTAGATTTCGGCTCTGCTCTCTCCATTATTCCAAGGCACCTCATCGTCAGGCCTTTTCAGAAGCAGAGGCTCGTCTTACAAGCATCCAATGGAAAGACGATAACTTTCGGCACCCAGCAACTCATACTGGACTTGGACAGCTACCCTGGAAGCTGATGCACTCAATAATTATAACGTGCTCATCGACCCATGAAACCGAGGCCTTTTGTATGATCGTACCAACCTCTCAATTGCCTGCGTCCTCGGCCCTGCTCCACCTGTGCATAGTATAAGTATAAGTGCTGTGGCCACCGCCTCAACCTTGATGCGCACCGTCGGAGACCCGTACAAGCAGATCATCGCGAAATACGAGAACACACCCATCCCATCGGCGAGTTGACTCGATGCCAACCTACCCGTTCACCACCCCATAGTAACACGCGGCCCACTTGTCTTCACATGACCGCGCCTCCTCACGGGAAACGAATCACCACAGCGAAAGACAAATGTGGTGTCCTGTTGGAACGAGTCATTATTCGACCTCCATCGATCTTTTGGGCTAGTCCCCTGCACATGGTTAACAAGGACGGACAACGTTGGTGAGGTACTGGGGATTATCGACAACTCAACACCGACACCTAGCCAGACCCCTGCCCATCGCCTATCATCGAGGATCTGATCTCTGTACTGCAATTTGCTAAGCTCCAGGCCAACTGGGATAAATGCCAAATCGCACGGCCGGAGTTCATTTTCGCCAGGTACCACATCCGCGAGACAAGATTTAGACCACCAGCCCCCAAGACACAAGCCATCACAGATTTTTCCAAGCCAACCGACTCCTAGCAGGTGAGATGTTTTCTCGGGTTGCATGCCACGCGCTGCCGAGTTCCAAGCACCACTCTCTGAGCTACTAAAAGGCTGTACAACAAAAAGAGCAGCACTCACTTGGTCACCCGATGCTAAAGCTGCCTAGACTGTCAACATCGAGTCACCCAGGCAGTCGTCAGCCTTTTTTTCACCTTCAGATACTTGGCATTACACAACGACGTGTCCAGCACCGCCATTGGCCTTGTCCTTAGACCAGCAACGGGTGAGACGGTTTTTGAGTACTCCTCGATTTCTTTTCCCGAGACCGAACAAATTTGAGGTGGAGTAACGACTGTTGGAGGGGAGGCATTTCATCGTCTGCTCTGACCACTCACCTTTGCTCTGATACAGCGCTAGGAGTAAGCCTCGGCCCGCCATAGCAGACAACTAGACTTCAGCGGCCAATTCAACACACGACTGGAGTACACACCAGGCGAAAACAACACGTTTTCATGGGTAGAGACAATAACGATTCTTCACTGGTGCCATTAGCGAGGCCCAGCCCGCAGACGTTCAGTTGTGGTGCCTCCTGACAAACGCCAGCCTCAAGCTACATCAATTGGCATAAGAACATGCCTTACTTACCAGTCGCCCTCCGCCTCCAAGCCTTCGACTTTATTCATCAGCTCTTGCACACCAGCGTGCGTGCCACCGCAAAGCGTGTTGCGGTCAAATTCTTCTACCTGAGCTTGAGAAAGGATGTGTCTCGATGGGCCAAGCAGTGTGTACCATGCCAGCTGCCTCACCGTTATCAATCGTTATGCACGAAGGCCGCAGGGAATACTAGTGCGCGGCAGAAACATCGCCGGAGCGTTATTTGACCATTGGATCGCCATATTTGACACGCAAAATCACTTCAGATTAAGGCTGTTAATTTAAAGCCGACCTGCTAAACCAGATCGCCTCCTGGGGGTCAACGACGTTCCTACCACACCGTACCACACATAGGCCAATGGCATGGTAGAACGAATGCACCGCACTCTCAAGGCAGCATTAAAATGCGCTCCTGAGACACCTTGGCTGCAAGCACTTCGGGCTATCTGGTTGGGCCTGCGCACCACATTCAAGGAAGATTTGTAATAATCGAGCCGTCATCCATTACAGCGGAGTTGAAATCCTATCGTCCGAGTTCTTATTTTCACACTCGGACTTAAAAAGTGCTGTTTACGACCACATTTAGAATAAAATACGTAGAATGAACACAGTTGGAGTGTTTCTATCTCGTGCCAAATTTCACCCAGATGGTCTTATATTCGGAACAGGATCCGAGGACTCGCAAGTAAAAATTTGCGAATTTTCCTGGACATATATATAACAGGGCTTTCTTTTTCTGAAAATGGTTACTACTTAGCAACAGCTGCTAATGATGCATGTGTGAAATTATGGGATCTATGGAAATTGAAAAATTTCAAAACTATTCCCTTAGAAGAAAACTATCATATATCTGATTTATGCTTTGATGAAAGTGGTATTTATCTAGCCGTTTCAGAAAGCAGTGGATCGAATTAAAAGTATTCAATGAACATACGGCTCTCTCTGCTAGAGTACGATATGGAAAGCATGCGACTTATATAGCATCTAGTAGTATGGATCGTACGCTAAATTTTACGGTGTGGATTGATTTAATTTTTTAGGGACATTGTTTCACGTTATTCTAAACAAGTAATTCATAAAAGTAGCCAACAATTTCTCCTGATATTTTCACCCTTAAATTCAAGTAGTCTGTTATGAAATCGCTTATTAAAGCTTTCTTTTAAATATTCCGATTATGCGAAGGTGGTCGGGACCGTTGCTGAAATAAATTTTCCGTGGCAATAATTTTTGGATAAATTATAACAGACAAAATTAAAAAAAAGAAACCCGCAAACCACTTTATCAATCCGCTTGACTCAAACACAAATCAATATACGCAGCAGTTTTGAAGTATATCCCTTTCTCGTAAGTCGTCCCGCAAATAACTAACCATGCGATTGGCTCCCTGTTAAATTAAACTTAAAATGCGTAGAAAGTCTTTGGAGTTACTGACGCCCGAATATGAATCGTGTACGCTTGGGCTTTAACAAATCGAAATGGAACAATTTTGACTAAGGTAATGGACACAAGTGAGACTGGGTTAACAATTGCCACGAAAAATAACACACAAACACATCCAACAAACAACACTCCAAACGAACGTACCACAGCAGATGCGGATGCAACAGAAAACATTGCAACCTCTACCCCAACAACAAATACAACAGCGAGTTGAACCTCAAATCAATCTGCAGCTAATTAACAATTAAATGTAAACTCAGGTGTGCAGCGGAATGGGTGGAAGGCCCGTCAACTGCCGTTGCAAGGGTCCCGCAAGGCGACGACCAGCAACAACGGGGAGTCAGAATCGAGGAACCGAGCGAGGTAGTTGGGCTTTTCGAGGCGCAAATTGGAACGTAAAAAAAGAAAAACAGACCCCGCGTGGATAAAAAGAAAGAAGGATGTTTCGTCTGGAAGTGCAGTGTAATTTTGATTCCCCCCATGAAAAGAAAATTCCAATGGCTGCGAAAATTTTGCTCCCAGAAAAATAATAACGGAGTGAAAGAGCACAAAGCGGTTTTTTGGGAGTTTTGCCGAGAGCTTTCCGTGGCGAGATTACCGTTGATTGGTATTCTGCTTGAGAGAAAATATTTCGCGTATTGCGTAACGTTTTTCTTATAGTTGCAATTAATTCACAGTTAGTGCGCTTCTGCTGGTGTAAATTGTAGCGACCGGGCGATATTATAGTTCGAGTGTTAAATTTTCTATTCAGACGCGACTCTTTAAGGATTCCAGTAATAAATTAGCTTAGAAAAGTGAAAGCTTTTCACCATATTTAACGCTGTTGTAATATGTTTCCACTTTTCGCGATATCGGAGCAACTCTGACTCAGCATTCCAAATCGAGTGTGAAGTTCTTCGGGTTGAAATGAAAGATGTGCGATTCGAGTGTCGTTGACGAGTAATAAATACAGCAATAGATTCCACACTTGCCGAAGAAACCCCAGAGAGAAAATCACCCTGTCAGTGAGTCGCTAACAGCACTGTGATTTGCACGGTTGCAAATGTGTTTTTGATTTTCGTACGGTATGTGGGAAAGTCGGAAAACGTTCAACTGAAGTGAAATCCTATCGGACGCGGTCCTGACGTAGAGAAAATTTTGATTGCGTGTACGCGTGTACCCCTACATTGTTTTTTCAAGCTTTTTCGGTGCGAACAGAGCCGCAGGGGGCTTGCTAGGTCTCCAGTGTGTATTCCCGACATATTTCATACCGTGGGACTTCGCGGAATTAGTTGTTACGAGATATCCGCATCCGGACGTTGTTGGTGAAATAATTTTGTGTTCGACTTGTGATCGCATTTCCTAGAGCATGCTTCCGAACTAGGAGAAAGTTTTACGATACTCGTAACGTCCATATTGCTGAAACAAAGAATACTAGCTAGTGCGCCCCATGTAATGTTTCGCTGATTGTTGTGCTGTCTGTCGTCGATGTGCCACTAAACACCGTACGAGGTTGTGAAATCGAATAGCATTCGTCAAAATCTCAACGAGATGATAGTTTTCATATGAAGATAATCCCTTGGAAGTTGTATCGGATTTATTTAAAGATAAGACGCTTTTAAACAAATAGTAAACACCAAATCTTCAAAACGCAAGCAATAATACGAGCGCCATGCAATCGCTTTCTTTGAGGACTATGCTTTGCGCCATTTACATTCTCGAGGAGTTGAGGACACCCTCGAAATTCGATATTTGAACGTCACTAGCTACTACACTTTAGTCAATATTTTAATGCATAAATGTTGGATTTCAGAAGAATTTTAGAACTAACTCGATTTCAGTCGTCACCACATTGTCAACGAGCGCTCACCGAGGATGCCGGTGAGTACCCCGTCGGCGCATCCTTCACAGCACAAGCCGGTCCTCATCCCTCGACAAATCTTCACTTGCCGGCCTGACTCGCTAGCAGCATTCCTCGTAAAAATTAAAATTTGCTCATGAGCCGATGTACCACATAAAATTTATTTGAGCTGTTTTTTTAAATACTCATGAGCCGATGTACCAGCGGAAACCCAGGCAATCATTCTCCTCGTTATCGTGATCACATCGACATCATTTACAAAGAGTAAAATAATATTAGCTAAAAAAGAGTAAAATTGACTTTCCAGATTTAAAGGAAAAAATTCTATTCCAATTTAAGCGACCACTATTTTCTTAGAGTGTAGTATAATCATTCGATGTACAGGGTCTCAAAGATGTTTAAGTTATGCATCTTTTCTAGAACATTCAAGAAGTACCGAAAGCTGATAAAGTAGAAACATTGCGTTATTGTTGTTGCAATATGGAAAATTTAAATGGCTGTGACCATTGAATAAGGTCAGAATGTGTGTCCGGATAACCTTGCATTAAACCATTGAGATTTCATTGATTTCAAAGATATTTTTCCGATTTTATAGGAAAATAGAGTGAAATTTATAAATCACACCCAATTCAGGCGATTGGTCCGAATTTTCGAGGCAACAACGCGAACTACTTGAAAGGGAAAGCATCCTCAATTCGTTTAGTAACAGCAAAGATGCAAATGTTTTATAAGCACAAGACTCAGCTAGGCTCAGCTTCATCTTAGCGCAGCGTAATACACAACAGAATGCCGATTAAACGCTATCCACATCGCAGGACACATCATCGCTTCGTTCGAAACAAAATCAAAATGCCGGTAATAAATTGTCTGAACCACCAACAACACCTACCGGTTAGGATAGCAACCAATCAAACGCTGCAGATTCTAAATGCAAAGAGAAAAGTCTCGCGAAATACTCGGACGTTTGGTAGTTCGCTTTACCAACCACTACCACTCCGTCGCAAAACCAATAGCGCAAGTTGAATCACCAAGGGCGATAAAAAATCAAATAAACCTGAGGACGAGGAGAATAGGAACGATTTGGAACATCAAACTTCAGATCCTGCAGGTAAACAAATAGCCAATCAAAGATAAAGAGTTAGCACCGCGTAGCAACAATTCAAGGCATCTGAACACTGGTAGAACATCACATCTGAAGCGAGATGATTGGGGAATGCAGAAATCGATCCTATCCAAACAATCGCCACAGTCAATGGGTGGAGGCAATTACAAATCGCAATCTGCATCAAATTTAAATCAACCTGGACAACAAACATTTCACCAATAGCAACATCGAAAATGCTAATCTTCAAATCGAGGTGAGCAAAAGAAACAGGAAGAAGTTTACAAACCACAATCATCAAGTTCTCTTCAAGAAGACCAACAGGGTCGAAGCTTACAGCAACAAGCGCAAAGTCCACAGCAGTTACAACCTCAAATATCGCAACAGCGGCAATAGCGAATTTATCTCCAACAACAACAACAGCGAATTCATCTTCAACAAAAACAGCAGCAAGAGGAAATTACGAATTTGTTATTCGACTTCTCACAATGCAATTACACCATCATCAGTGGAACTAAACATGAAAATAGCGAAAGAATGCCACCAGCACTCGAACATGCCGCAACGGTAGTTGCTCAAGCTCAAGATGTAGACTCGCATTTGTCATCGTATTTCGTGCAATCGCAACACCAACAACATATGCATCACTTTGCCAACACAGGAGCAGCTGCAGTGCTTCATGCTGCCACTCATGCCCGAGGAAATATGTACGTGCAACACACCCCCGGGCCATCATTATACACCAACAGAACAGCACTTTGGTGCAAAAGAAACAACTGAATGGAACGAGAAACTATACGGGTGTGGACCTTGAAAGGTGCTTGACCGGCGAAGCCCCGAAAGACGGAGCTGCTAGGCGGAGGAAAGGTCAGCTGGAAATTTTGGCGTGCGTTGGGCTCTTCGGATCATTGTAGTGTTTTTTCTCGAGACGAGCAGAGGTGGTAGCGAAAAAAATTCAGGTGAAAGATAAAAATCGGTAGACCGGTGAATAGTACCTGGTGTTTTCCTTATTTTTCGAGCGTCTGCTGCAAATGGGCCCCAACGAATAGGGTTACTTAGGTAAGCCGGCTTAACGATTAATTCGCATGCGAATTTAATTTTGATACGTAGAATTCATTTAAAGTGTAACGGAATTGAATTTTACTGTGAAGAATTAGAAACCCTTGAAAATAAATTTGATTGGCGGATTGAGGTTGATTTCCTTTGCGGCGAAGACGTTTCGCTATAATTTAAAGGTCGGGTTTCGCTCGCCATTCATAAGTAGCTGACTTAGAGTAGGAAGTGCTGGCCAACAGGGAAGGGGCCGAAGTCTAGGTGATTCGTAAGTGTTCCGCGTCTTCGTGCGACTTGTTTTTCATTTTCTTCCTTTTCTCGAAACATATGAGGACGAAGACTCCAGCGAGCCGCGAACTCACTCGGCGGTTCTTGGGACTAACAAGGTGTGTATGGCCCCGTCCTACGGGGAGCTAACCGGGGCCAAGCAACTCCACTGGAGTAACTTCTTTTCAGAGAGTAACAGTGTCCAAACATGAGGGGGTATATATATACATTTTCCGAACATTTCTCCTCGCCCTGCATTCCTTGATTTATTTATTTCTATTTAACAGAAATTTAACAATTACAAAATAGATAAACTAGTAGCACAGCAAAATAAATTAAGTAATAGCACAGCATGCAAACATCAAAATAAAAGTAATAAAAAATGTAAAAAGTAGGGGAAAATCAATAAGAAAATTACTAAGAGTTGAGAAGAAGACAGTTGACGAATCTTTTATAAACTAAATACGAGAGGGGGAAGGGCCCAAGCTGAATGTGTTCATGGTTACGAGGTAATCTGAGCATGGATGATTGAAAATACACCAAACTACGGGCGAATAGAACATCAAAGATATGCGACGATCTTGTAGAACGCGTAACGTGCCTCACTGGAACCTGGTTGACAGGGCGAGTATCGAGAAAACCACGGCAAAGCCTTTAAAGGAAACATTCATCAAGGTAGAGTTGACGCATTTCCAGCGAAGGAATATTGAGAATAGCCAAGTGTGATTCATAAAAAATGTAGGGAATCTGGAATTTCGAGAAGACGATCCTGGTAAATCTTTTTTGTACAGCTTCTAGCGCGAACTTTAAAGACTTCAAATGAGGCGACCAAACTGGCGAACAGTACTCAAGGATGGGACGAACCAAACTAGAATATAATTTAACACACTACAAAGAATCGGAAAAAATATAGGAATTTCTTAAGATCAAGCCAGAAATGTGAGAAGCTTTAGACGTAATTTCAGAAATATGAACGTCCAACATTAATTTAGAGTCGAAAGTGATACCCAAGTCCTTGAAATGTGTCACCGTACATAGGTACGAATTATTTAGAGTAAATTGAAAGCTAATAGGGCAAGGGTTATTAGAAAACGAAAGATGAATGCACTTAGAAACATTTAGTGCAAGTTGGTTATAAGAACTCCAAAATAAAATGGCATTCAAATCTTCTTGAAGCAAGGCACAGTCATCGATTGATGACACTACTTTGAAAACTTTGACATCATCTGCAAAAAGAAGGCAGGAGGAGTTGATGACAATGGATCATTTGTCATTTATAAACAGAGTGAACAATAGTGCGCCAAGAATGGATCCTTGAGGAACACCTGAAGACGGATGGAAGGGAGTAGAATGATGGTGGCAACGCCTGTTTTGAAAAGCTTCCATTAAGACCTTTCATTTAATACCCTTACCAATTACCTTTAGTAGAAAAATTTTCCTCAGGAACCCCCTTGAAAAGAGGCCATCACTTTTGATATACCTACCAAGTTTGGTGTCTGTAGTTTCGGAGAAAAACTGCTGTGACAGGTGGACGGACAATAGGGTTTTGAAACCGTAGTACAAACACAAAATAAACTTTACCACATACCCTCAATCGCGGAACGTTGTAACAGATAAAATAACACACCTTTTTAAATCTTGACAATGAAATAATTTCGTATATTTGTAAAAATAATGGTTTTTTTTTCTTGCTGTTATATTTGCATAAGATATGATTATTATTTAAATGATTTTTATTTATGACTTAAATACAAAAAAAGAAAAACTATAATTATTTACTTATTTACACCTAATGTTTACGTCTCGATTTTTTGTTTAAATTTTATTGTTGTTCTCTTAAATATTCTCTCCATTTGTAGTTTTGATAAAATAATTGCATGTATTGATTTCTTATTATCTTTTCATTCTTTTGCGAACAACACTTCAGTCGCAATCGAATAGAGGATTATATGTAAATCTAATGTATATCGCAATGTAGAAACATATAAAAGTACATTATGTGTATCTTTCGTAGCGATAATTTTCATATAAACATTTTTGTATTTTATTATATGTTTACAACCAACTAAGAGAATAACAAATGAAAAATAATAGAAAATCTACGATTATTCTTTTCATTCACCTTACGTGCAGAGTACAGTAAGATAAATGAATTTATACGTATGGTTTCTATTTTTTATCATAAAAATTACAAAAATAATAAAACAGAATATTACAATGCTAAGAAAAAAATACTAGAGCGCATGAATCGACACATATTGATTGAGAAAATCGTTAAATTGAAACAAGAACAGTTTTTAATTTATAAATACTAAAAGGAGCGTCATTGAAAAAATAATTTATAATCTCTACAGTACGTTTAAAATAGATTTCAATATGAATTGAATCATTTTAAATATCAAACTTTTATTTTATTTTGTCATATTTCGATTTCTTTTCCGCTGTCCAGATTCAGTTTTCATGAATTTGAGCTTAATGTTTTTTTTTAGAAGAAAATAATAAAATAAAAATACCTAATGCGAATTTTCGAGACTTATTTTTGAGCTTGCATTTTAGCTTGCATTTGTGCAAGCATTTCTTGCATTCTTCGCAATTCTGCTTCTTTTTCTTGTAGTATTCTATCTTTATCTGTAATTACGCCATTGTTTACATTTGCCGATGTTTCTGCTTCTTTTAATGGTCCATTCTTTTTGATGCCCTTGGCTAAACGCTCCGATCGATAGTTTTCGTAGTGGACTTCTTGTGTTACTTCTTGGAGGTCTTGCATGTGGGTGCTAGATAAAAAGAAATTTTTTAATTTAGTACGGAATAAATAATTATAGATAATACATAGAAAATAAATAATTATAAAAAAAATATAAATAAAAAATCATATAATCTACATAATTCGTGATTTGGAGATAGCTAGTTTACTTACATCAACATAGTACGTAATTTAATGAAATCACAATGGTCAGGATTTTCGACTTCTACAACGCCCCAGGGATATAATCTCCCACGAACTTTCTTTCCTTTGACTTCGAGTAATGTGGTTGCTCCACATACAGCGAAGGGAACGGCTTCTTTCAATTGCTTGACCTAGAATGGACGAACAATTTTGTGAAAAAGTTTGACTCATAATGCGTCATTAAGTATAAAAACAGAAAATATATCTAATTCAATAGCTCGTGGAAACTTTTTATTTTAACCCTGTTTTGTTCAATAAGAATAAAATCATGAGAAATATTTTTTTGGATTTCTTGCCCTTCTTGTACATATGCTCTATTATGGCATTTACATACAATGGAATGCTTTCATCATTTACTTATCTGAGTAAACGAGGTCAAATGATCGTCAAAATATTAATGCTCGCCAAAACATAAATGCCCATTAAAATATAAATATCCGTCAAAATATAAATATCCGTCAAAATATAAATATCCGTCAACATAAACATACTTGTCAAATTATGAACACCCGTCAAGATATAAATGCCCGTCAAAATATAAATGCCCATCAAAATACAAATGCTCCTCATTGATTTATATGTTCGTCGAAATATGAAGGCTCGTCGAAATATAAATGCTCTTCAAATTATAAATGCATGTCAAGATATAAATTCATTTTAAAATATAAATTCTCGTAAAACATAAATGCTCGTTAAACTAACTAAATATAAATGCACGTGACAATATGAATGCACGACAAAATATAAACGCACGTCAAAATATAAACGCACGTCAAAATATAAATGCATGTCAAAATGTAAATGCACGTCAAAATATAAATGCACACCAAATTATAAGCGCACTACAAAATAAATTGAATGGTAGACCAAATAATGATCCGGTCAAAGAAATGGTTTGGCCTAAGTAAAAGGCACTGGTTAGCGGGTTCGATACTTTGTCCCGACGTCTCCGGGACTGGTTCACATACTGAACCCAAACAAGGGCGTACAAAACACTTGTTAGTAGTAAGGGTGAGGTTCGGATGATGTTAGTATAATAGTTAGAGGACCACGCACAGGAAGGCCCGCGATCCTCTTTTAAGTGTGTATAAGATCAAATCCAAATCGTGTAAAACATATTGCGAAATGAATATACTTGTAAAGCCTATGTAGTGAGCAACCTTTGTGCCTCTACGCATTGGTGTGACTTGTTTCTGATAAAAAAAGGAAGAACTTCTCTATAATTGCAGAGTAGTAGGGGGAGAGGGTTGTTCGTTCCCCTTAGCCGGAAAATGTCAAAAACTAAAAAATAAGGAAACATAAATAAAAGTAAATAAAAAAAACTCCATGAGCTCTCTATCTTTCGATTCTGTTATGCGCTGATATGACGTCATTCAATCGTAATCTTTGCTGTGTCAATGTAGGTTCCAAACTTTATTAAAGAAACCTAACTCGACTCTATTTGATGTATACATCACATCTAAAAAATTTATGATCAAGGTCATCCACTTCATTGCAATGCCTGCACATTTCTGAATCTCAAAGTCTCAAGCTTTTGTAACCTTTGTTGACCTGGATTCTATTAACGGATTTGATTGCAGGGCGGCTAATCCCCAGAGAGTGAAACCACGTTTTGTCGCCGCTCAAGTGGTGGGCTCTTTTCCAGATACACTCTGTGAACCCTAGTGCTTTGTCTAGATAACGATTCCACTAGTCACGTTTAATGCTTGAAGCGATATGATGTCATCATGCTCGAAATGAGTGTGTTCCAAAAGGCCTCTCTTAGCCCCTTCTTTAGCATAATAATCAACTTCTGCAGCCGCCTGTGTCCCTTTATGCCCCAGGATCCATAGAAAATTGAACATGACGTTCGGTTTGGTGTTGATGGACTTGCCAAATGTCATAGGTTACTTTTTTACGATTTTTGTTATTTTCAACGTTCAGCAGTGCAACCCTGGAATTCATCACGCTCGTCGAGGTTACAGCAGGATCCTTCAGGAAAGCCAAAATGGCGTGCAATTCAGCGTTGAGTGCAGAAACGTCCTCATTGAGACTAAAATAGGAAGCTTCGTTATTTGTGAGGTTGATGTAGGCACCACTAACACCGGAAATATTCTTTGCTCCATCGATAACAAAGATGCGCTGAGACATACTTCACACATTGGATTTTCAACCTTTAGAAATACCTTAAAGTTGGACGGTCTGATAACTACGACCGTGGGAATAATTCCATCGAAGGTGGTCTTAAATTTCTTATATATATGGGCATAGCTGCAGGCTGTATTCTTTAAGTCCGCCAACTCAGTGTCTGGAAAATTGTTAAAAAAGGCTTTGCTTAGCTCTCTTGCTGTGAGTAATTCGGCTATATCCTTGCACATAAGTTCTTCAGCTATTTCGAATGCCTAAGCATTGGAGCTACATAGGAGTCCAACTTCGAGCTTTAAGGCATTTGCTTTGACGGCATCGATTTTGTCGATAGTTTGAAGCATTTGCAAAGGTGATAATTCCGTATTCAAGTTTCGGCGATGTTTGGTTTGAAATTGTTATTTGATCTGCACAACATGCGGATCAGATTTTGTTGGTTCTTTTGCTGATGATTTCGTCACTCCAAGGATCCTGTCCTATTTATTTTCCTTTCTAGGTAAAGAATGCTGTTTCGCCATGCAATCTGACTTCCATTCATGCTAAAGGAACGTTGAGGGTATTTGTGTCTGGAAAAGATTATCGCTTGGGCTTTAGCAGGGTTTACTTTCAAATCGAATGAATCAGAAGCTCTGCTTAAGTCATTTAACTGGCTTTGTAAGGCGTCCACGTGTCCAGGAGCTTCTTCCCGTCTGCTAGCATGAGGAAATCGTCGAAGTATTGCAGGACAGTAGTCTTATCGTTTGCTAGGTGATGTAGACACGTTAAACAGGAGGGGGCTTAAAACGTTTCCCTATGGCAGGCCGTTTTTTTTACAGTGACCCGTTGATTATTTAACAGGGTCTTCGGAAAAAAAGTTCGATGCTCCAGTTGATATATATAGTGCTTATGCCGACGTTGACTAGAGTTTGCTTAAGCAGGTTTAGGTCTACATGTTCGTATCCATTGGTAATGTCAAGAATGACAGTCATTTTCAAATTAGAGCCTTTGTCTTTTTCTAGTTTGAGCATCAGTGTGTTAAGGCAAGCTGAAGTCGATTTGTTTTTCCTATATGCATAGCAATTTCGGGAGAAGATGTTGTTTTCCTCAATAAAACGGTTCAGTTTAATATTTATCACTGATTAACGAGATCGGTCTGTAGTTGCTGAGATGTGTTGGATCCTTGGTGGGTTTTAGCATTGCGGCGATTCTAATTGTCCTGCATGCATCCGGGACTTTGCACTCGACAACGGCTTTATTACAAGCCTCAAGGTGGCATTGAAGGTACTTTGAAGCAAGGATTTTTAGCATGTTATAGTTGATTGAGTCAACACCTGATGCCATAGGCTTCCTTTGCTCGTTGAAAGCCTGATGTATCTCCTCAGCTTTAAATAGATGATCGGGGTTAACGAAGGTAACAGCTTCCTCGATGATGTTGGTGCAAGGGTGTTGCATGCTACTAATGTCCTGAAGGAATCGTAAACTTAGCTCTTCTCGTCCATTTGGTCACTTGGGTTTCTGCTCTTGTGATTTTTGATATTGATGAAGGTCCAGAAACCTTTGGTATTACCGTCGTCACAGCCTTTGAGTACAGCTTTTTCCCACCCTTTCTTTTTGGCCTCTCTGACCGCCATTTCCCACTCATATCTTGCATCGTTTAAGGCGCAAAAGTTCTTCAATCGCTTGATCTTGTTTAAAGCCACATTTTTTCTGCTCCAGATCTTCACAAGTCCTTTCGACCACCAGTACTTGTTGGTATATTTAATTTTTTTGCGTTTGGTGTTATTACTGATAAATTTGGCTTACTTCATTGACGATTTCCTCAAAATTCCCGTTGAAGGTGCCAGTCGCGATATCATTTCCAACACTGCCCCTATCTCGACACAGCCGCCAAGTGCTCGAATCCACTTTAATCGTGATATTAATGGGGCAATGTCCGCTGTTGCATGGATCGTCTTTGACTTCGCACCAGGTAGTGTGCACGAAAGGTAGGTTTGGCACGGTAACATCCGGCGAGGACTGAATCCTTTTGCCATCGACCGTGATTCTTTTGAAAGTGTAGGTTCCGGTGTTGAGTATTCTGAAACCCAAATTTTCAATCCATTCGAGAAGGGTCCAGCCTTTGGAGTAGAGAGATTATCAGCCCCAATAAGTGTATCTCGCGTTCAGATCACATCCGATAATAATGCGTCTGTTAAAATGCAGCTGGTGCTTGATTTCGTCCTTTCCAGTTTTCAACGCTGGGTGGACCATATATTGAGACAAGGACAAGGTTGATTTTGAGGTTCAATGTTGGTACAGCAATCGCTTCCAGATTGGTATTTAAACTGATTTGCCTGTATTTGATATCCTTGCGTAACAAGAGGAGATGTCGAGGTTAAAAGGCTGTCATCCGCAGTGAGGTAATCCAATGGGACATGGAAATCTTGAGGTTCTTCATATTTACTGCTGCTTGGAATGATTCTTAATAGCCATTCATTAAGAGGTAACGAATTCTCCTCGTTAAGTCCATCGTTGCTATTGGTCGCCAATAGTCCTGAATGTTTATATGCATTTTTTATTGTTTCAGTAGATACTTTGTGTCAAGATTTGTGCAAAAGATTGATCGCATCAAGGTAATGTCATTTTTTTTGGTAGGGAGGTGAATGCCCATTTACGCAGAGTGTGGGACTCCCGTGTTCGCAAGAAGGCGACTGGACTACCCACTAAACACCTCCCCTGTCAACCTGAGAAACCTAGCCTGGAACCGTTTGACACATTACTTAGGGCCAGGTCTCGTTTTGTCACGCCGTGAGGCGCCTTCAAGCTGGGGATCCCTCTTCTAGCGGGAGAGGAGATGGGAAGAGTAAGTGCCAGACAAGCGATTCCCCAGCCCCCACACACCCGGCTGCTGTGAGTCCCTTTTATCTTTTAGGACTGCCCGAACATAATGTGCCACCTGGTTCCATTTGTCAACCGATTCGAGCATCACCGCGACTATATTATCAGGGGTAAGTTTTCCCGTCTCCCTGTAGAGGTTCCTTCGCAGCCTGTACTAGTTTTTGCAGGCGAAAAATGTGTGGCAGGCATTGTCTTCCTCTCCTGGGCAATACCGATAATCGGGGGACCGTGACTTAACAATCTTGTGTAGGTAAGACTGAAAACACCCATGCTCTCTCAAAAGCTGGGTCAAATAGAAGTCAGTCTCACCATGCCTTCGATTTAACCACGGTCTCACATCCGGGATGAGGCGCGCAGGCCACCTTCCCCTCGTTCAATTCACCCAAGACTGCTGCCAATCGTTGGGTGAGCGCTGTCTTTCTTCGCGGACAACCATCTCCCTCGTATCCTCGTTTTGATGCAGATAAATAAAGCGGCACTCTCTAGCAAAGAGGGCGACAGGTATAACGCCTGCAATGACTTTCACCGCCGAATCAGAGACTGTCGGATATGAAGATGCAATTCTCAGTGCTCTTCTTCTCTGTACCTGTGCCAGGCATTTTCGGTTAACCTCCTTATCGAGAGCGTCTGCTGCGTACAGTAGCACTGACCCGACAGCATTCATCAAGGGACGTCTTCTTGATGGGCTGGGACGTTGGCCATAAGTCGACTCAGAGCCGACACTCCCGAAGCAGCCTTCTCAGCCGTTTCCCTGATTTGCTCAGAGAAACTCATCTTCGAGTCGATCAGTAGCCCCAGGTTCTTCACCGCTGGTTTCGATTCGATTTGTATGTCTCCAATACTGATCATCCTTACTCTAGGGATTCTCTTTTTTGTCAAGATGACCACTTCGGTTTTCTCCAGTGCTAAACTGAATCCGCGAGCAGTCATTCAGTCTCTCACTCGGCGCATAAGCATACCTAGCCTAAGTTGCGCTTGTTCAACGGTGGATCCAGCGACCAGAGCCGCAACATCATCCACATAGCCGATCAAGCGCGACTCATCTGGCATCTCCAGTCTCAGTAGCCCGTCGTAAGACACGTTTCACAGGTCCGGGCCAAGGATAGATCCCTGGGCAACACCCGATGTAACAGCCATCCTTTGTTGGCCCTGTGTCGTGTCGTAGAGTAGGCTTCGGTCTTTTAGGTTGTCCCTCAAAAGCCGCATTAGATATTCTGGAACTTGAAAAGGGTTTTCCAGCGTATCCAGAATATCCACCCATCGAGCGGAGTTGAAGGCGATCCTAACGTCGAGTGTCACCAACGGACGATCCGTCGCTTGGTGCGGCTATATGCCTCTGCCTATTGAACCGCGCTCACACCTCTGCAATCGCATCAATGGTGGAACGTCCTGTTTTAAAGCCGTACTGCCGAGGGGATAGGTCCACAGCAGTACCCTGATGAGTTCCTCTAGCGCGTTCCCAGCAGTGTATAGCGGGCGGTATGCAGACGGTGATCTGGGATGTCCCTTCTGCTTGCTGATCAGCACGAGCCTCGCCACCTTCCATCGTACTGGGAAACCCCCGTTCCGTAGGCAAGCATTGAATGTGCTGATCAATGCGGTCATAGACAAGTTGCAACATCTCAGCCTGAACACCATCTGGACCTGGAGTCTTCCTCGTTGGGGGCCTTTGGAAGACAACGATAGGATGGTGTCATTCGACATCAGGGCACCTTTTTTAAGTGTTCCAGTCAAGGAAGTCTTCTGCGTCAAGGAACGGGTGAACATTGGAAAGCACAAGCCAGAATGTACCTGAAACTAGCTAGGCTCTGCATAGCGGAAAGCTATTTCACTTTCAGGGGAGAATTTTTTAATCAATCAAGAGGCGCAATGGGAAACCCCTGTCCCCATTTCTCAGTGAATTTTTCATGCCCCACTTAGAGGAGAAGCTAGCAGAGGTAGAAAAACTTCCGCTTCGTAATGGGTGCGCTACGTAGATGACTCAAAGAAGATCATATACAAGATTTCCTCACTGCGATTAACTCCACGCGCAAGAACATTTTTTTTACTCAGGAAAAGGCATCTGAAGGACGGCTGCCATTCCTGGATGTGATGGTGTGTAGAGGATCGCATGGACACCATGCGGATTATTCCGTTCTCGTCGAACCATTGTCAGCAGCAAAAATCGGCACCGCTTGCTTATATTGTAAATCGTATGATCACGCTTCCATTGAATAAGGAAGGTCGAGAGAACGAAACGTCTCATGGAATGGATATCCCACAAACGAGGGCATGAAATTGATAGCAAAGCGAACAAGGGAGATCTTCAACAGGAAATTTACAACCACGGAAAGCGACCAGACGAAGAGACAAGTGATGACTTACGACTCAAGGATGGAAGTCGTTGGGAAGGTAATGAGAAGCAAGCTTGGACATAGATCTGGTTTATACGAGCCGAGCCACAAGACTCCAGAACTTACTTTGATCAATAAAAGACCCCGTACCCAAAAATGAGAGGATCGGAGTCTACAAGGTATTCTACCAAAAATGTAATGGATGTTACATTGAGCAAACGAGAAGATCGCCAGGCGTCAGATGGAATCAACATCTTGAGGGAAGCAGTTAATAAATCGAAAAAGAAGGAAGTGAGGAACTTCAAGTCAAAAGTGGCCTAGCATATGGTTCTAGAAAACCACGAAATAACAGCGGACGACGTGCGCTTTGTAAAAACAATAACAAGCGCATGCAAGCTGGATGTAGAGGAAAGCATCGAGATATTTAATTGCAGGAGGCAGAATATTTGGAACGGTGAACCAGGTAACGGATATACCTGGCCGTTTAAGGTTATTAAGTAAAAAATAGGTAATTAAGGAATTTATAATCCGTTTGGGTTAGGACACACTCCGCTTGCGTAGCAGCTCCCAAGTTCAAACCTTGGTAGCGGCATCGAGTTTGAGATTCTGATGCTGTTGTCGGACTATCAGCCCACCCAGCTGTGATGGGTACTAACTGAGAAATCAGGTAATAATCACATGGTTGATCGTGATATTAAGCATATCACCTCGAATTCGTTACGGTCATGGAATGAGATACCCTAATAATAAAATCTTAACACCAAGATTCGAATTTGCGATGGATTATTATTATTATTAATTAAGGAATTTAGATACAATCAACTGTTGTTCAGAAATTAAAAAGGCATTGAAAGAAATTAGGGAGTAAGTTAGGTTTTAAGTTTATGAGAGATCCATCAAAGTCTTTCGGTTAAATAGTAGGGCTTATGCAATATAAATTTTGTAGTACTGAAGAAGTCCTTAAGTAGAGGACGAAACAATTGTGTTCGAGATTCGAACGATGAACGATCCATGGATGTTGTGTAACCGCATCCCATGGCGACAAATCTTATCAACGCACCCTGATGACATCCATCTGTAATACGGACCCAACTTCACTGGTTGACACGAAACCAACTTGACTCAGTGTGTGTGATGAGAGACGACGCCGAACTGGAGCGTTCGCGTCTCACACCGAGACAACATGCGTGAGCGGACCTCCAGTTTCTCGTTTGAATTATTATTGTTGTAGCCGTCTCATTTTGAAAATAAAGTTGTGAATTGTTGACTGTGTGTTTTCTCTCGGAAACAGACTTATCGCGTGTACAAAACTCGTATATTTTGGTGCCTCCTGTGAGGAGAGTGTTGTGATTGTGTGTAAAAGTGCGCCTTGGACAAAAATGGCCGCTTTAAATCTTAGAACGGCTGCAAAATCATCCCTAGTATGGATGAACGCGCTTGTGACCTTTGAACAGTACGATGCCGATTCTGTGGAGATCGAGCATCAACAACAGCTACTGGAACAGCACTATTCGCTATTCTGTAAGAATCGTTTTGACCTGGTCGCTGCTGCCAAAGCAGAGGAACTACCGACACATGAACAGCTGCAGATAGAAGTGGAGGCTCTATATTCGAAGATATCGGATGTCCACCAGTGCGAATCTAGAATCTGATACGACATCTGTGAAAGCGTACGTCGAAGCCTGTTGCGATACCGAACTTTGAGGGACTTTCACAAAACTGGCTCATGTATCGTGATATGTTCGAAACGATGGTCCACACGAGGTCGGACTTATCTCCGACATACAAACTGGGGAAACTCCGTTATCACATCAAGGCGTAAAGTGTCCCTTTAATTGGCGGACTGTATACGCGGGGGTACGAAGAGGTCTGGGCCGAACTCAAACGCCGCTTTGACAACCCTCGCCTGCTCGCGGAGACCCACATCTGACAAATTCTCAATTTGCCGGAGAATCCACCGGACACGCAGAGGACACTGCGAGATATCGTTGACTGTGTCCGTAACTCTCGGCGGGCACTCTCCGTGATGGAGCTTCCCGTCGACAAGTGGGATGTTCTGAGACAGTGCAAGTTCTTCTTCCGAAACTTCCCAATATCACGCGTGTGGAATGGGGAATGAGTCTTCAATCCAACAACATACCACCGCTGGAAGATTTGCTGCTTTTCTTGGAACGCCGTGCCGCAAATCGCGCCGTAGAATCACCATTGAAGGCATTGGCTCCACCACAGCCGTTAGTACTTGTGGTCGAACAGATGTCATTATGCGATCGACATTTGACAACACGTTTGAATTGCAATTTGAAGTATTTATTTTGTGCACTATCGCGTCGACCACCCCGGTGACCACGGTAGATGCCACCAACTGGAGCTATTTACACAATTTAGAGCTGACTGATCCGACATTTGACGTCCCTTGTGGTATTGATTTACTCATTGGTGCAGACATTTGGGGTATGATTCTTGAGGAAGGAATCATCAGAGCTGGATTGTTGAACTGAGAGTATTGATTGTCGCATGGAACTCTTCGAGCCAAAAGTCTGTTGCACTGCCGAAGAAGGAAGAGTAAAATATCACCACTGCAAAAACCACCAAGGGGATCATATGCATTAAATCATAAAACTGATGGTAGTCAACTGCGAACAACACCTGGGGATCAAAAATTTCAGTGGTGTAACTTATCAATAAAGTAGTGTTCCACCAGACAACCAAAGCCGTATACTTCAAGTACCATTTCCACCGTAAACTATTTTAGAGTGAAGAACTTGAACCGTAGGCAGATGTACCGATAAAATCGATATCCAGAGTAATTCTGAGAGAAGGAAAATATTTTTTTTTGAAAAGCCGTAGGGCCTTGTTTTTTTTTTGAGTGAGCAGATATGTTTCGACTCTTTTAGGGTCTGACACTGAAAATAACTCAAAGGAGTCGAAACGCATCTGCTCACTTAAAAAAGCAAGGCTCAACGGCTTTTCAAGAAAAAATAGAGTACATATAAAAGCATTCAAACTTTGTTATCTACAATACTTACTTGACTGTTATAAGATTAAATTAAAATTAAAAATTAGAGGATTCTTGTGTTTTTATCCTTAAAAAATTAGGTACTATAACAATCTAGTGCAAATTTGGATCGAAAAATAAATATAATGAACTAACCTGTTCCTTATAGTCTTCATCTTCATCGCTATCGCAGTCGGGCAGTGGGTATATTTTAATTCCATGTTCCTCAATTTCTTGCAGGATACGACATTTCAGACGTAGAATCTCTTTCCTCGTCAAACAATCAGCTTTGGCAATAACAGGTACTATATTTACTTTAGAATGTAATTTTTTCATGAATTCTACGTCTAATGGCTTCAATCTGAAATAATGAAAACAAATTTATTAAATAAAATCCGGGACGAAGTACTTTTAATAACTCATATTCACTCACCCATGTCCAAATGGTGAAATGAAATAGAAACAACAGTGTATCCGATTATCAACAATATTTCGTCGATTCAAACCGCTCTCATCTCGTAAAAATCGTTCATACTGCTCATCAATATATTCTAAGATTGCACTAAAACTGTCAGAATTGTCGATAGCATCACCGAAACCAGGTGTGTCTACAACAGTCAAACGCAGCTTCACTCCACGCTCCTCAATTTCCACCGTCGATGCATCCAGCTTAACTGTCTGTTTTTGTTTTTCTGATGGTAGAATGAAATGAGAGTAAAAATGAATAAATTCATAAATATTTATACACACATGATAAACAATTAAATGTAAGTTCTGAACATATTCTCCCGCATATTCCAATATGTTGTATGGCAAATGGGAATTGTTATTGTAGAAAAATAAGGAAAAAAGCATTTCCACATACTCACCAACTGCATCTGGTATAATACGTTCCGGATAGAGGTCTGTTAAAAATAAACTATTCACTAAAGTCGATTTGCCCAGACCGGATTCGCCCACCACCATCAGCGTAAATTCAAATCCTTTTTTTACCGACTTGCGATGTACTTGATTCGGTAGATTGGCAAACCCCACATAGCCGGGTGTTTCGAGGCTGGAGAACTGTAATGAAAAGATAGATTGGAATTGATAGTTAGTTGGATCAAGTTAGATACATAAGAATCTCGTTATCCAGAGAGATGAGAATAAATGTTTTAATTTATAGATGGCAATTTCTATTCTAAACGAGTATGTTGCAGTTTTGTGTGCTTATTGGGATCATAACCTATGTGGATATGAGATGATGTGTGATATTTTGTCTCTATGGAGCAAAAGAATACGAATATGGAATAAATATTTACTGGAAATTGTAATGCTCAAGAGAGCTACATTCTTAATTCTGATGAAGATAGATTGCACTCTTACTTCGGAGGATTAATTTGAGTAGTTATTAATTATCATCTCATTCCACTACAGTCATTCACATTCTGTACAAACAAATCGATCCACAAGTTTTGTTGCTACTGTGCAAAGTTCAGGAAAGAGTATAAATTAGCTTTAGATCCTTGAAACTGAAAAGGTTCCTGGTTTTATATGAGTATCAGTGCGTACATTCTTCACACTGAGTCAGTGCGTACATTCTTCTAAATTTAATGTTAGACATTTTTTTGACAGTTTTATAAATGAATATGTAGTTAAGGTCAGTTATGAGGGTGGGGGTCGTCCCCACGAATGTTGCAAACTAATTAACGACTTAATACATAAGTCATCTAAAAATGAAATATTATTATTAAAATTCAAATATGAATGAAAACTTAATTAGGGTAAGTTTACAACCGATCACTTCCTAAGGTATTTAATAGAGTGTAAACATTAACTGAAATGAGAAACTGATACAGCAAATACGTATATTCATTGTAAAACTACAAGGTGCTTGGCAATGACGGACGCTGTGCTGATGTGAAAATCATCCCAACGATCCAAAGAGTGATACGTCAGTGGAGCCCCAGCAGCCTGTATGTAACACTTTGCATTTAAAGCTCCCGGAATTTTTTACGGCTAATCCCAAGCTGTGGTTTTATCAAATTGAGTCACAATTCACAGTAGCTAAAATTAGATCGGATCGGCTCAAATTTCATCATATAGTCAGTCAAATGCCGGCGAACATCGCATGCAAAACTTTCGATATCATTAAAAATCCGCTGACTGATGATAACACTGATAAATTTCTCGTCTTGAGAGTAAGAATAATTGAAGAATTTGCTGATAGCGAACAAACCAAGCTAAGGAAATTATTGTCACAAATGCAATTGGGTGATAGAAAACCTTCATTTTTACTGTCTGAAGAGACAATTAGTATCAGCAGCTGTCAGCGATGATTTCCTAAAAGCTCTATGGCTACAGAACTTGCCCGAAACTATACGTGCAATTCTATCTGTATCATCGCAAACATTATTTGGTTCAGCGAAAATTGCCGAAAAAAAAATTGGGAATCAACTAACGTCCATCAGGTTTATTCAACTGCAAACCGTACAATCTCTGACGAAAATACTGGATCGTTTCAAAGGCAAATTCAAAAACTAGAAGCAGAAGTTCAGAAGCTGCGAAACGCAAGACAACGTAATCAGCCATCGTCCAGTTCGGATAAACTTCGCCGCAGCGCTTACAAACCCAAATACACAAGAACTGCTGGTATCATCATAAGTTCGGGCAGAATTCAACCAAATGTGTTCCATATTGCCAATTTAGGAGTTCGGAAAACTAAAGCACTAAGTTTGTTTCGAGGCCGACGAACTTGGCGCATCCACATCACGCCTTTTTATATACGATACCCATAATAAACGTAGATTTCTTAAAGATACGGGTGCAAATTTATCCGTCATCCCATCAACACTAGAATCAAAACAGCACGATACCAGCAATGCCATTTATAAACGACTCCATGCTGCTAATGGAACAGTGATAAGTACCTACGGCCAGAGAAAACTTACCGTTTCACTCAACTTACGTCGCACTTTTGACTGGACTTTTATCGTCGCTGATGTTAACACACCGCTGATTGGGCTAGATTTTTTGAAGTATTACGGGCTTGGAGACTCCAAGTCTACTCCAAGTTGGAGTAGACCTACAAAAACGAGCACTAGTAGATACATCAACTAAACTTAACAGCATAGGCAACGTCATCAAATCTTCAACACCTCAAGTCATGCTTACTAATTCCATTCGTAAAAATATTACGAGGCTATAAGCAAATGTTACATGAACATGTGGTATTGATGGAAAAAATTAAAACAATGGTCACATATTGCATTGTTACCAAAGGTCCACCAGTCGCATCAAGAGGAAGAAGATTGTCTATCGACAAACTTGCCGCGGCTAAAACAGAGTTTAATGACTTGCTATCGAGGGGCATATGCCGTCCATCAAAGAGCAATTGGGTAATACCTCTTCATATGGTGAAAAAACCTGATGGTACTTGGCGACCATGTGGCGATTATCGCTAACTCAATTCTATTACGGTACGCGACAAGTACCCGATACCGCACATACAAGGTTTTGTATGCATTTTACATGGCAAAAATATTTTTAGAAAGATTGATTTAAAAAAGGCTTTTAACCAGGTTCCGCATGAACCGTGCGATATACCCAAAACTGCTATCATTACGCCCTTTGGCCTAGTTGAGTTGAGAGACATTTGGTCTCAGAAATGCCGCGCAGACATTTCAACGGCTAACCGATAAAGTGCTTCGTGGACTTGTTTTTTTCATAGCATACATATATGATATTTTCATCGCAAGTCAGTATATCGAGCAACATCAAGAGCATTCATTTTTACTGTCTAAAATGAGACAATTAGCATCTGCAGCTGTCAGCGAAACTCTATGACTACAGAACTTGCCTGAAACTATACGTGCAATTCTATCGGTATCATCGGAACCATTATTTGGTTCAGCGAAAATTGCCGATAAAATTTGGGAATCAACTGACATCCATCAGGTTTATTCAACTGCAAACCGTACAACCTCTGACGGAAATACTGGATCATTTCAAAGGCAAATTGAGAAACTAGAAGCAGACGTTCAGAAGCTGCGTAACGCAAGACAGCGTAATCAACCGTCGTCCAGTTCGTATAAACTTCGCCGCAGCACTAGCAAGCCCAAATACAAGAACTGCTGGTATCATCATAAGTTCGGGCAGAATTCAACCAAATGTGTGCCACCTTGCCAATTCAGGAGTTCGGAAAACTAAAGCACCAAGTTTGTTTTGAGGCGGACGAACTTGGCGCATCCACACCGCGCCTTTTTATATAGTATACCCTTACTAAACGTAGATTTCTTAAAGATACGGGTGCAGATGTATCTGTCATCCCATCAACACTAGAATCAAAACAGCACGATGCCAGTAATGCCAATTATAAACGACTCCATGCTGCTAATGGAACAGTGATAAATACATACGGCCAGAGAAAACTTCCCGTTTCACTCAACTTACGTCGCACTTTTGACAGGACTTTTACTGTCGCTGATGTTAACACACCGCCAATAGGGGCAGATTTTTTGAAGTATCACGGCCTTGGAGTAGACTTACAAAAACGAGCACTAGTAGATACATCAACTAAACAGCATAGTCATCTTCATCAAATCTTCAACATCTCAAGTAATGCCTACTAATTCTAAAGATTCATTCGTAAAAATATTACGAGGCTATAAGCAAATGTTGCATGAACATGTGGTACTGATGGAAAAAATTAAAACAATGGTCACATATTGCATTGTTACCAAAGGTCCATCAGTCGCATCAAGAGCAAGAAGATTGTCTATCGAGAAACTTGCCGCGGCTAAAACAGAGTTTAATGACTTGCTATCGAGGGGCATATGCCGTCCATCAAAGAGCAATTGGGTAACACCTCTTGATATGGTCAGAAACCTGATGGTACTTGGCGACCATGTGGCGATTATCGCCAACTCAATTCTATTACGGTACGCGACAAGTACCCGATACCGCACATACAAGGTTTTGTATGCATTTTACATGGCAAAAATATTTTCAGCAAGATTGATTTAAAAAAGGCTTTTAACCAGGTTCCGCATGGACCGTGCGATATACCCAAAACTGCTATCATTACGCCCTTTGGCCTAGTTGAGTTGAGAGACATTTGGTCTCAGAAATGCCACGCAGACATTTCAACAGCTAACCGATAAAGTGCTTCGTGGACTTGTTTTTTTCATAGCATACATATATGATATTTTCATCGCAAGTCAGTATATCGAGCAACATCAAGAGCATGTTAGAATCGTTTTGGATCGACTTTCACAGCATGGACTAAGAATAAAACCAGACAAGTGCAAATCCGCACAAAATGAACTGGAGTTCTTGGGTCACTTAGTCACACCCCAAGGTATTAAACCATTACCAAGTAGAAGCCATAATCCATTTCGAAAAGTCTTTTCGTGCAAAACAACTCCGGAGACAAACTGCCATATCTTAACAAAGGCAACGTTAAAACGCATCTAATGCATTCGAAGCTTACAAGAATATGCTAGCCAATGAAACACTGTTAGTTCATCCATCCAAATTAGCACCCATTGCATTAGAAACAGATGCATCAGACGCACCAATCGGTGCCGTTCTGAAGACGAAGGATGTAAACCTTTGGCCTAATTCTCGAGGAGATTAAATAATGCTCAATAAAATATAGTACATACGATCGAGAGCTGCTAGCAGTCTATGAAATATATCCGGCATATGTTGGAGGGAAAAGAGTTTGCCAAAGATACTGACCATAAGACACTTATTTTTGCCTATCGTCAAAAAGGTGATAGAGCATCACCTCGACAAGCTCGGCAATTAGACTATATAAGTCAGTTTTCATCCGATATTCGCTACATTTCCGGCCGTCAAAATATCATCCCTGATTTTTTATCACGGATTAATTCAATCGATTTCAGTTCAGTTCAAAGCGATAGCTAGAAATCAAGGAACTGATGATGAACTACAAAATATCTTGCATTCAAACACAGCTTCTATGCAGTTTAAACGCATCACACTCCCTTATTCAGACATTAAGCTCTACTGCGATTTAAAAAGTATGAAAGCAAGACGTTTCATAACCAAAAACTTTCGTTTCAAGGTTTTAGCCAAAATTCACAATTTATCCAATCCCGAAATAAGAGCAACTACACGCCTCGTAAAAGAGCGTTTTGTGTGGCCGAATCTATACCGCGATAGCAAAAACTTCGTACAAAATTGCATCTTTTGCCAAAGGACCAAAGTGCACCGCCATACTAAATCACCCATACACGCTTATAAGTAAATTCCAGAGCGATTTGCACACATAAATATTGATTTAGTTGGCCCGCTTCCACCATCAGGAGGTTACTCATACATTTTAACAGTAATTGACCGTTTCTCAAGATGGCCAGAGGCAATTCCAATTAGCAGTATAACCGCGGATAGTGTCGAATCTGCACTAATATTTGGCTGGATATCTCGTTACGGGGTGCCCGCAAGAATAACCACGGATCAAGGACGACAGTTCGAATCGGAGTTGTTTCGCCAGCTAAACAGAATCTTAGGAGTATTACATCTGCGAACGACAAGCTACCATCCACAGTCAAATGGCATTATCGAAAGATGGCACAGGTCATCTCTTAGAGCCAAATTACCTAATGATTGGTACAACGAACTACCCCTTGTTTTACTAGGACTTCACAGCGTTTGGAAAAACGATATAAAAGCAACGCCAGTAGAAATGACTTTCGGACAAGCACTTCGCATTCCAGGAGAATTTTTCGAGCCATCGAAGGGGCACCCCAGTGATGAAGAATTTATAAAATAGTTCCGACGAAGAATGAATATTTTTCAACCTGCAAAGAACATGCATCATACCAGTAGTAAAGTTTTCGTCCACCCTGCTTTAAAAGATTGTTTGCATGTTTTTGTCAGAGTCGATACCACCCTTACTCTAGGGATTCTCTTTTTTGTCAAGATGACCACTTCGGTTTTCTCCAGAGCTAAATTGAACCCGCGAGCAGTCATCCAGTCCATCACTCGGCGCATTAGCATACCTAGCCTAAGTTACGCTTGTTCAACGGTGCGTCCAGCGACCAGAGCCGCAACATCATCCGCATAGCCGATCAAGCGCGACTCTTCTGGCATCTTGAGTTTCAGTAGCTCATCTTAAGACACGTTCTACAGAGATAGATCCCTGGACAACACCCGATGTAATTTTCATCCTTCGTTGGCCCTGTGCCGTGTTGTCGAGCAGGCTGTGGTCCTTTAAGCAGTTCCTTAAAAGCCGCATTAGATATTCTGGAATTTGAAAAGGAGTTTCCAGCGTGTCCAGAATATCCACCAATCTAGCGGAGTTGAAGGCGTTCCTGACGTCGAGTGTCACCAACAGGACGATCCGTCGCTTGGTGCAACTATATGCGTCTGCCTTTTGGATCGCGGTCAGCACCTTTGCAATCACATCAATGGTAGAACTCCTGCTCTAAAGCCGTACTGCCGAGGAGAAAGGTACCCAGCAGCACGAATCGCGTTAGTAAGTCTTCCCTTGATGAGTTTCTCTAGTACTTTCCCAGCAGTGTCTAGCATGCATAACGGGCGGTATGCAGACGGTGATTCGGGATTTCCCTTCCTATTGCTGATCAGTACGAGCCTCGCCACTTTCCATCGTACCGGGAAAACCCCGTCCCGTAGGCAAGCGTTGAATGTGCTGAGCAGCAAGTCAGGACAATGGTGATAGACAAGCCGCAACACTTCAGCTGGAACACCATCTGGACCTGAAGCCTTCCTCGCTTTCAATTAAAGGACTGCCTCTTCCAGCTCCGGCTGTGTGAAGAGTGGACACTTGACTGCTGTTTCACCATGGACTCGTCAACATAGACGGGATGGGCGGAAAAGAGTGCCCGCACTATCTCGTTCATCTTTTCCGCATCATATATACAAGGTTTCTGTAGGGCACCAAGCTTTCGCATAACTAGCTTGTAGCCAAGGCCCCACGGATCCTTGTTCACATTGTCCACTAGATCTTGCCAACAGCGAGCCTTGCTGTTGTTGATCAATTCACGAAGGCATTTCCTGGCCGACTTATATGCTGCTTCGCGCTTGCTTGCCTCGTCACGGTTCCGTGCCCTTTAGGGCTGACGCCGAAGCTTGTGACACTCCCTTCGTTTTTCAGCGATTTCAGTTAACCGCCAGTACACTGGGGGCTTGCCGTGCCGGGGTTTTTGACGGGGCATAGAATAATTGCAAGCAGTCGTGATGATGCTCATAGTTGAGTTCACCACGTCTTGAGCTGCCAGTTCTTCCGTCCTCTCCGGATCTCCCTGCAGCGGTGCACCTGCTGTGAGAACCTCGACGAACGTCTCGACATCCATCCTTCCGATGTTCCATCCAATTGTAGAAAGCCGAGTGCACAGACGTCGGGAGACAGCATCGCTTATTTCAAGCAGAATGCACTGATGATCACTGGCTGAGTAGTCCTCTAATACTCTCCAGTTGTGTTTCCTCCGTATTAAGGACTCCGAGGCGAGTGTCATGTCCGGTATGGTTCCTTCACAGCCAATACGGCGGAAAGTCAGCGTAATTCCGGTGTTCAGTACGACGAGCGCCATCCTGGCCGCCATTTCTAGAATTCGTTTTCTCCACGGATCTGTTTGAAGCATGCCCCATTCGATAGTTTTCGCGTTGAAGTCTCCCTCAACGAGCATGTCCCCGTCTGCGGTCGGAGACAGCGCCCACCAAAGCCTGAAGCTTGGCTTGGAAAGATGATATCGATTCGTTCGGCGTTAGGTACACTCTAAAGAAGGTGGTCCCTGAGCACCGAACCCACACGAAACCATCCCCACGTCCACAGCTCTCCGCCTGGAAATCACTTTTTTGAACCCAGGTGGCGGCAGTACCAGTTTCATCAGGATAGCATGATGCTGAACTTTTATCATGGTGTTGCTCACTCAGCGGCAAAAAGTCGGCTTTCATGTCCCTCGCAAACTGCTCAAGCAGATTTTGGGCGGTTGACTGCGGTGTAGGTTTAGCTGCAGGATGCGGCTCATCGAAGTTCTAATTTTGCCTTGACTAGGGCTTCCTGGAACACCCGGCATTTTCCTCATCGCAAGACGTGTCCAAAATCATGTCTTGGATCAGCATCCTTTCAAAGAATAAAGTGTGCCCCCTTCGTACACTTTTTTGTTTTATGTCCTATTTCACCGCATTTGGAACATAGAGAACTCCCAGCGGATCCTTTGCATACTTGTGCGGTGTAACCATAGCGACGGCATTTGAAACATTTAAGAGGCATTGCCTTTCGCCGTATCCTACAGACAACCCACCCTATTCGTATTTTGCCCTTCAGAAATTGTTCGGCATCCGTTTCGGTCAAGTCAATTATGGCCATGCATTGTCCCCTATGGTTTTCTGGTGTCAGCCTCGCTGTGATTCTGTCTACGCTAGGGAACTCCCTTTTGATAGCCTCTTCTACTTCGGCCAGATCTGTGACGCAGTCAATGTCTCTTATTTCGATCAATGCCATCGGCTCGAGCGAGGCTATAGCTGCCCTTTTGCCGAGGACTTTCTTTACTGCGTCGCAGAATGCTTCCCTATTCTCGGCCTCTGCTCCAAATTCGACCAGTATATGGCCCCACCACGTTGGCCGTCCAGCTTTAATGTGTTAGTGTCTTCGGGCTTTACGTTTCCCCTGATGTTCCGCAGCATCTCCGCGTAGGATCGAATATCTTAGGGTTTTACGAGCAGTGCCTTCTGCCATGGTCTTCGTCGGGGCTTTTTTCTCTCTTGTTTTGCATCGGGTCTTTTTTCTTGTTGGGCTCCTTTTGTAAGCACCGTCTGGAACACCTGATCTGGTGTTCCGCGCCCATCAAGTGCCTCTTCTTTCCTTCTTTTATCCCGATCTCCTTCGATTCGGCTAGTCGCCATTCTTTTATTGATTTTTGATTGTCGAGCACTCTGCACGTGCCCTTTAGATTTCGCCTCCAGCGTTTCTTTAGCCTTTTGCTTTTCTTCGGCCTTCTGGTCCTCTTCGGCCTTTAACCAGCTTCTCCGATAATGCCATATGCGGTCCGGGAGCTCCTCTAGTTCAAGGAGCTCAATTTTTACTGCTTTGGCTTTTCGGAATAGGGTTTCTTCTTCATGTCGCTGGGCGGCAATTGTACTTTGCGACCATCGTTCTTGGGAGAGATTTTCGACGTTGGCGATGAAATCAAATCGTCGCTTTATTTGCCTGGCCACTCGTTTCTTTTCCTGCCGTAATCTCGTTGACTTCAGGATGGTTCGTTATTATTTCAGGATTTACGACCCTTGCTTCAATCGCTTCGGTAGCGATCGCAGCAGTGACCATCGATTTATCGATGTTCTTTATATTTTCCTCCACCGCTCGAACATCTTGCGCGTCCTGCAGAGTTTCCCACTTTTCCCTGATAGGACGCTCTGGCGTTCGCATCATTTTTCTTTTGCTGCGCCCGAACACCGCAGGAATCTCAGTCTTAGCCCAGTCATATTAGGTAAAAAAAAGGGGTCAACCTCGGAATGAAGATAATAAGCTGCAAATTGGTATGAACCTTTGTTTTGTCATTCTAAATGTTGTCTCAAAAGTCACAATCGTTATCGTGTCCGCGTCTCAAGATATTCAAGGTCAAAGGTCACAAAAATCGGTTTTTCGCGAATATCTGGCTTCCTATCGGTTAAATGAGATTTGCATTTATTATAAAAGTTGTAGGCTATAAAATTCCCTACAACTTTTGTTTAAACTTTTTTTTCATACGACCAACCGTTTTGAAGGTAGAGCGAGAAGAGTGCACATCGTACAGTCATATACGGCCTAATGCAAGGTGAAGCGTGAGTTATGGTTATCAGTACGTTATAAAGTCAATTATTTACTTGGAAATTATAATTATTAAACAATTGGAAATTATAATTATTAAACAAGGCCACTCTCTCCACTTTGTATGAGTCAAGATTATTCGTTAGTTTGAAATTGTACCGTTGCAACTACGGACGTACGGTTTTAAGAGCTATGGCTGATTTGTGTTTTATATGTGATAAGAAACTTTCAGAAGGTGTTTCTGTGAATGTCGTACGTGGTTTACAAACTTTAAAAACTGCAAGTATTGAAAGAAATGATGGACATATAGACTATTTAAATACTTTAAGTTCTGTAAATGTGCATTCCGAGTGTCGAAAAGTGTACACGAGTAAAAATGTTATTATTGCATCAAAACGACGCAATTCATCAAATTTACAAAACTAAATAAACCTGTACAACTGTCAACACTTCCACCAACAAGTGTAGCAGCTCATCAACACATAAAACGTGTCTACTACCAGATTCAAACGTGGTTAGGGAAGGACTTAGAACCTAAAGAATGGGGCTGGATGCTTGAAAATGAAATCCTGGAGCCCATACGAACGTTATTACCTCCAGCACCAGCCGAACTACTAAACGTAATATTTTGCAATTGCAAAAATGGTTGTGGTTCCCGCTGTGGATGCAGAAAATCAGGGCTACAATGTTCTTTAGCTTGCGGCCAGTGCAACGGACAAGCTTGCCTCAACGCTTCACTGTATCCAAGTAATCCCGATGAAGAAAATACATATGATCCCGATATTCTGGAAGGTTTGGAGATGAACATGACAGATAATGAGGATGATGACAATGAATCGAACATTTTTGAGCGACAAGAAGAAGAAGACGACGAACAAGAAGAAGATAATTAGCTTCCATTTCCAATTTCATTACAATTAAAATCAACAAAGATACTTTTGATATTTGAACTCACATTTTGATAAATGTATATTATGCCGTATTTAATAATAAATAAAAATATGTGTAAAATATATACTCTTACTATCATTTTAACTTAAAATAAAACTAAAATATATAATCCAGAATTAATAATATTTTATACTTAAATAGTTAAATATGAATAATTATATATAAATAATCAAGTTACTTACTTTAATTAAATATAAATAATTAATAGTTAGTACATAAATAATAGGCATTGTTTAATAATTATAATTTCCAAGTAAATAATTGACTTTATAACGTACTGATAACCATAACTCACGCTTGACCTTGCATTAGGCCGTATATGACTGTACGATGTGCACTCTTCGCGCTCTACCTTCAAAACGGTTGGTCGTATGAAAAAAAAGTTTAAACAAACGTTGCTCTACCTTTTATAATAAATGCAAATCTCATTTAACCGATAGGAAGCCAGATATTCGCGAAAAACCGATTTTTGTGACCTTTGACCTTGAATATCTTGAGACGCGGACACGATAACGATTGTGCCTTTTGAGACAACATTTAGAATGACAAAACAAAGGTTCATACCAATTTGCAGCTTATTATCTTTCATTCCGAGGTGAAAGCCCTAATATGACTGGGCTATCTGGACCAGACAGTCTGTTAATCTCCGTGATTCATTCGTCTTCACTATCGTTGTATTAATCGTCGTTTTTGTCAGCTTTAGTACCGCTCCCGATGTGCTGTTAACATCGTGCGTGCAGTCGCTGGTTGCGTAGTCATTATTGTTATTTTTGCATTCTTTTTTTTGGGTTTTAAAATATTCAAGAGTTTTTGGTTGCTCCAGTTTTTTAGGTCCCCCCTCGGAGCCGCTATCTTCGTTCGTGTATGTAGTCGCCTTTTTGGTCCTATGGTTATCTTTGCAGAGCAGGGAGGCCATGCGAGGGTTGGGACAAGCCCTTATGGGGGCAAGTGCTCAGAGCCAGACCAGCGCTAATCGGGAGTCCGTCTCAATCGAACCTACACCATCAACCCAATGGTGCGAACTTCGAACGTACTCCGAGGCCTGCCCAGGTTTTACCGGGAAGGAGACGATATGATAGTTGAATTGTAGCCAGTCCAAAGCAACTAGGTCCAAACCATCATATCTGCCAGCCCAAAGCATGAATTCCAGTTCTTCAGACCATGGCAGAAGGCACTGCTCGTAAAACCCTAAGATATTCGATCCTACGCGGAGATGCTGCGGAACATCAGGGGAAACAGGGTCGTTACCTGTCATCCCAGGAGGGAGCCTCACGGCGCCCCCCAAATCCTCGGGTCCGTGCTCCCCAAAGAATGCTAGCCTCCAAGAGAGCTTTTGTCGACCGGCATTCCCCCTGCGGAAATTTTCTCGGGTACGTGGGGGCGGAACTCCCCAAAGAATGCTAGCCTCGAAGAGTATTCCTGTCAACCAGCATTCCCCCTGCGGGCGCAGTTTTGGCACATTGTTCCGTTAATGCACTCAAAGTGTTCCAAATGATTGTTCCTCGGCGAATTGCAGCTCATAACCATTTTGATGGTGTATTCGTTTCGTTTTAAGTCTATTTTCCGCTAAACTTTCCAGGAATTTTATTTTTTAAATTACTCGTGAAATCTCCAAATGTAACATTCAAAGATTGACTCTTTTAGAGCTGCAGGTAAAATTTTATATCAATAACTATAAGAATAGAAAAATAAATATATATTTCCCCCTTATGTCTGATTTAATGTTTGTTTAGCAGAGAATAGTTATATTTTATCGACATAAGAGGTGAGGAGGAATAATGTTGTATCGATTTTCGTCATTAATTGTCCTTTTCGTGAAGATCCCTCAAGCAGTTTGCCTAGGCGGCCTGCTCGATTACTACATACTCTATAGTAATAGTAATTCAAAATTTTTGTCTCACCAAGGTTAGCGGACACGGAGGTTTGAGACGAATGCAAACATCAAATAAAAAAACCTCCGTTCCTTCTCTGAAGAAGGTCGTTGCATAACAAGGGATATGTCGTACCGAATAATGTTAAAGTGGCCGAAGTGAACTTCTCATCCCTGCCTAAATGATGGAAACTTGACGGGTGTAGTTGACTATAATCTAGTCAAACAACAAACGAAGCAGTTTCGACGGGCTGACCAGCTTATCTCGTCAGGAGCAGCCACTTCTGATCACCACGGGGCTACTCGACTACTTATGTTTATTACGAAATCACGCATCAAGTCGTTGCTCATCGTCTTCGACTCGAAAGGCATTGTTAACTCGGAGTTTATGCCACCAGAACAAACAGTGAACGATCAATTTTACTTAGAAGTTCTTAAAAGGTTGCAAAGCAGAATGAACCGCGTGAGGAAGGAGATCGCCAAGTCCTGGCGTCTTCACCATGATGACGCCTCATCGCACACGGTTTTCGTTATTGTCGACTACCTGGCCAAACGCGATGTGGCAACACTGCCTAAGCCACCCCACAGCCCGTGGTAAGTCATGTTGACGTCTTGTTTGGAACTAACTTTTATTTGGACAGTCAATTTATACAATTCACAATGGTTACTTAATTATACTCAAGTATGGTATTAATGCTGTTGTTAATTGTTATACCATTAATTTTCATTTTAATAATATTAGTTATTATACAGCATCTCCCTTTCTAATTTTATGATGCATCTTCAAACATATTACATAATGTACCTTATTTTATTTCAATGAGTTGCTTCTTAGTAAATCAATGTTTATAATCGCAAATAGTAAATGAATTCATTATTGATCTGTATTATAATCTCAAAGCTTTTTCTAAAATTTATTCAGATATATATATATTCAACATACTTGTTTTTTATTTATTAAAATGATTTTATTTCTTACTATTCCTGATATATTAAAATCTCTGAGGTGGCTCAACCAATCTTCCAAAACGCGTTTTATATGTTTCATCCGATTTTTAACATTTGGTGATCGGATTCTTGGTGGAGATGAAACCGTTTGAGAACATTTCGTGGTACTATTATCCACAACATTTTCCTGATTAAATCTATTACAATACGACTCTAAGAACTCGTGATATTGTTGATTGAATTTAGGTTTGATATTAGATTTCCGCAAATGAGCAGTGTTCCTACGCAAGATACGACCATTTTCATTTTTCTCCCAATAAGATCTGGGTGTATTATGTTTGTTACAATCTGTCCTCTTGCCCATTTTCTTCAATCCCTAATTAATACATAATAATCCTTATCAAATTCTTTTTCGTGTTTATTTGCACTTCTATTGTTCCGTTTTTCAACATCAGTTTGTTTTCGGGAAATATTCTCAGAAGCGTCTGTTCTCAGCTCCGGATAGAGTCTAGCTTTATCTATAGGTAATTTTTTAATCACAATATATTTGGAAAAATAATCTATGAGTACCAAATATGGTTGCCCACCGTATTCTAATATATCGCACCCTACTTTATTAAAAGGTATATCGGGTATACTGGCGCTAATTAACTGATTCTTTACGTTCGCAAATTGGTATTTTTCACAAATTTCGCAATTTGCGATTAAATTTTCGATGTCCTTATTCATATTCGGCCAATAATATAGCATTTTGGCGCGCGCTTTAGATTTTGACATCCCAAAATGCGACTCATGCAGTACAGCCAGAAAATTTTTTTGTAAACTCTCTGGTACCATTAACCTATCATTAAAGTATAATAAATCATGTTCAACAAAGATATCATAACTTACTTTCCAATAAAATTTTATATTATTAGGCACTTTATCTTTAGATTTTGCTTTAACAATTCATCTTTTTTTATGCTTCTTTGAATCGATCATATTGGTTTTTATTAAAGATCAATTCATGTACTACATAGTCTTTAACTTCATCGACTATTTCCAAATTGTCTTTAATATTATTAGAAGGAGCTCTGGATAATGCATCTGCAATAAACATCTTAGAGCCTGGAAGGTATTGAACGTCAACCTTATATTAAAGCAATTTTAACCTAATTTTTTTCAATTGTGAAGAATTTATTTTGCTCAAGTCCTTTTTCATTAATGCCACTAACGGCTGATGATCGAATACACTTTGATTTTTCGACTTTATATGTGAATTTAAATAAATAAAATGCCTAAAAACTTCCTTTCGATACACACATCTGTTAAGCATCTTGATGCGAAAGAAATGGGTTTGCCATTTTGAAGCATAACACTTCCTAAACCATCCAGCGATGCACCAGTCTGTATTACTATAACTGATTAATTATCGAAATTGGCCAGAACTCCAGACTTCATAATCATGCGTTTAATTTTGTTCATCGCTTCGGTATGAGATGGTAACCATAACCACTGCGAATCCTTTTTAAGTAACTGTCTGAAACAATTGTTATTCGTGACGAATTAGGTATAAAATCTCGAAGAAAATTTACCATTTCCAAGTATCGTTGTAAATCTTTTTTGTTATTTGGAAGTCGACAGTTTTTTAGAGCTTCGACGTACTCTTCATCGGGCATCATACAATCCCAAGTATTTGACGTTTTCTACCCTAAATTGAATTTTATTTGGGTTAAACTTTATGTTATATTTCCTAGCTTTTTGGATTACATTTTCCAAATTCCTATTATGCTCTTCCAGTGGTGAACCACATACTAATATATCATCCACATATATGTGGACACCGGGTAATGAACCAAAATATATATAAACGTTTGCATTTAGGACAGCCAAAAGGAGTACTGAATGTGCATAACCAGATCCCTTCGCGAAGGTCTAACACTGTGAAATATTCTTGACCATCCAACTTGCTTCGTAAATCCTTGAATTATGGTATTTCAAAGTAATTTTTTATAATATTTTTATTCAATTCCTGCAGATTTAAACAAATTCTAATATCCCCGTTCTTTTTCTGTACTACTACCATTTTGTTAACCCACTCACCAGGCTCATCTATCTTTTCAATTATTTTTCCTTTCACCATGTCTTCTTTATTTTAAAATATACCGCTGGTAGATCAAGATCTTCTGCGGATTACAATATTCTTGGAACAACGTAAAAACTTTACCAAAATCACGCTCTTCATTCATTTAATCGAAATGTGTTGTAGATCTCCATATCTTCGTCCCCCAGCAAGTTCAAGAGCATCGCTGTTTTTAATTTCGGATCCTCCTTATCCTTTTTCAATGCTTAGGAAAATTTGAAATCGCTCGGAAAACTTTCCCCAATTTTCTGGAAAATTTCATCGGCTCTCCATGCTATCCGTCACCATCCATCGAATATGCCGCTCCGATTATTAAAATGATACATCGCTCAGTTGATTTGAGGGTGTTTACCTCCAGTGCGATATTTCTAGCTGGCTTTACACGGTCACACAACTTTAAATTTTAATTTTTTCGATTTTGTGCACCGGTTGCGCCATGATAAGTCATGTTGACGTCTTGAATAGAACTAACTTTTATTTTGACAGTCAATTTATACAATTCACAATGGTTCCTTAATTATACTAAAGTATGGTATTAATGCTGTTGTCAATTGTTATACCATTAACTTTCATTTTAATAATATTAGTTATTATACAACAGCCCGGACGTGGCCCCTCCAGACTTCTTATTATTCCCAAGGTTCAAGAGGCACCCCTAGGGCCACCATTTCCGGACTTTAGAAGCGGTCCAAAAGGCTATGACGAGGTGCTTGAAGGAGGTCCCCGTCGACGCCTTCCAGGACGCGTATCACGAGGGGAAGGAACGCTGGCGTCAGTGTTCTGCCGTGGAAGAAGCCTACTTCGAAGAATTTTAACCAATTGTAGCTATATCTGCAATAGATGTTTTTCCTGAACTCATTCAACTTTATTTTGGGACAGACCTTGTATACTTCCATTTGGTATAGCAGTTTATGCAATGCGTCTGGCTTATACTCGTAGAATGATCGAGTTGTTTTTATTTTACAGTTATCAAAAATCAATCAAGACCCTCTGAGGGGCTGCATTGCTATAACGACGAAAAAGAAGCCACATTCTTTTACATATGAGCTCATTTTATCATTTCTAATACAAAAAGTTTTCACACCTCTGACCCATTAATAGCTTCTTAACGTTATTAATCACCCCTAAATCATAGTGCTCACATATTAAGCATCTTGAACGCATAGTCGTTTCAAAGTCTACATATTAATGATAGACTGGCACCACCACCCAACGCTGCCCAGAAGACTAATCAACCATATGGAGAAGGTTCTTGATCTTGAGACATATTGAGAAGAAATTATTTATGCGTATTTGTGCGCCATTGCTCCCCAATTTACTCGTATCACCGGTTCATGAACAATCAATAAAATCCTCTTAAATATGTGTCGGTCTGGCAATTTGAATACTAATTACAAGTCCCATAAGTTCTTGTCTTTCAACTTAAATACTTGTTCATATCACGCTAATGAAATGCCCGACATCAATAATGTAGGAATTTCTATCGCACATATTCGGGGTGAAGCGCCTATTTCGCGTACTCAGCAGCAATGCGAGTTTACGGGTATATCGCGCGCTTATCGGTCTCCACTTGACTGTTTAAGAAATTCGTATCACTGCAAACTATGAATACAAATAAAGCTTTCTGGGCATGGCAAGAAAGTAAGTACTGAAGACTGATTGTTGTCTTATGGAAGCGAATAATACGGAACCATTAACATATAATGAATACTCGCTGAGGAGCCACAAGTTAATTTAACTGCCTCGAGGTTGAGCACAAAATTCTTTCGGGCTTCTTATTGTCTAGGTCCGTCCCGTTCCAGAGCCCGTTTGTTAGCTTTTCATTATTTTCTCCACACATCACTAGCAGTACATACTCGTACACATGTGGCTTTTTTTGATAAAAATGCTCGTCGCATACAAGACGTTCGATTTTTGCTTGGGTCGGAAGATACTCTCCGTCTTTTGCTGACTGTGTTATCTTTTTCTTTTCCATTCTTTTATTTTTATTTTTGTTTTTATAAATAAGAAAAAACTGGAACGGGAACTTGAACAAGTCCAAGTAGTAGAAGAAGTACAAGAGGAAGAAGTTTTATGAACGACCATGGCATGTAAGATACGGTCACGCCAACAAACGCAAATTCTTTGAAATGTGGAGCAGCTGGAAATTTATTTTCTGCTGGTTTTGTTTTGTTGCATTCATCATTGGTAACTGAAAGTAATGGAAGACATTTAATGACTCATTGAAAAACGCTTGGGTGAAATTGAAGCAATTAGACACAAATATTCAAGCCGCAGCAAAGGCGCGAAGATGATTTTGCTGAACTAACAATAAAATTGTTTGCGAATGATTGAGTTGTGGAGACTTGAAGCGAGCGAATAGGTTTATTTGCATAATGAGGCATTCACTCTATGTAATTGTGTTATCAAGAGAGGAAATAGTTTAATCGGAAATTAAGTGTTAGATTCACTCGGGGCTATTTGAAATAGATTCAATTAATTAGCAAGCGAATAGATCGGAAAGTTGTGCCGTTTTGAATTCTAAGAAAAGATACAGCCAATTGCATCTGCTTTCAGCTGAACAAAGATTGGAAGGCTAGAGTCAATAATAAACGTTGAGTCACGACCGGCGTATTCATCGAATCGATGAATAATTTCGTTGTGATGATGGGGAACCGAATAAATTCTTTTCATCACACACGAGTCAGCTATGATCCGGTCGTTCAGCCGTGCAAAGTTTGCTTGGCGGAAAATAAACTGTCTTTTTCAGGTTGAAAACTATTCTTGAAACCAGTAGGAATGATGAGTGTGGCCATTTAATTGGTATACGCAGATGAGCTTTCATAAATATTCGACAAGGCCGCGCACGCGTGGTTAGCGGCTAGCATTGGGAAGGGTCAATACTAATGTGTCCTGGAAGGCAAAAAACTTGTTACATAACCAGTATACCCTATGTATACTGGCACGAACTGGGAGCTCGCTCCAATATACAACTTCATGGCTCCCGGGGAGAGATTTCTCTGTAAGACTACTCTATCCATCTAAACTAGAACACCAAAGACGAGAGTTCATTTTTAAGGATTTAACTTTATTTTAATGTTCATTTTTTAAAACATTTGGATTGCAACCGAATTGATTCATCACATTTACACGTATTTAATTATTTTAAAACTTAACTTGTCGCGCTTCACAGGTGAGCGCCAGCCAGGAGAGGGAATCAACTTGACGTGCTAATGGTTCGGGGTGGCCACACGGCGTGGAATGCCAAAAGGCCGATTGAGGATCGCGGCGCAAGCCAACACCTCGCCCCTCACCATTTTGTTGGACACTTTCACTATACCTCCGTCTAAAATTTCAATCGCGTAACTATTCGTTGTAATTAAAGAATGGGTAGCAGCACGCTCCCTTATTGGCTCGAACAAGACTGCTTGGCATGCATTGCCCAAGAACTTTAAACACCGTTCTCTCGTGAGCTTTCAACCTAAATTCTCTTAGAAAGTGCTGACTAGCCGAACACGTGCGCTCTCGTTCCATGCTCGCAACACACTAACTAGGGATGGGCCGATACTACGGTAACAAAGACTAGGAACCGAGTATTTGCTTGTCACTGTTGCCACATGTTCCTAAAAACCAATAATATCGGTTCCAAACAGTCACTGTTACATTTCATATTGCCGAATACAAGAGATAGTACATTCACGTGCCTAGCATACACGCGAACACCTATTTTCAGATGCACACCAAAACAAGAAACTCGATGAAAATCATGTGACAACAAGCAACCGATTTGCCACCAAAAGTTGTACTCTTCGCCCAACTCTGTTCCCATCTCACATTTTTACTTAATAGAACCGATTTGGCTGATGAGTACAATTTCTCGTATATGTGACTTTCCAAATCCGTTCCTAAGTGACTGTTTCATTCAGTCACAATGAGTACTTGTACTCATCGGTCCTGGAGTCACAGTTCCAAAAAGTCATAGTTACAGGAACTTGTAATCATGAACCAAATCCGTTTTAAGTCGATGTTCCAGTCACAGTTGCGGGAAATTGTACTCACCGGCAAATTCGGTTTGATACAGTTAAATGTGACTCTTGGACCGATAATGCATATGAGTACAAGTACCCACAACTGTGACTGGAACAGAGTCTTGGAACTGATTCTTTTGTGGATATTAGGCATTCTGCACATTAAAGTGGCAATATGCATTATACGAGGTGTGTTCAAAAAGTATCACGAATTTTGAATTTTCGCGGGTTATGTATATTCTAATTTCGATTTTTTTGTGGCGTTATGTTGGTACTCATGTCTGTCACTTATGCCGACAAGCTCGGCCATTTTGAATGTTCACTTAATTGGTGATAGCTGCTTTACTTGCACGTGTTTTCAATCGTCTTCGATTTTTACTTATTCAAAAAAATGGATCAAAGAACGTGTATCAAATTTTGTGTGAAAAACGAAATTAAGTGCGCGGATGCATTCCGAATGTTGACTGTGGCATACGGAGAAGCTACCTTGGACCGAAGCAACGTTTATCGGTGGTACAAAATGTTTTTAGAAGGCCGAGAAGATGTGAACGACGAAGAGCGTGCCGGACGCCCGAGCACTTCAACAACAGACGAAAAAATTAATAAAGTGTAGAAAATGGTATTGGCCAATCGTCGAATCACCGTTAGAGAAGTTGCTGAGGACCTAGACATATCGATTGGCTCGTGCCATTCGATTTTTATCAACGATTTGGGCATGAGACGGGTCGCCGCGAAATTCGTACCAAAATTGCTCAATTGCGACCAAAAACAGCAACGCATGAACATTGCTAATGAGATGTTAAACTCTGTCCGCGACGAACCAAATTTGCTCCAGAGGGTCATAGCTGGTGACGAATCGTGGGTTTATGGTTATGACGTGGAAACCAAAGCTCAATCATCTCAATGGAAGCTGCCGCATGAACCAAGACCGAAAAAAGCGCGCCAAGTTCGGTCGAATGTGAAAGTTTTGCTGACAGTTTTCTTCGATTGCAGGGGCGTGGTGCATCATGAGTTCTTGCCACAGGGAAAAACGGTCAATAAGGAATATTACCTGCAAGTTATGCGCAATTTGCGGGAAGCAATCCGCCAGAAACGCCCGGATTTGTGGGAGAACAAAAATTGGCTTTTGCACCACGATAACGCCCCTGCTCACACATCGTTGCTTGTGCGCGACTTTTTGGCCAAAAACAACACACTAATGATGCCGCAGCCACGGTATTCCCCAGATCTGGCCCCCTGTGACTTTTTCTTGTTTCCTAAACTGAAGAGGCCCATAAAAGGACGACGTTACGCTACGCTTGACGAGATAAAGACGGCATCGAAGGAGGAGCTGAACAAGATTTAAAAAAATGATTTTTTGAAGTGCTTCGAAGATTGGAAAAACCGTTGGCACAAGTGTATAATATCTCATGGGGATTACTTTGAAGGGGACAAAATAGATATTCATGAATAAATAAATAATTTTTGAAAAAAAAACAAAATTCGCGATATTTTTTGAACACACCTCGTATGTGTTTACGTTACATGACTAGTGCATGGATAGATGGATAGGAAGGGTAAAATATTTTGCGAACAGTCTTGTAAAAGGTCTTTTAAATTGATAGTATTTCATTGATGTATTTAACACTAGAGTGCACACGCACACATTTTTAGGATTTTGTAAAAAAATTTTATTTCAAAATCCTTCTAAAATCGGTACCAGTCTGCCCGTCTGTCCGTCCGTACGTATATCACAGCTGTTTTTCTCGGAAACTATTTAAGCTAGAAACATGCAATTTCGCAGGTAGGTCAAAACTGGTGTCCTTTTCAAAGTTCCAATGCAAAAAAAAAATTTATAAAGTTTTTAAAGGGGTCTCCCCATATATGGAGGTGACCCTTAAAATTTTTTTCGTCAAGTATATTCGCTATGGGTATCAAAAGAAAGGTCTTGGTTAGGACTTTCAGAATCAGGTGTCAAAAGTGGTATAACAAAGTAGGGGAGTACGGGGGAAGTCAAATTAGGGGAAAAATTTGTGTCCCCGCCTCCTCGCGATTGGACACCTATGATCGGAAAAATCTAAAAAAATCATGAATGTAGATATTAATGAGTATAACAACGACGAATATCTTAGAAGTCGAAATTCACTCAGGTTTGTGAAGAATAGCATTACATAAAAATTTTACTTTTTTCTTCATAAAATTGCAAGGATACCCTTAAATTCAATGAAACTTGGCATAAGTGGTCCTATACAAGATTGTTAAATTCTGCAAGTTTCATAAAAATCGATAAATATTTACGTTAGTTATAGCCATTTGAATATTCTCAAATTACAACAACACATTCATTGAATTTTTCGACCATGTGGGCTTTCCGTCGACTCAGACATTACAGTTTTGATTGGATCTTCTCAAAATTTTCCAGAAAAGATGTATTACATAAATCTTTGAGAAATAATTCACTCGATAATATAAGAAGTATCACAATAAAATGGCAGCCTCTTAAATTAAAGAAATGTTTGTTGTTCCTTTAAACCAAATATTTGATGTAAACGTCATTGAATCATTTCTTGAGTTTGTTCATAGCTGGTGACTGCATATCATATTTTGAGTACAAAATCCTTCTGACACGAGCGTAGGTCTGTCTACCGACTTGTTTTCATGAGTGCTTGCGTGGCATACTAGGGTTGGCCATTTTAAAATCACTATCAGTTACTTTACAGATAATACATATACGTGTTCTTCTCTGATGAACAAACTTCTTTTGTATAACTAAAAGAAAACGAAAATTACAAACAATCTTACGGATACGTAAGAAAATTTAATAAAAATGATTTATCTGACGTTCAAGACTAAAATATCTTTGACTAAAAATTTATGATTTATTTCTTATATTCGTAACATTCAAGGTATTCTATTGCCTGGTAATCGGGGAAAATCCATTTCTTAAAATTTTTGCACCATTTTTATACGAATAAAATTGCAATTTTGGGTTTTTGAGTAGGACCAGAGTTGCAGTTGCAAAAATGTGCATTAGCGCTGGCATTTCGCATAGTTCACAAATTTAGTAAATGAGGCTTTCCTTGTATTGCAGCGCTCTAGCACACTTATCTGAAAAGTTATTGCTTATAATGTTACCCTGGTCTTTTATAGTAGTCCATGCGTGCACTCTAGTGTTAATAATTACAATATTGAAGAAAACAGAGATTAAATTTTGGTAAAATCTATTGATTTGGTAGCGAAGCGAATTAGAAAAGAAAACAACTCCTTCTGCTGTTGGACGTTTTGTTTTCCCAGATGCGAAATGTTAATATAGTTTTATTGTTCACAAGTTTTTCATATAAACACAAAATCTACTTTCGAAGGGAAATATAAATAATGGGTTTATATTTGTCTAATAAGGCTTTTGAGATACATGTATGTCCATGCCAACTGACCAGGCTTTTAGGAAAATTTTCAATCCTCAATTAATCAATAAGATTACTTAGTATATTTTGAAGATCGATCGGGTCGGGTTGCATTTAGCAAATAACTTAGAAAAGTCTCGTATGTTGTAGTTGTAGTTTCATCAGTGTTATATGTGAAGTGAATATTTAGAAATTGACTTGTTAATGAAGAAAACGTTATTTTGATTGCGAATTGGAAGTGAATATTTAGAAAGTGACTTGTTAAACTTTATTTTGATTGTGAATTGGAAAAAGTTTCAATATGGCTCCGCGAATGAAAAAAAGTTCCATTTGGGAACATTTTACTCAAATTGACAGTGTAAGTGCCAAGTGTAATATTTGCAAAAGTAATATAAGTTATAAATCATCGACGACTAACTTAAAAAAGCATGTTCTCCGCAAGCACCCCACAGTTCAAATACTTGTTGAAAGTGAAAAAAGACGGAATATAGAAGAACCTTCAGCAACATCATTGGGATCTTCAATTTCTGCTTCTTCAAGTGCTCAACAATTAGAAGTGCAACCACAACCAGGACCAAGCACTGAAACATCAAATGTGAGCCATCCTCTTTTGTCAGTAAGTTCAACGCCAGCAAGAATATCTTCTTATATTCCAACGAAAATTTCGGAGCAGTCGAAGAAAAAGATAGGTTGTGAGTTTTTGAAGCTTTTAACGTAGGACTACCAGCCATTTTCGATCGTCGAAGATGACGGGTTCAGAGTATTCATTCGGGCATTAAATCCTGCTTTTGAACTTCCCACGAGGAAAATTGATACCAGCTAAATATGAAGAAGCAAAAATGAAACGGACAACCTTGTTCTCTGATGCAAAGGTGAAGTCATTGTGCTTAACGACAGATTGTTGGACATCGTTGACCAACGATAGTTACATCGCGATAATGGTGCATTTAGTTTTGGGTGGAAAGCTTTTGAGCTTAACATTAGATTGTTGTGCAATTCAAAAATCCCACACAAGCGAAAATTTGGCTGAGATCATAAGAGCAACCTTAGATACTTGGGGATTAGCAAAAAAAATTATATTTTCCGTGTCTGATAATGCACCAAATATTACAAATGCATTAAAAAACCAGTTGAGGTTGAAGCACATGGGATGCGCAGCACACAAGCTACACCTCATTGTGGAAAAAGGTCTCGATGAAGAAGAAATCACCGCAATGATAGAGAAAGCTAAACGAATAGCTCTTCATTTCAAACTGTCCACTAAATCGTGGAACATGCTACGCGAATGCCAAAAAAGAGAAGGTATCGAGAACCCCAAACGCATTATCAATTCTATGCCAACGAGGTGGAACTTGACATTTTTAATGTTAAAACGGTTAACAGAATTGCAAATTCCTTTAACTACAGCAATGGCACATCTGAATATTGACATTCAGATGAGTAACGCAAATGAATGGAAAATTATCAATGAACTTTGCCAAATTTTAAGTCCATTCAACGATATCACCCAAGTTCTAAGTTCCCAAAAATTCCCAACTGCTTGTGGCCTCATTCCTATGATAAACGGATTAGTGGATGTGTTGGATAGGTTTTTAAGGGAGGAAGAGTACCGAGAATATAGTCAAGCCGTCAAAATATGTGCAAATATTTTGATGAACGAGGTCAACCGCATGGAGCGATTCGGAGGGATTGAGCGCAGTGGCACATTAGCGGTATCTACATTTTTAGACCCTAGGTTCAAAACTATGCCCTTTAAAGATGGAACCTCAGCAGAAGATGCTAAAAAAAAAGTGAAAGAGCTAATAATGGCCAAAATGCAACAGGATGAAGAGCAGACAGAGGAGCCTCAACAAACCGATGAAGCAGTTGATAAAATGTCTATTTGGCATTCATTTTTGAGTGCATCTAAATCCAATATTCAACCTTCACGTAAGTCATTTTTTTTTCGTGTCATAAATATCATACAAGTTTTCATTTGCACAGGTGGAAAAGAAGCAAGAGCGATCATCGAGCTTCACCGATACATGGAAGACAGCCGCATCCAGCTTTCTGAGGACCCAATCAAGTGGTGGGAAGAAAAACAAGTTGGGTAGACAGACCTATGCTCATGTCAGAAGGGTTTTGTACTCAACTTACAAAATGCAGTAACCAGCAACGAATAAAATCAAGAAACATGTCAAAGACGATTTTATTGGAGAAAATGTGAAATTCGAGGATCATACTATTATTAACAAAGTTGAAAGAGTTTTGACTTCTGAGGTATTTGTTAGAGTTATACCCATAAACATCTCCCTTGATAATTTTTTCAGATTTTTTAGATAACGGGTGTCCATTCGCGAGGGAGGAAACACATTTTTCATGTATTTCCCCCCTGTGCCCCCACTGAAGCAAAAACGGTGAGTTTAAGAACTGTTTTGAAAAGCTCTCATAGAGAACTTTCAGTTGATAATCATATCGGCTACCTTTCATGAAATTTTTTTCCAGGGGCCACTTCTCTGTACTGTAATCATCGATTCATGGCCTATTTTTTCGAATGCTAGAATGGTTACAAAGCCCTTTTGCTAGGAGCTCTCTCCTGCCTCTTCGACTTGTTTCAATTGTATGTACTCATCTTCATGATACCTATCATTCCTGCAATTTTCATGCAAATCCTAGCAAAGCTGTAGTGTCAAAGTCGGTAAAAAGCGCATATGGCTCCATAGCCATATGTTTCCATAGTAATACAGGGCACATTGTTCCATAGTAATACAGGAAAATTCAAATCGCTATAACTTCGTCAAATACTATCTTTATGAAACTTTCAGAAAAGATCAATCCTATAAATAGTTTTATTGAATTTAAGGGTACCGTTTAGATTTTATTCAAGAAAACATAAAATCGATAAATCATACTATTACTAACAAAGTTCAGTAAATTTCGACTTCTCATGTATTTGTTGTTGTTGTACTCATTAAAGCCTACATTAATGATTTTTTTCAGATTTTTCGGATGGAAGGTGTCCAATCGCGAGGGGGGGGGGGTACGCGAAAAGTTCGAACATTTCCCCTTCCCCTGCCCCCCTCGGTACTTATAAGGCAATTTCAAGACTTGTTTTGAAAAGATCTCATTAAGACCTTTCCAATGACACCCTACTCGGCTACCAATGGTGAAATTTTTTTTTTGTAGGGTCACCTCCCTATATGGGAAGACCCCCCTTAAACCCCTATGAAAAATTTTTTTACCCTTCAACTTTCAAGAAGTCACCACTTCTGACCTTTCCACAAAGTTTCATGGCTGTAGCCTCTATAGTTTCGGAGAAAAAGTGCTGTGACATACAGACGGACGGACGGACGGACAGACGGACACAGGTCGTGATTGCAATAGGGTTTTGTATTTTAGTACAAAACCCTAAAAATATTATTTTCCTATTCTGCATGAAGTGGCCCAAGAAAGATTGTGTGCTGTTGCTACATCAGTTTTGTGCGAGCAACTTTTTTCCAAAGCAGGAATGATACTTTCGAAAAGATGTCAACTATCGGCAGAAAAAGTTCAAATGCTACTGTTTTTAAATTCCAACGAAAAAATATTATCCGAAAATGTTTAATGTACGAGTATTATTGTTTGTCGTTGAAATAAATATATACGTATTATTTCCCCTTGATTGACTTGCCTTATTTGGTTAAAGTATTACATACATATATATAATGAGGACCCTATTATTAAATATTACGATTAAAAATTGCGATAGTTTTTGAGTTACAGCAGGAACGAATAAGTATTTTGTAACAGGAACTGGACCTTTAACTTGGAACTGTTACTCGCTTGTCACAATAACCATTGGAGCTGTTACTCAAAAGGACCGATATTGCCCATCCCTAACACTAACCACTGCGGGGGATCCTCGTTGCTTCCTTACGACAAGTAAATAGGGGAAGCGTACAAAGACTGGCGGTTTTTAGATGAAAGGGAAAGTGAGTTTTAACGCGGTCATCCTAGGAAGACTCAGTAACAAGTCATTCAATAAATCCATAGGATAGGCAAAAAAAAAAAAAAAACAACAAAATTTTGACAAAACTCGAACATCGTTGCCTTCGAGGGCGATACAACGAGTATAGAGATTTTCCAACATTTCGATACCACTTTTACAGTACAATTTCTCTTTCTCATCAAAATAGGCCCCAGTTTCAGCGATTACTTCATCATTGGACTTAAATTTCTTTCCAGCAAGCATTCTCTTGGGATCTGAAAACAGGAAAAAGTCACTGGGGGCTAAATCTGGAGAATACGGTGGGTGGGTAAGCAATTCGAAGCCCAATTCATTCAATTTTGCCATCGTTTGCCTTGGTGAAACATCACTTTTTGCTTTTGCGAAAGCGACCGTTTCTTAGCGATTTCATTTTTCAATCGATCCAAAAGTGCACAGTAATAGTCGCTGTTGATGGTGGTTAGTTTTTGAAGAAAGTCGATGAATATTATTCCGTTCGCATCCCAAAATACATACGCCATCACCTTACTGGCCGACAATTGCGTCTTTGCTTACTTTGTATTCGGTTCGTCGACTGTTGTCCACTCAGCTGACTGTCTTTTGGATTCTGGTGTGTAATAGTGAAGCCATGTTTCATTCATTGTCACATATCGACAATAGAATTCGATTTTGTTGCGGTTTAACTGCGCCAAACACTCCACTGAAGCATCAATGCGTTGTTGTTTTTGGTCGACTGTGAGCTCACCCGGCACCCACTTTGCACAGAGCTTTCGCATACCCAAATGTTTGTCTCACTACCATCTGAAATCTTCACAATATCAGCTAGCTCGTGCACCTTCAATTTGCGATCGTTATTACCAATTTGTGGATTTTTTGAAGTTTTCTGGAATAACGACCACGTTCAAATTCAGCAATCCACGTCTCTACCATTTGTCTCGATGGAGCAGAGTCCGGATAATGTTTATCAAGCCATTGTTTGGTTTCCGCTGTATTTTTTTCATCAAAAAGCAATGCTTTATCAAAACTCGAAATTCACTTTTTTACATTTTTTTCAATAACAAAAGTTGCTTCGCACAAAATGCTATAACTCACGAATCAATAGTCCGATTGCTGTCAAATTCATACATGTATCGTTTGAAGATTAGTACTAATAAAAAATCATAGGCAAATGAGGAGATCACATAGTCTTTTCACAAAATGTCAAACACAATTTCAACAAAATTAAAACAATTTATTAATCGGAGCGTCATCAATGGCGGTTGAAAATACACAAGAAAGTTTCACAGGGTTTCGAATGTTTTTATTGTTCCGCTCTGCCGCTCCTCGTAACTTTTTGATTCGCTGATTGCTTCAACCGATGCCAATTCTTACGGCTTTCATGTCGATTCTCGATATGTCGCCACAGTGCTCCCTTCCAAGCAATTTAGTCAGCTGAAGATGACAAGATTGTCAAAATGCACATTACATCTTGAATGTAACATTTTTCGTCTGCATCGCTTTAGCTTTAGGACCCTGGTATGTCCTTAAAGTTGTAGGTCCTGGTATTGTTTGTGGCATCATTGTTGGTCAATCGGAACTGCATGGTGAAGTTTCTGCCGTGGCCTCATAGTATGCTGGCTTGAGTCGCTCGATGTTGACATTGATGAGTTTTCCTTTCACATCGAGAGTGAAAACATTATTTGTCTGTCGTTTCAGTACCTTGTAAGGACCTTCATACGGATGTTCCGAGTGGCTTTTTAACACGATCCACTCGAATAAATGCATGCGTGCAAGTGAACAGATCTTTATGCACAAATATTTTTTTTTATAGTGTTGGGCCGCTGGAGTGGCGCGAATCTCCTTCATTTGTTCGCGAAATTTTTCAACGAAGAATTTAGGATCGGGAGGCATATCCTCATCGAAGAAAAAATTCTCCTGGGATCCGTAAGGTAGCACCATACACCAATTCAGCTGCAGTGGCACCGATGTCATCCTTTATGCTAGTTCGCAGCCCAAGTAGAACAGTTGGTAAAACGTCCACCCAATTGGGACTGTCATGGCACATTATTGCCGCCTTTAATGATATATGCCAACGCTCAATCATTCCATTGGCGGAAGGGTGATACGCTGTAGTCCGAATTCTTTTACAGCCAACGAGGTGCGTCAACGCCTGGAATAGCAGTGGTTCGAACTGTGTGCCTTGATCCGATGTTAACATAGCAGGTGCACCAAAACGACATATCCAAGTTATGTAGAATTCATCTGCAACGACATCAGCTGTTATAGATGGGATCGGAACCACTTCTGGCCATCTCGTAAACCGGTCAATCATCGTCAGCACATAGGAGTATCCTCGAGAAGATGTCAATGGTCCAACAATATCAATAAGTACATGGGCAAATCTTGCATCTGGCATGCTGAATTGCTCATGTGGTGGTTTGGCGTGCCTGCTTACTTTACTGCGCTGGCATTTGAGGCATGTCCGAGCCCATTCCAAGATATCTTTGGACATGCTTGCCCATACATACTTCCTTGAGACCATCTTTTTTGTTGTGCGCCCGCTGGGATGTGATAGGGCATGGTTTATATCGAATATTTTCCGCCTAAGAATTTTCGGGATGTACGGACAATTTCGGAAGTAGAAGTATCGCAAAATATAGTGTTATCCGAGTTATCGATGCGAAATTTACGCAATTTTAACGCTGTCTCCGAACGAAGTAACTGTTTCAGCTCGTCATCCTGGTTTTGAGCTACCGCCAAATCCTGGCTGGTGATTGCAATGGGGACTGTGATCGCGCTCACTCGTGACAACGCATCTGCGGTGGCATTCTCGCTTCCTGCAATGTGGATCAACGTCGTTGAAAACTGCCCAATAAAACCTAATTGGCGCAATTGTCGTGGAGAAGCTTTCTCCGCTTTCTGGTTAAACGCGAACGTAAGCGGTTTGTGGTCCGTTTTGATTATAATTGGCCGTCCCTCTATCATATTTCGGAAGTATTTTACAGCACTGTAAATCGCTTGTAATTCACGATCATAAGTGCTGTTTTTGCACTGCACAGCTGTAAATTTCTTTTAAAAGAATCCCAGCGCTTCCCAGGTCTTGCCATTTAGCTGCTCTAACACCGCTCCCATGGCAGTATTGGATGCGTCGCATTTAAGTGCCAGTTGGGTATTTTCAATTGGATGCCGCAGGATTCTAGGCTATTTTCGATTTGCTTCAGGATTCTAGGCTATTTTCGATTTGTCCTATTTCTTAGCGCCAAGTAAAAATCTATGTAGTGGCGCCTGAATTTCAGCTGCACTTTGCAATGATTTGCGATAAAAGTTTATGGCTCCTAGGAATCTTCTTAGTTCGGCAATCGTTGCTGGTTTCGGGAATTCCAAAATAGTTTTAACTCGTGCAGGAAGAGGACTGATACCGTTTTCGTCGATAAGGTATCCCAGATATTCCACTGATGGTGCTCCGAAAGCACATTTCGAGATATTGACTGATAAACCATATTCTCTTAGCCGTTCAAATACAATTTGAAGATGCTTTTGACGTTCTTCCTTTGACTTCGATGCAATTAATATGTCATCAATGTATGCGTAGCAAAATCGCAATCCACGTAGCGCAGAATCAACGTATCGCTGGAACGTCTGCGCCGCATCGCATAAACCAAATGTCATCACTTTAAATTCGAAGAGTCCAAATGGGGTGATGACTTCGGTTTTCGGGATATCTTCGGGAGCCACGGGAATTTGGTTATACGCGCATGTCAAATCTAATGTTGTGAAAACTTTGCATCCACTCAAATTTTGCGTGAAATCACTTAAATGGGCGATCGGGTACTTATCCGGAATGGTAATGGCATTCAGACGCCGATAATCGCCGCATGGTCTCCATTGACCCGTTTTCTTAGCCACGAGGTGTAGTGGGCTTGCCCATGGGCTCCTAGACGGTTGGCAGATACCAAGTTCGAGCATAAATTCAAACTGTGTTTTTGCTTCACGCAATTTCTCTGGGGGCAATCTTGTGGCTCGCTCGGCAACTGGTGGTCCTTGGGTCAGAATGTGTTGGTAGACACCGTGATTCCTAACCTTTTTAATATACCAGGAATGGTTTTCGGATGGTGGATTCCTCGCAATCGAGATGACGTGCGGCAATATTTCCGGCTCGGCGTACTGTATGACATACTTAAATTTGGTCTCATCATGCGTAATGCTATGTGTATGAAAAGTGGCTTCCACCTGTTCAAACCAGAATTCCGGGTCTAGCTTGTAGAACGCGGGGAATTTGGTGATGCGCGATGCTTCCACAAACAAGTTTGCAGATCCCGATGGCCTCGGCGCGATCGGCGGCGCACCGCTTGGATTCTTCGACGTCTTCGGAGTATCCGGTAATTTATCCGTCCCGGTAGCCATTTTGAAAATGTTGCTGGCGTCACTTCCCGAATTTTATTTTTTTAAATAATTAATGTTGTTTGTTGATTCACAAAGGGGATCACGTCGGTATTCACCACTGAGGAGATCAACTAGTCTTTTCACAAAATGTCAAACACAATTTCAACAAAATTAAAACAATTTATTAATCGGAGCGTCATCAATGGCGGTTGAAAATACACAAGAAAGTTTCACAGGGTTTCGAATGTTTTTATTGTTCCGCTCTGCCGCTCCTCGTAACTTTTTGATTCGCTGATTGCTTCAACCGATGCCAATCCTTACGGATTTCATGTCGATTCTTGATATGTCGCCACATAAACTCTCTAGTAACGCCATCTATGTGTCATCCTATGGACTTATTGAATAGATTGTTAAACAAGTAAGTAAACTTCATTGAGTCTTTTTATAACTTGACATTACAGAGTATGCTTAATAACTATGCGACATTTGATAGTATATGGATGTCAAATAAACTTTGACGGTTAGAATATATGTATACTTATATTACATTAGTGTTTTTTTATATATAGAGTTTGCCATTTGCTCTTATGGAGTAAGACTTGAATAGTTTGACAAATAAATACGTTAAAACTTAAACTGAATCTAATCCTAATACAAATTAAATCTAAAACTATAAGCTGTTTAGTACAGCACTCGATCTTATACTTATATATGTTCTTGAGTACATTTTTGCTTTAACACTTATGAACTAACCAAATTTATATATTTTGTTTCACCCCGGTATGTGATTGGTTCGCATGAAACGTAAAACGCCGGTTTATTGGTAGTTATGAAATTATTGGGATCGTGGTAGTATTCTTCAAGGATTTTAAAGGGACAAACGTTGTAGGGATTATTTGCAGTGGTAGGTTCGAAAAGTGCGCGAATACATCGAAGAGGGTGCTTCCGCCGATTCTTTAGGCGTTTTTTAGTCGTTGTTAGTATAAAGTGGAGAATCGGTTTATCCCCGTATTTTTGTAAAGGATAGAGTTCCTGTAGTACATCTTCTTAGGCCGTCTGTATTTAGACGGGCAATTCCTGAGGATCTTCCTCTCGAAGATTTGGATTTTTCCGGCAGCACATGCTGGAAACGCGTAGGTAATGATCGACCTAATAAGAGTTTTGTACATTAAGACCTTAACTTTTGGGCAGACTGACTTCGAAGAAAAGAGGGAAGAAATAATTGCGGACGCTGCTTTAGCTTTATTGTCTATTCACCTTAAGTCGATTGTTAATCTGGATTCCAAGGAATTTGATATTTTCCTTGAGAGGCGGTGCCCTCTCCCGCTGGCATTTCTAAAGCAGATCAGCTCCGATTTGCTGGCATTAATTTCGAGCCCCCAATCCTTTAGATATTGAGCGATGTTGTGGATAGAGCGCTGAAGCTTTATTTAGGCCTTCTCCCAGCGATGTCCCAAATGACAGTGAGGAGGATATAGTCCGCATACATTCCTATATCGATGGTCGAGCAGTTCGGGCTAGAGATATCGTGAAGGAAGATGTTGAACAAAGCGAGACCGCGGATAGAGCCTTGTAGGACGCTCGAGTTGATAGGGATAGGATTTGAAGTGGGATTCCCTAATTTAATTTGGGATGTTCTATCCGAAAGGAAGCTATATAGAATGCTGAGGATTGCAATAGGACAGGATGACATTTTCAATTTGTACTTGAGACCGTTGATCCAAACTGAGTCGTTTTTTTTCAGGTCTAGAGCACAGGCCACTGTGCACTTTTTCGACCGAAGATTGTGGGTTACTCTATGGTGCAATAGCATTATTGCTTGCTCCGTAGATCGTTCGCGTTCAAATCCAAACTGAAAATCGGGGATCAGGGGATTAGTGAAATCGTTCAAGTTTCGCAAAATAAGTTTTTTAAGGGGTTTACCCATGTTAGGCAAAAGGGAAATTGGAAATTATTGATGCTGCCTTCGCAGCCTGGCTTTTATATTTGATATTTACTGACTTTCCAAGGTTTTGGAAAATCTCTATTATTAACACAATCATTGTTTAATATCGTCAAGGAAGAGGAGATGGTCTTTCTGCACTCCTTCAGTATTTAATTCGGGATACCGTCAAGGCCGTGAGATAGTTTGCTATTTTAGGCATTCAGGAGATCTTCTACTTCCGTTTTCGAGGTGAAAAATCCGGCGGACTGGATGTTGTGGAGAGGATGCTTTATTATAACTCGAGAATACAGTTAAACAAGATCCCTCGTATCCTTCCGTCGTTAGTAGGACCTCTGTATAAGCGTTCTTATTCAAAGCTGTGTTGGACGACTCATGGCAACGATATACTTGTTTGAGGTATCCCTACATGCAACGATCTTGTAAGATTGTGCAGGTGAAGACTTCGTTGCCTCGCTTTAAAGGATCTTTCTCAATATCGAATTTGGAGCTCTTACGGCCTGTGAGTTGATTTATAGTTTTAAACACATCTGAAGATGGTCGCATTGATCTTAGTCTGCTTTTAAAGAAGTTATAGATTTCGGATTTGATGCGTTCTTGGATTTCACGGGAAATGCTCGTTATTTGCGTTTTAAGCTCCAAATACTCCTCATTCAATTGGTTACAGCTTCGATGATAAATACGCTTAAGCTGTTGGAGCATATGCTACCGAGTTTTTATTAATAAAAGAGTCTCCTGAGTTAGACATCTATAAAGCGGGCTGCGCGGTTTCTGGAAGGGGACATGCTGGTCTAGACACTCTATAATGGCGGATGTTAGTGCCAATATATGAGTGTTCTGCGTTCGAGGGAATATTTTCTGGTGGCAGATTTGGAAGAAGGTCTTTGAGGTCTTTTCTGAAGTTTGGTCAGTCCATGGAATTAAACAGTCTGAAGTGGGTGGTTACGATGCGATGGAGGCCATTATGGTCCGATAACGAGCTAAATGTGGAGCAAATAAAAGGAATCGTTGAGATCAGATGATATTATGAAATTATTTAAAAATGAGTTCCATCTGGGAAATGTTGGGACCCCAGCATTTGCTATGGATGCGGAGAGGAGGGCGTTCGATGGAACCATTCGAATAGGTAGTTCCCGTCGGTGTGCCTTGTGGAGTCTCCTCGGTGTTCGTGTCTGGTATTAAGGTCTCCTCCGAGTATAAATGACTCGTGGGATGAGGCTGTTGTGAGGATTTGGTTAAGCGTAAATGGGATCAGGGGACCTAGATTAAACGGGAGGTATAGGGAGTCAATAAGGTTTTTGGCTAGGTTTCCATTGGAACGTTTGGTGTTGAGAGTTGCTAGCGTCCATGAGGAATTATTTTGTTCAAAAGGGATTTCATGTCTAAATCATCCCGAAACAATGGCATTACCTCTGCCAGTGTCATTACGAAGCACACGGTAGTTCTCCACACGGACTCTATGCTGAGGGTTAAGAACTGTCTCGTTTAGAAGGAGGATGTCGTGTTGGGAGGATTTGACCAAATCAGCAATATAGAGCCTCTTATCATGTGAAATTAGGGAGTTGATATTTAGAGAAAGAATGGTAAGTCTATTTGCTGCCATGAAGATCAAAGTAGAAATTGAAGGGAGCCATAGGCTTCTCTTGGTCAGGAGTGGCGTCAAAGGATGGAAGGAAAGCCCTGACCTTGATAGAAGTTCACTGGGAGACACTCCCAGCCACTCCACAGTTATATGTTGCATGCGCTCGGCGGGGTTGAGTCGGTGAAATCAAAGTGTAGTGAGGAGTTCCGTTTCTTAGAACTTCTGAATATGAAGTCCGGTTGGTAAGAGGAGCAACGTGGTGTGGGGTTGTAGGGGTTGGTGAACTATTTTCATAGCTGGGGGGCGATGGTTATAAGATCGGAGATGCTGTCCGTTTGGCTTTAGCTTCGATTGCTCTGTTCAACAATCTTTTTCGTTCCGGGCAGCCGGAAAAAATTGCTGGATGCCCATGCGTATTACACATAGTGCAGAATGGAGCGGTTTCCGACTTTCCATATCTTTCCTGGGACATTTTTCTGAGATATGCTCCTCCCCATATGCTACACATCGCATGTTGAATTCACAATTGGTGGGAACCTGCCCGAATCTTTGACAACGGTAACATTGAAAAAAATTGCTCATTTGGGGCGTTCCCATACGTCTCGTTGGTTTAGTATGTAACGCAGTTTTATTACTGCGTTTTTATCTGCTTCCGATGCCTAAATAAGTCCAAGTCTATCTTATTTGCCTTCGACCACGGAGGGGTAAGTGCGCAGACAGACTCGAGGCCTAAAATTGGTATTTGGCTGGTTATGTCCTCTCGAACCGCCTCAGCTCTAAAGTCTGAGCTAACACCTCTTAGGATAACGACACACTTTTTCTTTCTTTGGGGGTGAACGAGTACACCACTGCTTCGGTGTTCTTAATGAGATACATTATGTAATCGTGGCCTTGAGCTTGTCCACTGTGATTTTCAGTCGGAAGTTCGACAGCTTTGTTATCCTGTACTTTAAAGTTAATAAGGATAACGTCTTGGTTAAAGCTTAAATTCTTTGTTGTCGTATCGTCCGCATCCATTATGCCTGACGGGATTTCCTTCCGGGCAGCTTTGGTTTTTGGTTGCTCCGCCATCGTGTTTGCTTGCTAACATTAACTAGTCCATTTTGCCGTGAAATTCTGTCCACGGTGTATGCGATGGGTGTTCGCCCAAGATGAAGTTCCTGCTTTTGTCGGTCTTCAAATTTCAAACTTTATGTAGGAGTATATAATCTTGTATGATGAGATATACTTATAAATTTTCTATAATTTCGATATTGACGAATTTGCACGAATGTTGACAGTTTAAACGTCCAAACGCCAATCGTCACCTCGGAAGACTGCTTTGATGATTTCAGAAATACACGACTTTTTTGCAGTTCAAGGTGTACTACTGTATTGTATAGCTGCTTGTCGCTACGAAATCTTTTATAAATACCGAATGAAGAGAAATTTTGGCGACTAAATATTAGTTAATGGTTTTGTGTTTGCACAATGGTTTACTGGTGAATTCTACGTCTAGCATTCGTTGCAAATAGACGTATTTTTAGTTTTAAAAATTTAAATAATTTTTTAAGACGTCACTTGGAAACTAATTTTTTAATAAACTTACTACATTGTCGAATTATTCGAACAATTTATCGAATATCTGGATTTCACTTGCGGAGAATTTTCAAGAAGTTTGAAAAAGAAGAAAAGTTTTTTCATTGGGGGCATGGAGGAGCCCGACGACTTCCCACCGCTGCGGGACCCGGGACTAGGCATTTCAAATGCAATTAATGAAAAAGAATGAAAAGAAAAAATGAGCAAGAAAGTTTTGAACACGGGAAGCATATTATGCTATCAAGCGAAGAACTGGAAAGAGTTACCAGAGAAGATGAAGAAATGAAACTCCGTGTGCAAAATTTGGAGGGAATGATTCGTAAATTATCAAACGTTAAACAAACTGAAGCGGCTAAGCCAGAAATTACGCCCGGAAAACAAGAAGCCATGACACATAAGACGAGTGAAAATTAAGTAGCAACGTAAAAGGCTTAACAAGAGAAGAAACCAACAATACCAGATGCGAAAAAGACAACACTCTATGATACCGATATCATACTAAGCGCGCAAAGGAGATAACGACAGCGCAAACTACTATGCGGTACTTGCTGCGATGGATAACGAAATGGATTGCCAAGAAAATATAGGTAATATTAATGATTCTAGTGATAACTTTATCGATTTTCTAAAATCTAATAATAAGGAGAAAGAGAAGAAACCAACCGGTGTGTCTGCTGGTTCTTCTGTTAAAAATAATAATAGTATTGAAAAAGTTCCACCGATTAATGTCTTTGGGCAAGGTGGAGGGAATATGATTTGGCTATTGGCAACCGATCATAAGATGGATAATTTCAAATTGATGAGGATACCCGTTGATAAACTTACAATTAAAACAAAAACACTGTCAGAATTTAGTTTTCGTTTCATTAACTCGTAGGCCAAATCGGTTTGCTTCAGATAGTTGGCTCAGAAATGCTTCTTTGGCATCTGAGATTGAACGTGCCATAATATTGACGTCATCAGTATATGCTAGCAATTGTGTGGACTTTAACATTAATGTACCAGAGGTTTCAACTGATGTCTTCCTAATGAAATGTTGCAGCGCCAATATTAGAGCACTGGAGGCATCCATCCATCTCCTTGTTGCCTGTTCCACTTTGAAGCTTACCGTTAGTTTGCAGGTTACCTTGACCTATGATTCTGTGTTTAACATCGTGACTATGGCCATGCGAACTAGTTTTGTTGGAACGCCAAACTCAAGCATTATTTTGTAGAGCGCATTTCTGTCGAGACTGCCACATGCTTGCTGGAAGTCTACAAAGAGTTGATGCACGTCGATGTTCTACTCCCAGCACATGCTTAACTGAGAATATTTGGTCAATTGTAGACGCCTCCCTGATACACTCCTATAATACTTTCACAGTAGGGCTTAATTTCGTTCTGATTTTGGAAAGCGCTTTATATGACGTACACAGTAAAAGCATGCCTCTATTTTTTCATACCGTAACTTGCTGCCCTTTTTGTGCACAGGACATATAATACTACTTCGACAGTCTTCTTGTAATTGTTCCTCTTTTCAGACCTTTATTTTTCGTCCTTTTTATGTGCAGGACATATTATACTTCTTCGCCAGTCTTCTGGTAACTGCTTCTCCGACCTCTGCATATTAGTCGATGAAGGTTACTTAGGTGGGGACCCCCTCTGACGTAATGCTTTCGTAATGCTGCCTGTTATTCGTCTCTGGTTGGTTGTGGGACTGGGATCTGTTGTTCTGCTTCTGAAAAGTTCACAGCAATGGTTGGAGGCGCTGGGTTACCTATAATTGATTTCACAGACTTGTTTGTGGATTGAAACTACCTCTTATTTGCTTAGTAGAGACATACGCCAATCTGACTTCAAAGTCGAAGCCATAAGCGCTTTATTCACTACTAAGCGTTGTAAATTTTCAAAGAATTTAAAGCAAATTTCAAACAATTAAAACACTAAAAACTAATGGCCCAAATGGCGACCTGACTTATGAATACAGGTAGTTTCAAAAAACCAATTACTGCGATTGACAATACTACTTTCAACAACTTAATGTGAAAAATTCATAACGGTACGTTTATTATTATTTTTTTAAAGACATCCAAAGTGAAGGCTCTCAGTGAATATGTAAATATGGAAAAAATCGGGCATCGTTATGTGATACAATACTTTCATATGAAAGATCTAAGTCCAACCGATACCAAAGCCGAGTTGGGTTCTACTCTCAGGAAGTCTGCTCCTTCGTTTACAACGGCCAAATATTGGGTTGCTGAGTTTAAGCGAGGTCGTACGAGCTGCCAAGATGAACACCGCAGTGGTCGACCAAGTGAGGTCACTACGTCAGAAAATGTGAAGAAAATCCACAAAATGTTATTGGATGACCGTCGACTAAAAGTGCGCAAGATAGCAGACATAGCAGGCATTTCAAAAAGTGCTGTGCATCGCATTTCGACCGAAAATTTGGACCTGAGAAAGCTGTGCGCAAGATGGGTACCGCGTTTGCTCACAATGGAGCACAGACAGCAACGTGAGGATGTTTCCATCGAGTTTGACAATGTTTCGCAGCAATAAACCGGAGTTGTTGCATCGATTCATAACCATGGACGAAACATGGGACCATCATTTTAACACGTGAGACCAAGGAGCAGTCAAAGCAGTGGACTGAAAAGTGAGAACCGGCTCCAAAGAAAGCAAAGAAAGTTCAGTCAGCTGGCAAGGTCAGGGCATCCGTTTTCTGAGATGCGCATGGAATAATATTTATTGATTATCTCCAAAAAGGACAAATAATCAACGGCGCATATTCTGCGGCTTATTGCAGCGTTTGAGTGATGAAATCTAGAAAAAACGGCCCCATCTGACGAAAAAGAGTGTTGTTTCATCACGACAAACACCAGTCCACACGTGCGTCATTGCGATGGCTAAAATCAATGAGTTGAAGTTCGAATTGCTTCCTCATGCATCCTATTTGCCAGATCTGGCTCCCTCGGATTATTTTCTTTTTCCGAATTTGAAAAAAATGCTCGGCGGCAAAGGATTTGCCAACAATGAAGAGGTAGAGTCTGCGGTTAATAGCTATTTTGAGGAGCTTGACGGTTCCTACGGGTATCGAAACTATTGAACATCGTTGGGAAAAGTGTATCGAGCTGTGAGGAGAATATGTTGAAAAATAAAAAACATTTTCGCAATTTTTTTACTGTTTTCTTTGTCGGGTCGGGTACTTTTGGTACCGCCCTCGAAGAGTCATGTTTTTAACCGACTTTTTAAGGAAAGAAGGTTATTCGCTTGCCCCGTATATCCATATATATATATATATATATATATATATATATATATATATATATATATATATATATATATATACATATATATATATATATATATATATATACATATATATATATATATATATATATATATATATATATATATACATATATATATATATATACATATATATATATATATATATATATATATATATATATATATATATATATATATATACATATATATATATATATATATATATATATATATATATATATATATATATATATATATACATATATATATATTCTTTTCTTTTTTTCTTTTCTTAGCACTACAGCCCCTTTCGGGCCTTCGCTTAGAGATAGTTAGAGTATCTCATTGTCATGATCGAATGTATCGGCACTCCACAAGGTGATATGATCATTATCACGCTTTGGCCATGTGTCCGTCCAACCAGCTGCGATACGTTCTGATTTTAAACCAGCACGTATGATAACTGAACGGGCTTATAGTCCGCCAGAAGAATCACTCGAACTAAATCTCGTTGACGCCAATGAAACTCCAACTAGACCTTCGGCTTACGGGCTTAGTGCTCTAACCACTAGACCACGCGGACTACGACACACATACATATATATATATATATATATATATATATATATATATATATATATATATATATATATATATTGTCGCGTGTTATGGTTCGCGGCCAATAATTTTAACGTTCCGGGAAAGTGAAAACACAATGTATTTTAATTTAAGTTAAACGAGTTTATTTAATTACAAAAATGCACAATAATCCGTTTAAGACTTTCACTAATTTTAATTTTCACTATTAAAAAATCTAACACTTGTCCATAAATTTCTTATCGCAATTGTCTTCTAAATCACTCCACTATTACGAAACACACTATCGCAGTTCTTATCGCGGTCGAATGAATGATGATCCCCCCCATTCATCCAGCTCGCCTTTATATAGGGTCTGTAGTCATTCAACCCAGTTCTCGTACATTGGTGAGTTCGCGGGAGCAGTGACTTACTTTCAGATGTTGTTCATGCTTGTTGGGTTCTCGTGGTTTCGAGTAAATTCGTGTTCTTCATTGTTGTGAAAACAATTGCGACAGTAGCTCGCAGAATTATTTGTACATGTAACACTGCCCCCACCTCAGTTCTTTTCGCCCCGAAAAGATGTGTCGCCAGTTGTAGTCAATTCTCCCTGGATGTAATATGGGACAAGACGGTCTAGATGCACGATTTTCATTTTGGCTCTCGGTTTACGGTGTTCCTGTATGCGATATACGACGTCCTTGATTCGCTTTGTGACTCGGTATGGTCCCTCCCAGTTATGTTCAAACTTTGGAGACCTACCCTTTCGCCGTTGCGGGTTATATAGCCACACCAAGTCATCTTGCTGGAAGCCAGTAGAATTAGCCTTTAGATCATACCTGGTCTTCATGCGGTCAGTAGCCGGTTCGAGGTGTTTTCGCACTGTCCGATGTATCTAGTTCAACCGTTGTCTTAGATCACTTGCGTACTCCGAGATCGTTTGGGGTTTCTCAGGGGGTGTTCCGAACTTTATATCGGCTGGCAAACGAATATTCTTTCCAAAAATGACTTTGGCTGGGGCTTGGCCCGTCGATGCATAGTGGGATATGTCGGTCCCAGTCCCTTTGGTTCTCGTCAACCATCTTGGGAAAGGTGTTTATTGAGCGTGCCGTTGAAACGTTCGACCATTCCATCGGATTGGGGATGCAGCGGTGTTGTCCTCGTTTTCCGTATTCCGAGCAGCTCGCACATTTCGCCAAAAACTAGTGACTCAAAGTTTCGGTCTTGATCCGAATGTAGCGTTTTTCTTTCATGGCCAAATGCAATTCTTCGAATAGGTAGAAGTCACAGGGAACCATATTGATTGATGGTTAAAATGCGATTTCTAGTCAAAAAAATCAGGCACAAGAGTGGATCGATGAGATGTTGCATTATCATGCAATAAGCGCCAGCAACCTCCTTCGCAGTATTCAACGGAAGCGATGCAACAAACGCTTCAAAACGCCAAGATAGAAAATTGCATTGACGGTTTGACCCGTTGGCACGAACTCCTTGTGGACAAGTCCCTTGGAATCGTAAAAACAAATGAGCATCGACTTGATTTTTGACTTTTCCAAACAAGATTTTTTTGGGTGATGGCTCATCTGGGGCCTTTCATTCGGTACTTTGACGCGTGGTTTCGAGTTCATATTGGAAACACCACGTTTCATCACCAGTTACAATGTTGTAAAGGAAGTTCTCATCTTTTCTCGCCTTTTTAATGATGTCTTTCGAATATTGAGTTCTGAGCAATTTTAGGTCATCAGTTAACTTGTGTGAAACAAAACGTCTTTCGTAAGCCCAAATGATCGTTTAAAATGCGATAAATCGATGTTTTGGAGATATTCAACTCCGATTTTATGAATTTCAACGATGGTTTCGGCGCATTTTTGATAAATTAACGCGCAATTTCGACGGAGTTTTCGGTGACCACTGATTTTGGGCCGCCCGTTTGTTTATCGTCATTTATGTTCTCATGACCATCTCTGAAACGTGTAAACCACTCATGAACTCTGGCACGAGATAGAAAATCATCGCCATGAACTTTTTTCATCAATTCAAATATTTCAGTAAACGGTTTACCGATTTTAAAACAAAATTTGATACTAGCCCTTTGTTGTTTGTTTTCTATCGATGACACAAACATACTGTTACTTTAGACGCAATAACTTCGCTTCTACTGAACCGAATGTCACCAAACTTTCACTTGAAGTCAGGGAGGGATGTAACTTTCCAACGCACTATCTCATTCACAGATGGCGCCACAAAAAAATGTATGACAAAAGTCTCGTTTATTTTGGAACGCACCTTGTAGGTTGCGCAATTACCGCATAGTTGGCTACGAATTTCGCGGAATGCACTGGTCAAACCTAAAAAGCTTCGAACGTCCTTAACGGTTTTAGGTGTTGGGAACATCAAGACTGCTATCGTCTTCTTCGGTGATGGTTTGATTGTTCCTTTTTTGAGGATTTACCCTAAGCATTAGATTCGTTTGGCCATGAAATCACGCTTGCTCCAGTTTATGATGACGCCGAAATCACTCGAGATTTCTAGAACTTGTTTCAGTTTTTCTAGACTTTTTGCTTCACTCCGTGTTGGAATAATAATGTCGTCCAAGTAAGTCAAAACGACGCCTTTCGCAATCAATTCCCGATAAATAGTTTTAACGTGCCTTTGGAAAATAGCTGGCGAATTACTCAGACCAAAAGGTATTCGAAGAAATTCAAATTGGCCGTCAGGTGTCACAAAGGCTGCGTATTTCATACTCTCCTTCTCTACAGGTACGTGGAAAAATGCGTTTTTCAAATTGAGCGTGGTGAAAATCGTCGAGTCTTTTAATCGATCTAGCTGGTCTTCTATTAGTGGAAGCGGATAAGGGTCGCGAATAATTTCTGGCGTCTCCGTTCTTCTTAACTAACATGATGGGAGATGCATATGGCAAAGAGCTGTATCGCACGATACCCTCTCTCATCCAATCATTGATTGTCGGCTACAACCTTCCGTTGTTTGTCCGACAGCCGTCACGGACCTTGGTGAATCGGAACCTCGTCGTTAAGAATCAAGCGCATCTCGATTTCTGTCCCTTTTATTTTGTTTGGTCTATACGCTTCGATGAGAGTTTTGATTTTGGCTTTTATAGATTCATTGATATGGCATAGGTGAACTTCACACTCGTCTGGATCAAGGCTGACATTTAAGGTTTTCAACTGATCGTAAACACTTTTGTTATTCGCTCATTGTTGATTTCTTCCGGGTGTTGATTGGCGTTTTTGATAGTTGTATCGTTCTCGTTCTTTGTTGATTGTTGAGCTGCTTCGGAGTTATTTTCGCCTACAATTCTAACAGTAGCACTCCGATTTTTATTATACGAACTCCGATAATTCAGCCCCAAGCAACAGGTAATATGGGAAAGTCGAATCCGGCACTACATGAATCGTAAGGGTTAAATGAACACCCTCTATTGTGACCGTCGAGGTAAAATTACCAAGAGTTTGCTGACTACCAGAGCCGATGCCACCAAACAGGAGGAGTCCCCCGTCCCGTCTGCACCCAAAACCCACGGTCCCACCAAGCATAGACTGCTAGCCAAGGCTTACTGGAAAAAAAGCTATGAAGTAGGCCCAAGTGCTACAAACCTTGCAAATTATAATAGTTAGGTATTCAATTAACTTCCATAACTTCTAGTGTTATAAATAAACATCATTTGCATTTCACTTTCGCTTGCTTTCTACAATTCAGACATGTTAAGTTGAATTCATGCCTCCACTATAAACTGCAAATGCACCGAAATTCGCATGCTCAGAAATGATATGTGTAAATGATTTTCATATCTAATAAGCATACCAAATTGGGAGGTCATTAAACAGAAAGCAATTATCTAATTGAAATGTTAATGTTTCTATGATTGTTGCTTGCGTGGTCATGTATTGTTGCGAATACTTTGTAGAGCTTGAAGTTTGGAAAAGGTTATTCGAGGAGTGAAGGATAAACTAGGCTGTGCATTTAAGAACTGGAGCATCATAGATTCTTTACAAAAGATTAAGCTATTTTCTACTATTTCGGTGCTTCCCATCTGTTTCAAACATATACAATATATCTGGAGCACGACATACTATATTTTTTATCAGAAAAGTTCTTTTTTTCAAAATCTACTAAAATAGCTCCCGTTTTAGCCTACCTCAAACTATTTCATCCTAATTTTTTTCTTCCGATCTACATCCTCTTCTCTGTAAACGACAAACCGATAAGAGGAATGAACTCCCCTATGCCTATTTGCCACCGACCTAGACAATATCCATCCCTCTCTTGTATTCAATCTTAAGTAGAGAGTTAGTTCAATCATGTCGGCGGCCTCTTATCGGCAAGTAAACTCAAGTGCATGTTCTCCATTGATAAGACACCACTTACTTCAACAATGCCAACGAGAAGAAAAAAAAAACAATCTTTTTCAAGTGGAATTCAATTCAAGCGTTGTCGAACTTGGAAGACTCGTTACACATAAACGCAAAATAAATAAACAAAAACAAAATATTTGAAAGATAGACGACGATAACTGGGAGAAAGTTGTTGGTTGCATTCATCCACGATGCATTTGCATCCACCATGTCATTCATATCCGCGTATGCATTCTTGCATATGCCACCGAAATGTTGAATACTTGGTAACTTGGACTGATGCAGCCAGTGCATTGCGTGATGCACTAATTTATTTGTGGTACAAACAAATTTACTGAGAATGGTAAATGACGAGTTTGAGTTCATGATTTGAGTTGAAATTGATTTAAATATATGGAGGGACTTTAGGGGGTGAATTGGGTCGATGACGGAGGAGGAGGTAAAGGGCAATACACTTTATGGTTGGAACTAAAGAAAATTATTGTTATAATTTATAGTGGTGGCTTGGAACCGGAAGACTGTGCCCTCGTCTGGTAATGATTTGAATTGTAAATGTGTTACGTATGGTGCGTGTGAAAGTGAAGCTATTTATGGGATTAAAACCATGGTTTAATTAATCAAATAAATTAGCATTGAGGGGAGGAGGATTTGAAGCTAAATTAGCCGGGTAGTTATATGAATCAGCAAATTTAAAAGTAACCTTTTCTTTTCGGAAATTTGTGGATTAGATTAACATAAAGTATCTAGAAACATTAAATTCTTACTGTTGCAAAGCTGCTCTTGTAATTAAAATACAATTACCTTTAGGAGTTTTCAAATTAGAGAACATAACCAGCCAAATTACATTGGAAGAACTGGTTACTACATGAGACTCGAGACTTTGATGATCGTGAAGATATCGTCTACATAACGCAACCATCGATGTGGCAGTTTACTTTCTTGTGCTAGCTTCTCCTCCAAAAAATGCCATAAAAACTTCTCTTAGAAACGGGGAAAGAGGGTTTCCCATTGGAGCACCACGTGTTTGTTTAAAAAACTCCCCTGAAAATGAAATAGCTTTCACCCATGCAGAGTCTAGCCAGTTTCAAATCCATTTATCAGTTTCACCCACGAGCTGGAGTCGGAGGGGCGGCTACCATTTCTAGACGTGATGGTCATGGTTCAAATCCCACTACGTGCATGATATTTTTTTTATTGTTTTCTTTGTTTACATAATTTTATTCTATTAAAAAAAAAAAAAAAAAATTATAATCCATCGCACAACAGTCCAAATCCAAACCTGGGCATTAATATTTATTGTTAGGGGATCTCATTCCATGACCGTAACGAAATTCGAGGCGATATGGTCACTATCACGCTCAACCATTGGATGCGATGCGATGCCGCCACCGAGGTTTGAACATGGGAGCTGCTGCGTAAGCAGAGTGTGCTTTAACCCACTGCTCAACACGGACTACGTACACACATTACACTGTGCGACAATTTCAGGGTCGTTGTCCGGGGGTCAATGATTCCACTTCAGGGTGAAAGTACTAGACCCGTATAGTAAAACTTCCAAAGGGTTTGAAATTGTCAGGTCAAAATTTTTTTATCGAATTTTAAAGTCTTTACTCATCAGTTTTAGGGGCATAACTATACAAGTCGAGCCAAGTAGTGGCCTATGCGGACGACATCAACATTCTGTCACGGTCATTAACAACTGCCAAAGAACTTTTCCTGAAACTCGACAGCGAAGCAAAATTAGTAGGGCTACAAATCAATGAAAATAAAACAAAGTTCATGATGCAGTCGAGGAAAAATACCTCAAATACACAAAGTATCACACTTGGCGAATACAGTATCGAGAATGTAAGCGAATTTGTGTATTTAGGCGCCAAAATAACGAAAACGGGCAATGAAAGAGACGAAATACGTCGAAGAATACAGCTCGCAAATAAAATATTCTATTCAGTATTGACGATCTTGAAGACCAGCTGGATACACAGGAAAACAAAGCTTCAAGTATACAAATCTGTGATAAGACCTGTGTTATGCTATGGGTGTGAAACATGGACCCTAACCCAAGCATCCGCAAATATATTGAACGCGTTTGAGTGACGGGTCCGGAGGCGAATAATCGGAGCTGAGCTAGACGGGGACCAATGGTCCCCGTCTAGCTCAGCTCATGGTGGATACAACCATGAGCTGTGTGAAATTTTTGACGAGCCGAGGCGTCAATGAATGTAAGACTGCGGAAGCTGCAATGGGCTGGCCACAAGAATCGTATGAAGTAACAACGGATTCCCAAAAAGGTATTGGTTGGGAGATCTGACGGGCAAAAGCGCAACTATAGCCTCGCTTGAGCCGATGGCAACGATCGAAATAAGAAACATTGACTGCGTCACGGATCTAGTCTACCTCGGCCAGATTAAAAGGAGTTCCCTAGCGTGGGAAGGATCAAAGCGAGACTTGCATCAGAAAACAATAGGGGACAACGCATGGCCATAGTTGACTTGACCGAAAAGGACGCCGAACAATTCCTAAACAAGGGCAGAGTACAAATAGGGTGGGTTGTATGTAGGATACGGCGAAGAACAATGCCTCTTCAATGTTTCAAATGCCTTGGCTATGGTCACACCACACAAGTATGCAAAGAACCCGATAGGAGTTCCCTATGCTACAATTGCGGTGAAACGGGTCATAAAAGAAAAGAGTGTACGAAGGAGGCACACTGTTCTTTGCAAGGATGCTGATACAAGACCTGATGTTGGACACGTGTTGGGATCAGGAAAATGCCGGGTGTTCCAGGAAGCCCTAGCCAAGGCAAAATTAGAACTTCGATGACCCGCGTCCTGCAGCTAAACCTACACCACAGTTGAACCGCCCAAAATCTGCTTGAGCAGTTTGCGAGGAACATGAAAGCCGACTTCTTGCTGCTGAGTGAGCAACACCATAGTAAAAGTCCTGCATTATGGTATTCTGATGAAACTGGTACTGCCGCTATCTGGGTTCGGAACAGTGACTTTCAAGCGGAGAGTTGTGGACGGGGGGATGGTTTCGTGTGGGTTCGGTGCTCAGGGATCACCTTCTTTAGTGTGTACCTAACGCCAAACGAATCGATATCATCTTTCCAAGCCAAGCTTAATGCTTTGGAGGGCGCTGTCTCGAACGCAGAGGGCAACGTGCTCGTTGGGGGAGACTTCAACGCGAAAGCAATCGAATGGGGCATGCCTCAGACGGATCCGCGGGGAAATCGAATCCTGGAAATGGCGGCCAGGACGGCCCTCGTCGTACTAAACTCCGGAAATACGCCGACTTTCCGCCGTATTGGCTGTGAGGGAACCATACCGGACGTGACATTCGCCACGGAGTCCTTAATACGAAGGATACACAACTGGAAAGTATTAGAGGACTACTCAGCCAGTGATCATCAGTGCATTCTGCTTGAGATAAGTGATGCTGTCTCCCGACGTCCGTGCTTTCGGCCTTCCACAACTGGATGGAACATCGGAAGGATGGACGTCGAGAGGTTCGTCAAGGCTCTCACAGCAGGTGAGCCGCTGCAGGGAGCTTCGGAGGGGACGGAAGAACGGGCAGCTGAAGACGTGGTGAACTCTACTATGAGCATCATTACGACTACTTGCTGCGCTTCTATGCCCCGTCAAAGACCCCGGCACGGCAAGCCCCCAGTGTTCTGGTGGTTAACTGAAATCGCTGAAAAGCGAAGGGAGTGTCACAAGCTTCGACGTGAGGCTCAACGGGTGCGGAACCCTGATGAGGCATGCGAGCAGGTGGCAGCATATAAGTCGGCCAGGAAATGCCTTCGCAAGCTGATCAACAGTAGCAAGGCTTGCTGCTGGCAAGAACTAGTGGACAATGTGAACAAGGATCCGTGGGGCCTTGGCTACAAGCTGGTCATGGAGAAACTTGGTGCCCTACGGAAGCCTTGCATGCATGACGCGGAAAAGATGGACGCGATAGTGCGGGGACTCTTCCCCGTCCATCCCGTCCGTGTTGACGCTGTCCATTGTGAAACAGCAGTAGAGTGCCCACTCTTCACACAGCTGGAGCTGGAGGAGGCAGTTCTCTCATTGAAAACGAGGAAGGCTCCAGGTCCAGATGGTGTTCCAGCTGAGGTGTTGCGGCTCGTCTATCACCATTGTCCTGACATGCTGCTCAGCACATTCAACGCTTGCCTACGGTACGGGGTTTTCCCGGTACGATGGAGAGGCTCGTGCTGATCAGCAAGGGGAAGAGAAATCCCGGATCGCCGTCTGCATACCGCCCGCTATGCATGCTAGACACGGCTGGGAAAGTGCTAGAGAAACTCGTCAAGGGAAGACTCACTGACGCGATTCGTGCTGCTGGGGACCTATCTCCTCGGCTTTAGAGCAGGACGTTCTACCATTGATGCGATTGCAGAGGTGGTGAGCGCGGTCCAAAAGGTAGAGGCATATAGTCGCACCAAGCGACGGATCGTCCTGTTGGTGACACTCGACGTCAGGAATGCCTTCAACTCCGCTAGATGGGTGGATATTCTGGATACGCTGGAAAACTCTTTTCAAGTTCCAGAATATCTAATGCGGCTTCTGAGGAACTACTTAAAGGACCGAAGCCTCCTCTACAACACGACACAGGGCCAACGAAGGATGGAAATTACATCGGGTGTTGCCCAGGGATCTATCCTTGGACCGGACCTGTGGAACGTGTCTTACGACGGGCTACTGAGACTTGAGATGCCAGATGATTCGCGCTTGGTCGGCTATGCGGATGATGTTGCGGCTTTGGTCGCTGGACGCACCATTGAACAGGCGCAGCTTAGGCTAGGTATGCTAATGCGCCGAGTGAGGGACTGGATGACTGCTCGCGGGCTCAGTTTAGCACTGGAGAAAACCGAAGCGGTCATCTTGACAAAAAAAAGAATCCCTAGAGTAAGGATGGTCAGTATTGGCGACTTACGAATCGAATCGAAGCCATCGGTGAAGTACCTGGGGCTACTGATCGACTCGAAGATGAGTTTCTCTGAGCAAATCAGGGCAACGGCTGAGAAGGCTGCTTCGGGAATTTCGGTTCTGAGTCGACTTATGGCAAACGTAGGGGGACCCAGCCCATCAAGAAGGCGACTCTTGATGAGTGCTGTAGGCTCAGTGCTACTGTATGGAGCAGAAGTATGGGGCGACACAGGTACACAGAAGAGGAGCACTGAGGATTGCATCTTCGTATCCGACCGTCTCTGATTCGGCGGTGAGAGTTATTGTGGGCGTGATACCTGTCGTCTTCCTTGCTAGAGAGGGCCGCGCTATTCATCTGCGCTTAAACGAGGATGCGAGGGAGACGGTTGTCCGCGAGGAGAGACTGCACTCGCTCAACGATTGGCAGCAGTCTTGGTTAGACTGCGCGCCTCATCCCGGATGTGAGACCGTGGCTAAATTGAAGGCATGGTGAGAGTGACTTCTATCTGACCCAGCTTTTGAGCGGGCATGGGCGTTTTCAGTCTTATCAGCATAAGATTGGTGTCATGGTCCCCCGGTTGTCGGTTTTGCGCAGGAGAGGAGGACAATGCCTGCCACAATTTTTTTGCGTGCACAAAATGCGTCAGGCTGCGAAGGGTTCTCTACGGGGAGACGGGAGAGCTCACCCCGGATAATATAGTTGTGGTAACGCGCGAATCGGTTGACAAATGAAACCAGGTGGCACATCATACTCGGGCAGTCCTAAAAGATAAAGGGACTTACTGCAGCCGGGGGCGTTGGGGCTTGTGGGATCGCTTTTCCTGCTCCTCTCTGCCCTCCCGCTAGGAAAGGGATCCCACAGCTTGACGGCGCCTCACGGCCTAACAAAACGAGACCTGGCCCGAAGTAATGTGTCAAACGGTTCCAGACTGGGTTCTCAGGTTGTAAGGGGAGTGTTTAGAGGGTAGTCCAGTCGCCTTCTTGCGAACATGGGAGTCCCACACTCTGTGCGTAAATGGCATTCACCTCCCTACCACAAAAAAAACTTTCCAGTTAACTCGACAAGTACACGAGATAGGCTTGATAAATATTTTAGTTATTGCAGTCGTCCCAGACGCCTAATAACTGACCGAGAAACTTGTTTCACCTCTTTGGATTTTAGCACATACTTGGCTAAATAGAACATCGATCATGTGAAAGTCGCCGTCGCCTCTCCACAAGCCAACGGGCAAGTGGAAAGGGTAAATAGATTTATAAAACCTATGCTTTGTCATATCAGAGGCTGATAATGAAGCCATTCCATTAAGTAAATGTGATGATAGATCATCACATAAGCACAATTTCGCACATCAAGCTTCCAACAATGCGCGGTACTTATTCCCGGTGGGGAAATCTATGTTGGATAGAATGAATCAATCTACTTGGGATTGGTTCATATGTAATTTGATACTGCTAATGGATTAAATGCAAACTGTTAATGATTGATTTGAGATTGGCTTAGATGTAGGTCGGATTGAAAATTGCGATGTGTTAATTGGAAGATGATGACATTTTTGCTGCTTGATAATTTTAATCGGTTATAATGGAATTTTAAAGTAAATGTTGAAAGATAAGTTTCTTTGTTCGCGAGATTTAGAAAATGAATAAATTTAAATTCTAAGCTAGTTACAACGTAACCATAAAAGAGATAAGTTCTGTTTTTGAATAAATTATAATTTTTATATTAAAAGGTGTTTTTTTATTATACCTGATTATTGTAAAAGGTTTTTTTTTTATACCTGATCGTTACTGCTTGTCAAGCTTAGTGAGCCCATTAATCATGCCGGTTGGTCTAACCTTTTGTCCTAGATTGAGTATGGCATTGACAATACCATCCACAGTACCACTAAACAGTCTCCTAGTAAACTTCTTTTCGGGATAGGGCAGAGAGATAAAATTGTGGACCGATCAACTGAATACACAAGCGAGAAGACAAATGAGGACTTAGATCGCAACCTAGATCTCGAGGCACGCGCTGCTTCCGCCATTCAGAAGTCACGTGAGTACAACCTCCTGTACTTACAGAAACACAGCAATCTGCCCCAAACTTATAATGTAGGAGAATATGTTGTCATTCGTAACGTGGACACCATCGTTGACATGAATAAGAAACTAATACCTAAGTACGGCGGACCGTATCTTATACACAAAATATTACCAAATGACCGATACGTTATTAAAGACATCGAAAATTGTCTACTGACTCAGTTGCCTTATGACGCAATTGTAGAATCCTCGCGTATACGTAAGTGGCTTTCGCAGGCAGCTGGACCACAAACCACAGAAGTACAAAGCAACACAAACCCTTTTGAAACCGAATTGTCACTTTACATTTACTTTTCATATTGTAACCTCAGAAAAGTGAGAGAAAACCCGAATTATCACTTCAGATTTGCTTTTCGTATTTTGACAATTAGTCGAGTTGGACTAACTAGTCAGGTTAGCCGAGCTGTAATGAAAATTTAGCTTGTATAAAAACTATTGGCTAATGCTTGTATAATAACTAATAGCCTGTGGATGAACCATTCTACTGCTGTAATCCGAATTGAATTGTACAGGGATAGGTAATAGAAAGAAGAAGAGACGGCGAAAAACTGTCAATGTGAAAACAGTAGTTAAAGTCAACATTTTCATCATTGGAGATCAGCAACGTTTGTAAATTATTAAAAAACCCGACAGTCTTTGCGTGCTATAGCGGATAATTTCGAGTCCAAATTTTCACTATTGCATGTTCCGGTGCCAAAAAGACGTCGTACCGCTCGAAGCGAAGGAAATATCGCAGCCGTAAGTGCATCGATTCAAAATGAGACAAATCAGTCGATTCCACGTCGTTCTCAAGAATTGGGCGGCGCCCATCGACACTGTGGCGTATTTTGCGAAAAGATCTTGGCCTTAGTGGTTACAAGATCAAATTGACTCAAGAACTAAAGCCACTTGATCATTCGAAACGCCGAAACTTCTCCGACCGAGCTCTGGTAAAGCTTGAAGAAAATGAAGAATTTCATCGAAAAGTCATCTTCAGCGATGAAGCTCGTTTCTGGCTCAATGGCTTTGTTAATAAGCAAAATATGCATTATTAGTCAGCAAGAAACCCACATGTGCTTCTTAATACACCGTTACATAAGCAAAGAATTACTGCTTGGTGGGGTTTTCATGAGAGGGAGGTGTGATTGGGCCGTATTTTTTCGTGGATGTAAACGACCGTCATGTTACCGTCTATGGAGACTGCTATCGTCTTATGTTGGTAGATTACTTGTGGCCAGAATTGGATGAGCTTGACATCAAAGATATCTGGTTTCAACAAGACGGTGCCACTAGCCGCACAGCTCGCCTCGCCTGTCAACTTGATGAGCTTCGGTACAAAGTTTGATTTGCTAATTTATTTTCAAAATCTTTTTGGTATGAGCTACTTCAATTTGTTTGTAAACAAACGCTTTAAAAGCCGTCGGGCCTTGCTTTATTGGGTGAGTAGACGTGTTTCGACCCCTTTGTCAGGAATGAAGATGACTCAAAATAGTCCGAAACGCGTCTGTTCATCCAGTAAAGCAAGTCCCGGCGGCTTTTAAAGGAAAAAGACAATCTGCCTGCGGATATCAAAAAATTAAAATAATTCACTGAAATATTTATTCATTAAATCATATAAAAGGAAACTTTCCTTTTTAGAATAAACTTAAACATTACCTATTTCAGGTAGTTATTTTTTGCGTTAATTTAATTTTACCAAATTTTTCTTGCATAAAAAAGCAAAATCCATCAATAAAAAATATAAACACCAAAACTCGCAGATAACCCATATTTCCTTATCTCTAATCCCAACACGGCAACACCAAGGGCTTCGCTACTCATTCCGATAGAGAACAACCTGAACAAGTTAATGATTCTGAACAGGACAGCACTATCAGCCGCACCCTTTGCATAAGAACATCATTCAAGGTTCCACAGGGGGTTGAATTAATGCTCAACTCATCCAACCTTTCCTCTTTGACCAACTGCCTCAGCTATCCAAACTCTTTTCACTTGAATAACCTTCCAAAACATATTCATCAATCACTTCCCAAACACTTTACTCACATTCTTAGCCGTATCCGATGACATCTTAGCAAGTGTTGAATTCCTACCGGACAGCAGTAACGGCACAAGGCAGCTTCAAAATTATTTCAAATATCGCTCAATGAATTGTAGAACGCGACGCCACCGTCCAACGAAATCACTGTTGGAAGATTCTTCACCACTCTCTCACACTCTGTGTACACACTTTTCACGCGCTTGACGAGGGAAAAATACACGAAATGGTAATTCAAGACTTCAAAACGGATATAGTGCAGACAAGAAAATTATTCACTCAGCGATTTCTCGGAAATAACGAAAAGGAACTCAAAACGACCGCATTCAGACTTTGTATGGCTGATTCATTGAATCGAATGTTAAGTATCCTTTTTCGTTGTTCCGTGTTTGCTTAGCGGCCGGAGGATATAAAAGTTACAAAAACATTGACCGTGGCACGGAGCGACACTAACCGAAACACACAGCGCAACGAACAACTCAGAACACGACTGTAGGAAAGATGCAAATGGTCGAATACGAAACCGAAACGGTTGGCTAGCGGCCGCCGCTGTACGAGGTGAGATGGAGATGGAAAATTAGCGGTAGTCTGGCGGTTTGAGAAGAAAAGTAGATACACGCTAAATTTACATATACCAAGGCAATGCCGCACTGATTTTCATGTCAATTTGACGTTGCGGAAAGAGAGTGGATGGATGGTTTTTTGTAGAGATAGAAAATATTGGAAGATAGCGGAAAATGAACGAAGTAGATATGTATGGAGTGGACTTTTTCACTAGTTCGCACTAGAGGGGAGTAAATAGTAGTTCCGTTATGCAGCGTGGTTTGAGCCTTTGAAATTTAAAAGGAGAAATTGAATTACACAAGCTGCGAAAGAAAAATCATGAAGCAATACATAATTGAAAATGAGTGTTGGAATTGAAAAACCCATACAGCGAATAGGAGAATGGAAAATATTTATGCATTTTTGACAATTTTTAAGCTTCACAATATTTAGTACAAAGCAAACTAAAAGAAGGTTTCTTTTTAAAGAGCATCCTAGTCACCATATCTAGTTAATGAATATTATTCGAGCAGAAGTGATGGCAGCAATGAATTTCAGCACAATATGGAAAGAAAAAAAATATTGATACTGTGGTCAAAGTATAGGATTTGATTTGTAGTTTAAAGGACGAGAAAGTGAACGTCAAAATATATATGGGGATTGCTAATAAGCTATGCGCGATCCCCATGAGAAAGAAAGAATATTACTTTACTAAAACACAATTATAACTTTATTACTAAAACTAAAGAACAAAATTATAAGTATAGAATTGAATGTAGTGAAGGACTACATGTTGGCGCGCGCGATGTTGAATCGTCGGAGGTTGCGAACGAAGTGAGCGTCTCGTTGACATGAGTTGAGAAATTCATGGCATCCACTAACTGCTTGATGCGCTCCTTGCGGTGAGCATGTGGACGCCACAGTACTCCCTCCCAAGTGACATTTTGATGAGAATGTCACGATCGAAAAACTGCGTTGAAAAATATCGTAAATGAGCCTGGTGCAATGGCGGGTTGCGTAGCACGTGTTCAGAAGATGCCCTTTCAATGTCGTGAATGTTGCTGTGGAGCTGCAGTGCGAGGTTGGGCATACGACGTAGTGCGAGGTCGGGCATGCGGCCTGGTGCGAGGTCGGGCATGCAACACTGTGTGGGGTCGGGCATGCGACACTGTGCGGGTTTGAGCATGCGACACTGTGCGAGGTCGGGCATGCAACACTGTGCGGGGTCGGGCATGCGACACTGTGCGGGTTTGGGCATGCGACACTGTGCGGGGTCTGGCATGCGACACTGTACGGGTTTGGGCATGCGACATTGTTCGGCGTGTTGGCGGCGCAATCGAACATGCGATCGAGGCGGTGTGACGTACACATGCGAACGCGGCGTCTGTTCAGGCATGCGTATGACGGGTGCGTGATCGGGCATGTCGGGATTGCATGCGGCGTGCTTGCGCTGACTCGTGAAGCTACGACCTGCAGCGATAGTAAAAAGATGGCGAGCACATGACTCGTGTAACAAAAACGTGAACAAAAACGGGGTCACCACTATGGGGATTGTTAATAAGCTATGCGCGATCCCCATGAGAAAGAAAGAATATTACTTTACTAAAACACAAATATAACTTTATTACTAAAACTAAAGAACAGAATTATAAGTATAGAATTGAATGTAGTGAAGGACTACATGTTGGCGCGCGCGATGTTGAATCGTCAGAGGTTGCGAACGAAGTGAGCGTCTCGTTGACATGAGTTGAGAAATTCATGGCATCCACTAACTGCTTGATGCGCTCCATGCGGTGAGCATGTGGACGCCACATATATTTTCAACAATCAAGATATGACAGCCTAAACGAGTGGCCCCAACGAAAGTCATTTTTTATTATTTTTACTTCAGAAAAATTATGTAAGCATTAAATTAAGTAAGGGTTCGATTTGAATTTGATTCATATTATATATATTGTTACATGTACAAATAATTCTGGGAGCTACAATCGCAATTGTTTTCTCAACCATCATGATCAACAAACGAATGTACTCGAAAACCCGCGAAGCATGATCAACATCTGAAAGTGACGTCACCGCCCATTCGTTAAGCTGCTCGAATATTCCACATAGTTCGGCAATGTACGAGAAATGGATTGAATGACGAGAGACCCTATATAAAGGCGAGCTGAATGAATGGGGGGACTTACTACAACCGCGACAGTAAACTGCGATAGTGGAGTGCGATTTAAGAGCGATATTGATTGTGAAGTGATAAACAGTAGTAATAAAAATTGATAGACAAAGTGAAAAAAAAAGAATCTGGTGAAATAGTTAAAAATTAATAATCGTGCATTTTTAGTGAATAAATTCTTTTAACTTAATTTAAAAGACATTGCGTTATCACTTTCCCGGAACATTAAAATTATTGGCCGCGAACCATAACACGCGACAGTAGTGTCGAGAAGTGAGAAAGAAAACTTTGAAAGTGAAACTTATAAACAATTTTCTAAAAATGCACAATAGTGAAATGTAACGTGGAAACTGGTGAAAAAAATAAGCCGAATTAATAAAAATTCCACTAAGCTAACATTAAATGAATTTACAATGGAGGAGCTTAAGGGAGAGGCAGAAACGCCAAAATCGAAGGAACCAGAAGATGCACTGATGCAAATATTGATGCTGATGCAGCAAGAGCAGCGACAGCAGTCATCCAGTTTAACTGCGAAGCTAAATGAACAGTCATCCAGTTTAACTGCGACGCTAGACCAGAAGCTGGACCAACAAGCATTCGAATTCAAGGCAGACATCACACAGAAGCTGAAGGAGCAATCATCGAAGCTAAATGAACAATCAGCGAAGCTGGACCAACAAGCGATCAAAATCAAGGCGGATTTGCAAAAACAGTCAACCGAAATAAAAGTGGAGCTCGGTAGTCTGAAAAAACAAATTATGTGCGTCGAGGAAAAGGTTTACCAGGTCGAGAAGAGATTGAAACATGAGATGAAAAAAATGAAAAAGGAATTGGAAGCAGTGAAGGCAGTAGTAACCAACTCACCAGCCCCACTAACAACCGTAGCGCAAAGCTCATCCCGTTATGTGAAAGCGCCAATATTCGACGGGTAAACGGTCTGGAGCATTTAGAGAACCCAGTTTGAAGCCACCGCTAGAGCAAATCACTGGAATGAGCAGGAACGAGCAACTGCATTAATTCTTGCTCTAAGAGGCCCAGCTGCCGAGCTTTTGCAGACGATCCCCGTTGAGTTGCACTCAAACCCGGCTGCTATAATGAATACACTCGACATGCATTATGAAGTCGATCATCTGAAGCAGATTTATCGGGCACAGCTACGGCATCGGATGCAGAAGTCTGGCGAAACTTTACAGCAGCTAGCCCAAGGCATTGAGCGACTGGCACTTTTGGCTTACCCAGCTTACAACCCACAACATCGAGATGACGCAGCAACAGAAGCATTCATCAGCCAAAAGAAAACGGTTAAGGACGCATTGACTTATAGTCTGAACCTTGAGGTAGCGAAAAATGTGAGTCGTACCAGTGCCCGGGTTCGCGAGGTAGTGACAGGCGAGTGTAGGTGTGAGCACGCGGAAATTAAACGAGAGCTGCAGGTAAATGGTGCGCCTAGGTGTTGGGATTGCGGTGAAAAAGGGCACTTGCAAGGAGATTGCAAGAAGCGAAGAAAACCGAGCTATTGTCCAGAGTGGAAGAGATCCAGACCGAGTCAGGAGCCCAGAATGGAAGCCCTTCAAACTGACGGGGTCAACTTCGTAGGGCAAAGGTTGGCTAGGAAGAGCGACGTCCCCGGCACTACCACCACCGTGTCAAGACTACATCGTGGAGAAGCAGACTTGTGCCTTCCGGGTCAAGTTGACGGAGAACATTGCACCATAACAATCGACACAGGTGCAACGCGATCGATTATCCGACCAGACCTAGTGAGACAATAACTGCTTCACAAGGGCAGGATTTCCTCACTACGAACAGCTACGGGAGAAACTGCACCTGTCCATGGAGAGGTCAACCTCCAGATACAGTTGGGAGACCTTGCGTTCCGACATAATTTTCTGGTCGCGAACATTACGGATGACTGCATTCTCGGAATGGATTTTCTGCGACCACATGGAATCACGTTGGATTTGGGCAAACGGGTATTGAAATGGCAGAATGTCGAAGTATTGATGGAGGATCCCAGCGTCCAAACTACAAAGATGAATGTTGTAGTATGTACCGACACTGATGTACCGAATTCTTCCGAGAGCATTGTATAGGCCAAGCTTGATGGTGATTCTGGAGACCACCGACCTTATCTGATAGAGCCAACGAAGACGTCCGCATTGCGCAGTTTGATTGTAGGACGAAGCCTTGTAAGATCTATGAGGAATGGATACGTGCCGGTTAGAGTCCTTAACACCGCAGACTCAACCACGAGCATCAAAGCGGGAGAAGTCATCGGCAGCTGCCAGCCTGTTTCCACCATCACCTCTTTGGAAGCTACTCTCGACCATCATTGGAAAAAGAGGCAAGACACAGACAAAGCCCGGGAATCCACGTCTGCAATATTCAAGCAGGCCAAATTGCCAGTGCAGCTATTCAAGCGTGCCTCTGATCTGGTCACCAAGTACAGTGACATCTTCTCAACAAGCCCGGATGATCAAGGCCGAACGAGTATGGTAACTCATGTCATAGATACACAGGGAGCCAAGCCAATCCGACAAGCGCCAAGACGTCTTCCTATAGCCAAACAAGAAGAAGTGAGCGCACTGATCTCGGACATGGAAAAACAAGACATTATCGAACCTTCTGTCAGTCCATGGGCCACGCCAGTAGTTCTAGTAAAGAAAAATGATGGTAGCACTCGTTTTTGTGTCGATTATAGGCAGCTTAACGACGTCACAAAGAAAGATAGTTACACGCTCCCACGCATCGATGACATCATGGACACTTTAGCCAACGCAAAATGGTTTTCTACACTCGATCTCAAGAGTGGCTACTGGCAGGTAGAAATCGACAAGAAGGACCGAGAGAAGACCGCATTTTCAGTTGGGACCGGATTGTGTCAATTTGTGGTGACGCCGTTTGGGCTTTGCAATGCTCCAGCCACTTTCGAACGCCTGGAAAACCTGCTTGGTGTACCTAGATGACATCATTGTCATCGGGAGAACGTTCGAAGAGCTTTTCTCCCGATTGCGACTGGCGAATTTGAGACTTAGTCTCGACAAGTGTACCCTTTTTGCAGCTGAAGTACAATACCTGGTACACGTCGTATCAGCAGAAGCGGTCGAAACAGACCCTGAGAAAATTGAAGCCGTGAAAAGCTGGCCAACACCAAACAACAAGCGCCAACTACGAAGTTTTCTGGGTCTGGCAACCTACTATTGAAGATTCGTCAAAAACTGCCAAAATAGCTAAGTGTATCCATCAGCTAACTGAGACTAATCGTCCATATGTCTGGAATGAACAATGCCAGGTCGCCTTTGAGACCTTGAAGGAGAAGCTATGTGAATCACCCGTGCTGGCATATCCGAAACCCGGAAAAATGTTTGCAGTTGACACCGATGCGAGTAACGGCGGTATTGGAGCTGTACTCTCCCAGCAGATCGATGGCGGAGAAAGAGTCCTCTCATATTACAGTCGAGTTCTCTCAAAAAGTGAGAGGAACTACTGCGTGACCAGGAAGGAGCTATTGGCTATGATAGGGGCCACGAAGCAGTTCCACAAGTACCTATATGGCCAGAAATTTGTTCTTCGAACGGACCATGCATCGCTGAGATGGCCACTTAACTTCAAAATCCCTGAGGAACAAGTTGCGAGATGGATCGAAAGATTGCAGTCATACGACTACGAAATTATTCATCGGAAGGGCTCGTCGTCCATGTCCAGCTAATTGTAAGCATTGCCGATGGGTTGAACAAAAGAATCCGGCCGTTGATCTGCGATTGATAACGGCCGAATCCGATGAAGGTTGGTCCCCGGAGGAGATTCGTCGGACCATTGCTCGTATGGAAGGAGACAACTGGTCGACCTGAATGGAAAGACGTTTCAATGCATGGCGCAACCCTGAAAAGCTATTGAGCACAATGGAACTCCCTTCAGGTGGAGGATGGCGTACTCAAGCGGACATAGAAAACGGCGGATGTCAGCTCCTATAGGATGCAAGCTATACTTCCCAAAAGCCGTATCCACGATGTGGTTAAGGAGATGCACGAAGGATCCTCAGGAGGCCACCTTGGTGTTAGCAAGACCTTAGAAAAATTGCGGGAAAGGTTTTACTGGCTCCACGCTCGAGAAGACGTAGAGGACTGGTGCGCTTCCGTCAAAGGTCCAAAGCGACGACTGACAGGACAAATGCAAACCTATAATGTAGGCGTACCATTCGAAAGGATTCCTGTAGACATCGCAGGACCTTTTCCTGGATCCGATTGGGGAAATCGATATACGCTGGTTGTTGCCGATTATATCAGCAACTGGCCCGAGGTCTACCCCATTCCCAACCAGGGCGCAACTACTGTAGCCGAACAGCTAGTATTAAATTGGGTCAGTAGGTACGGCGTACCTTGCGAATTACATTCGGATCAAGGCCGAAACTTTGAGTCACTAGTTTTTGGCGAAATGTGTGAACTACTGGGAATACGGAAAATGAGGACAACACTACTGCATCCCCAATCCGATGAAATGGTCGAACGTTTCAACGGCATGCTCAATAAACATCTGGCCAAGATGTTTGACGAGAACCACAGGGACTGGGACCGACATATCGCACTATTTTTGATGGCGTAGGTACAGAACTATCGAGCATCGACAGGCCAAGCCCCAGCCGAAGTCATTTTTGGAAAGAATATTCGTCTGCCAGCTGATATAAAGTTCGGAACACCCCCTGAGAAACCCCAAACGATCTCGGAGTACGCAAGTGAGCTAAGGCAATGGTTGAACCAGATAAATCAGACAGTGCGAAAACACCTCGAATCGGCTACTGACCGCATGAAGACCAGGTATAATCTAAAGGCAAATTCTATTGGCTTTCAGCAAGATGACTTGGTGTGGCTATACAAACCACAACGGCGGAAGGGAAGGTCTCCGAAGTTGCAGCATAATTGGGAGGGACCATATCGAGTTACAAAGCGAATCAATGACGTCGTATATCGCATACCGGAACACCGCAAGCCGAGAGCCAAAATGAAAATCGTGCAACTGGACCGTCTTGTCCCATATTACATCCAGGGAGAATCGACACATTTTTTCGGGGCGAAAAGAACTGAGGGGGGGGGGGACAGTATTACATGTACAAATAATTCTCGAGCTACTGTCGCAATTGTTTTCTCAATCATCATGATCAACAAACGAATGTACTCGAAAACCCGCCAAGCATGATCAACAACTGAAAGTGACGTCACCGCCCATTCATTAAGCTGCTCGAATATTCCACATAGTTCGGCAATGTACGAGAAATGGATTGAATGACGAGAGACCCTATATAAAGGCGAGCTGAATGAATGGGGGGACTTACTACAACCGCGACAGTAAACTGCGATAGTGTGGACAATAAACTGCTTCGATGATATTGTTAGATACTAGTTCTCGAACAAATTTATATTTAGTGTCGATGTGCTTCGTACGTTGACTGCTTCCTTTATTGTATAATCTGTAGATGCAGCTTTGGTTATCATCAAATTCTTTAACAGGTGTTGCTATATATTGATTGAAGTCTTTGAGTAATTTTATTACCCACATCAATTCACGAGAGACTTCGCTGAATACCACATACTCAGCTTCGGTGGATGACAATGTTGCTGTTGGTTGTTTACAACTTGCCCAACTAATTGATGAACCTGAATAGAATCAAATGTAACCAGTATTTGATTATCGATCAATTTGATTTCCAGCCCAGTCAGCGTCGACGAAACACATTAATCCTTAAATGTTCATTTAACGACCTAGTTTGAGTTTTAAATTCTTAGTTTCTTTAAGATATCGAAAAACACGTTTAGCTTGGTTCCAATCTTTAATGCTTGGGTTGTTTACTTTTCGTGCCAAAACTGATGCTACTATAGTTATATCTGGTCGTGTGTTTGTTGACAAATAAAGTAACGAACCGATTTTACTTCTGTAAACATCCCTATTTTCGTATGATTCGCTTTCTACTTCAGACAAGTAACTTGGTTCCATAGGAACCTTTGATTCTGCAGCGTCAGATAATTTAAATTCCCTTAATTTGTTTTCAATATCATTCGTTTGGTACATCATGAATATATCGCTTATGTCTCGTTCCAATTGAATGCCCAAATAATATTTTGTATTACCTAAGTCTTTTATTTTGAAATGTTTGTCCAAATGTATCTTGAAGTCGTTGGGGAATTGCAATTTTGAAGAGGTGATAACTATATCATCAACATAAGTACACAAATATATCCAATCATCGCCGATATGTTTTATGTAGAGACATGGGTCATTATCACTAGTTTTAAATTCATTTCCTTCATTACCTTATTAAATTTTTGATACCATTCTTTAGCAACTTGTTTAAGCCCATATAGTAGATTTCGTACTAGCTTGCATCTTTTATCGGGTCCTCCAATATGATATCCTTTTGGTTGACGCATGTAGATTTCATGAGAATGTTCGCCATTCAAGTAAGCTGTCTCTACATAGAAATGGTGTACAAACATATTCTTTTCGCCCGCCACAGTAAGAAGAATTTTAAGAGTTGAATGATTAACCAAAGGAGCAAAAATGTCATCATAATCACGTCCAAACTTTGGCGAAAATCCCTGTGCCACTAAACGCACTTTTTCATTACCGTGTTGGTCAGTCTTCGTTTTATATATCCATTTGCTACTGATTGCAACACTACCACGAGGCAATGTTCCTATTTCCCAGGTACTATGCTGCTTTTGTGAGTTTATCATCCATAGCCGTAATCCAATTTAGTTTATCACAGCTGCCGATTGCTTCCTCAAATGTAGTTGGTTCGGTTTTAATTTTGTCAGATGTAACCTTGTATGTTTCTCTGTAACGTTGAGGTGGGATGTCTTTATTACTACGGGTTGACTATCTAGGTACCTGTACCTCTCAATGATCTTCGATACCATCAAGTTGCCTGTCAATTCTATTTTCAGTATCTTTATTCGTTGATGCCATTCCCCTTCCAAATTCAATTCCCGCATTGTTATAATCAGATGAATGAATGAAATTCCTTATCCTTCGTCTTTTCGTTTTATTAGGTATATACACGAATACCCACTAAAATCATCGATCAAACTAAGAACGTACTTACTGCCCCTTGGTGTAGTATGCAGAGGACCGTAGACATCCGAATGTATTTTTTCAAGAATTTCACTCGTTCTAGTCTTAGACTCATTAGGAAAATGGTCACATGTGGATTTATTCATTAAACAAATTTCACAAACATTATTATGCTTATATTCTTTAAACGCTACGTTATCGGCCAAATGATTCAGTTTCCGAACGTCATTTGAGTTGCGGTGCCCTAATATTTTAGGCCACTCATGTACACATTTCGGATTGTTCGACTGTACTGAATTCGCGATTTTATGACCCACTAAGAGTCTGTGAATGTTATTATAGGCACTTACGGTGATAATTGCAGTTTCTTTCAGCGAAATTTTGCAAAAGGATTCATTAAAATGAACTTCACATCCTTTGCTAATCAGTTTGTTTATCAAAACTAAGTTGCAATTTAAGTCCGGCACCAAATAAACGTCATTCAGTTTGATTGTTTTGCTCATTTCACTTTGTTTACCTTTGATCCTAACAATGCCTATTCCTTTCACAGGTAATGCGCGGCCATCAGCTAACATAACTGTTCCTTAATCGATCTCATCCTATTTGTGAAAGTATTCTTTATTATTACACATATGTGCTGAGGTACCACTATCAATAATCCATTCGCTGCTGGTTGAACAGCTAACAAGAGTGTTGACACACACCAGACTACAATCATCACAATCCGACTGCGACTTATGCACTGTATTTCTTTGAGACTTCTCCAAGTTTTTCTTTTCCTACTTCAAATACTTCCTGCATTCTGTTTTTATATGTCCGAATTTCTTGCAGAAGAAACACTTTACTTCCTTTCCTTTGTATTTTGCTTGTAATGAAGTATTCGTATCAAGACTTTGTAATAAACATAAGCAGTCGAGCAGCCCCGTGGTGCTCAGGAGTGGCTGCTCCTCAAGAGATAAGGTGGTCACCCCGTCGAAACTGCTTCGTTTGTAGTTTTAAGGGATTAAAATTAACTACATCCGTCAAGTTTCCATCCTTTAGGCGGAGATGAGTGGGTTACTTCAGCCACTTTTACATCTTTAGGTTTGACGTTCCCCTTGTGATGCAACGACCTCCTTCGGAGAAAGTAAAGTAAAGTTTGTAGAATGTTTGCGTTTGTCTCAAGCCTCTGTGTCTGCTAACTTTAATGAAACAAAAAAGTTTTGATTTACTGAAGAGCAGCTTAATTGACACATAAAAGAACATTTCTAAAGATAATAAAAATTGATCGGCCCGCCTCGTAGAGTAGAGTATGCGTGATAAATATTTTGTAGTATAGCTTCGGGGCTTGACAAGAACCCGCCTCATATGATCCCGCAAATTGCTAGTCGACAAGCACGCGTACGCGGTCGTTGAGCGAAGCTATGATAGTCAGCTGAGCTCAGTTTTGTTTATAGCTCGCTGACATTTGTGTCACAAAATCGGCACCCGTGTCCTATACGGATTTTTGGACGTATTGAGTCATTACAACATGCACTTCCATGTATGTTGAGACGTCGATTGTACTCCTCTACAAGTTTGGTTTTTACATATGTAGTAGTTAAATCAGACTGCGGTGTAGACTCCAACGCCACAATCAATGTACTGTAGCTATCGGGCAAGCTACTCAGGTACATAGCAACAGTCAGCACGTTGGCTAGTGGCTCCCCCAATGTTGTCAACTCGTGGATGATTTCATCAATGGAGTTTAAATGAAGCAGTATGTCACCGTCTTCCAGAAGAGTGAGACGACACAATTTACGAAGAAGTTGTGCTTTATTTGACAACGTCGCTTTCTCATGGAAGGCGCTTAGAGCAGTCCAAATTTCAAATGCTGTATTTTTCCGTTTTATGTGAGTGAGCTGGTCATCCTCAAGGGAAAAAACGATGTGCGCTCGTGCTTTATCATCTTTCGAAATCCATGCGTCGGAAGCTATATCGGGCTTCGAATCCCTCACAACCGCCCAGAGCTCATCCCGTTTAAAAGTAGCTCCAATTTGAATTTCCGAATTTGGTGATTCGTGTTGTTGAGTTTCGTTATATGGATCGACTCTGCCATGCCGAATTTTCACTTTTCACGACTATAAAACAAAACACTTTAATGCACGGACCTTCTGAGTCTGGGTGGTTGGGTGTCTGGGCCCGTACCCTGTTGCGTGGAAGTAAAATAATAAAGAGACACCGTTTTTGCACACGATCAGCTATGGAATGACTTTGTTTTATTAAATCTAATAATGTAATGGTTTGGTACAAAATAAAAGGGTTGCCATGCTAGAATTCATAGTATCATACTTTAAGTTTAAATTGATAAATTCTGATCAAGTTAAAATTGCAAATCTAACAAACCACTGATTCACGAATCGATTTATGTAGCGCCTACTAAACATGAGTAAATACACAGTTAGAATCTGATATTTGAATACTCGTTAATGTTTAGCTTAAATCGGAATCTTTTTGGGAGTTCCTCCCTCATTAATGTATTTATACATATATATATATATATATATATATATATATATATATATATATATATATATATATATATATATATATATATATATATATATATATATATATATATATATATATATATATATATATATATATATATTTATATATGTATATATATATAGTATATATAGATTGAATGCCTAAACGTTTTTTTTGTGGAAAGAAATATTTCAGTGGAGCTATTTAAAAAGTAATTATGTAGAAGCAAAATAATGTTGATATATTACTTGATACTAAGTGAATTAGGAAAAGAAACGTTCAAACAAATAACAAAATGAACAAAATGCTAAAAAAAAGAAAAGAATCTTTCTTTTTCAGTAGATATCCGTTCTTTTTCAGGGGGTAATGAAGACAGGAGGTGAGTATGCCGCGAAGGGGTAAGGATTTCAATAATCTGCGACTGATCGGCCTTAAGGTTCGTTACGCGGTACAGTAGCTTGGCTTTGCGTTTTTAGTTAGAGTAGATTGATTCGATTTTCGGATTCAAGTAGTTTATTTCTAGCAAGGCGTCTGTGAATATTCTAATATACAATCATCATAATCGGTAACGCGTGGTTTTTGATTGATATCTTTTTGTTGTTTCCCTTTTTTGAACTGGATAAACGGTCTAAAAGACGGTGAAATGATATAAAATAAAGTAGGATCGTGTTGTTGGGAGTTGTTTTAATGCGTTTTAATCGAGAATTTTATTCGGTGGCTGGTAAATTGTATTTAGACTTAGTCTGCTCGTGGAAAATCTGCAATCGAAATTCCTCTACAAACTAGTTACCACTAGCCACCACAGAGTAGGCTAAGGATGTCCTACTCTATGTTGTTGACCTGTGGGCACAGTACGTTGGCCAATTTCAAGACTTCACGCCTATAACCGATGAGAGGTTGATTTGAATTTCCTTCAGTTAATCTTGAGCACACGGGTGAGAACTTTTTACACTTCTAGCTTCTTCTTCGTAGCACTGTACTTCCTCTTGAACCTGCAAATAACGCCTATCTCGGTCCATTGACCGCGTCCTCGATTTTGAAATCCGAGCAGCGATGAACTGTCTTCGTCGACCGAGTCAGATCAGCGCTTCTTCGGGTTTCCCACTGGTCTCCGGCCTTCAGTTCTCCCAACGAATAACTTTTTTGGGTATCGGTCGTTTGTCCATACGATTCTTGTGGTCAGCCCATTGCAGCTTCCGCAGTCTTACAATCGTAGAGACCTCTGGCTCGTCAAAGATTCTGTAAAGCTCATGGTTGTATCGGATTCGCCATTCGTCCCCGTGTAGCTTCGCTCCGATTATTCACCTCAGGACCCGTCACTCAAAGGCGTTCAATATATTTGTGGATGCGAAGTGTGATATTTTGAGTATTTGAGGTATTTTCCTTTGACTGCGTCATGAGCTTTGTTTTATTTTCATTGATTTGTAGCCCTGCTAGTTTTGCTTTGGTCTCGAGTTTCAGGAAAAGTTCTTTCGCAGCTGTTAATGACCGTAACAGAATGTTGATGTCGTCCGCATAGCCTACTACTTGGCTCGAGTTGAATAGTAACATACCTCGCATATCGACGGGTAGCTTCCTTATGACGTACTCCAGAGCCAAATTGAAAAGCAATGGGGCAAGCCCATCTCCCTGCTTTAGTCCGATATTTTTGTCAAAGGCATCGGTGAGTTGGTTATTGATGTGGACTTGGGAGGTTGTCGACGTCTTTGTCATTTTGGTAAGACGGACTGATTTGCATGGGATGCCTAAGTAAAGCATTATTTGGTACAGTACGTTACGATCAATACTGTCGTATGCTTGCTTGAAGTCAACGAAAATTTGGTGTATGTCTATGTTGTACTCCCAGCATTTTTCAAGTACCTGCTTGACTGTGAGCAATTGGTCTGTTGTTGATCTACCTGCCATAAAACCACAATGATACTCCACAATAATACTCTTGGCATATGATCCGATTTTATTTTCTAAAATTTTAGAAAATATTTTGTACACCGTACAAAGTAGTGATATGCCTCTATAATTTTCGCACTGTAGCTTGTCACCTCCTTTTGTGGATAGGGGATATAATTGATTGGCTCAACTCTTTCGGCATATGTTCTTGTTGCCAAATGTACTGGATGACTTTGTGAATAGCTTGATGAACACTACTGCCACCATATTTGATGAGCTCCACTGGAAACTCATCGATGCTTGGCGCTTTATTATTCTTTTGGGCTTTGATGATGGAACAAACTTCTTCGCCTCTGTAACTGATGTAATGCAAACTCCCTTCGTATCAATGTTTCCAAATATTTTAAAAAGACTTTTACTCTGAAAATTGTTCGTTTAACTTTCAATTACACCCTATATGACGTTTATCTCTCCTCTGCAGACTTATGCAAAGATTTGGTGTAACATTGATCCCAATCTTAAATTCGATACCCATATTTTTAGCATAATTACCAAGGCATGAAAAGTTTCTGGTTTTATTATGCGGCATTTGCACAAGTTTTCAAATATTGCAACCGCTGTTCACTTGTTCACATGTCTTGTCCGCGCGCTTCTTGAGTACTGCTCGGTAGTGTGGTCTCCTAGACACTTATATGTTGTGAGCTCGCTAGAAGCTGTTGAGCGTCAGTTTGCCCGTATTTTGTACTTCAAATTCAACTTAACCTATGAGTCCTATGAGCGTCATTCTTCCATACATCGTCTCCCTTCCCTGTCGTCCCGTAGAACCTTCTTAGATCAATGTTTCCTTTACAAGTTGTACCACCAACAAATTGCTTCCACTCTAAGCGAAGACTTACACTACAGACAGTATGCGCGTCTTAGTCGGTCTAATAGCATTCTCGAGGCTCCGTACTCCCGGGAAGATTTATATTTTCAGTCAATTATGCCGCGAATTATCAGAAAGCATAACAACCTCGAGATTGGTTCTCTTCCCTCGTCCTATTTGGGTTTTAAAAATAAAATTAAAGACGTTACTTTTTGTGTATTGCAGTTAATATTTCCTGATGACTCAATTTTTCAAACTTTCATTAGCCTCTAATTTCTTTTCCTACATGTTTTAATTAGTATTCTTAACTTTTCCTGCTTCATTTTGTTGTATAAATGTGTCTTACTTTAAACGATATTTAATTGTCTAAGTCTATTTTGTAATTGGATTTTAGTCTGTAAAATGGATTTAAATAAATAACCCTCGGTCTCCTCATTTATAGAATTTTTAACGGGTATGGGACCCGCCACGGTGGCTGCATACTCTTATTCTGAGCTAGCTATCGGGCTGTAGTTCTTTCCTTTTTTAGTCGTTATAGGGGCTCTTGCTGGGTAGAGTGGCTTTGTTACGACCCTGCGATGCTATGCATGGGTTGTATGCAATAACTTGTGTCGTCCTTATACTTACCTATATCCTGTGCCTCTACCTTTACCTTTACTCCAGTAAAAAGAACTCGTGGAGTTAAGAATTTAATTATTTATTTAATACATATATTTTAAAGATGACATTTTATATAAAGTGTATCATGGCTTTCGGACGGTAGAGAAAATTTTGCCGTCTTCCTTCAATTTCGAAATGTGGTTCCGAAGCTCCTGTAGTAATCGTCATCAATGAATGATATAGAAATGAACAACAGTATGCACATGATCTTATCCGAATTATAATAAATTCCAAACATCAGAAAAATGAGGAAGGAAAACGTGAGCGAGAGAGAGAGACAATATACTTGTACATCTTGTACACTCCAAGACTTTAAAACATCCATTATTCAAAGAAATAATAATAAAAATTGCATTCTTTTACCAACCGCGAACTCGCTCTAAAAGATAAAATAAATGGATTCTAATAAAGTGGCGAGTTCCGCAAACGACCATTGAAAAGTTGTAAATTAACAAGAGATTTCATGCATTGAAAACTTAGTGGATGAATTATTTGAAAAGCTAATTGACCTTGAAAAGCAATTAAACGACGAGGAGGAAACATTCATAAATCATCAATTGCCGTCCTCAATAAAATCGTTAGACAGTAACAACAAGCAATCGCCGCCCCTACCACTTCCTCCATCATCTGCTACCTTCCCGTTTCAATCATAAACCAAACAATCCATCAACACTGAGCCACACAGAAATGCATATAGGTAAAGTGCGATGCAACAAAATGAAACTATATGCAATCATTATTTCTGAACTGAAAGTGTTTTAACTATTTTATCATTGAAAATTCGTCATGTAGTCAAATAAATCTTAATTGTTCGTATGTTTTGTGTAAACGAGACAGGCAACACGTAGTCACTTATTATGTCCATATATTTTAAACTAAATGTATATTTATTTTGCGTTTAAGAAATAGTGACACACGGTTACACAAATTTAAATTACGACGAAAAGAAAACATACAAGAAAAATAGAATTGTTGAATATCTTGTTATAAATTAACACAACAATGAATTGAGAAGACATCACGAACAAGAAATGGATTTAAATAATGCTCGCGGAGTGTGGCTGAAACGGAAAATTTAAGCGGAACGATATTGTTGAACTGGATTAGGTTGGATGAAACGGACCCCGTGAAGATGAAAGAGGATAGGAGGGGAGTCTGCGATTGACTTTGGCGGCGAGCACGTCGGACGCGAAAGGAAAAAAAAGGAACAGATTATTCGGAGAGTGGAGTGTTTTCACAGTGTGTTGAAGGACGGTAATAAAAAGCATTATAACCGCCACAGCACCTTGAAAAGAAATAAACTTTTTCCAATTTCATTCTTGCGCGATATCGAATTGTGAAGTGTTTGTCATTTGACATTTTGAACGGAAGAAAAGCAAACACCCGCGCATGCAGCGATTAATACGGGATTAGTGAAAGTCAGCGGTCACCAAGAACAACGGGTTCAATACAGTGCGCTATTTCGGGGATGTTGGAGAAAACGGTTGTGTGAATAGCGTTTGCACTATTTTGTTCGCCCGAAACGCTTGCAAAGTCCGACGAGATAAGAGGTGTCGCTTGCTTTTGAAGTGAAAGATGCAATTCGGTGTTTTGTGGTGCTCGCCTGTTTTGTGTGCGGAAATTGCGAGATTTTCAAGTGTACGCTCCGCTTGTGGCTGTTTTGTTGCCAATTAATGTAGACAAATTATCTCCACGCGCTTTGGGCTTTAATTGCCATACACATTTCGTAGAGTTCGCATGGATGTTGCAACCACTTTTCCTTTCTCATTGGCTACCACGCACCCTATGCTTGCTTTCGCAGCCTTGGGACACTTAATCTTGTGAATACTACACCAAAATTTCGGTTTTTGGTTCTCATTCAGCAAGGACTTTGGTGTATTTGATGGTCTGCTTGGCAATTTATTGGTGCGGACTTCATCGCGTAACAACGGCCGGTGCTAAACGAGGAACGCCAGTTGGGATTTGGTGCGTGCGCTCAAGTCAAGGACATGACGAATATTACGCTGGGGATGAAAAATGGACAATAGAATACGGAAGTAGAAGCTAAAAGGAAAAGCGAAAAGGTAAAGTTTTAACTTATTAACTGAGTGAGCAATATTTCGCGCGAAATCCCAGCGTAAAGTGAAAATCGTGGTGCGTGCAGTTTTGTGGAGATTCAGAGACCGCCGAAGAATTGTTAAATTCGAAAACAAAATTCAAGCATCGTTGAGAGAGGTGTATGGGGCCGTTGGCTAGAAAGGAAACATGCAATTTATTGCTATTAGATAATTATCTTTTTTCACCAAGAGGAAATTTACTTGATGGACGATCAAAAATCTTAAATAGAAACCATATGACAGACTAAGCAAAATCAATAAAACGCGAACGATTTAAAGACATTTTTTTTTCATATTTAAAATTAAATTTTTTTTTATAATTTCGGGATTTCTCTTAATAGCCTAGATAAGTCTTAATTTTTTTTACCTTTTGATAGGTAAACAAAGAAAAAGAAAAAATAAATGAATTTTTCGGAATTAACATATGGGGAAAACATTAGGTTTTGATGAGTGGTACCACGTATCGAACCCAAATTTTTTTCTTTTTTATCCATTGAATACAGAATAGAGCTCATGCATGTCGGATTTCTAATGAATCGCAGTTACGTGCTAAATCGTATAAATATTTTTGCATGTTCATAACGGAACGCGAACGTGACGATTGTCCAACTCTTAATATCTCTTATCGAGCTTATAATACTTTGAGAATGTATGATACCTGTAAATTAGACAATAAACGGCAAAGCATGAAATGTTTAATGTAAAAGTCGGTCTTTCCTTTCTTCAACTTCTAACCGGGTATAGGACTCGGTACGGTGGCAGGCTGACCCCTAAAACCATGAGCCAGCCACCAGGTACTTATTAATCCTTTTTCTGTTTCAGGTGACTTTTTGGGTTGAGTGGCCCAAGCAGAGTGCCTCTTTATGGCATAGAGTTATGCAATCAAATTGTATAATTCTATGGCATAAATTGGTCACCGGGGTACTCCCCTTCTGATGGGAAAGTTCATACAATTCAAGTTGTATGAGTTTTCCACTTAGAAGAGGAATACCTGGCCACTTCAACAAGATATCTATGGATTTATTCCGGTTGGGTGGGTACGAAGGGGCTCCACCATCACCCGTTTGCCCCTCTTTCATTTGTGGGCCATGAACTTCGTCGGGTAATGACGAGGTCACCCCAAGTTCGCCTTTCTTTTCAGGCTCCACTTGTTCTCGTAACAAGTTCCATCTCCCTCTGTGAGGTTATCTACAATTTTTGCGACTTCGGTCGCCTTTTGATCAGTAGTCCAATTCGTGAATGCGAAATTTTTTGTAGTGGGTTCCTCGTGCTGGGGAAATGAACCCGCCCCACGACACCGCAATGCTAGCCTGCCAGCGCATTCACGCGTCTCCAGACGAGGGCATTCTCGGCAGATACCGACACCTTCCTCTGCCCAGGCAGCAGAACATCGCTGCAGTCCTTTACGGAATTTATGAACATCCTTTTATTCACTACACTCCTTCTTTCGTTGAACGTCACCAGTCATGTGGTACTGCTGGTAACGTATGGCTAGGGCCTGGTGCCGCTTAAAAGCTTTCCCTCCACGCTGTTTTTTCGGTGGCGGCGGCTTCCGTTGTCGACGCTGATACTCCACTATTGTTAGCGCACGTGGTCCAGGTAGATATTGGGGCTTAGCTTCGTTATTTCTTTTTCTCTCCACGGGTTTGTTGGTTGGTTGCCTTGCTACTCTTAATTCCGGAACGTTGGCGGGAGCGAAACCGGGCACGTTTGCTTCAGGCGGGGTAGTCTCAGGCCTGAGAGACTTCCAGTTATCCTCGAAACCGTCCATTCCTCGGGGGGAAAATCTGCCATTATAAAAATAATAATTTGTTAGGGGTTGTCTAGTTTAATTATAGAGCGACTAGACCCGCATATTATTTAGGCGGTTTACACCGGAATAGAGTTTAATTCGAAGGCCTAGAATTAATTTTAAAGCGGCTGGGTCCACATATGAGTTAGGCGGTTGACGCTGGAATAAATAGTTTGAGGGTTACCTAGGATTAATTGTAGAGCGGCTAGATCCGCATGTGGGGAGGGCGGTTAACGCCGGAATAGACAGATCAATGTTAGTGGCGTATCCACCAGACTACCCAACAAAAAAGTGCCCATTTTCTTACAACTACCTGTGCTATTTATACTAATTTTCTTGTCTACGATTGCATAATTTTAATAATTCCTTACTATCTGAATCCACTCAAAATATGACTTCCCTAAAATCTATGCCTAAAAAACTGTGTGAAGCATTTACTTTTCTAAGAAAATTCGTATGCAAGTCCAAGTTCAACCTGACACTTTTCATAACAATTTATTTTTCTGTTAACATCTTCTTCACCGTGATTCTCTATTAGAATTCATATGCAAGTTTCTTAAAGGGCAAAAACAATTAGGAACAAAAGGACGATATGTCTCAGGTATTCCATTACTTATCGTACGAAAAGAGTCTCTGGCCACTTGATTCATTAACAAGTTCAACCAAAACAATAGCAAAATGTGTACATCTGTACATAGCGGCACGAGCCAATGCTTTTGCTTTAATTCGGCCGAGTGTAATTTGAGTTGCAATCCCCTTAATGATGACATATATGTTGAATGATTGTTGAATAAATATTTAAATGGACTGATGAAGGCTTTTTTAAATGTTATTGATATTTAGTATTGTGGCGTATTCATCTCAATTAGACTTGGGGCGATATTTTGCAGAGGACACTTCCAGAAGAACTTTTAATAAATGCTTTGGCATTTAGCTACATGGTAGCTGGAGTAGTTTCTTCTGTCAGGCGTGTCTTTTAGGGCGTTATAGCATTCTACACTGGTTTCTGATTTATGTTAAAATTTTATATAATTCAATCATATAAAATTTTAATATAAATCTCAAACATTTTATTTTTCATTCACCAGATAGGTTCATATCAATTACCTTTGTGGGGGGTCGTAAGTGTTTGGAGTATGGACGAAATCATCCCGCTCGCGTTAATTGAGCTCAGTCAGTCACATTTCTATAGTTCATCCTTCCGGTAGATTATCTCGGCCTAGACGCCGTCGAACTGATATATTATGATCGAATAATTCGTGAATGGGAAATATTTTGTAGTGGGCCCTTGCGCTGGGGAAGAGAACCCGCCCCATGACACCGCAACGCTAGCTTGCAGGTGCATTCACGCGTCCTCAGACAAGACCTATTCCGGCGAGCACCAATATCTTCGCTCGCTGAGGCAGCACACCATCGCTGCAGTTCTTTACGAACATTAAGAATATCTTGTAAATTACTACAATATCCTTCGCCACAACGAATCGCCTAAGGAATGAAACTGTAAATGATGCTCTTTGTATATACGTATAACAATCTTCCTGATTCGGTTAAAGCAGCGAACTCTCTTATAGTTTTTAGAAAAAGACCTTTCACAGCACCATTGCACGAAATGAAATGCTCAAATTGATTATTACTTATTTTTATGTATTTCGCAACAGTCTAGACTGAACCTTAACATTAAGCAAGAATACTCATTTCGTGACCAGAAAGGTGCACATGAAGGTCACACGGTCACTATCACGCTTGACTGTGTGATTATCACCAAAATGCATATACCAACAATTGGAGGATAATGGATTTTAACACCACATGATAATAAAAAATATTTGCATCCCACTAAATAATTGTTCATTGAAAGTTTCGACTGCAATTTAAATAAATTTAAAAATTTTTTTTTATCACGGATATCTCCACTGAATTCACCTTGAAGGAAAAATAAATGATAAATCGTAGTTTATTTGCAAAAGAAATTTACATCATTCTTGTCGGAGATAGGTGCTAATTACCACCAATCATGCTTCGAAATTCACTCGTGCTATTGAAACGCTACGCTCGACCAGTATTCGAACAATATATTAAAATTTAAATGCTACTAAGTAACTTTACATTAAAAATAGAATTCTTAAATGCATTAACGCATTGTAATACACTCCCATTACATAAGTGCCATTCTAGAAAAAATAGATTGAAAACCAATCGATGCATGTAAACAGTTGTTAATTTACAGTTTAAATCTGCTTTGTATGTGCAAACAATATGTTACCATATTTCAATATTCATTCAGCGAACGTTTCATTCGACCTTGAAAAGTACATTCGAAAATAAAAAGAAAGCAAAATATCGGTAAAAAGAAAGAAAGAAGACACAACTTTAAAGCTTTTTACAAATCCAATAAATTTTCTTATCAATTTCTCACACATCTCTTACACATGTTCGTCACATACACACACGCCAAGTGTCTGATTAACGCTAATCGAGATTGTAGGTCGCAAGGGAAAGATTCTCGATACGACAATTTTATGCATATCTTTTCTTCGGGTGAGTGGAAATCGTTGTTTTCTGGTTCGAACCTTTCTCGATACGATGGCAAGCAGATGAGACAATTTTCCATTCTTCTTCTCAATCTCAATCTCAAGTGCGTGTCCTTATCCCTTATCCTGCTGGTTGGAGCACTGATAAAACATTGGGGAAGGAATTTCCGTTGGAAAGTGTGAAGAGGAAAGTTATTGGGCATAGTCCTCTTAAATATTTAACGAATCAAATTCAGAAGTTTCAAGATCAACCGCCCCCCACAATGTAATTTATGGCAGCACTTTTGTTAAATTTAAAAGATTACATAAATTTGGCGGTGGGACGCTGTGTACGAGTATGTCCTTCAAGTTTGAATATTAGAATGTAATTTGATCGATTTTTTGTTGAATTTTTTACGAAATGGATAATATTAATCAATCAAGGAAGAGATATGGCTTTCGGGAGCGTAAGTTATAATGGTGTGATACAAGTTGAGTAAACAGAAGAGTGCTTTTGTTAAGATAGGGCAGATATCGCGGTAGTCTCAGATGGAGTCTCATTTAGGCATAGAAAGAGGAAGGATTTGAAAGAGAAAGGATAATAAAATTCATAGAACCCATACTAGTACAGTAGAATTAGCAAAAAATGGTTAGAGTTCGTTTACCATATAGAAAAATCGATATATTTGCCTGAAGCATTGTTTAAACAGCGGTTTTATGTGAAAAAATCAATGTTTTTATATAGCTAAAGGGTTTTCCAATAAGAGGTGTTATTTTAAATAGCCTGCCCATACTATTGCTAGTAGTTCCCTCTCGATGGTAGAATAATTCTGCTCTGCCTTATTTAGGGTACGGCTGGCATAGGCTATTGGTTTATCCTTACCTATCTCCCCCTGGGATAATACCGCACCCAGTGCTTCTTTACTTGCATCTGTGGTTAGGTTGAAAGGCTGACTAAAATCGGGGTAGGCTAGCAATGGTGGTTGAACCAAAGCGGCTTTAAGAAGCTGGAATGCTTCATTACACTTTTCTGTCCAGGTATATTTTACATCCTTTCTAAGCAAGTTTGTAAGGGATTTAGCTATTTTCGAAAAGTTAGGAATGAATTTGCGGTAGTAGTTTACCAAACCCAGGAAAGACTGCAACCGTTTCACAGTGGTGGGTACTGGAAAATCTCGAACGCAGCTAGTCTTGCTAGGATCTGGCCGGGCACCAGTTTGAGAACAGATATGACCCAAATAGACGACTTCGGGACGTAGGAATTGACATTTCCCTGGCTGCAACTTTAAATTGTTTTCCCTGAGGCGATAAAAAAGTCTCCTGAGTCTGCCAATATGTTCGTGTAGGTTCTTTCCGTATACTACTACGTCGTCCAAATACACGAAACAATCAATACCCTGGAGGCCAGTCAAGATGTGATTCATTAACCTCTGAAAAGTAGCTGGCGCTCTCTTCAGCCCAAATGGCATATGCTTGAATTCATAATGCCCATAGCTCGTGCTGAACGCTGTCTTGGACCGCTCCCTGGGCTGAACAAGGACTTGATGGTAGCCACTAGCTAAATCAAGTGTGCTGAAATAGCGTGAATGTCCAAGTTGGTCCAGGATGTCTTAAATACGAGGCAGAGGGAATGCATCCCCCATGGTTTTATCGTTCAACCGCCTAAAGTCGACATCCTTACCATCAACTCCAGCCTTTTTTGGCACTACCAAAAGAGGAGAGTTCCAAGGGCTTTTACTAGGCTGGACAATATCATTGTCCAACATCTCTTTTAACTGCTCGTTAATTATTTCCTTTTGGGGCTGAGTCAGCCTATACATTTTCTGGTTGATAGGTGCTTGATTGGCCACCAAAGGTATTTCATGCTGAATAGCATTCGTCTGTGTGAGTTTGTCGCCTGATAAGAAAAATATGTCGTTGAATTCTTGACAAAGCTGCGTTATAGCTCCCTTTTCCTCGGGATTCAGGTGTTCACATAATATCAGTTCTTTTTCAAGTTGTGAGTTTCTTTCAGTATCAGCATGCCTTGTAGAATTGATCGGAGAATGCCGGGAATTGAATTTGAAATCTGGTTCCACCGACCTGGACACAACCCCTACTCGTTCCATTTGAATTCGTGGTTTTACAATAGGAGCTACAGTAGGGCCTGTTGACCCTTTCTCTTCAGTTAACACCTGAATATGGTATTTTGTGACTGCTTCGAGTGTCAGATCAACATGGGTTATTGTGATGGGGATACTGTTAGCGTTGAGCATGCCAATGAATACCCTGCAAGGGCTCAGCAAGGAGTTAGCTAGGAAAACTCCATCACAAACCTCTTGCGATTGACAAAGCATCTCATGGGGTTAATTTTAATGGGACTTCCACTATTTGTTGGGTACGGGCGTGTAATGTGACGGCCTTCTCTAAAGTAACCCTGTGTCTGCCATTCCCCATGTCCCTAGTGGGTATTACGTCCCTTGGGTTTTGTCGTGAATCTGCGGGTACTTCAGGTGTCACGCGTGCCTGCCCCTCACTAGGGTCTGGATCCGCGCTCTTCGACACCACTTGGCAACTCCGCTGCTCCTGTGTCCCATCCCCTGGCAGGGATAATGGGAATGAAAACTCCTCAGGGTTGATTTCCGTGCGAGGAAATCGCAGAGTTTGTCCAGGACCTTCCACGTTACAGTGTTTAGCTAAAAAGTTGTTTCCCAATAACCCATCATCGGCTACCCCAGGAATCTCATCCACTACATGAAAATTGCAGAAAAGGGGAGTGGGAAAATCAAATCTTCCTAAAATAGTACCTAATGTTTCTCCTCGACCAAACGGACATTGCAGTGTTATTTTCTGACGAAAGTTAATATTTCCTGCTTTTATGGCAGATTTTTTTATTAAGCTAACCTCTGCGCCTGTGTCAATTGTGAGCCTAGTCCTAATTTTTATTCCTATATCTATGGGTAGGGACGCGGAAAACAGTTTGGATCCACCACGAGCGGTGCCCAGTTCAATTCTAATTAGAGTCGAGTCGGGGATTTTCGGCTGGACTTTTTCTCGTTTCCCGCTTTAGAACCCTCCCATTTCAATTTTTGGTAACAGTCTCCCACTTGATGACCTTGCCGGCTACAGAAATCACAAATTACCGACATATGATACACTTGAACCATTATCTTGTTTCGGTGTGGCAGCGGTTGCATTGCAGTCTCTTAGATCATGTCCATACTTCTTACAAGTGGGGCAGAAAGGAGAGTTCTTCCGCTTTAGGCATTCGGAATACGTATGTTCAGGTTTATGGCAAAAGTTACACGTGAACTTAGATGGCTTTTTACGCACCTCTGAATAGTCTGGACTAGTTATTACCTTTTCGGCCTGCGGTTGAAAGGATGGTATAAGGGGATTAAGTGCCATGGTGGTTTGGCTGGTCGGACAGCTAAAACTGGGTTGCTCATGAATCCACTGAACATGGTGGGCTCCTTGTTGCATCTTTTCCATATCCAAGGCTTTGGGTATGAGGTCCTCAAACGTTATCTTCTTCAGTGGCAGCAGGTACTGGCGTAAGTATGGATTCGTAACTCCACCCTTGAGGGATGTTATAGCAAAGTCCTCCAATTGTTGATTTAATACGTTGGCTGCTTCCTTTCCGTATTTGAGGCCTGCCGCTTCCTGACAACGCTTTAGCAGTTGCCGCAGCCGGGATGTGTAAGCAGTAAGAGTCTCTATAGGAGACTGCTTGGCCGTAGCTAACCCAATAACTAACTCCTGATAAGTTTCCCGTGGTAGGTATAACCTGTTCAGGAGCTCCTCTGCTGCTTCAAGTGTTGTCGGGCAACTTGAAGAAATTAATTGATAAGCTTCACCTCGTAGCCTGGTAGGGAAAATTTGCATGAATGCAGCTTGCTCTAGTTTGTTTAAGCATTGCCAAACCTGCCTACTGCATCCTAAAAAGGTCTGCAACTCGTACACTATGGTGGGACTCGGGGCGCCAGAGAACAATGGGATCATCTGTCCCATTAGTTTGGCCACTTTCATGTAGTCGGCCATTTCGTTCGAACTCTCGTCTACCATGGATTGAGTAGCAAAAAAGGAGGTATTTCCTGATTCTGGAGAAATTTTCCAATCTTGTGAAGTGATTAATCGATCAACTGATTGCGATACGTGGTCAAAACGGCCTGTTGGGTTTTGCGAGGTTCCGCGGAACTGATTTATCTCGTTCTTAAATTCTTCCGTTTTTTCACGAAACTTGTCTATGAATTGGATCCGTTTGATATTTATTTCTTCTAAAGTTTTGGTAATACTTTGAATTGATTCCAGTTCTTGGAGGGCAGAATCTCGCAGAACCTGTGCTGTGGTTATCTGGTTCAATACGTCAAAGGACTCAGACTTACTTCTTTGAGGTTGTAATACCTTTTCGCTTCGTAGCACTACTCCGCTGGGTTTACCTGAAGGCGTCGAATGATGGAACAAATCATCAACGTTGAATGTTTTGTCAGTCATATGCTCCTTACTCTTAGAGTTTTTTTTTTCACGTTCAAACTGCCTTTATACACTTTAATCAAAAATTAAATTTCCCCGTTTATTCGGTTACCTGCACCAAGAGCTCACTTGTTATATTGCAGTCTCTGTTTTTATGTTAATTAAAATTATTTCACTGTAATTTAAATGTGATTATTAATATTTTATAACAACGGATTAGTTTAGACTGGAGTACCTAGAGGCATGTTCGTGGTAGAGTATGCTTTTCGAAAAATAAGATGTTTAGAAACCTCACTCACAAGCAATAATTAATATAGGTTCGAATGCCGGTTGATGTTCCCACCACTTAATTTGCTATACAGACGCTATCACTGTAATCTAAGCAAAACCGGTATCCTACCGGCTGCGCCAAAATGTTAGGTATCTTGCAACGAACGTTGCAACCTCAACTGCCTGGAGTAAATATAACCACAACGCTGCACCCTATGTATAGCGTTGATACCTGTAAAGGAAGCAAAGCACTGTAACTACTACCGAACGAACACCTTCCTCCAGTATAAACTAATCTTTCTTGTTTTAATGCACATTTATTTAATTTCTTGTTTTAAACAAATTATTCTGGGCATGTTGGCGATGCAGGCGAAGACGTGTTTCTCGCTAATTCTTTAAGCCGCTGCTGGCTCTTGAACTCAGCCTCCAGTTGTCGATACTGCCGCCTAAAACTTTCTCGCTCAGCCGAAGTGACCGCAACTCGTGCCAGCCTTCGCAGGTCGCTTGCTTGGCGCCGGTATGCAACTATTCGGCCGCCTCGTTGTCGCTTCTCGGGTTTTGGCTCAGGTGGTGGGCTGCAAAGCTTCGCTGTTCGAGTGCGGTATTCCTCGATCGTCAATGGTCGCGGGCCTGCCGTGGGCGATGCTTCAATAGCCTGCTCCAATGCCGGACGGTCCGTCGGCATAACAAATGATTCCCTCTGCGTGTCTGGGACTTCGAAGTTGTTGGTGTTCGCTTGTCCGCTGCTTGGCTTTCCTTTGTATGTTCAGCACGACGAGGCCTTAATCGCTTTTCGCTATTCCTGGCGGAAGCCTTGGAAGTGGTTTTGTTCGGGCATACACCTTGAACAAGCTACTCAACGATTAAGACACCATTGTTGGAACCACCAGGTTCTTTTATACTCGAAGATAGCCTACTTTTAATTGATTTATTGATTATCAAGCAAAATAATGGTTTCAATTTAGTTCATTCAAACATTTCAGAACCCCGACAATCTCTTCCTCCGTAGCTGCTACAGCTATAACGCGAAAGCTCCCGTCTTTGCCACGCCCACTTTCGCTCTTAACAGTAAGTTTCTCTTTTGGGACTCGGCTCGGTACATTAAATATGCCGAAGATTTTGTGTGTACACGCGAGTCGAGGTTTTGTGTTTCAATGCAAGTGCAAGTTAGACACACCTCTTTTATGCATGTATAATTAATTGTGATAAGCGAAGTATCAGGCAACTCGTGACTTTATCAAAGAGAGGGAGTCATGATAAGTAAAGTAGCATGCAACTAGAGAAATAGCATGCAATAAGTATATCGCATGTGACCTATGACAGCCCGCTATTTCGGTAGATGTCATTTTAGAAGCTGGTATTTTTTGACATTTGACAAGTAGAAACTACGCCATTAATAAAAATGGAACGATACACGCTTCAACAACGCATTGGAATTATTAAAATTCACTATAAAAATGGTGAAAATTTGGCAGAGACGTGTAGTGAATAGGTAATATCAAAGGTCCGTAAAGGACGCAGTGATGGTCTGCTACCTCGGCGGAGGAAGATGTTCATATCCGCCGAGAATGCCCTTGTCTGGGGACGCGTGAATGCGCTGGCAGGCTAGCATTGCGGTGTCGGGGGGCGGGTTTATTCCCCCAGCACAAGGACCCACTACGAAAGAATTTCCCATTCACGAATTCTTGGGTCTTTAAAAACAGGCGACCGAAGTCGAAAAATTGTAGGTAGCTACAATGAGGGGAAATGACTTGTTCAGAGAACAAGTCGCACAAGTAAAAACGGACGAACTTAGGGTAACCTCGTCGTTACCCGACGATGCTAATGGCCCACAAATAAGAGTGGGACAACCGGGTGGTGATGGTGCCCCCTCGCAGCCGTCCAACCGGATCAAGATCCATAAATGTAGCAGTAGCCAAGTATTTCCCTTCTGAGTGGAAAACTCATACAACATAACTTGTATGAGCCTTCCCATCAGATGAGAAATACCCCGGTGACCAATTTATGCCATAGGGTTATGCAATCGGATCACATAACCCTACGCCATAAAAAGGCACCTTGCTCGGGGCCACTCAACCCGCGATAGTACCTGAAACAAAAAGGAAGAAGTTTAAAGCGTGCCCGAAGGTCTGCTCATGATTGGTGGAGAATGCATTCCACCGTACCGGGTCCTATACTCGGTCAGACAAGTGAAAAATGGAAAGACCGAAGGGTTCGATTCTCTAGGTAGACATTACTTTACTACACCCTCCGACCATGGAATGCAAAATTACTAACCACTTTCACCGTTCTGAGCATCTTTTGGGCACCAATCCTTATTAAAACCTTATTTTTTTCTTCACCAACCCGATAGAACCACAAAAGTTTCAAAGTTAAAACCAACATCAAAATATATAAGCAATGTATATGAAAAATTTAATTAATAAACAATTAATAGGCAAATTATAAAAAAAAATAATCAATAAGCAATTTACATGAACAAAAGGGATAAATAAGCAATTCATAAGAACCAAAATTAATTAATAAACATATCAAAATAAAATTAATTAAACTCATTAATAAGAATTTTTATAATAACGAAAATATAATAAAGAAATTAAATAAGAAGCATTTCATAATGAAAAGTTTAAATACTAAGCAAATGAAAGGATACTTATATATCCTTGTCCGACGACGAGCGCTCGTTGACGAAGCAGGGGATGTAAGTCCTGGAAATTTTTTCACAAAGAAACATTAGATAAACACAATTTGATGACGCCGACAACGGTTGCTTAGAAAATGATGACAGTCGTAAATTATAAACGGATGTGTTCCTTTTGAAGTCTGAATGTATTTCCTGTCCCCGCTGGTGGAAGTAGTTGCACAGGCCGACCATCCGCTCCTGCGTTTGTAGCTTTGTGTTTTATTTTTTTACTTTTTTGTTTCTCGCTTCTTTGCAAGTGTCTTGTATATACTAAATATTGTGTTTGTGTGTATACGATAAATTGCTGTTTGCATTTTATTTCCTTTTTTTATTATACGTTAAATTGTCTGTTTATTCCACAAATTAGATCAAGTTCAGAAAGGAGGCACTTGCAAATAATCTTTTCAGGAAATTTTACCTTTTAATGTCACTGGGCGCTTTTGGGCGCGATACACATTTCAAGACGCGACGGGACACCGTTCTCCTGTGGATGCGTGTGTAAATATTTTCCACCATTAAATTCCTAAAACTTCGATTAAATCACGGCCTCGAATTTGAGGAGGTCCGACACTTGTGAAATATGAATTGGAAATAATGGCTGGCGAAAAACTTCCGCGGAACTAAACTCTGAACACGTTTTCTTGTGGTGGAAATTCTCTGACTGGTAATTTGTGTGGAGCAAAAGCAAAACCACTCGCGCGAATTCGTCAGAGGTCCTCGATTCACTTCAAATTGCTACGGAAAGTCAAAAACGACTGACTTCTACAAGTCGGAAAAAAATTAAAAATTTGTTTGACTGTTCTTTGTTGTGAGGTCAAATAGATTCCCAAAGGTATCAACTGTACTCAGTAAGCGGAAAGGAATCCAATCCGAATACGAAATAAAAGTCTTAGGAGCACTGATAAAGACATGCAATTAAGATTCTACAAGTAATAGTAACTTATCCACTTTCCAAGGATGTCCTACAGCAAGCAAAATCGAATTAACAGCGATCACACCCCACTCAGCGTTGAAAGCGCGACTATGACTACGATTCATTCCTTCATGTCTCCATTGACTTCAAGGCACTCTGAATTTGAAGAGCTTGAAGTGCTGCCTACTCGATCGCTTCTACTTTGATATTCCTGTCTTAATCGTAGCAACCACAGAACAGCCCTTCTAATGAGCAGAGTCCATTGTCACCTGGACAATAATTGTATCAACCTGACCAATGTAGAAATTAAGGTTGGAACGGAGATGAAAAAACGGTCTGAATTCTTAACTTTGGCTGATGAGTATGCAATTCTGCATTCACCAATGAGCCAGAAAACTCTACGACCAATTGTCCTCTTGCAATGGCGCTCACAAGCGCTCGGCAGTGAATCTTGGCTGCTTTTTGGGTGGGTGGTAAGTTCTTCGTTGTCAATTTACACTGACTTTTGGCTGCTTCCGTTCCAGCGCCACCTCTCCTTGCGCTACGTCCGCCGCTCTATCACGCTAGCGCACGACACTTGTTCCGTAATCACTCTTCCGACAACGCCGACAACTTTTCAGTCATACACTCGTTAACGCGAGCGAAAAAAGATGATAAAAAAATTTCCTCGCACACTGATTTTCGCGTTTTTCCTATCATACGGAAGAAGCCAGGTTATCGAATTAAGATCGACGCGGCATCCGTCGGCAACCACACTCATATCTTTCACTGTCCCCAACCTCGTAAATACGTCGAGGAACACCGAAACGTGTCAGGCTTTGCGCCGCTGTAAACGTACACCACTGCACTCCTACTTTTTCGATGCAAGCCTCGAATTAATTTGCATATGGTCTTTTTTCATATGTGTGGGTGCGCACAATTAACGAGCATAAACGAAAATTATGGACGAATAAACCGAATTGCTTCTTGGCGGTTGTTTGTGTTTTTAACTAATATTATTACCATACGGTTTTATTGATAAATTTGAATTCATTTTCAACGTAAAGAAACAATTATGAATGATGCAAAATAATATATCGCAGTTTTTCTTTGATAGCGCGTTGATTTGAAACAAAATTGGTATGCAAGGTGTTTGTTAGTTCTTGATTATTTTAAAGAAGACATTAGATATTTAGAAAAAATTTCTAAACTGAATAACCATTAGTGCCTACTTGTCGCCGCCTATAGCAATATGCGTTGAATCGAACTGTCTTCACTTTTCTAGTAAGAATTTCAATTTTCTTGATCACCATGCTGTAGGGGTGAAGGAGATAGGAAAGTTTTAGAGCAGTTTGATAGGGTTACTGCTCTATTACTACAGACGGTTCGTAAAACTCGAATATTTTTGGGTCTTCATGAAGCCCCTCGTCGGACCGCAATACAGAAATTGGTGGAAAAATTCGAGCTGTTGGGACAACTTAGTGATATGAAGAATAAAACCCGTGCATGTCACTAAAAAACAGCAGAGAATATTGCTGCTGTAGCCGAAAGTGTGGAAGAAAACCCAGGTTTGTCCGTTCCTCGTCGTTCTTTGGAATTAGGCATTCCACAAACGTCATTACATCGTATTTTGCATAAAGATTTGGGACTTAAGGCTTATAAAGTTCAGTTAACACAAGAACTCAAGCCAGTCGATCATCAACAACGTCGTGTCTTTGTTGATTGGAGCCTTGAAATGCATGAAAATGATCGGGAATTCCATCGAAAAATCATCTTGAGTGATGAAGCCAATTTCCACCTCGGTGGCTTCGTCAACAAGCAAAATTGTCGCATCTGGGGCTCGGAAACCTCAAGAGTTATTGTTGAAAAGCCTTTCTATCCTCAACGTGTGACTGTTCGGTGCAGTTTATGGTCCGGCGGAGTCATTGGACCTTACTTTTTCGAAAATGAGGCTGGAGCAACAGTTACGGTGAATGGATTGCGTTATCGAGAGATGATTAATGATATTTTATAACCGGAATTGGATGATATTAACCTGGACAACGTTTACTTTCAACAATACGGTGCTACGTGCCACACAAGCTACGAAACCAGTGATCTTTTACGGGAAAAGTTTCCGGACCGTGTTACCTCTCGAATAGGTGATCACAATTGGCCACCGAGATCTTGTGATTTAGCAGCTTGCGACTTCTTTCTTTGGGACCACGTTAAAGACAAGGTCTACGTCAATAGCCCAGCATCGATTCAAGACCTCAAAGATGGAATTCGTGAGGCTATCGAGGACATAGGGCAGCCAGTTTGCGATTTGGTTATGGAAAATTTCATGAAAAGGATATGGTCCTGTAAGCGTGGTCTTGGTAGTCATTTGCCTGAGGTTATTTTTTACTATTAACGGCATACTTTTCTCTTTATAATGAAATAAATATTCGATCATTTTTATTAAAAACTGGCATTTTTCTTTTAATATCAAAATAACACCTCTTATTGAAAAACCCTGTACAATGCTCAACGAATTCAAAATAACATTACTATGTAATACGTTCTTCGGCTAACAATTACAACAGTATTCACTAAGGAAAATTGCATGCCGAGGAAATCAATTAAGTATTAATGGCTTTTGCAAATAAAGCACAATCGAACAACGGTAAATGTAAAATAAAACAAAAAAAAAATAGCCCGGAACCTATCTTGGGCGGGAAGGTTGTGGCGTCCACTCTCGCGCGTTTTTTCCCAAAGGCTAGTTGGCCTTTGGGAAAAAACTTCGCCATGATCTGTCTAGCCTAGAAGAGAACTGATTTCTGTCAAAAACACACCAGAAATTAGGGAAATGACCAATTTTACACCGATCATACACTTTTTCCTTGATTACTTTCATAAAGTCGAAGTTTAGACACGTACATGCACATTTACGTACGGAGACAGCGAGCAGACGGCATACCGGTTAGCAAAATTTTCCACTCTTTTTTCATCTCGGAAAACGGACAAGATAAAACTCCCCGTTCTCGCAACAACCACATAGCAACCACTTGCTTCGCCCGGCTGGTTTTTGAGCAACTCGCAAGTTCAAAACAGGTCAGGTGAATCTTGTTCTGCCGCTTGTAGTTCTTATTGTATTTTTATTGTTATTATATTAGACAGTAATACTCAAACATTAAACTTTACAATAATTTTCAACTTTTCGAATTCCTTAGCTAATCGTCCCGTTTCAGTTTACTCTTCGTCCAATAGATGGACAATCGCTGATTTTAAGAATTTTTCTAAAGTGTCTTTGAGCGGAGGAACCGGAAAATGCGGCAAGTTTTATGGGTTTGGTTCATAAGCTTGATTACAAGCATATTGCGAGGAAAATCTGCATTGTGCATCGTAAAGATTAGTTGTTACTGCAGCTGTATTTTACAGTTAATAATTAGCAGGTAAAATTGTGTGGGCTAAAATTAATCAAGATAATGGTTTCGCATTATAAGTAAGCAATATTTCTCGATAACAGTTGCATATCAACTAGACTTTGAGATTTGGAGCCAATATCTTTCCTTGACACTGAAACAACGAAAATCTCACACATACTTCCTCTGAATGACTTCCCATGTTCAATTAAAAAAACCCATCGGCAAGTTGCGGTCGCTTTGTACGCAACTGATAACAAATAAAACTATTTCAATTTTGTTGATTATCATAAATATTTTAGAGTTACATTAAATTTAACTCAATGTCCGTTTTGCGAAATTAATATGACTGCTGTTTATTTTTTGTTATTTCGTTCTGTTCACTGGGCAAGAGGCAACTTGACAGCATTAGTTTGCTTTGGCAATCCGTCCCTTCAGTAGGTTACCTCGGCCTCGACACATTCGAACCGAGCTAGTTGATCACTTGATTCGTGAATGCGATATTTTTTGTAGTGCACCCTTGTGCTGGGGAAAAGAGCCCGGCCCATGATACGGCAATGCTAGCCTGCCAGCGCATTCAAGCGTCCTCAGATAAAGTCAATCCCGGTGAGCAGCAACATCTTCGCTCGTCGAGGCAGCAGACTATCGCTGCAGTCTTTTACAGACATTTATATATCCATAATTGACTACAACATCAAGAATATATGTCGCTGGCAACGGCAAAGACATTTTAAAATTAAATTCTTTCCCACGCTTTTGGGAAAGGCAATTTTACTGAGCAAGCAAAAATAAAATCTATAAACAGCGAAGCAGGCGAGGAAAATTTAAGCGACAACTAATCGGTGCTTCGTGTGGTTGGCCTCACCCACACCGATTTTTTAAAAAGCTAGTTGGCCTTTGGCCTAGTTTAACTGGTTGGCTTCGTGCCCAGTATATTTTAAACAAACCATTCTATCTGTTTAGACTGATTGGCTCAGAAAGTTTACCTCTTCCTGATTGGCTCGTGGGCTCTGAAATAACAAATAAAACTATTTCAATTTTGTTGATTATCATAAATATTTTAGAGTTACATTAAATTTAACTCAATGTCCGTTTTGCGAAATTAATATGACTGCTGTTTATTTTTTGTTATTTCGTTCTGTTCACTGGGCAAGAGGCAACTTGACAGCATTAGTTTGCTTTGGCAATCCGTCCCTTCAGTAGGTTACCTCGGCCTCGACACATTCGAACCGAGCTAGTTGATCACTTGATTCGTGAATGCGATATTTTTTGTAGTGCACCCTTGTGCTGGGGAAAAGAGCCCGGCCCATGATACGGCAATGCTAGCCTGCCAGCGCATTCAAGCGTCCTCAGATAAAGTCAATCCCGGTGAGCAGCAACATCTTCGCTCGTCGAGGCAGCAGACTATCGCTGCAGTCTTTTACAGACATTTATATATCCATAATTGACTACAACATCAAGAATATATGTCGCTGGCAACGGCAAAGACATTTTAAAATTAAATTCTTTCCCACGCTTTTGGGAAAGGCAATTTTACTGAGCAAGCAAAAATAAAATCTATAAACAGCGAAGCAGGCGAGGAAAATTTAAGCGACAACTAATCGGTGCTTCGTGTGGTTGGCCTCACCCACACCGATTTTTTAAAAAGCTAGTTAGCCTTTGGCCTAGTTTAACTGGTTGGCTTCGTGCCCAGTATATTTTAAACAAACCATTCTATCTGTTTAGACTGATTGGCTCAGAAAGTTTACCTCTTCCTGATTGGCTCGTGGGCTCTGAAAGCGACTACTAATCGTTGCTTCTTGCTGGTTGGCTTTGCCTAGCAATTTTTTAAAGCCGTTTGGCCTTGCGCCTGGTTAAGTCTGGTTGGCTTGAGTGCCTAGACATATTTTATTTAACCTTTTTGCTGGTTGGCTTTGCCCAGCAGAATTGTCTGGAATAAACCAATTGGCCTTGTGCCTGGATCGGTTAAGTGCCTAGACCTGTTTCTACTGACCTCTTCCTGGTTGGCCTGCTGGCTCAGGAAGCATAGCGCTTTTCTGGTTTGCATTTTTGCCCAGAACCTCGACCACATGTCTGACTGCTCTAGTTGGCTATTTGACTAGAACCCTTAGATGCCGCCAAGGCTGTGTTTGGCAGAGGCCACTGCAGCGGACCCCTGAGCCGGCGTCACCAAAAGGAGCTTCAGCGACAGACCGGGAAAGTGAAGGCATTTCAATGGCAACGAGGCAAATAGGGGGCATCCGACCAACGAGACAACAAACTTAGGCAACCGGAGCGGCCACGAACACCTCCAACCCCGCAGCCCAACTCTAAGATCTGCTGTAGATTAGAGTCCTTAGTTCTTAAGTGTTAAAATGTAAATAATGAATGAAATGTGAACTTAATGATATCGAAATTTAATTAAATGTGATTGAAATAATAAATGACTGATCTTTAACTGGAGTTTGTTAAGAGTCCGAGAAAGTTGAAGGCAAAGGTAAGTGTGTTGGAGTTCGGACAAAAGATATATGGCTCAAAGAGTAGCGCCATAAGCATAATAATATAACGCCTTTGCCAATAGAGATATAAAAATGTTAGTACTATTAAAACACTAAAAAACAGTTAATTTGAGAGTTGCTGAATTGAAATCGGCAAACAATTTTTTTGAATGGTCGAAAAAAAAAGCCGAGCGAATTTTATAAATTTTTAATTATTTTTAACTTCTTCAAATAAGCACTTAGATGCTTGAAACTTTCACTAATAATGTTTTTTTATGATCCTTAAGTTCCAGTGCTTTCACTGGAATCAAAAAATATTAAGTTTTTATTAAAGTGGTCTCTAATGTAAAATACAATTTGACCCAGTTCCCGTTGTCCTACAGGGCTCATCGAGTCTCATTGGTCTACGTATAGCATTTGTTGCATACAAACGTATTTTTTAAGGCTCCTGTCACTAATTTTTAAAAAATTAAATAATTTTTAATTTTGAAAAACTTACATCGTCAAATCATTCGAACAGTTTATCGAATATTTGTATTTCGAGAAGTTAGAAAAGGCAGAAAACTTTTTTCACCGTTGGCATGGAGGAGCTCGTCGGCTTCCCACCACTGGGGGACCCGGGACTAGGCATATCAAATGCAAAACGATCAACTTACACAACACAAACGAAAAATAAGAAGCCATGCAACATAAGGCGAGCGATAATAAAGTAGCCACGCAAAAGGCTCAACAAGGAACGAAACTAGCAGTACAAGATGCGAGGCAGATAGCAATTCAAGATGCCGATATCATACGAAGCGCAGGATGAGATAACGCTAGCGCAAATTATTATGCAGTATCTGCTGCGATAGATACCGAAATGGATATCAAGAAAATATAGGTAAGGTTGATTGCGATTCTAGTGATAATTTTATTGAATATTTGAAATCTAAAAGTAAGGAGTAGGCACCCAGTGTGCCTACTGGTTCTTCTGTAAAAAATAATAAGAATATTGAAAAACTTCCACTGATGAATGTCTTTGGGCAGCGCGGTTGGGATATGGTTCGGCTATTGGCAGACGAACATAAGATAAATGACCACGAGGCAAAAAGAGTGACCGCGGACAAAACCACAATCAAAACGAACACATTGGCTGATTTCAAGCTAGCCAAAGATCCAATAAGATCATATGCCAAGAGTATTATTGGGGAGTATCAAGGTGGCTTTACAGCAGGTAGATTGATGATTGACCAATTGTTTACTGTCAAGCAGGTACTTTAAAAATACTTGGAGTTCAACATAGACGTACACCAAATTTTCGTTGATTTTAAACAAGCATACGACAGTATTGATCATAATGCACTGCACCAAATAATGCTTTGCTTTAGTATACCAGCCGTCTTACCAAAATTACAATGACGTCGATGACCTCCCAAGTCCGCATCAATAACTAACTCACCGATGTCTTTGACACAAATAGCGGACTAAAGTATGGAAATGAACTGGCCCAGTTGCTATTTGATTTGGCTCTTGAATATGTCATAGGAAAGCTACCTATTGATACAAGAGGTACGTTGTTACACAAGTCGAGCCAAGTGGTAGCCTATGCGGACGACATTAACATTTTGTCACGGTCGTTAACATCCGCCGAAGAACTCTTCCTGAAACTCGACAGCGAAGCAAAACTAGTAGGGTGACAAATCAATGAAAATAAAGTAAAAATTTTTCAAATACCCAAAATATCGCACTTGACGAATAAAATATCGAAAATGTCGGCAAATTTGTGTATTTAGCCACCAAAACAACGAGAAAAAATAATGGAAGAGACAAAATACACTGCAGAATATAGTTCGCAAATAAAATATTTTATTCAGTTTTGAAGACCTTGAAGCTCTATGTATACAAATCTTGATAAGACCTGTGCTATGATTGTGAAACATGGAACCTAGCCCAAGAAACCGCAAACATATTGAACACCTTCATGAGACGGGTGGAGTGAAGCTAGACGAGAACCAATGGCAAATTCGATACAATCATGAGCTGTATGAAATTCATGACAAGCCGGAGGTCTAAACGATTGTAAGACTGCAGAAGCTGCTATGGATTAGCCACGTAAACCGTACGGACGAATAACGGATACCAAAAAAGGTGTTCGTTAGGAGAACTGAAGGGCGAAGACCAGTGAGGAAACCGACCGAGGAAACGCTAGTCTGCCTGGCGAAAGTATTTACAGGATCTGACGCTTTAGAAACAACCATAATAACGTGAATTTTAAGCTTCGGTTTATCCTTAAACACTACGCATAGGTCTTTAAAATATGTGATAACATCTAAAGTCTCACCAAGAATAGAATAGCGAGACAAAAGAGGGGACTTTTTGTGGGTATATGTTATTTAGCGACACTTGGCAACGTTTAGCGTAAGAAATTTAGAGCTTCACCATACACAAAAAGTATAGAAATTTTTTTTTTTGGCAGTAAGTGACGGTTATCAGCATAGAGTCAATAATAAGGTGGGAGATCAATAATGACCAACCAAAAAGGGCTAAGGGTTCTAAACGGAGCCTTTTTGTGGTTGAGAGGTGAAGGCTATTTACGTTCTGAGTATGAAGCTCCTAGATACGCAAGACGTCTGAACTATGCAGTAAACATCTCCCCTGTCAACCTAAGAACCTACCCTGGAACCGTTTGACACATCACTTCAGGATTTGCCTTGTTCTGCTACGCCGTGAGGCCTTGATCTCGCAACCCCAATGGCCCCGGCTGCCGTGAGTAATTTTTATCTTTTAGGACTGCTCAATCATAATTTGTCACATAGTTCCATGTGTCATCCGATACAAACATCTCCCTGATTAGACTGTTGAGTGAGCTCTCCTGTTTCTTTGTAGAGATCCCGGCGCAGCCTGTCTCTTCTTTCTCATGCAAAAAATTAGTGGTAGGGGTCGCTTTTGTCTCCTACGTGAAGCCTAGAGGCGGAGAACCACGACTTACCAATCTTGTGCTTGCTAAGAGCGACACCCCATATACGGGACCGTTTCGATTCAACCAGTACTTTCCCAATACTGATCGCCCTTACACTAGGGATCTTCTTTTTCGTCAGGATGACCACTTCGGTTTCCAGTGCTAGGTTAAGCAACACAAACGCGTCAGTGGATCTTCTCTTGATAAGTTTCGCTAGCACCCAACAATGTCTACCATGCATGACAGGGGGTATGCAAACGGCAAAAGGAGGTTTCTCTTCTCCTTGTTGATCAGTATGAGCCTCGCTCGAGAAAACTCCTTACCACAGGCAAGCGTTGAATGTACTGTGCAAGCAATTCAGGGCAATAGTGAGCTGCAACACCTCAGCTGGGACGGCGTCTGGACCTGGAGCCATCCTTGCTTTCGATGATAGGATTGCCTCTTCCAGTTGCAACTGTGTGAAAAGTAGGCATTTAACTGCTGCTTTGCCGTAGACAGCGTCAACATGGATGTTATCTCGTACATCTTTTCTGCTATATATATGCAAGGTTTGCGTGCGGTACCAGGTTTCCGCATAGCTAACTTGTAGCCAAGGACCACGGATCCCTGTACACATTTTCCACTAAGTTTTGCCAGCAGCGAGCCTTGCTACTGTTAACCAGTTTGCGGAGGCATTTTCTTATATGCTGCTAACCGGTTGTATGCCTCGTTCAAGTTCCATGTCCATTGAGTTTCACGTCAATTCTTGCGACAGTCCCTTCGCTTTTCAGAAGAACATTTGTTCACTCAGCAGTAAAAAGTTTTGGGAAGTTTTACTGCGATATAGGTTTACCTGCAGGATACGGGCCATCGAAGTTCTGCTTTTACTTTGGCTGAGACTTTGCATCTTTGCAAAGGATGCAGTGTGTCTGCCTCGTACATTCTTTTGTTTTATGTCCGTTGTTGCCACAGTTTCAGCAAAGGAGATCCTTTTAGGTCTCTTGCATTCCTGTACAGTATGACCAGAATCTAGACACTTAAAGCAGTGGAAAGGTACTGGTCTTCACCGTACACGGCAGATGCTCTATCTTATTCTTGCTTTCACTTTACTCAGCAGTTATTCGGTGTCTGCCTCGGTAATGTTGGTCATAGTTACGTTCTCCCCGATTTTTTTCTGGTGTCAGCCTCGTTTCAACTCTGTTTACGCTTTTTCCCCTTTTGCCTCGTATCCGACACTTCTTTTTTGGGCATCTATCAGAACATTTTGTAGGCAGTTTTTGGCGGCTATTTTGGCTGCTGTTGTTAGCATCGTTTGAAACCCTTTAAATGCCTCCTCTTTCGTCTCTTTATCGTGGTCTCCTATGATTGGACTAGAGGTCATTATTTTGACGGTGTTTGGTGGTGGAGCTATCTGCGCTTCCTTGGGAGAGAGAGCCCCCCCCCCCTTCTTCTTCAGCCTTTTGCTGTTGTTTAGCTTTTGTATTAATCGAGCAGTCACACAATCAAACTGCTCGAAAACCTTCCTGTTTCCTACTCGGAGTTTTGTGGCAAATTGGAAAAAAATATGTAATTGATTTTATTTGCAAACATATTTTTGTAGAACATTTTTCATTGTAAAATTTAAATGTCTCCCTTTAATTTTATTCGTCATGAGATTTAACTTTCCTAACAAATTAAAAGTTTTGTTTCCTCACTATTGTTAAAATTTCTTCACTTTACTTAAATTTCTTCACCCTATTTAAATTTTCTTTACCTCATTTAAATGTCTTTCCCACAAAGCAAATTTTCTTACTTCATTTTAGTTTTTTCTACGTTAGTGATATTCTATTTTAAAAATTTCCAATCTCCATATAAAATTCCGGGTATAGGACCCGCCACGATGGAAGGCTTTCCGCATGACATGGGCTAGCCATCGGGCGCACTCCATCTGTTTTGTAGTTTCAGGGTCTTGCCGGGTTGAGTGGCCTTCCATTCACGTGCCCGTTTTATGACATAGAGTTATGTGACCCGGTCACATAAGTTTATGACAAAAATCGGTCACATCCACATTTCCCGTTGATGGGAGTGCTCCTACAAAGGAGGTTGGTATGAGTTTTCCGCTCAAACGGGAGATGTACGGCCACGTCAACGTTTGGATCTTGTTCCGGTTGGGCGGGTGCGAAGCGGCACCACTTCCATCCGGTTGCCCCACTCTTATTTGTGGGCCATGAGAATCGTCGGGTAATGACGAAGTCTCCCCAAGTCCGTCTGTTTTAACTCTAGCCTGCCAGCGCATTCACGAATAAGGAGTGCTAAATTATAACAGACTTTCCTTCCCAGCCTGCCCTTCTTTTTCAGCGGGAGTGAGAACGAACGGTAAGTATGCTGTGACGAGGGTAGGGTTGTAAAAATCTGCGGATGGCCGGTTTCGTGTCACGTGCGGTACGCGGTACCATCGGTTGTTTTGCATTTTTCTTAGAGTAGGGTTTTTCGTGTTTAGCTTATCGTAGAATATTTTTCTGTACCGCGTCGGTGAAATTCGGGAGCGCGAAACTGAACCTAGTTTTTTTTGTTGTTGACTGGAAGAATGAAGGAACTACGGAATAACGTAGAGATAGGTTTTGTCTCCGTATGTTTGAATTTTTGACGCGTTTGAAACGGGCACTTGATGGTGGCTGAAACTACGTAATTGAGCGTAATATATTCTAAAGACCTGCGAACGAAATGCTCTCCGAACTAGCTGGCCGACAAGCAGCCACCGCGAAATGGATTACGGGTGCACGGACTGGTTGACCGGTTGGTACCATTCGTTGGCACAACTCTGACCTCACGTCTAGAACCGATGAGAGGTCGGTTTCGATTTCGGAACTAAACGAAAATTATTACAGTACGCTATCCATCGTAGGGACTGTTGTTAGGAAGTTATGTTGCGCATAGCGACTTCATATCTTGTTCTTTGATGGATTAGTCTTTCCTCCTAAAAGCACTCAACGGTTATTGCGTTTTCCATCCTTCTCTCTAGATAGGCGTTCTCTGCTTCGGTTTGTAGATACAATACTTTCGTTACATTTTCAGCAATTTCAGTAACTTCACACTGCGGCATTTCGTTTGTTTCCTTGCACTTTTCTGTTTCGATGCGTTTTTCGACTTCGGGGTGGTTCATTATGCACTCTTCTTTTATAGATCGTTCTGGACAGCTTACAGTTTTTTACAGTCTGTGAACGCCGTGATTATATCTGCTCTCTGAGCCTTTTTGGTCAGCTGTTCGTTTCTCTTCATTTTTTGAATCTTTAGTGTCTAGTAAAGTCTTTAATTTCTTGTTGTTGCTTTTTCTGAATTCAGAGCTTCCATATGTGCTGGGTCCCCTTCGGAGTCGCTATTTCCGTTCGTGTATGTAGTCGCCTTTTTGATCTCATGGTTATCTTTGCAGAGCAGGGAGGCCATATGAGGGTTGGCACTACCCCTTAGGGGGACAAGTGCTCAGAGCCAGACCAGCGCTTACCGGGAGTCCATCTCAACGACGCCAGCTTCGAACGCACTGCGAGACCTGCCACGATTTTGCTGGGATGGAGGTGGTATGATACGAGTACTTTGATTGAAGCCGTTCACGCACAAATCCCACCTCGGCGGTACCTTGCTACGCAACTAAACCAAAAACACCAGTTCCAATTTAATGTCCTATTTGTAGTGCAGAGATCATCGCCAGATCATAGGCCGTGTAGGAACCTTACGGAAATCTTCGCTTCATAGAGTGCGCGGAAACTGTACTTTCCAAAGAGTGCTAGCTTTCAAACTCCCCCTAGTTCAAAATTCGTTCAAATTTGCTGTATATAGGATTTTCATATTTTCGTCAATAAAATCAGATAGATACCCTTAAATATGAAATATTTTACGGAGGTAATGCAATATTAGATTCCCTAACCTGTAAATTTTATCAGGATCTGACCGTATTCAGCCAAGTTATAGCGCGGTTTTCCTACTCTTTGGACTTTTAATCAAACCAGATGCTACATTATTGATCGGATCTTCTTGAAAACTTAGGAAATATGTAGAATTTAAATGCCTTTGAATGAATGACATTTGCTATACTGCGACAAAATGGTGGTTGCTTCTTCTTCATTGTAGCACTACAGCCCCTCTCGGACCTTCGCTTAGAGATAGTTAGAGTATCTCATTTTCATGACCGTATTCATTTTTTCGGAAGTTGGTTTGGTCAGTACCATGCTCCCGTGTGCCTGCTCAGCTATGATATGATCTGATTAAATCAGTACATATCACCACTGAGTGAACACTCATAGTCTGTCCAAAAAATCCCCTGAACTAAATCACGTTGCTTCCAACGAGATTTGAACCTGGGACCTTCGGCTTATGCGTTAATGCTCTAACCACCAGACCACACAGACTATTTGGTGGTTGCTTAAATTGGAAGAAAAGATGAATTCCTTTAAACCTATGATGTAACATACATATAATAGAAGTATCTTAAGTTTGTACATACTTAAGGTAAATATCTGCATTTCATAGGTGTTGAGTACCAAACCCTGCTGACAAGAACGTACTCCTGTATACTCGGATTGTTTTTAAATATCTTCGCGTGGACTGACGCTGACTTTCCTTTCAATATCAAATTGTATTTATTGGCATCCTGGCAAGGCGGATTGGGCTCGATTGTCAAAATATATTAAGGACAAATTTGATGAGGTCCAGGGCAGATAAGACTCTGGATACTAAGTAGACATTACCACCAGATAGAACAGTTCTAAAATTTGCATATCTGTAAAAACCTAGTTAAATCGTCTGAGCTATTCTGTAAAGACTAACCTCTGAATACCATCCACCTGCTCACTACCACGTATTTCTCGTCCTTTTTGTGGTCAAATCCAGTGAAGTGGAAGTTAAAATAGTTCAGCCATGGAATATGTTACCTGATACACCTCCATTTTAAGCTTTCATAACATCAGTTTCTAATCCTCTTACGGAATTCTTTCGGAATCACTGAAATACGAGCCCCTCGCCAAAGCCGAAACGCAAAAGTACAGACGTTATATCGCGACATGTAAATTACTACCATCCATAATTCCATTCATGCGTCTTGCATTCCATTTTCCATAGATCGTTTGTCTCGTAACGACATCATGAGAAACGGCTTCCGTTCCGCAAACGAAAAGCTTCCGAAAAATTACCCAAAACAATTCCACGTGAAACCGAAATAGCGGCAACCGAACACTTTATCATTAAGTGGGTCCCCCCAGTGCTCCACTTGGCATCACACATCCAGACCGCATCTTCCTTGGCCCCCACACGCGTCATCCAGCGCCGCCACCCCACTTTAGTAGGCCGACAGTGTTTTGTTTTTTGCCAGCAGGCTCCAATGCGCAACTCGTCGATTAAGTTCGCTCGTTTGTTTCTTTCTTGGCTTTCTTGGAACCGAAGAAAGCTTTTTTCTACCACTGGGGGAATGATAACGATTTCCTCTTGTTGGAGCGCTGGTTGTTGGGGGGGCTTTTGATTATTCTGTGTGCAGAAGTAGAAAAAAACGTTGGAAAAGCCTCGACGACTGTGTGTTGTGTTGGAATTATTGGAACGGTGGCGCGGATGCGGGTCATGTTGTTGTCTAATGGTTCACGATGCGATGATGGCACCGACTAGCATTTATATTTTGCGCATCCAATCGTGCAGTTGTTGTCTAAGTTCTGGACATTATTCGCTGAAGTAACAGTTCTAGCCCAAGTTCGTTTCGCGAAGATAGTGTTAGAGTGCGAATTAACATATTCGCGAAGAAAATTAACTTGAACGATATAATCCTCGGCTTGCCATTGTCCTTTTTGGCGATTTAGTGAGGTGCTCGTCCTTTTAAGAGAACTAACTCAGTGTCGTGGCGTTATCCATTGACTGTGAAAAGAACTTCTGCTCGTTATCCTTTTTCATTCATTTTCCATTCACCACCAACTTGAAAGTGTCGTCGGTAAGGACATGGTGGCAATAGCAAGCACTTGATGTTGTCGATTATGATCTCGTTCATTGTGAGTTTGTTGATCCGTATCTAATAAATGGGATGGAATAATCAAATCACGCATCCTGGTGTGGGCACTCGTCCTGAGGCATCGAATTAGTGCTGGTATTGATTGCGATAGCGAGTGAGCGTGACGAAAGGGCCCGGAAACCCCGAAATTGGGCCATCGCGTCCGATATTGACTCGCTGGAACGGTCTTGCTACATCGAATCGATTTTCCTGAAATCTTGAAAGGAAATCCGAAAATACGCGCTGGCAAAATCATAATTTAAGACGGTTGAGTGGCGTTGTTGATTTTTGTGGCCTTAATTTGTACTTGAGATGGTGCAGTGAAAATAAACAGAAAAATCAAAACCAAAAGCAAAACATACGTAAACAACTGAAAGCAGATTTAAAAGGTGTTTCGACGAAAGCGTTCCACACTTAATGCCTAATAATTCTTTTTGAATGGCACTCGAAAATAGGTTCACACCGATGCACTTTTAAGGCTGCCCGTGTAGGCGCACCTACTAACAAACAACAAGCGGAACTAGACCGCGCCGCGCGTTCGAGCCTCCTTGGATAGTGAATCCCATTAATGAATTTATTGCGTTGCGGGGGATGTTGAAAAGTGCGGTGACGTGACAGTGTGATGCAACAGTCTGCCAGCCAGTGCATTGCCTTAACGGGAGTGGTGGCACAAGTGCATGATGGATAGTCTGATATGAATGAGTGAAGAAGAATCCTTTGCTTCCTCTTCGTGCATTGTCTCCAGCACAACAACAAACTGACTCGACTCCTTTCAACAAACGATGAAAGTTCATAAATAGTGGTAAGTACTGAACTATTTTGGAATTAAGTCGTTCAAATAAGGCCATTGCCCTCGGAATCTTTGTGTAATCATGTGTCCTCGATTTCGTACTCTATTTTCGCTTCTCTACTTCTTGGTCGTTTGGTCGTCGTCGTTGTATCCTCGCAATCTCGTCGATTTGAATTGTGGGGGAGAGAATTGAATAGAGCGGAATGTAGAGCAGCGCATCCTTTTCGATTTTGTGGTGGAAAAATCGATTGTTTGGTTGATTGTTGAAAAGATACAACTTTCTTCTTTGGACTATTGTCGGTTGGACGACACGTGTGTGAACAAACATATTGAATTGATATCCGTATTTGATTAAGGATATATGGGGAGGAGGTGGAGGAAGCAAGGAATAATGATTTCTTTCTTTAATTTATCATTGGAGAGAAATATAGGATTTGGAATGAAGTCAAAGGACGGTTTGTGATAGTGGGCGGAACGGGATTTGTCTGATTGTTAAGAATGCTATAATTATGTTTGCCAGGTAAATGTTTTTGAAATAAGTGGGAGTATCGCTAAAGTGGGAGGATAAAGCTAGAAAATGAGCCTTCCAAAAATAGTGATTTTGAAAATCAGAAAGTAAGAACCCTTAAAAGGAAGGAATTTTAAGGGTTTACAAAGGATTTAGAAAGACTGCATCCTAACTAACGACAGTAAAAATAGTGAATAAATAGAATACGAAATAAAAACAAAAAAATTAAATGTGCACCTCCTCATAAAGCGGTTTTTACGTTCTGAGCATACTTCGTACGTTGCTAATTAGCAATTACATAATTCAATTTTTTTTAGAAGCATTCAAACCTCTTAAAGCCATTCATTTGAAAAATTATAAATTTGAAATGCGTAAGTTTGATCATGCCTTGATTTCGAAAGTACTTGAAATTGTGAATCACCATGCCATGATAACAAAAACATCCAGAACTTTAACATTGATGGCGTTGCACACCGTGGCCCGCAACACTACGAAACATTCGCGTACTATATAAGTCTTTAGGAAGCTTCACCATCCAGCGATGGGAACACCAGTATTTTTCCCATCGTTAGAGCCTAGCAGTCAATAAGTTGCTCGTATGCGGGCTACCGTGTATTGAAACACGATGTATGCACAGGGGAATTTTCTGAATTCCGACAAATTGTCAAAAAATGCTATATTGGAGCCGAATAGATGAAAGTACTCAGACAGAGTACCAGGAAATCTCGTACAGTTGATTGACCTGTCCACGGGTCGAATGAAAGGGAACTCATGATAGGTTACTGTCGTTGCCTATATGGAGAGGTTTCTCAGGAACGAGGTTACAATGATTCTGGAAAGAGCTAGAAAGTAGTGCTTAAGCACAGGGTTTTCCAATAAGAGGTGTTATTTTGAATAGCCCGTTATTTCGGTAGATGTCACTTTTGAAACTGAAATTTTTTTGACATTTGACAAGTAGAAACTACGCCGTTCATAAAAATAGAACGATATACGCTTCAATAACGCATTGAAATATTTAAAATTCACTATAAAAATGGTGAAAATTTCGCAGAGACGGTTCCTTGTCGGACCGCCATACAGAAATTGGTGGAAAAACTGGAGTTTTGGGAAAACTTAGTGATGTGAAGAATAAAACCCGTGCACGTCACTCAAAAACAGCCGAGAATATTGCTGCTGCAGCCGAAAGTATTGAAGAAAACCCAGGTTTGTCCATTCCTCGTAGATTTTTGGAATTAGGCATTCCACAAACGTCATTACACCGAATTTTGCATAAAGATTTGGGTCTTAAGGCTTATAAAGTTCAGTTAACACAAGAACTCAAGCCGGTCGATCATCAACAACGTCGTGTCTTTGCTGATTGGGTCCTTGAAATGCATGAAAATGATCCGGAATTCCATCGAAAAATCATCTTGAGTGATGAGGCCCATTTCCATCTCGGTGGCTTCGTCAGCAAGCAAAATTGTCGCATCTGGGGCTCGGAAAACCCAAGAGTTATTGTTGAAAAGCTTCTCTATCCTCAACGTGTGACTGTTTGGTGTGGTTTATGGTCCGGCGGAGTCATTGGACCTTACTTTTTCGAAAATGAGGCTGGAGCAACAGTTACGGTGAATGGATTGCGCTATCGAGAGATGATCAATGATTTTTTATGGCCGTAATTGGATGGTATTAACCTGGACAACGTTTACTTTCAACAAAACGGCGTTACGTGCCACACAAGCAACGAAACCATTGATCTTTGACTTTCTTTTACTGATCTTTTTTTAATTTATTTTGTATATCAGGTGGCTCATAGGGATGAAAAATGTATGGAAAATTAGTGTACACCCACGCGATTGGACATCATAGAGCCAAAAAATCTGAAAAATCAAGGAGATAGGTCTTTATGAGTACAAGGGTAACAAATACCTCATTAACGGAGACTTCCTCAACTTTCTTAACAGTAGTATGATTTGGGAATTTTACGTTTTGCTCCATAAAACCGTAATGGTAACCTTAAACTTACCAAAATGTTCTAATTAAGTATTGTGCCCCGAAATTTTATTGAAATCGAATCATAATCAAGTGAGATAAAGCCATTTCAATTATATGGAAACACAATAGTCAGAACATACAGTGGTGGATAGTATGTATACTTCAAATCGAGCTAGACATGAGAATTTTCTTGGGATTTTCATGAAAATTTCAAATATATTGTCTTACTTGAATATGTTTGATTGGCTGAGTATTTAGCAAATTAGTTCAATATAAAACAAAATGGCTGCTGATTTGTGTTTATGAAAGAAACCATTGATCTTACGTATATATGTATTATATTATATATTTCTTGATGGAATTTAGTGTCAAAAAGGAATTCTTTGAAATCTAAATAGTGACGTAGAATGCAAAATCAGCGACAGTAAGACAAGAATGTATTACGTTTAAGCCCTCCTCCCCCAGGGGAAATGCCGGTCGACAGGAGTACTGTTGGAGGCTAGCATTCTTCGGGGAGTGCCGCCCTCACGGACCCGAGGATATGGAGGTCGCCGTGAGGTTCCTCCTGACTGAATCTGAGCTGAGCTTTGGACCACGAACTGAAATTAGTGCTTTGGGCTGGCGGACATGATGGTTTTTTTTTTGTGGTAGGGAGGTGAATGCCATTTATGCACAGAGTGTGGGACTCCCATGCTCGCAGGAAGGCGACTGGACTACCCACTAAATACCTCCCCTGTCGACCTGAGAACCTAGCCTCGAACCGTTTGACACATTACTTCGGGCCAGGTCTCGTTTTGTTACGCCGAGTGGCACCTTCAAGCTGGGGGACTCCTCTTCTAGTGAGAGGGGAGACGGGAAGAGGAAGTGCTAGAAAAGCGATCCCACAACCCCAACGTCCCCGGCTGCTGGGAGTCTCTTTTATCTTTTGGGACAGCCTGAACATAATGTGCCACCTGGTTTCATTTGTCAACCGATTCGAGCATCACCATGACTTTTTTATCCGGGGTAAGCTCTCCCGTCTCCCTGTAGAGATCCCTTCGCAGCTTGACCCATTTTGTGCACGCGAAAAATGTGTGGCAGGTATTGTCTTCCTCTCCTGGGCAAAACCGTCAATCCGGGGACCGTGACTTACCAATCTTGTGCAGGTAAGACTGAAAACACCCATGCCCGTTCACGAGCTGCGTCAGATAGAAGTCAGTCTCACCATGCGTCCAATTTAGCTACGGTCTCACATCCAGGATGAGGCGCGCAGTCCACCTTCCGTTCGTGCAATTCACCCAAGATTGATGCCAATCGTTGAGCGAGCGCTGTCTTTCCTCGCGGATAACCATCTCCCTCGCATCCTCGTTTCGGTGCAGGTAAATAGAGTGGCGCTCTCTAGCAAGGAGGGCGACAGGTATCACGCTTGCAATAACTCTCACCGCCGAATCAGAGACTGTCGCATACAAAGATGCAATCTTCAGTGCTCCTCTTCTCTGTAGCTGTGCCAAACGTTATCGGTATACCTCCCTACTAAGAGCGACGCCCCATATTTATGCTCCATACAGTAGCACTGAGCCTATAGCACTCATCAAGAGGCGTCTTCTTGATGGGCTGGATCCCCCTACGTTGGCCATAAGTCGACTCAGAACAGATACTCCCGAATCAGCCTTCTCAGTCGTTGCGCTGATTTGCTCAGAGAAACTCATCCAGGCTGGGTTCTCAGGTTGACAGGGGAGGTGTTTAGTGGGTAGTCCAGTCGCCTTCTTGATAGCATGGGAGTCCCACACTCTGTGCGTAAATGGCATACACCTCCCCAACAAAAAAAATGCATTTTCGAGTCGATCAATAGCCCCAGGTACTTCACCAATGGCTTCGATTCGATTTGTAAGTCTCCAATACTGATCATCCTAGCTCTAGGGATTCTCTTTTTTATCAAGATGACCACTTCGGGTTTCTCTAGTTGTAAACTGATCCCGCGAGCAGTCATCCAGTCCCTCACTCGGCGCATTCGCATACCTAGCCTTAGTTGCGCTTGTTCAACGATGCATCCACCGACCAGATCCGCAACATCATCCGCATAGCCAATCAAGCACGACTCATATGGCGTCTCCAGTCTCAGTAGCGCGTCGTAAGACACGTCCCACAGGTCCGGACTAAGTATAGATACCTGGGCAACACCCGATGTAATTTCTATCGTTCGTTGGCCCTGTGTCGTGTCGTAGAGCAGGCTTCGATCCTTTAGGCAGTTCCTTAAATGCCGCATTAGATATTCTGGAACTTGAAAAGGCTTTTCCAGCGTATCCAAAATATCCACCTATCTAGCGGAGTTGAAGGCGTTCCTGACATCGAGTGTCACCAAGAGGATGATGGATCGCTTGGTGTGACTATATGCCTCTGTCTTCTGGACCGCGCTCACCACCTCTGCTCTGCTAGTAGAACGCCCTGCTCTGAAGCCGTATTGCTGAGGAGATAGGTCTCCACCAGCACAAATCACGTCAGTGAGTCTTCCCTTGATGAGTTTCTCTAGCGCTTTCCCAGCCATGTCTAGCATGCATAATGGGTGGTATGCAGATGGCGATTTGGAATTTCCCTTCTCCTTGCTGGTCAGCACGAGCCTCGAGACCTTCACCCGTCCCGTAGGCAAGCGTTGAATGTGCTGAGCAGCAAGTCAGGACAATGGTGGTAGACAAGCTGCAACACTTCAGCTGGAAGCCCTCTTCGTTTCAGCGAAAGGACTGCCTCTTCCAGTTCCGGCTGTGTGAAGAGTGGACACTTGACTGCTGTTTCACCATGGACAGCGTCAACACGGACAGAATGGGCGGGGAAGATTGCCCGCACTATCTCGTCCATCTTTTCCGCATCATGTCTGGATGGTTTCCGTAGGGTATCAAACTTCCGCATAACTAGCTTGTAGCCAAGGCCCCATGGATCCTTGTCCACATTGTCCACTAGATCTTGCCAGCAGCGAGCCTTGCTTTTGTTGATCAATTTGCGAAGGCATTTTCTGGCCGACTTATATGCTGCTACCCAGTTGCTTGCCTCGTCACAATTCCGTTCCCGTTAAGCCTCATGCCGAAGCTTGTAACACTCCCTTCGTTTTTCAGCGATTTCAGTTGACCATCAGTACACTGGGGGCTTATCGTGCCGGGGTCTTCGACGGGGCATAGAAGCTTTGCAAGCAGTCGGAATGATGCTCATAGTTGGGTTCACCACGTCACGAGCTGCCAGTTCTTCCGTCCCCTCCGAATCTCCCTGCAGCGGTGCACTTGCTGTGAGTACTTCGACGAACCTCTCGACGTCCATCTTTCCGATGTTCCATCCAATTGTAGAAAGCCGAGAATACGGACGTTGGGAGACAACATCACTGATCTCAAGCAGAATGCACTGATGATCACTGGCTGAGTGGTCCTCTAATGCTCTTCAGTTGTGTATCCTCCATACTAAGGACTCCGAGGCGAATGTCACGTCCGGTATGGTTCCATCACAGCCAATACGGTCGAAAGTCGGTGTATTGCCGGCGTTTAGTACGGCGAGTGCCGTCCTGGCCGCCAATTCTAGGATTCGTTTTCCCCGCGGATCTGTTTGAGGTATGCCTCATTCGATTGCTTTAGCGTTGAAATTTTCCCCAACGAGCACGTTGCCATCTGCATTCGAGCCTGTACCCTCCAAAGTAATAAGTTTGGCTTGGAAAGATGCTATCGATTCATTCAGCGTTAGGTACATACCTGAGCACCGAACCCACACGAAACCATCCAGCATCCACAGCCCTCCGCCTAGAAATCCCTGTTCCAAACCCAGATGTTGGCAGTACCAGTTTTGTCAGGATACCATAATGCAAAACATTTATCGTGGTGTTGCTCAATCAGCAGCAGAATGTCGGCTTTCATGTCCCTCGCAAGCTGCTCAAGCAGGTTTTGGACGGTTTAACAACAGTACAGGTTTACCTGCAGGAAACGGGCCATCGAAGTTTTGATTTGGCTTTGCCTGGGGCTTCTTAGAAAACCCGACATTTCCCTGATCTCAAAACGTGCCCAAGACTCCCCTGCATTTGTAACATAGGGAATTCCTATCGGGTCTTTTGCATGCTTGTGCGGTGCGATCATAGCCAAGCCATTTGAAACATTGAAGATGCCCTGCTTTTTGCCTTGTTACATCGGCTAGGTCCGTTATGTAGTCAATGTCTCTTATTTTGACTATAGTTGCATTTTTGTCTAGGACTTTCTTTACTGCGTCAAAGAAAGCTTCTTTGTTGTCAGTTTCAGATCCGAATTCGACGAGTATGTGGCCCGACCGGGTTGGCCGTACTGCTTTAATAGCAGTATTGGTGTCTTCGGGCCTTACATTCACCCTGATATCCCGCAACACTTCTGCGTGTGATCAGCCATCTTGGGGTTTTACGAGCAGTGCCTGCTGTCAGGGCCCTCGTCGTGGCTTTTCTCTTCTGTTTCGCATCATGTCTTTTTTCTTGGTACACGTTCGTGCGAACCTTATTTTCTGGTGTTTTTTGAAGGCATTTCTTTGCGGCTTCCTTCGATCTTTTTGTCAGCACTGTCTGGAACCCCTGCTCTAGCGTTCCACACCCATTAAGTATCTCTTCGATTGGGGTAAGCCCCATTCTTTTATTGATGTTTGATGATGGAGCTTTTTGCTTGTGCCCTTTAGGGTTATCCCTCAGTGCCTCTTTAGCCTTTAGATCTTCTTAAACCTTTAACTAGCTCCTCTATGCTGTCTAGGAGCTGCTCTAGTTCAAGAAGCCCATTTTGTACATCTGTGCTGATTTTTGTTGAGTGGCATGCATATTTTATTCTTTTTAGAACGTCTCCCACTTTTCGGATTAGCCTTTCTTCGTGATGTCGCTGTACGGCAATCGTTTTTTTCAACCTCCTTTCTTCGGAGAGTTTATTGGTTTTCATTTCCGATGACAGTACTTTAGCCACATTTTCGGCGGTGGTGGTGAAATGGTTACTCCTTTCCTTTTCCACCATGATCGCTTTGTGGACTTCAGGATGGTTCGTAGTTATTTTGGGATTTAAGACCCGGTCGCTTCGGTAGTAACCAGAGAATTCTCGATGTTCCTTATATTTTCCCCCGCCGTGCGAACATCTGGTGGGTTCTGCAGAATTTTCCCGCTCTTCCTTTTTAGGACGCTCTGGTGTTCGCATCATTTTTTACCGAACACTGCAGGAGTCTCTGTTTGGACAAGGCCGTCCGTTGTTCTTCGTTTTCCATCCGTCTTTACTGTCATTATATTCGTCGTCCTTAGCACCACTCCCGATGTGCTGAAAATATCGTGGCTGTAGCCACTGCTTGTGTCGTCGTCGTTGAAATTTTCACTAATTTTTGTTTGGATTTTTTTAATCTTTTTTAATATGTTTTAGTTGAAATTTGTCCAGTTTATCGGACTCCCCTTGGAGCTGCTATCTCCATTCATGTGTGTAGTCGGCTTTTCTGGTCCTATGATTATCTTTGCAGAGCAGGGACTCCATGCGAGCGTTAGCATTAGTCCTTATGGGGACAAGTGCTCAGAGCCAGACCAGCGCTAATCGGGAGTCCGTCTCAGCCGAACCAACACCACCACCCAATGGTGCGAACTTCAAACGTACTCTGCGGCCTGCCAAAGTTTTACAGGGGCGGAGACGGAAGCACGAGTCTCAACTAGCAAGCAACTAGTTCCAAACCATCAAATTCGCCAGGCAAAAGTATCAATTCAAATTCGTTGTCCAAAGCGTTGTCCAGATTCTATCAGGGTCGTTACCTGTCATCATAGAAGAAACCTCATGGTGACCTCCATGCCCCTAAGGCCGTGGGAGTGGCACTCCCCAAATAATGCTAGCCTCCAAGAGTATTTCTATCGACTGGCATTTCCCCTGCAGGCAATTAAGACTGTAAAAGATACTAAAGATTCAAAGAACGAAGACAAACGGCCAACAGAACGAAAAGACGAGCCAGATATAATTACGGTGTTTGGGCGGAGTAAAACAACTGCGCGCACTCCAGAACGCCCTATAAAAGAAAAGTGCCTAATGAGCCGCGCGTAATGAAGTTAAAAAAAAACTGCGGCGAAAAATAACAGAGTGAGGAGACCAACGATGTCCCGTTGCGTGAAGTTGCTGACATAGCCGAAATTTAACAGAAGGTGTGCACCCAAAAGCCGAAGCAGAAACCCTCTCTTCAAACAGAAGGTTGGGAAATATAATAGCGAGAAGTATTCTGTAGAGAATAAAATCTGAATGTTACTCGCAAAAATTGTTAGCAAAGTTGTGAGCTAGAGGAACTTCTAGACTGAATCGGGCATCACCAGTGGAGCTGGTGGAAGGCTGAAGAAGAGCAGAAGGCCGAAGAAGAGCAGAAGGCCGGAGAAGAGTAGAAGGATGAAGAAGAGCAGAAGGCTGAAGAAGAGTTGAGAGCTAAGTCTGCTGAGGAAGTGCAGGGAGCTCTGCCACCAAACATCATCAAAAGAATTTTTTTCGGGGGTCACTCGCCTATATGAGGAAACCCCCCTTAAATAACTTATAAATTTCTTTTGTAGTTGAACTTTGAAGTGAGGATCACTTTACACCTAAATACTAAATTTGATGATTCTAACTTAAGTACTTTGTGAGAAGAATTGCTGTGACACACGGATCGACGGAGAGACAGGTCGCGATTTTAGTAGAGTTACGTTAAATTATTTTACAAAACTCTAAAAAGCCATGGCGAAGATCCCGGCGGCAGGCACTGCTCGTGAAACCCAAAGATAGCCGATCCTACGCAGATGTGTTGTAGAAGATCAGGGGAGGTGTAAAGCCCGAAGACACCAAAACTGCCTTTAAAATTGTGCCAACCACCAGCTCTGGCCACATACTGGTCAAATTTAGAACAAAGGCCAATAATAATGAAACATTCCACAGTGCAGTTAATAAGTTTCTCGGCAAAAGAGCAACTGTAGCCTCGCTCAATGTCAACGATCAAATTCAGGGACATTGGCTGCGTCACGGACCTGCCTGAGGTAAAGAGGCTATCAAAAGGGAGCCTCCCTAGTTTAAGTAGAGTTAAAGTGAGGCTGACACCAGAAAACAATAGGGGAGCACATCAGGCCGTCATCGACCAGATTGAGAAGGACGCAGAACAACTTTTGAGAAAGGGAAAGTAAGAAAATGGGGAGTCATATGCAGGGTACAGGAAGCTTCAATGCTAAAGCAATCGAATGAGGCATCCCTCAAACTGATCCGCGGAGCGAATGGGTCCTAGAGATAGCGGCCAGGACAGGATTCGTCATGGTGAACACAGGTGACACGCCGAGGTTTCGCTGTGTGGGCTGGGAAGTAACCGTACCCGACGTGACATTCGTCTTGGAGTCCCTAGTACGAAAGATACACAATTGGAGAGTATTAGAGGACAACTCTCTCCCAATGCCCATGCTCTCAACTTTCCATGACTGGGTGAAAAATAAGGAGGCTGGACGTCAAAAGGTTCGCAAGGTACTGACGGCAGGTACCCTGTTGTTGGAAGATTTGTAGGGGACTGAAGAGCTAGCAGCTTAAGATATGGTAAACTCAACTATGACAATCATCACGAGTGCTTACAGTGCTTTTATGCCCCGTTGGAGACCCCAGCACGGCAAGCCACCAGTATACTGACTGACTGAGAATGACCAGTATACTGGTGGTTAACTGAAATCGCTGAAAAGCGAAGGGAGTGCCACAAGCTTTAACGTGAAGCTTCACGGGCACGGAAACGTAACGAAGCATGCAACCGGTTAACAACATCTAAGTGGGATAGAAAATGGCTTCGCAAACTGATTAACACCAGTAAGGCTCGCTGCTGGCAAGATTTAGTGGACAATGTGAATCCGTGGGGCCTTGGCTACAAGTCAGTTATGGGGAAGGTTGGCGCGCTACGTAATCCTAGCACACAGGATAAACAAAGGATGGTCGAGATAGTACGGGCACTGATGCTGTACATGGCGAAACAGCAGTCCAGTGCCCACTCTTCATGCGGCTGGAACTGGAAGGAGCAGTCCTATAATGGAAATCAAGGAAGGTTCCAGGTCCTGACGGCTTCCCAGCTGAGGTGTTGCAGCTGGTTTATTTCCATTGTCCTGATTTGCTGCTGAGTACGTTGGAAGGTAAGCTAGGCTCATACTGATTAGCAGGGCCAGCGAAGCATGGAAGTTAAATAGAGTATTGCTCAAGGATCTACCCTTGGTCCAGACTTGTGGAGCATATCGTACGATAGGCGACTGAGACTTGAGCTGCCGGATAAGTCACGCCTGATCCGGCTATGCAGATGGCGTTGCGGCGCTAGTTGCTGGACGCACCATCAAACAGGCGCAACTTAGACTAAGTATGCTAATCCACTGGATGAGAGACTGAATTACTACTCGTGGGTTCACGCTAGCACTGGAGAAAACCGAACTGGTCATCCTGATAAAGAAGAGAATCCCCAGAGTAGGGACGGTGAATATTGGGGGAGTACTGGTTGAATCAAAACGATTAGTCATGTAGCTAGTGTTTCTGATCGACTCGAAGATGTGTTCATTTGAGCAAATCAGGGCAACGGCTGCTAAAGCTGCTTCAAACGTATTGGCTCTGAGTCGACTTATGGCCAAAGTAGGGGAACCCAACCTACCAAGGAGGTGATTTTTGATGAGTACCGTTGAGTCGGTGCTACTGTACCGACAAAAAATATGGCGCCGCGCTTTTAGCAGGGAGCTGTACTGAAAATGCTTGCCATAAGTACAGAAAAGAGGAACACTGAGGATTGCATCTTCATATTCGACAGTCTCTGAATCGGCGGTGCTAGTCATCGCAGGCGTGATACCCTTCGTCTTCCCCACTAGAGAGCGCACTACTATCTATCTATGTCGAAAAGAGACAGTTACCTGCGTTGAGAGACAACGCTCACTCAATGATTAGGCGCAGTCCTGAGTGAACAGCACGAAGAGACGATGGTCTGCGGACCACATCGCTGATCTGAGACTGTCACTCAACGGAATGTACGATGAGCCTGATTTCTACCTGAACCAGCTCTTGAGCGAGTAATTTCAGTCTTACTTGCACAAGAGTGGCAACTCATGGTCCCCAACTGTAGATTTTGCGCAGGAGAGGAAAACGGTGCCTGCCAAACATTATTTGCATGTAAAAGGATGGGATGATCTGCACTAGCATATCTACGAGGAAACAGGAGACCTCCCCATGGGTAGTCTAATCGGGGAGATGCTAATATTTTATTGGGGTGATAATAAGATTTAATAAACTCTTATAAATAATTACATTAATTTACGAATATTTGATCCGTTAATAACGATTATGAGATTAAGTTACCTTAGGGATAACAGCGTTATTTATTTAGAGAGCTCATATCGATAAATAAGATTGCGACCTCGATGTTGGATTAAGAGATATTGTTGGGTGGATCGGTTGACAAATGGAACCGTGTGACACATTATATTTCGGCAGTTCTAAAAGATAAATAGGGCTCACAGCAGCTAAAGATTTCGAAGTTGGGGATCACTTATCTAACAATCCATCTTCCTTCCTTACCATCCGCTAGAGAAGAGATCCTCCAACTTTAAGGCACCTCACAGCGTATGCAACACGGGGTATAGCGCGAAATAATGTATCAAACGGTTCTAGGCTAGGTTCTCAGGTTGACAGGGGCGGTGATAAGTAAGTAGCCCAAACGCCTTATGCGGCTGCGGGCCCCACACTCAGGGCGCAAGTAGCCTTCGCCTCCCATCCACAAAAAAACTGTACCTATGGAAAATATAAGAGAAATGCCCAACCACCATGCTCCATCGCTGAAGCAGAGGGTAAACCAATTCTTCACCGTCAACTAGAAGAGAAGTGCCTAAATATCCTACTCCAGAGGGGAAGGGAATTAGCTTGCTCGACAGACGAAAAGAGGCCTGCTTCGGTTCGGGGAGGTAACCTATAATTAAAGTGAGTCTACTCTGTAGTAATCACGGCCACAAGGATATTTTTTATTGTGTCCCCGAATGCCAATGTAAGATTTCAACGGAATGTTCCAGAGGAGTCTATCATATCATATCTACCTCTAGACCTACTAACACAGATATCAGCTAGGACCCAATTCAAGATTTGATTTGTATGGAGTGTTGTAGATTAGAAGTACATATTTAAGGTTCTTTATTATCCCCGCGACTAGGTTCGAGTCCCAGCCGAAGCATGAGCACGTTTCTATATAAACATGAAAAATTTATAATTGTATAGAAGAATTACGAGTACATTTAAATGTGTTTTACCGTAGATCAAATCTGGAAAGTTTTTTTTTAATCTGAAAGGTTTTCAACCTAGAAATACAAACCGTATAAGTGTATAGGCTAGTTGTGTTGGTTTTAACCTATAAATAAATTTATTCAATAATCTTTTTGAGAGACAATAATTGTGTTGGACGAAATGTGACTAAAGCTGAGACTGAGAGTGCGTCTTGGACTGCGATTGCGACTTAGACTAAGAGCGTGAATTGGACTGCGAGTGTGAATTGGACTGCAAGAGCGAACCGCTTACATGGATCGAAAATGCTGACCACATCTTTAGCTTCGCCCGCGTTGGTCATGCACGTGCATCGCGTTATCTGCGACGTAAGCATCGGCAATTGCATTCCTCTTATCGTCGTTGCAGTAATCCGTGGGTGCATATTTCATGGCCATGCGTTGCTTGAATATGAAATGGCCATGCGTCGCTTGAATATGAATTGGTATTGAATGGAATTGCATACCCCATGGCGCACAAGCATGGCTGTGGATGCGATCATTGTGCAATATGTCGGCAACAATGTTTGCGTGGTGGGTGGCTGATCCGCCACAGTACTCCTCCTGCAGTGGCGGAGCCACGATATGATGAAACCAAGCTGCGAATCGCACTGGCATGCGGATCTCTTGTCCTAAGCGTATTGTTGGTACATGCAAAGCGGTGGGCTGCTCGTCAGGTGCGAAAAATGCGGGTTTCAGTCATCGATGGATATGGCAGTTGGTCATTCACTCACGTCAACTTTATAGTATTTGTCCTTCCGTGTTATTACCGGGTAAGAGCCGTCATAAGGTGGTGTGAGTGGGGCCTTAACCTTGTCGTTCCGGACGAAGACGTGCGTGCTGTTTGCCAGGTCCTTGTTCACGAAGATGCCCTTTGTGTTATGTTGCACGGGGTTAACGAAGCCATTTTCGTGCGGAGGTCCGTTAGGAAGTTGGAGTCATTAATGCCAGCCTGGAAGGTGTTACAAAATTCCGCAGATAGTCGAAGCGTCGTCCGATAGACCATATCGGCTGGCGTCGATTCGATGTCTTCCTTCAGCGTCGATCGCAGTCCTAGCAGTACAATCGGTAGCACTTTGGTCCATTGGGGTGAGTCGTGGCAACGGATTGCGGTTTTGAAGCCGGCTGGTAGGGCATCGTTCTGGTTAGCCCCTTAAATACTTGGCTCTCGAACTGTCTACCGAGGTCGGTCGTGAAGCGTGCGGGGACTCCAAAACGGCTGATACATATGTTGATTAGCGCCTCTGCGACTGCTGTGGCTGTGATCGTCTCAATTGGTATCGCCTCGGGCCAACAGGAGAACCTATCCACGAAAGTGAGGCAGTATCGGAATCCCTCACTTGGCGGGAGTGGTCCGATAAGATCGATGTTGATGTGCTCGAACCTCACGTCGGGTAGGCTGTATTTCTGCAATGGTGACTTAGTGTGTCGAGTGGTTTTGTGGCGCTGGCACGGCAGGCAGGCTCGGATAAACTTGTTGATGTCGGCGTTCATCGAGGGCCAGAAGTAGTGGTCGGTGGTCATCTTCCTGGTCGCTTGACTCCCTGGGTGAGAGAGGCCATGGGTGCTCTGCATGATTATTGCTCGAAATTGCCGCGGGATGAATGGTCGTATCCTTTCCTGAGAGATGACGCAGTGAAGAGTTAGGGAGGAGTCGGTCAACTTCTGTTGTCTCCATTCGAGCAGCTGGTCTTTTTTGTTTTTTTTTTTTGTTTTTTGTGGTAGGGAGGTGAAGGCATTTATGCCCGCCGAGTCTGGCAGTGTGGGACTCCCATGGAGGATACCTTTGGACTACCCACTAAACACCTCCCCTGTCAATCTGAGAACCTAGCCTGGAACCGTTTGACACATTACTTCGGGCCAGGTCTCGTTTTGTTACGCCGTGGGGCGCCTTCAAGCTGGGGAGTCCCTTTCCTAGCGGGAGGGGAGGGGGGAAGAGGAATTGCCAGAAGAGCGATCCCCCAGCCCCAGCGCCTCCGGCTGCTGTGAGTCCCTTTTTTATTTTAGGACTGCCCGAGCATAATGTGCCACCTGGTTCCATTTGTCAACCGATTCGAGCATCACCGCAACTATATTATCCGGGGTGAGCTCTCCCGTCTCCCTGTAGAGTTCCCTTCGCAGCCTGGCCCATTTCGTACACGCAAAAAATGTGTGACAGGCATTGTCCTCCTCTCCTGGGCAAAACCGACAATCGGGAGACCGTGACTTGCCGATCTTGTGCAGGTAAGACTGAAAACACCCGTGCCCGCTCAAAAGCTGGGTCAGATAGAAGTCAGTCTCACCATGCTTTCGATTTAGCCACGGTCTCACATCCGGGATGAGGCGCGCAGTCCACCTTTCCTTCGTGCAATTCCTCCAAGACTGCTGCCAATCGTTGAGCGAGCGTTGTCTCTCCTCGCGGACAACCATCTCCCTCGCATCCTCGTTTCGGCGCAGGTAAATAGCGCGGCGCTCTCTAGCAAGGAGGGCGACAGGTATCACGCCTGCAATCACTCTCACCGCCGAGTCGGAGACTGTTGGATACGAAGATGCAATTCTCAGTGCTCCTCTTCTCTGTACCTGTGCCAATCGTTTTCGGTATACCTCCTTGCTGAGAGCGTCGCCCCATACCTCTGCTCCGTACAGTAGCACTGACCCTACAGCACTCATCAAGAGGCGTCTTCTTGATGGGCTGGGTCCCCCTACGTTGGCCATAAGTCGACTCAGGGCCGATATTCCCGAAGCAGCCTTCTCAGCCGTTGTCCTGATTTGCTCAGAGAAACTCATCTTCGAGTCGATCAGTAGCCCCAGGTACTTCACCGCTGGCTTCGATTCGATCTGTATATCTCCAGTACTGATCATCCTTACTCTAGGGATTCTCTTTTTTTTCAAGATGACCACTTCGGTTTTCTCCAGTGCTAGACTGAGCCCGCGAGTAGTCATCCAGTCCCTCACTCGGCGCATTAGCATACCTAGCCTAAGTTGCGCTTGTTCAACGGTGCGTCCGGCGACCAGAGCCGCAACATCATCCGCATAGCCGACCAAGCGCGACTCATCTGGCATCTCAAGTCTTAGTAGCCCGTCGTAAGACACGTTCCACAGGTCCGGACCAAGGATAGATCCCTGGGCAACACCCGATGTAATTTCCATCCTTCGTTGGCCCTGTGTCGTGTCGTAGAGCAGGCTTCGGTCCTTTAGGTAGTTCCTCAAAAGCCGCATTAGATATTCTGGAACTTGAAAAGAGTTTTCCAGCGTATCCAGCATATCCAGCCATCTAGCGGAGTTGAAGGCATTCCTGACGTCGAGTGTCACCAACAGGACGATCCGTCGCTTGGTGCGACTATATGCCTCTGCCTTTTGGACCGCGTTCACCACCTCTGCAATCGCATCAATGGTAGAACGTCCTGCTCTAAAGCCGTACTGCCGAGGAGATAGGTCCCCAGCAGCACGAATCGCGTCAGTGAGTCTTCCCTTGATGAGTTTCTCTAGCACTTTCCCAGCCGTGTCTAGCATGCATAACGGGCGGTATGCAGACGGCGATTCGGGATTTCCCTTCCCCTTGCTGACCAGCACGAGCCTCGCCACCTTCCATCGTACCGGGAAAACCCCGTCCCGTAGGCAAGCGTTGAATGTGCTGAGCAGCAAGTCAGGACAATGGTGATAGACGAGCTGCAAAACCTCAGCTGGAACACCATCTGGACCTGGAGCCTTCCTTGCCTTCAGGGAGAGGACTGCCTCCTCCAGTTCCAGCTGTGTGAAGAGTGGGCACTCGACTGCTGTTTCACCATGGACAGCGTCAACACGGACGGGATGGGCGGGGAAGAGTCCCCGCACTATCGCGTCCATCTTTTCCGCGTCATGTATACAAGGCTTCCGTAGGGCACCAAGTTTCCCCATGACCAGCTTGTAGCCAAGGCCCCACGGATCCCTATTTACATCGTCCACGAGGTCTTGCCAGCATCGGGCCTTGCTCTTGTTAATAAGCCTGCGAAGATATTTCCTGCCGGACCTGTATGCTGCTAGCCTAGTGTCTGCCTCCTCCCGTGTTCGCGCCCGCTGGGCCTCTCGCCGAAGTTTGTGACACTCGCTTCTTTGTTCGGCGATCTCGTTTGACCACCAGTATACTGGAGGCTTACCATGTCGGGGTCTCCGGCGGGGCATGGAAGACTCGCAAGCAGCTATGATGGTACTCATAGTTGAGTTCACCAAGTCCTTGGCTGTAGGCCCTCCACTCCCTGGCGGAGCTCCCAGCAACGGTGCGCCTGCCGTAAGCGCGTCAGTGAACTTCTCGACGTCCATCCTCCCAGTCCTCCATCCGAGGATTGAAGTTTGGGCATATGCACGCAGAGTAGCACCGTCGTGAATCTCAACCGCTATATACTGGTGATCACTAGCCGAGTAGTCCTCTAGTACTCGCCAGTTGTGTACTCTAGGTACCAGGGACTCCGAAGCGAGTGTCACATCGGGTATGGTTCCTACGCAACCCCAGCGGCGGAAAGTAGGGGTGTTACCAGTATTTAGGACAAAAAGCGCTGTTCTGGCCGCCATGTCCAAGATTTGCTTTCCCCTTGGGTCGGATTGTGGCATACCCCATTCGATGGCTCTAGCGTTGAAGTCTCCCCCGACCAGCATGTGGCCCTCTGTGTTCGAGACAGCGTCCTCCAGGGCATCGAGTTTGGATCGAAAGGATCGCATTGCCTCGTTAGGCGTCAGATAAACACTGAAATATGTTATCCCTGAACACCGCACCCACACAAAACCATCCCCGCGTCCATGGCCCTGCACCTGAAGGCGGGCGCTGTCTCGAACCCAGATGGCCGAGGTACCAGTTTTGTCAGGGTACCACGCTTGCGAGTCCTTGTTATGATGTTGCTCGCTCAGCAACAGGAGGTCAGCTTTCTTATCCCTCGCAAACTGCTCAAGTAGGTCCTGGGCGTTTGTGCTTCGGTGCAAATTGACCTGCAGGGTACGGATCATTTGAGTATCGATTTGGCTTTAGTTAGGGCCTCCTTGAAAACCCGGCATCTCCGTGTCCCCGGCTCATGTTTGAGGTCGCCGGGTGCTAGCTTAGCGTCCTTGCAAAGAATGCATTTTGCCTCGTTCGTGCACTCCTTCCTTTTGTGCCCCGTTTCACCACATTTGTAGCACAGAGATCTCCTGTCGGGTCCCCTACAGCCATACGCGGTGTGTCCGTATTCGAGGCATCTGAAGCAGCGGATAGGGATCGCTCTTCTCCGTATCCTGCAGATCACCCAACCTATCTTAATTTTGCCCTTCGCCAGGATTTGCTGGGCGTCTTTATCAGCTAGTTCGACAATAGCCATGCGTTGCCCCCTTGTGTTTTCACGTGTCAATCTTGCCTTGACTTCACTTAAGCTGGGGAACTCCCTCCTGATGGCATCCTCTACTTCAGCTTTGTCCGTGACGCAGTCGAGGTCCCTGATTTCCAGGGTGGCCATTGGTTCGAGCGAGGCAACGGTTGCCGCATCTCCAAGAACCTTTTGAACCGCGTCACGGAATGCATCTTTGTTTGTGGCCTCTGGCCCGAATTCCACCAGCAGGCCACCGGTCCGGGTTGGTCGAACTGCTTTGATGGCAGTTTTGGTGTCGTCTGGCTTTACCGCTCCTTTAATTTCACGGAGGACATCTGCGTAGGTTCGGCCCTTAGTGGGTTTAATAAGCAGTGCCTCTCGCAAGGGTTTGTGCCGCGGTTGCTTTTTGTTTTCTGCGGTATAGCGGGGGGCTCCTTGTTCTCTTCGTGGTTGAGCTCTTTGTCTTTTTTTTCTAGGAGTAGCTTTTTGGCCGCTTTTTTCGCTGCCTTGTTTCGCACCACATGAAACTCCTCGCCTGGAGTGTCAACTTCGTTTATGGTCTCATCCTTCCTCCTTTTCTCACAGTCGCCTTCAATTGGGCTACCGGCCATTCTTTTGCTGCTGCTAGGACCCACTGATGCCTCGAGGGAGAGCGTGTCTTTTTGGTGCTTCTCGGTTGCAAGCCACCTCCGCCTGTAGTGCGTTATGCGGCCAAAAAGCTCTTCCAGTTCAAGAATGCCATTCTTGACACTCTTGCCTATGTTTTTCTGCACTTCGCAGGCAGCCCTCAGTTGTTTGACGATATTCCCCGCTTTCCGAGTAAGCCGCTCCTCTTCGGCGCGGTCAAGGGCGATTGTGTTATTTGGCGCCACCTCTTGGGAGAGGCCCCCGTTTCCTAGCCCTTTTGCTTCTATCGCTTGGATCGCGTTTGAAGTGGCGTCGGCCAACGGCAAAACTTCTCCCTCCCCCAGTCTTACACTGGCCTCCGTTGGTGTCGCAACTTGATCCGGATTGTGTACGTCTTGCACTGGGCGCTCCGGGGTGCGCATAGTCCTTCTACTGCGCCCAAAGGCTGCAATGATGCCAGGTTGCACAACGCACTCTGCCTTCTTTCGTTCGTTAGTCCGTCTGTGGTCTGTCTCCGATGATTTAACCTGTGGTGTTGACTTTAACAGTGTTTCTGGGGTTTGCTGCCTCCCCCCGCAATCGGTGACTTGTTTTATCGGTGTTCTTGCCAACAGCGGTTTTTGCCTGAAAGGGTTCTCCGTGCTAGCGTCCTGTTTGCTTGTGGTTTCATTTGTTTGCTCCATTTTATTGGGTCCCCCCTCGGAGCCGCTATCTCCGTTCGTGTGTGTAGTCGCCTTTTTGGTCCCATGGTTATCTTTGCAGAGCAGGGAGGCCATGCGAGGGTTGGCACAAGCCCTTATGGGGACAAGTGCTCAGAGCCAGACCAGCGCTAATCGGGAGTCCGTCTCAACCGAACCTACACCACCAACCCAATGGTGCGAACTTCGAACGTACTCCGAGGCCTGCCAAGGTTTTACCGGGACGGAGACGGTATGATAGTTGAATTGGAGCCGTTCACACACGAGTTTCACCTCGGCGCTACTGTGCAAAGCAACTAGGTCCAAACCATCACATCCGCCAGCCCAAAGCGTCAATTCCAGTTCGTTGTCCAAAGCGTAATCCAGATACAATAAGAGGGAACCTCACGGCACCCCCCATATCCTCGGGTCCGTGGGGGCGGCACTCCCCAAAGAATGCTAGCCTCCAAGAATGTTCTTGTCGACCGGCTTTCTCCCTGCGGGAATTTCCTCGGGTACGTGGGGGCGGAACTCCCCAAAGAATGCTAGCCTCCAAGAGTGGTCTTGTCGACCGGCACTCCCCCTGCGGAGTTTCCTCGGGTACGTGGGGGCGGAACTCCCCAAAGAATGCTAGCCTCCAAGAGAGCTCTTGTCGACCGGCATTCCCCCTGCGGGAGAGCAGCTGGTCTTGGCTACTTAATAGTGGTTGAAGTTCGGGATCATCCTTCTGAGCTTGGGCAAGAGCGTTACAGTCAACAGATTTGATAATATTTATCCTTGAAAGGTTGTCAGCGATGGCGTTCTCTCGGCCTGGTATGTGTCGGATGTCCGTGGTGAACTACGATATGAAGTCCAGCTGGCGCTGTTGCCTCGGCGATGCTTTTTCGGAGCGCTGCTGGAGTGCGAACTGCAAGGGCTTGTAGTCGGTGAAAACGGTGAAAACTCTGGCCTCGACCATGTGTTAGAAGTGTCGAATTGCCTCGTATATAGCTAACAGTTCCCGATTGTGCGTGCTGTACATTCGTGCGGCGTCTGCTAGCTTCCGAGAGAAGAATCCCAGTGGCGTTGCGGCTCCTCCCCTCGATTGCTGTAGTACGGCTCCGATGCAGTTGTCTGAGACGTCGACGCAGAAAGACCATATGGCATTGGAGACGGGATGAGCCAGGGTCGGGGCTTTCCCTAAGTCTGACTTGGACTGCTCGAATGCGGCTATCGCTTCGTCCGTCCAATTGAGAGATGTTTGGTCGCGTTTGCGGTTTCCCGTGATTAGCTGCAGTAGGGCACGCTGGTGTTGAGCTCCGTGCGGGAGGAAGCGGTGGTAGAAGCTGACCATCCCCAGGAAAGACTTCAGCTGGTGTGCGGTCTTCGGCCTCAGTGTTGTGGAAGTTTCCTCTGTTTTTTCGGGTAAGGGTTTCAATCCGTGTTTGCTGATGGCGTGTCCCAGGAACTTGACTTCCAATTTTCCGAATTGGCAGGGGTGTTGATGATCAGACCGAATCTGGCTAGTTGGCCCAAAAATTCCTTCACGTGTTCCAGGTGTGGCTGCTGGTCGAGCGGGAAGACCAGAATGTCATCGAGATAAACAAATACGTTGTCAAAACCTCGCAGCACCTCGTGCATGAAGCGCTGGAACGTCTGGCCTGCGTTGCACAGTCTGAACGTCATGTACATGAATTCGTACAATCCAAAAGGTGTGATGATAGCAATCTTCGGGATGTCACTGGGTTCCACGGGAATTTGATGATACGCCTTTTGCAAATCGATCACGGAGAAGAGTGACATTCCGTGAAGGGCTGCGGTGCAATCCTGAAGGAACCCGATTGGATAGCGGTCTCGGATTATGCGGGCATTGAGCGCACGGTTGTTTCCGCATGGTTGCCAATCTCCGTTTGGCCTTTTCACCATGCGCTTTTTGATGGACGGCAAATTCCTTGTTTAAATAGTTCGTCAAATTCGGCTTTTGCGGCGGCTAGCTTGTCGGAGGAGAGTCTTCGTGCCTTGGCGTTGACTGGCGGTCCCTTGGTTTGGAAGTGCTGCGTGGTTGCACACCTGGTGTTCGGTTGTTGGCTGCCTTTCGAGAATTTGCCGTAGTCCAACAGCAGGGACCGGAGCTCGTCACTGATATCCGTCGACAGTGAGTCCGCTTGGGGCAGCTATTCTATGGGCACTATAATTGTTTTGAGTCGTGCGCGCTCAATGAGTCGTCTCCCCCTCATGTTGATAATGAGGCCATAGTGTTTGATGAAGTCGGCTCCGATGATTGGAGAACTTACATCGGCTATCGTGAAGGTCCACTTGAACGGCGTCGCAAATCCCAAATCCAACTTGACCTCCCGTTTGCCGAATGTTCTAATTTGTGAACCATTGGCAGCCACTAACCTCGAGGCAGCATCAGGAGAGTTGAGATCCTGGATGGTTGGTGGGATACATGAAATATCTGCGCCCGTGTCGATAAGGAAAGCGCTCTTGCTGATGTTCTCACGAATCCTTAATCGTTGGATCGTGCGATGGGACGCCGCTATGTGTGGACGATCGATACATAGTTTTTTCAGTGGGAGCAAGGTTGCTGGTAGTGTTTGGCTTCCGGCCCATAATGCTGATGGTACCAGCAAAATTGCTCGTCGTTCGTTCTGGTACGGGGTGTTGGTGACTTTTGCTGCTGCTTTGGTTACGTGCGACGTACGTCGTATTGCGAGGTTGACCGCTGCCTATTGCACAGCGTCCTAAGCGTGTCCTCGATTTTTGTCATCCAGTGGCTGAGGTCTCGGACTTCGGAGGAGAGGTCGTTTAGCTCGCTAGGGATTCGAGGCGTCGGTGGAGTGCTGTGCCGCTGCTCGTCGTCCCTCGCAATCGCTGCCACCGACTGCCTGGTGATCTCGTGCACGTGATTAGCGATTGTTACGAGATAGGATGCTCCTCAGGGTGACATCAAGGCGGTTCAGCCACATTTGCTGCAATAAAGGGTCGGATACGTTTCCGTTAGCGAGCGTACGCATTTGATGGAGGAGCTGTGACGGACGTTGGTCTCCCAGCTCGATCTCCGAAAGGAGCTTTCGGATACGCTGCTGCGCTGAGTCTGCATAGACGGCTAATAGAGCGTTTTTCAGTATACTGTATTTGTTTTCCGATGGCGGGTTCATTACGATACACCTGCTATATCGCCCTTGTGCCGAGATTTGCCACTAACAGGTTGAATTTGGCCAAGTCAGCGGAGACGCGGGTCGTGGCGAAATTTGCGTCAACCTGTGCGAACCAAAGCTCCACGTCCTCTTGCCAAAAGGGTGGAATTCTGAAGGCAACGCGTGCCATCCCATCCGTGTCGTGGGCCTCTTCCTTCAGTTTAGGCCCGGCTGGGAGAACGGGCGTCGGCGTTGATGATGGTGCTAGTGTGGCCATCCTAGACGGGTCGGGTGGTCGTTGCTGCGTGACGTTTGACTCCTTGTAGGCGAGGGCGATAGAGTTGATGCACAACAGCAGTACTGATAATAGTTCAATTTTTGAACACTGTATCTGCAACTCCGAATTGACCACTACCGTGTTCGTGACGTCTGCAAGTTGCCCATTAGTGGATCGTCGGCGGGAACCCTGTTGCTATGCTCAGTAGAGCTTAAAGCGCGGTTAGTTTGCAGGATCGCCACTATAGGCTGGTTGTGTTGGTTTTAACCTATAAATAAATATATTCAATAAACTTTTTGAGAGACAATAATTGCATCGGACGAAATGTGACTAAGGCTGAGACTTAGAGTGCGACTTGGACTGCGATTGCGACTTAGACTGAGAGTGTGCATTGGACTGCGAGTGTGGTTTGGACTGCGAGAGCGAACCCATGTGCCGGCCGCTTATATGGATCGATAATGCTGACCACATCTTTAGCTTCGCCGGCGGTGGTCATGCACCTGCGTCGCGTTGTCTGCGTCGTCAGCATCGGCAATTGCATTCCTCTTATCGTCGTTGCAGCAATCCGCGGGTGCATATTTCATGGCCATACGTTGCTTGAATATGAAATGGCCGTGCGTCGCTTGAATATGAATTGGTATTGAATGGAATTGCATACCCCGCGGTGCACAAGAATGCATGCTGGCTGTGGATGCAATCATTGTGCAATATGTCTGCAAAAATGTTGTTTGCATGGTGGGTGGCTGATCCGCCACAAGTGCTTTGAAATAAAACATTTTAAGCGGTTTGAAAAGCAACACTGCGAATTATATTTTTGTATCAAAGCAATCTAATATTTTTTTTGCTAAAATATTTAATGCTTATGCTACAAATAAAAATATAAATTCTTGATTGCGATCAGGAGTAAAACTTCTTTTTGACAGTTAATTTTTTTTTCCTTACACAAAAAAGTTGTAAACAAAACATTGAAAAATTCATAAGTCTTACAGTTGCACAATCCATTTGACCTTTCGTTCAGCATTTTATTTACAATATTCCCGGAAAAATCCCAAACATCTTATGCTGTTCAATTGTAACGAAAACATAATTTAAAATCAATATTAAACCAATAAAATTGTAAATGGAATTTTCTGCTTTTCCAAATTATGTACAATCCCGCGTAATAACCTGAAGTGAGAACTTTAGGAGCAAAATTTTATCAGCATAAGTATAATTTTTTTTATAGTACGGATCTGCTTTTTTAAGAGAGATATCATCTGGTTTTCATAATAAATTCCAGAAAAAAAACATTAAAACGCAAAAGTCATAATTACAAAGCAGAGAGTTTCACAGCATGAACAGATTAAAATTAATGAAAAGTTTTTTGAACTTGAATGGCAAGGTTATTTGGAATAGTTTAAAATTAGATTGTTTTGTTTTTTAATCATGTATCAGCCGGAAAAACGGAAACATGGAAAGATACATGATTCATTTTATCAAATCCAACAAAATTGCATAGAATTTCTACTAATTGTTCCATAGAAAATATTTCCTTATTTTCCATAAACGAATTAATTAATAAACCACTTGCTAGTCTCTACTCCCAACCCTAAGCATGGAAAATCTTTTTTAAATTGCGCCAACAAAAAACGTGAAAAACTATTTCCGTTGTTCATAAGATCAATTTCCGCCCATACATTTACCTACTCTTATCTTTACAAACTAATTGCAATAGATTTGCAATTAATTAACCAATTTATTCTGTGTATCTAAAGTGAATTGTGCGCAATCGTTTTATTTTTTTTTGCTCTTTTTTTCTGTTGATAAAGCTTGTGTAAATATTTATTGTCACATGCACGTAAACAGAATCAATTTTTTTTGCTTCTGTCGAAGAATAGAAACAACGAACGATTTAACAACAATAATAGCAAACAATTTTCACGATTGCAAACAATAAAATGACGTAAAAGCTTACAAAATCTCGGTAAATCTTAAGAAGAAAGAAAGATATTCGAATATTTATCTTTTAACTGTTTTGCACTTTAAGGCATTTGCAATTGTTAATATTTAATTAGATTTTTTATTGCTCGAAGTGTTCAAAGCGGCTTTGAAAATTTCAATTCAATTTTGTTGCTGTTTTTCCCTATGGGCGTATGTACGTATTGGACTTGCATTGGTTTATTTAGGGGTAATAAAATACGCAATCGAAATTAATCAAGGCTAAATGGAGGAGTATAGCATGTATGTACAAGTATATAAATACTCGTATGTTGGTTTGTTTTTAAAGCGGAGATTCGTCTTTCAAGATAAGTGGAATTTTCTTGCAGCAAAAAAATTTTTATTTCATTTGGAGAGGTCAAATTTATTGCGATTATAAACAAAATTATCAATTTTCATGGAACTCATACAAATTTACGTAAATGGATTGACAATACTATGTTATGAAAGAAGGGATTAAGAGTTTTAATCAAAATAGCTTAAATTTAAATTTGTTAGATATTTTTTATCAATGCAGATTTAATACTGGATTTAGATACGAGTATTTTCACGCTGCTTAAAATGTTATGATTAAAATTTCTGTTTTGAGCTTAATTTTTGAATTTAAATGAATTCATAGACTTTTTAATTTACTAAATATGTTTACACTTCTATCTGTCTATTTCCGATAAAATCATAATCCTCTCCTTCAATTCTCATCCCATACCAAGCGCTGTGAAATTATTTTCGCTGTTAGATATGATACCATATTTCGCTGCCCAGTACCTTCAACAAAAGTATTTTATTGTAACAATAACTTTAGCTGTGCTTTAGGTAAAGTTCATTGCATCTTAAAAGATCATCATGACTTTTACTGAAATCTCTGCAAAAGATATTGGAAAAATAAAATACTTGAAGGCAATAATGCTTCGACGTATTAGACTCGGAAACACCTTGACCCTGCGACTAAAATGCTAACTTTTGTTCCAGAGTGAGGGCTGGCTCGATGATCGACTCTTCGAATGCTTGCTGAGCAAGAGGCAAAGAAAAATGTTTCAGAGTCTTTATAGTTGAGAATATTTGAAAGAAATAGGAATTTTATTTTTGGAGAATGGATAAAATTGACTAAGAAAATGAAAGGGTAAATGGTCCGCGTTGTGTAGTGGCTAAAGCACTCACCCCGTAAGCCAATGATCCCTGGTTTAAGACTCGTTGGCGACAACGAGATTTAGTTCAAGTGATTCTTCAGACGGACTATAACCCCGGTCCATTATGATTCGCGGTGGATTAAAAACAGAACGTATCGCAGCTGGGTGGACGGACACAGGGCGAAAGCGTGATACTGACCATATCATCCTGTAGAGTGTCAATACTGTAGTGATGTGGTGTGAATAAATGCCCGTGAAAGATTGCAGCGATGGTCTGCTGCCTCGGCACCTTGCGGAACTCCTCACAACGGCAGTTGACAAGCCTTTCTTCCACTTTTCATTGCATTGCAATTCGTAGCTAAGCTCCGTTGTAAAGGTGGTTGCCGTGTCCAGATTTCAATTGCAAATTCAATGAAGATGAAGACCATTTTAAATTTACAATTGAAATTTGAATCAGTATTATGGTGGTTTTCGAGCTGTTTGCTTAGGTGACTGCTCGATTACTACAAGGCAGCTAATTTTCTCGCGATCCCAAGAAGATGAGGATGTCGAAAAAGGAGCTGAAGGACCTTTAGGTGAAAAATCGATAGATGCAATCGATAAGCGGACGGACAGACTGACGCAAATACTTCCGATTTGCTATAAATGGGTAAACTATACGTATGAGTGAAACTAAATATAGACGGACAAAACAGACGTATATTTTTAACTATCGACGCGGTGCTTGGCGTGATATACCCCGACTTCTTTCCCCGATAGATCGGTGAGGAGGTAACGATTGGGTCGTACAAACTTCTGTACATGGCTTTTCAAAACACATCGATCTAGTTTGGCGTTGTAATGCCCAGTGGCGTCGCTTCGGCGGAAGTTGTGACGAAAAACTTCATCCCCTTCCTTAAAATCGAAAGGTCGAGAGCTTTGGTTGTAATGCGCCTCATTTGCCCGTCCTGCGGCGTTTATCTTCCGTCCGATTCGTTGGCGGAGGTCTCCTAAAAGTTTGTGGGGCTCCAGCGCAACGACGGGATCTTCCAAACACTTCAATTAGCGTAGTCACTGTATGATTTGCCATGACAAACCATGTGCTGTCCGAAGGCGGCAAAGTAAGGCGAGGCACCGGTGACGGAATGATAAGACGACCGCAGAGCACAAGTAATGGCGGACAATCTGCGGTCCCAATCCTTCTGAGTTGGATAGACATAAGAACGGATCGCGTTTAACAGTGTGCGATTAGACGTTCTGATGCGTTAGATTGAGGAGAGTATATTGGTGTCAGTTGATGTTCGGCACCGTACTGCTCGAGTAGACCCTTAAACTGCCGAGATCTAAACTGTACTCCGTTGTCCGAGTACACACTTTCTGTTACCCCAAACACATGGAATACTCGACTCTCTTAAAAATCTCACGATGAATGGAGTCGTGAATTGGCGAATAGGTTCCACCAGTGGGAATTTCGAGAGCTGGTCTAGCACCACGATAGCTCCGATGTATCCCATATAAGAACGAGGATATGGGGCGAGAAGATCTATATACAGGCGATGGAATACGCGCTCCGGAACGCTGAGTTGACTCATAGGAGGTCGAAGAGGCTGGTTGGGAGCTTTAGCGCCTTTACAGGTCTCACAGGCGCTTCCATAGTCTTTGACCTGGGATGCAATTTTAGGCCAAAAGAAGTACTTTTTAAGGCGCCTAAGCGTCCCACTGTAACCACCGTGGGCACTTAGAGGATGGTCGTGTGCGCGGAGGAACAGATTGTGAGTCATTTTCTTCGGCACCCTGAGTTTCCAGGACTCTTTTTTCTGTAATGGATCACCGTTTGCGTATTCATTACGTCGATAAACATAGCCGTCTATCACTCTCGAATCAGGCAACTGTGTTTGTTGGGTTACGACGGTTTGGCCCAACTCGTTCTAGCTGTCTGACTTAAAATGCAGGCTGTCTAAGTCTATCTCAATGGCATCATCGTCATTGACTGTCAATTCTGCTTCTCCGGGTGACAACATTCGCGAGAGAGTATCGGGCATGATGTTCTGGGTCCTTTTTTCTGTATTTGATGGAAAACTTGAACTCTTGCAGTTTAAGAGCCCATCGGGCCAGACGTCGGTATAGGTCCGCTTGGTTCATCAGCCATTGTGACGAAGCGTGGTCTGTGATGGTTTCAAACTGGTGGCTTACGATGTACGCTCGGAATTTCTGTACAGCCCATCACTGCTGCCTAACATTCTTGCTGGGATACGGTGAAGTTCGTTTGGGCCGTGTTCTGTTTACTGGACATGAAAGCAATGGGAGCTTCCTTTCCCTTTTCGGCCAATTACACCAGCACGACTCCAACTCCATGTTGACTTGCGTCACAATGAATGGAGAAGGGTTTCTGAAAGTCGGGGCTGTGCAAGACTGGAGCAGATGTTAAGGCTTGTTTGAGCTCTTCAAATGCCTTTCGACTGAGCTCGGTCAGAGGGGCTGAAACTGTTCGTGATTCCGAACGAACCTTCGGTACCAACCACACACTCCAAGGAAACGTCGTAGCTGCTTAACGGTCTTCGGTAAGGGAAACTCATCAATCGCTAGAGTTTTATCCAGGTCCGTTTTGATAGTGCTATGTCCGATGACATATCCTAGATATCGGACTTCGTTCATAACAAACTTACTTTTCTGGACGTTGATGGTGAGTCCCGTCTTACTGATATGCAGGGCTGCTTCTTGTAACAGTTGAAGATGTTGGTGAAACGTTTCCGTGATGAGGAGTAGATCATTCAGGTACACGAAAATTTGATGCTTCAGATGATGTGGAATTACTTTGTCCATCTGCCGGGTCATCGTTTACGGCGCGTTACACAGGCCAAAAGGCATTGTGGTGAACTAATATAGCGGTCGTCCAAGTGCAGTGAAAACGGTCTTATCCCTCGACCCTTCATCGAGTGGAATTTGCCAGAATGCATCTTTTAGGGCGACACTTGTTATGTAGTTTGCTTTCGGTAGTCTCCCCAATATTCCATCGATGAGCGGAAGACGTTAAGCGTCTTTAACGGTCACTGCATTGACTTTCCAGGCATGTAGACAAAGACAGACTTTACCTGGCTTTACCACCAATGTTACCGCTGAGGACTAGGCACTTTGAGACTCCTCTATAACCCCCAACTCGAGCATCCTGTCCAACTCTGCGTATACTAGCTTTTCCATAACCGGTGAGATGGCATAGTGTCTCTGCTGAATTGGCTTACTATCGCTAATATCGATGACATGTGAGATCAGAGTGGTGCGGCCAAGGCTTTGCGCAGCGTAAGATGGAAAAGCAGCGATGGATGCTTCCAGTTGTCGTGGGTTAGGCGTTAATTCATGCCTGTCGGGTATAGAAGCGAGTTCATTGACATATCTGGTATTTAAGGGTGAGTCTGTGAATAAGTCTAGGGTTAGACCAAATCGAAGGACGAAATTGACGCCAAGGTACACGTTCTGAGTCAAAGAAGGGATAATGAAGAAGGTAATATCTTTCGTTTGACCTCCGAACGTCACGGGTGTGGTCAATCTACCCTGGATAGAATGTTTGATACCATCAGCGGTGCTGATTTCAGAGCGCCAAGGTTTTATCACAGTAGAATGTTGATGGAGGCTCAAGGCAAGGCAGCTGATACTTGCACCCGTGTCAATCAGTGCAAAAGCGAATTCGCCCAACACTTTGATTGGGGCGTAAGGTCTGGTGTCGTTTTCGAAAACGTGCGAGTTGTTGCATAAGTTTAGGGTCTGACGGCAGGTGCGCACTCTCTTGCGGAAACTCCACCAATGATGAGTTGGCCAGTTTATTTCGCGTGAGCAAGAGATGATTTCTTCGGAAGCAAAGATTCGCTCTCGAGCCGCACGGTATTCCTGCAGTCGAACATGATAGGGCTTTAGTACGCGAATTTGTGGCTGCCGGGGTTCTTCATGGACACTTCAACAGTGTCGTTGAAGAGGCTTCCAGAAGAGAGGGAACCTCCGCAGACATAATTGTCAAGGCTGGTATACTATCGTCAATATTAGGGTTTGCAGCAGGCTGGCAACCTACTGTGGGGCTTTGGAGTACCGCTGAGGTGGTCAGGTACTTACTTGTCCATTTTTTGAAGTGGCAAAGCAGAAAAACCTACGCTCCGCCCGACATGCAATAAACCGATGTCCGGTTTGCTTGCAGTTCTAGCAGGTCGTAAGGCTCCCCACCGCAGCTACCGTAAGCTCGTCTGACTCCATGTCGGTATCTTACAAATCTGGAGTGTTGGGCTCTGGTATCACTTCCGCAATTCCGCGCAGCGGGCCTCTTCTCGCTAACAGGTATGGCCGTTCTCGGAGGTCTTCCTCGACTCCCTCCTGTCGACTGACGGCTCTTAAAAGCGATTCCATGTCCTGAGGGTCGGAGTTCGTGATATAGCGGCGAAGTTCCGGCCTAAAACTCCGTTTCAATGCCTGCAGCAGTTGTGTTTGCGTCATCGGCTCAAATAACTGGTCATTTAACTATAAAATGTGATTGATTAATATTATTTTAAATGTACAGTTGAAATTTGGATCAGCATTATGGTCGTTTTCGAGTAGTTTGCTTAGGCGACTGCTCGATTACTACAATACATTCGATCAAGATAATGAGATACTCTAACTATCTCGCATCGAAGGACCGAAAGGGGCTCTGGTGAAAAAACAGTATAGAAAAAAAAATACTAATTTTAGAACAGGATATGCGCATAGAAAATTGTTAAAATTTATTTTTATTGATGAAAGTATGATATTTTATTGGTTATTTTACATCATCAATACTCAATACAATACGATACTGAGTAGGATAATACCCAACATGAAAAAGCAAGATGAGAGTTATGTTGCTTCAAAAGCTATATTGCCTAAGGTCTAACACAGTTTGTTTGCAATAATCCAATCAAAATATTTTTCTTGCATCGACATATGTTTGGCTATTTATTTTGTGTTGGGCCAAGTCAGCTGTTTCAGCAACTATTTAGCACTCAGACCTGGGTCCATTGTACTCCACAACCCCATCTACAATATCAGACCCTACTCGTAATTTTCTAGTAAGGAAGTAGATCCGATCGACTTTCATCCGTGACCATATTCCAGCTCATTGCTCTGACATCAAATATCTGCAGCTTGGCGTAGGCAGGGCATTCACATACATAATGAATGATTGTCTCATCTTCTTTTAAGCATCGTTGGCAAATAGAGTCTTCAGAAACGCCAATTTTTTGCAGATGAGCACGAAGGGAATTGTGTCCAGTAATCAGTCCAACCAGAGTTCTACACTCTGTTCTACTTGATATAAGTAGAAAATTGGTTAACCTCTGATTTGGCTCTTTTACTAAGGATTTACTAAGTCTACGGTTGTCACATCCCCACCAAGACTCCGTCGACTGAGTCTTCAGTCAGCAGTTTATCTAGTCAATGATATGAGAGCTGGGGTTACGGGCTGTAAGACAAAATTACAGAGCCCTCCTTTGCTAAATTGTCAGATTTTTCATTGCTCTCAAACCCTCTATTCCCTGAAACCTAGAAAAACCCGAGCGAATTGCATTCACTAACAAAGTTTAGTAAATTCAAGCATTCATGGACAGTTTTCGATGTTACTTTCCATCCTGAGAGGGCAAGCAGTGCTGCTTGGCTTTCACTGCAAATGTTGATTTGCAACTTTTTCCATCCATTGTCCTTGATCCATGACACCACGTCTAGTATAGCATACATTTCAGCCTGAAACACAGTAGCCAGTATTCCTAGTGATATCGTTTTTTAAGATGTCTTGACTTAACAACCATCCATTTTTAATTTAGTTTTGCTTTACAGTACGGTCCTTATTGAGGACTTAGTGAAGTTTTGCAGTTTGTATCCCCGCAGTCTCCTCGCAAAACGACATATGGGAGGCCAGTCTAGAGTCTCTCACTTTCCTCTTATATTTGCCTTTTTTTATGATTGGGAGGTGAATTCCAATAATGCATTGAGCTCGCGAGCAACTGGACGTTTTGCTACACCGTGATGCGCCTTAAAGCTGGGGGATCCCTCCTCTAGCGAGAGGGGAGGAAGGAAGGGAAATCGCTAGATAAGAGATCTCCCTGCTCCGATGCCCCCGGCTGCTGTGAGTCCTTTCTATCTTTTAAGACTTCCCGAACATAATGTGCCACATGGTTAAATTTGTCAACTGGTCCAAGTTCCACCGCGTCCATTCCATCCGGAGTGAGCTCTGCCATCTCCTTGTGTCCCATTTTTGGCAAGCGAAAAATCTAAAGCAGGCATATCTTCTCCTCCTCGGCAAAATCAACAGTCGTATGGCAGGAATCGTCTTCCTCTCCTGCGCAAAACTTACAGTCGGAGAACCGTGACTTACTAATCTTGTGCAAGTAAGACTGAAAACACCCCCGCTCAAAAGCCGGGTCAGATAATGTAAAAGTCAGTCTCACCATGCCTTTGACTCAGCCATGGTTTCAGATCCGGGATGAGCCACGCAGTTGTCCTTCTCTTCGTGCAATTCACCCAACACTGCTGCCAATCGTTGAGTGAGCCCTGTCTCTCCTCGCGGGCACCTGCCTCCTTCGCGTCCTCACTTCGACGCAGATAAATAGCGTGGCGCTCTCTAACAAGGAGGGCAAAGGTACCACGACTGCAGTAACTCTCATCGCCGAACCAGAGACTGTCGGTTATGAAGATGCAGCCTGGAGTACTTCTCTTCTCTATACCTGTGCCAAGCGCCTTTGGTACACCTCCTTACTGAGAGCGTCGCCTCATATTTTTGCTCTGTACAGTAGCACCGACCTTACGGGTTAGGTCCCCTTACGTTGGCCATAAGCCGATACGCCCGAAGCAGCCTTCTCAGCCGTTGACCTGGTTTGCTAAGAGAAATTCATCTTCGAGTTGATCAGTAGCCCCAGGTGCTTTATCGCTGGCTTCGATTCGATTAGTATGTCTCCAATACTGATCATCCAGGGAGAATGTTGGTTGACAGAATTACTCTTGGAGCTCGCATTTTTTGAGAAGTTCTGCCCCAAAGGGGTCTGAGGATATGGGATGACAGGTAACGATCCTGACTGAATCAAGATTACGCTCTGGACAATGAACTTGAATTGATGATTTGGCTAGGTGGATATGATGGATTCCACCTAGCTCCATAATACGGTACTGCCTAGCTGACATAGTGCGTGAACGACTCCAGTCTAAGTATCACACTGTCTTCATCCCAGTAAGACCTTGGCAAGCCTCGGAGTATGTTCAAAGTTTGCACCGTTGAGTTAGTGTTGTAGGTTTGATTGAGCCAGACTCATGATTAGCGCTGGTCTGGCTCTGAATAAGTGTCCCCACAAGGGCTTGTACCAACCTCTGCATGGCCTCCCTGCTCTGCAAAAATAACCATCGGACCAAAAAGGCGACTGCACACGAACGGAGAAAGCGGGTCCGAGGGGGAACCCAATCAAACTGGAGCGATTTCAACTTAAAAAAATGTAAAAATAGATAAAAACAGAATTCAAAAAATGAGTAAAAATGTCAACAACGACGTCGCAACCAGCAGCTGTTGCCACGATGTTTAAAGCACATCGGGAGTGGTGCCAACGACGATGAATAAAATGACAGTAAAGATAGACAAAAAATGGAGATTGGCCGACACCCTTGTCCAAACTGAGATTCATGCGATATTCAGGGGCAGCAAATGATGCAAACGCCAGAGTGTCCTAAAAGAAAAGAGCGGGAAATTTCGCAGGACGTGCCAGATGTTCGCGCGGTGGGGGAAAATATAAAGAACATCGAAAATTCGATGGTTACTGCTGCGATCGCTCCGGAAGCGACCGAAGTAAAGGTCCTAATCCCGAAATCCTGTAGGCCACAAAGTGACAACGGCAGAAAAAAAAGGACGGTCGAAAATGTGGCTGAAGTACTTTTCTCGGAAATGTTAGCCAGTAACCTCTCCCAAGAAAAGAGGTCGCTTAGTGCATTTGCCGACCAACGGCGTCAAGAAGAAAGGCTAACCCGAAAAGCGGGAGACATTCTTAAAAGAATAATATCTGCAAAAGTGTAAAGAATGGGCTCCTTGAACTAGAGGATCTCCTAGAGCGTGCAAGGCGTTACTGGGGGAGCTGGTTGAAAGCCGAAGAGGGCCAGAAGGCCAAAGAAGAGCAGAAGGCTAAAGAAGCGCTGAGGGCTAAACCTAAAGGGCACGCCCATATAGCTCCACCATGAAACATCAATCAAAGAATGTCGTCATCAATCAAAGAATGGCGTCTACAAAGGAAGGACATCATGATGAAAGCAGGAACAAAGAGGCACTTGATGGGCATGGAACTCTAGATCAAGACAGTTCTGACAATAGGAACGAAGAAAGGCGTAAAGAAACTCCTTCAAAAAAATCAAGAAACAGGAGAGACCAAAGCCACGACAAAGACCCTAGAAGACCGAAAAGGACACCGAACAATTTCTGAATAAGGGCAAAGTAAGAATAGGGTGGGTTTCTTGTAGGATACGGCAAAGAGCAGCTCCTCTTCAATGTTTCAAATGCCTTGGCTATGGTCACACCGCACAAGTATGCAAAGGACGCGATAGCAGTTCCCTATGCTACAAATGCAGAAAATAGTGTAGAAAGGAGGCACAATGTATCCCTTGCAAGTATGCTGATCCAAAACCGGATCATATGTTGAGATCAGGGAAATGTCAGGTTTTCCAGGAAGCCCTAGCCAAAGCAAAATCAGAACTTTGATGACACGCATCCTGCAACTAAATCTACACCGCAGTTTAACCGCCCAAAACCTGCTTGAGCAGTTTGCGAGGGGCATAAAAGCTGCTGAGTGAGCAACAACATGATAAAAGTTCTGCAACATAATATCCTGATAAAACTGATGCTGCCGCCATCTGGATTCAGAAGAGCGATTTCCAGGCGGAGAGCTGTCGACGGGGGATGGTTTCGTGTAGGTTTGGTACTCAGGGACCACTTTCTTTAGTGTGTACCTAACGCCAAACGAACCGATATCATCTTTCCAAGCCAAGTTCAATGCTTTGGAGGGCCCTACCTTGAACGGCAGACTTCAACGCTAAAGCAATTGAATGCCTTTACCGGAAATGTGCCATCTTTGCGCCAGATTAGCTGTGAAGTAACTGTGACGTTGAGTCTTGAGCACGGAGCATACACAATTGGAGAGTATTAGACGGCTACACAGTCAGTCATCATCATTGCATTCAGCTTGAGATCAGTGATGATGTCTCCCGACATCCCAGCTCTTGGCACTCTATCATTGGGTGAAACATTGGAAGCTGAGGGACTACCAGAAGGACCGAAGCCTGCTTTATGACACGATACAGAGCCAATGAAGAATGGAAATTATTTCGGGTGCTGCCGACGGGTCCATTCTTGGTCCAGACTTGTGGAACGTGTCTTATGATGGGCTACCGAGACTGGAGGTGCCAGATGAATCGCGCTTGATCGGCTATGCGGATGATGTTGCGGCTATAGTCGCTAAAAGTACCGTTGAACAAGCATAATTCAGGCTAGGTACGCAAATCCACCAAGTGAGAGCCTGGATGACTGTTCGCGGATTCAGTCTAGCACTGAAGAAAGCCGAAGTGGTCATCTTGACAAAAAAGAGAATCCCTAAAATAAGGATGATCAGTATTGAAGACATACTAATCAATCGAAGCCAGCGATGAAGTACCTGGGGCTACTGATCGACTCAAAGATGAGTTTTTCTGAGCAAATCATTGCAATGGCTGAGATGGCTGTTTCAGGCGTAGGGGGTCCAACTCATCAAGAAGCTGCCTCTTGATGAGTACCGTAGGGTCAGTGCTACTGTACGGAGCAGAAATATGACTCGACGCTCTCAGTAAGTAGGTGTGCCAAAAACATATAGGTACAGAGAAGAGAAGCACTGAGGGTTGAGTCTTCAGATACGGCAATCTCTGATTCAGTGGTGAGTTATTGCCCTCCTTGCTAGAGAGCACCACGCTATTTACCTGCATCGAAGGGAGGTGGTTGCCCACGAGAGACAGCGTTTGCTTAGAAATTGGCAGCAGTGTTGGGTGAATTGCACGAAGGAAAGATGGAGTCATCCCGCATGAGACCCTGGCTGAATCGGAGGTATGGTGAGACGGACTTCTACCTGATCTAGCTCCTGAGCGGGCGTGGGCGCTTTCAGTCTTACTTGCACAAGATTAGTAAGTCACGGTCCCACGACTGTATATTTTGCCTAGAATAAGAAGACGATGACCGCTACACATTTTATGCATGCAAAAAAAAGGACAGGCTGCGAGGGGACCTCTCCAGGGAGAAGGGAGAGCTCACCCTGGATAGTGCAGTCGCGATGATGTTTGGATTGGTGGGCAAATGGAACCATGTGGCACATTATGCCAGGGACGTTGGGGCTGGGAGATTGCTTGTCTGGTTATTCCTCTTTCTCCTCCCGCTGGACGAGCGATCCCTCAGCTTGAAGGCACCTCACGGCGTAGCGGTTCCAGGCTAGGTTTTCAGGTTGGCAAGGGAGTTGTTTAGTGGGTAGTCTAGTCGCTCGCGAGCATGGGAGCCCCAAACGCAGTGCGTAAGTGGCATTCATTCGCCTCTCAACCACAAAAAATCTATATATCACTGGTTGATTCTTTAACCATGCCGCCAAGTGCAAGTACTCATTTGTAAATTTAGTGTATTATTCATGGAATTGTGGTTGATTCTTAAATCGTTTTACCATACGTAACAACATTGTACGAGCTGCATCTTCGGTGTTATCTATATGAACAGGATTAGTTTTAAACGGTAATTTCAAAATGTGTCTGCCCTTGGGAGAGTTGGTAACTCTTGGTAGTTGGGGACGCGAGTTGATATCGGGATCGGCCAGGCGCTGACTATCCATGAAGGAGAGATAATATTCAGGTGTTATCTCTTACACGAGCGGGTAAGTTCCGGTTGGGGTTTACGGAACCGGGAAGCTCGTCCAGAGACGGGCGCAGGCGCCAATCGCTCATAATTTCCAGTCGCCTTTCGTAGGAGCGCGGTTCTGACAATCCGGCACTCTCTTAGCCTACGAATGCTGTGCATGTAACAGTTTCTCATTAGAATTTGATGTAGGGGTGATTTCGGCTATTTTGCATACTTCGGAACATTATCAATAAATTTTAAAATTATATTTTTCCGGTCCTCAACTTATATGAAATGTCGGGGAATCAGCTCCCATTTATTCATGCATATTGGGTAATAACGTTGAATATTCTAATATATCCCTGAATTTTAAAGTAATTCCATAAAGTCCATCCAAAATTCTTTGAGTGAGAAAAATTTATTTGCATGTAAAAGTGTGAAGTAGGGGAATTTACGGAGGTCTAAAAATTATTTTCCTAATAAATTGCCCATCTAACACTTTTGGACGGCTCTAGAAATCGATAAATAAAAGTGCTGTCACAAAACATGAACAATAAAACCAAGAGACTATTAAAGTTAATTGAACCTCAAATAATAAGTGAGTCAACTTGAAAATTGTCAAGACAATAGCGAAATAATAATACCTTCCGGATTGCTCCCTTGCGTGACACAAGCCTTACCACATGTGGTACTAACTTAACGTTATTATGTTCTCAGTCCTTTCTATTCTAGACGCAAGTAGTAATATAAGCAACTTCCTACCACTCGTTCCAAGAACAATTGTTGCTATGGACTATTCTTAGCGGATGAGTATTTTTACCTCTATGCCTATTAGACCACCAATCATTGTTAAATAATCAATTTCCGCTTCTAGGACGTACGGGAAATTTTATTAGGTATTGATTATGTAATAACAAATACAGCATATGATTTGTATCAATCATACGCAGCAGAAATCAATTAAATATTAAGAAATTTCATGATCTACAAATCCATCGAAAAACAAGTCCCCAAGTCAAGGACATAAGAATGGAATGCAAACTTCCTTTCCCGCACGTGCCGTGGCGGTAACATCAGACGATGGATGATTAAGTACGGAAACTGGCAAACTAACAACGTTCAATTGCATGCAATAAGGTAAACTATTCCAACAATAAGACAATGAAAATAATTACAAGCACTTCAACCAAATGGTCTTCAATGTCAAGGATATACGCGCAATAGTCCGGCTAAAAGAGGCTTATTAATGAGTCAAGACAAATATTAAGTAGTGCCTTTAACTCGTTCGTTCGTTTAATTACAATACATCTAGAAGAGTAGTTAGACAGTGTCGTTTAAGGACACTCTAGTCTGAACTTGGAAATTAAACTTGGCCCAAACGACAAAGGACACGCATAATTACATTTTGTTTTTGGCAATTCCTTGGAATTTTATTGTATTTAAACTATTGTATGTACAATATTTGGCTTTGCGTTTGTTTGCTTGCTTGGTTTCCTTTGTTTAGTCTTTGACCCATGTCCGTTCAAGGCATTAGGAATATTATCTTTGGGTTTGTATCTTGGGTTTAAAGAGGAGGAGCATTTTATTGTTTGCTTTTGTTGAAGGAAAAGGATAGAGAAAGATAAGGAGGGTGAAGTATTTTAAACTTATTTTCTCTTATTCAAATAGAACTAATGGACACGGTTGAGTTTATAAGGGCTATGAAAGGTAACAAAAGATAAGAAATTTATGAAAGGATGTACCTGATGGTGAGAATGTTAAGCTCATGTCGTCAAGTTTTGAGAAAATTAATTCAGTTGACTTGAAACTTAAGGATTTTGGGCTATCGTGTTAAAGATGCTTAAAAATTCAATGATTTTCATCGTCACTTTTAGAAACTGAATATTAATTAGTTAGTCAGCAGAAATTCATTCAAAGAATGTGTATAGAAATGCGAAAGGTAGAAAAGTCTCAGGTAATACAAATTAGTTTTTGCGATACTTAATGATTGTTTTCTGGATTAGTTTCATTACCCTCAAAAACGCTTTTAATATGATTTATATTCTAGCTTTTTCAATGTCTTCTTCGGAATCTCAGGCAGTCCGAATAATTAAATTGATAACCTTAAATCTGATGATGTCTTTCTCTGTTGTTAATTTCAGTGGGTTCGGGTTTATCGGTTGAGAAAAAGTCGAGTCCAAGTTGAAAAAATATTCAATTTATTGAACTGGGTTTCAAAAAGTACCACGGACTGAATAAATATTGTTATATCGACACACAACTATACATCAATATATTAAATTAACCAGAGATGTCTTTGCAATTAACAAACCAGAGATGTCTTTAATTAACAACTTTTATGCACGAGAGAACAGACGGAATGATTATTATTTTTTTTATTTATGTAGCTAAATCCAATTCAAAATGATTTCCCGACTACTAGTTTTTTTTTATGTCAGTAAATGCAAGGTAAGCTGTCAGTTGATCAAATCTCAGCGCTCCTCCTTGATCAATTTACAGCGGAGCGTCACAAAAATTCTTCTGTTGAGTGGCTTGGTGAGGATGTCTGCGATCTGCATGCTGCTCTTGATGTGCTGCAGTGCCACAGTGTTGCCGATGTGTTGCTGGATGTACTTTCGTGGTATTTCGATGAACTTCTTTTCTCTGGTCGTCTTTTCTTCGTGTGCATTTTGTAGGATGTGCATGGCTAACGTGTTGTCTACGTACAGAGTAATCGGCAGCTCAGCTTCTAGAATGCCAAGTTCCAGTGCGATTCGTTTTATCCAGCACAGATCGTCAATGTTCGGTACTCATCTTCTGCAGCTGAAGCCGCTATTAGACGCTGCTTTTGTGAATAACCAGATCACTGGCCCGCCTCTCATCACTAACACACCACTCGTTGGCTGTCCTGTCTCAGAGTCTCCTCCAAAGTCTGAATCGGTGTAGGCCACGAGTGTCTTATCTCCTCCGAAATGAATTCCGGCTGTCGTGATCCCTCTCAAGTACTGGAAAACACGTTTCACAATCGCCTGATGGCTCTTCATAGGCTTGTTGCAGGATCGACTGAGGTAGTTCACAGCGGAGCTTATGTCTGACCTGGTTATTGTGGCTAAGTACAACAAACTTCCTATCGCCTCGCGAGAGTTGTTGTTCGCTGGAAGTGCCTCGTCGTTCTTGAAGTCTGCCTTATGGTTGATCATTCCTGGCTCAGTGGATGTGATGCTGGTTTACACTGCTCGAGTTTCATCCTTATCAAGATCTGCTCCGTGTAGCGAGGCTGACTCACGAAGATACCGTCCTGGTAGATCTTGATTTCCATGCCCAAATACGTTAACTTGTTTTGTACTTTCTTGCTGAATGTTATCTTGAATTCTTTGCTTATCTCGTCTAGTAGTTTGTATATTTCTTCTTCATCTTTGCCGGCTACCAATCCATCATCCACGAAGAGTGAGAGCATAATGCTCTTGTCCTCGTTAAAGTATATACACGGGTCGTCATCTGTGTTGATCAAGCCTATCTTCTTCCCAAAGTGGGTGGTGACCTCTCGTTTCACATCCTTGGAGCTTGTTTAAGTCCGTAGAGACTCTTGTTCAACTTACAAACTTTCCTGGTTCCATCGCCCAACCCTTCAGGCTAGTGCATATAGATGTCCTGCACCAGGTTCTCATACAAAAAACCTGTTTTCACATCGAACGATACCAACTTCATTTTCTCCGACGCTGCATGACTTAGGAGTAGGCAAATGGATGCATGGCGAGCTACTGGGCTGGTAGTTACCGCGTAGTCCACTCCCTCCTTCTGTTCAAATCCCCTTGCCACTGGTTTGGCCTTAAGTCTCCCGTCCGCCTTCTCTGGAAGTACCCAGCGACAAGTGATCGACTTCGCTCCTTCTGGACAGTCCACCAGATTCCAAGCTTTCATCTCCATCAGCGAGTCGTACTCCTCCTGCATTGTTCGTCTCCTCTTTTCATCTCTAAGTGCCTCACTCACCGGGATGTCCTCCGTTTCACTAATCATGGCTACTTTGACGCTCCTTCCTCCATGATGGGAGTCAAGTACGCAGTCTCTCAGTCTCGGTGGTGATTGCAGAGTCCAACGATCTCGCAGAACTCTCCTTCCTGACTATTCTTCTGGCGCTGGTGTCTCATTCTCGTTGTCGCTTGCCTCCTCAGCACTTTTTCCAGTTCCCCAATTGTCTTCATCTTCGTCTGTCTCGCTGCTGCTTTCTTCTTGCTTCTCAGGTGTGCCTTCTGGTGCCTGTGTCTCAAGTTCAGCTCCTTGCCTCAGTCTCATATTTTCCTCGTCGGAGATCACATTGCCTGAGCTGATAATTTCTCTTTTCTCTTTCAGATAAACCCAGTAGCAGGGTGAATCAATATCATAGCCAACCAGAATTCCCTTTTCTGATTTTCTATCCATCTTGCCTCTTTTCTGTTTTTGTGTCAGCACGTAACATTCGCACCCAAAGGGTCGCAGCTTCTCAATCTTCAATTTTCTTCCGAACCAAAGTTCTGCTATGCTTTTCCCTGGTACATTGCTGGTTCCAGTCTGGTTGATCGTGAAGATCGCATGGTTCATTGCTTCTACCCATAGTTTCTCGTCCAACTTGTTTATGTGTATCGCTGTTCTGGCTACCTCGACAATCGTTTTCATTTCTCTCTCAATTCTTCCATTCTGCTCTAGCGTGTGTACAATCGTGAAGGTGTGGAAATGCCTTCAGCTCCCTACCACAAAAAAGGTGTGGAAAATTCCCAACTTGTCCATCATCTGTTTGGTTTTTACATTCTTCAGTTCGGCGCCGTTGTCAGACCTCAGACTTTTCTCTCTCTCTAACTGGTTTTCAACGAGTCTCAGGTAACATCCGATCTTCTCTGGTGCTTCACTTTTCGTCTCCAAAAAGTAACAGATTCGGTAGTGAGTGAAATCGTCCTTGAACATGAGCCAGTACTTCGCTCCTCCCAATGACGGGATGTTCATCTCGCCGGTGTCGACGTGCTCGAGATATAACGGTTGCTGAGCTGTCTTGGGGTTGTTTGGGTGTGAGGATCTATGTAGCTTGTCATACGAGCACCCTGTGCATACATAGTCATTCTAGTCATCAATGTATTTTATTCCTTTCCTTTTCAGTATGTCCCTCACATACTTGACATTTTGATGGGCGAGTCGCTCGTGACAGACTTTGATCGACACGGCCATCAAACTTGTCTCTTCTTCTCTCCTGAGCATCATTTTGTAGAGATTTCTTTTGCGCTTTGCTATTGCCACAATTTCCCTTCCATCCAGACTGTAAACCGTTGACTCGTTTCCGTTTGCCTTCTGTACATGTCCCTTGTCTAGCATCTGACTCACTGAGAAAAGATTAAAGTTGACATCTAGCCTGGTTGAGTCTCTAATCACAATTGGGATAGGCTCGTCCAACTCAACAAGCTGAACAAACCACTCTCGGTGAGACGTCATGTGTTGGCTGGCTCCACAGTCTTGATACCATGAAGTGGACTTGTCCTTCGAAATGTCGTTGTCAACCGTCGAGAGTGCCGTGGTCAAAAATGCCTTCCTATTTGGTTTCCCGTTTGTTGACTTATTCGTTTTTTCTCGAAATTCGTAGTCTTTTGCGAAGTGTCCCTTCTTCTTACGAATATTACATGAATACTTCTTCTTGCAGTAGGCAATGTATTCATCACACGGTTTACCTCTGCACTCCTTGAGCACGTGACCTTTCTTCCCACATTTGTAGCATGCGAACTGCGACTTTTCCTGCTTGCTGTTTGACGACTGTCCTTGTTTCCTGCGTCTGGCCATGAGAGCGTTGTTGGTGCTGCCCTCTGAATTTGTCATCGTTTCTTTGAGTCGCTCGTCTTCGTGTCTCAAACGTTCCGTGAGAGTTTCCACGTTCTTTGCTGCTCCGGTCACGTTGTCCTAGGATTTCCTAAAATGTGGCAATCTTGGCGGTAGCACATTCATGATCCTCGTCATGATCCAACTTTCCTTCACAGGATAAATTTTCAGTTGACACTTCATCCGCGAGATCCAAAATCTCCATACAGTTCTCAACAGCTGACTTGCTTTCATCATACTCATAGGTAAAGAATTTGATCCGGGACGTTTCTAAAGTTACATCTGTCTTGACACCATATAGACTAACTAATTTGTCTATCATATCTTTGGCAGTTTTACAATTTGCAATTTTGTTCGCAATCTTACTGTTTCCATATAAACCTATCAATGTTTGAGCCTCAACATCTTTCTTTAACCAAGCGGCGACTGTATCAGCTGACGCAGCACCTGCTGGTCTGGGCTCTGCACTTGTTATCATATCATACAGATCTTTGTTTTCAAGTGCTAGGTTTAATTTAAATCGTCATGACATGAAATTGACATTTCCTTAACTATTTTCACTTAACATTTCCAATTGAGACTTTACAGTATCCATTTTGAAGCTTTCGTGGCGATTTCCTGACTTAAAGCGACTTGCATGCTCGTTGTTCAACGTTAACTTGCTGTGCTGCTCCAATGTCGCTGATTTGTCGGTTGTGTTGTCCTTGCCGGTTCTGACGTCTTGGACTGCTTTCTCGACTTGTCTGACAATTTCCATTCCTGACTTTTGAAGAAAACCTTTTACAGCTGCCCTGGGCCCATAATCTGTTGTTAATTTCAGTGGGTTCGGGTTTTTCAATTGAGAAAAAGTCGAGTCCAAGTTGACAAAATGTTCAATTTATTGAACTGGGTTTCAAAAAGTACCACGGACTAAACTTCTGAATAAATATTATTATACCGATACACAACTATTCATCAATATATTCAATTAACCAGAGATGTAGTTGCAATTAACCGACACAACTTTTATGCACGAGGAGAACAGACGGAATGACTATTATTTTTTTAGGGTTTTGTACTAAAATACAAAACCCTATTGCAATCACGACCTGTGTCCGTCTGTCCGTCTGTCCGTCCGTCCATCCGTCTGTATGTCACAGCACCTTTTCTCCGAAACTATAGAGACTACAGCCATGAAACTTCGTGGAAAGGTCAGAAGTGGTGACTTCTTGAAAGTCCAAGGGTGGAAAATTTTTTCAAAGGGGTTTAAGGGGGGTCTCCCCATATAAGGAGGTGACCCCTAAAAAAAAATTTTTCACCATTGGTAGTCGAGTAGGGTGTCATTGGAAAGGTCTCAATGAGATCTTTTCAAAACAAGTCTTAAAATTGCCTTATGAATACAGAGGGTGGCAGGGGAAGGGGAAATGTACGAACTTTTCGCGTACCCTCCCCCCCCCCCCCCCCCTCGCGATTGGACACCTTCCATCCGAAAAATCTGAAAAAAATCATGAATGTAGGCCTTAATGAGTACAACAGCAGCAAATACATGAGAAGTCGAAATTCACTCAACTTTGTTAGTAATAGTATGATTTATCGATTTTATGTTTTCTTGAATAAAATCTAAACGATACCCTTAAATTCAATAAAATTTAGCAAACAGATGACTATTTATAAGATAAATCATTTCTGAAGGTTTCATAAAGATCGAATAGTATTTCACGAAGTTATAGCGATTTGAATTTTCCTGTATTACTATGGAACAATGTGCCCTGTATTACTATGGAAACATATGGCTATGGAGCCATATACTCGTACGCTTCTTACCGACTTAGACACTACAGCTTTGCTAGGATTTGCATGAAAATTTCAGGAATGATAGGTATCATGAGGATGAGTATATACAATTGAAACAAGTCCAAGAGGCAGGAGAGAGCTCCTAGCAAAAGAGCTTTGTAACCATTCTAGGATTCGAAAAAATAGGCCATACAACGATGATTACAGTACAGAGGAGTGGCCCCTGAAAAAAATTTCATGAAAGGTAGCCGATATGAGTATCAAATGAAAGTTCGCTATGAGAGCTTTTCAAAACAGTTCTTAAACAGGCAGTTTTTGCTTCAGTGGGGGCACAGGGGGGGGGGGGGGGAAGACATGAACAATGTGTTTCCTCCCTCGCGAATGGACACCCCTGATCTAAAAAATCTGAAAAAATTATCAAGCGAGATATTTATTGGTATAACTTTAACAAATACCCCAGAAGTCAAAATTCTTTCAACTTTGTTAATAATAGTATGATCCTCGAACATGACGCGTTTCTTGATTTTATTCGTTGCTGGTTACTGCATTTTGTAAGTTCCTTCTGACATGAGCATAGGCCTGTCTACCCAACTTGTTTTTTTTTTATTTATATATCTAAATCCAATTCAAAATGATTTCCCGACTACTAGTTTTTTTCTATGTCAGTAAATGCAAGGTAAGCTGTCAGTTGATCAAATCTCAACATTATCGTTAATGGATGTCATCTACTGACAACATGAACAGTGAGTTGCCTTGGCGGTATTCGATGGATATGATTCATAAGCAAAGAAGGCTTAAGCAATGCCGGTAGATGGGTAACATACTAGTCTTTGAGTGCGTTTGGGATTTTTGGTCTACGCGCTATGGTAATGTATGATTTTTTTTTGTGTTTTGACTTTATGTTAATTGAAGATATTTTGAGTTTTCACTCATGAAGTGGAGTAGTCAAAGCTTGATCTCAGTTTAATTGATTGATTGGAATTATTTTAGGTTTTTTTGCCACTACTCTTGTGTCGATAGTAGTCCAAATTACCCATTTGAAACCCAACTTGATTAAAAATTTTTTAGCTGGAACATTCTGCAAAACTAACGCTTTCGACTTTGACTTTCGTTAGGTAAATAAGACTGCTGTGTCTTCTATTCTATATTGTGGGTTGATTTGTCTGTGTTGAATGTGTTACTTCTTATACGGCTAATAGAGATTCGTTTGAAACTGTTTCGTCGAAATGGTTTTTTATTATGACTTAACAGTATCGGCTTAAGATACATTGAATTAACGTTTACCAGAAATGAAAAAGATGTGTGAAGTAGTCCGGCATTTCTACTTTTTGCGGCTGAAGTTTGTGGGCCAAATGCAAGATGAAATATCGGAATAAAGGTTAGGAGGATTCTAAACTTTAGTCCGCTTCATGCAGGTATTAGAGTTTTCATACAGGCCCAACGCTGTCTGGTGGTAGTTTGTCCCATTAGTTTTTTTTTACTAGAGAACTGCTCCAAAAACTTCTTTGATTGATTATATTTTTCAATAAACCCCTAATTTTAGTTACTTTATGTCAAATATCTACTTCGAGAGTAAGTGTTCTCTTTTCATCAGTGCCAAAATGTTTGACAGGCTGTGTAATAGGGTACATTTTTCCTTTACTAATAATACTTGTATATCGCTAATCATGGTAGTTTTCGCCTAAGTTTTCAAGTAATTCGCAACAGAAAACTATCAACAATCCACAATTTCTGCAAGTTACCCTGCAGGATCCTCAGATTCGCCCCTGCCTACTTTGATAGATACCTGAAACTTAAACACATCTGGTTTGTGAAATTGAATAAGAAAATATTTAGGGATTTTATGACTCCCAGGACATCTAAGAAATTCTAATCTTTGATTATATTTCCAAATAGATTCAAGTTTGCAAGCTTAGGACTTCTTCTTCTTCTTCTTCGTAGCACTGTAGCCCCTCTCGAGCCTTCGCTTCCTGCAAATAGCGCCTTCAACTGTCTCGGTCCATTAACCGCGTCCTCCAATTCCGAAATCCAAGCAGCGATGAACTGTCTCCGTCGACTGAATCAGACCAGCGTATACTTAGAGCTTTGTTTTCCTGTGTATGCAGCTGGTCTACAAGATCGGCAAAACTAAATAAAATATTTTATTTGCGAGCTATATTCTTCGGCGTATTTGGTCTCTTTCATTACAGTTCTCGTTATTTTGGCATCTAAATACATATGATATGTTGTGTAGTTGATAAATTTTCGTCGACTGTGTCATAAGCATTGATTGGTTCCACTCGTTCGGCATACATCTTGTTGCTAAATGTGCTGGATGACTTTGTGAATAGCTTGATGAACACTGCTGCCGCCATGTTTGGTGAGCTCCACTGGAATCTCATCTATGCCTGGCGCTTGATTATTCTTTTGGGCTTAAATGGTGGGACAAACTTCATCCAGAGTTGGTGGGGGCCAATGGAAGCTCCTTTTTGCTTATTTTTGGTTTCATCAGTGATAACATTGACGATGTCATCACGACTAAGCGTGGTTTCGGGCTGATAACCATGTTTCAGGCTTTTCACTACTTTGTATGCTTGTCTTGTGTTGTTGCTCGCTATACTTCCTTCCATATCTCTCAATTTGTCGTCATAGTATTTTCTTTTCTTAATTCTAATTATCTTATTTGCTACTCTTCTGAAATTTTCATATTGTTCTCTCATCGTCCTGGTTCCTACCTACTCATTCTTCGTACGCCTGATCCTTCTTGTCTAACGCATTCTGGCACTCATCATCAAACCAATCATTTCTCTTGCGCCGAGCTTGATGTCCAATTGTGTGTTCTGCCAATGTCTTAATAGTCGCTTTCACTTCCATCTAGCGTTCGTTGCTTGTTTTCAGCGATCCGTCTGACAAGATGAGAGCCAGCTGGTTTTCGAGGGCTTCCGTGAAATTTTTGGCCACAGACGCCGTTTGGAGCCTTTTGATCTTAAATTTTTGTAGCGGGACGGTATTCGCCGAATATGCCTTTGACATACGACATCGATAGGCTAATTTGATAAAATTATGATCTGAGTTACATTTGGCTCCTCGGTATGTACGGACGTCAAGTATCTTCGAGGCCCAACGTTGTTGGATCAGATCATGGTCGATCTGGTTTTGTGTGTTGCCATCCGATTAGACCTGGGTCATTTTCTGAATGCGTTGCTGTAACTAGATTTCTGCTACATGCAAAGTCGATCAGGCGCTGGCCGTTGTCATTTGTTCCATCGTAGAGGCTATATGCTCCAGTCGTTCCCCGGTGAGATAGCTCATTGCCAACCTTAGCGTTGAAATCACCCAGAATTATTGTTGTGTCGTTTGTAGGCAATGAGTCAACTAGTCTTTCCAGGTGATTGTAGAACGTACCTTTCGTTTCTTCGTCCTTTTCTTCGGATAGGGCGTGAACATTTATCAACCAAATTTTGAAGAACTTCGCTTTTATGCGAATCGCACACAGCCGTTCATTAACTGCCTTCAAATCAATAACCTGCAATTTGAGCTCCCTATCCACAATAAAGACCACTCCGAATTCTCATTTTCCAGTAGGCTTTCCACTTTTGAATATTGTGTCCAGTTCGTTTCCTGGATTGCCAGTATTTTTAATCTATATTGACTGGCCTGTTGTAAGAGGTCCTTAACAACACCAGGGTAATTGGGTGATCTGACATTTCTGGATCCAGTGCAATAGTCCTTCTTGCGTTTGCAAGGTCGTTTCCGTGAGTCCAATCTATTCCGAGACCCTACTGTAGATTTCGAAACATTGTGGGGTTTTTTAGGGACAGGGAGTTAGCCCTCCCCCAGGCGCGGAAGGCTCCCCTTCACCCTCTTACGTCTGCACAAAGGAGGTATAAGTAGGATTTAGTAGCAGAACTTTAGATGAATTTTCAGTTATTAGCATTTCTCGGCATTTAATGTCTCATTATTGGGGAACCAGTAAACCCAATGTGCAACCCCGAGCAGATTTAATTTAACATGGGTTGGGGAAACAAGGGGTTCCCTCCTTCTTTCTCAAACGGGCTTGGGACTGTTTATAGCAGAGGAGCAAGCTTAGGACTGCTTGTTAGATAATTTAGTCCGTTGCATATCCTGTTATCTGACAATTCCAACTTTTTAAGACTTAGTAGTTTTGGGAACCGTTTTAATGTTGTTAAACCAACGATTATTAAATTAAGTTTCCAAGGCTGCGAATTCCCCTGCAGGAGGAGTGCTGGTCCACAGGAGTATTCTTGAAGGCTTACATTCTTTCGAGAGTGCCGTCTCCACGTACCTAAGAAAGTAGAGGTTTCCGTAAGGTTCCTCCGCGGAGAACATCCGAGTATAGGTGCTGGTCTTACTTCTGATGGAATTTCAGCCGGGCGCGAGGATGCTGCATTGCCCCAGATTCTCGAGGTGCTAAGCGACCTCCCCTCATCGATAGAAGGCAGCCAAGGGCAAAAATGTCTGTCGCGAACGGAGCCTCGCGGGTTGGCGAACCTTTGAGTATGCAAATGCCCCTGACGGTAGGTAAAACACTGTGGGAAAGAACCCAGAAAAAGAATCTAAGATGAAAGTCGAGAAGGAAGAAAAACTTACGGTGTATGGGGTCGGACCCCCTGAGGGTAGTGAGTGAGCAAGTTCCCGTCCGGCAAGATCCAGCGGCTGCAATGTTATAGAAATAGTGAGCTTGGCTTCTATAACAGATATGTCTACAAGCAATCTCGGGCCAGACGGAGAAAATCCATTCAGGCGTAGACCCTAATTGGCGTGAACACCATCAAAACAAGAAAGCGAATGCGGGAAAAGTCAGCAAACCCTAAAAAATAAGCCGAAGCAAATCTCTTCAAAGACAATGCAGGCTCCGATAGGGAAACCAACAATCCTGGCGTCATCTTTAGCGGTAACAACGTTGGCTATCGAATCCAGGACAAAACAGAGAGCAATGGACAGACTTATCCAAACTGAAATTCTTGTTGCGTTCGAGTGCAGCAAAAGAAAAAAACAATGCAAACGCCAGAATGTCCTAAAAAAAGAAGAGTGGGGAATTCTGTAGGGCTCGCCAAAGTTTCGCGTGGTAGAAGAAAATATAAGAACATTATTAATTCAAAAATTACTGGTGCGACGCCTACCAAAGCGACCAAACCAAGGGTCTTAAGTGCCGAAATAATAACGAACCATGCTGAGGTCCACAAAGTGATCACTTCAAAAAAAGAAAGGAGCGATCAGATAAACGAAGCGCCGTTGTGCACTTTCACCGCTACCGTCGAGAATGTGGCTGAAGTACTGCACTCAGAAACGGGAGCTGATAACTAGTCCTAAGAATAGAGGTCGCAAAGTACGATTGCCGTCCAGCAACACCAAGACGAAAGGCTAATCCGAAAAGTGGTAGACGTTTTAAAAAGCATTAAATCAGCATGCGTCCCTTAAAAACCAGCAGAGTAAAGAATGGGCTCATTCAGCTAGAGTAGCTCCTAGACCGCATAGGGTATTACCGTAGGAGCTGAAAAGCAGGAGGCTAAAGAAGCGCTGAGGGCTAAGCCTAAAGGACACGCGGAGGTAGCTCCACAATCAATCAATATAATAATGGCGTCTAGATCAATCGAAGGAGATAGGGATAAAAGAAGGAAGCAAGAGGTATTTGATGGGCATGGAACGTTAGATTAGTTGTTCCAAATAGTGCTGACAAGAGGAGCGAAGAAAGCCGGAAAGAAACTCCTTCAAAAAGTGCCAGGAAATAAGGTTCGCACGAATGCCTAGCATGAAAAATGTACTGATGTGAGATAAAAAGCCAAGACAAAGACAAAGAAAATGGTAAAACTCCAACATGGCCGATCCTACGCAGAAGTTTTGCGGGTTTTCAGGGCAAATGTAAGGCCCGAAAACACGAACACTGCTATAAAAGCAGTACGATCAAACCGGTTGGGCCACATACTGGTCGAATTCGGAGGAGAGGCTGACAATAGGGAAGCATTCTGCAAGGCAAAAAAGAAAGTCCTCGGCAAAAGCGCAACTATAGTCTCGCGTGAGCCAATGGCAATGATCGAAATAAGAGACATTTACTGCGTTACAGATCAGGCCTAGGTAGAAGAGGTCATCAAAAGGGACTTCCTTAGCGTAGGCCGGATCAAAGCGAGGCTCACATCAGAAAACCAAAGGGAACAACGCATTGCTATCATTGACTTGACGGAAAAGGAAGTCCAACAATTTATGAATAAGGGCAAAGTAAGAATACGATGGGTTGTTTGCAGGATACGGCGAAAAGCAGCGCCTCTTCTATGTTTCACATGCCTTGGCTATGGTCACACCGCACAAGTATGCAAAGGACTCGATAGGAGTTCCCTATGTTACAGATGCGGTAAAATGGGACATAAAAGAAAAGAGTGTCAGAAGGAGGCACACTGTATCCTTTGCAAGCATAAGCTCCTGCATTATGATCTTCATATTGTCAAATCTTTCACACAATATTGACCATGCGGCATCATAATTTTCGCTCACTATGTTTAGATGGCTAACAATTTTTTTGCTCCACCCTTAAGATTGCTGCGGCGATATTGCATCTTCGGCGCATTTGATAAACCAATGTTCTCGTGAACCATGCATCTAAATAGATCACGAAAAGCGATCCAACTCCTGTAGTTCCCATCGAAAATCGAAATTTTAATCCGCTCCAACTGTAGGTTGTCACTTATATCCACAGTTGGTAGGCTGCTCTGAAGAACCCTGCGCATGTTTGTAGATACCTCATTTGGAGATCGTCTTCTATTCCAAGACAAGATCCTCAATACATGCATAATACTCGATATATTTTTGCAGTAAGCCTTTTTCCTTTTCCTCCTTTAAATCCGCATAGATTTGAGCATTGGTCTTCAAGACGAGCTAATCTTGTCTCGAAGTATGCCGATAAGTGTTACTGAACCCATCCTTTTTGAAGTTTAAGATGACTCGATTGATGTTTTCAAAATTCAGCTTTGTGCTGCGATTGGAATGGCCAACGTACTCTTAAATTGGGTATTTGATTAAAATAGCATACCAATTCCATCTAAAGAACTGCTACATGCTTCCAGTTGTTACTGCACACAAACTCTTTTGCGGTAGTTCTTGCCCAAATTGGACCTGCGGTAACTTAAACTGTTGCTCAAGGTTGAGACTGCGATGGTGTTGTGCCGAATTGAACCTGCGAATGGCCAAACGTCTTCTGCAAGATTGAGACTGCGGTGCTCTTTGCCAAAATGAGCCTGCGATCGGCTTAAATTCTTCTGCAACGTTGAGACTGTGGTGTTGTTTACCAAATTTAACCTGCGATCGACTTAAACTCTTCTACAATGTTGAGACTGCGCACTGTTTGCCAAATTGTACCTGAGATCAGCTTAAACCCTTATAAAAAGTTGAGACTGCGATGGTGGTTACCAAATTGAACCTGCGAACGGGTCAAACTCTTCTGCAATGTTGAGAATGCGGGGCTGTTTGCAAAATTGGGCCTGCGATCGGCTTAAACTCTTCTGAAACGTTTAAGAATCTGGATCGGCGGACCAATATTCTGAAAAGTAAGATTTATGAAATCGCACTTGATGAGGTTTGTTACTAGAATAACCTTTATTATTCTATTATTCACATATTTATACAAATTATTTGCAGTCGTTACGTTTCAACTTAATTCTAAGTATTTTGTTGACTTGTATTATGCAGGAAATGAATTGGTTCGATCGTTGATTCCGATCGGAAAAATTTTCAGATGGTTGTCGCTCGTACGGAATTGATACATTTGTCGCTGATGAATATGCTGACACGCGTACTCGCGCAAAGTTCCAAAAATTGTCTGATATGACGATGCACGTGTCTTGTGTTGAGTGAGGGTAAATTGAGGTTGGTGAACTTGGAGACAATTTTTTTGACTGAGTTTCAGATTATTGAAGGTGATGAGCTTACGCTGATAATGGATGTATCTTGGACACTGTTCAAGGATCTCAAAAGTTCAATTTGGACAGCTGCTGCACAGTCGCCAGGGCTTTGAAAATATATGCTCGTGCACATACAACTTTCGACATTGTTGTTTATATTCTTTAACAGCTGACGTGAGATTTTCAATTAAATGGATGTCACTTTGCGTCCATACTAATATTTTTTTTTGAGAATCATAGGATGATTAGATTCTTTTGGGATACTTCCCGATTTTCCGATTTACCGAGTATCTTGATGATTATGGAAATAACTTTTCTCAGCCTCCTTACTGAAGAAAGGCTCACCGTTTGATGCTGGAGTCCAGTACCGCAGACACGGTGTCGTGGGGCGGGTTCTTTCGCCCAACACAAGGACCCACTACAAAAGAATTTCGCATCCACGAAATCCGGGGTCAAATAAAAGTCGACAGAAGTCGAAAAAAGGAGGTAAACAGCTAAGGATTGGAAATTGCTGAGAAAAAAGGACAAACTGGGTCTAGGGAAGACAGACGGACTCAGGAGGACCTCGTCGTTACCCGACGATTCTTATGGCCCACAAATAAGAGTGAGGCATCCAGATGGAGGTGGTGCCCCCTCGCACCCTCTGAACCGGATCAAGATCCAAACGTATACGTGGCCATATATTTCTCATTTGAGTGGAGAACTCATACAGCCATAATTTGCATGAACCTTCCCATCAAATGAGAAATATAGACGTGACCAATTTATGTTATAGAATTATGTGATTGAATCACATAAATCTATGCCATAAAAGGGCACACGAGCGGAAGGCCACTCTACCCGGCAAGAGCCCCTGTTAAACAGCAAAAAACGGAGGAGCGCGCCCGATGGCTAGTCCAGTTGAGCGGAGGAGCCTGCCATCGTTGCGGTCTTATACCCGGTCAGGTACAACGAAATGGAAAAACCAACGTTTTAACGTTTAGCAATTCATGATTCTATTTCAAAGAAACCAAAAGGAGATTTACAATAAGAAAACAATTTCTATTTTCGTTCATCGAAGCTTATGATTATTACAAAGAGAATTAATCACCCTTCAATGCCTTTCATAATTTATCATTCAAATCGTATAAATATTAAGATCAAAATTTTCATTCGCGTAGTTTCATTCACAATTTGGTCATTCATAAGGTGCTATAAATCCAAAACGCGAATACACTCACACATAAATCAGGCACTCACGCATTCTGGCACGGACTAACACACTTGTAGCACTTAACTATGTCAGAGACATCGTTCTTCTAATCGCCGAAATTTCAACATCAGCCAACGTATTTAATCGAAATGATTAATGACAAAGCTACAAGTGTTTCAGTCTAGGCAAATCACATAATCGATACTAGTGAGTTGTCGACCAAAAATGCCGCTATGTTGTATTTTTGACCGCTGCGTGAAATTAAAAGCGTACAGAAATTTATTCACGTTAAATGCAATTAATTCGTGCATTCAAACAACTTGATTGCAATGCAGACCACTTACACATTCATTACGTGCACGTTTCATTCCGCGAGCGCGTTGCGAAATTTTGTTCGACTGAACGCGACATTAAGTAGGGCAGTATATATGAACATTAATCAACTAAACCAAACATTTTGCAACAAAAGTAGGTAAATTATAACTCGATTCACACTAGCCGTAATCCTAGAGTCTCGAGCACCTATAATTTGGGGTATCAAAATGTTCGGAAAACCGAAAAGTACATTTGAATTTAATTTAAAATTATAGTTTTTTGAGAGTTTGTGTTTCTTTGTTTAAAAACCACCCAATAATGCCACATGGTTCACGACTTTGATGTGGGGTTAGCGCTGATGATCCATTCGACAGTGGCAATCATGTGGACGAGAAGCAGCAGAAAAAGCTGTTGCCTTGATAAATCCTGTGCCTGTCGCTAACGCTGCCGCACTCGCTGGTGTTTGTGCTAGCGTTTCTGAGTCTCGGTTAACTTTTCCTCGTAGGAAAATGCGCCCCAAACTTCGACAAAACGATTCGCGACCAATCGCTACAACGTTTGTTTTCATAATAAGGAAGGCCACAACGGCCAACACTATTAACGATTACCCGATTATTTGCATCTACTTGCAATTCATTTCGCGCAGCCATTCTAATGGCAAACCCAAACTCCACTCACTTTATATTGTGGCAACGAATTAACTATGGAACTTATCAATGTTGAACTTTGTTTACAAATTTTCCCTCATTACAATTTATGAGTTACTCCGTTCAGGCGGCACCTTACCGTTGACTGTAACTAACACGAACACACCCGGTCGACTACAGCAGCCTCCATGTACTTGTAATTTCGCAAAGGTGAAAAGTTCTTCCCGCGGCTAGATGTACGATGACATAGGCTTGCAACGAACTCCTAAATTCAAACACAAAATATGTTTCGAACCGAGTTACTAAACTGATAATTTTGGTAATAAAATTACAATCAATTTCCGAATGTACTCTTTCACTTTTTCATCCGCCCTAACCCCGAAAAGAATTCTCTGACACCCTTCCAATCCGTTTCAATTCCATTTCATCCCTAATTTAGTACACCGGTAAGGTGTTCCTACACTATAAATTTATGTGGCAGATTTAAATTGTTCTAAATGAACTAAATATGAACGAAGTAAAGAAAAATGAATAGGATTTGAATTAGCAATAAAAGTTAAATCTCATAACGAATATGATTAAAGGGAAACATTTAAATTTAATACAAAGGAAAATTTATATAAAATTACATTTCACATAAAGAACATTTTTATAAAATTACGTTCAATATAAAGAAAAATTGATATAAAATTACATTTAATAATAAAACTAAGAAGAAAAATTATTCTACAAATTACCATTACAATGGAAATACATTACATATTTTTTTCTCAATCTGTCACACAAAATCTCAAGTAGGAGATAGGAAGATTTTCGAGCATTTTGCTTGTGTAACTGCTCGATTAATACAAGTTTACCATTCAAATGGTTTTGAAGGAAGCGAAACAAATGACAGTCTGATGGCGCATAGTCAGAACTATAGGGTGGATGTGGCATCAATTGTCAATTGAACTCCATTAATTTTTGACGGGTTGTCAAAGAGGTGTGGGGCCTGGCGTTATCACGATGGAACATCACGTCTTTGCGATTGGCCAGTTTAGGGCGTTTTTTGTTGATTTCTTCGTTCAATTTCGGTAGTTGACGGCAATAAACATTTGAATCAACAGTTTGGTTACTTGGAAGCAGCTCAAGGTAGGCTTTACCCTTGTAATCCCACCACACAGAAAGCATAATCTTCTTTTGGTGAATATTGGCTTTGAATGTCGATTTAGGAGGCTCATCTTGCTTGATCCATGATCGTTTACGGACTACGTTGTCGTAAACAATCCATTTTTCATCGCACATTATAATTATTTTTAGAAATGGGTGGTCTTACTTACGATTCTGCAAAGAGTCGCATATGGTACTTCATTTGGTGATGGTAATTTCCTTTAATTCGTAAGGAACCCAAATGTCCAGTTTGTTTACGTAACCAAGCTGTTTTCAGTGCAAGTAAACGGTTAAATTCGATACGTAGAGCTCCTCTGCTATCTCTCGAGTTGTCATACGATGGTTAGCTTCGATTAACGCCTTTGTTTTGTCGTCATCAGTAGTAGTTGGACGACCAGGATGTGGTGCACCTTGTACATTAAAATTTCCGAACAAAAGCGAGCAAACCATCGCTGACACTGACGTTCAGTAAGGCAGTTCTCACCATAAACTTCACACAATTCCTTTCGAGCTTGCACCGCATTTTTGATCTCTCGGAAGTAAAACAATAAAATATGCCGATTATGTGTAACAACCACGGAAGTCACTGAAGTTGCAGACATTAAGTTGTAGCAGAGGGGTGCGTAACCCGGGGTGGCACGCTGAGCCTGGCTAGTGCTCAGTAGTGTCCCGGGTCATCCGAGGTACCCTCTACTTGTGCTGAGCCATCCTACACATAAAACCTAACACGAAGGGAAAAGGACAGGAGAGGAGGAGATCATTCTGAGAAATGAAACATTATTTTTAATAATTCACGGCCATTATATTTTAGGAAAACGTAATTTACACAACAAATGCAACAATTTTCTAATACAAATCAAAACAGACCCCTCAAAAAATACTGTGCAGATAAACTAAATAGGATTTTAGCAAAAGCAGAATGCTTTCTCCTTTCTTTCACAAGTAATCTCGTATCAAACTAAATTTTTTTTTGCGGTTAAAACCAACTTAATTTCATAGACTCCCGAATACGAATCCCAATCAAAACTTTTGTTCGTGGATTGTAAATTCAAAACTCACTCCCCAAATCCAAACCAAGACTCTCCATCCTCACTCAACTCAAGACTGACTCAATAACACCAAAAACTCTGCCCGGTCAAGAGTTCAATAGCCGGCAACTGCCGTTGTCGACGCATTCCGTTCGGAAAGCGCACAGCGACTGATGCTCCATAGCACTTGTTTGGTTGGTTCTGCTCAGCTGTGCGCTGATGGAAATTGTGGTAGCCAACAACAACCAGATGCTCGCACCGTTCAATAGTAATACAAAACGCACTATTGAATGACGCGAACAAATGTTCGTTGTTGTTATTGTCGCATATTGAAAAGAAATTACTCCCGGCTGGAAATTCATTCATTAGCAATGTCGGATGTTTGAATTTTTAACCCTTGATTGCTAATGATGAAAAATTCAGCCAGATGAGAATAAATTCCCAATATGTGACACTTACTGATCGCAACGAATGCTCTCTTGATTGTCCATTTTCATGTGTATTTTTGACCAACTTGTTGTTTACTAATGACATTCAGTTTTTGACTAAAGATTATCTAAAGTCCAACTTTTAAATAGTATATAATAATATAAGCCACGCAATCGCTACTATATGTATGAAATATGCAGTTCATGATATGAAATATCGAACAACCCAATAGTATGTTAACCTTTATTTTCAATTATATTCTTGTTATCGGGGGTCCAAGTGGACCCCAATAGAAAAAATTTCAATAAAACGTGTTCTGTAAAGTAATGAAGGTAGGAGTTTTTCAAATATAAAAATCAACTTTTATTAATTCTATGATAAATCTTATCACTTATAATGATACCGCCTTTGACTTAAGGTAACTATTTGCAGTCTGTACTTAAAAAATAAAAAAAAATGAAAATAAAAAAAAACGTAACAAATTCTTTTTTATGCTTTATCATACTCTAAACATAACAAAAACAGGAACTTCCTCTGAGATCAATTATATATGAAAAAATGACAGGCATTATGTAGCTTAAAAATATTGGTGATTAAAAAAAAATCATTTGCTTTGAAAATCTCACCAACTATTAATGTTTGGCATTTGGTACACATTACTGAATGAAGTTCGACAATGACGTCAAATGTGAATAAAATCATTATCTGTCTGTCTATCTGTTCGTCGCACAACGTCGGAATGATGAACCACTCGTTGTACCGCACAATCCACATTAAAAACAGTTGACACAGGGGCAGGAAAGGATCCTGACGAAAGAACAGCTTTTATAGTGTATTATGTATGTTTGGCATTTGGTACACATTACTGTCTTTACTGAATGAATTTTACAAATATATTCGTTACATTTAATACACTTTAGGGATTGTTTTTGGTCCTTTTTTGGTCACATAAATAGCATTGTTCCCTTTTGCGGCCAGATATGGCAGCGTTGGCTACAATTGGATGATCACTTTTTGATTGGCCTTCTGTAGATGGTGCTGCATTATCAATATGCTCTAGAAAATTTTCTACTCTTTTTTTCAAGTCAATAGAAAATTTAGAATATTCATCCTTCCTTTCTTGAACAAATGGTGTTAACAAATCTATGCCAATTTTCTTGATATAATCATTGCGTTTCATTCGTTTTCCTAGATTCGAAGCTTTCCATAAAACAAAAGCATTAGCCGTAGAAATATTCATAATGGCAGAAAATATAACGAATGGCCGTCGCTGTGTTCTTCTTGAAACGGAATAATTAGCACATTTTTGATCCAAGGAATCAGCACCTCCCTTAGTGGCGTTATAAAACTGAATAATTTCATGCTTGCCACTTTCCTGGTCTACAGATTTGGCATGATGCATGGATGATATCATGACTACGCTTTGATTTTTTTGGTACATATGAAGCCAATCTTTTTTTATTTGTGAATCCAAAAAGAGTGGAGCCTACGGGTCGACTTTTGAGTGGCAGAAATTGTGGTGGAATTTCACGCTTATTTTTCCGCATAGTCCTCACGAACGTTAATCGATTTTGTTTTAGTTTGTCGACTAACTCAATCGAAGAAAACCAATTATCTTCGGTAAGATTTCTATTCGTATTGAAAACTGGTTCAACTAGTGATAACACAGTTTAGGTTAGGACAGCGAGTTCGTTTTTTCTCTGGAATTGGATTTGCCACTGTATATTAATGCATTGTAGAGATGATGTGATTTTTAATCACAGAGGCACATAATCTTTGTGCCGAATTATGCAGGCTTGGACTTCATGTAAACCCTGAACTATCATCTTCCCCTAAATGGGCTAAGCATCTCATCCACCGTGAGGTATTCAGAGCAAGAGAAATATTTCTGACAATTTTTTATAAACGCTTCAGAAATCAGAGCAGTTCTATCACTGACTTTTCGCTCATCTCTTGTTTTAGTATAATATCATCAAATCGTAAAGATGACAAAAGGAACAAAAATCGTTTTAGAGACATAGTGATCCTAAAAATATCTCTTCCTGTGCTATTTGTTGCCCACAAACTTTCAACATCTTCGTGTCCGGATTTGAAAACATAAGCTAATAACCGCAAGCCTAAAAAGCCTTCGTTTCGGACACATTCACATGATTGGTATGTGCTCCTTAGCTGGTGCTTTTTTCAGAAAACTCTGTAATTTTCTCGTTAGTGTGCTTGGATATTATATCAATTACCTCATCTGTTATCAATAAATACCACGAATCAAGTGGTGATATGTTTATTTTGTCACGAGCTTCTCCAATCAATCCGGGAAGATGAGTTATAATATTAAAAAATCGTGTGCGTGAAATACTGGGAGGTGTTTTTGACCATTTGGATCGGTTCTTACCTCTAAAGAAGCCGGAGTTTGCGGTGTTATCTTCCTCTTCATCAGAGCTACTTGTGTTGGAGGAGTCACTCTCATGCACAATTAAACTGTCATCCGAGCAACTAACAATCTCCGTATCTTCTCAGTCACTAATTATTTCATCGTCACACACTTCACATGGTAGATGCTCACAATCGGTTTCAACGTTTGATTCATGCTCCAGAAGTTTGCGTACCTCATCGTCACTTAGAAATTTCGCCATTTTTGCTTCAAGATACTAAAAACTTCAAAAAAAAATTTCTAAACCCAACACAAAGAACACACACTTGGTATCGAGGGTCCATTTGGACCCCAAGCTAGTTCAAACCTTCACTTCTAATTAAGATAAAGCAATAAACGTCCGGCACCGACTACAACACGTGACATAATGAGATTATATCGATGTGCGTGTTCGTAAGTGAAAAACTAGCGATACTGCAACAGTAAATATTTGCAGTGGGGTCTATTTGGACCCCACAATACCAGTTAAGGGTTAATGTACAATGCTAGATTGCATGAAAAAAAATTGCTGAAAAGGTCAGAAACTATAGTGAATACCATACTATTTGTTTGTGGTAACAAAATTACGAACTCTAACTCAAACAAACAAATATAAGATCACTAATATCCAATTATACTTTTTCATCCGGTTATCCGGTCCAAAAAGAAATATGCAATAATCTATAAAGTAGCAAAATCGATCTCTCGCAAGAATTCAATTTGAAATTTAATCGGCTTCGAGGAGCTGATCCTTTGATTCGCAATTTGTAACTTAAAACAGAGATTTAAAAGAAAAATTACTTTTAGTCCTTCTATTTTTGGGCTATGTTAAAAACTTGGGATAAGGCTCATCGATTTACCTATTGTCTATGTCATCATGATGAGCCCCAACACTCTTTTTTTTCTTAACAGGATTTTTCTCATTGCTAAATTCCCCAGAAATTCTATTATCTAACTTCCGACTCTTTTGAGACTTGTTTCTCCCTCGAAGCCAAAAAGGACGAAAAGAACGCGTGGAAGAAGACAAAAGAAAACGAACCAAAAGAAACTTTCTATCGAGCACAGGCGACAAGGAGCAGCAGTTTATCAGCAGGACCCATGTTTCCGTTTATTCCCAATAGCGAATGAAGCGTAAAATTAGCTCTCTGCTCTCAATAGTCCTTTGCCTCGATGTAAATGTCATTCTTCAGCTGTCTTGTCTATGTCCTTAGCTTTTCTTTTCCATATCCTCGCGAAAAGGTGACGAATAAAGTTCGACAATGACGTCAAATGTGAATAAAATCATTATCGGTCTGTCTATCTGTTCGTCGCATCACGTCCAAATTATGATGAACCACTCGTTGTACCGCACAATCCACATAAAAAACAGTTGACACAGTGACAGGAAAGGATCCTGACGAAAGAACAGCTTTTATAGTGTATTACCCTTTCCTACCAGTATTTCTATTACGTATCAAATTCACAAAATGTCTGGCAATGTCCTCGCAAATATCCTTCGATTCATTCTTGTTTTACCATTTTTTGTGCGGAGTCGGACAGCATGGCGATACAGCATGTATCCTTCGTTCCATTTTTGTTTTTATATGGTGGGTAGGCAGCGGAAATTACACAGCCATCAAGTCTGGATACGATGTAACCGTTAGGATAATTGTCATTTAGATAAAAAATTGCGAGGTTCGTTGACACGGTGGAGGATTGATAAGGAAATGACTTACAGCAATGATATCTATCTGATAAGGATTTGCATTACAATTTGAACGTTTTTTTTCGGATGGACTTGACGAAGCGCGCAATCGTTTTGTTTGACGAGGAATGCGTGTTAACTATTAGAAATCGATTAAGTGACAAGGCGCTGGGGTTATCAGGATGAATAATCTCCAATTGTTTGGTTCAATTACTAGGTGTCAGCATGAGTTTAATTATAAGGTATTCGTTCTGTTTTTTGAAAAGCTTTCCAGTAATTTATTTCTTTTTTTTTAAACTCTCCTCTCTTTGTCCTTGTAATCAACAATCTACGACCTCTGATAGAATCCCTTCTCATTCAACGCGACAATAATGATTAAGCGTAGGTAACATCTAATCTCGGCGATTACAATCCAATAAAAGTGTGACTAACGCGTTTTTACCTATTTTCATTGAACAATAAACAAGCATTGTTATTGTCGTCTCTCATGTCTCCGCTAATGAAGACAAATTATTTTTATTGCTATCGTTGTTGTCGTCGTAGTGTAGTCCTTGCTCAATGACTTGTTGTCTACAGTGACAACTATCCAGACTTATTGCCTCCATCTTCGGATATGTGTTGAGTACATTGGGAACAGTTTAAATCGTTATCGTCGTGGTCACAGTCAGTCAAGCTGTATCGTTATTAAATACTTGGTTTCACTATTATTGAATTAAATCATTTTATACTTAGCTACAAAATACGCTTTAACTCGAACCATATGTGCTTTGACGTCAATCGGTTGAACGGTGAGGAAGGATGCATTGGTTGGGGATATTGTGTATCGGATTTAGTATCCATTAGACTTGTCGTTAAATCACTGAGATTAAGTAGGACAAAAGGATTTAATATTGTGTTGGGTATAGTTGAGGATGACGTGTAAGGTGAGGAGCTGTTTTGCTTTTTATTGCGTATGATTTTGATAAGTAGAAATAAGTTGATTGTAGTTTGCATAAAGTAAATAATTAAAGACAGGAATCGCATCACTTGATCAGGTTTTTAAGATATGGTTAAGATTATAAAACAATTTATTTAAGCTGGAAAAAAGTTTAAAGCAAGAAAGTGAACTCACCTGCTCTGTACGAGAATGACAGTTGTCATTCTGACAGGTGATGAGGTATGCGAAAGCAGCATAATTCACCAGATAGCGATTGGTTCTAGCAATTTTCAAGGGAAGGACACTAAATTTGATGAAGTTTGTAGCTAATTAATGTAAAGAATTGAAAACCATGATTTATTGAAATATGCTGATATTTTGAGGGAAATGTACAAGTTAACGTGGAATGTGTTAAATTATATTTTTATATTTATATAATATGTATGTGTAGAAAATAACGCAATCCACACGCATATGAAATCAATATTTTTTAAAAATATTTTTATCGCACTTTTAAAACAAAAGTCTGTCAAAACCAAGCGAACGCTAAGCCAAAAACAAACCGAATACTATACAACCTTAACCAGCTCGAATGCTAATGAACTGTCGAACGATCGCCATAATAAAAGCGCCATACTAAGCCAACGAAATAAGAGCCATACGGTAGCCAAAAAATGAATTGTCACTCCATCAGAGACCCTCAAAGGAATACGCCTTGCCGAATATTGTACATTTCCCGCCCGAGTGGCAGGTAGGTAGGCTGCCATCGCAACACAATATGCACACTTTTTGTGCCGGTCTGGTCGTAGAGTGACATTCATACTCACACAATATACCTCATACGAGATTGTCACTACCACGGGTTGCCATTGAGAAGCCGGAAGATTTTCTTTGCGAAGCACCACTGCATCACCAATTTGAAGACGGTTGTCGCCGCTTAGATCGACGCTTAGGAGGGACCAAATAATTGTCGTACCATCTTTTCCAGAATTCTTGATGTTTATGTCACAATAGACGCCAATGATGTGTGCGATTTAGTGGTATTGTTGGTTCACGGGGCTCGGGCCACGATCGAACAACTACCCAAGAAGTATTATAGGAAAGTATCAGGAAGGCATTTGAAGGGGACGGTATACAATGGATCAAATATTCTCAGCTCAGTATGTGCTCGAAAAGTGCTGGGAATACAACATCGATGAGTACCAACTCTTTTTAAACTTCAACCAAACATACGACAAAATAATGCTTAAATTTGGCGTCCTAACAAAACTAGTCCGCATAATCAAGGTCACGATGCTAAAGACAGAGTCCCAGGTCAAGGTAAACGGCGAGCTAATGGACAGTTTGAAAATGGAATCAGGCTTGAAACAAGGGAATGAACTTGTCCCAACACTCTTTAATATTGCGCTGGAACATGTCATGAGGTTGACACCAGCTGAAACCTCGGATACAATAATGTTCAAGTCCACACAATTGGTAGTATATGCTGATGACGTCAATATTAAGGCACGTCAAATCTCAGATTCCGAAGGAGCATTTCTCAGCCTAGAATCTGAAGCAAACCGAATCGACCTACAAGTTAATGAAACTAAAACTCAATTGACGACCCAAATGAGGAAGAACATTCCGGTCCGACAAAAACTCTGAGCTCTGAGTACCGCATTCATAGATCTTACTGTCGAACGATCGCCATAATAAAAGCGCCATACTAAGCCAACGAAATAAGAGGCATACGGTAGCCAAAAAATGAATTGTCACTACCCTCAAAGTTGAGGAATACGCCTTGCCGAATATTGTACATTTCCCGCCCGAGTGGCAGGTAGATAGGCTGCTATCACAAAACAATATGCACACTTTTTGTGCCGGTCTGGTCGTAGAGTGACATTCATATTCACACAATATACCTCATACGAGATTGTCACTACCACGGATTGCCATTGAGAAGCCGGAAGATTTTCTTTGCGAAGCACCACTGCATCACCAATTTGAAGACGGTTGTCGCCACTTCGATCATCGCTTAGGAGGAACCAAATAATTGTCGTACCATCTTTTCCAGAATTCTTGATGTTTATGTCACAATAGACGCCAATGATGTGTGCGATTTAGTGGTATTGTTGGTTAACGGGGCTCGGGCCACGATCGAACGACTACTCAAGAAGTCCGCTGGTGAAAGAGGCAAGCGATTGTCATCACAAATGTATGGAGTTGATCGTTATCGCGATGCTTCTCTCGGCACGTCCCGGTCACTATCACTTTCTTCGTTGGAATCTGCTTCTACCTATTGCCTTGTGGAGTCAGCTACCGTGGTCGTTCGATGAGGGCCTTAGTGGTTTTTGACTTTTCACCATGTATCGATTATGGCACAATGCGATACGATTCAGAATACTTTGATGTCATCTTCAAACCCGGTCTGGACTGAGTCCGTTGAATGGCTACTAGGTCTTCTTCGCAGTATCCTCTTGGCTCTTTTTTGCTTATTGAATTTTTTTTCATTCTTCTTCAAACATCGTCTCCCATTCTTGCTCGGGTGATTCTCGACTTTATGGATTACCCCTGGATCTCATACGCGTTCCGAAGAATAACTGAAGAAAGGTCGTATGTATACTGCGATGAGGTGTTGCATATAAGTCCCTTCGTGCGGCGCCCAGACATCGATACCAATCACCCGACTGCGATCCTTATAACTTGGTCAAAAGCGAGATTAACATCTTGTTGACTCGCTCGACTTGGCCGTAACCTCTCGGCACTTCGGTGAGTACTCGATTCTTTCATGGATACCATACTCTCGAAACTTCTTTCATGGATACAATACTCTCGAAACTCTGCGGACGTAATGACGGTTCCTCTAAAATAATTGGTCTCGGATTTCCGTACGTTATTGCTTGCTTAATTGCGCCAGAACTTCACTGGTGCCCGCCGGCTTGGTAGTGTACTTCTTCTTCTTTATAGCACTACAGCCCCTCTCGGTTCTTCGTTTCCTGCAACAATCGCCACCAACTGTCTCAGCCTATTGAAAGTACCCTCGAATTTTGAAATTCGAGCGGCGATGAACTATCTTCGTCGACCGAGCCAGACCAGCATTTCCTCGGTTTCTCCAGTGGCCCTCACCTTTCTGTTCTCCCAATGAATATCTTTTTGGGCATCCATTATTCATCCATACGACTCACGAGGCCAGCCCATTGCACCTTTCGTAGTCTTACAATCGTTGAGACCTCGTCTAAAATTTCATATGGCTCATAGTTGTAATCGAATTCACTATTGGTCACCGTCTTCTTCACTCCAATTATTCGCCTCAGGACCCGTCTTTCAAAGGTGTTCACTACGTTTACGGAGGGTCCATACTTCAAACCCATAGCACAGCACGGATTTTATCACAGTTTTGTATACTTGGACCTTTGTTTTTCTGTGTATGCAGCTGGTTTTAAGATCGGCAAAACTGAGTAAAATATTTTATTTGCAAGCTGTATTCTTCGGTGTATTTCGTCGCTTTCATTACCGGTTCTCTTTGTCTTGACCCTTAAATACATAAATCCATTTGCGATACTGTAATCGCAAAGTGTGATATTTTGGGTATTTGAGGTATTTTTCCTCGACTGCGTCATGAGTTTTGTTTTATTTTCATTGATTTGTAGCCCTTCTAGTTTTGTTTCACTGTCAAGTTTTAAGAAAAGTTTTTTTTTTTTAATTAGCTCAAGATGTATAATAACGTACCTCTTGTATCGACAGGTAGGTTTCTTATGACGTATTTTAGAGATTGAATAGAATGGAACCAAGCCCATCTCCCTGATTTAGTCCGATATTTGTTTCGAAGTCGTTGGTGAGTTGGTTATTGATATGGGCTTGGGAGGTTGTCGGCGCCATTGGTATTTTGTAAGATGGACTACTTGGGCTGGCATACCAAAGCAAAGCATTATTTGGTACAGTACGTGACGATCATATTATCTTATGCTTGCGTAATATCAAGGAAAATCTGGTATATGTCTATTTTAAACGCCCAGTTTTTCTATTTGGCTGTAAACAATTGGTTTATCGTCAATCGGCCTGCTCTAAAGCCACCTTGATACTCCTCAAGAATACTGTTCTCTCCGGGAATATCTATAGGCTCCGATGTTCTCGAGGTATGCGAAGGTTTAGGAGCTTCTTTAAATATGATGCCTATCTTTCGTTAATCCTGTTTTCATCAGCGATGTTGTTGCTGATGTCATCATGGCAGAGCTTCAATGCACTGCCGTTAAACGACATTTAAATTGTTCTTGGTGACTTCAATGCAAAAATCGCCCAATATACGGCGCATAGAGGGACATCGGGAGGGCACAGCTTTCATGCAGAGACCAGCGACAACGGACAACATCGGATAGACATTGCTACTAGTAGACGCTTCACAGTAAGCTCCAAAAATTTCCCGCATCAAGACATCCAAAAGGAAACATGGGCATCCCCAGACAGGTGCACATTCAACTAAACTGATCATGCTCTCATATGAAAAGGAGCAGCCACCAGCATTCTCGACATGCGATCGGACCACTACCTTGTAAGGGTCAACTTCCGATGCCACATCTCCAAGAGCTGTAAACAAGGAAAATCATTTACCCCAAGGTACCAGATACAGAACTTAATGATAGCTCAGTAACACCCACATTCATTTCAGCGCTGGGAAATTGTTTCAACATATACTCACAGGACGGAGAAAGTAATGTCATGTGGAAAAAAATAAGAGATGCAATGACAAAAGTAAGCGAGAGATCTTGGGGCACCAGTCAAAGAAAAGTAGGAATGACGAAGAATCCTAGGGAGCGCTCCAAAAAAGGAACCAGGTGCGCAAAGAGTACATTCAGCGACCAACTCGGGCCAAAGGAGAGCAATACAAAACCCTTCGACGACAAACTAAAAAAATATGCCGAAGGAAGAAACGACTGACTATCAACACTAAGATCCAGCAGATAAACCAAAAAGTGATCCTAGATGAAGTCAGATTGGCGTTTGTCTCTATTAAAACTAAGAGATGGCTCCTATCTGCAAACAAGTCTTTGCAAAAGTGCACAACGGTCAATCACAGGTAACCCAATTGAAATCAAAAACAGGTGGTTACTACCCACAGCGTCCCCAACAACTACTGAAGCTGTGAAGATTCCACGAGAGGTTCCAGTTTCACCACCAACCAGAGACAAAACATATGCAGCAGGACGGGGCCTCAGAAAAAATAAGGCTTCTGGAATAGATGGAATACCAGCAGAACTGCTCCAAAGCGCGGGGGTGCCCATCTATCTAACCTTCTGCATCGACTAATATGCAGAATATGGTTAGAGGAGCAGTATAATATGTCCTGTACGCGAAAAGGGGGAAAAGTTCAGGTGTGAAAGTGTAGAGGCATCGCTCTACTGTGTCCGTCTTATAAAGTGCTCTCCAAAATACCAGAAAGAAAATTAAAGCCGTATTATGAAAGTATTATAGGAGAGTATGAGGAAGGCTTTCGAAGGGGACGGTCTACAATGGATCAAATATTTTCAGTTAAGTAAGAGCTCGAAAAGTGCTAGGAATACATCATTGATGTGAACCAACTCTTCATAAATTTCAACCAAACATACGAAAAAATAATGCTTAAATTTGGCGTCCCAACAAAACTAGTCCCTATGATCAAGGCAACGGTGCTAAACACAGAGTCCCAGGTCAAGGTAAACGGCGAACTAACGGACAGTTTGATAATGGAATCAGGCTTGAAAAAAGAGGATGAACTTGTCCCAATACCCTTTAATATTGCGCTGGAACACGTCATGAGGATGACACCAGCTGAAATCTCAGGTACAATAATGTTCACCGTCACCATTATGGCACGTTCAATCTCAAATGCCAAAGGAGCATTTCTAAGCTTAGAATCTGAAGCAAACCGAGTTTAGTTTTAGTTAATGAAACTAAAACTAAATTCACGACTCAGACTAGGAATAAGATTCCGGTCCGATAAAAACCTGACCATAGGAGACGATAGCCTAAAAGTGTGAATGATTTCGTTTATATTGGAGCCAACATGATTGAAAGAGATGCCAAAAATAGAGTCAAATACTCGATGCATCCCATACCAAGGCCCAAAGTTATGCACAGACAAAATAAACTCCGTATTTACAAATCACTAGTCAAACCTGTGCTGTTATATGTATTAATGTATAACGTTGATATTTTGAATTCAAAATTATGTTCCTTTAACCTTATGCTAAAACTGTCATTTGTCACTCTGTTCACTTCTGTCAATCTGTCTGTCAATAAACATTGTGTTAAAACGTTGGCTTATTAAAATCCTATTATTGTCTATAAAACAATAACATGGTAACAGAACGTAGTTTGATTTGAGTGGACCAACGTTTTTCGAAGAGATTTTCTCGAAACTTGAAGGTGATAGTTGCTGGAATTTTGGTGACTGACAATCATGAAATTTCAAGGTATTGAGGAGTTAAAAGGTTCGGAAAACTGGAATATTTGGAAGTTCATGGTGCGCAATTTATTGCGAGCAACTGAAGGAGCATACGAAGTGAGTATTGGAGAGTTGGTTCAACCGGTGCTGGCGGCTAATGCTAATGCGGCTGCGATTGATGCTCACAATGCGGCAATGAAAATTTGGGATAAGGCAGATCGCGCCGCTTGTCTAATCATCATCAAGACAATTGATTCGAGTGTTATGACTTTGATCGTCGCTTGCGAGACTGCTTATCAGATGTGGAACAAATTGCATGGTATTTATGAACAAAAAACAAGGCTAGCCGTTCATTCAGTTCAAACTGATTTTTTCAGTTTTGACATGAATTTAGCGTATGATATGGTAAGTCATATTGCTAAATTTGAAGGTTTGATTCTAGGCATGCAGCAGTTGAAAGTTAAGCCCAACGAGTCAAGTTGCTGGAAACGTTGTATGACAGTTTTGAAAGTTTCAGCCAGCAGACCCTCGATAACCTGATCAACGTGTTGAGTACAGGTGGGAACTTCGACAAGAAAAGGAGAACAGTCTGACGGCACTGATGGCAACCAAGTTGAAAATCCAGTCCAAGACCAAGAAGAGTGATGGGACGTCTGAGAGCAAGGGTTCGTTAGCGTTCGTTAGCGAAATGTTCAGTGCGGAAGGGAAGAACGAAGCTTAGATCATCGATTCTGGTGCAACAGCCCATATGACCTTCAAGAAAGAGTGCTGTTCATTCTTCGAGGCTTTCTCTATTCCAGTAGAGATTCGTATCGGAAACAATTCTGTGATGGAATGGATGGATGGAGGAAATATTGACTTTGAGGTGCTTGTGAATGGCCGTTGGACTTCTTGTCACATGGAAAACGTGCTGTATGTTCCGGAAGCTAGGAGAAATTTATTCTGGGTTACGCGTACACTGGACAAAGGTATGACTTTCAGCTCATCCAAGGACAGCTGTGAATTCCTGCTTGATGATGTTGTCAAGGCTCAAAGTGTGCGATCTGGTCAGCTGTTCAAGATGATGCTCAAGGCCAAGGAACCGGACACTTGCTGTGTGAGTGAGACTAATCTGGCTGTCAAGGACTCTCTTCAAGTCTGGCATGAGCGTCTAGGTCATCAGAATAAAAGACATGTTGTGAAGATACTCAAGAATCACGTAATTGAATACAACAGGACGACGAATTCTGTGGATCTTGTGTAGAAGGTAAACAACATCGAGAACCGTTCAAGTCACGTCAACAGCGTTCATCTGTGCCAGGAGAAGTGATCCATGCTGATGTCGGTGTTTCATTTGGACAGGTGTCTTTTGCTGGTGCCAGGTACTTTATCTATTTCACATGTGACTATTCAAGATTTCGTATGGTTTATTTCTTGAAGGAAAAATCTGAGGTGTTTGGCAAGACCAAAGAAATGTTGCAGCTGGTGAAGACTCAATGAGGTCGACCGGTGAAGGTGTTCCAGTGTGACGGAGGAAAGGAATTTGACAACAAGAAGATGCGAGAACTCATGGATTCCGAAGGTGCGAAGATGGTGATTACGAATCCTTATACGCCTCAGCAGAACGGTTGAGCTGAACGATCAAACCGGACAATTGGTGAGCTAGCACTAACTATGCTTGTTAGCAAGGATCTGCCGAAGTTCCTGTGGGCTGAAGCTGTCAACGCTGCGGTTTACATTCTCAACCGAACTGGTCCAAGCTCCGTAGAGGGCAAAAATCCGTACGAGTTGTTCGTTGAGAAGAGTGTTCAGGTTTCATATTTTTGGAACCACATGCTGGGTGATGGCGCCTAAAGAACGTCGGAAGAAGTGGGATGCTAAAGGCGTCGATGCAGTTTTTGTTGGGTACTCGAAAGGCATCAATGGTTTTCGTGTGTGGAAGAAGGATACAAAGCAGGTGATCCGAAGTCGTGAGGTAGTTTTTGGTCCAGAGCATTCCTCTAAAGTTCTAGCTTTGTTTCCTGTTGAAGAAATTGAAGATCCTGTCGAGCCCCGCACGTAACTGAGGTCCCGAATCCTGTGTTTCCAGTCGTTCCTGCTGAACCGCAAATTGAAGAAACTCCTAAACCTGCAAAAGACACCACTCAACGACGTCTTTGAGACAGAAGTAAACTTCAGAAACCTGTAAAATTGAGTGAAATGCTTATTGCAGAGTTAGAAGAACCTCGAGACTACAAAAAAGCCATGAAGTCGGATAATCGTTAACACTGGAAGGCTGCGATGAAAGAAGAAATGTCTTCACTGGAGGAAAATTCAACCTGGGTTTTAATGGTGTTACCTCCGGGAAGGCAGACAATTGTTAATCGCTGGGTCTATCGTATCAAACGAGATGCAGAAGGGGAGGCTTGTCAATACAAAGCTAGGCTTGTTGCGAAGGGTTATAGTCAAGAAGAAGGTATTGATTATCACTAAACTTTCAGTCCCGTAGCTCGATTTGATATTATCAGGGCGATTCTAAGTTTTGCTGAGGAAAGTCTGGAGTTGGCCCAATTTGATGTGAAGACGGCATTTTTAAAAGTGTTTTGAATGAAGAAATATACATGGATCAACCTGAAGGTTTTGGTGTGTGCAAGCTGATTAGAAGTCTCTACGGACTGAAGCAATCTCCGAGGTGCTGGAACAACCGGTTCAAGGAGATTCTTATCAAGTTTGGTCTCGTCCAGAATGAAGCTGATCCATGTCTTTCCTTTTGTATGTCTGGTGAAGATAAACTGATCATTGTCCTTTATGTTGATGGTGGCCTGGTTGCTGCAACACAGAAGAGTGTGATTCAAGAGTTTTTGAGGAAGCTGGAGGCGGAGTTCAAGATCACGCGTAAACCGCTTGGCTGTTTCCTGAATATGCTCATTGAACGTGAAGAAGATGGTTCAATCCGTTTGAGTCAGAAGGTGTACGCGGAAAATCTTCTTCAGAAATTTAACATGGCAGAAGCCAATGCTGTTTCAAAGTCCATTGACAAGTACGTGCAGTTGGAAGAGAAAACTGGTTTGAGAACATCTCCTCCTTACCGTGAAGTTGTAGGATGTTTGATGTACTTAGCTGTTGCTACTCGTCCTGACGTCGCGTTTGCAGTCAATTATGCGTCGCAGTTCTTGGAAGATCCGGAAGATGTCCACTGGTTGCTGGCAAAGAGAATCCTGAGATACGTCACAGGGTCTAAGCCAGTTGGTATCAGGTACGAGACTGGTTCCAAAGGAAGTGTCGGCCGTTATTGATTTTTATAGATCCCTTCACTTTTTTACACTAAAAAAGATCACTATAAAAATGTCTTCTCTGATTCTCATAACTTATTTATGTGGTAAATTTGCTTCCCACATGGACGAGTCCACAGATTCTCGTTGATCGTCCATTTATATATATGTCTTTGATTCTTACGCTGTCATCACTAACAATCGGAATCCACTCGCCCTATAGATCATGATCGTATAATTGGATTATTATCTATCTTTCTAATGATTTTTTCTTCGTCGATTCGTTCATGATTTCTCGAAGGAAATCTAAATCGACTTCTCTGTTTTACTATTTTTAAACATGTATTTGATATTGCGAGTAGAGTAATCCAAGTAATAATGATAAACAATTGAATTTACTTTTCGCTGCTAACTGGTTTGCTCCTCATAATTATATTCTAATTTCAAGTAGTATCTCGAACAACCCCCTTTATATGTATTCGTTTGGAAATCAAATCACAATAAAATTTGCTTTCGTTCATATTTTTCCTTTGGACAAAGAGCAGCTGATTCAATTGACAGATCAAACATGCATTGAGCGCACTCACGTGCATCATAATTCAACATGACAACATATCATAAGAAACTTCAAAGCCACTCACAATTACTCCTACGACTTGATTAAAATTTATTAATTTGAAGCTTCACCTCCCCTCATCTATCTTCTCAGCCTTCATTTGTGCGTATAGTCGTAAACTTCGTATTATGTATAATTATGTATACTCGCACTTGTCATTATTATCATTCATAGGTGACTTGACAACAAACTAATATATTTCACGCACTCCCTCTAATTGAAGATGTTCTAATACGTAATTACCGAAAATAACTGTTTTTACAACATAACAGACGTAATAAATAATATATGAGTATCACTTATCATATTGAACACTCCCTCGTTCCGGAGGCCTTCATTTCAGTTTTTTTTATACTCGGATATGTATGTATTTATTTTGTTAAGGAGGAGTATTTTGTGACGCCATGTTTAATCAACGAAGTTAACAGTAATCCAAGAAAGTGATGATAGAATTTGGTCGATATGAGAATGTGGATAGTATTTCTTTTATACTTTGTTACTTATTACAATTATGAATAAGAATTTGATATTTGTATCGTAAGTGTTATTTAACAGTTCATTTGATATAAATAATATTTAGTATTGGCATGCTGGTGAGCGAACATTTGCAGAATTTTGATTTTTTATAGTTTTGTTATGTAGGATGACTTCGATAGATAAAGATAAGCTCTGATTTTGATCGTTTATTACTATTCTTTTTCAACACGACACGGCGCGAACGATTAATTACAGTGCGACTACAAATTACTACAGTTCGGCCTTTTTGACTATGAAATCGACCCGCATTTTGGAAAATGCAACTGCTGATCGTCGACACTCGGTGTTTCTATGTCTAAACTCAAAAGTCTGGCTTCTATAGACTCATCATAACTACCAAAGATGGGTGCAATCCATCACCGCAATTTACTTGCCTCTATTATGCCATTATATGGTATCTTTGTTACTTGAAATCCATCAATATCTCTCACAACGTATCGAAGTTAACACCACATCCTGCCCACTTAATCATTTTTCCTCATTTCATCTTTTTTTAACCATTCCAAGAATTTTCCATACTTTGCACATTCCATCATTCGCAGCCAAAATAATGTTCAACTTAATATGAATTGAAGGAACATTATACCTATGACTGTCTCGATTTTGCTGATGATGGAACATAAGCTGAACGTTGGTCATTGTTTGATGATAACTTAGTTAGCATTCCAGTGATTATAATTACTTAGTGTGCATTTGTCGAGATAGTTTATAGAAAGAGGTGAACGCAATATAAAGTTGTACAGTTGCGCTTCGAATTGCGAGAGTAAATATTATAACGTTGGTATTGAAATAGTGTCTTTTGTTAGCATAAAAAGTGTCATCTTAACCTAAATACTAAATGAAAAAGTTTTTTTCATTAACATCGATCCTGAGACAGTTTTTTAGCGACAATATAGGGGCTGCGGAACTTTGGAGCTAGTTTTTGATTCGAGCCGACCATACTATCTACATTTAGTATCATGACATATTCTCCCTCTCTAAATTCTTTAGCAAACATGTGCATTGTTGGGCATGCACAATATGGTTGGATGCTTCTTGACGGATAGACACAAAACTACGCTCCTTATTAGCATATTTTTCATCCAGATATTCGGTCAATTCATCAATTTTTCCCCCCTTTGTCCAACATCAAACAACGATTTGCTTGAGATGAAACGTGTAGTCACATTAACTGAATTATTCAGAGTATATTCTGCAGGATTAAGACATTGAGCCCAGTCAGCGTGATGTATTGATTCAGAAGTTTTATCCAGAATGGAAACAATAAAAGGTACCAGTTTCTTGGGAATACTATGAAGGTTGCGCTGATGGTTTCTAGCCGGGGCTGGATACACTATGTACAATTTCGGATATAACTATTAGCGGAGTGTAGAGTCTCCGCCGTAAATGGTCCCAAGCCCAGTTGAGAAAGGAATAGCTTTCAAGATTCCTTATCCTAAATCCCACGATCAAATAGTAGTAAATGGCCTCTGGGTCGCACATTGGGCTTACTGGTTCTCTAATTTTTTTTTTGTTTTTATTGTGGTAGGGAGGTGAATGCTATTTATGCACAGAGTGTGGACTCCCATGCGCGACTGGACTACCCACTAAACACCTCCCCTGTCAACCTGAGAACCCAGCCTGAGACGTTTGACACATTACTTCGGCCCAGGTCTCGTTTTGTTACGCCGAGGGGCGCCTTCAAGCTGGGGAGTCCCTTTCCGAGCGGGAGGGGAGTGCGAAAGAGGAAGTGCCAGACAAGCGATCCTCCAGCCCCAACACCCCCGACAGCTGTGAGTCCCTTTTTTATTTTAGGACAGCCCGAGCATAATGTGCCACCTGGTTCCATTTTTCAACCGTTTCGAGCATCACCGCAACTATATTATCTGGAGTGAGCTCTCCCGTCTCCCTGTAGAGTTCCCTTCGGAGCCTGACCCGTTCGGTACACGCAAAAAATGTGTGATAGGCATTGTCCTCCTCTCCTGGGCAAAACCGACAATCGGGAGACCGTGACTTACCGATCTTGGGCAGGTAAGACTGAAAACACCCATGTCCGCTCAAAAGCTGGGTCAGATAGAAGTCAGTCTCACAATGCCTTCGATTGAGCCACGGTCTCATATCCGTGATGAGGCGCGCAGTCCACCTTCCCTTCGTGCAATTCACCCAAGACTGCTGCCAATCGTTGAACGAGCGCTGTCTCTCCTCGCGGACAACTATCTCCCTCGTATCTTCGTTTCGGCGCAGGTAAATAGCGCGGCGCTCTCTAGCAAGGAGGGCGACAGGTATCACGCCTGCAATCACTCTCACCGCCGAGTCGGAGACTGTTGGATACGAAGATGCAATTCTCAGTGCTCCCCTTCTCTGTACCTGTGCCAAACGTTTTCGGTATACCTCCTTGCCGAGAGCGTCGCCCCATACCTCTGCTCCGTACAGTAGCACTGACCCTACAGCACTCATCAAGAGGCGCCTTCTTGATAGGCTGGGTCCCCCTACGTTGGCCATAAGTCGACTCAGGGCCGATATTTCCGAAGCAGCCTTCTCAGCCGTTGCCCTGATTTGCTCAGAGAAACTCATCTTCAAGTCGATCAGTGGCCCCAGGTACTTCACCGCTGGCTTCGACTCGATTTGTATATCTCCAGTACTGATCATCCTTACTCTAGGGATTCTCTTTTTTGTCAAGATGACCACTTCGGTTTTCTCCAGTGCTAAACTGAGCCCGCGAGCAGTCATCCAGTCCCTCACTCGGCGCATTAGCATACCTAGCCTAAGTTGCGCTTGTTCAACGGTGCGTCCGGCGACCAGAGCCGCAACGTCATCCGCATAGCCAACCAAGCGCGACTCATCTGGCATCTCCAGTCTCAGTAGCCCGTCGTAAGATACGTTCCACAGGTCCGGACCAAGGATAGATCCCTGGGCAACACCCGATGTAATTTCCATCCTTCGTTGGCCCTGTGTCGTGTCGTAGAGCAGGCTTCGGTCCTTTAGGTAGTCACTCAAAAGCCGCATTAGATATTCTGGAACTTGAAAATAGTTTTCCAGCGTGTCTAGAATATCCATCCATCTAGCGGAGTTGAAGGCATTCCTGAAGTCGAGTGTCACCAACAGGACGATCCGTCGCGACTATATGCCTCTGCCTTTTGGACCGCGTTCACCACCTCTGCAATCGCATCAATGGTAGAACGTCCTGCTCTAAAGCCGTACCGCCGAGGAGATAGGTCCCCAGCAGCACGAATCGCGTCAGTGAGTCTTCCCTTGATGAGTTTCTCTAGCACTTTCCCAGCCGTGTCTAGCATGCATAACGGGCGGTATGCAGACGGCGATTCGGGATTTCCCTTCCCCTTGCTGGCCAGCACGAGCCTCGCCACCTTCCATCGTACCGGGAAAACCCCGTCCCGTAGGCAAGCGTTGAATGTGCTGAGCAGCAAGTCAGGACAATGGTGATAACCGAGTTGCAAAACCTCAGCTGGAACACCATCTGGACCTGGAGCCTTCCTCGCTTTCAGCGAGAGGACTGCTACCACCAGTTTCACCATGGACAGCGTCAACATGGACGGGATGGGCGGGGAAGAGTCCCCGCACTATCGCGTCCATCTTTTCCGCGTCATATATACAAGGCTTCCGTAGGGCACCAAGTTTCCCCATGACCAGCTTGTAGCCAAGGCCCCACGGATCCCTATTTACATCGTCCACGAGGTCTTACCAGCATCGGGCCTTGCTCTTGTTAATAAGCCTGCGAAGATAATAGCCTAGTGTCTGCCTCCTCCCGTGTTCGCGCCCACTGGGCCTCTCGCCGAAGTTTGTGACACTCGCTTCTTTGTTCGGCGATCTCGTTTGACCACCAGTATACTGGAGGCTTACCGTGTCGGGGTCTCCGACGGGGCATGGAAGACTCGCAAGCAGCTATGATGGTACTCATAGTTGAGTTCACCAAGTCCTTGGCTGTAGGCCCTCCACTCCCTGGCGGAGCTCCCAGCAACGGTGCGCCTGCCGTAAGCGCGTCAGCGAACCTCTCAACGTCCATCCTCCCAGTCCTCCATCCGAGGATTGAAGTTTGGGCATATGCACGCAGAGTGGCACTGTCGTGAATCTCAACCGCTATATACTGGTGATCACTAGCCGAGTAGTCCTCTAGTACTCGCCAGTTGTGTACTCTAGGTACCAGGGACTCCGAAGCGAGTGTCACATCGGGTATGGTTCCTACGCAACCCCAGCGGCGGAAAGTAGGGGTGTTACCAGTATTTAGGACAAAAAGCGCTGTTCTGGCCGCCATGTCCAAGATTTGCTTTCCCCTTGGGTCGGATTGTGGCATACCCCATTCAATGGCTCTAGCGTTGAAGTCTCCCCCGACCAGCATGTGGCCCTCTGTGTTCGTGACAGCGTCCTCCAGGGCATCGAGTTTGGTTCGAAAAGATCGCATTGCCTCGTTAGGCGTCAGATAAACACTGAAATATGTTATCCCTGAACACCGCACCCACACAAAACCATCCCCGCGTCCATGGCCCTGCACCTGAAGGCGGGCGCTGTCTCGAACCCAGATGGCCGAGGTACTAGATTTGTCAGGGTACCACGCTTGCGAGTCCATGTTATGATGTTGCTCGCTCAGCAACAGGAGGTCAGCTTTCTTATCCCTCGCAAACTGCTCAAGTAGGTCCTGGGCGTTTGTGCTTCGGTGCAAATTGACCTGCAGGATACGGATCATTTGAGTATCGATTTGGCTTTAGTTAGTGCCTCCTTGAAAACCCAGCTTCTCCCTGTCCCCGGCGCATGTTTGAGGTCGCCGGGTGCTAGCTTAGCATCCTTGCAAAGAATGCATTTTGCCTCGTTCGTGCACTCCTTCCTTTTGTGCCCCGTTTCACCACATTTGTAGCATAGAGATCTCCTGTCGGGTCCCTTACAGCCATAGGCGGTGTGTCCGTATTCGAAGCATCTGAAGCAGCGGATAGGGATCGCTCTTCTCCGTATCCTGCAGATCACCCAACCTATCTTAATTTTGCCCTTCGCCAGGATTTGCTGGGCGTCTTTATCAGCTAGTTCGACAATAGCCATGCGTTGCCCCCTTGTGTTTTCACGTGTCAATCTTGCCTTGACTTCACTTAAGCTGGGGAACTCCCTCCTAATGGCATCCTCTACTTCAGCTTTGTCCGTGACGCAGTCGAGGTCCCTGATTTCCAGGGTGGCCATTGTTTCGAGCGAGGCAACGGTTGCCGCATCTCCAAGAACCTTTTGAACCGCGTCACGGAATGCATCTTTGTTTGTGGCCTCTGGCCCGAATTCCACCAGCAGGCCACCGGTCCGGGTTGGTCGAACTGCTTTGATGGCAGTTTTGGTGTCGTCTGGCTTGACCGCTCTTTTAATTTCACGGAGGACGTCGGCGTAGGTTCGGCCCTTAGTGGGTTTAATAAGCATTGCCTCTCGCAAGGGTTTGCGCCGCGGTTTGCTTTTTGTTTTCTGCGGTATATCGGGGGGTTCTTTGTTCTTTTCATGGTTGAGCTCTTTGTCTATTTTTTCTAGGAGTAGCTTTTTGGCCGCTTTTTTCGCTGCCTTGTTTCGCACCACATGAAACTCCTCGCGTGGAGTGTCAACTTCGTTTATGCTCTCGTCCTTCCTCCTTTTCTCACGGTCGCCTTCAATTGGGCTACCGGCCATTCTTTTGCTGCTGCTAGAACCCACTGATGCCTCGAGGGAGAGCGTGTCTTTTTGGTGCTTTTCGGTTGCAAGCCACCTCCGCCTGTAGTGCGTTATGCGGCCAAAAAGCTCCTCCAGTTCAAGAATGCCATTCCTGACACTCTTGCCTATGTTTTTCTGCACTTCGCAGGCAGCCCTCAGTTGTTTGACGATAGTCCCCGCTTTCCGAGTAAGCCGCTCCTCTTCGGCGGGGTCAAGGGCGATTGTGTTATTTGGCGCCACCTCTTGGGAGAGGCTCCCGTTTCCGAGCCCTTTTGCTTCTATCGCTTGGGTCGCGTTTGAAGTGGCGTCGGCCAACGGCAAAACTTCTCCCTCCCCCAGTCTTACACTGGCCTCTGTTGGTGTCGCAGCTAGTTCATGAACTTTACCATCATGAAAATGTTGACTTTAGCTAACATTTTGACATTGAAAGTTTATTAAACAAGTTGAGTAAGCAGGAGAGTGCTCCTACCAGAAGGTCTTTGTAAACATCCTAGGGTTAGAAACAAGTTTTCTAATGGCGTGAATCGATAACTTGAACTATTCATCCAATACTTGGATATGAAATCCTTCAAATTTATACAAAAGATGCACAGTTTCTTTCATAAGCACAGTGCAGCCGCCATTTTAATCTAGCTTAAATGATTTTTCTGAATGCTCGGCCGATTGAATATATTCAAGTTAAACACTATTCCTTAAATTTTCATGAAAATTGAAAGAAAATAAAAGTGCCTAAGTCAATTTTAAATATGTATAGGGTTTTCCAATAAGAGGTGTTATTTCGAATAGATCTTGTGATTTAACACCTTGCGGCTTCTTCCTTTGGAGCCACGTGATAGAGAAGGCCTACGCCAATAGCCCAGCGTCGATTCAAGATCTCAAAGATGAAATTCCTGAGGCTATCGAGGACATAGGGCAGCCACTTTGCGATTTGGTTATGGAAAATTTCATGAAAAGGATATGGTCCTGTAAGTGTGTCGCAGTGATTATTTGCCTGATGTTTATTTTTGCTATTAACGGCATACCTTTTGCTTTATAATGAAATAAACATCCGATCATTTATTTTCAAAAATGGCATTTTTCTTTTAATATCAAAATAACACCTCTTATTGGAAAACCCTATATCAACCGTAAACACGTGTTATTGTTGTTGTAATTCCATATAATTGAAATGGCTATAACTCACTTGATTATGATTGGATCTCAATTAAACTTTGTGAATATAAATATCTTATGTTAGTCTATATAATTGAAAAATTTCAAGAAGTTTAAAGGTACCGTTTTGATTTTATGGGCAAAAATGCAAAATCTACAAATCATACTATTATTAACAAAGTTGAACGAATTTCGATTTCTAAGGTATTTGTTGCCCTTGTACTCATAAAGGCCCACGTTTGTGATAATTTTCAGATTTTTCGGCTTGAAGGTGTCCAATCGCGAGGGAGGGGACACAAATTTTGTGTACATTTTGCCTTCCCCCGGACCCCCTAATTCGTAAAATGATTTTTTTATTTCAGATTGTAAAAGTTCTAATCAAGATCTTTCATTTGATACCCCACTCCACTACCTTTGATTAAAAAAAATGTTTAAGGGCAAATTCGTTATTAGGGGGACCCCCCTTAAAATTTTTGTTAAAGCCGTGACTTTTGAGAGACCATCACTTCTGACCTTTTCACAAAGTTTGAGCATTCTAGCTTCTATAGTTTCTGAGGAAATTAACTGTGACGCACGGACGGACAGACAGGTCGCGAAACTAGTAGGTCTTTGTAAAAAAAACTTTTTACAAAGACCTAAAAATTTTGAGGGTGCGTTCATATAAAGATACAAAATTGTTATGTCCCTAATGGAAAACGTATATTTCGTACTTTTCTTTATAGTTACTTTCAAAATGCACGTTCAGGAACAATGTTATTTATCATTAACTTTGATTCTTTCTTATTTTTAAATGATCGCCAACATATTCAAAGTACAATGCTCTTAAGTTTCTGTTAAAATTGCGAAAAAAAATTCTGCCTATGTAATTATTTCGCAGGGTGTAGAGATGAATAAAGAAAATTTGGAACCCCGAACACGCTGCTAGAACTCAATTATTTCTGAGCACGATATTAATTTTTTCTTATGTACCTAATATTAATTTTTTTAATAAGGGTAACATAAATAAGTTTTGACTTCACAAAATTTTAATATTTCAAAAAAGAAACGCTTTGGTAGCAATAAAACTACCTGCAACATCTTCCAATTTACGATGGTCGTTACCCAAGAGGATACTCTAAACAGCTTCACCTTTGCAAAAGATGAACTCGTAACCTTCAAACTCAAAGCAAACGTATAAAATTCAATTAATGCATCATCCAACCAATGGGAATCTGATTGGAAATTCAATTTTTCCCGACCAACGCAGACCTGCGAGTACCCACAGGATACTTGTAAGATATTGCTGTTGAATTGCTCATTAAAAATCTATGAAATAGTTCATCTCGTAACAAAGTAAACGTGAAATATAATAGTAATTGCAAAGCAAACCATCAACAAGGCTTCCTCGGCACAATGTAGAAGGATAAAATAATGTAGATACGTGATCGTCCTTTCACTACCGCGCGGAGTAGTATACAGTCCTTTTCTGGTTGATTATAAGTATATTCTGTATTTTCATGGATGAAGTGGAAGCAAATTAGACAGGCGGAGGTAGATGGGGGTTGAAATATCCTAAAATGTGCCATGCAATACGAATAAGGTATAACTCACCGGCAGGAGTTATGTGGCAGCGCTCATTCGAAGGAATCTACTAAATCATAATGTTGAACAACGTTCGTGATAATAAAGAAGAGAATATAAAGTTGGAGCTCTGGTTATTAATTATGGAATACGCTACTCTGCATTCTGTTCGTCAAGGCTAAACGTTGTCAGGCGAATGCATTTGTAATTACAAGCTAATATTTTCATGAGGTAAGAACAGAGCTTACATGAATAGGTATACATAGAGTGTGACGTCAATGAAATTACTGTATTACTGCGAGAACGGTCGCAAGAAGACGTTGGGGCAGTAATTGTCCTGTATTTGCATTGCATTTTCTCGTTGAATTATTGACATTGTAGTTCCGTTTCTATTTGCTTGCTTCAAGGCAAATTAAACGAGATTTATGTATTTTAAACCCTGTCAGGTGTTTGCGTATAAATGACCCTTCAGGGACACGACTCCAGGATGTGGATTTCACTTTAAAAATCAACTAATCAATCCAATCTTATTACTTAACCATCTATCATTGCTAAAACCGTTTTTTTCCCGTCTTCGTCATTCATCATCTCAACTTTTAAATTTAATTCCACTAAACTTTCCATCGAATTTCCAACTCTGCGCGACAGATTGACAACCATTGACCGGAATAAACTCTCCAACAAACTGCCACCCCCGCAGTTAATGTCTTTTCATGGAAGCAAACGCATCAAAACATTCATTCCACTTATCCTCGCATTTTCAAGATGCTCAAGCTCATGTCTGCGTCCATCTCCTCCCGCATTTCCTTTTCACTTTCATTTTTCATGTCAAACAAGGCGCCTGTTTGGTCCATCACACCGAATCACACCATATCCGCCGAAATTGCATGTGTTCCTCGCCACCACCGTTAACCGCCTCCAACAGCAGGAGGAAAAGGCCAAAATGACGGCAAAAGTGATATCCAACTCGTAATTCAGAATTCAGATTCAACGGCGATACCACTTAGTCATATGAAAAATGCTTTTCCGCAATCGCAATTCCACGTCGAATATACTCGCATTGCGAACTATATTTAGATTTACTGCAAATATGTAAAAATGTAAAAGCGATGGAAATAGAAATAACAGTCGTTAATTATAGAAATTATTTGAACCAGAAAATAAAACAGGAAACTCGCGAGGAAAATTGGAAAGATTAAAGCAAAAGTACCAAAAAGAAATTCACATGTACCCTCGAGTAATGAAAGACAATTTCCTTTTTCTCCTTTCAAGCACGGGTGAAGGTTATAATGGAAAATTTGCACGCAATACGAGTACAACGCCGAACACTTGTTAAGAAAATTGTTTTTGTTTTTCCATTGCGGTGAATTTGTTAAACATAAATACGGTGAATAACAATTTAACCGTGCGCTATAGATGCACAGAAACTATAGCAGATAATGGTCAAAGGGGGCGGTGGAAAAAGCTTTTCTCTTGCCCTGGCCACCTGTAGATCTTGATTGTGTTGGTGGGTGTTGTATTTTCCACTGAATTTAGCCTTTTAATTTTTTATTGGGTTTTTCCATCTGGCTAAGAATAGAATGACGCAGAATTTCGATTTAATGGTGTTTATTATTTAGTAAATTAATTTCAGCAATAAGAAGATTGCGAATTACAATTGATGTGATTTGGAAGGAACAAGCAGGAGCCAGCCAAAATTTGTGATTGCGTCAATTGGAAAATATTAAAGGTTAACGAATTCAGACCAAAAATGAATGACGATTGCCACAGGGCAAAAATATGAAGGTTATCGTAAAATTCCTCCTGGATTACGCGGAAAAATAACCCTGACTGATACATCGACGATCGACGAAATGTAATTGACATTTTGAGCTGACGGACATGATGTTTTGGACCTAGCTGGTTTGCATAGTAGCGTAGAGGTGACACGTGTAAGTGAAGGGCTCCAATTCAACTATCATACCGTATCTGTACCGATAAAACCTTGGCTGGTCTCGGAGTACGTTCGAAGCTCACACCATTGGGTTGGTGGTGTAGGTTCAGTTGAGACGGATTCCCGATTAGCGCTGGTCTGGCTCTGAGCACTTCTCCCCATAAGGGCTTGTGTCAATCTTCGCATGGCCTGCCTGCTCTACAAAGCCAGCCAACGGACCTAAAAGACGACTACACACAAGAACAGAGATACCGGCTCCGAGTGGGATCCAATCAAACTGGAGCAATTTCAACTAAAAGACCTAAACAAAGATTAAACAAGTTGGGTAGACAGACCTATGCTCATGTCAGAAGGGTTTTGTACTCAACTTACAAAATGCCGTAACAAGCAACGAATAAAATTAAGAAACACGTCATGTTCGAGGATCATATTATTATTAACTAAGTTGAAAGAATTTTTTAATTCTGAGGTATTTGTTAAAATTATACCCATAAATATTTCGCTTGATAATTTTTTTTAGATTTTTTAAATCACGGGTGTCCATTCGCGAGGGAGAAAACACATTTTTCATGTATTTCCCCCCCTCTCTGTGCCCCCACTGAAGCAAAAACTGTCAGTTTAAGAACTGTTTTGAAAAGCTCTCATTGAGAACTTTCATTTGATACTCATATCGGCTACCTTTCATGAAATTTTTTTCAGGGGCCACTCCTTTGTACTGTAAGCATCGATTCATGCCCTATTTTTTCGAATCCTAGAATGGCTACAAAGCCCTTTTGCTAGGAGCTCTCTCCTGCCTCTTCGACTTGTTTCAATTGTATGTAGTCATCCTCATGATATCTATCATTCCTGAAATTTTCATGCAAATCCTAGCAAAGCTGTAGTGTCTAAGTCGGTAAAAAGCGCATATGGCTCCATAGCCATATGTTTCCATAGTAATACAGGGCACATTGTTCCATAGTAATACGGGAAAATTCAAATCGCTATAACTTCGTTAAATACTATTCGATCTTTACGAAACTTTCAGAAAAGATCAATCTTATAAATAGTCATCTTTTTGCTAAATTTTATTGAATTTAAGGGTACCATTTAGATTTTATTCGAGAAAACATAAAATCGATAAATCATACTATTACTAACAAAATTGAGTGAATTTCGACTTCTCATGTATTTGTTGTTGTTGTACTCATTAAGGCCTACATTCATGATTTTTTTCAGATTTTTCGGATGGAAGGTGTCCAATCGCGAGAGGGGGGGGTACGCGAAAAGTTCGTACATTTCCCCTTCCCCTTCCCCCCTCGGTACTCATAAGGCAATTTTAAGACCTGTTTTGAAAAGATCTCATTGAGACCTTTCCAATGATACCCTACTCGACTACCAATGGTGAAATTTTTTTTTTGAGGGGTCAACTCCCTATATGGGGAGACCCCCCCTTAAACCCCTTTGAAAAATTTTTTCACCCTTGAACTTTCAAGAGGTCACCACTTCTGACCTTTCCACAAAGTTTCATGGCTGGAGCCTCTATAGTTTCGGAGAAAAAGTGCTGTGACATACAGACGGACGGACGGACGGACGGACAGACGGACACAGGTCGTGATTGCAATAGGGTTTTGTATTTTAGTACAAAACCCTAAAAAGAATCCAAAAATAAGTAAAAATGTTAACAACCACCGCTAAACCAACGGTTACAGCCATGATGATAACAGCACATTGAGAACTGTACCAATGACGATAAAAACGACGATGAATACAATGACAGTAAACACGGACGAAAAATGGAGATCAGTGGACAGCCTTGGCCAAACGGAGATTCCTGTGGCAATCAGACCGAACCAAGGATCTCAAATCCCGAAATAATAACGAACTATCTTGAACTCCACATAGTGATCACAGCAGAAAAAGAAAGGAGTGACCATTTCACCACCACCGTGGAAAATGTGGCTGAAATACTGCGCTCGGAAACGGAAGCCGATAACCTCTCTCAAGAAAGGAAATCGTTAAATACAACTGCCGTCCAGCGACTTCAAGAAGACAGGCTAATCCAAAAAGTTTGAGACGTTCTAAAAAGAATAAAATCAGCAAGCGACTCGCCAAAAATTAGCAAAGGTGTAAAGAATAGGCTCCTTGAACTAGAGGAGCTCCTAGATCGCATAGGGCATTTCCGGGGGAGATGGTTGAAGGCCAAAGACGACCAGAAGGCCGAAGAAGAGCAGAAGGCTAAAGAAGCGCTGAGGACTAAGCCTAACGGGCACGTGCAAATAGCTCACCCTGAAACATCAATAAAAGAATGGCATCTAACCCAATTGAAGGAAGGAAGGAAGGAAGAGGCACTTGATGGACGTGGAATGTAAGACAAGGGGTTCCAAACAGTGCTAACAAACGGAGCGAAGACAGCCGCAAAGAAACGCCTTAAAAAAGTGCCAAAAATAAAGTTCGCACGGGAAAAAAGACCTGATGCGAAACCGGAGAGAAAAAAGCCCCGACGAAGACCCCGGCAGTAGGCACTGCTCGTAAAACCCTATGATGGCCGATCTTACGCCGAAGTGCTGCGGGATATCAGAGGCAATGTAAAGCCCGAAGGCACCATTACTGCTATTAAAGCTGTATGACCAATCCGGTTGGGCCACATACTGGTCGAATTCAGAGGCCGACAATAAAGAAGCAATTTGCCATGCAGTAAATAAGGTTCTTGGCAAAAGCGCAACTATAGCCTCGCTCTAACCAATGGCAACGATCGAAACAAGAGACATTGACTGCACCACAGACCTGGCCGAGGTAGAAGAAAGGGAGCTTCCTAGCGTGTGCAGGATCATAGTTAGCCTGACGCCAGAAAACCATAGGCGACAGCGCATGGCCATAATTGACTTGACCGAAAGGACGCCGAACATTTTCTGACTAAAGATGAAGTAAAAATAGGGTGGGTTGCCTGCAGGATACAGCGCAGAGCCGCGCCTGTTTTATACTTCAAATATCTTGGCTATGGTCATACCGCACAAGCATGCATAGGACATAGTTTCCTATGTTACAAATGCGGTGAAACGTGAAATAAAAGAAAAAAGTGGACAAAGGAGGCACACTGTATCCCTTGCGAGGATGCTAATACGAGTCCGGATCTTGGACACGTCTTGGGATAAGGAAAATGTCGGGGTTTTCACGAAGCACTACTGAAGGCCGATCAGAACTTTGATGACCCGTATCCTGCAGTTAAGCCTACACCGCAGTTCAACCACCCAAAACCCGCTTGAGCAGTTTGCGAGGGATATGAAAGCCGACGTTTTGCTGCTGAACAACACTAGGATAAAAGTTCTGCATCATATCCCGATGAAACTGGTACTGCTGCCATCTGGGTTTGGAACAATGATTTTCAGACGGAGGGCTGTGAACGGTGAATGGTTTCGTGTGGGTTCAATGCTGAGTGACCACCTTCTTTAGTGTATTCCTACCACCAAGCCAATGCTTACTGCTTTGGAGGGTGCCATGCTTACTGCTTTGGAGGGTGCTTTCTCGAACCCGGATGGCAACTTGCTGGTTGGGAGAGACTTCAAAACTAATGTAATTGCATGGGGGATGCCTTTAGCAGATCTGCGGGAAAAAGGAGTCCTAGAAATGGCGACTAGGACGGCGAGCACGGTTCAAAAGGCAGAGGCATATAGCCGCACCAAGCGGGGGATCGTTCTATTCGGGATACCTGACTTTAGGAACGCCTTCAACTCCACTAGATGAATGGATGTTCTGGATACGCTGGAAAACTCTTTCCAGTTCCAGAGTATCTGAAGCGGGTTTTGAGGGACTACCTGAAGGACCGAAGCCAGCTTTATCACACGACACAGAGTCAACGAAAGATGGAAGTAACATCGCGTGTTGCCCAGAGATCTATTCTTGATCCAAACCTGTGGAACGGGTCTTACGACGGGCTACTGAGACTCAAAATGCCAGATGAGTCGCACTTGATCGGCCATGCGAATGATGTTGCGGCTCTAGTCGTTGAACGCATCGTTGAACAAGCGCAACTTAGGCCAGGTATGCTAACGCACCGAGTGAGCGACTGGATGACTGCTCCTGGGCTCAGTCTAGCATTGGAGAAACCCGTTGTGGTCATCTTGACAAGAAAGAGAATCCCTAGAGTAAGGATGATCAGTATTGAAGACATACTAATCAAATCGAAGCCAGCGGTAAAATACCTCGGTTTATTGATCGACTCAAAGATGAGCTTCTCTGAGTAAATCAAGGCAACGGCTGAGAAGGCGCATCGACTTTGAGTCGATTTATGACCAGTATAGGGGGGTCAAACCAATCAAGAAGACGCGGTTGGCATAGCTAGAGAGAAGAGGAACGCTGAAAATTGCATCTTCAAATCCAACTGTCTCTGATTCGGTAGTGAGAGTTAATGTAGGCATGATGCCTGTTGCCTTTCTTAATAGGGAGCACCGCTCTATCTACCTGCGTTGAAGAGAAGAGAGGGTGCAGGGGAGATGGCAGATAGTTGCCTGCGACGAGAGACAGCGCTCACTCAACGATTGGCAGCAGTCTTGGGTGAATTGCACGAAGGAAGGTGGGTTTGCATGGTTCTTCCTGGATCTGAGACGGTGGCCAAATCGATGGCATTGTGATACTGACTTTTGTCTGACCCAGCTTTTGAGCAGGCATTTGTGTTTTCAGTCGTACCTGCACAAGATTGGTAAATCACGATCTGACTATCGATTTTGCCCAGGAGAGGAAGCGATATCTGCCACATAATATGTCAAACGAAATAATATGACAAACGGTTCTAAGCTACGTTTTCAGGTTTACAGGGGAGGTGTTTAGTGGGTACTCCAGTCAATCGCGGGTATGGGAGCCCCACACGCAGTGTCTAAATGGCATTCACTTCGCAATCACAAAAAAGACTAAACATGTATGACGGTAAATGACGGCAGGAACTGACTTCAGAAGAGATATGAACAAAGCTCGCTGCATACAAGTATACCAGTGAGCGTCTTGGGAAACTTATCAACAACAGCAAGGCTACTAGCAAAATTTGGTGGGCGACGTGAATAGAGATCTATGGGGCCTGGGTTACAACCTGCTCATACAGCGGCTCGGAGCCCAACGTTTTCCCGGCACAAACGACGCGGATTACCTCGATTTTTACAAAGATCGAATTAGAGGAAGCAGTTTTTTCCATGAAGGCAAAACGGCGCTAGGACCAGATGGGGTTCCGGTCCCGGTACTGCAAATGATCTATCACTGTTACCCTGACTTGCTACTCCGTATCGTCAACGCTTGCCTGCGTGAAATATCCCCATGGCAGTATGGCTTTAGAACTATTTGACGAGCCACCTGTTTCCTCATGCGTAAAGTTATGCAAATTGCAATGGGCGGGCCATTTAGAAAGAATAGAACATAATTGGCTATCCAAAAGAACATTAATGGGTAGACAACAAGATAGGTAGATCTGGTAGAACCAAAGTCCGTAGTCAAATATTTGGGCATACTGATAGACTCAACGATGAACTTTTTCCAACGAATCGGGATAACAGCTTTTGAAGCGCTAGGGAGGGTAATGATAATTGCACCTTTAAAGGACGTCAACATAGAGGGACGCACCTCATCAAGAAAATGACTCACTACTATTTTTGGGGGGTTGGGAGGTGAATTAGTGTGGGGCTCTCATGCTCTCATCCAACTAGACTAACGACTAAACACTTCCCCTATCAACCCAAAACTTAGCTAGACATGAGATCACACACAATATTCAAAAAAGGGAAGCCTACTGGAAAACGAGAATTTGGAGTAGCCTTTATTGTGGATAGGGAGTTCAAATTGGACGCTATTGATTTTAAGGCAGTTAATGAACAGCTGTGTGCGATCCGTATTAAAGCGAAGTTCTTCAAAATCTGGCTGATAAATGTTCACGCCCTGATTGAAGAAAAGGATGAAGAAAGGAAGGAAACGTTATGCAATCACCTTGACAAGACTAGTCCACTCATTGCCTACAAACGACACAAACACAAAATATCACACCTGGCGAATACAGCATCGAAAATGTTAGCGAATTTGTGTATTTAGGCGCCAAAATAACGAGAACCAGTAATGAAAGAGACAAAATACCCCGAAGAATACAGCTTGCAAATTAAATATTTTTTACAGCCTTGACAGTCTTAAAGACTAGTTCCATACATAGGAAAACAAAGCTCCAAGTATACAAATCCGTGGTAAGACCTGTGTTATGCTATGGTTGTGAAACATGGACCCTAACCCAAGCATCCGCAAATATATTGAAAGCCTTTGAATGACGGGTCCTGAGGCGAATAATCGAAGCGAAGCTAGATGAGGGCCAATGGCGAATTTGATGCAACCATGAGCTGGAGGTCTAAACGATTGTAAGACTGCGGAAGCTGCAATGAACTGGCCACATGAATCGTTTGGACGAGCAACGGATACCCAAAAAGGTATTCGTTGGGAGAACTGAACGGCGGAGACCAGTGGGGAAACCGCATAAACGCTGGTCTGACTCGGTCGACAAAGACAGTTCATCGCTGCTCGGATTTCGAAATCGGAGGCGCTATTTGCAGGAAGCGAAGGTCCGCTAGACGCACCGTTGAACAAGCGCAACTTAGGCTAGATATGCTAACGCGCCGAGTAAGAGACTAGATCACCGCCCGTGGGTTCAGTTTAGCACTGGAAAAAACCGAAGTGGTCACCTTAACAAAAAAGAGAATCCCCCTAGAGTAAGGATGATTAGTATTGGAGACATACTAAGCGAATCGAAGCCAGTGGTGAAGTACCTGGGGCTACTGATCCACTCAAAGAGTTTCTTTGAGCAAATCAGGGCAACAGCTGAGAAGGCTGCTTCGGGAGTATCAGCTCTGAGTAGACTTATGGCCAACGTAGGGGGACCCAACCCACCAATCCATCAAGAAGATGCCTCTCGATGAGCCCCGTAGCGTTAGTGCTACTGTACGGAGCAAAAACATGGGACGACGCTCTCAGTATGGAAGTGTACCGAAAACGCTTGGCACAGGTAAAGAGAAAAGGAGCACTGAGGATTGCATCTTCATGTCTGAAAGTCTCTGATTCGCTGGTGAGAGCTATTGCAGGTGTGATACCTGTCGCTCTCCTTGCTAGAGAGCACCGTGCTAGTTACCTGCGTCAAAGCGAGGACGTGAAGGTGGTTGCCTGTGAGGAGAGACAGCCAGTGTGAGACCATGGCTAAATCGAAGGCATGGTGAGACTGACTTCTATCTGACCCAGCTTTTGAAAGGGGATTGGTGTTTTCAGTCTCACCTGCACGAGATTGGTAAGTGACGGTCCCCCAACTGTCTGTTTTGCCCAGGAGAGGAAGACAATGCCTGCCACACATTTTTTGGGTGCAGGAAATGGGACAAGCTGCTCTACAGGGAGACGAGAGAGCTCACCTTGGATAACATAGTCGCGGTGATGCTTGAATTGGTTGACAAATGGAACCAGGTGGCACATTATGTTCGGGCAGTCCTAAAAGATTAAACGGGCTCACAGCAGCCGGAGATATTTGGGCTGGGCGATCGCTTGTCAGGCACTTCTTTTTCCCCTGTCCCGCTACAATAGGGATCCCCCAGAATAATGAGACTTGGCCTCACGACATAGCATAACGAGACTTGGACTGAAGTAATGTGCCAAACGGTCCCAGGTTAGGCTCTCAGGCTGACAAGGGAGGTGATCGGATTGGCAGGAGAGTCATTTCAGTCGCTTGCGAGCATAGGAACCCCACACTCTGCGCATAAACGGTGTTCACCTGCCAACCCCAAAAAAATCGTGTTCAGGTTAGTGGCCTGATGTTGGCAATGGCTTATATTTGGGTGTCTTTTCAAAACGACAGTCTTTACCAGCTAGTTCCTACTCACGAGTGAAAGAATGAGAAATATTGTGCTCCCCCGCATATCTAAACGCCAGCCAACGCAACGGACCTCGGGTTATTCTAGAAAATAATTTGCATAGCTTGAAGATTTATTCTGTTAGATCTTGCTCAATCTCCAGTGAAAATACTGCTTTCCGGCCAACCCGTAGAAATCGGAGATGATTCAATTCGTCAAAACGTCTATTTGGCTATGATTTATGTAGGGGTCTTCTTTCAAATACAGCATAAGCCAACATGGTCCTTTAACTCTTTGTATACTCGTATAGTGTTAAAGATGATCCATCCGTATGCCCTACATGAACCAAGGAACACCCTGAGTGCCGTGATTTCCAGGTATTCCAACTTTGTTGCGTGATACGACCCCAGTTTTTTGAGGCACTTTTCAGTCGGACTCAGATAATCCAGAAGAAAGTATTCTAAGCTTTCCTCTTTCTTAACGCAAGCTCGGCAGGTGTATACCGTCGTTTGGCTCTCTAGCGTGCAGCTTTCGTTCAGGCGTGGCTCTTATGCACTTTATGGAGTTTTTCTTCTCACCACTCTACTGCTCTATACATAGTTATTGGCTCACTTCTGTTGTACAGATCCAACAGACGAGTTTGGGTTTTAATCGCCATGTTTTCCCTATCAATTGATTTTGATGTTCAATTTATTTACCTGCGCCCATTTATGCAGTAAGGAGAATGCAATTTGCATCAGGCCCGACATTATCTCCGTAAGCTTTTCACTAATCAGCATTACGATGTCGAGGTTTCTACGTCTAGCACTCGTTGCGTGTAGACGTGTTTTTAATCGCTCCTGTCATTAATTTTAAAAATTAATTAATTTTTCACAAAAGTCAGTTTCAAACAATTGCAATATTTTTTTACGAGCCAGTCAAAAGCAAATTTTGATTTTATTGGGAGAACCATCACCGTCGAATTATTCGAACATTTATCGAATATCTGAAATTCATTTCCTGAAGAAATATCAAAAGTGGAAATACGTTCAAGGGAAGTCCCGGTCTGAGAACATTCCCTCTAGTCTCGCTGCAAAAGCAACGAAATGGAGGAGCCCGATGGCTTCAGCCATCAATCAGAAGGATCATGCCCATCGCCAATGATGACGGGCGAAAAAAAACTTAAAAGAAGTTACGAGAATAAAGAAGAAAAACCGACAATCCTATCGAAGTCGAGCAGCTGATCCAAGAAAAAGAGAAAGCTGAAAAAATTGAAAACGAAAATGAAGAACTCAAGCTTCGAGTTAAATCGTTAGAAGCACTTGTTGGAACGTTAACGTTCAACAAAGATAAAGAAACCAAGAAAGGCCGACAAGGAAATTCAAAAACCGAAGCAGAAATTACTATGCAGCGCTAGCTGGTCTTGAAGAAACGATGAACATTGAAGAGGATCCAGGTAAAACGTCTAAGTTAGATAATGAGTTCATTGAATACCTTAAAATTAAAAATCGGGAGAAAAAACCAAAAGGTTTGTCTGCTGGTCCGTCTTGCTGGTCCGTCCGTTAAGATTAATGAAAAAAAAAAGTCCCACCAATCGATGTATTTGGGCAAACGGGCAAAGATATGGTTCGGCTTTTGGCAGCCGAAAATAAGCTTAAAGATTTTGAGATAAAAAGAGTCAATGCCGATAAATTGACAATAAGGACTAAGTCGCTGGTTGATTTCCAGGCAACAAAAAGTGCCTTAAATTCTGGAGATGTTCCGCATTTCACGTACACCCCGAAAAGCGAAAAAACCAAACCTTTTTATTGAAGGGTCTGGACTGTGGTGAAGACACAGTCGATCTCCTTCAGGTGCTCCAAGAAGCTGCACCAGAAATACAATTTATTTCAGTTAAAAACTTTGCAACGAGAAGATCGATTGTCGAGCGCAAAAACTTGCCTCACTACTTAGTCCAGACTTCCAGCAAAAGTAGTTCGAGTGCCCTACAGAAAATACGGTACTTGAACTTCCGCGTGGTGAGGTGGGAACGCCTCCAGAAAAGTGAGGTCAACCAGTGCTACAGGTGTCAAAGATTCGGGCATTCGGCTGCCAATTGCGCCATAAAATATAGGTGTGTTAAATGCAAAGACATTCATGCTCTCGGCGAGTGCAAATTGGCTCAAAGAAAAACTATATTGTGTGAACTGCGGTGCCTTTGGTCATCCAGCATCATATCGAGGATGCCCCCGGTATCAAGATGCAAAGGTTAAAGTCACACCGAAACAAAGTCAAGCACATCGCAGTGTGATACCTACCAACTTCGTCAAGCCCGGGGTGTCATTTGCACTTGCTGCGAGAGGACCACCAGACATGTAAATAAAATAAATAATGTAAGTGGCAATAATGAGCTGCTCCTTAAAATTTATCAGCAATTAAATTCCTTATCGGGGCGAACCGATAAACAAGATTCGAAAATTAACATTGTTTTTCAGCGTTTAGGGCTTTCAAATGCCTCAAAATAAGTTGTCATCCAGCCACATTCCCATGGATAGGATTCATCCCATCTCGATCAACGTCAACTCCATTGTCACTATACATCGGCGTGATTATCTCCTTGAATTCATTGCCAGACAAAAGCCTGACATCGTGCTTCTCACCGAAACCCACCTCAGTTCATGGCACTCCATGAGATTCAAGGATTTTGAGTTCGTAAGAAACGATAGGGTAACAGGTGATGGGGGAGGTGGCGCCGGGATATTGGTTCGAAGACCCTTTCGTTTCCAAAATATTGAAAAAGTCGAATTCAAAAGCTTTGAATCTCTTGAAGTGTCCGTTATCAAAATCTCACTGCCAGGTGGGGATAACCTCTTCGTTATCTCTGCCTATGCAACTGGTGGAACTGTTCTCAAGCTCAGGGAGGAGCTCAATTCCTTGTTCGAAATACTCGAATTGAACAGGCTGCATAACTATTATATTCTTGCTGGTGGCCTGAACGCCAAGCATACATCATGGCTGAATGCCACCAATAATCCAAGAGGTGTATTCCTGAAATCGTGGATAACAGAGAACCAAATTGAATACAGGTGCAACCTATATGGGTCGGAGTTCCCAACATACCCTAGGACAAATTCATATTTGGACCTCTGCATTGCTGACGCAAGACTTGAATTCAGCTTTAATAGTCCTCAACGGAAAATGCAGGTGCTTCCTTATGATAGCGACCATAACGCAATCGTAATGGAAATCAATCATCACTGGGGTGATTTCTTCCTCATTCCAGTTCAACATGGAAATCATCGGTTGAATTTCAAAAAAACCGACTGGGGAAAGTTTCAAAAGAAGTTTAATCGCGAGTACCAGAAGTAATGTCCCTCTTCTGATGGTGGCAACTCTTGCTCAATGGTTTCTAATGACAGGAATCTAACTAACGATGAAATAGATGTCTATTTGTCGAAGTTAGAGAAGCTGACGTTGGAAACGATTGAGAAAGTAGTTCCCAAGATAAAACATCGAAACAATATGGAAGGATATGAAACACCAACCATCGCAAGGTTGAAAAGATTGAAAAGCCTTCTTCTCACACCCGTCAACAATATTTATCGACGATTTTTGGATTACAACCATCCCTCGTTGGCTTTGTTGAAATTACATCTGAAGAATGTCCGGAACTTAATCCGGTCATACTTCAGGAGTGAGGTAAGCAATCAATGGGCGGAAAAACTGAAGGGTATTAGCCCACAGGACCCAGACGGCGTGTTTGCGAAAGTAAATAGCATATTCCGCAAGAAGTCTCGAGTGAAGGTATCGAATCTTGAAGTCACTAGTGATGAGATAAATCTTGTCGATAAGGCTGGTATCGAAATTGATAGTACGACTCCGGATAGAAATGGAAACAAGATTATTTGGATTGGATAAACTTGCCCTGATTGGAACACATTTTGAATTGGCTCATCTACCAAACCCTGAGAGAGGGAATGAAATATTTTCAGAGGTCGTTGAAGCAAAAGTTTCCGACTTCAAATCAAGCCTGAACGGCCAATCAATTCTTCATTTCGATGAAACATTAACATCTGACCTCATACCGAGCTTAAATCTTATTGATTATTTTGTCAGCTATGAAGACTTGTGTTTCATATTTCGCAGGATAAACAACAAGAAATCATGTGGTACTGATGGTATTCCAAATGTAGTTCTCCGACATTTGCCGGAGGTCGCTATTAGGAATTATTGCATATTGTTCAATAACATGTTGAGCAATTCATATTTCCCAAATGAGTGGAAAAGGGCTAAGGTATTTCCGATCTTGAAGAAAAGAAAAGAACCTTCGTGCCCGAAAAGCTATCGCCCAATCAGCTTGCTGCCTAACATCAGCAAGGTGTTTGAAGTAATACTCAACAGAGCTTTAAACGCCCACATTGAGGAAAATGAGTTGATGCCGAATTGCCAATTTGGTTTTCGTGCCAGGCATTCGACCACACATGCAATAACGAAAGTAACCTCAGACATCTGTTGGAATCTAAATGACAGACAATGTGTTGGAGCATGTCTCATTGATATGGAGAAAGCCTTCGATACGGTGTGGTTAGATGGACTAATTTTTAAACTCCTTCAGGACAAGTTCCCCAGACACCTTGTCGCCATGATGTGCAATATGTTATACGGGAAATCGTTTGTTGTAACTGATGGAAATCTGGGAACAATGCATGAATTCAAGATCTTGAATGGTCTACAGCAGGGAACAGTTACTGCGCCTCTACTCTTCTCAATCTTCATTCGCAAGCTATTGAACGGCTTTGATTTTAACGTCTCGCCAACGCGATCATTGGTAGCGTTTGCTGATGATCTGATCATCTATACAGCAGACCGAAAAGCTACAATAGTTCAGAGCAATCTCCAAAAAATGTTCAATGATGTACAGCTGTACACTGACAATTGGCGAATGAAAATCAATGCGCAGAAGTGCGAAACAATCTTGTTTCGGACAACGCTGCAGGGGGTCAGTCAAGACCTGAAACGTAATTGGAAAGATTTCCACATCATGGCTGGTGAGAGTAGTCTTGAACGGGTTCCACATAAATCCTGTGTTCGATACCTCGGTGTTTATCTCGATCAGTATCTGCACTGTACTGAACATATGAAAATCATGCTCAGTAAGGCACTTAAAGTAGTCATGGCCCTTCGAAAGCTCTTTCATTCCAGATACATTGATCAAAAGGTGAAAATTATCTGTTACAAGTGCCTGTTTAGACCAGTTTTGACATATGGATGTCAGATCTGGTACAACCAGAGTGCTAGTACTATGGAAAAATTAAGAGTTTTCGAAAGGAAATGTCTTCGTGCATGTACTGGTTTGTACAGAAAGCCTGAGATGGATTGGAAACATTATATATCGAATAGAAGAATTTATCAAACTGCTGAAGTGACGAGGGTCGATATCTTCATATTGAAACTTCTTCGGAATCATATCGCAAGGTCTGTCACTGTGAGTGAAAACCCTTGGATTTCACAGCCGTTCCACCCTACAGACGGGTATATAGCGACTTGCCCCGCTACTGGCTTCATTCCTCCAGAAGAATTCGTGTATTTGGACATGAATCGATATGTTTTTGATTCTGACGGCGTCCCAGTCATATATCACATATATCGACGGGGCAATGATAAGAAGATAAAATATCCTCCTAATTTGAGTTCACGAGACCAACGATTTCAATGGAGATACTCATTTGCTAGATTCGTTGAAGCTGATCGAGTTGAGACGGCGCAATCCAGGTATTGGTGGCTGAATGACAATGTCTAAATTATTCGTGTTTATTTTCAGTTATGGTGTTTTTTCGTTATTTCGTTTTTTGAGTTTCAGCTCATTATTGCTACATTTAGTGTTGTTGTTTATTTATGTTAAAAATTAGGTATAGGTTAGGTATATGTTATGTTTACTATATTCCGTTAGAGATAAGATTAAACACTTAGGTTAGGAACATTATTATAGAATTTTTTAGTATAAGATAAAGTTTTTGATTGTATTTTATTAGAAATAAGTTACAACATATTAGGTGTAGGATCAAAGTTTCACTGTTGTGTTTTAGTTATAAATAATTTTAGGATAGTGTTGGTTTTTTCTCCTTTTTCCAATTAAATTTTAAAAATATGTAATAATCTTAGTTAATTGAATTTGCTATAGTTTTTTTTGATGAAATGAGTTAATGATAACGTATAAATTTAGAGAGCCATTTGGGCCATTAAGTGTTTTTTTTATTGTTATTGTTTGGAATTTGCTTTATATTCTTTTAAAATTTATAACGATTAGTATTAAATAAAGCGCTTTTGACTTTGACTTTGACATCACCATGTCGTTGGCGTACTAAATCATTCTAAACCCCACCGTGCTCGTTGTGATACCTTGTCATACTGTGGTGCACCCAGATTCGCCCATTTCTTTAAGACCATACCACTTGCCACGGCGATGAGCTTTCTGTTTGTTTATATCTTTGCCATTCAATTCCTTCAAATCTTTGTCAATTCCATATCCTTAGGTAGTTACTACTATACTCCCCATTTTTTCTTTATTGAAGCTTCATTTGATGTCAATGAAGGCTGCCAGGATGTGCTACATTTAGCGATAAACATGGAAATACAATTGCATTGCGTAAAGTTGTTGTTAAATGACCACACTATCATCGCAAGTATAGTAAAATTCATAACATTTCAAAGTTGGGCTTTAATGATAGGTATTTTTGGGCTGCTAACAGACTAAGCTTGGGATAATGAAATGAATATTCAACTCAGAAAATAACAAGTTTTTGCATTCAATGGCATCGTGATTGCAACAATATTCTCACATGGCTAGTCTGAATTTAGTAGATTACTGGTAAGGGCCCAAAATAACTTGTTTTGTTTCAGGTAATGAGAAGATATAACAGATTGCAAAACGTCTCTTCCAACATATTTTAGTTTAAATAAGAACTATCAGTGTTACAATAAAATCGAGTGCCGCATGACATTCGAAACTCAGAGTATATATAACACTTTCTGAAACATTTAAAATATATAAATTCACAATCTTAAAATAGGTGTATTACTTAGATGATTATATACCACTTAAGCGAATTTGTTTATCCAACATCACGTTCCTCTCCTCCAATTTCATAATTCATAAGCCCAAACAAAACAAATCACGCAATGCTTGAAAGCCAACAAATTTATATACGCGCGCTCCTGGTTTATATATTCACTGAATTTCGAAATTGTTGTTCTGTTTACACGCACGATGAACTAACTACGCGTAATAAGTTTGTACAATATTTGTAGTACGTGGCCCCATCGAGTTGATATACTCCACTTCGTAGGCCACCACATAAGTTTCAAATTTTCGACAGCAAATAGTCCATAAATCTAGATCTCATTCCATCATGTTCCGATGATATCCATTTCGATTTCCTCCTCCTTTGATCCCTCCCAGCCCTAACATACGAGTACTCGTAGTACGTTCAAAATTGTCGATGCTATCCATTCAATTGGAAAAAGTGATTTATTGAAAATATTGAAAAAATCAACTTGATTTCTTTGAATTCATTTCACATATGCAAACTCCGTTATTTTTGACACACACGAGAAGTCATGAACGATTCTATTTTAGCCATCATATTCGTAGTGAGGAGTGGAGAAAGGATATTTATTCTCCATTTGAACGGAGAAGCTGGTATAGGAAAAAAAAGAAGAAAAACAAAATAAAAGAAAAATTATCGACATTTCCAAAATTCATTCAACCATATTCCAAGCATGATGGTGCTCATCATCAAAAGAAATTCCGCAGATATCTTATAAAAATAGAATCGTGAAAATTTCAAACAAAACAAAAATACATCCATCTTCCGTTCCTTACAGCCAAAACGGAATTGGGGATGGTCGCGGTGGCGTTGGGGTCGGGGTTGATGATGATTTTGATGGATGATTAAAGATTTAATTCGCAATATCGAAACGACAGGAACGTAATGTAAAAACAGTGTTTTCTAGTGAATATCCAAGCAAGGAAATCAATTTGTTACAGTAACATCTGAAGGACATTTATGATGTCGCAAGGTGTCAATGATTTATTTATTGGAAAAATATCCTTTCTGTTCTGTGCGAAACGTTTCAATTCAATTCTATGAATTGACGACTGTTCCGAGTCTAATTTTAAATGAAATACGAGAATTTATTACAAAATTGATTGATAACATTGCCGTCAATTTTTATGAGGCAAAAGAGAGTCCTGACACCCTCATTCCACAACGAAAAAATCTATTTCAGAATCGTCATAATCGCGCGAAAATTGTAATAAAATATTTCTTATTGGTTCCGTTTTCCGTTTATGAGATCATAATTAAATTTGAAATTTTATTGAATGCATTTTAGCCGCTTCTAAAGTTGAAAAGATTGTTTTTATATTTATGAAAGAAATTGCGTCTATAGAGTCGCCAAATTGCCTCTATGGCTGCCTGGCCACCTCCATCTCCAACGTTTTCCTCTTGAGTTAATTTAATTATTGCGTTTGAATTTCGGGGGCGCTCACGGACGACATTTTAAATTGCATGCCCTCTTTTCTATTTCGGGGATTTGAAACGTTTGCAGGTTGAAATTTACGCAAAATTGTTTATTTGGAAAATTTCGCGTTTATTGTGAATTATTGCTGGAAATTTTTGTTTTGAAAATAATTTCAGATTTTCATATAAAAGTTTCTGATGGTGATTTTAGAGAGGATGTCTGAATGGATTCATAAAATTATTGTTTATTGTCACAACGAAATAAATGATGATATAATCTGTATCAAAACAGAATAAGTTACAGGTTTTAATATTTCGAAAAATCTGGAAACGTTCTCAAATAATGTTGTTTAAGATGGTACTCTTTTCCTGAGATTTAGTCAAATCAAAAATTTAGCAGATCCGTTTCAATGTGATTAATTACGTTTCATTCTGCTTACGCTGCTTGAGGCTTGAGGATGGACAATATTTTGCAATTAAAGGGTAGTCCAACGAAAACGCATGACGTTAATTGTAAATAAAACAAAAGGTTTTCAGAGAATTATGTTAATATTTTTTATCATAATAGAAGGATCTATGACAATTATGTGTGAAACAAAACATCGCCCAAATGCTCACCACGGCTACGGTGGCATACTTCTATCCGTTGGTCTATATTTTCAATGACTCTGAGACATAATTGAGGTTTAATGTCGTTAATATGCTGAATTATCTCATCCTTTAGCTCTTGAATTGTTCTTGGCTTATTGATGTAAACTTTTTTTTTTAAATATCTAAGTCCAACGTTGTCAAATCACATGATCGTGGCGGCCAATTAACGTCGCCACAACGTGAGATAACACGGCCATTGAATTTCTCGCGCAAAAGAGCCATTGTTTCGCTGGCTGTGTGGCAAGTGGCACCATCCTGTCGGAATCACATATCGTCCAGTTCCATAACCTCAATTTCTGGACTCAAGAAGTTATCATCTCACAATAGTGAACACCATTCACGGTTACTGCTTGGCCGTCCTGATTTTCGAAGAAGTACGGCCCGATGACGCCGCCAGCCCATAAACCGTAACAAACAGTCACTGTTTGAGGATACATCGGCTTTTCAACAATCACTCGCAGATTCTCATCTGACCAAATGCGGCGATTATACTTGTTAACGAATCCACAGAGGTGAAAGTGTGCCTCGTCGCTGAAGATGATTTTCTTTGTCAAGTCACCATTCCCTTCTGTCTGTTCAATCAACCATTCGGCGTATTGCCGACGCTTGAAATGGTCAGTAGGCTTCAGTTCTTGAGTCAATTAAGCCTTGTAAGCGTGTCAATTCAAATCTTTATTCAAAATTCGCATTTGAGATGTTCAATAGTTGGGTATGACGACGAGTCGAGGTTGACAGCTCTTCTGCCACACTATGGCGAACAACAGCAATGTTTTCCGCAGAACGAATTGGGCGAGCGGGCACAGGTGATTTCACATTTCCTACAGACTGAAGCAGGTCGATTTGCTGAAATTAGCGCACGATTCTCTCTGATTAAAACGCCCATTTTCGTAAAAGCCTTCAACAACCTTAATGCGCTGCTCGATTGGTTGAATGGTTGAATTTGTCAAACACTGATACAAAGAAATGTCACATTAAGTTGGGCGAAAAACGACGTTAAGGTGTGACACAATTGAAATCGTGTATTATGGTTGGACCAGCCTTTATCTTTTCATCGTGGCCATTTTAGTCAAGTGATCGTTTCGGACAAACTGTGATTGCAAAAATAGCAGTCTAAGTTGAGATTCATAGCCAACTATATTAGTTTCTCCTTCATCCAATGCCAGGATTGCCGTATTGGCTGTGAAGGAACCATACTGGACGTTACATTCGCCTTGGAGTCCTGAGTACGGAGGATACACAAATGGAGAGTATTAGAGGACTACTCAGCCAGTGATCATCAGTGCACTCTGCTTGAGATCAGTGATGTTGTCTCCCGACGTCCGTGCTCTCGGCTTTCTACAACTGGATGGAACATTGGAAGGATAGACGTTGAGAGGCTCGTCAAGGTCCTCACAGTAGGTGAGCCACTGCAGTGAGCTTCGGAGAGGAGGGAAAACTGGCAGCTCAAGACGTGGTGAACTCAACTGTGAGTATCATTACGACTGCTTGTAACGCTTCTATGCCCCGTCGAGACCCTCGGCATGACAAACCCCTAGTGTACTGGTGGTCAACTTAAATCGCTGAAAAGTGAAGGGAGTGTCACAAGCTTCAGCGTGAGGCTCAATGGGCACGGAACCGTGACGAGGCATTGAACCGGGTAGCAGCATATAAGTCGAGCAGGAAATGCCTTCGCAAATTGATCAACAAAAGCAAGGCTCACTGCTGGCAAAACCTAGTGGAGAATGTGAACAAGGATCCGTTGGGCCTTGGTTATAAGCTAGTTATGCGGAAGGTTGGCGCCCTTCGGGTGATCAGCAAGGGGAAGGGAAATCCAGGGTTACCGTCGGCATACCGCCCGTTATGCATGCTAGATACGGCTGGGAAAGGGCTGGAGAAACTCATCAAGGGAAGACTCACTGACGCAATTCATGCTGCTGGGGACATATCGCCTCGGCAGTACGGCTCTAGAGCAGGACGTTCTACTATTGATGCGATTGCAGAGGTACTGAGCGCGGTCCAAAAAGTGGAGGCACATAAACGCACCAAGTGGCAGATCGTCCTGTTGGTGACACTAGACGTCTGGAACGCCTTCAACTCCACTAGATGGATGGATATTCTGGATACGCTGGAAAACCCTTTTCAAGTTCCAAAACATCTGATGCGGCTTTTGAGGGACTACTTGAAGGACCGAAGACTGCTCTACGATACGGCACAGGGCCAGCGAAGGATAGCTGTTACATCGGGTGTTGCCTAGGAATCTATCGTTGGTCCGAACCTGTGGAACGTGTCTTACAACGGGCTACTGAGACTGGAGATGCCAGATGAGTCGCACTTGATTGGCTATGCGGATGATGTTGTGGCTCACGAATCGAATCGAAACAAGCGGTGAAGTACCTGGGGCTACTGGTAGACTCGAAGATGTATTTCTCTGAGCAAATCCCGGCAACAGCTGAGAAGGCTACTTCAGGAGTATCGGCTCTGAGTTGACTTATGGCCAACGTAGGGGGGACCCAACCCATCAAGAAGACGCCTCTTGGGTCAGTGCTACTGTACGGAGCAGAGGTATGGGGCGACGCTCTCAGTAAGGAGGTTTACCGAAAACGCCTGGCACAGGTACAGAAAAGAGGAGCGTTGAGGATTGCATCTTCATATCCGACAGTCTCTGATTCGGCGGTGAAAGTAATTGCAGGCGTGATACCTGTCGGCCTCCTTGCTAGAGAGCTTCGCTCTATTTACCTGCGTTGAAACGAGGATGCGAGGAAGATGGTTGTCCGCGAGGAGAGACAGCGCTCACTCAACGATTGGCAGCAGTCTTGGGTGAATTACACGAAGAGAAGGTGGACTGCACGCCTCATTTCGGATGTGAGACCATGTCTTCGATTTAGCCACGGTGAGACTGACTTCTATCTGACCCAGCTTTTGAGCGGGCATGGATGTTTTCAGTCTTACCTTCACAAGATTGGTAAGTCACAGTCCCCCGATTGTCAGTTTTGCCCAGGAGAGGAAAACAATATCTGCCACACATTTTTTTCATGCGAAAAATAGGACAGGCTGCGAAGGGCCCTCTACAGGGAGACTGGAGCGCTAATCCCGGATAATATAGTCGCGGCGATGCTCGAATCGGTTGACAAATGGAACCAGGTTGCACATTATGTCCGGGCAGTCCTAAAAGATAAAAGTGACACAGCAGCCGGGAGTGTTGGGGCTGGGGGATCGCTTGCCTAGCACTTCCTCTTTCCCTCTCCCCTCCCGCTAGAACAGGGATCCCCCAGCTTGAAGGCACCTCACGGCGTAACATAAGCCAGGTTCTCAGGTTGACAGCGGAGGTGTTTAGTGGGTAGTCCAGTCGCCTTCTTGCGAGCATGGGAGTCCCATACTCTGTGCATAATGGCATTCACTGCCCTAAAACAAAAAAAAAGCTTTACGTTCAAATCTAAGACATTTTCTTTTAGAATTTCGCGAATTTTCGGCTTTATTCTATTTCACTCCTATATTTTTTCCTGTCTTTATTCTTGAGTTCTACTATCTTCGAATACTGTTCTTCAGTCTAATCACCTTAATCTTTAGTCTCAACTTCTCTTTAGAATTTGCCTAGCGAAAGCTTACCAGAATTCTTCTGTTCGTATTCACTACTACATATGATGTTCGCTTGTCTATTTAAATCGTTCCCCCTTAGAACATCACCGTATGTATCTTGAAGAGTGTTTCTTCTACCAATAAGCTTAGCGAGCCAAATTGCACTCAAGCAAACCAATTTTCCTACCAAGTATTCTTACACCTTTGATGTTCTATTTGCCTGTTATGAAATTTATTTGTACTCTCCAAAGCATAGAATCTCGTATGGACATAATGTGTATTATGGTGTTGCCTCCCTTACGTATTGATTCCTCATTTCTTTCCAGTCGTCTCTATTTTGTGCTATCCTTGTCCAGGTGACACCCGTTAGTTTCCTGTTGTCATGATCCCACCGTATTTTTGGTCTTCCTCGTGATCTTTTCATCCCTCTTGGGTATCATTGTGTGATCTTGGCAGTCCATCTGTTGTCAGTTAGTCTTGCTATGTATCCGGCCCATTGCCATATTAGTGATCTAATTCTATGGGCTACATCTGTCACTTTGGTTCTTCCTCTTATCCAAGTCAATGTCTTACGGTCTCTTTAAGTGATGCCTAGCATGTACCTTTCCATTGCTCTTTGCGCCACTTGTAATTTCCGTGTGACTCCTGTTGTTAACGTCCATGTCTCACAACCGTATGTCATGACGGGTAGGATACATTGGTCAAACGTTTTCTTTTTCAAGTGGAGTTTCATTCTAGATTTGAATATGATGGAGTTTCTCCCGAATGCGCTCCATGCTTCATTTGCCTATTAATTTCAGGTGTTATATCTCCGGATTTATGTACCAGCTGGCCTAAGCAGATATATTCTTCTACTGTTTCTAGCCTGGTGTTGTTCAGTGCTATTTCAACCTGACCTCCTACATGTTCATTGGGCATAACCTTAGTTTTACTTAGGTTCATTGTTGAGCCGACTTTTTCGCTGGTTTGCTAAGCTCATTTAGGAGGAGTTGTAGTTCTTCTTGGCTCTGAGCAATTATGACTATATCATCGGCAAATCTTAAGTGATTGATGCGTTCTCCGTCGATTTGTAGGCCCTTCTCTTCCCATTTCAGTTCTCGAAAGATGTTTTCCAGGGTGGCATTGAATAGCCTTGGAGAGATTGTGTCCCCTTGTCTAACACCTTTTTGTGTGGGAAATTCTGGCATGTCATCAAATACTTTGACCTTTACTTTGGCATTCCTGTAGATGTTTGAGAGCGTTTTCACGTATGTTTTGTCTATACCTTGATTGTATAGTGCTCTTATAATCGCCTCAGGGTATATCAAAGTCTATGAACGCTTTTTCAAAATCTATAAACGCCAGTCCTAGGGGTAGTTCGTACTCTTTAGCCCTGCTCATGATTTATCTCAAGGTGTGGATGTGTTCTATTGTACTGAATCCACTTCTAAATCCAGCTTGTTTCCGTGGTTGTTCAGCATCAAGGGCTGCTTGTATTCGATTGCTAATTATATTGGTGAATACCTTATAGAAGACAGTAGCAGACTTATTGGCCTGTAATTCTTGATATCTTCTTTATCGCCCTTTTTGTGGATTAATACAATGCTTGCGCTGTTCCAGTCTTCAGGTATGTGTCTGGTTCTGATAAAATTGGTGTATATTTCGGCTAGTGTTTTCCAGATTCCTTTGCCAGCGTATTTCATCAGTTTTGCGGTTATGCCGTCATTGCCTGCTGTTTTGCCTATTTTCATCGAATTGATCGCATATTCCACTTAATCTGTGTTGACTACAGGGATAAGTTCGTCTACTGTCTCAGGTGTTGTTGTTATATAGTTGTTAGCTACTTCTGGGGACTTGTATATATCGCTGTAGAAGTCCGTTACGATTTCTATTATTCCTATCCTATCTGTCACGCTGGTGTTTCCTTGTTTAAGTGCTATCAACTGTTTTTTGCCCATTATATGTGCTTGCTTTGCCTTCTTTATGCTGTTGTTGTTCTCAATGGCATTTTCTACTAATTTTTCGTTGTAATTGGTGATGTCTTCCGTTATCTTCTCTTTTATTATTTTAACTTCCGTATACTCGATTCTCTGGATGTTTGAAGTTGATTTCATTTCTCGTCTTTTCTTTAGTAGTGCCTTAGTTTCGCTAGATAGCTTGTGGTGTCTAGTTGCTGTCTTGGTCCACCAACTTCCTTAGCGCATTTTTAAGATGGCATTTGCGAGGTGCGATGCGTCTCTGTTTTTCATTTCCTCCTCTAGCATTGACTGATATTGACCAATGTTTTTCTTGATGCTGTCGTCGTTGAAGCCTGGTCTTATTGGCTTCCTAACTAGTTTTGCTCTTTCGGATCTTAGGTCTAGGGTTAGTTTCGCTCTGACAGACCAGTGGTCACTGCCTGTCCTGAATTTGTTAAGCACAGAGACGTCTTTAATCGCTCTGATGTTATTCGTTAGGATCAGGTCGATCTTGTTCGTTGTAACCCCATTGGGGGCTTTCCAAGTCCATTTCCTGCTTGGTTGTTTCTTGAAGAATGAGTTCGCTATGTATAGGTTGTATTGGTGGGCGAATTTGACCAGTCTCTCTCCTCTCTTGTTCCTCTGGCCTAATCCAAATTTCCCTACCAGTACCTCCTGTTCTTCTCTATTTCCTACTATGGCGTTGAAGTCTCCGATGAGGAATTTGACATGGCTATTATTGTCATCCCAAACTTGAGTTATCTCGTTGTAGAAATCTTCGATTTCGTCGTCTGCATGACTAGATGTTGGTGCATAAACTTGGACTATTTGCATTGTGTATCTTTTTGACAGCTTGAGAGTCAAGCTGACCACTCGATCTGATGTGCTTGAGACACTAATTATTTTGTCTTTCCATTTCTTGTTAATCAAGAATCCTACCCCGTGATGGTATAGGATATTGCCTGAAGTGTAGGCAATATCCAAACCATCAGCAGGTTTTCGTCCTTGCGCCAAGTTTCACTCAACCCAATGATGTCCCACCTAATCTTAGCTGCTTCTTGCTCTAACTCGGTTAGTCTTGCCTGGCTGGATAGTGACCGGCAGTTGTATGTCGCTATTTTTATCGTTGTTAGTTGTTTTTGGTAGCGGTTTAACCCTGCGCTAATTCTTAACACTCTCTGCCTTTGTGGATGGTTTCTGGGAGCTACCTATCCTAGGTTCACTTAGGCTTACGGAGAATGAGGGCTGGTTCCTTTTTCGACTTTCCATAAATGGGGGGGTGAGACACACCTTGTCACGCTGTCTCATTGCGGGTTGGTAAGGGTCCATTGGGATTACCATTTCCCTATGGACAATCTACCCTAGCTAGATGGACAGACTTTTTATTGATCAAAAAGCCGTGCATAGGATTTGAGCTCGGTACCTCCCGGTGGGAGTCCCTCGCTCTACCTCTTGAGCCAGCTAGGGTATATACTTAAGGTAAGCTAACTCAAATACATGTAGAAAGAATGGAACAGCAACGACCATCAAACATCAAAGGGTAGAGCATGGTGGAAGCACCTAGAAACGAGAGAATAAACGGTGGAAAAATACAGTACAGATCCCTGGTAGAAATTTAAAACTGGTGAATGAGATTTTAGAACGTGGCGATTGAAGGCGACTAATTTTAATGATGCTGTCTGAACTTGAAACTAAGGCATTGATATTTTACTGAGATCCATCATAACCTACAGCTCTAGAAGACACTCCAAAAATAGAAATTCATACACCCTTTTAACTTATAAAGTTCGCACGGATAATTTTAGATTGTACAATGTAGCGCAAACCTTACATTATCAAACTTGTGCTGTTGTTTCGTCTTTCATTTCTTCGTTAATACTTATGCTATTCCGGCCTATCTAGCAATTTTGGTAAAAATCAGGCTTCAACCTTTTACAAGAGATCGTTCGCTCCTTAGATATTTTCTTGTATTGAAAGTAGAAAAAAAAGGCTTAATCCTATATGATTATTATTAGACCTTGGAAACCCTGGTCGATTGATCTTTTTTTCTTTGTTGTAATTAATCTTTATTGATATAACGTGCTAAATCCTGTACACAAATAAATCATTTACAATGAAAGCATAGTATTATTCATTTTAAAGCCAAAAGTACTGTCATATGTCCTAAAAATCGAACTGCTTTCGCCATTATCTGCGTTAATATGAATTATATATCCAAAACAACAAACACCTGGCAAAATATCAAAAGAATTACATCATGCAAAACAATCATTCATTTTGAACCAGTAATGACGTTTTAAGTATCGACAATAAAAAACAAAAAAATACTGATGAATAATCTTCAATCCATATAATACTAAAACAGGATCCAAAATTCGAGTTGTATTTGATTTTATATCTGAGAATTTGATCAATTAAGATGGAGATCCAATACATCAAAGTGATACGTGCGACAATGTGCGAAGAAGCTGTGGTAAAGTTGTTAGGAAAACTTTTTTGGAGTGATTCCAGTGTGAAGAAAAAATTCCTTTTTTTATGTTTTCGATTATGTAAAAGCGAAGTAGTTAATGAAGGCATATTTTTGTTTTGTTTAACCACTAAGCCCCTTTCGGGACTTTGCGTAGAGGCAGCTAGAGTATCTCATTATCTTGATCCAAAACCAATTTTATTTTTATTAAAAAGGCAGTTTTTACTTCCATAATAAATTTAATTTATAGGCTGCACACCTAATACGCGCAGCAGTATAAATTTAATTGTTAATTTTATGTACACCAGGCAACACAAAATCTTAAATTGAATTTCTTACCAAATAATTCCTAATCAAAGTTTAATTAATTTTTAAAGTTTGTATTCAAATTATTTCATATTTCTTTACAGATTTTCATTTCATTCACTGATAATACCGAGCAGCACAAAGAAAAGTCCGGATGTGTACACTGTGTTGCAAGCCTAATTGTTTCAAAAGTAAGTTTGCAGCTATACAGTCAATTACAAACAACACTTTTTTCGTTTATTGTTATTGGTACATTTTTAAAAGTATTAATTAACTAAGCCCTTTGTAAATTCTGCTAATTAGTCAAATATTAACCTGTGAATTGGGGTCAAGAACAAATAAATACAATAATCAATAAGTCATTACCAAAAGTTCTATTAATTATTTTCACATTTGTATGATGGAGAAAAATAGCATTTTATACAATAAATACTTGTGGGACAATCAATCAATTGTCTCTCGTACTTGACTTTCGAAGTAAAATTGTTCATTTTTCCTTGAAAAAACGAGAGGAATAGAAAATATGTGTAGTATGTCAGGATCATCCTATCCTCGAATTATAAATCATTTTACCCTTGCTTTTTTGTGCTTTAGCACTACAGCTCCTTTCTGGCCTTCGCTTAGAGTATCTCATTATCATTCTAACCTTAATATCTGGACATTCATCGGTAGTCTGCATTATAAAATAGATACACATAGAAGGAAAGGTTCGAACAAATCCATTCAACTGGGCCATATACGTTGAAATACGTATCGCAGCGTGGTCCCATACAAAAACTTGTTTCGAACGAAAACATATTCGTAGCTAGCAATTGATAGTACCCGAAGCTGCGTGGTGAATTCGGGTGAGCTGCAAAGCGTATTTTGTATGTATGTATATCTATTCTATATTCTTCATAAAATGTAAGGATTTACATTTAACAGTTTTTTATAGTTTAATCGTACGTCACGGGTATTCTATTTATGTTTATATTTCTTTGCGTTCAAGTTTTGTTGCGAAAAAATTGCCTATCGCGTGAACTTTCGCCGAAAATAATGCAATGCCTTTAATTAATGAGGCCGGAAGAATTTTCATTCTGAACGAACAAATGTGTAGGACCTCGTACTGTTAACTACCAAATCAAGTTTCATAGAGCGATCAACCTTGTCTTCCTACTTTGAAGATCGGTGCACCTTCCATCTACTTTTTTTTTAAATAATTATAATAATAATATTAATAATCCATCGCACAACAGTCCAAATTCTAACCTTGGCGTTGAGATTTATTGTTAGGGTATCTCATTCCACGACCATAACGGAATTCGAGGTGATATGGTCAAGGTCAATATCACGCTCAACCATGTGATTATTACCTGATTTTTCAATTAGCACCCATCACAGCTGAGTGGACTGATAGTCCGACAGCAGCTTTAGAAGCTCAACCTCAATACCGGCACCGAGGTTTGAACTTGAGAGCTGCTGCGCAAGCGGAGTGTGCCCTAACCCGCTGCTCCACACGAATTAATAACTAAATAATTATAATACAAGGTTGCATTTGAACTGAAGACTACGCTATGAGTGTGGGACTCCAAGCAGAAAAAACTGCTCAACCACAAGAATTGCGCTGTTTGACACGTTAATTTGGGCTAGGCCTCGTTTTCTTCACTTGATTGTGCATTAGAAGCAAAGAGATCCTTTTAAGCTGATAGACAAAGAAAAAGGGATCACTGTAAAAGTGACCACTCTTTGCTCTGTACCAAAAATGATTAAAAATTTCAATTGTATTTTAAGGATAATGCTTATCCCATTAAAAATTCTGGAAAAAGCGTCCCACTTTATACATAAGAAGAAAGTGTGACTATTTACGATTCTCAGGGAAACTTGCAAACCGGATATCTGATTTTTTGGTGCTGTGCAGCTAACACCGAAAATACTCGTGCTCGCTAGAAATTAGCTCTAGGTAATCATCATTCTCACCATACCTTTGATGTAGCTACCCAGGTTATTGATGAGGTGCACAAAGTACTAGCCCCGGGCCCCACGTCCCCAAGTATTCCTCCGCGGGGTGAGCGCCTATTTTCTTTCTTTGCGATCGGCAGCCTCACTTTACTCTTCCCGTCTTCGATGATAAGGTATGTTTCACTGTCAAGTAAGGAGAAAGATATAAACGATACCCGCAATGACCAATATCTCTGGCTTAGAGATTCAAGTGGTCTGCGCCAAGAAAATAATCTTCGTCGTTTCCCTTGCGTGTCAAAAAGTAGGCCCTAATCATTCTCCAGGGTTCGCATTTAATACTTTACTACTATCAAATGATTTTCTAAAGTGACGAGAATATCTGCTCATCTAACAGAGTTCATGACGTTTCTAACGTCGAGCGATGTCGTTGCTAATCACTGTGTCACCATTCGAGTTCAAGAGTAATTTCGAACTTTTAGTCGCTAGCCCCGCTTCGGATCTTGTGGTATCCTCTTACGTTTTCAGTAGTGCCCGTTAATTTGCAGCAGGTTTATCGTACCTTGGTAATCATTGGGGCATACAGGGTGTTTTTTTCAGTTACATGAGATAAATTGTGCTGGCATTAATGTCAAAATTGGCAACTCTATGACATTTGTGTTGAATAAGGTTGGTCATTTGATCAAGAATCGTTTAACACTCGACCAATGCTTCCAAATCGTGGAAATTTATTTTCAGAGTCAAAGTTCATTTGCGAGACGGTAAAAATCGCTCAGCGATGAAACTAATTTTTTTTTAACTAGATGCAACACAAATAATAATACAACAAATAAATTTAACGTATTGGGTGCACAACTGAGTTCCCGCTGTATGTCAATAGATAGCTCCAGAAGTAAGTGCTGATCGATTTTGACATATCCAAAACGTCATGAGCCAAGCTTAGACATATGGCCAACAAACTGTTTTGACACATTAGAGACTTTGTTTTGGCGTCATTTACTTTTGGTTGTGTGAAAATGTCTGATTTTGTGCCAATTAATCGTCATTTGCGGGAAGTGTTGATTTTCTTCTTTCATTCGAAGAAAGCAGCGGCTACAGCGCATTGAGAGCTTCAAAAAGTTTACGGAAATGCTGCTCTAAGTGAAACAACGTGCCATAATTGGCTCCGTCAGTGATTTTGATGTTGACGACCGTCCGCGTGAAGGAAAGCCAAAAGCCTTCGAAGACGCTGAATTGAAGACATTACTCAATCAAGATCCATGTCAAATGCAAGAAGTTACCTAGTAAGCCATTCGCAAACGATTGCATACGTTGAGAATTATTCAAAAGCACACAATACGAGTAGAGGGACGAAAAAGTGATTTTACAGCATGAATACGCGTGGTTTCACGTTAAAACGCCTGGAAACGCTCAAATTTATTTATTTCTATTTTACAGAATAAATCCAATTATAAAATAGATCAGGTGATAGCACAGCAAGGAGAAAGTAGAAAAAACATGCAAATAGCAAGATAGAAGTAATAAAAACTACAAAAAGGAGGATAAAAAAGAAAAAAAAATACTAAGAATTCAGAAGAAGACAGTTGATATATTTTTTATAAACTAAACATGATAGGGAGAAAGGTCGAAGCTGAAGGTCATCACGGTTACTAGGTATTCTGAGTATTGGTGAGTGAAAATACACCAAGCTACGTACGAATGGAACATCAAAGATATTAGACGATCTTGTAGAACGGGTAACGCGCCTCACTGGAACCTGGTTGACTAGGTGAGTATCGAGCAAACCACGGCAAAGTCTGTAAAGAAAACATTCATCAAGGTAGAGTCGACGCTTTTCCAGCGAAGGAATATTTAGGATAGATAAGCGTGATTCATAAAAAATGTAGGGAATCCGGAACTTCAAGAAGACGATCCGGATAAATCGTTTTTGTGCAGCTTTAAGCTGAGGTGGTCAAACTGGCGAACAGCACTCAAAGTTGGGACGGGCCAAACTACAATATAATTTAACACACGATAAAGGATCGGAAAAAATACAAGAATTTCTTAAGATCAAGCCAGAAATGCGAGAGGCCTTAGAAGTAATTTCAAAAATATGAATTTTGAACTTCAACTTAAGAGTTCATAATCACACTTAGGTCCCTGAAATGTGTCACCGTACTTAGGTACGAATTATTTAATGAAAATTGAAAGCTTATAGGACAACCGTTATTAGAAAATGAAAGATGAATGCACTTAGAAACATTTAGTGTAAGCTGATTATGAGAACTTCAAAATAAAATGGCATCCGAATCTTCTTGAAACAAGGCACAGTCACCGTCAGACGACACTACTTTGAAAACTTTGACGTCGTCTGTATATACAGGGTGGGCAATATAGTAGTTTCTTTTTAAGCCGCATGTTGTTTTGACACTGATAGCTGTTTCCCGCTCAAAATTATATATGTGAGTCAGTATTAACATTTCGCGGAACGAATTGATTCGATTTACGCTCTGACGAGGCACATTTTCATCTCGGCGGCTATGTGAACAGACAAAACTGCCGCGTCTGGGGCTCGGAAAACCTACACGTGATTATCGAGAAGCCAATGCATCTGCAGGGAGTGACAGTGTGGTGTGGATTCTGAGATGGTGGCATCATTGGACCGTTTTCTTTGAAAATGAGGCTGGAAACACTGTATCGGTCAACGGGAAGCTAACCGACTTTTTGTGGCCGGGGATTGAGAATTTGGACTTGACTGACCTTTCGTTTCAACAGGGTGGCGCGCCATGCCATACAGCGCATCAAACAATCGATCTTTTGCGCCGAAAATTTGGAAATCGTGTAATCGGCCGCCTTGGCGATGTCAGTTGGCCGCCTCGAAGCTATGATTTGACACCGTTGGACTTCTTTTAATGGGTCGCTGTGAAAGATCGATATTATGCGGAAAATTCACAAACAATTCAAGCACTGAAATTGAACATTCAACAAAACATTGCTCAGGCCGGGCCCGAAACCGTCAATAATGTCTTCAAAAATAAGGCTGAGAGGATAGTCTACTGTCACGCCACCCATGGCAGCCATATGAATGAAATTGTATTTCCCAACTAACGGGAAAGTTTGTTCTTGCTAACAAAGCCAAAATATAAGAAAAAAATTTGATTGTTGTTCATTTTATTGCAATTTAAAAAAAATGGATTTGGCCCGCCCAATAGAAGACATTTGGAGTTGGTGACAACGGATGGCAAGTCATTTATAAACAGGGTAAACAATAGTGGGCCAAGAATGGATCCTTGAAAAAAGATGCCAGGAGACGATTTTCTCCAGTAGTTTGGAGAAACAGGGTAATAAGGCAATAGGCCGATAGTTCGCAACGTACCTTTTTTAACAATAGGAGTAACATAGGATCTTTTCCAACATGAAGGAAAAGAGCCTGAAGATAAGCTAGAGTTGAAGAAAAGGAAAGAGGAACACACATATAAGTAGCTAAAGATTTCACAAAATGATTAGGAAAGCCATCAAAACCTGAACTAACAGAGTCATCAAGCTCTAAAATAACCTTCAAACATCTTCCGAATTGTATGTGTATGATTGGGAACAAAGAGCTTTTGCTGGGAATACCATTGAAAACCGAAGAAAACTGAGTTCTAAAAAGTTCACAAATCTCGAGAGGTGAAGTTGCTAAGCAGCCTTTCAAATGAACAGAGGATGAAATATTGGAAGAGGATTTGAGAGAGCGTATATCTGTCCAAAATGGTTTTGAATGATTTGAGTTTAGGGATCCTTCAATACTATGAAAATAAGAAGCCTAACCGATCTGCATTTCTTTCATAGCTATCGACCTCAGATGACAAAAAGCATAACGTGACTCAGGGGATCTGTCACGTGAAAAATATTGACGTGCTCGATCTTTGGCTTTCAAAGCTCGTCTCACATCGAGAGTTAACCAGGGACAGTCTGAAGAGTACCTTCTACTGCCAAACGGAGACAAGTTAGAAATAGAAATAGAAATTGTTGCAACAAATATCCGAGTCAAGACTGCAAAGAAGGAGGACCAATCAATGGAGCGGATTGTTTCGGAAAGTTGCTCATAATAAGTTTTATAAAAGTTATAGCACTGACGCTCTTTCCGACGATAATGGGTAGAAGCAATATAAGAAATTTCAAAATGAGGATTAGGAGAAAGAACTGGAGGTGAGCATAACAACAGTTGTTCCATACTACCGAAGAATAAGTCCAGGATATGATTATTAACGAAAATTATTAAATTAGGGCAGGAAACACGTGGACATAAAAGAAGAAATTAAAGACCAAATTCCAGATGAGAAAACACTAGATATTTCAATGAGGAAGGTATTGTAGATCAAAAAAAAGATACTTACAAGAAGAGAAAGGGAAGACGAAATAACTATTTTTGTCCACCACACATTCTAAAGAAGTACTGTAAAGTAAATTTGTTACAGGGATACCAGTAAAGGTATTTTTGTAGGCGACTAGGACACCTCCTCCGTCTAACGTGTTGGAAATTGACCTATCACGATCACGCCTGACACTTGTATTTCAGAGTTAAATATACTATCAATCAACTAGGATTTATAAATACAGATTATATCATCGTTAGAGAGAGAGAATAGGATAAAGCCTAGATCCTTCAGCTTGGATCTTAAACTTCAAACATTTTGATATTAAATAGGAAATTGTCTTTTAAGAGTGCTATAATGAAAGTTTTTAGAAAGAACCGATGTCACAGCTTTGTCAGGAAGCTCAGTGGAGAACGAACATTTTTTTCCTTGAAGTTATGAATGATTTAACAAGCCCTCCTGGTGGCCAGCAATCAGGGTGTAATCATACGATGGCGGAACAGTCAGTCTGGTAATTAATCATTTTCAAAGATGGGGCAAATTTCTTACTTACATAATCTAAGATGTCTTTGGTAGATGCATTATACGTAAGCCTTGATATGAAAATTTGTTTCGTAAGCGCCACAATAGGAGGGATGGTAATTCCTCAGGAAATTTCGAAATTTTTTGGAATAGCTCCCCGATGAGATGAAGAATTTCTACCCCACCCGTCGTATTCTTCATATATTGCGCCATCCGATTATTACCTGTTCCATTCAATGGCGAATGGACCGGCTCATCAGCAGTTCCGCGCATATAACGATATTCGCGCTCTGCCAGAAAGATAGGAAAAAGTTGTAGCTAGCGACGGAAAATACTTTGATTGATTCATATGTGATCATTTTTTACAATAAAATTGCATTTTGATAAAAAAAACAGCAAGAACTTAGTTGCACACCTAATATAGAGAGTGACAAAAATCCAAGGCAATAACTTGGAGCTCCATTACATCCATTAAAACTTACTGTGTGATACCGTTTACACGCTGATGGCATCATGAGTTTCTTTCGAAATGTGGAGGGAGCTCCCGTTACGTAGTGCCAGTTACGGTAAATGGTGGACGTGCTCAATGAATTTTTGTTTCCAAAAGTCAATGAGATCTGATCGAAAACATTTGGTTGCAACAGACTGGCACTACATGCCACACAGCCACCGAAACAATAGACATATGAAAAACGAAATTTTGAGATAATATTATTTCACGAAAAAATCCAGTCAATTGGCCTCCAAGATCATGCGATTTTTCGCCTCGAGATTATTTTCTTTGGAGATGTCCCAGGTCCTTGGCTTAAACTAATAAACCAGCAACATTGGAAGCATTGGAGGAAAATTTACGATGTTCCATTGATGAAATATTGCATGGGAAAAAGTGGTCGAAAATTGCGTTGATCTAATACACTTTCGAAATTGGAGGACGAGATCAATGGACCGAGACAGTTGGAGGCACTATTTGCAGGAAGCGAGGGCCTGGTAAGGGCTATAGTGCTACGAAAAAGAAGAAGAATATGCTCTGTAACTGCTAGTCATTGTGGCCATTTACCAGAAAATATCTTTAAACTTTAAATGGCGTTGATTTTTTTTGTTTACTTTAGCACTACAACCCCTTTCAGGCCTTTACTTAGAGATATTTAGAGTACCTCATTATCTTGATAGAATGCATCAACACTCGAGAAGGTGATATAGTCAATACCACGCTTTGGTCCTGTGCTCGTCCACTCAGCTCCGATCAGTCCTGATTTTAAACCAGTACGTATCATAGCTGAGGGAGCTTATAGTCCTCCAAAGAATACCTCGAAACAAATCTCGATGTTACCAACGGGATGCGAACCACGGACCTTCGGCTAACGCAGCGAGTACTCTAACCACTATACTACGCGGACTACGGCATTGAATTTACTTTCATAAAAGAAGAATAATCAAAATAATGTTGAATTTAAAGTTCTCAAGGTTTTAAAAGGCACCCTATAGAAAAGCAGTTGACAGAGAGATAGTAGAGCTCAACAAATCTCGGATTCTTCGACAAGCATCAAAGTAGTCCCTTTAAAATGTGCATGTGCTAATATCTCGTCTGATTTTGTTCAACGTTTTGTCCTGAAGGGGGAGATCGGATCCTTGCACTATAAGAAGCAAAATGTTGTAGCTGATTAAGAATTAAATCTACTGAGGATATATGCTGAGAAGTCCTCCACTATCTTTCACGCTCTACCATGGACAAAAAACGCTGAACCAGAATTTACATAATTTCATTGGAATCACTCTTTTAAAACGTGTGTAACCGATGCTCAGGCAAAATGGTCTTATCCAGGTTGTCGTTTCAAAAACTGTTTTTATCTCATAATCGGGTTAAAGCATATTCTACTAAATGGATTTGGCATATGAGCAAGAATCTGTTTCTTTCTGTCCGATACAGTGTGTTCTAGTGCTCTGAAAGGACGACATTGGTTTATTGAACGTGAGACAGATCCAAAAGACTGTCATTCCTGAATATTGAACATCCTCTCGCTTGTAACTCTGAATTTAAAATCGATCACGGTAACGTTATAACTTGATTAATTATTGTCGCGATGTTTTTGAAATGGCAGCAGTCGCGTCTAGATGATTACAACACGATATAGATGTATCTGATGGATACCAATCATCTTTGCCTTTGTCTTCTTCCTTAAATACCAGACGCTTCCCGGTTCTTTGGATGAGTATCAAATTATCATGGTCAGGATAGAGATGGCTTCATTCGTATTGAAGTCCACAATCTCCACCATTGTTCTCTCTAGTTTTTCAAGATCAGTCTTTCCTTGAAGTTAATTGTTTCTGAAAGAATTTCTCGATGGTTTTTTTTTTACTTCAGCTTCATTTAACGCATATTCCATATCCCTTATTTTCAAGTAGACCATTCGATATTTTACATCATTTTTGTGTTCTTTGTTCTTTCCAATCAACTGCGCTGCTAATTCCAAATCAGCTTTTCTCACGAAATTTTGTGGAACTTCACTCTCCCGCGATACACTTACTTTCTATATCCACACTCATCAGTTCAACAAAGGTCACATATATGTGAATTTATTCTGGATAGAAAGCAAGTTCTATTCAAATTTTTAGTTTTGGGCTTCGTTTCACTTAATGCGCAGATAAATTTGTGGGGCACGTGGACGCTGCATGCATACATAACTAATGCAAAACGTCCATAAATTTCATTTTCAACACAAGGTGAACTTCAATTCTCAATACAAGATGGGCTGTTATCAATTTTTGGTCGTTACAGTACACTCCTATATTTGCTTTATGTAAAAAGATTTGTTGATGAAGCTGAGGTATTGGTACCGTATATTCAGGTAACCATCTAATTTAAGGGTAGCGTTTGACTTAGAAAGGGAATGTTTTGATCCAAAAAGGTAGGAATGGAGCTCTCCTGAAACTTCTTTAATATTTTAGAGAAGTCTTAATATCCATAGGTAATCCAACCCCCAATAAAGTAGTTGAAAACTTTTCCATTAGTCCTCTTATAGTATTTGTTGGAATGTCCTGAATTACTTCAAGTATTTGGTAGATCGCTGTAAGTATTTGGCATCTAAAATGCTTGGTTCTTTCAACTTTAACGAGTCCAATTTTCTTCATTTTAATGATCCCTACTTAACATAACCCGATTTGTGAGATTTTACATCAGGTGATACTAAAAGAAAATCGATGGAGCAAATCTAGAAGAACATTCTTGAGACATTGCACCGTAATATTTTCGAAATACATTAAGATTTCATTCAACTGCAATCAACATTATTTTCTGTGGTTAACCAACTCTCTATAACCCCATTAAAATTTCCCTTTCTCTCTCTCTTTTTCTATCCCCGGTTAGTAATGCAACCAACATTGGAATTCCTTATTGCCTAACACCCACTACATATACATTTCTTGTTTTCGTCCATTATTCCCTTTACGAACTTACACCAGTTCATAAGGCAATTTTGAACACCGCTCATTCGCATATCCTGACCTCCTTTTCATTCCATTTTCATTCACACACAACTGAACTTTGTGTTTTATAGAACAATCGCTTTTCCTTCTTGATCTTTTTTTTTTCTTTTTTCCCTCTTCAAAATGAAAAATCCAATAATGTAGTGCATAATACTCTCCTCTTTAAAAGCAAAAGAAATGGAGTTGATAATACAGAACAAATATATGTATATCCATATAAGTAGTGAAGGAAATGGTGCCAGTGAACCTTCAACCAAAGCATCCTTAAATTTACACTTGGTGTAGTGGCTTGAGTAGTTACTATACTCGTAAACAAGCCAAGTCAACTAAACTACTGCTCGGTATTTCACAAAAATCCTTTCACTGTGAATATTTTTCTTGTTTTACTTCTTGTCCTTAGAGTACTGTTGAGCATGGTAAGAAGATGAAAACAACTGAGATAAGGATTACATTATGATGAGATGACTCTGTGCGCGTATGAAGATGTGTGCATGCATGTAAAACATATCCTGTGTAAAAGTTGAACATTAAAGTGATAGAAATATTGACATAACCGAGTTCATTTGGGAGATGCTTGAAGTGGTGATATACATATTTGTAACATACGAGTACTGTTATGTTGACTTTATGAAAGCTTCCTTAAGATGATAATAAAAATAACGCTTTTTCAAGTTGAAAAGTTGCCGACAAATTTTTGATAATCAAATAAAAGATATGAGTATAAGGGCTTTTATGTTAGACTTTCATTTGTTTTATGTGGAATTCACTTATGTTATTAAAACTGATTTTTAATTAAAATTTTTTAACGCTTTTGACGCATTTTACCATCTATTGAATGTCGCTCGGTGCTATAGAATACAAGACAGTAGAATAAGAAAATCAGACATAACTTCCGGCATAATTATACATAACTTCCGACATAATTATACATAACTTTAGTGGAATAACATATCAAGCCTGCCCAAATGTATAAGAAAATGTTATGAATTGTACTCAGCCTCACGCATAATAACCACCACTATATAAATATTCTAATGTGCCTTATGTACATATTTAGTTTAGAGTTAGATAAGGTGTCTCACGGTGCAATGGGAGATATCTGGGTTCGATTCTAACCCAAGTCTCTGAGTGTATTATTTTGAATGAAAAAATATTTAAATGATGTAGAATTGATCACTATTTATCGAACAAAAAGAAAATGTGAAATTGTGTTTTAACAATAAGTGCTTTGAGCAGAAGTGGGAGAGTATTCAATTTTAAAGAATGCCTTCATAAGAAATTTAAGATAGGCTATTTAAAATTGGACATGAGTTGAGTTATTTCCTTAAGCATCTAGTATAAAATCAGTTTTTGCAATTTTTTGGAAAGTAGCCATAGGTTTTGGCAGACTCAAAAATGCCAATATTTATGCAGTTTTTTAGAAGTTGAAGGAATAGACATTAGTTCATTTTATCTCTCCTACTGTGGAACTGGCAACAAGATTTGTTTCGAGTGATGGATGGGAAATGATCTCACTTAGTTGTGATATGGACTGATTTAAAATCAGAACATGTTACAGCTGGATGTGCGCAAGGCCAGGCATCATACTGACCATATCAATTTCTTGAGTAACGATACGGCCAAGAAATCAGATACTCTAACTATCTCTACTCTGAGGTTCAAACTGAGCTGTTAAACAATGCATTTTGATTACTGAGTCGATGGTCGTCTGGCAGAATTGATAAATGCTGGATGTCATGCCTAGAAGTGTGCCGATGATAATACTATTGTTTGAGAAATGAATTCAATTCTTTTCTCCCCGTCCATATTGAGCTAAAATTGACACTGAAATATGTCGACTACTTGTAATGTTAACGTATTTATAGACTATGCTGGAACAAAATACTATTGCCACCCTTAAAATGCATAGAACTATCTAACCATTTCAATCGCAATAGGAAAATTTCAGTAGAGATTACGTGTTATATCGTGAAAAAAACAAATTATGGCTCGAGGTGTAGCTTTGGCGATTCTTTTCTTTTCTACCGACAGCCCTTATAGACTCTAAGCTATTGTATCTGAAAATAAAATTATTGTCGCGTGCTATGGCTCGCAGCCGATTATTTTAATGTCCCAGGAAAGAGAAAACGCACTGTTTTTTAAAATTAACTTAAAAGAGTTTATTTATTAAGAATGCACAATCATTAATTTCACTATTTTTACAAAAATTAATTAAAATATTATTTTTCACTTGTCTGTAAATTTTTTATTTCAACTGTCTTAACTATCAACCAATATTGCCTTTAATTCGCACTCCACACTTATCACAGTTCTTACTTTCGCGGTTTTACTACTCCTCTCCATTCATTCAGCTCAGCTTTATATACGGTCTTTAGTCATTCAATCCATTTCTCGTATATTGACAAATGTTCTGGCGAGAACTACCTGGAATATTCGAGCAATTCTAAATACCCCGCAGTAACGTCACTTTCAGATATTGATCATGCTTGGTCCATTCTTGTGCTTTCGAGTACATTCGTTTATTGATCATGATGTTATTAATAGTTGCGACAACAATTGCGACAGTAGCTCGCGGAAATGTTTGGATATGTAACACTGCCCCCACCTCAGTTCTTTTCGCCCCGAAAAGATGTGTCGCCAATTGTAGTTAAGTCTCTCTGGATGTAATATGGGGCAAGACGGTCCAGGCGCACGATTTTCATTTTGGCTCTCAACTTACGGTGTTCCTGTATGCGATATACGACGTTATTTATTCGCTTTGTAACACGGTATGGTCCCTCCCAATTATGCTGTAACTTCGGAGACCTACCCTTCCGCCGTTGTGGGTTATATAGCCACACCAAGTCATCTTACTGGAAGCCAGTAGACTTTGCCTATAGATCATACCTGGTCTTCATGCGGCCAGCAGCCGATTCGAGGTGTTTTCGCCCTGTCCGATGTATCTGGTTCAACCGTTACATTAGCTCACTTGCGTACTCCGAGATCGTTTGGGGTATATTAGCCGGCAGATGAAAATGACTTTGGCTGGGGCTTCGCCCGTCCATGCATGTTTGGCAGCTCTATACGCCATCAAGAATAATGGAAAACCTTCCCGCAATTTCGCTAAGGTCTTGTTAACACCAAGGTGGCCTCCCGAGGATCCTTCGTGCATTTCCTCAACCACTCGTCGATTTGACTTTTGGGAAATATAGTTTGCATCCTATAGGAGCTGCCATCCGGCGTTTCCCATTTCCGCTTGAGTACGCCACCCTCCATCTGAAGGGAGTTCCATTGTGCCAAACAACTTTTCAGGGTGGCGCCATGCATTGAAACGTCCTTCCACTCAGGTTGCGCAGGTGTCTCCTTCCATACGAGTAATGGTCCGATGTCTTCATCGGCTAGCTGGGCATTTCGAATCTCCTCCAATGGCCAACGTTCATCGAATTCGGCCGTTATCACTCGTAGATCAACGCTCAGCTCCTTTTCCTCAATCTGTCGGCAATACTTGCAGTTAGCTGGACATGGACGACGAGATAGGGCGTTAGCATTTCCATGAACAGTCGTATGGCTGCAATCTAACGATCCATCTCGCAACTTGTCCCTCGAGGTTTTTCAAGTTATGCAGCCATCTCAGCAATGCATGATCTGTTCGAAGAACAAATTTGTGGCCATATAGATACTTGTGGAACTGCTTGGTGGCCTCTATTATAGCACATAGCTCCTTCCCGGTCACGCAGTAGTTCCTCTCACTTTTTGAGAGAACTCGACTGTAATATGGGCGAACTCTTCCTTTGCCATCGATCTGCTGGAAGAGTACAAGTTCAATCCCACCATTGCCGCATCGGCGTCAACTACAAACATTTTTCCGGGTTTTGGATATGCTAGCACGAGTGATTCGCACAGCTTCTCCTTCAAGATCTCAAAGGCTGCCTGGCATTTTTCATTCCAGACATACGGACGATTTTTCTGTTAGCTTATGGAGACACTTAGCTATTTTGGGAAAGTCTTTGACGAATCTTCGATAGTAGGCCGCAAGACCCAGAAAACTTCGTAGTTGGCGCTTGTTGTTTGGTGTTGGCCAGCTTTTCATGACTTCAAATTTCTTAGCGTCTGTTTTGACCCCTTCTGCTGATACAACGTGTCCCAGGTATTTTACTTCAGCTGCAAAAAGGGAACACTTGTCGCGACTTAGTTTCAGATTCGCCAGTCGCAATCAGCAGAAAACCTCTGCTAAGTTCCGCACATGATCTTCGAACGTTCTCCCAATAACAATGATGTCATCTAGGTACGCCAAGCAGGTTTTCCAGGTTAGGCCTCGTTGCACATATTCCATTAGGCGTTCGAAAGTGGCTGGAGCATTTCAAAGCCCAAATGGGATCACCACAAATTGCCACAATCCGGTCCCAACTGAAAATGCGGTCTTCTCTCGGTCCTTCTTGTCGATTTCTACCTGCCAGTAGCCACTCTTGAGATCGAGTGTAGAAAACCATTTTGCGTCGGCTAAAGTGTCATCGATGCGTGGAAGCGGGTAACTATCTTTCTTACTGACGTCGTTAAGCTGCCTATAGTCGATACAAAAACGAGTGCTACCATCCTTTTTCTTTACTAGTACTACTGGCGCGGCCCATGGACCGACAGAAGGTTCGATAACACCTTGTTTTTCCATTTCCGAGATCAGTTCGCTCACTTCTCCTTGTTTGGCTATAGGCTGACGTCTCGGTGTTTGTCGAATTGGCTTGGCTCCCTGTGTATCTATGACATGAGTTACTATACTCGTTCGGCCTTGGTCATCCGGGCTTGTTGTGAAGATGTCACTGTACTTGGTGACTAGATCAGAAGCTCGCTTGAATAGCTGCACTGGCAATTTGACCTGCTTCAATATTCCAGACGTGAGTTCCCGGGCTTTTTTCCAATGATGATCGTGAATGGCTTCCAAAGAGGTGATGGTGGAAACAGGCTGGCAGGTGCCAATGACTTCTCCCGCTTTGATGCTCGAGGATGAGTCTGTGGTGTTAAAGACTCTAACCGGCACGTATCCGTTCTTTATAGATCTTACAAGGCTTCTTCCTACAATCAAACTGCGCAATATGGACGTCTTCGTTGGCTCTATCAGATAAGATCGGTGGTCTCCAGAATCACCATCAAGCTTGGCCCATACAATGCTTTCGGTACATCAGTGTCGGTGCATACTACTGCATTCATCTTGGGAATTTGAACGCTGGGATCCTCCATCAATGCTTCGACATTCTGTTATTTCAATCCCCGTTTGCCCAAATCCAACGTGATTCCATGTGGTCGCAGAAAATCCATTCCGAGAATGTAGTCATCCATAATCTTCACGACCAGAAAATTATGTCGGAACGAAAGGTCCCCCAACTGTATCTGGAGGTTGACCTCTCCATGGGCAGGTGCAGTTTCTCCCGTAGCTGTCCGTAGTGAGAAAATTCTGCCGTTGTGAAGTAGTCTGGTCAGATAATCGATCGGATTGCGCCAGCGTCGATTGTTATGGTGCAAAGTTCTCCGTCAACTTGCCCCGGAAGGCATAAGTCCGCTTCTCCACGGTGTAGTCTTGACACGGTGATGGTGGTGCTGGGGACATCGATCCTCCTAGCCAACCTCTGCCCCACGAAGTTAACTCTTACATGTTTCCCGACCCCTCAGTTTGAAGGGCTTCCATTCTGGGCTCCTGACTCAGTCTAGATCTTCTCCCAGCTGTTAATCCTGGACAATAGCTCGGTTTTCTTCGCTTCTTGCAGTCTCTTTGCAGGTGCCCCTTCTTTCCGCAATTCCAGCATCTAGGCGCACTATTTTTCTGCGGGTCTCGCTCAATTTCCACGCGCTCACAACTGCACTCGTCTGCCACTACCTCGTGAACCCGGGCAGTGGTACAAGTCACATTTATCCCTGTCTCAAAGTTCAGACTTTCGGCTAAACGCACAGTTTGTTGCAATTCCTGGTCCTTTAATGCGCTGATGAATGCTTCTGTCGCTGTGTCATCTCGATGTTCTGGGTCGTAAGCTGGGTAAGCCAAAAGTGCCAGTCGCTCAATGTCTTGGGCTAGCTGTTGTAAGGTTTTGCCAGACTTCTGCATCCAATGCCGTAGCTGTGACCGATAAATCTGGTTCGTCTCCATAACGCATGTCAAGCGCATTCATTATAGCAGCCGGGTTTGAGTGCAACTCAACGGGGATCGTCTGCAAAAGCTCAGCAGCTGGGCCTCTTAGAGCAAGAATTAATGCAGTTGCTCGTTCCTGCTCATTCCAGTGATTTGCCCTAGCAGCGGCTTCAAACTGGGTTTTGTAAAGGCTGCATACCGTTTGCTCGTCGTATATTGGTGCTTTCACATTTCTGGATGAGCGTTGCGCTGCGGTTTTAAGTGGGGCTGATGAGGTGGTTACTACTGCCTTCGCTGCTTTCAATTCCTTTCTCACACTTTTTCCATCTCATGCCTCATTCTCTCTTCGACCTGGCTGATCTCATAGTTGATTCTCCCCTCACCCTGGCTGATCTTCTCCTCGACCTGGTAAACCTTTTCCTCAACGCATTTGATTTTGTTCGTGAGACTACCGAGCTCCGTTTTTATTTCGGTTGACTGTTTCTCCAGCTTCTGTGTGATGTCTGCCTTGATTTCGAACACTTGTTGGTCTAGCTTCGCTTATTGTTCATTTAGCTTCACAGTTAAATTGGACGACTGTTCATAGAACTTCGCAGTTAAATTGGATGACTGTTGTCGCTGCTCTTGCTGCATCAGCATCAACATTTGCATAAGCGCATTTTCTGGTTCTTTTCGTTTTGGTGTTTCTGCTTCATTTTTCGCTTCATTTCGCGCATTTTTATGCATCAAGAAGTGTCATTAAAATGTATGGCAAAAGGTGCTCAAAAGTGTCCTTGGATCTGAAGCGTGCGGTGTGGTGGAGATTCATTGTCGTGGACGTTGCATGGCCTATTTTGAAAGCTGACTCTTTGTCGCATCACGGCTTACTCGTCAATGCTAAGAGCAGGAAGCTAAAAAAACCTTATGCAGACACTACTGTGTCCAGTAAGTTCTCCTACGAAAAATAGCTGAATACAGATACGCGTAAGAATAACTCATCTCCTCACCATGAACTTTTTAACAAATTCCTGGGGCTTACTAATTATTCTGGCACAAAAGTAGGCCGAGGGATCATATTCTCACAGAAGGCCCACCAGTAGCTGATCGCCCCCGCGGCCAACTCCTAAAAAACTGAAAGTGGCCAAGGACGAAATTCAGTACCTTCTGGACAATGATAATTGCCAGCCTTCCTCCAGCCCCTGGGCAAGCCTTCTTTCGCTGACGCCGAAAAAAAATGACTCTTGCCGCCCATGTTGGGACTATCGTAGGCTGAATGTGGTCATTTGTACGGAAAAGTACTAGATGTGGCATAATTTTGACGTGGAAAATAATCTATCAAGTAAAATCATTTTTATGAAGGTTGATCTCCGAAGGGCTGTTTACCAAATACAGGTCACTGAGGAAGACATTCCCAAAACAGCCGTAACAATGGCTTCTAGGTCGTATGAGTTGACGGTCATAACTTTCGGACGCAAAAATGCGGCCCAAAGCTTCCAAAGAATCACGAATGTGGTTCTCCGGGGGGATGTGGTTCTCCGGGGTCTCGACTTCTGCACCAGTTAGCTAGATGATATCCTCATCGCGTCAGAGCCACAGGGACAACTTTTGCACCACTTACGGCACGTTTTCACAAGCTTGGCTGAGACCACTCTTCCTGGTTCACTGCCAACCCGGATGCAGCTTGGCATTCATTAGCAATGCGTCTGATATGGTGTTGCAACAAAAGCAGCGTGGTAGCTAGTTACTTCTCGCGTCTTTCCAAAGGAAGTTAAGCTCAGCCGAATACAATAAAATGCATACGGTCGTTAGCGCTTTCTGGAAGGCATTGAAACGGATCATAAGCCATGAGCTTATACAGAGCGATTGCCGTGAATAGCGGGGCAAAGCTTTTCTGGGATGTTTTTGTCAACCGAATTCTGCAGTTTGTTTCCGCGGCGCTGCGAAGAAAAATCTTCGATACCTCCCACAACAAATCGCATCCCATCGGATGGGCCAAAAGCAGGATTGAATGCGTAAGGATATTTCTGATTTGGCGCGTTCGTGCGTTCCCTGTCAACGTTCCAATGCAGGCCATTATCAGCGAAACGAGGGTGAACCATTCCCAATGCCCTCAACAAGGTTCGAGTATAAGCATCTAGACATTATTGGCCCCCTGGCCCCTTGGTAGGAGTGCAGGTACTGTCTTGCAGTGATTGATCGATTCACCACATAGCCCAAGGTAATTCCTATGGTCAACCAGACAGCCTCATCGACGGACAAGGCTGTTTCTACAATAATTGGGTGGCACAATTCGAAACTCCACGCACAGTCACCACAGACCAGCGAGTCCAATTCGAGTCCCAGTTTTCTACATTCATTGGCTGTGAACGAATCTGAAACCCCGCTTCAAACGGCTTAGTTGAGCGGTGATACCGATCACTAAAGGCAGCGATCATGTTCCATGAGCGAAACTTAAATTTGGTAGATGCTATTCCTGCAGTGCTGCTTAGGTTGCGTAACAGCTTTAAATGGGGCTTGGGCACGTCGAGCGCTGAGCTCGTCTATGGAACCACTTTTATGCTGCCAGGGGAATTCCTCGTTCCCATTCAAAACCATGTCGAGCCGGGTGCGTTCTTCGAAATTATTCGCCAGACGATGGAATGCCTCCGTTCGGCTCCAACAACTTTCTACGCACAGATGCGGTGCGCCAACCATTTATATAGCCGTTCTCGGGTCCTCACAAGATTCTCAAACGCATTTTTGAACAGCTGTACGCTATTCAAGTTACCAGGTGAGTCATCAATACTTCAACAGATCGTTCGAAGCCTGTCTATCTGAAGAAATGCCATCTGATTACGTATCCCCTCAAGCATCGTCTACTGAAGTTAGCCCAACCTCCTCAGCGGCATTAATGCGGCCACAAACGAGCTCAACAAACCCGGCAAATAATAGTGAGTCATGAAAATCACAATGGTTTCCATGCATCCCTCGTCTAGGACACATCATCAGGACATACTAGACATATTAATATATGGACGAGCAACAAGAATCTGTGTACTCGTCCATGTGGGAAGCAAGTTTTACACATAAATACAGGGTTTTCAAATAAGAGGTGTTATTAAAAGAAAAATGCCATTTTTAAATATAAGTGATCGAATGTTGATTTCATTATAAAGAAGAAGGTATGCCGTTAATAGCAAAAAATAACATCAGGCAAATGACCACCACGACCACGCTTACAGGACCATATCCTTTTCATGAAATTTTCCATAACCAAATCACAAAGTGGCTGCCCTATGTCCTCGATACCCTCACGGATTCCATCTTTGAGGTCTTGAATCGACGCTGGGCTGTTGGCGTAGACATTCTCTTTTACGTTGCCCCAAAGGAAGAAGTCGCAAGGTGTTAAATCACAAGATCTCGGTGGCCACTTTTGTTCACCTCTTCGAGAGATAGCATGGTCCGGAAACTTTTCCCGTAAAAGATCAATGGTTTCGTGTGGCTTGTGTGGCACGTAGCGCCATCTTGTTGAAAGTAAACGTTGTCCAGATCAGTACCATCCAATTCATGCCATAAAAAATTATTAATCATCTCTCAATAGCGCAATCCATTCACCGTAACTGTTGCTCCAGCCTCATTTTCGAAGAAATAAGGTCTAATGACTCCGCCGGACCATAAATCGCACCAAACACGTTGAGGATAGAGAGGCTTTTCAACAATAACTCTTGGGTTTTCCGAGCTCCAGATGCGACAATTTTGTTTGTTGACGAAGCCACCGAGGTGGAAATGGGCCTCATCACTCAAGATGATTTTTCAATGGAATTCTAGATCATTTTCATGCATTTCAAAGACCCAATCAGCAAAGACACGACGTTGTTGATGATCGACCGGCTTGAGTTCTTGTGTAAACTAAACTTAATAAGCCTTAAGAGCCAAATCTTTATGCAAAATACGGTGTAATGATGTTTGTGGAATGCCTTGTTCCAAAGAACAACGAGGAATGGACAAACATGGGTTTTCTTCAACACTTTCGGCTACAGCAGCAATATTCTCGGCTGTGCTTGAGTGACGTGCACGGGTTTTATTCTTCACATCACTAAGTTGTCCCAACAGAATTTTTCCACCAATTTCTGTGTTGTAGTCCGACAAGGTGCTTCACGACGACCCAAAAATGTTCGAGTTTTACGAACCGTCTCTGCCTAATTTTCACCATTTTTATAGTGAGTTTTAATAATTTCAATGCATTGTTGAGGCGTGTATCGTTCCATTATTATTAATGGCGTAGTTTCTACTTGTCAAATGTCAAAAAATGACAGCTTTAAAAGTGACATTTACCGAAATAGCGGGCTATTTAAAATAATACTTCTTATTGGAAAACTCTTTATCTTACGCTCTCGAAACTATATAATTCCCTCTGCTTCTCCTTTGTTTCCCGAGAGATTTTTATTTCCTCTCTTCAGAAGTTTCACTTCCCTCACGGAAACCCGCGCGCACCAACAAAATTTCGTTTCACGTGCACAGGATCGCGCCTTCATTATCATCCGTTGAACAGTTTGTGTACAACACACAAACGTTCTCTCACAGAAAACTCGTACGTCAAAGCTGATGAAATTCATAGAGGCGATAAAACTCATGTGTAAAAGCCGATGGAAAATTCGTAAGTTATTACAAAAAATGATTAATCAATGTTTTAGCTAAACTTTGAATTGATAATTTCACCCTTTTTACATCAATTTAATGTAAATCTATATGGTAATTTTTTGCTCTACAGTGAGCTTTTGTTGCTTCATGCGGATCGGATACATTTAATTGGTGCAAAAAGGGTGAAATTATCAATTTAAAGTTTAGCTAAGACAAGTACTTACAAGAGAAAATTAACATGAACATAATTCGTAGTTACAAAAACATATTGAATTCACATAAGTAGAGAAATTAAAAATAATTCTCACACCTCTATGCATGGTGGTCGAAACCACCTTCTTCTAACATTTTTCTTCCCTAATGACTTTTCAGAAAAATTATTAAAAATGCAAGTCACTTATGTAGCAACACACCAAGTTAAATTAATGCTTGTTTTCGATGATGGCGATGTCATGATTACCTCGGGACGTTTCATAATAATTGCTTTTCATGATGATTCGCAATGATTATTTTACTTTAATTTATTACCAGATGTTTATTGTTGTTTTGGATGTTGTCATTGTTATGATTTATTGTAAGGTATTTGTTGTCATTTTTTTGGGTGAGCTCATGTTAACACAGACAATGGTCACAGCAATTCAGTGGCCTTATTTCATTTGTTGATTGAATTTTATAGAAATGCAACCGTATATCGAATCGCTATTCGCTGCGATTCTGTCTCGAAATACTTAAATTGACTTTCTTGAATTTCCAGCTAAGGATTCTTGAACACAATGAAATGAATCAACGGTTATTACAACGCTTATGATCCCCCTCTCTCTTATATCTTCTTGATTAACTTCTCTCTCTCTCTATCTAGATCAATTTTCTCTCTCTTTTCTTGATTCGCGCAAAACCAAAATAATGAACACCGAATATGTGGCAGATTTAAGAAATAACATTTATATAATAAATTGCTTTCAAGTCCACTTGATAGTCTATTAACTCTATATCGTGAAAATCAATAAAATACTAGAAAAAAACGCATGAAAAACCAAACATAAATTAACATTATTTTTAGCAACCAGTAGTCAAGTATCCAGCTAATATTCATCATTATTTTCTCCCTCATTTGTCTTTATCACACTTATATCGTTTATCTGATCGAAAATTCAACAAACCATCATACAACCATCACAAATCTAACCGAAATCCTCCAACACGATACATGTCTGATTAATCTATTCAGCAAATAAATCAATTGAATGAGAGGATATCAATCACCCATAATACTTAAGTGCTTACTCCTCTCCGCCTTAATAGCAGTACTTCCTAAAAGAAGGTTAAACCCATCCTAAAGATGGCGTAGCGAAGAAGAAGGAGGAGGAAGTTTAGTCTCAATTTCCAATTCAAATCAGATGACATCCGATTAATTTTTTGCATGTCATTGTTCAGAATATCGTCAAAGTTGCTCAGTAACTTTTTTGTTCGTTATATACTACCTCATAAAATACACGAGCTTACCCCTTTTACACTCAAATCAAATACCATTGAGTAATCCTTTTTCACATAAATCCCTACTGCGTTTTTTTCCTGCTGTCTCCCCTTGTGATTACGATAGTGATTTGAGTTTATTGGTTCCCAATCGTTTTGAGGGTTTTTATTGAAAATAGGTATATTTAAGTCGATAGACAACTTTGATGAGATAGTTTACCAAAGGACTCGTGTTTGACAGTCTCATCTTAAGTTAGGTGATATCTAGTCGGTTCTATGTCAGTGACTTTGAAAGTATCTTTAACTGTGATATCGGAATTCTTTTTTATTTATAATGAGTTTTAGTGATGGCGCGTCGCGATTAAATGTTGTGGGGAGCTCGTGCAATTTACAAAATCATCCCCGAACTCTTCAAGTGAAAAATGGTACTCGAAAACTGTTCATTAACGGGTTCTTTGCAACGGAAAATAAGCGGGAAATTGCAAATCATTATCGCACTTGGAAGAAGCGTAGATTGAATAGAAGACGAAAAAGTTCGGTGAAGTGTGTTAAGCAGGATAATAAAAGTGAGATGATGCGACGTGAAGTATTTCAGATTCCTTGCTTTGTGTATCCCCGGTGAGTTTAATGAGACAGGATTAAATGTTTGCTTGGTTTGCAAGGTTTCATATTATCTTGTTAGATGACTTTCCATTTCAATATCAACTTTTAAAAAACAAAGCAAAGTTTAAGGCCGAAGAATAGCAGAACGCTAAGAAATGCTGAGGTCTAACCTTAAAATCAAAATCAATTATCAATAAAAGAATGGCGTCTAGTCCAATCGAAGGAGATCAGGATAGAAGAAGAAAGAAAAAGGTACTTGACGGGCGTGGAACACCAGATCAGACAGTGCTGACAAAAGGAGCGAAGAAAGTCGCAAAGAAATCCCTTCAAAAAGTCTCAGGAAATAGAGTTCGCACGGGGATACCCAACAAGAAAAAAGACCTGATCCGAAACAGGAGAGAAAAAAGCCCCGAGGGAGACCCCGGTAACTGCACTGCTAGCAAAACCCCAAGATGGCCAATCTTCCGCAGAAGTGCTGCGGGATATCGGGGAAATGTAAGGCCCGAAGACACCCACACTGCCATTAAAGCATTACAACCAACGCCGTCGGGTCACATACTGGTCGAATTTCGGAGCACAGGCCGACAATAGAGAAGCTTTCTGCGACACAGTAAAGAAAGTCCTCAGTAAAAGCGCAACTGTAGCCTCACTCGAGCCGATGGCAATGATCGAAATAAGCAAACTTGACTGCGTCATGGACCTGATTGAGGTAGAAGAGGCCATTTAAAGGGAGTTCCCTAGCGTGGGTAGGTTCAAAGCGAGGCTGACACCACAAAACCATAGGGGACAACACATGACCATCATTGACTTGACCGAAACGGACGCCGAACAATTTTTGAACAAGGGCAAAGTAAGAAGAGGGTGGGTTGTCAGTAGGATACGACGAAAAGCAGCGTCTCTTCAAAGTTTCAAACGTTTTGACTATGCTCACACCGCACAAGTATGCAAAGGACCCGATAGGAGTTCCCAATGTTACAAATGCGGTGAAAAGGGACATAAAAGAAAAGAGTGTACCAAGGAGGCACGCTGTATTCTTTACAAGAATGCTGATCCAAGATAGAATGTTGGGTACGGCTTGGGATCAGGGAAATGTCGGGTTTTCTAGAAAGCCCTTGCCAAGGCAAAAATCAGAACTTCGATGACCCGCATCCTGCAACTAAACTTACACCGCAGTGTAACTGCACAAAATCTGCTTGAGCAGTTTGCGAGGGACATGAAAGCCGACTTTTTACTGCTGAGTGAGCAACACCATGATAAAAGTTCAGCATTATGGTATCCTGATGAAACTGGTTCTGCCGCCATCTGGGTTCGAAACAGTGATTTCCAGGCGGAGAGTTGTGGACATGGGGATGGTTTTGTGTGGGTTCGATGCTCAGGGACCACCTTCTTTACTGTATACCTAACGCCGAACGAATCGATATCTCTCCAAGCCAAGCTTCAGGCTTTGAAGAGTGCTGTTTTGAACGCAGACAGAAAAGTGCTCGTTGGGGGAAACTTCAACGCTAAAGCAATCGAATGCGATATGCCTCAAACAGATCCGCGGGGAAAACGAATCCTAGAAATAGCGGCCAGGACGGCGTTCATCGTACTAAACACCGACAATATACCGACTTTCCACCGTATTGGCTGTGAAGGAACCATACCGGACGTGACATTCACCTCGGAGTCCTTTGGACGGAGGATAAACAAGTGGCGAGTATTAGAGGACAACTCAGCCAGTGATCATCAGTGAATTCTGCTTGAGGTCAGTGATGTTGTCTCTCGACCTCCGTGCTCTCGACTTTCTACAATTGGATGAAATATCGGAAGGATGGATGTCGAGAGGTTCGTCAAGGTACTCACAGCAAATGCACCGCTACAGGGAGTTTCGGAGGGCACGGAAGAATTGGTAGCTCAATACGTAATGAATTCAACTATGAGCATCATCACAACTGCTTGCAATGCTTCTATGCCCCGTCGAAAACCCTGGCACGGCAAGCCCCCAGTGGATTGGTGGTCAACTGAAACCACTGAAAAATAAAGGGGCTGTCACAAGCTTCAGTGTAAGGCTCCACGGACACGGAACCGTGACGAGGAATGGAACCGGGTAGTAGCATATAAGTCGGCCAGAAAATGGCTTTGCAAATTGATTAACAACAGCAAGGCTCTCTGCTGGCAAGGTCTAGTGGACAATGTGAACAAGGATCCGTGGGGCCTTGGCTACAAGCTAGTTATGCGGAAACTTGGTGCCCTACGAAAACCTTGTATTAATGATGCGGGAAAGATGGACTAGATAGTGCGGGCACTCTTCCCCGCCCATCCTGTCTGTATTGACGCTGTCCACGGTAAAACAGCAGTCGAGTGTCCACTCTTCATGCAGCCGGAAGTTAAAGAGGCAGTCCTTTCGCTGAAAGCGAGGAACGCTCCAGGTCCAAATGTTGTTCCAGCTGAGGTGTTGCAGCTTGTCTACCACCATTGTCCTGACTTGCTGCTCACCACATTAAACGCTTGCTTACGGGACGGTGTTTTACCGGTACGATGGAAGGTGGCGAGGCTCATGCTGATCAGCAAGGGGAAGGGAAGTCCCGGATTGCCGTCTGCATATCGCCCGTTATGCATGCTAGACACTGCTGGAGAAGTGCTAGAGAAACTCATCAAGGGAAGTCTTACTGACGCGATTCGTGCTGCTGGGGATCTATCTCCTCGGCAGTACGGCTTTAGAGCAGGACGTTCTAGCATTGATGCAATTGCAGAGGTGGTAAGCGGTGTCCGGAAGGCAGAGGCGCATAGTCACACCAAGCGACGGATCGCCCTGTTGGTGACACTCGACGTCTGGAACGCCTTCAACTCCGCTAGATATTCTGGATACGCTGGAAAACCCTTTTCAAGTTCCAGAATATCTAATGCGGCTTTTGAGGAACTACCTAAATTGCTCGTGGGTTCAGTTTAGCGCTGGTGAAAACCGAAGTAGTCATCTTGACAAAAAAGAGAATTCCTAGAGTAAGCATGATCAGTATCGGAGACTTACGAATCGAATCGAAGCCATCGGTGAAGTACCTGGGGCTACTGATCGACTCGAAGATGAGTTTCTCTGAGCAAATCAGGGCAACGGCTAAGAAGTGTGTTTCGGGAGTATAGACTCTGAGTCGACTTATGGCCAACGTAGGCGGACCCAGCCCATCAAAAAGACGCCTCTTGATGAGTGCTGTAGGCTCAGTGCTACTGTATGGAGCAGAAGTATTGGGCGACGCTCTCAGTAAGGAGGTATACCGAAAACGTTTGGCACAAATACAGAGAAGAGGAGCACTGAGGATTGCATCTTCGTATCCGACAGTCTTTGATTCGGCGGCGTGACTTGTTGCAGGCGTGATACCTGTCGCCCTCTTTGCAAAAGAGCGCCGCGCTATTTACCTGCGTCGAAAGAAGGATGCGAGAGAGATGGTTGTCCGCAAGGAGAGACAGCGCTCACTCAACGATTGGCAGCAGTCTTTGGTGAATCGCACGAAGGGAAGGTGGACTGCGCGCCTCATCCCGGATGTAAGACCGTGGATAAATCGAAGGCATGGTGAGAGTGACCTCTATCTGACGGCATGGGTCTTTTCAGTCTTATCTGCACAAGATCGGTAAGTCGCGGTCCCCCGATTGACGGTTTTGCCCAGGAGAAGAAGACAATGCCTGCCACACATTTTTTGTATACACAAAATGGGTCACGCTGCGAAGGGACCTCTACAGGGAGACGGAAGACAAATGCGACCAAGTGGCACATTATGTTCGGGCAGTCCTAAAAGATAAAAGGGACCCACTGCAGCCAGGGATGTTGGGGCTGGGGGATCACTTTTCTGGCAGTTTCTCTTCCTTCCCGCTAGAAGGGAGGTCGCCCAGCTTGAGGGAGCCTCACGGTGTAATAAAACGAGACCTGGCCCGAAGTAATGTGTCAAACGGTGCCAGGCTAGATTCTCAGGTTGACATGGGAGGTGTTTAGTGGGTAGTCCAGTCGCCTTTTTGCGAGCATGGGAGTCCCACACTCTGTGCGTAAATGGCATTTACCTCCGAAACACAAAAAAAACATACACCGCAGTTGAACTGCCCAAAAACCTGCTTGAGCAGTTTGCGAGGGACATGAAAGTTGACGTTTTGCTGCTGAGTGAGCAGCACCATGATAAAAGTTCAGCATCATGGTATCCTGATGAAACTGGTTCTGCCGCCATTTGGAATTGGAACAGTGATTTCCAGGCAGAGAGTTGTGGATGGGGAATGGTTTCGTATGAGTTCGGTGCTCAGAGACCACCTTCATTTGTGTGTACTTAACGCCGAACGAATCGACATCATCTTTCCAAGACAAGCTTAGTGCTTTGGAGGGCGCTGCTTCGAACTTAGATGGCAACGTGCTCGTCGGGGGGATTTCAACGCTAAAGCAATTGAACCCGCGGGGGAAAACGAATCCTAGAAATGGCGACCAGGACTAAACACCAGATATACGCTGACTTTCCGCCATATTGGCTGTAAAGGAAACATACCGGACATGACATTCACCTCGGTGTCCTTTGTACGGAGGATACACAATTTGAGAGTTTTAAAGGACTACTCAGACAGTGATCATCAGTGCATTTCGCTTGAGGTCAGTGATGTTGTCTCCCGACATCAGTGCTTGCGACTTTCTACAATTGTTGCTCACGGCAGGTGCTTCGCTGCAGTGTGATTCACAGGGGACGGAAGAACTAGCAGCTCAGGACTTGGTGAATTCAACTATAAGCATCATCACCACTGCTTGCAAAGCTTCTATGCTCCGTCGAAAACCCCGGCACGGCAAGCCCCCAGTGTACTGGTGTTCGACCCAAATAGTTGAAAAGCGAAATGAGTGTCACAAGCTTCGGCGTGAGGATCAACGGGCGTAGAACCATGACGAGGCATGCTACCGGATAGCAGCATATAAGTCTGCCAGGAAATGCCTTCACGAATTGATTAATAACAGCAAGGCTCGCTGCTGACAAGATCTGGTGGACAATATCGACGGGTCTGTGGGGCCTTGGCTACAAGCTAGTTATGCAGAAACTTGGTCGAGATAGTGTGGGCACTCTTCTTTGCCCATCCCATCCGTGTTAACGCTCTTTATGGTAAAACAGCTATCGAGTGCCCACTCTCCACACAGCTGGAACTGGAAGGGCCAGTCCTTTCACTGAAAGCGAGGAACGCTCCAGGTCCAGCTGAGGTATTGCAACTTGTCTATCACCATTGTTCCGACTTGCTGCTCTGCACATTCAACGCTGATCAACAAAGGGAAGGGAAATCCCGAATTGCCGCCTGCATACCAACAGTCATGCATGCTAGACACGGCTGGGAAAGTGCTAGAGAAACTCATCAAGGGAAGACTCACTGACGCGATTCATGCTGCTGGGGACCTATCTTCTCGCTCCACCATTGATGCAATTGCAGAAGGCAGAGGCATATAGCTGTGCCAAGTGACGGATCGTCCTGTTGATGATACTCAACGTTTGGAACGCCTTCAACCACGCCAGATGGCTGGATATTCTGGATACGCTGGAAACCCCGTTTCAAGTTCCAGAATATTTGATGCGGCTTTTAAGGGACTACCAGAAGGACTGACGCATGCTTGACGACACAACACAGGGCCAACAAAGGATAGCTGTTACATCAGGTGTTGCCCAGGGATCTATCCTTGGTCCAGACTTGCGGAACGTGTCTTACGATGGGCTACTGAGACTAGAGATGCCAGATGAGTCGCGCTTGATCGGCTATGTAGATGATGTCAAGGCTCTGGCCGCTGGAAGCACCGTTGAACAAGCGGAACTTAGGCTAGGTATGCTAATGCGCCATTTTGAGGGACTGAATGAACGCTCGCGGTTTCAGTTTAGCACTGGTGAAAGCCGAAGTGGCCATCTTGACAAAGAAGAGATCCCTAGAGTAAGGGCTATCAGTATTGGAGACATACTAACTGATCGACTCGAAGATGAGCTTCTCTGAACAAATCAGAGCAATAACTGAGAAGGCTGCTCAAGAAGACGGCTTTTGATGAGTTCTGAAAGGTCAGTGCTATTGTACGGAGCAGAAATATAGGGCGACGCTCTCTGTAAGGAGGCATAGCCAAAACGCTTGGTACAGGTACAGAGAAGAGGAGCACTGAGGCTTACATCTTCGTATCCGACAGTCTCTGATTCAGCGGTGAGAGTTATTGCAGGCATAATTCCTGTTGCCCTCCTTGCTAGAGAACGCCGCGCTATTTACCTCCGTCGAAATAAGGATGCGAGAGATGCGGTTTTCCTCGAGAAGAGACAGCACTCACTCAACGACTGGCAGCAGTCTTGGGTGAATTGCATGAAGGGAAGGTGGACTGCGCGCCTCATCCCCGAAGTGAGACCGTGGCTAAATTGAAAGCATGGTGAGACTGACTTCTATATAATCCAGCTTTTGAGCAGGCGTGGGTATTTTCAGTCTTACCTGCTCAATGTTGGAAGTCGGGGCCCCCCGATTATCCGTTTTGCCCAGGAGAGGAAGACGATGTCTGCCACACATTTTTTAACGTGCGTAAAATGGGACATGCTGTGACGGGACCTCTACAAGGAGATGGAAGAACTCACCCCGGATAGTATAGTTGCGGTGATGCTTGATTCAGTTGACAAATGGAACCAGGTGGCACATTATATTCGGGCAGTCCTGAAAGATAAAGGGGACTCACAGCAGCCGGGGATGTCGGGCTGGGGGATCGCTTGTCTTGGAATTCCTCTTCTCTTCTCCCCTAAGCAGAATCACCCAGCTTGAAGGCGCCTCATGGCTTAACAAAACGAGGGCTGGCCTAAAATAATGTGTCAAACGGCTCCAGGCTGGCTTCTCAGGTTGACAGGGGAGGTGTTTCATGGATGGTCCAGTCTCTTGCGAGCATGGGAGTCCCACACTGGTGTGTAAATGACATTCACCTCCCAACCACAAGAAAAAATATTGGGCAGGAACCTATAAAGGGAATAGGCAAAGTTTAGAGGAACTGTGGGGTAAAGAAAATGACGACAAGGAAAAATTTGGTCTAGCGATGAGTCTGAGACGGTTCAAGTTTCTAATACGTTGTCTTCGTTTTCATGACCTCACCACTCAACTTCAACGAAAACAGTATGACCGGCTTGCTCCCATTCGTGAAATCTTTGAACCATTTATCAAAAATTGTCAAAAGAACTATGTATTCTGCTGACGAAATGCGCCCAGGTTTTAAAGTCGATGTCCTTCCCGCCAATACATCCCTTCAAAACCAAACATATACAGGATTAAATGTTTCGCTCTCTTTGATGCCAAGATGATATATTCGTACTCGAACAATCTAGAAATTTATGCTGACACGCAACGTGAAGGCCCTTTCCAAATTATTATAGCAACAAACCAAGTGACGTCGCCATTCGATGGGCTCAGCCCTTATTCGAAACCTGGCGTGAGATAGCAGCCGACGGATGGTTCACATACGTTATTCTCATTGATGAGTTTAAAAAACATAAGCTATCCTTCTTTGGCACAGGCAGGAAAATAAGAAACAGCTGCACCGGGATTTTTAAATGTTATAGGAAGAAAACAGTGCAGTAGCATGTTTGGTTTTAATAAAGGAAAATTTCTGGTTTCATACATCCCTCGCCAGAACAAAAACGTAATCTTCCGTCCTACACTTCATAATAACAACGCCATTGACCATAGATCCACCACTAGATCACGTTAGTTAAGATTATAGAACAATTTATTGATCCTTGATAACTCCACATAATAATAATAATAATATCTGAATTAAACCATTCATTTTAACAATATTTCGATATGACCAATTCGGCTTTTATAATTATACTAACTCAAATTATAAAATGACTTTGATTTAATTACTTTTCGCCGCATTCGAACTTTCGTTTCGTCGTAATGTCAGCTGATTTTTTACACTGTAAAGCAATCATTTTCAACCATTACAAATTTAAAACATTCACGTTATAAAGATCTCGTGAATATACTAGATACATTAAATTGTAAAAAAATCTTATTAAATACGCTTAAATTTAACCATTTCAAGTCAAAGCAAATCACAATCCACGTGTTTGCCATTGAGCAATAATGCAAGAGAATGCTTAATCAATTTGCATATTTAAAAGCTCTTGTCATTAAAGCCGCGCCTTTAATATCCCCAACAGGATAATTCTATAGACAAGCATTATTTTCTCCTTTCTAACAAGGATATACGTATCGTAAGTTCAATGTATGTATTTGCTCAAATGTTTGTATGTTCAAGGTGCACAGGTGCGATGAGAAGTTCTCGCTCCTTCCCGTTAACAATTTATTTGATGTTTTCATTCTTTTTCTCCCATGAGAATTTTTTATACCTATTCAAAAGCTCTATGCGTGTGTTTGTTTGAACTTGAGGGTTCACATCTAAAGTACATAAATGCTTGTACTTATACTCATACTTCGTACTCATATCTATTATTTTTAACGCTTGAAATATGAAATGTGGAAGCAATTATTCTATTGTACGTGGATTTGTTTGATTTTTTTATTCTATTCTTATTTTATTTTTTTTTTGATTATTTAGCTTTCCTTTAGAACAGCAATGAATGGGGTTTTACCATTGTATGCTAGAATAAAGAGGATTTACCTTCAGGATTATATTAAAATCAAATAAAATTGGATTAAAATTGAATGGCACACGCGAGAATAGATATGAAAAGAAAGCGAAGAAAATTTTAAAAGAACGAATCCCCAGAAGGAGAGAAGAAGGGTGCAGAAATGTTTAAATATTCAGATATGTATGTATGTATATAAGTAGGAAAACAATAAATTCTAATCGTCAAAGCAACGTCAAACATCACGTTATGCACACTTGTTTAGGATTCATCCAATCGCAATGAATGTTGGATAAATAAATTTTATTTTTTCAATTCGTCAAGAATTATCCACATGCGTGACATTGAAATGTGATGGTTGATGAAGTCTGAATTGAGTTCGGTGAAATTTGATGACATTGATTGGTAAGGACATTCGTTCATAGTATTGGTTCAATCAACAAAATTTTAAGAAAAAGATATACAAAATTAATCCTTTATTGTAAAAACGTAACCTTGGTGAAGCCGGGGCACAACCGTTACATGCGACACAAACGTTGCGAAGGTTAAAGTTTAAAAGAAAATCTGTTCGGTGACTTCCAAGTATGGTGATTGATGATTTATCGGAGGATATATAATTACCGCTGATACAGGAAAACATGTTGCAATGTTTTCAAAATAGGAGAGAACATTTTTCTATTATCGTTAATGATGGATTTTTTTATAGGATGTAGTGAATTATAATTTTCAAACCGTCCGTAAAGGACTGCAGCGATGTTCTGCTGCCTCGGCAGAAGAAGATGACAATATCTGCCGAGAATGCCCTCGTCTGGAGACGTGTGAATGCGCTGGCAGGCTAGCATTGCGGTGTCGTGGGGCGGGTTCATTTCTCCAGCACGAGGACCCACTACAAAAAATTTCGCACTCACGAATTTGATGTTTTTCAAGTGGCGACCGAAGTCGCAAAAAGTGTAGATAACTACACCGAGGGAGATAGTACTTGTTCCGAGAACAAGTGGAACCTGAAAAGAAAGGCGGACTTGGGGTAACCTCGTCATTACCCGACGAAGCTCATGGCCCACGAATGAAAGAGGGGCAACCGGGTGGTGATGGGGCCCCTTCGCACCCACCCAACCGGAATAAATCCATATTTTGTTGCAGTGGCCAGGTATTCCTCTTCTGAGTGGAAAACTCATACAAATTGCCTTGTATAAACTTTCCCATCAGAAGGGGAGTACCCCGGTGACCAATTTATGCCATAGAATTATACAACTCGATTGCATAACGCTATGCCATAAAGAGGCACTCTGCTTGGGCCACTCAACCCGCGATGTCACCTGAAACGAAAAAAGGATTAATTAAGTACCCGGCGGCTGGCTCATGTTTTTCGTGTGCAGCCTGCCACCGTACCGGGTCCTAAACCCGGGCAAAGGGTATCGGAAAGGAAAGACCGATTTTCAAAAGAATTAGCACTTCATTTTTTCTTTTACTTTATAATTACATTGACATTTCGATATTTAAAATTTTAATTAGTAAAATTTCAAATAATTTATCTATCCCTCCAATGCAAAATTTATATATAAAAAGGTTATAATAATGTTTTTATATTTAAAATTTTAATTAGTTAAATTTCAAATAATTTATCTGTCCCTCCAATGCAAAATTTATATAAAAAAAAGGTAATAATAATATTTTTATATGTAAAATTTTAATTAGTAAAATTTCAAATAATTTATCTGTCCCTCCCATGCAAAATTTATATATAAAAGGATTATAATAAAATTGTATTAAGTAAATATATATATATATATATATATATATATATATATATATATATATATATATATAAATAATAAAATGTAAGGGTACTCACCCAAAAATCCTCGTCGGGCGCCCGCTGACGATGTGGGTGGTCCTGGAATGTAGATTTCTTTTCGTTATAGCTACTTCTAACGTTAAAATGCAACGACGAATACTGAGATTCCAACAAAAGTATCGGAGATTAATGACAAACAGCTGTTCTTTGATAATTGCTGCCCTTACTAACTTCCATCAATAGGAATAGTTGACGAAGTAGTGACTTTCCTACCCCTTTGAAGACACCGATATTTTGGGCATACATTGGAGCTTCTATGTATAGCGGCAAATCGATAGAAACAATGCAATTGGCTCCTAGTTTTACCAAATGATTTAGGGGCACCGTGTATTAGACTATTTGAATGTCACTAAGTCTGCCCCTTTGTATCGTTCCTCCTTCAATTGTTGACATTTACGTACGGTTAATAAGTGCTTGCTTTCGGCAATAACAATAATTAGAGCAACGCGACTTCACAGTTCTGCCCACTAGAATCCAGCCCAAACTACAATTTACAATTTACCACGAAACGACACGGAACAAATCTATAAATGAAACAAACTGCCTTCTATCTAACCTTTTCGAGGGGTTTTAGTCAAAAACATTGTCTTTCGCTCAGCTGGATGTTATTTTGCTTTTACACGAATCCCGATTAGACATTCAACTGTTTCTTTGGGTCCCACTCCACATCCGATTCCGAACTTAGCTAAAAGGCTAAACCAAAATTCGCGTTCACCATATATTACAATTCCGCTAAATTTCGTCAACCTGCGATGAAAAGACAACAAAACTCCGCCATCTTTGACGTTTCGAAATGCATTCACTAGTTGCTTCAAGGAATTTATCTTTGGGATGGATGAAGATAATGACGAATAAATTCTCTTTACAGTATGTCCAAAAGTTTTGTTCGATCATACGCGCCTTCGTCTCGCTTAAAAAAAAACGGTGCACCTTGAGTTGATCTGGCTTCGCAAGTCCAGATTTCGTTAGCCACTGGCAAATGTTCTCTCGCTGATCACCTTGAAGCTGTAATACTTCACCGTATTCGGGACGCTCTATTACTGTGCCCTTGCACGCAAATTTCCTTTTACATGCTCGCACAATTTTCTTCAGGTTATATTCCGAGGAAAGCCCTGGCACCGTAGTTTGTGTTTTTCGACCATTTCTCTGCTGAATTCTTATGTGCGCAAGTCCGTCCTGTACCGTATCATCAGCACCATTGTTTGCATCAGCAAAGGGGTCAAAGTTTTGCAAATTCTGGATGGACATGCGCTAAACAAATTAAACACAGGCAAGAAATAAAACTGCCAATCGAATATCGGGCACAACTTGTCAAACGTGTGTTGCCTGTTTAGTGCACTTGAAAGATGTTTCCTATCACTCGAACAAAACACAACCAAAATCTAAATGCAAAAAGCCACAAGATAACAGGATACCACTTGAAAAATGTCTTTTCTTACCTCCGCCCAATGGCAACTCTTCCATATAAAAAGAAAACTGGTTTACTTAGCGTCGTCTTTCAACTATGTACTTTGCCTTAACTTTTGCTACCCACTAGCCAGAGTTGAATTCGAATCCCCAGAAACGCGAATCACATGCTCGTTTTTCCTGTCCGACCTCGGCGACTCCTGTCAAAAATATTAAATCGTCCCAGATCAATCTTAAATCGTCCCAGTTCGATCTTAAATCGTCCCAGTTCGATCGTAAATCGTCCCAGTTCGATCGTAAATCGTCCCAGTTCGATCTTAAATCGTCCCAGTTCAATCTGAAATCGCTGCGTTCGTTTGTCTAGTTGAGCTGGGACATTTTATGCCTGAATTTCCTTTAACCCTTAACTGCTCGATTACTACAAGGAGCTACTCGTACAGTAAGCTTTTCTTTAAGGACCGGTGCGTACATATTAAAAAGCTTTTCAATATACTCGTATGCGGCAATGGACCACCTAGTCTACAGAGATTGGATAGCCTCCGATTGATCGTACCACCACCACCTTAGTTCACTTGGACAAATAGTTTTTCTAATATGAACGATGAAATTGATACAGTAGTCTAGTTAAATTATATTAGGCCACACGAGGCCAAATGTACTCGAAAGTTGTGTAAATTATACTTAAAGCTTAGACAGATATACGAACCTAGTATCCTACATAAAAATAGTCCACGTAGTGTAGTGGTTCAAGTGCTCGCTGCGTCAGCCAGGTTCAAATCCCGTTGGTGACATCGAGTTTGTTTCGAGTGATTCTTTGGACGGACTATGAGCCCGTTCAGTTGTGATACATACTGGTTTAAAATCAGAGCGTATCGCCGCTAAGTGGACGAACACAGGGCCAAAGCGCGGTACCGACCATATCACCTTCTCGAGTGCCAATACATACGATCAAGATAATAAAATACTCTAACTATCTTTAAGCGAAGATTCGGAAGAGCCTGTAGTGTTAAAGCAAACAAAACTACATAAAACGTGGTACATATGTATATTTGGAACTCGGGTATTAACCTTGTATCTTCGTAAGCATATACGAAGATAAAATTCCAAGTATAAATGAAATTTCCCTTGTAAAACGATGGCAAAAAATCCATTTGATATTAAACAAACAAAATAAGCAAATTGAATTGATTTTTGGACGATATTTTTCATTTTGGTTTAAGTTTGTAAATTTTTGGTACTTATGTATACAGATATATAAAAAATATGGGCATAAATCAAATAGATTCATAATTTACTGTCATTATATTTTGATGTTTGACTTCATTTCACAGTTATACCAGGTTTATACTACCTTTTGTATGGGGGTCATGTTTTTTTGGTATACTTAGCAAAAAGTAGTTGGTAGTTACATTCTATACCCCATGTCTGGCTAGGTTTTAACCTAATAAGGTAATCCAAATTAAGCTTAATAACTACCGACAATCGAACATTCGAAAATGTCTTATTAGATGATTTAGTTTAGAATTAGATACTATGCTCCGTGGCTTAAAGCGAGGAATTCTGCCTTGTGATCTTTGATATGCGGGTTCGATTCCAATCGAAGACAATGAGTATGTATGAATTTAAATAGAATGTATAATTGCAGGATCAGAATTAGTGGGTGGCGAGGGGAAGGAAGGCGGAGAACTAAGTGCAGCAGAAAGTCTTCATAATGAATTTAAGATTGCTTTTATTAAATGGTCGATGGGACATGACTTTGGATGATCCATATTCTCATTTTTTGACAACGCGCAGACCCAAAAGTATATAAGAATTTGTATGGTGACCTCCCGATATTTCTGCAATTTTACACACATTTTTCTTCTGTGTTTTCCGTGCGAATACCCAGTATAACCTTGGCTGAGTGGCAAACTCCTTGAAGCATCTTCGATGAGAGTTAATTTGCCCGAGTTTCAACCAAGAGCTTAGTGTAATGATTTAACAACTTTTAACGAACAACTACTGAACCGAATATTTTCTAAATTTTGAAATTTGGAGGAGGGTTACAAATGCATCAACACAAGACTACTTTTAGTCAGCAAAACATTACGATTGTCATTTAGCAATAGCTTAAAAATTCAGCTCCGATAAAGCTCGATTAAGCTACAGAAAATAAACAATCCTGGAAGCAAAAGTTTTCATGCGAGACTTGCAAATAACAAACCAAGCACGTACACATCAGCACTCATTATGCACGCGTGTACGATTCACGAACTGACTCAAACTGAATACGTAGTAGTGCCTCAGCTGGATATAAATAGGAGTGCGATTGAAACACCAGAAGTAATTGAGTCGACATGGTGACAAAGACTGAATTGGTATGAGTGATCAGTAAGTGAAGTAGTGAGTGAAATTGGACAAAGAAAGATTGTGGACGCAATGCGCCAGAGCAGACATAAAAAAAAACAAACAGTGAAAGTGAATGGATATGCAGAGAAGGAGAACTGCATAGCTGAAGCCCTCCAAACCGTGAGAAGCAAGAAGAGGGGACATCCGAATCCGACAAGCGGAACTTGTGAAAACCAAGAAGAACGGATGCACTCCAACCGTATTGACTTATTATATCAATATGTGTTAGAAATACTCAAAATCAAAGCTTGAATACCATATCGATTTTCTCGTCACCTTGGCCAATGCGATTCAAAAACTATTAGAAGAAGTTTTCACTGATCTGAGACAAATACACAAACGGCTCATAGAGACTCAATATGAGTTGAAAGAGCAACGTCAGAAAAATAACGAACTTGGTTCATAGATCAAAATCCTCCAGAAAGAGGAAAACTATAGTTTCACCATCCCTTAGATCTGAATCGTCTTCGGAAGAAGCTACAGAGTCTGAATAGGATATGATGGACTCAAACGAAAATTCGCAAGATTTTCCGGCTCTACCACCTGAAAAACCGACCGTTTCCTTCCCATCAATGGCAACTGAAAAACCCTCACAAGTTTTCTTTCCCACACCATCGATATCGGCCTCAACTCCCAAACAGAGTGAACCACAAAAACACTCAGATGTTCGCGATGAGAGACGCCTTAAAACTGTCCCCAATATCCTCCGCGAGCCAGAGAAATGGACAAAGCTAGCTGTGCTTATTAAGCAGTCAAATATCAAGTACGAGTCCGCCAAACGCGTATGTCTTGGCATCCAGGTTACACCTCAATCCTCCACGGATCACCGAAAAATAACGAAGTTATTAACAGTGCAAAACTGGCAGTATTCCACGTTCTTTCTTTCTGAGGAAAAAAAACTAAATGTGATAATTCGCGGTCTTCACAGACTATCGGTGGAAGAAATTAAAGAAATTGTTCAGCAGCAAGGCTTCTACTCTATTGAGATTTTCTATGTAAAACTTCAATCCAGCCCCTCTAAACTGGTAAAAGTTCTTCTGCCAAAAGCAAAAACTGAAATTGACAACGTGTCACAAAAACAGACAACGTGTTAGGAAAACTTTTGCGAAAATTGAAGCCCTAAACAAGCAACAACCCAGTGCGAACTCCCCAAAATCAAACACCAACAGGATCCCTACAACTCCTTCCCAGCCGCAAACCACATTCACTTCACCAAATATCGAGCAATTTTTCATCAAAATACAACAGACGCAACTGATGATGCAAAAAATGGCCACAATGGTGCAGGGTTTCTTTGTGCTGCAAAACCTAACTGAAAACATCCAATACCTTACTCCATGAATCATATTTCCATAGTCACGTAGAATGCAAACTCCCTGCAACAAAGGACTGGTGAGCTTAGGTAGTTTATAGGAGACCATAAATTTGCTATTATTCTCATCCAGAAAACCTTTCTCAAGCCAGGAACCTGTCTCCGCTTCCTTAACTATTATTTATACAGAAATTATGGACAGACAGATGGGGAGGTGGAACGGCACACAAATACAACGCGTAGAGGCGACAGCAATTAAGATGAAAATGTACCCGTTTGAATTTGTAGTTATGTCACTATACAACCCCCCTCAAAGTGAGACTTTATCAAGATCTACGCTCCCTCTTCGACCTGGAAGCCCCACTCCTGGTGATAGGTAATTTCAACGCCCATCATAATTCCTGGGGTGCTGTGAGAAGCAATCAAGCTGGGGCTGAGCTCAACAGATTCAACACAGCCAAAGAGAAAGACTACATATACCAATTGAACCAACGCACTATGGCCGAGCTTCTAGTAACATCCTAGACTTTGGAGTCTCGCGCGATTTTCACCACAATATCCGTACAATGGTACTCTCTTCTAATCACAAACCGGTGCACTTCTTAATAGAGGAAATATTCATAGATGAACGTCTAAAAGTAAAGAAGATTATAAATTGGCAAGGTTTTAGGGATATCCTGGACCTTATCCAGCTATTAAGTTCACCCAGTGATGTCAATGAAAGCATAGAACAACTTATCAGCTAAATCCTACTTACTAGAGAAAATAATTCAGCCCAAACCCCGGTAAGGGAGCACAACCCCTATGAACTCTCTCAAGATATTAGGCTCCTGATAAGGAAGTGGAATCAACTGCGGAGGTGAGCTAGAAACACGGGTAATCCTCGGTTAAAAACCAAAGCCAAGCGGATAAGTAACAAAATACGTGATCAGGTTCACGAATTTCGCAACACCATTTGGGAAAGATTTTTGTAAAGCCTCGAGCCTTTTGATAATAACTTTTGGTGCCTCTCAAAATATTTTAGGTTGGAAAACAAACTAAATATCCCTCCCATTCACGGGCCAAATGGCCTTAAATACCAATGCACAGGAAAAGCTGAAGCCATTGCAGACAATCTTGAACTTAAATCCCATGAGAATAATTCCCCTGAGAAGAGTCCTGAATCTGAAGATGAAATTGAGTCTTCTGTGCAAAGAATGCTGGCTTCCCAGACAACAGGCACTAACGAAATCCGTCCACCAGACTTAATTGAATTAAAAGACATAATAAGCACGCTAAACAAACGGAATGCCTCATAAGATTCAAGTGTTTAAATATCGGTTCAATTAGTTTATGTATGCTCATACGCTACGATTGGTGACCCTATCAACTTCAACACATTACAAGCGAAGAAGATTTTAAACAAAAACTAAAAAATGGCGACGAAAGAACAGCAAGACATTCCCGAAAATGCTAACCCATATACCCTAAAAATTCCGCTAAATATCGCGCGTAAATTGTGGCCTGCCAATGAACACCCGCGACTGGAGGCTGTTCGCGAAGCTCAACTACTGCTATTTTGTGAATCACAGGTTGAGCTGTATTGAACTTTTACAAATCGAGTCGACGTTTAGTCATTATAAAGTTTTCTCTGACATTGAATGCGGTCGTAACAACTCTGGACATAACAGTATTTAAAAAACGGTGCAGATATTGTCAAACGGCACCCTTTGACAAACAAATACATATGTGGAGCTGGCACGATTTGCGATTTTCCCATAACAATTGACGCAGGTGTTCACGGAGCTCGAATTAAATGAGCAGAAACCTTCGCATCTATATAGACAAATGTAGGCTTTGGCGGGCACTCAACTCCCAGAGGATGCACCGTGTACATTATGGATGAAGCGACTTCCAGTGCACGTTCGAGCCATCATGTCAGTTTCCGCCGAAAAAGTTTTGACACCATTGTTAGAAATGGCCAATCTCGAGATGAAAAGCAAAAACAATGATTCTGAAAACCGAAATTTCAAGAACCGAAATCCGTCTCGCTTAAGAAACCGCAACCAAACAAATCACGAGTCAAGTGCAGTTAAAAATGAAGTAGAAGCATCACACCTCTGTTATTACTATCGAATGTATGGCGAGAAGGCAATCCACTGCTGAGACCCCTGTAATTATCAGTGACAGGGAAACTGATGGCGTCGTCGTCAAGAGCGGTCAGCGTTGACGCCCAAACAAAGAGCCGTTTATCTATCACCAATAAAAATACGGGGAAGATATTTCTTGTGGATACGGGCGCAGAAATGTCTGGAATTTTGACGTAATAAAGCGGATCAAAAATTATATGCGGCAAATGGAACGACAATCGACACATTTGGTGATCAAATTTTATCGCTTGACTTGGGACTCCGTCGGATTTTCAAATGGTGCCTCTGTATTGCTACTGTGAAACAACACATTCTTGGAGCCGATTTTCTGCATTATTTTAATTTATTGGTAGGCGTCAAGCGGAAACAGCTCGCAGACGGTAAGACCAGTTTATATTCTTTGGCGACAATTTCAAATGGCTCGATACAGTCTACTCGTAGGAGGATGGTAGAACAACGAACACCATTCCATCAGATTCTATCCCAGTTTCCTGAAGTAATAAATCCGACAGCGGTCACAACAAATCGAGAAACGGTGCTCATACATTATATCGTCACGAAGGTCCTCCCATCGCTAAAATTGGATACCGCAAGACAAGTTCCAAGCCGCTTAAATTGAATTCGAATATATGGTTGAAAAAGGAATATGTCGCCCTTCGCATAGTCCATGGGTCAGTCCTCTTCATTTGATCCCGTAGCGATCAAAAAAATGGAGAATGTGCGCCGACTATAGGAGATTGGACTCTGTTACCACTCCATATCGATACCCGATAGCTAGTGATTTCCTCCGTAACATTCATGACAAAGCAATATTTTCGACGATCCACACCAACCTTATCACCAAGTTCCGGTAGCAAAAGAGGACATCAAAAAGACTGCGGTAATTACTACTTTCGGGCTGTTTTTTTTAAATACCTAACGGACTGAGGAATGCTGCCCGGACCTTCCAAAGGTTTATTGACATCGTTCTCTTCAGTTTAGACTTTTGCTTCAGATATTTAGACGATATCATTATTGCTTCTAAATCAGAGGAAGAACACAAAAGGCACACCTGAACCACAGCGTCTACGCGAAGAGTTGCTGGCTATATTCTGCCATTAAATATTTTTATGATTGGGTGGGAGGACGTCAATTCGCAATAAGAACTGATCACAAGCCATTATGCTACGCGTTTGATCAAATTTCAGCAAAGGCGTCTCCCCGACAAATACGACAGTTGGAATATATACCGCAGTTTGCGACCGATATAATTCACGTCAAAAGAGGCTCCAATACTGTTGCTGATGCTCGTTCGCGACTAGACGCAATCGCAAAGAATAACTCGATCAATTTATCCGAAGTGGCTAGTGAACAAGAAAGACAGAGAACTAAAATTATTAGTAAGTTCTAAAACTTCACTGGATTTTAAGAAACTAAGGATGCAAGGAAGTTACCTTTATTGCGATATATCCACAGGAACCGCACGACCGTATATCCCGAAAGCAATACGAATTTAACCATTTAACTCAGTATATCGGTTATCGCATCAAAGTGGGAAAACTTCCAGCCGTCTGCTGCAAGCAAAATTAGTCTGGCCGAACATGAAAAAGGATATAACCAGTAGGGCAAAGGCATGTTTTCAGTGTCAAAGAGCAAAAGTCAGCAGACACGTGACAACATTTCCACTTCAGTTTGCAGTACCAGAAAAACGCTTCGACCGCGTACATATTGATGTAGTGGGACCATTACCTATTGCTAATAGCTACAAGTACGTGTTAACGATGATTGACAGGTTCTCGAGATAGATGGACGCAATTCCAATCACCGAAATAACAACAGAGGTAGTAGCGCTAAGCTTTCACACCAACTGGGTAGCGTGATTCGGAACTCAAAGGATACTGACCACAGATCGTGGGAATCAGTTCGAATCAATACTATTCAACGCGCTGACAAAGCTTTCAGGATGCAAGCACATGAAAGAGTGGTTTCATCAATCTTTGGAAGAACGAAGATGCTTCTTGGATACAAGCATTATCAAATGTCTTATTGGGTTTACGTTACGTCTACAAAGAAGATATAAAATGCTCAGCGGCGGAAATGGTGTACGGAACGACTCTGGAGATACCTGGAGAATTTTGACACGACATGCAAAATCTCCGACAAACAACTGTAACCCATCATCGTAATGGACGCATTTTCATATTTAAAGATTTAAATACCTGCAGTCACGTTTTCATTCAAGTTGCCGGATCAAAAAAGTCGTTACAACAACCTTACATTGGACATTGTCCTGTCATGCAACGTATAATTGGAAATGTTTTCAAAGTCTTAATGGATGGAAAACAATCAATGATTTCAAATGACCGACTGAAACCGGCATTTATTATTAATCCGGAAATCGTGGAAGCTGTCACCGTTACGAGGAGAGAAGATAGCCACTATTACAAATGTATTCTGGACTAGAAAAATCAAAACAAGAGTCATTCAAATTGTCTAATTAACAAATCTAAAAGGAGAAGTACTGTAACGAATATCAAAGCGACAAAGAGACATCTATCTGTGAAACAGTTTGGAATATCGATAGCGACTTTCTATAATATGAACCTTTGTGAAATTTTTCTTTCTTCTTGCTCGAGACTCTGAATTGTGAAGACGTATCATTAATAAACGTTATTAATATATATGAGATTCAAATGTTTAATTATCGGTTCAATTACAAACCGAGCAAGTAGACATCCAAATGTTGCAACAAGCAACTCGTTATTTGTCATCTGGGCCCGGCGGAGTCCAGACGCGCTCGCCTGAATCTATAATTAATTTCTTACCTGTAATATGTCCATCTTATTTTAGTGTCAATAAAAATTCCTTTTGTGTAACTCATCGCGTTAGATCCCCATGTTGGGTGCAACATAGCTTGACATGGAATTGGATCGTAGTAGTCTTTGCGTACAGACATCTTTTAAATCGCTCCTGTCAAAAGTTTTCAAAAATTAAATTAATTTTTTAAAAACGTTAGTCCGAAGTTAATTTTTATCGAAAAAAATCTTATATTGTCGAAGTAATCGACTCAGGAAATTTCTATCGAATATTTTTACTTCGATTGGTAACGAAAAACAACAAAGAAAATTTCGCCGCTGGTATGGAGGAGCCCGACGGCTTCCCACCGTTGGGGCAACCTGGGGAAACGACGAATACGAAACTGGCGACAATAACCAAAAGAAAACATAACGAAAAACTCCGTAGATGGAGGGTGCAAGCTGCAAATAATAGCGGACAACCAACAAATGGCCAAATTGCAGAAAGAAAATGATGAACTAAGGCAAGAGATACAGTCTCTCAAGGATCTTTTCAAGAAAGGGATGAAGCCTCAAAAGACGCAGCCACAAAATCAATGGCAACAGGTAACAAAGCCGAAGAAAAGTGCAAAGCAAGTAAATCCAGAGGAAGTTCTAAGCGCTCGTGGCACCAACGGGAGCCAAAATTATTTTGCAGCGCTGGAGGGATTAACCGAAGATATGGAAATCGAAGAAAACATCGGAAGTAATTTTAATCAAGATAATGACGTTAATCTTATTCAATATTTAAAGAACAAAAATAAAGAGAAAAAACCAGCCCGCTGTTCTGCTGGTTCCTCTGAAAAAGCTTCCAACAAGACAGAAAAAGTTCCGCCAATCAACGTGTTCGGACAAACCGGGAAAGATATGGTTCGGCTTTTGGCAGCCGAAAATAAACTGGCCAATTTCGAAATCAATAGAGTTAATGCCGAAAAATTAACTATAAGGACGAAATCACTGGTTGATTTCAAGTCAGCCAAAGATGCGCTGATTTCTGGGGAGGTTCCACACTTCACCTATACCCCAAAAAGTGAAAAAAATCAGACCTTTTTGTTGAAGGGTTTGGACAGCGGAGAGGATACGGTCGATCTTCTTCAGGTGCTCAAGGAGGCTGCACCAGATATTGATTTTGTTTCAGTCAAAGCCTTTGCGACAAGAAGGTCGACCATAGAAAGGAAGAATTTACCACTTTACCTGGTACAAATTGCAAATAAGAGCAGGCCAAGTGCCCTTCAACAAATAAGGTACTTGAATTTCAGAGTGGTGAGGTGGGAACGCCTCCAGAAAAGAGAAGTCAACCAGTGTTACCGGTGTCAAAGATTTGGACATTCGGCTGCCAATTGTGCCATGCACTATCGTTGCGTTAAATGCAAAGACGTTCATGCTCCCGGTGAGTGCAAATAGGCTCAGACGAAGCCTAAAGAAAAATTATACTGCGTTAACTGCGGTGTTTTTGGTCACCCAGCATCATATCGAGGATGCTCCCGATATCAAGATGCAAAAGTTAAATTTGCTCCAAAGTAAACACAAGTACACCGTAATATCATACCTTCCAACTTCGTCAAGCCCGGAGAATCATTTGCACTCGCCGCTAGAGGACCAGCAGAAAATGCTGGAAATAATGTAAATAATGTAAGTGGCAATAATGAGCTGCTTCTCAAAATTTACCAGCAACTTAATTCTTTATCGGAGAGAATCGACAAACAAGATTCAAAAATTAACTTTGCTTTTCAGCGTTTAGGTCTTTCAAATGCCTAATAATAACTTGTCATCCAGTCATATTCCCATGGATAGGCTTCGCCTCATATCGATCAACGTCAACTCTATCGTTGCTATACATCGACGTGATTATCTCCTTGAATTTGTTGTTAAGCAAAAGCCTGACATCATACTTCTCACTGAAACCCACCTCAATTCATGGCATTCCATGGAATTCAAAGATTTTGCATTCGTAAGAAACGATAGGGTAATAGGTGATGGGGGAGGTGGCACCGGGATATTGGTTAGAAGACCCTATTGTTTCCAAAATATTGAAAAAGTCGAATTCAAAAACTTTGAATTTCTTGAAGTGTCCGTCATCAAAATTCCACTGCCAGGTGGGGATAACTTCTTCGTTATCTCTGCCTATGCAACTGGTCAAAATGTTCTCAAGTTCAAGGAGGAACTCAATTCCTTGTTTTAAATACTCGAATTGAACAGGCTGCATAATTATTATATTTTTGCCGGTGACCTGAATGCCAAGCATACATCATGGCTAAACGCCACCAATAATCCAAGAGGTGTATTCCTGAAATCATGGATAACAGAGAACCAAATTGAATACAGGTGCAACCTATATGGGTCGGAGTTCCCAACATACCCTAGGACAAATTCATATTTGGACCTCTGCATTGCTGACGCAAGACTTGAATTCAGCTTTAATAGTCCTCAACGGAAACTGCAGGTGCTTCCTTACGATAGCGACCATAACGCAATCGTGATGGAAATCAATCATCAAAGGGATGATTTCTTCCTCATTCCAGTTCAACATGAAAACCATCGGTTGAATTTCAAAAAAAACAGACTGGGGAAAGTTTCAAAAGAAGTTTAATCGGGAGTACCAGAAGCAATGTCCTCCTTCTGATGATGGCAACGCTTGCTCAATGGTTCCTAATAACAGAAATCTAACTGACGATGAAATAGATCTCTATTTGTCGAAGTTAGAGAAGCTGACGTTGGAAACGATTGAGAAAGTTTTTCCCAAGATTAAACATTGAAACAATATGGAAGGATATGAAACACCAACCATCGCAAGGTTGAAAAGATTGAAAAGCCTTCTTCTCACCCGCTTCAACAATATTTATCGACGATTTTTGGACTACAACCATCCCTCGTTGGCTTTGTTGAAATTACACCTGAAGAATGTCCGGAACTTAATCCGTTCATACTTCAGGAGTGAGGTCAGCAATCAATGGGCGGAAAAAATGAGGGGTATTAGCCCACAGGACCCAGATGGCGTTTTCGCGAAAGTGAATAGCTTATTCCGCAGGAAGTCTCGAGTGAAGGTATCGAATCTTGAAGTCACTAGTGATGAGATAAGTCTTCTCGATAGAGCTGGTATCGAAATTGATAGTACGACTCCGGATAGAAATGGAAACAGGATTATATGTGATGGATTGCAGAAACTTGCCCTGATTGGAACTTATTTAGAATTGGTTCATCTGCCAAACCCAGAGAGAAGGAATGAAATATTTTCGGAGGTCGTTGGAGCAAAAGTTTCCGACTTCAAATCAAGCCTGAATGGCCAATCAATTCTTCATTTCGATGAAACATTAACATCTGACCTCATACCGAGCTTGAATCTTATTGATTATTTTGTCAGCTATGAAGACTTGTGTTTCATATTTCGCAGAATAAACAACAAAAAATCATGTGGTACTGACGGTATTCCAAATATAGTTCTCCGACATTTGCCTGAGGTTGCTATTAGGAATTATTGCATATTGTTCAACAACATGTTGAACAATTCATATTTCCCAAATGAGTGGAAAAAGGCTAAGGTATTTCCAATCTTGAAGAAAGGAAAATAATCTTCATGCCCTAAAAGCTATCGCCCAATCAGCTTGCTGCCTAATATCAGCAAGGTGTTTGAAGTGATACTCAACAGAGCATTAAACGCCCACATTGAGAAATATGAGTTGATGCCGAATTGCCAATTTGGTTTTCGTGCCAGGCATTCGACCATACATGCAATAACGAAAGTAACCTCAGACATCTGTTGGAAACTAAACAACAAAGAATGTGTTGGAGCATGTCTCATTGATATGGAGAAAGCCTTCGATACGGTGTGGTTAGATGGACTAGTTTTCAAACTTCTTCAGGACAGGTTCCCCAGACACCTTGTCGCCATGATGTGTAATATGTTACACGGGAAATCATTTGTTGTAACTGATGGAAATCTGACAACAATGCGCGAATTCAAGGTCTTGAATGGTCTACAGCAGGGAACAGTTACTGCGCCCCTGCTTTTCTCAATATTCATTCGCAAGCTATTGAACAGCTTTGATTTTAATGTCTCGCCAACGCGATCATTGGTATCGTTTGCTGATGATCTGATCATCTATACGGCAGACCGAAAAGCTACAATAGTTCAGAGCAATCTTCAAAAAATGTTTAATGATGTGCAGCTCTACACCGACAATTGGCGAATGAAAATCAATGCGCAGAAGTGCGAAACAATTTTGTTTCGGACAACGCTGCAGGGGGCCAGTCAAGACCTGAAACGAAATTGGAAGGATTTCCACATTATGGCTGGTGAGGGTAGTTCAGAACGGGTTCCACATAAATCCTGTGTTCGATACCTCGGTGTTCATCTCGATCAGTATCTGTACTATACTGAACATGACAAAATCATGCTCAGTAAAGCACTAAAAGTAGTCATGGCCCTTCGGCGACTCTTTCATTCCAGATACATTGATCAAAAAGTCAAAGTTATTTGTTACAAGACCCTAGTTAGGCCAGTTTTGACATACGGATGCCAGATCTGGTACAACCAGAGTGCTAGTATAATGGAAAGATTAAGAGTTTTCGAAAGGAAATGTCTTCGTGCATGTACTGGTTTGTACAGAAAGCCTGAGACGGATTGGAAGCACTATATATCGAATAGAAAAATTTATCAAACCGCTCAAGTGACAAGAGTCGATATCTTCATATTGAAACTTCTTCGGAATCATATCGCAAGATCTGTAACTGTGAGTGAAAACCCTTGGATTTCACAGCCGTTCCACCCTACAGACGGGTATATTGTGACTTGCCTCACTACTGGCTTCGTTCCTCCAGAAGCATTCGTGTATTTGGACATGAATCGATATGTTTTTGATTCTGACGGCGTCCCAATCATATATCACATATACCGACGGGCCACCGATAAGAAGATAAAATATCCTCCGAATCTGAGTTCACGAGACCAACAATTCCAATGGAGATACTCATTTGCTAGATTCGTTGAGGCTGGTCGAGCTGAGACGGAACAATCTAGGTATTGGTGGCTGAATGACAATGTCTAAATTATTCGTGTTTATTTTCTGTTTTTGTGCTTTTTCTCGTTACTTAGTTTTTTAGATTCATCTCATTATTGCTACATCTAGTATTGTTGTTTATTTGTATTATAAATTAGGTATAGGTTTCAATATAAGGTAACTTTTTTTTTTTTGTTGATTGAACTTATTTAGAATTAGGGTGTAACATATTAGGTATAGGATATAAGTTCATTGTTGTGTTAGTAGTATAAGTAATTTTTGAATAATGCTGGTTGGTTTTTTTTCTCCTTTTTCCAATTGAATCAAAAAATATGTAATAATCTTAATTAATTTAAATTTGCAAGTGTATTTTTTTTCATTAACTGATAACGTATAATAATATAACTGATAACGTATAAATTTAGAGAGCCATTCGGGCCATTAAGTTTTTTATAGTTTTATTGTTTGGAATTTGCTTTATGTTCTTTTAAAAATTTGTAACGATTGGTATTAAATAAAGCGCTTTTGACTTTGACTTTGACTTTGACATAGCTTGACATATGGGTAAACTTTTCGCACAAGGCCATCTAAATTTTCTGTGACCAGGGAAATGATATTCGTATTGATCGTTCGTCATCAGGCTTAGCACAAATTTTGCAACAGTGTGGAGTGTCTTTAATCTCATATTAAGATCCAACTGATGTCCCACATACTTCAGTAAGCTCCCTGATAGTCAGACGTCGATTTGCTCATACCAAAGTGTTCATTTTGTTAATGCGTGGCTATTTAATTGACGTGTAAGGACGTCCAGGATACTCATCGGGTTCAACTGACTGTGGACAACCCTTAAAAGATCCATGTCACTTGAAAGATACGGTACGCTTCATATGACCAATATGTAAGCCGTGTTGAGTTTAGGAATTGTTTCAGTCGCTGATTTTCCAAGTTTAACAAAAATTCTACAGCATGTCGTTGCTTTCTCGGGTCATTCATTCTGAAATTCAACTAACGAAAAATCAGGTTTCATTAAAAATCGCTTAGCTAATCAAAAGAAGATGACATATGCGTTCCCCTGGAACCAACTGGCTTCGTGCCATTCAAGCAGTCCTCCCAAAGTCAAAGTCAAAACCGCTTTATTCAATACTATCGTTATAAATTTTAAAAGAATATAAAGCCAATTCCAAACAAAAATACGAAAACTTAATGGCCCAAATGGTTCTCTAAATTATTACGTTATCAGTGAAACACATTTAATCAAAAAAAACTGTAGCAAATTCAAATTAATTAAGATTATTACATATTTTATGATTCTATTAGAAAAAGGAGAAAAAACCAACCAACGCTATTCAAAAATTATTGATAATTTTAACACAACAGTGAACTTTTATCCTAAACCTAATATGTTATAACTAATTCTACTAAAATTCAGTCAAAAACTTTACCTTATACTAATACAATGCGAACACAATATTCCTAACCAAAACGTTAAGCTTTATCACTAAAGCTAATATAATAAGCATAACATATACCTATCCTTAATATTGAAACCTAACATATCCCTAATTTTTAACACAAATAACAACACTAAATGTAGCAATAATGAGCTGAAACTCAAAAACTAAGTAACGAAAAACGCAAAAAATAAACACGAATAATTTAGAGAATGTCATTCAGCCACCAATACCTAGATAGCTCCGTCTCAGTTCAAATCTGAACAGCCCTTCTATATCCTTTCAAAAGTTATGCGTGAACATGCATAAAAAAGCAACAACAAATATATATACTTTGTCTCCTTTGGAATTCGGTTAAAAACTAAGTTGCACCCAACGCTTTCACTCTTGAACGTGAGTTCTTTAAACTACATGTGCCTACTTCCTACTTATTCTCAAAACAAATAATCTTATTCTACAATATAACATACAGCCACTTTACTCGCATGTTCACATAACTAATAATCTCTTTTTATCCATTCTTTTATTTCTAGATTCACTGAAGTCTATCCGTGGCGTGGACGTTCATCATTATGTAAATCCAATCCACCCGATGGACTACTCAACGACTTTGTAAAGCGTATACAAATTGCATCAACTCTAGACGAATTGAAACGTCTATCCGACTATCAAATAAAACTAACGAAATATCCTTTCGAAAATCGTAAAAATCGGTCATTTGATAGTTCAACTCCAACGGCTGCTCAGAAAGCTCAATTAATAGACTTAGAAAGATTCAAATTACTAAGGAAATCAACCCCAATCGCAAGGCGTACTAGAGAAAAACGCCAACTAGGGGATATTGAATCTGATTTTCGAACATTATATTCGACAGACTTAGCAGGTTGGCCATTAGTACTTGTGGATGGTCAGATTATTAACGACACCAGTGACCGTTCACGTTTGAAAATCAACATAAACAGCAACAATTTGAACACTGCTTCAACAAATGAAAGTATTATTCCATTGGCTTCCGACTATTACGATGAAGGGCTTCTCGCACACTTGCGGTATTTAGAAAAAGTTGGCGAAAGAAAGGCTAGTGACGGGGAAGAAAGTGATACTAATATTGCAAATACTACCCAAGATTCGTTTAGTTTGAATTTTAACCGGGGAGAGTTCAGTCGCGTTAGTGGAACAGATCCTAATCGAAATTTATTCCTAACAACTGCTCGGCATATTGTTAATACGAAACGTCCTTTAAATAGTCGAAATCGTAGAAGGAATTTACGTAAATACGAAAATAGTTCAGTGGCATTACCATCTCTAACGCAACAATCTTCCGATTGTCGAATTCGTGTGGAAATCACAAGTGCCACCAGTCGTGTAAATCGTATTGACACCGAGCATCGTCCGAGTACGGTATCGTTTCAAAGTCCACAGATTGACACGCCTCCTAGCATTCCTAATTCAAATCACGGTAACAGGAGCATGAGGAGTTTCGACATCACGCCTGACAACAATTACCGTTACGGAACATTTGCATCACGCTTACACTTGAATGGGAATAGGAGTGCCGATACCAACCTAGGAGCCGTGGATCGTAATGATAATATCAACGAGTTGATCAGCAGCCTATATCGTCTCGATTTAGCCGCAGAACTAGGTAGTCTACCGAAAATCATTTTGACCGATTTCTCATCTTCACCCGAAACAAGTGCCACCGCCACGCCTTCACTTATTGTCAGTAGGCCCTCGAGCCAACAAGTTGGTTCGCCAAAACCTTTGAACTTTGTCGACTTTGCTGAGTTTGATCGTCGCCTTAATCTACCAAACGAGGCCAATTACCGCAGCGAAGCCCGACCCCCATAAGCCAAACAACCTTCGAGAGAAAATTAACAAATATAAATAAATAAACAAAAGACTGTTCTTGTCGCGTTGAGCTTGTTGTTGATAGTACTACACCTTGAGTTACCTATTTTTAGTGAAAACTTGCAATCATACTTAGAGACAGTTTTGATTTCAAAAGTGTTAAGCCATTGAATCATTTTAAGTAGTTGCCAGAATATTCTAGAGACAAAATGGTGTCGATAGTGGAATCATCGAACACACCCCAACAACGAGCGGCTGATGTACCGCAACACCCTGACCATCAACCCAACGCGCCGACTGGCGGCAATGCTGGGAATAAGCACAACATTACATCCGCCAAAAGTGTCGTGAGCCAACGGTCCATTGAACTTCAAATTGCTACACCAAAATCTACTACCACCACCACTACCACAGCTTCGGATACCGAGCTAGGAAAACGTGCCCTTACACTTGATTTAGTTAAAAATACGACGACCAGAAATATTAACGAATTTAATGTTAAGTCGCCAAAATCGCCTTTGGCCACTACCGGTAAATGATTCACTATTTTAATAGGATTTAGTAATGCATGCGTACGATATTGTGCAAATCATTGAATATATACACCCAGAAAGAAAGCTTAACATTTCACTCAAATCAGCAACTTCATTTAATTTGTTTGGTTTTCGTTTAAAACAAGTTTTTGTATGGAACCACGAAATCTCAACGATTTCAAGGTCACCAGATCTGTAGAGCGAATTTGCTCGAAGCTATCTTTCTGTCTATATTTATTCTGTGGTGCAAACCCTATGTAAATATTCTTTCACAATTTTTTTCATTAGTGACTATGCACAAACGAGTGCAAATATTGATTTCAGATTAAAAGGCTTTGCTACATTCTAGCAGCAAAGCAAAAAAATTTTCAATAATTTTAACGGTCGAGAAGTCAACATGCAATGGTATAAAAGGATTGAGTTTGCACTTTTTTCTATTAATTAACCTATTGACATGAAATCTTATTGATTAATGTTATCTGGTTAAATTAGTTAAAACCGTTCTTTGTGAAAAGGACATGAGGGGATGTAGCATTACAAAGAATTTCCGGAATATGAGCATTATTGTACATGTTTCTAGATAAGTATAATTTAAATTAGTCTTTAAATTGAAAGAAATATTTTCAAAGAAAATGATCGGTTGACTCATAACAAGCTGTCAGGATCCAACACTTCACTTCATGGGCATATTGCAAGTATTTAAATTTCGACGAACTACAGGCAGTTGCAGCAATCGAAAATATGAAATGTTACTACTAATTATTAACATTATCAATCAATGCATGCACTTACCTTAGGACGATGAAATAGAGTAGAAGCCTTCCTTTCCAACATCCGAGTCACTTTACCCTGATACAATGGTAAAATTGACTTCTTTCAACAATCACAGGCACTAAGTTTATTACTATATAAAAATTAAAGGCTTAATTCTAATTTATTTAAGATTTTTTTTTTAATTTATATTAATCTGTCACTCAGAAACGCAAATATCACACAAATCATTTCTTTTGGCGCCAACTTCCAATTGGAATTGTTTGTCAACTGTCATGCATTCTATTCTTATTCGACATTTTGAGAGCCGCTGATATAATCGATATGTACTGATTGGAATTGTAATTTGTCGTTATTTAAGGTGAATCCCCAACAGTCATGTGGATCGTTAAAAAATTATTTTTTTCCAGAAATTTTCATGGATCTGGTGTAATCATACTTATTATTAGTATGATGGGGATAAGGATATATTAGTGTTAAAAGTAATAGGAGGGTGGAGTGGGAGCCACCTTAACCCTCTTTTTAGTATAGTAGGAAATATTGAAATGTAGTAAATAGTCTATTTGGGGAATGAGCAACAGTAACTTTTTTTGGGGAATATCCGAAGTAAGCGTTGCCAGAGGACCGCTACTAATGTAAATACAACCACCAGCAAGGCGCAAATTCTGAAGCTTATCAGGTTTGTTGGTGAGGCTGGTCCCTATCATCCTCCACCTTCATCTGCCGATACATTTTTTTCACGTCCGCCGTGAAAACGAATTTAGACAAGCTGAATAGCAAGAGTCTGAATATATGTTTTGTGGGAAAACTGGTCCCGTATGGGGTACTTATTCAGGGAGATATTTGTCGCGGTTTTCGCAGACGCATCGAAAACTACTCTTAGTTTAGTTGTTCTGCTGAGGCAGGAAGTAGTATGGTCGTTGTAGATCCTTGTCCTTGATAGCTTTCCTATGTCCGAGTTTCAAGTACTCCTGCATGAACTTCGTGTATTGGTGCCGTAGAGCGTCGTTTTTTGCAAGTTTGCGCTCCAATGAAAAGAACCTCTGTGGGGCCATACCTTTGGATTCACCGATGGTCGTAGGGTCTTGGGAGGATGCAGTTGCACTATGAAATGACCACTTAACCTCGTAACCGTTTACCATCGTAGCGTCTGAATGATCCAGAACTCGTTCGTTTCCTTGCAATCACTATGCTGTATATTCTTCCAGCGTTCAAAGGTAGAGCATGTAGTAGGCCTTGTGTTGGTTCTCGCTTGCCGGAGACCCCAAGTTGTTGATAAATTGCGGCACCTCCTCTAGTAAGACGTTTTGTTTGCGTACCGCCAGGTGCAACTCATCGTTATTTGAGGCCAGGGGGACTTCGTTTACACCTGTTGATACTCCGGGAGCTTCACGCTTTTAAGGGGTAAAAGCTGGTACCTTCGGCTCCTTATAGAGCTCTGCGGGCTATGCCTCCTTTCGGATTTCGTAGTTTGCAGCGTACCATACCTCGTCAAGCTCTCGGGATGTCTTCTCCAAATACGCTTTTTGGATCTTCTGTTCATAGGAATCCTTTTTGAGCCTCAATAGAATGGCTTGTAGTTGCTGTCCGACTTCTTCCTGTCGTTTCGCCAACCGAACGATTTCAGTCGGCTTAATCTTCTCGAGGAATTTGAAATTGATTGGGTGCGTGTGGCTCTAAATCCTTGTGCGATTCAAAAAGGGAAGTGTGCGCACGCTGCAAATAACGTTGGGGTCACCAATTTTGACGATGAGGGCCTTTCCCCGTTCACTTGCGCAGGACACCCACGTGTTGAGTCGCCTTAGTTCAGTGCTAGGGCTGTCCAGTTTGTGAGCTCTGGTGCTGCCCCAGGACTCACAGCTGGACGGTCTAAGTACTAAACTAGGACGACTTGAATAAACCGTGTCAGGTTCCCTCAGCGCTACCAGGCACAGGACATCGCACACTGAAGTCTGGTACGGCACCAGGGCTCACAAATTGGACAGCACTAGCACTGAGCTAGGGTGACTCAACACGTGGGTGTCCTGCGCAAGTGGGCGGGGAAAGGAATTTGTCGTCAACAGATGTCATAAATTAAATTTATGTCAAACTGCCTACATGTGGGATTTATTGGTGGACGCTTGTTTCCACGCATGCATTAATTTTATCGGAGTTCTGAAAAACTGCTAAAATATCAGATTTAATGATTTAAAATCAAAGTACCTAAACGTACAAACATGTTCGATCTACACTGTATCAATGTATAGTGTGCAAATACTCGTATGTTTGAAACAGACTGTGTAATTTGACAGTTGATTCAAACAAACTTTTAATCACTCAAAGCATTTGAATTTATTCAAAAACTTTTACTTACTCTGGGGAAATAGAAGTTTGCAGAAGAACAAAAAAGCATACATATAAATAGCGATGCGACAGCGGAATAACTTTAGTCTAGTTTTGATACTATCTGGTAATTCAAAGGAGTGCAACTGCTATTGTTGGGTTGTCGTCTCCAATTCCAGTGAAATTGACGTGGACTGGCGTTTCTGGGGTATCCGAATCGCTTAGTAAAAATACTAGGACAGGAGCTTGATCCAAAACATGGTGGTCATGTGATTATTCGACAACAAGCTTAACTCATAGCTGCGAATCTCAATCCTGGAGGTATATTCAGGTACCAAGGGCAGCTGATGAGTCTCCATCTTCGGATAGTCAGCTGATTGGTTATGACCCTTTGAGGAGCATTGTGATGCAAACAAAGGTTGGCATTGACCGTATAGCGTCAGATACAGCTGGATCTCGTATTGACCATTATGAAAATTTGATACGACTTCGTTGATTCGCTTTGTAACTCGGTATGGTCCCTCCCAATTATGCTACAACTTCGGAGACCTACCCTTTCGCCGTTGTGGGCTATATAGCCACACCAAGCTGTCAGTAGCCGATTCGAGTCGTTTTCGCACTGCCCGATGTATCTGGTTCAACCGTTGCCTTAGCTCTTTTGCATACTCCGAGATTGTTTGGGGGTTCTCAGGGGGTGTTTCGAACTTGATATTAGCTGGAAGGCGAATAGTCTTTCCAAAAGTCGATGGGAATTCGGCAGCTCTATACGCCATCAAGAATAATGGGATGTGCCGGTCCCAGTCCCTTTGGTTCTCGTCAACCATCTTGGCCAGGTGTTTACTGAGTGTGCCGTTGAAACTTCTGACCATTTCATTGGACTGGGGTTACAACAGTTTTGTCCTCGTATTCCATATTCCCAGCAGCTCTCACATTTTACCAAAAACTAGTGACTCAAAGTTTCGGCCTTGATCCGAATGTAGTTCAAAAGGTACGCCGTACCCACTGACCCAATTTAACACTAGCTATTTGGCTACAATAGTTGCTTCCTGGTTGAAAATGGGCCACTTACTGAAATAATCGCACAATCGATTTCCCCATTTGGATTCAGAAAAGGGTCCTGAGATGCCAACAGCAATCCTTCCAAACGGTACCCTCACGTTATAGGTTTGCATTTGTCCTCTCAGTGGTCACTTTAGACCTTTAACGAAAGCGCAATTGTACATCTAGGACACCAGTCCTCTACGTCTTCTTGAGCGTGGAGCCAGTAGAACCTTTCCCGCAATTTCGCGAAGGTCTTGTTAACATCAAGGTCGCCTCCAGAGGATCCTTCGTTCATTTCCTTAACCACATCGTAGATTCGGTTTTAGGGAAGTATAGTTTGCATCTTATAGGAGCTGCCATCCATCGTTTCCCATTTCTGCTTGAGTACGCCACCCCCCACCTGAAGGGAGTTCCATTTTACCCAATAGCTTTTCAGGGTTGCGCCGTGCATCGAAACGTCCTTCCATTCAGGTCGCCTAGTTGTCTCCTTCCATACGAGCAATGGTCCAATGTCTTCATCGGCTAACTGGGCGTTTTGAATCTCCTCCAATGACCAACCTTCATCGAATTCGGCCGTTATCACTCGCAGATCAACGGTCGGCTCCTTTTCCTCAATCCGTTGGTAATACTTGCAGTTAGCTGGACATGGACGACGAGATAGGGCGTCAGCATTTCCATGAATTCCGCCCTTCCGATGAACGATTTTGGAATCATATGATTGCAATCTTTCGATCCATCTCGCAACTTGTCCCTCGGGGTTTTTTAAGCTAAGCAGCCATCTCAGCGATGCATGGTATGTTCGAAGAACAAATTTCTGGCCATATAGGTACTTGTGGGACCGCTTGGTTGCCACTATTATAGCCAATAGCTCCTTCCTGGTCACGCAGTAGTTCCTCTCACTTTTTGAGAAAACTCAACTGTAATATGAAAGGACTCTTTCTTCGCCGTCGATCTGCTGGGAGAGTATAGCTCCAATCCTACCGTTACTCGCATCGGTATCAACTACAAACATTTTTCCAGGTTTTGGATATGCAAGCACGGGTGATTCATACAGCTTCTCCTTCAAGGTCTCCAAAGCTACCTGGCATTGCTCATTCCAGACATACGGTCGATTTTTCTGGTTAGCTAATGGGGACACTTAACTTTTTTGGCAAAGTCTTTGACGAATCTTCGATAGTAGGTCGCCAGACCTAGCGCTTGTTGTTTGGTGTTGGTCAGCTTTTCACGGCTTCAATTTTCTCAGGGTATGTTTTGACCCCTTTTGCTGATACAACATGTCCCAGATATTTTATTTCAGCTGCAAAAAGGGTACACTAGTCCAAATGGCATCGCCACGAATTGCCACAATCCGGTCCCAACTGAAAATGCGGTCTTCTCTCGGTCCTTCTTGTCGATTTCTACCTGCCAGTAGGCACTCCTGAGATCGAGTGTAGAAAACCATTTTGCGTCGGCTAAAGTGTCCATGATATCGTCGATGCGTGGAAGCGGTTAACTATCTTTCCTAGTGACGTCGTTAAGCTGCCTATCGTCGACACAAAAACGAGTGCTGCCATCCTTTTTCTTTATTAGAACTACTGGCGCGGCCCATGGACCGACAGAAGGCTCGATAACACCTTGTTTTTCCATGTCCGAGATCAGTGCGCTCACTTCTCCTCGTTTGGCTATAGGAAGATGTCTCGGTGCTTGTCGAATCGGTTTGGCTCTCTATGTATCTATGACGTGAGTTCCCATACTCATTCGGCCTTGGCAATCCGGGCTTGTTGAGAAGATGTCATTTACTTGGTGACCAGATCAAAGGCTTGCTTGAATAGCTGCCCTGGCAATTTGGTCTGCTTCAATATTGCAGACGTGAGCTCCCGGGCTTTTTTTCCAATAATATCGTGAGTGGCTTCCAAAGAGGTGATGGTGGAAACAAGCTGGCAGGTGCCGATGACTTCTCCCGCTTTGATGCTCGTGGTTGAGCCTGCGACACGTATCCGTTCTATATAGATCCTACAAGGCTGCATCCTACAATCAAATTGCGCAACGCGGACGTCTTCATTGGCTCTATCAGATAAGATCGGTGGTCTCCAGAATCACCATCAAGCTTGGCCCATACAATGCTCTTGGAAGATTTCGGTACATCAGTGTCGGTACATAAAACTACATTCATCTTGGGAATTTGGACACTGGGATCCTCCATCAATACTTCAACATTCCGCCATTTCAATACCCTTTTGCCAAAATCCAACGTGATACCATGTGGTCGCAGAAAATCCATTCCAAGAATGCAGTCATCCGTAATATTCGCGACCAGAAAATTCCGTCGGAACGCAAGGTCTCCCAACTGTATCTGGAGGTTGGCTTCTCCATGGATAGTTGCAGTTCCTCCCGTGTCTGTCCGTAGTGAGAAACCCCTGCCCTTGTGAAGTCGTTGTTGCCTCACTAGGTCTGGTCGTATAATCGATCAGGTTGCACCAGTGTCGACTGTTATGGTGCAATGTTATCCGTCAACTTTACCCGGAAGGCATAAGTCTGCTTCTCCACGATGTAGTCTTGACACGGTGATGGTGATGCTGGGGACGTCGATCCTCCTAGCCAACCTCTGCCTCACAAAGTTTGCTCTTACATGTTTCCCGACGCCTCAGTATGATATGTTTCCATTCTGGGCTCCTGACTGGGTCTGGCTCTTCTCCTAGCTGCACATCCTGGACTATAGCGCGGTTTTCTTCACTTTTTGTAGTCTCTTTTCAGGTGCCCCTTCTTTCCGCAATTCCAGCATCTAGGCACATCATTTATGTGTGGGTCTTGCTCAATTTGTCACTACCTCGCGAACCCGGGCAGTGGTACGAGTCACATTTTCCGCTACCTCAAAGCTCAGACTATAAGCCAATGCGTCCTTAACTGTTTGTTTTTGAGCTAAACTCACGGCTTGTTGCAATTCCTGGTCCTTTAATGTGCTGATAAATGCTTCTGTTGCTGCGTCATCACAAAGCTCTGGGTCGTAGGCTGGGTAAGCCAAAAGTGCAAGTCGCTCAATGTCAATGAATTTTTAGCGAAATTTGTTGCTTTATTGTGGAAAAATCTTACAATATATTTTATTCAAAGTATTGTCCATCGGAAGCTACAATATTTCTCCATCTTTCAGGCAATTTATGAATTCCATCCCGAAAAATTGCGCCGGCTTGGCGGCCAAAAACGAATCTATCCAATTTCGGATGCCTTGCTCTGAAGTGAAGCGTATTCCGGTGAGGGCGTTTTGCATCGAGCGAAATAAATGAAAGTCAGATGGAGCAAGGTCTGGACTAAAAGGCGGGTGGGCCAAAACTTCCCATCCACTATTTTCCATATAGTTTTTCACGGGTCTTGCAACATGCGGCCGAGTGTTGTCATGATGCAAAATTATAGCCTCGTGTCTGGTCGCATATTCCGGGCGTTTTTTGACGATGGCACGCTTCAAACGTATTAATTGTGTTCGATACAGGTCACCTGTGGTGGTCTGGCCCGATTTCAATAGGTCATAATATAACGGCCCCTTCTTATCCCACCAAATACACAGCATAAACTTGTCGCCATGGATATTTCTCTTCGCCGTTGATTTGGCTGGTTGGCCGGGCTTCACGTATGACTTTTTGCGCTTGGGATTATCAAAATGAATCCATTTTTCATCCCCAGTTACGATCCGGTGCAAAAATGATTTGATTTTATGGCGCTCAAGCAGCATTTCAGACATACAGAAGCGCCGTTCAACGTCTCTCGGCTTCAACTCATAGGGGACCCAATTACCTTGCTCCTGAATGTATCCGGTGGCTTTCAAACGTTTCAAAATGGCTTGCTGAGTCGCTCCCAACAATTTGGCAAGTTCGTCTTGCGTTTGACACGAATCCTCATCGAGTAGCGTCTCCAATTCTTCGTCTTCAAACTATTTTGGCTGTCCTGGGTGTTCTTTGTCTTTGATGTCAAAATCGCCACTTTTGAAGCCTTGAAACCATTCAAAACATTATGTTTTTGCTAAAACATCTTCGCCATAAACTTCTACAAGCAAACGATAACTTTCCACAGCAGTTTTCTTTGAAAAAAAATGACCCAACCGAACCTCCCGCAAATGCTGTCTTTTTCTCCATTCATCGTGAAAAATAATAATGATGCACACAAGATAAAATTTTTTTGTTGACTGATTTTGATAGTTGTCAAATGTACCTTCAAAATGACCTATATATAAAGTTCGAGCTATCACGATATTTGTTAGTACGCACATCTAGCGTCAAATTCCGGTTATTAAGTTGTACACCCAATAGCTGCTGTAGGGTTTCCCAGCCTTCTGCATCCGATGCCGTAGCTGTGACCGATAAATCTGCTCCAGATGATCGTCTCTATAACGCATATCAAGCGGATTCATTATGGCAGCCGAGTTTGAGTGCAACTCAACGAGAATAGTCTGCAAAAGCTCGGCAGCTGGACCTCTTAGAGCAGGAATTAATGCAGTTGCTTTCCTACTCATTCCAGTGATTTGTCCTGGCGGTGGCTTCAAACTGGGCTTTCTAAATACTCCAGACCGTTTGCCCATCGAATATTGTTGCGTTCACATTTCTTGATGTGCTTCGCACTGCGTTTATAAGAGGGACAGGTGAGGTGGTTAGTACTGCCTTCGCTGCTTCCAATTCCTTTTTCATTTTTTCCATCTCATGGTTGATTCTCCCCTCGGCCTGGCTGACCTTCTCCTCGACCTGGTAAACCTTTTCCTCGGCGCATTTAATTTGGTTGGTCACAATACCGAGCTCCACTTTTATTTCAGTTGACTGTTTCTCCAGCTTCCGTGTGATGTCTGCCTTGATTTCGAATGCTTGTTGGTCCAGCTTCTGGTCTAGCTTCGCAGGTAAACTGGATGACTGTTGTCGCTGCTCTTGCTACATCAGCATCAACATTTGCATCAGCGCATTTTCTGGTTCCTTTGATTTTGGTGCTTCTGCTTCTCCACCTTCTGCGCCTTTTTCCGCATCTGAGGGCTCACCCGAATCCAGATGCACACTTTCCTACTTGATTGCGTCACCCAAGCGTGCAATCAGTATGGCCTTTGTACCTTGCGTAGCCAGATAACGCTGTTTCAACTCCTCCTTAAGCTCCGATATGGTCAATTCATTAATTGTTAATTTTAAGTTTCGTGGCATTTTCATTGTTTCGGCTTTTTTTCCACCAGTTTCAACGTTGAATTTCACTATTGTGCACTTTAAAAATGTGTAAAAGTTTTCAATTTCGAAATTTTCTTTCTCAGTTCTGACACCACTGTCGCGTGTTACGGTTCGCGGCCCATAAGTTTAATGTGTTTAATGTTATTTATTAATATGGTTCGTACTATTACTTATTATTACTCGTATTTACAGAAGAGTATGGCTAGTTCACAAACAGTTTCAGCGGGCACACCAACGACTTCATAAAATTTGTCACTACCATTATATAAATTATTGCCTCTAAATAATACACTTTCACCAGTAACCACTTAAAACTGTTGGTTCGAGTTAAACTAATTTAATCTCTGACATATGAGTGTTCGAAATATCGTATGAATTAATTAGCTGGTCAGTTTGTTAAGTGGTCAGTTTGCATTTCTTCATATCTTCACCTTGAATATACTCGTAGAACTTGTCGATAAAGCGCACAAAGTAAGTGCTTCGATAATTCCATCCTCCGCTCAGTATCAAGCAAGATATGAAAAGCGGGATTCCATGCTTCCCCACCCAGCAGGGAGGCAAATGCCCCAAACTGATAGATTTCACACCGTACACGTACACGGTTTGCTCGCAGTGATGAATTGGTGCTTTAGAATTGTTGGCGTACAAATTTGCGCCACGACAAGCGGAGTTCCTTGCAAGTTTTCCCAATCGAGCGCGAGTACTCTTGCCTGCAATGGAGGCTCTGGGCAGCCACTCACATTCTACCCAACAGTAGCCTCGGTTTTTTTCACACAGTTTTAATGGAACGATGGAACGGCCTTTTGCATAACGCCTTGCAATCGTTCCGCACTTCTATTTTATTCATCACTATACAGTGTGGTGCTGCCTTGTCACGCATTTAAATAAGACTGTATAAGTTTTAGAGGCGAAAATTTCGGAAAATCGTCTCAGGTACTTCACACATTCTGACAATAAGCAAACACGTGACCACCATTTTTCCTTCTTCCCGACATTTTTTCTTTTAACTGTCCCATCACCCGTCGAAGACAGTGGTGTTTAATCGCAGAGATTTGTTGGTTGTTTGCGTTTAGTTCGCTCAACACCCATCGACGTCTGTAGCGTAAGGTGTACAAATTTGCTGGTTTTCGTTTAGTTCGCTCAACGCCCGTTGACGTCAGTGGAGTAGGGTGTAGAGATCTGTTGGTTTTCGTTTAGTTCACTCAACACCCATTGACGTCAGTGGCGTAGAGTGTAGAGATCTGTCACGAAACCTTATCAGCGGGTTGGGACATTTAAATATAGGGGTGACAGATCTCGGCGGGATGTCGATTCGCGGGATCGAGGTTACCACACATATCTGGGGGCAGTAGACGATTTCAAGCCACCAGAATTACAGGAGGAGTCTTCTCCAGAGCAAGAGCACTTCACTAGATTCAGAGCACCTCGATAAAATAAAATAAAATGAGCCAAAAAAGTCATCTTCTCACACCCTCTTCGCACGACGCGAATGTCTCTGGGGGTGAGTAGATGTAGAGCCTCCTTTGTCTGGACCGGTCGAGCTGCGTACGTACCTTTAGCAACCCTTATGCCCGCGTAGCATCTTCGCAGTAAACCAATTAGAGTCGAATCGCTTGTTAACTTGGTCGGATCTCTCTTGGGAAGAGCCCAGCCGATCAGTTTAGTATTTTAGTTGGTATTTTATACCTTTTGCGTGTAATAAACATGAGCTTAGTTTACCTTTTCAAACCCTCCGCATGTATTCCGGCACCTTCTAGTCCCACGAAAAATTAAAACTCTTATTCTTCCGTGGGAAACGAGATACATTTCAGCAAGAGCATTTTAAAATCCCTAACCAAAAATCAAGAAAGTACAGTAATTATCGGGTGTGAAAAATGTTCATATGTAAGATAGATAGATAGATAATCTTTATTGAGTCTTTTAACGTACAGAAAATAATGGTTACATTACAGCTTAATTTAATTTGACAGTGATACTAATGTCAAATAATTTGGAACTAGTCTAAGATTCGGTCTTGGCCAATACATATTTTGTTTTATTTTTATAATAATGAAGTTGATTGTATCATTCGCTCGAATGGTTTGTTATCTTATGAGGATTGTATATTTTTTGTTTGTTTTTTGATTTACTTTTAGCTTACCCTACTTAAACTACGTTGGCCCGCATCTTGCGGGTGGATATTTACAATTATTTATGCGATGGGGACGTGATGTAAGGAGTGATAGGTGGAGAAAAAGGAGTCGCAGCTCCCAGTTTTAGCCTTGGTTTATTCAGCTTCTGCGTATGTATAGAAAAGTGGCTTTTGAAATGGGTGGGAATGCTCCTACGAGTAGGGAAGGATGGCTAGAAGAGAGAAGTTTAATGGGTAATAGATATAAACCTTCGGCTAGAGTAGTGTTCCGGTGATAAAGACTATTCACAATCGGCTCAGGGTGTATGGACCAGTTGGATATGTGTTTTCTGCTACTTTCTAGGAGGTATTGTAGGATGAGAGTTATTTTGGCCTTTCTGTAGAGAATCTGATTCTAGAAATGCTTCTTATTCAGCGCCATTTTCTATAGATTTTGCCCTCAAAAACATGTAATTCTTCAGCAGCAGCTGGGGAGATAGTCATCCAAATGGGAAAACAGTAGGTCAGGATAGGTATTATACGAGCCTTGTACATAACAGCTTGGTTCGAGGTTCCAGACATTTCTTAGCGAGTAAGGATGCCAGAGTTGCTGTTACCGCTGTAGCCTTTTTTCAAAACTGTTCGGGCAGGGGGGTTGAATATGAGGCGCTTCACCGGGATGGTTTGTTCATTAATAGTTAGGGCAAATTGTTTGCTTTCAGGTATATTTCTTCCCGTTAAGGCACTGTAGAATATGTTCGATTTGGGTTAGAGTCGTGAAAACATTATCGTGATCGTGCCTGACTGCACAAAACGAACGAATAAATGGGGAAAAAATAGTTAGGAAGGGACCTCTGTGTCCATTTAAGAAAAGATCGGTTATTTCCTGTACCGATGAATTTGTGACTTCGTCCTTGGAGGATCTGGCGCTATACAGAGAGCCGTGGAAGTTAGCACATGCGGAAAGTTTTTGCTTTGTTATGGTAAACGTTTGTCCGTCACTGTGGATTGGGTCAAAATTTAGGTTGTATGATTGGCTTAGGCGCCCAGTGATTTTCTTAATTTCTTGGAAGACCTTTGGGGGAGGGTTTCATATCTAAAAGACGCTGTCTGAAATGGAAGTTGAGCTCTTTATTCAATTTCTCGCGTATTATTATGCTAAGACGGTTAGTTTGAGATCGGAAACAGATATATTCCGGTGTGACACGATTTCGATTCCGGTTTAAGATTCTTTTTAACCTTTGCAACTACCAGAACTTCGTTCGGATAACCCTCTAAGTATTGTCTGACATCTCTTTAAACTTCGAAAAGCTTCTCGTTCTAGCTGGGGCATGTGTATCCATGCAGCTTATCAGTTGAAGATATGATTTTGTGTAGCAACGTTTCAACTTCGTCGTTCGAAAGTATACGATTATTCGTAGCTGCTCTTTGAAGACTGTATTGAAACTCTTTTTTGAATTCACACCAATCGAAGTTTAGATAGGAGCGGCTTTTGGAGTTTGTGGGTACGATGGGCCAAAGGTCTGCAAGGGACAGATAGAGCAGAAAGGCATGATGAACTGATGGTGCTGAGACTGTGGTACAGTTTGTTCCTAGATATCTTGAATGTAACATTGAGGCTGATATGATGAAGTTGTCCAAGTAACAGCTCCCTCATGGGAATGTTGGGACTCCTGCGTTAACAATCTCGAATAACATTTGGTTGCCGAAGGTTAGCCAAAGTGTGTTGCCATTCGAACTAATTATTGAGTCGCCCCACAGTGGATGTGGTGCATTAAGGTCACCACCCTAGATGAATTCGTCATAGTTGTCAGCGACAGCTAAAATCTTGTTTAAGATTATTGGTCATAGTGGGGCCTAGATTACAGGGTATTTAGAGCGAACCAAAAAGGAACTTGTGGATGCGTCCACCAGTGTCTCGCATTTGTAGTGAGATGAAAGTGCATGATATGTCAGCCACTAAGTCTTGTACTTAATGTAAAGTGTGGTTGGATTTCACAAGAACCGTGGTCCTTCGTCCGTGCTCATTGCGGAAAATGGTGTGGTTTGGGAATTGGGACTTATTCGCTGCCCGGAGGCGAGTTTCGTTTAAGAGTACGAAGTCTGGGGTATAGCATTCCAGCATGTGCTGCAGTTGTATACGCGCTAGGAGCGTTAGTTTAATTCTTGAAAGAGAGAGGGCTACGGACTTATCTTTTGATTATGTTAAATTATTGTATATTGCACCGAATTCCCTGGCTTTATTGAGAAGTGTGGTGGCAGAGATGCCGAAATGTTCCAGGGTTTCTTGTACGATAAAGCCGAAGGCAATATCTGCTGGACCTGCAGGGTTGTTAGGAACATTTGGATGTTTTATTGCTGAAGAGAATGATAAGTCTGGCTTTTCAGGGCTTTTCAATCTGGCCTTAAGCTTTACCCATTCAGGGCATTCTGAGAATTTCGCAGAGTTCGTGAGGAACCACAGAGAACACAAGTTACCGCAGGAATGGATTGAACTTTCGGGATGAGCTCCTCGATTAGGTTTGCTAGGGACTTTCAGGGACAACTATTTCCCTCGTGGTTGTTGCTGCAGGCTGCACACCTTGGTGCATGACTACAGTTTGAAGCTACGTGACCAAATCTTTGGCACCTGTAGCATTGTATTATGTCCCCTTTTTTCGGGTTTTCTCACGAAATTTGGTGGTTTAAGACGTATCTTAACCTGGTAATTTTGTTAAGGTCATCATCGGAAGACAAAATAATACAAAAGAGGTTGAGTTGTATATTGTTTTATCAGTCGTAAGCAGTCGTAAGATTGCTTATTTCGAGGGAAATTGATGGAAGCTCTTGCTCTATGTCTTCTTGTATCCTCTGAAAGGAAAACAAGTGACTTCGGCCTTTATGTATAGCTACAGGTTTTCTGCGCTGTTGTGGGGTAAAAGAGTGACCACCAATGTTTTTATCTTTTATAATTTTAATCAAGATATCGTGCACTTCAATATGATCCACGATGATCTTGTGATAGATGTCTTTGAATGGAATCTACCCATGAAGAGTGCGATTAAAGTGGCCCAAATTTTATTGTGAACTCCTTACCTACGTTCAACTACGTCTCGGATTTCAGGCGTTAAGAATGCGTTTTTCGCGGCGTTACACTTTGGTGATGAATCGGGCACCTTCCCTGGTGCGTGCTGTTGGTCAGTGAGTGGCCCAGGCCGCTTGTTGCTATGGGACAGAATGTCGGCTTTTATTCTGTGGGTGTACTCCGCCGTCGGCACAAAATATAGCTGGCGTCAATTCTTCGGGCTATGTCCTCGTAACATAGGTCGAGATTTTAGATTGCACTTATGTTTTTGGTTATTTTTTTTATTTTATGGGCAACACGTACACTTTTCTTGACTAAATAAAGTTCAAGTATGGGCATTATGTTGTTGAATTAATAAAGTTCAACGGAGACAACTGACTATTTACGAATTTTAGATTTTTGGAAATTAACTCCCACACACAACTCGCGCGGTAGCGTCCGCCCGCCATCATGGCGGAGTCGTTCGACTGAAAAACAAGAGCTCGCTCAATTTGATCCGCTTCATACGACGTTCACACTCGAACCTTAATATGTTAACATTTTCAGGATTCCAAGTATTCAAACGAGTGCCAAATGACCAGCATAAACTAATTAAATTGCCAGATTGTTCCAGATCAAAACTGACGTTATATAGGAAGCCATATGGCAGCAGCGCTTACTACCACACACATGACCATTAGTAGGCCGACTTTGCTGGCAAACTTACATGGCGGTATATGAAGAATTATGGAGATGCCAACGAAAATTCGAAGTTTTTTACGGTTTTGAGGCGGGTTTCTACAGTTAAATCCTGATGGCCCGCGGAGAATGCAATAGCGCTCCTAGTGAAGTTAAAATTATTTCAGTTCTTATACCCGTTTAGTTTTTATGGTCTTCCAAAGTGAATTTATAGGAGTTTGTTTACATCTCAACGCGGAGCTATGAGTCGAAGGTGCAAAACGTGTGCTTCATTTGCTCGTCTTGAAAAGTTTAGGAGTACAGTGGGCTATAAAAGGTGAATTTATAGCATCCACGGAATGCGTTCCGCATGTTTTCTATTCGGAAAATAGTATATATTACGAAATATATGCATTTGCTAATGCCGCGGTTGGGTGACAGCTACCGGAAGCTTGTCCATAGTAGGCCGACTAATATATGCAAATTCCTACCATATGGCTTCCTATCTAACGTCAGATTTGTTCCAGATCTTATTAAACGTTTTGAGAGCCACTGATGTAATTTACATGTCCCAAGCGGAACTCTAGTTTTCATTATTTGAGGGGACTCCCCATTGTATGTCAATATAAATACTCACAATATCATTTTATTCTAAGATTATTGGCATACATAATAAATAAAATTAATTTAGGTACATATTCAGACAAATAATTCATTAAACATTTAAATGTTAAATGAATTTTATTTGGCAATATGTATAAAAACATTTACAGAGATAAAATATAAATCATAACACTGAATTTTAAAATCGACTTTTCTGTGAAATAAGCATTGGAAAAGTGCCTCATCAAAGTTTTCCTCTAATTTTTCAGTGCGCTCAGGAAGGCTACCTCATCAGAAATCCTTAACAGCTCATGTGGACTTAGTGGAGGATCGTAAGACATTGCGTGACGCTCTCTATCAGGGTATCTTTCATCGACATCGTCGTACGATATTTGCTGTAGGTAGTTTTTTACGTATGCTACGAAGTCGCAATTCACAATATAATACAATTCGGAGCTCATCCGAAGGTGAAGATATTGATGAAGCGAGATAAGAATGAATGAACTATATTTCCATTTTAAAAATACACACACATATGTGCACTTGCATATGTATAAAAATGAATCATATATGTTCATTCATAAATTACGAAACGATCAATCAAATAAATTCCAGCTTAAATATTAGAAGTTTAATTGAAAAAAATTGAATGTTATTTTTATATACAAGAAGTTTATATGTCATTTAAATTTAAATTGTTGTTTCTTTTGTGTTTTCGTAAATAATTAAAATAATATAAATAAAAGTTTTTGATTTAGATTTGATTGGATTATAAGTTAACCATTTGATATGATAAAATTATTTTAACTCCAATGGATTATGAAAGCCGAAAAGTTAAGTGGACGAAATACAAATTGTTAATTAGTTGCTCACTAATGAAGGTCATAACTCAGCAACTAGTTTAGAGAATGCATCTAACAACAAAATATTGAAAAACGAATAGGGACTCATCATAAAAACGTTTTGTAACAGACAAAGTATATTATTTCATATATTTATAGCTCCAAGTCATATTTTGATTGTACTATATGCTTTAAAAATTATTTTTATCATGTGATTTTCACATTTATGAGTTCACATTTAGTATAAAACTTATTAGTTCTCTGTCCTATTATTTAGATTATCTTTATCTTTTAAAAGTTTTCTGTTTGAAACAATCTAATTCTATTCCTGCTTACTTAAACTGTTAAAAAACGTCAATAACTTGATTCGTAAAAAAGCCTAGACTGCCCTTTTTCAATATCATCCTCACTAAAATTTAACTGAGTCGATTTGTATCAAAATTGTTAAAACTGATCAAGAACAAGGAACTACAAAGTTCACTAAATCCAATCCTAACATCTTAAATGTGTACATAACATATTTTAAAATTTTGACTAGGATAATTACTACATCAGAAAAAAATGAAACATTAAATAGTAAATAAATCCTTACGCATTGATGCACGAGCTTTAAAAACTACACAATTAAAATATATACTTAGAAATATCATTAGCAGCAAAAAGAAAAGAATGGAAAATAATGCAAAGCTAAACACACACAATCAGAAAAAAACAAAGAAATTTTATAACAGTTCAAGCTAAATTAATTGTATAATCTGTAATTTGCGAGAAAAATCAATAGTTATAGTCAAACTAAGCGCCACCATAAAATGTAATTCTTTATTCAATAAATCAATCATTTGTACTGTTCATATTCATATTACCCAAAAAAAAAATAAAAAATTGTTTTTAAATGCTATTATTATAAATATTAATATGAAATCAAAAAAATTATATTGCTACGTACGTGTTATATTCACATGAACGTTGATGGAAATATTTATAGAGAATAACTGCAAAGAAAAACTTGTTTATAGCGATATTATAATAAAAATTTATACCGATATAGAATGATATAAATAAAAATTATTATTGATAAGAATCGTTGAGGATTTTATTTGATTTTAAATTTTTCTACATGTTATAGGATGCAATCCAAAAAAGAATCTCTAGAGGTACTCCAGAATCCTCTTGTAGCTACCTGGTTGAATGAGATCAGATGCCTTATAGGTGCAATAATGCTGGTGGTTACATTGTAACAGCCTCTACTCTGCAGATAGACAAAAAAGGAGGTATGAAGCCAAACGGTTATATACCAAAATATGGAAGAATCGAATAATAGCATTGTAGTAGTTGGGTGAGACCAAGAATTAGAAGTATCGCAATTCAGATTCTTAACGTGGCCTTAAATTCCTAATTGGAAATATCCATTCCAGTTTGTATATCTCCTCGTGTAGAGCAGTGATTACAATTCCTTTGTTAATTATCAATGCTTCCCATATTACATTGTACTTAAATTTTCCTATGATCAAGTTTTTCTACAGCAAAACAACCTAAAGTGACCCTCTTTCATTCCAAATTGTGGCTAAGGTTCAAAAACAAATAGACATCAGTGGAGCCTTTAATATCTAAGCTCGAATTTCTGCTGCCGATGATCAAGTTCTACACACAGTCTAAACCGTGGAATGTTTCTCGAACAAGGTCTCTCACCGAGTATACCGGTCTGTATCGTAAAAAATCAAACTATTGACGAAGGAAGATGCCCACAGTTACGTAGTATCCCTAACCGCTGTTCTCTGTCGATTCCAGTATTTGAACTTCATCAGCGAATGTATGCAGGCAGTGAAGACACTCTCGAAAATCAAGAAAACATCACTATTTTGTGGACAGAAGAAAAATGTATTCTCCGCCCCTCTGGTTCTTGACTCCACCAGCTCGCTGCCAGCACGTGAACGTATCGCCAGGTAAGACCATTCCAGCGGTATTTAACCTTCTAGCTTCGAAGAGAGGACACGAGGGAGACGCTTGCCCACGAGGAGAGACAGCGCTCACTCAACGATTGACAGCAGTCTTGGGTGAGTCACAGGGGAAGGGAATATGAACTGCGCTGCTCATCCCAGATATGAGACCGTGGCTAAATTTTAGGCATGGTGAGATTGCCTTCTACCTGACCCAGCTTTTGGACGGGCATTGATGTTTTCAGTATTACTCGCACAAAATGGATTAATCACGGTCCCCCAAAATTAAATTGTGCCCAAGAGAGGAAGACAATGCCTGCCACATATTTTATGGGACAGGTTATGATGAGATATCCACAGAGAGACGGGAGAGCTCAGATCAGTTGACAAATGGAACCATGTGGTACAATATGTTCAAGAAATCCTAAAAGATAAAAAGGACTCACACCAGCCGCAGACATTGGGGCTGGGGGATCTCTTATCTACCAATTCCTCCCTCCCTTCTCGCTGGAGGAGGAATCCCCCTGCTTGAAGGTGCCTCACGGTGTAGCAAAACGAGACCTAGCCCAAAGTAATGTATCGAACGGCTAGGCTCACAGGTTGACAGGCTAAGTGCTTTGTGGGTAGTCTAGTTGCCCGCAAGCATAGGAGCCCTACACTCAGTGTGCATATGGCAATCACCTCCCAACCAAACCAAAACCTTCTAGCTCGCTGAGACACCATTCCATTGCCACTGTCCTTCATAGATTTCAAACGTATTTAAAAACACTACAGTGTAGCCTCACAGTATCTGGAAAACGAAGAAGTATACTTAGCGTGATGGCACCAAACAGTAGACATTCAAACCAATTGGGCCAGTAGAGTAGGTTTAATTAAGCAGCGCCTCCAATGAGAAGACGGAAAGGATCATGATATCGAATAAAAGGAATCAGGGGCGAGTCTGAGCTCACCTAAATTTGACTATTCATGAGTGGTGTTATCACGATATTGGGGATGAAGTATATCCATCAAGCTAGAACTAATCAGAAAAATTAATTTCGCTCCAAGCGAATCTGGGAAAGAAACAGACTTCTACTCTCAGGGAAATGAGACTAGCAGCGGACTATCTAGATGTATGTTATAACTACGAACTGGCTTTGGGATACTTGAAGGCTGCTGTAACTATTGGATATAGAATTTCTTCAAAACTACAAAATATGAGATGTGAGATATAGAAATTGTATCTCTTCGCACAAAAAGATTCCAGTGAACAAAAGAATCGTTTCAGCTCTAGAGTTTGGGAGAACGAGCACCGAAAGAAATTCATCCATGGCTTAAATTGTTCGTGGTACGATATTGAGGGCTATTTACGCCCTGACTTTAGGACTTCCACATGCGCAAAGCCTTCTGGACTACTCACTAAACACGTCCTTTCTCAACTTGAGAACCTAGCCCAGCCATGTGAAGCCGTGGAGCTATACAAATATTTTTTAGTGAGAGGCGAGGGGGAGAGGCATTGCAAGGAAAGAGATCTCCTTCCTCGTTGCCTCTAGGCACTCAACAATTTTATCGATAGGGTAAGGATAATCGTGTACCACGTTTAAATAAATGTCCTAATACAAATTGCCATCACGTAGGAAAACTGTCTAATAATTCTCCTCCAAAATACATACGAGTATAATAACAATTATTTTTTCACTTTATTTTTTTATTTCAAAACCTTTGCTACTTTCTGGACAGCGCCTATAGTTAAAGTATTCCGGATATGCATAAAAATTGTATATTCCATGTCTCAAAAGAATAATTAGCTTCTCTTTGCGAAGTCTGATGTTATTTTTCTACTCCAATCCAAGGCTTTTTTCTTGGTTCCGCAACAAAATTGCAAATGTCAAATTGCTATCGCCATATCCATTTTCAAATAATGTTGTGATACTAGCAACCACATTCTAAGTGTGTTTCATAAAATTAAATTGTTAGAGCCCAATAGATTCCAATTAAGATCCAGAACCCACGGATTATTTAGATATACGCTGATATTCCCACGCTTTATGCAAACACAAAGATAAGCACCAGAAGCTTTATTTGACGTAAAGTAATGGAATGACATGGCAGATTACAGTAGTAGCAATATTTCAAAATAAGAGGAAAAGGCGTAAGAAAATTCACAATTTCAAAGAATACAATCAGTCTCAATACTCCCCCACATAAATTTGCAAAGTTCTCACATGAAGAAAATCAATACAAAATTTCGCGTGCAAAATTTTAAAGGCAATTTGATTGAACGTCCCCGTGATATCAATCCCGGAATGTAAGTCCACTGTCACTACCGTTTAACGCCTTTACTGCTATTACATCTACTTCATCAGAGGGTATTATTTGTTGCTCCCTTTCACAGATTCCTATTTCCAGGGGGTAAATACGTGCTAGAGGCCTAAAAATCGCCGACTAGTAGTGTCAGCATACACCAACCTGATTACTCTGTCGTACCCTTTGATCAGTTTGGCAATACATCCCATCACCCGTTTTGCTACTTCTCGTTGTCCTCTCCAAACAAATAATCTCCCCACAGACGCAGACTTTAAGAAATTTTCTCATGACAGATGATCACTCAAATTCCCCAGAAATTCGCTTCAGAATCTGTTTCGCAGTTGGTCAACTAAACATTGCAGGTAGTGATATCATTTATTCAATGGTGCTAGATGTAACATGTCATATCCGGGTGAACCTTCTGTTGTGACTTGACCCAAAAACAAAGCAAGGGTAAGGGTTGCCAAGCCCACACTGTCACTAGCATGTACTTCTGTCATCTTGAATTGATAGTCACATTACGAAACCAAGCTGCTCCGAATATAATGACGCAACAACCCCTTTACCAGCCCTACCATTCGCCCAAAAATGCTCCCCCCTATGGGCTTGATGGAGGACTAAATCTCCCAGTTAATTCTTGAGAACGCATTTACCAAGCCAACAAAGTCAGTGCCATTATCAGTGTATATTGTTTTGGGAGGCTGGCAAAAAGTCAGCAGTAGACGTCACCAGTTCAAGGTGTACTTAAGTTTCCCCCATTTCTTAAATAAAAGAGCCACGCAAAGTCCAAAACGATCACTTCAAACACGTAAGCATCTCAAACACGATCCTGGTAAATGGAAGTTATTTCCATCCATCCGATAGCTCACTCGACTTTCAGTTTGAATTACCCCGAATTGTGTAAAAGATCCAACCGCACGTCTCTCTCGCTCGAAAAACTTTATCCCTCCACAAACTTCCATACGAGTAACTCCACGCACCTCAATTCATCTCCAATAAGTTTACCCGTCTTTCGCTTAGAAGGATAAATTGAAGGCATGGTGAAACTGACTTCTACCTGACCCAGCTTTTGAGCGGCATGGGTGTTTTCAGTCTTACCTGCACAAGGTTGGTAAGTCACGGTCCCCCGATTGTCGGTTTTACCCAGGAGAGGAAGACAATGCCTGCCACACATTTTTTGCGTGCACGAAATGGGACAGGCTGGGAAGGGACCTCTACATAGTCGCGGTGATGCTCGAATCGGTTGACATATGGAACCAGGTGGCACATTATGTTCGGGCAGTCCAAAAAGAAAAAAGGGACTCACAGCAGCCGGGGTTGTTCGGGCTGGAGGATCGCTTGTCTCCCCTCCTGCTAGAAGAGGGATCCTCCAGCTTGAAGGCGCCTCAAGGTATAACAAAACGAGACCTTGCCCGAAGTAATGTGTTAAACGGTCCTGGGCTGGGCTCTCGCGTTGACAGGGGAGGTATTTAGTGGATAGTCCAGTTACCTTCTTGCGAGCCTGGGAGTCCCACATTCTGTGCGTAAATGCCATTCACCACCCAACCAAAAAAAAGGCCATGTTGCCTTCTCATCGTGCAACCATGATGGGCCCTCCCGTCACCTGGACTAAGTAACATTTTCAGTATACAACCACAAAATGGCAACTTTGCTGAGTTCATAGCACCATGAGCATACCATCATGTAACTGCAGGAACAAGATAACGAATCCCTTTCACACGATTACCAGCAAATACAGCCCATTACTCACATTATTGAATCTAAGCATCCCCGTTGACGAGCCACTCCAGAAGCAATACTCAGTCCAACATTACAAGTCCTTTTCAGTCTGCGAGAATAACAACTCTAACCGGGGAATCGTCAGAGTTTACTTGTTCTTCTTTTCTACAGAAGCAATTCTGGACTTTGGTGCAATCAACCTAAAGGTGACATCCATACCTCTGATGACTCTCCAACACCATTTCTGCGTAAGCATCACAAAACTAAGTCGAGCTTCCTGATCATGGTCCATTTTCACTCAGTTCGGGACTTTTACACATGGCAGTAGAGCTATTTCTCTGCTCCATTTTCTAAAGACTCTTTCTATCTCTGCACCAATCAGCTCATCCCACTTAAGACCCATCTCTCCAGTATTTTTTTGAATCCTACAGGATCAAATGCACTGAAAGTATGGTTCCCTAGAAACTATGCCATCCTTCGAGTCAGCAATATCAAGAATATTATCACGATTCAAAGATAATGTATCTCGATATGTATTCCACGTAACGCACAGTACTGTAAAGTGATATCCCTCAATTTCATCCATGACAGTGGACTCCCATCCTCAAAGGTCAAATGTAGCCTCCCTTTTGAAATGAAGAACATAACTATCGTTCTCCAAAGTGGTCACAACGTTGCTCACGTAAAAGTTATTCCGCAACCTAGAAAGTGTTTCTTCCGAAAAATTGTCGAAGTTTGTACGCTGACTCAACTTTTGTAAATGAAAGGCAATGACTGCTCCAAAGATGAATAAACTACTATTTACCTTAACATTACCCAGAATATTGTTGCAAATGGTCAACTGATCGAGTGCCTCCACTTGACACGTATGGTCATCTTACACACATGGACTTTATAATCGTTGTGTCGCTTTTTATTTTCACAGCCTAGGGCTTGCTGGGGAGCACCACGCTATTTACCTGCATCGAAACAAGGATGCGAGGGAGATGGTTGTCCACGAGGGAGGCGATTGGCAACAGTCTTGGATATATTACACGAAAGGGGGATAGACCGTGGCTAAATCGAAGGCATGGTGAGACTGACTTCTATCTGACCCAGCTTTTGAGAGGGCATGGGTGTTTTCAGTTGTACCTGCACAAGATTGGTAAGTCATGGTCCCCCGATTGTCGGTTCTGCCCAGGTGGTGAGTGTAGTAAATTCGATCACGGCAACCTCTTTGTAACGCAACTTAGTGACGAATTGCGTTGTCCCGCAATGCAAAGAAGAAGTCTGTTTCCGATCGCCCCAAGTAGCAGATGTCTACTTGAAAACTTCACTTAATATCTGATGTATGAACGAGGAGGAGATAGCCGTCGCGTGAGTACGATTAAAATTTGCAGTGAATTTTGCCACTGGAAATTTATTTTGACTGTAATTAATCCATCTTCGCTGATTTTCAGATGAGTTAGTGACAACTGCAATGGTGCCGGTTACATATCATTGGTTTGAACTTCGGATTGTCAACCATTTTGTGTAAAAAAGCGCATGCTTGAGTTTCTTATCCAAGCCATCGCCAATTTTGTTCGGGATCTTGCATTTGCATTCGAAGTAGAGTGTGGCGAAAAACAAAATATGTATATAGACATAACGTCATCTCAGTTACACTTACTCGGGCCTGCCATCGGTCCGTCGTTACATCTTGGTGTTGTTTTATAATAATCCCTTTAAAGCTGTATGGTTGTAGTGTTAGAGGAGCAATTAAAACAGTAAAAGTCAAGTTGTGCACAAGTGATACAAGTCCTTAACAAAAGGGATACTAAATGTGAAAAGATCACCAAGTTAAAAATGCAAAACTCATAAAACGAAATGAATAGCAATCGTAGGGAGTTGTTATGAAACGGTAGTGCGAATTATTGTTATCAACAGTCTTTGTTACGGTCACAGTTTGTCGAAAGATGATCCGGGATGAAATTAGTTTGCATACGAATTTCCGGAGATAAAATTTTTTCTTTGTGTGTTTGCGAACACATCAAGAATCCAAACTACAACTTTCGCACAAAATCAATCTCGAGCACGATGGCCTAAGCTTTTTGCTACTATAAGTGAAATATTCAATAAATCTCGCTGAAATTACATCGGTCGAGTGCACAATTACGTCTAATTAGCATTAGGAAAGAAATTAGTGGTGAATTTGAGGGAGCAAATGTTCAAATGGATAGGATTCATGTTTTGGTGTATGCCGTTTTCGGTCCGAGGAGAAAAGCGTAGATCAATGTCTATTGCATCTTCAATGGTAACGTAATAAAAGTGGTTGATTCAGTTTGTGTTGATGAGCTGGGAAGATAACACAATTCTGTTCGATTTAGCCTCTAACTGCAAACATTTAAGCAAGGAATCCGTAGATTTTACGCAATAAGTAGATTTTACGCAATACGTAGATTTTACGCGAGCGCTCGTTGGAGGAGGATTGGATGAGTACCCGTATGTTTTTATATTTATATTTATTTATGTATTGTTTTATATTTATATTAAAAGTACATTATCTAATGTAGTACTAGACGATGCATTTTACTGTATGTTAAAAATTCCCTTCGTAAATGATTGAGTGTTGCTGCATTTATATTATTGGCTATGTCAACTTTAATTGTTGTACCTTGAACAGGGACCGATCCCATAGTTCCAATTTTTCGAGGTGATACAATGTCATTTACAATTCGTTGCGTTATTTGGTCTAATTCATACAAATAGTTGGTACTTCTTGTTGGATTCTGCTAATTGAATTGAAAATGCATAAAATACCTATAAAACTTAAAGAATCTGTCGATTTTTTTTGTTTAAGTTTAACAAGTAAATTTATAGGATAGGATGTAAGAGAAAAGTATTGCTTACATGTATTTGAATTGGCATTTAGAATTTGGAACTGAGAATATGAATAGATAATTGAATATCCAAACTCAGTCTTTCTATTCATTTTCGAAACCTGACCGCATTGGCTGGCCCCTCCACTCATAAGCTAGCCATCGGCTGAGCTCATCCTTATTCTGACGTTACAGGTGCTCTTGCAGGGTAGAGTAGCTTTCCGCTTGCGTGCTTATTTATCTTCTAGTATTATGTTATTCCATCATATAAGACTATAACATGAATCTGCAACGTTGATGGTTGTCCCATGAAAAGTGTTCATTTGAGGGAAAAGTTCATGTAAATTATGTTTGCATGAGCTTTTCATTCAAATGAAAAACATCTGGCCACGTCTACAATGGATCGTGATCCGGATGGGGGTGCGAGGCGGCACCGGTTCCACCTGGATGCCCCACTCTTATTATCGGTAAAGACAAAATATTCCCAAGTCTCGTCTGTTTTCGGCAGGCCCAGTTTGTCGTTTGCTTTGGCAGTCTCCACCCTTAGTAGGTTACCTCGATCTCAACATTATCGGACCGTCGTGTCATCCGTAAATTTCCGACAAAATTTTTTGTAGTGAGCCCTTGTGCTGGGGAAAAGGACTCGCCCCATGACACCACAATGCTAGCCTGCCAGCGCATTCACGCATCCTCAGACAAGGCCAATCTCGGTGAGCACCAACATCCTCGCTCACCGAGGCAGCAGACCATCGCTGCAGTCCTTCATGGACATTTTTATCCACTCCTATTCACTCAGAAGGAAGATGCCTGCCATACATTTTTTGCGTGCAAAAAATGGGACAGGCTGCGAAAGGACCTCTATAAGGATACGGGAGAGCTCACCCCGGATAATATAGTCGTGGTGATGCTCGAACCGGTTGACAAATGGAACCAGGTGGCACATTATGTTCGGGCAGTCCTAAAAGATAAAAAGGACTCACAGCAGCTGGGGGCGTTGGGGGTGGGGGTCGCTTGTCTAGTAATTCCTCTTCTCCTCTACCCGAACAGAGATCCCCCAGCTTAAAGGCACTTCACGGCGTAACAAAATGAGACCTGGCCCGAATTTTTCTGTCAAACGGTCCGAGGCTGGGTTCTCAGGTTAACAGGGGAGGTATTTAGCGGGGAGTCCAGTCGCCTTCTTGCAACCATGGGAGCCCCACACTCTGTGCATAAATTGCATTTACCTCCCAATCACAAAAAAGGAAGATGTGTGCCTTTTCTTCCAATAAAAAGCATCGCATGACAAAATCTCGGTGTGAAAAGTGCCAAAAAACGATGTGTGGAGAACACAAAATTGAAATGTGTATCAAACAAATTTAAATTTTTTAAATTTTGTTTTGTGTATAGTTTATAGAGTTTGTTTAGTTAGGATAAGTAAAAAAACATGTCATTTTTTTCGAAAACTTAAGGTTATTAAGACTTATTTGCTCGATCTACAAAAGAGTAAGAATCTGCTTTTGTAATTTTGATAAAAATATTGAATTCAAATGCGGCTTTTTTATTTTATAGCATTAAGTAAGTATCATACTTCTTTAAAATGAGCAAACGATCTGATTTTGAGGCAAAAACTTTAGTTTCTAACAATTTTTATCTATGTTAGTCGAATTGATTAATCTATAGCCTCTACGCTGTAAAAATATGACTAGCCCTCAGGGTTAAATCACATTTCGCTGAGGTAATCATCATCGTCCGAGTAAATCCTACCAAATGCTTGTAGTATTAACCATCTGTTTCATTAATATCATTGCGCCATCAAAAGAGTTTCGCGGCTTCCCACTTTCCATAGTCAAGCATAGCAAAGACAATCAAACTAGTACTAAAACTTTTCACCATATACACAAACCAATTTAACTTTCCATTCTATTTTTTCGAGTACTTCCAGTGTCTCACAACATCTACACGAAATTTCGACATTTTAGTTTACGTTAGAGGTTAGTGAACAACTTCCAAGCTACACTGAGATCAAGTTTTCTAAGCAAGGCGCGTTTCTGCAAGTCGCTGGGATTTTAACCGTGAATTTATTTTCGCCGCGACCCTTTAACTTTCCAAAATGCCCAAGGCTCAACCAAAAAATTCATTTTTCTACTTTATGGTGGATTACAAAGAGAAGCAAGCTCGAGCCGGTCGCGTTATCCGCAGCTTGGCCGAAGTGGCTCCATTGGCCGGGCCGATATGGAAGGTAAGAAAACCTTATTTCCCCATTAAATAATTGTTTCGGATAGCAACATATTGGATAATTCAGGAAATGGGTCCAGCTGAACGAGCGCCTTACGAGGAACGCGCCAAAAAGGATAAGATTAAAGGAAAGGGGGCTGCCGAGAAATTCTCAAGTCAAGGAATACCGCTATCGTTGATTGAGAAAGAAAAACGAGAAAAGGAATTGAAGGAACGGCTGATGAAGAAGGAGATTGAAGATACCGTGAGGGATGGCTTTGCAAATGAAAGTAAGTGACCGAGAATCGCTAGTGCCGGCTTAGAATGATCCTTTCCTCTTTCCACAGCACTGGCAACTCAAAAGTATTACTTCATAATGGGTAATTACTTTGCAAAAACCACAGAAAATGATTACATTCCCGCAGAATTGGCTGTTGCTGAATACTCATTGAAGTATGGTGTTAACAAGAAGTTTCAAACGTTCATTGATCCTGGTAAGTTAATTCTGGGCTAGAAATGGTTTATGCTTATGCAGATAAAGATGCTCTGTCGAATACCAAACGGTTTCAAGTTTCACTTCATCGGCATAATTGCACAGATCGCTTCTGAGTTTCTTGAACTGGGAAAGAATTTGCACTCATGAAAGGTGCAAGCTGATCCTGTATTTTTAATAAGATAGTTGAGTTGAACTAAAAATTACCTAGAACTTCTTATCTCTTCATATTCATACTGTTCTTAGAGTTATAAAATTAGACAAATGCATTTCCCTCCATTTTATGTCCATTCTTCAAATAGAATGATTCTCGTTACAGGAACACTTCCAATCGGTATGGGATATCAAGCAAAAGCGCATGCTGACGATACCCATCGTCTACCAGTTCCACCCAATGCAATGGGTGAACGAAACTTCGGAAAAGTTATACAGGATCTTTTAAGTTTCGTAACAACTGACGAAAATGGAGAATACCCTCCACTCTACACGCACAAAAGTTACTTAGATATGATGATCAACATTATGAACACTCTCCAAAACGAGTATTTCGGTGACTGCAATGTCAACTTCAAGATTTACCCAATTCAGTATCTTTTCTACACATTGAAAATGGCCACGGCGGAAAAGGGAGAAGTCAAACCACCCGAGTCAATTTTCATTTCAGATGCCATATTCGAACGTGATACATACGAGTATCAAAATAATATTTCATGTGATGTAGGTGTCCTTGATTATTCTGTAATTCTCATAAGATAAAATTCTCGTCTATTTTTCAGTACCATGACCAAATCGACGTGGGTAAATATTGTGCCCTATCATGCGTTGTGCGTTGGGGCTTCATGTTCTCCGACTACATGTGCTACGATCTTGCCTTGGAAATGATTCCTGGCTCACATCTTCCATCAGGTGCTGACTTGTCGGCCGCTCGTATAACTACTAAATCAATCAAGAGTTCAACATTCGATGATAATAAGTCATTTGTTTCGACGTCCGCACGTTCTTATGCTTCAACGTCGGCTATCACGAATCTCACTCAACCAAAAATCGAACGCCATTATATGGACGAAGATATAAAATCGGATGCCAGTTTCCCGGCATTGGGAGATGCTCGGAAGAGGGCGCATGACCCACCAACAGCTCGTTCCTACCATCACGAGTCTAGTGACGAGGATCAGGAAGAAGATAATCCGTGGTCAATTCGTAACAAGAATAAACCACGACCACCCAAAGAAGAGTCGTTTAGCTTTAGCTCGGTTGTGAGTGGAAGAGGGCGTGGTATTAAGACGGAACCGCTGTCCAGTAATGCTTCCACTATTAGTCGAGTGTCAGGACGAGGTAATTTGTAATGATTTAAAGTAGAAGTAAATTGTTTAAAATTTAATATTTCAGGACGTTTATTTCAACAATAATTGCTAGTCATTCCGCAAACAATTACATGGAAATATTTTCATTCTTTTTGTTTTAATTGAATTGACTACTTTTGTTACAACCGTGATAAATCAATTCTAGATGTAAAAAGGTTACGAATGCAAATAAATGAAGGAATATCAATTATGAATGGAATATATCTATTATCGTTGCATTTTTTCCGTCAGGCGGGCTAGAATACCACAACAGAATTGTATGGTGTTTGTGTGATTGCGTGGTTCGAATACAAGAAAACGCAACATGGCCTTGACTGCAAATAAAGTAAATGGAGACACAAACAACTAAAAGGATTAACAGTACTGCTATCACTGTTCCAGGAAGCTGTAAAAAGAAGGAAATTCACGATTGAGAGATTCAAGTAATAATACATCTTCTCAGGCAAAGGTAGAGGGCGAAACAAAAAATTTAAAACGATCGGCTCAAGAGAAGAGACTATCATCAATTCAAGATATCGACAATATACTGAGCGCTGGCGGCTCCAATGGTACTGCAAACTGGTACACTGTCCTTGAAGCGATGAATGATGCAGTAGATTGCCCAGGTTCAAACAACACGGCTGCAGGTATCTTATCTGACAAAAATGTAAAAGTGAAACGATTAAACTAAAGAAAGAATTTGGACCGAATCACTGGTTGAATTCAAGTCAGCATGAGATGCTTTAAATACTGTGAAAATTCCTCCCTTGACACACGCCAAAGTTGTAGGAAAATCGGACCTTTCTGTAGTAGGACCTGGAATATGGAGAGAATCCAGTTGATCTTGAAATGTTACAGGAAGCTGCATCAACGGTCAAATTTATTGCTGTCTAAAATTTTGCGGAAAGGAGATCAGCAATTGACAGACGAATGTTACCAATCAACATCAACTCCATTGTTACTCTACCTCGACGTGACTATCTCCTTGAATTCATTGTTAACCAAAAGCTCAACATCGCGCTTCTCAATGCCCAAATTTTGAATTCGTAAGAAAAGCGTGGTGTGATGGTTCAAGCACTCAACCGTTGCCTTCTTACTCAGACCTGAAAACGGTAACACTGCGTCACGCTGCGAACTAACCTCTTCGAGTAGCCTCATCAGCGCCATCTAGTGTTTTTCAAATCAAGCAAATTTTGTAAAGATTTTTGACATTACATATGACTACGTTTGAAAGTTTATCAGTACTATGCAAAACTGACATAAGATAGATTTGCATATGTATTAGTCGGCCTACTATTGGACAAGCTTCCGTGAGCTGTCAGCCAAGACCGGCATAAGCAAATACTTATATCGCGTATTATATACTATTTTCTGAATGAAAACGTACGATACGCATTCCGTGCATGCTTAAAATTCACCTTGCACTGCTCACTTTACTCCTACACTTTTCAAGACGAGCAAATTAAGCACATGTTTTGCACCTTCCACTGATAGCTAAGCTTTGAGAAGTAAACAAACTCCTATTCATTCATTTTGGTAGGCGATAAAAATGAAACCGGTATAAGACCTGAAATAATTTTAACTTCACTAGGAGCGCTATTGTGCTCTCCGTGGACCATCTGGATTTCACTGTAAAAATCCATCTCGAGACCGTACAAAACCTCGAATTTTCGTTGGCACCTCCACAATTCTTCATATACCGCCATGTAAGCTAGCGAGCAAAGTCGGCCTACTAATGGTCATGTGTGTGGTAGTAAGAGCTGCTGCCATGTTGCTTCCTATCTTACGTCAGTTTGGGTACTATGTCAACTATTTATTTTAGATATGAGACGTCGAAGACATTAGAGCGCAAATATATAATTTCCATCTCGTTTGTATAATTTCGGCTAAATTTCATCTGATAAATGTCATACTCGACATTGTCAAAAGCCTACTGAGATGCTGCTTTCAATTCTTCAGGACAGCTATTTTCGGAAATTTAGGGCTACTGAGCAGCTGCTTCTGGTACGCGAAGTGACGCCAGGTACATTAATTGATTTCCTTTTGGACCTGAGTAAGAAGGCAACGACTCAACCCATATGCCAATTTTAAATTCAACACCAATATGTCTGATATAATCTTCAAATTCACTCCACCTACGCAATACCTCCTCATACAGGCCCAAAAGCGGAAGCATGACGTCACATTGCGCACCAGGTTTTTAGACCAATTGAACAGCTTTTGACAGTTCCCGCTGTGACGTCGTGCTCGTTAATTGCTTTGCTTCTGGACCTGAATAAGCAGGCGTTGACCTACGCCAATGGGAAAAAATACTAACGTGCCCATCGATAATGAGGCAAATTCGGCAACCGAAAAGTCACCCAACCAGCACAGGGCAAATCATACAAATATGAATTGGACTCTAATGAAAAAATATTTTCAGTTATCATGGAATGGCGAATCAACGGTAAACCTGTTAGTTTAACGCCTATGAGATTTTTCATGAACAATAAGTATTCAAAATGCAATGTATCAAATGTGAAACAATACGGACTTAGGCTCAAAGTTTTCTTTGACATACATAAAGAATCCTATGATGTGACTGATAATAGAAAGAAAGAAAAAAAACGCGTTCATTCCAGGCAGCTTCATTTGCAGGTATAGGGTAATTTCAGATGTCGAATTAGAGTTTGACCTGAAGAAGTTAATCGAAATAGCTAGACCCGGCAACAATATGGGCTTACTTCTGGACGATATTAAACTAATCAACGCTACAAGACTGAACAGTAGAGATCCTGAAACGTCTCAGCCAACACCCTTCCAGATTTTCTTAAAAATTACATACTTCAATGCTAAAGTGGAATACTTTAAATTTCGACCAAGACAATGCAGAAACTGTGGCAGGTTAGAACATGCCACTGCCATCTGCAAGGATAAGACTTCGAGATGCCTGAAATGCAGCTCGACTGAATGCAAGGGATCATGCAATGACAAAAAATGTCTACTGTGCAATAGCAAAGAACATATAGCTACTGACCAATCATGCGTATCCAACAGAGAAGCTCGTGCGATCATAAACAAAAATAGATATGAAGGGCTTGACCTCGAAGATATAGCTCAGATGAATTTTCTACGAGTGAAGAAAGACAAGTTCACGAATAAAGGGAACCCAGTCGGAGATGTCCAGAAAGTTCTAATGAAACACTCATATGCTCAAGTGGTGGCATCGCGGGAGAAAACCAACAAAAAAAGCAACCAACCTAAACAAATTGTGTTCCCAACTGTGGACTGCCCATCAAACCTATAACTTAAGGCATTAGAGATTGAAAAAATAGTACACGAACTGCAAAGAAACATCTCGTTATTAGTGATTCAGGACTTCCAAGAAGTAGATATGAATTTACTAGTGAAGCTATCCCAATACCTTATTAAAACAAAGGCAAGAAAAGACTGCTAAAGAATCTTAACCGAGCACGTCTAGTGCAGCGATAAAATAACCTTCTAGTGTTCTTGTTTGCCATAAAATAACTCTAAAAATTTCGAAATTACACCCAGCACAAATGTAAAGAGGATACTCTTCTACTACATAAGTTGCACTTACGAGTTTTAAGCTTTTTTAACTGAAAGCTATTAATCAGTGCATTCTGCTTGAGGTCAGTGATGTTGTCTCCCGAGGTCCGTGCTCTTGGCTTTCTACAATTGGGTGGAGCATCGGAGGAATGGACATCGAGAGGTTCGTCGAGGTGCTCACAGCAGGTGCCCCGCTGCAGGGAGATTCGGAGGGGAACAGAACTGGCAGCTCAAGATGTGGTGAACTCAACTATGAGCATCATCACGACTGCTTGTACCGCTTCTATGCCCCGTCGAATCCCCCAGCACGGCAAGACCCCAGTGTACTGGTGGTCGACTGAAATCGCTGAAAAGCGAAGGGAGTGTCACAAGCTTCAGCGTGAAGCGTAGTTCTGACGAGGCATGCAACCGGGTAGCAGCATATAAGTCAGACAGGAAATGCTTTCGCCAATTGGTTAACAACAGCAAGGCTCGCTGCTGGCAAAATCTAGTGGACAATGTGAACAAGGATCCGTGGGGCCTTGGCTACAAGCTAGTTATGCGGAAGCTTGATGCCCTACGGCAACCTTGCATACTTAATGCGGAAAAGATGGACGAGATAGTGCGGGCATTCTACCCCACCTATCACGTCCGTGCTGACGCTGTCCATGGTGAAACAGCAGTCAAGTGTCCACTGTTCACACAGACAGAACTGGAAGAGGCAGTCCTTTCATTGAAAGCAAGGAAGGCTCCAGGTCCAGATGGTGTTCCAGCTGAGATGTTGCAACTCAGCACATTCAACGCTTGCCTACGGGACGGGGTTTTCCCGGTACGATGGAAGGTGGTGAGGCTCCCGTATCGCCGTCAGCATAGCACCCGTTATGCATGCTAGACACTGCTGGGAAAGTGCTAAAGAAACTCATTAAGGGAAGACTCACCGACGCGATCGACTCGGCAGTACGGCTTTAGAGAAGGACGTTACACCATTGATGCGATTGCAGAGATGGTGAGCGCGGTCCAAAAGGCAGAGTCATATAGCCGCACCAAGCGACGGATCGCCCTGTTGGTGACACTCAACGTTAGGAACGCCTTCAACTTCGCTAGATGGGTGCATACGCTGGAAACCTCTTTCCAATTTCCAGAATATCACATGCGGCTTCTGAGGGACTACCTTTTGCCATGATGTGCGATATGTTGTACGGGAAATTTTTTCTTGTAACTGATGTACACCTGAAAACAATGCATGATTTTAATGCCTTGAATGGTCTACAGCAATAAACAGTTACTGCGCCAAAACATTTGTCGATATTCATTCGCACCCTATTGGAATGTGCAACCAACGCGGTTATTAGTGGCTTTTGCTGCTGATCTAAAAATGTATGCGGTAAACCAGGCTTCAGTCGATCAAAGGAACCTTCGTAAATGTTTATCGAAGTGCAGGCCTATACGGTCGATTGCCGAATGAAAGTGCATGTGCAAAAATGTTTGTTTTGGACAACGCTGCGGTTGGCCAGTCGAGAGCTTCAACGTAATTAGAAAGATTTGCAATGCAACAGCTTTCTTCAGAGAAAGTAACGGTAACGTTTTGTAGAGTATATGGGCTAGTCCCAAGCCGTTCGGCGTTAGGTATACTCAAAAGAGTGTTTTTCCTAGACATCGAGCCTACACAAAGCCATACCCGCGCCCATGAGTACCGTCTCGAACATAAAAGGTGGCAGTACTAGATTTGTCAGGGTACCATGCTGATGATGTTGCTTGCTGAGCAGCAGCAAGTCTGCTTTTATTTCATTTACGAACCGCTCCAGTGGATTTTGAGCAATCGCACTGCGTTCCAGATATGGATTATTTCAGTGCTGCTTTGAAATTGACTGGGGCTTCCTTTAAGGACCGATACTTCCCTATCCCTAAGGCGTGCTTGGGATCGTCAACACAATGGTTAGCGTCCTTGCAGAGAATGCAATGTTTCTCATTTGTGCATTATTTCATTTTGTGCCCTACTTTCTCACACTTGAAGCACAGTGAGCTTTTATCAGGCTCCTTGCACTTTTTTGTAGTATCGCCATAGCCAAGGCACTTCAAGTAGCGGAAAGGTGCTACTCTTCGCCGTATTCTGCAGATATCCCAGCCAATTCCTATTTTGCTCTTGCTATGCATTTTTCGGGTTTCCTTTTAGGAAGATCAACGATGCTCATTTGCTTTGGTGAGCCTTAGTTTAACCCTAGTGAAGCTAGAGAAATCATGTTTGATGGCATCTTCAACATCAAGCAATTTCATGATGTTATCAATGTCCTTGATATCGAGCGCTGCCATACGCTCAAGTGAGGTCAAATTAGCGTTCTCTCCGAGAACCTTTTTGACCGCATCGCAGAGTCCCTGTTCGTTGCCTCTGTCCCGAGTTCCACGAATAGATCTGCTGACCGGGTGAGCCACATCTTTCTAACGGTGGTTTGCATGTCACCAGACTTGACTGCTCCCTTTATTTTTCATAAGACATCTGCGATGGGTATGATTGGCAGAGTCTGCCTTAATGGCATGTGCCATTGATTGGCTCAAGCTCGCCTTACCTTTGATGTTTCTCCACTTTTTGCTTCTTGGGAAGGCTGCTTATTTTCATTCGCCATTTGTAGAAGCTTTTAGCTGGATTAGATGGGGCTACCTGCAACATCTCGGTAGAAGTGGCACGCTCATTGGGGACCTCGTCCTTCCTCGTCTACCCTCTGCCATCTTCAATTGGACTAAAGGCTACTCTTTTGCTGGTGGTAGGGTTGGGACGACTGCCAAGTGGCTCCGCCTTGCGCTCCTCCTCTGCCCTCAGCCTCTTACTTCCGATGCGCCCTTTCGAACATTGCACTTGTTTTTCAATCGCTTCAGCACCGTCCCTGCTTTCCGTACAAGCCCCTCTTTTTGAGAACAATACAAGCAATCGAGCTAGCCCTTGACACTTATATCCCATGTCTCAAGCTTTGGTGGTGATGGGACCAACATCATGCACCGGTGCAACCTTGGATTCCTCCACTCCTTGGTCTTCGTCTATCGTGTGTCCTGCCGTTGCGGGGTGCTTTATTTTCGCGTGTTTTTCGCTGCACCCAAATGCAGCAATAATGTCCACCTGATACTTTTTCTCCGTTTTGTTTTTGAAGTAAAACTTCCTTACGCACTCTTGACTTGGGGAGTAAGCTGGTGAATGCGTTACGAAAAGTGTGATCGGGCGAGGCGAACGGAAGTTGAGAGGAAGATATAGCTTAGTGAAGACAGAAACAACATTTACATCCGGAATTTTGATTGTATTGCGTAATTTAAGAGTAAAAATGTTAGATCAGCAAGAGTGGAAATTTATCAGAAATCAAAGGATGTCTCGAATAAAGTAACTTCGACATTTTATTACGATATATTCGTGAAATCGATATTGGTCAATCATCAATTGGTGATATATGTACTGTTTTAATGTATCCAATAATGAAAACAATGAATAGAAATAAAAAATCTATTCAAAAACATTAATTTATCAATGAAAACCGATAATAAATTCAAATATTTGTAGAGAATTAAATATATATATGTATATATACACACACATATAAAAAGAAGAAGTTTACTTCAGCCGTGTGGTCTAAAGCGCACGCGTTTTTTTCTGTTTTTGAGCTCATTCAACCGTGTGTCGTCCGTCTTCGATAATTTTGCTATTGTTACTGGCGTTGCTGTAATAACAGCCGATATTCCGCAGAGACCTATCACCCCTATACAAATTTCCCAACCAGCTGATAAGGTTGGATGGCAGATCTCTGCAACTGAGCCGGGACTTGACGTTGCCGAGGTGTGGATAACGGCCGGAGATAGAAAATTTGCTCGGATGCAATTGCGCGGGAATAGTAAGAAGTCTCGCGTGTTGCGGTGTTTAATTTCTACAGTTGACTTTCAATATTGGGCTCATAAGCATCATGAAACATCTTGGATGGTTACGTTGATTCGTGATAATCGCTTTTTCGGCTCAGACATATTACTCGTACATGATGCAAACAATTCAGATATTTTATGCAGCGTCGACGAGGCGCTTACAGATGTCATTACCCGCGTACGATATGTGGGAGCTCTTTACACATTCCTCGCACAGAAGCTTTTGGTTAAAGAGGCCATTCCATTGCAATGCCGTCGTAAAATTTTTATTCGACGCTAAAGTCAAATTTTATCTTTCATTACTTTAATTCAGCATTAATATTTCATTTTAATGTATTAAGTGTTGAACGTATTGTTCACTCAATAATTAATGATTTTAACCAAAATTTATAGCATCCGTTAAAATTATTCACCCATATAATATTTATTATTTTAAAGAAATTAATTAACCTTTTCATTCCTCATTCCAAATTATTTTAGTTCATATAACTTGATTTTAATAAATATGCAGGATTTTATTCCTGCATAATTAATTAAGTGCAACACTATAATTCTCAAAAAAATTAGTTTGAATTATTTTAATAATCTTAGCGATTTTAATACTAATTTCTTTTTTTCTGAAACTTCATATTATTTTCTAATTTCCACGTAAACAACTTTTATACTAATAGGATAATGAAAATACAATACAATTTAAGGTGAAACCTGCAAAACAAACAATACAAACTTCTTCATAGAGGCAGTAAGTAAATAGTTAATACTCATACTTTAAAAGTAAATGATAAAGATTCCTTTATACTTTCACATTTAGGTATAATTATTTTCCTAAATTTTCGATTGATTTTGTATAAAATCGATATAAAGGAACGTAAATAGAACATGAACTGTTAACTAACCCAAACGTCTTTCCTTTCTAGCAAACCCGTCCTCTTTCAGAAGGTTATGCAGGCGAAAGGTGAGGGTAGAGTTTCGGTAATCCGCCAATTGGCGGTTTCGTGGTGCGGTCGGTACGCCGTGCCATATCTTGGGTTTTGCGTTTTTTGTTAGAGTAGATTGTTTTGCTTTTGGATTCGAGTAGGTTATTTTGGGCACCGCGTCGGTGAATATTCGGGAGCACGTATTTTTGTTTAGCGATTTTTTATGTGGTGCTTTTCCTCCGATCGAAAGGAAAATGGAAGTAACCTAAGTTAAAGTAGAGTCGGTAGAAGTTGTTCGATGCGTTTTAAATCGGGTATTTGAACCGGTGGCTGATTTTTGTATTTCGGACTTAGTGTGCTCACGTAAGACCTGTAACCGAAATTCCTCTCTGAACTAGTTAGCCAGCCAGCGGCCACCTCGGAGTAGACTAAGAGTGTCCGGAATTGTCGACCTGATGGGTACAGTCAATGCCCCTTCACACAGGCCCGAAAGCGGATGCATGACGTCACAATGAGCATCACAATTTTAGACCTATTGACCTGTTTTTTTAGACCAATTGGACAGTTTTTGACAGTTCCCGCTGTGACGTCATGTACGTTAATTGCTTTCCTTTCGGGCCTGAGTAAGCAGGCGTTGACTGTTCCCACTGTGACGTTATGTACGTTAATTGCTTACCTTTCGGGCCTGAGTAAGCAGGCGTTGGTACTGTCCGTTGTCACGTTCCAAGATTTCACGTCTATAACCAGTGAGAGGTCGGTTTAGATTTCCTTCGGAAAATCACTCGAACGAACGAACGAGAAAGAAAATCGTTACATTGCTGCGGATGATATTCGTCTTTTGATTCCATCAGAGACTGCGTTGTTTCAAACTAAATATGCTAAAAGTGGCTAACGGGTATAACTGACTCTATTGTTCTACTCTTAATACCAACGTGGCTTTTCAATTGTTTATCTAAGGTGAACTTCCCACTGCCTGTCTTTTCGTCCGTCTGAAGGGTCACTACAAAATTGAAAATCTTTAAAAAAATTATAGAAATAAACGTCTACATACACTTGATGTTTCGAATACTACATTATTATTTTTGTACAAAAAGATGTCGAAATTCGCATATTTCGCTCTTAATATTTACAATCATCCACTCTGGAGTCGACTTTTAGGTTAGGCATTACCGGGGAGATTTCATGGTGAAATGGTAGATGTCACAAAGGAGTTTCTCGGGTGAAGTTCAAAACTGACGATAGATACAAGCCATATGGTAGCAATTTGCATATGTATTAGTCGGCCTACTATGGACAAGCTTCCGGTAGCTGTCACCCAACTGCGGCACTAGCAAATGCGTATATTTCGTCATATATACTATTTTCCGAATAAAAAACGTGGCGAACGCATTCCGTGCATGCTATAAATTCACCTTGTATAGCCCATTCTGCTCCTAAACTTCCCAAGACGAGCAAATGAAGCACACGTTTTGCACCTTCGACTGATAGCTCAGCGTTGAGATGTAAACAAACTCCTATAAATTCACTTTGGAAGGCGATAAAAACTAAACGGGAATAAGACCTGAAATAATTTTCACTTCACTAGGAGCGCTATTGTGTTCTCCACGGATCATCTGGATTTCACTGTAGAAATCCGTCTCTAAACCGTACAAAACCTCGAATTTTTGTTGGCACCTCCACAATTCTTCATATAACGCCATGTAAGTTAGCCAGCAAAGTCGGCCTACTAATGGACATGTGTGTGGTAGTAAGCGCTGCTGCCATATGGCTTGTATCTATCGTCAGTTTTGGTGAAGTTCGTTGCGGCCTACTTGGCAACACCTTTTCGGGGTGTTAATGACAGATTTCGCGCTGGACGAGAGTGACAATTATATGAACTTGAATAGGTCGAACTCAAATTCGGGAGTGAGGAAAAGACCGAATCGTTCGCTTGAGAGTTATTCGTAGGGAAATCGGAAAATTCAGGAACTTTTGTCATAAAACTTGTTCGCCGTATGGTTCACGATACCTAGACGGGGGGTCACCATTTTTGCCAAGCCAGCTGATACCTCGACAGAAAACTTGACAAGCAAAAAAATTTACACGGAAAATTATCGATATAGCAAATTTGTGCATTTCGTAAAGGAGGAGGCATTTGCGGCGAGTTTTCGCGCATATATTGCATCCGCGAGCGTTGCAACGAGTGTTGGAAAGGGCGATCGTGACCATCAAATTGCAGCGATGATAGTAAACGACCCGAAAGTTTGTGTGAGTAGAGTCTTCTGTGGAATTTTTAACGCGTCTTAATCAGGAAGTTTGACGTTTGCTGAAAATATAAATAGAGCAAAAATTTAGTCACGGTACGACCCACGACCGAATACCTCTCCGAACTAGCAGGCCAACCAGTAGCCGCCACGGAATTGACTGTGATTGTCGGAATCTGTTGACCTTATGGGTACGATTAGTTAGTACGGCTTTAGACTTCATTTCTTTGAATCGCTGAAAGGTCGATTCAGAGTTCCTTCGGGAAGTAGTCGAAAGAAGCGAAAGGGAAAAATCATGACACATTTGTCGTAATAAAAATTTATCCGCCTGAGAGGCGGAAAAACAAGAAAGTAGTTGTAGCCTATGAGATCAATGATGAAATATTAAGGTTAAAAATTTACTAGCAAGAGCAAAAAAAACATACAGGGAACATAAAGCACCTGTAATAAAATTTCATAGCATTGGTTATTCAAATAAGACTTATTTGTTTTCCAAGCTACAATTTCAAGAACCATCTCGTGCAAAATTTTACAATACACTTTGCACCCTAGATATACGCACGCAAGGTAATCATTTTATCATTTTACAGCAATTCATTCAAATGTTTAATTGGAATAGCGACCTCTCGACGCTGCTAATTTAATTCATCATTTAATAAGCTAAACAAAAAATTTAATCGCTTATAATTGTTTTCGTGATAAGAAACGAAATAAGAGAGCATTTAATTTTCTGAATACAATGATACAGAAACGTAGTGTAAAACATGTTGTAGTTATTTATAAAACATGAATATTAAAAGGAAAAGAATCAATGAAGAAATTGAAATAAGGTTTCACGCAAAAATGTAGATAAAGTTGATATTTTACTATCTTATTGTTTATTTTTGTATCCATTACATGAATCTTGCAAATTATTCTCTTGGTTTCTTAAATGCATAACTAATATACAATTTACATACAATACATACGATGGACAATTATTCAAATATATCCACTATTATCACAACAAAAGGGAAAATAATTATCTTTTTATTTGCATTTAAATCTTGCTTTTGTAATTACCTGAACCAATTATACCTCAATTATTTTAAGTTGTCATTGAAAAACTTATAGAGAACTTGGCAGACAAAAACGGAGAAGATTTTCTAGCATTGACGCCTTTTTCCTAATAAAATTGCGAAAAATACATTAAGGCTCGAATTGTTGGCGCCTACTCGCTCCTTGTAGATACACTTAATACAGTTAAGTTGCGAATTCCGTAACGCAATTTACCAAAAAAAAAAAATATTGTACACTATTTTCATAAAACTTTTAAAGTAATAGAATTATTTAAATAATATTTTTAACTTTTTTGGTACTTAATGGATACTACAAACGAATATTACAAATATCATACATGTATATCACTACATTATTTTTTACATACAAAATTAACACAATCAATTTTATCATTTCAATGAATATTATTATCCTATCTTTTAATGATCGACTACAAAAAACATTAAATTGACCATAGAAGTTGGTTTTTTTTCGTTATCATTCTCTTTATCCCTACATTCATAATATAATACGTTTATCACACATCTGTCTCGGTTTTTATTTCTTTGTTTTGTTGTATACACGTACACTCTTGCGATGATGAGGCCTTATTGTGCTTTGATAACATCTTTTAATCCATTCGTTTTAATACCTTCGTCAGTGATTTCTTCTTTTATACTTGGTTCCAATGTCCTTATTGGCATATTGGGCATTTTACCCATCCTTGAGGCCTTCACACGTGACAAAACTTCTTGCGAAGTTTTTTGAAATTCTTCGGACATCACTTTGTGAACGTCTTCCATTAAGCGTGGAATGTCGTCTCTTGTAAGACCTTGAGTTGGGAATGGGGGAAGGGTTGTAATAATTATGTCACCAGGATTAAGCATTCGGTTTTTGTCGTCAAGGAAGGTCATGTATGAGCTGTATACAACTGGTAGAATGGGAATCTGTGCATCTACAGCCATATAGAACGCACCTTTTTTGAATGAATGTATATGGCCGGTGTTACGTCTTGTGCCTGTTAAACGAATGAAGGTTGTTAAATGATGGATTGAATTTAGAACCCTTAAAGGCTTACCTTCAGGAAACACCCATAATTTAATATTTTTCGCCTTGATCTCATCTGTTGCTTTGCTCAGCACATTGTGAGCTTCTTTTGATCGAACTCGATTGATGAAAATTAAACCACTGAGCCATGCTGCTAAGCCAAATGGCCAGACGTAGAGTATTTCCTGTTTTGCAACAACTGTGCATTTGTCCATTACGTGCCATATATCGAACATTCCTGAAATTCAAACCAACGATTAGTATCTCCATATACTTATTTCCAATTTATTTTTACCAAGAATGTCCAGCGAGCTTTGATGATTGCACAGAATAATGCAAGCTTGATCTTTTTCCAGATGTTCCTTTCCGCGTAGCTCCCACTTTAGTCCAAGTATTACTGATACATATCGACAAAGCGCGCTTCCCCATCTGTAAATAATTGAAAGAAAAGAAATAAACATCATACATAACTTTAGGCAAAATCATACATTTGGTTAGCCAAACTACGTTAGATCACGCTTGACCAAATGTACTAGAAAATTGTGTAAATTATACTAAGCTACTATGAAAATTCAGTATTACGCATAGTAACTGCCACGACAAACACTCGATTGATGGCTTAGATGAATGTCTGATGGTTTAATGCGAGCACTTCTACCTTGTGATCCGTGACATATGGGTTTGATTATTATAAGCGCTAAACATATGCAGACCGACGCTGATACAATACTGTCTTATTTTTAACTTAAGCTGTAATTTGTATGTTGAATTTCTCCACATTTTTGGGTCACTATGCGGTCAATGGAGATATGTTAGCCAGGAGCGTAAATGGTTATTCTATATGGAGCTTTCACATTGGATATTCTGGATACGCTGGAAAACCCTTTTCAAGTTCCAGAATATCTAATGCGGCTTTTGGGTGACTACCTAAAGGACCGAAGCCTGCTCTACGACACGACACAGGGCCAACGAAGGATGGCTGTTACATCGGGTGTTGCCCAGGGATCTATCCTTGGCCCGAACCGGTGGAACGTGTCTTACGACGAGCTACTCAGACTGGAGATGCCAGATGAGTCGCGCTTGATAGGCTATGCGGATGATGTTGCGGCTCTGGTCGCTGGACGCACCGTTGAACAAGCGCAACTTAGGCTAGGTATGCTAATGCGCCGAGTGAGAAACTGGATGACTGCTCGCGGGCTCAGTATAGCACTGGAGAAAACCGAAGTGGTCATCTTGACAAAAAAGAGAATCCCTAGAGTAAGGATGATCAGTACTGGAGACATACAAATCAAATCGAAGCCAGCGGTGAAGAACCTGGGGCTACTGATCGACTCGAAGATGAGTTTCTCTGAGCAAATCAGGGCAACGGCTGAGAAGGCTGCTTCGGGAGTATCGACTCTGAGTCGACTTATGGCCAACGTAGGAGGACCCAGCCCATAAATAAGACGCCTTTTGATGAGTGCTGTAGGGTCAGAGCTACTGTACGGAGCAGAGGTATGGGGCGACGCTGTCAGTAAGGAGGTTTACCGAAAACTCCTGACACAGGTACAGAGAAGAGGGGCACTGAGGATTGCATCTTCGTATCCGACAGTCTCTCATTCGGCGGTGAAAGTCATTGCAGGCGTGAGCGCCGCTCTATTTATCTGCGTCGAAACGAGGATGCGAGGGAGATGGTTGTCCGCGAAGAGAGACAGCGCTCACTCAACGATTGGCAGCAGTCTTGGGTGAATCGCACGAAGGGAAGGGAAATAAAGCCGAATTAGTGAAACGCGTAGCCACAGCAAATCCGTCCGGAAAGTGGATGGTGGAATTTCGAATAATGGTGGAAAACAATTCAGTGAACGGTGCATCGGGCGAGGAGGATGGCATTAATGCAAGTGTGTTAGCGGCGAAGACTGTCCGTGAGCCCGAAATCGTTTTATATAACGCCTTAGCGCGTCGCGAAATACAGATGTTACGGCGAAGCCAACCAGTTGGGGATAGTGCTAGTGACGAAAGAGGTAGTCGTACCGAGAACAATGCAAACGTGCATGCCGACAGTATGCTCGAGCTCGTTGGTGCACACTACACCCAAGATAAATGTTGCGACGCTAGCAGACCTTCTCAATGTTTCGATGGAAAGACGGATATTGTAATGAATTTCTTCTTTTCAGCTCGGACGCGGAACCGACCTCTCATCGGTTCTAGACGTTAAGTCTGAGTAGTGCCAACGGATGGTACCAACAGGTCAACCAATCCGTGCACCGTAATCCATTCACGCGGTGACTGCTTGTCGGCCAGCTAGTTCGGAGAGGATTTCGGTCGCGGGTCTCCGAATGGATTACGCTCAACTACAATATTTCAGTCACCTGAAATTGCCCGTTTTCTAAACGCGTCAACATTTACTCATCCAGAACGAGAAACCTACATTACGTTAGTTCTGGATGGGATCTATCCACAGATCTCCAATCAAAAACGCTACAAAATCTCATAGGCGCGTTACCGATTCACCGACGCGGTACCGAAAAATATACTACTCGAACTTACACCGAAGCAAACTACTCTAAAGAAATGGCGAAACAAGCAAAGGTACCGCGTACCGCGCGCGACGCGAAACCGACTTCAGCGGATTTGTCGAAACCCTACCCTCGCGACGGCATACTTACCCTACACTCTCTGTTCCCCCTGAAAAAGAACGAGTCACTGAAAAGGAAAGTCGTTAGTTAAATTAGCAATTCATGATTTTATTTTGTATTTTCATAGTTTTGAGTTATATTTATTACAAAAAAAAATTTAGAGCGAGATATTCTCGCTATGTTATACAATTAATAAACTTTCTTAACAAGTAATGGAATATTATGGTCTTTATTCGCATTTTCTGCCACTTTCACTTTGTTCCACAGAAAATCATTGACATTCAAATCCTTTACATTACACTAGATTTGAATTGATGGTTTTACCTTCTTTATTTATTTTTGTCCTAACTCGATCCAACAAGACGTGAATCATATCTACTGAAATTGATAATCAAACTTTTTTTTTTTAATTTTGGAATGTTGACTGTTAAATTCTGATCACAGTAATTGTTTAAAGGATAAATTAATCTAGGAAGTTCTGCATTTGCTTAAAATCATAGCTTCGGCTCGAAAGGAACATTTTTTTTTTTTTTTGCTGTATGTGATGTAGAAAGGAAATGTCCAAATGAAAAGGTCTAAACAATAACTTAAAAAAATATTGCCGAATAAAATATTTAGATTTTCGTTTCTGAAAATTTCACCGTAGCTAATTTAGATTTTCTCTAACTATTTCCAATGAGCGCAACTCTTGGGAACCTAAACCTTTGTGGACGTTACTTATGAAATGTATGTGTACCTGAGCATACCTAGATTGTCATATATCCAACTTTATCTTATTTCAATTCCCGGAATCAAATATATTTATGATACTTTTAACATATGAACATAGATTTGATTTGAATGTCAAACGTTTTCATATTTCGAGGAGTTTTCCATTGACGATTAATTCATATCTTATACATTCTTACCTAATTTTATACAAACTGATTTTTGTAAAAAAAACTATATCTATAACTAACATACAAGGCACTTTGTAGGAAACTATTGAGTTGCTTATTTTGAGTAGCACTACTATGTAACGTACATCTATTTATACAAAATTCACCGTATTTGATACAAAACATTAATTCATGGAAACTATATAAGAAAGTAGAAATGAGGTAAGACGTTGATCACCTTAAATACGAAATTTTTTTTTTTTTTCAATCTAATATTACTTTAAATGAATAAAACATTATTGTATCGTTTCTAGACCCAAAATGTGTCTTTTAACAAATTGTGACTGATCGGTAACAATATTTCTAAAATTCTTTGCAAGAATAAAAAAAAATTTAATCAATAACCTGAAATATATGATGGCTTCTTTAAACATATGAATGGTAAATGTGGTCTGTGTTCTCTAGCATTAAGAGTTTGTTGTGGGAGTGTGCAAGTTTTCTGATCACCTACTTTGAAGAGTTAAAAATGCAAAAATACTTGTTCGGTATTAGTTTTACAGTTGAAAAATGCAAAATATATCGCTGAGGTCTGTCGGTACTTCTCTGTTATTGTGTCACCGTTCACGTAAAATTATTAACTTATCCAGCAAAATCTAAACTCTATATATCCTTTCGTTGCAATAGTTTCCTTTACTAGTAGTTATAAGATAAATTATACTTGGTATTTTATGTATATGTGATATAAATTTTTTTTTTTTTTAAGGAATGTTTTATTGTCTTTTCGAAGATGTATTCTGAAAGTTTTCTTGCCTTGATTGAATAATCAAATAAATCAAATAATTTTAATAAAAGGACAAAAAAAATAACCTTTACAAAAAAAAAGCAGCACTTAAAACTAATAGTTATTGTATGTAAACATTTTATGAAAGTTTCTTACAAAACAAGTGGAAGTAAAGTGAGTTCCCAATTATAACTTATGTCCTTAGACAATTTACTATCAATTTTAAAGATTTTTTTAAAACTAAGAATATCACTGATAAATTTGTAGAATGTCTGTTTGATAGGAAGGGTTGGAGGCTAATATTCATAAAATCTGGCATTTTTCTCTGTGGAAGATCTTGTTTAAATTAAACAGACAGAGTGAAGAACAGAAACGTGACATTGTAAATATGAGAAAAGGAAAGTGGTTGCTGAATATTTCTCATTAATAGAAAACGAGTACCATTTTATTTCATAATATCACGTTCTTTGGTGCAGTAGGGTCATTTTACTTGCAGAAATAATTTATGATTAAATGACGCCTTTTAAACAGGTTTCGCACACGTAAGCTTTTCTGCCTGTATGCGAATCGATATGTCTTCTCAGATCAGTTTTATGATGGAATTGTTTCGGACAAAATTGACATTGATGGGGTTTTTGTGCTGCACTGTGCTTCGCATAGTGCGTGTCGAAAGTGACTTCGTTGGAAAAACGTTTGCCACATCGATTACAACGGAATGGTTGCTCGCCCTTATGGAATGTTTTATAGTGTTGTGTTAAATAGCAAATCTTTGTAAATACCTTGTTACACTCGTCGCAACGAATTTCGCCAGTCGGTGTTTTTCGGCGCATCCCATTCATGGGGCGAGGAACTCTTTATTCCCAATCAAGAGCGGCCTTTACTTTTAGACACAACACCAACCTAGAGAGAGAGGTTAACTCTTAAACTTTTAATTGATGAAAAATTGCATCACTCACTTTCTTATTGCTGTTACTTAGCCAAACGATTAATCAATGTCCGTACAACAGCGGCAATTCCCGTGACCCGTTCTTTTCCTACACCTTCTCGGCTTTTACGTCCTACAAGAGGCGCCAAATTTCCTGACATCTGTCCAAATGAAAGTATACTGACTGCCATCACTTCCATGTGGCTGTCAAATCCCTGGTTGTCACATCGGACAAAACATCTGTGCGTGGAATGGCACTTCATATGGCGGAAATGTGCTTCTCCAGATGTCGCCAGTGGCATAGTTTTCTCGATGGCCACGGTGGAGGGGCATTTCCAGATGGCTATGTCTCGAAATGTGCCGGGGTTGGATTAATTCTATATTTCGAATATTTATATCCACGGATCTAAATATTTGGACAGAAAAAAAAATATTTTCTGCACAACGATATCCGCACAACCGATGAAGTCCGCTGGCACTTCGAGGACATATCCATCTGGCAGGTTACAAGGGTTCGGGATCGGAATCACTTCGATTCCTGGGCGTAGGCGTCACATTACACATTCCCCCCCCCAAAATCGAAGTAATTACGATCCCGTCTCCTTTGTAAAAGGTCTTGGTTAGGGACGTGACGGGTCGAAGATCGGTTTCGAAGGATAGGCTACAACCCTGTTCGTGAAGACTCGACAGTGACTATATAGTAGGAAGTCAGGTGTTATTCGGAGGCCTTGGTCTAGGCAGAGATTTGGGATAAGCCAAGGTTTCTCGTGGGAATTAGTTGCACTTCATCGTCTAAGGTCTTTTGCGTGGTAAATTCCCAGGGTCTTACCAGTCATGTCCGCGATGAGGTATCGGGTGGGGCTTATGACTTGTATGACTCGACACTTCACGAATTTCTTGTCTAGTTTGGCATTGTAATGGCGGGTGGCATCGCTCTGTCGGAAGTTTCGACGATATATTTCGTCGCCGGCCTTAAAGCCAGAAGGATGAGATCGCAAGTTGTACCGCTCCTCTCCCATCCGTCTACTTTCTTCAATCTTCTCCCGCAGTTGATCTCGCAGAAGTTGGAGCTTTTCGTGCGGTTCTAGAACCACGATTGGGTCCTCTAGCGAGTTCAGCTGCCGCAATAGCCGGTAAGCGCTCCCATGACCGATCATGTACTGGCCGAACACTGCAAAATACGGCGAAATGCCGGTCGTGGCGTGGTACGACGAGCGCAGCGCACTAGTGATGGCGGACAATTTGCGATCCCAGTCCCTCTGATTCGGGTGGACATAGGCGCGAATGGCCGCTATGAGCGTACGATTCAGTCGTTCGGATGCGTTGGCTTGTGGTGAATAGACGGCAGTTCGTTGGTGGATGATGCCGTATTTGGACATTAGGTCTCGGAACTTGCTGGAGGTGAACTGGACCCCATTGTCGGAGACAAGTTTCTCCGGAACTCCAAACATGTGAAAGACTCGGTTCTCCAAAAAGCTGGTTATTGGTCCAGTGTGCATGTTACGTAGTGGTTCTATGATAGGGAATTTGGAGAGCTGGTCCAGGACCACGACAGCTCCCGTGTGGCCAGAAGCAGATCGAGGGTAAGGACCGATAAGATCAATGTACAAGCGCTGGAACACGCGTTCGGGGACCTCAACCTTACCCATGGGTGGCCGAAGAATGGTGTTGGGCGCTTTAGTGCACTTGCATAGCTCACAAGAGGCTACGTACGCTTTTATCTGTTGTGCCATCTTAGGCCAAAAGAAACAGGTTTTCAACCGCCTAAGTGTACGACCGCATCCGCCGTGCGCACTTGTTGGGTGGTCATGAGCCCGCCTGATAAGATCAGTGGTTAATTCTTCGGGCACCCACAACTTCCACTGTTCTTCTTCTTGTATGGGGTCTCCGGATGCGTGTCCCATCCGCTTATAAATAAATCCATCCGTCAACCGCAGTTCAGGCAGCTGGGGCTGTTGATTCTGGATAGTATGAATCAGTTGTGTGTAGGTTGCTGACTTGAAGGCAGGATGGTCCAGATCGATCAATTGGGGGCTGTCGTCCTCTTGGACCAACTCGGCTCCTTCAGGGGCGAACATTCTGGATAGGGTGTCGGGGACTACATGCTGGCTTCCTTTTCGGTGGCGAATTGTGAAGTCAAATGCCTGTAGTTTCAGTGCCCACCTGGCCAATCTGCCGTTGAGATCAGTCTGGCTCATTAGCCATTTCAGAGAAGCGTGATCCGTAACGATTTCAAAGGTGTGTCCCTCCACATAGGCTCGGAAGCGTTTCACTGCCAACACCGCAGCTAGACATTCCTGCTCGGAGACCGTGTAATTTCGCTGGGCTGGGTTCAGCTTGTGCGACATGAAGGCTATAGGTCTCTCCTCGCCGTCTTGTGCAACCTGGACTAAGACTGCTCCCACCCCATGTTGACTCGCGTCACAATGGATTGAGAACGGTTTGTCAAAGTCCGGGCTGTGCAGTACGGGGGCTGTAGTCAGACTCTTCTTTAGCTCTTCAAAGGCTCGCAAGCTGGGCTCTTCCCAGACGAATTTACGTCCCTTACGCAGCATGTCGGTCAAAGGAGTGGTAATGGTGGCATAGTCACGTACAAAACGCTGGTACCATCCGCATAAGCCTAAGAATCGGCGTAACTGTTTGGTGGTCTTGGGTAGTGGAAAAACGTCAATCGCTTGAGTCTTTTCCGGATCGGTCTTGATATGCCCATGCCCAATGATGTGACCTAAATACTTCACCTCCGTCATCACGAACTGGCTCTTCCTTATGTTGATGGTTAATCTTGCCCTCCGGATGTGTAGAGCCACCTCCTGAAGCAGGTCGATGTGTTCGTCAAAGGTCTCGGTTATAAGCAGCAGATCGTCCAAGTAAACGAAAACTTGGTGCCGCAAATGAGGTGGTATCACCTTATCCATAAGGCGCGTCATTGTTTGGGGGGCATTACACAATCCGAATGGCATGGTCACGAATTGATATAGGGGCCGGCCTGGGACTGTGAAGGCTGTTTTCTCCTTTGAACCGGGGTCCAAAGGAATTTGCCAGAAGGCGTCCTTGAGGTCTAAGCTCGTGATGAAATGGGCTTTAGGCAATCGACTCAAAACGCCTTCGATCAACGGTAGAGGATATGCGTCCTTGACTGTGACGGCGTTCAAGCGTCTGGCATCTAAGCATAACCGGACCTTGTTCGGCTTGACAACTAAGGTGACTGGGGAAGCCCACGCGCTCTGTGATTCTTCGATTACGCCTAATGCTAACATTCGATCCACTTCGGCATATAACGATTTTTCCTTCGCCGGAGATATGGCGAAATGTCTCTGTTTTATGGGTTTAGCGTCCCCCACATCTATCGTGTGGAACACCAGGGCAGTCCTCCCGAGACCTTCTTTCTCATGCGATGGAAAAGCCGATATAGCCGAGTCGAGACGCAGTTGCTGAGTTACATCCAGTGTATGCCGTAGTAAGTTAGTGGGTTGAGATTGGTCAGGAACGGTGGTGACGGACTCCAGGGTCGAACCGGAAAATAGTGCCGGGGCCAAGTTAAATTTTCGAACGAAATCTACTCCTAAATAAAGATTCTGGGTTAACTGGGGTATGATGAAAAATTCCATAGGTTTAGTTACTCCTTTAAAGGTGACATCCGTCATAATTTTTCCCACTACAGAGTGACGAGTTCCGTCCGCCGTGCTTAACCAGGAGGTGAAATGACGGATTTGGTCCGCGTGCTTTGCCAGTACCTCCCCTGCAAACTCGGCAGATATGCAATTCACACTGGCTCCCGTATCGACTAAGCCTGATACTCGTTTTTGCAGGAGGTGTACTGACGCATATGGCCGGACATCCTCCCTCAATAATTCGTCTAAGTATATGTCCTTCAACACTTTTCTCGACTGCCTGACTTTTCTCCAGAAGCTCCGCATCCGACGCGTGGCTCGCTTGCTTCGCGGTGGGACAGTTGTGACCAATTCCTCATGGAAGATACGCTGTCGAGTAGCCAAATAATTCCGCAGCCTAACATGAAAAGGTTTTACATGCCAAGGAACATTCGTCTCGCTATCATTTCCCTGCGCATTGGCCTCGGCGAAGGACGGCGTCGGTTGTGGAACTTCGGGAGAACTGTGTTTAGCGGTGCGAGTCAGCAGAGTTGGAGTCATGTTGGGAGCTGGGTCATAGCTGGTGATGGGGTCTGGATTGGTTCGTCCGGGGTCTAGGAGTGCCGACGGGTGGTCGCGGCACTCGGTGGCAAGTTTTTTCGCCCTTTGCAATTTGCACAATCAGGTGCGTATGTGTCGGCCTTCCCGCAACGGTAGCAGAAAAGCGTTGGCTCCGCTGGACATGCATAGAACCGATGTCCCGGTTGTCGGCAGTTCCAACAGACTGTCGGGCTTGTAATTGCTTCAAGGGAGGGTCGATCAATCAAGGCTGGGTCCTCAAGCTCCGGTGGTGCTCCGCTCCTCGGTACTGGTACTGGATCAGCAAGCAGGTGGTCCGCTGCCATCAACTCCGCGGTGTGATGATTTCGGGGATTTGGTCCCGTTATGCGAGGTTGTGGACGGAAGGTACCACGCCGCTCATCCAAGTGTTCTTGTCTGCGGGCATGGAGGCGCAATCCCTGTATGGTGTTGATGGGAAAGTGCAGAAGGCTGTTCTGGAGATCCCAGCGCATATTCTCTCTGATAATTTCTACCAATTCGTCCTCGGGCATGGTATTTCGCAGGCGAGTGCTCAATCTCACTATACTGGTGTAGTACTGGTCGAACGGTTCGTGAGCGCCTTGTTTCCGTTTCTTTATTTGCTCTCTTAGCTCTCTCTCAGTGAAGCCATCCTCAAATCGATTGCGGAAGGCTGCACTGAAAGAGTGCCAAGTGGGACGTGGCGTTGACTCTTTAAAGCTCCAGTACCAGTCGGCAGCGTCGCCGCTGAACAAAAGATGTGCATGCCGGAGGAAGGCCGAGGAATCACCTCCCAGGGTGCTGGATACCAACGCCTGAATCCGGAAAAGGAACCGGTCCGCCGATATCATATCGTTGAACCCTGTAAAGTTCAGGCGCCAACTCTCCATGATGCGAGGCGTCGGGTCTCGAAAAAGTGTCACTGCGTTCCCGGGGGGAATCACATCATCGATTGACCTGTTGTACTGAACTGCCTCGGGGGCTAGAGGTACCAACGGAGGTCCGGTACTGTGTCGCGGTCTGTATTCGGGAGCTCTGGGATCCATTCCCGAGTTCCTTGGGGGTGGGACCCATTGCTCGGATTGTCGGGAGTGGGGCATCGCCACACTGGGATTTGGCTCCCAGCCAAGCGGAGTTCTCACGCGGCTGGGTGGTTGGCTCAACGGGAGATTCTGGATCTTTCCCTCCAGGTTGCCAATCCTCTCCGACATATCCCTCATCAACGCCACGAGGGTGTCAATGGAGTGGGCGGAAGGCATGGTTGTCACCTCGGACACGACACTTGCAGCCGGAACTTCACCGCCTACTGCTCCTTGCAGGTCTAAGAGTGGTAGTGACGGTTCGGCTTCTGGAGCTCCTTTCGCCACTGCTCCACGCGTTGGTAGGGGCGTTCCGAGGGGGACGTCTAGGGCAGACCGATCTATGGGTCGCCGGCATAAGGGACACAGTTCTGACGTGAGGAGGAGCTGTTGTACACAGGCACGATGGAATAAATGTCCACAATCCAATCGCACGCTGTGTACGCCCTCCACTACGTCTTCGAAGCAGATCCCGCAGTTAGCTGGTTGGACCGTTTTGGATCTGGTCCAACGCTTGTCTGGGGTCCGCTTCGTTGCCATTTTGTGTGGGTTAATTGTGGTGCTAAAATAAAATAAAAAAAATATATAGAATATACTTATTCCTACTAATAACTTATCACTAAATTAGTGGCCGTTAGTGGCGAGCTATGTATATAAAATAGAAAAAGAGAGAGGAAAAAAATTATATGATACACACTTTCCTTTTCAGTGGTCGAACTCCTCAGCGGGAAATGAGAGTGCGTGGTAATCTGCCGAAGAAAGGGTGCTTCGGTCGATTTACGAAATTTATCCCCATACCCACATACATTACAAACCGTTTCTAATCTACGTTAAATGACTCGACGAGACAAGTGGTAGAGCTACCGTAACGACTTTGTACGCGGTCAAAATTCCCGACGCGTGGAAGCATTCCGGGCTTCGCAACTCCAGCATACGCCATCGAACGTTGAACCGATACCACTCGTCTAACACGCATAAGAAATAGTTAGAATCCTTCCGCGACATAAAGGCAAGGTAGCCTTCTATTTTCTTGAGAGTCCATGCTGATAGGTAAACCCATCAGACTGGCAGTTCCATCAAGAAAATAGAAGGTCCTTACAGGGGTTAACCTGGGACAACACATCGGAAGGATTCTGTCGCGAAAGCAAAATCAAACAAAGGAGAGCGGAAGCTACAACTCACGTGAAGCGACCTCTAATGTGTATCACACAATTCCACTGCTCCTGATAGTGGGACTCGAGTACCAAAGTACCTTACATCCTCCGTAAAGGACCAACTCGTCAGAAGACGCGAAGTTCTTTCCCCCTTAGGATGTTTTTGGCCCCACGTTGGGCGCCATTTGTAATGAATTTCTTCTTTTCAGCTCGAACGCGGAACCGACCTCTCATCGGTTCTAGACGTTAAGTCTGAGTAGTGCCAACGGATGGTACCAACAGGTCAACCAATCCGTGCACCGTAATCCATTCACGCGGTGACTGCTTGTCGGCCAGCTAGTTCGGAGAGGATTTCGGTCGCGGGTCTCCGAATGGATTACGCTCAACTACAATATTTCAGTCACCTGAAATTGCCCGTTTTCTAAACGCGTCAACATTTACTCATCCAGAACGAGAAACCTACATTACGTTAGTTCTGGATGGGATCTATCCACAGATCTCCAATCAAAAACGCTACAAAATCTCATAGGCGCGTTACCGATTCACCGACGCGGTACCGAAAAATATACTACTCGAACTTACACCGAAGCAAACTACTCTAAAGAAATGGCGAAACAAGCAAAGGTACCGCGTACCGCGCGCGACGCGAAACCGACTTCAGCGGATTTGTCGAAACCCTACCCTCGCGACGGCATACTTACCCTACACTCTCTGTTCCCCCTGAAAAAGAACGAGTCACTGAAAAGGAAAGTCGTTAGTTAAATTAGCAATTCATGATTTTATTTTGTATTTTCATAGTTTTGAGTTATATTTATTACAAAAAAAAATTTAGAGCGAGATATTCTCGCTATGTTATACAATTAATAAACTTTCTTAACAAGTAATGGAATATTATGGTCTTTATTCGCATTTTCTGCCACTTTCACTTTGTTCCACAGAAAATCATTGACATTCAAATCCTTTACATTACACTAGATTTGAATTGATGGTTTTACCTTCTTTATTTATTTTTGTCCTAACTCGATCCAACAAGACGTGAATCATATCTACTGAAATTGATAATCAAACTTTTTTTTTTTTTAATTTTGGAATGTTGACTGTTAAATTCTGATCACAGTAATTGTTTAAAGGATAAATTAATCTAGGAAGTTCTGCATTTGCTTAAAATCATAGCTTCGGCTCGAAAGGAACATTTTTTTTTTTTTTTTTTGCTGTATGTGATGTAGAAAGGAAATGTCCAAATGAAAAGGTCTAAACAATAACTTAAAAAAATATTGCCGAATAAAATATTTAGATTTTCGTTTCTGAAAATTTCACCGTAGCTAATTTAGATTTTCTCTAACTATTTCCAATGAGCGCAACTCTTGGGAACCTAAACCTTTGTGGACGTTACTTATGAAATGTATGTGTACCTGAGCATACCTAGATTGTCATATATCCAACTTTATCTTATTTCAATTCCCGGAATCAAATATATTTATGATACTTTTAACATATGAACATAGATTTGATTTGAATGTCAAACGTTTTCATATTTCGAGGAGTTTTCCATTGACGATTAATTCATATCTTATACATTCTTACCTAATTTTATACAAACTGATTTTTGTAAAAAAAACTATATCTATAACTAACATACAAGGCACTTTGTAGGAAACTATTGAGTTGCTTATTTTGAGTAGCACTACTATGTAACGTACATCTATTTATACAAAATTCACCGTATTTGATACAAAACATTAATTCATGGAAACTATATAAGAAAGTAGAAATGAGGTAAGACGTTGATCACCTTAAATACGAAATTTTTTTTTTTTTTCAATCTAATATTACTTTAAATGAATAAAACATTATTGTATCGTTTCTAGACCCAAAATGTGTCTTTTAACAAATTGTGACTGATCGGTAACAATATTTCTAAAATTCTTTGCAAGAATAAAAAAAAATTTAATCAATAACCTGAAATATATGATGGCTTCTTTAAACATATGAATGGTAAATGTGGTCTGTGTTCTCTAGCATTAAGAGTTTGTTGTGGGAGTGTGCAAGTTTTCTGATCACCTACTTTGAAGAGTTAAAAATGCAAAAATACTTGTTCGGTATTAGTTTTACAGTTGAAAAATGCAAAATATATCGCTGAGGTCTGTCGGTACTTCTCTGTTATTGTGTCACCGTTCACGTAAAATTATTAACTTATCCAGCAAAATCTAAACTCTATATATCCTTTCGTTGCAATAGTTTCCTTTACTAGTAGTTATAAGATAAATTATACTTGGTATTTTATGTATATGTGATATAATTTTTTTTTTTTTTAAGGAATGTTTTATTGTCTTTTCGAAGATGTATTCTGAAAGTTTTCTTGCCTTGATTGAATAATCAAATAAATCAAATAATTTTAATAAAAGGACAAAAAAAATAACCTTTACAAAAAAAAAGCAGCACTTAAAACTAATAGTTATTGTATGTAAACATTTTATGAAAGTTTCTTACAAAACAAGTGGAAGTAAAGTGAGTTCCCAATTATAACTTATGTCCTTAGACAATTTACTATCAATTTTAAAGATTTTTTTAAAACTAAGAATATCACTGATAAATTTGTAGAATGTCTGTTTGATAGGAAGGGTTGGAGGCTAATATTCATAAAATCTGGCATTTTTCTCTGTGGAAGATCTTGTTTAAATTAAACAGACAGAGTGAAGAACAGAAACGTGACATTGTAAATATGAGAAAAGGAAAGTGGTTGCTGAATATTTCTCATTAATAGAAAACGAGTACCATTTTATTTCATAATATCACGTTCTTTGGTGCAGTAGGGTCATTTTACTTGCAGAAATAATTTATGATTAAATGACGCCTTTTAAACAGGTTTCGCACACGTAAGCTTTTCTGCCTGTATGCGAATCGATATGTCTTCTCAGATCAGTTTTATGATGGAATTGTTTCGGACAAAATTGACATTGATGGGGTTTTTGTGCTGCACTGTGCTTCGCATAGTGCGTGTCGAAAGTGACTTCGTTGGAAAAACGTTTGCCACATCGATTACAACGGAATGGTTGCTCGCCCTTATGGAATGTTTTATAGTGTTGTGTTAAATAGCAAATCTTTGTAAATACCTTGTTACACTCGTCGCAACGAATTTCGCCAGTCGGTGTTTTTCGGCGCATTCCATTCATGGGGCGAGGAACTCTTTATTCCCAATCAAGAGCGGCCTTTACTTTTAGACACAACACCAACCTAGAGAGAGAGGTTAACTCTTAAACTTTTAATTGATGAAAAATTGCATCACTCACTTTCTTATTGCTGTTACTTAGCCAAACGATTAATCAATGTCCGTACAACAGCTGCAATTCCCGTGACCCGTTCTTTTCCTACACCTTCTCGGCTTTTACGTCCTACAAGAGGCGCCAAATTTCCTGACATCTGTCCAAATGAAAGTATACTGACTGCCATCACTTCCATGTGGCTGTCAAATCCCTGGTTGTCACATCGGACAAAACATCTGTGCGTGGAATGGCACTTCATATGGCGGAAATGTGCTTCTCCAGATGTCGCCAGTGGCATAGTTTTCTCGATGGCCACGGTGGAGGGGCATTTCCAGATGGCTATGTCTCGAAATGTGCCGGGGTTGGATTAATTCTATATTTCGAATATTTATATCCACGGATCTAAATATTTGGACAGAAAAAAAAATATTTTCTGCACAACGATATCCGCACAACCGATGAAGTCCGCTGGCACTTCGAGGACATATCCATCTGGCAGGTTACAAGGGTTCGGGATCGGAATCACTTCGATTCCTGGGCGTAGGCGTCACATTACAATATCTACGAAACATGGGAGAAACAGGTTTTATTGTTACGACGGGCGTAGAAACTTGACGATGATACGACGAAAATATTGATAGGAACACGGTTAAAGAGTAAAGAAAATTGCGTTGTCTCCTGACGAACTTTGACGGGAATAGAAAAAGATGTTTTATCGCCGAACAAATAAAATTATAATGCGGCGACAATTCGAAGCTCGGATTTGGAAGAGGAAATTGTAAACTATGCCATTGACGGTATCCCGGATTTACAATTGTGTGACGTGGCTCGTTTACAGGGTTTTGGGTCAATGCCCGCTTTACTACTTACGTTTGAGGAAATATCCTTGCAAGATCGGAAAGGCTCGACGAAATCGAACGAAAATGCTGGTGGTAAAAAACGTCCAAGCCATATAGTGTTGAAGCGATGTTACAACTGCGGAAATAAAAGACACTTGAGCCGTGAGTGTCCGGATAAGTTGAAGGGGTTGCAGTGTTTTCGGTGCAACGAGTTTGGACACATTAAATCACACTGCCAAGGAGCACAACTAGGCATTGAACGGGAGGCAGATAGAAAACACTGTAATGCATTAAATACAATGGACAGGGAAGCGTACAAAATAGTGAAGGTGTGCGGAAAGGATATTAAAGCTATGTTCGACTCTGGCAGTGATCTTCACTTAATGACGAGCAGCACCTACGAAAATCTGGATGCACCTGCTTTGAAGGCGTCGACAGTACTCTATAGTATTATGTGGGAAGCGATATTTTGCTTGGAGCAGAGCTGACAAACTCCGTTGAAGTACGTCTATGAAATGGCGATGCTATATTGTAAAAGCTTAACGCTGGATCTCATACGGATAAGCACGAAGCAAAGAACAACTTCTAAGACGCAGTGAAGGAGATTTTGTTGGAGGGTCCTGTATGCAGTTGCCGCAGATTAAAGACCGAACCATAGGCCGTAATTTAAGAGATTTGATTGAAAGCTACAAACCGCGACCGACAAAAAATACCGGTGTGGAAATGAAAATTATACTAAAGGACAATATTCCAATACAACCAAATCCAAGGCGCTTGTCCGTGGAGCAGCGTGATATCGTGAGCGATCTGGTCAATGATTTGATCGAAAAGGGCGTGGTGAGACTTAGCTCGTCGGAATATTCTAGCCCAATAGTACTACCAACGAAACAAGTTGAAGTTGCGGGGGAGTGCTCCTGCCAGAAGGGTATTGTAAAACAATTAGTAAATCAAACAATATATTCTGCATATCAAAACTTCACTAATATACAGATTCCATAAATTGAGTTTGAAAAATTATTATGGTTATTATGATTTTAAGCTTGCCACCATTTTGTTTCAAGTGTTTTGACCCCATCGCTTGATTAATCATGATAACACATCAATATTACAAGCCATTTCTACAAATTTTACCAAAGTTCCTACATATTTGTAGTGTCTAGGTCCGTTGCAAACGTGTATCTCCCTAGTATCACGTGTTAATGTTCTTGTAATTGTTAAATATTCAATCGGCAGTAACTTAGCTGTTTATTGTTCAATTATTGTGAAATTTTCGGGACACATACAATTACTTTTAAAAAACTTACATTATAGGTTTTGGGAAATTTAAGAGTCCCATCTTGATTTTATAGGCAAAAATGTAAAATTTATAAAATGTACTATTATTAACAAAGTTGTCGAATTTCAACTTCTGAGGTATTTGTTGCTCTTGTACTCCTTAGGTTACACCTCTGTGATTTTTTTTCAGATTTTTCGGGTCAGAGGTGCGGGGGGGGGGGGACACAAAATTTTCGTACATTTCACATTCCCCTGTACCTCAAAGCAAAATTTGTTGGTTTAAAACCTGTTTTGAAAAGTTCTCATCAAGACAATTTGATACCCATATTGCTCACATGCGATGAAAACTTTTTTTTCGGGGGCAACTCCCCTATATAGGGAGACCCCCTTAAAGACCTTATAAATTTCTTTTCGTGATGAACTTTGAAGAGGGCGTCACTTCGCACCTACTTACAAAATCTTATGTTTCTAGCTTATGTAGTTTGCGAGAAAAAACGGTGTGACACTCGGTCGGACAGACGGACGGACGGACAGACTGGACGCGATTTTAGTAGGGTATTGTAAAACGATTTTACAATACCCTAAGAATGGAAAGATTAGAATGTATGCAGACTATCGTCTACTAAATAAGAAGATGATAAGCCGTTGCCTTTGATTGAAGACCAGCTGGATAGATTGCAGGACGCCACCGTATTCACTACTCTGGATTTAGAAAATGGATTCTATCATGTGCCAGTTGAAAAGAACAGCGTAAAGTATACAGCATTCGTTACACCGGGTGGGCAGTTCGAATTCTTGCGCGTTCCTTTTGCTATCTGCAACTCACCGGCAGATTTTCAACGACACATCAGAGCAGTATTTAGAGAACTGTTTACGGATGGAACCGTATTATCTTATTTAGATGATTTGATAATTCTAGCCAAAGATGAACGAGACGGTTTAGAGAAACTTCAAAGAGTGTTCAAGGTCGCAAGTGAACACAACGTAACGTTTAACTGGGGAAAGTGTATATTCCTGGAAAAGAGAGTGGAGTATTTAGGATACATTGTGGAAAACGGCACTATTATGCCAGGAAAGGAAAAAAACGAAGGCTGTAACAGAGTTCAAACGACCAAAAACAGCGAAGGACGTACAAAGTTTTTAGGGCTGACCAGCTATTTCCGTAAGTTTATCAAAGGGTTTTCGACCATAGCTCGTCCTCTCTCTAATCTGTTAAAAGACGGAATAAAGTTTGAATTCGGAGAAGAACGGGCTAAAGCGTTTCAACAGCTAAAGGACACTTGCACATGGTCCCGTTCTCAAGTTGTATCGATGCGGGTCCGAAACAGAATTACATACGGACGTGTCTAAGCAAGGACTCGGTGTCATACTTTTGCAGAGAGACTATGAAGATGGAAAGATACATCCGGTTTATTACGCGAGTTGGAAGACGACGCCGGCAGAGGAGAAGTATAGGAGCTATGAATTGGAGATTTTAGGCATTGTGAAAGCATTGAAAAAGTTTCGCGTTTATATGTTGGGTAACCCGGTGAAGATTGTCACAGACTGTCAAGCTCTTGCCCTAACCATGGCAAAAAAGGAGACGTCCTTAAGAGTGGCACATTGGGCTTTGTTAACCGACGAATTTAATTATAACTTTGAACATAGACCTGGAAGGGTTATGAAGCACATGGATGCTTTAAGCCGATATCCGGCATTAGTATATCTTATCGAGAAGAGAGTAGACGTATTAATGGAACGAGTGCACCGAGCCCAGCAGAACGATAGCGAACTACAGAAAATCATTCAAGATATAAACGACGAGAAACAAAAGGACCAAACTGCGACAAGGGATTCTTTACCGCAAAGAACGAGGAGATCTTCTAATGGTTGGACCCAAGGCAATGCAGTACGACGTTATAAGAAGTACGCACGAACATGATCATTTCAGCGCGAGGAAAGCCGAATATGTTCTTCGACAGGAATTTTGGTTACCGTACATGCAAGCCCGCATAAGGAAATTCATCGATACATGCGTAGTCTGTATATTTTTTTTTGTGGTAGGGAGGTGAAGGCATTTACGCCCGCCGAGTCTGGCAGTGTGGGACTCCCATGGAGGATACCCTTGGACTACCCACTAAACACCTCCCCTGTCAATCTGAGAACCTAGCCTGGAACCATTTGACACATTACTTCGGGCTAAGCATTATTTCTCTACGCGTTTAGGCGCCACCGGGCTACAGGGATCCCTTTTCCAACGGAAGGAGGGGAAGGGAGAGGGATTTCTAGAAAAGAGACCCCTCCGCCCTGGACGCCTCCAGGCGCTCATATATTTTCCTTTTTATCTTAAGGACTGCCTGAGCGTAATGTGCCACACAGTTCCATTTGTCAACGGATGTGAGCATCTCTCCAGTGAGTTCATCCGGAGAGAGATCTCCCATTTCTTCAATGAGGTCACCGCGCTGCCTTTCCCACCTCTTGCATACAAAAAATGTGTGGTAGGCATCATCGACCTCTCCAGCACAGAATATGCAGTCAGGAGACCGTGAGTTACCAATCTTGTGCAGGTAAGACCGAAAGTATCCATGTCCACTCAGTAGCTGAGTTAGATAGAAGTCAGTCTCACCATGCCTTCGATTGAGCCACGGCCTCAGGTCACCAATAAGGCGTGCGGTCCTCCTACCTTTTGTATCGCTCACCCAGGACTGTTGCCAATCACTGAGTGAGCGTTCTCGTTCTTCGTGGGCGATAGCATCTCTGTCGCACTCGTTCCTCCGCAGGTATATTCTGCGGCGCTCCTTGGCAAGGAGGGCAATGGGTATCACTCCTGCAATGACCTGCACTGCCGACTCCGAGACAGTCCGATATGCAGATGCAATCCGCAGCGCTCCCCGTCGCTGCACCTGTGCCAAGCGCCTTCGATACAGCCCCTTGTTGAGAGCCTCACACCATATCTCCGATCCGTACAACAGCACAGATTGTACTGCACTCATCAGAAGTCTCCTTCTTGATGAGGTGGGACCCCCTATATTGGCCATTAGCCGGCTGAGAGCCGAAACACTCGCTGCAGCCTTGTCAGCTTTTGCCCTGATTTGCCCGGAGAAACGCATCTTCGAGTCGATCAAAATGCCCAGGTACTTCACTGCTAGTTTGGTCTCAACGAGTGCTTCCCCAATGTTGATCATCCTTACTCTAGGGATTCTCTTCTTTGTCAAGATGACTACTTCGGTTTTCTCCAAAGCAAGGCTGAACCCGCGAGCAGTCATCCAGTCCCTCACTCGGCACATTAGCATACCCAGTCTGAGTTGCGCTTGTTCAACAGTGCGTCCCGCAACTAGCGCCGCGACATCGTCTGCATAGCCGATCAAGCGCGACTTATCCGGCAGCTCTATTCTCAGTAGCCCGTCGTACGTGATGTTCCACAGGTCTGGGCCAAGGATGGAGCCTTGTGCAACACCCGATGTAACTTCCATCCTCCGCCGACCCTCCTTCGTCTCATAGAGCAGGCTCCGGTCTGTCAGGTAGTTCTTTAAAATCCGCATCAGATATTCTGGAACTTGAAAAGAGTTTTCCAGTGCTTCCAGAATATCCGCCCATCTAGCAGAATTGAAGGCGTTTCTGACGTCAAGCGTCACGAGCAACACAACCCTTTTGTTTGACTGGCAGTGAGCCTCCGATCTTTGGACCGCGCTCACTACTTCCGCTATCGCGTCAATAGTGGAGCGACCTGCTCTAAAACCATATTGCCGTAGAGATAGGTCCCCGGCAGAACGGACCGCGTCAGTGAGTCTTCCCTTGATGAGTTTCTCGAGCACTTTCCCAGCCGTGTCTAGCATACATAACGGGCGGTATGCAGACGCCAACTCGGAATTTCCCGTCCCCTTGCTGATCAGTACGAGCCTCGCCACTTTCCAGCGTTCCGGAAATACGTTGAACATACTGAGCAACAAGTCAGGACAAAGCTTGTAGACAAGCTGCAAAACCTCAGCAGGAACGCCATCTGGTACCGGTGCCTTCTTTGCTTTCATGGATAGAATTGCCTGCTCCAGTTCCATCATTGTGAAAGGTGAGCATTCTAATGGTGTTTGTGCATGAGCTGAATCGACACGGACAGGGTACGTGGGGAATAGTGCCCGTAAGATCTCGTCCATCTTTTCTGCTTCATGTAAGCAGGGCTTCCGTTGGGCACCAAGTTTTCGCATGACCAGCTTGTAACCTAGGCCCCACGGATCCCTATTTACATGGTCCACGAGATCTTGCCAGCATCGGGCCTTGCTCTTGTTAATAAGCCTGCGAAGATATTTCCTGCCGGACCTGTATGCTGCTAGCCTAGTGTCTGCCTCCTCCCGTGTTCGCGCCCGCTGGGCCTCTCGCCGAAGTTTGTGACACTCGCTTCTTTGTTCGGCGATCTCGTTTGACCACCAGTATACTGGAGGCTTACCGTGTCGGGGTCTCCGACGGGGCATGGAAGACTCGCAAGCAGTTATGATGGTACTCATAGTTGAGTTCACCAAGTCCTTGGCTGTAGGTCCTACACTCCCTGGCGGAGCTCCCAGCAACGGTGCGCCTGCCGTAAGCGCATTAGCGAACCTTTCAACATCCATCCTCCCAGTCCTCCATCCGAGGATTGAAGTTTGGGCACATGCACGCAGAGTGGCACCGTCGTGAATCTCAACAGCTATATACTGGTGATCACTAGCCGAGTATTCCTCTAGTAATCGCCAGTTGTGTACTCTAGGTACCAGGGACTCCGAAGCGAGTGTCACATCGGGTATGGTTCCTACGCAACCCCAGCGGCGGAAAGTAGGGGTGTTACCAGTATTTAGGACAAAAAGCGTTGTTCTGGCCGCCATGTCCAAGATTTGCTTTCCCCTTGAGTCGGATTGTGGCATACCCCATTCAATGGCTCTAGCGTTGAAGTCTCCCCCGACCAGCATGTGGCCCTCTGTGTTCGAGACAGCGTCCTCCAGGGCATCGAGTTTCGTTCGAAAAGATGGCATTCCCTCGTTAGGCGTCAGATAAACACTGAAATATGTTATCCCTGAACACCGCACCCACACAAAACCATCCCCGCGTCCATGGCCCTGCACCTGAAGGCGGGCGCTGTCTCTAACCCAGATGGCCGAGGTACCAGATTCGTCAGGGTACCACGCTTGCGAGTCCTTGTTATGATGTTGCTCGCTCAGCAACAGCAAGTCAGCTTTCTCATCCCTTGCAAACTGCTCAAGTAGGTCCTGGGCGTTTGTGCTTCGGTGCAAATTGACCTGCAGGATACGGATCATTTGAGTATCGATTTGGCTTTAGTTAGGGCCTCCTTGAAAACCCAGCATCTCCCTGTCCCCGGCTCATGTTTGAGGTCGCCGGGTGCTAGCTTAGCATCCTTGCAAAGAATGCGTTTTGCCTCGTTCGTGCACTCCTTCCTTTTGTGCCCCGTTTCACCACATTTGTGGCACAGAGATCTCCTGTCGGGTCCCCTACAGCCATACGCGGTGTGTCCGTATTCGAGGCATCTGAAGCAGCGGATAGGGATCGCTCTTCTCCGTATCCTGCAGATCACCCAACCTATCTTAATTTTTCCCTTCGCCAGGATTTGCTGGGCGTCTTTATCAGCTAGTTCGACAATAGCCATGCGTTGCCCCCTTGTGTTTTCACGTGTCAATCTTGCCTTGACTTCACTTAAGCTGGGGAACTCCCTCCTAATGGCATCCTCTACTTCAGCTTTGTCCGTGACGCAGTCGAGGTCCCTGATTTCCATGGTGGCCATTGGTTCGAGCGAGGCAACGGTTGCCGCATCTCCAAGAACCTTTTGAACCGCGTCACGGAATGCATCTTTGTTTGTGGCCTCTGGCCCGAATTCCACCAGCAGGCCACCGGTCCGTGTTGGTCGAACTGCTTTGATGGCAGTTTTGGTGTCGTCTGGCTTGACCGCTCCTTTAATTTCACGGAGGACATCTGCGTAGGTTCGGCCCTTAGTGGGTTTAATAAGCAGTGCCTCTCGCAAGGGTTTGCGCCGCGGTTCGCTTTTTGTTTTCTGCGGCATATCGGGGGGTTCTTTGTTCTTCTTTTCGTGGTTGAGCTCTTTGTCTGTTTTTTCTAGGAGCAGCTTTATGGCCGCTTTTTTCGCTGCCTTGTTTCGCACCACATGAAACTCCTCGCCAGGAGTGACAACTTCGTTTATGGTCTCGTCCTTCCTCCTTTTCTCACGGTCGCCTTCAATTGGGCTACCGGCCATTCTTTTGCTGCTGCTAGGACCCACTGATGCCTCGAGGGAGAGCGTGTCTTTTTGGTGCTTTTCGGTTGCAAGCCACCTCCGCCTGTAGTGCGTTATGCGGCCAAAAAGCTCCTCCAGTTCAAGAATGCCATTCCTGACACTCTTGCCTATGTTTTTCTGCACTTCGCAGGCAGCCCTCAGTTGTTTGACGATAGTCCCCGCTTTCCGAGTAAGCCGCTCCTCTTCGGCGCGGTCAAGGGCGATTGTGTTATTTTGCGTCACCTCTTGGGAGAGGCCCCCGTTTCCTAGCCCTTTTGCTTCTATCGCTTGGGTGACGTTTGAAGTGGCGTCGGCCGACGGCAAAACTTCTCCCTCCCCCAGTCTTACACTGACCTCTGTTGGTGTCGCAGCTTGATCCGGATTGTGTACGTCTTGCACTGGACGCTCCGGGGTGCGCATAGTCCTTCTACTGCGCCCAAAGGCCGCAATGATGCCAGGTTGCACAACGCACTCTGCCTTCTTTCGTTCGTTAGTCCGTCTGTCGTCTGTCTCCGATGATTTAACCTGTGATGTTGACTTTGACAGTGTTTCTAGGGTTTGCTGCCTCCCCCCGCAATCGGTGACTTATTTTATCGGTGTTCTTGCCAACAGCGGTTTTTGCCTGAAAGGGTTCTCCGTGCTAGCGTCCTGTTTGCTTGTAGTTATATCTGTTACAGAAGCCAAGTTCACCACTTCTATAACATTGCAGTCGCTGGATGACGACGGCCGGGAGCCTGCTCGCTCACTACCCTCTGCCGCCGGTACTGGGGATCCGACCCCCTGCACCGTAATTTGGTTCCCCTTGTGGACCTGCATAGTTTGGTTTTCTGTCTGGGTTTCCGTTCCCATAGGATTTTACCTACTGCCAGGATATATGGATAATTGCTGACGCCATATATTTCGTCATGTCACAGTGAAGATCATTGACACTCAGGTATTTGTCCTGAGACTCTCCCTTCACTGCCGACCATTGTCCACGGCTGCTTATTGGTTATTCGCAGCGAACCTTTCGAGAAATGTCTGCCCCTATCCGCAACCCTGGGGACGCGTTTGGTTCCCCGGTCTGAGGGCACTATCGATAAATCGATAACCAAAGTAGTCTGTATATTAGCCGAGAAGAAACACGGAAAGCTGGAGGGCTTGTTTCTACCGATCGATAAAGGTGGTGGGCTACTAGATACCTATCATGTTGATCATCTTGGACCGATTGCGTCGACCAGGAAGTGTTTCAAACAATTTTCGCCGGATGCATTCACCAAGTTTGTATGGCTGTATCCAACGAAGTCACCGACCACGGAGGAACTTATATCGCTGTTGCAGAAACAACCCACGTAGAATTGTTTCAGACCGAGGGACCGCAGTCACTTCGAGTGCTTTCGCCGAATATTGCAGAGACGAGGGAATAGAGCACATTCCCATCAATATGGGTGTGCCACGTGGTAATGGTCAAGTAGAGAGGTTAAACCGAGTGATTATCCCAGTGTTGACGAACGTATCTATAGAAAATCCAGCAGAGTGGTTTAAGTTCGTTGACAAAATCCAACAGAGCATTAATTCTTCGTTCAAGAAGAAAATCGCAAAACGTTCAATCGACGGCGTAAAACCGCAAGCCCGTATGATGTCGGCGATATCGTAGCTACTAAAAGGACTCAGTTTTGAGGAGGTCTAAAAGTCCAGAGAAAGTATTTGGGCCCTTATCGGATTGTGACAGTTAAGCCCAATGAAGGGTACGGAGTTGAAAAAATCGGTGACCACATACGACCCAAGGAGACTACGACGTCAGCTGATCATATGGAGCCATATCCAGAATGTCAAGATGCAGGCATGACCGTTGAGACTTCATTCGAGGATTCGTCGTTCGAGGAGGAAGTAGGCGTCGGGAACGATGCAGCCATCAGAAAGGCCGAGTGTAGGAAAGAAAGAGATATAGAGATGACGCGGTCGACCGCAACACGGGAATCGATCTGGCCGTCGGCGCCCGTAGTTACAATAAACAGAAATAAAGTATACAACTGAGTCATAACTAAGTGTTTTTATTTACTGGTGCCCATTTAATTTTCCCATGAGCTTATTTTCCTACATAAATGATAATGCTAAATTTTAGTAACCTAACGCTGGAGGCCAGTCTTGTGAGATCTGTTTTCGCAAGACATTTTAGAAGATGATCACTAATTTAACATTAAATTCTTTTTAAATGAATTTTGAAAATCTGAGTTAGTCAGAGCGCACCCTAATTGCCTCATGATTGCGATCTTAAAAACCATTCAAATCATTTAACACGTTCTGAAGTTACACTAATATAATATGTTTGATTCATTCCAAATCTTCCAACTCATTCCGTTAAAAATTGGAAAAATACACCTTAATTGAAAATATAATAATTGATACTAATTGCTAAATTCGATTCTTGTAACACATTTTTGTTATCTTGAAATAGAAACGTAAATACATTCTTTATGAAGACATATTACTGTATCTATGTAGAACTAACAATAAACGACAATTGTGTATTCAATTGTTAAATAAATTACACGAGATACTTTTCACTTTCATGTATTCCTCCTACATCTATGTTAGGTCTAATTGATGAAAACGTGTTCTAAAACGATAACATTTAAAAATTTTTGTTAGTAACAAATAAAATCGAATGACTCAATCTAACAGGGAATGCTTAACAGTGACAAAGAAACAGTAACAATATTCTGCTGGAACAAATGATAATATAGTACATATTCAAATATTTAATATATTTGAGTTTCCGGACGACGCGACAGTTGTTTAAATGGAGAATTGGAACGAACATGTGTGTTGTGAAACGTGATAAACGCAGAATTGTTTCATAAGAATTGTGATATTTATTGACATTTATAAAATACGATTCCTTATCACATTGATGTAGTTTATTTATTAAATTCACACATTTTATATAAAATGGTTCTAAAGGTCTGTTAAAGGATATCTAGATATTAGAAAAGGAATTTTATAGAATTTATGCTTATAATATTTTAAAGTGTAAGAATATTAAAAAAATCGATAAAAAAACTATCGTATTAAAGAACAAAAAGTGGAAATAATTATTTCACGTGATAAGCAAGATTTATAGCTACAAGTATTACGAGTATAATCCAAAGTACACGTTCAAAGAACAATTAAATGAATATTATTGGGAAATTGAAATCTTTGTCATCCAATGTTGGTTGTAAATCATTAGCTTGTCTGGGAAAAGGCTAAATGATAAGGGGTCTGTTAATTCGAACTACAAACATGATGATAATCAATTAAATGAAAACTAGGGTTCAATTTTAATTGGACTTGAATTATCAATTAGATTATTATAGTATTCCCTTGATTTTTGCATTGTACTGAGTTTTTAGCAAGCAAAACACTCAAGTCCCCTGCACCGTCGCGACAAAATACACAATGGAAAGTGCAAACGCACATGCATAAATCAAGCACTTTTCGGTATTCCAAGGACAATTTCTTCGCTGCTTGTACTCCACCGGTACGGGATCAAGTCTCTATCTCATTCCCCGTTTTACTCGATGAGCGTTTTTCCTCATCCACTTGCTCGAGTTCTCGTGATAGCAGAAACGGAAGATTTGGATGCAAGTGGAATCTTGGAATTGCTTAGCTCAATCGCGTAGCAATGGTGTTGTTATTATCGATTATTCGGTCAGATTGTTATTCGGTTATTAGTTAACGATTTTCTGAACTGATTTAGAAATGCAATTCCAGGTTTATTATTACCACTATGAACTCTCTGTAGTGTGGTGTGACATTTCTGTCACAAAATGATTCTTTGCCTACCACAATTGAAATAAATTTTCTAGTCCCTTTTGAGTCGATGTAACATTCGCATAACAAACCGATGTATCACTTAGTATAACACAAAAAATGTAGAAGGCGTTAGTGCCGGGTGCAAGCCAGTGTTCACCGGCTGATCACCACCTACGTGCTTTTGGAAAATAATTCAAAAATAGAAACACGTGATAAAAACTGTATTTTTGTAAAATATATAAGGTAAGTACATGTACTTTGTGGTGTAGATGAGGTTTTTGTGTAATTGAAATATTTCGATGAGTTTGACTTTCTGACATGTTTGTACCGGAAATGTTACATTGCCTAACTTGGGTAAATTATTCTTGGTTATGAGGGTACTAATGAAAAATATAAATTTTCTTTTTTAGAATGGCTCTTCGCCGTCTTCGGGATGACAAAATAGCCGAGTTGGTAAATACATACGAGGACAGTGAAGATAGCTTTGAAGATGATGATGACAGTGTTGCAGATCCAGATTTTGATGGTGAAAATTTTATGGAGTAAGAGGAGTTTTCCAGTGACAAAAATCAAGGTAATACACTAAATCTTGATGAGATAATTCATAATTTAGATGATAATCGACCGTCTACATCTACTACTGCTAATGTGTCAGCTGGATGGCGCTCAGCTTAACCGGAAGGATGTGCTAATAAATCGCGATAACTAAACGTGAAATGGGAGAAAAAAATCTGCTTTTGACGTTGACGCTACGTTTTCTAGGAAACGAAAACTTACCAGCAGATATATTAGAATTTGACACAACAGTCCAGATATTCTTGTATTTATTTTCCACGGATTTGATTCAATTCAATCCAACACTAACTAATTTATATATTGGGCAGAAGGATTCCAATAATACTTTTCGCGTTTCCACAACAAACATTCAGCAATTTATTGGCATAGTGTATCTCATGTCTTTGATTCACCTTCTTCGCGTCATCAGTCATTGGAATTCTATTATTGGAACTCATATTATTCAAGAAGATATGCCGGTAAAATTGTTTGATAAGATTCGAAGATATGTTCATTTCAATGACAATTTACAAGCCTTGCCCCACGAGCATCCCGGATTCGACAGATTATACAAAATATGACCAATTGTTCAAAAATTGAACGAAACTTTCGCCAAAGTTCTCATGGAGAGGTACCTTCGTGTCGATGAACAGATATGTTCAACAAAAGCCAGAAATAACTTGAAAAGATATAACCCAAAAAAAGCCTCACAAATGGGGCTACATCATTTACGTTCTTTGTGGAGTCTCTGGGTTTGCTTTCAAAATTGAACCTGATACTGGCTCAGAAAATGTGGTACTGCCCCATGAGCCTGATGTGGCTGCCTCTTCAAATGTTGTCATGCGTCTATCGCGAGGAATACCTCGCAATCAAAATTATAGACTTTTTTGACAATTACTTTACGTGTCTGCCGTTGATAGAATGCTTGTCAAAAAATGGTATACTAAGTCTTGGTACTGTACGTCGAAACAGGATTCCTGATTGCAAATAACCTACTGACAAGGAAATGTCTAAAAAAGACAGAGGGTTTTCTATTTAGTATGTTGCTGATGTCAATGGAGTGGATATTTCAACTGTATCCTGGAAAGATAACAAAGTAGTAAATTTAGCTTCAAGTTTTGTGGGAGGAATTCCAAAAGCCCAGGTGAGAAGGTATGAACAACCAGTACATATCAATTGATCGTCCACATATTGTTGGAGAATTACAATCGCCACATGGGTGGCGTAGATCTAATTAATAGCATCATGGGCCTCTACAAAATAGAACTTCGCAGCAAGAGATGACAGGTTCGCATGTTTTACCATGTATTAGGTTTGAGTATGGCAAACGCGTGGCTTCTTTAAAAAAAAATTCAAAAAGCAAAGGGCTTGGACGACAAATTATTGAACTCAGCAGATTTTCAACTTGAAGTTGCCACAACTTTCTGTAAGCTTGGTGTGCCATCAAAATCAAATACCTGTCGATCTATAGAAAATGAAATTCAAGCAAAACGACACAAAGGTCCCGCACAACATGCTCCTCTAGAGGCAGTCAGGCGAGACCAGACAGGACACAGGCCTGTTTGGACAGAAAAGAGAATTCAATGCAAATTCCCAAAGTGCTCTGGGGTCTCGCAAACAATGTGCGAGAAATGTGGAGTTGCTCTATGCTATAATAAACAAAATAATTGCCTTAAACAATTTCATATGAGTTAAGTTACCGTGTCGATGCAGTGTAACATTTCTGTAATGCTCCCTAAAATTGAATTTTATAAAAATAAACAGAATTTCGAAAAACACGTGTATTTTTATTTATTTAGATGAATGATTTTGACTACCTATTTTAAAATTTTAAGATGTTGCCCTACAGAGGTTTATGAATAACTACTATAAGTAAATTTGCGATTGTGTTGATCTCACATTATTGTTAGTGAATTGAAATTTTCTTGCAGGCTTATTGAGTAGGGATCGGGGAAACTTTATCGATGATGGTAGCGGTGATAATACTGATGTTTATTTCAGGTTAGTACAAACAATATTAATAAATTGCATATCAAATCGTTCCGCACTTACTGCGTTATTATTATGTAATTTTTTTTTCGCGAAGGTTCCCCGAGCAGTTTTCCTAGGCGGGCAGCTCGATGAATTTTTTCGCGATCCTAAGGGGACGGGGATTCCGAAAAAGGAGCTGAAGGATCCTCTGGTGGATAACTAATTGTGTTCAGAGCAGGAATAGAGAGCAAAAAAACGAGAAACGGATGGACAGACTGACGCAAATACTACAGACGTTGGAATACGCACACCGCAACGTTTTGTTGGCTCATCGGAGGTCGAAGAGGCTGGTTGGGAGCCTTATTGCCTTTACAGATCTCACTCATTGACCTGAGATGACATTTTAGGCCAAAAGAAGTACTTTTTAAGCCGCCGAAGCGTCCAGCCGTAGCCACCGTGGACACTTAGAGGATGATCGTCTGCACGGAGGATCAGATTGTGAGTCATCTCCTCCGGCGTCCAAAGCTTCCAAGACTCTTCTTCCTGCAACGAGTCACCGGTTACGTATTCATTGCGTCCGTAAATATAGCCGTCGACCACTTTCAAACCAGGTGTTTGATGGAAAACTTAAACCCTTGCAGCTTAAGATCCCATCGGGCCAGACGTCTGTGTAAGTTCGCTTGGTTCATCAGCCATTGTAACGAAGCGTGGTCGGTGATGATCTCGAACGGGGGGCCTTCTATTTATGCTCGGAATTTCTTGACAGCCATCACCGCTGCCAGGCATTCTTTTTCGGATACAGTGTAATTCCTCTGTGCCGATTTCAGCTTACTGGACATAAAAGCAACGGGAGCTTCTTCTCCCTCTTCGGTTAATTGCACTAGCACGGCACCAACTCCATGTTGATTTGCGGCACAATGAATGGAGAATGGTCTCTGGAAGTCAGGGCTGTGCAAGACTGGGGCAGATGTCAAAGCTTGCTTGAGCTCTTCGAATGCTTTTCGGCTAAGCTCGGACCAGATGAACTCACCTTTCCGGAGCATGTCCGACAGAAGTACTGACATCGTTGCGTAGTTCCGAACGAACCTTTGGTGCCAACCACACACTCCTAGGAAACGTCGTAGCTGCTCAACGGTCTTCGGTAAGGAAAACACATCAATCGCCCGAGTTTTGTCCGGAGCCGTTTTGATGGTACCATTTCCAATGACATGTCCTAGATATCGGGCTTGCTATTCTGGACATTGGTGGGGAGTCCCACCTTGCTGATATGCAGAGCTACCTCATGCAGTAGTGAAAGATGGTAGTCAAACGTTTCTGTGATGAGTAGAAGGTCATCCAGATAAACGAACACTTGGTATTTCATGTGAGGTGGAATGACTTTGTCAATCAGATGGGTCATCGTTTGCGGGGCGTTACACAGGCCGAAGGACATTATGACGAACTGGGAGAGTGGCCATCAGGCACTGTGAAAGATGTTTTACCGAGTAGAATTTGCCAGAAGGCATTCTTCAAGTCGAGACTCGTAATGTAGTTCGCTTTCGGTAGGCTTCCCAATATTCCATCGATGAGCGGATGAGGGTACGCGTCTTTAACGGTGACTGCGTTGATTTTCCAGGGGTCTAGGTAAAGACGAACTCCTGGTTTTACCATCAAGGTTACTGGGGTACCGATTTCTCTATGACCCACAACTCTAGCATTCTGTCCAACTCTGCGTGCACTAGCTCCATGGCTCATCTCGCTAACACCAATAACGTATGAGACCAGAGTAGTGCAGCCAAGGTCTTGCGTAGCGTAAGTGGAAAAGCAGATATGGATGTTTCCAGGCGTTGTCGCTGGTTTGGAGTTAATTCGTGTATGTCGAGCATAGATGTAAGTTCATGAACGTATCTAGTGTTCAAATGTGAACCAAGAATAAATCTGGGGCCCAACCAAATTGCAGGACGAAATCGACGACGAAGCGCATGTTCTGTGTCGGTGACGGGACGATGAAAAACATAATATCCTTAGTTTGACCTCTAAACGTGACGGGTGTTGTCAATCTACCTTTGATAGAATGTTTGGTGCTGTTAGCTGTGCTGATGTCAAAGCGCCAAGGTTTTGCCAACGTAGGGTGTTGATGCTGTACCTTTGAGCCAAGGGTCGAGGCAAAGCAGCCAATACTTGCATCCGTGTCAATTAACGCAACAGCGATTTTGCCCAACACTTTGATGGATGCGTAAGATCTGGTGTCATTCTTGGAAACCTCCGATATGTTGCATACGTTCAGAATTTGGCGGCAGGTGCACACTCTCTTACGCAAGCTCCTCCAACGACGAGTTTATCATTTTGGCTTGTGCTGGCGTGGGGTGACCTCTTCTGAAGCAAAAATCCGCTCTTGTGCCGCAAGATATTCCTGCAGCCTAGTGTGATATGGTTTCAATACCCGAATCCGTTTCTGTCGGGCTTGTTTAGACAATACCAGAGGTGATCGCTTCAAAAATGTCTTTCGAGAGGCCTCGGGAAGAGATTTGTCACCTGCAGCACCATGGACCAGCAAAGATGTCGGTGGGTTTGTATCTAGAGTGTTTTTCTGGCAAAGGGCTCATCGTAGTGGAACTGTTAGTAGACGGGACGAAGTGACGTTCCGTTACTTGGACTGTCTCGAGCGCTGCTGGCTATCGTGGGCACTCGTTTGCAAGTTTTTCGGCTTCTTGCAAGTGGTGCGATTCGGCGCATATGTATCTGGCTTATCACAATGCTCGCCTCTGCCTGGCGCGCGGTAAAGCGATGTAGCGTCTGCCGGCAGTTCCAACACGTGGTGTGTCGTAACTTAGGTGCCGGTTCGTGGACTTCTGTTTAATGGGCTTCGCCCAGCTCCGTGAGTGATGGAGATACGGTCTCCGAAGCGCTGTCCATTATGGGTGGTATGAGACAAGGTGGAGTGGTTAGGGCAGGCACGCTGTGTTGGAGCTCAGCCACTGTGCATCGTTCCGGTTGCTCCCTACGGTTAAAGAATTTGCTTTGGGGTGTTGAGAGTATTGCACGGCTTCTAGCTCCTTTGCTGAGGCGCGAAGCGCATGTACGTTGTGGCGAGGAGCAAAGACCAATCGTTCTCGTAACTTCAGCCTGATTCATTCCCAACAGAGAGTTAAGAACTCTATCTCCGGGATGGGGCGCATTAATCGTTCCAACAGGAAACATAGAGTTTCGTAGTAGTCATCTACTGTCTTCTGAGCCCGTTGGTGTCTATTCGTAGCCTTTGTTTCAATATATCATCATTCTCTACTGGTGTGAGCTCCCGCAATGCGGCATGCTTCAAAATTTCTCAATCGTATGTTAGAAATGTGTCAAGGAAACGCCAGAACCATCGGAGTGCTCTTCCAGTGAACAGCATTAGAGCGCATATGGCAACTAGTCCCATGTTTCCTCCCAGGTTCTACCGTTCGTAAGAAGGCACCTATGTACGCAGTGTCATCCTGGCCCAAAATACCAACTTTTATATGGCTATGATGTGTCCCAGTTTAGATGGTAGAATAGTGTACGGGAAACGATTACGTTCGCAGGAGGGTAGTCGTGGCACTGTCTCATCTCGCTGCGAGGGCCTTCCCATTCGACGACTTTCTGGCTGAGTTGATGGCGGGAGATCCCAGGTTTACTAGGGCATTGAGCCACGGTTAGGATCAGTCTGTTGAACCATCTGTCGATCAGGGCTCCAGGCACGCATGTTACTCTGGTGGTGCGGGCGTGGAGTTAAAACACTTACTCAGGGCCTTTATTCTGGGGCCATTGAGTTCATCACTTCGCTGAGCCTTGGAGGTGCTGGGTCACTTGCTAGTGTTAGAGGTAGCTCTGCGGTCTCCACATTGTCCACACTTGACGGTAGGATAGAACACTGGGCCTGCGGTTGTGGGGCAGATAGCTTTTCCAATTGTTTTCTCATTTGCTTTATACTGGCAGCCATCGCCTGCATGACGACCAGCAGCTGGGCCAGTTTGGAAGCCAATGATGAGGATTGAACCGTAAGTCCGACTGGTTGTAGCGCTTCTGCTCTATCTGTGTCGCTGAGCGTAACCAGTGGATTCGATTGGTTGAGCCCGCTTTTAGATAGTGCTCCACAAGCGATGGGTGGCTGATTCTTCCCTGACTCGTTGGGTGTTGGTTGTATGGTTCATTAAAGGTTCATTAAAGTATGTGATAAAGGTCACAATAAAACATCCAAAGTCGAACCATCTGAAACAAAATGGCGGCCGGTCAAAGGCTGAAAAACGTGCAAAATTGTGTTACTGTAGTTTAGAACAAACCTTTGAACCAATGTTTCTGAAACTTGGCAATGTGTGAGAAACCGCAAATGTCTAGTGAACAATAAAAAAACGTCAGGTTCAGGTCAGAATATCAAAATGGTGGCTAGGCAAAGTTCGAATTTCAAGAGCTTATTAAATCTACAATTTATAAAGGATTTTTATGAAATCTAAAATCAAGGTAGACGTTGATGAGATATTGGACTAAAATGTATCAGAACGAAATTCGATCCCTATCGACGCTGCAGATTTTCACAGTAGTGAGTTTTGCATTGCAGTCACGAAATTAAATTTGAATATACATAGTGCAATGTATTCAAAAAACAGAATTTTAATTGATTTGAAATGAAAAAATTTGCCACTAAAAAGGGTGAAATAAAAGAACTTTTGGAGGTACAGAAAACCGACTTCAACATGAACTAAAAAGGGTGGAATCAATTTTTTGGAAGCGGTGCCGAACCAATTTTTCATTTCAACATAAAAACTTCCAACATTGTGCACCATCTGAAAATACCGGGACAAACTGATATGGCACCGCTTCCATAAAATTTATTTCATCCTTTTAGGGCATTTTGAAGACGGTTTTCTTTTTTTTTCAAAAAAATTTTTTAAAGGCAAACTTAATTTAACTTTTTTAAATTTAAATAACAAGTAATTTGATTAGTTTTCAATAACTAACTAACATTAATATAAAATAATAAAACATTAAAATGAGTAGTGTACTTATTGGGAGTACAACTTAATAACCGGAATTTGATGCTTTATTGTGGAAAAACCTTACAATATATTTTATTCAAAGTATTGTCCATCGGAAGCTACAACATTTCCCCATCTTTCATGCAATTTATGAATTCCATCCCAAAAAATTTCGAAGTTTTTCATCGTAATAAATAATAATGATGCACATAAGATAAAATTGTTTTGTTGACTGATTTTGATAGCTGTCAAATGTACCTTAAAAATGACATATATATAAAATTCGAGCTTCCACGATATTTGTTAGTACGGACATCTAGCGTCAAATTCCGGTTATTAAGTTGTACACCCAATAGAAAAGAAGTGCAGATTATAAATAAATAAAAAATAGAATTTGGAGAGCGTGAGTTGAAGTGAATTTTTGTATATCGCAAGCAATCATAATCAAAAGATACTTCTTTGGTCAAATAAATCAATTTATTCATCTCGTTTTTAAACAAATTGAGTCGAACTTAATAAATACACTCATATCCAATCAATGTTCCAGACAAACGTTTAAATCTCGTGATGACTTTCAAAATACATCAGAATGCAATTCCAATTCTCTATATTTTATATTTTATCTCGTCGGAGTACATTGTGCTATAAACAGCCTAGAAATGTGAATCAATTGATCATTTAGCTTCATTCCATTATTATGGTGGTTATATGAGAAGCATATTAATGTTCTGTGTGTGTGCCATATTGCATTTATTCTCCAAGAGATATACAACAAAATGTTACATCACACATTTAATCATGCATGCTTTTTGATTGTAGAGCACTTGTATCTGCGGACATAATTTAAATTGTATATCTTTTGTGAACATTCTTACATATGAATGCATGTAGAATGTATACATTCTAAAAAGTACTCCGAAACTGAGCTAAGCATTACGTAGCGTATGTACATGTAAATTAAATTTAATGTATAAAGTCTAGTGACCCTTAAAAGTTGTTAGGAACATATGATTAGAATCATGTTGTTATGATAAACAAAATGTATTTTTAAATTGTTTAATTTCATTTAGTTTTGGAGAGATGCTATAACTAGACTGAATTCAAAAGAATGTTTATGTTTTCCAATTAGAATGGATACAGTCAGTATAGTATGAGATGATTATTCTATTAAACGCAAGAGAAATCGTGGCTTAAGAAAGCGAATGCATTATTCTTTGAAATAAATGTTTACATTTTTATTCGAGGTGAATTTTATGTACTTGTATACAGAAAATATTTAAAATGAATGTTCGTATTGTCGATTGTGATGCATAGTTTTAAGGAATGGAAATCGTAATGATCAGTTATACCCATTTCCTTTTTTTAGACGTAGCGCGAAACCGGAAAAACCAGTCGAATATAGGCGAGAAGGATGCAAGGCATTTATTGCATCTCATCCTTCTTGTTCATATTGGACTTGTTTTTCATGTTTCGGGCTTACATTCCACGCCGTGTCTAAAAAAGCCTATTTCATACACCATTTAAACAGGCCGCATGTCGTGCCAGAGCATCAGCAAAGATTTGAAGTGATACTCTGCGACCTCGCATTTATTGCATCTCGTCGAAGAAAGAAACGACGGACCATCAACACTAACATGAAACAAATAACCGAAAACATGGCTCTACATGAAGTCAGATCGGCGTATGCCTCTATTAAACAACTAAGAGATGGCTTCAATCCACAAACAAGTCATTTCAAAAGTGCACAAGGAGCAATCTTAGGTAACCCAGTCGAAATCAAAAACCGATCGCTGCAATATTTCCAGAACTTACTCAAGACCCCCAACAATTACTGAAGCTGTGAACATTCCAGAAGCAGAACAATAGCGAGTTATTCGATCCTGCCGAATTTTAGCTTCTTCTGCTATTCCGTTTCCTTCACCGTGACATATAAGCTCACAAATTCACATCGCATTCACACCAACACCATCTTAACTGCTTGCGGATAACAGAATCGATGCATTCTGGTTTGGCCCGCCTTGGTAACTGATTCCGGAATTCCAAAAAAGTGTGGTTTTATTGCGGGTGGATTTATACCTAGTGAAGATGATACACAAACTTCACCGTCAAACTGTCTCAACAAAAAATTCAGTGTTCATCCAGCGAGGAGTTTTCTACGAGAGTTGTCTGACATATGGACAGTATTAAAGTCAAGATGTCTGCCCCCGGCCTCTCCGTAAGCCATTCTTAAGTTACAAACCCAGTTTCTTCTTCAGTCACTTTCTGGTAGTTCTTATAGTGGAAAGGATCCAAATCGTCCTTTAAAACAGCCTCACTATTTCACTTGTTATCCACATGTTAAGCAGGGGTTTGCTAAATTTCTCCTTAACCAGTTGTCACGATGCAAGATACGGCTAACGATCACCGGATTGTCTTAAACAACGATTTTATATGAATACTAACGGTATATATTGTTTGTTTAGATTACTCGCCACGTAAGCCGAATGTCCCTGGTTCGAGTCCCGTTGATGGCAACGAGATTTGTTTCGAGTGATTCTTCGAACAGACTGTATGCACATTCAGTTATGATACATACTGACTTAAAATCAGAACGTATCGCAGCTGGGTGGAAGGACAATCGGCCAAAGCGTGATATTGACCATATCACCTTCTCGAGTGCTGATACATATAAACAAAATAAGCGAAGACTGAAAGAAATCAATGAAAATTTTTAATACAGCCACTCACGCGATCAACTGTCTTTTTTCAATTTTCGTGAACATGTCAACATTACGCTGATGTTTCTTACCATTGACATGATTAAGGAAATTAATTGAATGTTTAACAAGACAGTCGCAAACATTACAGTAGTAGCGACTGGATTGTGAGGTAAGTGTGTTTTTATTGGGTTGTTCGATAATTAATGTCGCTTTTTTCATGTTTTTCAAAGTAAATTTATTTATATTAGCTACAAACATTAATCACTGATATATTGATCATGTTGATTGGATGACCTTTTGTCATCTTCCGGTGAGTTGAAAAATTCTGTAATGATTTTCAACCTTTTAGGTTCGAACGCGGAACCGACCTCTCATCGGTTCTAGACGTAAGTCTGAGTAGTGCCAACGGATGGTACCAACAGGTCAACCAATCCGTGCACCGCAACCCATTCACGCGTTGGCTGCTTGTCGGCCAGCTAGTTCGGAGAGGATTTCGGTCGCGGGTCTCCGAATGGGTTACGCTCAATTACAATATTTCAGCCACCTGAACATGCCCGTTTCCAAAACGCGTTATCAAAACAAACCATACGGAGAAGAAACCTACTTTACGTTACTCCGTATTTCTTCTTATAACCAGTCAAGAATTCAAAATCTAATTTTTCTTTCGCGTTCCCGAAGTTTCGACGCGGTACCGAAAAGTATGCTACTCTAACTCAACCCTACGAAAACTACTCTAAATAAAATAACAAAAACAACAAAGGTACCACGTACCGCGCGCGACGCGAAACCGACCTCAGCGGATTTGGCGAAACCCTACCCTCGCGACGACATACCTACCCTGCACTCTCTCTTCCCACTGAAAAAGAAGAACCGCTGAAAAGGAAAGTCGTGGTTAAATTTAGCAATTCATATCAATTCTTTTATTTAGTCATTCATTGTGCGACAATCAATCTCGAAATAAGGTCACGAAAAAGCTATACTAAATCAATAAAACAACCATTGTCAGTAACAATATATCAAACTAAATGCTAAAAATTAATACATCAACATTATCAAAATACTGCTTACAACCTAAAGCAAGGCTCTCTTGTGGAACGTACTTTTGATTATTCTATTGTAGCCATTGGCAAATATTTGAGCGTAACTATAAGAATTAATTATCTAGAAACAAATGTGTGGTTTGTTTGATGTTATCGTTAATTAATTAAGACTCCCAACATTTACAGAAGGTTTAAGTGCTCAAAACAAGAATGACGATGGTTTTTCTTGATTATTACATACATTAGCGATAATGTCTCACAGATGATGGAGCAGCAATTCTTGCTTTTCCATTCTTACGATTTTAAACTTATGTTGATTATGAAATGAAATTTAAATACTATTTTAGGAGGGTGAAACGTTTCTCTAGGACTTTCATTGAGTAAAACCAAGTGCGTATTAATTATGGCACAATTACCTTAATCGCTAAAGTTTAAATGATTTTTAGCCCGACAATGCATTGTTAGGATTCACCGAAAATGATATTCTTCATATTTGAATAATTCAAATAACCTAGCCCTTTTTCCTATTCGTTTAGCAATACCCGCGCTTACACCATCAGTCTTGCAAAATCCGTAAATGTCCTCAAAAAGTTTGAACACATGTTGGTCTTCAAATTTACGCTCGTTTTTTTTTTCTTTCAAAATAAGGTTCAAAAATATCTATGAATAATGCAATATGAAGTTATAGTTAAATCTATATCAACGCTAACTTAAACTCTATGTTTCAAACAATCGAAAACGAGCGAGCAGATTATGTACTTATCTATACACAACTTTTTCTCATTTCATATAAACTCACTTAGCCAAAAGCATTCGTCACAATTACCTACGGGGTAATTGTAACCATCAAACTGTATTTATGTGCCTCTATCATTCTATATATTATCTACACAGCATTTTTCGATTACACATTTAATCTTTCAGAACATACATATTTAGTAGCCTGTTCAAAAATGGCTTATAGTGCTCTTTTCAAATACACTCTCAACTCAATATTTGTAAACAAAAAGTAAAAGCCTTTTATTGTCTCTGTCGGCCAAGATAGACATATTTTCTGTCAAAAAAATTAAACTTGATAAAATTATCTGCCAAACTGGGATATCAACAATGCACTTGGCTAAGTTCTTGTGCCTAAAAATTTATAAACTCTAGACAGCTAACGAAAATTAGTGTCAATTTATATCTGAAACTATCATTGAACATCCTAACGTTTTTTCTCCTTTATGTTTTATTTCTTCATAGTGTTATTCATTTTAAATTTATTAATGGCTATTTCCAAGTATCTTTTATCATTTTCCATAATATATCGTTCCATCGTTTTACTATCTAGTAGTTTATATTTGTTTCTTTCATTTCGATCTATTTAAAAATTATTGTTTCTTGGAGCGTTCGTGAAACATTAAATATATCCATGTATATTATATAATAAGTAAATATGTTATTTTCGCCATTTTTAGTTCTAGTAGTTTTAGTTTTTCATTTAAAAATTTTATACTTTCTTCTTCAAAAGATTACGTACTATTGTATTGTAATATGGTGGTAATAACTAAATTAATCACATACCAGGTCTTCGGTTGCTCGTGTCTGGCCGAAGGCGGCTGTGAACAAAGCACGGTCGATATTTTGATGCACAAACTTCACGAGTGGTGTTTGCCGTTATATATCTTAGCATTTCTGACGCCGTTCCTCCGCAGCAATCGAACCGATTAACACGAAATGCAACTTTACTTGTTCCATCGGTGCAAGTTCTCCGCGAGAATTTGCTAGAGGGCTTTTCAGTTATTTGTTTTTCAAATAATCTCTACGACGCCTTGGCGAATTGTGCAACTGAATTCATACGTATAACAGGCGATACGTCCTGCGATTGATTGTCATTTAGATATAGTTTGCGTTTACGAAGTGGCAGTGTTCTTACCTCACGATCGGCCATTAATATGGTATCACTTTCAGGTGATGATGATCTATCTGGTGATTCGGTTGACGATGAACGAGGTGGAGTAAGTAGAGGTTCCGCTCCAGCTATTGCTGCTTCAACACGTCGTACAATTTCCTTGGCTCGTAATGATGGTCTTCTTCTTCGAACCCAGGCGACCATCTCCCGTAGCGCACAACGGAACAACCCAACTCCCTCGTTGCGTCGGACTGTCAATGTGACAACCACCGACAAAACAGATGTGCGGAATGGAACGCCACATGGCGGCAATGTGCATTTCCATTTGTCGCCAGTGGCATAGTGTTTCGATGGCCACGGTGGAGGGGGCATTCCCAGATGGATATGCCTCGAAATGTGTCGGGGTTTTTGATTAATATTATGTTTCAAATATTTAAATCCACAGATCTAAATATTTGGAGAGAAAAAAAAAATATTTTCTGCGCAACGATATCCGCACGAAAGATGAAGTCCGCTTGCATTTCGAGGTCATAACCATCTGGCCGGGTGCAAGGGTTCGGGATCGGAATCACTTCGATTCCCGGGCGTAGGCGTCACATTACAATTCCCCGTTCGAAGAAGCCTTGGTTTTTAGAAGCGAACAGCTGGTCCAACTCATTTTTATCAGCCTGATCGGAATCAAAGGTTCTACCATTCAAATAGTTTTGAAGGGTGCGAAATAAATGATAGACTGATGATGCTAAGTCAGGGCTATAGGGTGAATGTCAGCATCAGTTCCCAATTGGGATCCATTCATTTTTGACGGGTTACCACAGACTTGTGGGGTCCGGCGTTATTATGATGGAACATCAAGCCTTTGCGATTGGCCAGTTCAGGGGTTTTTTTTTCTTGATTTCTACGTTCGATTTCGATAGTTGACGATAGTAGATATTCGAATCAATAGTTTGGTTTCTTGGAAGCAGCTCAAAGCAGACTATACCCCTGTCATCCTACCACACAGAAAGCATTATCTTCTTTTGATGAATACTGGCTTTGGATGTCAATTGCGGGGGCTTATCTTGCTTGGTCTATGATTATTCACGGACAATGTTATCGTAAACAATCCATTTTTCATCACCCGTTATGATTCTTCTTAGAAATGGGTCGTTTTGGTTACGATTCAGTAAAGAGTCGCATATGTTAATGCGTTTGGTGAGGGGGGTTTCCTTTAATTCGTGAGGAACCCAAACTCAGTTTGTTTACTTAATCAAGCTGTTGTACTCGTAGGTGCACCTAAACGGTTGAATTCGATATGTTGAGCTTCTGTGCTATCTCTCGAGTTGTCATACGCCGGGTAGTTTCGATTAACGCCTTTATTTTGTTGTCATCAGTAGTGGTCGGGCGACCAGTATGCACATTAAAGCGAGCAAACCAACGCTGACACGCGTTCAGTAAGGCAGCACGCACCATGAACCACACAATTTCTTTCGAGCTTGCAGCGCATTTTTGCCCTTTCAGATGTAAAACAATGAAATATGCCGATAATGCTCTCTTTTTGATTGTCTATTTTCAAGTTTATTTTTTACTAACTTGTTGTTTACTAATGAAGCTCAGTTTTTGCCTGAAGATAGTCTAAAGTCTAATTTATAAAATAGTATCTAATAATATAAGCCACAAAATCACTACTACATGAAATATGCAGTTCACGTCATCTATGAGAAAAAACGACATAAATTATGAAACAACCCAATATTTATGACAGTACTTTTGCCAAGTTTACTATCCAAGTTAACTTTGTATTCACGTCGTTTGAGGTTTTCACGTTGGAAGGCCTATGTGTAGGATTGTTATCGTACGATCATCATTCCCTTACGAGTTGGATCCACGAATTGACTGTGATTGTATCATAACCTGGGTAGTTGACTAGAACTTCAATCAGAGTTAACATTAACACCCAAAGAAATGGAAAATGAACCACTAGCGTACGAATTTCCCGCTAACATCCTCTTTTCTCGTCCCTGGACAGAACTCAAAAGCAAGGCCCACTTGATAGGTCAGGAATCTTCTCAACCGATCTTATTACCATTAAAGGTAAGCGAACATTTGATTTCTTTACGTAAGAATTCAAAAAAAGCACTCCGCTCCCAATCTCAAAATTTCTGGCGGCAGCGTAAACCAGTGGATAGACTTTTCTACGGTCGTTCGACGAATTTATTTTTTATGCAGGTTAATGATCCAAAATTAGATTCACAAATAGCACAGATATAGCATTCAAACTTTTTAATCTCAAATTGTCTTGCTTTCAAAATGACGTCCCTCGCTAGTCGTCGCTGTCAACTTCTTCGCGTTCCTGCGATTCCAAGTGCGAGGAGATATTCAAACTCTCAGGTGAATTGCCTCTTTTCATCTTTACGGCCAATACACTAATTCCAATCTACTGACCGAAATGAACGAGGTTAGAAGCCATCTACTTCTTTTTCTTCTACTTTGTAGCACTACAGCCTCTCTCGGGCCTTCGCTTCCTGCAACATGCGCCTGCAACTGTCTCGACCCATTGACCGCGTTCTCCAATTTTGAAATCCGAGTAGCAAAGAACCCGAGCCAGACCAGCGTTTTTTGGTTTCCCCACTCATCTCCGCCGTTCAGTTTTCGCAACGAATATCTTTTTGGGTATCCGTTGTTCGTCCATACGATTCACATGGCCAGCCGATTGCAACTTCCGTAGTCTAACAATCGTTTAGGCCTCCGGCTCGTCAAAATTGCATACAGCTCATGGTTGTGTTGAATTCGCTATCGGTCCCCATCTAGTTTCGCTCCAATTATCCGCCTCAGAGCCCGCCGCTCAAAGTCGTTCAATATATTTGCGGATGCTTGAGTTAAGGTCACACCCATAGCAAAGCACAAGTCTTTCCACAGATTTGTATACTTGGAGTTTTGTTTTCCTGTATATGCAGCTGGTCTTCAAGATCGTCAAAAGTGAATATAAAAATGTTATTTGCGAGCTGTATTCTTCGGCGTATTTCGTCTCTTTCATTAGCGGTTCGCGTTATTTTGGCGCCTAAATGCACAAATTGGCTTACATTTTCGATACTGTATTCGCCGAGTGTGAAGTCTGAGTATTTGAGGTATTTTTCTCGCCTGCTTCATAAGCATTGTTTTATTCCCATTTATTTGTAGCTCTACTAAATTTGCTTCACTGTCGAGTTTCAGGAAAAGGTCTTTGACCCCGGTCAACGACCGTAACAAAATGTTGATGACATCCGCATAGGCTACCACTTGGCTTGACTTATATAATAGCATACCTCTTGTATCGACAGGTAGCTTTCTTATATCTTAGTCCAGAGCCAAATTGAATAGCAATGGGGCAAGCCCATCTCCTGATATTTGTGTACAAAGCGTCGAAGAGTTGGTTATTGATGCAGACTTGGGAGGTCATCGACGTCATTGTCATTTTGGTAAGACGGACTAATTTGGTTGGATGTAATGATTTTTAGTGTTTAAAAGTACCGATGGTCTGGCGCAAGTGTTGAGTCCCACCCGCCACCTCATCTCCGGCATGTCCGGAAAAGAACTGGTAGTCTACCATGCAAAAGACTGAAGGCGTTGAAGCACTCGACTGTCAAGGATATTTGTCTTTGTCATTATCTAAGTCAGTCGTAACTGTTATGCCATCACTCACCATAACGTGGTTGCTGAATTATTACCATATTAAAACCTTCGCTCTCTTATCGAACTGGAATTCCCTCCGGTTGGTTTGTCAGTTCTATTATCTATTTCCCGTGTGTCGTTGGTGTGCTATTTCTTCTTTCTGTTGTCAGTTACTCGGGGTCACTCTCGCGGGTGAATGTCGGGAGTGGCGAGAGGAGCATCTCGTCAAAGAGGGAGATAACCGGAGTTGCCCGATAAAAATTCTGAATGAGTCGACGTCGAGCGCCAGAAAATTAACCTTCTTTTAGATTCGTCTGGGAGGATGACTGCCTAAAGTTAGAAATAGAACACTCACGACCCAACCCAATGTTACCCATCTAGGGACCAGAAATTTTAACGTACTATCCCTTCTTCTTCGAGATAAGTATCCTAGTTCAGGCGTCACTAAACGAGCAGTTATGACTTGACGACAGTATCAGTTTTCCAATATTATATTTTCTACCATAGCTGAACACATGATGTGCCGCGACAGGTGTTTACTTGCCCACATCTAGTTAGCTCGCCTTTGCACTTTTACGTGGAAAAGAGCAAAGAAATACACTGGAGGGAGGCTTAGACTTGGAGCATAACTGGGGCCATGCAAAGGATTGTGTCGGGGCGATATGGCTGGTGCTATAACAGTCAGCTATGTATGTCTAATTTTTTGTAAATAGCTATAAGAAAAATTGTTTGTTTTAGTTGTTCCAGCAAAGGATAGCTCAGATGAATTTATCATAAGAAAGACAGAACAGATAATTCGCTTCAAAGAACAACAGGCTACCGGAAATAAGCATCTTTCATGTGTGATCAAAGAGATGAATATTCCAGAAGATATAGAATCAATGAAAATCATCAAACATTGTGCTAAAGCCGTAGAGCTCCAGCTAAAGAAATCTGCTGATAGGTATAAAAGATAGGCTTTGGAAACATTCCCCATTCCCTTGCTTGAGAAGGAAGCACACTGAAAAATCATACAATCAATAGGCGCAAATTATTAATACGTTTTTATCACGTGGTTGGTGAATCTAAAGGAAATAAAACATAACTTGAAAATACGGGTAAACAGCAGAAAGTTAAGCGCAATGCAAAAGGATGACAAGAAACGTTTTTCGGATGAAAGAAACGATCGGCCATCAAAGAAGCAACGAAATGTCAACGATGTTGACGATTTATTCAAAAAAATACAACTGTAAATATTAAAAAAGAAACTTATAAAGTGATTAAAGTTAAAAATAATAAAAATCCAACCCAAAAGTCGCAAATCGGAGAACGGAAATCATACAAATATGCATAATACATTGGAGAAGAAAAGGAATAAAATAAATATTGGTAATGAAACCGGGAGGCAAGTCTTCAGAAACAAGGGAATCCGTAATACTGGACTAGAATGTTCGGATGGAAAAGTACAGGAGATTTTTAATAAGTCACTCAGTCAGTTGTTATGACAAAAATTTTAAAAGTTTTATAAATCTCTTCTAATGCTTCCGATAAATTTTCATTATCTTTAGAAATGTTCTATTATGTGTCAATAATGCTACTCTACAGCAATTCCACATTTTTTTGTCTTGCTAAAGTTAGCGGATCTTCACTGTGACATGACGAAATATATGGCGTCATCAATTATCCATATATCCTGGCAGTAGGTAAAATGCTATGGGAACGGAAACCCAGACAGAAAACCAAACTATGCAGGTCCACAAGGGGAACCAAATTACGGTGCAGGGGGTCGGATCCCCAGTACCGGCGGCAGAGGGTAGTGAGCGAGCAGGCTCCCGGCCGTCGTCATCCAGCGACTGCAATGTTATAGAAGTGGTGAACTTGGCTTCTGTAACAGATATAACTACAAGCAAACAGGACGCTAGCACGGAGAACCCTTTCAGGCAAAAACCGCTGTTGGCAAGAACACCGATAAAACAAGTCACCGATTGCGGGGGGAGGCAGCAAACCCCAGAAACACTGTCAAAGTCAACATCACAGGTTAAATCATCGGAGACAGACCACAGACGGACTAACGAACGAAAGAAGGCAGAGTGCGTTGTGCAACCTGGCATCATTGCGGCCTTTGGGCGCAGTAGAAGGACTATGCGTACCCCGGAGCGTCCAGTGCAAGACGTACACAATCCGGATCAAGCTGCGACACCAACAAAGGCCAGTGTAAGACTGGGGGAGGGAGAAGTTTTGCCGTTGGTCGACGCCACTTCAAACGCGACCCAAGCGATAGAAGCAACAGGGCTAAGAAACGGGGGCCTCTCCCAAGAGGTGGCGCCAAATAACACAATCGCCCTTGACCGCGCCGAAGAGGAGCGGCTTACTCGGAAAGCGGGGACTATCGTCAAACAACTGATGGCTGCCTGCGAAGTGCAGAAAAACATAGGCAAGAGTGTCAAGAATGGCATTCTTGAACTGGAGGAGCTTTTTGGCCGCATAACGCACTACAGGCGGAGGTGGCTTGCAACCGAAAAGCACCAAAAAGACACGCTCTCCCTCGAGGCATCAGTGGGTCCTAGCAGCAGCAAAAGAATGGCCGATAGCCCAATTGAAGGCGACCGTGAGAAAAGGAGGAAGGACGAGACCATAAACGAAGTTGTCACTCCAGGCGAGGAGTTTCATGTGGTGCGAAACAAGGCAGCCAAAAAAGCGGCCAAAAAGCTGCTCCTAGAAAAACAGACAAAGAGCTCAACCACGAAAAGAAGAACAAAGAACCCCCCAAATATACCGCAGAAAACAAAAAGCGAACCGCGGCGCAAACCCTTGCGAGAGGCACTGCTTATTAAACCCACTAAGGGCCGAACCTACGCAGATGTCCTCCGTGAAATTAAAGGAGCGGTCAAGCCAGACGACACCAAAACTGCCATCAAAGCAGTTCGACCAACCCGGACCGGTGGCCTGCTGGTGGAATTCGGGCCAGAGGCCACAAACAAAGATGCATTCCGTGACGCGGCTCAAAAGATTCTTGGAGATGCGGCAACCGTTGCCTCGCTCGAACCAATGGCCTCCCTGGAAATCAGGGACCTCGACTGCGTCACGAACAAAGCTGAAGTAGAGGATGCCATTAGGAGGGAGTTCCCCAGCTTAAGTGAAGTCAAGGCAAGATTGACACGTGAAAACACAAGGGGGCAACGCATGGCTATTGTCGGACTAGCTGATAAAGACGCCCAGCAAATCCTGGCGAAGGGCAAAATTAAGATAGGTTGGGTGATCTGCAGGATACGGAGAAGAGCGATCCCTATCCGCTGCTTCAGATGCTTCGAATATGGACACACCGCGTATGGCTGTAGGGGACCCGACAGGAGATCTCTGTGCTACAAATGTGGTGAAACGGGGCACAAAAGGAAGGAGTGCACGAACGAGGCAAAATGCATTCTTTGCAAGGATGCTGAGCTAGCACCCGGCGACCTCAAACATGAGCCGGGGACAGGGAGATGCTGGGTTTTCAAGGAGGCCCTAACTAAAGCCAAATCGATACTCAAATGATCCGTATCCTGCAGGTCAATTTGCACCGAAGCACAAACGCCCAGGACCTACTTGAGCAGTTTGCGAGGGATAAGAAAGCTGACCTCCTGTTGCTGAGCGAGCAACATCATAACAAGGACTCGCAAGCGTGGTACCCTGACAAATCTAGTACCTCGGCCATCTGGGTTCGAGGCAGCGCCCGCCTTCAGGTGCAGGGCCATGGACGCGGGGTTGGTTTTGTCTGGGTGCGGTGTTCAGGGATAACATATTTCAGTGTTTATCTGACGCCTAACGAGGCAATGCGATCTTTTCGAACCAAACTCGATGCCCTGGAGGACGCTGTCTCGAACACAGAGGGCCACATGCTGGTCGGGGGAGACTTCAACGCTAGAGCCATTGAATGGGGTATGCCACAATCCGACCCAAGGGGAAAGCAAATCTTGGACATGGCGGCCAGAACAGCGCTTTTTGTCCCAAATACTGGTAACACCCCTACTTTCCGCCGCTGGGGTTGCGTAGGAACCATACCCGATGTGACACTCGCTTCGGAGTCCCTGGTACCTAGAGAACACAACTGGCGAGTACTAGAGGACTACTCGGCTAGTGATCACCAGTATATAGTGGTTGAGATTCACGACAGTGCCACTCTGCGTGCATATGCCCAAACTTCAATCCTCGGATGGAGGACTGGGAGGATGGACGTTGAGAGGTTCGCTGACGCGCTTACGGCAGGCGCACCGTTGCTGGGAGCTCCGCCAGGGAGTGGAGGGCCTACAGCCAAGGACTTGGTGAACTCAACTATGAGTACCATCATAACTGCTTGCGAGTCTTCCATGCCCCGTCGGATACCCCGACACGGTAAGCCTCCAGTATAATGGTGGTCAAACGAGATTGCCGAACAAAGAAGTGTCACAAACTTCGGTGAGAGGCCCAGCGGGCGCGAACACGGGAGGAGGCAGACACTAGGCTAGCAGCTTACAGGTCCGGCAGGAAATATCTTCGCAGGCTTATTAACAAGAGCAAGGCCCGATGCTGGCAAGACCTCGTGGACGATGTAAATAAGGATCCGTGGGGCCTTGGCTACAAGCTGGTCATGGGGAAACTTGGTGCCCTACGGAAGCCTTGTATACATGACGCGGAAAAGATGGACGCGATAGTGCGGGGGCTCTTCCCCGCCCATCCCGTCCGTGTTGACGCTGTCCATGGTGAAACAGCAGTCGAGTGCCCACTCTTCACACACCTGGAACTGGAGGAGGCAGTCCTCTCCCTGAAAGCGAGGAAGGCTCCAGGTCCAGATGGTGTTCCAGCTGAGGTTTTGCAGCTCGTCTATCACCATTGTCCTGACTTGCTGCTCAGCACATTCAACGCTTGCCTACGGGACGGGGTTTTCCCGGTACGATGGAAGGTGGCGAGGCTCGTGCTGGTCAGCAAGGGGAAGGGAAATCCCGAATCGCCGTCTGCATACCGCCCGTTATGCATGCTAGACACGGCTGGGAAAGTGCTAGAGAAACTCATCAAGGGAAGACTCACTGACGCGATTCGTGCTGCTGGGGACCTATCTCCTCGGCAGTACGGCTTTAGAGCAGGACGTTCTACCATTGATGCGATTGCAGAGGTGGTGAACGCGGTCCAAAAGGCAGAGGCATATAGTTGCACCAAGCGACGGATCGTCCTGTTGGTGACACTCGACGTCAGGAATGCCTTCAACTCCGCTAGATGGGTGGATATTCTGGACACGCTGGAAAACTCTTTTCAAGTTCCAAAATATCTAATGCGGCTTTTGAGGAACTACCTAAAGGACCGAAGCCTGCTCTACGACACGACACAGGGCCAACGAAGGATGGAAATTACATCGGGTGTTGCCCAGGGATCTATCCTTGGTCCGGACCTGTGGAACGTGTCTTACGACGGGCTACTGAGACTTGAGATGCCAGATGAGTCGCGCTTGGTCGGCTATGCGGATGATTTTGCGGCTCTGGTCGCCGGACGCACCGTTGAACAAGCGCAACTTAGGCTAGGTATGCTAGTGCGCCGAGTGAGGGATTGGATGCCTGCTCGCGGGCTCAGTTTAGCACTGGAGCAAACCGAAGTGGTCATCTTGACAAAAAAGAGAATCCCTAGAGTAAGGATGATCAGTATTGGAGATATACAGGTCGAATCGAAGCCAGCGGTGAAGTACCTGGGGCTACTGATCGACTCGAAGATGAGTTTCTCTGAGCGAATCAGGGCAACGGCTGAGAAGGCTGCTTCGGGAATATCGGCTCTGAGTCGACTTATGGCCAACGTGGGGGGACCCAGCCCATCAAGAAGACGCCTCTTGATGAGTGCTGTAGGGTCAGTGCTACTGTACGGAGCAGAGGTATGGGGCGACGCTCTCAGCAAGGAGGTATACCGAAAACGATTGGCACAGGTACAGAGAAGGGGAGCACTGAGAATTGCATCTTCGTATCCAACAGTCTCCGACTCGGCGGTGAGAGTGATTGCAGGCGTGATACCTGTCGCCCTCCTTGCTAGAGAGTGCCGCGCTATTTACCTGCGCCGAAACGAGGATGCGAGATAGATGGTTGTCCGCGAGGAGAGACAACGCTCGCTCAACGATTGGCAGCATTCTTGGGTGAATTGCACGAAGGGATGGTGGACTGCGCGCCTCATCCCGGATGTGAGACCGTGGCTAAATCGAAGGGATGGCGAGACTGTTTTCTTTCTGACCCAGCTTTTGAGCGGGCACGGGTGTTTTCAGTCTTACCTGCACAAGATCGGTGAGTCACGGTCTCCCGATTGTCGGTTTTGCCCAGGAGAGGAGGACAATGCCTGTCACACATTTTTTGCGTGTACCAAATGGGCCAGGCTGCGAAGGGAACTCTACAGGGAGACGGGAGAGCTCACCCCGGATAACATAGTTGCGGTGATGCTCGAATCGGTTGACAAATGGAACCAGGTGGCACATTATGCTCGGGCAGTCCTAAGAGATAAAAGGGACTCACAGCAGCCGGAGGTGCTGGGGCTGGGGGATCGCTCTTCTGGCATTTCCTCTTCCCCTCTCTCCTCCCGCTAGGAAAGGGACTCCCCAGCTTGAAGGCGCCCCACGGCGTAACAAAACGAGACCTCGCCCGAAGTAATGTGTCAAACGGTTCCAGGCTAGGTTCTCAGATTGACAGGGGAGGTGTTTAGTGGGTAGTCCAAGGGTATCCTCCATGGGAGTCCCACACTGCCAGACTAGGCGGGCGTAAATGCCTTCACCTCCCTACCACAAAAAAAAAAAAAAAAATTAGCGGACATGGAGGCTTGAGACGAACGCAAACATTGTACAAAAAGCAAACGTTACTTCAAATCTAAAGATGTTAAAGTGGCTGAAGTGAACCACTCATCTCTGCCTAAAGGATGGAAACTTGATAGGTGTAGTCAACTAGTAAAACAAACTGAGCAGTTTCGACGGAATGACCAGCTTCTCTCCTCTGGAACTCCTGATCACCACGGGCTACTCGACTCTTTATGTTTATTACATGGAATACCAAGTGATCAATAATGTCGTATGCTTGCTTAAAAGAAGCCATGTACTTACTGCTTGACCGAAACTAAACACAATCCGTTGGCGGAATACTGCAAAATGCTCCATGGAACATTGAGTATACATAATTGATTCTAATTAATATATGTGAGAAGGTTTAGATGGATGGCGCATATATACCCTCTAAAAATATCTTTACCTGAATCTAATCTTTTGGGGTTATGAACATTAAGGCAGGTTGAATTTGTACCTAGAAAAAAAAATTCTCATCATAAACAGCAATGGGAAGTGTATGGTTTATGGCCATAAATCAAAATTGACGTTAGATAGGAAGCCATATGGCAGCAGCGCTTACTACCTCACACATGACCATTTGTAGGCCGACTTTGCTGACTAACTTACATTTCGTTATATGAAGAATTGTGGAGGTGCCAACGAAAATTCGAGGTTTTGTACGGTTTAGAGACGGATTTCTACAGTGAAATCCAGATGGTTCGCGGAGAACACAATAGCGCTCCTAGTGAAGTGAAAATTATTGCAGTTCTTATACCCGTTTAGTTTTAATAGCCTTCCAAAGTGAATTTATAGGAGTTTGTTTACATCTCAGCGCTGAGCTATCAGTCGAAGGTGCAAAACGTTTAGGAGTACAATGGGCTATACAAGGTGAATTTATAGCATGCACGGAATGCGTTCCGCACATTTTTTAATCGGAAAATAGTATATATGACGAAATATAAGCATTTGCTAATGCCGCAGTTGGCTGACAGCTCACGGAAGCTTGTCCATAGTAGGCCGACTAATACATATGCAAATTGCTACCATATGGCTTCCTATCTAACGTCAGTTTTGCCATAAATCCTTCATTAGACTCATAAATGGTGTTCTTTAATGGGATTGTTGTTTTTTACAACTTGAAAATCTGAATGAAAAACTTAAAGCTTTCTTCTCATCAATCGACTAAAGTATTTTGGTCAAGACGGAAGAAATTTGATCGTTTTCCAGATTAGGTTCTCGATACACTATATGCAAAGATTTAGGCTATAAGAAATCTGGCTCTAAAATGGGCGAAATAAAAAAAAAACTTTTAGAAAAAAACTGATTTCAATGTACCCTCAAAAGGGTAAAATTAATTTTATGAAAGCGGTGCTAAATCGATTTCCCCGTTTCGACTTCATAAAGTTCAAAGTACAATAACCACAGTAAATGAAATGGGGAGAAACTGATATGGCATCACTTCCATGAAATGTATTTCACCCTTTTGAGGGCGCATTAAAGTAGTTTTTATTTCTAAAAGTTTTTTAAAAATTTCATAGCAGCAAATGCAAATGCAAAATATTGTAATTTAAATTTTCATCTTCAGAAATGTTTCTAATGTTTATTTTAAACAATTCTCACGAGCTTGCGAACGCAACCATGCAAAAGAAATTCAGTTTTGTGCTTTTCCGTTACAGAACGATACTTTCTATTGTTTTTTTGTTCTCAACATAAGTCGGTAAACATCACACTCGTGCCTGATTGTTAAACTGAGAAACTTTGAGTTATTTATGATCTTTCATTTAAATACAAAACTGTTCGCGCTCTGAAATTCTTATTATTTAGTGAACTCGCTTTGAAATATTTATTACCTAGCGAACGTAATCTTCGGTTGACCTCATTTTTAAGGTTTCTTAAATCAATACGTACGCTTACAATTCTACGAAAATCCAAATCAAACGTAACAGGCAATAACGTACTTGAATAACAATTAAACAACGACTTATGTACGTACATATAAAACGAAGACAGTAAAAGGGACTTTTGATTATCTGAACATTTTTTTTTTTCTTATTCTTTTTTCTTATTTCTTCACAATCCAATTCATCAACTAATTGTCATTCATTTAACGCATCGTTTTGTTTTTTCGTTTTAATTCAGCAGAAATATGTTCCCTTCTTGAAATAATCGAATCGTGAAATTGAGATCAAATATGTTAATAAGCACGTGATAAGCTTTTAGCTACTAGGTTCATAGGAACAACGGCGTCACATGTGCAAAAAGAAAAACTTTCCAAATGATTTATTAATCATCCAACTGAATCATCTAATGTGCTTAGAATAATAATATTTGGAACTGTGAAAAGTAAGAGTGCCTTTGGGAAATCACAGTACTCGTATAGTATGTATTATGCATAATTAATTGATAAATGTTTGACGATTTGATGACAATGAAAAAATTTAAATTGATTCTTGATTATGAATTCTGTCTTGTTATTAATTGTTTGAAGGGAATGCATTGTCAATTTAAGGTTGGTTGATTTGTTGTTCCCTTGTAAATTTACATAATAATATTGATAGATGATTCATTACATGGTTTTCAACGTAGGGAGGTATTGCTTAGACAGCAAAAAATGGGTGATTAGTATGAAACATGTTATTTTTCCTACGTGAGGGAAATATTTAATTTAAGGTTAAATCCAAAACTACTTGCATGATGGCAACAACAGGAGCAGCGTGAAAATTATAAGCTGGTTTAATTTAGCGATGGATAAGACATTGTCTGACTTGTGACCCTTGATATACAGGTTCGATTCTAGCTCAGGCCTTTGAGTAGGTATTAATCTTGAAGTCGCTAGTGATGAAATAAATCTTCTCGATAGGGCTGGTATCGAAATTGATAGTACGACTCCGGATAGAAATGGAAACAGGATTATATGTGAAGGATTACAGAAACTTGCCTAATTGGAACTCATTTTGAATTGGTTCCTCTACGCTGAGAGAGGAAATGAAATATTTTCAGAGGTCGTTGAAGCAAAAGTTTCCGACTTCAAATCAAGCCTGAACGGCCAATCAATTCTTCATTTCAATGAAACATTAACATCTGACCTCATACTGAGTTTGAATCTTATTGATTATTTTATCAGCTATGAAGAATTGTATTTTATATTTGGCAGGATAAAAAACCAGAAATCATGTGGTATTGGCGATGTTCCAAATATAGCTCTCCAACATTTGCCTGATGTTGCTATTAGGATTTATTGCATATTGTTCAACAACATGTTGAGCAATTCATATTTCCCAAATGAGTGGAAAAAGGCCAGGGTATTTCCGATCTTGAAGAAAGGAAAAGAACCTTCGAGTCCTGAAAGCTATCGCCCAATCTACTGATACTAAATAAAGCATTAAACGCCCACATTGAGAAATATGAGTTGATGCCGAATTGCCAATTTGGTTTTCGTGCCAGGTATTCGACCATACATACGATAACCAAAGTAACCTCAGACATCTGTTGGAAACTAAACAACAGAGAATGTGATGGAGCGTGTCTCATTGATATGGAGAAAGCCTTCGATGGACTAATTTTTAAACTCCTTCAGGACAGATTCCCCAGACACCTTGTCGCCATGATGTGCAATATGTTATATGGGAAATAATTTGTTGTAACTGATGGAAATCTGACAATAATGCGCGAATTCAAGGTCTTGAATGGTCTACAGCAGGGAACAGTTACTGTACCTCTGCTTTTCTCAATATTCCTTCGCAAGCTATTAAAAGGCTCCTCACTTGTCAATCCGAGAACCTAGTCTGGAACCGTTTGGTACATTACTTCGGGTCAGGCCTCGTTTTTTTTATTGCCATGAGGCGCCTTCGTGCGAGGGATCCCTTCTCTAGTAGGAGGGGAGAGGGTAAGGGGAATTGCCAGGCAAGCGATTTAGGATTGCCCGAACATAATGTGCCAAATGGTTCCATTTGTCAACCGATCCAAGCATAATTGTAACTATACTATCTGAGATGAACTCTTCCGCCTTCCTGTAGAGGTCTGGTCGCAGCTTGTCCCATTTTTTGCATGCAGAAAATGTGTGGCAGGTATCGTCTGCCTCTCCTGGGCAAAAGCGACATTTGGGAGACCGTGACTTACGAATTTTGAGCAGGGAAGACTGAAAAAACCCATGCCCGCTCAAAAGCTGGGTCAGATAGAAGGCAGTCTGACCACGTCTTCGACTTCGCCACGATGTCACACCCGGAACGAGGCGCGTAGTCCATTTTCCATTCGTGCAACTCACCAATCGTTGAGTGAGCGCTGTCTCTCGTCGCGGGCAACTATCTCCGGCGCTCTCTAGCAAGGAGAGCACTATGTATAAAGCCTATAATAACTCTCCCCGCTGAATCAGAGACTGTCGGATATGAAGATGCAATCCTCAGTGCTCTTCTTCTCTGTACCTGTGCCAAGCGTTTTCAGTACAACTCCTTACTGAGAGCGTCGCCCCTATTTTTGATCCGTACAGTAGCACTAAGCCTACAGTTTTCATCAAGAGGCGTCTTCTGGATGGGTTGTGTCCCTCTATGTTGGCCATAAGTTGACTCAGCCTTCTCAACCGTTGCCCTGATTTGCTCAGAAAAACTCATCTTCGAGTCTATCAGTAGCCCCAGGTATTTCACCGCTGGCTGCGATTTGATTAGAATGTCTCCAACACTGATCGTCCTTACTCTAGGGTTTCTCTTTTTTGTCAAGATGACCACTTTGGGTTTCTCCAGTGCTAGACTGAAACCACGATCCAGTCTCTCACTTGTAAGACACGTTCCACAGGTCTGGACCAAGGATAGATCCGTGGAAAACACCCGATATAACTTCCATCCTTCGTTGGCCCTGTGTCGTGTCATAAAGCAGGCTTCAGTCCTTCAGGTAGTCCCTCAGAAGCCGCATTAGATATTCTGGAACTTAAAAAGGGTTTTCCGGCGAATCCAGAATATCCAACCATTTAGCGGAGTTGAAGGGGTTCCTAACGTTAAGTGTCACCAACAAGCCGATCCATCGCTTGGTGCGGCAGTAAGTCTTCCCTTGATGAGTTTCTCTAGCACTTTCCCTGCAGTGTCTAGCATGCACAACGGATGGTATGCAGACGGCAATCCGGGATTTCCTTTCCCCTTGCTGATCAGTATAAGCCTCGCTACTTTCCATTGTACCGGTAAAGCTCCATCCCGTAGGCAAGCGTTGAATGTGCTGAGCAGCAAGTCAGGACAATAGTGATAGACAAGTTGAACAACTCAGCTGGATCACCATGTGGACCTGGAGCCTTCCTCACTTTCAAAGAAAGGAATGCCTCATCTAATTTTGGCCGTGTGAAAAGTGTACACTCAATTGCTGTTTCACAGTGGACAGCGTAAACACGGACGGGATGGGCGGGGAAGAGTGCCCGCACTATCTCGTCCCTCTTCTTCGCATCATGTATGCAAGGCGTCCGTAGGGCACCAAGTTTCCGCATAACTAGTATGTAGCGAAGGCCCCACGGACCCTTGTTCATATTTTCACTAGATCTTGTCAACAGCGAGCCTTGATGTTGTTAATCAATTTGCGAAGACATTTCCTGGCCGACTTATATGCGGTTGCATGCCTCGTCAGTATTCCGTGCCCATTCAGCCCTACGCCGAAGCTTGTGACACTCTCTTCGCTTTTCAGTGATTTCAGTCGACCACCAGTACACTGCAGGTCTGGTGATTATGCTCATAATTGAGTTCATCATATCTTGAGCTGGCAGTTCTTCTGTCCGCTGTGAATCATTCTGCAGCGGGGAACATGCCATGAGCACCTCGACGAACGTTTTGACGTCCATCTTTCCGATGTTCTATCCAATTGTAAAAGGTCGAGAGTACAGACGTCGGGAGACAACATCACTGATCTCAAACAGAATGCATTGGTAATCAATGGCTGAGTATTCTTCTAATACCCTCCATTTGTGTATCCTCCGTACTAAGGACTCCAAGGCGAAGGTCACGTCTGGTATGTTTCCTTCGAAGCCAATACGGCGAAAAGTCTGCGTATTTCCGGTGTTTAGTAAGACAAGCACCGTTCTGACCGCCATTTCTAGGGTTCGTTTGCCCCACGTATCTGTTTGAGGCATGCCCCATTCGATTGCTTTAGCGTTGAAGTTCCCCCCAATGAGCACGTTACCGTCAGCGTTCGAGACAGCGCCCTACAAAGTATTAAGCTTCGCTTGAAAAGATGATAGCGGTTTGTTCGGCGTTAGGTATACACTGAAGAAGGTGATCCCTGAGCACCGAACCCACATGAAACCATCCCCCCGTCCACAGCTCTCCGCCTGGAAATCAACCCAGATGGTAGCAGTACCAGTTTCATTAGGATACCATAATGCAGAATTTTTGTCGGCTTTTATCTCCCTCGCAAACTGCTCCAGCAGGATTTAGGCCGTCGAGCTGCGGTGTAGGTTTAGCTGCAGGTTGCGAATCCTGAATCGAAGTTCTGATTTTGCCTTGGCTAGGGCTTCTGGAAAGCCCGACATTTGCCTGAAGATGTGCCCAAGATCAGGTCTTGGATCAGCATCCTTGCAAAGAATAGAATGTGCCACCACCCACTCCAATTTCACCGCATTTGTAACATAGGGAACTCCTTTCGGGTCCTTTTCATACTTCACGACGTGACCATAGCCAAGGCATTTGAAACATTGAAGAGGCATTGTTCTTCGCCGTATGCTGCATAGAACCCGCCCTATTCTAACTTTTCCCTTATTCAGAATATATTCGGCGTCCCTTTCGGTCAAGTCAATTATGGCCATGCGTTGTCCCCTATCTGATGTCAGCCTCGCTTTGTTCCTGCCCACGCTAGAGAACTCCCCTTTGATGGCCACTTCTACCTCGGCCAGGTCTGTGACGCAATCAATGTCTCTTATTTCGATCATTGCCATCAGCTCAAGCTAGGCCATAGTTGCGCTTTTGCAGAGGACTATCTTTACTGTGTCGCAGAATGCTTCTTTATTGTCGGCCTCTGCTCCGAATTCCCAGTATGTAGCCCGACTGCTTTGGTCGTACTGCTTTAATGGCAGTGTTGAGGTCTTTGAAGCTTATATTTCCCCTGATATCTCGCAGCATTTCTACGTAGGGTCGGCGTCTTGGGGTTTTACGATCAGTCCCTGCTGTCAGGGTCTTCGTGGGGACTTGTTTCTCTCCTGTTTCGCATCAGGTCTTTTTTCTTGTTGGGCGTCCGTGCAAACTTTATTTTCTGTCAATTTTCGAGGGAGTTTCTTTGCGGCTTTCTTCGCCCTTTTTGTGAGCCCAGTTTGGAATCCCTGACCTAGTGCATTCCACTCCCATTAAGTGCCTCTTCCTTTCTTCTTTTATCCTGATCTCCTTCGTTTGGGCTAGATGCTATTCTTTTATTGATGTTTGATGGTGGAGCTATCTGCTCGGGACCTTTAGGCTTAGCCTTCTACTCTTCTTCGGCCTGATGGTCCTTTTCGGCCTTTAACCAGCTCCTCTGGTAATGCCCAATGCGGTCTAGGAGCTTCTCTACTACAAGGAACCCATTCTTTACACCTTTGCTGATTTTTGGCGAGTCGCATGCAGATTATATTCTTTTTAGAGCATCTTCCGCTTTTCGGAGTAGCCTTTTTAAGGTAGCCTTTTAGGTTAGTTTCGCGACCTGTCTGTCCGTCTGTCCGTGCGTCACAGCTAATTTCCTCAGAAACTATAGAAGCTAGAATGCTCAAACTTTGTGAAAAGGTCAGAAGTGATGGTCTCTCAAAAGTTGAGGTCTTAACAAAAATTAAACAATTTTTTAAGGGGGGTCCCCCTAATAACGAATTGGCCCTTAAACATTTTTTTTAATCAATGGTAGTCGAGTGGGGTATCAAATGAAAGGTTTTGATTAAAACTTTCAGAATCTGAAATAAAAAAATCATTTTATGAATAAGGTGGTCCACGGGAAGGCAAAATGTACCCAAAATTTGTGTCCCCCCTTCGCGATTGGACACCTTTGAGCAGAAAAATCTGAAAATTATTACGAACATGGACCTTTATGAGTACAAGGGCAACAAATACCTTAGAAATCGAAATTCACTCAACTTTGTTAATAATAGTATGATTTGTAGATTTTACCTTTTTGCCCATAAAATCAAAACGGTACCTTTAATCTTCTTGAAATTTTGCAATTATATAGACTGATATAAGATATATACGTTACGTCCACAAAATTTAATTGAGATCGAACTATAATCAAGTGAGTTATAGCCATTTCAATTGTATGGAATTACAACAACAATAACACGTGTTTATGTTTGATATAGGGTTTTCCAATAAGAGGTGTTATTTTGATATTATGCCATTTTTCAATATGAATGATCGAATGTTTATTTCACTATAAAGAAAAAGATATGCCGTTAATAGCAAAAAATAACATCAGGCATATAACCACCACGACCACTCTTACAGGACCATATTCTTTTCATGAAATTTTCCATAACCAGATCGCAAAGTGGCTACCCTATGTCCTCGATAACCTCATGAATTTCATCTTTGAGGTCTTAAATCGACGTTGGGCTGTTGGCGTGGCCTTCTTTTTCACGTGGCCTCAAAGGAAGAAGTCGCAAGGTGTTAAATCACAAGATCTATTTAAAATAACACCTCTTATTGGAAAACCCTATATATATTTAAAATTGACTTAGGCACTTTTATTTTCTTTCAATTGTCATGAAAATTTAGGAATGGTGTTTAACTTGAACATTTTCAATCGGCCGAGGATTCAGAAAAATCATTTAAGCTAGGTCAAAATGGCGGCTGCACTGTGCTTATGAAAGAAACTGTGTATCTTTTGCATAAATTTTAACGATTTCATATCCAAGTATTGGACGAATAATTCAAATTATCGATTCACGCCATTAGGAAACTTGTTTCTAACCCTACGATGTTTACAAAGACCTAATGGTAGGAGCACTCTCCTGCTTACTCAACTTGTTTCTCATGTCGCTGGTCGACAATTGTACTTATCGTTATCGGATTCTGTTTCCGAGTACAGTACTTCTGCCATATTTTCAACGGTGGCAGTGAAATCACACAACGGCGCTTTACTTGCCTGGTCACTCCTTTCTTTTCCTGCCGTGATCACTTTGTGAGATTCAGAATGGTTCGTTTATATTTTGGGATTCAAAACCTTTGCTTCAGTCGCTTCGGTTTTGGTAATGATTGCAGCAGTAACCATCGAATTCTTGATGTTGTTTATATTTTCTCCCATCGCTCGAATATCTGGTTCTGCAGTGTTTCCCGCTATTCCTTTTTAGGACGTTCTGGCGTAGGCATCATTTTTTGCTGCACCCGAATGCCACAGGAATCAGTCTGGACAGTACGATCTGTTACTCTACGTTTTTCGTCGGTCTTCAGTGTCATTGTATTCATCATCGTTTTTGTCATCATTAGTACCGCTCTCGATGTGCGGTAAACATCGTGGCTGCAGCCGCTGGTTGCGTCATAGTTGTTATGTCTGCTTTTTTTTTTTTTTGCATTTTATTATTTTCTTTAGAGTTTTCGGTTGATGTTGCTCCAGTTTAATTGGGTCCTCCTCGGAGCTGCTATCTCCGTTCGTGTGTGTAGTCGTCTTTTTGGCCCCATGGTTATCTTTGCAGAACAGGGAGGCCATGCGAGGGTTGGCGCAAGCCCTTATGGGGGCAAGTGCTTAGAGCCAAACCAGCGCTAATCAGAAGTCCTACCTCACCAACCCAATGGTGCGAACTTCGAACGTACTCCGAGGCCTACCGAGGTTTTACCGGGACGGAGGCGGTATAATAGTTGAATTGGAGCCGTTCACGCGCAAGTGTCTCCTCGGCGCTACCGTGCAAAGCAACTAGGTCCAAACCATCATATCCGCTATCCCAAAGCATTTTCAGTTCGTTGTCCTAAGCATAGTCTAGATTCAGTCAGGATCGTTACCTGTCATCCCAAGAGGAACCTCACGGCACCCGGGTCCGTGGGGGCGGTGCTTGACAAAGAATGCTAGCCACCAAGCATACTTGTGTCGGCCTCGGGTGCGTGGAAGCGGCACTCCCCAAAGAATGCTAGTCACCTACGGTGTATGCTTTAGCTTATTGAAATTTGAAATTGTTTTGAGACCAAAGATGGTTACAAAACTTTTCTGACCGGTGTACTCTTCTACCCTGTCTACTTAACTGGTTTTATTTCGAATGAACTGACCCATATTTTATTTATTTGATATCCGCAGACCAATTCTGTTTTTTCTTGAAAAGCCATGGGGCCTTGCTTTTTTGAGTGAGTTTTTCAAGGTAAAATCTATACCATCACCAATAATCAACCAAAAAGGCGTGATCATATATAGGAGGTTAAAGAAAGAAGAACAAGCGTTACCACGCACGCATGACGAAAAAGCGTATCAAATACATACATATACAAGTATAAGCTGATCATTTAAGCCTCGAAAAAAATAACAAATCGGATTTCAAGATATTTTTGCGTGTATAAATTAATGTTTATAATTATAATAATCTATCCCACAACAGTCCAAACCCGAGCCTTGGCGTTGAGATATTATTGTTAGGGTATCTTATTTCATGACCGTAACGGAATTCGAGGTGATATGGTCAATATCACGTTCAACTATGTCATTATTACTTAATTTTTCAATTAGTACCCATCACAGCTGGGTGGGCTGATAGTCCGACAGCAGCATCAGAACCTGAAACTCGATGCCGCCAGCGAGGTTTGTACTTTGGAACTGCTGCGCAAGCAAAGTGTGCTCTAACCCACTACTTCACATGGACTACTAATAATTAATACTAATTCTTAATAATCTTACATATATTTTTAGAAATCTTATGACCATACATTCAAGTACAATTTCCTTGTCAAAAAGGATTAATCTTTCAAGGTCGATTAGAAATACAAAATTAATTCACATCTGCCATATCATAAATTATCAATACGTAAACAGATCAAAATTATCAGGTAATTTCATTTTCCACTGATTTATGAATGTTTTTTATTCTTTTTTCCTTATCTTATCACTAAATGTTTCATTCCGAAAAACTCTGATAGTAATTTTGGTGTCAGACATACGAAATGTTTGATTTTGTTTTAATTTGATGAGTTCTTTGGACTTTAGTATACACTGACTGGTGTATTTCCGCACATGTAAAATACTCGTATCAAGGAAGCATTAAATGTGAATGTACGATTGCATATAATTTCGAGTATTTGGTTACTAACAATTATTACCATTGTAGAAGCCATCGAAAGGCTTTAGGTTATATATTTTAATCTACATTACAGTTAACAGCTTGTAAGATATGTAATCTGACATTGAATTTCAGGAATTTATTGACCACATCCCATAAATTTACTTCGTTTTATTTCATATCGATTAATTGATGGAAGTCATTCTTGGCCAAAGGTATGATTTTTAACAAGCTTGAAAGATCTCATTCCAGAGTTATTCATTCGATTAATAGCCTAACTTAATAGGTGTTTTCTGGGCATGTCGGCTTATCTTTAAATTAATATGAGAATATTTTTATCAGTATTATTTGTACGCACGTGAGGCGTGTTGGCGTTTACGAATCAGATTAAGGGAAATAAATTCCTCATAAGGCGTGTAAAGTATTTGTAGTAGAATACAGCAAATTATTTAATATAATACTTTTTTCAATCTTCGATCAAAATAGATATCTTTTTATAGTAGCATTCTATATCTTTACAGTGTTTTACTTCACACAGAAATGTTTTTTTAATACTTTTAGTATGTGGTTAAATCTATAAAATTTGCAACTGATACAATTGAGCTGATTTGAAAGTATCTTAGCATACAATCAAATGTGAAAAACGACCGCAACTATTTCTATATTTTTTGAGGATAGGAATAATTTTTGATTAGACTTTTTATATCTTGAAAATAAAATCGAATTTAAATCTTTAGATAAGGAAACAAAACGCACTTGTTGCGAAATTCTGTATAGTTATAAATAATCATAGATACGAGATTTTCACTGCATTTCATCTCTACCGCATATCGTTATCATTAAAAAGATTTGAAATTCACAGAATATATAAGACCGTCATTTTTCAATTAATGGACTTTGCCCTCACAACGAAGCAACGGCTTAATTGATTAGCTGTACAAATTTCTTAAAAAAGCTGGACTTCGATTGTTTCGGCTATTGAAAATCATAAATAATCTTTTTCCTACAATTATTTTATAAGATGCAACAAGGAAATTTAAATTTAAATGCTTACAACCTCTGCCTCTTATTATCTGAAGTATTTTTCTTCCTAATTACTTGTAAATATTCTACCAACAGTTATTTACCCGCGATAAGCAAAAACTTTGCTCGTCCTTAATCATGCATATACTATACATAAGTATACACCATCAGATAATGTTAATAGATATATTACATGTTAGGACTGAGGCTTGCAAGATATGGTTTGTACTTCAACTAGAAGGGTTAAGAAGTCTAGCCTTCGTTGCGTATAGACGTGTGTTTGATTCGCTCCTGTCAAGTTTTCAAAAAATTAAATTAATTTTGTTAAAAGTCACTCCAAAGCTTATTTTGGTTTTTATTGGAAAAAGCTTTTATCGTCGAAGGATTGGACCCACGGAATCATATTACTTCGATAAATCAAGAAAAGCAAATAATCTAAAAACTAACTCGGGACTGTTGGTATGGAGGGCCCCGACAGCTTCACACCATTGAGGGACCCCGGGGAGACAGTTAATATAAAATTGGCGGCAATCGTCAATAAAAGGAGTCATACGAGTAACCAGGAAAGCTCCACAGATGGCGGACGTAAAAATCAAATAATCGAAAACCAACAAGAAGTGATTCGACTTCGACATTAGAATCAAGAATTAAGACTACGACTACAATCCCTCGAGGATCTGTTCAAGAGAGGGATGAAAACTCAAGATGCAGAAGGATGAAGAATGTATTGAAGGTAATTTTAATCAAGATAACGATGCTAATTTTATTCAGTACTTGAAAAATAAAAATAAGGAGAAGAGAACAGCTCGCAGCTTTGCTGTTCTCTCTCAAAAAGTTTCCAAAAATACAGAAGCTATTGCCAGCCGAAAATAAACTAACCATTTCGAGATTAAAAGAGTTGATGCTGAAAAATTAACAATTAGAACGAAATTACTGGTTGATTTCACATCTGCTTAAAAAATGCACTGAATTCAGGGGAGATTTCACACTTCTCTTATACACCAAAAAATGAGAAAAATCAGACCTTTTTGTTGTAGGGTTTGGACTGCGGAGAAGATACCATCGATCTTCTTCAGGTACTCAAGGAAACTGCACCTGAAATTGAATTTATTTCCGTGAAAACCTTCGCGACAAGAAGATCGACAGTAGAAAAGAAGCATTTCCCAGTTTACTTGGTACAGATATCAAAAAAGAGCAGTCCAAGTGCTCTTCAACAAATTAGGTACTTGAACTTCCGAGTGGTGAGGTGAAAACGCCTCCAGAAAATGGAAGTGAACCAGTATTATCGGTGTCAACGATTTGAACATTCGGCTGCCAACTGCGCCATGCATTATCGGTTCGTCAAACGCCATATCGTTCATGATTCGGGTTAGAGCAAATTGGCTCAGACGGAGCCAAAAGAGAAATTATACTGTGTTAACTGCGGTGTTTTTGGTCATCCGGCATCATATCGAGGATGCTCCAGATATCAAGATGTGAGAGTAAAATTTGTCTTAGCTCCGAACTTCGTCAAGCCCGGAGTGTCATTTGCACTCGCCGCTAGAGGACCAGCAGAAAATGCTGTAAATAATGTAAGTAGCAATAATAAGCTCCTTCTCAAAATTTACTAGCAACTAAATTCTTTATCGGAGCGAATCGATAAACAAGATACAACAATTAATTTTGTTTTTCAGCGTTTAGGACATTCAAATGTCTCAAAATAACTTGTCATCCAGTCACATTCCCATGGATAAGATTCGTCGCATCTCGATCAACGTCAACTCCATCGTTACTATACATCGACTTGACTGTCTCCTTGAATTCATTGTTAAACAAAAGCCTGACACCATGCTTCTCACTGAAACCTATCTCAATTCATGGCACTCCATGACAGTCAAGGATTTTGAATTCGTAAGAAACTTTAGGGAATACGGTGATGGTGGCACCGCATTATTGGATAGAAGACCGTATTGTTTCCAAAATATTAAAAAGTCGCTTTGAATCTCTGGTAGTGTCCGTTATCAAATTGCATTTCCAGGTGGGAATAACCTCTTCGTTACCTCTGCCTATGCAACTGGTGGAACTGTTCTCAAGTTCAAGGAGGAGCTCAATTCCTTGTTTGAAATACTCAATTTGAACAGGCTGCATAGTTATTAAATTCTTGCCGGTGATCTAAATGCCAAGCATATATCATGACTGAACGCCAACAATAATCCCAGAGGTGTATTCCTGAAATCGTGGATAACAGAGAACCAAATTGAATATAGGTGCAATATATATGGGTCGGACCTCCCAATATACCCTAGGACAAATTTTTATTTGGACCTCTGCATTGCTGACTTGAATTCATCTTTAATAGTCCTCAACGGAAACTGCAGGTACTTCCTCACGATAGCGACCACAACGCAATCGTAATGGAAATCAATCATCCTTTGGATGATGGCAATGCTTGCTCAATGGTTCCTAATGACAGGAATCTAACTAACGATATTCGTATAATAGATCTCTATTTGTCGAAGTTAGAGAAAATGACGCTGGAAACGTTTGATAAAGTAGTTCCCAAGATTAAACATCGAAAGAATATGCAAGGACATGAAACACTAACCATCACGAGATTAAAAAGATTGAAAAGCTTTCTTCTCACACGCATGAACAATATTTATCGGCGATTTTCGGACTACAACCATCCCTCGCTGGCTTTGTTGAAATTACACCTGAAGAAGGTCCGGATTTTAATCCGTTCATACTTCAAATCAGGGATAAGTTTCAATATTTAGGATAGGTATATGTTATCTTTATGATAGTGTGTTTAGAGATAAGGTGTAACGTTTAGGACAGGAATATTGTGTTAGCATTGTATTATTATAACATAACGTTTTCTGATTGAATTTGATTAGAATTAGGTTATAACATGTAATGATTTACCACGCTAGTACGTTTGAGATTTCCCGTAGGAAATCTAAACTGACCTCTCAACGGTTTTAGACATATCACTGCTTTGTACGGCGTACAAAATATTGATTAAATTTGATTAGAATTAGGTTATAACATGTGATGATTTACCACGTCTCCTACGTTAGAGATTTCCCTTAAGAAATTTTAAGCCGACCTCTCAACGGTTTTAGACGTCAAATCTTGAAACGTGACAACGGACTGTACACATCAAGTCAACAAGTCCGGACACTCTTAGACTACCCCGAGGTGGCTGCTGGCTAGCTAGCTAGTTCAGAGAAGAGTTTCGGTCGCAGGTCTTAAGCGAGCAGACTAAGTTCGAATTACAACACTCAGCCACCGGTTAAAATGCCCGATTTAAAACGCGTCGAACAACTTACAACGACTCTACTTTAAATTCGCAACTTTGTTCCGCGGAAAAGGAACAAAAATAACCTCTGAAAAAATACGCGCTCCCGAATATTACTGACGCGGTGCCCAAAATACTCTACTTGATTCAAACCAAAAAAATCTAGTCTAAGGAAAAACGCAACCTCAATATATGGCACCGCGTACTGACCGCAACGCGAAACCGACCATTCGCGGATTACTGGAACCCTACCCTCTCGGCGGCATATACACCCTGCTCCTAGCCTACCGCGCAGCACAAAAATTTTACTAGGATTATCGCTCTGCAATAAACTTGAGAGAATAAATCAAATTCAGGATAGACACGTGCAAAGCCGCACGGCACCATATATGATCTATACCTAAATTGTCTTAATTAAATGCTAATACTTATTCACTGACCAGCAGCGGATTAGATTAAAGACAAGACGTGATATGTAAATGTCATTACTTCTAGAGAAGAAAACATGCACAACACCCGTCGACGACAGTGGCGTAGCGTGTAGGATTTGCTGGTCGATGTCAGTGGAGTAGGACGCAGAGATCGAGGTTATCACAAACTTATTAGGTATAGGATAAAAGTTCACTGTTGTCTTAGTATTATAATTAATTTTTGAATAGCGTTAGTTGGTTTTTTCTCCTTTTTCCAATTGCATCATAAAATATGCAATAATTTTAATTAAATTGAATTTAATATTGTTTTTTGATTAAATGTTGTGTAATGTATAAATAAAGACAACAATTTGGGCAATTAAGTTTTAGTATTTTCATTGTTTGGAATTTGGTTTATATTTTTTGAAAAATTTTAACGACTAGTATTGAGTAAAGTGCCTTTGACTTGACATATGCCGTCAGATGATGATCATAGATATATTACATGTTAGGACTGAGACTTCTTTCGTACTTTAACAAACAGGAATTCATGTCAGATGGTTGGTTTTAAGATCGAGGCTGTACGAGGGCCACTACAAAAGTTTTTTTCTTTTAAATGTATGAAAATGCATTCGGTTTTTTTAAAATTGGTTTTATTGTTTTTCAGAATATTCATGAACATTTATCTACTTTTGCATGTGCTCAAACCAGCTTTCAAAGCACTTATCCCGATTGAGACGCTTCCAAAACACGACTTTGGAACACTTCAAAAGCTGCTTCGGGCGTAGAAAAACGTTCGCCATGCAGTTTATTTTTAATGTGTGGGAATAAAAAGAAATCAATGGGTGCCAAATCAGGGCTGTACGGCCGATGACTCATGAATTTGTTGTTTTGACCGGCCAAATAGGCGCTAGTCTGAGTTGATAGGTCATGACGGAAAATGATTCATTTTCTCTTATTCGTTTTGCGAATTTGTCCGAAGACTTCCGTCAAACAAATGATCGTGTACCATTCAAAATTGACCGTCCCGCAATCTTGAAGCGGAAGAGTGACCATATGACCTTTTGGCCCGAAGAAACAGGCAACCATTTGCTTCGCACTGCATCTTGCGCGAACAACTTTTGTTGAATTTGGCTCGTCTTGGAACGCCCATATGGTCGATTGCTATTTTTTACGGCTCATAGACATATATCGAGGAGTCGTCACCTGTAACGATTTTATTCACGCCGTTTGATGCGCCGCGATGGTATTTTCTGACCATTTCTTTGGATCAATCAACACGAGCCTTTTTTAAGCGATTGTCAAATTATGCTGGATCCAACGTGAACAAAACATTTTTAAAGGCCAAGTGTTCAAGCAATATCGAATATATGGCCGGAGGAAAAATGGCCAAAAATTTCTCTGTTTTGATGTTAGCATAGTCTACTCCTATTCGTTAAATTAAATATCTGTAAAAATGTATTAAACTGGCTGCTTGGAATATTCCTAAATTATGTAAAATTCAAGGAAAGAAGTAAGGTTCTTGATAATTATAGACTATTTTATTATTTGACCTATTTGCATATATATACGCATATTCAAACTTTGTTTCGTCTATCAATTTTATAGAGAATAAACGTACTGCCTACTTTGTGGTGATCGTCGGTTTGTGAAAGGCTGACGTAAAAGGGTGAAGGCGAGTCTTCTGCGCCTGATAACGGAATCGAAAGTAATAACCATGCCGCCAGAATGGAGGTTCTCCGTCCTGTAACACTTTTTTTTGAATAGATCAAAGGTAGAATTATCTTTCTAGATCGGTGGTTTGTTTTTATATATATATATATATATATATATATATATATATATATATATATATATATACACATATATATATATATATATATATATATATACATATATATATATATATATATATATATATATATATATACATATATATATATATATACATATATATATATATATATATATATATATATATATATATATATATATATCACACTAAAGTGATTTTTTCACATCGCTTAGATATTATATTGGATAGTAATTTTTTATCTTTTAATATTTAAAATTTAAACGATTAAAAATTAAAGTTTTGGTGATACTCATTTCTGTTTCCATCTTTAGTACCAATAACATTCCTTTGAGAATAATTTGATTAACATATGTCAGTAATTGGTACTGGTGGAGGTTGATTTACAAGCCTGATGGCTAAATGACCATAACAGTGTCTGGAAACGCCTACATCGCATTGAAACCTGCAAAAGAGGCTTGGAATGGATTGTATCTACGGCAACGGCCTCGCAATCGAAAAAGGAATATGGCATTGGATCCTGAAGTGCCAGATTGCTGAACAACCCAGGCGCTGTTAAGGACCTTTTACAACAGGCCAATCAATTTAAATTAAACGTACTGGCAATCCAAAAAATGATATTCAAGACATGAGATCGAACACAGTATTCACAAGTGGGAAGCCTGCTTGAAAGCGAGAATACAGAGTGGCCTTTATTGTAGGTAGGGAGTGCAAATCAGTCAATCACTTTATTGACTTTAAAGTAGTCAATAAGCGAATGTGTGCGATCCGTATAATAGTGAAATTCTTCAAAATTTAGCTGATAAATGTACACGCCCCGACCGAAGAAAAGGCCGCAGAAACGAAGGAAATGTTCTACAATTTCCTGGAAAGATTAGCCGACTCATTGCCTACAAATGACACAAAAATAATTTAGGGTGATTTCAACGCTAAGGTTGGCAATGAGCTATCTCATCAGGGAACGAGTGGAGGATATAGCCTCCACTATGAAAAAAATGACAACGGACATTGACTTTACGTATCGCAGAAAGCTAGTCATACGTTCGACTTGCTTCTCACATCGACGCATATATAAAATGACCTGGGTATTACCAAATGGCAAGCAGTCCGGGGGACTTAGTGGTTAGAGCATGAAGCCCGTAAGCTGAAGATCTCTGGTTCAAGTTTCGTTGGCGTCAACGAGATTTACTTCGAGTGGTTTTTCGGACGGACTATAGGCCTGTACAGTTATGATACGTGCTGGCTTAAAAATCAGAACGTATCGCAGCTGGGTGGACGGACACACGGCCAAAGCGTGATAATGATCATATCCCCTTGTGGAGTGCCGATACATCCGATCATGATGATGAGATACTCTTACTATCTCTAAGCGAAGGCCCGGAAGGGGCTGTAGGGCTACGAAGAAGAAGACGAAGAATTACTAAATGGCAACACACAAAATCAAATTGATTATGTTCTGATCCAAAAAAGATGGGCCTCGAGTATACTTGACGTCCATACATAACGAGGAGCCAATTATAACTCGGATCATTACCTGGTCAAACTTAACGATGTCGTATGCTAAAGGCGTATTCTGCAAAGATCAGTCCGCTAAAGAAATTCGACATAAAAAGCCTCTAAATGGTGTCTGTGCGAAAAAATTTGACGGAGACCCTCGACAACCATCTAGCTTCCACCCTATCAGAAACCTCGCTGAAAACAAGCAACGAGCTGTGGCTGGAAGTGAAAGCAGCAATTAAGACCGCGGCAGGACAGACGATCAGACATCAAGCCCAGCGCAAAAGAAATGATTGGTCCGATGATGAGATGCAAGAATCCGTTGGACAATAATAATCAGGCGAACAAACAGTATTTAGGTAGGAAAACCTGGACGAAGAGAGAACACTACGAAAATCTCAGAAGAGTGGCGAATGAGATAATTAGAATTAAGAAAAGGTAATATTATGACGACCAATTGAGTGAGAAGCATTGATGTAAGTCTAGCAAGCAATAAAACAAGACAAGCACACAAAGTAGTGAAAAGCTTGAAATGACGTTATCAACCCAAGACAAAACTCTGCTGAGATAACATCGGCAACGTGATCGCTGATGAAAACAGGATTAAGGAAAGATAGACATCACATTTCAAGAACCTTCTTTATCCTTCGCACAGCTCCAGAACGTCGGAGCCTTTAGATATCTGCGGAGAGCTTCCATTGGCCGCATCAACTCTGGATGAAGTTTGTTCCACCATCAAAGCCCAAAAGAATAATAAAGTGCCGGGCATCGATGAGATTTCAGCGGAGCTCATTAAATATGGTTGCAGCAGTGTTCATAAAGCTATTCACAAAGTCATCCAGTACACTTGGCAAGAAGAACATATGCCGAAAGAATGGAGCCAATCAATTATATTCCCTATCCACAAAAAAGGTGACAAGCTACAGGGCGAAAATTATAAAGGCATATCACTACTTTGTACGGCGTACAAAATATTTTCAAAGATCTTAGAAAATAAAATCGGATCACACGCCACCAGTATTATTGGAGAGTATCAAGGTGGTTCTAGAGCAGGTAGATCAACAACAGACCAATTATTCACAGTCAAGCAGGTACTTGAGAAACGCTGGGAGTTCAACATAGACGTACACCAAATTGATTGAAACGTACTGTACCAAATAATGCTTTGCATTGGCATCCCAGCCAAATTAGTGCGTCTTACCAAGATGACAATGATGTCGACGACCTCCCAAGTCCGCATCAATAACCAACTCACCGATGCCTTTGACACAAATATCGATGGGCTGGCCCCATTGCTATTTAATTGGGCCCTGGAGTACGTCATAAGGAAGCTACATGTCGATACGCAAGATACATTACTATACAAGTCGAGCCAAGTAGTAGCCTATGCGGACGACATCAACATTTTGTCACGGTCATTAATAACTGCCAAAGAATTGTTGCTGAAACTCGACAGCGAAGCAAAACTGGTAGGGCTACAAATCAAAGAGAATAAAACGAAGCTCACGACGCAGTCGAGAAAAAGTACCTCAAATACACAAAATATCACACTTGGCGAATACAGCATTGAAAATGTTAGTGAATTTGTGTATTTAGGCGCCAAAATAACGAAAACAGGCAATGAAAGAGACGATATACTCCGAAGAATACAGCTCACAAATAAAATATTTTATTCAGTATTGACGATCTTGAAGACCAGCTGCATCTACAGGAAAACAAAGCTCTAAGTATACAAATCTGTGATAAGACCTGTGTTATGCTATGGGTGTGAAACATGAACCCTAACCCAAGCATCCGCAAATATATTGAATGCCTTTGAGCGACGGGTCCTGAGGTGAATAATCGGAGCGAAGCTAGACGGGGACCAATGGTGAATTCGATACAACTATGAGCTGTATGAAATTTTTGACGAACCGGAGGTCTCAACGATTATAAGGCTGCGGAAGCTGCAATGGGCTGGCCATATGACTCGTATGGACGAACAACGAATACCCAAAAAGATATTCGTTGGGAGAACTGAAGGCCCGGGACCAGTGGGGAAACCGAGGAAATGCTGATCTGACTCGGTCGACGAAGATAGTTCATCGCTGCCCGGATTTCGGGATTAGAGGACGCGGTCAATAGACCGAGACAGTTGGAGGCGCTATTTGCAGGAAGCGAAGGCCTGAGAGGGGCTGTAGTGCTGAGGAAGAAGAGTAATATATAGAAGCGATATCGGCCTCCACAGGCCTTGTAGTCATAAAGACTTACTTCCATGATTTTTTCCAGATTCAAAGTGTTCAATCGCGACGGGATAAGAGACAAAGTGCTCGATAGAAATAAGCCAGTTTAAGACCTATTTTGAAAGATCAACAAGACCTTTCATTTGACACTCATATTGCCTACCTTTTTTAAAACAATTTTTTAAGGGTCACCCTCCTATATGGGGAGACCCCTTAAAACGTCATAATTCTTTTTTGAAGAGGGCATGGCACCCCTTTTGACCAACAGAGAACCAAATTGAATACAGGTGCAATTTATATGGGTCGGAGTTCCCAACATACCCTAGGACAAATTCATATTTGGACCTCTGCATTGCTGACGCAAGACTCGAATTCAACTTTAATTAAAAAAAAAGGTATTGGGGAAAATTTCAAAAGAAGTTAAATCAGGATTACGAGAAAAAATGGCCTCCTTTGGATGATAACAACGCTTGTTCAATGGCTCCTAATGACAGGAATCTAAATAACGATCAAATAGATCTCTATTTGTCGAAGTTAGAGAAGCTGACGTTGAAACGATTGAGAAAGGGCTTCCCAAGATTAAACATCGAAACAATATGGAAGCATATGAAACACCAACCATCGCAAGGTTGAAAAGATTGAAAAGCCTTCTTCTCACATGCGTCAACAATATTTATCGACGATTTTTGAACTACAACTATCCCTCGTTGGCTTTGTTGAAATTACACCAGAAGAATGTCCGGAACTTAATCCGTTCATACTTCAGTAGTGAGGTCAGCAATCAATGGGCGGACGAATTGAGAGGTATTAGCCCACAGGTCCCAGATGGCGTTTTCGTCAAAGTGAATAGCATATTCCGCAAGAAGTCTCGAGTGAAGGTATTGAATCTTGAAGTCACTAGTGATGAGATAAATCTTCTCGATAGGGCTGGTATCGAAATTGATAGTACGACTCCGGATAGAAATGGAAACAGGATTATTTGTGAAGGATTGGATAAACTTGCCCTAATTTGAACACATTTTGAATTGGTCCATCTACCAAACCCTGAGAGAGGGAATGAAATTTTTTCAGAGGTCGTTGAAGCAAAAGTTTCCGACTTCAAATCAAGCCTGAGCAGCCAATCAATTCTTCATTTCAATGAAACATTAACATCTGACCTCATACCGAGCTTGAATCTTATTGATTATTTTGTCAGCTATGAAGATTTGTGTTTCATATTTCGCAGGATCGACAACAAGAAATCATGTGGTACTGATGGTATTCCAAATGTAGTTCTCCGACATTTGCCTGAGGTTGCTATTAGGAATTATTGCATATTGTTCAACAACATGTTGAATAATTCATATTTTCCAAATGAATGGAAAAAGGCTAAGGTATTTCCGATCTTGAAGAAAGGAAAAGAATCTTCATGTCCCAAAAGCTATCGCCCAATCAGCTTGCTGCCTAACATCAGCAAGGTGTTTGAAGTGATACTCAACAGAGCATTAAACGCCCACATTGAGGAATATGAGTTGATGCCCAATTTCCAATTTGGTTTTCGTGCCAGGCATTCGACCACACATGCAATAATGAAAGTAACCTCAGACATCTGTTGGAAACTAAATGATAGACAATGTGTTGGAGCATGTCTCATTGATATGAAGAAAGCCTTCGATACGGTGTGGTTAGATCGACTAATTTTTAAACTCCTTCAGAACGAGTCCCCCAGACACCTTGTCGCCACGATGTACAATATGCTATACGGGAAATAGCTTGTTGTAACTGATGAAAATCTGACAACAAGGCGCGAGTTCAAGGTCTTGAATGGTCTACAGCAGGGAACAGTTACTGCGCCTCTGCTCTTCTCAATCTTCATTCGCAAGCTATTGAACGGCTTTGATTTCAACGTCTTGCCGACGCGATCATTAGTAGCGTTTGCTGATGATCTGATCATACGGCAGACCGAAAAGCTACAATAGTTCAGAGCAATCTCCAAAAAATGTTCAATGATGTACAGCTGTACACTGACAATTGGCGAATGAAAATTAATGTGCAGAAGTGTGAAACAATCTTGTTCCGGACAATGCTGCAGTGAGTCAGTCAAGACCTGAAACGTAATTGAAAAGATTTCCACATTATGGCTGGCGAGGGTAGTTCAGAACGAGTTCCACATAAATCCTGTGTTCGATAATTCGGTGTTCATCTCGATCAGTACCTGTACTATACTGAACATGTCAAAATTATGCTCAGTAAGGCACTAAAAGTAGCCATGGCCCTACGAAAACTCTTTCATTCCAAATACATTGACCAAAAGGTCAAAATTATCTGTTACAAGACCCTGGTTGGACCACTTGTTACATATGAATGTCAAATCTGGTACAACCAGAGTGCTAGTACTATGGTAAAATTAAGAGTTTTCGAAAGGAAACGTCTTCGTGCATGTACTGGTTTGTACAGAAAGCCTGAGACGGATTGGAAACATTATATATCGAATAGAAGAATTTATCAAACTGCTGAAGTGACAAGAGTCGATATCTTTATATTGAAACTTCTTCGGAATCATATCACAAGATATGTGACTGTGAGTGAAAATCCTTGGATTTCACAGCCGTTCCACCCTACAGACGGGTATATTGCGACTTGCCTCGCTACTGGTTTCGTTTCTCCAGAAGCATTCGTGTATTTGGACATGAATCGATATGTTTTTGATTCTGACGGCGTCCCAGTCATATATCACATATATCGACGGGCCACCGATAAGAAGATAAAATATCCTCCGAATTTGAGTTCACGAGACCAACAATTCCAATGGAGATACTTATTTGCTAGATTCGTTGAGACGGGGCAATCTAGGTATTGGTGGCTGAATGACAATGTCTAAATTATTCGTGTTTATTACCAGTTTTTGTGTTTTTCGTTATTTAGTTTTTAAGTTTCAGCTCATTATTGTTACATTTAGTATTGTTGTTTATTTTTGTTAAAAATTAGGTATAGGTTAGATATATGTTATGTTTATTATATTAGCATTGTTTAGAATTTTTTAGTACAAGATAACGTTTTTGATTGAATTTTATTAGAATTAAGTTGAAACATATTAGGTTTATGATCTAAGTTCACTGTTGTGTTTGAATTATAAATAATTTTAGGATAGTGTTGGTTGGTTTTTTCTCCTTTTTCCAATTGATTTTTCAAAATATGTAATAATCTTAATTAATTGAATTTGCTAGCGTTTTTTTTTTTTGGAAGAAATATGTATAATGATAACGTATAAATTTAGAGGGCGATTTGGGCCATTAAGTTATTGTATGTTTATTGTTTGGAATTTGCTTTATATTCTTTGAAAATTTTTACCGATTAGTATTAAATAAAGCGCTTTTGACTTTGACTTTGACCAACGTATAACATTTTATGTTTATTGCTTATGTAGTTTGTGAAAAACTTGCCGTGTGGGACGGACGGACAGGTACCGTTTTTATTAGGTTTCTGCAAAATAAATATAGGGTTTTGTAAAATTATTTTGCAAACCCCTAACAACGAAATTTGCAGCATGTTTAACAAAATGAATAAATGACAAAATTTATTTGGCGCTAATTCTAGGCAGTTTATTTCACCCTTTTTAAAATATTTCAAAATGGGTTTTTAAATTTGTTCTATTTTTGCAATGCTATTTCATTGATTACGAGTACATAACAGTTGTGGAAATTCCACAAATATTATTGCAAGTGAAATATTCAGACAATTAAATACTTATCAAAATTTTATATTTATATCAAACAATAAAAGTATAAAATGTTTTTCTTTTTTTTTATTTCAACATGGCCCTCAAGATGAATCAAATCAGTTTCTCTAAAATACCTATCATACTAACAAACGAATCTATGTTGAAACAAATATTGCTAGAAACCAATGCTAGTGGCAAAACTTTTCTTGCTTGCCTGCACGTAAGCACGTATAACTTTTTTGTCAATTAGAATCATCTGATAAAGAAGTTCAATAAAAGCATTTTGTTAAAGCGAACATTTTTAATAATCTGCTAATCAACGTGTTTTCAATTGTCCCGTTAGTTTTATTCATCCATCTGCATCTGCTTTGCTAGAAATCTCATTATACTGAAAAAGTCTAGTTACCATAAATTCATGGCTTACAGGCATGTCCGAGTGCTTATCATTCATTAAAGATTCACTCACGTGCGAAAGAAAAATAAAAAACGTTTTGCATTTCATTGTCCCCCGGCATCCCCTATTTAAAATTTGTTGCTAATGCAAAGATGCTCAAATACAATTGCAAATTTTATTTAACTTGATAACTGTAATTTCCATGCTATTTTACAACACCCACTAAGCCTCGTTTTCGTTTCCCTTCAAGGCATAACGAAAGCATCTGGCCCGCATATTTGCACTAGTGCGTCAACGTGATACGTCCCTTAATAAGCACTAAAAAATTGCATGCAGACAGACGACAATGGACGTACATATGTAAGAGGAACTGCCGTTCAAATCTTACAACATGCAGAACGAGTCATCTGCGAACTCTTTGTATCCTATTTGTTCGTCGTTTTCTTCAGTTCCTCGCTTTCCGCGCCATTGTCACACACCGCACCTTGAACTCGAAGTTATTGAGCTCAAGGAGCGGAAATATCGATTAGCAACCAACATCACAACTGCGCTGCTCTAGCTAGCCCTAGCCGTGGCCAGTCAGCAGCCATTTCCTTTGCTCCCCCAGATTACCCGTAGCTTTGTAGCAATCATGATCCTATTAAAAATTCATCACCTAACTGGATAAAGTGACAAAAAAACTTACAGTAAATTGCGGCAATTGAACGGCCGGAACATCATCGCTGGAATCAGGATAATGGAGCTCGCTGACACGTATATGTAGTAAATAAGGAACTTGAAGTAGTAGCGAAAAACGTGCGACGTTTCGTAGAACACCGGGATCAGGAGCAAACACAACAGAACAATCAATTCAAAGTAGGGGGACATCATTTTATTTTTCTTCTCTCTATTCCAATTATCAATCTAAATCTAAACCGTTCGCGTGAGAAAATTCGCACAAGTATGAATCTTCAAATTTTGCACTTGAACCACACACACGGGATTATTCGCTGGACAAAAGCTGCTTCGCGAAATTTTTCCAGGTTCCGCCACGGTCACCGCGTCGATACTGCCGTGGTCTTTGTTTCAGGTTCAGAAAAATCAAATGCAACTTTGTCTAATTTCTAGTTTATCATTTAATTATCTGGAATGAACAGTGCGTGGTCACCGGCAACTGAAAATCGTTTTTTCTTATCACGGCTACCGACCGCTCCCCTCTAACTACACAGAAACTCGCAACTTTTCACTTCTGTTTTGCCCGCGCTTTTCGCACACAAACTCCACGAATGACGAGGCTCCGTTTCCTCTTCCACACCAAGCAGCTGCACACAAATCTGAAAATAAACTGAAATCAGCGCTGGAGCAATTGGAACTTGAGGATAAATTTTTCGAGTTGGTGGAACTTAAATTGTTTGTGTTCTAATGTAGCGGAATTATTTATTTGCAGCATTTTGTGCTTTTGTGCACTACGGGTACGCAACCCCTATTTGAATTGCTTTTGCGCGTGGGGAATTTTATGGTAAATGTGCTATAAATAATTTGCTGGTTTGTATCTCGAATAAGTGAGGACGCGTTGGCTGCTGACTAAGATAGTTTATAGCGTTCATAGGTAAAAACTGCAAAATGTAGCTGATTTGAGACTGGAAAGTTGTATTGCTCTTTTTATTAATTTATGCTTGAAAGTCCATAGTATTTGTTATAGGTGAATTTAGATACAGAGTCGATTTACGACCCAAATGGGGTTATACCTATGGAATCTTTATAAAATTACTTTTTTAAGAATTGGAAAGATTTTCCGTTTTCCAGCGGGAAGTTTATCAGCTAGAAGCTGAAAAGTGTACGAGGATGGGGAGATCAATTTAGCATAATGTTCTGGTGACAAGCAAATCTTCCTTCAAAGTCAAGGTCAAAAGCACTTTATTCAATACTAATCGTTATAAATTTTAATACGATATAAAGCAAATTCCAAACAATAATACGAAAACTTATTAGCCCAAATAGCTCACTAAATTTATACGTTATCAGTTAAACACATTTGATCAAAAAAGAAACCATAGCAAATTCAAATTAATTAAGATTATTAAATATTTTATGATTCAATTGGAAAAAGAAGAAAACACCAACCAACACTATTCAACAATTATTTATAATTTTAACCCAACAGTGAACTTTAATCCTACACCTAATATGTTATAACTTAATTCTAATAAAATCCAACCAAAACTTTATCTTATACTTAAAAATGCTATCACAATATTCCTAACCTAAGCGTTTAACCTTATCCCTAAACATATTGTAATAAACATAAAATATATTTAACGTATCCCTAATTTTGAACACAAATAAACAACAACCCTAAATATAGCAATAATGAGCTGAAACTCAAAAACTAAGTAACGAAAAACACTAAAACTGAAAATAAATACGAATAGTTTAGACGTTGTCATTCAGCCACCAATACCTAGATTGTTCCACCTCAGCTCGACCAGCTTCAACGAATCTAGCAAATGAGTATCTCAATTGGAATTGTTGGTCTCGTGAACTCAAATTCGGAGGATATTTTATCTTCTTATCATTGGCCCGTCTATATATGTGATATATGATTGGGACACAATCAGAATCGAAAACATTCCGATTCATGTCCAAATATACGAATGCTTCTGGAGGAACGAAGCCGGTAGGGAGGCAAGTTGCAATATACCCATCTGTAGGGTGGAACGTGTAATGAAATAGGTAGTTAAAGTGTCCGTGCAAGACTGAAGCAATGGTCTGCTGCCTCGGCGGAAGAGGAGATGGTAGTATCCGCCGAGATTCGGCCTTGTCTAGGGGCTCGTGAACTAGCAGGCTAGTGTTGCGGTGTCGTGGGGCTGGTTCTTTTCCTCAGTACAAGATCCACTACAAAAAAATTTCGCATTTACGAATTCGAAGCGAGCTAGAGACGATCGACTTATGCCGAGGCCGAAGGAACCTACTAAGGGTTGAAATTGCTTGTTCAAAGAACAAATTGGGCATGGAAAAAAACGGAGGGACTTGAGAGACTTCGTCGTGATCGACGATACTTATGGCCCCCAAATAAGAGTGGAGCATCCAGGTGGAAGCGGTGCCCCCTCGCATCATCCCAACCGGATCAAGATCCAAACGTAGACGTGGCCATATATTTCTCATTTGAGTGAAAAACTCATACAAACATAATTTGCATGAATTTTTCCATCACATGAGGAATATAAACGTGACCAATTTATGTTAAAGTACAGGGTTATCCATTTCGTGGTAGGAAAGTATAACCCTGCCATTTGACATCTGTCAGAATTAAATGTCATCCAAAGCGTGTTTCTTAGTTGAAGGGTTGTCATTTAGAAATATGGATCGTTTAACAGTCAAAGAACGCGTTAAAATTATTAAATTTTATCATAAAAATGGTGATTCTGCTGTATCAACATTTAGGGCTTTACGAGCCGATTACGGTCGACATAATCCACCTACACAGCAAAAAATTTCGAACACAGTGAGAAAATTTGAAGAGACTGGATCGGTTATTGATATTGCAAGGCCTGTGAATCATCGCAATATTCGTTCTGCTGAAAATATCGCTGTCGTTGCTCAAAGTGTGGAGGAGACTTACGGCTCATTGTGGCATGCTCAACATTTGGGCTTGTCTTACGGCTCATTGTGGTGGATTTTGCATCTCCATCCGTACAAAATCCAACTCACTCAAGAACTTAAGTCTCAAGATCATACACAACGCAGAATGTATGCGAACCGGGTGATTGAACAACAAGCCATTGATAACGATTTTTCGAAAAAAAAATTTCTTTAGTGATGAGGCTCATTTTTCGCTCAGTGGTTACGTAAATAAACAGAATTGCCGCATATGGGGCTCTCAAAATCCTCAGGTGATCGCAGAAAGGCCTTTGCATCCGGAAAAAGTGACCGTTTGGTGTGCATTGTATACTGGTGGTGTTATTGGCCCGTATTTTTTTGAAAACGATCACGGAAGAGCCATTACAGTCAATTCTGACCGCTATGGACGGATGTTAACCGATTATTTTTGGAGAGAAATTGAAGATTATGATCTGGAGAACATGTGGTTCGAACAGGACGGAGCCACAAGTCACACAACACAGGCTAATCGAGGACTTTTGCAAGATAAATTTCCAGGCCGCGTAATTTCGAGATTGAGTGATGTAAATTGGCCCGCAAGATCTTGCGACCTAACACCTTTGGGTTTCTTTTTATGGGGCTATGCAAAAGATCGTGTTTACGCGAACAATCCTCAAAATCTTGAACAATTGAAAACCAATATTCGTGAAGTTATGACCGAGACATTGCCGGAAATGTGCAGAAAAGTCATTGAAAATTACCTTAAAGGGTTGAGGCCAGTAAGAGGTTTCGTGGAGGGCATTTGAATGATGTTGTGTTTCACGTATAATCAATCTCTTGTTCAATCTTTATATTGAATAAAAAATTTCGTTTCCATCTGAATATTTTATGTGTTTTGTTTAGCTTTACTTTCCCAAGCGTAAAATAGATAACCCTATATTACGCAATGGGATCACATAATACTATACCATAAAAGGGCACGTGAGCGGAAGGCCACTCTACCCGGGCAAGAGCCGCTACAACGCAATAGAAGGGAAGAGCGCGCCCGATGGCGAGCTCATGTCAGTGGAGGTGCCTGCCATCGTTGTGGATCCCGAAAGACCGAAATTAGGATATTCAATTACCTATTTGTTATTTGCAAAAAGAAAACATACAAGATATATATAAATTGAATACAAAGTACTATAATTTTACTCTATCTAACTAACCAACCCGCATCCAATCGCTTTTACTCTGGGTTTTTTTCTTCTTTCTAATATTTTTCTTTTCTAATCTTATTACTATTACGTTTCGCATGATAAACCAAAAAAAATGCAATGATCCCAAAAATCAAAAAGAAATTTGATCACCACAAGAAAGCAAAAAAATACTACTGTGAACAAAAAATAAGGTGACATTTGAATTTAAACTGCGTGCGTCGAAGGATTTGGAGAATTATTTTTTTTAGGTTGGTAGTACTGTGAGTGACATCTATGTCAAATTTACATCTCAAAATATTCATTAGTGCTTGAAATACGCGTCGTTTCCGGGATGGCCTTCAGTTCCGTCTTCGCTGCGGCTTGAATCTCCTCTATCGTATCAAAACGGTGTCCTCGGAGTGGTCTTTTGAGCTTGTTGAACTGCCAGAAGTCGCATGGCGCCAGATCAGGTGAATACGGTGGTTGCGGAACGATATGGGTTGAGTTTTTGGTGAAATGATCACGAATTACGAGTCAGTATGGGATGGTGCATTATCCTCTTGTAAAAACCAAGAATTGTCTTTCCACAGTTCCGGCGTTTTTAGGCGGATAGCGTTACGCAAACGACGCATAACGTTCAAATAATATTCCTTGTTGACTGTTTGGCCCAGCGGAAGGAATTCATAATGCACAACACCACGATAATCGAAGTAGAGAAGAGGTTGATGGTCGCTCCGGACGCTCTTCGTCTTTGACACGTTCACGGCCGGCTTGGAACTCACTATACCACTTGTAAAGATTTGTTTTAGACATGGCCTCATCACCAAAGGCTTTTTGCACAATCCTCAACGCATTCGCAGCAGAAAATTAATTCCGCAAACAAAATTTAATGCAAATTCAACAAATTTCGACATCGCAAACAACGAAAAACTCACTTTTAGCAGCTCATAAAACGACGCGTATCTCAAACACTAATGAATATTTTGAAATGTAAATTTGACAAAGATGTCATTGACAGTACTACCAACGTTAAAAAAAATAATTCTCCAAATCTTCGATGCGCGTGGTTTAAATTCAAATGTCACCTTATTTTTTGGATACAGTAGTATATATGTAATTCAGTTAGCATGATGCAGAGTTTGATGTATTTCATATTTTTCCTTTTTTTTAACCGTGTATATCCAACACACGATACCTAATATTTGGAAAATTTCATACTAAGTGTTTCGTTCAATTAATAATTTAAGACAAAAACAAGAATTACTGTAAATAAATATATACATATTGTAAAAATTTATAAATGAGACAAGCGGATACTCACCGGCATCCTCAACGAGCACTCGTTGACGATGTGGTGATTACTGAAATCGAATTATTACTAAAATTCTTCTGAAATCCAACATTTCATGCATTAAAATATTGACTAAAGTGTAGTAGCTAGTGACGCCCAAATATCGAATTTCGTGGGCACCCCAACTCTTCCAGAATGTAAAGGGCGCGAAACGTTATTCTCTAAGAAAGCGATTGCATGGCGTTCGTATTATAGGCTGACGTGATGTTTGTCGACATGAGACGGCGCGGCCGCGTTTTATCCGGTAGTGACTACTAGTTATTTCAACAGCGTCTTAGATTTAAATAAATCCGATACAACTTCCAAGTGATTATCTTCATATGAAAACTATCGTCTGAGACCAGTCTCTTTTGATCAACAACACTTCAAGACAATTCTCTTCTCAATAAATCAAGTAATCCACTGTCAATCACTTCTCCAAACTCATCCACTTACACAATTCATCCCGTGCAATAGGCGCTTCACAAGGGCCCGCCGCAGTACCTGATTTGTTTGCAGCACAACTTCGTTCCCCTATCCTTTTGTTGTACAGCAGTTTTTGACAGCTAAATGCTTTTGGAATTGTCAAAAACCGGATTTCACTATATATAATCACAACCAAGATGAAATATCAATTGCGCCCACAAATAGCTTAACTCGAACAAATTTTGAAATATTTTTTTCTCTAAATAAAGCGTTACACATGAAAGTAATTGCTCGCACTTGAATGTTATTTATTATTTAAGCTAGACACCTAAGCTCATCTGTAGTTGTGCAGCATGAAAATCGAAAAAAACCGCGCGATTCACTGCATTCGAAATGATGCCGTAACAACGGTTGGGATAGACAGAGACAGCCGATAATTTTGAGAGCATTTTTGAAATGCCGCTAGAATCTAGAATATTCTACCGCGCTAACTGTTCATTTCTACACGTAAAAATTTTTGCCCAGAACTTCTTACAGCCACGATTTCCGCATTCCGTTCTGCGAAAATTCCACGTTTTTTTCCTTCATCGCGAAAACGCACATGACTCTTTTCAAACCCCGGCCTTTGGAATTCCACAAAACAAATCTTTTCGGTCGTACACACGAACAAATCCACTAGTGTTAATGGCAATCGTGCGAAAATCAATATTTCCTTTAGCCTTTTCGCAGCTCACCTCCTTTTCTTGAAAACTCACCAGGCAACGAATTCCTTGCTAAACCGACCGGCAGAATCACCACCCAAAGGAACAGGTTCGTTAGATGCGAAGCTTCTTACGCGCAATTCAATGGGATAACCGCCATGCGATCACATTGTCACAATTCGATCTTCGCTTTCAGTTTTTCAATATCCACTTCCTAACAAAAAAAAAACGTTGGAAATTACAATCGCGCTCACTGTACGCACGAGAGCTCCGGAGTCACGTCTTCTTAATCCAATTCGAACCGCGGAAAAATCCCCTGGCGCGGTTCTCCACTAGTCGCAGAAAAAATGAAAGAACCTTGGGCTTCGCGACGTATCTGCCGTCAGAGTTCATAAAAGACTGGTTGTCGCCTTGCGGGAGCATTGCAATGGCAGTTGACAGGCCTTCCACCCATTCCGCTGCACACTTCAGTTTCCCTTTCATCTTTAATTCTTTGCTGTTTGATTTGAGGTTCAACTCGCTGTTGTATTTGTTGTTGGGATGGAGTTTGCTATGTTTTCTGTTGCATCCGCGTCTGCTGTGGTGGCTGTGGGACATTTGTATGAAGTGTTGTTTGTTGGACATGTTTGTGTGTTATCTTTCGTGACAAAAACTCTTGTGGTGCTTTCAGGTGCACTTGTTGCAAGGTTTTATACTCAAAATGTTTGCTGCGCTACTTGATGACTAATTTGTGGCTGTTGTATGTTTAGGCTGGTGTGAATACGGTTTGTTGCTTGGCTTAAGTGTGATTGCGGTGCGAACTGGGCGATTTGTGGGTTAGTTATGTTTTGGATGGCTTGTGGTTGTGGTGCTGGCGCATAACTTTGATTATGGGCTGACTGGCCGTGGAGATAATTTTGTGCAGTTTCTTGTTTACGTTGGAAATTTTCCTGAACTGCTTGATAAACTCGAGTCTCAGTGCTTGTGGTGATACTTGCCGTGTGCGACTTTGGTTTAATTGTACTTCTTGCAACATGTTTCAATTGTATACGATTTTGTTGAACCTGAATCTCCTGAATTTGCATCTGAGGTTGTGGCTGTTGTTGAACCGGATGCGATTGTGGCGAGCTATCATGCTCGACAGAAGCTTCAACATAAGATGTTGTACCGGTTACAGCTTCAGCAAGTTCATTTCTGGTTTTTTTTTAAAGATGGATTTAAGTATGTAATTTGGTGACGTTGCTCAATCAAATGATTCACAGATCGTTTCTTCGAAGAATTGTCTGTATATAACATTCGATGCAACAGTGAAATACAAAATTTGTATGTGCTTCTTGGGGTTCATCGTAAGGCTCGGCTCGGCTAGAAGGAACAACGTAGACTGGTCGTTAGAATGCATTTGAGGACTCATTATTTACAAAACATCATTGAACTTTGGTATGCGATGCAGAAACACTGCAACTGTGTTCATTCTACATAATTTATTCTAAATGTGGTCATAAACAGCACTTTTTTTGTCAGGGTGTGAAAATAAAACCCGAACGACAGGACTACAACTCCGCTGCAATGGATGACGGCTCGATTATTACAGATCACAGCTCGTGGATTCACCCTAGCGCTGGAGAAAACCGAAGTGGTCATCTTGACAAAGAAGAGAATCTCTAGAGTAAAGACGATCAGTACTGGAGATATACTAATCGAACGGAAGCTTCGGTGAAGTAACTGTGGTTACTGATTGGCGCGAAGATGAGTTTCTCTAAGCAAATAAGGGCAACCGCTGAGAAGGCTGCTTTAGGCGTATAGGCTCTGAGTCGACTTACAGCCAATTTAGGGGAACCGTAACCCATGAAAAAGACGCCTCTTGGTGAAATATGGGTCAGCAAGGAGTTGTACAGAAAACGCTTGGCATGGGTACTGAGTTCAGTGTTCAATTCATATCTGAAAGTCTCCGATTCGGCGGTGAAAGCTACTGCAGGTGTGATACCTATCGTCTTCCTCGCTACAGGGAGCCGCGCTATTTACCTGCATCGAAGCGAGGGAGATGGTTGCCCGCAAGAAGCGACAACGCTCAATCAACGATTAGCAACAATCTTGTGTTAATTGCACGAAAGGAAGGTGGACTACGCGCCTCATCCCGGATCTGAGACCGTGGCTAAGTCGAAGGCATGGTGAGACTGACTTCTACCTAACCCAGCTTTTGAGCGGGTATGGGTGTTTTCAGTTTTATCTGCCCAAGATCGGTAAGTCTTAGTCCACCCACTGTCGATTTTGCCCAGGAGAGAAAAACGATGCCTGCCACATATTTATAGCGTGCAAAAAATGGGACAGGCTGCGCCCGGACCTCTACAAGGAAACGGGAGATCCAGGATCGGTTTACAAATGGAATCATGCGGCATATTATGTTCGGGCGGCCCTAAAATATAAAAAAGAACACAGCAGCCGGGGCTGGAAGATCACTCATCTAGCAATTCCTTTTCCTCTCTCCCTTCTGCTGGGGTAGGGATCCCCAAGCTTGAAGGAGCCCCCGGGGTAGCAAAACGATACCCGCCCCAAGTAATGTGTCAAACGGTTCTGGGCTACGTTCTCAGGTTAACAGGGGAAGTCTTTAGTGAGTCGTCCAGTCTCTCCTGAGTGTGGGAGCTCCACACTCAGAGCGTAAATGGCATGCATCTTCTAACCCCCCTCCAAAATGGAGTCCATCTTTCCTTAACCCTGTTTTCATCAGCGATGTTGCCGATATCATCGCAGCAGAGGATGGTTTTGAGTTGATAAGTTTTAGGTCTTGATGTCCAATCGACTGTTCTGCCACGATTTTAATTGTCGCTTTCATTTCCACAAACTGCTCGTTGCTTGTTTCCAGCGGTGTCTAATAGGATGGGAGCCGACTGATTTTCGAGGATCTCCATGAAACTTTTTGTCACAGACGCCGTTTGGAGCCTTCCGACGGCAAACTTCTGTAGAGGACTGGTCTTTGCCGAATACGCCTTTGACATACGACATCGATACGTTGATTTGGTCAAGTACTGATTCGAGTTACAATTGGCTCCTCGGTATGTACGGACGGCAAATATCCTCGAGGCCCATCTTTGTTGGATCAGAACATGCTTGACCTGGTTTTGTGTGTTGCCGCCATCCAGTGATACCCTGGTCATTTTATGTATGCGTCAATATGGGAAACAAGTCGAACGTATGACTAGATTTCTGCTACATGCAAAGTCGATCAGGCGCAAACCTTTCTCAATTTTTTCATCGTGGAAGCTGTACCCTTCAGTCTCTCAATGTTCCCTTTCTGAATATTGTGTGCGATCTCATGTCTTAAATATTACTTCTAGTTCAATTCGTTTCCTGGATTCCCGTTACGTTTAATTTATACTGACTGCCCTGTTGTAAAAGATCCTTAATAGCGCCTGGGTTGTTCAGTGACCTGACATTCTAGGAACCAATGCCATAGTCCTTTTCGGTTGCGAGGTCGTTGCCGTAAGTCCAATCCATTCCAAAGCTCCGTTGCAGGTTTCGTAATAAACTAGGTTTCCTCCTATTCCTTCCAATCCACCTACAATTCCATTTTACCTAATTTACTTACACCATGTATTTGTAGCTCCCACGGAAAGAGACCATACTACTCGTACTACTATAATACAATTTCGCTTTCATTTATTTATGTTGATGGCAAAACAACAATAACCACGCATTAAATTATAATAAATTAATTTTGTTCGAATGTATAATGCTTTTTACCATCAGCCGGGAGTTGTTTGGGTAAAGCTGGTCGGAACATTTTCTTATCTTCCAGCCAGAAGTAAAGAACAAAACATCCTGTCATCACACCCAAGAATGCTGCAAAATATGTGCTGTTGGCGTAACGTGGTGGTTCCGGTTGACTGTAACGATCTTCACCGTACAAATCTGCATCAGCATGGAGCTAGAAGTAAAAAAAAAAAAACAAAATTTAAATGAATAATATGGTTGCTAAACGATTATGGCGAAAATATTAGAATCCATAGAATCTCTAGGGTATAGGTAGCTCAATATTGAAAAGCTATATATGTATATAGCTAAATTTTTGTCATTTCAAAAGAGTTTTTAAATATGGAAGCTAGCTTATTTTCAAGGGTTCTCATGAAATCATATGCATGATTCTGAGTCTTGAAATTTGTCATGATGAAGAGTTGCGGTGGCTGCAGGCATGTTTATATAAGTTGAAAGTCATTGCTGTAGGAAGTATGAATTAGGATACAACATAAAATGTTGAAGAGGATAATTATTGTTAAGCTCTGGTTAACAATGACCTGTATAGCCCTCCTTATTCCTTTCTGAGTAAAACAAAAATGGAAGTATATAGGTGTCTTGTTTGTAAATTTCCAGAATCTGCACTCGCCGTTCTCATTGTTCCTCATCTTTTGGAGATGTCCCCTCATTGTGAAATGCTCCGTGATGAAATCCTGCTTAATCCGATAAGTTTGAAACAATTTCTGGTCATAGGCGTTAAGAAATAGCTTCGATTTTCGAAAGCCTTTATGAGGTTGTTGCATTCCCTGCCTCTCCCAGGCTGAGTTTCGCCACTGTGTGATAAGATGGTGAGAGGTACTGGGAACAGCCTGGCTAGCTTCACTTCTTATATCCGATTTAAAATCCATTTGTATTTCAGCGAATTCACTCCCACCGTTTCATGACAGTTCGAGTTAACCAGCCCGTAAGATAGGATTTATCTCTCTTTTCGTCGGATGAGCAAGGTGCAATTCTAAGTGTCTTTGTGGAACATATAATAACCACAACAACTAGGATTAAATGAATACTTGCTGAACATATACTATCAACTCCCAAAAACTTACCGGCTCACCAAAATTCCTTTTTAATTCAGGGAAATCATAAGGATAGTAATTATCTCTCATCTCAGCACCAACATTCGGCAATTGTGGATAGTCTCCATAACCATAACCATCTTCGGCATATGGTTTATATTCTTCGGGTAGTAAATTATATTTTTTCGCTGCTGCTTCTCGTTCTTCTTTGGTTTGCGGATACGCTGCCGGTTTGAAATCTTTATTCCAATCTAAAATCAAATAGAAATACTGTCAAATACTTCGAAGTTACGTAAACAAACGTGCAGGAACCAATAGCTTGTAACCATTGTATATGGATGATATACTACTGGTATGTGGTCTTAATAGATATAATTCTACTTACGATTTCTAACAGTAATATATGCTAGAGCTGAACTACGGTTCGCAAGCTGAGGAGCCAATTTAAGTCCTTTGATGAGAGCAGCCATTTTTCTGACAGTGACAAGCCAACCTATCAATCGACAAAATGTACACCAGCTGGGCGAAAAGGGTGTGTTCAAGTTTCTGTTGTACTGTCATTGGCTACTGCGTTTACATGCTGTCGAGCAGAAATTTTAACAATTTATTTATTTCCGAGCGTATCCGATTCTGCAACAAATGCAGACAACGTGACGGTGGTGACGGAAAGCAAGAGGGACGCGCCATACTGTGTGAAGTGTGAATTTAAAGTGGAGCTATTATTGTATTATTGCTCTACAAAGCAATATAAAACGTTCAGTGAAAAGTGTATAAAGTAAACCATTAAAATAAATTGTTTTCGAGCTCGATCTTCCGACGCTTTTTGTCAGATAAAGTTTGTTTTGAAAAGTGAGGTTAATAGTTGAGTTTCGTCGACTTTCTAGCCTGTATTATATTAAAGGATTAGCAACATGGTTCCCATGGGGCCAAGTGTAGGGCATGGTGGACATCCTGCTGTTCATCAGCCGCAAATACAAAGTACACCGTCTGGACCGAATACACTTTCCACAAACAGTCAATCAAACAAATCGTCAACGACAGTGGTATGTAGACGACGCGGCATGTATGCTCTGTAGAGAAATTGTACAATAATTGTTTATGTTTATTTCGTTTCAGAAGCCAAACTACACATTGAAATTCACATTGGCGGGACACACGAAAGCAGTTTCAGCGGTCAAATTCAGTCCAAATGGTGAATGGCTTGCCAGTTCATGTGAGTACATTTGATTTGTTATTGAGTGTGTGGCGGTGGCAATTGATTTAATTGTCACTTCCCGTTTCTAGTGTTGTTTTGCGAAAGTAGATTTGTTGCGTTTAAAGTATGGGTCAGCTTTTGTTATTTGTAATGATTAAAATAAATTGTTGCTCACGTGATACGCAGAAACAAGTATCGTGCATAAATGATAAATGTGCAAAATTATATCAGCTAATCGCTCCGTCGATACAGATAGTGATGGCTGCATGCACCGTTTGAACTTGATTTTTGATCGTTGTCTAGAGGGTTACATGGTTCTTTCTCACCAATGATTCCCAAACAGAATTACTAACTCTTCCTAGCTAATAATCGACCGAACCAAAACCCAAAAGAGCTGTACATTTATCAGTCTCCTTAAATATACTAAAAGCTAAGAAATTAACAAATATTGATCACGCTAGTCTGTGTGAACTACACCATGGCTATTTAACGTCTTCCGACATATGTAATATATTTCTAGCAAAACGCTTGAACGTTACCGCAAAACTTTGATCAACGTCCTTCGAAATCTGATCGGTGAATTGCGTCTTAATCGAACTCAACGTAAAAGGTTACTATCGGCATTGTATATGATTGATTAGTGATAATTATTAGAGCCTTGGAATCATCAAGGGTTGTATAGATTATCGTTCAAGAGTTCAATTAAGGAACCTATGACTTATTCAAGGGAATTTTGGAATCGCAACTAGCCTTATACACATCTTGAGAGAAGAGGCGAGTTCAAGTTTGTGGATGAAGCAGCAGAATATGTTCAGAAACACCGAGCAGCGATATATCAAGATTAAATATTGTCTAGACACCTACTGCTTAGCAATTAAGATGCCTGGATCTTGCATGGATCACTGTAGTGTTTATGAATGTGGTGTTATATTCCGTATAGGACCGCGGCGGTGTTCAGCTGTCTCACCGAGCGAAATCCGTGCTACGCTGGAAATAGCCTTGAATGGAGACGCATGAGATCGCTGGCAATCTACCTTTGCGATGTCGTGGCGTGGGTTATTTTCCCACAGCACAAGGTCTCCCTACAAAATTTATTCGCACTTACGAATTATTAGGGGACCGGAGTCAAAAAGGCAAACCAATTGGCTGGTGAAAAAGGTGCTAATAGCCGAAGTAACCTGCCGAAAGGGATTACGAAGAAAAACGCGACGTAGAATAACTAATTAGGCCAAGCAGCCCTGCGAGATCATCTGTAATTATGGAAAAAGCGGGGGGGAACTCACCCGATGGCTAGCTCATGAGCAGAGGGGCCAGCTAACGTGGCGGGTCTTATATCCGGTCGGGGTCCAAAATAGAAAGAACGAATTTAACTATTCTTTCTCATTATTCCGTAGAAGGGAACCATACGATGGTCTAAAGCGGTGCTGGAATCGCTTTATATTTTGACAAACTAGATGGCGAAAGCTAAAAGAAAAATTGTGCCCGAGGAAAGCGGTGTAACCTTGAAGAAATGAAAAAACATCGATACACCATTGGGTAGCGTAGTACCGACGCTAGTCTGGGCAATTGCGTTTGATCAGATAGCTGACGAATCTCAATAGAAGGGGTTTCAAATCAAAAGTTTGTGCCAACGGCATCATAACACTGATAAGTGAAAAGTCCCTGCAGATAGCGTAAGGCCTGATCCAGATCACGAACTGGATTAAACAAACGGGCAAGGGCAGACAAACTGAGTATTAACGTAAATAAATCTGTGAGCTTATGCTATGCAATAAGCACTGAAATCTGGCAAAAATAGTGCCTAACAATCACTCGTGCCCTACTTACTACGACAACAACTGCGATGGAGGTAATGCGCAACCTGATGTCCCTTAGAGCGGCATTACTTACGAGCATCAGTTAAAAATTCACGAAGGTGCGAACCACCCACCCTAAAGCGGGTCACACCATAATTTGAAATTCATGGAGAGAATGGCTCTGTAAAGCAAGAGGAAAGTAATAGTTCGAAATCAGTACACGATACAAACACCATTTACTCGGTAAATCTATCGACTTTATAAAAGTGGGAAACCATGCAGGTTTTCATATCAGGAGATTGAGCGCTGTCTTAACTCGTCTTGTGAGCTCGTCCTCTTGGAGAACTTCGCATCGGTTTGATCCAGGTTGATTTGGAACTCGTCAGTCTTCGGACGCCAGATGCCTCTTAACGTCTTAATATAGTCTTCGTGCAAACTACTGAAGTCCAGCTGGATCTGGTGGTCCTCAGGTTTAATCTGCTTCAACAATAGAGGATGGTTGGCACACCATTTGCGCAAATGCATACCTGCGCTCGAGAGGATGGTGCGTAGCTCCGCCTGTTTGCGAAGTGCCTGCACTAAGCTGTCTGCCCCGGTCATGGCGTCGCCGATATAGCAATCCTCCAACGCGCTGCTGCCCAGGGAAACTTTCTGCTGGTTCTCCTTTGCTAGAATCTGTAGACATTTTTAGCTAGATACGGGGCACATGTTGTGCCGTAGGTTACTGTTTTCAACTGATAGTGACGCACTGGTTGCAGCATTGAACTATTTCTCCAAATTAAGCCATGGTACCGACGGTCTTCAAGTTGGAGCATTATCTGCCCATACCTCTTCTCGATGTCGGCGGCGAATACGTAACAAGGCATTCTGAAACGCAGGAGTATCGAAAAAAGGTCATCCTGGACAGTAGGCCCTGTATGAAGGACATCATTCAGCGAAACGTTTGGTCGTCTTACTGGATGCATCGAAAACCACCCGCAGCTTGGTTGTACTGCTGTCAGGCTTGAGGACACAATGATGTTTAAGGAAGTATCGTAATTCCTCCCGTTGCTGCGACGTCACCTCCATATGTCCAAGCTGAATATACTCCTCCATGAAGTCTTCGTATGGAAGTCTTAGATCAGGGTTCCTCTCCAGTCGACGCTCCAAGGCAATGAATCTGCGAGTGGCCACCGCTTGGGAATCACATAAAGTCTCAGAATCTTTGCTGAACGGGAGTTTAACCAAGAAACGTCTGTCGGGACGTCTTGTCATGATAGAAATTTGCTTCGCAAGTCTTTTCAATTAATGTAAGCTTGTGCTGCGGATCCTGTACTTCCTCAACCTCCTAAAATCGCTTGATGAGTTGATTAAGCTGGTTATCTTCTGTCAGGATACCGCATGTCACGGAGGACACTTGAGGTGTGATCACTCTTCCGGCTTTAATCCACCCTAGGAGCGTGTTCTGGAGCACTGGGAGCTGTGGGCCTAACTTTATTTGTCCAATAGCTAAGACCTCGTAAAAGTGTTCGGCACTTAGCAACATGTCGATGCGCTCCGTTCGGTGGAAGTCTGGATCTGCCAGCCTTATGTTTTTGGGAATGTGCTATCCCTGTGTTCAAGTTCTGAGACGGTTGCGGTGATATAATTTTATCCGTGGCGTAGGCTTCCAACTGCGCGGCATATCCTGATAATCTGGATCTTAGGCCGAGAATCACCTTATGGTATGCCTTCTCAGTACTACTGCCTACCCTTTCAATGAGGGCAAGGTGTGGTATCGATGATAAACCCAATTTTTTGATGATTCTTTTGGTGACTAGGTTTATTTGTGAGCCCGGATCCAGCACAGCCCGACAATCCGTCTTCTTCCCATTGCTGGTGACCAGCCTGACGACGGCTGTGCCCAGAAGTACATGTCCTTGGGGTCGGGGCTCCATCAGAGTCGTTAAAGCGAGCGATGGTGGTTTTGCCCTTGTTTGCGGTTTCGAATCTTATTTCGGCGTTGTCGTGCTCGAGGATATCGTCTTGGTCTGTTTGGGCTTGTTGTTTCCAGGCAGATGCAGAAGGGTGTTGTGATTCTTGGAACACTGCTTGCAACTTCTGGCCGCGCAACTGGAAGCCTGATGTCCTTCTCGAAGGCAATTCACGCATAGCTTCTTAGCGCGCACGAAACTTAGTCTCTTTGCAGCAGTGATCCTGAGGAAATCCGGGCAGTAGTAAAGCGGGTGATCCTGCTCACACATTAAGCACCGAGAAGCTGTCGTGGCGGCCACGGTCGACTTGATGGCTTTCCTATCGTTGATCTCCGGTTCCTTTGTTTTATGGCCGAGTGTCTCGAGGGCCTGGAAACGCGTTTCCATGAAGTCCAAAAACTCTTCAAGAGCGGTAGCTCCCGCGGGTTGAATAACGATTGTTCGTATGATGCGTGAGTCGCTGGATCCAATTTTCGGATTAGCACATGCAGCAGCAACGGATCCCAGTCCCTTGTGGACACTTGCAGGTTCTCCAGGCCACTGAGACACTCTTGTGTGGTGTCATGTAGAGCCTTTATTGCTGCCGCTGACGGCCTTTCATTAGCACGAGATGGCTGACTCATCAATTTGTTGATGAGCGTCGCTACCAATAGTCGCCGGTTGTCGTACCTTTCCTTCAAGGTTGTCCAAGCCGCCCCGTAGTTGTCATCCGACAATGTAAAATTTCGAATCAAAAGCTCCGCTTCTCCGGTGAGATCGGCCTTGAGGTACCATAGCTTCTGACACTTGGACATTGGTTGGCTATGCACCATTTGCAGGAACAAGTCGTTGAATTGTTGCCAATTTAAATAGTTCCCATCGAAGGTGGAGAGTGTTATTTTCGGCAGAGGCATGGTAAGAGGAGTCACAGGAAGAGTCTTTGAGGTAGGTGTGGCGCTGAGTTCATCCATTTTCGATTCCAGACGTATGACCCAATCTTGGGTAAGCTTTTCCAAATGGATGTGCTGTTGCACGTTAAAACTATACGCTTCAGGATCGTCATGGAGCTTGACGATCTGCTGGTGATATTCATCCAGCTGTTGCCAACCTCGTTGGAGGGTCATGAGTTTACTCCTCACCAAGTCCGAGTGACCTCCTTCTCCTCAACGAGCCTGCCATGACTTTGTAGCGACGCAGCATCCTGACCACACTGGCATCTCTTGGTGCTGAGGCTTCTGCAGTGTAGTCCTCGTCCTCGCTATCCTGAATTTCGGGCTCTTTTGGTGACTGTTCGCCGGTTGGCGCGTCCACATGTGTTTTGGAACGCATTTGATCGCGGAAGTGCTCCTGGTAACGGTAGTGTCGTATATATGTTGATGTGATTATCGCCTAGTTAAAATCCTCCCACGCGGCCTCCAGTGGCCGCAGTCGCTCCGCATAATACCCGGCTTCCTGCTTCCTTGAGGGCAAATCCTTCTTGTAGTTTGAAATGACATCTTCGACGGTTCGAGCCAATCCTTTTAGGTCCTCGATCAGGCGATCCACATTCACCATCGCGTAGAAGTCGGAAAACGGCCGGAAACAGAATGCACGGATACACCACGGCACTACACAAAACATCACACAGCACTTCACGACCTTTTCACCGGGGAAGAAACAATTATTTAGATGTGTACGGCAATGTAAATACCAAGTGTATCTCGCCGGGGCCTCCAGATGTTTGCGCCGGGACTCTTTTGTCCCGACCTTTAATTTTATTATTTTGCGTAGAAATGCACAACACACTGATTGAACTTTAAGATTGGCAATTATCCAAATGATGCGTGTATTTATATTGTATTTCAGAGTCTTGTTTATCACAATTTCTTAAAATTTTAATCGAAAAATATATGCACTAAATGTTACAAATTAGCACAATCAAAAGATTTAGATGCTTCACACTTAAGTTTATTCTTCCTAACCACCAAGATTCAATGAATCCCCAAGACACCAGATAACTGACTGAATCGGCCGAGCATTTCACCCGCGTTCAATTGCCAAAGCAATTCGCTGACCATACAAACGCGCACGAGAAAGAACGCTGAGTTTGCGTCATTTCGCTAGCATGCATGAAATGTAACCCAATCTCTTCGATTACAGATCCACTTCATGGACAAATGCACTAGCTGAGTGTGCATGGGTCAGCAATTTGACTGACAATGAAAAATAGCAAATGGACTTTCTGTGTGTGGTAAAATTTAGGATTCGTAAAGGTTGACTGCAATAATTAAAATTGAATTTAAATTATTGAATTAAAATATTTGAAATTGAATTAAATTATTGATTTTGGGTGAAATGCCGACGAACGGTAAATACAATTGTTCCTAAAGGAAACAGTAAATGATTGATCAATTGATAAATCAATCAAATAAATCGAATTAATTACGGATGGGCTAATCATTACAGTGCTAATTAACCTTAAGTAACTATGTAAGTTGATTGAAGCGTTGATGTTGCCGGATCAGGCAGTGATGGGCTCTCAGGGGGTGTCAGGAACTCAACACACCCTCTGGGTCGATCGAACCTTGGTTCATTACCTGTTTTGATTCTTGACAAAAAGTTTTCATCTTTTGAAATATCAAGCCGTTCCTGTCAAGCCCGGGCCCGATTCGTTCGTTCACCCATTTATTCTGAACACCCCAAACAAAAATATCGCTGTCAATTATTTTGTTTATTTGAAATCCGCTGGCAAAAAACAAAAATACATCGCACTTTACTAGAAAGTGCCTAGCGAATCAACAAATGAAGATATTTACAATCGGGTAACGGCGTTATCATCAGCAAGAAGTGGGGAGAACCCTCATTCATTGAGAAATTAAAACATCCAAAAAAAACTGAAACTCGACAACCAGCTGGCTCTCATCTTATCAGATGCATTCATAAAGACAAGCAACGAGCTCTGGATGCAAGTGAAGGCGGCTATTAAGACCGTGGCAGAAGAGGAATGATTGGTTCGATGATGAGTGCCGGAATACGTTAGACAAAAATAATCAGACATACAAAGACTACATACGAGTAAGTTGAGTTATCTGCAGGACCCGGAGAAGAGCAATTCCTCTCCGCTGCTTCAAGCGCCTCGAATATGGACACACAGCATATGGCTGAAGGGACCCGACAGGAGCTTTCTGTGCTATAATTGTGGTCAAACGAGACACAATGCATCCTCTGCAAAGATGCTAAGTCAGAACCTTAATCCCGTGCTATGTATGCTGGGTTTTCAAAGAGGCCCTAATCAAAACCGAATCCTAAAAGTGAAGTTGCACCGAAGCACAAACGCCCAGGATCTGCTTGTGCAGCTTGCAAGAGATATGGAAGTCGACCTTCTGTCAGTGAGCATCATTACAACAAGAACTTGCAAGCCTGATACCCTGGCAAATCTGGCACCTGCGTCATCCCGATTTGAGGCGGCGTCCACCATCAAGTACAGGGCCATGGCAAAAGAGATCGTTTTGTGTGGATGAGTTGTTCAGGAACTATATTTTCCAGTGTTTATCTGACGCCGAAAGAACCGAACTTTCCGCGCCAAACTCAGGCCGCTGTCGTGAATGCAGAGGGCCAGGTGCTCATCATGCCAGAGACATTGAATGGGCATGCTTCAATTTTACCGCAGAGGCAAGCAGGTCCTGGAAATAACGGCCAGAACAGCACTTGTTAACTGAAACACTGGGAACACCCTTATGTACTAATCGAGCAGGTTGTAAATTTATTATTTTATTTTTATTAATATTAATTATTTGATAGTCTTAGGTAAAATTTAAATTTTATATTTTGTTATGTTAATTTGTTGATTTTATATTTTTTATTATTCAATATAAAAAAAATGCTCGATTATGCTCGTATAGAACTCGGCGCAGGCAAAGGGTTAAAAGAAATTCATGCATAATATATCCCAGATCAACTAATTCACTACACAACCAGCAAATCCGGCTATGACTAGAAAGCATGTAAAACACACATTCTCTCGCTCAGCTCATCGGAAACCTAGGCATACAAAAAAAAGAAAAAATCCATTTACACTCATAGAACACTGCAACCATCTGCTTAACGCTACTTGCGATTTCCATGTAAATGGGAAAAGTATTTCTAAAGGATTGCAATTGTGTGCTGCTCGTGAGTGGAGCGTTGATTAATACGTTGCCGTGCCGGGTGGGATGGAGCCGGTTCGGGAGTGTATACGTCGGCCGTCGACTAGTTGTAGTGCATTAGGAACTGGTATTTTATTCGCATAGCCACGAGTACGCGATTCTGTCGGTTCAGTCGTTTCAAGTTGTCCCACATTGAACCGAAGCTAAAACACGGTTCTGTGTCGAATTTTCTTGGCATTTGCCGCTGCGTTCGTTGACGCTCTGTCGTTCTTGTGCACAGTGATGATTCGTTCTTTATACTTGTTAGGAAGGTAAATAATCAGCATTCGTGGCAAGACTTGCGAACAACTTGTGCATTATATGATTCCTGCATTGAGGTCAGTGCGACCGTGGAGGGGTTATTTGGATCTCGGGGAAAAGCAGGCAAAAAGTCGAGCGAATAATTCACCAACTGCTGTGTCTGCGCGCATAACCAGAGTTGACGCGAATAAAAGACGGGCGATGAGAGCCCATTATATTGCGGGCGATAAGTGTTGGCGTGGACATGGGAGTTAAGTTAAAAGTGACTACAAGCTAATCTCGTTTTCAATCAAGTTTTCTTTTATAGGTCACTGCCCAGCTCACATTCTATAATTGCATAAAAATAGCATCAAAAACGTGCAGAAATATTAAATGCAATGCATGGACGCTATCAAATATTCGTCTCTCTGAAAAATGCTCGCGTTCAGTTATGGACATAGTGGAGATTCGTGGCAGCTGTTTGTAGTAAACAAATGCGATTGTCACCGACGAAGTGAATTTAGTTTGATTGAAATTTGTGCCACATAATATAAGATAAAATTAGTGTGAAATTTGCGGCGCGTGAACTTATTCAGTTAATTGTATATACCTACACGTATTCGGCAAATACCTAAGACAATAATGCAACTGATCGCGAATTTCAAATAGTTCTAGTGCGGTCAAATTACTTGGAAGTCTTTTAAGTGCCTTCTAGTAAAGTCAAGCTTTTGTTTAGTAGCCATATCAAACACAACGCAAAATATTACTTTTTCAAAATAAGTAATTTACGGAACGACTTCATATACGAATTACCATAACAACGTATGCATAGTGAAATGGTCGTTATTCAAGACATTTGAAAGTATTGTGCAATTTTCGTGGAAAAAGGAGCTTGGATTTGTCGAAAGGAAATTTTATATTTGTACTTAATAAAGTTATTCACACTTAAGCAAAACTACATAGAATTTAATAATTGCCCAAAACGTCATCGCCATCATTCAATTAATGTGGAATTTTAGAGGATACCTGCATCGTCGTCGAGCGCTCGGAGGACCATGCGGGTAAGTACCCCGTTTTTTTGTGTAAATTATTTATTATATTATTTTTTGTACTATTTGCTATATTTGCTACCGAGAATTCCGTTGTATGCTTTTTTTTTGTCTATTTTATGAGTTAAATGCGTCGCCTTCATATGAATCAAAAAGAATTACTCGCGCCTTAATTTAAATGAAAGATAATGTTAAAATAAAATGAAAGATAAGGTTAAAAATAACTCGAATAAATTTCACTGGGGCATTTGAACTGGAAGCCAAGAATAAATAGGTGAAATTACTTGAATTTGAATAAAGAAAAGCACTTACAAGAAAATTTTATAACGAAAGTTGTTGACTTATTTTTTTTCACACATTACCATTTCCATAAAATATGAATTGCAATCAAAATGGAATACATATGTATTTTTAGCAAAAAAAAAAATAAAAACAATGCTTCGTTAAATTGAACCGTAAGTCTTTCCGTTCCTTCTCTTTTGACCGGGTATAAGACCCGGTACGATGGTAGGCGCTCCACGCCACAAATGAGCCAACCTTCGGACATTAACTAACCTCTTTTTGTTTCAGATGACGGCGCGGGTTGAGTGGCCCAAGCAAAGTGCCTCTTTATGACATGGGGTTATGTAATCGACTTGCATAATTCAATGGCATAAATTGGTCACCGGGGTACTTCTCTTCTGATGGGAAGGCTCATGCAAGTTAAGTTGTATGAGTTTTCCACTCAGAAGAAGAATACCTGGCCACTGCAACAATTATGGATTTTAATCCGGTTGGATGGGTGCGCAGGGGCTCCATCACCATCCGGTTGCCCCTCTCATTTGTGGGTCATGAGCTTCGTCGGGTAACGACGAAGTTACCCTAAGTCCGCCCTTTTTTACATGTTTCACTTGTTCTCGGAATAAGTCTTTTTTCTCTCGGTATAGTTGCCTACACTTTTTGCGACTTCGGTCGCCTTGCTTTTGTTCGACCCCAGAAATTTGTGAATGCGAAATTCTTTGTAGTGGGTCCTTGTGCTGGGGGAATGAACCCGCCCCACGACACCGCAATGCTAGCCTGCCAGCGCATTCACGCGTCCCCAGACGAGGGCATTCTCGGCAGATAATGACACCTTCTTCTGCCGAGACAGCAGTCCATCGCTGCAGTCCTTTACGGAGTTTTGAACTTACCTTCTTTACTACACTTACTTACCGCAGCTAGGGTCATGCGGGAACAATACCCGATGTGACATTCGTTTGGGAGTTCCTGGTGTCAAGAGTACGCAACTGGCGGGTGCTAGAGGACTGCTCGGCCAGCGACCACCAGTATATAGCGGTTGATATCCCTCCGCGTACATACGCTCAGACTCCAGCCTTTGAATGGAAAACTAGGAAGATGGATGTTGGGTGGTTCGCTGACGCGGCGGGCACACCGGTGCTCCAGATAGTCTAATCAGAGAGATGCTAAGATCAGTTGACAAATGCAACCAGGTGACAAATTACGTGCGGGCTGTTCTAAGTGCTAAGAGGGAGCGATTGGAGGCGTTGAGGGTGGAGGAGTATCTTTTCGAGTATTCTCTATCCTTTCCTCCCCTTCCGCTGGAAAAGAGATTCCTGCAACCCGAGTGCGACTACGACATAAAAAAACGAGGCTTAGCCCGAAGAAATGTGTCAAACGGTTCTAGGCTACGTTCTAAGGTTGACAGGAGAGGTGTTTAGTGGGTGGTCCATACGCTCTGCGAGCTCAACACTCGGGGCGTAAATAGCCTGCACCTTCCAACCTCAAAAAAGGTCATAGTCTCCTACGGGTAGGTCTTGTCGGACTGGAGTATTCTTCTTTGTTTGAGTCATGAATTTAGTTTTCGTTTCATTAGCTCGTAGGCCAATTCGGTTTGCTTCAGATTCTAGGCTTAGAAATACTCCTTTGTGTTGGAAATAGAATAGAACTATTTGAAGAAATGAAATCATAATGTAACGTAAATGAGAAAGAATTTGAATTTAAACGTATGTATTGACTCTTTGCATTTGCCCCATACATTAGTTTCGCGTATCACAGTTACATACACACAAAGTAAGCTGGATATCGTGAGCAGTGCTCACATTAATCTGTCTCTCTGTGTTCGCCTGACCGTCGAACAATAAACATCCAATGTATGTAAGACTCTTCGTAGTTGTTTTATTTGGGATAATTATCGGATCACATCACTTTCGCATCTGGGATTGACCGTCATCAGCATATGCTACCAATTGTGTGAACTTGAACATTAGTGTACCAGAGGTTTCACCTGATGACGTGTTCCAGCGCAATATTAAAGAGCATTGGGGTAAGTCCATCTCTTTGTTTTAAGTCTGATTCCATTTTGAAACTGCCCATTAGTTCGCCGTTTACCTTGACCTGGGACTCTATGTTAACATCGTAATTTTGACCATTCGAACTAGTTTTGTTGGGATGCCAAAGTCAAGCATTAATGTCGAGACTGTCGCATGTCTGCTTGAAGTCTTTAAAAAGTTTTTCCCAACACTTTTCGAGTTTTTAGCATTATTGTAGCCATCTGTTTTTGATTTCGACTGGATTACCTATGATTGCTCCTTGTGCACTTTTGTAATGACTTGTTTATGGATTGAAGCTCTCTCAATTGTTTATTAGAGGCATGTGCCAATCTGACTTCATGTTTTCATTTATATGTTGGATCTTGGTGTTTATGGTCAGTAGTTTCTTTCTTTATCGTTGGAGGATTTTTTATTTGTTCTTCTTTGGCCCGAGTTGGTCGCTGGATGTATTCTTTGTACGCCTGGTTCCTTTTTTTAACCGCTTCCTTGCAATCTTCGTCGTACCAGTCATTCCTACTTTTCTCGTATGAGAACATGGTCGATCTGCGATCATCTGGGGATGCCCACGTTCTCTTGCGGAAATACCTGACGAATTATTTAGTTCTATAAAATATAGAAACTGAAAAAAACTAATTTTTTATATTTTCCTTTCGGAAGTCCTTATACAACAATCTTTATTAATTAATCTTTACAATTTATTTGCAGCCGCCGATAAGCTCATAAAAATCTGGGGAGCATATGACGGAAAGTTTGAAAAGACAATTGCAGGGCACAAATTAGGAATAAGTGATGTTGCGTGGTCATCAGACAGCCGTTTATTAGTTAGTGCCAGCGACGACAAAACTCTTAAAATCTGGGAATTGAGTTCAGGAAAATGTTTGAAAACATTAAAAGGCCATAGTAACTATGTTTTCTGCTGCAACTTCAATCCACAAAGCAATTTAATTGTTTCCGGCAGCTTTGACGAGAGTGTACGCATTTGGGATGTACGTACAGGGAAGTGTCTGAAAACATTGCCAGCACATTCAGATCCGGTATCAGCCGTTCACTTCAATCGAGACGGTTCATTGATTGTCTCATCGAGTTATGATGGATTATGTCGAATTTGGGATACGGCAAGTGGACAATGCCTAAAGACATTGATCGATAATGAAAATCCTCCAGTGAGTTTTGTTAAATTTTCACCGAATGGAAAGTATATTTTGGCTGCTACATTGGATAATACTCTTAAGCTGTGGGATTACTCGAAAGGGAAATGTTTGAAAACATATACAGGGCATACAAATGAGAAATATTGTATATTTGCCAATTTTTCGGTGACTGGAGGAAAGGTGAGTTGAGATTTAATTCAAATATTTTCTAAAAATAATGTTTTTATTTTTTCCTCCTTCCTAAATATTAAATATTATTTTTTCTTGCATTACAGTGGATCGTATCAGGCAGCGAAGACAACATGGTGTATATTTGGAATTTACAGAGCAAAGAAGTAGTACAACGGCTTCAAGGACATACCGATACAGTTCTCTGTACAGCTTGTCATCCAACCGAAAATATTATTGCATCGGCGGCTCTAGAAAATGATAAAACTATAAAACTTTGGAAAAGTGATACCTAAAGTAAATGTTATTTATAGATTAGATTTTTTTCTCCTTTGATCATAGACTGTAAAGGATTCAACTTATTATAGAAATTTTAAATTTTATCTAAATATTAATATTAGAAAGCAATAATATATCTATTTAAATGGGTAAATAATTTGTGTTATGGAAGTTTTTCGTAAGTATTTGTACATGGCCAAGAGTGCGAATTTCTTGATTGAATATATATTTAAGTATTCTGCAGATAAACAGTAGCGAATAAAATTTTATTCTAGTGGCTAGTGTGAAAAATAACTAGACAAGGGAAGCATTGCGTCCCAAAGCACTTCCGACATTCCTTGTAACGCTGAAGGACGTAAACCTGTTTCATGGGTGGTCAAGACCACTCGCTTGATATCTATATCAATAAATCTACAGATTTTTATTTGATTTAGAGGAAAACGGGGAAAAAATGAATTTACTTGAATTAGCCTCTAAACTGGTTTTCTCAATGTGATAAAATGCAAAAACTCCTAGGTAGTCTCGAGAAATTCAAGAATCAACTTTTTTAATAGCGGTCGTTCCAATTGTTCCCAGTTCATTATGCGGCCCTCACGAGCGTTAAACAGCAACTCAGCATGTGGTCTGGCTAAAAAAATGCATATGCCTCGATTGTCAAAATCGGGCACTCTCGAGACTATTTAATAATTTTTTTGTGCTACGATTTTTCGAGAGAAATTGGGGAAATATTTATTTGGTTGAATTTTGCCTCAAAAATTTTTCTTCAAATAAAATCGATCCCTAGGAGGCCACGGACCATTCAAAAACGGGGTTTCTACATGGTCGTTTCACTCGTTTCCAACCCCCCCCCTTGCTAGACACTGCTGGGAATGCGCTGGAGAAACTCATCAAGGGAAAACTCACTGACGCGATTGGTGCTGCTGGGGACGTGTCTCCTCGGCAGTACGGCTTTAGAGCAGGACGCTCCACCATTGATCCGATTGCAGAGGTGGAGAGTGCGGTCCAAAAGGTAGAGGCATGTGCATTAAGCGACGGATCGTCCTGTAGGTACCACTCGACGTCAGGAACGCCTTCAACTCCGCTAGATGGGTGGATACTCTGGAAAACCCTTTTCAAGTTCCTGAATATCTAATGTGGCTTTTAAGGGACTACCTGAAGGCCTGGAGCCTGGAGCCTGCTCTACGACTCCACACAGGGCCAACGAAGTATGGAAGTTACATCGGGTGTTGTCCAGGGATCTATCCTTGGTCCGGACCTGTGGAGCGTTTCTTACGACGGGCTTCTGAGACTGGAGATGCCAGATGAGTCGCGCTTGATTGGCTATGCGGAAGATGTTGCGCCTCTAGTCGCTGGACGCACAGTTGAACAAGCGTAATTTAGGCTAGGTGCGCCGAGTGAGAGACTGGATAACTGCTCGCGGGTTCATTTTAGCACTGGAAAAAAAACGTAGTGGTCATCTTGACAACAAAGAAAATCCCTAGAGTAAGGATGATCCGTATTGGAGACATACTAATCGAATCGAAGCCAGCGGTGAAGTACATGGCGCTACTGCTCAACTCGAAGATGAGTTTCTCTGAGGACATCACGACAACGGCTGAGAAGGCTGCTTCGGGAGTATCAGCTCTGAGTCGACTTATGGCGAACGCAGAGGGGCCCAGCCCATCAAGAAGACGCCTCCTGATGAGTGCTGTAGGCTCAGTATTACTGTACGGAGCAGAAATATGGTGCGACGCTCTCAGTAAGGAAGTATACCAAAAACGCTTGACACGGGACCAGAGAAGAGGAACACTGCGGATCGCATCTTGCCTGTTGCCCTCCTTGCTAGAGAGCGCTGCACAATTTACCTGCGTCGAAACGAGGATGTGAGGGAGATGGTTGTCCGCAAGGAGAGACAGAGCTCACTCAACGATTGGCAGCAGTGTTGGGTGAATTGTACAAAGGGAAGGTGGACTGCGCGCCTCATTCCGGATGTGGGACCGTGGCTTAATCGAAGGCATGGTGAGGCTGACTTCTATCTGGCCCAGCTTTTGAGCGGGCATGGGTGCTTACAGTCTTACCTGCACATGATTGGTAAGTCACGGTCCCCCGATTGTCGGACAATGCCTGCCACACATTTTTTGCGTGTATAAAATGGGACAGGCTGCGAAGGGACCTCTACAGGGAGACTGGAAAGCTCACCCCGGATAATACAGTCGCGGTACTGCTCGAATTGGTTAACAAATGGAACCATGTGGCACATTATGTTCGGGCAGTACTGAAAGATAAAAGGGACTCACGGTAGCCGCGGGCGTTAGGACTGGGGGATCGCTTGTCTAGCAATTCCTCATCCCCTCTCTCCTCCCGCTAGAAGAGGGATCTCCCAGCTTGAAGGCGCCTCACGGCGTAACAAAACGAGATCTGGTCCGAAGTAGGTTCCAGGCTGGCTTCTCGGGTTGACAGGGCAGGTGTGTAGTGGGTAGCCCAGTCGCCTTCTACGAGGATGAGAGTCTCACACTCTGTGCGTAGATGGCATTCACCTCCCAATCACAAAACCCCCCTTGCGGCCTAACCCATTTCCGGCGGCTACCAAATGCAGTTTACCTATAATCACGAAATTTAGTCCTTGTGTTATTTTAAGCCTAACTTGAAGAAATTCGAAATAACATATTTTATAAAGTCTGCATTTTTCGAGAAAATCGGTGTTGCGTTTTAGCAACGTTCGCTGAAAGCAGTATAAAAAATATTTGAAAAAGACAATTCTCGGTACTGAGTTTGAATTATTTTTATAGAAAATAAATTAGTGAAAATAAAAGAAACTTAATAAACAAATTAATAAAAACCTAAATGACTATCAGAATGATGACTTTGGAACTTTTTGTTGAGTATTTTATTTTATTTATTGTTTCAAATGGTAGGAATCAAAGCATTTAGGATGGAGCGGGATATTGCATTTCTTGCAAACGAAAATGGTATGGTTTTGACAATGGCGGCATCTTAGACGTTTTTCGGTCTTGACAATAGAATGCTTTATGTTGTCAAAACGAACATCATTCAGTTTTCCTGCGCTTACAAGTGATGGTTGATCTCAAGACTCTGATTACAACAGACTACTAACAACGAAGGTCCTGAATGAAAGCTGTGACATTGGTGTCTCTTTGGTAAACTTTTTGCTAAGGTAATGTATTTTTCATGCGTTTACTAGTGCTGTACGAACGTATTTATTAAAAGTGGCCAGTACCACATTTTTCCTCTTATCCTTATGCGGTAATTGGTTGTTGCGTTCTTGAATAAATCAACTCGTTTATTGTATTCTCTAATCGCGTTTGGCATGGGAATGTTGATATGCTTCCTTTTCTTTCAGTCAAACCACTTAGTTTGTTGTAATGGCTTATCCATCAAATGATTCGACAAAACTGTTCCAATCGAATTGTCATGCCAACGTATAGCTGCGATCTCATTTTTTTGATCGAAACAAAAGTCAGTGGATCCACGACCTTGCTTTTTCATTGCTTTTGTATCACATAATTTGGCCTTAGTAGTTCTATTCTCACGAACAGTGCCTATGAAATAAAAGGAAATATTTCGTTACACACTAATATCAAATTGAACATCATAGTACCTGTTGCAAAAAAACCTAGTTTTGAAAGCCGACACACAAGTTTGTATGATGTAAAAAAGTTGTCAAAAGGTATATTATATTATTATTATATTCCAACCTTTGAAAGCAATGTCAATACTACATTTTCGCCGCAGTCCAGAAAAATACAATATACCAATGAATTTTCTTGACTGCATTTCTTCCTCTTCATCGTAAGCTGCACTTTACAGTTCTTCAATTTCACGAACGGTTAAACACTTTTGACGATACATAGCACTATAATATTGCATAATAATCACACTAACACTAACGCAACCGAACCGAAAACAAAACACTATGAAAAATTCGCCAAGCGAAACTGAACTCCATGTGTCAATCAAAGTAACTAACCCTATATTGTAACGCGTCGTAAAGTTGTTTTTAGATACGAATGATACTGCATCAAGCGAACGTTTCGAAAAAACGTGACTTTAATGGTGCCTGCTGCACTTGTAAATTGTAACAATGCCTTCCTATTTATGTACATTGATATAAAATCTAAATATTTTATTCATAATTGTGAGAATCCTTCAGAAAAATTTTAATTTCTTAAATAATTAAAAAAAAATCCTTAAAATTTTGAAAAAGTGTCATTTTCGGTAGTAAAAACAACCCTAAAAATGAAGTTTATTCTAAAATCCAAAAACAGGTCGATTTTTTGCGAACCCATACTTACGAGTAGTTCAATTAAATTTTGGAGAAAGAAAGCTGCGGGTACTTAAAAGTAAGATGATGCGTTTTCGCAACGTCAGCCGGGAATGGGTTGGTGAGATTTTGTTATTTTTTAAAATAAGGTATCCCTTTAGCATATTTTCGAGGAGAATCGTGAAAAATTTTATTTACTTGAATTGTTTTGAATTTATACGTGTCGCCCGAAATATTTGGGATTACTCCAAACCCTTCTAAAGTTGTTTAGGTATTGAGTCTACTTTCCTTTACAGGGAACAGTTTCAAGCGTTTTTGTGGAAAATATATTCACTTCAATTGTTTACTCGGAATGCATTGGAAGTAAGTCTCATCTAATTCTGGCTAAAAGACGCTCATTTCTTTACCCGCAGAGTTTCATTATCCTCCAATTTTGAAATCCGAGCAGCGCTGAACTGTTCCCGTCGACCGAGTCAGACCAGCGTTTCCTTGGTTTCCCCACTGATCTCCGGCCTTCAGTTCTCCCAACGCATACCTTTTTGGGTATCCGTTGTTCGTCCATACGATTCATGTGGCCAGCCCATTGCAGCTTCCGCAGTCTTATAATCGTTGAGACCTCATGCTCGTAAAAAATTTCATACAGCTCATGATTGTATCGAATTCGCTAGTGGTCGTATATTTAAAAATTATTCTGCAGTAGTGAGTAATCCCTTTGGGCAGCTATACAACGATTCCAGCGCGTTTTTCATGCTTCGTAATATTTCTGGAACGCTTCGACTGGGATACCCACGAGTACCCTCATCACAGCCACCTAGATGGCCGTAATAGACTCAAAATGGGTTCCTTTGACCACCGATGTTGTTCTAGGGAACAAAAAAAGTCACAGTGTAACATATCGGACGAATAAGGGAGCTGTTGCAACGCGGCGATCCCTTTAGAGGCCAAATATTAGGACACACTGAGGGCGGTCAGAAACGTTCTTTGGAACCATCTTCGCGAACAATTTTTTCATCCCAAAATAGTCGGCTAAAATTTGTCTGACTGTTTCACGGTTCATTACCAGTTCTGAGGCCAACATTCGAACTGTTAAACGCCGGTCTTCACGGATTAGGGCGCACACGCTGCGCATTCGCGTCAGTCCGCACTTCGACTGGTCTCCCTCCCCGCACCTCGTCTTCCACGCTTTCACGGCCCCCTTAAACTCTATATGCCATCGAAACACCTGGGCACGGCTAAGAGCCCAATCTGGCGCAAAATTTTATCGCGACGCGTTGCTCTTGATTTTGTTTCTCCATTTTCGTGATGAGCACCACTAACACACATCTTCTCAACACCACACAGCAGGCGAACTAAGTAAGCTAGAACAATGGTAAATATATCAATGGAGAAGGATGCCGAGGAAAAGGAAGGGAGTTTCAAGGTCGCAGGTTTACCACAAGCGCGGCAATAAAGTTAGTCTTATTCCTTAATTGGCGCACCCCAAACCTTAAACTCCGTTAGATGGGTGGATATTCTGTATACGATAAAAACCCCATTTCAAGTTCCAGAATATCTTATGCAACTTTTGAGGGATTTCCTCATGAAAGCCTGCTTTATCACACCACCCACGGCCGATGAAGGATGGAAATTACATCGGAGTGTTATGAACAAGCAAGTCAGTTTTAGTTACATTCCCAGTACACCTTATGTTTACTGGCATGAACTGGGAGCTCGATTTGATGTGCATCCCAGATATAGATCAAGGATCTCGGGGAGGGAGAGATTTTCCTGCATGACACTTACCTGCTACAACGTACACGTCAACCAAACCAGCAAAGATAAGAGTTTCTTTGATGGAGTAATTTTATTTATTTTTTAATATCTTTAACATTTAAATTACGAAAAAGTTGATTAACTACATTTTCATATGTTATTGTAATGTCGCTCTATGTTCCTTGAGGTCGGCGGAGCGTATCACGCTCCCCGTGTGAGCGGTGACCTGTGAAAGGACGTCAAACGGTTAAATTTTGGCGGCTGCACGGCGTGGTATGCTAAAAAGTCAATCAATGCTAAAAGGTATAAGTGGGCAACCACGCCGCTTTCCGCTAATTCGCATGATAAGTATTATCATCAAGTTGCCATCAACCAATGGCGCCTCATATGGTAGGATGATGCTCATAGTTGAGGTCGCAACGTCTTGAGCTGTTTTTTTTCTATCCCCTGCGAATCTTCCTGCAGCGGAACAGCTGCCGTTAGCACCTCGACGAACCTCTTAACGCCCATTCTTTCAATGTTCCACCCAATTGTAGAAGGTCGTGAGGATGGTTGTCGGGAGACAACATCACTGATCTCAAGCAGAATGCACTGATGATCACTGGCTGAGTAGTCCTCTAATACTCTCCAATCGTGTATCCGTCGTATTAAGGACTCCCTAGGGAATGTCACGTCAGGTATGATTCCTTCGCAGCCAACACGATAAAGCAGCGTATTTTCGGTACTTAGTACGACAAGTACCGTCCTGGCCGCCATTTCTAGGATTCGTTTTCCCCGCGGATCTGTTTGAGGTATGCTCCATTTGATTGCTTTAGCGTTGAAATCTCCCCCAATGCGACCACCTTTCTTGGGAGAGGTCATCGGCTTCTGTTTCCAAGTACAGTACTTTCGCCACATTTTCGGCGCTTTATTAGTCTGGTGACTCCTTTCCTTTCCTGCCGTAATCTCTTTATGAACTTCAGGATGGTTTGTTATTATTTCGGGATTTACGAGCCTCGCTTCGGTAGCGATCACAGCATTAACCATCGAGTTCTCGATGTTCTTTATATTTTTCCCTACCGCTCGAACATTTAGCGAGTTTCGCAGAGTTTCTCCCCCTTCCTTTTGAGGAAGTTCTAGCGTTCACATCATTTGGTCGGTTGGATATCATAGCAAAGCTGTTGGCCAGGGCATTATAAAATGAGCTTTGGTATACAGTTTAACACCCCCCCAACACAAAAAGATATTATTTTGATTTGCCTAACAAAAGATGTGCTAGTTTATATATATATATATATATATATATATATATATATATATATATATATATATATATATATACATATATATACACATATATATATATATATATATATATATATATATATATATATATATATATATATATATATATATATATATATGTTATTAATTCTGAAATAATCATAAGGCAACTTATATTGAACAATTGACGTGCATTTCGAAAAGAGCCCTATAAAACTCACGTAAATACTATCCTAAGCCTAGCCAATTTGTACCCACAATTTTTCCATCCTATGACTTATCCAGTCGAAAACTGGCAAGCAATTTACAGATAATCATTTATTGCAACATTGAAATACTTTCAAAATGTTATTCTTCAGGTTAACGTCAGTATAACTAAAAATAGGAACGCATTCTCAGTTACTCGGGATATTTAAATCAAAATAGCAATATGGGTAATAACTTTGCCAATATCTTCGTCCGGAGAATGTAGTAATTTCTACAAATCAAGTCATGAAGCTTTAAAAATTGAAAGGATATTTTTCAATATCCCATTCTTGTGGACCAATACAATCACATCAATTTCCATATTTCTTTAGCAAAAAACCAAAAAATTTAATAGTTCAATTTCAATATTATACTACCTACCATCTATTGGTGAAAAATATCGAAAATTTCATCCTAGACACATTCTCGTTTCACCTGGGAACATTCAGTATTGCATACACTAGGGCTTATTTTTTACACAAATTGATACAATTATATTGACGAAAAATAAGAACGTTGTTATAAATCCAATTTTATAAGATAATAAAAATCAAGTACACATAAATTTTATTTATCTAAAGCAAAAACTACAAGAGTAAGAATATTAAATTTCAGCGATATACTGCCACCTACTTTTGAAATATGAAAGCATTCAGCCTGGACACATTTTCAATTCGAGTGATACATCTACTCGCGATTGCATATCTCGAGGTCGTTTTCACGAAATAAATTGCTTGCTGAAAATTTCCATTTCTGGGCGCCTGGTATTTCATTCCATTATTATTTGGAATTTTCAGCAGACGTATTGATATTTTCTCTCATCTGGATGTTAGAAGGCTGGTAAGTATTAACAAACAATTCAAGGTGAATGATACAAAGCTTGATGGAAATGTTGATTTCTTATTCTTGATACTAATACCATGTTGCAGATTTGTTATTTTGAACCAATTCGTGTACGAGTAGCTAAAATTACAAAAGTATTCTCAGTTATTTAGGAACCGAAATTTCATATTTGAAGAAAATTCAGCGTAATGAACAAGCTACAAATCGAGATATGAGTAGTAATCACTTTACCAATATTGTCGTCTGAAGATTTAAACGTTTTTGAATAATCTAGAATGTACAATTACATCAATTTTCATTTTGCTGTAGCGAAAAACCACATAATTTAGTAGTTAATTTAATATTTATACTACTTACCATCTACTGGTGAAAAATATCAAAAATTTCTTCCGAGAAACATTCTCGTTTCAACTGAAAATGTTCAGGATTGCATATGCTAAGGGTTATTTTTACCACGTATTGATACAATTATATTAACGAAAAATAAGGATGCTATGATGTATCCTATTTTATAAGGTGTAGAAAATCAAGTACATGTAATTTTTATTTATCTGAAACAAAAAGTACAAATGTATGAATATTCAATTTTGCCGATACACTGCCACCTACTTTTGAAAAATATAAAAGCATTCAGCCTGGACACATTTTCGAGCGATATATCTACTCGCGATTGCATATCTCGAGGGTAGTTTTTCTGAAATAAATTGCGTGCTGAAAATTTTCATTTATGGGGACCTGGTATTTCATTCCATTTTTACTTTAAATTTTCAGCTGACTGTTATTCTCGAGTAAAATGTGGTGATGTTAGAAGACTGGTAAGTGAATGACGAACGATTCAAGGTGAATGGTAGATAGCATGATAGAAATGTCAGTTTCTTATTCTTTGTGCTCATACCATGTTGCAGGTTTTCGTGTATTTGTAGTGCAGAAACATTTTGAGTATGAAAACATTCGTTTTTGAAGTATGATATTTTATAAAGAAAACGTTGTATAGGGGTTTCTGTTAGGGACATAACAATTTCGTATCTTTATATGAACGCACCCTTAAACTTTTGTAGAGAACTGTCAATGTCAAAACGTTAGTTAAAGGCAACATTTTCATAATGGTAAAGTTCACGAACCAGCAACGTTTGGAAATTGTTAAAAATTACTACCGAAATTCTGATTCTGTTTCATCGAAAGATCATCTTCAGCGATAAAGCTCATTTTTGGCTCAATTACTTTGTTAATAAGCAAAATATGCGTTATTGGTCCGCCACAAACCCACATAGGCTTCTTGAGACACCGTTGTAACCGCAAAAACTTACTGTTCGGTGCGGTTTTCATCCTGGACCGTCATGTTACCGTCAATGGAGAGCGCTATCGTGTTATGGTGGAAGATTATTTGTGGCCAGAATTGGATGAACTTGACATCAGCGAGTATTAGTGTCATCAAATCTTGGAAATTTCAAATGTTATGGAATCTATTGAGTCCAATTGTCGCGCGATATAGTCGGTATGAATTACAATACCACATGTCCGAGCTATGATCAGTGTTAGAATTATTAGCACCAGCACAAATCAGAATACCAAAGAACGAATAAATTTCTAGTATCGTCACAGGCGTCCATTGCCGCTGCGAATTTGGGTGATCTGCATTATAACTTTCACAGGTAGATACAGCTTTCTTATTAGTGTGATGTACGATGATATCTACCATATTTTCCGTGAATTTTTGAAAAAATTCATTATTGATAGCATTTCTGTCCTGCGATGAGGCCCACTTCATTGACGTAGAACATTATGAGCTACTACCTGATGTTGATTTGATGGTGTTTCCTCACACACAGTTTTATCTTTTGCAATGAAATTGCTGGTTATTGTTCCTTCAGGCACTGCAGTTTTTCCTCAGTCGTCTTCCTCATTTTCACGACTCAAGAACTCATCGTCTTGTTGTTCTTCTGCGTAATCGCTGACATTTTCTCCAGTTTTTCAGAAACCTCTTCTTCATCATTATTTGAAGCTGGAAGATTAGAAGTACACTGCTGGAGCCAATATTCTTCCTCACAATCTGATAGTCTATTCGAATCAGAATCATCTCCGTCATCGAATATTGCTTTCAAATAAGCCTCTTTCTCTACTCTACGTATTCTAGAGAATAAATTATTGTGTTATTTCATTAATTTATTTTCAATTATTGTAATAGGGGTACCGGTTAATTGATGCGGTTTTCTGACAGATGGCGAAACTTGATTTTTATTTCAGTGATTCACCTTTCTAAATATGTGTTGGAAAGCTACTGTCATATAGTTTCAGAATCAGTATGTGTCATTTAGCTGAAGCGTAAACAATAATACTTTTTTTACTCTGAAAATGTCGAATTTTGTGCCAAATAAAGTGTTTTTGCGGGAAGTACTTCTTCATTACTTCAATATGAAGAAAAAGGCTGCCGAAAGTCATCGTATTTTGGTGAGAGTGTATGGTGTGCATGCTCTAGCTGAGGGTACGTGCCTGAAATGGTTTGCACGGTTTAAAAGTGGCAATTTTGACTTGGAGGACGATGAACGGCCCGGACAGCCAAAAAAGTTTGAAGATCACGAATTGCAGGCATTTTTCGACCAAAATCCATCCCAAACGTAAGAAGAACTTGCAAAATCACTTGGCGTTGCTCAACAAACCATTTCCGATCGTCTAAAAGCAATGGGAATGATCCGGAAGGTAGGCTATTGGGTGCCGTATGAATTGAATGAAGCCAAGAGACGTCGAATGCCGATTTTTCACGTGAGAACAACTGCTTCAAAGTTTTTTGCATCGAGTTGCCACTGGCGATGAAAAGTGGGTCCGTTACGATAATCCAAAACGTCGAGCAACGTATGGGTACCCCGGCCATGCATCATCATCGACGGCCGTTCAGAATATTCATGGCCTGAAGGTTATGTTGTATATTTGGTGGGACCAGCTGGGTGTGATCTATTATGAGCAATTGCAACCGAATTAAACAATCACAGGGAAAGCCTACCGACGACAGTTGATGCGTTTGAGCGGAATATGAACCAAGGCACGGCAAGGTAATTTTGCAACATGACAATGCTCGGCCACATGTTGCACAGGTCATCAAATCCTACCTTGAAACGCTAAAATAGTGTAAATTCGAATGAAAATAATTTTAACCATATTTTCGTTCATTAAAATATTAAAAATATGCATATTACATTACGTGGGTACCCGGGCACCCCGGGTGCTAAACAGCGTCCGTAAAGTTGGGTATGAACACTAGGGTTAAACTGCCTGGAGTGAACCCTCCTGTTTCACTATAGAGATCCCCACCCACTTTATCCGTGGGTGTGGGACCGCCACTCGCTTGTCCAATAAGCCGCCAAGTGAGAATTTGACTTGCACGCTGGAGACCTACAATTTACACTTTGCTGGCACTTTACGCTTCTACTGCGTCCAACAACCCTTACGGAAGGCTATCTCCTTGGCACACTAATTTATCCCCGCGAATTCACTCCTGAGCCGCAACCTTTACACGCTGCACGTTATTTAGCCCAGTTTAAATAAAAATCTAATTTTTATAACTTTAAATTCTTCAAAAAAAGTTTTCTTTGATATAAAAGTACTATATATTGTAAATCTAACTATGAGCTCTTTTCAAGTATCAAAAAAAAAGCCAAAAGTCCAACTTACTGAATTCCGTATCGCGAAAAAGGGGCCCCTTGTCTTATTGCTCACTATTATTAGATACTGCTCCAACTTGACTCCTTTTCACGAATACTCCACCGATAATACTAGCTACTGCATCCACTTTACTCTTTCCCTCATCCAGATCAGAGCATACCTACTAAATAGCAGCTGCAATTAGAACATATTTTATTTCTTACGGTACTTATAGAGTAGGTAGAAATGGATTAAAAGCGCATTGGTATTGTAAACAAAAGTTTGAATTTCAAGCAATCGAACCAACACATGATAAGCTTAAATTCATTTTTTACACGTTTATTTGCCTCTCTTTTCGTTTTGACAGCTTCTCGATTGCAAGTGCTAGTTAGTGTATATGCTCTGCATTTGTCTGGCTGGAACTTGCAGCTTTTTAATTTCCACCACTAAACTATATTCTACATAAGCCAAAATGAATCCATTCGCTAAAAATCAAAAGAAAAAAAAAACTATAAAAGTTTTAGCGGTTGCAGGTGCCTTACCCCGCTCCAACAACGAGCGCTTATCGGAAGAGGTCTGGGTAAGTCCCCTTTGGATGGGGGTGCAAGGGGATGGATGTAAGTACCCTTTAGATGGGGATACGAGGGGTCGTAAGTATAAATGGTAAAGACGAGATCCTCTCAAGTCTTACCCGCGTTTGCCAGGCACAGTCTGTCGTTTTGCTTTGGCAATCCACTTCTTTAGTAGGTTACCTCGACTTCGACACCATCGAACCGAGTCCAACGACCACTTATGTAATTTGTGAATGCGAAATTTTTTTGCAGTGGGCCCTTGTGCTGGGGAAAAGAACCCACCTACTACACAGCAACGCGAGCCTGCTAGCGCTTTCACGCGTCCTCAGACAAGTCCATTTCCAGCGAGCACTGGCAGCAGACCATCGCTGCAGTCCTTTACGGACATCGATATCCCTTCAATTCACTACTTAGGACTACTGCCAATCGTTGAATGAGCGTTGTCTCTTCTCGTGAGCAACTGTCTTACTAATGTTCTCATTTCGACGTAGTTAATCTTGCGGCGCTCTCTGGCAAGGATGAGTATCACGCCTGCGATGATTAGCATGGCCAAGTCAGGGATTGTAAGATATGCGACTGTGTGTCTAGCGACTAGCGCCGCAACTTCATCTGCATAGCCGATCAGGCACGACTTTTTCGGCAGTCAAGTCTTAGTAGCTCATAGTGCGATATGCATTACAAGCTGAACCAGGGATGTATTTCTAAACAACACCCCATGTAAATTTCATCCTCCGCTGGCCTTGCCTCATGTCATGAAGCGAGCTTCGGTCCTTCAGGCAGCCCCTCAAAAGCCGCATAAGATATTTTGGAACTTGGAATCCAGGATATGAATCCATCTAGTGAAGTTGAAGCGTTCCTAATATCGTGTCTTCAATATAACTACCCGTCGATCGGTAAGGCTGTATGCCTACGCCCACCGTATCGCGCTAACCACCTCTGCAACCAAATCAATGATGGAGCTCCCTGCTCTGAAACTGTGCTACTAGAGAGATTTGTCCCCAGCAGCAAGGATTGCGTCAGTGAGCCTTTTTCTCATGAGTTTCTCGAGTACTTTCCCAACCGTGTTTAGTCTACATAACGGGAGGTCTGCTGACAGTAGCTCGGGATTTTCCTTTTCTTTGCTGATAAGTACGAGTCTCGCTACTTTCTAGCTCCCGGGGAAAACACCTTTCCGTACGGAAGTGTTTAAGTCAGGATAACGTTGAAAGACAAACTACAACACCTCAGCTAAGACGCCACCTGCTCTTGGAACCTTAATTGTTTTCATTGATAGGACTAACTCTTGCAGATCCAGCCGTGTGGAGTGAGCATTCCTCTGTTATTTCGTCGTAGACAGCGTCAACTTTGACGGGGTGGGCGGAGAAATTATTACTACCTGTTTCATTTTTATTGCTTCATGTAAGCAGGGCGTGCACAGGGCACTAAGATCCTGCATAACACTAAGCTTCTGCATAACGTAGACCTGTTCATACGAGGTATGACAATTAAAAAATGAGACTGATTCCATGAAAACCGTATATTTAAAAATTATTCTACAACTCTGCCATCCCCTTCAAAGTAGTCCCCTTGGGCAGCTATACAACGATTCCAGCGCGTTTTTCATGCTTCGTAACATTTCTAGAACGCTTCCACTGAGATGTCCGCGAGTGCCCTCGTCACGGCCGCCTGGATGTCCGTAATCGACTCAAAATAGGTTCCTTTGACCACCGATTTTGTTCTTGGGAACGAAAAAAAGTCACAGGGTGACATATCGGGCGCTTAAGGCGGCTGTTGCAGCACGGTGATCCTTTCAGAGACCAAAAACTGGGACATGCTGAGGGCGGTGTGGCACGGCGCGTTGTCGTGATCTTCGCGTACAACTTTTTCATCCCAAAATCGTGGGTTAAAATTTGTCTGACTGTTTCACGGCTCATAGCCAGTTCCGATTAGGGCGCGCACACGCTGACTGGTCTCCCGCTCCGCACCTCGTCTTCCACGCCCCTCCTTAAACTCTTTATGCCATCCAAACAACGTGGCACGACTAAGAGCACTATCACCATGCACTTTTACAATTTTAGCGTACATTTCCGAAGCAGTTTCACCCAATCTGGCGCAAAATTTTATTACGACGCGTTGTTCTTGATTTCATTTCTCCATTTTCATGACGAGCACCACCAACACACGTCTACTCAACACGACACAGCAGGCGAACTAAACAAGCTAGAGCAATGACAAATATATCAATGGAGAGGGCAAGGATGCCGGGGAAGGGGATTCCCTTCTCTTCCAAGGTCGCAGGTTTACCACAAGCGCGGCAATAAAGTTAGTCTCATTACTTAATTGTCAGACCTCGTATCGTCCACTAGATTTTGTCAGCAGCTGGTTTTACTACTGTCTTTCAGTTTGCAAGGTATCTCCTGGCCGACTTATATGCGGGTAACGAGTTTCATATCTCATCCCGGTTCCGTATACATTAAGCTTCACGTTGAAGGTTGTTACACTTCGTTTTTCAGTGATTTCAGCCGACTACCAGTACACTGGAGATTTTCCATGTCGGGATTTCCGACGAGGCATAGAAGAGCTACACAGCAAAAAGACGTGCTCAAAGATGAGTTCACAACGTTTTGAGCTATTAGTCCTTCGTTCCCTTGTGAGTCTACCAGCAGCGCCGTACTTCTCATAAACACCTCGCTGACCGTCTCAACATCCATCATCTCAATATTCCACCTTATGGTAATGGGCGCTGGGAAACAGCATCACGAAGCTCAAGCAGAATGTACTGATGATCACTGGCTGAGTAATCGTCTAGTACTCTTTAATTACATGCCCTACAAGGAGGAATGTTACACTGAGGATGGTTTCTTCCCAGCCCCAACGGCGAAAAATCGACGTACCCTCGGAGTTCAGCATGATAAGCCCTACCTTGGCCGCCAACTCTAGGACATGTTTACCCGCTGATCTATTTGAGGTATACTCCGGTCAACAGCTCTAGCATTTAAGTCTCCCCCAAACAAGTTCATAGCCATTTTTTCAAGATAGTGTCTTTCAAAGCATTAAGATTGACCTGAAAATATGATATCGGTTCTTTCGGCTTTAGATATACACTAAAGAACGAAGCCCTTGGGCATCGAACTCACACGAAACCACCTTTCCGTCTATAGCCTTGCACTAGGAAATGGGCAGTATTCCGAACCAAGATGGCAGCAGTACCAGTTTTGTCAGGATAACATGATGACGAACTTTCGTCAAGATGTTGCAGCAGAACGCAGGCTTTCATGTCGCTCATAAAATCCTCAATTAGATTTAGGCAGTTGTACTGTGGTGTAAGTTTACTTGCAGGATAAGGTTCATTATAGTACTGCTTACGCTTACGCTTGCGTACATGTTTTATTGATGTTCCAAGTTAAAAGAATAGGAATTTGTTTACTTCTACAAGCTAGCTGTCAGTAGAAGGAGTTGAACATGCGCTTCATTTGGTTGTTCTAAATGGTGTAGGTGTGCAGTGGCCAGTGTGAGGTGATTTTTTAGACTGCAGCGAATGTGATTTGTACCTTTAAATAACGCCGTACAAACATTTGCATTCTGCCGAAGTAGGCTGACAACTCATGCAAGCTGGCCATAAGTAGGCTGACTTCACAAAAGTAAATTTCTACTGAAAGGCTTGTTACACTTACGTTGGTGTTGATTGTAATCAAAGCACTTAAAGCAGTGGGAAAGTAATACCCTCGCTCTACCCTGCAGATCATCTTACCTACTGTTACTCTGCCTGTTTATAATTTTTTTTTGGGGTTGGGAGGTGAAGGCTATTTACGCCCATGGTGTGGGGCTCCCAGGCATGCAAAACGTCTTGACTACTCACTAAACACAACCTCTATCAACCTGAGAACTTAGCCTGGAACCATGTGACACATTACTTTGGACAACGCCTCTTTTCGCTACACCGCGAACGGTCTTGCAGCTCAGGAATCCCTCCCCTAGTGAAAGGGAAGGAGAGGGATTTCACGGTGTTCCCGGCTGCTGTGAGCCCTTTTTATCTTTTAGGACTGCCCGAACCAAGTGTGAAACATGGTTCCATTTTTCAACCGTTCCAAGCATCTGCCCGATTAGACTATCCGGGAGAGCAATCCTGTTTCCTTGTAGAAGTACCGGCGCAACATGTTACATCTTTTGTAAGGAAAAATTTGTGGCAGGCATCGTCTTCCTCTCCTGCGCAAAATCTACAGTCAGAGAACCGCGAGTTACCAATCATGTGAAATTAAGACTGAAAACACCTTTGCCCCTCAAGAGTTGGGCCAGGTAGAAGTTCGATTGTGCCATGGTCTCAGATCAGGGATGAGGCACGCAATTCCTCTTCCCTTTGTGCTGTTCACTCAGGACTGCTGTGGATCGTTGAGTGAACGATATGAAGATGCAGTCCTCAAGGCTCCTCTTTTCTCTGCCTGTGCCAAGAGTGTCGTCCCATATTCCTCCTCCACACAGTAGCACTGTCTTCTTGATGGGTTGGGTCCCTCTCACGTTGGCCAGAAGCCAACTCAGAGCCGATATGCCTGAAGCAGCTTTATCAGCCGTCTGCTCAGAAAAATTCATCTTCAAGGCTCCTCTTTTCTCTGCCTGTGCCAAGAGTGTCGTCCCATATTCCTCCTCCACACAGTAGCACTGTCTTCTTGATGGGTTGGGTCCCTCTCACGTTGGCCAGAAGCCAACTCAGAGTCGATATGCCTGAAGCAGCTTTATCAGCCGTCTGCTCAGAAAAATTCATCTTCAATTCGATCACCAATCGATTTCGATTGGACCAATTCTTACCCAATACTGATTGTCCTTACTCTGGGGAGTCTTATCTTTGACAGGATGACTACTTCGGTTTTCTCCAGTGCTAGATTGAACCCACGAGCAAACATCCAGTCTCTCACCTGACGCATTAGCATACATAGCCTAAGTTGCGCCTGTTCGATGGTGCGTCTAGCAACAAGCCCGCAACATTTTTCGCATCTCGCTAGATGTAAATTTGCAACCTTCAGAATAAATATAGACTTTTATATATGTTACTTGTGTGGTCTTTGATTTTCTCAACATACATGAAGCCACACGTTAAATTGGTGACCCCCGAGTAAAAAAGAACGTACGAAATCATTCGTACATCCTCAAAAGTTCTTTCAAGGATCAAAGCCGACTGGTTACAAACTATACGCCGTCAATGGTTCGGAAATAAACATGTTTGGGGAGAAACTGCTCAGGATGAAGCTGTCGCTACAGCGTACTTTCAACTGGAAATTCTGCATGGCAGAAGTCTCGCGGCCGATATTAGGTGCAGACTTCCTTCGACGTTATTGTCTCTGGGTACGATGCAACAGTTTCCCATGCTTTCAGCATTTCCCTAATTGCACTAGAAGATTGTTGCTCTGCTACTTCCTCCTCCTCCTCCTCCTCCTCCATTAAATTAATGAGGTTTCCTCCATAATTTCTTGCGGTGAAACACGATACAATTCCATAAACTCTTCGGTGGTTAACTCTTAACTGCGCTCTTCCACAAGCTCTTCAATATCGTTGATATATTGGCCAACTACACAATCTCGTTAACTGTAGACCCCACAGATATTGTTTCAAAATCACATTCAACAACACCCTCTGGCTTGAGTTTTTTCCAAGCAGAAGTGAGGGTCCTCTTGGTAGCTCCTTCCTATGCCTTGTCAATCATCTTGAGGCAAGCAACGATCTTAAAATGATCTTTCCAAAACTCCCTAAGAGTGAGATTTGTCTCTTCGGTAACTTCAAAACAACGCACGGAGTGTTTTAGTATGGATTTTTTTCAAGTTAGAAATAACCTGCTGGTCCATACGCTGGAGTAACGGAGTAGTGTTGGGAGGCAGAAATTAGATATTGATGAAATTAAATTCTTCACGAATATCACCTTGTAGGCTTAGAGGATGGGCGCGAGCATTGTCCATAACAAGCAATCAATGGAGAGGAAAATTCATCTTAAGCAAATATTTTTTTACGGATGGACCAAACACTTCATTCATCCAATCAGTGAAAATGTCACGTGTGACCCTGGCCTTCTTGTTGGATCCCCACATCACATTTAGTCTCCTCTTCTGGACATTACACTTCTTAAAGGCTCGTGGAGTTTCTGAATGACAAACAAGCAGCGGTTTAATTTTCAAATTGCAGCTTGCATTGGCACAAAATAGCAGCGTGAGGCGGTCATTCATTAGCTTGTGGCCTGGAAATGCATTCTCTTCTGCTGTCACCCGTATATAGGATCGCGCTGGCATTTATTTTCAGAAGAGACCCGTCTCGTCATAATTAAAAACTTGTTGTGGTAGGTAACCACCAGGATCTACGAGCTTCTTGAAGTCACTGATGAAGTTCTCTGCTGGTTTTATCTCAGAGCTTGCTGCTTCACCGTGCTTCACAACGCTGTGGTCGCCGGTTCTTCTCTTGAACTTCTCGAACCATCCATGACTTCCCTTGAATTTGTAGTTCTTTTTCGGCAGTAATGATCCTGATGTTTTCTTGACGAGGTCAGCGAAAGCAACCTCTCAACATCATCAAGAATGCTTAACTCCCTTTGAAGCATCCATCTTCTTAATTTTGTTTTTGTTCTTGAGAATAGTGCAGATTGTTAATGTTGACCGATTGTATGTGCGCGCTAAATCAATCACGCTGACACCTTGTTCTCGCTTTTCAATGACTTTACGTTTCATTTCAACAGTTATTTTTTCTATCTTATTATTGCCTTCTTGTGGTTTTTTCTCCTCGAAGACTTTTCAGCACAGGTTATTACACTTTGCACATAAAAAAGTTACGAATACTGTCTGAATACAAAATTTGTAAAAACGGGTGATCACACACGAAAACAATACGCTAACAGACCGAGTGGTAAACACTGACAAATGCATTGGCGCGGAAGTTCCGGTTCACAAATGAATGCCGGAAAGAAGGGGCTTCCCCCTTCTACGTAACTCGTTATGCGAAATGTCGATCATTAAGGGAACAACTTCTTCACATTTTTTTTTGCTCGTTATGCGAATTACTCATGAGAAGTGCCCGTTATGAGAGATGTAGTAATCGAGGAGTCGCCTAAGCAAACTGCTCGGAAACCTTCATAACACTTATCCGAAATTTTAATTGCAGATTTTAAAAAAAAAATCAATTACTTCTATTCTTAGTTATAAATCATTAAATATTTTTTAATTTTTATTAAATGTAAATTTTATATCATTTTTCTTCTATATTAAATTTAAACGTTTCCTTCTAATTATACTATTTATGATATTTATCTTTTTATTACTATTTAAAATTTTTTCATTTTTTTACTTCTGTTAATTTTTTAATTCAAATCTGCAAATTAAAATTTCGGACATGAGAGCACTGAAATCATACAGCCATCCAGGAATTTCATTGCGAATGCAATCTTACGTGGCTGAGCTAGAAGCTCGGAAATTTACTACTGCGACACGGAGAAGTGGACGACGGACAGAAAAGACAGGGTGTCTGCTTTCAATCGCCACACGGGATGTACCGCGAATTTCTCAAGTGTTGAGCCGAGAGGTGTTTTGCGGATATATCGCGTACCGGTTTTAACGCTCTGATTTTATTTCTTGTTTTTATTATGTTGAATTGGAACAAAAATGTGAAATTCAAACAATTAAAAATGTTTAATGTATCGCAGTGTAACATAAAATTCATGCGATTCCCACATCTTTGTTTAAGAACAAGCATACGATTTATTTTGAGCGGTGAATGAGTAAGCTTCCCGGTTATTTTGCGAAAGAAAAGGAGTGAAAATTATTTGATATCGGTGTTCGGCGCTGTTACGGCGAAGCTTTGCTATATATAAGATTGGTTTCTGTTCACCAAGGGTGAAACAGATGCGAGTGAATTTAAATACGCTCAAAGTCGGCTGTGTCTAAATAATCAAAAATCAAGGATTTTTGTGCGTCTTTTGATAGGATATAAAGATTCTCTTTTGGAAGTAACGATATGCGTACTTACAGTTGTCCCAAGAAGTGATTTACCGGGAAAGTGATCGTGCTAACGGAAACGGAATGAAATTTCCAATTCTAAGTGGCCCCAAAATTTCCGTCGGCGAAAATTCATGTCGTTCTGAGTGATGCGCTCATAAATTATATGTAGTGCCGTGGATTTGCTTCTTTCTATGTACATAGTTGGATCTGTGTGTTTACATCGAGAATAGTTGAATCTGAAGTGAAATTAACTGCTGCAAATTATTTTTGTGCGCCAATTATTTTTGTCCAACGGTCCAACATGGAATTTATAACGTTTTAATTGCTGGATTATGTATAGGAAGCTTTGATAACTTTTAGAATTGACTATCTCCACAAGACGACCAGGCACAAAGTGGTAATAACGATTGCTTCTAGAAATAGGTCAAGGTCAAGGTCAATAGCGCTTTATTTAATACCAATCGTTATAAATTTTTAAAAGAACATAAAGCAAATTCCAAACAATAAAACTATAAAAAACTTAATGGCCCGAATGGCTCTCTAACTTTATACGTTATCAGTTAAACACATTTAATGAAAAAAATACACTTGCAACTTTAAATTAATTAAGATTATTAGATATTTTTTGATCCAATTGGAAAAAGGAGAAAAAACCAACCAGCATTATTCAAAAATTACTTATACTACTAACACAACAATGAACCTATATCCTATACCTAATATGTTACACCCTAATTCTAAATAAGTTCAATCAAAAAAAAAAACGTTACCTTATATTGAAACCTATACCGAATTTATAATACAAATAAACGACAATACTAGATGTAGCAATAATGAGATGAATCTAAAAAACTGAGTAACGAGAAAAAGCACAAAAACAGAAAATAAACACGAATAATTTAGACATTGTCATTCAGCCACCAATACCTAAATTGTTCCATCTCAGCTCGACCAGCCTCAACGAATCTAGCAAATGAGTATCTCCATCGGAATTGTTGGTCTCGTGAACTCAGATTCGGAGGATATTTTATCTTCTTATCGGTGGCCCGTCGATATATGTGATATATGATTGGGACGCCGTCAGAATCAAAAACATATCGATTCATGTCCAAATACACGAATGCTTCTGGAGGAACGAAGCCAGTAGTGAGGCAAGTCATACTATAACCGTCTGTAGGGTGGAACGGCTGTCAAATCCAAGGGTTTTCACTCACAGTTACAGATCTTGCTATATGATTCCGAAGAAGTTTCAATATGAAGATATCAACTCTTGTCACTTGAGCGGTTTGATAAATTTTTCTATTCGATATATAGTGCTTCCAATCCGTCTCAGGCGTTTTGTACAAACCAGTACATGCACGAAGACATTTCCTTTCGAAAACTCTTAATCTTTCCATTGTACTAGCACTCTGGTTGTACCAGATCTGGCATCCGTATGTCAAAACTGGCCTAACCAGGGTCTTGTAACAAATAACTTTGACTTTTTGATCAATGTATCTGGAATGAAAGAGTCGCTGAAGGGCCATGACTACTTTTAGTGCTTTACTGAGCATGATTTTGACATGCTCAGTATAGTACAGATACTAATCGAGATGAACACCGATGTATCGAACACAGGATTTATGTGGAACCCGTTCTGAACTACCCTCACCAGCCATAATGTGGAAATCCTTCCAATTACGTTTCAAGTCTTGACTGGCCCCCTGCAGCGTTGTCCGAAACAAAATTGTTTCGCACTTCTGCGCATTGATTTTCATTCGCCAATTTTCGGTGTAGAGCTGCACATCATTAAACATTTTTTGAAGATTGCTCTGAACTATTGTAGCTTTTCGGTCCGCCGTATAGATGATCAGATCATCAGCAAACGCTACCAATGATCGCGTTGGCGAGACATTAAAATCAAAGCTGTTCAATAGCTTGCGAATGAATATTGAGAAAAGCAGGGGCGCAGCAACTGTTCCCTGCTGTAGACCATTCAAGACCTTGAATTCGCGCATTGTTGTCAGATTCCATCAGTTACAACAAATGATTTCCCGTATAAAATATTACACATCATGGCGACAAGGTGTCTGGGGAACCTGTCCTGAAGAAGTTTGAAAACTAGTCCATCTAACCACACCGTATCGAAGGCTTTCTCCATATCAATGAGACATGCTCCAACACATTCTTTGTTGTTTAGTTTCCAACAGATGTCTGAGGTTACTTTCGTTATTGCACGTATGGTCGAATGCCTGGCACGAAAACCAAATTGGCAATTCGGCATCAACTCATATTTTTCAATGTGGGCGTTTAATGCTCTGTTGAGTATCACTTCAAACACCTTGCTGATGTTAGGCAGCAAGCCGATTGGGCGATAGCTTTTCGGGCATGAAGATTCTTTTCCTTTCTTCAAGATCGGAAATACCTTAGCTTTTTTCCACTCATTTGGGAAATATCAATTGTTCAACATGTTGTTGAACAATATGCAATAATTCCTAATAGCAACCTCAGACAAATGTCGGAGAGCTATATTTGGAATACCGTCAGTACCACATGATTTTTTGTTGTTTATTCTGCAAAATATGAAACACAAGTCTTCATAGCAGACAAAATAATCAATAAGATTCAAGGTCGGTATGAGGTCAGATGTTAATGTTTCATCGAAATGAAGAATTGATTGGCCGTTCAGGCTTGATTTGAAGTCGGAAACTTTTGCTTCAACGACCTCCGAAAATATTTCATTCCTTCTCTCTGGGTTTGGCAGATGAACCAATTCAAAATGTGTTCCAATCAGGGCAAGTTTCTGCAATCCATCACATATAATCCTGTTTCCATTTCTATCCGGAGTCGTACTATCAATTTCGATACCAGCTCTAGCGAGAAGATTTATCTCATCACTCGGGACTTCAAGATTCGATACCTTCACTCGAGACTTCCTGCGGAATAAGCTATTCACTTTCGCGAAAACGCCATCTGGGTCCTGTGGGCTAATACCCTTCAGTTTTTCCGCCCATTGATTGCTGACCTCACTCCTGAAGTATGAACGGATTAAGTTCCGGACATTCTTCAGATGTAATTTCAACAAAGCCAACGAGGGATGGTTGTAGCCCAAAAATCGTCGATAAATATTGTTGACGCGGATGAGAAGAAGGCTTTTCAATATTTTCAACCTTGCAATGGTTGGTGTTTCATATCCTTCCATATTGTTTCGATGTTGAATCCTGGGAACAACTTTCTCAATCGTTTCCAACGTCAGCTTCTCTAACTTCGACAAATAGAGATCTATTTCATCGTCAGTTAGATTTCTGTTATTAGGAACCATTGAGCAAGCGTTGCCATCATCAGAAGAGGGACATTGCTTCTGGTACTCCCGATTAAACTTCTTTTGAAACTTTCCCCAGTCTGTTTTTTTGAAATTCAACCGATGGTTTTCATTTTGAACTGGAATGAGGAAGAAATCATCCCTTTGATGATTGATTTCCATTACGATTGCGTTATGGTCGCTATTGTAAGGAAGCACCTGCAGTTTCCGTTGAGGACTATTAAAGCTGAATTCAAGTCTTGCGTCAGCAATGCGGAGGTCCAAATATGAATTTCTCCTAGGGTATGTTGGGAATTCCGACCCATATAGGTTGCACCTGTATTGAATTTGGTTCTCTATTATCCATGATTTCAGGAATACACCTCTTGGATTATTGGTGGCGTTTAGCCATGATGTATGCTTGGCATTCAGGTCACCGGCAAAAATATAATAACTATGCAGCCTGTTCAATTCGAGTATTTCAAACAATGAATTGAGTTCCTCCTTGAACTTGAGAACATTTTGACCAGTTGCATAGGCAGAGATACGAAGAGGTTATCCCCACCTGGCAGTGAAATTTTGATGACGGACACTTCAAGAAATTCAAAGTTTTTGAATTCGACTTTTTCAATATTTTGGAAACAATAGGGTCTTCTAACCAATATCTCGGTGCCACCTCCCTCATCACCTATTACCCTATCGTTTCTTACGAATGCAAAATCTTTGAATTCCATGGAATGCCATGAATTGAGGTGGGTTTCAGTGAGAAGTACGAGTATGATGTCAGGCTTTTGCTTGACAATGGATTCGAGGAGATAATCACGTCGATGTATCGCAACGATAGAGTTGACGTTGAGCGATATGAGGCGAAGCCTATCCATGGGAATATGACTGGATGACAAGTTATTATTAGGCATTTGAAAGACCTAAACGCTGAAAAGCAAAGTTAATTTTTGAATCTTGTTTGTCGATTCTCTCCGATAAAGAATTAAGTTGCTGGTAAATTTTGAGAACTTACATTATTTACATTATTTCCAGCATTTTCTGCTGGTCCTCTAGTGGCGAGTGCAAATGATACTCCGGGCTTGACGAAAGTGGAAGGTATTATATTACGGTGTACTTGTGTTTGCTTTGGAGCAAATTTAACTTTTGCATCTTGATATCGGGAGCATCCTCGATATGATGCTGGGTGACCAAAAACACCGCAGTTAACGCAGTATAATTTTTCTTTAGGCTCCGTCTGAGCCAATTTGCACTCACCGGGAGCATGAACGTCTTTACATTTAACGCAATGATAGTGCATGGCACAATTGGCAGCCGAATGTTCAATTCTTTGACACCGGTAACACTGGTTGACTTCTCTTTTCTTGAGGCGTTCCCACCTCACCACTCTGAAATTCAAGTACCTTATTTGTTGAAGGGCACTTGGACTGCTCTTATTTGCAATTTGTACCAGGTAAAGTGGTAAATTCTTCCTTTCTACGGTCGACCTTCTTGTCGCAAAGGCTTTGACTGAAACAAAATCAATATCTGGTGCAGCCTCCTTGAGCACCTGAAGAAGATCAACCGTATCCTCTCCGCTGTCCAAACCCTTCAACAAGAAGGTCTGATTCTTTTCACTTTTTGGGGTATAGGTGAAGTGGGGAACCTCCCCAGAAATCAGCGCATCTTTGGCTGACTTGAAATCAACCAGTGATTTCGTCCTTATAGTTAATTTTTCGGCATTAACTCTTTTGATTTCGAAATTGGCCAGTTTATTTTCGTCTGCCAATAGCCGAAACATATCTTTCCCGGTTTGTACGGACACGTTGATTGGCGGAACTTTTTCTGTCTTGTTGGAAGCTTTTTCAGAGGAACCAGCAGAACTGCGGGCTGGTTTTTAGGTAAATTTCTCGAGAGAAATTTACCTATTGCGGAGAGCATCATATATATATATATATATATATATATATATATATATATATATATATATATATATATATATATATATATGGGATATAACGAAATTTGTGACCACGCTAGAGGTTGCAATTTTGCTTCGATTTTTACCAAATTTTCAGGAAAGGTGTATTGGGTAATTATCTCGGTTAAGTTCGTGAACCAGCTATATCGGCCATGCAAAAACAAAATGGCGGCCATTTTAGACGAAAAATCGTGATTTCTGTTCTGACCAAAGTATAGCTCCGATTCGGATGAAATTTGGTACAAGGGTTCATTGATGTATGTGATGAATCTCACAATAAAACATCCAAAGTCGGTACGGCAGAAACAAAATGGCGGCCGCTCAAAGGTCAAAAAACGTGCAAAATTTTGTTGTTGTAATAGTGGTCAAAGCTTTCAACAGATTTTCATGAAATTCGGTAATTTGATAGAAATTATAAGTATCTAAAGAATTACGTAAAAAAGCTGGAGGTCAAGTTGCAAAAAACAAAATGGCGGCCAGTTGAATTTTGATCCGATATATATGAAACTTGGTTTCAAGATAGACATTACTTGGACCTACAGTCTGTGATATTTTGGCGGCCGTTTAAATATGCGTTTTTTTCATGTTTTTGTGGCCCTCTAGCGGTCACATTTTCCAACGGATTTTGATGAAACTTGAGATTATGAATCCTTGTACTATGTTCTTGTATTTTGCAGGAAATTATTAAAATTGAATGAAAAATAAAAAAGTCGAAAATTTAAAGCCTAATATTTTTAGCTGCCATTTTCTTTAAAAATTGAATTATTTTGCCCTGTCTAGAGTGAAACTCCTATTTGAACGAGATAGTACATTGATTGATGAGGTTCTAGCATACACAGATTTAAAATAATCAAAAATCAAATGCATGCACTCAAAATGGTGGCCCCCAAAGGTGTGAAGGCAAGCGCAATTCGCTATTTTAGTACCAACTGAAATAATGAATATTTTTCATGGAAACGCTTTAAATGACTTTACTTGAAAGAACTTATAAACCAGATCATTTTTAAGATATTGTTAAATATTTTTAACAATACCCTAAAAAATTATAAAATCGTGACTTGTCTGTCTGTCCGTCCGTCCGCCCGTTTGTTCGTGCGTCATAACAAGTTTTCTCGCAAACCACATGAGCTAGAATGAGGCAATTTTCTACGTAGGTCAAAAGTGGTGCCTCTTGAAATTTGCAGTGCAAGAAAATATTTTTAGGGATTTAAGGGGGGTCTCCCCATACAGGCGGGTCTCCCCATACAAGGCCCATACAAGGGGGTGGCATACAATTTTTTTTATTTCTGTAGCCCTCTAGCAGCCAAGATTCTCAACAGATTCCGTTGAAACTTGAAATTATAAGTTATTAAGGCAAGTTAATTTAATTTAATTATGCAAATCGAATGACAAATAATACAGTCGAAAATTTACAGCTTAATATTTTTAGCAGCCGATTTCAATAAAAATCGAAATGACGGCCCTCACAGTTCAGAAAAAAATTGAAAATGTATATACAGTCTTCCACAAAAGTCAAGGTACAGTGATAAATATCATGAAAATTGTTTGATATTTTTATTTAAAAAACCTATAGTGATAAAATTTTTTTTGGTATTACTTCAACTATAATCATTACACTTTAAATTCATGTAAAACAAAACGAAAATTCTGTCGTATTAATATATTATTACATATGATGTGTTGGAAAGTCAATGAATGAAGTCCACAAAAGTCATGGTACACCTAAAGAAAAATGATACAATTGTAATTATAGTCTTGCATAGTTATTTGAATTATACTTTTCTTAATATTTTGTCGGATATTCTTTCATCTGAATTACTGACTTCAGTCTTTTAGGCATAGAATGTACCAATTTTTTAGTAAATTCGCTGCTGATTCTGGCCCACTCCTCCAATATAACATCCTTAAGCTGCGCCTTGCTTGATATCACTCTTTTTCGGATTTTTGTCTCAAGCTCATTCCAAAGATGCTCTATAGGGTTCAAATCAGGGCTTTGAGGCGGTGTAGCAAGCATGCGAGTATTGTACAATAGCCACATTCGAACTTTATGCGCAGTGTGCTTAGGGTCATTGTCCTGTTGAAACAAGAAATCTTCTCGCATACCTAATTTGGCTGCACTTTGTTTCATGTTGTTTCGTAGAATCTCTAAATAAGAGTTCTGATCCATAGTATTTTCGATGAATGTCAGATTTCCAACTCCAGCAGCAGCCATGCAACCCCAAACCATAACACCAGCGCCTCCATGTTTTACTGTTTTAATAGTGTTCTTGGGATTAAATGCTTCTCCTACTTTTCGCCAGACCCTCTTATGCCCATTTACACCAAATATACAAAATTTAGACTCATCCGAAAATAAAGCGTAATCCCAAAACGTTATTGGTTTGTCAATATATGCTTTTGCAAATGTTATTCTTTTTTGTTTGTTTATGGAATTTACAAGAGGTTTTCTTCTAGGCGTACAAGATGAAAATACAGCTTCTACGGCAGCTCTACGCACAGTTTCTGCGCTAACCTCCTTCTTATCATTAATTCCAAGAACATCGCAGATTTTTCTACAGCTTAGAAATGGATCTTGTTGTACCATTCGCGAAATTTTTCTCTTGTCCTTTGCACTTAGTTTAGATGGAGGACCTGTTCGGGGCACATTTTCCACTCTATTTTCCTTCTTAAATCGATTTATCACTTTTTGAATGGTTGACCGACTTCGCAACACTAGTTCAGCTATTTCAGAATATGATTTGCTCTGATTTGAATGCAGATTAATAATTATTTCACGCTCCTTAATACTCAACTCCTTTCGACTCATTTTTAAAAAATTTTATTAAATAAAAGACACACCACGAATACGGACGCGATATTTAAGACAGCGGCCTACGGTTGTTAACTCACTCTGATAACATGTACTTGGGGGATTCCCCTTTTTACAAATAACAGGGCATTTTCTGCAACTGTACCAAGACTTTTGTGGAGTAGAAAAGAGACATTGCCAACAAAAAATTATTGTCTTCAATGATCATTATTGCCGAATCCCTTTAAATTTATGAAAACTTAAATTCAACAGAACTCGTATTATTACCATTTCATAACTTTTGGTTTTCAAATAAAAATATTGATTCAGTAATACAATTTTCAGTTACCGATTCTCTGTACCTTGACTTTTGTGGAAGACTGTATTAAGTGCAACGCAAGTGCTGATTAAACTTTTATGGAAATCTTTTGAAATTAACTATTCGAGCTATTTAAACCTTTGTGTGGTTACCACTGTGAACTGTGTAAACAGCAAATGCGAGAAGGGTGAAACCGGTATTTATATGTTTACAACAATTTATGATCCGCCGATTTTCAATATGTAATCCATACGCGTGCAACTCAATTTAATTAGCAAAATATTTGCGCCTCGATAAAAGGTCTCTAAAAACGAACGTGACCAGATTTTTTTTATGTTAATAAATACCCATGTGGTACTACGAAAATTGCAGAAAGAAGTTTAGTAGTGCAAGCCAAATTCTTTTTCGAAACTTTACGCTACATACGAGAAATTTACCTTTCCGGCTGGAGTTGCCAACGGGGATTTTTCTCCTTATTTTTGTTCTTTAAATATTGAATAAAATTAACGTCATTATCTTGATTAAAATTACCTCCGATGTTTTCTTCGATTTCCATATCTTCGGTTAATCTCTCCAGCGCTGCAAAATAATTTTGGCTCTCGTTGGTGCCACCAGCACTTAGAACTTCCTCTGGAATTGCTTGCTTTGTACTTTTCTTCGGCTTTGTTACCTGTTGCCATTGATTTTGTGGCTGCGTCTTTTGAAGCTTCATCCCTTTCTTGAAAAGATCCTTGAGAGACTAGATCTCTTGCCTTAGTTCATCATTTTCTTTCTGCAATTTGGCCATTTGTTGATTGCCCGCTATTATTTGCAGCTTGCACCCTCCATCTGCGGAGTTTTCTTCGTTATGTTTTCTTTTGGTGATTATCGCCAGTTTCGTATTCGTCGTTTCCCCAGGTTGCCCCAACGGTGGGAAGCCGTCGGGCTCCTCCATACCAGCGGCGAAATTTTCTTTGTGAATTTGTTTTTCGTTACCAATCGAAGTAAAAATATTCGATAGAAATTTCCTGAGTCGATTACTTCGACAATATAAGATTTTTTCTGATAAAAATTTACTTCGGACTAACGTTTTTAAAAAATTAATTTAATTTTTGAAAACTTTTGACAGGAGCGATTTAAAAGACGTCTATACGCAAAGACTACTACGATCCATCTTTTCTGCTTCTAGAAATATAGTTCTTAGAAAAGCGTTGCAGAGATGCATGGCGAAAAATAGACTTTCATTTAGTTATTGCTTTGTTGTACCTTTGAACCTATGTTAAGTTTACCTGAATCTTATTTTGATTAAGCCCAATAAAAAAAAAACTTCGGTAAGCTTTTCACTAAGATAAAAAGAAACCGGGAAAATATGTTTGGATTCTAAGTGAGGATTGCGAGCAACAATTTATTGATTCGAAGTTGCGTGTAGATAAGCCGATCAAATCTAACGACGTTGAAAAAGGTTTCACTTTGGAGAATTTTTATCATTTTGAATACTTTTCAATTGCATTAAATAATTCGGGGAAGCCGCGAAGTAAGAAGAATAAACATGGGACTCTTTGTTTGATTTGATTGATTTATCCGACATTTATGGGAGGAATGCATACGTGGCCGCTACATATTGGAAACGTTAAACAATCGTTTTCTCTTATGGTATTACTTCTGTGAATTAAGAAGAAAATGCTTCAGGATTGAGACTCGCAATTCAAGCGGCTCAAAACAAATGAATTTCTTATTGGTGCACAAGAAAGTAATTTCTTTCCCATAAACTTTGGGCACAAGTTACGGAAGATCGTGCCTTGCCTTTCAATTTATTAATCCTCCTAAAATAGGTGTGAGTCGGAATTTTCCTCATCATTCAAATTCATTTTGTTCAAGCACTCTTAACGTACTTCACTTAAGATTCTCAGCAACATTATATCATCCACATAATTTATGGGCGCTCGTGAGGATGCTGGGTGTGTACCCTTTTGTTTTCTTCTTTTTATGAAAAATTATATTTATTTATGTATATCGCTTTTTTTAAACGACACAGATTGCACATGATTCAAAATTTATCGAATTGCATCGTGTTTTTGATAAATTCTTTTTTTTTTTGTGAGGAAATTTACTCCCCAGATATTTATATGCATGACCCGTATGTGTTTTGTTACTCACTTTTGTCATGCTTATGTCGCAGACTGAGGCCTTTGATCAGATGTGTAGCTACAAAATCAATGAAAACATCCCAGATTTAGTGTTCGAGCATTCCAGCAATAAGTTTTTTTCTCGTTATCACTCTGGACCGAATTTTTTCCATATCTATTTAAATTTTTCTCATGAAACAAGACTTCTTTTGAAACATTAATAACGTCCAGTTGAAATAGTTCGTGTAAAAGAAAATGAAGATGAATAAAAATGTTAAAATGAATTGTTAAAAGATAAACTAGGTCTTTCCTTTCATTAACCCTGACCGGCTATGGGACCCGCAGCGATGGCTGGCCCCTCAACTATACTGAGCTAGCCGTGGGGCGAGCTCCTTCCTTTTGATGCGTTAAGCCCGGGTAGAGTGGCTTTCCGCTCGCGTGCCCTTTTATGGTATAGTATTATGTAATTCCATCGCATAATACTATAACATAAATTGGCCATGTTTATATTTCTCATTTAATGGAAAAATTCATACAAGTTATGTTTGTATGAGATTTTAACTTAAATGGAAAATCTATGGCCACGTCTACATTTGGATCTTGATCCGGTTCGAAGGGTGCAAGGGGGCACCGCTTCCACCTGGATTCCCCACTCTTATTTGGGGGCCATAAGTATCGTCGGTTTTCTCCAGGCCTGGTCAGTTCTTTGAGTCAGCAATTCTTTTGACCCTTAGTAGATTCGACTTCAGTCGATATTTATTTGAACCCTCGAAATTCGTGGATGCGAAATTTTTTAGTAGTGGGTCTTGTGCTGGGGAAAAGAACCCGCCCCAGTTCACCGCAACGCTAGCCTGCCAGCACATTCACGCGTCCTCAGACAAGGCTAATCTTAGCGGATCTTACCATCCTCTTTCGCCGAGGCAACAGAGCATCGCTGCAGTCCTTTACGGACAACATATCTAACTATTTCTCTACAGAGGTTCCACTGTATACACTTCTATGGTCCTCAACATACACGAAGCCACACAGTATCACCTCGGTAGTACCGTGCGATACAACTTGGTCCAAAATATCATATCCACTAGCCCAAAACGTCAGTTCCAATTTAATATCTTATTTGTAGTCCAGTCCGTGGAGGAACCTTATATGAATCTCGGGTACGTGGGGGTAGCACTACCCAAAGAATACTGGCATCCAAGATTCCTTTCGGAGCGAGGCCCCTCTAACAGTCCATTTCAGTAAATTTTGCGTGTCCTAGTTACAAATGAGTGGGAAACTGAGAGCTTTATTATACTCAAAAGTATTAATTCCAGTAAGGAGCAAATGTTTGGTTATTTTATCTACGCTTTAATTTAAAATCCGAGTCTAAAGTAATGGCTCTGCTCCAAATTGTTTCCATTTACAAATTAATAATATTTAACTATATATCCTTTCTATCCTAATTTCACACACTCGACGTCAATTTTGAAATTTAGTCCATGTTGGATAAACTTAAATTAAATTTCCAATAGCAATATTCGATACATACAATATACTCGTACTCGCTTACTGCTACCAAACATATTTCCCATAAAGTGAAAATAGGCTTTCAAGCATTCAAGCCCATACTATTGATGCATCCATTTTACATGGAAATTCGATAATGTACCAAACAGGATATAGTAATTGTTGCTCCATTTCCCTGTATTGAAGTCTTGTCAAGTATAGAATAGACCAAGAGACGGCTCGTTATTCATATCTGATATTTCAAACCACTAATTATTTTTGCAGCTATGATGGATAGCACTTTGCACTATAATGGATGGAATATCATTTGAATGATTTAACTTATTGTTGTTGTATCCTGCAAATGGTTCGTTGGCAATTTAACGTGGACAGAAACAAAGTGCACGTTTAAATTGAAAATAAATTAACAAACAACAATTCGGAAATGCATTAGCTCAGCAGTATTTTAAATAATTCAATTAAGAAGACAGGAGAATAGTATAGCGTCCATTGAGCACGTGAATAAATTCGTTAAAAATGAAAAATTGATTCTCGAACATGGTCACAGATTATTTATTTATCCACATTCTCGGGCTACTTCCCTATTATCTTATCATTTAAGCCTTGCAAAAGCAACACAAATACATTGAAAAAAAGCTAAAAAAAATTAAACTAATCCACTTTGAATACTGAATCATCTTGCAACGATGATCCTTTGGCGGGAAAACTATTTTAAATATAAATAAACTGAAAATGTAGCATTTCGATGCTTGCAGTAAAATTACGCAAAAAAACGAACTTTTTTCATGACTTTTAGTTTGTTAGTTGACTTGTTAATTATTCAGTTAAAATTAAGCGCTGGCTTTTTTTCGATATCCTTTCAACTGTTTTTGTTATTGTTGTTGTTCGAGGCATTTCACAATTTTGTTCGTTGCTTAGCATAATCCAAAGCATTGCTAAGTATTTTCTTCTCGAGAATTCGATATTGAATGAGCATTGCTTTAACATGTCCTAATTTTCCTTGTCCTTTGGCATGATTCGAGAGCAAAGCCTCATCCTCCTCCAGTGTGGTTGGGAATACTTTGAGCAGAAGCGTAAGACGGGTTTGTAGGAACATCCAGGTTTTCGATTCGAGACTAGTTTCAAGAGCACAATCCATGTGAAGTAGATCAGCGGCGCGTTCAGAATTGATCCAATGATTCAATTGATCCAAATTCATATTGAATATCCTGACGAACGCTAGTAGTTGTGGTGATATGTAATTGGGCGTTTGGAGAATTTTAAATTCAAAGTTTTTCGCAATGTTTAGGCGTTCCACGAGAGTGTTACGTTGCGTAAGGAGTTCATCTGATGCGCTTAGTCCTAATCGGATTATCACACTATCTTTGGTGTTTTCCGGATACACAAACCTGGAAGGAAGGGGTAAATAGCGATTAGATGATATTAATTTTAAATTCAACTAAACAAGGAAACAGATACACAAAATGCATATTTTGTAATGTGACAACATAAATCTAGATTGTAGACAAATTTTTATTGACCGATATTATGTTTCATCAAATAATAATTTATTGAATTTGGCTTTGAAACTATAAGTCCTACGGAATCTAAAGAGATGCGTCCTGTTGTGAGCGAACAAATACTGTTGAGATTATCGAAGGGACAGAGGGACGATAGGTTTGAAGAGAAAGATAACTTTGAATATATATGAGTACGCTTTATTTGTTTTACATAAAGGAACTTCTTATTGCACACGTTTCGTGGGCAACAGACACAGACCAACTAAGGAAAAATTACCGGTGACGCAAGTAGTGCGCTCCGGCGCCTTAATACTGAGTTTCGCTCACGTATGCGCAGTGATCCCATCTACGTACGATAACTTTACTTCTCAACACTCCCGCCGTTTGAGTGCGTCGAGGACACTATGCCTAAACCGTTACATAGATGCTGAAACTGTCTCTTTGGAAGTGCTTTGGTAAATATATCAGCTAGCTGCTGATCCGTAGGAACATATTCTACCGATATTTCCCCACTCTACACAGTTTCGCAAACATAGTGATGCTTAATGTCTATATGCTTGGTTCGCTTGTGGAACTCCGGGTTTTGATTAATCGGATTGCACTTTGTCTACTCGCAGAACTGTCGCAGTTACCGGCAGACACCCGAGATCGTTTAACAATTTTCTCAGCCAAATGGCCTCCTTCGCAGCCGCTGCTGCCGCGACGTACTCAGCCTATGTTCTGCTGAGTCTGACTAGGTTTTGTCGTTGGGACGACCATGTCACAATCCCGTTCAATAGACAAAACGCATACCCCGTGGTAGGTCTACGCGTCTCCACGTCACTTGCGAAATCCGAGTCTGAAAACCCCTGTAACTCTGAGTTACTCCCGAGTTATCCCGACATTCGTGGTTCCGATCAAGTACCGGTAGATTCGTTTCACCGCTTGCCAATGGCTCTCGTGGTGATTGCTAAGAAATTTACTGATTGAATTCACCGAATATGCGATATCCGGCCGCGTCACAACCGCAAGAAGCATTAACAAGCCCACTGCTTCTCGAAACGGTACCGCACTTGAGTTTTCATCGTCGCGATCGTTTGGAACTAGTCACGCATGCGGATCAGCAGGCACACTGGCCGCTTTTGCATCGATCATCTTAAATTTATTACGAATTTTCTTCACATACGCTTCTTGATGCAAAAACATGGTTTTCTTTACTCGATTTCGTTCTATTTGTACCTAGACAAATAACTTTCCAATCCCGATCGTGATTTCGAACGCGTTACCCAATGATTTGATAACCAACATGAGGGCTTTACTTGTTTTTGCTGCGATAAGTCCGTCATCTACAAAAAGCGCTTAAAAATACATCTACACCTTCTACCCGTCCTTGAAAGATACACTTGTCGGCTTCCGTTTAGCGAAACTGATATTTCACTAAGAACTCACGAAACTTTTCGGTCCAGCACCTGGGTGCTTGTTTCAAGCCGTACAAGGACTTGTTCAGTTTACACACGAAACCACATTTTTCTTCTTTCTTGACATTGAGTCCTTCCGGAATTTCCATGTGCTATAGATCTCTTTCTTCAGCTCGCCGTGAAGAAAGGCTGTTCTCTCGTCAAACTGTTTGAGCTCCAAGTCCTGTTCAGCCACCATGGCCAATAGAACTCTGAGCGAGTCGTATCTCACGACTGGCGAGAAGGTCTCCGTGTGGTCGAGTTCCTCTTTTGTTGAAATCCTCGTTCACAAAGTCTCGCTTTGTACCGATATACGTCACCTGACGAGTCTCGTATAACCTTGAGCGCCCATTTCGAATCTATGAGCTTTCGATCTGTTTTCCTTAGTACGATTGACCAAGTCTCGTTCTGCTCGTGCGCGTCGAACTCTTCCTGAATCGCCTCGGCCCAATTTTCTGTCTCGGCACTATTCATCGCCTCCGGAAATGTGTTTGGCGGATCATATTCAGCGGAGTCGACCTCATACCTTATCGGTCGTCGGATGTTTGCACGATCCCGCAGTTGTCTGTCATTATCCTGTTGATTTTGATCTTCTTCTCCAGGATATTCTAGTTGTTCGTTTCTTTCAGGTTCTTCTTGAGCTTCCTGGCATTCTTCCTCATGTTGCTGTTCGACTGATTCTGCCACATCTTCGTTTTCGTCCGCTGGAAGAATGTATTTGAATTCTCTTCCTTTTTCTGCCCAAAGTTCTCGTTGAATGTGACGTTTCTCGATACAGATATTTTCTCGTTCTGTGGATTGTACAAACGGTAATTCATCGAGTCGTTCTGATACCCAACTAAGATCAACTTTGTAGCCTTAGGATCTAACTTCTTGCGAAATTGTTTGTCGATATGCATGTACGCATCCAATCCGAACATTCGAAAACGGGACACATCTGGTGTTTTTCCAAACCAGATCTCGTATCGCGTTTTCTCTTTACCGGTAGCCAGACTGCTTCCGCCCATAGCGACGGAGGAAGTTTCTTTGCCGTTATGATCGTGCGCGCACTCTCGCTGATCGTTCTGTTGTCGCGCTCGGCTTTTCCGTTCTGCTGAGGAGTGTAAGGTGCCGTGTTTACCAGCTCGATACCACGAGCCTCGAGATATTGCTTCATTTCACGTTTGCAATACTCTCGTCCATTGTACGTACGTAACACCTTCATCGGCATGCCGAATTTATTGTCGATCAACCTTTCGTATTTCTTGAAAATATCGAAAAGATCAGACTTGTTTTTCATGAAGTAAACATACTGAAATCCTGATAAGTCATCCTTGAAGGTTTTGCAGCACCAGCATACGTCCGAATGTATGTATTCTCCTGGTTTTGTGTTCCTTTTTGTCTCGTTTTTTTTAACGGTAGCCTGTGTGCCTTTCCGAAAGCACACGATTCACAGAAAAAATTGTCAATGTCCGCGAATTTCACACCTCGAATTAGCCCTTTTTGCGTTATTTCGCAGAAAACTTTGTTGTTTACGTGTCCCATTCGTTCGTGCCAGGCACGCAAGTTGACAGTTGACACATTTGCTTCCTTCGTAATACTTGGTTTTCTCACTTTAAAGAGCATTCGGTAAATCTGATTGCCTTGTTGCACACTGACACCGAAAACTTCACCGTCACGGTTAATTGTTACTAGTTTTTCTCTAAACAAAACATTGAAACCCTTTTCAGTGCATACACCGACTGAAAACAAGTTCTTTCGAATCTTTGGAACGTAGAGCACGTTTTCGATTCGAGCTTCACACCATTTACCGTTCACTAGTCTATCGATGAGCACAGTGCCACTACCGGTAACGTCACACACGCCATTGTCTCCTTGCGATATCGAATCGCCACTGCTTGGTTCGAACTCACTGTACTAGTCCCGTCGGTAAGTGATATGCCTGGACGCACCGCTGTCCGTAATCCAGACGTCGCTTTTGTCGACTGCCATGAGTCGTTCTACGACCTCGCTACTCGGCACTATCTCCGATTTCACTTGTCGCTGTTTTTGTTCACTTATCGAAGCGACGAACGCAAACTTGCGAGGGTTTTCACCGGCATTGTCCTTGTCCCTTTTCTTTTTCCGGCAATCGCGAGCTAGATGCCCCTTCTTTTTACAATAGAAACACTCGACACTCGTATTTCTATTTTCGCGGTTTTTCTCACTCTTATTGTTTTGATTTGCAGCGAACTCGAGTGACGTCATCGTTACCTCCAAGTCTTCTTTCTTCCTTCAATAATCGTTCTAGTAGATTATCAAGGGTTTGACTTTCTTCGGGTACACTGTCCCATGCTGTCTGGAGAGCATTATACTTTACCGATAGGCTGCCAAGTACCTTCGCCATTATGGCCGTATCCGAAACCGCTTCCCCCAGACCCTTCAGTTGAGATGCCATGTTTTGTACCCGGGAAACATGTTGTACAATCGCCTCGTTTGGATCCATGCGATGTCTGTGGAACTTCTGTAGCAAGAGCATCTTGTTCGACGCTGATTTTTGCTGTAGTGCAGTTGAGCATACAGTCGAGCTGAGAATCCTCTATCGACGAGGAAATTATGCGCATGGCCTTCGCGTTGTTTTTCACCCACTTTTTGCCATGGGCCGAGTTTGCGTCTGCCGGTATCACTCGCGCACGTTTGGCTAATTCGCCTCAAAAGATCGTAGGAAAGCCGAAAGCTTAAGCGGAAAGCACTTTTTCGCTCAATTTCCGCAGTTTCCACGATCTTGTGTTGGAAGACCGTTGATTGAAGGTTCGCGAGATGGCTGAAGGAACGGTGCATCATATTCTACACGAAGAACTGGGCATGAGAAAGCTGTCGGCGCGATGGGTGCCGCGTTTGCTCACACCGGAAAACAAACGCAACCGTGAGACCACATCGGCGACGTGTTTGGCGCTGTTTCAGCGCAATCCGGTGGAGCTCTTGCATCGTTTCGTGACCGTCGACGAAACATGGATTCACTGGTACACACCAGAGACCAAGGAACAGTCGAAACAGTGGACTTTACCCGGCAAACGTGCTCCGAAGAAGGCGAAGACTGTTCGATCGGCCGGGGAGGTGATGGCCACCGTTTTCTGGGATTCACAAGGTGTGATCCACATCGATTACCTCGAGAAGTGTAAATCAATCATGGGGCGCTACTATGCAGACTTATTTGGCCGATTTGACGTCGAATTGAAGAAAAAGCGGCCTGCTTGGCGAAGAAAAAGTGCTGTTCCACCACGACAACGCGCTGGCTCACACCTCCGCCGTCGCCATGGCCAAATTGGTCGAATTGCACTACGAATTGCTGCCCCATGCACCGTACTCTCCAGATTTGGCCGGGAATAGATTTGGGTCGAATGAGGAGGTCATTGCCGCCTCGGAGGCCTATTTTGCAGCCCTCAAGAAAATGTATTTTTTGGACGGGTTGAAAAAGTTAGAGCATCGCTGGGCCAAGTGCATCGAGCTTTAAGGAGATTATGTGGAAAAATAAATTGCTATCTTTCCAAAATTTTCGGTTTTCTTATGTAGGCTATGTACTTGTTGAATAACCCTCGTATATTGGATGCACATCAAATCGAGCTCCCAGTTCAAACCAGTATGCATAGGGTATGTTGGTTATGTAACAGTCTGTTAGATACCAGAGCTTGTTTGTAATTAAGATATCGAATTAATAATTCACAAAGCTTCATGCAAATTTTACTGGGAATTAGAATTCCGGCAATTTTGATGAAGAGAAAGTGTTTTTGCATGAATATTTCCATTGCATGTCTGGAATTTTAGACTCTCTTGAGATTTACAGAGGCTTGAGCTACGGAAGTCAGAGAGGACAGCGAGTCGGTTAGCGGATAGTGGTTGTGTCTCAGCTGAGGGGCTAGCCTGGGTACTAGTTATGGCGGAATGGGTCACAAGGTGGATGGAGGTCCTGGTGGTGTCTGGAGTCTCTCACGAACTTATCCTGGGGGTAGATTTCCCACGCTTGTTTCGACTCGTCTTGGACCTCAGTAGGGAATCATGGGAATTCGCGGCAGTAGCAGGCTGTGAAACGCTGTAACGGAGGACATGATTGAAGGCACAGGACGAGGCAGGCTTGACATCACTGGTCACAAGGGAGTTTGGCTTGATGGGTGAGGACTTGGGTTGTGCCAAAGGGGTAGCACATGTGATCAAGACCTCATCGGAACATATCAAGCAAAATTATTATCCTGTGTCCCCGGCAGTGCAGGCACACATCCACGAGGAGCTGGATGAAATGTTGCGGTTGGGAGTAGCGGAACCTTCTGGTAAAGAAGAAGGATGGCAAGTTTCGCTTCTGTGTGTACTTCCGGAAGTTTAACAGCGTATCGGAGAAGAACACCTACCCATTGCCATATATTTCTTCCACACTGGATAAACTTCGGGCTGCCAAAAACCTCTGGATATTAAATCCGCTTATTGGCAAATTCCGATCGCTCAGGAGTCGAAGCCTTTTACAGCCTTCGCGGTATCAGGACGAGTTTGTTCCATTTTAACGGCATGCCTTTTGGGCTGCACAATGCGCCTGCGATATGGCAACGATTTATGGACCACACTATTTGTTTTCGAGTACTTAGATGATGTGATAATAGTGACTGAGTATTTTGAAAAACACCTGGAAATTCTTCTGGAGGTATTATCACGACCACGTAACGCTGGACTACGGGTATCGCGAGAAAAGTGCGAGTTCTGCCGGCCGCAGTTGAATACCTGGGGGTATATAGTAGATGAAAGCGGGCTTCACGTTAACCGAGGGAAAGTGGAATGTATATTGCAAATCCCCAGGCCTACAAATGTGAAAAAGGTGTCTTGGTACCGACGCTTTATTCCGGACCATGCCACGTTAGCTGCACCACTCACGAACCTTTTACGTAAAGATAGGAAGTTCGAATGGACGGATCAATGTGAGTTGGCTTTCTCACGCTGCAAGAATATCAACGGCGCCCATTCTCACGTACCCTGACTTGTCTTTGCCATTCAATGTTCAGACGGACGTTTCGGATTATGGACTAGGAGCAGCGTTGAGCCGGAGCAATCCAGAGGGTGAAAAGGTGGTATGCTACCTTAGCCGTGGTCCTTCAAAGGCAGAGAAAAATTAGTCCACCACCAAAAAAGTAATGTTTGGCGGTCTTGTGGGCAGTGGAGAAACTTTGGCCCTACTTGGAGGGATCGCGATTCATAGTAATCACGGATCACCACTCTCTAGTGTGGCTTAATAATTTGCGGGGTCCGACTGGTCATCTGGCACGTTGGGCGGTGAGGCATCAACAGTTTGATTACGATTTCATTCATTGGAAGGGTAAGGAGCACTTGGTTCCTGACGTCTTGTCCCGAGCACTACCGGAGGTGCACATGGTCGAGAAATCTAACACAGAGGATAAGTGGATATCGGGTATGCGAGCGAAAATCCAGACAAATTCCCAGATTGGCGTATTGAAAGAGGAGCACTGTGGCGGCACCTATCCAGATGAAATGCGGAATTGAGCGGGAATTCTTGGAAGGCAGAGCGAACAGGGATCTTACTGCAGAACCACGATAACGCCACGGCAAGACATATGGGGATCAGCCGGACTTATAACCGGATAGCTCAACCGTATTATTGGCCCAAGATTAGGGCAAGTAAAGTGGAACGTAGGGCACCATACGGTCCGATGTCCTCCAGAGTAGGTCAAGCCTGAGAGCCCTGGGAAATGATCTGCGTCGATTTAGTTGGACGTTTACCGCGCTCTACCCAGGGAAACCCTTTTATTTTAAGAGAAGTAGACTATTTCACTAAAATGCCTCTTGTCTTTCCACTCAAGAAAGCGACTGCATCCCTAATAGCTAAAGTATTGGAGGAACGAGTTTTCCCAATGTTTGGGGTTCCCGCGCAGGTTGTATATGACAACGGTGTCCTATTCCGTTCTGGAGAGATGAACGAATTGGTAAGTGATCATGGCGAAAATCTGCAATTCACACCATTTTACCATCCGCAAGCGAACCCAGTCGAGCGGATCAACCTGAACATTAAGAGGATGCTGAGAGCCTATGTGGGGAACAATCACCGGAAGTGGGACGTACATCTACCCAAGATCGGCGGTGCCTTGCGTACATATACGCATGAGGTCATGGGTGTAACTCTTTTTTTCATGAATTTCGGTCGGGAGATGGTGATTTCGGGGAGGGCACTGAACCCACCGATCGACGAGGGCCAGGTTGTAGGTTTCATGTTAAGAGCGCCACAAGGAAAAACATGCAGCGATACGATTTCTGGAAGCGAGTGCCTTCATTTAATAAGAATGATCTTGTCTGGAGGCGGAATTTGCTTTGTCAGATGCCGCGCAATACTATTCTGCGAAACTAGCACCAGAGTACTTGGGTCCTCTATTCTAAATGGACCCAAGTACGTCCATTTAGAATAGAGAAATGTGAGTCCTTATCTAGGTGAAAGCTGATGGACATAGATGGACAGAATGTAGGCACCTCGCACGCCAAAGACCTGAAGCCTTATTAGATTAGGAGTACGTAGATTAAGAAGTTTTGGTGGATTATCTTGGCAGTTAGATATAAGGAAATTAGAGCTTAATAAGATATATTTCACGTTCTTGATCAATCCGCATTCTATTAATGGTGGAAGCTAAGAAGATACTCGGACATCTGAGACAGAATGATGGTGGATTTAGGGAATGGTTGTTTAGTCTTTCATTGTGTTTCCTTCCTTCGAATTGTGTTACATCGCAGTAGCGAAGTTTTCTCGTTGGGTTTACATAGTTAGGTTCAGCGTCGTTAGTGGGTGGTATCCAACTGGATTATCTGTAGCTATCTTTGAAGAACAGGAAAACTAGAAAATGAACAAAAATGCAAAGGTAAAGGAGTTCGAATTTTACATGAAGTTGGATGGATTAGAAGTTGATAGTAGTCAGTATAAAAATGGAGGCTGAATAGACGTAAGGCATAGTTAGTAGTAAAGTTGGTGGCCGTATTTCCTAATAATACTCATAGTTAAGTTCACCACGTCTTGAGCTGCCAGTTCTTCAGTCCCCTGCGTATCTCTATGCAACGGAGCACGTCGACGAACCTCTCACGTCCATCCTTCCGGTGTTCCACTCATTTGTAGAAGATTGAGAGCACGGACGTCGGGAGACAACCTCACTGACCTCAAGCTGAATGCACTGATAATCACTGGGTGAGGAGTCCTCTTATATTCTCCCATTGTGTATCCTCCGTACAAATTACTTTCAAGGTGAATGTCACGTTCGGTATGGTTTCTTCACTGTCAATACGGCGGAGAGTCGGCGTATTTCCGGAGTTTAGCACGACGAACGCCGTATTGGCCGCAATTTCTAGGATTCATTTTCCCCGCGGATTTGTTTGAGGCATGCCTCATTTGATTGCTTTAGCGTTGAAGTCTCCCTCAACGAGCACATTCGCGTCGGCGTTCGAGACTGCGCTCTCAAAAGCATTAAGCTTGGCTTGGAAAGATGGTGTCGATTCGTTCGTCATTAGGCACGCAATAGAAGGTGGTCCCTGAGAACCGAGGCCACACAAAACTATTCCCCATCCACAGCTCTCCGCCTGGAAATCACTATTCCGAATCCAGACAGCGGCAGTACCAGTTTCAGCAGGATACCAAAGATGCAGAACTTTTATCATAGTGTTGCTCACTCAGTAGCATAAAGTCGGCTTTTATGTCCCTCCAAACTGCTCAAAAAAGTTTTGGGCGGTTGAACTGCGGTATAGGTTTAGCTGCAGTATACAGTTCATCAAAGTTCTGATTTTGCCTTAGCTAAGGCTTCCTGGAAAACCCGGCATTTTCCTGATCCCAACACGTGTCCAAAATCAGGTCTTGAATCAGCATCCTTGTAAAGAATACAGTGTGGCTCCTTCGTACACTCTTTTCTTTTATGTCCCATTTCACCGCATTTGTAACATAGGGAACTCCTTTCGGGTCCTTTGCATACTTGTGTGGTGTGACCATAGCCAAGGCATTTGAAACATTAAGGAGGCGTTGCTCTTCGCCGTATCCTACAGCCAACCCAGCCTCTTCGTAATTTGCCCTTATTCAGAAATTTTGCAGCATCCTTTTCGTTCAAGCCAATGATGGCCAAGCGTTGTCCCCTATGGTTTTCTGGTGTCAACCTCTTCAACATTTCAATCAATATCTCTTATTTCCCGTTGTGCGGTAAACATCGTGGCTGCAACCGCTGGTTACATTGTCGTTGTTATTATTTTTACTTACTTTTTTGAATTTTTGAATCTGTTTTTTGGGTAAGGAAAAGGGATAAAGATAAAGTCGAGAGAAAGTGAAGTTTAGTGTAAAGAAGGGAAAAAGTCAGCAAAAAGGTTCCAAATAGCTTGACTAGCCTATCATTTAGAGTAAAGATGTTAGTGACGTCGGAAGGACCACTTTTTTGTAGACCAACTGTCAATCATACCAAGGTTTTACGAGATTCATTTCGCATTTTGCAGGCAGTGCTTAGATTAGTTCATTCTTGAGAAGGTCAATTAGCATGCTCTAGAGCAATGATGAAAGAATTTCTGTCATGCAACATCGACCAACTTCTGTCCTGTAACATAAGAGACGTCGATTAAGCATAGCCTTGATTTATCGTATAACGATATCATCGTCACCGCATTTTGGCATCTTATATAAAGAGCTGAAGGTACTGTCAAATGCCCTCCAATTTTCAAAATGATGCCTAGCGAATACTCTTTGCGAGAAAAGCATCATTCTTTGCAACCAAGGAGTGAAGTGCAGTATTATATGTTTTCTTTCCTGTTATGTATGCCAAATTTTGATATCAGTAGATAGGAATTTGGGGAACTTTGCTAAATTTAAGGGTAGTTCGAAGAGTAACAATCCGTGAAGGACAAACCAAAAGTATAACTCGAATCGCAAGGGAGCGTGGTGCTAGAATTAACGTTGGTAGACCCCGATAATACGGAAGAGCATACAGAAAAACCGTAGAAGAGTAGGGAGACCGTCCTTCCAATGCTAAATAACAAAAGAGAAGAAATAGGAAAAGTAAACTCCGAAGAAAAAGTGAACAAGCGATGAATATTCTCGGCGTATCGATTGTTCATGGGGACAGCTAGAATAGCTTAGATATGACGCACCATTCGTTTAGAGAACTGAAGGGCGGAGACCAGTGGAGAAACAGAGGAAACGATAGTCTGACTCAGTTAATGAAGACAGTTCTTAGTGCTCGGATTTCGAAATTGTAGGACACGGGAAATGGACTAAGATAGTTGGAAGCGCTTGTTGTAGGAAGCGAAGACTCGAGAACGCCTGTAGTGCTACAAAGAAGAACAAGAAATGTCTTGAAAATAATTTTTGATTTTAACAGCAATGCCCGGCAGAGTCAATGTTTCTTCATATACTTGAAGCCCTTTGTGATTGAAAGTACAGGGTGGACCGAAAGCTCGTTAGCATTTAAATTGGTAGCTGCGTCGCATAGCGACTCCGGTGTGGAGCGGAGGGCTTACGCATCGAAAGAGCGGCCATGGCGTTATTCACCGGAGCAGAACATGCGTTTTGCGTACGTCAGTACTATTGAAACAACGATTCTTCGACTCTAACGCGCTCGTTACAGCATACGGCATTAAAATGAAACGCCATCGATTCAACTGATTAAAAAATGGCTGCAGAAGTTCAAGAAGATGGGTTCAACAATAAATTGACCACGATCCGGCCGACCTAGAACATCAAGGGATCCCGAAATCGTAGAGCGTGTAAGAGCGTCTGTTCGTTAACAATCTGGACTCTCTACTCGAAAGCAGTCTAATGTGTTAAATTTGTCCAAAAAATCTTTAAGTCGCATTCTTCACAAAGATTCACATTCACATCCATCAAATTGTGCAGGAATAAAAGCCTCAAGAACATGCTTACAGGCTGCAGTTTGCTAATGAAATGTTAAAGAAGTTCACCAGCTTCACCACAATTAATTTTTCAGACAAGGCGCATTTCCTCCCAAATGGGTTTGTGAACAGGCAAAATTGCAGGTACTGAAGTGAACTAATCCGCAGTTGAAGCATCATAAACCCTGCATTTACTCAAAGTTACTGTATGGGCAGCTTTGTCAGCAAGAGGAATTATTGGTCTATACTTTTATGAAGACGAAAGAGGAAATCCTGTTACAGTGAATACAGAGCGGTATATTTCAATGCTACAGAGCTTTTTAAATGTAGTACTATAGGATTTCAATGGTTTTAATCAACTTACGTGGTTTCAACAAGTTGGAGGAACATGTCGCACCTCCAACGAATCATTGAATGCAGTTCGCGAAATTTTTGGGAAAGACGAGACATTAACTGGCCAGCGCGTAGCCCAGACTTATCCCCAATGGACTATTTCCCTTGGGGATACCTTAGAAGTAAAGTTTATAACAACAACCCAGCGTCTCTTGAAGAATTAAAATTAAATATCCGAGAGGAAATTCAAAACATTTCACATAACGCTTGTAAGGCAGTAATTGAAAATTTCCGCTCCAGGTTGCAGCAGTGTCAAAATAATCAAGGGTCACATCTGAATGACATTATTTTTAAGAAATAAATTCCCGTTTTGTGTATTTTTATAATACGAGGGCGGTTCAAATATGATGGAGACAAACGCTGTCGATGGCGCGAAGGTCGTGGCTTGAGTATGTAATAGCTGGGTCCCTTACGAACAGTGCGGCATAGTTTTCATCGGGAGTGCATGTTTCACGCGCGTGCTACGACCATCAGTAAACCTCAAGTGCCGACCGCCGGTGCGCAACGTATTGTCATTCGTTTTTTAGTGAGGGAAGGCGTTAAAAACACGGAAATTTTTCTGCGTCTGCGAAATCAGTTCATCATAATTATTCTACAACTCTGCCATCCCCTTCAAAGTAGTCCCCCTGGGCCAGCTATACAACGATTCCAGCGCGTTTTCATTGCTTCGTAACATTTCTGGAACGCTTCGACTGGGATGTCCGCGAGTACCCTCGTCACGGCCGCCTGGATGTCCGTAATCGACTCCAAATGGGTTCTTTTGACCACGGAACAAAAAGTTACAGGGTGACATATTGGGCGAAAAAGGTGGCTGTTGTAACACGGCGATCCCTTTAGAAGCCAAATACTGGGACACGCTGTGGGCTCCTCAGAAAGGTTCTTAGGACCATCTTCGGGCACAGTTTTTTCATCCCAAAATCGTCGGTTAAAATTTTCTGAATGTTTTACAGTTCATACCCAGCTCCGAGGGCAACATTCGAACTGTTAAACGCCTATCTTCACGGATTAGGGCACGCACACGCTGCGCATTCGCGCCAGTTTGCACCTCGACTGGTCTCCCGCTCCGCGCCGCGTTTTCCACGGTTTCACGTCCCTCCTTAAACTGCTTACGCCATCGAAACACCTGGGCACGACAAAGAACACTATCACCATGCACTTTTACAATTTTAGCGTACGTTTCTGAAGCTGTTTCGCCCAATCTGGCGCAAAATTTTATCGCGACGTGTTGCTCTTGATTTCGTTTCTCCATTTTCGTAACGAGCACCACCAACACACTTCTACTCAACACGACACAGCAGGCGAACTAAACGAGCTAGAGCGATGGTAAATTTATCAATGGAGAGGGGAAGGATGCCGGGCAAGGGGAAGGGAATTCAAGGTCGCAGGTTTACCACAAGCACGGCAATAAAATCAGTCTCATTACTAGAAAGAATAAAGCATTTTATTTAATTTTACCGGTCCTAGCGAATTCTATTAGATAAGTATATTTATAAAATGTTTTCATTATTTTTAATTTAATAAAGATATGAGCAATTAAAAATTCATTTTAAAAATGGTTTGAATGTGTTATTTAAATGCATTTAGGCGTTTTATTTAAAACAGTTGTACATTGTGACAACGAAGCACCTGTAAACTGTAATTTAAATTCTCCGGGTAAATGATATTTCAAAAAAATGTATTTTGTTAAGTTGGTAGGACTGTCCTTAAGTACAATGCCAAATATAACCGCGAACTGCCAATCAGTTTGTTTACATGAGCTGCTTAAGTCGGTAGACCTCAGTAATGCGTTGATTTTTTTGATTGTGACCGAATTTAAAGCCAAAAACACAATAAATACTATCGATCAACCACCGTATTCATCAGATTTGGCTCCGTGTGATTTTGATGAATAATTAAATATTTTGCGTTTTATTTGCAATTTCCGGGCACTTTTCTGTCACAATGTATGTGTTCTGAGATTTGTTTGTGGTAGCGAGGTGAAGGCTATTCACGACCTAAGTATGAGGCTCCCAAATGTGTCTCAATTACCTACTAAACACCTCGCTTTCCAACCTAAGAGCCTAGTCTAGAACCGCCTGACACAATACTTCGAGCAAGGCCTTATTTTTCTATGCTTCAAGGCGCCTTCGGGTTGCAGAGATAGGCTTTCCAATAGGAGCGAAGACTATTGCCCGCGAGGAGAGACAGTGCTTAATCGCCGATTGGCAGCAATCTTTGGTGGATTGCGCTGATTGAGCAGGAATGGGTGTTTTCAGTCTTATCTGCACAAGATTAGTAAGTCATGGTCCCCCGACTGCAGATTTTGTCCAGGAGAGGAAGACCATGCTTGCCACATATTTTTTGCATACAAAAATGGAACAGTTTGCGACGAGACCACTACAAGGAAACAGGCGAGCTCACATCAGTTAATATAGGCGCGGTGATGCTTCGATCTGTTGACAAATGAAACCACGTATCACATTATGTTCGGGCAGTCCTAAAAGACAAAAAGGTCTCACAGCAGCCGAGCACTTCGGGGCTGGGAGATTCAATTATCTAGCAATTCCACCTTGAAGGCGTCTCGCGACGTAGCAAAACGAGACTCAGCCTGAAGAAATGTATCAAACGGTTCCAGGATAGATTCTCAGGTTGACAGGGTAGGTGTTTAGTGGGTAGTCCAGTCGCTCGTGAACATGGGAGCCCTACACTCAGCGCAATAATGGCATTCACCTCCCAAGCCCCCTCCCGGCAAAAAAAAACGAGAAGAGAGGAAAGGAGAAGGAGTGCTAACGTTTCAATTTGTGATCGGATCTGGTACTCCTAATCAAATCTATTTCTCGATTTTTTGCTTCTTTTTCTCAAATTCTTGATTCTATTGAAATATCCTTTTTTTGTAACTGAGCGGATTAATGAGAGGTTTGGAAATATCTAGCCACTCATAAAAAAAATCTCTTTGATATGGTTTTCGGTAATTTTTATTTGTTTTTGCGTTTTAAGTTAAAGCCAGTGTGCGTTTTGATAAACTTCAAATTTTTGGCTTCTCCCACATAAAAGTTTTCCCTTTTCCTCTCCATCTTTGACAAGAACTAAATCCTATTCAAATTCAAAAAAACCACCAAAAGTATTTATGTCAAACTAATTTCCTGGAAAATTCCCCAATGTATCCTATCCTTGTCATTGTAATTAAAGTTTCCAACACTAATCGACAAACTTTCCTTGATTGCTGGCCTGAATGGTAACTTTTCTATGGGTTTTGATTACCATTCTTCTATACACCGATGTCCTTCAAATGCCCGAAAAAGAAATGAATCCAGAACTTCACACAACCGCATCAAATTACCAAAAAAGGAAACTGACTAGTTATACAAGTTCTACTAAGAACAACTACCAATAGTACGAGTATACTGTATGTAGTTCCTTACTAAACATTCGCAGCCTGTCTCCATAATTACAGGAACAAATATGATTTTAATGAATACCACTCCATATCCAGAACTTGATCCTTTCAAGACTCGAACTGTAACGAAAGGAAGACAAAAAAGAAACTTTCACATTCCTTCGTCTGCTCGGTTGGATATCTTGCGTTCAAAGTTAAGTGGCGTGAATGTTATTCAGTCATTTCTATTTCTGGGAGTATCAAAGGAATTCCTCGCTCTTTTCTCGACCATTACTAATAACAATAGTAATCATAATAACACAACAACAAGAACCAAATTTCATTTGTTCAAGTTGAAATGTACGAGTATGAAGTATAATCTTTTGTGGTGTTGGAAAGTTCTTGTTCGTAGAAGAGTAAGATGCCGATTATGGAAAGTTGAAAGTTAGAAAGGATATGAAACTTTGTCGAAGGAACAACTTGGGTTTAGGATAATTGAAAACTTTTATTGTCAACTTGAACGAAGGAAAAGAGTGATGTTATTGTGTTTCGGGTAGTTGAAAATATCTACAGATTGGGTATCAAATGAAAATCGGTTGAATTCGGTGGATAAAAAGTTTTCAGTTTTGTATTTAAAGTTTTTTGATTCTTATCGGGATATTTTGAATTTCAAGCTGGAAATCAGAGAATCAGATCCTTGTTGGGGGAAAATTGTAAGGGTATTGAGTTGCTAGTATTGAGTGCAGTATCAATAAAAAATAAAATATAATTAGTATTTTATTCATTTAAGCCTGTCATCAACACTTACTCCTTTTTTCCTTTGAGCATACTCGATGCAGAAAAGTAAGAGAAGGCAAAATTTGAATATGCATGTTTTTAGAACTGAGATTAATAAAATATTTCTTCCGGTTTTTCTCGAAAACGATGGAAACTTTCATATACTATACTAGGGGGCTGCTACTCCCTGCTCGCCACGCTCACCCAACCCCGTAAACTCGCTTCGCGTGTCTTCAGGCGGGTGTGGACCTACAACGAGGACTCACGGAACACAATATTCTTGATTTTTTTAGGGTCTAACTTACATTCTATTCAAATCCCCGATTGACTGCGACAACGATTCAGTGTGGTGTAGTTGCCCCTGTATTAAAATCATATCATGTGAAGTGATGAATAATCCAACCTCATTCTCATCTAGTTTAATTTTTTATCATTAGCGATCAAGGGTTAAAATTGAAACACCCAAAAGTTGCTAATGAATGAATATCCAACCTGGAGTAATTTCTTTCCAATAAGCGGCAATAACAACCACGAACATTAGTTCGTGTCATTCAATATTAGATTTTACATTACTTTTGAATGGTGCGAACATCTGGTCGTTGTTGGCAATCACGATTTGCATCAGCTGGCGTGGCGACGGCACGGAATGTCGTTAAGCGCATAGCTGAGAAGAACCAGCCAAAAAGTAAAAAGTGTTTTTTTATTCAACCAATGTTGAACAAAATTAAGTAAAATGGGTACTCAACGGCATCCTCATGAGCGCTCGATGACGATGTAGGCGGTGCCTGTAGCGATGAAATTGTATATATTTGGTTTGTTTTTCTAATTATACTAGAAACGCACAAAAAAACGCACATATTCACACATGGACAACTACTTATTGTATAATCTAAATTTGATAACGGACTGGTCAACGCTTAATCAGTGCTACTGGCGGCCTGTCGACTCATTGCATAAATTTTCTCCTTGATACATTGCTTGTTGTCAGGCGCGTATGTATTCGTCGATTTTTGGTATACCAAGCAACTAACGTCAGCCAATTGACTCACAAAATCGAAAACCTGGCTGATATCGTATGTAATGGTTGACGTATTCGAGTTCCGGCGTTTTAAATGCTCTTCGTAGATTTTGCAACAGCGGCGTGGAGAAGAAAAACTAAACCGCCACTTGTTTTCTATGGTTAACTTTCTGGAATGTCTACGGAATTTCCTTTTCGCCAAGAACAACAACTTGGACTAGCAACTCTGTTCAACGCAGAAATGATGGGCAATTTGGAGTGACGACACTTTTCGTTTCTGAGGCTTCGCATGGTTGCGTGCTTGAAAGTTGTAAAAGGACAAAATGCAGGTAAATCCAAAGACTCACGTCGAGGTGAAGAGGACGCAAGCCACTATCAAGTTCAACGATATCGCGTGCAAACAAATTTCCTTGCGGTTCGTTGGCCGCAGCGCGGTGGAAAAAGTTTTTTATCTTTTTCCGACGCCTTTAAAAGTGGTTACACGTTTCTTTCACGGTGTTTACGATGCAGTGAACTCAGGAAATCGGTCGAATTATTGAACGGTTGCTGGTTGCACATGGTCCGACTATTTTTAACTATTTTTTGAGAGATGGAAGTTCTTTTTCCCTGTTTTCCATACGAATTCCGTCGTGAAAGGAACTTCACCAATGGCGGCGATGGCGGACAATTTGTCACTTTACACATTTACAACGACGGCCAAATCTTTCATCGGGAAATTCCGGGTCGAGTTTTCCGGCAAGCTGTCGACCAGGTGGCGGAGACGACGGGCACGGTAATTATTCCTCCTATATCGTCTTCCTGATCGCGGTTCTCGCGCGTGCTTGCTGCTTCGCGATCTTAAGTGGACTCCACGATCCGTCCAAATTTTTCTTCATTTCCCTGTGTCGCAACGGTAACTTGAATCCCGCTGCTCGCTCAGCCGAGTGAGATTGCATTCGGCAATGCAATGCACGGATGTGATGCACTAAATCAGTGTTCCCAGGAATTTTAATTTGCAGATTTGAGTTTTTAAAAATTAACAGAAGTAAAGAAAAATGAAAAAGATTTTAATAATAATAAAAGGTTAAATATCACAAAGAATATAATTAATAGGAAACGTTTAATTTTAATATAAAGTAAAATGATATAAAATTTACATTTAATAACAATAACAAAAAAAAGACAATTTATAATTTATAACTATGAATGGAAGCAGTGAAATTTTTTCCAAATTAACAATAAAAATTTCGGATAAGTGCTAGGAAGGTTTTCGAGCAGTTTGCTTGTGTGACTGCTCGATTACTACAATACATGGCCGTTTGAATGTGAGTGATGCCGAGGCACTGGCACGCGAGGTAATGGCCGTTAGAGTTTGTTATAAAGTTCATCCTTTTCGTGCTAAATTGAAAAAAAAAGAAAGCAAAAATTCAATTTCGCAGTGATTCTCCTCCAGTTGCAGCCCACTCCGCAGACGGGAAAGGAGTGAGTAATTTATTTCCATTGTTTTAAATTTAATTTAATGTTTGCTATATAAATTAATACAATTACTTTAGAATTTTTTTCATTTCTCAAGATGACCCCCTCCTCTCTCGTCCTTTCTTCTTTGTGCTAAATTTTTATGTGTAGGGTGGCATAACACGGGCAAAAGATGTAGGCACCGAAAGACCCACGACACGATTGACCGCAAGCCAGCCTCAGTATGCCAATCAGGGTTAAGTACCCCTCTGTCAGAAATTAATGTCTGCGACTGGAGTGGCTCCGTGGTTGCAACAACTCCTTCTCTGTTGCATCAACACTCAGATTTTCTGTCGAATCAATGAATATGGAATGAAACTCATCTCCGGGCATGCGTTCCAGAATACGCCGCATTTGACCAGAATTATATCACAGTGAGTTTCTGTCGGGTCTCCTACAGCCATTTGCTGTTTGTCCGTATCCGAGGCACCTGGACCAGTGGAAAAGAATTGCTCTTCTCTGTATCCTGCAGATAACCCAAACTGTTTTAATTTTACCTTTCGCTACGATTTGTTCGGCACCTTTATTGGCCAAATTGACAATGGCCATGCGTTGTCCTCTGATCTTTTTTCGTGTCAGTCTAACTTTGGATTCGCTTAAACTAGAGGATTCCTTTTCAATGGTCTCCGCTACCTCGGGTTTGACCGTGATATAGTCGAGGTCCCTGATTTCAAGTGTTGCCATCGGCTCGAGTGAGGCAATGGCTACTCTGGCTTCAAAAACCTTTTTGACCGCATCATGGAATGCGTCCTTGTTGGTAGCCTCTGATGCAAATTCTACCAGGAAGCCTCCGGAGCGGGTTGGCCGCACAGCTTTTATGGCAGTTTTTGTGTCATATGGCTTGAGCGCTCCTCTTATTTCACGAAGCACATCTGTGTAAGATCTCCCTACAGCTGGCTTAATAAGCAGAGCCTTTTGTAGGGGTTTGCGCCGTTGTTTGTGTTTTGGTTTCCGCATTGTATCGAAGAATCTTTGTTCTTCCCTTCTCTAGAAAGCTATTTGTCAGAATCCTCAAGGAGATGCTTTTTAGGCGCTTTCATGGTAGCCATACTTAGAACTATCTGTAACTCCTTATCTCCTGGGTGTCTCGTCGAAGCTTGTGACGCTTCCTTCGCTTTCCATTGACCACTAGTACACTTGAGGCTTACCGTGACTTGGGACTCTCGCAAGCAAATATGATGATACTCATTGTTGAGTTCACCACGTTCTCGGTAGTAGTACATCCCTTTCTTTTGCATCCCATTTGACCACAATAATAGCACAGAGAGCTACTATTAGGTCCCCTGCAGCCATATGCTGTGTGCTCGAATTCGAGGCGCCTGAAGCATCCGAGAGGAGTTGCTCTTCAACGTGTCCTGAAGAGAAGCCAGCCTATTTTGATTTTGGTCTCCGCTAAAACTTGTTCGGCGTCCTTATCGGCCAAGTCAACAATGACCATGCGGTTTGCCTCGGTGTTTTCCAGTATCGGTCTTACTTTGACTTCACTTAAACTAGGGAATTATTAATGGCGTCCTCTACTCTGATTTCAAGAGTTGCCATCGGCTCGAGCAAGGCAATGGTTACTCTGACTCCAAGAACATTTTTGACCACATCAGAGAATGCTTCCTGGTTGGTGGCCTCTGATCCGAGTTCTATCAGTAAGCCTCCGGACCAGGTTGGCTGCACATCTTTTATGGCAGTTTTGGTGTCATCTGGCATGACTACTCCTTTTATTTCACACAGCATGTCTGCGTAGGATCTATCTTCAACTGGCTTAATGAACACAGCCTCTCATAGGGGTTTTCGCCGTAGTTTATGTTTTGGTTTCCGCGTTGTACCGGAAGAATCTTTGTTCTTCCTTTCTCTAGAAAGCTGTTTGTCAGATTTTTCAAGAAGAGCCTTATTGGTCGCTTTTTTGGTAGCCTTATTTAGCACTATCTGAAACTGCTTTTCAAGATCAGTAGCTTCATTTGGCATCTCGTTCTTCTGCCTTTTTGCTCGGTCACCTTTGATTGGACTGCTTTCCATTCGTTGCCGGGACTTGGAGCTATTGGCGTTCCACTAGTGGGTTTGGCGTTTTGGTATTTTTTCCGCTTTAAGCCAACTCCAAATGAAGTACGTGATGTGATGCATGAGCCTGTCTAGCTCAAGAACTTCGTTTCTGACGTTCTTGTTGATCAATTGTTTGACGATACACTCCGCTTTCCCAATAAGTCGCTTCTCTTCCGAGCTGTCTAGGGCCATGGTGCTTTCTGGCGTAGCTTCTTGAGAGAGGCTCAATTTTCCGACTCTCGTGCCTCATTCGCTTGGATAACGACAAGAAGAGCGTGACAATAGTGAAACTTGCGTTATCTTTGAAGACATTTGCTGTCGCTTTATTTTTGGGGTTTGCTGGCTTTCCCCACATTCGATCCTTTTTCGATGGATTTTCTCCTTCGGGTGGGAGATTACTGGTAGATAACATATATCTGCTAGAGAAACCAAATTCAATACTTCTATAACATTTTAGTCGCTGGATGACAACTGCTGGGAGCCTGCTACCTCACTACTCTCTGCCGTAGGTATTGTGTTTTTCTCCTTCTTTTCTGTTATCGCCATTTTTGATATAGGCTCCTTCCCATGGCATTTTACCTACCACCAGGGGCATTTGTATACTCAAAGGTTCGTCTAGCCTCGAGGCTCCATTCGCGAAAGCCATTTTTATCCCCTGGCTGCCTTCCTTCGATGGGCTCGCTTAACACCCCGAGGTTCTGGGGCAATGTAGCACCCACTCTTCTGGCTGAATTACATCAAAACTAAGACCAGTGCTTGTAATCGGATGTTGCCGGGGTAGAACTTTAGGAAACCTCTTCGGCACTCCCCCTACGTTACAGAGGCTTGCCTTTTCAAATCAATGCAATTGTGGTGAAAACCGTGGATGTTAGCAGTTAACTCAAACATTGCAGGATATAGCTCTTACTAGCAATCCTGATTTGAATTATATATTTTATCATATGTAGTATAAAGGCAATCAACTTTCTCAAATTATACCGTCAGGAATTATATTTGAGCAAGCAATTATAGATATTGATGGGGTTAAACAGTGTTCGTCCACCTGGATGCGAACTCATTTATAATGGGATCAGAGTCACCTAACCCGTCAATTACCGATCGGACCATCGAACAGTTAAGTCCAATATACTGAGAAAGTAGATGGAACTATGAGTATCTCAAAAATGAGGTTTGGATAAATTGACAGGGTACCTAACTTTTTGGTAAATTTTTTTAACAAAACAACTCAAAACGAAAAAACATTTATTCAAGCCACTCACCCGTTGTGTATGAGAAAATCAGCATTAGATCGATCGCCATAGTAGATGAAAATTTGTTCTCCTTTATCATAATCGGACAATGCGCAGCTTTCTAAACGATCTAGTTCCAAATTGTACGATGAAGAAAAACTTCCTTCTTTGTGATTCGCTAAATCCCATAATGGGATCAATGCCGGCATTAAATTTGCCGTTTGTACACTTTCAACTTCAGGTTTTGTTCGAGGTATGGCATTTTGTCGTGTCATCACAGTCGAGACGGCCCATCTGTAGAAGAAAAGAATGTATTTAGAATTATTAATTTTAAATAAAAATATATTTTCAATAAATTTTTATACTTATTTGACTAGTTTAATGGTTGAAAAATACCTTTAATCATCTTAAAATAAAGATACAGGCGTCTTAAAATAAAGCGCTTAAATGCTTTGAAATAAAACACTGACTTATGAAAAAAGACGTATCAGAACTTGACATCTAACACTTAAACGTCTTGGATAAAACGCCTGAACGTTTTAAAATTGTTTCAAATGTTTTCAAGGTTCGATTTAAAATGTAAGTATAAGTTATCAAGGTATCCTTTGTCTCCTGCTACAATTTTATTTAGCTTACCTTTCACAATAGTTTATTTGAAATAGTATTGAGGCAAATTCAATAACAGTCAACTATAACAATGTTAATAATAACGCAGATCAAACTTAATATTAACAATACCATCCTGAACATTCGATCTATTTCTAAAAAGAACTAAAAGAGTAATATTATCCTGACAGGAATCATCCAAATCTGCTCTATCCAATGAAGACTATTAAATGCTAACCGCCCAATTCAATTTACTGAAACGGATGTTTTGTATTCTAAGCAAGTATGTAGATAATAATATCTTCCTTTCAGTAAAATAATATCGTGCTTCCTAAATATAAATATATATCTTTATCCATCATAATATTTCAGCAATACGTCGATAAGTGCTAGAAGGCGAAACTCCTGCTTCTCCTTCTTTTTTATCTTCTCCTTTAAGATCTAATGTATGATTCAGTAGATGATTTACAGAATACGATAGAAATACATTCGAGTGTCTTTCAAATACTTTCTTCTCTAACTCACTACAAATATAGTTTATCCTTCCTCCAGGGAAAGCCAAAAAAAAATGTCCTCGTTTATTCACGTAAGGAAGTTTCATTTCTGAAGAGTATAGTACTCGTATATGTAATGTAAATGTTTCCAATTTCAATGGCATCTGCGACTTGATCGACAGAATATAAGAAATTCATATCACGAAAATTTACGAGGAAATAATACCACGAATGTGTTGAGCCATACCGAGTAACTGTAACCTAGGAATGGGGAGGTCTGGATCTGACCTATAAATGTTGAAAATATCTTAGGGATTTCATGTCAAATATGTTATGGATGAATCGATCTAAAAATGTATGAGTTGAGAGAGTATAAAATTTCGAAGATAAAAAAGATTAAAGGAAAGGACATTCTTGTGTTTTATAGCGAAAGTTATGCTGAGGTTTTTCTTGAAGTTTATTGCTTTTGACTAAATGATATTTGAAAAGATGACAGAGACCTTAAAATGTGATTTAGATTAAATTGGTTTTACTTTATGGGTATCTTTGGCCGTGAGACCTAAAAAAGGTAATGGTTATACTCTTAACTATAATTTTAATAAAGATATTCATCAGACTATCAAGAATTTATTTCATGGTACATGTTGCTGACATTTTTTTTTTTCATAATTAACTAGATGCTTTAAATTTACTTGTAATTTCAAATCTTCAACTGATATGCATTACTTTTGAGAGGTTGTGATATTTAATTCAATGCAACGAAACAATCGTGGGGCCGACCCTTCCAAAATGATAAAAATTTTATGCTAGAATGCGAAATATACTGTGTTGTATGAACTCAAATGCTTCGAGTGAGTGTGATGTTGGAGTTTAGAGACTTCGTTTTTCCATTCATAACAAACATTTCCCTAAACAAAATAGTTCAGATTTTAAAGCAAAATTTATGAAATTAGACGCAAGGCTGGACGCCTAAAACATTAGTTTGAAACGATTTTGGTAACTGTTATGATCGAGCAAATGCGCCACTTTCTACATTAAGCTAGCCAACTTCATCCATGCTAAACGTTATGACCGGGCAAACACGCCGCTTTCCGCTTTGCGTTCATATGCTTGTTAATGGTAAGTGTTATCAAGTTTCAATCAGTCAGTAGCATTGCATACAGAGGGTATGTGGCGGATAAGGAAGAGACGACAATGGCAGGCATCGCGCGCGCAAGTGCAACTTTGCAACCACAACATATTTGGCGAAAAATCAAGTAATTTGAAAATTATACCAACAAATTTGACGAATGCACGAAACAAATGTAGGGCTCCATTACGGAAATGATCAGATCTCACGACGCACGTCCTGAGAAGATCATTGGCAAGCAACATATGTCCGGAGAGACGAGTTGTTAATAAGCACAATGACGATGTTCAGCAAATACATAGCCTCGCAAATCAGATTGTGGAATTTCACTTCGACCAACAAGACGAAAAATACTTTCACACATGGTACGAAAGATTTGAAGACTTGTTCCAAATGAACGGCGAAAATTTAGATGAAGGAACAAAAGGAAGGCTTCAACTACGAAAATTGCACACTTCAAATCATAACAAGTATGTAAACTTTATATTGCCCAAGAAAACCCGTGAGTTTTTATTTGAGGAAACGGTTGCGAAGAAGAGAGACATGTTCGGACTAAAGAAATCGCTTTTTAGCATGCGCTTTGAGTGTCTTCAGCAACACAAAAGAAGTTCGGAGGATTTTGTTGCATACGCAGGCTGTATCAATAGATATTGACAGCTGATCAATTCAAGTATTTGTTATTTACAAATGGTTTACGGTCATCAGACGACGCTGACATCCGGATCAGATTGTTATCCAAAATCGATGCAGATCCATCAATGACACTGGAAAAACTAATAACAGAAGCTCATCAAATAATGAACCTCAAAGAAGATACGAAGATGATTGAGAATCATGACACACATCATCACCAAGAGGTACAAAAAATACTTCAGCAGTCGCAATCAATACCCTAGCAAGTCGAATCCGAATCACCACATGGATAAACACCAATCAGCGCCCCAAAAGCCATACTGGCAGTGCAGTGGCATGCGCTTCGTAGTCGTCTGCACATACAAACAGCATCGGTGCAGGGTATGCAACAAGGTGGGGTATCCATAATGATAGCAGACATTTACCGCACTCAAAAGGTATTTTTACAATAAGTGGCGAGATAGTATCAAAGCGGAAACTCATCAACGTGAAAGTGAACAAAATTCCAGTGAAAATGCAGTTGGACACAGCTTCGGATATCACGATAATATTCTGATCGGTTTGGCTGCAGATCAGCAAACCTTCATTAACTCACACTAAGCAATCAGCAATAAGTCCATATAGGCAGCAGCTTTAATTAGTTGCAGAATTTCAATGCGAGATGGAATTCAAAGGCACTGTCTTGTCAGGGAAATGTTTTGTGGCAGATCACAACAATCTGAATCTATTTGAAATATATTGGATCGGCAAATTTCATATTTGGGATCTGCCACTCAGTTTCATATGTAATAGCGCGTCCATTAAGAGCATCAATGCAGAGCAACAGCTGACAACATAAGTTTTAACCTTTCCAAAAGTCGTTAAAGATAGTTTTCCTTCCTTAAAGATAGTTTTGGTAAAAGTCACCTTGCACATCACGTCTAATAAAAAGCCAGTATTCAGAGCGAAACGATCAGTAGCGTATGCAGCACTCAACCAAATTGATGACGAACTGGACCGTTTCGTAAATCTCGGTATCATTATACCTGTGGATTTTTCAAACTGGGCCGCACCGATTGTTTGTGTAAGGAAAAGCAGGAGTCAGATACGAATATGTGCAGGCTACTCAACAGGTCTTAATGACGTTCTAGGGTCCCATCAATTCCCGTTACCACTGCCCGACGACATTTTTTCTAAGTTGGTCAACGGGAAAATGTTGAGCAAAATAGACTTATCCGATGCTTTTCTTCAAATAGAAGTCGAAGAGGCGTCACGAGAATTACTCACAACCCGCACGCATCGTGGGTTATACAAATTTAATCAATTACCACCGGGTTTTAAAGCAGCGCCAAGTGCATTCCAGCAGATTATGAGCACTATGGTGACAGGTCTGGAAGGAGTAGCAGCGTACATGGATGATTTACTCATCTATGGCAGAACAGAAGCAGAACATCAGAATTGGCTATACCAAACACTGCAGCGTATACAAAACTTCGGATTCACCATTCAAATCAGTAAATCCAACTTTGTTATGAAGTCAATCATGTATCTGGAACGAATAAACGATCAATATGAGACGCGTCCAGATCCAGATAAAGTGGAATCAACCACGGCCATGCCTCATACCTGTCATATTCTACCATTGCAGTCATACCTGGGAGCAGGAAAATATCATGGGAGGTTCATAAAAGGTATTTATAAGCTTAGGCACCCGTAAGACGATCCTCTTAAAAAGGACGCCAAATGGAACTGGACAGATGATTGCCAAAAATCATTTGAAGATTTCAAACAAATTCTTATGATCACTCATTATGATCCAAATGAGCAGATAGTGGTAGCTGCGGCTGCTCGTCAAACTGGTATTGGTGCTTGTATATATCACCGATATAAAGATGGTTCGGTAAAAGCAATAAGTCATGCACGCCGATCACTTACAAAAGCCGAAATAGGGTATGCACAGATGGAGAAGGAGGCTTTAGGATTAGTTTTTGCAACTACTAAGTTTCATCGAATGGTATATGGCTGCAAATTTATATTGCAAACGGAACATAAGCCTTTGTTATTGATTTTTGGCTTAAAAAAGGGAATCTCTGTGTACACTGCGAGTAGGCTTCAAAGGTGGGCATGTACCTTACTACTATATGATTTTAGTGTAGAATCCCTACCAATACACAATTTTGGATACGATGATATCTTTTCACTCCAGCTTGAAGATGAACTACACAGCTCACAATTCGAAACGGTCAATCATCTACCGATCACATTGATTAAAAATGCTACACAGAAATGTGAAGTACTCCAAAGGATAATCCAGTATACCCATTCATAATGGCCAAACATAAAAATCGTCTCTGGCCCCGACATCAAAACATTTTTGAAAAGATCACATTCATTATCAGTTATTAATGATTGGCTGATGTTAAGAGCTAGATTAGTCATTCCGAAGGTGTACCACCAAAAAGTACTGCACAAGGTCCATCAGGGCATTGAACGAATGAAGTCTGTTGCGCGAAGCTACGTATACTGGCGACTTGACTTGACGAGCACATTGCAAGCATGGTAAGAGCATGTACTAAATGTTCCAACGTTGCAAAATCGCCTACAAAAGTGCCATTGGCATCATGGCCGCTTTCAGATAGCCCATGGCAGCGTGTTCATATTGATTACGCTGGCCCGCTCAATAATAAATACTTTCTGATCGCCATTGATGCCTACTCAAAATGGCCGGAAATATACATTTCATCAACCACAAATGCAAACAAAACAGTCAGCATTATTGGAGAAATGATGGCTCGCTTTGGAGTACCGCACGTCACCGTCTCAGATAATGGAACGCAGTTTACCTCCACAAAATTCCAACGCATGTGCATGCAAAATGGCATCCAGCATATTCGTTGTGCTCCTAAGCAACCGCAGGCGAATGGTCAAGCAGAAAGATTCGTCGACAGACTCAAGAGGGCATGAAAAACGATTCAAGGGGAGGAAGAGGCAATGGAGGAATCATTACAAATATTCCTATCAGCATACACCTAACCCTAATGCGTTGTGCGGAAGCTTGGCGCCCTACGGAAGCCTTGCATACATGATGCGAAAAAGATGGATGAGGTAGTGCGGGCACTTTTCCCCGCCCATCCCGTCCGTGTTGACGCTGTCCATGGTGAAACAGCAGTCGAGTGTCATCTCTTCACTCAGCCGGAACTGGAGGAGGCAGTCCTTTCGTTGAAAGCGAGGAAGGCTCCAGGTCCAGATGGTGTTCCTGCTGAGGTGTTGCGGCTTGTCTAACATCATTGTCCTAACTTGCTGCTCAGCACATTCAACGCTTGCCTACGGGACGGGGTTTTCGCGGCAGGATGAAAGGTGGCAAGGCTCGTGCTGATCAGCAAGGGGAAGGGAAATCCCGAATCGCCGTCTCCATACCACCCGTTATGCATGCTAGACACGGCTGGGAAAGTGGTAAAGAAACTCATTGAGGGAAGACTCACTGACGCGATTCGTGCTGCTGGGGACCTATCTCCTCGGCAGTACGGCTTTAGAGCAGGACGTTTTACCATTGATGCGATTGCAGAGGTGGTGAGCGCGGTCCAAAAGGCAGAGGCATATAGTCGCACCAAGCGACGGATCGTCCTGTTGGCGACACTCGATGCCCTCAACTCCGCTAGATGGGTGGATATTCTGGATACGCTGGAAACTCTTTTTCAAGTTCCAGAATATCTAATGTGGCTTTTGAGGGACTACCTAAAGGACCGAAGCCTGCTCTACGATACGACACAGGGCCAACGAAGGATGGAAATTACATCGGGTGTTGCCCAGGGATCTATCCTTGGACCGAACCTGTGGAACGTGTCTTACGACGGGTGTTGAGACTGGAGATACCAGATGAGTCGCACTTGATCGGCTATGCGGATGATGTTGCGGCTCTGGTCACTGGACGCACCGTTGAACAAGCGCAACTTAGGCTAGGCATGCTAATGCGCCGAGTGAGAGGCTGGATGACTGCTCGCGAGTTCAGTTTAGCACTGGAGAAAACCAAAGTGGTCATCTTGACAAAAAAAGGAGTCCCTAGAGTAAGGATGATCAGTATTGGAGATACACAAATCGAATCGAAGCCATCGGTGAAGTACCTGGGGCTACTGATCGACGCGAAGATGAGTTTCTCTGAGCAATCAGGGCAACGGCTGAGAAGGCTGCTTCGGGAGTATCGGCTCTGAGTCGCCTTATGGCCAACGTAGGGAGCCCAGCCCATCAAGAAGACCCCTCTTGATGAGTGCTATAGGGTCAGTGCTACAGTACGGAGCAGAGGTATGGGGCGACGCTCTCAGTAAGGAGGTTTACCGTAAACGCCTGGCACAGGTGCAGGGAAGAGGATTGCGTCTTCGTATCCGACAGTCTCTGAATTGGCGGTGAATGTCATTGCAGGCGTGATACCTGTCGGCCACCTTGCTAGAGAGCGCCGCTCTATTTACCTGCGTCAAAACGAGGATGCGAGGGAGATGGTTGTCCGCGAAGAGAGACAGCGCTCACTCAACGATTGGCAGCAGTCTTGAGTGAATTGCACGACTGCGCGCCTCATCTCGGATGTGAGACCATGGCTTAATCGAAGATTGGTAGGACACGGTCCCCCGATTGTCGGTATTGCCCAGGCGAGGAAGACAATGCCTGCCACACATTTTTTTCGTGGACAGAATGGGACAGGCTGCGGAGGGTCCTCTACAGGGAGACGGGAGAGCTCACCCCGGATAATAACATATAGTCGTGGTGATGCTGGAATCGGTTGACAAATGGAACCAGGTGGCACATTATGTTCGCGCAGTCCTTAAAGATAAATGGGACTCACAGCAGCCGGGAGCATTGGGGCTGGGGGATCACTTGTTCCTTTTCCCTTCTCCCCTCCCGCTAGAAGAGGGATCCCTCAGCTTGAAGGCACCTCACAGCGTAACAATACGAGTCCTGGCCCGAAGTAATGTGTCAAACGGTTCCAGGCTAGGTTCTCAGGATGACACGGGAGGTGTTTAGTGGGTAGTCCAGTCGCCTTCTTGCGAGTATGGGAGTCCCACACTCTGTGCGTAAGTGGGCATTCACCTCCCTACCACAAAAAACGTCTAAAAATGCCCACAAATTAATATTCCAAATTCGAGTTTTAACTCTATTTTTATTCGCACCATTTTCGTACTCTTGGCAGCGATACTTATGAATATCTAATCCATTTTCAAGTATTGGATTAGTTAAGTAGTCTCCAGTTGACTCATCGACAGCAAGAAAACGAATTGTAATAAGTGGGCACAATTGCCTTGCAATGAGTCCTTAACTTCCTTGTCTGCAGTGAAAGACTGCGGACGGTTATCCGTAAGATCGCTAAACCGTTATTACTAAGTCTGCAAAAATAACTTCGCGACTATTTGATTCAAGGGTTAATAATCAGAATGAATAATACACGCTGAGTATCTTGCCAAGAATGTTTTATTTAAATTTTCCTACGACCATTTATATTCAATTTTAGCTTACAATATACTTCTTACAAAATAATTGACCTAATTGTTTACTCCAAAAATTTACATTACTAATATCCATATATTCATGTTCGATAAATTTATTGGTGCCATTTATTTGCAACTCAATAAATTATCACTACGCAATTCATCGACCTAAGCTACTCAATTCTCATTGAAACATTTTTGATGTGTTTGCAATGTTTTGATCCACGCTACCTTTTCTTCATGTGCGTAATATGGGTATATTCATATGAATATCTGCGTATGCAGTTTTGTCTTATGAATCATAGTATTTCCTCAAGTGCATGTACAGACGTAAGCACATAGATTCAAATGCAATAATTTATGAATGAGTTGACTGTTTGCTTGTTTGTAGGTTTTGTGTTGACATTGCGAGTGAGTAATATGATATGGATATGGGCATGTAGAATCTTTGCCGTATTTTTGTTTTTACATGCTGATATGATTGTTTACTGAAGTGTATGGATATGAATGTGAGGTATTTATTTAAATTTATAGATGTCAGTATGATATTTATAAATATTTATTGGTGTAGGCATTACACAATAAAATGTTCTTCTATTTTACCGGTTGTTATGTTGCAAAATCGTAATACGACAGACATTTGTTCAACTCGACTATAGTCTTTTGTGCAATCGAGCAAAATAAAATAATATTTCACCTCTTTTACCCTTCGAATCACTTCTGCGATCACTCTTTTCGCCATTAGCCTTATCAACTCATTTTGAATATCGTGGCTTAGATAACGTGTTACAAGTTGTTGGTCATTAATACGTTTCAAGCGTTCTCGAAGCGTGGAATCATGTTTAGAAACCAATTTGAAAATGTCTGTGAAGTTCCCGGAAGTTTCACTACAGTCTATTTTAAGAGATTCTCTATGCCTTTTGAATGCCAGTTTATGTGAGGCTAAGAAATTAATAATATCAATTAATCTTTTTAATAAATTGTCTCAATGTTTTTGAGATTCATGAACTAGCCTTTCGTTTTCTTTATCTATTGTTTTCCCATGCTTCATTCGCTTTTCAAATGATAGCCATTGGAACATAATAGTAATATATTCTCTGGTATTCACGTGCCTTTGTAAAATATTTGTTAAGTATTTCCAGTCACAGCATCCGCCCTGAACCATCCGAGTTTGAGAATTGCTAAAAAGTCTGCACGGAAACAGTAAACTTTGTTTTGATAACTAGAATAAACCAGCCAGCGACGATATTGAGTTTCACCATTACTGAGTCTTCTTAAAAAATAAAAATGAGATAAGTGCCTACGATCATTATCTTTGGGATAACCTTCATTGTTGTTATTTGATGGCTGCTGAGAATCGGTTAAGGGAAATGACCATATTCCTGGATCAGAACTTATAAACGTTTCTTTGATAATGTCACTTTCATTACCATTAACTGACCGAGAACTTATTTGTTGTTCAGGAATTCCGCTCTCCACCTCAGATTCTGATTGCGAAGAGTTTGATGCTATTTATACTTCTGACTGTAGCTTACTACTCAATACATCTGAAGTACTTTCCAAATTGAATGAAGTGTTGGCTGTTTATCTGACGTCAAAGAAATCAATTCATCTGATTTTGTCATGCTATGAGATGTTTTTTGAAGTAATTTGTCAATCCTGAGCCTAAAGCCCGATCTGATAAGACCCTTTCAACTTTCTTTTGTCTTTTTACGGACCCAGATTCTCATTTTCTCCCGATATCTCTATTTTTTTGACACCTCGGCGTGACATGACGAACGTCGTTTAACGTATATCGAACCTATTAACAATAATAATAATTGTGTTTTTACGTACATAGCTATAGTCACTCCACATGTCTACAGTTAGTTTATGAAAAATTAACCCTGAAATTCTATTTCAATAAACCGAGCTGATTAACAATCACTACGTATTAATTCAATAGTTATTATTTTCTAACCTTCAACACAATATTACTCATTCTCACTCACAAGAAAATAATAGAAATTCTTGCGGTACTCTGCTTTGTCCCGCGAGCCATGGAGAAAGAGTGGAGGTAGACACGAATCAACCGAAATCAGAACCGTTTGCAGGTATGAAACTCCCTTGATAGCCGTTCCCATGTTCATCAACGCATGTAGCATTTGGCTTCGCACACGAATAAATACTCACGATTCTTTCTCAGAAGTAGCGGGGGGGACGGAAATGGCCTTGTAGCCGATTCAAACCTATTTTGTGACATTTACCATGGTCCTTGGATCAAATTAGACGGCGCATCACGTATGTTAGACCGGTTTCTGTAGTCCATTGTTAAGTGTTGACTAGGATACACTGCGACTTATGATGGGGGGTTCATTATGTGTATAACATAAAACTTTGCGCATGTTGAGTTGCAAAAGTGCATATTCTATCAAGATAAAAAGGTGTTCCCACGGTAAAGGAAATTCATTCGTTATATCGTGATTATTGGAATGATGTGCTTGCCCATTATACAAATTTCCCAGCCCAAACATTTAGTGAGATATGCATTTGGCTATTCGGGGTTAACAGTCTGGGTTTCGATGTGTCAACGTTTCCCTTGAGACAATAACACTTTATTTCTCATAACAATAACGCAAAACATAATTAAACATGATTCAAATTTGTTCCGCATGTGTGGAGTCGTTTTAGTCGCGTCCGATCGCGTTGCCGGTTGAGTCAAGAAGAAAAAGTTAGCTTCGTTTTCTCTTTTTCCTTCGTCCAGTTGAAAGTACTACTCGCGTCAAATGTTGATGTATGTTGCGAAAATCTCTCGCGGAAGCAGATGCTGTTCTCGCGGTTTCCTCTGATGCGATGGTAGGGGTGCCATAGCTACTCCCAAATGAGCTTGGCACTATGCGAAGGGAATGAAAATGTGACGTGTTTAGATTTTCCAACAGGTTTACGATTATGTGATGTTGACGGCTGTGAAGTTTGTGACATCGTTGTTGGACAATCATATGAAGGATGCGAAATTTGTGGCATCGTTGTTTGCTGATCATATGATGTAGAAGGCTGCAAAGTGTGTGGCTTCGTTGCTTGCGCGTCGTGTGATTAGGCTTTTTGAGTTGGACGTGGCTTTGATGGTTCTCCTGGTTGTTGCGTTCGGGTTGCCGGTATTTGTGTGGAAGGATTTTGCGGTTGGTGTGTTTTGTTCGATCGTGAGCGCTCATTATTTGGGGAGAGATATGCCGGTTTGAGCTGGTTGGTTGAGAACGTCTTGATGACTCCGTTGACGTCTATAACGAAATTGCGGTCGTCAATTCTTTTTATGACGCGATGTGGTCCGGTGTATGGTGGCTCCAATGGCTTGCGGACTGCGTCGACCCGACGGAAAACATAGTCACATGTGCGCAAGTCCTTGAGAACAAATGGGCGATGATTGACATGCGTAGCTCCTGGTACTAGACGAATGGCTCTGAAGAGTCGTCGGAGTTCCGCGACGAAATTCTGCGGGTTGGTCGTTTCTGTGCTTTGTGTGTCGAGAAATTCACCGGGAATACGAAGAGAGGTACCAAAAAGCATTTCGGCAGGTGATGCTTGTAGGTCCTCCTTGAAGGTTGTTCGCATGCCTAAAAGGACTGCAGGGAGTGCATGAATCCATGGCGTTTCGGGTGTGCATTTCAGAGCTGTCTTGAGCGTTCTGCGCATACGCTCTACCATACCATTGGCTTGCGGATGGTAGGGTGTAGTGTGTTTATGTTGCGCCCCGAAAAGACGGCTGCATTGCTCCATTAAATCGGCCTCGAATTGTGGTCCTTGGTCGGAGGAAAAAGTGAGAGGTGTGCCGAAAACAGCTATCCAACCTCAAAGAGGGCTCGCGCGACTGTGGAGGCTTTTGTGTCGATGACAGGTATGACTTGTGGCCAGCGAGTGTACCGATCAATAATCGTGAGACAATTCTCATAATTGTGGCACTCTGGCAGTTTTATTAAGTCGATGTGAATATGGTCAAAACGGCCATCCGGGAGATTATAGTTCCCAAGTTCTGCACGGTTGTGTCGATGTACTTTTGAGCGTTGACATGGAACGCATTGTTTGGCCCATCGGAGCACATCCTTGCGAAGACCAGGCCAAAAATATTTTGATGCTATGCGTTTGGTTGTGGCTCTGCCTCCTGGGTGGGATAGTTGATGCACGATGTCAAAGGCCTGTCGACGAAGAGTGACGGGCAAGTAAGGCTTGATACTGTCTTCGTTTTCGTGAAAAAACTATTGAATATCGACATCTAGGCGTCGTAATTGAAAACGAGGGCTCTTGAGTAAGAACGGCAGTTGCTCATCTGAAGCCTGTGCTTTACTTATGATATCGGGATTAAAAGCTGAAGGTACGTTGACCGTTTCGACTCGTGAGAGGGCATCTGCGACGACGTTTTCCTCTCCGGGCTTGTATTTGATTTGAGTATCAAATTGAGCAATAAAATCAAGTTGTCTGCTCTGACGGGGTGAAGCTTTGTCGGAACGTAGAGGAAGAGCGAAGGAGAGCGGTCGGTGGTCGGAGAATATTGTAAATTTCCTTCCCTCCAGTATGCGTTGAAAGTTTTTCACGGTTGCGAAAGCTGCCAGAAGCTCTCGGTCGTACGTAGAGTACCGCTGTTCGGTGTCCGACAACTTCCTTGAAAAAAATCCCAGTGGAGTCCAGGATCCATCTGGTTGCTGTTAGTCCAATGATGCTCCGATGGCTACGTTCGAAGCGTCCGTGTTCAATGCCAACGGTTGTGAGTGCGATAAAAGGTGGTTGGTTTACACAACTCGAAAGCGGCCTCGGATTCAGTTGACCATGAAAGTTTGACTTTCTTTTTGGTTGCGCTTTTGAGCATGTCATTCAGAGAGGCCTGGATGTTGGCTGCATGTCGGATACATCGTCGATAATAATTTAACATCCCGATGAAACGTCTCAGTTGTGTAGAGTGTTCTGGCCGTGGAAAGTTGGCTTTGGCTTTGGTGGTCGGAAACCTGCCTCGGAGACCTGATAGCCTGCGAAAGTGACCTCTGTCACTCCGATTTGGCATTTACTCCAATTGACTTGAAGACGAGCCTCTTGTAGGACGGTGAAAATCCGCTGAAGATGATGTTGATGTTGTTCGTGATCGGAAGAAAATATGAGTATATCGTCTTGATAGCTTCGAACGAAATCTAATTTCTTGAGAAGATGGTTCATGACGCGTTGCGTCGTCTGCGCTGCATTACGGAGCCCCATTGGCATGCCAAAGGAACTCATATAAACCGAAGGGCGTTGTGACGGCGGTTTTTGCGATATCGGCTGGAGCGACTGGGATTTGGTGGAAAGCTTTTTGTAAGTCAATTACAGCAAATTCCTTTCCTCAAGCCTCCTGAAGGAGATCCTCTATGCTACGAAGCGGATATCGGTCAGCACGTGTGATGAGGTTCAATTGACGATAGTCTCCCGTGGCGCGCCATCCACCATTCGGCTTTTAAACCATATGCAATGGGCTGGCCCATTGGCTGCAGGATGGGCGAATGATACCTCGTTCAGTTAGAGTTTCAAACTCTTGTTTTGCTGCTACAAGGCGGTCCCCTACGAGACGACGTAGTCGAGCGAATACGGGTTGACCTTTTGTAATGATGTGGTGGTGAGTCGGCAGATCCGGAATCGTAGCCATTTGACCGGGAGGCACAAGCATGTGTGCAAATTCCCTGATAAGCCGTTGATATTTTTCACCGAGAGCACCTTGTGGCAAAGAATGTTGTGATATGATGCTGACTGCATAAATGTTTGGTGTTGGTCCTCTTATACATAAGGTAGATAGTTTTGTAACACCATCAAGCAAACGTTGTCCATGCAGGTCAATGAGAAGTCCGTGATGTTTGAATGCATCTGCGCCGAGTATAGCTATCTGCATGTCAGCTATTACAAACTTCCATTTGAAGGGGCGACGTAGGCCAAGGTTCAAAGTAAGCTCCTGCGTTCCATATATGGCGATTGGGGTTCCATTAGCTGCTTGTGATGTGAGGGATTGTCTTTGAATCACTCTTGAAATAATTCGCTTAGGAATAATCGACACTACTGAGCCCGAGTCGACAAGGAAATGGGTGGATGTGCTCTGGTCTTTAATATAGAGACGGCATTCATCAAATGCGCCGGCGGCGACTGCCGCATAAACCGCCGGCAGCTTTAGTTTCCCGATGAAGATGTGGGTGTTGTTGGAGCGAACGTGGACGGTGGTTTGCAGTTGACGGCAAGAGCTCGGAATTTGGTATGGAACCAACAAAATCCGGTGCGAGATGTTCCAGGCGTGGCTGAACGGCTACGTAGTTGTTGGTGAGTACGTGATTCGGAACGTCGGTGCTGATTGAGGCTATGTGACGGATGTTGGAGTGAGTCTCGTGTCAGGCTAGCTAATTGCACTTTGCCAAACGTTATGCAGCAAGCTCTTGCGTGATTTGGTCGGACGGATTGGACGACGGTATGTAGGCTTTGCAATTTCGCTCTGGTTGCTTGGAAGTGGCTAAAACCGATGGTCCAAAATTGTGCACTTCATCAGCAACTGAAGCGAGCTCTTCAAGCGTTTGTCCTTTTATCAGTAGAAGCATGCGTCCAGTGTGCTGCGGTAATAAATCAAGCCATTTGATTCTTAAGACATCATCTTCGACGCGTGTGCCGGCTAACGAACGCATATGACGCAATAATTGGGATGGTCTTTTGTCACCTAGCTCCACTCCCGTTAATAGCTTGTGTAGTTGCGCATCTGGTGAGTCGGTGAGACGCGCAAGTATGGCTTTTTATGGCTGCATATCTATCTGCTGTTAGAGGCGAGCGAATTATGTCTGAGACCTCCGCAATTGTATCGTGATCAAGCGTCGCCACGACTAAATGGCATTTTGTGGACTTGAAATTGCGACTCAACTTGAAGGAACCACAAGTCTGGGCTGGCCCGCCAAATAGGTGGGACTTTGCATTGCCCGACAATATTAACATGGTTGGCATGTTGCTGTTGATTAATTTGCTGACCAGATGCGGCAGCTGCAGCGGCCGCCTTTGTTTCTGCCTCTAATCGTGATAGTTCATCCTCTTGCGGCGCCATTGTTGCGTTTCAAATGATGCTTACAATTATAAGGAAATCGCGAACGTAAAACTTGCGGTTGTAAGGGATGATATGTTTGCAAATCACTACACTTAATGTGTAATGTCACTTGTACTTGAGTTCTTAGGAATGAAAGAACACTGAGATATGGAAATGTTCTCTGAGTTATCACAATGGCCGCACTTAAGTCTTTCAGGGTCACCAGTTTGGCTATTCGGGGTTAACAGTCTGGGTTTTGATGTGGCAACGTTTCCTGTCCGTACAGGCGTACACGGATAACCTATTTGTATAAATAAATGTGGGCCTCGAGACAATAACACTTTATTTCTCATAACAATAACGCAAAACATAATTAAACATGATTCAAATTTGTTCCACATGTGTGGAGTCGTTTTAGTCGCGTCCGATCGCGTTGCCGGTTGAGTCAAGAAGAAAGAGTTAGCTTCGTTTTCTCTTTTTCCTTCGTCCAGTTGAAAGTACTACTCGCGTCAAATGTTGATGTATGTTGCGAAAATCTCTCGCGGAAGTAGATGCTGTTTTCGCGGTTTCCTCTGATGCGATGGTAGGGGTGCAATATGCATATGTTAGTAAATGTCATCGGATACATCTTTCGAGTTCCACAAAAGTGCGCTGGCATTCTACGAAAGGTTCAAGGAACCCAATAGGCACAATTTAATCATAAGTTAAATTAGAATTGTAGATATCATACCGAAGATAGGAGTATAATTGTGATGTGAGAGACAACATTGGGGGCGGTTGCGAAAGAATAATGTAAGCCAAGATGATCACCGCCGATGGTCTCATTCGTCCTTAATGCCTTACTATATTTGAGTTGATCGTTGTCACTATTTCAGTATACTATACTATGGACTGGATAATTGATGCGTAATGCCAAATGCTAGCGATTAAAATGGTTTTATTGTTTAGCTTTGAGTAAAATCATTCACAGTTTTTACTGGTATCAATACTTTTCAAACTTTTATTTAGTTCGAAAAGGCTCTCAAGCGCGTAGGCGGTCGCCCACGCCTTCCGCCGCCACTGATTGTAATTAATAAAAGCTTTCGTGGAGTAATTAAAACTACTGAACGAACAAAATCACATGAAAACCCCATACTCAATAAATAAACATGAGTTTCTAGAAAAACTTGGCGAATTTCGATCGCCAGGATTGTCGCAACAAAACCTAAAATGAACAAATGGAAGAGTATTATACATCCAGCAGTTTTTGTTTTTGCTAATAATCATCTATCCCAAATACTTTACCTGTATTTTTTGATTCAACTAATTAAGAAAAATTACCTAATTATTAACATACGCAACATAGTAAAGTATTACTCAACTATTCCCACAGATAATTGGTAAAAACTAAACCCGAAAATCATACCGCACAATTAAAATAACCAACAAACTAATTAAACTTTGCCCAAAAACCGTACTCAAAAGCATCTCAACAGCTCCATATTGTAACATAGATGAGATGCGCGAAAAAAGATTATAAAATTTAATGCGTCTGTAATCGACCAGACAGCAAATAAATATTGTACAAAACGAAATCTTTTATGCAATCGGTATTAGAAAAGCAAAAGTGCTCATCGATATCTTTTAGATAAATCAATCCGGAAAGCAACAAAGTAGATTATACTGCTGATTTATACGTGCATTATCGTTTCGATTCATTTTGAGTGAAAAGAAGCATTTTCAAGAAAAGTAAAAGTGAAACAATAACATGAATGTTAACATTTCGTATGGTACTCTACAATAGACACCACAATACCTGGCGTAGCGAAGAAATCAACTAGAAAATAATTCATGGTAAGTTAGGAGTGGTCGTGAACTAGCCGTTTCAGTAACGTATCTTATACTTCTTACACTTTACACCGTTACGCCTAATTCACCTGCCAAGACGTGTGGAAGATACTTATCTTGCCTGTTAATGTTTATTAAATGAAAGTGGTTTTTACCATCATGTTCGCGGTGGTCATCTTCGTCGGCTCGGAGCTAACGTCCGATTAAAATTATTTGCGGAAAGCAATTACTGCTTGTGAGTATGCACGTTAGATACTTCAACTTTTTGGATGAACAAAATACCTTAACGCTATAAATTATGCATGTTTGGCTGTAATAAAATCCAACATACTCGTATGCCAAATGATCCGGGGAGAAAATGCTCGTTTCGTTGACAATGAAACGGAAAATGAACACAAGAAAGCAAAAACAAAACAGAAAAATAGTAGTAAGCAAAACGACGGTGGTAGCAAACAATATTTGAGTTGATGCCAGTTACTTGTATGAACGAGTTTGCATGCATGTCCTATGTCCACATATGTACAATAAAATGTCATTTCCCACATATGCCATAAAGTGTGTAGTTTATTGCTTTGGCAGTATCGTTTCAAATCTGGTTTTCGTGGACTGTTGTACATGGACCAGGGAAAAATCTGTTTTGGGCACGTATTGTGCATATATTCAAAGGGAAATTTGATCAGGATGCAAAGGATACTTGAATATAGTGGTAGCTCTTAGGGGAAAGGGTAGTGTGGGCAAGTTTGTATTTTTTTTATTTAACATGGTAAATAATTAAATGAACAGTTTTTCAATTTTATGCTCAGGCTTAATATTTAATGAATCGAGAAATCCAGAGATTCCTTCGTGAGATTTACATCACCTCAATTGTATCAAATTCGCCTAAAAAGTAAATTGGGACTATTTTTTTCCCCACTTTATTTCCTCATTATAAATACCTATCACTATAGTATTAACCCTCCGAGTCCACATGGGGTCAATTTGAACCCAGACGCTACTTTGGCCGATTGCAGCGCCTAGGCCTGCGGGAGAGTGGGGGTATTATGGGCTTCTAAGTATATATTAGTGTCTTGACTATAAGTTTACATAGTTTGTTTACCTTTCGAAGACGTTAGTTATTGTTGAGAAACCTTTGAAATCAGCCTGGGGTCAATTTGACCCCATTGTGTACTCAACGTCAATTTTGAGGTAATAATTGAATTTTGTTTTTACTTTATAAATGGATAGATTAATTCAAAAAGACAAAAAAAAGTTTGAAAGTATTTTTATTTTTTTTAAAGCAATATGGAATGTAATCTGCGATCCAGTGTGCGTAATCGTTTGTTGGCTGAAGACAGCAGTGATGGTTTTAGCGGCAGTGGTTCCTCCAAAGACGACCACGTCTCTGAGCAATCAGGATCTGATTATGAACTTTTTGAATGTTCAGAAAATGATGATGTGGAGAATGCAATTCTCAGTGAACACCTTTTACAACAGCGTGAAAATTCAGCCGCACGAGGGAGACCAACATCAACATTGATCAGTAAAAATAAGACAAAGTGGAAAATGGCAGCTCGTCAAAGATTATCAGGTTGGAATATATAAATATGCAAAACAAATACCTTCTTTTTAAGGGACACTAAAGGGCTCATTTTTCCTTTATACTGTTATGTTTTGAGAGTTTCCACGTAAATTTTAAGCCAAAAATATTATAAATTGAAAAAGTTAAGATTTTTTATGTAAAAATGCTAATTTTCGTTTTTTTAGGCTGTTCGCGAATTTTTTTAGGTAGGCTAAGGACATTTAAGGCCTCTCTAATGTATGAGAATTACTAAAAGAGCTTTCAAACTATTTCTGAAAATTTTTTTAAACTAAGGTTCGTAGTGGGGGCGATACTGTATACGTTCAAAGAAGGTTGGGGTCAAATTGACCCCATATGTACTCGATGATCGAAAAAATAGGTGTGTACTCGGAGGGTTAAGCCAAGTCATACTTCCAAATTTTCACTAATTGTGAGACTCCGTTGCAGCAACAGTGCGCACAACAGTCCCAGACATTTTAATACACAGAGATGCTGAACTCCCAGTTAGCATACCGAGCTATCTAGCACTCATTCTCGGTCCATCGACCGCGTCTTCCAATTTTGAAATCCGAGAGCACTTTGCTGTTGTCATCCAACGTGTGGGCCCAGCTGAATTTTCCAGCTGGTGTTTCTTTCTTAGCTTTGCCGACAGAAAGCTTTTAAGGTACTCGCCCTTCGTCAATTTGTTGTACATGGCCAGCCCATTGCATCTATGACAGTTTTATCTAGGGGGGCCTCTGGCTTGTCGAGTAATTCATACAACTCGTGGTACTAACGCACTCGCCATTGATCCTCTTCTTGTTTGGCAGCTAAAATTCGCCTCAGGACCCACCTTTTGAAAGCATTCAAAACATTTGCGGCAGCTTGAGTGAGGGTCCATGTCTCAAATCTATAGTATAGTACAGGTCTTATCACAGATTTGTATACTTGAATTTTGGTTTTTCTATCTACGCAGCTGGCCTTCAGGTTACCTAAAATTGAATAAAAAGTTTTGTATGCGAACTGATTTCTGCTGTTTCACTACCATCCTTCACCAACTTAGAGCCAAAATAAACGAATTTATCCACATTTTTCAGGTTAGATTTGATCATTGTAAAGTTTTGATTACTGGAGATGTTTTTCCCGGTTCCCGGTTCAAACCTTCCGATTTGGATTCGTTGATTTGTAGCCTCGTATGCTTTGCTTCTTGTTCCAGAATGTGCAGGAGTTCTTTTGCAGATAAAAAGAAACGTGTCAACATATTGATGTCATCTGTATAGGTTACAACTTGGCTCGATTTGTAGAGGGATGGGCCTTTCATTTTAAAAGGAAGTTCCCGTATTATGTACTCTAGAGCTAGATTAAATAGCAGTGGGGCCAGCCCATCACCCTACTTGAGTCCATTTGTCATTATTGATTCTGACTTTTGAAGTTGTTAATGACATAAGTAATATCATCCCGGAATAATAATAATAATAAGTCCGCAAAGAGATTCCGATAACCTCTCCCGAGAAAGGTGATCGCAAAGTACAATTGCCGCCTAGCGATATGAAGAAGAAAGGTTAATCCGAAAAGCGGGAGATGTTCTAAAAAGGATAAAATATGCATGCGACTTGTTAAAAATTAGCGAAGGAGTAAAGATTGGGCGCCTTGAACTCGAAAACCTCCTAGACCGCATAGGGCATGAGGACCTTGTCAAAGGCCGAAGAGGAACGGAAGGCCAAAGAAGAGCAGAAGACTAAAGAAGTGCTGAGGGCTAAGTCTAAAGGGCATGCGCGAGTAGCTCCACCATCATACATCAATAGAAGAATCGCGTTTAGCCCAAACGAAAGAGATCGGGATAAAAGAAGGAGAGAAGAGGCATTTGATGGGCGCGGAACGCCTGATCAGGGGTTCCAGACAGTGCTGATAAAAGAAACGAAGTAAGTCGTAAAGAAACTCCTTCAAAAAGCGCCAGAAAATAAATTTCACACGGACGTCTAACAAGAAAGAAGACCTGAGACGGAACAGGAGAGCAAGAAGTCACGATGAAGACCCCGGCAGCATGCACTACCCGTAAAACCCCAAGATGGCCGATCCTATGCAGTAGTGCTGCAGGATATAAGGCAAATATAAGGCCCGAAGACACAAATACTGCCATTAAAGCTGTATAACCAACCCGGTCTGGCCACATACTGGTCAAACTCAGAGCAGAGACCGATAAAAGGGAAGCATTCTGCGACGCAGTTAAGAAAGTCCTCGACAAAAGCGCAACTGTAGCCCCGCTTGAGCCGATGGCAACGATCGAAATAAGAGATATTGACTGCGTCACGGACCTGACCGATGGTGGCCATCAAAAGGGAGTTCCCCTAACATGGGCACGATCAAAGGGAGGCTAACATCAGAAAACCACAGGGGACAACGCATGGCCATAGTTGACTTGACCGAAAGGGACACCGAACAAATTCAGAATAAGGGCAAAGTACGAATGGGGTGGATACTGCAAAGAGCAGCGCCGTTTCAATGTTTCAAATGCTTTGGCTATGGTCATACCGCAAAAGTATGCAAAGGGCCCGATAGAAGCTCCCTATGTTATAAATGCGGTAAAGTGAGACATAAAAGAAAGGAGTGTAGAGAGGTGGCACACTGTATCTTTTCCAAGGATGCTGATCCAAGACCGGATACTGGGCACATCTAGGGATGACCCGTATCCTGCAGGTAAACCTAAACCACTGTTGAACCGCCCAAATTATGCTTGATCAGTTTGCAAGGTGCATTAAAGCCAACCTTTTGCTGATGAGTGAGCAACACCACGATGAAAGTTCTGCACCATGGTATCCTGGGAAAATTGGTACTCTCGCAATCTGTATTCGGAACAGTGATTTCTAGGCGGAGGGCTGTGGACGCGGAGATGAATTAGTGTGGATTCGGTGGTCAGGGACCGCCTTCTTTAGTATGGAACTTTCTTAAGCAAGCTTAATGCTTTGGAGGACGCTGTTTCTAACGCAGAGGGCAACGTGCTCGTGGGGGGTAACTTTAACACTAAAGCAAATGGCATGGCTTTAAGAAATCCGCCGGGAAAACAAGTCCTAGAGATAGCGGCCAGGATGGCGGTCTTTGTACTAAACACCGAAAATACGCCGACTTTCCGCGATAATGGATGTGAAGGAACCATACCGGAGGTGACATTCGCCTCGGAGTACTTAGTATGAAGGATACACAATTAGATAGTATTAGTGGACTACTCAGCCAGTGATCATCAGTACATTCTGCTTGACATCCGTAATGTTGGCTCCCGAAGTCCGTACTCTTGATTGACTGTAGGGTGGAACAGTGGGAGAATGGACATCGAGGGGTTTATCGAGGTGTTCACAGCAGGGGACAGAAGAACTGGCAGCTCAAGATGTAGTGAAGTCAACTATGACCATCATCACGACTGCTTGTAGTGGTTTTAAGTCCCGTGAAAAACCTTGACACGGCAAGCCCCAGTGTACTGGTGGTCGATAGAAACTGCTGAAGAGCGAAGGGGGTGTCACAAGCTTCAGCGTGAGGCTCCACGAGTACGGAACCGTGGCAAGGCATGTAGAAAATGAATTGATTAACAACAGCAAGGCTCGCTGCTGGCAAGATCTAGTGGACAATGTGAGCAAGGATCCGTAGGGCCTTGGCTACAACCTAGTTATGCGGAAGTTTGGTGTTCTACAGACGCCTTGAATACCTGAAGCGGAAAAGATGGAAGACATAGAGTGGGAACATCTTCCCGCCTATCCTATCCGTGTTAACGCTGCCCACGGTGAAACAGCAATCGAGCGGGCACTTTTCACACTGCCAGAAGACAGTCCTATGATTGAAAGCCAGGAAGGCTCCAGGTACAGATGGTGTTCTAGCTTAGGTGTTGCAACTTGTCTATCACCATTGTCCTGACTTGCTACTCAGTACATTCAACGCTTACCTACGAGACGGGTTTTCTCGGTACGATGGAAGGTCACGAGGCTCTTGCTGATTAGCAAGGGAAAGGGAAATGCCAGATTGCCGTCTACATAGCACACGTTATGCATGCTTGACATGGCTGGGAAAGTGCAAGATATATCCATCAAGGGAAGACTCACTGACGCGATTCGTACTGCTAGAGACTTATCTCCTCAACAGTACGGCCTTAGAGAAAGACGCTCCACCATTGATGCAATTGCAGAGGTGGTAAGCGCGGTCCAAAAGACAGAGGCACATACCCACACCAAGCGACGGATCGTTCGGTTGGTGACACTTGATGTTAGGAACGTCTTCAATTCCACCAAGTTCCAGAATATCTGATGCGGCTTCTGAGGGACTCTCTGAAAGACTGTAACCTGCTTTATTACACAACGCAGGGCCAACAAAGGATGGAAGTTACAACGGGAGCTGTCCAGGGATCGTTTCTTGGTCCGAACATGTGGAATGTTTCTAACGATTGGCTACTGAGACTGGAGATGCCAGATAAATCACGCTTGATCGGCTATGTGGATGATGTTGCAGCTTTGGTTGCTGGAAGCACCAGTGAACAATTGCAAATTAGGCTAGGTATGTGAATGCACCAAGCGAGGGACTGGATGAATGCTCGTAGGTTCAGTCTAGCACTTGAGAAAATCGAATTGGCCATCTTTACAAAAAAAATAAGAATCTTTAGAGAAAGGATGATTAGTATTGGAGGCATGCTAATCGAATCAAAGCCAGCGGTGAAGTACCTGGGGCTACGGATTGGCTCACAGATGAGTTTTTCTCACCAAATCAGGGCAGCGACTGAGAAGGCTGCTTCGAGAGTATTGGCTCTGAGTCGACTTATGGCCAACATAGACGGACCCAATCCATCAAGAAGACGCCAACCCATCAAGAAGAAGCTAAACTCAGCCTAGCCGCAGCCACCGGATCAAAGATTAAGTCGATGGCCACTGAAACTCAATTTTAGCCTTCGCCGGCAATTTTCACATGCATTTTATGTCACGGATGTTACGAAACTTATATTCAACGCTGTCTTTTTTGAATATGGACTAATGGTGGACATCAAACTTAGAATGATCAACCAATCAACTAGCATCAACTCTCTCGCAAAACTGGAATGAGATAACATACTCAGCTTAAAGTCTGTCACTTGCGAGGACCCTGATATCGCAGCAAACCCGAAAAATTTTCCATTAGTCACTCAAGCGCTAAATTTTTTGAGTAATACAGATAAGCACTACGTGATATATCATATTCATACACAAGGATCAGTTCCAGTTTCTCACGACTCAGCGTGTTTCTGGGTATCACGTGACCAATTCGCTTCTATGGTTAAGGTTAGCATCTGTCGCCCTTCTAAGCCTCCTAAGAGTGCACCTTTAGACCTGGTTCCCAAGAATAACACCTCGAATTAGAGACCATAAGGCAACTATGGAGCTGTGAACAATGTCACTGCCCCTCATGGTGTGTGTGGCGTCCTATCCCCTTTATCTCTGGCCTTTCATCCGATCTGTATGGTTGTACGATTTATTCAAAAGTCGAAATCGTACGCGCTTACGACCACGTTTCAGTTACTCCTGAGGACATTATAGAAAACGCAGTGATTACGCTCTTTGGTTCATTTAAATTTCCTTTATGCCTTTTGGCTTTTGAGCTGCGCTGCGCTTCGATGGATTGGATTTTCTCATTATTTATCTGGACGATATACTTATCATGAGTAAAACTTGGTAGTAGCACTTGAAGCATCTACGGATTGTTGAACAACGACTTGACGAATACGGGTTGCACATAACTGCCTTAAAATGCATTTTTGGTGTCACCAGCCTGAATTTTCTGGGTTAAAATGCCACCAAAGACGACATTACACCCACCACTAGTCGCCTTGAGGCGATGCACGGCTTCCCAGCACCAATATCGGTCCTTCAAATTCAATCATTAGCAGGAATGCTTAACTTTTACCGGACCTACATTCCAAATTTCGCTGCTGAGCTTGCTCCATTTTCCAACCAGGTTACCTATCTCTAGAATAGCACCAAGAAACTTGATAAGAGAAAAAAGTCGTACAACTGTTAAGCAAACCCGAGAAAATCAAACTCGAACCAGTGAGCAAACCAAAGCCACTACCGACAAATGACAGTAAGCATTCGACAGAGTAAACTTCGCTGGTAAACGATTCGCAATAGCTTGCCTTTAGATTCTTCAATTAAACTCGAAAACGTATATCTACCAGGATCAATTCATAGCATTTGGTGTGAAACATCAGCGGGGAGAAATTTTCTTTTCATATCCGAGCCAATTCATAAGGAAATCTTCGACGCGTTAGACAACCTTTCACATCTGGATAACGACTGGTGTCATGGTATCTTGACGATTGAAGTCAATGCTCCATACGAATATAGTCGGACCTTTTGCACTCAACGGTGAAAATTATCACATTTTGACAATCCTGGACAAATTTTCTCGCTAGCCAGAAGCTTATCCTATGAGTGATATGATGGCCCAATCTGTTGCTCAGGTCTATGTGTATACCTCGCTCAGGTCTATGTGTATGCCTCGCATTTTGGAATCCCTGATCTAATCACCGTGGATAGAAGATCGCAACACGAATCCAAATTAATGGACCCGCCATGAAGAGTTTAGGCAGTCATAGGATCAGAAGCATAACCTATCACTTGCAGGCATTCGGTATGGTGGAATGATTCTACAGGAGGTCGAAACCTGTCATCCATGCCACTGGTAACTTCACTAACTGCTCCAAGAAGCTTCCGTTAGTACTACTAGGACTGTGTACTCTTTACAAGGATTACCTCAAAGTACCTCCATATAGCTGATCTACAGCGAACAATCGCAAGTTCCTAGGGAAATGTTTGTCGAATCTCCTGCCATGGTTACACAAGATCCCGCTTCATCCGCACGATAAATGAAAACTCACTTTGTAAACGTGCGTCTATACGAATCACGGCCCTTGTCATCTCAAGCATTTGTACCGAAGTCTCTTGAAACGCGCAAACGAGTATTCGTTCGTATAGATTGTGTGCGTAGGACGCTTGAAGTACCTTAAGAAGGGCGTTGCACATTCCGGCCGTACCGGCATTCTACCATCCACAACTTCAATTGCCTGATTACCATCTCCTCCTAATTTTGGGTATACCTACCTTTTTTCTTTTATTTATTTTCTTTACAAAAACAAGAAAAAAATAATCTATCCTTCCCACTAACAAAATTTCAATAATTACTTCCCCCTAACAAAACTTCATTTTATATCCTTTTACTTACAAAATATCATTTGTTCCTTTCTACTAATCAAATTCCATGCTTTATTTGCCACTAACAAAATTTTATTCATTGTTATACTAACAAAAATCCATTCTCGCCTCCCTAATAGCAACTTTCATACCCTTGCCCATTGAAAAAATTTGGACATATGAAGTTGCTTATTTGATGAATGGAAGATTGTCAGAAGGTGGCTCCGGTGCTAGTGCCGTGGACTCTCACCCTGGGTTCAAGTTCCCCCGGGCGCAGGAACACTCTATTTAATTTCGGCAAAAGCAGTTGTTTCCGTGTGTATGACGATTTGCATATAACTAAACGCTATAATGGTTATGCAAATCACCATACATGCAAATGGAAATTGTTGCATGTGTCGAAGTTGAAAAGATGTGTGAGAAACGGAATCAAGTGTATTGAACTTCAATTACGTTGCCTCGGTAGGGCAGCAGTAATTGGGAAGAAAGGATTGCGCGATTGGTTTTTGAGTTAGTCTTCATTTCGGATCCGAGGAGTCAGTTTTTGATAGTGAGAGAATGTGGGATTAGAGAAAGAGTGTGGGTAGTTTTGGCGAAAATGACGTATGGAAAAAAAGTACGGTTGATGGGAAAGAATTTTGTTTTGATTTGAGAATCGGAGAAAGGAAGAAAAAATTTGGATTTAAAAAGATAGACTTGCGTTCTCTGGAATCGTTTGCAAATAAAAGTAGAATCGGATTTTCAAAGTCGAAAGAAAATGGAGAATTTTTGTGAATTGGCTGAAGAAAGGATGTTTTGGAATTTTGCGAGTGAAATGAATTTTAGCTGGTGAATTGAAATAAAAATAAATGACCGTTTAAATATACGCAAAAAATTTAATTACTAACGTTGTATGGAAAATAAAACTAATAATAATAAGGGTGTGTGCCAGTTAACATTGGGGTGAGAATCCATGCATAGTGAAAAATTAATAGAAGAAGAGCAGTACATCGATTGTACGGAATAGTGTCACAGTGTGTGAACAATCAATTGTCAGAGTTCCTTAACAGTTAAAAATGAAAGATTCATAAAAGATTGGTTATTCTAAAGGCTATATTTCTATATTAGTTGGAACAAAAGTGACTGTTAGTTAACGGAGGAAGTGAATGTGGAAGTCAGTGATCCGAAACATGTTCGATGATGAAAAGTGGCCGTTTAATGTTTTTTCCGATTCATTTTATTTAGTGGCCGTTTAATATTTTTTCCGATTCTTTTTATTTTTGAATTTTGAACATTCAACTTGGCTTTAATTTTCAGAGGCCTCGCTTTTCTTTTTTTGTCCTTCACCGAGCGCTCGGAGATCGCCAGGGGTAGAAGTGAATATAATATTTAATTTTTGTTTTATATATATACGAGTGTTTTTTTCTATTGGATATTATCAGAATATTTTGTATTTTCCCAAATTAAAAATTTTGTATTGCGAAATGTAACGGTACTTCATTAGCACTAATAAATTTATTTGCGAACAGAAACTACAATTTACATTTCACAAGATACAAGTTAGGCTAGGATGAATGTAGTATGAAAAGGCACGTCTTGCTGCTCGTGCCATAAACTACTACATGCTGCGATGCATGTAGCGCAACTCTCTTTTCATTCCATACTCGCTGCCAAGATCCAAGCGTCACCAAGGAACGAATGACGATTAAAAGGAAAACGCGTCTACACTGCCTGAAACGACGTGTCCACACTCTGCATGTGCGTGTGTTTACATCGCAACCAAGGCACGCGAAAATCTTCCTTGGTATAATTCTTTGTTTACGCCGAGACTGTGGAAGCGGATGCGCTATAGCTACTCCCTCCCCGATGAGCTTCGCGGGGTGCGTAGGGAATGGAAATGTAACACGCTTTATAACCTTCGGTATATTTGCCGTTGATGGAAGCTGAGCAGGTAACGAAGGAACGACGGATTTTGGCGAATGAGGCGGTGAGCTGCTAAGCTGTGGCGTAGGCTGTGAAGTCTCAGGCTCTGGTATGGAGGCTGGCGAATCGACTGGAGTGGACGTTTGTGAATCTGTGATTATTGGATGCCTTAAATCAGCTGCAGCGATGTAAGCGGGCTTCAGCTGATCGGTCGATAGTGTTTTTACTATGCCATTGACGTCTACGACGAAAAAGCCGCACGTCGATACGCTTTATCACTCGATGAGGGCCGGAGTACGGTTGCTCCAGTAGCTTTTTGATTGAGTCTTTTCGGCGGAAAACGTATTTGCAAGTGGCTAAGTCCCTGAAAACGAAAGGACGATAGTTGACATGTCTGGAAGCTTGGATTGGGCGAATGATGTTGAACAGGCGACGGAGGTCGATAACGAAATCTGCCGGAGTACAAACGGGAACAGGACTAGGATCAATGAATTCGCCTGGGAAGCGAAGTGATGTCCCAAAGACTAGTTCTGCTGACGAGGCCTGAAGGTCCTCCTTGAAAGTCGTGGGCAAACCAAGGAGTACGGTCGGAAGTACTTTCGGCCAGGAGACTTCTGGAGCACTGTCGAAGGCTGCAAACAATGTATATCTGAGAGAAGCTTTGAGCGTGCGGTGCATACGCTCTACCATGTCGTTCGGTTTGGGGTGGTAAGAGGTGGAATGAATTTGATGAGCTCCTAGGAGGCGAGATAGTGCATGGTGAAGCTTAGCTTTGAATTTCGTGCGCTGATCGGTCGTAATTTCGAGCGGCGTTCCAAAGCAGGATATCCCATTGTCAACGAGAGCACGGTCGACTGTTGCAGCTGTCATGTCACGTACTGGTATTGCCTGCGGCCAACGGGTGTAGCTGTCTATAATAGTTAGACAGTGTTCAAAATTTTCAGCGAGTGGCACTCTGATCAGGTCCAAATGGATGTGGTCGAATCTTTGGTCCGGTGCTGTAAAATTTCCTAGCTTCGCTCTGTTGTGGCGATAAACTTTTGACTTTTGGCAGGGGATGCACTGTTTGGCCAACCGAAATATGTCTCTACGAAGGCTTGGCCAAAAATATTTCAGGGCAATGCGCTTAGCAGTAGTACGTCCACTTGGATGTGACAAATTGTGAGCTGCGTCGAATATTTGTTTGCGTAGTGAGACTGACGAGTAGGGCTTGATAGTACGGTCATGTTCGGTGCGAACCAATGAATATCCGTTGAGCTCGAGGCGTCGTAGCTTGAAACGAGGGATAGCTGATAGGTGCGGTAGCTGTTCATCTTTCTCTTGCTCAGCGCTATTGGTGCTGAGGTTGCAGGCGGCAGAAATGGAGACAGTTTCCACGCGCAAGAGTGCGTCGACTACAGCGTTTTTTTCCCCAGGTGTGTATTCCAGCTGGGTATTAAACTGCGATATAAAATCTAATTGCCGAGCAACGATCAGAAAAAGCATCGCCTAGGCAGATGCCTAGGCGATGCTTTTTCTGATCGTTGCTTGAGTGCATGAGTGAGCGGCCGATGATCTGTATAGGTCGTGGACTGCCTGCCTTCGAAGATACGCTGGAAATGCCTGATTGCAGCGAATATGGCTAGAAGCTCCCGATCGTAGGTCGAATATTTTTGCTCCGCATCTGAGAGCTTTCTCGAGAAGAATTCTAGTGGAACGCATTTACCATCAGTTAGCTGCTGATCCAAAACTGCGCCTATGGCGGTGTTGGATGCATCCGTGCGTAAAGCGAGCCGCTGATTGGGTGAGAGAAAAGCTGAGGTTGTTGCAGAAGCTACAGCCTGTTTTCAGCGCATGAGAGAATCCGTGGCCAGCTCGGACCAGGCGAGCTTAGCTTTCTTTTTCGTAATTCCTTTCAGTAAGTCGCTGAGAGGAGCTTGCAACATAGTAGCTTGTGGAATGCAGCGCCGGTAAAAGTTCAGAATTCCTACGAAACGTCTGAGCTGCGTAATGTCCTCGGGTCTTGGGAAGTCGATGATGGCCTGGGTCGGCGAAAACCTTCTTTCGACATGTGATAGCCGGAAAATGTTACCAGTGGCTGGGCAATCTGACATTTAGTCCAGTTAATTTGGAGACGTGCTTTGTTTGAAGTCGAGAGAAGTTTAGCGAGGTGCGCCTAATGCTCTTCGTGGCTGTCTGAGCTGACGAGAAGATCATCCTGATACTTACGCACGAATGGTAGATTTCTGTGGACATGATTAATTGTACGCTGCATGGTTTGAGTAGCATTCTTCAGACCGAGTGGTATGCCCAAAAACTCGAACAATCCAAAAGGCGTCGTGACTGCTGTCTTTTCAATGTCTTCCGGTGCCATCGCGATCTGGTAAACGGCTTTGTGAAGGTCGACGACCGTAAACACTTTGCCTTGAGCAGCCTGCAGCAAGTCCTTTATTACTGGAAGTGGGTAACGGTTGGGGTGGGTGATTGCGTTGAGCTGGCGATAGTCACCGGTAGCTTGCCAATCTTCATTTTCCTTCGGAACCATGTGAAGAGGACTGGCGCACTGACTCGCTGAGGGCCGGATGATTTTTCGCTCCAGCAATTCGCTGAATTCCCTTTTAGCTGCGCTAAGTCGTCCACCTGAGAGTCAACGTGGTCAGGCGAATACTGGCGGGCCACTAGTAACGATGTGGTGCTGAACGGATAAATCAGGAATGTGCACCATCTCTCCAGAGCGAGCAAAGCTTTTAGCGCAATTGTCGATAAGCTTCGCGTAGACCTCTTTTAGAGAGCCGTGAGGCAGGATTTTGGGTGCAGCGATTATAATAGAGTGCATTTTCAGAACTGGAACAACTGAGCAAGGTTCTGAAAGGCTGGTGCGACCACCTAGTAAGCGGTGATTTCGAAGATCTATGAGAAGTCCATGGTGTTTCAAAGCGTCTGCTCCAAGAATTGCCATCTGCACGTTTGCGATGATAAAGCTCTACTGAAAAGGGCGGCGTAAACCAAGGTTTAAGCTGAGCTGTCTCACTCCAAAGGTTGCAATAGGCGTTTCGTTGGCTACAGTAAGAGTCAAACTCTGTTTTTGAAGCGGCCTCTTGATAGTGTTTTTGGGAATGATCGAGAGTCCAGATTCTGAGTCGAAGAGAAATCGGATCGATGAATTGCGAACCAAGACGTTAAGGCGGCTTTCTGAAGAATTGTCGGTGATGGTCGCCAAAAGTATCGCCGGGTTCTTCAGTTTTCCTGAGACGGCTGTGCCTGAGCGGAGATGGAACAAGGCTGCCTGCAATGCTGCGCGCGTTCGCCGTGCCTCGTGTGGTACAAACAGTACCCCCGTTCTTTCGTTGGCGCCTGATGTAGAGGAGCGAGCCTGAGGTTTACGGTCGCTGCGTGATACTGAACGGCTTCTCTGATCTGAATCTTTGGTATTTGATTGAAGCTCGCGAGTGATATTCGTGAGTGTGGACGATGGCCGGTCGCATTGCGGATAGCTCCTGCGTTAGCAGATCGGGTGGAGGCTGCGGAGATGCATAGCCGGACGGTGGCGTTGAAATTCGAAATTGAGAAGTCGGCATGACAGATGGTCCTACGCCATGAGCCTCATCAGCTACAGCAGCGAGCTCTTGCAGTGTCTGGCCTTTTATAAGAAGAAGCATACGGCGCGTCTGCTATGGTAAAAGATCGAACCACTTGACTCGTAAGACGTCATTGTAGCGTTACATTTATTATTCACACTACAAAAAACACTTAGTCAAAAATTTTTTATTCACACTACAAAAAACTATTTTTACTCAGTTAAAAATAACGTAAATGTCATTTCGATATACTTAGTTTTTATTTTCGCTAAATTTGATTGTAATTATAGGTGACTTGTTTTTAGTATAAATAGCATGTAATTTTTGAAATGTAGTTATTCAGTGAATCTGATTAGAATGGAATATATAATTAAGAAATAAGTGTAATATTTAATTAATATAATTGAGTTTTAATTCAATTAAGTTTTGGTTAAGTACATAAATATAAAGTGGAATATAAACCACTTATAGTCATCTCCAACAAGTGTCCCAGCAAGTGTCCGCATGTTGCGCGGTAGTTGCGACGGCCTTATATCCCCGGGCCCAACTCCAGTCAAGAGCTTGTGGAGCTGCGCATCTGGTGAATTGATGAGGCGCGAAACTATGGCTTTTTTCAGCGTGTTATAACTGTCTGCCACCGGCAATTACGGAGAATGTCAGAGATGTTCGCAACTGTTTCATAGTCCAGTGCTCCGACAACGAGGTGATACTTTGTTGAGTCCGAATTTATTCTGTGCACGTGAAACTGTGACTCAATCTGAAAAAACCATAGTTCGAGACTCGACCGCCAAAATGACGGCAATTTGCAGCTACTCACGACATTCACCTGTTGCTGACCGGCGGGCTCCGGAGCCAAATGATCTCGTTCCTCAGCTACGATCTGCTCGGCGTGGTTCTCCGTACTCATTGTGGAGCTTGCTGATGATTTACTTAACTGCAATCGGGAGTGTTTTTCGAATTACCATCTGAAATAAGCACTGACTACAATTCACATGCCGAATGAGTTCACAGTATCTTGCTTTTCTGTTGTTCTTTTGTTTTAAATACGGGGTCACCACTTTAGGGAAATGAAATGGTAATTCATTAACGCTAATAAATTTATTCTCGAACAGAAACTACAATTTACATTTTACAAGATACAAGTTAGGCTAGGATGAATGTAGAATGAAAAGGTGCGTCTTGTTGCTGCCATAAACCACTACATGCTGCGACGCATGTATCATAACTCTCTTTTCATTCGGTGCTCGCTGTCAAGAATCCAAGCGTCGCCAAGGAACGAATGACGATCAAAAGGAAAATGCGTCTATGCTGCCTGAAATGACGTGTCCACACTCTGCATTTGCGTCTCAACCAAGGCATCTCCCTTGGTATAATTCTTTGTTTACGCCGAGACTGTGGAAGCGGAGGTGTGATCAAAAGCTCATCGTCTGTCATTTCATTCAAGCGCATATGCAGGGTAATATTTTATGCTTTAAAGTCTTTCTAATAGTTTCGCATGAACGCGTTTGCGAATACTTATATATACTCAAATTGATCTTTGAAGGTTGAATACCATTAGGTTGAGAATTATTTCTATGTGAACTCGCTTGATAGCTCATACGCTCTGTCTCAGTCTCGCTTCATACTAACAGTCAGTTCCGGCAATATTCATTGTAAAACCCGTAAGATTTAGTTTGTAATATTAAATACAACTTAAATAAGAGTAGCTCTTGTTTGAATTGAAAGTCTGCAGAAGTGAAGTGAGATATTTGAATTGGTATTCCCACTTGACCTGGTTTTTATGAAATCGGCGTTAAAGTTTGATTTAAAGCGACATCTCTTGTTCCACCGACCAAAAACATATATACCAAAAGCTTTTAATAAACATAGCATAGTCCCATGTATAAATATTGCCATTAAAATGAAAAAAGGTCCTTACCGTTATTTTTCATAAATCCGTTATAGGTTATTTTCACTTACCTTCCAATTCAAATAGCCATTTCACATGAATAAAACATTTTTCAAACCAATAAGCTTCCTCCTCTCGACTAAAAAAGGAGCAGAAAATAATGAGTACGGTGCTTTTATAATTGGAGCTGCAACGAAGCGGATTTTATGGTTTGCCTCAATTTATACGAATTCATTTGTTTACGTATAGTATCTCATATGTGAAGAATAAATGCTTTCCACCCTCCGATGCAGAGAAAAAATTGGAAAATAATTAATCACAGCTTACAATTAATGGATAAGCAAGAGGGGAAAACCCACATAACCATTACATCTCCTTTAACAGACTTATTGATAAAAGCTCATAAAATCAGAAATGTTCTCAATAAATTCGATATGAAGTTTATATTGCGAATTTATTTCATTCCATATTAAATTGTGAGGACAATACCCGTATACGAGTATGAACGGAGGAAGTTTTACAATATGCATATACTAAAAATAAACGTGCATGTTTCCGATTCGAAATTAAAGTGCAATCAAAACATAACTGCTTGAATCTCAATTAAATGCACGTAGAGCGGAGAAAAATCGTGGATTGTGTGTTTCACCTGTCAACAGAAGCGCGAAAAGTATATTTACCTATTTTGTATGCATGTTCGTTTATTACGTGAACTATGCAGTTCACATGGCAACAATATATCAACATTACTCGTACTCTTATTATTTTGCTCCTCGTACGATTATTTGTTGCTACGAATAAATTCTGTGATTTCTTCTCACTTTCATTTCGCATTTTCATTATTATATGGCCAAATGGTAAATGATATGTTTGTCGGATGACTTGGCACGAACCTTGTGAAGCATGGAGTTTATGAGTCTTGGAGGACGATTGTTATATGCAAAAACGGTAGTTTTCTGAAATTAAGTTTTTTTGCTGGTTAAGAATGTTTGGTTTCAAACAGGACGATACAGCGATTGTTTTTAAATTATGCTCGACATACTAGATTTAGGTCCTGTTTTAACCAATCTACAAAGAAGCCCAGCTAAATGAGTTTAATGTTACTGGTTTTGAAAAATAAAATATTGGTTTGGTGTCGCAAATAATGCGGTATTGGTCCTAATATGTAAGCGTACAACATCTTTTTGACCAGTCCGGAGTGGCCTTGAAATGTGAACATCAAAGACAGCGGAGAAAGAAAAAACTATTGTAAAAAGTCGAACTTAAATACGATTTTCTGTACACTGTCAAAATGGCTCCATGACAATTAAATTAACATCTAAATGGCTTATATTACATATGGTAGCGTTGAATTAGTTGTTCAAAAATATTGGCAAAACGTGAACATAATTCGTAGTTACAAAAACATATTGATTTCACATAAGTAGAAAAATTAAAAATAGTTCTCTCACCTCTAGTGGTCGCCATCACCCGTGTGTATCTAATAACAGTGATGGTCTGAAGAGAATTAGTACACACGTTGAAACCACCTTCTAACCTTTTTCTTATCTAATATTTTTTTAAGAAAAATTATTAATGCAATTTAATTATGTAGCTACACACGAAAGAATTTTCATAAGTAATTTGAAGATTTCGGAGCTATCCGAAAAAACGCACGATTCATAAAACTCAGTGTAGAGCAACTTATCGTATAGATTTATATTAAATTGATGTAAAAGGGCTGAATCCCGTTGGCGCCAACAAGACTCAAACCAGCGACCTTCAGCTTACAAGTTGAGTGCTCTAACCACTACACCATGCGGACTACTGTGAAATGCAGTATTGAAATGCAGTATAGCTGCTTTATTTGATGTGCGGTTTTCATAACACCGAAATGCTCTTGATCGTCGACCGCCTTTATGGCTTCTTTTTCCATCATACGCGGGACAACTAGTAAATTCTGTCCGTCTGTTCCTTTAAATAACACATTTCCGAATTTTTTATAATTCATATGTTGATTCAACTCAAGTATATCCATAATCGCTTTCAAGTGATCATTGCATTATTGAGCCTTCTCCTGTCGCAATCGCAACTCATTCTTAGAGTCGACTGTTAGCGCCGCATACCTGCTTAGTGCATCTTTGTGTTTCATTTGCATACCCGTACGATGCTTAGCCGTGAAATTAACATCTTGTATGTTCATTATATACCGTGATACTAAAGTCGATATACTCGTATCTTCCTTAGGGTTATATATTTATACGCGTTGCAATCCGTAATCAAGTCGAACTCAATACCCAGTATATAATGCCGCGGTTCTTTCATCGCCAACAATGCTGCTTTTGTCTCTAGTACAAGGCTGTGTTATTTTGCCTCTGCCTCTGTTGCTTTTTTACTCCAGAAATATATCGGATGTATGTTTCCTTCGAATTCTTGCAAAAGTATAGCGCCAAATCCGTCTTTGGATGCGTCCGTGTGAAGGTCCGTCCGTAGATTTCTTGAAAAAATTCTCAGTACCGGTTAATTGGCTAATGCTTGCTTCAGATGCTGTATTGCTGTTTGTTCTTCTTCGCCTATAAAAAAGTTCACGCCTTTTCTCTTACGTTTTTCGGCTCAAGAAAATTTTTTATTGCTTTAATTTTCTCAGCGCTTGGTTTGATGGTTCCCCCTTCGATCATCAGACCCAAAAACTGAACTCTTGTTTGCAGGAAACTGCATTTCTTCCAGTTAAATCGTAAACCGTACTCCACTGCCACCCCGAAAAATCGCTCCAGCTCTTCTAAATTGTCTTCTCTGGTTTTTGCAAAAAAAATGATGTCGTCCATGTAGATTTCCAAAACGTCCTCGTTAATAAGCTGTCGTAGAATGCAATTAATATACCTTATAAAATTCGCAGGTGAGTTGCGATATCCAAACGGTGCTAAATTGAACTCAAATAAACCGTATTGTGTAGTGAAGGCCGTGTATTTACGGCTAGATTCCTCAATTGGCACGTGTAAAAAGGCATTTTCAATATCCAGTGTGCTGAATATCATCGCCCCCACTCAGTTTGTCGACAACATCTTCCATGTTGGGTATAGGATACTGATCTTTAAAAACCACTTTGTTAAGACGTCTGTAGTCTACACATAACCTTTTGGTACTATCTCTTTTATCCACTAACACGACACGGCTGCAATACTGTGATGTCAAGTTTTGAGTACTTTCCTCCTTAAGCTATTCCGTTTTTCTGCTTACGGCTGTGTGTATCGCTACCTCTTCTGCTAATATAATTTTCATTTCGACCGGACTTTGTTTAACTTTAACGGGCTTATACCTGTACTTTTCTTTTAGTTCTGCGATTCTTTTTTCATACTGGGAAGTTTCATTATTTATCGCAATGCTCATAATATCTTTTGCTTCACGTTCGTTTTTGAAATAATCGAGATAAAATTGTAACCGTTTTCGTCTGATATAAACCTGCTTTTCCTCAAGATGTCATATCCGAATATAACGTCATAATTTACCGCGTTATTCAGCACAATCACTACAAAGTGTTAACATTTTACTTTGTCTAGCTTGACTACGCACATAAATTGTTCAGTTCAATAGTATCGGCTCTTGATCGGCTCTCAGCTACAACTCTTAACCGACTATCGGCTACGGCCATTGCTTTCTCTTTTATGTCCTCGTAAACCTTCAGCTTTTTTTTCAACTGCTTTACGTCTTCAGCTCCATACAGCATCATTTTGTTAATCTCGTTGTCTTGTATCCCTTCAACTCTGTACTCGACGAGTGACGCTTCACCTATATTACCACGAGCGGCCATCTCCTGCATTGCTAACACATATTTCACCATTGACTCGGAACTCTCCTTCTTTCGTTCTCTCCACACCCCATGTAGTTTGGCACCACTAATTTTCATCGAAAGCTCCTTTTGCAGCAACCTCCGTAGTCCAATCCACGACTCTTTCAGCTTGTACAAATGTTTTGGCATCGCCGCGGAGCGATTTTTTAGCAAACACAAATTTTTCAAGCTTGTTCCAACCAAACATCTCAGCGATTTCTTCGCTATCTGCAACCCAATTCTCAATTAGGTAGTGTTCACTACCGTCAAATGTGCGAATTGTATCTTTAACGTCTCGAAACGAGAAACTGCACTTTGTCATAGTGCCCGCCCCACGGTTACCATCAGCCCGCGCGCCACTGGATTTTTCATCTTCGTCGTTCTTGCTTAAATTCGCCGTCTTATGCTGTTGGAAATTTTTTATGCTACGTTTTTTGTTTGCGCTTGAACTCGTCACTCCCGACTAATGTGGATCGCCCAATTCGTCATCCGACTCCGATTCATTGTTTATGTGCCACTGTTTAATGCTCATTAGTTTTCCCAGCAACAATAGTTCCTAATATTCGGTATCAGCTCGACTCCTTTGTCCTCTGTTCCTCCCTCACTCTCTGCAATCGTTTGCCAGTGTTGCCATCACTGTCGCTACTTGCCTTCACATTGCGGCCATCAATCTCTCGCCCTTCATCGATTTTCATTTCTAACACCTCAAGATCGTTCAAACATCGACACAGCTGGACAGCTGACTTTTCTTTTGTTTTCTTTTTCGCACTCATCGATAAAATTTCACTTATGTTTCTAACTATACTTCGTCGAAATGATCCCGAATATACTTTCTTTTGTTTTCCCATTCTTAAACTGTCTTCGCTTTTAAATTCAAACTCACCGAACTTACGTAATTGTCTACGAGTTTTTCTACCGTTATCTCTCTCAAAAACTACTTTATGCAGCACAGCTATACTCGACGCTTATGCTCGCTGATGGGTCAAACTATTCCACACCAAGTCTCCAAGTGTTAACTTTCTATTCGACATGATCACAGCACTTTTCTATATCAACTGCTACTAAATTTACACTGCCGGCGGGTCCGAATATCAATGTACTATATTATACTCCCAGTTTGATCTATCTGTCTGCACGCAAAAAATGTGTGGCAAGCATTGTTTTCCTCTTCTAGGCAAAATATGCAGTAGGGGGATCCTGACTTACCAATTTTGTGCAAGTAAGACTGAAAACACCCATGCCCACTCAAAAGCTGGGTCACCATGCCTTCAATTTAGCCACGGTCTCGCATCTGGGATGAGCCGCGCAGTCCATCTTCCCAACGTGCAATCCACCCGACTGCTGCCAATCGTTGAGTGAGTGCTGTCTCTCTTTGCGGACAACCATATCCCCGGCATCCTCACTTCGACGCAGCTAAATCACACTGCGGTTTCTAGCGAGGAGGGCAATAGTTATTACGCCTGTAATAACTTTCAACAACGAATCAGAGACTGACGGATATGTAGACGCAATCCTCAATGCTCTTCTTTTCTGTATCTGTGCCAAGCGTTTTCGGCACACCTTCTTCCTGAGAGCGTCACCCCATATTTCTGCTCCGTACAGCAGCACTTACCCTAGGGCACTCATCAAAAGGCGTCTTCTTGATGGGTAGGCTCCTTCTATGTTGGCCATAAGCCGATTCAAAGCCAATACTCCCGAAGCAGCCTTCTCAGCCGTTGCTCTGAGTTCCTCAGTGAAACTCATGCTCGAGTCGATCAATAGTCTCAAGTACTTCATCGCTGGCTTTGATTTGATTAGTGTGTCTCCAATACTGATCAACCGTACTCAAAGGTTCTCTTCTTCTCAAGGTGACCAGTTCGGTTTTCTCCAGTGCTCGACTGAGCCCACGATGTTCCATCCAATTGTAGGAAGCCGAGAGCATGGACGTCAGGAGACAGCATTATGGATCTCAAGCGCAATGTACTGATGATTACTGGCTGAGTAGTCTTCTAATACTCTCGAATTGTGAATCCTCCGTACTAAGGGCTCCGAGGCGTATGTCATGCTCGGTATGGTTCCTTCAAAGCCAATACGGTGGAAAGTCGGGTTATTTCCGCGTATTTTCTACGACGAACGCCGTCTAGGCTGCTATTTCTGGGATCGTTTTCACGACGGATCTGTTAAAGGCATGCCCCATTCATTTGCTTTAGAGTTGAAGTCTCCCCCAATGAGCACGTTGCCAGCTGCGTTCGAGACAGCCCTCTTCAAAGCATTGGCTTGGAAAGATGATATCAGTTCGTTCGGCGTTAGGTATACACTAAAGGAGGTGATTCATGAGCACCACATGAAACCATGTTCCCGTCCACAGCCCTCCGCTTTGAAATCACTGCTCCGAACACAGATGGCGGCAGTACCAGCTGCATCTAGATACCATGATGCAGAACTTTTATTTTGGTGCTGCTCACTGAGCAGCCAAAAGCGGACTTACATGTCCCACGCAAACTGTTCAAGCAGGTTTTTGGTCGGTTGAACTGCGGTGTAGATTTACCTGCAGGATATGGGTCATCGAAGTTCTGATTTTGCCTTGACTAGAACTTCCTGGAAAACCCAACATTTTCCTGATCCCAAGACGTGCCCAAGATCCGGTCTTGGATCAGCATCCTTGCAAAGGATACAGTTTGCCTCTTTTGTACACTCTTTTATTTCTCAATGCATCGTATTTTCAGCATAGAGCATTTCTATTTGCACTTATGTGATGTGAACATAGCCAAAGCATTTGAAGCAATGAAGAGGGACTGCTCTTCACCGTATCCAGTAGATGACTCTTCCTATTCTTACTTCGCCCTTATTCAGAAATAGTTCGGCGTCCTTTTCGGTCAAGTCAATGATGCCCATACGTTGTCTCCTATGGTTTTCTGGTTTCAGCTTCGCTTTGACCAGTCTACGCTAGGGAGCTCCTTTTTGATGGCCTCTTCTACCGCACAAAATTGATAAGTCGCGGTCCCCCGACTGTAGGTTTTGCACAGGAAAGAAAGGCGATGCCTGCTACACAGTTTTTGCATGCAAAGGATGGGGCAAGTTACGCCGGGTCCTCTACAAGGAAACAGGATGGCTTTCTTCATAAAGTCTTATAGAGGAGATACTTGGACCGGTTGAAAAATGGAGCCATGTCGCACATTATGTTCGGGCAGACCTGAAAGACAAAATACCTCACAGCAGCCTAAGACGTCGGGGTTGGGAGATTACTTTTACAGCAATCCTGACATCTCCCTCCCGTCTCGTTAGTAGAGGGCTCCCTTATGTTAAAAGCACATACAATGGCGTAGCAAAACGAGGCTAAGCCCGAAGTAATGTGTCAAACGGTTCCAGATTAGGTCCTCAGGTTAACAGGGGAGGTGTTCGCACATACAGGGCGTAAATAGCCTTCGCCTCCCAAGCACAAAAAAGGTAGCTTTAGACCAGGAGGGTTGACGATATGGCAGCTGTTTACAATCAGGCAGGTCGTTGAAAAATGCTGGGAGACGATTGACGTATACCAAATTTTCGTTAACTTTAAGCAATAATATGACAGTACTGATCGTAACGTACTGTATCAAATAATCCTTTGCTTTGGCATTCCAGCCTAATTGGTCCATCTTACTAAAATGACAATAACCTCGACAACCTTCAAAGCCCGCATCAATAACCAACTCACCGATTCCTTTGACACAAACATTGCACTAAAGCAGGGAGATGGGCTGGCCCCATTGCTTTTCGATTTGGCTCTGACACAAAGCTCATGACGTTTTCCAGGAAAAATACCTCAAATTCACAAAATATCACACTTGGAGAATACAGCGCCGAAATGTGGTTTGTGTATTTATGCGCCAAAATACCGAGAACCGGCAATGAAAGAGACGAAATACGCCGAAGAATACAGCTCGCAAATAAAATATTTAATACAGTTTCGACGATCTTGAAGACCAGCTGCATACATAGGAAAACAAAGCTCCAAATATACAAATCTGTTATAAGACCTGTGTTATGTTATGGGTGTGAAACATGGACCCTAACGTAAGTATTCGCAAGTATACTTAACCCCCATTAGCAACGGGTACTGATGCGAATAATCAGAGCGAGGCTGGATAGGGACCAATGGCAAATTCGATACAACCGTGAGCTGCATGAAATTTTCGACAAGCCGGAGGTCTCAGCGATTGAAAGGGTGCGGAAGCAGCAATCAGCTGCCCACGCGAATCGGATGGACAAATAACGGATACCCAAAAGGTATTCGTTGAGAGAACTGAACCAGTGGGGTAACCGAGGAAATGCTGGTCTGACTCGGTCGACGAAGACTGCTCATCGCTGGTTGGATTTGAAGTTGGAGGACGCGATAAATGGACCGAGACAGTTGGAGGCGCTATTTGCAGGAAGCGAAGGCCCGAGAGGGGCTGTAGTTCTACGAAAAAGAAGATACATTATTCAACAATGAAATTGATAATTATTTTATTGATTTGACAAGTCATTAAATTTTTAACAATATTAAAATTTAGGTGTCTATGAAGTGTAACAATTTGAAGTAAGTGAAGTGCAAGTATTTTGAAAAGTGTGTGTTCTGTGTTGCTGTATAGCGATGAGATGTCTGGAAAAATCCCCATAGGAACTTTCTATTCCTTGTCTAACGTTCAGATCCAGGTTGAACATGAAATAAGGCCAATCAAGAGGGTTCCCTAAGCTGTAAAAGTAAAAATTATAAACAATAATTGATAATCATTAATAGCCAATACCGTTTATATAGCAGTCTCCGTTTCGATTATACGAATAAATTCATTAAAAGGAAATTGCATTTTGAATTCTTGAAAATCTCAAAGTTTTCTACTTATAAATTCCATACCTATGTACGTACTATACACAATCGATATTAAATATCCTCTTTTTATGAAATTTCATTGTACCAACCCAAATTAAATTTTGATTTCATGTGAAAAATCATCCCCTGTGTAATATTCTGAATGAAAAGGAAAAGTTAAATTAGAAAAAAAGTTGCAAATCCCTCATGAACTTTTTACACGCGCTTTACTTATACTCTCACTCCATCAAAACCGAAAAGAAATCTCGAAATAAAGCGAAAAACTTAAACTTCTCCAATAATACAAACTCCCTGATACTCCTCATCAGGTTTTTTCGGATTTTCTTGTTTTTTTACTGTTACTTTCAACATTCAAGGATTACAACTTCCTTTTATTTTTTGCTGCTTCTCTAAACTCATTCCGTTAGGCTGACCTGACACTTCTTCAGGTCACTTACTTCCTACCAAAATCGATCCTACAACAATTTAGACCGACATCAACCTCTCAATTTCGACAAATAATAAATTAAGTTCGCCATGAGGCATATCATGGTGTGCTTAGCAGACAGTCGGCGTCCACTAGAAAGTGTCGTCTTCTAATGTCCTTGATTTCAATTTAATAATCCACGTCAAGTAAAAGGTCTACCGGGACAATATCGAGCGTTGCCGTATAGGTCAAAAGAATCATCCCAATGTGGATTAGCACACGCTTTGACGATTCTTTTTGTACAGCGTGGCAGCAAACAATAGAAAAGGAGCAGGAAGATGAACAAGGAAGAAAAAAAAGATACTCATATATATCTTTTTGGATAGGTTGATAGATACTTTTCTTATTGTGTATTATTACAGTGGGAAATGGGCGTTTTGTATTACAAGTAGAATCCTGTAACGGGAGAGCTTTCAAGCAAAACAGATTTATGTGTGTAATTTTAAGCCGACAAGGTCAGTTTAATATCGTTGGGCTCACAGGTGGGTAGGATAGTTGCGAAACGGATGAATAAGTTTTCCAGGATAATGTGGTCGAGACGTTATGGGTAACGCCGGAGATTAGAATTGTGGTGATTGTGGGATATGTTTATGAGATGATAGCGGGGAAAAAGATAATGAAATTAAGGAATTCTAGGATGTGCTAAGAAGACAGGCGTGAAGTTACAATATATGATACGAATAACTTGCGAAAGTTAATGAATGCTGCAAATCAGTAAAGATAATTCAATGCTGGTATGAATTTATGGGCTAAAAAGACTGCGTTTTAAGGTAGCTTTAAGCACGGTAGAAAGTTTCGATGAAATTCACTTAACTGGCTCAATGACCATGAGATACGCGAAAGTACCTGGTCCCATACAAAAACTTGTTCTAAACGAAAAAAAAAATACGTAAAGTAAGTAAATTGATACCACTCAAAGCCATGTGGTTGAGTTTACATAAAATGTGAAATGTGTGTGTGTTCTGTTTCTATGATTTCACCAGGCAATTGCTCCAGAAGGTGGGCGTTGAAAGTGGTGAATATATCAATTGAAGCAGCAACTTTGATCAAATCATGTCAACCACAAGCGGCTAAGTAAAGATGCTACCTGCGGTGTCACCAGGAAAGGTGAACTTGTAGCGCTTGCTAGCCACATTTGGAATGGCAAGCCTTCGAGAGAATATACCATAATTCATATTCGCTCTGCCTTTCATGCAGTGGGGTCATGATGAAAGCTTATGAGGGTGTAAATATTTTTCTCTAAGACTGTTAGACGTTAAAGAAGGCCTTAGACCAAAAACCTTATGATGGAGGAAGAGGAAACGAAAACACAGATAAAGATGTCTGCCTAGTATCAGCAGGAGAAGTGGCCTCGACTGTCGGGTTAGGGGTGGGTCAAAACTCCCTAAGTCACCGAGGGCCACACAACTTCAGCTGGGGCGGTAATTGTTGTAAACTGCGTAGATGAAAATATTACTGCCAGCATAGTAAGGCAAGGAGAGAGAACAGGCTGCTTTAGTGGTCATACTACTGTCCCAAAACGTACAAGAAGGGCGAAAAAGTCCCAAACAGGACCAGTAACCTCAAGTCACACAGCGTCAATGGGATCACAAAAGAGGCAGAAAAACTACTTCTTCTTCAGAAGCATGAAGATATCGAGGGTTCCAACAAGAAAGACTCAACTCTGAAAGAGAAACAAGATCTGACCTAGGCTAGAAAGACCATTGCCAGCAGCAGAATTCAGCTGAAGAGCCGGGTAGGTTTCGAATTAAGGAGCCTCTGCGTTAGGAACTGGAAAGAAAATGACAAAGTCCGGCAGAAGAGCAACCTTCTTGCATGAAAACGCTAAGGTACGCATCAGTGACTACAGAAGACGCTACAGCTACTGGCAAGCAGAAAGAGGTGGCAACAGATGTCTCTAAAAAGCATCTTCTAGTGGACGGTATTGACGCTTGTGAAAAGATGACGCTGAATAAATGGAAAGCTGTGCATAAAAGAATAGTAGATAGGATGCTCAAATACATGGGGCAGTATCCAGCCAAACTTCAATAGAGCTGCGTAGTTTGGGGGTGTCAAAATATTTACGTGCTATGACCAGTTGACCCTGAATTTGTGTAAAAGTATGGCCTGGGCGCTAGGCAATGTTCGGAAAGGCGCCAAGCTAGGGGTGGTCGATAAATCCAACATCCCAACCAGTATAAAAGTGAAGGTAACCTTGCCTTTGGATGTATCGACAGAAAGTGTTCTAGGCAGACTTTAGACATTTCAACGAACGATTGAAAGGTGTTAAAGTTTAAAAAAACCAGCGAATGCTGACAGTGAACTTGAGCTCATTTTCTAGCTTAATAAGACAGCGGAAGACATCCTTGATTCGGCAAAATAACCTGGGTTTGCCAATTCGTCCATGTTTGCCTCAAAAAGTGAATTGAAAAAGATGGGAAATGAAAACACCCTGGCCAAACTTTTGGAGGCAACGAAATTTTTTGCCGTTAGCATGGGATTTCCCTATTAGCATGGCAATGCTAAGAGTAGTTATGTAGAAGCCTTGGACATCACCACCATCCACATTGCATGAGAGAGCACCACATTTATCAGCCAAATTAAAAAGCTGAAGCAGATGCCGATAAATCTGCAGCCAGTATGGATGTTTGGCTGCACTGCTATACACATTGAAGTGGGCAACTTTGAGATGGCACTGATTTAAGAATCTTGGCTATCTGATGGAGAAATAAGGAGCAGATAACCTTAGAGCAAAAACCAAATTGTTTCGCAGGTGGAAGGTAAGCAAAGATCAGCCATCTTGGAGAAAACAGGTCTTAAAATTCTTTTTAAATCTACTTACAGCATCGGAGATTTCACTACGGCAAGCTTTTGCCTGTTTGGCACACGGTTTGGCAATCCTGATGGACGATTCAATAGACTTTTCACTTTGCAACTAAGTTACTGGCAGTGATTTTAATTGACATCACGAAAATTGGGGAAGCAGGGACACTCATAAGAGAGGTGAGCCTTTACTTTCCTATATACTTCATACGAATTCAGTAAAAGGAAACAGGGGGACACTCCAACATATTATTCCCCACGCAGGGGGAACGCCGGTCGACAGGAGCACTCTTGGAGGCAAGATTTTTTTGGGGAGCGCTGCCCCCACGGACTCGAGGATATAGGGGGGGCGAGGATCCCTTCTGGTATTGCAGATAACGACTCTGAATGAATCTGGACTACGTTTTGAACAAAAAACCAGATATGATGCTTTGGGTTGGCGGATATGATGGTTTGGATCTAATTGCCTTGCACGGTAGCTTTGTGGTGACACTTGTGCATAAACGGCTCCAACCCAACTATCATACTGTCTCCGCCCCAGTAGGCAGGCCTCGGAGTCCGTTCGGAGCTCGCACCATTGGGTTGGTGCTGTAGGTTCGGATGCGACGTACTCCCGATTAGCGCTGGTCTGGCTCTGAGCACTTGTCCCCATAAGGGCTTGTGCTAACCCTTGCATGGCCTCCCTGCTCTGCGAAGATAACCATGGGACGAAACGAGCGACTACGTACGCAAACGGAGATAGCAGCTTCGAGGGAGGACCCAATAAAACTGGAACAACCAAAAACCATGAAAAAAGATAAAAAATATACAAAAAAGGAAGCAAAAATAACAACAATTACGATGCAACCAGCGGCTGCACACACAATGTTAACTATCGATGACAAAAACGACGATGAATACAATGAAAGTGAAGACGGATGAAAAGCGGAGATTAACAGACAGTCTTGTTCAGACTGAGATTCCTGCGGCGTTTGGATGCAGTAAAAAATATGTTGCGAATGCCAGAACGTCCTGAAAAGGAACAGCGGGAAACTCTGCAGGACGCGCCAGATGTTCGGGCGGTGGGGAATATATAAAGAACACCGAGAATCGGATGATTACTGCTGCGATCGCTATAGAAGTGACCGAAGCAAGAGTACTAAGTCCCAAAATAATAACGAACCATCCTGAGAATATGGCAGGAGGAGTGACCAGACAAATAAGGTACCGCTGTGTGATTTCATCTCCACCGTCGAAAATGTAGCGGAAGTACTGTACTCGGAAATGGAAGCCGATAACCTTTCCCAAGAAAGGTGGTCACAAAGCACAATTGCTGGCCAACGACGTGAAGGAGAAAGGCTAATCCGAAAAACGGGAGATGTTCTGAAAAAATAAAATTTGCATTCGACTCGCCTAAAATTAGCACAGGAGTAAAAATTGGGCTCCTTAAACTGGAGGAGCTCTTAGCCCGCATAGGGCACGATCGGAGGAGCTGGTTGAAGGCAAAAGAGGACCAGAAGGCCGACGGACAGCAGAAGGCAAAAGAAGCGCTGAGGGCTAATTCTAAAGGGCATGCGCAAATAGGTCCACCATCAAACATCAATAGCAGAATGGCACTTAGAATAATCGAAGGAGATCGGGATAAAAGAAGGAAGGAAAGGACGTGGAACGCCTGATCATGGGTTCTAGATAGTGTTGACAAAAGGAACGAAGAAAGCCGCAAAGAAATGTCTTCAAAAAGTGCCAGAAAACAAAATTCGCACGGACGCCCAACCTGAAAAAAGAACTGAGATGAACCAGGAGTGAAAGAAGCCCCGACGAAGACACCGGCAGCAGGCATTTCTCGTTTAATCCCAAGATGGCCGATCCTACGCAGAAGTGCTGCGGGATATCAGGGGAAACGTAAGGCCCAAACACACCAACACTGCCATTAAAGCAGTACGACCAACACGGTCGGGCCACATACTGGTCGAGTTTGGAGCAGAGGCCGAGAATAGGGAAGCATTCTGCGACAGAGTAATGAAAGTCCTCGGCAAAAGCGCAACTAAAGCCTCGCTCGAGTTGATACAAAGATCCAAATAAGAGACATTGACTGCGTCACGGGCCTGGCCGAGATAGAAGAGGCCATCGAAAGATAGTTCCCTAGCGTGGGCAGGATCAAGGCGAGACTGAAACCAGAAAACCATAGGGGATAACCCATGGCCATAACTGACTTGACCGAAAAGGACGCCGAACAATTTTTGAATAAGTGCAAAGCAAGAAAAGGGTGGGTTGTCTGTAGGATATGGTGAAAGCAACGCCTCTTCAATGTTTCAAATGCCTTGGCTACGGTCACACCGCACAAGTATGCAAAGGACTCGATAAGAGTTCCCTATGTTACAAATGCGGTGAAATGGGACATAAAAGAAAAGAGTGTACAAAGGAGGCATACTGCATTCTTTGCAGGTATGTTCATCAAATGTTGGATCTTGGGCACGTCTTGGGATCAGGAAAATGCCGCGCTTTCCAGTTCAACCGCCCAAAATCTGCTTGAGCAGTTTGCGAGGGACATGAAAGCAGACTTCTTGCTGCTGAGTGAGCAACACCATGATAAAAGTTCGGCATTATGGTATTCTGACGAAACTGGTACTGCCGCCATCTGAATTTGGAACAGTGATTTCCAAGCCGAGAGTTCGGGATGGGGGATTCAGAGGTTTCGGAGCTCAGGGACCACCTTCTTTAGCGTGTACGTAACGCCGAACAAATTGATATCATCTTTCCAAGCCAAGCTTAATACTCTGGAGGGCGCTATCTCGAACGCAAAGGGCAATGTGCTCGTTGGGGGAGACTTCAACGCGAAAGCAATCGAATGGGGCATGCCTCAAACAGATCCGCGGGGAAAACGAATCCTGGAAATGGCGGCCAGAACAGTTCTCGTCGTACTAAACACCGGAAATACGCTGACTTTCCACCGTATTGGCTGTAAGGGAACCATACCGGACGTGACATTCGCCTCGGAGTCCTTAGTATGCAGGATACACAATTGGAAAGTATTAGAGGACTACCCAGGCAGTGATCATCAGTGCATTCTGCTTGAGATAAGCGATGTTGTCTCCCGACGTCCGTGCTCTCAGAAGGATGGACGTCGAGGTGCTCACAGCAGGTGAGCCGCTGCATGGAGATTCGCAGGGGACGGAAGAACTGGTGGCTTAAGGCGTGGTGAACTCAGCAATGAGCATCATCACGACTGCTTACAACCCTTCTATGCCCCTTCAAAAACCTCGGCGCAGCAAGCTTTCAATGTACTGGTGGTCAATTGAATACCCTGAAAAGCGAAAGGAGTGCCATAAGTTTCGGCGTGAGGCTCAACGGGCACGGAACCCTGACGAGGCAGGCAACCGGTTAGAAGCATATAAGTCGTCCAGGAAATTCCTTCGCAAACTGATCAACAATAGCAAGGCTCGCTGCTGGGAAGATCTAGTGGACAATTTGAACAAGGGCCTTGGCTACAAGCTAGTTATGTGGAATGTTGGCGCCCTACGGAAACCTTGCATACACGATGCGGAGAGATGGACGCGACCGTGCGGGCACTCTTCCCGTTCATCCCGCCCGAGTTAACGCTGTCCATGGTGAAACAGCAGTGGAGTGTCCACTCTTCCCAAAGCCGAGACTGGACGAGGCAGTTCCGGGCCTGGCCTGTGGAACGTATCTTACGACGGGATACTGAGACTGGAGATGCCAGATGAGTCGGGTTTGATCCGCTATGCGGATGATGTTGTGGCTCTGTTCGCTGGACGCACCGTTGAACAAGCGTAACTTAGGCTAGGTATGCTAATGCGCCGAGTGAGGGACTGTGTGACTGCTCGCGGGTTCAGTTGAGCACTGGAAAAAACCAAAGTAGTCATCTTGACAAAAAGGAGAATCCTTAGAGTAAGGATGACCAGTATTGGAATTATGCGAATCGAATCGAAGCCATCGCTGAAGTACCTGGGGTTTCGACTCGAAGATAAGTTTCCCTGAGAAAATCAGGGCAACGGTTGACAAGGCTGCTTTCGGAATATCGGCTCTCAGTCGACTTATGGCCAGCGTAGGGTAGCCCAGCCCATCAAGAAGACGACTATTGATGAGTGTTGTAGGCTCAGTGCTACTGTACGGAGCAGAAGTATGGGGGTAAGGAGGCATATAGAAAAAGTTTGGCACAGGTACAGAGAATTGGACCACTGAGGATTCCATCTTCGTATCCGACAGTCTCTCATTCGGCGGTGAGAGTTATTGCAAGTGTGATACCTGTCGCCCTCCTTGCTAGAGAGCATCGCGCTATTTACCCGCGCTGAAACGAGGAGGCAGCGCTCGCTCAACCATTGGCAGCAGTCTTGGGCCAATTGCACGAAGGGAAGGTGAACTGCGCACCTCAAAACGGATGTGAGACCATGGCTACATTGAAGGCATGGTGAGACTGACTTCTATCTGACCCAGGTTTTGAGTGGGCATGGGTGTTTTCAATCTCACCTGCACAAGATTGGTAAGTCACGGTCCCCCAATTGTCTGTTTTGCTCAGGAGAGAAGGACAATGCCTGCCACACATTTTTGCGGGCACAAAATGGGTTATGCTCGGGCAGTCCTAAAATATAAAAGGGACTCACAGCAGCCGGGAGTATTGGGGCTTGGGGATCGCTTGTCTGGCACTTCCTCTTCCCCTCCCGCTAGAAAAGGGAGTTCCCAGCTTGAAAGCGCCTCACGGCGTAACAAAACGAGACCTGGCCCGAAGTAATGTGTCAAACGGTTCCAGGCTGGGTCCTTAGGATGACAGGAGAGGTGTTTGGTGGATAGTCCAGTCGTCTTCTTGCGAGGAAGTCCCACACAGTGTGCGTAAATGGCATTCACCTCCCAAACACATAAAAAACCATCATATCCGTCAGCCCAAAGCATCAATTCCAGGTCGTTGTCCAACACGTAGTCCAGATTCAGTCAGTGTCGTTACCTGTCATCCCAGAAGAAACCTCACGGCAACCTCCATATCGTCGGGTCCGTAGGGGCGGCGCTCCATAAAGAACGCTAGGCTCCAAGAGTATTCATCTCGGCCGGCTGCGGGAGTTTCCTCAGGTACATGGAGGCGGCACTTTCTGTCGGCCGGCATTCTCCCTGCAGGGGATTGGCCTCCATTATCAGGCGATTTGACGTCTCCGTATTATTTCCTTTCGGCGAAGTCAAGTCCTTGGTTTATGTTAACAAAGCTACAACACTGGAACCATTGGTGAAAAATATTCGACGTGCCATTTACAAAATAAGAACAGATGTATTATGAAAAGTGAGAACAATCGAGTTCATCGAACAAGCTTTCTAACTGCTTGTCATGTTAGCCATCCGCCAGAAATCATTTTTAAATATTGAATGGCATTGAATAATCAAAATGGTTTTGAATGTTTCAATTCAGTTTTGAGTTCTCAAGCTCTTAAAAAAATATCCCTTAATTGTCGGACGTTTAAACGACGCACTAAGTAAATACTTGGCTAGGAACGTTGAAGAAAATCAAAGAAACTAGGTTCGGTAAATCTTATTACTTTTGATGGTGTATACGTCAACAGATCATCTATCGACGGGTGAAGCGCCCACTAAAGTCATCTTTGGAAAAAGTATTCATCCATCAGCTAACGGGAAGCTTGGAATACCTCCTGAGCAGTCTCAAACCATCTTGGAGTACACAAATGTCTGGAGACATAAGTTGAACCGGAAACACCAAAGAGTGTGGAAGCGTCTGTTTCAGCTACTGACCGCATGAAGACCAGATATACTCATAATTTGAAGGCAAATTCATTTAGATTCCAGCATGATGACTCGATATGGCTGTATAACCCATGATGTTGATAGGTTAGATCCCCAAAGTTTCACTTTAATTGAAAGGGACCCTACCGAATCCTCAAGCGAATCAACGATATCGTGTGTCGGGTAAAGGAACATCGAAAACTGAGAGCTAAAATGAGGATTTTGCACGTGGAACATATGACTTCATATTATGCCCAGAGAGACGCAGATACAGTTAGCAAAAAACATTTGTTTCGGGGCGAAAAGAGCTAAGGTGAAGGGTGTTGTTACATGTTCACATCATCTTGTAACTTACTGTTACTATGCCATGTTAATATCACAATTCCATTGGCAAACAATGAATCAATAATAGAAACATCATGAACATACTTGAATGATTAGGAATTAAAAACAATAACGACGACGTCGGTGCTTACGTCGTTACAATATGCAGCATAAGCATATCGATGACTTCTTTACAACAAAAATAAGTATATGGTTGGTAGTAAAAACAAGAATGCCTCATTTGCGCTTCTGTTATTCCAACAAGAATAAGTATGTGGCTGGAAGTTTAAAACAACTGATATCATCGGTAAATGTTCGAGATATAAAGATTACCCTATACAAAGCGCCATGGCACACACGTATAGAGATCAGTAGACTCGCTAAATTAGTATTGCTGAAGAGCAGCTACGGTATATGAGAAAAGTGACTATCGTGATAATCATTTGCGGAAAATTTACAAACTGTGAAAATAAAGGCTTTAATTCAATCAAAGACGAACTTTATTTTGTGGAAATCATAAGTTATAGGCTACGCACCTCAAATGTGCAACAATATCATAGTTTGAGTACAAAACTTCTGGCAGGAGCGTAGCTCTATATACCCAATTTGATATAATTTTAGTTGATTTTATAGTCCAGTCAAATAAGACTTTGAAGGTTACAAAAATTCCCATAGAGCTAAAAATTGGTATGAACGTTCAGAATACTATTCTAAATGAATTGTGAAAAGTCCCCATCAATCCCCCTGGTGCAAAAAATTTATTGATGGTGAAAGCTAGCAAAAATAGGTTTTTCGCGTTTTTCAGCTAAACGGTGAGCTTTACAGCAAAAATAGTTCAGACAAAAATTGTAGATCTTCCGATTTTCTACAAAAAATGTCTTCACACTTTTTTTCATAAGTATTGCTATTTCCGTGATATAGCGGTTGAACGAATTGAAAAAAATATGTTATTCGTAATATGTACGTTAATGTACTTTTATATACTGTAATGAATCATGCGACGCCGCTGGTGACCACTACCAACACACTTTGCTGCTATGTGGCTTATCATTTTACGTTGGTTGCGACCAGTGCACATCCCACGTCTATTTTATCGTGGGATGCCAACAGAATTTGACAGCCACATGGAATTGAAGTGTGGAGGTAGTGGCCGCCACCCACGAGGTAGTCCCGGAGTGTGAAAAGTGAAACGGAAAGTGCAAGACCTGATTCCACGGCGATTATAGTGCATGGTGGCGAGGTCGTAACGTCGATAAGAAATTGCGATACGGAGGAGAAACGACGCGAACGAAGTTTTCAGTGCAAACAATGTGGGAAAACATTCAAACGCCCAAGTACATTATCAACTCACTTACTTATACATGGTGATACACGGCCATATCCTTGACAATATTGCGGAAAGCGTTTCCATCAAAAGTCGGATTGCAGGAATTGAGAAAAAGAAGAAGAATACGAGTACGAGCCAACCGAAAAGGAACAGGCTATATGTGCAACGAATGGTGCCGTTTATTACGAGGTGTGTTCAAAAAGTATCGCGAATTTTGAATTTTCGCGGGTTACGTATATTCGAATTTCGATTTTTTTGTGGCGTTATGTTGGTACTCATGTCTGTCACTTATGCCGACAAGCTCGGCCATTTTGAATGTTCACTTGATTGGTGATAGCTGCTTTACTTGCACGTGTTTTCAATCGTCTTCGATTTTTACTTATTCAAAAAAATGGATCAAAGAACGTGTATCAAATTTTGTGTGAAAAACGAAATTAAGTGTGCGGATGCATTCCGAATGTTGACTGTGGCATACGGAGAAGCTACCTTGGACCGAAGCAACGTTTATCGGTGGTACAAAATGTTTTTAGAAGGCCGAGAAGATGTGAACGAGGAAGAGCGTGCCGGACGCCCGAGCACTTCAACAACAAACGAAAAAATTAATGAAGTGGAGAAAATGGTATTGGCCAATCGTCGAATCACCGTTAGAGAAGTTGCTGAGGACCTAAACATATCGATTGGCACGTGCCATTCGATTTTTATCAACGATTTGGGCATGAGACGGGTCGTCGCGAAATTCGTACCAAAATTGCTCAATTGCGACCAAAAACAGCAACGCATGAACATTGCTAATGAGATGTTAAACTCTGTTCGCGACGAACCAAATTTGCTCCAGAGGGCCATAACTGGTGACGAATTGTGGGTTTATGGTTATGACGTGGAAACCAAAGCTCAATCATCTCAATGGAAGCTGCCGCATGAACCAAGACCGAAAAAAGCGCGCCAAGTTCGGTCGAATGTGAAAGTTTTGCTGACAGTTTTCTTCGATTGCAGGGGCGTGGTGCATCATGAGTTCTTGCCACAGGGAAGAACCGTCAATAAGGAATATTACCTGCAAGTTATGCGCAATTTGCGCGAAGCAATCCGCCAGAAACGCCCGGATTTGTGGGAGAACAAAAATTGGCTTTTGCACCACGATAACGCCCCTGCTCACATATCGTTGTTTGTGCGCGACTTTTTGGCCAAAAACAACACACTAATGATGCCGCAGCCACCGTATTCCCCAGATCTGGCCCCCTGTGACTTTTTCTTGTTTCCTAAACTGAAGAGGCCCATGAAAGGACGACGTTACGCTACGCTTGACGAGATAAAGACGGCATCGAAGGAGGAGCTGAAGAAGATTAAAAAAAATGATTTTTTGAAGTGCTTCGAAGATTGGAAAAACCGTTGGCACAAGGGAATAATATCTCATGGGGATTATTTTGAAGGGGACAAAATAGATATTCATGAATAAATGAATAATTTTTGAAAAAAAAAAACAAAATTCGCGATATTTTTTGAGCACACCTCGTATGCCGCTACTCCACCGGCTCCGATAAGCAGCATACCTTGGGATCAGTTTGCAGCATTTTACCCACCAGCAGTTGTGCCAACAATATACCCACATTCAATGCCGTACCAGCCGTTTTAGCAGTGCTACAGTGTGCAAATGAATGTTCCCACCATTTGGCCTCAGAACTACCAAGGTAATTAGATTTACTTGTATAGATGATACGACAGTTAAATTGGAAACGTGGGATACGGCCGGACAAGATATGTATCACAGTTTAGCGCTAATGTATTATAGAGGAGCGCAGGCCGCAACATGGATTTGTAAGGATTACCAGATTAACATTTGAACGACCTCCTGAACGATTACACAATGGCGATGTCGAAGCATTATTTTCTTTAATGGAGTATGAATTTAATAGATCAATGTGGAATTATCCATTTCGAATAACGTACCGATTAATACTACGTGAAAAAGAACTGCACTTTCGTATCGGGGTTTACAACCCTAGTAAGGACTTAACCTTTTCATTCAATTTACTCCTACATACCTACCTGAAGGATCCCGAGGTGTGCCGATGCCAAATAACAGGTTTACACGGTTGTACATTTATTGATAAGACTAGAGATGGTGCTACCTACCAAGAAGGTCGTGAAGTTGTTACAATAGGCGAATGGACAGATATAATATATCAACGTACACCACCAGAACAACTTAGTGCGAATGTTGTCTCCCGACGAAAGAGGAGGCTGCAAAAATACAATTTCCTCGACACAGTCATTTGTAATCCTTGGATAGACCAAGCCCGAGAGATAGCAGATTTTGGAGACGATGAATATCCAAATATGTTAGGCGTTGAATCTGGACATGTTTCAACTCCAGTTATTCTGCTGCCTGGAACAGCCTTTGAACTAGCTAAACCCTACAGATTATTATCGAAGGTAACGTCAGTAGGAAATCAAAACGGAGTCACTAACCATCGAGGAAAAGGGGCGTTCAACCGAGCTTAAACAGATTAATTATAGATTTTGCAGTTTATTGATTTCTACGGTTCAACTTGGTACTGCAAACTGTCCGTATTCTTAGATCGTAAAACTCAACTATCTTTAAACTGAACTTGACTAGCTCATTAACTCGCTCCAATTTCGGCTGATTCCTGATGGAAATCAACTATGACATTGTCAGCATACATGAATCGGAACACGTTTTTTTTTTATAACTTTTAAATATACCTAAAGGAAAATCTGATTAATTAAATGCAGGTTATAATTTAATCCCTCTACATGTTCTGGTGCTGGAACTTAATTATCAAGAGTTGAAATAATAGTCTATTCATTATTTAGAAAGCAAATGGAAGCAATATTCCTTGAGAATACAATATGTGGTTAATAGATCGATAAATAATCAGTTAAAACAAAAAAAAAAATGAATGAAAACTAGAAAAAATTGAGGATAATAGAGTTTTAGTTGTGCTAAAGAGCAAATAGTTAATTTCTATTGAACAGTACAGTCAATATAAATATAACGAGATCTTAGGACAAAGAAAATGGTGGTGAATCAGAACTCTCACGTAAATTTTGAAAGGAAAAATTAGCCTCCCTAATACTACACACCGCTAAAACGAAAGAAGAAAAAACAAAAGCAACTCCGAATGTAGATCGCATATTCTATTAATATAATTACAATTGGCGAGAAAATTTAGGTTTGATTGTGTTATAATTAGTCACAGTTTTTTTTGTGCCCGTTGAAGTTTTTAAAAGGGAAATTCTAGATAATTCATTGTAGTGTAAATACGTAATGAAAAACTATTTAATATAAGAAATGCCCAGTTTTGAATAGTCGTAAATGTTTTAGGATACAACCTGCGTTGTATTCTTCCAATCGGGACCTTTGAATAGTTCACAAAATTCTGTTCATGCATTTGCTTAGATAATTTATATATATTATTTTGTATTGCCTATTCATAAAGTAGATTAAAAAAATTATGAACTGCACGTCTGAGAATGAGAACTGTATTAGCCCAGCACAAGTGTAATATCATCATGTTTGAATGCGAGGAATTAATCTTGAAAAGATCTCTTTCGATAAAATTTTAATACCATAGAAAGGTTTCTACCGAATCAAATGCAAAACTTAAGTGAGCTAATTGAGGCTTTCATTTTATAAAAAAAAGGAAAAAAAATTCCTACCATTCCTGCTGTATAAATATATTTTTTTGGAAACTATTATCTTTCTATTCCTCTCTCTATCAGTCAATTTAATAGTGGAATGCACCCATTTCAATGATATTTTTTTTATTTCGGAATTAACTTAATACTTCAAATCAACATGAATATCCCCACCAGTAATAAATTTAATGGCGTGTTTTTCAAAAATTGTATATTTCTTTATTGTTAGCCGATAATTTTGATAAAGTGAAAGAAATCAATTTCCTTTTGTTTCAAAAACACAAGAAATAGAACACGTTAATTAAAACTGCAATTTAAGAATAAGAAACTTTTAGTATAATTATTACAAAAGAAAAGAGAACAAGAATTAACTATTTAGATTTACTTGATAATATTCAACAATTATTTTTATTATTACATCACATTAAATTTTATGGTTTTCTTCCGTCATTACTGTGAAAATGATGAACTGAAGAAAATATTAAAACTGGAATAGAATTATTATAAAAATCTTAAAAGTTAAATCAGAGAATAAAAAAACTATGTATTGCTTACCTTAACAACGACTTTCCTTTTCAGTGGTTCGTCTTTTCAGCGGGAAATGAGGTGCATGGTAGGTATGCCGTCGCGAGGGTAGGGTTTGAGAAAATCCGCTAAGGTCGGTTTCGCGTCGCGCGCGGTGCGCGGTACCATAGTTGATTTTGGTTTTTCTTTAGCGTAGCTTTTTTCGGAATTACGTTAACGTAGTATATTTTCCGGTACCGCGTCGGAAATTCGGGAGCGCGAAGTAAAGATTAGATCTTTGTCTTTTGACTGGTTATAGGAAGAAATACGGAGTAACGTAAAGTAGGTTTCGTCTCCGTATGGTTTTGTTTTGTGACGCGTTTGAAAACGGGCATGTATTGGTGGCTGAATATTGTGAATGAGCGTAACCCATTCGGAAACCCGCGACCGAAATCCTCTCCGATCTAGCTGGCCGACAAGCAGCCACCGCGTGAATGGGTTACGGTGTACGGATTGGTTGACCGGTTGGTACCATCCGTTGGCACTACTTAGACTTAACGTCTAGAACCGATGAGAGGTCGGTTCCGCGTTTGCACGTAGACGTAAAATCATTACAATACATTTTTGAACCGTTATAAAAGTAGACATATGAGTCCCTATGTCTTATACATACAAATTATAAAATTCTTAGAATAAAAATGAACGTCAAAAACTCCGCCCCTATTTTCATTTAGTCGCATTGGCCTTGAGTAACATCTGTCTTCCATTCAGTTGTCAGCGTGACATTGCTCGTATACCTGTTCCGTTTCAAAGGTCTCATACTCAACAAAATACTGTTAGTCCACTCCTTCGTAGTGACAACTCGTGGCTATCGCTTATATTTTGTAACAAAGTTTGTGCATTTTAATGCTTTAAAAAAAATGTCGCAATTCTGCTTTATTTGCAGTCAACCTTAATTGATGCAAGTATTGAAAGAGGTGATGAGTTTTCAGAGTACCTGAAGGACCAGTCATCTGTAAAAATTCATGTGCAGTATCGAAAAAATTATACTAGAAAAAGATTACTACTCCAGAAGTTATAATCACTCATAGAATTCGCTTTCTTCTTTCTATGTACGGAGCTCCCAACATAGTTACCTGCTTGGATAAACCCCGATATTTATCTTTTGCAAAAAAAACTTATAATAAAAAACAAGTGCAATTAGCTTGTCTTCCCCCAACCTCTGCTGCTGCTCAACAACATCTATTCCGGGTATATTATCAAGTTGAAGTGTTGCTTGGTAATAAAATGGATCCAGAAGACTGGGGTTGGAAGTTAGTTGACAATGCATTGGAACCAATTCATACGTTACTCCCACCTGCACCAGAAAAAGTCCTTAACACCATCTTTTACAATTGCAAAAAAGGTTGCAATGCTAAATACGGCTGTAAAAAGGTTGGACTGTTTTGTTCTTTAGCATGTACCAATTGTCAAGGACAGTCGTGCTCCAATGTTGAATCGATACTAGATGAGGATAATTACGATATCAGTGATGAGGCATATGATGCATCACTTTTAGAACATATTTGTATCCAGCAGGAAGATGAAGAAAAAGAAGATGAAGAAAAAGAAGAAGAAGAAAACGAAGACAGTACACTGGACCTTCCATTGGATTATTTTGAATCCGACGAATAATTTTTCCAAATTATTTTTTTATTTATATATTACATAATTTACACAGCTTTCATCATTTTCAATACTCAATTTGAATTCAAAAGGATCACAATAGATCGTGGAATAGGCCTACCGGGGAAACCACGTTAAAAAAAAGCGCCAAGCACATTACCTCATAGGTGGTGTGGAAACGTGTGCATATTACGAATAAAATTTTTTTTTCAATTTTTTCAACCGCTATATCACGGAAATGGCGATACTTATGAAAAAAAGTGTGAGGACATTTTTTGTAGAGAATCGGAAGATCCACAATTTTTGTCTGAATTATTTTTGCTGCAAAACTCACCGTTTAGCAGAAAAACGTAAAAAACCTATTTTTGCAAACTTTCACCATCAATCAAATTTTTTGCTCAAGGGGGATTGATGGGGACTTTTCACAATTCATTTATAATAGTGTTACATGCACGAATAATTCTGCAAGCTACTGTTGCGATAGTTTTCACAACCATTAAGAACCTCATGATCAACAAAGTGAATTTACTCGAAACCACGAGAACCCACTAAGCATGATCAACATCTGAAAGTGATGTCACCCCATTCATTAAGCTGCTCGAATATACCAGGTACCTCTCGGCAGAACATTCGCCAATGTACGAGAAATGGGTTGAATGGGTAGAGACCCGATATAAAGGCGAGCTGAATGAACGGGGGGATCATTCATTAGAACCGCGATAGTAAAAAATGCGAAAGTGTGGAGCGAATAGAAAAGCGATATTGATCGAGTAATAGAAAAGTGATTTTTGTTGATTGTGAAGTGATTTTAGAAGACAATTGCTATAGAAATTTATGGACAAGTGGAAGTTAGACTTTTAATAATTGTGAAATAGTTAAATAAGTGATTGTGCATTTTTAAGTAATTAAATAAACACTTTTAATTTAATTTAAAAGACATTGCGTTTTCACTTTCCCGGAACATTAAAATTATTGGCCGCGAACCACAACAAGCGACAATAGTACTCTGAACATTCATACCAATTTTTAGCTCTATGGGAGTTTTCGTAACCTTGATTCTATTTTAAGGACTAATTTGACTGGACTATTATAACTGGACAGCGAATTATTTCAAGGTTGAACGTTTTCTAAGTGAAATCCAAAAGCGTTCTAACCAAGGCATTATTTATTGGTTGAGTAAGCTCCATTTAGTACACCCCCTTCCCTGATAATTCATTAAATAATCATTGCCTTGGTTTATCCTGTTTCAGCAGACCAATCATCTAAATTGCTTTAAATTATTCCCTTAATATTCCCTTCAATCGTCCTTAAAAAAATAGAAATGGAGAAAGTCATTAATCTTATGTAGCATCCAGCCACCAGCAGCAGGGGCACCACTTCTGCACTTTTGTGTCACCATTTCACATCGAATCGACACTCCCAAGGATATTTTCAATATGTTTCTCTTTAATACAGCTGACAATTGTCGAAGATAAATTATCCATGTGCCAGAACTTGGTCGACATAACAAATTGATCCAATAAATCACATGATTGAGAAAGAGAGAGAGAGTCCGCGACCTACGACGTAGAGTAGTGACTGCAATTTGAATGATTGCACACTTTGAATCCTTGAGAAACTTGGAACAGTATGTCAAGCCAGAAGGAAGTGCATTTCACTCTAACGCGCTTAAAGTGTCTGATAGAGAAGTTCCCAATAAGACCGAAAAACGATAGATTTAACCGAGCTCAGAATGTCCTTTTTATCGTTCTTACTTACGTCAACTCTCTCTCTATCCTCGAGACTACTCAGATACACCTGGAAATCGTAAAGTTTTATTTCTTAGCCATACCATACAGAAATCATTAATGGGTTTTCCCGAAGAAGACGGTCAAGAGAATGGGAACCAATATAAGAAGACGAAGAAGAAGAAACGTTGAGTGGTAGCAGCCCCTCAAGAGTGCAAGAAAGAAAATAATTTTTTTTCAGGAGGAGTTTCCTTCTTTGCACCCACGAGCGGAAACAAGTGGATAAGCTGGATTGCACTTAACCATTCTTTCGTTATCAGAACGAAAACGTTTACCTGTAACACTTATGGCGGACAGCATGAAATTAAAATGTTTTTTATTTTTATGTTTCAACAGCCAAAGTTTTTACGTGTTTATGGTTTTATGTGTATTTTAAGAACACACTTGAAATTTATTGCGCTCCAAAAAGGAATATTCGTAAATGGGATGTATTAGTTGGACTGGTTGGTGGCGGAAACGAGCGATAACGGATAATAGAAATTCATGATATCGTTACATTTAAGCATGATTTCTTAGGGTGGAGTTTGAGGCAAGAAGGATTATTGGTGGATGTGAAATCGGCCTGGTGGGTGACTGATTTAATTTTTATTGCAGCTTACTGGATATCTTTGGAAGGAGTAAAATGTAGAATGAGATTGTAAAATATGCAATTCATGCTCAGAATATCGACTTCGAATTTCTTCATAGTTTTACAGATATTAAAAATAAATTAAGGAAAACTTCTATTTTTTTGTATATAATTTTCTTTATTAGAATGTATGCGGTACAGAGGTCTTATAATACGCTAAGTGTTCTGACAAAGTCATTTCACCATCGTTTGAACATTACTTAGAACTATGCGTACTACCGGTGCTAGAGGAAAATTTCGGGAAAAACCTCTACTGTACTTATTATTAGCTTAACATAACTTAGAACTATCTACACTAGTTCTAATCTATGAGGCTAGGTTACGGCCAAAGAGATAGGTGGTAGTAACTGCTGGTTTCAGTTCACCAGAGCACGAATGATCGGATTGGGTGAGTCATTTGCTTTTGCGAATAATTTATCACGGCGCGACGCAGCGAGTTTTTAAATTGGACTAGCGCCAGCAAGGCTGTGTCGTTTTTCAGAAGTAAAGTAAAACGGTTTAAGTAGTGTTTTCAGGCATCTATTTTGCGTGATCTGAAGCTTTGTTACTAGATATTCACCACATTCGATTCAGGTAGGTGAGCCGTATAGGATGATCGGTTGGATTGTCATTTTGACCGGTTGGATTGGCATTTTCTGGTGATGACACGCGAATTACGGTTAAGAAAACGGTACAGCGAGAGCACGGCCTTAAACGCTTTGAAGCTAATATGCTCAACATATTATTCTATTATATACTTCTGAAGATTAGTTTTTTGTTGAATATAAGCCAAAAATAATTTAGATGCCTACTCCAGGAAATAGTTTGCCCTAAAAATTTATTGATCGCTTGGGTAGGTGAACACGCTTACGCTTTCTGGTGAAGAATATTGACTTCGTTTTTGCAACATTAATTTTAATTTCCTATCTATGGTAGTATTGATATGTAAGTTCTAACGTCTTTTCAAGGCTAGCAATAATGGAATTTGGGTCTGTGCCTATACTATACAGGGTCTGTATAATAAGTAACCGGACTGAGCCTGCCTCGCGCTGTCAAAGCGTCTGCTAACCGGTATCTGGTGCTGTAGTGGTGGTGGGGGTCTAGGTAAGGGAACCGGGCTGCAGCAGTTGCCCCAAGCGCTTGGAGAGATAGCATCGAGCGAGAGTGGAGTGCGTGTTCAGTTATGTCATCGGAGTGAAAATGGAGCGTACGATCTAGCAACGTGTTAGCATCAAATTCTGTGTCAAACTCAAGAAAACGGCCACGGAAACTCTTCAAATGTATTAAGAGGCTTACGGCGAGGATGCATCGTCCAGAACTTAAGTGTTTCAGTGGCACAGAAATTTTCGGGAAAGCCGCGATGACGTCCATGACAAACAGCGCGTCGGTCCTCCATCAACGAGTCACAACGGACACAAATGTGCAAAAAGCGCGTGATGTGTTGAACAGTGATCGTCATCTGAGCATTCGGGGTATCGCAGATGAGGTTGGAATTGATAAGATGACCGTTCACAACATTATTAAGAACGATCTGGGCATGAGGAAGACCTGCGCGAAGCTGGTACCCAAACACCTGACTGATGAGCAAAAGGAGCGTCGTGCTGCTGTCGCTTCGGAAATCCTTGATCGACTGCAAACCGAACCAGAGTTCTTACAGCCCGGATATGGCACCAGCGGACTTCTTTCTGTTCCCCAAGATCAAGAGACGCAGGGGGAATGCCGGTCGACAAGAGCACCCTTGGAGGCTAGCATTCTTTGGGGAGTTCTGCCCCCACGTACCCGAGGAAATTCCCGCAGGGAGAATGCCGGTCAACAAGAGCACTCTTGGAGGCTAGCATTCTTTGGGGAGCGCCGCCCCTACGGACCCGAGGATATGAGGGGCGCCGTGAGGTTCCTTCCTGGGATTACAGGTAACGACTCTGATTGGATCTGGACTACGCTTTGGACAATGAACTGGAAATGACGCTTTGGGCTGGCGGATGTGATGGTTTGGACCTAGTTGCTTTGCACAGTAGCGCCGAGGTGAAACTCGTGTGTGAACGGCTCCAATTCAACTATCATACCGTCTCCGTCCTGGTAAAACCTTGGCAGGCCTCGGAGTACGTTCGAAGTTCGCACCATTGGGTTGGTGGTGTAGGTTCGGTTGAGACGGACTCCCGATTAGCGCTGGTCTGGCTCTGAGCACTTGTCCCCATAAGGGCTTGTGCCAACCCTCGCATGGCCTCCCTGCTCTGCAAAGATAACCATGGGACCAAAAAGGCGACTACACACACGAACGGAGATAGCAGCTCCGAGGGGGGACCCAACAAAACTGGAGCACACAAAATCAAAAGACCACAAATACCCAGAAAAAGAAACGAAGAAAAATAACGACGACGCAACCAGCGGTTGCAGCCACGATGTCAACAGTACATCGCGAGCGATACTAACAACGACAAAAACGAAGACTAACACAACGATAGTGAAGACGGACGAAAAACGGAGAATACAGACTGAGTTTCCTGCGGCGTTCGGGCGCAGCAAAAAAATGATGCGAACGCCCGAGCGTCCTATTAAGGAGAAATGGGAAACTCTGCAGGACACTTCAGGTGTTCGAGCGGTGGGAGATAACATAAAGAACACCGAAAATCCGATTGTCACTGCTGCGATCGTTACCGTAGCGACCGATGCAAGGGTCGCAAATCCCGACATTGCAACGAAAAATCCAGAAGCCAACGAGGAGATTACGGCACTAAAAGCAAAGAGTGACCAGATACCGCGTGAATGCACCGCCAAAGTTGAAAATGTGGCGGAAGTACTGCACTCAGAAACAGAACGCGATAACCTCTCCCAAAGATGGTTGCAAGGTACAATTGCGGCTCAGCGATATGAAGAAAAAAGACTACTCCGAAAAGCGGGAGATGTTCTGAAAAGAATACAAGCTGCATGCGACTCCCCAAAAATCAGCAAAGCAGCAAAGGAAGGGCTCCTTGAACTAGAGGAGCTCCTAGATCGCATAGGGCACTATCGGAGAAGCTGGTTAAGGGCCGAAGACGAAGAGAAGGCTAAAGAGGCGCTCGGGGCAAAATCTAAAGGCGACACGCAGATAGCTCCACCATTAAACGTCAATAAAAGAATGGCGTCTAGCCCGATCGAAGGAGATAGGGCTAAAAGAAGGAAGGAAGAGGCACTTGAAGGGCGTGGAGCACTAGATCAGGGGTTCCAGACAGTGCTTACAAAAGGAGCGAAGAAAGCTGCAAAGAAACTCCTTCAAAAAAAGCCAGAAAGTAAAGTTCGTACGGACGCCCAATTACAAAAAGGACCTGATGCAAAGCAGGAGGGGCAGAAGCCCCGACGAAGACCCCGGCAGCAGGCACTGCTTGTAAAGCCCCAAGATGGCCGATCCTACGCGGAAGTACTGCGGGACATAAGGGGAAACGTAAGGCCCGAAGACACCAATACTACCATTAAAGTAGTACGACCAACGCGGTCGGGCCACATACTGGTCGAATTCGGAGCAGAAGCCGGCAATAAAGATGCATTCTGTGACGCAGTAAAGAAAGTCCTCGGCAAAAGCGCAACAATAGGCAACGATCGAAATACGAGACATTGACTGCGTGACGGACCTGGCCGAGGTAGAAGAGGCCATCAAAAAGGATTTCCTTAGCGTGGGAAGGATCAAAGCGAGACTGACACCAGAAAACAACAGGGCACAACGCATGGCCATAGTTGACTTGACCGAAAAGGACGCCGAACAATTCCTGAACAAGGGCAAAGTACGAATTGGGTGGGTTGTCTGTAGGATACGGCGAAGAGCAACGCCTCTTCAATGTTTCAAATGCCTTGGTTATGGTCACACCACACAAGTATGCAAAGGACCCGATAGGAGTTCCCTATGTTACAAATGCGGTGAAACGGGTCATAAAAGAAAAGAGTGTACGAAGGAGGCACACTGTATCCTTTGCAAGGATGCTGATCCAAAACTTGATTTTAGACACGTCTTGGGATCAGGAAAATGCCGGGTGTTCCAGGAAGCCCTAGCCAAGGCAAAATCAGAGCTCCGATGACCCGCATCCTCCAGCTAAACCTACACCGCAGTTCAACCGCCCAAAATCTGCTTGAGTAGTTTGCAAGGGACAGAAAAGCCGACTTCTTGCTGCTGAGTGAGCAACACCATCATAAAAGTCCTGCATTATGGTACTCTGATGAAACTGGTACTGCCGCTATCTGGGTTCGGAACAGTGACTTTCAAGCGGAGAGTTGTGGATGGGGGGATGGTTTCGTGTGGGTTCGGTGCTCAGGAATCACCTTCTTTAGTGTGTACCTAACGCCTAACGAGTCGATATCATCTTTCCAAGCCAAGCTTAATGCTTTGTAGGGCGCTGTCCCGAGCACAGAGGGTAAAGTGCTCGTTGGGGGCGACTTCAATGCTAAAGCAATCGAATGGGGCATGCCTCAGACGGATCCGCGGGGAAAATGAATCCTGGAAATGGCGGCCAGGACGGCCCTCGTCGTGCTAAACTCCAGAAATACGCCGACTTTCCGCCGTATTGGCTGTGAGGGAACCATACCGGACGTGACATTCGCCTCGGAGTCCTTAGTACGGAGGACACACAACTGGAAAGTATTAGAGGACTACTCAGCCAGTGATCATCAGTGCATTCTGCTTGAGATAAGTGATGCTATCTCCCTACGTCCGTGCTCTCGACCTTCTACAACTGGATGGAACATTGGAAGAATGGACGTCGAGAGGTTCGTCAAGGTTCTCACAGCAGGTGAGCCGCTGCAGGGAGCTCCGGAGGGGACGGAAGAACTGGCAGCTCAAGACGTGGTGAACTCCACTATGAGCATAATCACGACTGCTTGCTGCGCTTCTATGCCCCGTCGAAGACCCCGGCACGGCAAGCCCCCAGTGTACTGGTGGTCTACTGAAATCGCTGAAAAGCGGAGGAAGGATGGAAATTACATCGGGTGTTGCCCAGGGATCTATCCTTGTCCCGGACCTGTGGAACGTGTCTTACGACGGGCTACTTAGACTTGAGATGCCAGATGAGTCGCGCTTGGTCGGCTATGCGGATGATGTTGCGGCTCTGGTCGCCGGACGCACCGTTGAACAAGCGCAACTTAGGCTAGGTATGCTAATGCGCCAAGTGAGGGACTGGATGACTGCTCGCGGGCTCAGTTTAGCACTGGGGAAAACCGAAGTGGTCATCTTGACAAAAAAGAGAATCCCTAGAGTAAGGATGATCAGTATTGGAGATATACAAATCGAATCGAAGCCAGCGGTGAAGTACCTGGGGCTACTGATCGACTCGAAGATGAGTTTCTCTGAGCAAATCAGGGCAACGGCTGCGAGGGCTGCTTCGGGAATGTCGGTCCTGAGTCGACTTATGGCCAACGTAGGGGGACCCAGCCCATCAAGAAGACGCCTCTTGATGAGTGCTGTAGGGTCAGTGCTACTGTACGGAGCAGAGGTATGGGGCGACGCTCTCAGCAAGGAGGTATACCGAAAGCGATTGGCACACGTGCAGAGAAGAGGAGCACTGAGGATTGCATCTTCGTATCCGGCAGTCTCCGACTCGGCGGTGAGAGTGATTGCAGGCGTGATACCTGTCGCCCTCCTTGCTAGAGAGTGCCGCGCTATTTACCTGCGCCGAAACGAGGATGCGAGGGAGATGGTTTTCCGCGAGGAGAGACAACGCTCGCTCAACGATTGGCAGCAGTCTTGGGTGAATTGCACGAAGGGAAGGTGGACTGCGCGCCTCAACCCGGATGTGAGACCGTGGCTAAATCGAAGGCACGGTGAGACTGACTTCTATCTGACCCAGCTTTTGAGCGGGCACGGGTGTTTTCAGTCTTACCTGCACAAGATCGGTAAGTCACGGTCTCCCGATTATCGGTTTTGCCCAGGAGAGGAGGACAATGCCTGTCACACATTTTTTGTGTGTACAAAATGGGTCAGGCTACGAAGGGAACTCTACAGGGAGACGGGAGAGCTCACCCCGGATAATATAGTTGCGGTGATGCTCGAATCGGTTGACAAATGGAACCAGGTGGCACATTATGCTCGGGCAGTCCTAAAATATAAAAGGGACTCACAGCAGCCGGAGGCGCTGGGGCTGGGGGATCGCTCTTCTGGCATTTCCTCTTCCCCTCTCCCCTCCCGCTAGGAAAGGGACTCCCCAGCTTGAAGGCGCCCCACGGCGTAACAAAACGAGACCTGGCCCGAAGTAATGTGTCAAACGGTTCCAGGCTAGGTTCTCAGATTGACAGGGGAGGTGTTTAGTGGGTAGTCCAAGGGTATCCTCCATGGGAGTCCCACACTGCCAGACTCGGCGGGCGTAAATGCCTTCACCTCCCTACCACACAAAAAAAAAGATCAAGAGACACCTTAAGGGGACGTGGTTCGGGACTCTGGCAAACGTTCAACGTGCTACGACGAGGGCTCTAGACAGCACCGAGGTTGCCGACTTCCAGGGAGCGTTCGGGGATTGGAAAATCCGGTATCAGCGTGTTATCGACTCCAATGGGGACTACTTTGAAGATTTCTAAAGAAAAATTGTACATATTTTGTCAGTAAAAAATTTCCTAAGGTCAGTCTGGTTACTTATTATTCAGTCCCTGTATTTGCAAATGTCGTCTACAAAAGCTGCAGCTTGGAAGTTTGGTAGGGAAGGGAAGTCAGACGTATGGATGTCATACAGTGACGGGCTTAGGCAGGAGCCTTGCGGAACGACAGCATTAAAACTTTTTACTGGGGAAGTGCTTTCCCCTACTTTGACCTGGAACTTCCTCTCAGTTAAAAATGCTTGTAAAAGGTTCAACAAGTATGGGGGTGTGTTATATTTCTGAAGTTTATCGACCAGAGCATCATGCCAAACTGTATCGAAAGCTTCTTCTACGTCCAGCGTCACCAAACCTACAGACAATTCATGGTACATTGCTGCTTTGACGTCTTTCGTAACACGGAATATCTGTAGAGTTTCTGTTTCTGAAGCCGAGTTGGAAATCAGGTAAGATATTATTGTTAGCCACTAAATCGTTTAATCTTTTTAGGATTACTCTTTCATAGAGCTTACCTAAACCTGGTAGTTGGCTAATGGGCCAGTAGTTGTCGGGAGAGCGGTAATCTTTTCCAGGCTTCAGGATAGTTATAACTAGAGCTTGTTTCCAGATGAATGGAAAGAAAGAGAGCCTAAGGCGAGCGTTGAGTAGGAGGCATATGAAGACTATTCCTTTTTTGAGTAAATTTGTAAGAACCTGGGGCTTTGTCCTTTTCAACTTTTTTGAGTAAAACTATTAACACTCTGGTTTTAATTAATGCACCAGGAGGTAAATATGTTTTGTTAGGTGGCTGTTCAAAAGCTTTAGCTACCATCATTTCTGCTAGATTGTTGCAGAACCTATAGGAAATATTATGAAACAGATATAAAATTTATTTGCGAGTATATCTGTTTTTTCTTGATTGGAGTAAATATGCTCTTCGTTGTTATTTATTATTGAATATGGTAACATATGATACTTTCGTTTAAAATTTCTATTTACAAACCAGACTTTCCGCAAATTGTAGTCCGGATTTGTTAGCATGTTGTTCCATCGGCGATTCTGGAGCTCTTTAATTCTGTTCCTATAAGAGAAACTTCTAAATGTTGCACTCAGAGTGATTTATTTTTAAATTTAGGGGATATATTTTTTTAGAAATAAGAGCAGGTTAGTACTTTGTGAGTTGATGCTGAGTGCCCTTATCGATGCTCACTCTTGGAGCTTAAAGTATTTGTAGTAAGCTCTGAGGAGCTAGTAACACTCATACTCTGGTGGTCCAGCCACACTTCGCGCATTACAAAAAAGTTCGACTGGCCACCCATGAGGATGGACATGTTTAAAAAGCCCAAGTGAAATCGCAATGATACGTATCCTGCAAGCCAACTTACACCATAGCGTAAACGGTTAGGACTTACTTGAACAGTTTTCGAGGGACATAAAGGCGGACCTGATGTTGTTCAGTGAGCAACATCATGACACGAGCTCACCGGCCTAGTATCCCGACGAATATGGCACTTCTGGCATCTGGATTCGGAACGGCGGTAACCCTCCGGCGCAGGGCCATGGGGGAAGGGAATGATTACGTGTGGACTCTATGCCCGGGAATAGCATTTTTTAGTGCTTACCTAACTCCGAATCACCCAATGTCATTTTTTCGAGCCAAAATAAACGTCTCGGAGGATGCTGTTTCGAACATAGAGGGCCAAGTTTTCATCGGGGAGGTTTCAATGCTAAGTCTAGGGGATGTGCAGGAAGCATTTTCGATGCGACATTCGCTCCAGAGTCACTATTTTCAGCAGTATATAATTGGAGAGTGCTAGAGGACCACTCAGCCAGAGACCACCAGTACATTAAGCTCGGGATCCGCAACAGTGCCTTTCGGCGTAAACATTGCTAGACTTCCACTTTTGGGTAAATCTTGGGAAAATGGAAGTGCAGATGTTTGCCAAAGTGGTCACATTGGGCATACTGTTGTCAGGAGCTTCTCCGAGGAGCGGGTGACTGACAGCTGAGGATGTAATGAGCTCAACAAAGAGTATCATTGCATTTGCGTGTGCGCCTTCTAAGCCCCATCGGAGACTTCGACATGGTAAGCCTCCAGTATACTGGCGATCAACTGAACTCGTTGATCAGCGAAGCGAGTGTCACAATCTCGATGAGAAGCCCAGCGGGTGTGGGTACGGGAGGAGGTAAACACCAGGCTTGTAGCTTAAAATTTGGCCAAAAAGTGCTTTCATAAGCTTATAAATAAGAGTAAAGCTCGATGCTGGCAGTATCTCCTAGGCAACCTAAACAGGAATTTGTGGGGCCTGAGTTAAAAGTTAGTAACGCAGAACCTCAGTGCCCTATGGACGCCTTGCTTATGTAAAGCAAAGAAGATGGCTGAAACTGTACAGGCTCTTTTCCTTGTGTTTTGACGGTGCTCACGACAAAGCAATAGTAGAGTGTCCACTTTTTACGAGGATGGAACTAGATGTGTTCTGTTTCACTGAAGACTTATCTTCAAGGCAGTACTGATTTAAAGTAAGGTGCTCCACAATTGACACGATTAGAAATGGTGAGCTCGGTTCAAAAAGGTGAGGCTTACAGCCATCCTAACAGCCGGGTTGATGTCAGACATGCTTTCAATCCCGCTGAATGGAAGGATATTCTGGAAGCACTGGAAATTCAGTTCCAAGTTCCAGAATTTTTGATGCGGATCCTGTGGGACTATCTGAAGGACCGGAGCCTGCTCTCTATGATACGAAGGAAAGACGACGAAGGATGGAAGTCACATCCGGTGTCGCTCAGGGCTCCATTCTCGGCCTTGATTTGCAGAACATCTTGTATGACGGGTTACTGCGACTGGAACAGCCACCTGAGTCACACTTGATTGGCTATTCAGGCGCCCAGTTGAACATGAGTAACTTAGACTAGTATGCTAGTGTGCTGAGTGAGGGGCTGGGTAATTTCTCGCGGTTGTAACCTTGCGCTGGAGAAAATTGAAGTGGTTATTTTGACTAAAGAAGAATTGCAAGTGTAAGGATGATCAGATTTGGGGAAGAGAATGTTGAGTCAAAACTAGCTGTGAAGTACCTTGGCGTTCTGATCAACTCAAAGGTGGGATTCTCTGAGCGAATCTAGGCAATAGCGTGTTGATCATTCCAAGTATTACACTCATCGCTCACCTTCCTGGAGAGCGCAGTAAAACTTACTTGCACAGTATGAAGGTGACAGGGAGGCACCCGCGATCGAAGAGAGACAACGCTCACGCAGCGATTGGTAACAATCCTGGGTGAATGACACGCTGTTCTTATTCCTGGCTCGAGGCCATCGCTCAATTGTAGTCGTGGTGAGACAGATTTTCATCCAACCCAGCTCTTGAGTGGACGTGGATGTTTTCAGTCTTACCTGCACAAGATTGGCAAGTTACGGCGTACCGATTGTGTGTTCTCCGCTGGAGAGGTCGATGATGTGTGCCACGCATTTTTTTCACGTAAATAATGGGACAGAATGCGCGGTAACGTCGTTAATGAATTAGGAAAGCTTTCTCTGGATAATCTAATCGGAGAGATGCTCACATCAGTTGATAGATGGAACCAGGTGACGTATTACTCTCGGGCTTTTCTAATTGCAATGAAGGAGGGCTTGAAGATTCCTGCAACCCAATGGAACCCTGAGCGAGGTGTAGCTCGAAGCAATGTGCCAAAGGTTTTCAGGTTCACTGATCGACAGGAGAGATATTTAGTAGTTCGTCCAGAGGCAATTCGGGAGCCCCAAACTCCCCAATGGAAAAATTCACATCTGAAGCTGATGAAGTTTTAAATTCTCTGAAAGCTGATCATGCTACATTGTCCTTGTTTCACAGTCATTCATTCTTGTTTTTATTGGAAAAATAGTTACATTTTTTAACTTATGCGGCTTGTAAGGCAATCACTTCCAAGTTAGGTTAGCACTTATTAGTTTAAAATTCAAGAAATGTTTAGATTGTTGTACCAATACAAAATATTTACATATTATATTTACCTCTTCGGGACGGTACTCACCAGGCAAGAAACCATGTCAACACTTACAGCTCCTTTAGCTGAAATAGACGCGGCATTTCTCTTTGACATGGATTCATACAATGTTCCCAAATATCCTATTGAAATCTCCTTGAACCATATCCATTCCGTTAAATTCTTCAAAAAGTTAATTGTAGACGGCTTATTGTTCTGAATTCTCCTTCCCACACGAGACCAAACATTCTCAATAGGGTTAAGGTCAGAGCTATTACCCGGTCAGCGATGTTACTCCTGAACTGGCAGCTCAAGACGTGGTGAACTCAACTATGAGCATCATCACGAAGGGAGTGTCACAAGCTTTGGCGTGAGACTTAACGGACACGGTACCGTGATGAGGCATGCAACCGGGCGGCAGCATATAACTCGGCCAGAAAATGCCTTCGCAAATTGATTAACAACAGCAAAGCTCGCTGCTGCCTTGGCTACAAGCTAGTTATGCGGAAGCTTGAAGCCCCCCCCGGAAACCTTGCATACATGATGCGGTAAAGATGGACGAGATAGTGCGGGCACTCGTCCCCGCCTATCCCATCCGTGTTAACCCTGTCCATGGTGAAACAGCAGTCGAGTGTCCACTCTTCCCACAGCCGGGACAGGAAGAGGCAGTCCTTTCGCTGAAAGCGAGGAAGGCTCCAGGTCCAGGTGGTGTTCCAGCTTTTTTATCACCATTGTCCTGATTTGCTGCTCAGCACATTCAAAGCTTGCCTACGGGACGGAGTTTTCACGGTATGATGGAAGGTGGCGAGGCTCATGCTGATCAGCAAGGGGACAGGAAATCCCAGATCGCCGTCTGCATACCGCCCGTTATGCATGCTAGCTCATCAAGGGATGACTCACAGACGCGATTCGTGCTGCTGGGGACCTATCTCCTCGTATGGCTCTAGAGTAGGACGTTCTACCATTGATGCGATTGCAGAGGTGATCAGCGCGGTCCAAAAGGCAGAGGCATATAGCCGCACCAAGACATGGATCGTCCTGTTGGTGACATTCAATGTCAGGAACGCCTTCAACTCCGATCGATGGGTGGATATTTAGAATACGCTGGAAATCCCTTTTCATGTTCTAGAATGTCTAATGCGGCTTTTTACGAATTACGTAAAGGACCGAAGCCTGCTCTACGACACGACACAGGGCCAACGAAGGATGGAAATTACATCGGGTGTTGCCCAGGTATCTATCCTTGGTCCAGACCTGTGGAATGTGTCTTGCGACGGGCTTCTGAGACTGGAGATGCCAGATGAGTCACCCGTGACCAGCTATGCGGATGATGTTGCGGCTCTGGTCGCTGGACGTACCGTTGAATAAGAGCAACTTAAGCTAGGTAGACTGCGCCGAGTGAGAGACTGGATGACTGCTCGCGGGTTCAGTTTAGCACTGGAGAAAACCGAAGTGGTCATCTTGACAAATAAGAGAATCTCCAGGGTAAGGATGATCAGTATTGGAAAGTTGCGAATCGAATCAAAGCCATCAGTGAAGTACCTGGGGCTACTGATCGACTCGCAGATGAGTTTCTCTGAGCAAATCAGGGTAACGGCTGAGAAGACTGCTTCGTAAGTATCGGCTCGACTTCTGGCCAACGTAGGAGGACCAAGGCCATCAAGAAGACGCCTCTTAATGAGTGCTGTAGGGTCAATGCTACTGTACGGAGAAGGATGGGGCGACGTTCTCAGTAAGGAGGTATACCGAATACGTTTGGCACTGGAAGAGGAGCAGTGAATATTGGATCTTCATATACGACAGTCTCTGATTCGGCGGTGAGAGTTGTTGCTGGCGTGATATCTGTCGCCCTCCTTGCGAGAGAGCGCCGCACTATTAACCTGCGTCGAAACGAGGAGGAGAGGGAGATGGTTGTCCGCGAGGAGAGACAGCGCTCACTTAACGATTGGCAGCATCTTGGGTGAATTGCACGAAGGGAAGATGGACTGTGCGCTTCATCCCGGATGTGAGACCGTGGCTAAATCAAAGGCATGGTGAGATTGACTTCTATCTGACGCAGCTTTTGAGTGGGTTTGGGTGTTTTCAGTCTTACATGCACACGATTGGTAAGTCACGGTCCCCCGATTGTTTGTTTTGCCCAGGAGAGGAAGACAATGCCTGCCACACATTATGCGAAGGGACCTCTACAGGAAGATGGGAGAGCTCAACGCTGATAATATAGTCGCACTGATGCTCGAATCGGTTGACGAATGGATCCAGGTGGCACATCATGTTCGGGCAGTCCTAAAAGATACAAGGGACTCACGGTAGCCGGGGGCGTTGGGGCTGGGAAATCGCGTGTCTGGCACTTCCTCTTCCCCTGCCGCTAGAAGAGGAATCTCCCCGCTTGAAGGCGCCTATCGGCGTAACAAAACAGGACCCGTCAGGAAGGAATGTGTCAAACGGTTCCAGGCTGGGTTCTTGGGTTGACAGGTGAGGTGTTTGGTGGGTAGTCCAGTAGCCTTCTTGCGAGCATGCGAGTCTCACACTCTGTACGTCAATGGCATTCCCTTTCCAATCACAAAAAAAAAATTTCTTTGTATTCGGTCAGATACGACAAGAAAACTCGTTAGCAAGCTTGCAAATTATGAAATTGTAGCGGAATGTTTTGAATACTCACAGAGTGAGCACAATAACGCGTAGCTGAATATTCATGAAAAGTAGCATCTGGGATACCACTGAACTCTTGCACCAATATTGGAATGACACTACCTTCAATGATTTCTCTAGACTTTACAGCATTCACAGACCCTTTGAGAACAAGTTGTGCTCCAAATCCTTTCGATGTAATTATTCCACATATTATAATTCTAGGTGAAGGCTTCACTGTGCGGAGAATTGACTCATCTGAAGATCTTTTTCCTTTTCTCCGTCGAACTCTAGCTGTTCCGTCGGGTCCCATAAGATTGAACTTGGCCTAGTCTGAAAAGGCAACTCTTTTCCAATCCTCAATTATACAATTTTAATGTTCCAGGGCCCGTCCTAAATACAGCGTCCTCATTCTCTTTGTAAGAAGAGGTTTTTTGGACGGCTTCTGTGAATATGTGCCCAGTTCGCTGAACTTTCACTGAACAGTCTGTACACTTAATTGTACACTTAAAGCTTCAGCTAGTTCCACTCTGACTATTGACGCTGGTTTGAATCGGTTCCGCAGCGCTAGCCGGACCAAATGACGATCGTCCCTGGGTATCGTAGATTTTTTTCTCTCACTACCACTTTTTCGTGCGGTATAGTGTTTTAAAAATCTTCGCACTGTTGACTCGTTGCAGCCCGTTACTCGCGCAATGTCTTGACTTAACATTTTACTCACTTCTTTTCATGCTCCAATTCTCATATTTTATTCAATACTTAATTTCTCTAGATCTTCGAAAGCAAATAAGGGATCTAATAATATTGACAGAGATATTTCTACCTACTCTACAAAGTACAGAGTTTTCCAATAAGAGGTATTATTTTGATATTAAAAGAAAAATGCCATTTTTAATATAAATGATCGGATCTTTATTTCATTATAAAGAGGAAGGCATGCCGTTAATAGTGGAACATAACATCAGGCAAACGACCACCACGATCACGCTTACAGGACCATATCCTTTTCATGAAATTTTCCATAACCAAATCGCAAAGTGGCTGGCCTATGTCCTCCATAGCCTCAAGAATTCTATCTTTGAGGTTTTGAATCGACTCTGAGCTGTTGGCGTAGACCTTCTTTCTCACGTGGCCCCAAAGGAAGAAGTCGCAAGGTGTTAAACCACAAGATCTCGGTGGCCAATTGTGACCACCTCTTCGAGAGATAACACGGTCCGGAAACTTTTCCTGTAAAAGATCAATGATTTCGTTGCTTGTGTGGCACATAGCGCCGTCTTGTTGAAAGTAAACGTTGTCCAGATCAATACCATCCAACCCCGGCCATGAAAAATCACTAATCATCTCTCGATAGCGCAATCTGTTGCTCCAGCCTCATTTTCGAAAAAGTAATGTCCAACGACTCCGACGGATCATAAATCGCACCAAACAGTGACACGTTGAGGATAGAGAGGCTTTTCAACAATAACTCTTGGGTTTTCCGAGCCTCAGATGTGACAATTTTGCTTGTTGACGAAGCCACCGGAATGGAAATGGGCCTCATCACTCAAGATGATTTTTCGATGGAATTCCGGATAATTTTCATGCATTTCGAGGACCCAATCAGCAAAGACACGACGTTGTAGATGATCGACCGGCTTGAGTTCTTGTGTTAACTGAACTTTATAAGTCTTAACACCCAAATCTTTATGCAAAATACGGTGTAATGACGTTTGTGGAATGCCTAATTCCAAAGAACGATGAGGAATGAACAAACCTGGGTTTCCTTCAACACTTTCGGCTACAGCAGCAATATTCTCGGCTGTTCTTGAGTGAGGTGTACGGGTTTTATTCTTCACATCACTAAGTTGTTCCCACAGCTCTAATTTTTCCACCAATTTGGGTATTGCGGTCCGACAAGGTGCTTCACGACGACCCAAAAATGTTCGAGTTTTACGAACCGTCCCTGCCAAATTTCCACCATTTTTTTAGTGAGTTTTAATAATTTCGTTCCATTTTTATTAATGGCGTAGTTTCTAGTTGTTAAATGTTAAAAAATGACAGCTTCGAAAGTGACATCTATCGAAATAGCGGGCTATTCAAAATAACACCTCTTATTGGAAAACCCTTTACTATTGAGCATGCCATAATGATTTGTGAGAGGTAATTAAGGATTCATTGACTTTTTCAAGAATTTGAAAGTGCAGCTATTTTTAATTTATGTCATTCCAATATAGTTTTTCTTTATTTTTACTTTCCACCAAGATGAAATTAAATATATTGTCGCGTGTTATTGGTTCGCGGCCTATAATTTTAACGTTCCGGGAAAGTGAAAACGCAATGTCTTTTAATTTGAGTTAAAAGAGTTTATTTGATAAAATGCACAATAATCGGTTAACACTTTCACTAATTTTAATTTTCACTATTAAGATTCTAACACTTGTCCATAAATTTATTATCGCAATTGTCTTCTAAATCACTTCACTATTACGAAACACACTTTTCTTTCGCACTTCTTGTCGCGGTTGAATGAATGATTCTCCCCATTCATTCAGCTCGCCTTTATATAGGGTCTCTACCTATTCACCCATTTCTCGCACATTGGCGAATGTTCTACCGAGAGGTACCTGGTAGGTTCGAGCAAGTTCATGAATGGAGTGACGTCACTTGCAGATGTTGATCATGCTTGTTGGGTCCGAGTAAATTCATTCGTTGACGTTCTTAATGATGATGAAAACAATTGCGACAGTAGCTCGCAGAATTATTTGTACATGTAATTATTTGTACATGTAACACTGCCCCCACCTCAGTTCTTTTCGCCCCGAAAAGATGTGTCGCTATTTGTAGTCAATTCTCCCTGGGTGTAATATGGGGCAAGACGGTCCAGATGCACGATTTTCATTTTAGCTCTCGGCTTACGATGTTCCTGTATTCGGTATACGACGTCGTTGATTCGCTTTGTAACTCGGTATGGTCCCTCCCAATTATGTTGCAACTTTGGAGACCTATCCTTTCGCCGTTGCGGGTTATATAGCCACACCAAGTCATCTTGCTGGAAGCCAATAGAATTAGCCTTTAGATCATACCTGTTCTTCATGCGGTCAGTAGCCGATTCGAGGTGTTTTCGCACTGTCCGATGTATCTGGTTCAACCGTTGTCTTAGATCACTTGCGTACTCCGAGATCGTTTGGGGTTTCTCAGGGGGTGTTCCGAACTTTATATCGGCTGGCAAACGAATAGTCTTTCCAAAAATGACTTTGGCTGGGGCTTGGCCCGTCGACGCATGTTCAGCGGCTCTATACGCCATTAAAAATAGTGGGATATGTCGGTCCCAGTCCCTTTGGTTCTCGTCAACCATCTTGGCAAGGTGTTTATTGAGCGTGCCGTTGAAACGTTCGACCATTCCATCGGATTGGGGATGCAGCGGTGTTGTCCTCGTTTTCCGTATTCCCAGCTGCTCGCACATTTCGCTAAAAACTAGTGACTCAAAGTTTCGGCCTTGATCCGAATGTAGTTCACAAGGCACGCCGTACCTGCTGACCCAATTTAACACTAGCTGTTCGGCTACAGTAGTTGCTTCCTGGTTGGGAATGGGGTAGACCTCGGGCCACTTGCTGAAATAATCAGCTACAACCAGCGTGTATCGATTTCCCCATTCAGATTCAGGAAAGGGTCCAGCGATGTCAACAGCAATCCTTTCGAATGGCACGCCTACGTTATAGGTTTGCATTTGTCCTCTCAGTCGTCGCTTTGGGCCTTTGACGGAAGCGCAAATTGTGCATCTGCGACACCAGTCCTCTACGTCTTCTCGAGCGTGGAGCCAGTAGAATCTTTCCCGCAATTTCGCTAAGGTCTTGTTAACACCAAGGTGGCCTCCCGAGGATCCTTCATGCATTTCCTTAACCACATCGTGGATTCGGCTTTTGGGTAGTATAGTTTGCATCCTATAGGAGCTGCCATCCGCCGTTTCCCATTTCCGCTTGAGTACGCCACCCTCCACCTGTAGGGAGTTCCATTGTGCCCAATAGCTTTTCAGGGTTGCGCCATGCATCGAAACGTCCTTCCACTCCGGTCGCCCAGTCTTCTCCTTCCATACGAGCAATGGTCCGATGTCTTCATCGGCTAGCTGGGCATTTCGAATCTCCTCCGATGACCAACCTTCATCAAATTCGGCCGTTATCACTCGCAGGTCAACGGGCGGCTCCTTTTCCTCAATCCATTGGCAATGTTTGCAGTTAGTTGGACATGGATGACGAGATAGGGCGTCAGCATTTCCATGAACCCTGCCCTTGTGGAGCAGTTGGGGCCTCACTAGCTCTGGTCGGATCGTCGATCGGGTTGCACCAGTGTCGTTTGTTAGGGTGCATTGTTCTTCATCAACTTGACCAGGAAGGCATCTGTCTGCTTCTCCACGATGTTGCCTTGGCACGGTGCTGGGGATGTCGATACTCGTGGCCAACGTTCGCCCCACGAAGTTGGCCCTTGCAGTTTGATGGGCCTCCATTCTAGGCTCCTGACACGGTCTGGATCTCCACCACGCTGGACAATAGCTCGGTCTTCTCCCCTTCTTGCAGTCTCTTTGCAGGTGCCCTTTTTCCCCGCGATTCCAGCATCTAGGCGCACCATTCACCTGCAGCTCTCGCTCAATTCCCACGCGCTCACACCTGGATTTATCTGTCACTACCTCGCGAACCCGGACAGTGGTGCGGGTCACCTTTTTGGCTGCCTCAAAATTTAAACAATAAGCCAATGCTTCCTTGACTGTTTGCTTTTGAGCTAACCGCACGGCTTGTTGCAATTCCTTGTCCTTTAAGGCGCTGATGAATGCTTCTGCTGCTACGTCATCTCGATGTTCTGGGTCGTACGCTGGGTAAGCCAAAAGTGCCAATCGCTCAATGTCTTGTGCTAGCTGCTGCAAGGTTTCGCCAGACTTCTGCATCCGATGCCGTAGCTGCACCCGGTAAATCTGCTTCAGATGATCGTCTCCATAACGCATGTCCAGCGCATTCATTATAGCAGCCGGGTTTGAATGCAGCTCAACGGGGATAGTCTGCAAAAGCTCGGCAGCTGGGCCTCTTAGAGCCAGAATTAACGCAGTTGCTCGTTCCTGCTCATTCCGGTGATTTATCCTAGCGGCTGCTTCAAACTGGATTTTGTAAATACTCCAGACCGTTTGCCCATCGAATATTGGTGCTTGGACATTTCTGGATGTGCTTTGCGCTGCGGTTATGAGCGAGGCTGGTGAAGAGGTTACTACTGCCTTTGCTGCTTCCAATTCCTTTTTCATGTTTCCCATCTCATGGTTGATTCTCTCCTCTACCTGATTGATATCATGGTTTATTCTCTCCTCGACCTGGCTGATCTCATGGTTAATTCTCTCCTCGACCTGGTAAACCTTTTCCTCGACACCTTTAATTTGTTTGTTCAGATGACCGAGCTCCGATTTTATTTCGGTTGACTGTTTCTCCAGCTTCTGTGTGATGTCTGCCTTGATTTCGATCGCTTGTTGGTCCAGCTTCGCTGATTGTTCGTTTAGCTTCGTTGATTGTTCGCTTAGCTTCGTTGATTGTTCATTTAACTTCGCAGCTAAACTGGATGTCTGTTCATTTAGCTGCGCTGATTGTTCGCTTAGCTTCGCTGATTGTTCATCTAGCTTCGCAGTCAGACTCGATGACATCAGCATTAACATTTGCATTAGCGCATTTTCTGGCTCCTTCGATTTTGGTGTTTCTACTTCTCCACCTTCTGCGCCTTTTTCCGCATCTGAGAACTCACCCGAATCCAGATTCACGCCTTCCGACTCGATCGCGTCACGCAAGCGTGCAATCAGTGTGGCCTTTGTACCTTGCGTAGCCAGGTTTCGGTGTTCCAACTCTTCCTTAAGCTCCGACATGCTCAATTCATTAATTTTTAAGTTTAAGCTTCGTGGCATTTTTAATGTTTCTTTAAATTTTACTATTGTGCACTATAAAAATGTTCAAATTTTCACTTTCAAAATTTTTCTTTCGCACTTCTTGACACCATTGTCGCGTGTTATTGGTTCGCGGCCTATAATTTTAACGTTCCGGGAAAGTGAAAACGCAATGTCTTTTAATTTGAGTTAAAAGAGTTGATTTGATAAAATGCACAATAATCGGTTAACACTTTCACTAATTTTAATTTTCACTATTAAGATTCTAACACTTGTCCATAAATTTATTATCGCAATTGTCTTCTAAATCACTTCACTATTACGAAACACACTTTTCTTTCGCACTTCTTGTCGCGGTTGAATGAATGATTCTCCCCATTCATTCAGCTCGCCTTTATATAGGGTCTCTACCTATTCACCCATTTCTCGTACATGGGCGAATGTTCTACCGAGAGGTACCTGGTAGGTTCGAGCAAGTTCATGAATGGAGTGACGTCACTTGCAGATGTTGATCATGCTTGTTGGGTTCGAGTAAATTCATTCGTTGACGTTCTTAACGATGATGAAAACAATTGCGACAGTAGCTCGCAGAATTATTTGTACATGTAATTATTTGTACATGTAACAATATCAATGAATACATACCAAATTCATAGACTTAAATTATATCCAACTCAACTGAAAAACTACTCTTACGTATACTCAATGAACACATTCAAGCATTGTATAGAATTTTCTAATGTTGGCTCGATCGTTCTACCTGTGTCAAGATGGTCTTTAAATATTGTAGTCGTGGCTTTTGGCTTATTCTTTCCGTCCAAGCAAAATTTGGTGACAAGCATTGGCTGTTGTATTGGATGATGTACGAGTAATTGCTTTCAAGTTACTATAGCGGCAGATACTTGTAAGATGAGAGTTAAAATTTATGATAACCATCATAAAACTCTAAAACTTTCAACCAACAAAATCTACTCCAAGGCATAATACAAAGAATAATGTCAATCGTTGGATTATTATACAAAATATCAGTCTTAAATTATGGCACAATTAATAGGTCTAATTATTTGGTATCATTACTCCGCGATGTTGATAGGAGAACTATCCGATAAATTGTTTTTGTTGCATGTTTTCCCTAGAATTAACGTTTTATTATTTACTCTCTGGTTATTTAAACTCTAAGTTACAGATATAGTTTATTTGTTTACAAAACTGTTTTGTTCCATTCTTAATCGAAAATGTTAATGTGAGGTAAGTCATTTACGTCAATTAAATAATTAACTTTTAATTCAGTTATTATTATTTGTATCTTTTACCTTCTCCTTCTACCACAAGATCATTAATTTTAAGATACCCATTAAAATCTATAAACCTCTTCAAACATGTCGAAGCTACCATTTCTCCATACTAATCGATACATGCACGCATAAATTCCAAAGCTATCATCATAAAATGTTTCCACAACATCTGCATAAATAGGCGAACAAGTTTACATATGCATTTATGTATGTTTACTATCTAAATTGTCTTTAATTAATCCAAACTAAGAGCAGACATACATATACTGCTGGTGTTAAGATAATGATAATTAATTCCACTGAGATGAAAAACAAATAGAAAATCAATGAAAATGAGGAGAAAAACTTTCATTGTCTCACTTTTGAACCAGTTTCCCGCGACCAAGTAATCACTCGAACGCATTAAGATGGAAACCGAAATCAGATCTTGTAATCGTATGTGCATTCACATACGAGTATCACATTTTATTGGCAATGGCATTCACCTTGGCGAATGGGGTTCGGTTGATACTCATACGTTGTGGTCAGTTTTGAAGGTAAAGGTTTCATTTACGCATATTAATGATTGCATCGCTGGGTGCACATTTCGAAGGTAATATTTATAGGTTGATGATGGAATTATCTTCGGTTGCATCAGGTTTCAGGAAACGTTTGAGGTAACAGAGCTCGCAATATCCTTTTCAAATTCTAATCGTTTGAGATTCAACGGCATTTTGGTCTTCTTCCACTAAGTCCCTTATGTGTGTGTACATCGTTTCATGCTTCTGCTTCCTATCAGCTTAGAAATTAAATCCTTCTCAACTCTTATCCTAGTGCGTCAGGATCCGTTCGTTTATTCTGGGTTACGCTTGTTGACATCAGAAATCAATTGTAAGAGCCATTACGCTAAACCAGTCAAATAATTCATGTCCTTTGTACAAATTAATCTCTCCAGTCCATGATCCTTTCCGTCTTGCCTCGGTCCCATCCACACCAAAGGATAATCTTCTTTGCTCAGTATCATATTCCTGCAGAACAATTTCATATCTTGGTCTCCACATGCTCGTATGCGTATCTCTGACCCCGTGATGTAAATGGTCGTAAAATGCAGCTGTAAAGCCTTCCACATTTGTTTTCCAAAGTCTATCCATAAAATTGTGCAGAGCACATCTGTCGGTTGTCGGTTATGGGTTGGTCGGGTAGATAGCACTTGGTTGGGTATTTTCTCCCATTCGGTTGAGTGAAAAGCTTTCACTCAAGTCATAATTGGATTGGAGATCAAGTCAAGTAAACCACAGCCCGCAACTCCCCCGAAACCACTTCTCGACACAAGATGATAGGAAACGACTGGCCTCATACTCGTATCTATTTGGTCTAATGTTGGTATTTGCAACACAACTAGCCATTCATCCTTCCATCCATCAGTCCATCTACCATCCATCTAGTCAAGCAACCAACCAGCCAACCATCCATACCAAAGTCCATTCATCTATTCTTGCATCTCGAGCGTGGTTTGATTTTATTTCTGTGCAAACTATACTCGTACTAACTGTTCAAGCATGCATCTGAGCTTGGTTGATATCCTGTACGTACATATATTGTGTGTTGCAATATGTGTGGGGCTGTGTGCACTCGATGCTAAATAGTAATGGAAATAGATGGAAAATTAATGTTAAGATCCTCTGGCATTTTCACATTTCCACGCGAATGCTTTTAGTTGGAAACTTTATGATTGGGTATTAATTGCGACCTGAGGAATATTTGGGTGAAGTTGCAGTTCAATGATTAGGAAAGTCAAGTCCTTGTAATTATGAACACACATGCAAAGGACTAGGGGTCATAAAAATAAATCTCTTCATAAATGAAGGATTGCTTCCACTCCAAAACGTTTTAGTGGTACATTTGATTAATGAATCAGAGTTCAAACTTAAAACCATCTACTGTTGACTTTGGAACATAAAATCCTTGCGAAAAGCGTTCTCTTTTATCGTTTTCAAAGTTTCTTTGGATAAAGATTAATATTCCTTTTCCTCCTCCATACTCACCATATTAGCAAACATACAAGTTAGTTATGATGTGTATTTTTTTTTGTTTTATGCCCATCAAATAGTTTTCTATTGTTGGCAGTGTTATAAGAAGGCATTAGTCTACGCCAAAGAATACAGCTTGCAAATAAAATATTTTATTCAGTTTTGATGATCTTGGAGACCATCTGCATACACAGGAAAACAAAGCTCTAATTGTACAAACCAGCGGTAAGACCTGTGCTATGCAATGGGTGTGAAAAATGAACCCTAAGCCAAGCATCCGCAATCATAATGAACGCCTTCGAAAGATAGGTCCTGAGGCCAATAATTGGAGCGAGGCTAGACGGGGACCAATGGTGAATTCGATACAACCATGAGCTGTATGAAATTTTTTTCCATTCCTTTACCGGACGTCTGCATGGACACATCTCTCTAGCCTTTTCACCTGGGAACTCGAATATTTAAGAGATTTAGTGATTTTTTTGACGTTTGTATCGCCATTTTGTGTAGGCGGTCAGTGTTTGAATTTGTTTTCAAATTAGATTGAAGTAATTCTACATTATTATATATGTAGGGACGAATTTCATTAAATAACCAAATGTTATTTGAAAAGCGTGAATGTAAATTAATTTGTATTTTGCTTAGTGGCTACACTGATATTATGTATTAACAGGAGTTAAGATCAAGCTGTTAAACGGTTCAGATCGTGATAAATTTATTCACCAACAATCGCTTGAGTTTTGTTAAACCGACAAATTAGATCTTTGGAATCAAACGCAGGATCTGGTTAACAAATACTTTTATTTAAAGACTAACTGTTTGATTGGAGGAAGAAGATGTCATCCACAAAAAATCTCCTTCATAGAAGAACGGCTCTCGTACCTTTATTCACTCATGAAAATGTAGAAGAACGGCTCTCGTACCTATTTGTAAAGTTTGCCGTTATTTAGGTTGGCAAGCGAAGATTTGTCGAGGCACTAACCGCTGCTTTCCACGTGAAATGTGCGTCGGAACGTTCGAGGTGCCACAATCACTCCCTCCTCAATGACCTTCGCATGTGGCGAAGGGAGTGAAAATGTGACTCCTTTGTTGGCGGTAGTAGGTATTTGGTGCTGTTGTTCCGGACTGCTGTGCTCTGGTTGTAAAACTTGAGGGGTTGGTGAAGGTAATGGTGAAAGCGAACGTGCGTGTGGTTGGCCAGATTGCAGCGATTGTGGATGTTGTGAGGATGACAATATGTCGGATTGCTCTAGATGAGCCGGTTTAAGATGGTTGGTGGAAATAGTTTTAGCGACACCGTTTACGTCTACGACATAGGTGCGGTGGTTAATCCTTTCGATGACTCGGTTTGGTCCGGAGTACGGCTGGTCGAGTGGCTTCTTAAAGGAGTCTATGCGGCGGAAAACATCCTCGCAGGTAGCCATGTCCTTCAAGAGGAAAGGACGGTGTGTCTGGCAGCTGGAACGGGGCGGATAGCTCTAAACAGGCGGCGGAGGTCTGTCACAAAATCTTGAGGGTGGCTAGCCGCTGAGCCTTGTGCATCATAAAATTCGCGTGGGAGCCTCAGTGAAGTGCCAAAAGCCATCTCAGCAGGGGAGGCTTGTAGGTCCTCCTTAAACGTGGTGCGCAATCCTAATAAGTCTTCCATGCCCCGTCGGAGACCCCGACACGGTAAGCCTCCAGTATACTGGTGGTCAAACGAGATCGCCGAACAAAGAAGCGAGTGTCACAAACTTCGGCGAGAGGCCCAGCGGGCGCGAGCGCGGGAGGAGGCAGACACTAGGCCACTAAACACTTCCCCTGTCAACATGAGAACCCAGCCTGGAACCGCTTGACACATTACTTCGGGCCAGGTCCCGTTTTGTTACGCCGTGGGACGCCTTCAAGCTGGGGAGTCCCTTTCCTAGCGGGAGGGGAGAGGGGAAGAGGAAATGCCAGAAGAGCGATCCCCCAACCCCAGCGCCTCGGCTGCTGTGAGTTCGATTTATCTTTTAGGACTGCCCGAGCACAATGTACCATCTGGTTCCATTTGTCAACCGATTCGAGCATCACCGCAACTATATTATCCGGGGTGAGCTTTCCCGTCTCCCTGTAGAGTTCCCTTCGCAGCTTGATCCATTTGGTACACGCAAAAAATGTGTGACAGGCATTGTCCTCCTCTCCTGGGCAAAACCGACAATCGGGGGGCCGTGACTTACCGATCTTATGCAGGTAAGACTGAAAACACCCATGCCCGCTCATAAGCTGGATCCAATTGAAGTCAGCCTCACCATGCCTTCGATTTAGCCACGGTCTAACATCCGGGATGAGGCGCGCAGTCCACCTTCCCTTCGTGCAATTCACTCAAGACTGCCGCCAATCGTTGAGCGAGCACTGTCTCTCCTCGCGGACAACCATCTTCCTCGCATCCTCGTTTCGGGGGAGGTAAATAGCGCAGCGCTCTCTAGCAAGGAGGGCGACAGGTATCACGCCTCCAATAACTCTCACCACCGAGTCAGAGACTGCTGGATACGAAGATGCAATTCTCAGTGCTCCTCTTCTCTGTACCTGTGCCAAACGTTTTCGGTATACCTTCTTGCTGAGAGCGTCGCCCCATACCTCTGCTCCGTACAGTAGCACTGACCCTAAGGCACTCATCAACAGGAGTCTTCTTGATGGGCTGGGTCCCCCTACGTTGGCCATAAGTTGACTCAGAGCCGATATTCCCGAAGAAGCTTTCTCAGCCGTTGTCCTAATTTGCTCAGAGAAACTCATCTTCGAGTCGATCAGTAGCCCCAGGTACTTCACCGCTGGCTTCGATTCGATTCGCAAGTCGCCAATACTGATCGTCCTTACTCTAGGGATTCTCTTTTTTGTCAAGATGACCACTTCGGTTTTCTTTAGTGCTAAACTGAGCCCGCGAGCAGTCATGCAGTCCCTCACTCGGCGCATTAGCATACCTAGCCTAAGTTGCGCTTGTTCAACGGTGCGTCTAGCGACCAGAGCCGCAACATCATCCGCCTAGCCGACCAAAAGCGACTCATCTGGCATCTCAAGTCTCAGTCGCCCGCCGTAAGACATGTTCCACAGGTACGGTCTTTTAGGTAGTTCCTCAAAAGCCGCATTAGATATTCTGGAACTTGAAAAGGGTTTTCCAGCGTATCCAGAATATCCACCCATCGAGCGGAGTTGAAGGCATTTCAGACGTCGAGTGTCCCTCGCTGCCTAGTGGTCAATTTGCGATGGCAATTCCTAGCGGACTTATATGCTGCCACCCAGTTGCATGCCTTGTCACCGTTCCGCGCCCATTGAGCCTCACGTCGAAGCTTGTGACACTCCCTTCGCTTTTCAGCGATTTCAGTAGACCACCAGTACACTGGGGGCTTGCCGTGCCGGGGTGCTCGACGGGGCATAGAAGCGCAGCAAGCAGTCGTGATGATGCTCATAGTAGAGTTCACCACGTCTTGAGCTGCAAGTCCTTCCGTCCCCTCCGAAGCTCCCTGCAGCGGCTCGCCTGCTGTGAGCACCTCGACGAACCTCTCGACGTCCATCCTTCCGATGTTCCATCCAGTTGTAGAAAGCCGAGGGCACGGACGTTGGGAGACAGCATCACTTATCTCAACAAGAATGCACTGATGATCACTGGCTGAGTAGCCCTCTAATACTTTCCAGTTGTGTATCCTCCGTACTAAGGACGCCGAGGCGAATGTCACGTCCAGTATGATTTCTTCACAGCAAATACGGCAGAAAGTCGGCGTATTTCCGGAGTTTAGTACGACGAGGGCCGTCCTGGCCGCCATTTCCAGGATTCGTTTTCCCCGCGGATCCGTCTGAGGCATGCCCCATTCGATTGCTTTAGCGTTGAAGTCGCCCCCAACGAGCCTTAACCCTCTGCATTTGAGACAGCGCCCTCCAAAGCATCAAACTTGGCTTGGAAAGATGATATAGATTCGTTAGGCGTTAGGTACACACTAAAGAAGTGGTCCCTGCGCACCGAACCCACACGAAACCATCCCCCCGGCGACAACTCTCTGCTTGAAAGTCACTGTTCCGAACCCGGATGGCGGCAGTACCAGTTTCATCAGAATACCATAATGCAGGACTTTTATTATGGTGTTGCTCACTCAGCAGCAAGAAGTCGGCTTTCATGTCCCTCGCAAACTACTCAAGCAGATTTTGGGCGGTCAAACTGCGGTGTAGGTTTAGCTGCAGTATGCGGGTCATCAGAGTTCTGATTTTGCCTTGGCTAGGGCTTCCTGGAACACCCGGCATTTTCCTGATCCCAAGGCGTGCCCAAAATCAGGTTTTGGATCAGCATCCTTGCAAAGAATACAGTTTGCCTCCTTCGTACACTCTTTTCTTATATGTCCCATTTCACCGCATTTGTAACATAGGGAACTCTTATCGGGCCCTTTGCATACTTGTGTGGTGTGACCATAACCAAGGCATTTGAAACATTGAAGAGGCATTGCTCTTCGTTGTATCCTACAGACAACCCACCCTTTTCGTACTTTGCCCTTTTTAAGGAATTGTTCGGCGTCCTTTTCGGTCAAGCCAACTAAGGCCATGCGTTGTCCCCTGTTCTTTTCTGGTGTCAGTCTCGCTTTGATCCTTCCCACACTAGGGAACTCCCTTTAGATGGCCTCTTCTACCTCTGCCAGATCCGTCACGCAGTTGTTGTTGCGCTTTTGACGAGGACTTTCTTTACTGCGTCACATAATGCTTCTAAATTTACGATCTTGGTCTGAAGTTATTTCTTTGGGTGTGCCGAATATGCTGATCCAGTGGTCGAACAAGGCTTTGGCAACGGTACTTGCTCCAATGTCGCGCAATGGTATAGCTTGAGGCCATCGGGTGTAGCGATCAATGATAGTGAGGCAGTTTTCGAATTCCTCAGGTCGACGTGGATGTGCTGGAACCGCCCGTCAGGCGTCTTGAAACTGCCCAACTCGGCGCGGTTGTGGCGATGCAACTTTGAGAGTTGGCATGGCACGCATTGCTTGGCCCACCGAAAGACATTGTAGTGAATAAGGAGTTTCAAATGGTCCGTGAAGGACTGCAGCGATGGTCTGCTGCCTCGGCAGAAGAAGGTGTCGGTATCTGCCGAGAATGCCTTCGTCTGGAGACGCGCGAACGCGCTGGCAGGCTAGCATTGCGGTGTCGTGGGGCGGGTTCATTTCCCCAGCACGAGGACCCACTACAAAAAAATTTCGCACTCACGAATTTGGTTGTAGTTTAAGAGGCGACCGAAGTCGCAAAGAGTGTAGATAACTACACCGAGGGAGATAGAGCTTGTTACGAGAACAAGTGGAACCTGAGAAGAAAGGCGGACTTGGGGTAACCTCGTCATTACCACAAATGAAAGAGGGGCAACCGGGTGGTGATGGAGCCCCTTCGCACCCACCCAACCGGAATAAATCCATATATATTTTGTTGCAGTGGCCAGGTATTCCTCTTCTGAGTGGAAAACTCATACAACTTGAATTGCATGAACTTTCCCATCAGAAGGGGAGTACCCCGGTGTCCAATTTATGCCATAGAAGTATACAATTTGATTGCATAACTCTATGCCATAAAGAGGCACTCTGCTTGGGCCACTCAACCCGCGATATCACCTGAAACAAAGAAGAATTAACTATGTACCCGGCGGCTGGCTCATGTTTTGAGGTGGAAGCCTGCCACCGTACCGGGTCCTATACTCGGTCCAAAAGAAGCGGAACAGAAAGACCGAAAGTTATGGTATATTAATGCATTTTATTTAACGAAAAAATTGACATTAGGTTCTGCTCAAAAAAGAGAAAGTATAAGCGAGAGATCATTGCAATTATCTTTAGTTTAAAATATTAAATAGTTCAATACAAAGGTGGTAACAAATGAGCAAGGTCTTTTCGAAACTACAGAATTTATGGAAAGAAACACCGGTGTCCGAGTGCTTTGGTTCAGGTATTAGAATGCATGTAAATTTAATGAAACATGCAAATAAAATATAATTGTTGAACAAAGAAGGGTACTTACCCCCAAACCTCCTCTGACGAGCGCTCGTGTTCGGGGCGGGGAATCCTGGAATTGTTAAATAATCAAAACCGAAACCAAAATTCACCCGTTTCATTTACTTATGACGGAATGAAAAATTTAATTATTTGTTTTCACTAAATTCAATAACTTTAAACAAAACACAAAAAGAATAACGGGCGCCTAATCGAATATAATCAATGATTGCTTCACGTTTCCCTAGACGGCTGACGTTTCCGATGTCTATCATGAGCAAATTTTGGAGTCCCGTGACTAAATTATTGCCTATATGAATTCATACGCGACCTAGCTAACTTCCGTCTTATCGGTGGAGACAAATGCTCTTTGGAGTACTGGCGTTCCGCTGATTCTGCCAAAAGACTTATAAAATCTCGTTCCTCTTCGGTGTGCAGTAAATTCCAATAGAAAGATGGGATTCGCGACATTCAGTCGGCCAGTCGGCGGAAAATGGTTTAATTCTTCCGTTACAACTCGACAAATCAAAAACCTCTATACAAACGGCTTATTCCGTACACTACAAATAATCGCATCCGCACAATTGCGAGAAAATACACTTTGGAAATTGGCTTTAACTCAACCGTACTATTATCGGTACATTTCCTTCACTTTCACTCTCCGAAACATCCGTAAGGTTTAATTGGGGCAATTTTTTACTATAAAATTTCTTTTCATTCGAAACACAACAATTGGTAAAACGAATTGTCATCCAATTCCACAAAATCGCGTATATATAACACTTCCAGTTAATTCTCCACGCGGCATCCGCGCTGTCTTGCGGTTTCCAACCGACCCCCGCAATTCCAAAGATTGTTAATTTATTTCCATCCTATCACCGTTATTTGCCGAATTGCATCGTCCACTCAATCATTAACGTAGTAAGAAAACATCAAAACACTTCAACAATAATCTATACACTTCAAATTATCCCTAACCACGTTCACGCTAATCGCGCGCTTTTCTCACTCCTCGTCTTTTTCAATTCGCTCCGCGTGCCGCTAATCCGCGCGAAAACCAAATTCCAACTCCCGAATGCATCGCAATCTTCCACTCGGTTTGTTGATAGTATTCTAACAACCGTAATCACCGGTATAATCCTCTTGACGACACTTGTTCGCTATCCAAACGCGCACCAAGTAACTCCTCCTGTTAAGTACGCTGATAGCGTTGTTCCCTGAGATTTCAAACTTCTCGCTGTCCCTGCTCGGAGGCATCTCCATGCCGAGCTGCGAATCAAGTCATCAAGCGCAATAGCTCATCGACAGCTAGCGGGTACTGCGTTAGATGTGGTGTGACATTCTTGAATGCCCACTGTAGGTGGGTTGACGAGTCAGAGTTCTACTCTGTTGGTAGCAAATTCGTAAAAGGTCATAATATGCCGGTAACATAGCTCGATTGTACGCAACAATATCAGAATCATCATGATCAGCTAGAATATAATCAAACGCTATATTTCGCGTTATATCAGGGCAGTTTGCAATTAGCAGAGCATTTTCTGGGCAATCGGTTGTTGCATGGAACCAGAATGCCAACAAAGCATGCTTATTATGATGCGCTGGTACGCTGGGTTCTGATAATCGCGGATGAAAGAGTCCCCGCAAAACACGCATGTACGGTCCCAACGTAAGCTTTTCAGTTTTAGACACCATACAATAAGTCAGCAAAGTAAAGTAAGATGTTAACTTAGCTGTTCCATGAACAGCTATATCTGTGTAGGCGCGAGCAGATCTTAGTAGACGTAACAAAAGATTTAAAATTGTATGTAGTATAATTTGCGCGTCGCCATTCATTTCTCTATGTGGTATATTGAAGGGTAACTTGTGGAGTGAATGGGTTCGATAATTTGCACGAAATGATTGTGATGGCACGAGAGATACCAGCAAGTAGGATGCAGCGTTGCGAACTCGCGAATTATTATGCGCCATTAAAACCTGTTCTACCCAACTTTCAGCCGATTGTAAAATCCATGCATGAGCTATTTTGTTACGAGGTGCTTGCACAGCAAGCCAATCCAGGGCCGACTGAGGGCAATATTCTACTGCATCCCATACTCGTTGCAATACTAACTGAGAAAAGCATGGCAAACCTGAAGGACCTCCTTGTGGCTCTGTTAGAAGCGTTAATAACTTAAAGATGGGACCACACAGTTCGGTGTGTTTTGTTACTGATGCAAATAGCATTGTTATTATTTGATTTGCCAATCTTTCGTCCCAACGACAGAGCGCATAAATTAAATGCCGCGTTTGATGCGGATTGATGTTGTCTTTTATTTGTTGATATAAGAATGGAAAGCCCTTTCCACCTGCTACAGCACTATAATCCTTAGGTGATAAATGTAACCGGAAGTCTGCTCCTCGAGATCGTTCTACTAATGATGCAACTAAAGCTATCATTTTATCTAGTGAAGCAGGTCTAGCTTTATCTGTCGACAATGCTTCGTCAGATGAATTATCTTCATTATCTGACCCAGCATCAACCATATTGTCGACGATGAACTCATATTTGGAGCGAACAGCATTGATGTGGGTGGCATATTACTTGAATTCGAGATATGAATATGTCCACCCATGGACATTACATTGTCCATTCCAATGCTTTCACTATCGCTAGGATATTTTGACACATTTTTGCTGTGGGTGGGTCGTTTTGTAAAAGTCACAGGAAAGTCATGACTTTGAGGATTTTTTTTGCGATAGAAAGGAGTCGATAGAGTTTTGAGATTTAAGGGAAATTACGTCTAGCGAATTATGTTGATTGCTGCTACTACTATAGAGGCCTCTGAAGTCTAAATTCGTCGGTGTGAATGAGTGTCTGGGTATTGAGTCAGGTTGAGACTTTTTCGGTATAAAATCCAAGGAGCTCTGCCCCGTCGATATTTGCTGCTGAGCCATTTGGCCTGATGTTTTGTACATAAGACTGTTATCAGCAGGTGTCAGGTTCAAACTATATCGATTTTGATAGTGGTTGTGGTTATAACGACTGTTTGTTGTGTATCGACTCCGACTCTCCGGAATCTTTAAGCGTAAATTTGGGTTAACCTGACTTCTTCGACTAATAGAACTGCTGCCAACAGGCTGCCCTGGAGAATCCAATAGAATGGGCTCTGTTTTGAACATGATGCAGTAATCTTCTAGTTTGTAAAATGCAATGAGTTGGCTCGATGGAAGATGGAAGAAGAACAAATAAAAATATATGTCCATTCCAGAGATTATTTATTTGGACAATTTTAATAAAATTTTAGGCCCAGAGTGGTAACGAGACAAACTCTCGCACGCTGGTTTTTTGAGCCAACCTACTCGATTACTACAACATCCTTGCGAAGGCTTGGCCAGAAGTACTTAAGCACTATGCGCTTTGCGGTGGCGCGGCCGCTGGGATGCAAAAGCTGGTGGACTATGTCGAAAGTTTGTCGGCAAAGCGTGACTGGCAAATAGGGCTTGAAAGTCCTGTTCAACTCGATATAGTATATGGGACTGTCGTCTGATTCCAATCGATGCAGTTTGAGTTTGGGGCTTGATAAGTGGTGCGGAAGTTGGCTTTCAATAGCCTGGGCTTCACCAATGGCTCGGGTAGTGATTTTCGCGGGAAATTCAATTGCCTCTACACGTGAAAGTGTGTCGGCCATGATGTTGTTGTTCCCTGGTGTAAATTTCAACTGAACATCGAATTGGCTTATGTAGTCTAGCTGTCTGCTTTGACGTTGAGGCTTTGTCCGAACGTTGCGACAATGCAAAGGTGAGCGGTCGATGGTCAGTTTAGATGACAAAGTGCTTTCCCTCCTAGATGCGTTGGAAGAATTTGATGGAAGCAAAAACTGCCAGGAGCTCGCGATCTTACTTTGAGTAGTGCTGCTCAGTTTTGGAAAGCTTCCTCGAGAAGAACCCCAGGGGCATCCAAGTGCCGTCACTCTGCTGCTGGTCCAAGGCTGCGCCGATGGCGGAATTGGATGCATCAGTGCGAAGAGCTAAAGGGTGCGAGCTCGAGAGAAAAGCTGACGTAGCTGCTGCGGTGACACCTTGTTTGCAGCGTTCGAAAGCCGCTTCGGATGTGGGTGTCCAACCAAGTGGTGTCTTTTTGGTGTTGCAAGCTGTCAGCATATCTGAAAGCGGTATTTGTAGCTCGGCAGCAAGTGATATGCAGCGGCGGTAGAAATTCATCATCCCGAAGAAACGTCTCAGCTGCGAGGAGTCAGCTGGCTGGGGAAATTCTGCTATGGCCTGTGTCTTTGGAGCTGGTGGTCGGAAACCTGACTTGTTTACTTGATAGCCGGCAAAACCAACCTCGTCCTAACCGATTTGACATTTGCCCCAATTTACTTGGAGCTTAAGGGCTTGCAAAACGGAGAGAAGCTGGTCGAGGTGGTGTTGGTGGTGGTTATGGCTGGCAGAGAACACCTAAATATCGTCCAGGTAGAC